>OX451737.1:542549140-545416007 GCA_948472305.1 Vicia faba
GAGGACTACAACTTTCATGTTGTAAGTTTTGTTTTAATCCATTTGCATCTTGGTGAAAATGTGGGGCAAAGTTAGGAAAAATTAAGAAAATTTTATAACTTAGAAAATTTGTAAGTTATGAAAATTTTCAATTTCAAACCCTAATTTGCAATTTTGGGTTTCTTGGTGAACAAGTTTCATAATTTGACACATCTTGATGAAAAATGACCCTTGGCACTTGATTTTGACCAATAAGTCAAAGTTTGACTTTTCAGTGTACAGTCAAATTTTAATCAGTTGATTGAAAAATTCATCTGTCAATCCTATGCATTTGAAATCTTTTGAATTGGTTGAATAAGTCAAGATGATGCCCCTGAGCCCTTGAGTCTATGGTTGAACTTGACTTGCCATTGGCTAGGTCAAACAGTCAAAAATTGCCTTTGTACAGTCAAAACCCTAAAAATGACCATTTTGCCCTTTTGGTGACCTGATCATATTTCTTGTGGAATTATGGTCCAAACTGTCCATTTGACTGGGTAAAAATTTGATTCAAGGTTTGAAACTTGGTATGGGAAAACTTATGGGTCCAATATGAAGTATGAAAGTCACTTTGGGCATTGTAGGTAAAAAAAAATCCCCGTGCAAACTCAAACCCTAGTTTAGGTCAACAGTGCAAGGAGGTGTCTTGAGCAGAGCAATCCCTAGCTTGATTTTGAATTCTAGGAGCCTTGTGATGAGAAATGTTGATAAAATGAGAGGGAAAATTTTGGGGTATAACAGTTGCCCCTGTTCAATCTTCTTGAACCTGAAGAGTTAGATTGGCAAGTTTTGCCTTTCGTGACTCGAAGGTAAAAGAGGATTGGACACTAGAGTGCCCATAAATTTGCACTCGTCAGAATATTGCTGAGGGAATGGGCTTAAAGATGCCATTTGGAGATGGTAGAATCTTGCTGGAGATGGGCTTAAAGATGCCATCCAAGACTTGTTTGTTGAAAAACAGTAGAATGAACATCAGAATGGTATTCGTATTTGGAACGTATCTGAGTTGTATCTGGAGATTGGGTTTGTATGAGCAAGGGAATGGCATCTGTGTCTAGAGCATATCCGAGATGTAACTGTATTTGAATGGAGGACAGAGAAACATCTATGTATGGAGCAACTGTGTGCTGGGGATAGGTTCTGAATGAGTGGTAGAATGACAACCGTGTCTGGAGCATATCTGGACTATATCTGAAATTGAGATCTGTATGAGTAGCAAAATGACTTCCGTGTCTGGAGTGTATCTGAAACTGTAACTGGGATCTGAATAAGTGACAGAATGACTTATGTGGCGACTGCACTGGGGAGAATCAAACTTCTGGGGTAGGGGCCAGAATGGCATCCGTGTTTGGAGTGTATCTGAACTTGAAGTTGTTAGTTGAATCAGAATGGGAAATAGAATGGTTGTCGTGTCTGGAGCGTATCTAGTCTGTATCTGATTGCTGAAGTCTGAATGAGTAGTAGAATGACCGCCGTGTTTGGGGTGTATCCATACTGTATCTGAATAATTGTTAACGATAACCTTTTAATCTTATCCTGAAAAGGGTAAAATGTTAGCCAAAACACAAAGTTATGTTGCATGATATGTATGATGCAATGAACTGTGTTTCATCAATGTTTATGATATATGAATGTAATGGATGTGCATGTAAGCTGAGTAGCTGTCTTGCTGAGGAGAATAAATCCTTGATGGCTTGAGATAATGAAATCCTTGACCGCTGCCGGGGAGGATAAACCCTTGATCAATGCTGGGGATTCCAAGAAGTCTTTGATCGTTGAAGATGGGAGATCCTTGCTGACTGCTTGGGGATTAAAGATATTTGATTATGGAGAAAGAGAAATCTTGGGACCACTGTTGGGGGTTGGAAGTCCTTAGTGATTTGTGGGGATTTAACAAGAGCTTTGACAACTTCTGCGGGGAATGACATTCCTGGGAAACTCTGAAGACCTCTACTGGGGAATTAGAACCTGGGAGGCTTCCAATGGAGAAACATGAACTAAAATCTTTGTTCTGTTGGGAAATAACTCTTTGGGGGGGGGGGGGGGGGAGTGTTTACTCTGCTTGGGGAATCAGGAGCTCGGGTTGTATGCCAATCTATTGGGGATTCCTGGTTGGGGATAAAACAAGAAGTTAACCGTTATCTGATTGATTCTCAGACTTTTAAGATAACCTGCCGGGGAAGTTGGGGAAACTGAATAGTTCCCGCTGGGGATTGATAGTTGGAAATTTGACTTCGCTGGGGATTGATAGTTGGAAATTTGACTTCGCTGGGGAAGAAGGTTTAGAATACTCTAGCTCCGCTGGGGATATGTATTTCAGAGTTTTAGGGCTCCACTGGGGATCGGGAGTTCGGAGACTTAACTCTGATGGGAATTCTGAAACTTAACTCCGCTGGTGGATAAAGTTAGAAAACACTGGCTCCATTGGGGAAGTTGAAATTTAACTCCGCTAGGGGCGTATACTCCAAGGTTTTATCTTTGTTGAGGATCTTAATGATGTACTGCAGGGGATTTCTTCTGGAATAGCACAAATACATATTCTTACACCTTCAACCTATCAGTAATTATCCTTTCTCAATTTCGTTTTATTTGTAAGTAGTTATTATATTCAAATGCATATGCCTATTTAAAAAAACCATTGGACGTTTTCAAATAAAACATAAGTGCAAAAAGAAAGGAAAGGCAAGCAAATTTTTGCGCTTTGAAGTATTTTTGTATTAAATTTTGTAAGTATCTTTGTACAAAGGAGACAAACATCCTAGTAAGAGAATGTTGTCGTAAAATTGAGAAATATTTATACAAAAGAAAGATGGCTACGTGTAACAATTCCATGGGGTTCCCATTCTGCTATAGCCTTCACGACTCTGAGTATCTTATTCATTCGTTGCTTCGTCCTCCGATGATTGGATTGATCCTAAGCCTGGGACTTGTTGGTGAAGATATTGTCCTTGAAGTGATCCGACGTGACATATTCATACGCTTTAATTCCCTAATTTTTGCCTGGACCGCCCTTTCCGGTTTTCAGTCCACCAGGAAACCCTTTTTTGCCCAAGTCGCCCTTTCGGGTTTTCAACTTGCCGGGTGTACAAATTTTTGTTTATCCCTAATTTTTGCCTGAACCGCCCTTTCGGGTTTTCGATTCACCGGGATGCCCATTTTTGCCCAAGTCACCCTTTCGGGTTTTCAACTTGTCGGGTCGTTTTACGTGTAGTATCTTTTGACTATGTCTGCGTTCGCAGGGTGTGGCAAGTCGTCGCCGTCCATGGTGATCAGAATCATTGCCCCACCAGAAAAGATGTTCTTGATCACAAATGGTCCTTCATAAGTAGGAGTCCACTTGCCCCTGGGATCACTTTGCGGCAAGATGATCCGCTTGATTACAAGATCCCCGACTTGATATATCTGACATCTGACTTTCTTATTGAAAGCCTTGATCATCCGTTTGTGATACGTCTGACCATGTCAAACAACAGTAAGTCGTTTCTCGTCGATCAAATTAAGTTGGTCAAGCCGGGTCTAAATCCAATCGTCTTCACTCAAACCAGTATCCTTCATGATCCTTAAGGAAGGAATCTAAACTTCCATAGGTAAAACAACTTCCATGCCATATACCAAAGAAAAGGGGGTTTCCCCGGTTGAAGTACGTGTCGTGGTACGATATCCGTGTAGAGCAAACGGTAACATCTCATGCCAGTCCTTATAGGTGACTGTCATCTTTTGAATGATCTTCTTGATATTTTTGTTCGCGGCTTCAACAACACCGTTCATCTTTGGCTGATAGGGAGATGAATTGTGATGATAAATCTTGAACTGCTCGCACAGAGTGATGATCATAGTGTTGTTCAAATTTGTATCGTTATCCGTGATAATCCTGTCGGGGATACCATACCGATATATGAGATTCTGTTTGATGAAGTGGGCAACCACATTCTTTGTAACGGAGGCGTAGGAAGCTGCTTTGACCCACTTGGTGAAGTAATCAATAGCCACCAGAATGAAACGATGTCCATTGGATGTCGTAGGCTTGATCTCTCCAATCATGTCGATTCCCAACATTGCGAATGGCCAAGGAGCTGTTAGAACGTTGAGCGGAACTGGAGGAATATGTATCTTGTCAGCATAGACTTGGCATTTGTGACAAATACGGGAATGTTGATGACAATCAGCTTCCATGGTAGACCAGTAGTAGCCTGCCCTTAGAATCTTCTTAGCCATCGTATGTTCGCTTAAGTGGGTGCCAAAGGTGCCACAATGTATTTCGGTCATGATCAACTCTGCTTCAACCTTGTCCACACAACGAAGTAGAACACAATCATGGTTGCGCTTATAAAGGATGCCATTTCTTAGGAAGAACTTGGCAGCAAATCTCCTTAAGAACTTCTTGTCATTGACAGAAGCTCCTTCAGGGTATTCTCGAGTCTGGAGATACCTTTTGATTTCATGAAACCAGGGTTGTTCCATTACTTCTTTGATATTAATCTCATGACAGTGCGCAGGCTCGTCCATTCACTCGACGGTGATTTGGGGAGCCTCGTTGTCCCATTTGAGTTTAAACATAGAAGACATTGTAGCTAGAGCATATGCTAGCTGATTTTCTTCTCGCGGAAAATGCTCGAAGGTAATCTGCTCAAAATGAGACAGCAATGTCAGAACATGTTCTTTGTATGGGATAAGATTAGGATGTCTAGTGTCCCACTCTCCTTTGATTTGACTGATAACCAAAGCCGAATCCCTAAATACGACCAAAGATTTGATTCCCAAGTCTATAGCAGCCTTGAGACCAAAGATACAAGCTTCATATTCAGCCATGTTGTTGGTACAACTGAAGCAAAGTCGGGCAGTGAAGGGTGTATGGCAACCTTCCGGAGAAATGAGTACTGCACCGATACCGTTGCCAAGTGCATTTGAAGCACCATCAAACTACAGGGTCCATCGGGATCCTTTTTCAGGTCCGTCATACGGTCCGTTACCTTCAATGTTGTCCAATGTCATAATGTCCTCGTCAGGGAAGTCGAATCTCATAGATTGGTAATCTTCGATAACTTGATGAGCTAGACGGTTAGTGAGTACACTCCCCTTTATAGCTTTTTGGGTAGTATACTGGATATCATACTCAGTCAGGATCATTTGCCATCTAGCGATTCTTCCAGATAAAGCAGGCTTCTCGAAGATATACTTGATCGGATCCATTTTGGAAATCAGCAAGGTGGTATGTGTCAACATATACTGTCTTAGCCAGCGAGCAGCCCATACCAAAGCGCAACAAGTTTTCTCGAGCAGTGAGTAGCGAGTCTCACAGTCGGTAAACTTTTTGCTAAGGTAATAAATGGTATGCTCTTTTCGGCCAGACTCGTCATGTTGGCCCAGTACGCACCCCATTGATTTATCCAAAACAGTCAGATACTTGATTAACGACCTTCCTTCGACGGGTGGCATCAAGATAGGAGGTTCCAGCAAATACTCCTTGATCTTATCGAAAGCAACTTGACAATCATTGTTCCATTCAACTACCTGATCTTTCTTCAACAGCTTGAAGATTGGCTCACAGGTAGAGGTTAGGTGAGATATGAACCTTGCGATATAGTTTAAGCGTCCCAAGAAGCCTCTAACCTCCTTTTCAGTGCGGGGGGCTGGCATTTCTTGTATAGATTTAACTTTAGCAGGATCTACCTCAATGCCTTTGTTGCTGACAACAAATCCCAAAAGTTTACCGGACCTGACTCCAAAAGTGCACTTGCTTGGGTTTAGTCTGAGCTTATACTCCTTCAATCTGACAAACAACTTCTGCAGATGATCAAGGTGTTCTTCTTCTGTCTGTGAACGGGCTATCATGTCGTCTACGTAGACTTCAATCTCATGATGTATCATGTCATGAAATAAAGCTACCATGGCACGTTGATAGGTTTCCCCGGCATTCTTCAGTCCGAATGGCATCACTTTGTAGCAGAAGGTACCCCACTACGTAACGAAAGTAGTTTTCTCCATGTCTTCGGGGGCCATTTTGATCTAGTTGTATCCCGAGAACCCATCCATGAAGGAAAATACCTTATGTTGAGCTGTGTTGTCAACCAAGATGTCGATGTGTGGCAGTGGAAAATCATCTTTAGGGCTAGCCCTATTCAAATACCTGTAGTATACACACCTCCTGACTTTGCCGTCCTTTTTAGGCACGGGCACAATGTTAGCAACCCATTATGGATAGGAAGTAACAGCCAGAAAGCCAACGTTGAATTGCTTCATTACCTCAGCTTTGATCTTCTCAAACATGTCGGGCCTCATTCGGCGGACTTTTTGCTTGATCGGTGGACAGTCTTCTCTTGTAGGGAGACGGTGAACCACGATATCCATATCTAATCCCGACATGTCTTCACAGGACCAGGCAAAGATCTCAACATATTCGTTCAACAACTGCACTAAGTGCTCTTTGACACTTGGTTCCAGGTTGGCACCCACTTTTACCTCTTTCTTGTCCTCCTCTGTTCCCAAGTTGATGGTCTCTAGCAACTCTTCATGGGGGCAGAATAGCCATTTCCTCTTGTTGCAGAAGTCTGGTTAAATCTCCAGGCACTTCACAGTCTTCATCACCTTCGTACTCGGCATGATTGACCAAATCTTCAGAGTCACCGAAGGCTAAAGCAGAATAGTCACCCATGGAATCCAGAGTGGATGGGTACCTGCATTTTGTGAGTGTGGGTGTGTGTAAGGGATAGCCATCCTTAAACAAAACAAAATGTAAAAGGAAAGAAAATGAACACAACAGTTTATAGATGAAAACGTCCAATGATTCATTTAAACATGGCATATGATAATGAAGAAATCAAGCCCTTACAAATGGACCTATATGCCCCGGGTAAGGCATAAGGTGAAACGAGTGTGTACGAATTGTTTAATTATTACAGACCAAAATAGGAAATTGTTCAAAGATAAATTACTGGTTGATGAAAGTGATGGGAACGAAGTCCTTTGCTTCCCAGTTGCTTAATCCTCCTTTGACGGTTGGAAAGATCCAATCTTCAAAGTTATCTTCTTCTTCATCATCTTCTAAGGCATTAATTCCATGGTGAGTGATCTTAAAGGGTGGTCCTCCAGCCCTGGAGCGAAGCACAGCTTTCTAGCCAGCAGCAGTAAAACCTAGTCCGAATTTGTCCGTCTTGTAAGGAAAATCAGGCAGTTGCCCGCATACTGTACTCCTTCCTTCTTTGATTACATCTTCTACATCTTTGAGGGATGCCATCCTAGACACATGCTTAGAAACTACAGGCACATCAGTCATTGTCTTTGCAACTGCGACTTCAGGAGAAACTTCCTCAAAATGTTGGAAAGGCGTTTCTATGAATTCGCCATCCAACTCCACATAGCAGAAGGAGTTGAGGTGACTTATCATGTACTCTTCCTCACCGTGAACCGTTATAATCTTACCCTGAACAGGATACTTTATCATTTGGTGTAGAGAGGAGGTAACTGCCTCAGCATAGTGGATCCATGGCCTTCCCAACAAACATGAATATGAAGGACGAATGTCCATCACATTAAAGGTAGAGTTGAAGGTCTCGGTGCCCACTTTGATAGGAATGTCCACTTCTCCATGAACCATTCTCTTAGAACCGTTGAAGGCTCTAACAACGATGTTACTGGGTTTGAGGGTCAATCCTTCGCAGTCCAATCGGTCTAACGCTTTCTTTGGCAGCACATTCAAAGATGAACCGGTATCAACTAGGACATGGGCAAGGGTGGATTCCCTGCATTCTACTGAGACGTGTAACGCATCGTTGTGCTTCCTTCCCTTGGGGGTCAAATCAGCATCGGAAAAACCAAGACCATTATCAGCAGTAAGGCTGGCCACACACTCTTGAAATTGGTCAGTCGAAGTTTCTTGAGGCACGTGTGTCGTCTTTAAAAATTTGATCAAGGCCTTAGCATGGGCCTCAGAGCAGAGTAGAAGAGCCAACATGGAGATTTTGGAAGGGGCCTGCCCTAGTTGTTCCACGACATCGTAGTCGCTCTTTTTGATTATCTTTAAGATTTCTTCCATTTCTTTTTGGGTGGTTTCAGGGATTACCATAGTCTAAGCCTTCATCCTGACAGGCGCTTCTAGTATCCCCTTACCCTTATCGGTAGTATCAACAGAGGGTCTAACTTCAGGAGTATCCAATTCTTCAATTATCGGGCTTTGCACAAATGGCTTAACAGGCACAGAAGCTTTCGAGGGTCCGAAGACTGCTCGTGGAGAAGCAATCTCCGGAGAGAAGATCCTCCCGCTGCGAGTTATCTTGCTTGTTCCCGCAATGTTCCCTATATCAGGGGTTTCATCATCAGAATTCTCTTGGACTGATTCAATCTGCTTGACACCATGGTAGAAGATTTCTCCTCCGTAATTCCATGGTATCGTCTTGTTAGATTTATATAGGACAGGCCCCGACATGGTGATTTTCACGGCACAAACTTAGGATCAGGCGTAATATTGACAGGCCTTTTGCAGATCTTGGGAAGATTGTCGGAGATGGTTATTATTGCAATGTCATTGGTAGGATTAACAAAGGTAGCAGGAGTAACAGGAGTGGTGGTATCAACAGGAGTCTTTTGAAAGAGTATCTCTTGGGTATCCATCAGGCGTTGGATGCCTGATTTCAACATTGGGGAGTCAGCTCGTATGTTTAAACAAAAGTAACAGTCTTTTCCACAGCCTGGGAATATCCCGGCTTTCATCAAATTCACTTTAATCACTGGTAAGGGTGTTAAAAGGTCAGCAACATTGGTAACATGAAGGTCTTCCATAACAGAATGAACATTATGACCGTGCTTGGGAATTGGAGCGGATATCACATTGGGTTTTTCAGGAGAATCAAACTCTACCTCCTTGGCGTCTATCAGGTCTTGGCTCTTGTTCTTAAGAGCCCAACAATTGTTGGTATCATGCCTTACACTATCAGAGTGGTAAGCACATTTTGCATTGGAGTGGTAATATGGAGAAGAGGTATTAGGGTTCTTTGGCGCTTCCTTCAAATTGGTAAGATTCAGCTTTAGCAAATGAGGGAGTAGTTGAGTCGGTGTCATGTTGATTCGGGTGAATTGTCGTTGTGGCCTTTCTACCTTTTGCTAGTTAGCTTTAGGTTGACTACCTCGAGGCTGATCAGCTGAAGAGTTTTTGATCATCACAGCCCCCACCGTTGGTCGGCACTCTGCCCTTCCTTGATTTCTCTGGGAATACACAGCGGAAGCTTCTTTCTTGGCTGGGAAGGTTTTCTTAATAGCAGTGGACACAGAGGCATCTTTCTGAATCTTACCACTTTTAATGCCAGCCTCGACCCTTTCACCGGTCAAAATTAATTCGATGAATCCTGTAGAGGAAGTCCCGATTAAATGATTGAAGAATGGGCCAGACAGGGTCCCTAAAAACATGTCAACCAACTCTCTATTCGACAATGGTGGTTGCACCCTTCCAGCCAGATCACGCCACTTCTAGGCATACTCCTTAAATCCTTCATTAGAAGCCATACCCATACTCTGTAGTTGAGTACGAGTAGGCGCTAAGTCAGCATTGTATTGGTATTGTCTGTAGAACGCAACAGCTAAGTCTTCCAAGTTATGAACCTCTGATCTCTCGAGTTGATAGAACCAGTCCAATTGTGTGCCTGACAAACTGTCTTGAAAAAAATGGACCCAAAGATCCTTATCAGATGAGTGGGGTTGAATCTTTCTGACGTAGGACCTCAGATGCATTTTTGGACAGGACAAACTGTCATACTTAGCAAATGTAGGAACTTTGAATTTGAGAGGAATGACGATCCCAGTGACCAACCCTAGTTCTTCGAAATCTAAACCAGGTACCCTTTGCAACTCCATGGCTGCCAACCGATCCTCAAGATTTTTAAACTTATCATCCGCCGGGGATATTGCTGTTCCGAGTAATCTTCATCCTCTTTCTCTTCTTCCTCTTCAACTTCAGATTCAGAAGGCATCGCAACTCCTTTTCCTTTACCATCCCCTTCATCAGACGTCGAGGGGAACTCGAGAACTTTTCTAGCATTGCTTCCAAACCTTCTTCCTATAGTAACCACACCTGTCCTTTTTTATTTTTCTCTTTCTCCAACAGTGCTTTAAGGTCCTCTTGACCCTTTTCCAAGGTCATGAGGAGTTGCTGGAATTGTGAATTCTGTGCTTGCAGATCCTTAACCGTCTGCTCCAAATCCATCTTGCTGAAATAAACAGTAGAGAGATAAGGAAACCTGGTGTGAAGACCTGTTTATGCATATGATGAATGATATGTTATTCATGTAATGCATTCAAGGATTCAGAAGTTCAAATTCGTTGCAAACAAAAAGAACACACGTCATATTAAGAGGAAATTTGTTAGTACATAAATGCCCCATGGGCAAAATATTACAAAATTCTTAATGTAAAAAGACATTGTGCATCCTTTTTGGTGCGATGTAAGTGTTGAGAGTTTCCTCTTCATGAAGTCAGCGGGTAAGCTCCAAAACCTTCTTCTCACTGGCATAGAAGTTGGCTTCAAAAATATTCCGTTCTTCTTTGAGTTGGATCCAACTCTTTTGCAATTCTTCCAATGATGTTGGCATGTCTGGATGTAGGAGGGTGTATGGAACCTCTCCTTCCATAACAGGCTCTTTGATCACGGGGAGAATGTGAGGATATGGCATCATAAGACTCTGGGCGCGGGTTCGTACCCACTTGAGGTAAGGCTCAAGGGGGATGGAATTCTTGTGCCCCAGTGTCTTACTATCCACTTTGTTGGGCATCCTCCAAGCTCTGATGAACCTTTGTCGAAGTCCTTGAGCATCGTTGTCGAAGTCAAAAACCAAGTCAGGAATCAGCATGTCATGAGGGCCATCCCTCCGAGCATATCCAAATTGTCTCAAAGCTAGACAGGGGTTGTAGGTAATGCCTCCCCTAATGCCAAGTAACGGGACATTAGGGAATTCCCCACAATGATCAATGATGATGACATTTTCTCTGGACCGAGAACACCAATGTACATCAGAATGTGTGAGGGTCATCAATCGTTGTGACCACCTTAAACCCTGCTCATTCTTCAAAACTGATTGTGGAAGGTGAGAAATAAACCACCTTGCTAGAAGAGGAGTACATCACATGAGAACACCTCTTTTCCTCATTGTTCGTGTGTAAAATGAGTGTAGGATGTCCCCAAGCAATGTAGGCACATGATTCCGAGATATGAAAATCTTGACAGCATTCACGTCTATAAGTTGATCAGGGTTTGGGAACAAGGCCAACCCATAGATGAGGAGTGTCACAATCTCTTCAAAAGCTTGTAGATCTAGAGAATTCCAGCAGTCTTGTGCCTTCTCAAACAGAAACTTTGCCAAGAAACCCTTGACACCACTTCTGGTTTCCCAATGACCTTTCATATCAGATGGTTGCAAGTGTAATGCTTGAGCAACATCTTCAGGCTTTGGTTCTTTTTCCGTACCGTTGTAGGGTAGTTAATGAAGAATAGGAATCCTCAAGAGTTGAGAAAATTCCTATAAAGTAGGTACTAGTTGGTAATCAGGGAATGTGAAACAATGGTGTAGGGGGTCAAAGAACTGGAAGAGAACTTTCACCATGTCTTCTTCAATGTTGGAGTTGACCAAGCTGAGAAGTCTACCATGTCTTTCACTGAAAGGAGAATTCTCTGGAATCTTGGAAGTAAGCTCCTTGAGTTGAGGAGGGATTCTCACAAGGTTGACTTGTATTGTTTTCATGCGAAGAGATTCCATGACCTACAAAACAAGAACAAAGATGAAGATCCAAACCCTTGAAATGGTTAGTGGATGCATATGATGCTTTATGATGTTCATGATGTATGCACAAGCACATGTACAATCAAGTCACATAAGATCCTAGTTCCAGGCTTGCATGAGGTTTCATAGGTAAGTACCCTCTTGAAGTTAGTTGGCTCAACCTGTCCTATAAATAGTAACCGGGTTCTAAGGAGCTCAATATCACTGGATTATTTTCTGTGTTCATTGTTTTGGTTTAGCCACTTAACTGGCGACCAAAATATTCCAGGAAAACAACCCTCAATGAGTGTAGTATCGAGTATCTACCAACTTTGGACTGCACCAAAGTCGGTCATCTCACTACCCCTAAAAAGGCCAAGATGGTCAAGTAAGGTTCTAAGAGTTCATTAGTGCTTCATGACATCACTCAGCGGCCCCGTATTCTCTTTGATTGACTCAAAGGCTACCGGTACTCACAAATATGTTGCACTAATATAGCTATTGCTTCAACCATGTCGGTATACCCCGCATAGTCTCCACAACATATTGCTATTTACCTATGAATGTTTCCCAAATTCGGGTAGAGGATTTCAAGCCCAAACAAGAGAACCAAATGTAAAGCAATCAAAGCAATCAAGATAATCATGCAAAGGGTGATCTAAGCCCTAAGGTTACTCCACTTTTAAAGGTTCTCCCCAGCAGAGTCGCCAGTTCTGTGATACGGTGGGAGAACTGACTTGAGGTTTTGCGTTTTGTGTTCGCAAATGTTTCGGTTTAGCAAGAGTCGCCACCGACTTTTTATTTTATCCTAAGGAAAGGTCAAAAAGCACAGGAAAAACCTTTGAGATGTTTTCTTGGGTTCGGGGAGTAGATTATGAAAAGGGAAGGTATTAACACCCTTTTCATCCATGGTTTTCCATGGGCTCTTAGTTATTTGTTTAGATCACTTGCTTTGCTTTTCAATTATTTGAAATGGTGCTTTGTGTGTGATTTTGAAAGATATTTTGAAAAGAGGCCATCGTTGTGGCAACCTTTGTAATGATTCTTATTTGAATGTATACAAATATGTTTTTGTCTTTTGAAAAGATTTTCAATGTTTTGAAAGTTTGATTTGGATAATGTTTTGAAATTGTGTTGTGAAGTGTGTTTGAAAATAGCAAGGATGTTTTTGCAAGCTTGGATCAAAGTTTGACTTTTCAGTGTACAGTCAAATTTTGATCAATTGACTGAAAAATTCATCTGTCAATCCTATGCATTTGAGATCTTTTGAACTGATTGAATAAGTCATTTGCAAGTATTTATTAGCAACTATCTACAGGACGTTTTTTGCAAAACAAAACATAAAAAACGAAAATTTTTGTACTTTCAAAGAAATAATTTGTATTGATTTTGAAGTTTTGCCTATAATAGGCGTTTTTTATACAAAGAGACTGACATTCTAGTAGGAGAATGGCGTCTTGAAAATGAAAACTATACAAAGTAGTGTACAAAGAGAAAACATCTATGTGTAATAATCCCATTGAGTTTCAATTCTGCTATTGCCCTTATGTCCTTGAGCGTCTCATCACTTTGCTACTTGTCCGAAGTTGACTGGATCGATTGATGCCATTTGAGCTTGGTAGTTGATATCGAAGTATAATGGCAAGGTGATCCAACGAGACATAGTTATACACTTTAAATCCCTAACTTTTTCCTGGACCGCCCTTTCGGGTTTTCAGTCCACCGGGATACCCTTTTTGCCCAAGCCGCCTTTTCAATTTTTCGACTTGCCGGGTGTACAGATTTTTTTTGTGTTTATCCTTAATTTTGCCTGAACCCTTTTGGTTCGCCGGGATGCCCTTATTTTTGCCTAGGCCAGTCAACCTAGCGGGTCTTTATTTATGTGTAGTATTTTTTAACTATGTCTGTATTCACAGGGTGAGGAAGGTCGTCACCATCCATGGTAGTTAGAATCATGGCTCCACCAGAAAATATGCTTTTGCTTACAAATGGCCCTTCGTATGTGGGAGTCCATTTGCCTATGGAATCACCTTTTGGCAGTATGATGCGCTTGAATACTAGATCACCCACTTAATATACCTGACGTCTGACCTTTCTGTTAAAAGCATTGATCATACGCTTCTGGTACATCTGACCATGATAGATAGCCTCTAATCTTTTCTCATCAATCAGATTCAGTTGGTCAAGTCGAGTCTAGATCCAATCATCTTCGTTCAAACTTGAATCCTTCATGATTCTCAAAGAAGGGATCTGGACCTCAATAGGAAGGACAACCTCCATACCATACACCAGAGAATAAGGTGTTGCCCCTGTTGACATACGTGCTGAGGTGCGGTACCCATGAAGAGAAAATGGTAGCATCTCATGCCAGTCTTTATATGTCACCGTCATCTTCTGTATGATTTTCTTAATGTTCTTGTTAGCAGCCTCCACAGCGCCATTCATCTTTGGCCGGTAGGGAGAAGAGTTATGCTGCTGAATCTTGAATTGCTTACAGAGTTCGGTGATCATAGTATTGTTGAGATTTGTACCATTGTCTGTGATGATTCTTTCTGGAACACCATACCGACATACAAGGTTGTGCTTGATGAACCGCGCCATAACACTCTTGGTAACATTAGCAAAAGAGGGAGCCTCAACCCACTTCGTTAAGTAATCAATGGCGACTAGGATAAAGAGGTGCCCGTTTGAAGCGGTAGGTCTAATCTCTCTGATCATGTCAATGCCCCATATTGCAAAAGGCCAAGGAGCCGTCAAGACATTCAAGGGAAACTGAGGTACACGCACTTTATCCGCGTAGATCTGGCATTTGTGACAAGTTCGGGAATGCTGATAACAATCTGCTTCCATAGTGGACCAATAGTATCTTTCCCGTAGGATCTTTTTAGCCATGGTATGTCCACTAGAATGGGTGCCAAAGGTACCTTCATGTAGATCTTCCATAATCCTCTCTACTTCACTCTTGTCTACGCACTGAAGTAAAGTAGAGTCATGGTTGCGCTTGTAGAGAATTCCATTACTAAGGAAGAACTTTGCGGAGAACCTCCTCAGAAACTTCTCATCATTAACAGACGCCCCCTCAGGATATTCTTGAGCCTCGAGATACCTTTTCACTTCATGAAACTAAGGTTTGTCTGCTACTTCTTCAGCATTAATCTCATAGCAGTATGTTGGTTCATCCAACCTTTCAATAGTGATCTGGGGAGCCTCGTTGTCCCATCTGACCTTGAACATAGATGAAATGGTAGCTAGTGCGTCCGCTAACTGGTTTTCTTCTCGTGGAAAATGTTCAAAGGTGACCTCTTTAAAGTATGGAAGCAATGTCAGCACATGTTCTTTGTAAGGGATAAGATTCGGGAGCTTCGTGTCCCATTCTCCTTTGATTTGACTTATTACCAAGGCTGAATCCCCGAAAATGCTCAAGAACTTGATCCTTAAGTCAATAGCAGATTTGAGACCCATGATACATGCTTTATACTTCACCATATTGTTGGTACAGTTGAAACATAATCTAGCGGTGAAAGGAGTATGACAGCCTTCGGGAGATATGATTACAGCACTGATGTCATTACCGAGTGCATTGGAGGCTCCATCAAAAACCATGGTCCATCGGGATCCTTCCTCAGGTCCTTCATCTGGTCCAGGTTCTTCACAATCGGTCACTAGCATAATACTCTCGTCTGGGAATTCAAAGCTCATGGATTGGTAGTCATCCACAGCCTGATGAGCCAAATGATCTACTAGTACACTTCCATTGATTGCTTTTTGGTTTGTATATTGGATATCGTATTCAGTCAAGATCATTTTCCATCTTGCTATTCTTTCAGAGAGAGCGGGCTTCTCGAAGATGTACTTAATCGGATCCATCTTAGATATAAACAAAGTAGTGTGGGTCAACATATACTGTCTCAGCCGGCGAGCAGCCCATGCCAAAGCGCAGCAAGTTTTCTCGAGCAGTGAGTATCTTATTTCACAGTCGGTAAACTTTTTGCTAAGGTAGTATATTGCATGCTCTTTTCGACCAGACTCGTCATGCTTCCCCAGCACACACCCCCATTGAATTATCTAACACTGTTAAGTACATTATCAAAGGTCTTCCTTTGACCATAGGCATCAGAATTAGAGGCTTTTGAAGGTATTCCTTGATTCTGTCAAAGGCAGTCTAGAATTTGTCATTCCACTTTACCACTTGATCTTTCTTCAGGAGTTTGAAGATTGGCTCACAAGTAGTAGTTAGATGGGAAATGAACCTGGAAATGTAGTTTAGGCATCCCAAGAAACCTATAACTTCCTTCTCAATGCAAGGAGCCGGCATTTCTTGTATAACTTTTACCTTTGCAGGGTCTACCTGAATACCCTTTGTGATACGGTGGGAGAACTGACTTGGGTTTTGCGTTTGTTTTTGCAAATGTCTCGGTTGAGCAAGAGTCGCCACCGACTTTTTATTTATCCTAAGGAAAGGTCAAAAAGCACAGGAAAGACCTTTGAGATGTTTTCGTGGGTTCGGGGAGTAGATTATAGAAAGGGAAGGTATTAGCACCCTTTCTATCCATGGTTATCCATGGGCTCTTAGTTACTTGCTTAGATCACTTGCTTTGCATTTTCAATTGTTTGAAATGGTGCTTTGTGTATGGTTTTGAAAGATGTTTTGAAAAGAGGCCATGGTTGTGGCAACCTTTGTAATGATCCATGTTTTAATGTATACAAAGGTGTATTTGTCTTTTGAAAAGTTTTCAATGTTTTGAGAGTTTGTTTTGAAATTGTGTTGTGAAGTGTATTTTGAAAGTAGGAAAGGTTTTGTTTTGCAAGTTTGATCAAGTAACTAAGAGTTGTCTAACCCTAAATTTACTCAAAGATTTTCCCTATGTTTTAACCCTTTGAACAGTATTGTTCCACCATTGTATTTGGTGGACAATCTTGTGTTAGGATGTTAACGGGACAGGCGCGGGTCATCGTTTAGACCATGAATGCAATGGTGCCAAGTGTCTTTGGCAACTTTTCCTTTAAGGGACTTGATCATTTTTAGGCAACTTGAGAAAGCGTCATCGAGGGACTATGATCATTAGATTTATTTTTGTTTGGCCAAAGATACTCAACATGCAAGCATGGCCCATTTTTGAAGGCAACAAGTGGAGTAACCCTAAGGGTGTAAGTGTGCATTGTGTTGTCCATTTTCATGTATTTTGTCTTTGAATTAGGTCAAGTTATTTGTTATTTGATTTTTGCATAGAAACCCTAGGTCTATCATGGCATAATTAGAAAGCTTTTAAATGTGGAATTTTAAAGTCCTAGATTATTACAACATGATTATGGGGATGGGGGTACAAATGTTTGAATGGGGGTATTTGACAAGAAATCTAGGCTATTACATCCATATCGAATATACAAGTATTTAAATGTACAATATTTACAATGTAAATAAATATCAAAATGCAATGTATTATGCACAAAAATGGTTTTTTTATGTATGTAAAAGTATTTTTCAATGTAAAATATAAACAAAAATAAAGAGGTTATTTTTTTGATATTTTTATGGTTTTTAGGGCAAAACCCTGGTTTTCTAAATAAATAATATTTATTTATTAATATTATACAATATTATATATTAATTTATACAAAAGAATAAAAAAGGAAGTATATTGTAAAAAGTATTTTTTTGATGTCAAATATTAATAAAAATAAAAATGTATTATTTTCATATTTGTATCCTAAATATTTAATAAAATATGTATAAGTATTTATATTATATATTAAATATACTAAATATATACAAAAATGAAATATTAATTATTTACAAAAAAAGGTATATTTTTAGAAAAAAAATTTTCAAAATGTAAACAAAAAATAATAACTAAAAAATATATTTTTGTATTATTGTTTAATATTTTGGATAAAAAGAAAGATATTTGTTTATATATATATGCTTAAATAAAACAAACAAATGCCAAATAAATGCAAAAATTGGTGAAAAAATATTTTTAATGTTTTTTATGTTTTGACAACAAAAAAATAAGTCAGAAGAAAAAATAAAAAGTCAAAAATAATGGATATTCCACACAATGGGCCAGGGGGGTGCAAAATGAGAAAAGAGGTGCAAAAAGCAAGGATAGCTCAGGCCCAGCCCAAGACATCATCTTCTTCCTGCAGCTTCTGTTTGAAACAAAAAACGCGCGTTCCTTGCTCATCCTACTAACTTCTGATTCTTTGACTTTTAACAAAAACTTACAACATCAATAATGTAGAGCATCAAGTCACGATTTCAAACATATAAAAAAGTTGTTCTAACTCTCAGAAACGAGGGAGAATTTCTCCATCCCCAATTTCTGACCTAAGTTTTCTTCCATGTTCAGGTCCAAAATTCTCATAGCACACACAATATAAATGAAAAGTAACTACATGGATGACTTCAGGGCTATTAGTAGGACATGCTTTCTTCACAAACTTAAGCCTAACTATGCCTGGATAGAGAGATAGAAGTTCATATTTTTACCTGTTCAGCTTGAGTCGTGTACAGCAATGGAGGTATCTTCAATGGAGTTTGAACTTTGGTACAACTTACCTGAAGTCCAAGGAACCTTCTCCAAAACCTAGCTTGCTTTGAATATGCCTGTATCGAGCTATGGATGTCAACCTGCACAACTGAAAAGTGAAAATGGCAAACTTGGTTAGGGGTGTTACAGTCTGTATCTAGGGCTTGGGATAGTTTATATGGATGATATAGAATGTGTTTGTAGTGGTTTTAGCCAAAGTGCACGAGTGGATTGAGCTGGCCCAGTCAAACTGCAGCAGGTACCCTGTTTTGCAACAAAACTGTGATTTTGTGAATGAGGAGGGATCAAGAGTAGTTTGGTCGTGCTTTAGGCTTAGTTTTGTGTATGGAAAGTGTCTACAAAGTTTGCTTTGGTTGATGTTTTCAGGAATGAGAGCTTGTGGTCTTTTTGCCAAGTTTCTTCTCAAGTAAGCAAAGATAGTCAAGTTGGGTTATAGGCCAATGCAGGTCCCTCAAGCATGCTGCAGCACTCTCTCTTGATCAGTGGGATTTATCCACAAACTTGTGCCTCAGAGATTTTTGCCTGTACCTCTTGGATTGTGAATTTGACATAAAGCACTTCTTTATCAAAATGGCAAATATGCTTTTTCCATTTATGGATTAATCTTGCATGTAATGACCAAATGATCAAAATAATGCTTGCACACAATGGTTTGGCATTTAATTATTGAGTTTGAAGAAGATTAGAGGCCTGTAATCTAGCTTGTACAAGCTGACTTGAAAAATGCCAATGTATGAACATGTATTTGGTTATGAACAAAAGTGACTTTTGCCCAACTTTGCCAATTCGATTCTCCCTAACCACAATGGTGTTTGATGAGTTCATGGATAATTTGGAAAGCTTGGAATGTTTACTACAATCCATCTTTGTAATGCAAATTGAAACTCCAAGTGGAAGCATGTGAAAAGTGGCCATGAAGTTGGACAAAAATCCTGCCTAGAATAGGTCAAAATTTTTCTAAGTTAAGAATGTTTTGCACCCTTGTTCCAAAAATCATAACTTGAGCTACAAGCTTCTTTTGAGGAAACTTTGTGAATAAAAGTTGTATCTTTTGCAATGGACTACAACTAACATGTTTTGAGTTTTGCTTGAATCCAATTGTATCTTGATGAAAAAGTGGGGCAAAGTTAGGAAAAAATAAGGAAGTTTCATAACTTCGAAAAATTCTAAGTTATGAAATTTTCTCATCTTAAACCCCAATTTGCAATTTTGGGTTTCTTGATGAACAAGTTTCATAATTTGACATGTCTTGATGAAAAATGAATCTTGGCACTTGATTTTGACCAAAAAGTTAAAGTTTGACTTTTCAGTATACAGTCAAATTTTAATCAGTTGACTGGAAAATTCATCTGTCAATCTTGTGCATTTGGGATCTTTTGAACTTGTTGAATGGATCAAGACAATGCCATTGAGTTCTTGAGTACATATGTGATCTTGGTTTGCCATTGGTTAGGTCAAACAATCAAAAATTGCCTTTGTGCAGTCAAAACCCTAAAAATGACCATTTTGCCCTTTTGGTGATCTGATCAAATTTCTTGTGGAATTGTGATCCAAACTTGACCAAATGGTTCATATGAGTTCAATATGTTGATGTGGGTCAAAAATCATGAGTTTTGACTGTCAATTGGCCACAGTTGACTTTTCCCCCAATACAGCTGATTTCTAAGTCAACTGTCCAATTGACTGGGCAAAGATTGGAGTTAAGGCTTGAAACTTGGTATGGATAGACTTGTGAGTCCAACATGAAGCATTAAAGTCACTTTGGGCATTTTAGGTCAAAACAACTTTGTGCAAACTCAAACCCTAATTTGGGTCAATAGTGCAAGGAGGTGTCTTGAGCAGAGCAAACCTTAATTTGATCTTGAGCTCCAAGGGTCTTGTGGTGAGAAAATATTGATGAAATGAGAGGGAAAATTTTGGGGTACAACAGTTGCCCCTGTTCAATCTTCTTGCACCTGAAGAGTTAGATTGGCAAGTTAGTCTTTCGCGTCTCAAAGGTAAAAGGAGATTGGACACTAGAGTGCCCTTAAATTTGCACTCGTCAAAACAATGGATGGGGGAATGGGCTTAAAGAGGCCATTTAGAGATGGGATTAAAGATGCCATCTGGAGGGGAGACAGAATCTTGTCTGGGATGGGCTTAAAGATGCCATCTGGAATGTTTGTTGAACTGCAATGTGATTGGTCAGAAGAATGAGGATCAAAATGGTATCCGTGTCTGGAATGCATTTGAGCTGTATCTGGAGACTGAGTCTGTATGAGCAAAAGAATGGCCTCCGTATCTGGGGAGTATCTGAGCTGTAACTGTGTTTGAATATGGAATGAATATCAGAATGACTACCGTGTCTGGAGTGTATCTGTATTGTATCTGGGTAACAGAGAAATGTCTGTATGGAGCAACTGCGTGCTGGGACAAATTCTGAATGAGTGACAAAATGGCAACCGTGTTTGGAGCGTATCTGGACTGTATCTGAAGTTGAGATTTGTATGAGTAGCAGAATGACTTCCGTGTCTGGAGTGTATCTGAAACTGTAACTGGGATTGAGATCCGTATGAGTAACAGAATGACTTCCGTGTCTGGAGTGTATCTGAAACTGTAACTAGGATCTAAATAAATGACAGAATGACTTCCGTGGCGAACGCACTGGGGAGAATCAGACTGTTGTTGTAAAGGTCAGAATGGTATCCGTGCTTGGAATGCATTGAACCTTGAGGTGGATAAGTAAATCTGAATGAGAGATAGAATGGCTGCCGTGTCTGGGGCGTATCTAGTCTGTATCTGATCGATGTAGTCTGAATGAGTAGTAGAATGACCGCCGTGTCTGGGGTGTATCTGTACTGTATCTGACTTGAAATTCTGAATGAGTAATAGAATGACCGCCGTGTCTGGGGTGTATCCATACTGTATCTGGATAATTGTTAATGATAGCCTTTTAATCTTATCCTGAAAGGATGAAATGTTAGCTAAAACACAAAGTTATGTTGCATGAAATGTATGATGCAATATATGTTATATCAATGTTTATGATATGAATGTAATGAATGCGCATGTAAGCTGATGAGCTGTCTTGCGGAGGATAGATGAATCCTGGATTGCCGGAGATAATAGAATCTTGACTGTTGCCGGGGAAAGTGAATCATTGACTGCTGCAGGGGAATGCAGGAATCTCTGATTGCTGAAGCTAAGCCATCCTTGTTGACTGCTGACTGCTCGGGGAACAAGATCTTCATTTGTTGAGGGATCTTAGGACCACTGTTGGGGATTGGAATTCCTTGGTGACTGGTAGGGCAAGAGAATTCTGCTGATCTCTACTGGGGAATCCAGAAACTGGCAGACTTATGCTGGAGAAGTAAGACTGAGGATCTTCAGTCTGGTGGGAAGCATCTCTGTGGGGAGAAAGTTCACTAGTCTGGCTCCGCTGGGGATTGATAGTTGGAAGTTTTAGCTCCGTTGGGGATAGGATTTTCAGATTTTTAAGGCTCCACTGGGGATACTGAAACTTAACTCTGAGGGGAATTGAGTTTTGGAAGGCTCTCTGGCTAGGGAAATCAGTTTTGAGAAAGCTTTTGTTCTGCTGAAGATCCTTAAGTTCAACTCTGTTTGGGGAATTAAGCTCTAGATTTGAACCTTGTTGAGGAATTTGGAGTTTAGAACCGCTGGGGATTCCTTCTAAAAGGGCATCAAGATATCTATCTGTACCTTCAACCTATCAGTAATCATCTTTTCTTGGTTTGTAAGAAAATGATTATGCTCAAATGCATATGCCTATTTAACAAAACATTGGACGTTTCTCAAATAAAACATAAGTGCAAAAGAGAAAAAAGGATGACAAAGCAAATTTCTGTATTTGGAAAAGTATTTGTATTAAATTTCTATGAGTATCTTTGTACAAAGGAGACAGGCATCCTAGTAAGAGGATGTCGTCGTAAAAATTGAAAATTTTATACAAAAGAAAGATGGCTATGTGTAACAATTCCATGGGATTCCATTCTGCTATAGCCTTCACAACTCTGAATATCTGTCCATTCAATGCTTCATCCGCCGATGACTGGATTGATCAGAAGCTTGGAGCTGGTTGATGAAGAGATTGTCCTTAAAGTGATCCGACGAGACATAGTCATACGCTTTAATTCCCTAACTTTTGCCTGGACCACCCTTTCGGGTTTTCAATCCACCGGGAAACCCCTTTTTGCCCAAGCCGCCCTTTCGGGTTTTCGACTTGCCGGGTGTACATATTTTTTTTGTTTTTATCCCTAATTTTTGCCTGAACCGCCCTTTCGGGTTTTCGGTTCACCGGGATGCCCATTTTTGCCCAAGCCGCCTTTTCGGGTTTTCGACTTGTCGGGTTATTTTATGCGTAGTATCTTTTGACTATGTCTGCATTCGCAGGGTGCGGCAAATCGTCACCGTCCATGGTGGTCAGAATCATTGCACCACCAGAAAATATGCTCTTGATCACAAATGGTCCTTCATAAGTAGGAGCCCATTTTCCCCTGGGATCACTTTGTGGCAAGATAATCCGCTTGATTACGAGATCCCCGACTTGATACACTTGACGTCTGACTTTCTTGTTGAAAGCCTTGATCATCCGTTTTTGGTACGTCTGACCATGGCAAACAGCAGCGAGTCGCTTCTCGTCGATCAAATTGAGTTGATTAAGTCGGGTCTGAATCCAATCATCTTCATTCAAACCAGCGTCCTTCATAATCCTTAAAGAAGGAATCTGAACTTCCATGGGCAGGACAACTTCCATGCCATATACTAAAGAAAATGGGGTTGCCCCTGTTGAAGTACGTGTCGTGGTACGGTATCCGTGCAGAGAAAACGGTAACATCTCATGCCAGTCCTTGTAGGTAACTGTCATTTTCTGAATGATCTTCTTAAAGTTTTTGTTCGCAGCTTCAACAACACCGTTCATCTTCGGCCGATAGGGAGATGAATTGTGATGATAAATCTTGAACTGTTCGCATAGAGCGGTGATCATAGTATTATTCATATTTGTACCGTTGTCTGTGATGATCCTGTCGGGGACACCATACCGGCATATGAGATTCTGCTTAATGAAGCGGGCAACCACATTTTTAGTAACAGAGGCGAAGGAAGCTGCTTCGACCCATTTGGTGAAATAGTCAATAGCAACCAGGATGAAGCGATGTCCGTTGGATGCCGTGGGCTTGATTTCTCCAATCATGTCAATGCCCTACATTGCGAATGGCCAAGGAGCTGTCAGAACATTGAGAGGAACAGGAGGAATATGAATCTTGTCAGCGTAGACTTGACATTTGTGGCAAGTACGGGAATGTTGATGGCAATCTGCTTCCATGGTAGACCGGTAATAGCCTGCCCTTAGAATCTTCTTAGCCATCGTATGCCCGCTCAGGTGAGTGCCAAATGTACCGCTGTGTATCTCGGTCATGATTAACTCTGCTTCAGCTTTGTCTACACATCAGAGTAAAACACAATCATGGCTGCGTTTATAGAGGATGCTGTTGCTCAGGAAGAACTTGGAAGCAAATTTCCTTAGGAACTTTTTGTCATTTACGGAAGCTCCTTCGGGATATTCTCTAGTCTGGAGATACCTTTTGATTTCGTGAAACCACGGTTGTTCCACTACTTCTTCGATATTAATCTCATGACAATGCGCAGGTTCATCCATTCGCTCGATGGTGATTTGGGGAGCCTCATTATCCCAGTTGAGTTTAAACATGGAAGACATCGTAGCCAGAGCATCTGCAAGCTGATTCTCTTCTTGCGGGAAATGCTCGAAGGTGATTTGCTTGAAATGAGGCAACAATGTTAGGACATGTTCTTTGTATGGGATAAGATTAGGATGCTTGGTATCCCACTCTCCTTTGATTTGACTGATAACCAAAGTCGAGTCCCCAAATACGATCAAAGATTTGATCCCCAGGTCAATAGCAACCTTGAGACCAAGAATGCAAGCTTCATATTCAGCCATGTTGTTGGTACAGCTGAAGCAAAGTCGGCCCGTGAAAGGCGTGTGACAACCTTCCGGGGAAATGAGTACCACACCGATACCGTTTCCAAGTGCATTTGAAGCACCATCAAAGTACAGGGTCCATCGGGATCCTTTTTCAGGTCCGTCATACGGTCCGTTACCTTCAATGTTGTCCAAATTCATGATGTCCTCGTCCGGGAAGTCGAATCTCATGGACTGATAATCTTAGATAGCTTGATGAGCTAGATGGTCAGCTAGTACACTCCCCTTTATAGCTTTTTGGGTAGTGTACTGGATATCATACTCAGTTAGGATCATTTGCCATCTAGCTATTCTTCCAGATAAAGCTGGCTTCTCGAAGATATACTTGATAGGATCCATTTTGGAAATCAACAAAGTGGTATGAGTCAGCATATACTGCCTTAGTCGGCAAGCAGCCCATACCAAAACGCAGCAAGTTTTCTCGAGCAGTGAGTAGCGAGTCTCACAGTCGGTAAACTTTTTGCTAAGGTAATAAATGGCATGCTCTTTTCGACCAGACTCGTCATGCTGGCCCAAAACACACCCCATTGAGTTATCCAAGACGGTCAGATACATGATCAACGGTCTTCCTTCGACGGGTGGCATCTGAATAGGAGGTTCTAGCAAATACTCCTTGATCTTATCAAAAGCAGCTTGGCAATCATCGTTCCATTCGACTACCTGATCTTTCTTTAATAATTTGAAAATTGGCTCACAGGTAGACGTCAGATGAGAGATGAATCAGGCAATATAGTTCAAGCGCCCCAAGAATCCTCTAACCTCTTTTTCAGTACGGGGAGCAGGCATTTCTTGTATTGCTTTCACTTTTGCTGGATCGACCTCAATGCCCTTGTTGCTGACAATAAATCCTAGAAGTTTACCAGACCTAACTCCAAAAGTACACTTACTTGGATTCAGCCTGAGTTTGTACTCTTTCAACCTGGCAAACAGCTTTTGCAGATGCTCAAGGTGTTCCTCCTCTGTTTGTGATCGAGCTATCATGTTGTCTACGTAGACTTCGATCTCATGATGTATCATATCATGAAACAAAGCTACCATGGCGCGCTGATAAGTTGCCCCTGCATTCTTCAGTCCGAACGGCATCACCTTGTAGCAGAAGGTGCCCCATTGTGTAACAAAAGTTGTTTTCTCCATGTCCTCGGGGGCCATTTTGATCTGTTTGTAGCCCGAGAATCCATCCATGAAGGAAAACACTTTGTGCTTAGCTGTGTTGTCAATCAAAATGTCGATGTGCGGTAGCGGAAAATCATCTTTAGGGCTAGCCCTGTTCAAATCCCGGTAGTCTACACACATTCTGACCTTGCCGTCTTTTTTAGGTACTGGCACAATGTTAGCAACCCATTGTGGATAGGATGTAACAGCCAGAAAGCCAGCGTTAAATTGCTTCATTACTTCTGCTTTAATCTTCTCAGACATGTCGGGCCTTATTCGGAGGACTTTTTGCTTGATCGGTGGACAATCCTCTCTTGTAGGGAGACGGTGAACCACGATGTCTGTGTCTAAATCCGGCATGTCTTCATAAGACCAGGCGAAGATTTCAACGTATTCCTTTAGCAGCTGTATCAAGCGCTCCTTGAAACTTGGTTCCAGATTGGCATCCACTTGTACTTCCTTCTGGTCTTCCTCTGTTCCTAAGTTGACAGTTTCCAACAACTCTTCGTGAGGCAAGATGGCCCTCTCTTCTTGTTGTAGAAGTCTGGCTAGCTCTCCTGGTACTTCACAATCTTCGTCATCTTCATACTCAGCCTGATTGACCAAATCTTCAGAGTTATTGAAGGACATAGCAGAATAGTCACCCATAGAATCTAGAGTGGATGGGTACCTGCATTTGTGAGTGTGGGTGTGTGTAAGGGATAGCCATCCTTAAACAAACAAAAATGCAAAAGGAAAGAAAATGAACATAGCAGTTTATCAATGAAAAACGTCCAATGAATCATTAAACATGGCATATGGATATGAAGAGAATCAAAACCCTTACAAATGGACCTACATGCCCCGGGCAAGGCATGAAGTGAAAAAGTAGTTTGCAGATTGTTTAAAAGTAATTATTACAGACCAACAGGAAATGTTCGAAAGATAAATTACTGATTAATGAAAGTAATGGGGACGAAGTCTTTTGCCTCCCAGTTGTGAAGTCCCCCTTCGATGGTTGGGAAGATCCAGTCTTCAATGTTACCCTCTCCGTCTTCGTCTTCCAAAGCATTGATTCCATGAGGAGAAATCTTGACGGGTGTTCTTTCAATTTTTGAGCGACGCATAGCTTTTTGCCCCGCAGTGGTAAATCCCAACCCAAACTTGTCTGTTTTGTGAGGAATGTCAGGCAACTGTCCCCATGTTGAGCTCTTTCCCTCCTTCATTGCAGCCTTTGCGTCTTTCAGAGATGCCATCCTGGCCACCTGCTTGGGTACCTCAGCTACTGCCTTTGCTACAGCAACCTCGGGAGCAATTTCCTCGAAGTGTTGGAACGGTGTCTCAATGAATTCGCCCTCCACTTCCACATACCTAAAGGAGTTCAAGTGACTGATCATATATTCTTCTTCGCCGTGTACAGTTATAATCTTTCCTTTGACAGGGTATTTCAGCATCTGATGTAGGGAGGAAGTGACCGCGCCAGCATTATGTATCCATGGTCTCCCTAGCAAGCAAGAGTATGACGGACGGATGTCCATCACGTAGAAAGTTGAGTGGAATACTTCAGTTCCTACCTTGATAGGGATGTCGACCTCCCCATGTACCATTCTTTTTGACCCGTCAAAGGCCCTGACAATGATATTACTTGGTTTCAGCTCCAAGCCCTCGCAATCCAATCGATCCAGAGCTTTCTTAGGCAGCACGTTCAGAGAAGAACCAGTGTCGACCAAAACATGGGCAAGAGTAGTTCCTCGGCATTCAACTGACACATGCAATGCGTCATTGTGCTTTCTTCCTTTCAGAGTCAGGTCAGCATCAGAGAAACCTAGGCCGTTGTCTGCGGTAAGGCTGGCTACACAATCCTGGAATTGATCGGCTGAGGTTTCTTGGGGCACATGGGCTGTCTTCAAAAACCTTATCAAAGCTTTGGCATGAGCCTCCGAACAAAGCAGCAAAGCTAGCATGGATATCTTCGAGGGGGTTTGTCCCAGTTGCTCCACCACGTCATAATCACTCTTCTTAATTATTTTCAGAATCTCCTCCATTTCTTTCTTAGAGGTTTCGGGGATAACCAATGGCTGAGCCCTCGTCCTGAAGAGCTCATCTTGGATCCCTTTCCCCTTATCAGCAGAAGTAGGAGGGACAACCACAGGAGTAACAGCTTCTTCAATCAGCGGAGTTCTTGCAGAAAGTTTTATCGGTGCAGGAGTAACTTTGGCAGCAGCTGAGGGTCCAAAGATTGCCTTTGGAGGGGCAATCTCTGGAGAAAATATTCTCCCACTTCGGGTAATCTTGCTCGTACCAGCAATGTTTCCAATGTCGGCATCTTCTTCGTCAGAGCTTTCTTCAGTTATCTCAACTTGTTTAACACCATGGTAGTAGATTTCTCCACCATAATTCCATGGTATTGATTTGTCAGATTTTTAGGGGACAGGCCCGGGCATGGTTATTTTCAGAGGAACAAACTTCATAGCGGATGTAATCTTAACAGGCTTTTTAGGGACCTTGGAAAGATTGGTGGAAATGGTGATTATTGAAACATCTTTGATAGGGGTTGGAGTAGCAGGAACCTTTTCGAAAAGAATTTGTTGGCTGTCCATTAGGCCTTGGATGCCTATCCTCAGCAATGGACAGTCGATTGGTAGGGAGGAACAACAGTAGCAGTCTTCTTTACATCCTGGGAAAATCCCAACTTTCAACAGATTTAACTTGATTGTTAGTAATGGAGTTACCAGATCATCAACTGCAGAAACATACAGATCTTCTTCAACAGCATGAACATGATGACCATGCTTTGGCATCGGAGCGGATATTACATTCGGTTTCTCCAGAGCATCGAACTCAACCTCTTTTGCATCTATCAAGTATTGAATTTTATTCTTTAGCGCTCAACAATTGTTGGTGTCATGTCTGGTGCTATCAGAATGGTAGGCACATTTGGCATTGGCATGATAGTATGGAGATGTGGTGTTAGGGTTTTTCGGTGCCTCCTTTAAACCAGTCAGATTCAACTTTAACAAATGGGGAAGAACTTGTGCAGGCGTCATATTGATGCGGGTGAACTGCCGTTGTGGCCGTTCTACCCGTTGCTGATTTGGTCTGGATTGATTGTTACGAGGCTGATCATTTGACGAATTTTGAATCATCACGGCCCCTACAGTCGGCCGACGCTGAGTTTTCCCCAATCCCTTTTGAGAGTACACAACAACTGCCTCCTTCTTGGCTGGAAATGACTTTTTAACAGTTGTAGACGCAGAGGCATCCCTTTGAATCTTCCCACTCTTAATACCAGCTTCCACCCGTTCGCCAGTCAGAATCAATTCAGTAAACCCTGCGGAAGAGCTCCCGATCAAATGGTTGAAGAATGGGCCAGATAGGGTCCCTAAGAACATATCAACTAGTTCCCTATCAGAAAGAGGTGGCTGCACTCTTCCGGCCAAGTCGCGCCATTTCTGGGCGTATTCCTTGAATCCCTCATTTGAGGCCATTCCCATACTTTGTAGCTGAGTACGGGTTGGCGCCAAGTCAGAGTTATATTGATACTGGCGATAAAAGGCAGCTGCCAAATCCTCCCAACTATGTACCTTTGACCTCTCAAGCTTGTAAAACCAATATAGCTGTGTACCAGACAGGCTATCCTGGAAGAAGTGTACCCAAAGATTTCTGTCGGATGAATGAGGTTGAATTTTCCTGACATACGACCTCAGGTGCATCTTCGGGCAAGACAACCCGTCATATTTTGCAAAAATTGGCACCTTAAACTTTGGAGGGATCACAATTCCAGCAATCAAACCCAATTCTTCAAAATCTAACCCAGGAACCCTTTGCAGCTCCATAGCTGCCAGTCTATCCTCCAGGTTTTTGTATTTGTCGTCCGCTGGCGGGTATTGCTGCTCTGAGTAGTCTTCATCTTCCTCCACCTCTTCCTCTTCAGCTTCGAACTCAGAAGGTAGTGCAGCTCCTTTTCCTTTACTGGTTTCCTCCTCAGATGCGGAGGGAAATTCAAGAACTCTTCTAGCTTCATTCTCAAACCTTCTTCCCAGTGTAGCTACCCCGACTCTCTTCTTCTTCTTTTACACTTTTTCTTGCTCTTTGTTCCCAAGCAGTGTTTTTAGATCCTCCTGACCCTTTGCCAAGGTCATAAGGAGCTGTTGAAACTGCGAGTTTTGTGCCTGCAGATCTTTGATCGTTTGTTCGAGATCCATCTTACTGAAATAAACAGCAGAGAGATAAGGAAACCTGGTGTGAAGACCTGTTTATGCATATGATGAATGATATGTTTATTCATGTACTGCATTCAAGGATTTAGAAATTCAAAATTTGTTGCAAACAAAAAGAACACATGTCATATTAATAAGAAGAAATTTTATTAGTACATAAATGCCCCATGGGCCAAATATTACAAAAACTTCTTAAGGTAAAAAGACGTTGCGCATCCTCTTTGGTGCGATGTAAGTGTTAAGGGTCTCCTCCTCGTGAAGTCGGCAGGTAAGCTCCAAAACCTTCTTCTCACTGGCGTAGAAGTTGGCTTCAAAAGTATTCCGCTCTTCCTTGAGTTGGATCCAACTCTTCTGCATCTCCTCCCATGATGTTGGCATGTCAGGATATAGGATGGTGTAGGGAACCTCTCCTTCCTTAACGGGCTCTTTAATCAAAGGGAGAATATGAGGGTAAGGCATCATAAGACTCTGGGCTCGGGTCCTTACCCACTTGAGATAAGGCTCAAGAGGGATGGAGTTCTTGTGCCCCAGTGTCTTGCTATCTACCTTGTTAGGCATCCTCCAAGCTCTGATGAATCTTTGGCGAAATCCTTGCGCATCGTTGTCGAAGTCAAAAACTAGGTCAGGAATCAGCATGTCATGGGGGCCATCCCTCCGTGCATATCCAAATTATCTCAAAGCTAGACAAGGGTTGTAGGTAATACCTCCCCTAATGCCAAGTAATGGAACATTAGGGAACTCACCACAATGATCGACGATGATGACATTTTCTCTGGACCGAGAACACCAATGTACATCAGAATGTGTGAGGGTCATCAACCGTTGTGACCACCTTAAGCCTTGGTCATTCTTTAAAACAGATTGTGGAAGGTACGAAATGAACCACCTTGCAAGGAGAGGAGTACAGCACATGAGAACACCTCTCTTTCTCATTGTTCGTGTGTAAAATGAGTGGAGGATGTCCCCAAGCAATGTAGGTATGGGATTCCTGGATAGAAAAATTTTGACAGCATTGACATCTATAAGTTGGTCAGGATTTGAGAACAAGACCAACCCATAAATGAGGAGTGCCACAATCTCTTCAAAGGCTTGCAGATCCAAAGAATTCCAACACTCTTGTGCCTTCTCCAACAAGAATTTTGCCAAGAAGCCTTTGACACCACTTCTAGTTTCCCAATGCCCCTTGATGTCAGATGGTTGCAAGTGTAGTGCTTGAGCAACATCTTCAGGCTTTGGTTCTTTTTCCGTACTGTTGTCGGGTAGTTGATTAAGAATAGGAATTCTCAGGAGTTGAGAAAATTCCTCCAAAGTAGGCACCAACTGATAGTCAGGGAATGTGAAACAGTGGTGAAGGGGGTCAAAGAACTGGAACAACACTTTCACCATGTCTTCTTCAATGCTGGTGTTGACTAGGCTGAGCAGTCTACCATGTCTTTCACTGAAGAGAGAGCTTTCCGGAATTCTGGATGTAAGCTCCTTGAGTTGAGGAGAGATTCTCACAAGGTTGACTTGGATGGTTTTCCTGCGAAGAATTTCCATGACCTACAAAACAAGAACAAAGATGAAGATCCAAACCTTTGAAATGGTTAGTGGATGCATATGATGCTTTATGATGTTCATGATGTATGCACAAACATATGTACAAGCAAGTCACACAAAACCCTAGTTTTAGGCTTGCATGAGGTTTCATAGGTAAGTACCCTCTTGAGTGAAGTTGGCTTAAAAACCTGTCTTATGAATAGTAACCGGGTTCTAAGGAGCTCAATATCACTGAATTGTTTTCTATGTTCATTGTTTTGGTTTAGCCACTTAACTAGCGACCAAAATATTCCAAGAAAACAACCCTCAATGAGTGTAGTATCGAGTATCTACCAACTTCGGACTGCACCAAAGCCGGTCATCTCACTACCCCTAATAAAAGGCCAAGATGGTCAAGTAAGGTTCTAGGTCATTAGTGCTTAGTGACATCACTCAACGGCCCCGTACTCTCCTTGATTGAACTCAAGGGTTACCGGTACTCACAAATATGTCGCACTAATATAGCTATTGCTTCAACCGTGTCGGTATACCCCGCACAGTTTGCACAACGTATTGCTATCTGTGAATGTTTCCCCAAATCCGGGTGTAGGATTTCAAGCCCAAACAAGAGAACCAAAATATAAAGCAATCAAAGCAAACAATTAGTCATGCAAAAGGGTGATCTAAGCCTTAAGGATACTCCACTTTTAAGTAATTCCCCAGAAGAGTCGCCAGTTCTGTGATACGGTGGGAGAACTGACTTGGGTTTTGCGTTTGTTTTTGCAAATGTCTCGGTTGAGCAAGAGTCGCCACCGACTTTTTATTTATCCTAAGGAAAGGTCAAAAAGCACAGGAAAGACCTTTGAGATGTTTTTGTGGGTTCGGGGAGTAGATTATAGAAAGGGAAGGTATTAGCACCCTTTCTATCCATGGTTATCCATGGGCTCTTAGTTACTTGCTTAGTTACTTGCTTTGCATTTTCAATTGTTTGAAATGGTGCTTTGTGTATGGTTTTGAAAGATGTTTTAAAAAGAGGCCATGGTTGTGGCAACCTTTGTAATGATCCATGTTTGAATGTATACAAAAGTGTATTTGTCTTTTGAAAAGTTTTCAATGTTTTGAGAGTTTGTTTTGAAATTGTGTTGTGAAGTGTATTTTGAAAGTAGGCAAGGTTTTGTTTTGCAAGTTTGATCAAGTAACTAAGAGTTGTCTACCCCTAAATTTACTCAAAGATTTTCCCTATGTTTTAACCCTTTTAACAGTATTGTTCCACCATTGTATTTGGTGGACAATCTTGTGTTAGGATGTTAACGGGACAGGCGCGGGTCATCGTTTAGACCATGAATGCAATGGTGCCAAGTGTCTTTGGCAACTTTTCCTTTAAGGGACTTGATCATTTTTAGGCAACTTGAGAAAGCGTCATCGAGGGACTATGATCATTAGATTTATTTTTGTTTGGCCAAAGACACTCAACATGCAAGCATGGCCCATTTTTGAAGGCAACAAGTGGAGTAACCCTAAGGGTGTAAGTGTGCATTGTTTTGTCCATTTTCATGCATTTTGTCTTTGAATTAGGTCAAGCTATTTGTTATTTGATTTTTGCATACAAACCCTAGGTCTATCATGGCATAATTAGAAAGCTTTTAAATGCGGAATTTTAAAGTCCTAGATTATTACAACATGATTATGGGGATGGGGGTACAAATGTTTGAATGGGGGTATTTGACAAGAAATTTAAATCTAGGCTATTACATCCATATCGAATATACAAGTATTTAAATGTACAATATTTACAATGTAAATAAATATCAAAATGCAATGTATTATGCACAAAAATGGTTTTTTTATGTATGTAAAAGTATTTTTCAATATAAAATATAAACAAAAATAAAGAGGTTATTTTTTTGATATTTTTATGGTTTTTAGGGCAAAATCCTAGTTTTCTAAATAAATAATATTTATTTATTAATATTATACAATATTATATATTAATTTATACAAAAGAATAAAAAAGGAAGTATATTGTAAAAAGTATTTTTTGATGTCAAATATTAATAAAAATAAAAATGTATTATTTTCATATTTGTGTCCTAAATATTTAATAAAATATGTATAAGTATTTATATTATATATTAAATATACTAAATATATACAAAAATGAAATATTAATTATTTACAAAAAAAGGTATATTTTTAGAAAAAAAATTTTCAAAATGTAAACAAAAAATAATAACTAAAAAATATATTTTTGTATTATTGTTTAATATTTTGGATAAAAAGAAAGATATTTGTTTATATATATATGCTTAAATAAAACAAGCAAATGCCAAATAAATGCAAAAATGTGTGAAAAAATATTTTTTATGTTTTTTATGTTTTGACAAAAAAAAAATAAGTCAGAAGAAAAAATAAAAAGTCAAAAATAATGGATATTCCACACAATGGGCCAGGGGGGTGCAAAATGAGAAAAGAGGTGCAAAAAGCAAGGATAGCTCAGGCCCAGCCCAAGACATCATCTTCTTCCTCCAGCTTCTGTTTGAAACAAAAAACGTGCGTTCCTTGCTCATCCTACTAACTTCTGATTCTTTGACTTTTAACATAAACTTACAACATCAATAATGTAGAGCATCAAGTCACGATTTCAAACATATAAAAAAGTTGTTCTAACTCTCAGAAACGAGGGAGAATTTCTCCATCCTCAATTTCTGACCTAAGTTTTCTTCCATGTTCAAGTCCAAAATTCTCATAGCACACACAATATAAATGAAAATTAACTACATGGATGACTTCAGGGCTATGAGTAGGACATGCTTTCTTCACAAACTTAAGCCTAACTATGCCTGGATAGAGAGATAGAAGTTCATATTTTTACCTGTTCAACTTGAGTCGTGTACAGCAATGGAGGTATCTTCAATGGAGTTTGAACTTTGGTACAGCTTGCCTGAAGTCCAAGGAACCTTCTCCAACACCTAGCTTGCTTTGAATATGCCTGTATCGAGCTATGGAAGTCAACCTGCACAGCTGAAAAGTGAAAATGGCAAACTTGGTTAGGGGGTGTTACAATCTTTATCTAGGGCTTGGGATAGTTTGTATGGATGATATAGAATGTGTTTGAAGTGGTTTTAGCCAAAGTGCACGAGTGGATTGAGCTGGCACAGTCAAACTGCAGCAGGTACCCTGTTTTGCAACAAAACTGTGATTTTGTGAATGAGGAGGGATCAAGAGTAGTTTGGTCGTGCTTTAGGCTTAGTTTTGTGTATGGAAAGTGTCTACAAAGTTTGCTTTGGTTGATGTTTTCAGGAATAAGAGCTTGTGGTCTTTTTGCCAAGTTTCTTCTCAAGTAAGCAAAGATAGTCAAGTTGGGTTATAGGCCAATGCATGTCCCTCAAGCATGCTGCAGCACTCTCTCTTGATCAGTGGGATTTGTCCACAAACTTGTGCCTCAGAGATTTTTGCCTGTACCTCTTGGATTGTGAATTTGACATAAAGCACTTCTTTATCAAAATGGCAAATATGCTTTTTCCATTTATTGATTAATCTTGCATGTAATGACCAAATGATCAAAATAATGCTTGCACACAATGGTTTGGCATTTAATTATTGAGTTTGAAGAGGATTAGAGGCCTGTAATCTAGCTTGTACATGCTGACTTGAAAAATGCCAATGTATGAACATGTATTTGGTTATGAACAAAAGTGACTTTTGCCCAACTTTGCCAATTCGATTCTCCCTAACCACAAGGGTGTTTAATGAGTTCTTAGACAATTTGGAAATCTTGGAATGTGTACTACAATCCATCTTTGTAATGCAAATTGAAACTCCAAGTGGAAGCATGTGAAAAGTGGCCATGAAGTTGGACAAAAATCCTGCCTAGAATAGGTCAAAAATTTTCTAAGTTAAGAATGTTTTGCACCCTTGTTCCAAAAATCATAACTTGAGCTACAAGCTTCTTTTGAGGAAACTTTGTGAATAAAGGTTGTAGATTTTGCAATGGACTACAACTTTCATGTTTTGAGTTTTGTTTGAATCCAATTGTATCTTGATGAAAAAGTGGGGCAAAGTTAGGAAGAAATAAGGAAGTTTCATAACTTAGAAAAATTCTAAGTTATGAAATTTTCTCATCTTAAACCCTAATTTGCAATTTTGGGTTTCTTGATGAACAAGTTTCATAATTTGACATGTCTTGATGAAAAATGAATCTTGGCACTTGATTTTGACCAAAAAGTCAAAGTTTGACTTTTCAGTATACAGTCAAATATTAATCAGTTGACTGGAAAATTCATCTGTCAATCTTGTGCATTTGGGATCTTTTGAACTTGTTGAATGGATCAAAACAATGCCGTTGAGTCCTTGAGTCCATATGTGAGCTTGGTTTGCCATTGGTTAGGTCAAACAGTCAAAAATTGCCTTTGTGCAGTCAAAACCCTAAAAATGACCATTTTGCCCTTTTGGTGATCTGATCAAATTTCTTGTGGAATTGTGATCCAAACTTGACCAAATGGTTCATATGAGTTCAATATGTTGATGTGGGTCAAAAATCATGAGGTTTGACTGTCAATTGGCCACAGTTGACTTTTTCCCCAATACAGCTGATTTCTAGGTCAACTGTCCAATTGACTGGGCAAAGATTGGAGTTAAGGCTTGAAACTTGGTATGGATAGACTTGTGAGTCCAACATGAAGCATTAAAGTAACTTTGGGCATTTTAGGTCAAAACAACTTTGTGCAAACTCAAACCCTAATTTGGGTCAACAGTGCAAGGAGGAGTCTTGAGTAGAGCAAACCCTAATTTGATCTTGAGCTCCAAGGGTCTTGTGGTGAGAAAATATTGATGAAATGAGAGGGCAAACTTTGGGGTACAACACCCTTGTCACTGACAATGAAACCTAGGAGTTTACCAGACCTTACTCCAAAGGTGCACTTGTTCAGATTTAATCTCAACTTGTACGTCTTCAACCTATCGAACAATTTTTGCAAGTGATCAAGGTGTTCTTCTTCCGTTTGAGATCTTGTTATCATGTCATCAACATAGACCTTTATCTTATGGTGAATCATATCATGGAACAAAGCTACCATGGCTCGCTGATAGGTTGCCTCTGCATTCTTCAATCCAAATGGCATTACCTTATAACAGAAAGTTCCCCACTATGTGATGAAGGTTGTCTTCTCCATGTCTTCGGGTGCCATCTTGATCTGATTATAACCAGAGAACCCGTCCATGAAGGAGAAGATCTTATGTTGTGTGGTGTTGTCAACCAGAACATCAATGTGGGGAAGCAGAAAGCCATCCTTGGGGCTTGCCATGTTCAAGTCTCTATAGTCCACACACATACGTACCTTTTCGTCCTTCTTAGGCACCGGAACTACGTTAGCAACCCATTTTGGATAGGAGGTAACATCTAAGAACCCAACGTTGAACTATTTCATAACTTCAGCCTTGATCTTCTCTGACGTTTCATGACGCATACGACGGACCTTCTGCTTTACTGGAGGGCAGTCCTCTTTTGTCGACAGGTGATGAACCACAATATCAGTGTCTAGTCCTGGCATGTCCTCATATGACCAAGAAAAGATCTCAACACAATCATTTAACATCTGAATCAACCACTTTTTGGTACTATGCTCCAAGTTTGCACCTATCTTGACTTCTTTTCTGTCCTCCTCTGTACCCAGATTCATTGTCTCAACTGGCTCTTCATGAGGCTGTATAGCCCTTTCTTCCTGTTGTAACAGTCTGGCAAGTTCTCCTGGTACCTTACAATCTTCCTCACCTTCGTCATCGGCTTGGTTGATCGGATTTTCAAAGTCATAATCGGAAATAGCAGAACCATTATGAATGGGGTCCAAAGTGGATATGGATCTGCAGTTTGATGCGTGAGTGTGTGTAAGAGCATAACTGCATTGATAAAATAAAACAGAAAAGAAAGACAGAGAGTGCAAAATTTGTATGCAAAAAATGTCCAATGCTTTATTAATGACATATGATATTGAAACATGATAATCCTCACAAATAAAACATTATGCCCCGGGTAAGGCACATGGCCATAGAGTTTATATTGTTTATTTATTACATAACTAGAAAAACAAAAGACAATTACTCCTGAATAAAAGTAATCGACACAAAGTCTTTAGTTGTCTAGTTACTGGGTCTACCGTTGGTATTAAGGAAGATCCAGCTGTCTATGTCATAGTCACCATCACTGTCTTCTAAAGCGTTGATCTCATGATTGCTGATGCGTAGGGGAGGTCCTCCGGCACGAGCACGACGAAAAGCCCTTTGAGCCCCTGAAGTGAAACCCAAGCCAAACTTATTAGATTTGTATGGAATGTCAGGGAGCTGGCCCTAAATGGTACACCCACCTTCTTCAATGACTGCCTTGGCATCCTTGAGTGAAGCCATCTCCAATGGAGGTCTAGTGATCTTCGACATACTAGTAATAGTCTCAGTTGCAGCCATGGTCTGAGGCACCTCTTCAAAATTCTGCCAAGGAGTCTCGATGAACTCGCCGTCCATTTCCACATATCTGAAAGAGTTTGGGTGGCTTACCATGTAATCCTCATCACCATGCACTGTGACAATCTTTCCCTTCACTGGGTACTTCAACATCTGATGCAGAGTAGAAGTAACAGCTCCAGCCCCATGGATCCAAGGGCGACCGAACAGACAAGAATAAGCTGGTCTGATATCTATCACGTAGAAGGTGGATTCAAAGGTTTAGGAACCAACTTTGATAGGGATGTCCACCTCCCCGTGCACCATTCTTTTTGAACCATCGAAAGCCCTCACCACAATGTTGCTGGGCTTCAGAGTCAAACCTTCACAGTCTAATCTGTCAAGAGCCTTCTTGGGCAGAAGATTCAGCAATGAATTGGTATCCACTATAACATGGGCCAAAGTAGTTCCCCTGCACTCGATGGAGACATGCAACACATCATTGTGTATTCTTCCCCTGGGTGTTAAATCAGCATCAGAAAAACCCAATCCATTATCAGTAGTCAAACTATCCACACAATCTTCAAATTGGTCAGCGGAGGTTTCTTGTGGCACATGGGCAGTTTTGAGGAATTTCACCAAAGCCTTTGCATGGGCTTCGGAGCATAACAGTAGGGCCAACATTGAGATCTTGGAAGGAGTCTACCCCAGTTGTTCAACCACATTATAGTCGCTCTTTTTAATGATCTTTAAGATTTATTCCATTTCCCTCTTGGAAGCCTCTGGAATGGATTCTGAATGCGCCTTCGTCTGGACATGCTCAACCAATATGTCTTTGCCACGAGTCTCGGCTGACTCGGTGGTAGGGGTGGCAACAGGAGTAATCACAGGAATTGTAGTGGTAGTATTAGCAGGAACAGCAGTAGGAATGATCACAGGAATAGTACTACTTTAGGAGGAGAAATATCGAGTGAGAACACTTTTCCACTTCTTGTTGTTTTACTAGTCCCAACGATATTGCCGATGTCAAGATCAATATTTCCAGAAACTTCGTCTTCAACGGCCAACAGGTTTTGCTTAACGCCATGGTAATAGACGTTAACCCCATAATTACAGGGAACATCTTTGTCCAAGGAATATGGTATTGGCCCTGGCATAGTGATGATCAGGGAATCCAACTTTGGAGCAGATGTAATCCTGACGGGTCTTTTGGTGGAGACCCTGGGAGGATTGGCGGAAATGGTTATAATCGAAACATCTTTATAGGAAACAGTTGTGACAGGAGTTTTCTCAAATAGAATTTCTTTATCATCCATCAGACACTGAACACCTGCTTTCAACAAATGGCAACCAGTCGATAAACATAAGTGGAAATCTTCATCACAGCCCGGAAATAAACCGGCTTACAACAGATTCCACTTAATAGTCATGAGAGGAGTAACAAGCTCTTCAACAAAAGTAACAAATGTATCATCGTCAACAACATTAATAATTATGGTCGTGCTTGGGCATGAGAGTAGTTATAACATTTGGAATCTCAGGAGCGTCGAATTCAATCTCCTTTGCCTCGATCAGATCCTGCACCTTATTCTTTAAAGCCCAATATCATTTGTATCATGGCCTGAACTTGCTGAATGGTAGGAACATCGAGCATTTCGGTTGTAGCGAGGAGATGTGGTGTTGGGATTCTTGGGAGCTTCCCTCAAAGTTACCAGACTAGACTTCAATAAGTGTGGTAAGACTTGAGACAAAGTCATATTGATTCGGGTAAACTGTCTCATAGACCTCTCTGCTCTGGGCTGATTGTTTTGCTGTTGAGTAGCTGCAGGCTTGGATATCATTACAGCCCCTACCGTTGGACGGTGTTCGGTTCTGCACTAATTTCTTCGACTGTAAACAGCACTGACCTATTTCTTTCCTACAAAGGTCTCTTTCTTGTGTTTGAAGAGGCCTCCTTTTGAATCTCGCCACTTCTAATACCAGCTTCCACTCTTTCTCCAGTTAGGATCAGCTCAGTAAAACCATCTGAGGAGCTTCCAATCAAATGGTTGAAAAATGGACCAGATAGAGTACCTAAGAACATATCCACCAACTCCCTATCAGACAGTGGGGGTTGGACTCTTTCTGCTAGGTCTCTCCACTTCTGGGCATAGTCTTTAAAATCCTTGCTCGAACCCATAGACATACTTCGGAGTTGTGCGCGGGTGGGAGCAAGGTCTGCATTATACTGATACTGCTTGTAGAAGGCAGCAACCAGGTCTTCCCAGTTACGAATATTGGTGCCCTCCAGCTGATAGAACCACTCTAGCTGAGTCCCAGATAGACTGTCTTGGAAGAAGTGAACCCATAAATTCCCGTCGAAAGTGTGGGGCTGAATCTTCCTCACGTAAGATCGGAGATGCATCTTGGGACATGAGACTCCATCATATTTTGAAAACACCGGAACTTTGAACATCTGCGGGATGACAACCCCAGAAACCAAGCCCAGCTCCTCAAAATCCAGTCCAGGTACTTTCTGGATTTCTATTGCATTCAGACGATCCTCCAGCTTTTTATATTTATCATCAGCAGGAAGATACTACTCCTCATCATAATCAGATTCATCATCAGATTCCTTCGGGCTGAGGTCTTCCTCTCTCGTCTCCCCTTCCTAATTGTCTCCTTCTTTTGTTGAAGTTGCTAGTTCTGACGCTTGCCGCACTGGTCCTCTGATCCTTCTTCCCAGATTCACTAACCCAGTTGTCTTCTTTGGCTTCTTCTTTTTATCCTTCAGTATGAGAGCCTTCAGGTCTTCTTGCCCTTTAGCTAGATCCATGATTATTTGCTGGAACTGGGTGTTTTGTGCCTAGAGATCTTTGATGTTTTGTTCAAAATCCATTTCTTTACTTGCTGAAATAAACAGCGAAGAAGATGAGAAACCTGCTTTGAAACCTGGTTATGCAATGATATGTATGATATATGTATGCAATGATTTCAAGGATTTCTAAGACTTAAATTTGCTTAAATAGAAAGAGAAAAAACATTAATTACATTAAGAAGTTTTAACGATCACAGTGATGCCTCTTGGGCTTACAAAGGAAGTAACAAAGCAAAAATAAACTCTCCAAGCAAAGAAAGACCCAGGCTTCCCACGGGCGCATCCTCTATGGTGCAATGTAAGCATTTATACTCTTATCTTCATGAAGTAACCTGGTGAGCTCTAAAACCTCCTTCTCACTGGCGTAGAATTGGGTTTCAAAGGTATCCCGCTCTTCTTTGAGTTGGATCCAGGATTTATGTAGCTCCTCGAAATCAGTTGGCATGTCAAGATGAAGAATAATGTAAGGAGTGTCTCCCTCAGCAATTGGTTCCATAATCACAGGTAAGACGACGGGGTAAGGCATCATAAGACATTGAGCATGGGATCACACCCATCTGAGGTAAGGCTCAAGAGGGATGGAATTCTTGTGCCCCAGTGTCTTTCTATCAACTCTGTTTACCATGCCCCAAGATCGAATGAACCTCTTACGATAACCCTGAGCGTAATTCTCATAGTCAAAGATGATTCCTTGGAAGAGTGCATCATGAGGACCATCATTTCTAGCATAACCAAATTATCGTAACGCCAAACAAGGATTATAAGTGATTCCTTCCCTAATTCCTAAGAGAGGGACATTAGGGAATTACCCACAACGATCAATGATGGTAACATTCTCCAAGGATCGATGACACCAATGAATATCCGAATGTGTGAGGGACTTCAACCTATGAGACCATCTCATACCATGCTCATTCTTCAAAATAGATCGAGGTAGGTGCGAAATAAATCACCTAGCCAATAGAGTAATGCAACACAAAAGGGTCTCTCTTCTATTTAGATTGTGTTGTACCCCAAAATTTGCCCTCTCATATTTCTCAAAACATTGCAAGAAAAATCTCCAAGTGGCTCAAGATTGCTCAAGAGTTGGACAGTCAAGCTATCTCCTAAGGCAATCAACCCCAAATTAGGGTTTTGTGTTGCATCAATATCCTTGAGTCCAAATGACATCAAGTGCTCTCCATTGTCCTAATATTCTCTCAAGATCATCCGTGTCAAATTTCAATCCTTGCAGAGGAAGTTTGCTCAGTCAAATGCTCAAAAGGTCCAAAAATCGACTGTATTAGGGCAAAAGTCAATTGTGACCCAAATACAGTCAAACTTCACGATTTTTTGTCAACATTCTCATTTTTAAGGATATTTCATCATTTGATCAAGGGTTTATCATGATTCATCAAGGATTGCTCAAAATTCATCAAGACTCAAAAGTTGCTAAATTAGGGTTTTGTAGGAAAAGTCAACTCAACTTTGACCAAGAATAACTTTCTCATACTTTATGAGAAATGACCCATCCAAAGCTCATTTTTAATAGGATACAATTTTCTACAATCAATCTTCATAACCCAAGATCACAAAATTCACTCACAAGATGTTATAAATTTGGACATTATAGGTCATTTTTGAAAGTCAATAAAAAACACCTTTTTTGCCAAAGCTTATAACTTGAGCATGGAATATCAAAATGAGATTATACCAAAAGGGTTGGTTAGAGGACATCTCAATATTTCTAAAAAGTCAAAGAACATTTCCAAAAGTTCAAAATTGAAGAAGTTATGCATTGTTGAAGTTGGACATTTTTGCAAAATTGCCAAAAGTCAACTATCCCCAAAACTTCAAATTTTGTCAAATGGGCCCATTCTTTTCCACTTGATTTGAGCTTGCATCATTGTCCACGTGTCCTAGCTTCAGCCATGAGCCCATATCTTATTTTTATTATTTAATTTGATTTTTAATTGAATTTATTCATTTTAAATCAAATAAAATCATATAAAATCAAAAGTATTTATAACTCATGATTTTTTTGTTGCTTTAGTCTTTGAATACAGCTATTATGTGAATCAAATTCGCATCAAGTGCATTGGTTACAAGAAGATATGATTTAGGCCAAATTTGGAAGGTTGTAATGGTGGAATCAAATCCAATTCATGAGCATTGATGTGGAGAGATTTGTACCGAGTTTCTTACCCTAATGCAATATACATTACATAAGGAAGGCAAAGGCACGAAAATAGGGGTTGGAGGCTGCAAGAGGAGGCAGAACAAAGTTTGGAAAAAGTGACAAAAAGCTTGAAATCAAAATCGTACTTAAAGGCAATTTCAGAAGCTTAGACCGATCCCAATCGTTTCCTTGACGTACACTGAATCTTCCTGGATCAAGAGCAAGTGTTCTCACATACCACAAAGCACTGTAAGTGTCACGATAATCACCTTGGTTCTTGAATTCGTGATTCATCATTCTTATATCATTTGAATAAATCATTGGCATATTTATACTCCTCACAACATTTGCAAACGTTTGGCATTATTCAATTGCGTTTTTCTGGCCTAAATGAAGAACCCCCATAGCTAGGGTTCTTCGTTTGTGTTTTAGGGTTTTCTTTTTCAGGAAAAATTAGGACTAAAGAAGGGCATGGTGTTAATCAGGAAGCCAAGACGAACTTATCCATGTTTTTGGAATTGATTTATGTGGCCTGGGAAAGATTTTAGAGCAAGCATGCGCATTTAGCTGCGGATCCAAATCCGCAGGTAAAATTACAGTAGTGGAAGGACAGGGACGAAGAGCTGGCATGCTCTCATTGGCCCATTCAAACGTTTTTCGCGCGTTTTATTTATTCTGACCAATAACTTTTTTGATATATTATTATTATTATGTAACATATTAACAAATGAAATCAAGCAGCGTAATGGCAAAGGGAAGCAAGCAATCATGTTCAGGACCTGTGTTCGAATCCCAGGTGTTGTACCCCAAAATTTGCCCTCCCATATTGCTCAAAACATTCCAAAAAAATTCACAAGACCAACCCGGCGCGTCATATTCAGGTATTCTTTCGCCAAGATATCTCTGATAACGTATTCTCAAATTCAGGTTCGGCTCAAGAGTCAATTCTTTAAAGAAGGTATCCGAATGTGTGAGTTTTCTCGAAGAAATATGGTGAAAAAATGTGCTGAAAGTGCAGTTTTTATGCGCTAAAAAATTCATAACTTGAAGATCGTGGCTTGTTTTGAACCCGTTCCGGTGGCCAAAATTCCGTCTTGATATTATCTATGTTTTCATCTCTCACGGATGGAAGCCAATTTCGATCAGAAGGTCTTCAAAAATGTGGATTTATCAAGTATTTTCGTACAGAAAATTTGTGACAGAAGTTTATTTGCGTCATGTTCAGAAAATCATAACTTGGTCGATTTTCATCGTATCGAGTTGGTTCCGTCGCCAAAATTTCACAAATTGAGTTGACTACATTTTATCAGAAGGTATTGAGTTCAAACGGTATTCAAAAGGCCTTCGTTTTTTGCTCAGAGTGTGTGACACACTGAAAATCCTGAATGCTGAATATTATTTCATCTGGGCTGAAACTTCGAAAATTCATAACTCGGTCAATTTTTATCGGATTGGGCTCATATTTTTACACAAGGTCCCTGACTCATAGATCTACAACTTTGCTTCAAAAGTCGAGACCGGATTATGCTCCGATCAATACCAGTTCTTTATTGAAGAACGTGTCAGAGTCGACACTGGAGCCCAAAATAAGTTTGTCTGAGCTGAAACTTCAAAAATTCATAACTAATTCACCGTTTATCCGATTGAGCCGATTTTCGGAGAGGAGTTAGTTATCGATGTCGGCTACATTTTGTTTTCACATTTCAACTTCAAAAAATGCACTTAAGTCCCTGCGATTTAGCCTGGAAAGTGACGAATTCAAGTGAATATTGGAGGTCCAATTGCACATTCAAAGCCCATTTGTTTTACCCTAATTTCCATTATATAATCACCTTCTTTTTACACAAACCAGGAGAAAAAAAAAGAGGAAAAGAAGAGAGAAAAAAAACCTTGCCACAACACTGTTAGAATATCAAATTCTTTCAAGAATCCTAAAACCTTGAAATCCTTATTACAAATCCCTCTCTCACTACAAATAAGCCATCACAGTTACAAACCAACACCTCACTACTTCTTCAGTAAGGATAAGGCTGGCCTGATCTCCATGATCCTAATTTTCCAGTAAGGCATAAAAGCATTCCGGTCACTAATTTTCCAGTAAGGGTAAGGTTGATTTGATCTCCATGATCAAAAGGGTATAATCATTCATACATGCCATATTGTGCCTAAACATTAAATTTCTTCATATATTGGCTTTATTTGCATTTTATGATTTTATTTAATGTGTTCGTGAGATTCAACACTGCAGATTTAGACAGGATCCCATGCAGGTTCATTAAGGAACGTTGAGGCCAAAAGCCAAATGGCCAAAAGCCAAAAGCCAAATGGCCAAAGTAGAAAAACTTATGCATGACACCAATACATGGCGAGACAAACATCCTGGGAAGATTAAGGAACGTTGAGGCCAGAACACAAATGGCCAAAAGCCAAAAGCCAAAAGCCAAATGGCCAAAGTAGAACAACTTATGCATGAAACTCTAAAGATGGGCCAAAAATGTTAAATTAAACCTCCAATTTGGGGACAGAACCCCCCATGGTTTGCTTTTTTATTCTTTTTCATATTTTTTTTCTATTTTATTTGTTTGCTTAATTTTTATTTATTTAGATCTTTAATTTAATTTATTTTCATAAAATATAAAAAACAATATAAAAAACCAAAAAATATTTTATTTTAATATCTTTGTCAATAAATTATATTAATTAATTAGTTTTATTCTAGGATTAATTTTAACATTTTTCTTAATAAATTTAAAATTTGTAGAATTAGGATTTTAATCAATTTTTATCTTTTTCTTTTCCTTCACCATTAATTATTAATTATCCTTATTTTTGTAAATAAAACTTACCATTAATTAATTAGGTTTAATTTTAGATTCAATTTTGATATTTTTCTTAATAAATTAAAAATAACTAGAATTAGGGTTAATTAATTAATTTCATTTAGTTCTCATTAAAAAAATCATAAATATAAAAAACCTCAAAAATAATTTCTTTTTATTTTATTTTAATTAATTTGGTCATAATAATTTAATTTCATTTAAAAAGGGTCCAACGCCCTCACTTTCAGTTTTAATTCAATTCGCGCATTTTTATTCTTTCTTGTAAATATTAATGTAATTCTCCCAAAGCCGTGTAATTTCATACTTTCTCGCACTTTACTTTATTTCTTTATTTTCTGTCAAATCGGGTCCTGGATTTTAATTTTGGCGATGTGGACCTGCGCCTTTGTAATAGTTTAGAACTTTCAATTTCCGCATCTTTTTTAACTGTTAAATAAATGCATGCAAGAATGAATGACAAAAAAATAAAAACAAACGCATAGATCACCCATAACCTGACAAGACAAAAATAAATGAATCTGACACACAAATCACACACCATCCCTAGGGTACGCCTCACTGTTGCCTTGCCTCGAAAGGTGATCGTCGAGTAGAGGATGTCTTAGTAAGTCCTCATGATCCAGGAACCTGGCATGAGGGTAGCTTCTAAGGTGTCTTCCCATTGCTCTGGTGATCACCATGTCCCGAACCTCGAATTGACCCGAACACCTCCAACGGTGGTGCTACCTACCTCTCAATAGTGGGATGGCACTACTTTAAAGGACATTTACACAGACGAATTCCTTAGGGTAGGTAGACGACTCATGGATACTTGCTCTCTTCAAAAAAACAAATTCAAAAATACTTTTCACACCAACACATTTTCAAAAAGCTTTCGAAAGCAATTTTTCAACACTCTTGAGGACCGATACAAGAGTCGAACTGGAATTTTCAAAGAAACTTTTTAAAACCCACAGTTGAAAAGCAAACAAACCATTTTTGAAAACACAATGAGCAAGTATCTAAGAGCCCATGGATAACCATGGATAGAAAGGGTGCTAACACCTTCCCTTTCTATAATTTACCTCCCGAACCGAGAGCAATCTCTATAAGGAATTTTTCTGTGCTTTTGTCCTTTCCATTTGGAGAAAATAAAAGACGGTGGCGACTCTTGCTTAACGCGACATTTCGCGAACCAGCGTTAAACAGTCAGTTCCAGATCCACCGATCATAGAACTGGGGACTCTTATAAAGTGAGGTGTACCTTAGGACTAAGATCACTTGGGTTTTCAATTGTTGTGCTTGTTTGCTTTATTATTGTGGGCTGCATTGGAGTTACATAGATCCTAACCCGGATCTGGGGGATACCCTGTTAGGTAGCATAAGCTGTGAGGGACCTGTCCGGCGTAGACCGACATGGGTGAAGCAGTGGCTACATTGGTGTGGCACCTTGGTCTGTACCGATATCCCTTGTGTTGCAACGAGGAGAATATGGGTCTTCTGAGGAGTCATTAAGCACCAATCGACCTTAGAACCTTAAATGACCCAACTTGGCCAATAGAACAGTAGCAGTATGCTACGCCCATTGAGGCTAAACTCTCGTGATGGTTCTGGCTGCAAGAAAAGATTGCGATGCTGGAGTTATGACTGATTTAGGGTAGTCAGTGATATTGGGATCCTCTAGAACCCGGTTACTTCTGATAGGACAGGTCTTAACCAACAAACTGAAGGAGGGTAATACCCAAACTTCATGCTGGCCTAAACTCTAAGGGCTCTCTGTGTGACTTGTGTGCCTTCCAACTTGACTATTTGCATGCTTGTTATCTAACACTTGAGTTTCTTGCAGGTTTTGTTTGCAGTCCTTAATGGGGACTCATAACAGGGTTTACGTACATTACCCCATGCATAGCATAACATCATACCATCATAACATTGCATACATCCTGCATAAGGACTAACCCATTTCAAGGATCTCAAGGGTTTGCGATGCAGGTCATGATGAACTAATTATCCAGCAAGGGGCAAAGGGGATTTATTTTCCTCTAGCCAAGGTTGTCAGGGGCTATGACCCACTCGATATGGTGAGCTTTGACCCTTGAAGAAGGACTCTCAACAGCATGAAGTTCCTTCAATCAAGCTACCGGATTCAAATGCTAACAATTTTCTTGTTTACCCCGCGAGATCCTTGAAAACATCGCATGCATACATACATATCATTGCATAACAGGTACCCTTTTTCTACAGGTTGCTTACCTTCTTTGCTGTTTATTTCAGCAGTCTTATCATGAATCCGGAAACATCTACTGAGCAATCCATCCAGGCCCTCCAGCCCCAGAATGCCCTATTACAAGAGTTGATCATGAGTTTGGCCCAGGGGCAACAAGATCTGAAGACCCTGCTTTTGATAAAGAAGAAGAGGACGGTGTTGTTCAACCCTAGACGCAAATCTGGGAATGGATCACGAAATGAAGTTGAGCAGACCACCCCATCTGTTGGGAAAGACAGTCCCCAAGAAAGGGAGGTTCCTAGTCCAGTGGTCTCCGACAACGAGACCGATTACAATGATGAGCAGTACCCTCCAGCTGAGGACAGGTATAAACAGTTGGAAGACCGGCTAAGTGCCATGGAGATACAAAAAGTGCTCGGCCTGGACTTCGAAGATCTAGGTCTGTCTTCTGGGGTAGTGATCCCGCAAAAATTCAAGGCACCTGCCTTTGCAAAGTACGACGGGGCATCCTGTCCAAAGCTGCATCTCAGGTCATACATGAGGAGGATCCAGCCCTACACGGCTGACAAGAACTTATGGATCCATTTCTTCCAGGAGAGTCTTTCAGGGACTCAGCTCGAGTGGTTCTATCAACTGAATGGAGCCAACATCCGTACCTGGGAAGACTTAGCCATTGCATTTTACAAGCAATACCAGTATAATGCCGACCTTGCTCCCACACGCACTCAGCTCCAGGGAATGTCTATGGGTACAGGCGAGGGCTTTAAAGAGTATGCTCAAAAATGGAGGGACCTTGCTGGAAGGGTACAACCACCTCTAACTGACCGCGAGCTTGTCGATATGTTCTTGGGGACTCTGTCTGGTCCATTATTCAACCACCTGATTGGGAATTCTGCTGCTGGGTTTACAAATTTGGTCTTGACCGGGGAAAGAATAGAAGCTGGCATCAAGTCAGGGAAAATACAGAATGGTGACTCCTCGAACACTAAGAAGAAACCATCCAAGAGAGAATCTAGTGCTGTCTATGGCTCAAGAGGGCAGAATAGGTCCGAGCACCGCCAAGATGTCAACGCGGTGGTTATTGCAAAACCGGCCGGCGCTCCTCAGCGTCATAATCAGCAAAGGGAAGAGAAACCCAAAAGGCAATTCACTCCCCTCGGCATGACCTTATCCCAGATATTGCCACAGTTGCTGGAGACCAAGCTGGTAACTCTAAAAGAAGCTTCGAAGAGCCAAAATACAACGTCACCGAAGTATAACCCCAACGCCCGCTGCGCTTATCACTCTGACAGCCCGGGGCATACTACAGATGATTGTTGGAGCTTGAAAAATAAGATCCAAGACATGATCGACGCTGGAGAGATTCAGTTTAAAGTACCTAAGACTCCCCACGTGATCACTGCTCCCTTGCCAAAACATGGCTAGGATTGAAAATTTTTGTTCATTCGAATGTTCAAGTTGCAATTTTCTTTTGTTCAAACATTTACTCATGTTAAACATTGTTATTTCATTAATGCATCGCATATGTCTGTTCTGAAACAATATATTCGTATTCATTAAATGCAAATTATTTTCATATTTTTCTGATGTCAACTCTCAATAATTCTAAGCCTCTTGAGGGAGGATGACAAAAACGATACCATAATCTACAGTATGCTTTTGAACAGACCCCGCTGATGAAGTACAGGCATTATTTCAATCCCTAAACACTGGAGTTATAAGGAAGATAATCCCTCGTTAACCCCTCTGAGCCAAAGAAGTAGGAGTTTTTCTTTTCGAAAATTGAAACCCTTAATCATAACCTGGGGCATGGTAGTTTCTCTCAGTTGATCCAAGTGCATAACGAAGGGCACCAAAAAGGTCCTTACAAAACAAAGAAAGACAGTGATGGTTCCGAATAATCAATAAAGAAAGGCAGTCATTACTTCTCAAAATAAAAACCCATTAAGTCAAAACCTATGAAGGAGACTTACAAAACTGGGGCATCCCGCTGACTGTAATCACAAAAGAAACAGTTCAGGCAAAAAACAGGGATAACGAAATCAATCAAAAAGAAAGAGGTCTTACAAACCCTCGACAAAAAAGGAATGACTGCCTATTCAAAATAAGTTATCAACATCCGAATCATCACCAGAAAATCAGAGCAAAGACTCAAACAAGGTCTAACGTACGATCAACTGAGCTTAGGTTTGAAGAACATCATGAAGAACGGGTGGGTACAAATAATTTGAGCTTTTATCCTTTGTTTCTTAAACTGTGAACCAGGCCACGTTATAACCCTTAAAAAGTCCTAGCTGAAGCATGGGTTAGTTCGAAAGCATATTGTTACGAAAGGTATCCTGACTCCTTAAGGCCTACGGTAAATACGGAGTTGACATCACGTTTTACAAACATTCACTTGTTTTATGAAAAAGAATGCATTTTCAAAATCTTCAAGACAGACATAAGCTTTGCATTTTTGATATAACATTGTTTGCATATGACTATTTGTGGGAACAACAGGGAAATTCGCACGACGAATGCCTGATGAACAGAAGCACCTCCAATCAAGGGGCATGGCCTAATCATTGTCTATCATTTGGGGCAGTCCAATCAAGATTCGGAGAATCTCTCAAAGGCCAAACAGCCTGGGGCAAATCTCCGCCTGAGTCACTTGGGGCATTCCAACAACGAATCTTGCCCGATCAGACGTCTTCTGGTAACATGGCAACACAAGCAGCCAGGGGCACCTCCCTGCATTCTAAGAGCGTGGACATAGTCAAAAAAAAAAAATACTGCGCATAATCAAAGACCCGCTAGGCTGACATGCCTAGGCAAAAATTAGGGCTTCCCGGCGAACCAAAAGGGTTCGGGCAACATAAGGGATGAAATGAAAAGAAACTGTACACCCGGCAAGTCGAAAACCTGAAAAGGCGGCTTGGGCAAAAATGGGTATCCCGGTGGACTGAAAACCCGAAAGGGCAGTCCAGGCAAAAGTTAGGGATTAAAGCGTACGACTATGTCCTGTCATCTCGTCACTTGCCTATCAGAAGAAGGTTTGACCCTCAACAATTATCAGCATCCCACAGGTGCCTCCCCCATAGAAGCAGGGGCAATAATGGGTGGTCTAAGAAATCTGATTGTTTCTGTCCTCCAAGGTATCAAGGTAGGGTCCGTGGAAGAACATAACCAATACAGTTCAATACTTCCCCAGGAGAGTCCAATCCAGTTCCCCAAGAAAGTTGGAATTCATCTCCCCAAGCAGCAAGCTTATCCCCAGTAGATTCTGGAAGCTTATCCCCCGAAGAACACGAACGCGTCTCCCGGCTTTATTCAAAGAGTTATTTCCTTACCAGGATATAACTGGGTTATCCTCAGCCAAAAGCCACGGAAAGATCGTCCTCGGCAAAATCTTCTTACCCCCAGCGAAGTCTATCAACACTTCCAACACAACAAGGGTATCCCCAGCAAGTTATTATCAACATTTCAACAAAGTATCTCTCTCCCCACAGAGTATTGCTTCCCAGCAAGATCGCTAGAGTACTTTTCTCCCCGCAGAGTAACCCATTCGCCAAGTTCATTCCCCAACGGAGTCATCTTCTCCTACCAGTATTCTTGCAACTCTCATCCCCAGCGGAAGCAATAAATCAATACTTCAACATCAGCCTAGGAGTGACTTCCCGGCACCCGTCAAGAATTTATTTTCCTAGACGAAAACATACATTCCAAAACATCACATTCTCATACATTATAGCATGCATATACGCATCATATCTTAAATCTCATTTATGTGGAGAACATCATTGCTTGATCCATATCATGCATTGCATATGACTGACCTTTACCTTTCAGGAAAGATTCAGTTAAGTTCTCAAGCTACATTCCAAGACCTTGTCTGGTTCAGTTAAATCGACTCCCAAAGATTTTCCTGGTTATTATCCAGTCAAAGGCGTTCTCTGGGCTAGTTAAACCGACTCCTAAAGGTTTTTCTTTTGAAGACTCAGTTGAAGACTCCAAAGACCTTGTCTGGTTCAGTTAAATCGACTCCAAAGATTTTCCTGGTTATTATCCAGTCAAAGGCGTTCTCTGGTCTAGTTAAACCGACTCCTAAAGGTTTTTCTTTTGAAGACTCCAAAGACCTTGTCTGGTTCAGTTAAATCGACTCCAAAGATTTTCCTGGTTATTATCCAGTCAAAGGCGTTCTCTGGTCTAGTTAAACCGACTCCTAAAGGTTTTTCTTTTGAAGACTCAGTTGAAGACTCCAAAGACCTTGTCTGGTTCAGTTAAATCGACTCCCAAAGATTTTCCTGGTTAGTATCCAGTCAAAGGCGTTCTCTGGTCTAGTTAAACCGACTCCTAAAGGTTTTTCTTTTGAAGACTCAGTTGAAGACTCCAAAGACCTTGTCTGGTTCAGTTAAATCGACTCCAAAGATTTTCCTGGTTATTATCCAGTCAAAGGCGTTCTCTGGTCTAGTTAAACCGACTCCTAAAGGTTTTTCTTTTGAAGACTCAGTTGAAGACTCCAAAGACCTTGTCTGGTTCAGTTAAATCGACTCCAAAGATTTTCCTGGTTATTATCCAGTCAAAGGCGTTCTCTGGTCTAGTTAAACCGACTCCTAAAGGTTTTTCTTTTGAAGACCCAGTTGAAGACTCCAAAGACCTTGTCTGGTTCAGTTAAATCGACTCCCAAAGATTTTCCTGGTTAGTATCCAGTCAAAGGCGTTCTCTGGTCTAGTTAAACCGACTCCTAAAGGTTTTTCTTTTGAAGACTCAGTTGAAGACTCCAAAGACCTTGTCTGGTTCAGTTAAATCGACTCCAAAGATTTTCCTGGTTATTATCCAGTCAAAGGCGTTCTCTGGTCTAGGTAAACCGACTCCTAAAGGTTTTTCTTTTGAAGACTCAGTTGAAGACTCCAAAGACCTTGTCTGGTTCAGTTAAGTCGACTTCCAAAGATTTTCCTGGTTATTATCCAGTCAAAGGCATTCTCTGGTCTAGTTAAACCGACTCCTAAAGGTTTTTCTTTTGAAGACTCAGTTGAAGACTCCAAAGACCTTGTCTGGTTCAGTCAGATCGACTCCAAAGATCTCCCTGTCTCTTATCCAGTTGAAGACATTCAAGACCGAGACCGGTTCAGTTAATCGACTCCAAAGATTTCTTATCCAGTCCAAGGCCTTCTCTAGTCCAGCTAAATCGACCCCAAACAGATTTTCCTGATAAAGACTCAGTAGAAGTTATCCAAGGTTCTCTCAATGTTTGCTGTTGAGGTGGTAATCGCCTATGGTTCTCTCCCCGATCCTGCGGAGGTGGTAATCCCAGATTTCGCTCAATGATTGCTGTTGAAGTGAAGCTATCCAAGGTTCTCTCAATGTTTGCTGTTGAGGTGGTAATCGCCTATGGTTCTCTCCCCGATACTGCGGAGGTGGTAATCCCAGATTTCGCTCAACGATTGCTGTTGAAGTTGAAGTCATCCAAGGTTCTCTCGCCGTTCCTGCTGAGGTAGTAACCATCCCTGGTTCGTTCATCACCGTTTGAAGCTCCAGATCCAGCTCCTGTAACCAGTCAGGACACATCTACACAAAGAATCTGAAGACCAGCTCCCGTAACAGGTCAGATAATCATTTTTCTTTTTTGCAGGTATGCAAGTTCTCGCTAAGGAAACTCTTACGCGATCAACATCCAGATGGCATCTATAAGCCCATCCACCTTCCATCATCTCTTAGCATGGCATCTATAAGCCCATCATCCTATCCATCAACCTCTAAATGGCATCTATAAGCCCATTCCCACCATCATACTACTATGTGAGTGCAAATTTCTGGGCACTCTAGTGTTCAATCATCTTCCACCTTCAGATTACGAAAGGCACGTCAGCCAATCTACATCCTCGGGTCTAAGAAGATTGAACAGGGGCAACTGTTGTACCCCAAAATTTGCCCTCCCATATTGCTCAAAACATTCCAAGAAAATTCACAAGACCAACCCGGCGCGTCATATTCAGGTATTCTTTCGCCAAGATATCTCTGATAACGTATTCTCAAATTCAGGTTCGGCTCAAGAGTCAATTCTTTAAAGAAGGTATCCGAATGTGTGAGTTTTCTCGAAGAAATATGGTGAAAAAATGTGCTGAAAGTGCAGTTTTTATGCGCTAAAAAATTCATAACTTGAAGATCGTGGCTTGTTTTGAACCCGTTCCGGTGGCCAAAATTCCGTCTTGATATTATCTATGTTTTCATCTCTCACGGATGGAAGCCAATTTCGATCAGAAGGTCTTCAAAAATGTGGATTTATCAAGTATTTTCGTACAGAAAATTTGTGACAGAAGTTTATTTGCGTCATGTTCAGAAAATCATAACTTGGTCGATTTTCATCGTATCGAGCTGGTTCCGGCGCCAAAATTTCACAAATTGAGTTGACTACATTTTCACAGAAGGTATTGAGTTCAAACGGTATTCAAAAGGCCTTCGTTTTTTGCTCAGAGTGCGTGACACGCTGAAAATCCTGAATGCTGAATATTATTTCATCTGGGCCGAAACTTCGAAAATTCATAACTCGGTCAATTTTTATCGGATTGGGCTCATATTTTTACACAAGGTCCCTGACTCATAGATCTACAACTTTGCTTCAAAAGTCGAGACCGGATTATGCTCCGATCAATATCAGTTCTTTATTGAAGAACGTGTCAGAGTCGACACTGGAGCCCAAAATAAGTTTGTCTGAGCTGAAACTTCAAAAATTCATAACTAATTCACCGTTTATCCGATTGAGCCGATTTTCGGAGAGGAGTTAGTTATCGATGTCGGCTACATTTTGTTTTCACATTTCAACTTCAAAAAATGTACTTAAGTCCCTGCGATTTAGCCTGGAAAGTGACGAATTCAAGTGAATATTGGAGGCCCAATTGCACATTCAAAGCCCCATTTGTTTTACCCTAATTTCCATTATATAATCACCTTCTTTTCACACAAACCAGGAGAAAAAAAAAAGAGGAAAAGAAGAGAGAAAAAAAACCTTGCCACAACACTGTTAGAATATCAAATTCTTTCAAGAATCCTAAAACCTTGAAATCCTTATTACAAATCCCTCTCTCACTACAAATAAGCCATCACAGTTACAAACCAACACCTCACTACTTCTTCAGTAAGGATAAGGTTGGCCTGATCTCCATGATCCTAATTTTCCAGTAAGGCATAAAAGCATTCCGGTCACTAATTTTCCAGTAAGGGTAAGGTTGATTTGATCTCCATGATCAAAAGGGTATAATCATTCATACATGCCATATTGTGCCTAAACATTAAATTTCTTCATATATTGGCTTTATTTGCATTTTATGATTTTATTTAATGTGTTCGTGAGATTCAACACTGCAGATTTAGACAGGATCCCATGCAGGTTCATTAAGGAACGTTGAGGCCAAAAGCCAAATGGCCAAAAGCCAAAAGCCAAATGGCCAAAGTAGAAAAACTTATGCATGACACCAATACATGGCGAGACAGACATCCTGAGAAGATTAAGGAACATTGAGGCCAGAACACAAATGGCCAAAAGCCAAAAGCCAAAAGCCAAATGGCCAAAGTAGAACAACTTATGCATGAAACTCCAAAGATGGGCCAAAATGCTAAATTAAACCTCCAATTTGGGGACAGAACCCCCCATGGTTTGCTTTTTTATTCTTTTTCATATTTTTTTCTATTTTATTTGTTTGCTTAATTTTTATTTATTTAGATCTTTAATTTAATTTATTTTCATAAAATATAAAAAACAATATAAAAAACCAAAAAATATTTTATTTTAATATCTTTGTCAATAAATTATATTAATTAATTAGTTTTATTCTAGGATTAATTTTAACATTTTTCTTAATAAATTTAAAATTTGTAGAATTAGGATTTTAATCAATTTTTATCTTTTTCTTTTCCTTCACCATTAATTATTAATTATCCTTATTTTTGTAAATAAAACTTACCATTAATTAATTAGGTTTAATTTTAGATTCAATTTTGATATTTTTCTTAATAAATTAAAAATAACTAGAATTAGGGTTAATTAATTAATTTCATTTAATTCTCATTAAAAAAATCATAAATATAAAAAACCTCAAAAATAATTTCTTTTTATTTTATTTTAATTAATTTGGTCATAATAATTTAATTTCATTTAAAAAGGGTCCAACGCCCTCACTTTCAATTTTAATTCAATTCGCGCATTTTTATTCTTTCTTGTAAATATTAATGTAATTCTCCCAAAGCCGTGTAATTTCATACTTTCTCGCACTTTACTTTATTTCTTTATTTTCTGTCAAATCGGGTCCTGGATTTTAATTTTGGCGATGTGGACCCGCACCTTTGTAATTGTTTAGAACTTTCAATTTCCGCATCTTTTTTAACTGTTAAATAAATGCATGCAAGAATGAATGACAAAAAAATCAAAACAAACGCATAGATCACCCATAACCTGACAAGACAAAAATAAATGAATCTGACACACAAATCACACACCACCCCTAGGGTACGCCTCACTGTTGCCTTGCCTCGAAAGGTGATCGTCGAGTAGAGGATGTCTTAGTAAGTCCTCATGATCCGGGAACCTGGCATGAGGGTAGCTTCTAAGGTGTCTTCCCATTGCTCTGGTGATCACCATGTCCCGAACCTCGAATTGACCCGAACACCTCCAACGGTGGTGCTACCTACCTCTCAATGGTGGGATGGCACTACTTTAAAGGAAATTTACACAGACAAATTCCTTAGGGTAGGTAGACGACTCATGGATACTTGCTCTCTTCAAAAAAACAAATTCAAAAATACTTTTCACACCAACACATTTTCAAAAAGCTTTCGAAAACAATTTTTCAAACACTCTTGAGGACCGATACAAGAGTCGAACTGGAATTTTCAAAGAAACTTTTTAAAACCCACAGTTGAAAAGCAAACAAACCATTTTTGAAAACACAATGAGCAAGTATCTAAGAGCCCATGGATAACCATGGATAGAAAGGGTGCTAACACCTTCCATTTCTATAATTTACCTCCCGAACCGAGAGCAATCTCTATAAGGAATTTTTCTGTGCTTTTGTCCTTTCCATTTGGAGAAAATAAAAGACGATGGCGACTCTTGCTTACCGCGACATTTCGCGAACCAGCGTTAAACAGTCAGTTCCAGATCCACTGATCATACCAGGTCCCCCACTTTCATTCATAATTTTATTTTTCAGGTGATTTGGTGCATTTGCCTTCCTACAACGTACCATGCACCTCCATGTATCTAGTAGCCAAATGGCCAAAGGCCGGATCTGGTGGTCCAAGATTGAATGTCCACATGAAGCCAAGTCAGCGCACACACACCAAATCCAGGGAAAGTCAACAAGGCCAGATCCAATTGGGCCTCGGCATTGCTATATACACCACAAAATCAGGCCCAAACCCCCTTACTCTCTCCTATTTATTTTTTGTTTTATTTAATTGTTTTATTATATTTTATTTAATCACTAACCAACCAAAATTTTCTTTTCTTTATAAAATTAAAATCACAAAAAAACATTTTTTTATATTTAATCAAATTAGTATTTTTATTTTTATTAAAAAATCTATTAATTAATTTAGGCTTTAATTAGAAATAACTTTAACATATTTTTTTGTAAATAATTAAAATTAACTAGACTTAATTAGGTTTTACTAATTCAATTAATTTTTTATTTCTTTCTTAAAATACCAAAATCCAAAAATAACTTTTTTTCATTTACTTAATTAATTTATTTAATTCAATTTAGTAATTAACTTAGAATTTATTTCTCTCTTAAATTAAAAAACAACAAAAAATCTTTTCTGTAACAAAAAAGGTCAAAACCCTAAGCTCGCACTCGATTTAATTTTCCGCACACGATTCATTTTCATTTATCCTATTATGTATCTGATTCCGGTTTGTAATAGTAAATAGGACCTTTATTTATTTTTTATCGCTTTATTTATTTTTAAAAGGGTTTGTCTTTGGCGATGTAAATACCCGACGCCTTGTAATTTAAATTCCGCAATTTATTTTCCGCAAATTATAACAGTTAGATGTTTGATAATAGGATGGCATAACAAGAATGAATGTTTTAACCTAAAATCAACATAGATCACCCTTAACATGTACAAAGATAAAGTTAACTGAAAGCGATACACTCGCACATGCGCACTCTTAGGGTACACCCCACTTGGTTGTCTTCATACACGGTCATTGAGTATAGGTCACTTTAGAGGTCGTCCTCTTGTCTAAAGATCATAGTCGCCTTGAAACGGCTGCCTCGGATATTGTTGCCTCAAAACAAATGATCTAAGACATTAGGGTTACCGCTAAGGCGTCCTACCATTGCTTTGGTGACCGTAAGTCCCGCATTCGAATTGACCTTTAAACTCCAACGATGGTGCTACCTACTCATTCATAGTGGGATAGCATTGTCTAAAGGAAATTAGCATAGAACGGTTCCTTTTTTGAGTAGGTAGATGGTTTTTAGATACTTGCTCTTTCAAAAAACAAAACCTTTCTCACACTTACACCTTTTCAAACAAAGTTTTCAAAAAACACTTCATTACACTCTTGAGGACAGAAGCAAGAGTTAAATCGAAGTTTCAAAACAAAAACTTTTTTTCAAACCCACAAGCACAAAGAAAAGCAATTTTGAAAACAATATGAGCAAGTACCTAAGAGCCCGTGGATAACCATAGATAGAAAGGGTGCTAACACCTTCCCTTTCTATAATCTACCCCCGAACCCGAGAAATATCTCGAAAAAGGAATTTTTCTGTGCTTTTTTCCTTTCCTTGTTGGATAAAATAAAAGTCGGTGGCGACTCTTGCTTACCGCGACATTTTGCGAATACAAACGCAAAACATAAACCAGCATTCCAAAAAACAGTCAGTTCTTCCCACCGTATCACAGAACTGGCGACTCTGCTGGGGATGCTTAATAAGTGGGGTGTACTTTATGAATAGTTCATAATGTTTTCAATTGCCTGATTTGTATGCTTTATCTTTGTGGGCTTGTATCGGAGTTACTATAGATCCTAACCCGGATCTGGGGAACACCCTTTAGGTAAGTAGCAATGAACTGTGAGGGAACTGTACGGCATAGACCGATACGGTTGAAGTAGTAGCTACGTTTGTGTGGCACTTTAGTGTGTACCGATATCCCTTGTGGCGCAACGAGGAGAATATTGGTCTTCTAAGGGGTCATTAAGCACCAACTGACCTTAGAACCTATAATTGACCAACTTGGCCATAGAACAGTAGCAGTATGCTACACTCATTGAGACCAAACTCTCGTGATGATTCTGGCTGCAAGAAAGGTTGCTAAACTGGAATTATGACCGATCGAGGGTGGTCAGTGATATTGAGATCCTCTAGAACCCGGTTACTATTACTAGGACAGGTTGAACCAACTAAACTGAAAGAGGGTAATACCTAAACTCCATGCCAGTCTGAAATTTAAGGGCTATTGTGTGACTTGTGTGCTTTCAAACTTGAACTACTTGCACATTCTTGTTATCTGACAACATGAGTTCCTTGCAGGTTTTGTTTACAGTCCTTATCCAATAATCTGGATTTATTGCAGGGTTCACTTACATCACTTCGCACTTTTGCTTAAACGCATAGCATACACATCATAACATCATGCCTTAACATTTCCTTAACCATTTCAGGATTCTCAAGGGTTTGTGATGCAGGTTATGGTAAATCAAATGTCTAGCAAGGGGCAAAGGGGATTTATTTTCCTCTAGTCAAGGTTGTCTAGAAATCAAAACACGATAACTTGAGTCAGGGGCTATGACCCACTCGATATGGTGAGCTTGACTCTTGAAGAAGGACTCTTAACAACATGAAGTTTCTTCAATCAAAGCTGCAAAACTCAAATTCTAACAAGTTTCTTGTTTACCCCGCGGGATCCTTGAAAACATTGCATACATACATATCATTGCATAACAGGTCTCCCAGTACAGGTCTATCATGTTATCGTTGTTTATTTCAGCAATGGCTTTCCAACCAGACAACCAAGATCTTCAAACTCGAGAAGCTCAGTTCAGGGACGTATTCCTAAACCTATCCAAGGGGCATGAAGAGTTGAAAACACTCCTCGTTGGGAACTTGGTCAAGAAAAGTCCTGAAGACAATAAGGACGAACGATTGGAACAACTGCAAGCTGAGTTCAGTGCCATGAAAACCCAGATGTTGGGGCAGATGGCTCTTATCCAAGGCTTAGCTCGGGAACAAGAAGAGTTGAAAACCATTATCAACCAGCTTCATCAAGACAGATACAACAACATGAAGCAAACAGTCAAGGCCGGGGACCAAGTCATTAATCAACTTCCGAGAAGTCAAAGGTTTGGTTTGATGAAGAATAGAACTCTCCAAGTTGCTACTACCTCACGGGTCCAACAACAACCTTGCCATAAACAACAGTGTGATCGGTGGGAATAGAACTGACTGTTTTGGAATGCTGGTTCGCATTTTGCGTTTGTTTTTACAAAATGTCGGGTAAGCAAGAGTCGCCACCGTCTTTTATTTTATCCAACAAGGAAAGGACAAAAGCACAGAAAAATTCCTTTTTGAGATATTTCTCGGGTTCGGGAGGTAGATTATAGAAAGGGAAGATGTTAGCACCCTTTCTATCCGTGGTTATCCACGGGCTCTTAGGTACTTGCTCATTGTGTTTTCAAAAGTTTGCTTTTCTTTGTGATTGTGGGTTTGAAAAGAGTTTTTTTGTTTGAAAGGGGTGTAAGTGCGAAAAGTTTTGTTTTGTTTTTAAAAGGAGTAAGTACTTAAGAACATCTACCTACTCAAAATGGAATTAAATTGTGCAAATGTCCTCTAGACAATGATATCCTACTATTGAGGAGTAGGTAGCATCATCGTTGGAGTTTTCGGGTCAATTCGATTAAGGGACGTGTGGTCACTAAAGCAATGTTAGGACGCCTTAGCGGTAACCCTAATGTCTTAGATCATTTTTATCCGAGGCAACCGTTTCGAGGCAACTTTGATCTTTGGACAAGAGGGCGACCTCTAAAACTTCTTATACTCAATAACCACATTCGAGGCAACCGAGTGAGGTGTACCCTAAGAGTGGCATGTGCGAGTATATTGTTTTTCAGTTATATTATCTTTGTATATGTCATGGTGAGCTACTGTTGATTTTTAATTAAAATTGATCTTGTCATGCATTGCCTATTATTCAAACATCTAACAGTTAATGGTTGCGGAAATTAAATTGCGGAAAATAAATCTACGCTATTACAAGGCGTCGGGTATTTACATCGCCAAAGACAAACCCTTAAAAATTAAATTGCGAAAAGTAAATAAAAGCGATAAATAAATAAGTAAAGTCCTAAATTAAAAACTATTACATCCTCGAAGCAATTACAATATTGAAATATGGATCAAAAACAATACGCGCGCGAGAAAATTAAATCGGAGTGTCCTAGGGTTTTGACCCTTTTTATTAAGTAAAACATATTTTTTGTTGTTTTTGAATTAAAAATTAGTTTAAATTAATAATTGAATTAATTGATTAAATGAAAATATTTTTGGTTTTTTTATTATTAAGGAAATAAAATAAGAATGGTTAAAAATAATAAAAACCTAATTCTAAATTAATTTTAATTTAATGCAAAAGATATTTAAATTGTACCTAATTTAAACTAAATTAATTGATTAAAATTTATTTACAAAAATAATGAAATAGAAAATATTATTTTACTTTTGGTTTTCTGATTTTTTATAAAAAAAGTTAATTTGTTAATTAATTAATTAAAATAATAATAATAATAAAATAAAAATAGAAAAATAATGAAAAGAAAATATAAAAAAGAAAAGAACAAATTCAGGGGGGTGTGGGCCTGAATAGAGTGTTTGGATTGCAAATTCCAGGCCCAATTGCGCCAGCCTGTTGGACTTTTTTGTGATTCGACGCATGCTTGTTGACCAGGGAGTATGATGAGCCTCCATCTTGAACCACTGGATTTGATTGGCAAGCCATCTCGCAGATGGATCCCTGAGGCGTATGATGGACCAACTTTGTGAACGCTGCGTGAGATTACCTGAAAACAAAATATATCAAAGTTTTGGGGGACCTGGGATTCGAACCCAGGTCCCATTGCTCACATGCCAACGCGCTCACCAACCCAACTGCATTACTTAATTGTTATAATAATAAGAAGCAACTATTATATATGAAACAAACTAATATGCCTGAAACAATAAAATAAAAGCGCGTATTTTCAAATGGGCCAATGGGAGGGCGACGTCTGGTCGTCTTCTCCAACGAAACTCTGGTTTTATTACCTGCGGATTTTTATCCGCAGGAAGATTCGTGGGGCGATTCAAAAATACGTTTTAGGCCATAACAATCCCATCCAAGCACATGGACGTGGTCGCCTCTTCCTCCTGAGTTCAACCATGGCCAAGATTCATCCTAATTGTCCCTGCAAAACGAAACCCCAAATGGAAACCTCCAAAACCCTAGGTTCAGGTAGGGAGTTATAGGCTACAAAAAAGCAATTGAATGATGCAGAACGAATGGAAATTTAAAGGCAAGCATGATTATACAAAAATATTGGCAAGAGGATGCAAGGAAGTGGTTTCACGATATCATGTTCAGAGAAAGATTCATGGAGACTTACAGTGCAATTGGTGGCGTCTAAAGGACTGGTTTTGATTGCTACAGTTTCAAGAGATGTCAGGGAAGAGAGCTGTGTTGAGCTTTTGGTTGGAAAATGCCTCTAAACCAAAATTCGATCTCCACTTTTTCAAGGTTTTTCACAAACTTGTTTTTGCCATTTCTGCAGTGTTCTATGCATATGTTATGTCTGGCTTGCTTGTGTGCATATAATAGAATGAATTAGGTTTGGTCTTTTGGTCTGAAATCAAGTGCATTGAAGATGGAAGATTGGATTTGATCACCATTGATAAGCTTTCCATAATTGCATCAAATCTAATATTTTGTGCTTGTTTTGACTTGGCACGTATTTGACTGAGTGTTATATGATATATACAAGCTGTAATGATCACAAGAATCCTTTACATCAATTTTTTTTATTTTATTTGATTTAATATTGATTAATAATGAATTAAATCAATAAAAATGAAATAAAATAGAAAAATAAATGTTTGGTCAAGAAATTAAATATGGGACACGTGTGTGGCATGACAAGACTATATCAAGTGGAAAACAGTGGGCCCTTTTGTCAAAAATTGGAGTTTTGAGGATAGTTGACTTTTGGCAATTTTGGAAAAATGCCCAACTTCAACAATGCATAACTTCCTCAATTTTGAACTTTTGGAGGTGTTCTTGGACTTTTTAGAAACCTTGAGATGTCCTCTAATCAACCCTATTGGTATCATCTCATTTTGATGTTCCATTCTCAAGTTATAAGCTTTGACAAAAAAAGGTGTTTTTGTTGACTTTCAAAAATGACCTATAATGTCCAAATTTGTAACCTTTTGTGAGTGCATTTCATGATCTTGGGGTGTGAAGATGGATTGTAGGAAATTTCATCCTCTTCAAAATGAGATTTGGATGGGTCATGTCTCATAAAGTATGAGAAAGTTATGCTTGGTCAAAGTTGAGTTGACTTTTCCTACAAAACCCTAATTTAGCAACTTTTGAATCTTGATGGATCTTGAGCAATCCTTGATGAATCATGATCAACCCTTGATCAAATTATGAATTATCCTTCAAAATGAGAATGTTGACAAAAAATCTTGAGGTTTGACTGTATTTGGGACACAGTTGACTTTTGCCCTAGCACAATCGATTTTTGGGTCTCTTGAGCAATTGACTGACCAAACTTCCTCTGCAAGGCTTGAAATTTGACATGGAGGAACTTAAGAACATATTAAGACATTGGGGAACACTTGAGGTCATTTGGATGTGAGGACCTTGATGCAACACAAAACCATAATTTTGACTTGACTGCCTTAGGAGGTGATTTGACTGTCCAAACCTTGAGCCAACTTGAGCAACTTGAAGATCATTCTTGACAAATCTTGAGGAATATGGGAGGGAAAATTTTGGGGTACAAAAGTTGCCCCTGTTAAATTTTCTTAAACCTGAGGATATAGATTGGCTTTTGAGCCTTTCGTGATCCGAAGGTGGAAGATAATTGAACACTAGAGTGCCCAAAAATTTGCACTCGCATGGTGTATCAGCATTGTTGGTAGGAGGATGGGCTTACAGATGCCATCTGCAGGAATGTCGATCGCATAAGAGATTTCTTAGCGAGAACTTGCATACCTGTGGTTGTAAAAGATTCCACTGGGGAAGTCTAACCTTTGTTGAGATTTAGGAACTTGCTTATATTTCAACTGAGAGAATGCCTCGGCTGAGTCTTGAGAACCTGTCCATAATCCGATTGGGGGGAAACATCTTCATCAAGATCTAGAAACAGTCTCGTGCTCAATGGAGTATACAGTTGAGGTTATAGAACTTGTCCACACTATGACGGAGGAAAACATCAAGATCTAGGAACTGACTCGTGCTCAATGGAGTATGCCGTTGAGGTTATAGTACTTGTCCACACTATGACGTAGGGAAACATCTTCATCAAGATCTAGGAACTGTCTCGTGCTCAATGGAGTATACCATTGAGGTTATAGAACTTGTCCATACTATGACGTAGGGAAACATCTTCATCAAGATCTAGGAACTGTCTCGTGCTCAATGGAGTATACCGTTGAGGTTATAGAACTCGTCCACACTACGACGGAGGAAAACATCAAGATCTAGGAACTGACTCGTGCTAAATGGAGTATACCGTTGAGGTTATAGTACTCGTCCACACTATGACATAGGGAAACATCTTCATCAAGAACTAGGAATTGTCTCGTGCTCAATGGAGTATACCATTGAGGTTATAGAACTTATCCACACTATGACGGAGGAAAACATCAAGATCTAGGAACTGACTCGTGCTCAATGGAGTATACCGTTGAGGTTATAGTACTCGTCCACATTATGACGTAGGGAAACTGCCGAGATTGAGAACCTTATCTGAAATTCAATAGAGGATAATTCAATTGAGATTTAAGAACCGGTCAGGTCTTCGACGTAGCTGGGGACTTAACTGCATCTTTCCTGAAAGGTAAAAGGTCAGTCACATGCAATGCATGAGATGGATCAAGCAATGATGTTCTCAACATAAATGAGATTGCATGGTATGATGCGTATATGCATGTATCATGATGTATGGCAATGTGATGTTTTAGCTGGGGAAAATAAATCCCGGGGCTGCTGGAGAATAAAGTTGAGTTCTTCGTTTCCGCTGGGGATGATGAACGAAGATGATGGTGAGAATAAACCTGCAGGAGAAAAGGACTCCGTTGGGGAACAAACTGATGAAGAGATTACTCTGTGGGGAATTACTCTATGGGGGAGAGATGTTCTGTTGAGGATTTTAACGATAACTCCGCTGGGGATTCTGTTGATAAGCTCTGTTGGGGATTTTAATGATGAACTCCGCTGGGGATAGAAAGAACTTCGTTGGGGATGATCTTTCAGTTACAACTTGCTGAGGATAACCCAGTTAGACTCTTGTGAGGATAACCTTCTGAATTTGACTGGGGATATTTATTTATGCTCCGCAGGGGATAAGCTTCCAAAATCTACTGGGTAAGATGATTCAACTCTGGCGAGGAAGCTTTTTTGACTGCACTGGGGAAATGGCTCCATTGGGGTACCTTGTATTCCACCGGGGAACATTCTTATATTCCGTTGGGGAATATTAAGACTGTCGGGGATGCTCTTATACTTGCTGGGGAAGATTAAGATCTTATGGGGATGCCCAACCTTTTTAGGGTTGATGGTAGATTAACTCTGCTTGGGGAAGGCATTGCTGATTTGTTCATAGTTGCAAGTCTCAGTGAGGAGAGCTACCATTACTGTTTTACTCTGCGGGGTAACAGTATCTTGGTCATATTCTTCAGCCGAATCTACCTTGGTACCTTGGTGGACAGAGCAACTAGACAGCTCGGACAATTCTTATTGCCCCTACTTCTGATATCACCCGTAATTCGTCCTTTGTTTTGCATGTAAATATTTATGAGCAGCAATTAATGTCAAATGCATATATCAAAAATGAACATTGGACGTTCTTTGCAAAACAAAACAGATAAAGGAAAAACAATTTGAAATTTGTCTGGAAATGAATTTGTATTGATTTTGAAGTCTGCCTGTAAATAGGCATTTTTGTACAAGAGGCTGACGTCCTAGTAAGAGAACGCCGCCAAAAAAATAGAATTTATACAATTTTGTGAAAAGAAAACAAAACAGCTATGTGAATAATCCCACTGGGTTCCAACTCTGCTATTACCTTTATATCTTCAAGTGTCTCATCACTTTGTTGCTTAGTTGAAGATGAATTTGATTGATTGGTGCCGTCCGAGCTTGATAGTTGATACCGAAGTCTGGATGCGAGGTGATCCAATGAGACATAGTGTTACGCTTTGATCCCTAACTTTTGCCTGGACCGCCCTTTCGGGTTTTCAGTCCACCAGGATACCCATTTTTGCCCAAGCCGCCTTTTCAAGTTTTCGACTTGTCGGGTGTACAGATTTTTTTATTTTCATCCCTTATTTTTGTCCGAACCCTTTTGGTTCGCCGAGAAGCCCTTATTTTTGCCTAGGCCAGTCAACCTAGCGGGTCTTTGATTACGCGTAGTATCTTTTCATTATGTCTGCATTGACGGGGTGAGGAAGGTCGTCACCATCCATGGTGGTTAGAATCATAGCTCCTCCTGAGAAGATGTTCTTAACCATAAATGGCCCTTCGTAAGTAAGGGTCCATTTGCCCCTGGGATCACCTTGAGGTAAGATAATGTGCTTGATTACCAGGTCCCCAACTTGATACTCTTGTCGTCTAACTTTCTTGTTAAATGCCTTGATCATCCGTTTTTAGTACGCCTGACCATGACAAATAGCAGTGAGTCTCTTTTCGTCAATTAGGTTCAGTTGATCAAGTCGGGTCTGAATCCAGTCATCTTCGCTCAAACCTGCATCCTTCATGATCCGGAGAGAGGGTATCTGAACTTCGATAGGCAAGACTGCCTCCATGCCATAAACCAAGGAATAGGGTGTTGCCCCTGTTTACGTCCGTGCTGAGGTACGGTACCCGTGAAGAGAAAATGGTAACATCTCGTGCCAGTCTTTATATGTCACTGTCATCTTCTGCACAATCTTCTTAATGTTCTTATTTGCTGCTTCAACAGCCCCATTCATCTTCGGCTGGTAGGGAGAAGAGTTATGGTGTTGTATCTTGAATTTCTCGCAGAGCTCAGTGATCATTTTATTGTTGAGATTGGTACCATTGTCCGTAATGATCCTCTCTGGTACACCGTATCGACAGATCAGATTATGCTGAATGAACCGTGCCACGACGTTCTTGGTTACTGTAGCAAAGGAAGCTGCTTCAACCCACTTCGTAAAGTAATCAATCGCTACCAGGATGAAACGATGCCCGTTGAATGCCGTAGGTCTGATCTCGCCAATCATATCAATGCCCCACATTGCAAAAGGCCAAGGAGTTGTCAAAACGTTCAGAGGAACTGGAGGTATGTGCACCTTATCAGCATAGACTTGGCACTTATGACATGTCCGATAATGCTGATAACAGTCGGCTTCCATTGTGGACCAATAATATCCTGCCTGGAGGATTTTCTTTGCCATGGTATGTCCACTGGAATGCGTTCCGAAAGTACCTTCATGTAACTCGGCCATGATCGTTTCTGCTTCATTCTTATCCACACAACGCAGTAAGGTTGAATCATGGTTACACTTGTAAAGGATGTCATTGCTGATGAAGAACTTTGCCGCGAACCTCCTCAGAAACTTCTTGTCATTAACAGATGCACCCTCGGGGTACTCCTGAGCTTCAAGGTACCTCTTCACCTCATGAAACCAAGGCTTTTCTGTTACCTCTTCAGTCTCAACGTCACAGTAATGTGCAGGTTCATCCAATATTTCAATAATGATCTGGGGAGCTTCGTTGTCCCAATTGACTTTGAACATAGAAGACATCGTAGCTAGCGCGTCCGCCAACTGATTCTCCTCTCTACGGAAGTGTTCAAAGGTTATCTCCTCAAAATGGGGAAGCAATGTCAATACATACTCCTTGTAAGGAATAAGATTTGGGTGTTTCGTATCCCACTCGCCTTTGACCTGACTGATCACGAGAGCAGAATCTCCGAAGACACTCAGAAACTTAATCCTTAGGTCAATTGCAGCTCGAAGACCCATGATACATGCTTCATATTCCGCCATATTGTTGGTGCAGTTGAAACATAGTCGGGCGGTAAACAGGGTATGAGAGCCTTTAGAAGATATGATCACAGCGCCAATGCTATTACCCAAAGCGTTCGAAGCTCCATCAAAGTACATAGACCATCGGGATCCTTCCTCAGGTCCTTCATCTGGTCCAGGTGTCTCACAATCAGTTATCAACATGATATTCTCGTCCGAGAATTCAATGTTCATAGACTAGTAATCATCCACTGCCTGATGTGCCAAATGGTCTGCCAATACACTTCCCTTAATTGCTTTTTGAGTTGTGTACTGGATGTCATACTCAGTCAAGATCATCTGCCATCTTGCTATTCTTCCGGACAAGGCAGGCTTTTCGAAGATATACTTGATTGGATCCATTTTTGAAATCAGCAGAGTAGTGTGAGTCAGCATATACTGTCTCAGCCGGCGAGCAGCCCATGCCAAAGTGCAGCAAGTTTTCTCAAGCAGTGAGTATCGGGTCTCACAGTCGGTAAACTTTTTGCTAAGGTAATAAATAGCATGCTCTTTTCGGTCAGACTCGTCATGCTGCCCCAGCACACACCCCATTGAGTTGTCAAGTACTGCCAAGTATAAGATCAGAGGTCTCCCTTCAACTGGTGGCATAAGGATGGGTGTCTCTTGGAGATACTCTTTGATCCTTTCAAAAGCGGCCTGACATTCATCATTCCAACGTACCACTTGATCTTTCTTCAGCAGCTTGAAGATTGGCTCACAAGTAGCAGTTAGGTGCGAGATGAATCGGGCAATGTAGTTCAGTCGTCCTAGAAAGCCTCTGACCTCCTTCTATGTCTTGGGAGCTGGCATCTCTTGTATGGCTTTCACTTTGGCAGGGTCCACTTGAATACCTTTGTCGCTTACAACGAAACCTAGCAGTTTGCCAGATCTCACCCCAAAGGTGCACTTGTTCGGGTTCAACCTTAACTTGTACAACTTCAACCTGTCGAACAGCTTTTGTAGATGGTCAAGGTGTTCTTCCTCAGTCTGGGACCTCGCGATCATATCATCGACGTATACTTCAATCTCATGATGGATCATGTCATGAAACAAAGCAACCATGGCACGCTGATATGTTGCCCCAGCATTCTTCAACCCAAAAGAAATGACCTTGTAGCAAAAGGTACCCCACTGAGTAACAAAGGTGGTCTTCTCCATGTCTTCGGGAGCCATTTTTATCTGATTATAACCGGAGAAACCGTCCATAAAGAAGAATACCTTATGCTGAGTAGTATTGTCAACCAGAACGTCGATGTGAGGTAGAGGGAAGTCATCCTTGGGGCTTGCCCTGTTCAAGTCCCTGTAGTCAACACACATTCGAACCTTCCCATCCTTCTTCGTCATAGGAACCACATTGGCCACCCACTGAGGGTAAGAAGTCACTGCTAGAAAACCGGCGTCAAACTGTTTCATAACTTCAGCCTTGATTTTCTCGGACATCTCTGGGCGCATACGGCGAACCTTCTGTTTTACGGGAGGGCAGTCTTCCTTGGCAGGCAGGCGATGAACCACAATGTCAGTATCCAACCCAGACATATCTTCGTAAGACCAGGCAAAGATCTCAACATAGTCATGCAGCATCTGAATCAACCGCTGTTTCACACTAAGCTCCAGATTTGCACCGATCTTGACTTCCTTCTTGTCTATTTCAGTACCCAGATTCACCGTTTCCACCGGCTCTTCATGTGGCTGAATGGCCCTCTCTTCCTGGAGTAGCAGTCTTGCAAGTTCGCCCGGCACCTCGCAATCATCTTCACCTTCGTCTTCGGCTAAGTTGATCTGATTTTCAAAGTTATAACTGGCAGTAGCAGGATCGTTACCAGTGAGATCCAGAGTGGATGTGGACCTGTATATGTGTGTGTGTAAAATAGCTGTTTTGCGATATATAATAAAGAAAAACAAGGAGCACAAAATTTGAAATGCAAAAACGTCCAATGCTTTTATTAATGATATATGAAAATGTCACACAAGAGCCCTCACAAATGAAGCTAACAGTGCCCCGGGTAAGACATCGGGCCATAAAGTTTCAAAACATTGTCTGTTACAAGCTCAAAACAAAGAGTTCATTACTGGGTAACAAAAGTAATAGGGATGAAGTCCTTTTCTGTCCAGTTGCTTGGTCCACCGTTGGTCGTAGGATAGATCCAACTGTCGAATTCAAACTCCTCCACATCATCTTCAATGGCATTTACTCCCGAGTTGCTGATGAACACGGGAGGTCTTCCGATCCTTGCACTTCGAACAACCCTTTGAGCTTCTGCAGTGAAACCCAAACCAAACTTGTTAGTCTTCTGAGTGAAATCAGGAAATCGGCCCCAATTTGCACACTCACCCTTCTCAATAACAGCCCGGACATCCTTTAAGGAAGCCATCTTCATAGGAGAATCTTCAACCACAGTATCAGCTGATGCAAGTGTCTGAGGAACCTCTTCAAAGTGCTGAAATGGGGTCTCAATGAACTCCCCATCCATCTCTACGTATCTGAATGAGTTGAGGTGGCTGACCATGTATTCCTCCTCCCCTTGAACTGTTATAATCTTTGCTCTGACAGGGTACTTTAGCTTCTGGTGAAGCGTTCAGGTTACGGCCCCAGCCTTATGGATCCATGGACGACCCAGCAAACAAGAGTAGGATGGCCGAATGTCCATCACATAGAACGTAGAATTGAAGACCTGAGAACCAACTTTAATTGGAATATCAACTTCACCGTGCACCATCCTTTTAGACCCGTCAAAGGCCCTGACAATGATGTTACTTGGCTTTAGCTCCAACCCTTCGCAATCCAACTGGTCTAGAGCTTTCTTGGGCAAGACGTTCAATGAGGAACCAGTGTCAACCAATACATGTGCAAGAGTAGTGCCCCTGCATTCAATGGAGACATGCAGGGCGTCGTTGTGGTTCTTCCCTTTAACAGTCAAATCAGCGTCGGAGAAACCCAGACCATTATTAGCAGTTAAATTGGCCACGCAATCGGTAAACTGATCAGTTGATGTCTCTTGTGGTACGTGGGCAGTCTTCAGGAAGGTAATCAGAGCCTTAGCATGGGCCTCTGAACACAACAGCAGTGACAACATAGAAATCTTGGATGGGGTTTGTCCCAGCTGCTCAACTACGTTATAATCACTCTTCTTAATAATCTTCAAAATCTCTTCCATCTCCTGTTTGGAAGCTTCAACAGTAATGGTCTTCGGTGCCTCCGTCTGGGTAGGCACATCAGTGGTGATCCATTTGCCCCGAGCGTTAGATGACTCGGCGACAGGGGTAGGATTAAGAACTTGATCAGGAATGGCAGTAGGTACACTTGCAGGTGTAATGACAACAGGTCTTCGGACAACCGGTGGAGCAATATCAGGTGAGAAAAGTCTACCACTGCGGGTGACTTTAGCAGGCCCAGCAATGTTGCTGAAGCCGGTATCAGCATCCAACTCTTGCTTAACTCCAAGAACATATACATCTGCCCCATAGTGCCAAGGGACAACTTTGTCAGAGGTGTAAGGGATGGGCCCCAGAACAGTGATAATCACAGGTGCGATCTTCGGAACAGATGTAATTCTAACAGGCTTCCTCGAGGGAGCCTTGGAAAAATTGTTGAAAATGGTAATGATGGTAACTTCTTCAGTAGGAATGGAAGGAAAAACAATCTTCTCAAATAGGATCTCCTTATTATCCATCAGGTTTTGGATACCTGACTTCAGAAATGGGCAACCAGTAGGTAAAACAGAACACATATGGCAACCTTCGCCACAGCCCGTAAATAAAAGGGCTAGCAACAGGTTCTTCTTGACAGTCATCAGAGGGGTAACAATATCATCCATGGAAACTACAAACAAGTCTTCCTCTACAGCATTTACTCCATGTTTGGGCATGGGAGCAGTCACAACATTAGGCCTCTCAGGCGCCTCAAACTCAATCTCCTTCGCATCAATTAGGTCTTGCACCCTGTTCCTCAAAACCCAACAATCATCTGTATTATACCCCGGGCTATCAGAGTGAAAAGCGCAGCGGGCATTAGGGTTGTACTTTGGTGATGTGGTACTTGGATTCTTCGGAGCTTCTTTTAGAGTCACCAGATTGGTCTTCAGCAACTGTGGCAGAATCTGAGACAAAGTCATGCTGAGACGAGTGAATTGCCTTCGAGGTCTCTCGTCGTTTTGTTGATTGTGATGCTGAGGAGCACCAGCAGGTTTTGAAATAACAACCGCATTGAAAGCTTAGCGATGTTCAGGTCTATTCTGTCTCCTTGAATTGTAGACAGCACTAGACTCCTTCTTAAACGGCTTCTTCTCAGTGCTTGATGAGGCACCCTTCTGTATCTTCCCAACCTTAATACCAGCTTCAATCCTCTCACCAGTCAAAATAAGATCTGTAGACCCAGCTGAAGAGCTTCCAATCAGATGGTTAAAGAATGGACCATACAGGGTCCCCAAAAACATGTCAACAAGCTCACGATCAGCCAACGGTGGTTGCACCCTTCCGGCAAGGTCTCTCCATTTTTTAGCATACTCTTTGAATCCTTCACCCGTTCCTATTGACATACCCTGGAGTTGGGTACGCGTAGGAGAGAGGTCGGAGTTGAACTGGTACTGCCTGTAGAATGTAGTAGCCAAATCCTCCCAGCTATAGATACTGGCTCCGTCCAACTGATAGAACCACTCAAGCTGAGTCCCTGAGAGACTGTCTTGAAAGAAATGGATCCACAAGTTCTTATCAGCAGTGTAAGGCTGGATCTTCCTCACATAAGACCGGAGGTGCAACTTTGGATAGGAAGCTCCGTCATACTTGGCAAAGGCAGGTGCCTTGAATTTATGGGGAATCACCACCCCAGATGATAGACCTAGATCTCCGAAGTCCAGACCGGGCACCTTATGAATTTCCATAGCGCTTAAACGGTCTTCCAGTTGTTTGTACTTATCCTCAGCAGGCGGATACTGTTCTTCATCATAGTCCGTCTCGTTGTCGGAGACCATAGGGCTAGGAGCCCTCCTTTCTTGTGGACTATCTTTCCCTCCAGATGAGGTGGTCAGATCAACTTCATTCTGCAGCCCATTTCCAAACCTGCGTCCAGTCTTGAACAGGATGGTCCTCTTCTTCTTCTTCTTCTTTTTTTTCTTCAGAATCAAGGTCTTCAGGTCCTGCTGACCCTTAGCTAGATTCATGAACAGCTCTTGAAACTGGGCATTCTGGGCCTGGAGGGCCTTGATAGCTTGCTCAGTTGAAGGTTCAGTAGACATGATGATTGCTGAAATAAACAGCGAAGAAGATAAGAGACCTGTAATGGGGTACCTGTTTATGAAGTGCATGGGATGAAATGCCTATGACTTATGATTTCAAAGACAATCAGGATTCAAATTTGTAAACAAGAAAGGAAACACACTTTATTAGATTTAAATTTCAAAATTTGAATTGTTCAACAAATTGCCCTTAGGCGTTACAAGAATGGAAATACTAAAAAGTAAATAAAAACTGTAAAAGAAATCAACAAAGGTCCATCAATGCTCCCATGGTCTCTTCTTCTCAGTGCGGACATAATCATTCAGAATCCGCTCATTCTCCAGTTGCCTAGTCAGCTTCTGGATCTTCTGCTCCTGTTCATTGAACCTCTCCCGATAAGAATCCCGTTCTTCCCGCAGTTGCATCCAAGACCTCTTCAGTGTCCCAATATCAGTGGGCATATAAGGGTGGAGAATAGTTGGAAGAACCCCCTCTTCATCAGCAACTTCAAGAGTAACAGGCCTGACAGCTTCATATGGAATACCTAGCTTCTGGGCACGGATGCGGACCCATCTGAGATATGGCTCCATTGGCAGAGAAGTCTTTGGCCCCAACTCATGTGGATCAGATTGGTGAACTTTGTCCCAAGCCCTTATGAATCTACGACACAACTCGTCGCCATCTCCCTGAAAATCAAAGATGATATGAGGCATTAACATCTCATGAGGCCCTTCCCTTCTAGCTCTTCCAAACTGACGGAGAGCTAAACATGGATTGTAAGAAATCCCTCCATGGGTTCCGATCAATGGAACATTAGGATACTCTCCACAGCGATCAATGACAGTCACCTCATCCATGCCTTTGAGAGTCCAGATAATGTCATTATTAGAAAGAGACATCACTCTATAAGCCCATCCCATACCTTCTTTGTTCTTTAGTACGGACTTATGGAGGTGCGAAATAAACCACCTCAACAATAAAGGAGCACAGCACATCAAAGTTCCCCGCTTTCGGGCAGTACGAGCATAGAGCTGATGGAGGATATCACCCAAGAGAGTGGGTACCGGATTCTGAGAGATGAAGATCTTCATGGCATTAATATCAACAAACGTGTCAGGATTAGGAAACAATACCAGACCATAAATCAAGAGAGCCAGAATGTCCTCGTACGCCTTGAAGTCTAAGCTGTCCTAGAAGTAATTAGCTTTGTCAACCAAAAACTTAGCCAGAAAACCCTTAGGTCCACTTCTAGTCTCCCAGCTAGCCATTACCTCCTCCTTGGTCAAGTGAAGGGCTACAGCAATTTCTTCGGGCTTAAGAGTCTTTTCCCAACCAGTAAACGGAGTTTGTTCCAGGATGGAGATACCGAGCAGCTCAGAGAACTCTTCTAGGGTAGGAACCAGCTGGAAGTCCTGGAAAGTAAAATAATGGTACAGCGGATCATAGAATTGGACCAGAACACTCATCATTTGCTCGTCCAATTTTGAAGTGACCAAACTTAGAAGAGAACCATGCCTTCTGATGAAGGAAGTAGTGTCTGGAATCCTGACAACCAAATCTTTAAGCAGGGTAGGTACTTGGACAAAGTTGATCCGGATAGTATTCCTACGCATGGGCATCATGATGACCTACAAAACAGAGCAAAGATGAAACCCTCTTGTCTTTGAAATAGGTTAGTCCTTATGCAAAATGTATGCAATGTTATGATGTCATGATGTCATGGTAAAGGCACACCACAAGTATCCACAAAAGGCAAACATGGTAAAGGCACACAAGTCACACAAAAGAGCCCTTAGATTTCAGGCTGGCATGGAGCTTAGGTACTACCCTCTTTCAGTTCAGTTGGTTTAAACCTGTCCTAAAAATAGTAATCGGGTTCTAGAGGATCTCAATATCACTGACTACCCTCAATCGGTCATAATTCCAGTTTAGCAACCTTTTCTTGCGGCCGGAATCATCGCGAGAGTTTAGTCTCAATGAGTGTAGCATAATGCTACTGTTCTATGGCCAAGTTGGTCAATTTAAGGTTCTAAGGTCAGTTGGTGCTTAATGACTCCTTAGAAGACCCATATTCTCCTCGTTCCAACACAAGGGATATCGGTACAGACCAAGGTGTCACACCAACGTAGCTACTGCTTCATCTGTATCGGTCTACGCCGTACATATCCCTCACAGTTTATTGCTACTTACCTAAAGGGTATCCCCAGATCCGGGTTAGGATCTATAGAACTCCGATACAAGCCCACAAAATTAAAGCATACAAAGCATACAATTGAAAACATAGTGATCTAATCCTAAGGTACACCTCACTTATTAATACTCCCCAGCAGAGTCGCCAGTTCTGTGATCGGTGGGAATAGAACTGACTATTTTGGAATGCTGGTTCGCGTTTTGCGTTTATTTTCGCAAAATGTCGCGGTAAGCAAGAGTCGCCACCGTCTTTTATTTTATCCAACAAGGAAAGGACAAAAGCACAGAAAAATTCCTTTTTGAGATATTTCTCGGGTTCGGGAGGTAGATTATAGAAAGGGAAGGTGTTAGCACCCTTTCTATCTGTGGTTATCCACGGGCTCTTAGGTACTTGCTCATTGTGTTTTCAAAAGTTTGCTTTTCTTTGTGATTGTGGGTTTGAAAAGAGTTTTTTTTGTTTGAAAGGGGTGTAAGTGCGAAAAGTTTTGTTTTGTTTTTAAAAGGAGTAAGTACTTAAGAACATCTACCTACTCAAAAAGGAATTAAATTGTGCAAATGTTCTCTAGACAATGCTATCCTACTATTGAGGAGTAGGTAGCATCATCGTTGGAGTTTTCGGGTCAATTCGATTAAGGGACGTGTGGTCACTAAAGTAATGTTAGGACGCCTTAGCGGTAACCCTAATGTCTTAGATCATTTTTATTCGAGGCAACCGTTTCGAGGCAACTTTGATCTTTGGACAATAGGGCGACCTCTAAAACTTCCTATACTCAATGACCACGTTCGAGGTAACCGAGTGAGGTGTACCCTAAGAGTGGCATGTGCGAGTGTATTGTTTTTCAGTTATATTATCTTTGTACATGTCATGGTGAGTTACTGTTGATTTTAAATTAAAATTAATCTTGTCATGCATTGCCTATTATTCAAACATCTAACAGTTAATGGTTGCGGAAATTAAATTGCGGAAAATAAATCTACGCTATTACAAGGCGTCGGGTATTTACATCGCCAAAGACAAACCCTTAAAAATTAAATTGCGAAAAGTAAATAAAAGCGATAAATAAATAAGTAAAGTCCTAAATTAAAAACTATTACATCCTCGAAGCAATTACAATATTGAAATATGGATAAAAAACAATACGCGCGCGAGAAAATTAAATCGGAGTGTCCTAGGGTTTTGACCCTTTTTATTAAGTAAAGCATTTTTTTTTGAATTAAAAATTAGTCTAAATTAATAATTGAATTAATTGATTAAATGAAAATATTTTTGGTTTTTTTATTATTAAGGAAATAAAATAAGAATGGTTAAAAATAATAAAAACTTAATTCTAAATTGATTTTAATTTAATGCAAAAGATATTAAAATTGTACCTAATTTAAACTAAATTAATTGATTAAAATTTATTTACAAAAATAATGAAATAGAAAATATTATTATACTTTTGGTTTTCTGATTTTTTATAAAAAAGGTTAATTTGTTAATTAATTAATTAAGATAATAATAATAATAAAATAAAAATAGAAAAATAATGAAAAGAAAATATAAAAAAGAAAAGAACAAACTCAGGGGGGTGTGGGCCTGAATAGAGTGTTTGGATTGCAAATTCCAGGCCCAATTGCGCCAGCCTGTTGGACTTTTTTGTGATTCCATGCATGCTTGTTGACCAGGGAGTATGTTGAGCCTCCATCCTGAACCACTGGATTTGATTGGCAAGCCATCTGGCAGATGGATCCCTGAGGCGTATGGTGGACCAACTTTGTGAATGCTGCGTGAGATTACCTGAAAACAAAATATATCAAAGTTTTTGGGGACCTGGGATTCGAACCCAGGTCCCATTGCTCACATGCCAACGCGCTCACCAACCCAACTGCATTGCTTAATTGTTATAATAAGAAGAAGCAACTATTATATATGAAACAAACTAATATGCCTGAAACAATAAAATAAAAGCGCGTAATTTCAAATGGGCCAATGGGAGGGCGATGTCTGGTCGTCTTCTCCAATGAAACTCTGGTTTTATTACCTGCGGATTTTTATCCGCAGGAAGATTCGTGTGGCGATTCAAAATACGTTTTAGGCCATAACAATCCCATCCAAGCAGATGGACATGGTCGCCTCTTCCTCCTGAGTTCAACTATGGCCAAGATTCATCCTAATTGTCCCTGCAAAACGAAACCCCAAATGGAAACCTCCAAAACCCTAGGTTCGGGTAGGGAGTTATAGGCTACAAAAAAGCAATTGAATGATGCAGAACGAATGGAAATTTAAAGGCAAGCATGATTATACAAAAATATTGGCAAGAGGATGCAAGGAAGTGGTTTAACGATATCATGTTCAGAGCAAGATTCATGGAGACTTACAGTAAAATTGGTGGCGTCTAAAGGACTGGTTTTGATTGCTACAGTTTCAAGAGATGTCAGGGAAGAGAGCTGTGTTGAGCTTTTGGTTGGAAAATGCCTCTAAACCAAAATTTGATCTCCACTTTTTCAAGGTTTTTCACAAACTTGTTTTTGCCATTTCTGCAGTGTTCTATGCGTATGCTATGTCTGGCTTGCTTGTGTGCATATAATAGAATGAATTAGGTTTGGTCTTTTGGTCTGAAATCAAGTGCATTGAAGATGGAAGATTGGATTTTATCACCATTGATAAGCTTTCCATAATTGCATCAAATCTGAGATTTTGTGCTTGTTTTGACTTGGCACGAATTTGAATGAGTGTTATATGATATATGCAAGCTGTAATGATCACAAGAATCCTTTACATCAATTTTTTTGATTTTATTTGATTTAATATTGATTAATAATGAATTAAATCAATAAAAATGAAATAAAATAGAAAAATAAATGTTTGGTCATGAAATTAAAGATGGGACACGTGTGTGGCATGACAAGACTATATCAAGTGGAAAAAGTGGGCCCTTTTGTCAAAAATTGGAGTTTTGAGGATAGTTGACTTTTGGCAATTTTGGAAAAATGCCCAACTTCAACAATGCATAACTTCCCTAATTTTGAACTTTTGGAGGTTTTCTTGGACGTTTTAGAAACCTTGATATGTCCTATAATCCACCCTTTTTGTCTCATCTCATTTTGATGTTCCATGCTCAAGTTATAAGCTTTGACAAAAAAGTGTTTTTGTTGACTTTCAAAAATGACCTATAATGTCCAAATTTGTAACTTTTTGTGAGTGCATTTCTTGATCTTGGGGTGTGAAGATGGATTTTAGGAAATTTCATCCTCTTCAAAATGAGCTTTGGATTGGTAATTTCTCATAAAGTATGAGAAAGTTATGCTTGGTCAAAGTTGAGTTGACTTTTCCTACAAAACCCTAATTTAGCAACTTTTGAATCTTGGTGGATCTTGAGCAATCCTTGATGAATCATGATCAACCCTTGATCAACTGATGAATTATACTTCAAAATGAGAATGTTGACATAAAATCTTGAGGTTTGACTGTATTTGGGACACAGTTGACTTTTGCCCTTGCACAGTCGATTTTTGGGTCTCTTGAGCAATTGACTGACCAAACTTCCCCTGCAAGGCTTGAAATTTGACATGGAGGAACTTAAGAACATATTAAGACATTGGGGAACACTTGAGGTCATTTGGATGTGAGGACCTTGATGCAACACAAAACCCTAATTTTGACTTGACTGCCTTAGGAGGTGATTAGACTGTCTAAACCTTGAGCCAACTTGAGCAACTTGAAGATCATTCTTGACAAATCTTGAGGAATATGGGAGGGCAAATTTTGGGGTACAACAAACGGGTTGATCAGAGTAAGCCAAATATGCCCAAGAGGCAATTTACCAAGCTCAACATGTCGCTGTCTCAGGCTTTACAACACCTGTTGAGATTGAATTTGGTGACGTTAAGGGACCCTCCTAAGAATCCCAACATAGCCTCCCCAAGGTAAAATCCAGATGCAAGGTGTGCATATCACTCCAACAGCCTGGGGCATGATACTAACATCTGTTGGGCGTTGAGCAACAAAATCCAAGACCTGATTGATGAAGGAGCATTGGAACTCACACAAGACGGTCAGATTGAATTATTTTGCCATCCCCCCAAGGTTCAACATTTGAAGTGACAAGTACTGAGACGAGAAGACTTTTTGTTCATTAGAATTTTCAAGTTGTAATTTTTTTTTATTGTTCGAACATTTATTTGTGTCAAACTTTATTACTTTATCAATGCACTGCATATGTCTGTTTTGAATCAATCCATTCGCATTTCACTATATTCAAATTGCTTTCATTTTTTGTGATGATCAACTCTCGATTAAAAAATTCTAAGTCTTTAGAGGGAGGATGACGAAAATGATATCAAAATCTCTATAGTATGCTTTTGAATAGACCCCGATGACGAGGTACAGGCATTGTTTCAAATCCTAAATAGTGGAGTTATAAGGAAGATAATCCCTAGTCAACTCCTTTGAGCCAAAGAAGTTGGAGTTTTTCTTTTCACAAATTAAAACCCTTAATTATAACCTGGGGCAGGGTAGTTTTCTCAGTTGATCCAGGTGCACAATGAATGGCATCAAAGAAGTCCTTCCGAAACAAAAGACGGTGTTGGTTCCGTATAATCGTAAGGACAGGAAGTCATTATCTCTCAAAATAAAAGCCCAATAAGTCAAAACCTGTGAAGGAAACTTAAGAAAAACTAGGCATCCCGCTGACTGTAATCACAAAAAGAAACAGTTCATGTAAAAAACAGGGATAATAAAAACCAAAAGGAAAGAGATCCTGCAAACTCTCAACAAAATGACTGTCTGTTCAAAATAAATTGTCAGTATCCGGACCATCACTGGTATATCAGAACAAAGACTCAAACAAGATCTAATGCACGATTAGCTGAGTTTAGGATCGAAGAACATCACGAAGAACGGGTGGGTACAAATAAAATTTAAGCCTTTATCCTTTGTTTCTTAAACCGTGAACCAGGTCACGTTATAACCCTTAAAAGTCCTAGTTGAAGCATGGGTTAGTCTGAAAGCATACTGTTACAAAAGGTATCCTGACTCCTGTAGGGCTTGCTGTAAATCCTGAGTTGACGTCACATTTTACAAAATTTTCCTATCTTACTAAAAAAATGCATTTTCAAAAACTTCAAGACAGACATAAGCTTTGCATTCTTAAAATAACATTGTTTGCATATGACTATTTGTTCAAACAGCAGAGAAATTTGCACGACGAATATCTAGTGAACAAAAATCTTTTCAATAAAAAGGGTCACCTCAAGTGAAAAAAAAACACTTCCAACCAAGGGGCACGGCATGATCATGGTCCATCATCTAGGGCAGTTAAGTCAAGATTCAAGGAATCTCTCAAAATGCCAAATAGCCAGGGGCAAATCTCCATATGAATCAATTGGGGCATTGGACATGAATTCCAACAACGAATCTTGCATGATCAAACGAAGATCTTCTGGTACTATGGCAACACAACACTACCGGCAGTGACACCTCCCTATATCCTGAGAGCGTGGACATAGTCAGAAAATACCACGCGTGAATAAAGACCCGCTAGGTTGACTGGCCTAGGCAAAAATAAGGGCTTCCCAGCGAACCAACAGGGTTCGGGCAAAAATTAGGGATGAGAATGAAAAATTGTACACCCGGCAAGTCAAAAACCTGAAAAGGCGGCTTGGGCAAAAAAGGGTATCCCGGTGGACTGAAAATCTGAAAAGACAGTCCAGGCAAAAGTTAGGGATTAGAGCGTACGACTATGTCCTGTCACCTCGTCCTTTGCCTACCAGAAGAAGACTTGTCACTTCAATCGAAAGATACCAAGCACCTCATAGGTGGGGATAATACTCGATCCATAGGGCCTCCGCATGCACCTTCTCCCGCAGAAATAGGGGCAAAAAAGTCTTGATGCAAGCCATCACCATATCCTTAGCACGCGTCCCAGTAACATTCACTCCCCGCAGAGTAAGACAGTAAAGATAGCTCTCCCCAGCTGAGGCTTGCAACTGTGAATGAGTCGGTAATATTCTCACCAAGCAGAGTTTATCTACCATCAACACTGAAAAGGCTTAATATCCCCGGCAGTCTTAATATTCCCCAGCGGAGTATAAGAATATTCCTCGGCAGAATACAAGATATCCCCAGTGGAGTTAAAATTTTCCCAGCGCAGTCTGAAAAAGATTTCCAAATGGAGTTGAAGAATCATCCCCAGTAGACTCTGGAAGTTCGTCCCTGGCGGAGTATAAAAATAAATATCCCCAGCCGAGTTCAAAGGAAGATTGTCCCCAGCAAAGCTCAAAGGATTATCCCCATTAGAGCCTAAAAGGTTATCCTCAGTGAAGTCGCAACTGAAAGATCATCCCCAGTGGAGTTCTTTCCTTTCACAAACAGGAATTCAATCCCCAACAGGATTCAGTATCACCAGCAATGGTAATTCGTCCCCAACGGAATTTATCAGTGGAATCCTCAGCAGAGCATCTCTTCCCCACAGAGTAATCTCCTCTTCAGTTTATTCCCCAACGGAGTTATTCTCTCCCACAAGTTTATTCTCACAATCATCCTCGTTCACCATCCCCAGCGGAAATGAAAAATCCAACTCTATTCTCCAGCAGCTATCGGGAATTTATTTTCCCCAGCTAAAAACATTACATTTCCATACATCACGATACATGCATATACGCATCATACAACACAATCTCATTTATTTTGAGAACATCATTGCTTGATCTATATCATGCATTGCATATGACTGACCTTTACCTTTCAGGAAGGAGGCAGTTAAGTTCTCAGCTATGTCGAAGACCTGACCGGTTCTTAAATCTCAACTGAATTATCCTCTGTTGAATTTCAGATAAGGTTCTCAATCTCGACAATTTTCCTCCGTCAAAGTGTGGACGAGTTCTACAATCTCAACAAAATTATACTCCGTTGAAGACCAGACAGTTCCTAGATCTTGATGAAGATGTTTCCCTCAGTCGAAGACCTGACCGGTTCTTAAATCTCAACTGAATTATCCTCGGTTGAATTTAAGATAAGGTTCTCAATCTCGACAATTTTCCTCTGTCAAAGTGTGGACGAGTTCTACAATCTCAACAGAATTATACTTCGTTGAAGACCAGACAGTTCCTAGATCTTGATGAAGATGTTTCCCTCAGTCGAAGACCTGACCGGTTCTTAAATCTCAACTGAATTACCATCAGTTGAATTTCAGATAAGGTTCTCAATCTCGACAATTTTCCTCCGTCAAAGTGTGGACGAGTTCTACAATCTCAATAGAATTATACTCTGTTGAAGACCAGACAGTTCCTAGATCTTGATGAAGATGTTTCCCTCAGTCGAAGACCTGACCGGTTCTTAAATCTCAACTGAATTATCCTCGGTTGAGTTTCAGATAAGGTTCTCAATCTCGACAATTTTCCTCCGTCGAAGTGTGGACGAGTTCTAAAATCTCAACAGAATTATCCTCCGTTGAAGACCAGACAGTCCTAGGTCTTGATGAAGATGTTTCCCTCAGTCGAAGACCTGACCGGTTCTTAAATCTCAACTGAATTATCCTTGGTTGAATTACAGATAAGGTTCTCAATATCGATAAATTTCCCCCAGTTGAATTACGAACAAGTTCTTAAAACTCAGCAGAGGCATTCTCTCAGTTGAAGTACAGGCAAGTTCCTAAATCTCAACAAAAACCAGGCTTCCCCAGCGGAATCTTCCACAACAACAGGTATGCAAGTTCTCGCTAAGAAATCTCTTATGCGATCGACACTCCTTCAGATAGCATCTTTAAGCCCATCCTCCCGCCAGCAATCTCCAAATGGCATCTGTAAGCCCATTCCCGACATCGCAAGGCTGATACCACTTCATGCGAGTGCAAATTTCTGGGCACTCTAGTGTTCAATCATCTTCCACCTTTGGATCACGAAAGGCACGAAAGCCAATCTACATCCTCAGGTTTAAGAATATTGAACAGGGGAAGCTGTTGTACCCCAACATTTTCCCTCTCATATTTCTCAAAACATTGCAAGAAAAATCTCCAAGTGGCTCAAGATTGCTCAAGAGTTGGACAGTCAAGCTATCTCCTAAGGCAGTTAACCCCAAATTAGGGTTTTATGTTGCATCAATATCCTTGAGTCCAAATGACCTCAAGTTCTCTCCATTGTCCTAATATCATATCAAGATCATCCATGTCAAATTTCAAGCCTTGCAGAGGAAGTTTGCTCAGTCAAATGCTCAAAAGGTCCAAAAATCGATTGTGCTAGGGCAAAAGTCAACTGTGACCCAAATACAATCAAACTTCAAGATATTTTGTCAACATTCTCATTTTGAAGGACATTTCATCATTTGATCAAGGGTTAATCATGATTCATCAAGGATTGCTCAAAATTCATCAAGACTCAAAAGTTGCTAAATTAGGGTTTTGTAGGAAAAGTCAACTCAACTTTGACCAAGCATAAATTTCTCATACTTTATGAGAAGTGACCCATCCAAAGCTTATTTTTAATAGTATGAAATTTACTACAATCCATATTCATACCCCAAGATCAAAAAATGCACTCACAAGAAGTTATAAATTTGGACATTATAGGTCATTTTTGAAAGTCAACAAAAAACACCTTTTTTTTCCAAAGCTTATAACTTGAGCATGTAATATCAAAATGAGATGAGACCATAAGGGTTGGTTAGAGGACATCTAAATATTTATAAAAAGTCAAAGAACATTTCCAAAAGTTCAAAATTGAAGAAGTTATGCATTGTTGAAGTTGGACATTTTTGCAAAATTGCCAAAAGTCAACTATCCCCAAAACTTCAAATTTTGTCAAATGGGCCCATTCTTTTCCACCTGATTTGAGCTTGCATCATTGTCCACGTGTCCTAGATTCAGCCATGAGTCCATATCTTATTTTTATTATTTAATTTTATTTTTAATTGAATTTATTCATTTTAAATCAAATAAAATCAAATAAAATCGTATAAAATCAAAAATATTTATAACTCATGATTTTTTGGTTGCTTTAGGCTTTGAATACAGCTATTATGTAAATCAAATTCGCATCAAGTGCATTGGTTACAAGAAGATATGATTTAGGCCAAATTTGGAAGGTTGTAATGGTGGAATCAAATCCAATTCATGAGCATTGATGTGGAGAGATTTGTACCAAGTTTCTTACCCTAATGCAATATACATTACATAAGGAAGGCAAAGGCACGAAAATAGGGGTTGGAGGCTGCAAGAGGAGGCAGAACAAAGTTTGGAAAAAGTGACAAAAAGCTTGAAATCAAAATCGTACTTAGAGGCAATTTCAGAAGCTTAGACCGATCCCAATCGTTTCCTGGACGTACATTGAATCTTCCTAGATCAAGAGCAAGCATTCTCACATACCACAAAGCACTGTAAGTGTCACGATAATCACCTTGGTTCTTGAATTTGTGATTCATCATTCTTGCATCATTTGAATAAATCATTGGCATATTTATACTCCTCACAACATTTGCAAACGTTTGACATTATTCAATTGCGTTTTTCTGGCCTAAATGAAGAACCCCCATAGCTAGGGTTCTTCGTTTGTGTTTCAGGGTTTTCTTTTTCAGGAAAAATTAGGACTAAAGAAGGGCATGGTGTTAATCAGGAAGCCAAGACGAACTCAGCCATGTTTTTGGAATTGATTTATGTGGCCTAGGGAAGATTTTAGAGCAAGCTTGCGCATTTAGCTGCAGATCCAAATCCGCGGGTAAAATTACAGTAGTGGAAGGACAAGGACGAAGAGCTGGCATGCTCTCATTGGCCCATTCAAATGTTTTTCGCGCGTTTTATTTATTCTGACCAATAATGGCTTTTTTAATATATTATTATTATTATGTAACATATTAACAAATGAAGCAAGCAATCACGTTCAGGACCTGGGCTCGAATCCCAGGTCCCCCACTTTCATTCATAATTTTATTTTTCAGGTGATTTGGTGCATTTGCCTTGCTACAACGTACCATGCACCTCCATGTATCCAGTAGCCAGATGGCCAAAGGCCAGATCTGGTGGTCCAAGATTGAATGTCCACATGAAGCCAAGTCAGCGCACACACACCAAATCCAGGGAAAGTCAACAAGGCCAGATCCAATTGGGCCTCAGCATTAGGGGTGTTCAGATCCAATCCGATCAAAAAAAAATCCAAAAACTGAACCGAAAAAACCGAAATCCAAATCGGACCATGGTATAACGGTTGGCTTCATGAGAACCGAACCGGTCCAAATCGAACCGGTATTACTTCCATTTACTATCAATTATGATGTCATATATAAAGCAGATCTTCTCTCTATATATAATGCAGTTTGTCATATTATTATTATATATTCCTTGTGATGCAACTTTCGCATGTCCACTATTATTGATATTTTTCTTGAAGTTTTATTATTATATTCGCTTTAATATAGCTTTGGAATCTTCATTTGTTCACTGTTTTATATATTTGTCATATATTTAATTTATAATACAAATCTCCATATAAGAACTAAGCATATCTCCATATATATTATATATTATAGCCATGTCTATTTCGTTGGGATAGATATTATACATATATTATAATGAAACTTTGCAATAATGACATCAAATAGCCATATGAACATAGCAATTAGATATTGTCTCAGTAGACGTTGGTGGCATAATTGTAACTGGTATTGAAATATATTCTTTTTAAATTTTTAAATAGTGTTGGTTTAAAAACCGAATAAAACCGATTCAACCGAACCGAAGTAAACCGTATAAATTGGATTGGATTGGATTGGATTTTTCTTGTTGTCATCCAAAAACCGAACCAAACCGTATGCTTTATATATTTTTGGATCGGATGATATTTTGTCTCAAAACCGATCCAAACCGGACCACGGACACCCCTACTCAGCATTACTATATACACCACAAAATCAGGCCCAAACCCCCTTACTCTCTCCTATTTATTTTTTGTTTTATTTATTTGTTTTATTATATTTTATTTAATCACTAACCAACCCAAAATTTCTTTTCTTTATAAAATTAAAATCACAAAAAAACATTTTTTATATTTAATCAAATTAGTATTTTTATTTTTATTAACAAATCTATTAATTAATTTAGGCTTTAATTAGAAATAACTTGAACATATTTTTTTTTTAAATAATTAAAATTAACTAGACTTAATTAGGTTTTACTAATTCAATTAATTTTTTATTTCTTTCTTAAAATACCAAAATCCAAAAATAACTTTTTTTCATTTAATTAATTATTTTATTTTATTCAATTTAGTAATTAACTTAGAATTTATTTCTCTCTTAAATTAAAAAACAACAAAAAATCTTTTCTGTAACAAAAAGGGTCAAAACCCTAAGCTCGCACTCGATTTAATTTCTCGCACACGATTCATTTTCCTTTATCCTGTTATGTATCTGATTCCGGTTTGTAATAATAAATAGGAACTTTATTTATTTTTTATCGCTTTATTTATTTTTAAAAGGGTTTGTCTTTGGCGATGTAAATACCCGACGCCTTGTAATTTAAATTCCACAATTTATTTTCCGCAAATTATAACTATTAGATGTTTGATAATAGGATGGCATGACAAGAATGAATGTTTTAACCTAAAATCAACATAGGTCACCCTTAACATGTACAAAGATAAAGTTAACTGAAAACGACACACTCGCACATGCACACTCTTAGGGTACACCCCACTTGGTTGCCTTCGTACACGATCATTGAGTATAGGTCACTTTAGAGGTCGTCCTCTTGTCTAAAGATCATAGTCGCCTCGAAACGGTTGCCTCGGATATTGTTGCCTCAAAACAAATGATCTAAGACATTAGGGTTACCTCTAAGGCGTCCTACCATTGCTTTGGTGACCGTAAGTCCCGCATTCGAATTGACCTTTAAACTCCAACGACGGTGCTACCTACTCATTCATAGTGGGATAGCATTGTCTAAAGGAAATTAGCATAGAACAATTCCTTTTTTGAGTAGGTAGATGGTTCTTAGATACTTTCTCTTTCAAAAAACAAAACCTTTCTCACACTTACACCTTTTCAAACAAAATTTTCAAAAAAACACTTCATTACACTCTTGAGGACAGAAGTAAGAGTTAAATCGAAGTTTCAAAACAAAAACTTTTTTTCAAACCCACAAGCACAAAGAAAAGCAATTTTGAAAACAATATGAGCAAGTACCTAAGAGCCCGTGGATAACCACAGATAGAAAGGGTGCTAACACCTTCCCTTTCTATAATCTACCCCCCGAACCCGAGAAATATCTCGAAAAAGGAATTTTTCTGTGCTTTTTTCCTTTCCTTGTTGGATAAAATAAAAGTCGGTGGCGACTCTTGCTTACTGCGACATTTTGCGAATACAAACGCAAAACGCAAACCAGCATTCCAAAAAACAGTCAGTTATTCCAACCGTATCACAGAGTGCGAGTATGCAGAGAGTGTAGAATATCTCTGAGTAAAGTAGGCACCGGATTATGAGACAGAAAAACCTTGATCGCATTCACATCTATGAGTTGGTCCCGATTAGGAAATAGCACCATCCCATAGATGAGAAGAGCCAACACTTCTTCAAAAGCTTGTAAATCCAGGGTATCCTAAAAATGGTGAGCTTTCTCAAACAGAAACTTAGCTAGAAATCCCTTGATGCCTCTTCTAGTTTCCCAATTTGCCACTACATCTGACCGTTGTAAAGACAGGGCTTGAGCAATCTCTTCAGGTTTTGGGTCTCTATCCATACCTTTGAAGGGTAACTGATTAAAGATAGGTACCCCCAATAACTGAGAAAACTCCTCCATAGTAGGCACTAACTGGTAATCAGTAAAAGTGAAGAAGTGATATAACGGGTCAAAGAACTAAAAGAGAACTTTTATCATTTCTTCATCAGGGTTTGAGGTGACCAAGTTGAGAAGTCGAACATGTCTTTCAGTGAATGGAGAGCTTTCAGGGACCCTTGATGCCAAGTCCTTGAGTTGAGGAGGTACCCTTACGAGGTTGACTTGTATAGTATTCCTGCGAGTGGATGCCATGTCCTATAAGACAATACAAAGATAAGCCCTAGAAAATCCTTGAAATGGTTGGTATGATATGTCATGTTATGATGTCATGATTATGCAAAGAAATCACAGATATAGCAAGCAAAATCAAATCACAGAAAGACCTTAGGTTTAAGGCTTGCATGGGTTTTAAGGTAATACCCTCTTGAAGTTTTATTGGTTCAACCTATCCTATAAATAGTAATCGGGTTCTAAGGGATCTCAATATCACCGATCCTCCCTACAAGTTTCATTTTGATAGACAACTAACTTGCCACCAAACAAAACTCGGGAGTCGGATCTCAATGAGTGTAGTATCGAGTATCAACCGACTTTGGAGATACACCAAAGATGGCTATCTCACTACGTCCTAATAGCCAAGTTGTTCAATTAAAGGTTCTAAGGTCAGTTGATGCTTTATGACACCACGCAGTGGCCCCGTATTCTCCTTGACTACTCAAGGTCTACCGATACCAACCAAAGTGTCACATCAACATAGATATTGCTTCAACTGTGTCGGTATACCCCGCATGGTCCCCATGATCTATTTCTACTTACCTAAAAGGTGCCCTAGATCCGGGTGTAGGATCTATAGTAACCCAAGCAAATCCCTCAAAAGTAAAGCAATCAAAGCACACAAAGCAGTTAAATAATGAACTAACTCTAAGGTAACCCCACTTTTTGTTCATCCCCAGAAGAGTCACCAGTTCTGTGATACGGTGGCAGAACCGACTGTTATATACTACTGGTTTTGCATTTTATATTCGCAAATATGCGGTAAGCAAGAGTCGACACCGCCTTTTTCTTTTATCCAAATTAAGGAAAGGGTGAAAAGAACAAAAAAGACCTTTTCGAGAGTTTTCTGAGTAAGGGTGGTAGATTATGGAAAGGGAAGGTGTTAGAACCCTTTCCATCCGTAGTTTTCTACGGGCTTTTAGAGGTTTGCTCAATTTAAAAACACCTTTGTGCTTTGTGATTGAAAATGTTTTGAAAACTCCTTAGTACGGCAAACTTTGTAATGTTTCTCGGGATAATGGAGAAAGTTTACAAAGTGTTTTGAAATTGTTTTTGAAAAGTAGTGTTTGTGTAAATGCTAAATGTTTAAGCAAACTTCTAACATCTATCTACTTTGTTACTCAAAAAGGGTCGTTTTTTTCCTCTTTTCTTTTAGACAATGCTATCCTACTATTAGTGAGTAGGTAGCTTTATCGTTGGATTTTTGAAGGACAACCGAAGGGATGTTTTACAGTCACGAAGGCAACTTGTGGAGACGCTTTAGCAATTTTATTTTAGGGACTAGATCATTTATCGAAAGGCAACTGTAGAATCATCGAGGGACTATGATCTTTTTTGATTTATGGGTCTTTGCTAAAGCATTCCTGCCTCATGACTGTTTTATTTTTAAAGGCAACCAAAGTGGGGCACCCTAGAGGTGTATATGTGTAATTGATTCAATTCAGTTATTTTTGTCTTTTTGTTAAGTTTGTTAACGTTTAATTATTTGTCTTTCCATACACGCCTAGTTACTAACAGTTAAAATATACAGAAAATAAAGTGCGGATTCCTTTACTCTTGTTTACACACCGAAGTAAAGTAGAGTCATGATTGCGTTTGTAGAGGATTCCATTATAGAGGAAGAACTTTGCGGAGAACCTTCTCAGAAAATTCTTATCATTGATGGATGCCCCCTCAGGGTATTCTTGAGTTTCGAGGTACCTTTTCACTTCATGGAACCAAGGTTTGTCCATTACTTCCTTAGTATCAATCTCATAGCAGTAGGCTGGTTCATCCAATCTCTCAATAGTGATCTGGGGAGCTTCGTTGTCCCATCTGACCTTGAACATGGACGACATAGTAGTTAGCGCGTCCGCTAACTGGTTCTCCTCTCGTGGAAAATGTTCAAAGGTGACTTCTTCAAAGTGTGGGAGCAATGTCAACACATGTTCTATGTAGGGGATGAGATTAGGGTGCTTCGTATACCACTCTCCTTTGATTTGACTTATTACCAAGGCTGAATCTTCGAAAATTCTTAAGAGCTTGATCCTCAGGTCAATAGCAGCTTTGAGACCTATGATGCATGCTTCATACTCAGCCATATTGTTGGTACAGTTAAACATAGTCTGGCCGTGAAAGGAGTATGACATCCCTCAGGAGATATGATTACAACATTGATACCATTTCCAAGTGCGTTGGAAGCTCCATCAAAAACCATAATCCATCGGGATCCTTTCTCAGGTCCTTAATCCGGTCCAGGTTCTTCACAATCAGTTACTAACATGATGCTCTCGTCATAGAACTCAAAATTCATGGACTGGTAGTCGTCCACGGCCTGGTAGGCTAAATTATCATCTAATACACTTCCCTTGATTGCTTTATGGGTTGTATATTGAATATCGTATTCGGTCAGGATCATTTGCTATCTCGCTATTCTTCCGGAGAGAGCGGGCTTCTCGAAGATGTACTTAATCAGATTCATCTTAGATATAAACAAAGTAGTATGGATCAACATATATTGTCTCAGTCGGCGAGCAGCCCATGCCAAAGCGCAACAAGTTTTCTCGAGCAGTGAGTATCTTGTCTCATAGTCAGTAAACTTTTTTCTAAGGTAGTATATTGCATGCTCTTTTCGACCGAACTCGTCATGCTGCCCTAGCACACGCCCCATTGAATTATCTAACATTGTTAAGTACATTATCAAGGGTCTTCCTTCAATCGGAGGCATCAGAATTGGAGGCTTTTGAAGGTATTCCTTGATTCTATCAAAGGCGGTCTAGCATTCGTCATTCCACTTTACCACTTGATCTTTCTTCAGGAGTTTGAAGATTGGCTCACAAGTAGCAGTTAAATGGGAAATGAACATGTCAATGTAGTTTAGGCGTCCCAAGAAACCTCTAACCTCCTTCTCAGTGCGAGGAGCTGGCATCTCTTGTATGGCCTTCACCTTTGCAGGGTCTACCTGAATACCCTTGTCACTAACAATGAAACCTAGAAGCTTACCAGACCTTACCCCGAAGGTGCATTTGTTTGGATTTAACCTCAGCTTGTACGTCTTCAACCTATCAAATAGCTTTTGTAGATGATCAAGGTGCTCTTCCTCAGTTTGAGACATGGCTATCATGTCATCGACATAGACATCTATTTCATGGTGAATCATGTCATGAAACAAGGCTACCATGGCTCGTTGATAGGTTACTCCAGCATTTTTTAATCCAAACGGCGTCACTTTGTAGCAGAAAGTACCCCATTGTGTGACAAAGGTTGTTTTCTCCATGTCTTTGGGTGACATCTTGATCTGATTGTAACCAGAGAACCCGTCCATGAAGGAAAAGATCTTGTGTTGTACGGTGTAGTCAACCAGAACATCAATGTGGGGAAGTGGAAAGTCATCCTTGGGGCTTGCCCTGTTCAGATCTCTGTAGTCCACACACATTCGTACCTTGCCGTCCTTTTTAGGCACCAGGACTACGTTGCCAACCCATTGGGGATAAGAAGTGACAGCTAAGAACCCAGCATCGAACTGTTTCATAACCTCTGCTTTGATCTTCTCTGACATTTCAGGGCGCATACGACAGACCTTCTGCTTTACTGGAGGGCAATCTTCTTTAGTTGGCAGACGATGAACCACAATGTTTATGTCTAGTCTCGACATGTATTCATATGACCAGCCAAAGATCTCAACATAATCATGTAACATCTGTATCAACCGCTGCTTGACACTAAGCTCCATATTTGCACCTATATTTACCTCTTTTCTGTCTTCCATTGTGCCCAAGTTCACTATCTCAACTGGCTCTTCATGAGGCTGTATAGCCCTTTCTTCCTGCTGTAATAGTCTGGCAAGTTCTCCGGGTACCTCACAATCTTCCTAACCTTCGTCCTCGGCTTGGTTGATCATATTTTCAAAGTCATAACCGACAATAGTAGAATTGTTATCAATGGGATCCAAAGTGAATATGGATCTGTAGTTTGATGCGTGAGTGTGTGTAAGAGCATAGCTGTATAGACAAAGTAAAAGTAGAAAAGAATAACAGAGAGCGCAAAATTTGTATGCATAAACGTCCAATGCTTTATTAATGTCATATGAAAGTGAAACGCGATAACCCTCACAAATAAACGGATGTTCCCAGGGTAAGACACATGGCCATAAAGTTATATTGTTTATTACATATCCAAAAGAAGAAGAAAGACAATTACTTCTGAACAAAAGTAATCAGTACAAAATCTTTTTCCGTCCAGTTACTGGGTCCCCCCGTTGGTAGTAGGGAAGATCCAGTTATCCATGTCATTGTCACCGTCGCCGTCTTCTAAAGCGTTGACCCCATGATTGCTGATGCGTAGGGGAGGTCTTCCATCACGAGCACATCGAAAAACCCTTTGAGCCCCTGAACAGAAACCCAAACCAAATTTATCAGACTTGTATGGAATATCAGGGAGCTGACCCCATATGGTAAACCCACCTTCTTCAATGACCGCTTTTGCATCCTTGAGAGAAGCTATTTTCAAGGGAGGTTTGGTGATCTTTGGCATATTGGTGACAATTTCAGTTGCAGCCAAAGTCTGAGGTACCTCTTCGAAATTATGGCACGGAGTCTCGATGAACTCACCATCCATTTCTACATATCTGAAGGAATTCAGGTGACTGACCATGTATTCTTCTTCCCCATGTACAGTGACAATTCTTCCTTTGACCGGGTATTTCATCATCTGATGCAGAGTGGACGTGACATCTCCCACCCCATGGATCCAAGGGCGACCCAACAAACAAGAATAAGATGGTCTGATATCCATCACGTAGAAGGTGGAGTCAAAGGTCTGAGAACCAACTTTGATGGGGATGTCCACCTCCCCGTGCACCATTTCTTCGAACCATCGAAAGCCCTTACTACAATGTTGCTGGGTTTCAGGGTCAAACCTTCACAATCTAACCTATCCAGAGCTTTCTTAGGCAACATGTTCAATGACGAACCAGTGTCTACTAGCACATGGGCCAAAGTAGTTCCCCTGCATTCGACGGAGACATGCAGCGCATCATTGTGTTTCCTCCCTCTAGGTGTCAGATCAGCATCAGAAAATCCCAAACTGTTATAAGCCGTCAAACTGGCCACACAATCTTCAAATTGGTCAGTAGAGGTTTCCTGCGGCACATGGGAAGTTGTAAGAAATTTTACTAGAGCCTTCGCATGAGCTTCGGAGCATAATAGTAAGGCTAGTATAGAAATATTTGAAGGGGTCTGCCCCAGCTGTTCGACCATGTTGTAGTCGCTTTTCTTGATAATTTTCAGAATTTCTTCCATTTCCTTCTTGGAATCCTTTGGGATAGATACCGAATGCGCCTTCGTCTGGACAGGCTCAACCAAAATGTCTTTGCCCTGAGTCTCGATCGACTAGGTGATAGGGGTGTCAGTAGGGGTAACCACAGGAATTGTAGGAGTAGTATCAGTAGGAACAAAAGTAGGAATGATCACAAGATCAGTAACAGCTTTTGGAGGAGAAATCTCAGGGGGAAAAACTCTTCCGCTTCTTATTATTTTGCTGGTTCCAACAATGTTGTCAATGTCGGGATCAACACTCTTAGAAACCTGGTCCTCAACAGTCAACAAGTCTTGCTTGACGCCGTGGTAGTAAGCGTCACCCCCATAGTTCCAGGGAACAATTTTTTCCGAGGAGTATGGGATTAGCCCTGGCAAAGTAATTATTAATGGAGTCACCTTCGGAACAGATGTAATCCTGACGGGTCTTTTGGTGGAGACCCTGGGAGGATTGGCGGAAATAGTTATTATTGAAATTTCCTTGCAAGGAATGGTTGGAACAGGAGTTTTCTCAAACAAAATCTCTCTATCATCCATCAGGCGCTGAACACCTACCTTCAATAAATGACAACCAGATGATAGAGATAAACAGAAGTGGCAACCTTCACCACAACCCGGAAATAAACTGGCCTTTAATAAGTTCCACTTAACAGTCATAAGAGGAGTAACAAGCTCTTCAACAGTAGTAACAAACACATCATCTTCAATAGCGTTAACACCACGGTCGTGCTTGGGCATATGAGCAGTGATAACATTTGGAATCTCGGGGGCGTCAAATTCAATTTCCTTCACCTCGAGAAGGTCTTACAGCTTGGTTTTCAAAGCCCAACAGTCGTCTGTATCATGACCTGTACTTTCTGAATGATAAGCACAGTGGGCATTTGGATTGTAGCGGGGAGAGGCAATGTTGGGATTCTTTGGAGCTTCCTTCAAAGTTACAAGATTAGAATTTAGTAAATGTGGTAAGACTTGAGACAGAGTCATGTTTATCCGGGTATACTGTCTTATCGGCCTTTCTGCTCTAGACTGATTTTTCCTTTGTTGAACAGGTGCAGGTTAGAGATCATAACAGCCCCTACCGCCGGACAGCGTTCAGTTCTGTCTTGATTCCTTTGATTGTGCACAGCGCTAACCTCTTTCTTCCCAAAAAATTGCTTCCTTACTGCACTGGAGGATGCATCCTTTTGTATATTACCACTCCAAATTCCAGCTTCCACTCTTTCCTCTGTCAAGATTAATTCAGTAAAGCTGGATGCGGAGATTCTAATCAGGTGATTGAAGAATGGACCAGACAGGGTACCCAGAAACATATCGACTAGCTCCCTATCAGATAGGGGAGGCTGGACTCTTCCTGCTAAGTCCCTCCACTTCTGAGCGTAGTATTTAAAGCCCTCGCTCGAACCCGTAGCCATACTTTGGAGTTGAGTACAGGTGGGAGAAAGGTCTGTGTTGTACTGATACTGCTTATAGAAAGCAGTGGCCAGGTCTTCCCAATTATGAATGTTGGTCCTTTCCAGCTGGTAGAACCAATCTAGTTGAGTTCCGGATAGAATATCCTGAAAGAAGTGGACCCATACGTCATTGTCAACAGTGTGAGGCTGGATCTTCCTCACATAAGATCATAGGTGCATTTTGGGACATGAAACCCCATCGTATTTGGAAAACACTGGCACCTTGAACTTTGGTGGGATGACAACCCCAGACACTAAACCCAACTCTTCAAAGTCCTGCCCAGGCACTTTTGGATCTCCATTGCACTCAGATGCTCTTCCAGCTGTTTATAATTTTCATCGGCCGGAGGATACTGCTCTTCATTGTAATCAGTATCATTGTCATATTCCCTCGGACTATGGTCTTCCTCTCTTGTCTCACCCTCTTGGTTATCTCCTTCTTTTGATAAAGATGTTAGCTCAACCTCTTGCCTTAGCGGTCCTTTGAATTTCCTTCCCAGATTTACCACACCAGCTTTCCTCCTTGGCTTCTTGGTCTTTGTGATCGGTGGAAATAGAACTGACTGTTTTTTAGCTGGTTTCGCGAAATGTCGCGGTAAGCAAGAGTCGCCACCGTCTTTTATTTCCTCCAACATGGACAGGACAAAAGCACAGCAAAATTCCTTATGAGATTGTCTCTCGGTTCGGGAGGTAGATTTATAGAAAGGGAAGGTGTTAGCACCCTTTCTATCCATGGTTATCCATGGGCTCTTAGATACTTGCTCTTATGTTTTCAAAATGTTTGCTTAAAATGTGAGTGGGTTTGAAAAAAAAGTTTCTTTGAAAGATTTCTGAATAACTCTTGTATCTGTCCTCAAGAGTGTTTGAAAAATTTATTTCGAAAGCTTTTGAAAGTGTAAGGTGTGAAAAGTATGTTGTTTGTTTTTGAAAAGAGCAATTATCCATGAGTCATCTACCTACCCTAAGGAATTAAGCTGTGTAAGTGTCTTTTAGATAGTGCCATCCCACCATTGAGAGGTAGGTAGCACCACCGTTGGAGGTGTTCGGGTCAATTCGAGTTTAGGGACAATGTGGTCGCCGAAGCAACAGTAGGACACCTTAGAAGCTACCCTTATGTCCTTGATCCTTTTTTAATCCGAGGCAACTGTTCCGAGGCAACTGTTTCAAGGCAACTGTTTCGAGGCAACTGGATCATGGACATAAGGACCGCTAAGACGTCCTATACTTGACGACCACTTTTCGAAGGCAACAAGTGAGGCGTACCCTAGAAGTGGTGTGTATATTTGTGTGTTGTATTCAGTTAATGTTTGTCTTGTTAATTAGTGAGCTACGAGTTGTTTTTATTTACATACATTCTTTCATGCAAGTTAACAGTTAAGGGGTGCGGAAAGTAAATTGCGGAAAAATAAATCCTACGCTATTACAAGGCGCGGGTCTATACATCGCCAAAAATTACAAAGACCCGTTTTTTAGTAAATGAGTACGGAAAGTAAATAAAAACAGTAAAGTCCTAATTACTATTACATGTCCGGAGCAATTATATAATAATAAACTGTGCGCGAATTAAATCGGAATGTTCTAAGGGTGTTGACCCTTTTTAGAAAAGAAAATTGATTTTTTTGGTCTTTTTGGTAATTAAATGAAATTAAAAACTAATTAATGACTAATTGATTATTTTAATTAAAAGAAAATATTTTTTTTGTTTTTTTTATGTTTTTATGAAATAAAATAAAAATGAAAGAAACAAAATTAAAAGTTAATCCTAAATCTAAGTTATTTTAATTATTTAAGAAAAGGAATTACAATTGCCTAATTAAACTATTTTGGTTAATATTTATTTACAAAATAAAATAATAATAATAATGATAATAATGTTAATTCTATTTTTTGGTTTTTTTATGAAAATGTGTTAATTGATTAATCACTAATAATAAATAAAATAAAATAAAAGAGTTAGAAATTAAATTGAAAAAATAAAATGAAAAGAAAATAATAAACCAAATGGAGGGGGTGTTGGGCCAGAAATGGGGGTGAAATGCTGGAATTCAGCCCCATTTTCTTGCTTAGCCATGTTGACCATTGTGATCACCCAGGGCGCTTGTTGACTGGAAGCATGATGGATATCATCTCCTGGCCATTGGATCTATGATCATGGCCAGTTGGCGCTTGATTGCCTGAAGCTCATGGTGTGCCTGTTTTTGAGGATCTGCAGGTGAACATGTTAAGAGGAAAAATATGAAATATGTTGGGGAACCTGGGAATCGAACCCAGGTCCCAGCGTTTACCAAACCACCTTCCTACCATCTGATCCATTGCACGCGTTTGTAACAAAAGTGGAAAACAAACAATATATAAGAAATAATGTTAATGATATAAAACAAGAAAAATTACGCGCACGGTTTGAACCTTCCACTCACGCCTGGACACCTCAGCCTTCTTCTCCGTTTGTACCTGTAATATAATCAAATAGCGGGGGTTTTAAACCCCCACTAAACACAACCTGCAAAAAATAGCGAATAGCTCATGCTTAAACATAAATTGAGCGCGAGGTCATGGTTGTGTTCGTTTGGATGTCACGATTTCAATGGTATGCGTTTGGTTGTCCAATTTTTCCATATGGGGAAAGCCCCAATTTGGAGCTCTGAAAAACCTAGCTTTTGACAATGGTGGATCCTGATACACGCATCATTAGTTCAATCAAATGCTACCAATAGCTTCAGAATGTTAAAATGAGTATAAATCAATTCAAAAAGAATGTTAAAAGCACATGGAAATGGGGTTTTGATTTTCACATATTGGACAAACCGTGGGGTGTCGTGAGGATGATTCTTTGCGTGTTTGGGCTTGATTTTGATTGCTGGAGATTCCTAGCAATGCAAGGAATGTGTTTTGATTGAAATGGAGGCTTGAAATGCGCTGCAACTATGATTACAGATTTGCTTTTTTTCATGAAAATTTTAAAATGTGTTTGGCCGTTTCTCAGCTTTTTAGGTCGTGAATCTCTTTGTGATTGCTTGCATACATGTGATGTAAAGAGTTTTGATCAGAATTAAGGCCATTAACCCAATGCATTCATGTTTGAGATTTGCCATAACCTCCATTGAAACACTTTCCATTTTTGTGCCAAAATTTGAATTCTTGCTTGATTTAGGCCTTGGCACGAATTTGGAATGGTCATGATGGTGTATCAAAGCATTTCAATACAAAATATATCCCCTAATTAACTTCTTTGATTTTTATTTGATTTTAAAAGATTTAAAATGAATTAAATCAAATAAAATTAAATAAAAATGGAAAAATTAATTTTAAATCTTGAAATAATTTGTGGGACACGTGGGATGCATGGCCAAGCTGAAACAAGTGGAAAAAGTGGGTCCCTTTTGTCAAAAATGAAGTTTCAAGGATAATTGGTTTTGGTCATTTCACAAAAATTTCCCAACTTCTCCAATGCATATCTTGCTCAATTTTGAAGCGATCAACATGTTCTTGGACATTTTAGAAAGGTCATGAAGTCCTCTAACCAATGTCTTTGGTCCCATGTCATTTTGATTTACCAATCTCAAGTTATGGTCTTTGACTTAAAGTGCCTTTTTGTTGACTTTTGAAAATGACCAATAATGTTGAAATTGATAACTTTTTGTGAGAGAATTTCTTGGACTTGGAATGTGAAGATGAGTTGTAGGAAATGTCCTCCCCTTCAATATGAGAATTGGATGGGATTTTTATGATGAACCATGAAAAAGTTATGCCTTGGTCAAGTTACAGTTGACTTTTCAGCTGTCCAAAAATAGAAACTTTTGCATCTTGATGATTTTTGAGCCATGCTTTGAGAATCATGATCAAGACTTGATCAAATGATGATTGTGGCTTCAAAATAAGATGTTGACCAAAAATTTTGACTTTTGACTGCCAAATGACCATTTTGCCCCTGTAGTTGACTGTGGAGCAATTAGGGTTTTTGACTGTGCAACTTGACTTTGTGAGCCTTAAAACTTGACATGTAGGTGCTTGACAATGTGTATGAGCATATGGGACTTGATTGAGCCCTTGAAAACTTCAACTTCCTTGCAAGAACCAAAACCCTAATTTGACTGGCTTTAGGAGAATGGTTGACTGTGTAGCCCTTGAGTAGACTTTGAACCATTTGAAGTGATGCTTGGAAAAACTTTGAAGATTATGGGAGGGCAAATTTTGGGGTACAACAGTTGCCCATGTTCAATCTTCTTAGACCTGAGGATGTAGATTGGCTTGTGTGCCTTTCGTGATCCGAAGGTGGAAGATGATTGAACACTAGAGTGCCCAGAAATTTGCACTCACATAGTAGAGTATCAGCAGTGTGATAGAGGGAATGGGATTACAGATGCCATTTGGAAAGATGGTGGATAGGAGGATGGGCTTATAGATGCCATCTGGAGATGTGACAGAACCTTGTCGGGAATGGGCTTATAGATGCCATTTGGAACTGAAATGGGAGGATGGGCTTATAGATGCCATCTGGGTGTCGATCGCATAAGAGATTCCTTAGCGAGAACTTGCGTACCTGAGAAAAAGGATAATTACCTGGCTTGTTGCAGGAGTTGATCTTTAAACTCTTTATGTAGATGTGCCCTGGCTGGATACAGGAATCAGATCTTTAAACTCTTCAGATGTGCCCTGGCAGGATACAGGAATCGAGTCTGGAAATGTTAGTCGTCAACAGATACACCCTGGCAAGATACAGGAATCGGATCTTCGAACTCTTCAGACGTGCCCTGGCAGGATACAGGAATCGAGTCTGGTAATGTAGTCGTCAACAGATACACCCTGGCAAGATACAGGAATCGGATCTTCGAACTCTTTAGACGTGCCCTGGCAAGATACAGGAATCGAGTCTGGTAATGTTAGTCGTCAACAGATACACCCTGGCAAGATACAGGAATCGGATCCTCAAACTCTTCAGACGTGCCCTGGCAGGATAGAGGAATCGAGTCTGGTACTTCAAAAAGTTTTTGTTGATAATGATGTGATGAATGAATCAGGGACGGTTACTACCTCAACGGGACGATGAGAGAACCTTGGACGATTACTACCTCAACGGGACGATGAGAGAACCTTGGACGATTACTACCTCAACGGGACGATGAGAGAACCTTGGACGATTACTACCTCAACGGGACGATGAGAGAATCTTTGGGCGATTACTACCTCAACGGGACGATGATAGAACCTTGAACGATTACTACCTCAACGGGACGATGAGAGAATCTTAGGCGACTTCAACCTCAGCAGAATGATGAGAGAATCTTTGGCGACTTCAACCTCAGCAGAATGATGAGAGAATCTTTGGCGACTTCAACCTCAGCAGAATGATGAGAGAATCTTAGGCGACTTCAACCTCAGCAGAATGATGAGAAAATCTTTGGCGACTTCAACCTCAGCAGAATGATGAGATAATCTTAGGCGAATTCAACCTCAGCAGAATGATGAGAGAATCTTAGGCGACTTCAACCTCAGCAGAATGATGAGAGAATCTTTGGAGACTTCAACCTCAGCAGAATGATGAGAGAATCTTTGGCGACTTCAACCTCAGCAGAATGATGAGAGAATCTTAGGCGACTTCAACCTCAGCAGAATGATGAGAGAATCTTTGGCGATTTCAACCTCAGTAGAATGATGAGAGAATCTTAGGCGACTTCAACCTCAGCAGAATGATGAGAGAATCTTTGGCGACTTCAACCTCAGCAGAATGATGAGAGAATCTTAGGCGACTTCAACCTCAGCAGAATGATGATAGAATCTTTGGCGACTTCAACCTCAACAGAATGATGAGAGAATCTTAGGCGACTTCAACCTCAGCAGAATGATGAGAGAATCTTTGGCGACTTCAACCTCAGCAGAATGATGAGAGAATCTTTGGCGACTTCAACCTCAGCAGAATGATGAGAGAATCTTAGGCAACTTCAACCTCAGCATAATGATGAGAGAATATTAGGCGACTTCAACCTCAGCAGAATGATGAGAGAATCTTTGGCGACTTCAATCTCAGCAGAATGATGAAGGAATCTTGGACGTCATCTACCTCAAACGGTAAAGACTTTTATATGTTGATCGTTCTCTCCTGAAAAAGTAACAAGTTAGTTGTATGCAATGTCATAATGTATGAAAATGTGATGTTTATGAATGTATTTTCGTCTAGGAAAATAAATCCTTGATGAATGCCGGGAGCTGAATCCGGGGCTGATATTGAAGAGAGTTCTTCGTTTTCGCTGGGGATGGTAGTTGCAAGAATACCGGTAGGAGAAGATGACTCCGTTGGGGAATAAACTTGGCGAATAGAATACTCTGCGGGGAATGCTCTGTGGGGAAAGAGGCACTTTGCTGAGATGTTGATGATACTCCGTTGGGGATACCATTGACGACCTTTGTTGGAAGATCTGATGAACTCCGCTGGGGATAGGAAGACTTCGCCGAGGACGATCTTTCCGTGGCAATTGGCTGAGGATAACCCAGTTATATCCTGGTGGGGAAATAACCTTTGAATAAAAAGTCCGGGAGACGTGTTCGTGCTTTGCAGGGGATAAGCTTCCAGAATCTACTGGGGATAAGCTTCCTGCTGGGGAGATGGATTCTACTTTCCTGGGGAGACTTTTGAGATTGCACTGGGGAAGTGGCTCTACTGGATGTCCGGTATACCATCGGGGAACAATCTTAGATCAAGATTGTCGGGGATGCTTGCTCGGAATGTTTGTATGCTCCGTTAGGGAATGTTGAGATCTGCTGGGGGATAATCCAACTTCCTTAAGGCTGACAGTGGTCTAGCTCTACTTGGGGAGAGTGCTGCTGACTTGCTGGAGGCATTGTGCCTTCTCTGCTCGGGGGGAGTATGGCTGAACCTTGGCTCACTCTCTGGGGGATTAGGGTATCTTGGTCATTCTTCACCTGAACTTGCCTTGGTACCTTGATGGCAGAGTAACTAGATCGCTTAGACAACTCATTATTTCCCCAGTTTCAGTGGGAGAAGGCACCTGTGGGGGGTAATTGACAAACCTTCTGGTAGACAGATGACGAGATGCCAGGACATAGTCGTACGCTTTGATCCCTAATTTTTGCCTGGATCGCCCTTTCGAGTTTTCAGTCCACCGGGATACCCTTTTTTGCCCAAGCCGCCTTTCAGGTTTTCGACTTGCCGGGTGTACAGATTTTTTTTCATTTTCATCCCTTATTTTTGCCCGAACCCTTTTGGTTCGCCGGGAAGCCCTTATTTTTGCCTAGGTGTGTCAACCTAGCGGGTCTTTGATTTTGCGTAGTATTTTTTCGACTATATCCATGCTCTCAGGATGTAGGGAGTTGTCACTGTTAGTAGTGTCGTGTCGCCGTACCACTAGAAGATGCCTGATCAGGCAAGATTCGTTGTCGGAATGCCCCAGGTGATCCAGATGGAGATTTACCCCAAGCTGGTTGGCCTTTTGAGAGATTCTCCGAATCTTGACTGGACTGCCCCAAATGATGGACACTGATCAAGCCATTCCCCTTGATTGGAAGTGTTTCTTCCACTGGAGGTGACTCTTTTGTTGAGAAGATTTTTGTTCATAGGATATTCGTCGTGCGAATTTCTCTATTGTTCAAATAACTAGTCATATGTAAACAATGTTATTTTAAGAATGCAAAAGCTTATGTCTGTCTTGAAATTTTGAAAAATGCATTTTTTGTAAAAGCAAGTGAGTTTTGTAAAGATGAGATGTCAACTCAGTATTTTACAGTAAGCCTTAAGGAGTCAGGATACCTTTCGTAACAGTATGCTTTCGAACTAACCCATGCTTCAGCTAGGACTTTTAAGGGTTATAATGTGGCCTGGTTCACGGTTTAAGAAACAAAGGATAAAGGCTCAAATTTATTTGTACCCACCCGCTCTTCGTGATGTTCTTCGACCCTAAACTCAGTTGACCGTGTGTTAGACCTTGTTTGAGTCTTTGCTCTGATATTCCGGTGATGGTTCGGATATTGACAATTTTGAATAGGCAGTCATTTCCTTTTGTGTTGAGGGTTTGTAGGACCTCTTTCTTTTTTCGGATTTCGTTATCCCTATTTTTGCCTGAACTGTTCCTTTTTGTGATTACAGTCAGCGGGATGCCCCAGTTTTGTAAGTCTCCTTCATAGGTTTTTACTTATTGGGCTTTTTATTTTGATAGATAATGACTGCCTGTCTTTATGATTATTCGGAACCATCACTGTCTTTTGGTTTGGAAAGACTCCTTTGATGCCGTTCGTTATGCACTTGGATCAGCTGAGAGAACTACCCTGCCCCAGGTTATGATTAAGGGTTTAATTTTTGAAAACAAAAACTCCTACTTCTTTGGCTCAAAGGGGTTGACGAGGGATTATCATCCTTATAACTCCAGTGTTTAGGAATTGAAACAATGCCTGTACCTCCTCAGTGGGGTCTGCTCAAAAGCATACTGTAGATTGTGGTATCGTTTTCGTCATCCTCCCTCAAGAGGCTTAGAATTGTTAACCGAGCATTGACCATCACAAAAATATGAAAACAGTTTTAAGCATAGTAAACATAATTACTTCAAAACAGACACGTGTAATGCATTAATGAAATTACAAAGTTTGACATGAATAAAATGTTTGAACAATCAAAGAAAAATACAACTTGAACATTCGAATGAACAAAAGACATTCTCGATGACTTGGTGTAGGATCAGTGTTCAAACTTGACCTCCTTGGCGTCAATCAAATCCTGGATCTTGTTCTTCAAGATCCAACAATCGTCGGTGTCATGTCCGGGACTGTCAGAATGGTAGGCACATCTCACACCCGGGTTGTACTTGGAAGAGGAAGTATCAGGATTTTGAGGAGGATCCTTTAGTGTGATCAGTTTTGCCTTCAGCAATTGCTGTAATGCCTGAGACAAAGACATGTTGATGTCAGTATACTTCCAATCTTGATACTTTATCCTACGCCTATTGCTCTTTCTTGGTTGAACGGGCGTAGGATCAGAGATCTGGATTGCCCCTACATCATGACGACCCTTTTTACCATGTATAACATTGGACTCCTTCTTCCCACTGTGGGGCTTTTTCTGAGCATCAGCAGGTGTGGTTTCTTGAATCTTCCCCGACTTGATACCAGCTTCAATTCGCTCCCCAGTCAAGATAAGATCTGTGAACCCAGCAGAAGAATTCCCAATCAAATGGTTGTAGAATGGACCAGACAAAGTCCCCAAGAACATGTCAACGATCTCCCGGTCAGTTAGAGGTGGTTGTACCCTTCCAACAAGGTCTCTCCATTTTTGGGCGTACTCCTTAAAACCTTCACCCGTCCCCAGTGACATACCTTGGAGTTGGGTACGCGTAGGAGCGAGGTCGGCATTATACTGGTACTGCTTGTAGAATGCAGTGGCCAAGTCCTCCCAGCTGCGGATGTTGGCTCCATTCAGTTGATAGAACCAGTCGAGTTGAGTTCCTGACAGACTATCCTGAAAGAAGTGAATCCACAAATTCTTGTCAGCCGTGTAGGGCTGGATCCTCCTTGTGTAAGACTTGAGATGCAGCTTAGGACAGGATGCCCCATCGTACTTTGCAAAGGCAGGCGCTTTGAATTTGTGTGGGATGACTACCCCAGAAGACAGACCTAGATCTTTGAAGTCCAGGCCGGGCACTTTTTGTATCTCCATGGCACTTAGCCGGTCTTCCAACTGTTTGTACCTATCCTCAGCTGGAGGGTACTGTTCATCATTGTAATCGGTCTCGTTGTCGGAGACCACTGGACTAGGAACCTCTCTCTCATGGGGACTATCCTTTCCAACAGACGGGGTAGTCTGCTCAACTTCATTTTGTGATCCATTCCCAGATTTGCGTCTAGGGTTGAACATCACCATCCTCTTCTTCTTCTTCTTCAAAAGCAGGGTCTTCAGATCTTGTTGCCCCTGGGCCAAACTCATGATCAACTCTTGGAACTGGGCGTTCTGAGCCTGGAGAGCCTTGATGGATTGCTCAGTAGATGATTCAGGATTCATGACGATCGGCTGAAATAAACAGCGAAGAAGGTAAGCAACCTGTAAAAGGGATACCTGTAATGCAATGATATGTATGTATGCATGCAATGTTTTCAAGGATCTCGCGGGGTAAACAAGAAAATTGTTAGAGTTGGGATCCGATAGCTTGATTGAAGGAACTGCATGTTGTTGAGAGTCCTTCTTCAAGGGTCAAGGCTCACCATATCGAGTGGGTCATAGCCCCTGACAACCTTGTCTAGAGGAAAATAAATCCCCTCTGCCCCTTGCTGGACAGTTGGTTCATCATGACCTGCATCACAAGCCCTTGAGATCCTTGAAATGGGTTAGTCCTTATGTAGGATGCATGCAATGGTATGATGTTATGCTATGCATGGAGTAATGTAGGTAAACCCTGTTATGAGTCCAGATTAAGGACTGTAAACAAAACCTGCAAGAAACTCAAGTGTCAGATAACAGGTATGCAAGTAGTCAAGTTCGAAAGCACACAAGTCACACAAAGAGCCCTTAGAAATTAGGCCAGCATGGGGTTTGGGTATTACCCTCTTGAAGTTGGTGGGCTCAACCTGTCTTATCAGAAGTAACCGGGTTCTAAGGGTCCCAATATCACTGGACTGTTTTCATTGTTCATCGTTTCGATTTAGCCACTGAACTGGCGACCGAAATATTCCAAGAAAACAACCCTCAATTGAGTGTAGTATCGAGTATCAACCAACTTTGGACTGCACCATAGTCAGTTATCTCACTACCCTAAAGAGGCCAGGATGGTTCAATTAAGGTTCCTAAGGTCAGTTGATGCTTCACGACACCACGCGGCGGCCCCGTACTCTCCTTGATTTGACTCAAGGGTTACCGGTACTCACCAAAGTGCCACATCAACGTAGCAGACTGCTTCAACCGTGTCGGTATACCCCGCACAGTTCCCTCACAGCCTTGTTGCTACTTTCTAAGAAGGTATCCCCCAGATCCGGGTTAGGATCTATAGAACTCCCAAGACAGGCCCAATAATATTAAAGCAAGCAAAACAAAGCAATTGAAAACACAAGTATGAGCTATCCTAAGGTACACCTCACTTTAAGTATCCACAGCAGAGTCGCCAGTTCTGTGATCGGTGGAAATAGAACTGACTGTTTTTTAGCTGGTTTCGCGAAATGTCGCGGTAAGCAAGAGTCGCCACCGTCTTTTATTTTCTCCAACATGGACAGGACAAAAGCACAGCAAAATTCCTTATGAGATTGTCTCTCGGTTCGGGAGGTAGATTTATAAAAAGGGAAGGTGTTAGCACCCTTTCTATCCATGGTTATCCATGGGCTCTTAGATACTTGCTCTTATGTTTTCAAAATGTTTGCTTTAAAATGTGAGTGGGTTTGAAAAAAAAGTTTCTTTGAAAGATTTCTGAATAACTCTTGTATCTGTCCTCAAGAGTGTTTGAAAAATTTGTTTCGAAAGCTTTTTAAAGTGTAAGGTGTGAAAAGTATGTTGTTTGTTTTTGAAAAGAGCAAGTATCCATGAGTCATCTACCTACCCTAAGGAATTAAGCTGTGTAAGTGTCCTTTAGATAGTGCCATCCCACCATTGAGAGGTAGGTAGCACCACCGTTGGAGGTGTTCGGGTCAATTCGAGTTTAGGGACAGTGTGGTCGCCGAAGCAACAGTAGGACACCTTAGAAGCTACCCTTATGTCCTTGATCCTTTTTTAATCCGAGGCAACTGTTCCGAGGCAACTGTTTCGAGGCAACTGTTTCGAGGCAACTGTTTCGAGGCAACTGGATCATGTACATAAGGACCGCTAAGACGTCCTATACTTGACGACCACTTTTCGAAGGCAACAAGTGAGGTGTACCCTAGAAGTGGTGTGTATATTTGTGTGTTGTATTCAGTTAATGTTTGTCTTGTTAATTAGTGAGCTACGAGTTGTTTTTATTTACATACATTCTTTCATGCAAGTTAACAGTTAAGGGGTGCGGAAAGTAAATTGCGGAAAAATAAATCCTACGCTATTACAAGGCGCGGGTCTATACATCGCCAAAAATTACAAAGACCCGTTTTTTAGTAAATGAGTACGGAAAGTAAATAAAAACAGTAAAGTCCTAATTATTATTACATGTCCGGAGCAATTACATAATAATAAACTGTGCGCGAATTAAATCGGAATGTTCTAAGGGTGTTGACCCTTTTTAGAAAAGAAAATTGATTTTTTTGGTCTTTTTGGTAATTAAATGAAATTAAAAACTAATTAATGACTAATTGATTATTTTAATTAAAAGAAAATATTTTTTTTGTTTTTTTTATGTTTTTATGAAATAAAATAAAAATGAAAGAAACAAAATTAAAAGTTAATCCTAAATCGAAGTTATTTTAATTATTTAAGAAAAGGAATTACAATTGCCTAATTAAACTATTTTGGTTAATATTTATTTACAAAATAAAATAATAATAATGATAATAATGTTAATTCTATTTTTTGGTTTTTTTATGAAAATGTGTTAATTGATTAATCACTAATAATAAATAAAATAAAATAAAAGAGTTAGAAATTAAATTGAAAAAATAAAATGAAAAGAAAATAATAAACCAAATGGAGGGGGTACTGGGCCAGAAATGGGGGTGAAATGCTGGAATTCAGGCCCATTTGCTTGCTTAGCCACGTTGACCATTGTGATCACCCAGGGCGCTTGTTGACTGGAAGCATGATGGATATCATCTCCTGGCCATTGGATCTATGATCATGGCCAGTTGGCGCTTGATTGCCTGAAGCTCATGGTGTGCCTGTTTTTGAGGATCTGCAGGTGAACATGTTAAGAGGAAAAATATGAAATATGTTGGGGGACCTGGGAATCGAACCCAGGTCCCAGCGTTTACCAAACCACCTTCCTACCATCTGATCCATTGCACGCGTTTGTAACAAAAGTGGAAAACAAACAATATATAAGAAATAATGTTAATGATATAAAACAAGAAAAATTACGCGCGCGGTTTGAACCTTCCACTCATGCCTGGACACATCAGCCTTCTTCTCTGTTTGTACCTGTAATATAATCAAATAGCGGGGGTTTTAAACCCCCACTAAACACAACCTGCAAAAAATAGCGAATAGCTCATGCTTAAACATAAATTGAGCGCGAGGTCATGGTTGTGTTCGTTTGGATGTCACGATTTCAATGGTATACGTTTGGTTGTCCAATTTTTCCATATGGGGAAAGCCCCAATTCGGAGCTCTGAAAAACCTAGATTTTGACAATGGTGGATCCTGATACACGCATCATTAGTTCAATCAAATGCTACCAATAGCTTCAGAATGTTAAAATGAGTATAAATCAATTCAAAAAGAATGTTAAAAGCGCATGGAAATGGAGTTTTGATTTTCACATATTGGACAAACCGTGGGGTGTCGTGAGGATGATTCTTTGCGCGTTTGGGCTTGATTTTGATTGCTGGAGATTCCTAGCAATGCAAGGAATGTGTTTTGATTGAAATGGAGGCTTGAAATGCGCTGCAACTATGATTACAGATTTGCTTTTTTTCTTGAAAATTTTAAAATGTGTTTGGCCGTTTCTCAGCTTTTTAGGTCGTGAATCTCTTTGTGATTGCTTGCATACATGTTATGTAAAGAGTTTTGATCAGAATTAAGGCCATTAACCCAATGCATTCATGTTTGAGATTTGCCATAACCTCCATTGAAACCCTTTCCATTTTTGTGCCAAAATTTGAATTCTTGCTTGATTTAGGCCTTGGCACGAATTTGGAATGGTCATGATGGTGTATCAAAGCATTTCAATACAAAATATATCCCCTAATTAACTTCTTTGATTTTTATTTGATTTTAAAAGATTTAAAATGAATTAAATCAAATAAAATTAAATAAAAATGGAAAAATTAATTTTAAATCTTGAAATAATTTGTGGGACACGTGGGAAGCATGACCAAGCTGAAACAAGTGGAAAAAGTGGGCCCCTTTTGTCAAAAATGAAGTTTCAAGGATAATTGGTTTTGGTCATTTCACAAAAATTTCCCAACTTCTCCAATGCATATCTTGCTCAATTTTGAAGCTATGAACATGTTCTTGGACATTTTAGAAAGGTCTTGAAGTCCTCTAACCAATGTCTTTTGTCCCATGTAATTTTGATTTACCAATCTCAAGTTATGGTCTTTGACTTAAAGTGCCTTTTTGTTGACTTTTGAAAATGACCTATAATGTTGAAATTGATAACTTTTTGTGAGAGAATTTCTTGGACTTGGAATGTGAAGATGAGTTGTAGGAAATGTGCTCCCCTTCAAGATGAGCATTGGATGGGATTTTTCTGATGAACCATGAAAAAGTTATGCCTTGGTCAAGTTACAGTTCACTTTTCAACTGTCCAAAAATAGAAACTTTTGCATCTTGATGATTTTTGAGCCATGCTTTGAGAATCATGATCAAGACTTGATCAAATGATGATTGTGGCTTCAAAATAAGATGTTGACCAAAAATTTTGACTTTTGACTGCCAAATGACCATTTTGCCCCTGCAGTTGACTGTGGAGCAATTAGGGTTTTTGACTGTGCAACTTGACTTTGTGAGCCTTGAAACTTGACATGTAGGTGCTTGACAATGTGTATGAGCATATGGGACTTGATTGAGCCCTTGAAAACTTCAACTTCCTTGCAAGAACCATAACCCTAATTTGACTGGCTTTAGGAGAATGGTTGACTGTGTAGCCCTTGAGTAGACTTTGAACCATTTGAAGTGATGCTTGGCAAAACTTTGAAGATTATGGGAGGGAAAATTTTGGGGTACAACAATCTTGTCTTTAAAAATCAAGGCTTTCAGTTCCTCTTGCCCCTTGGCCAGAGCCATAACCATCTGTTGAAATTGTGAATTCTGAGTTTGTAAGTCCTTCACTGTTTGTTCTAGAGCCATTGCTGAAATAAACAGCGAAGAGGATGAGAAACCTGCTTTGAAACCTGTTTATGCAATGATATGTATGGTATATGTATGCAATGTTTTCAAGGATTTCTAAGACTCAAATTTGCTTAAACAGAAAGAGAACAAACGTTAATTGTATTAAAATGTTTTATTGACCACAATAATGCCTTTTGGGCTCACACGGGAACAAAGCAAAATAAAACCATCCAAGCCGAAGAAAACTCAAGCTTCCCACAGACGCATCCTCTTTAGTGTAATGTAGGCATTTATACTCCTCTCCTCATAAAGTAACCGAGTGAGCTCTAAAACCTTCTTCTTGTTGGCGTAGAATTGGGTTTCGAAAGTTTCTCGTTCTTCTTTGAGTTGGATCCAGGACCTCTGTAACTCTTCAAGATCAGTTGGCATGTCAGGATGAAGAATGACGTAAGGAGTGTCTCCCTCTGCGACTGGCTCCATGATCATAGGTAAGATGGCGGGGTAAGGCATCATAAGACATTGAGCACGAGCTCGCACCCATTTGAGGTAAGGATCAAGAGGGATGGAATTATTGTGCCCCATTGTCTTGCTATCAACTCGATTTATCATGCCCCATGCTCGAATGAACCTCTTGCGATAACCCTGAACATCATTCTCATAGTCAAATGTGATTCCTTGGACAAGTGTGTCGTGAGGACCATCCCTTCTAGCGTAACCAAACTGTTGTAACGCCAAACAAGGGTTATAAGTGATTCCTCCCCTAATACCTAAGAGAGGGACATTAGGGAATTCCCCACAGTGATCAATGATGGTAACATTCCCCGAGGATCGCGAACACCATTGAATATCCGAATGTGTAAGGGATATCAGCCTACGAGACCATCTCATATCCTACTTATTCTTCAAAACAGATCGGGGTTGTAAGTGTTTAATTATTGGCATGTATTTTTGGTAAAACCAGGTGTGTGAATGTCATGACTGATGTCATAACATTCTGGATTATTAGGTACTTTATGCAGAAAAAGTATGGCATACAGTAGCTACTGTTTATGAGTGTGTATCTGAGCATTTTCCAATGATCACATTTATTGCCTTCTACCAAAATCAGTAAACAGGAATTCTGATGTCATAACAAATGTTAAGACATCCTGTACTGATCTAACAGTTATGCAGTTCGACTAATTCTGAGATTTTTCAGGAAGTTGGTTCATTCTTTCCAGAACAGAATCTCACGTGGACTTTGGGTTAACCTAGCTCAACCATAATCTGGTTGATAAAGTCTTGTGACCAATTCTTGAGGTTAACCCTAATTAACCCTAGCTTTTTGTGGAAGCCCTAACTGAAGAAACAACTGCATATATATTCAACAGGAAAGCTGATTGGAAATTAACTCTTTGACAGAAGATCAATTAGGAGCTGTATAGTTTTAACTGCTGTAATCCAAGCAAGTATCATTGTGATAAGTGACTTGGAATAGGTTTTGATTGTAAGGGTTTTTGTATCACCCAAAGCTTTGAAGCAAGAGTGTTTGTGTCTCTTGACTAAAGCTTTGAAGCAAAGTCAAGTTAGGTTTTTGTATCACTCAAAGCTTTGAAGCAAGAGTGTTTGTGTCTCTTGACTAAAGCTTTGAAGCAAAGTCAAGTTAGGTTTATGTATCACTCAAAGCTGTGAAGCACGAGTGTTTGTGTTACTTGATTAAAAAGCTGTGAAGCATAATCAAGTGTATGTTCTGAAGAGTGTCTTCATTATTTCATTAGTCAATTGTTTAAGTATCACTGCTGTGATTGAGGGGGAGTGAGTAGGAACTCAGGTTTAAGTTGAACTTAGATTGAAGTTGCATTGGGTAGGTCTTAAGTGAAGGAGATAAACTGGTTGGTTTATTCCTGAATTAATATCTCTTATAGTGGATTTCCTCCCAGGCTTGGTAGCCCCCAGAGTAGGTGTTGTTTCACACTGAACTGGGTAAACAATTGACTCTTTTCTTTACTGTTTTTATTTACTGTCTTATAGAAAGTCAGATACGGTGTCATAACATTCACTATGACATTGAGTATCTGCTGCCAGAATTACAATTGGCATCAGAGCAGGCACCCTGCCTGTATTACTGGGTGAGATCTAGGGATATCACTTTCTGGCACTATGGACAAAGAAGGAGTTTTTGGAAACAGACCACCCATTCTGGATGGATCAAATTATGACTACTGGAAACCTCGTATGATTGCCTTCTTAAAATCACTGGACAAAAAGGCTTGGAGAGCTACTGACAAAGGATGGAACCATCCCACCATAACTGAGAAAGATGGGACAATCAGTCTAAAGCCTGAGGAAGAATGGAGCAAAGAAGAAGATGAGTTAGCCCTGGGTAATTCCAAGGCTTTAAATGCCTTGTTCAATGGAATTTATAGAAACATATTCAGACTAGTACATCAATGTGAACTGGCCAAGGAAGTGTGGGACACTCTCAAAACTACCCACGAGGGCACATCCAAAGTAAAAATGTCAAGGCTTCAGATGCTGACTACCAAGTTTGAGAACCTAAGGATGAAGGAAGATGAAACCATTCATGAGTTTCACATGAACATCTTGGAGATTGCCAACACCTCAAGAGCATTGGGAGAAAAGATGTCTGAAGAAAAACTGGTGAGAAAGATTCTCAGATCCCTGCCTAAAAGATTTACAATGAAGGTAACTGCTATAGAGGAAGCCCAGGATATCAGCAAGTTAAAGGTGGATGAACTCATTGGGTCTCTTCAGACTTTTGAGATGGGGATCAGTGACAATACTGACAAGAAAAACAAGAGCATAGCACTTGTATCCAACACTGAAGATGAAACCAAGGAGGATGAAGAAGAAAATATTTCAGAAGCTATAGCCATGCTTGGAAGACAATTCAACAAACTCATCAAGAGAATGGATCCAAAGTCAAGGTCAAATGTTAAGAACATCCCCTCTGACATTAACAGATCTTATGACTCCAGCAGAAGACCAAAGTCTGAAGAGAAGGGAAATCAAGGCAGAGGAATTCAATGCCATGGTTGTGAAGGATATGGGCATATTCGAGCTGAATGTCCTACCTTTCTTAAGAAACAAAAGAAAGGAATGTCTGTTACCTGGTCTGACTGTGATTCAGAAAGTAATTCTGAAGAAGAATCTGCCAAACTAGTTACTGCACTAACTGGTGTTTGTACCTCTGAAAGTGACACTAGTGATGAGGAAGTGACATTTGAAGAACTGGCTGATACTTACAAGAAATTATGTATCAGAAGTGCTGAAGTCTGTTTGCAAAATGAGAAACAAACAAAACTCATCATAAAGTTGGAGGCTGAAAAAAGGGCAGACATTGAAACTATAAGTCATCTAGAAGGGGAAGTTCAAATGTTGAACTCAAAACTGAACCAGATGACCAAATCTGTCAAGATGCTGACAAATGGAACTAACAAATTTGAAGAAATCCTTCAGGTTGGACAAAATGTGGGAAACAAGTCTGGTCTAGGATTTGTGGCAGCAAAGAAATCTGGTGCAGACAAGAAGATCAGGCCTGATAAACAAATGTCAAAGCAGAAGTCACAACATAACACTCAACATCGGGAACAGAGAAATATGAAGAAAATGTACCAAAGATGGAGATGTCATCATTGTGGGAGGTTTGGTCACATAAAGCCATTCTGCTTCAGATTGTATGGATACCCCAATCAGAACCCATGTGTCAAACCTAAATCTAACAAGGTACCACATACTCCACAGTGGAAGAAAAAGGCTACTGCCTTGATAGCCCACACTTCCCTTAGAGTCTCTGCAAAGGAAGACTGGTACTTTGACAGTGGGTGTTCTAAGCACATGACTGGAATCAAGAACCTTCTCAATAATGTTAAACCTCACACCACTAGTTATGTGACCTTTGGAGATGGCGCTAGAGGAGAAATCAAAGGAGTTGGTAATTTGGACTGCCCTGGAGTTCCAAATCTGAATGAAGTACTATTGGTAAAAGGCCTGACTGCTAATCTCATTAGTATCAGTCAATTATGTGATCTAGGATTCAAGGTCAACTTCTCAAAATCTGAATGTCTTGTAACTAATGAAAAATAAGGAGTTGTAATGAAAGGAGTCAGATCTAAAGACAACTGTTACTTGTGGGAGCCTGAGAACACTAATTACTCCACTGTGTGTTCTATTGCCAAAGAAGAAAAAGAGGTGAAACTGTGGCACCAAAAACTTGGCCATCTTCATCTAAGAGGAATGAAAAGGATTATCTTCATGGAGGCAGTCAGAGGGATTCCAAGACTGCAAATTGATGAAGGGAGAGTTTGTGGTGAATGTCAGGTTGGTAAGCAGACTAGGATGTCACATCCAAAGTCAAGACATCTGACCACCTCTAAGGTTCTGGAACTTCTACATATGGATCTGATGGGACCAATGCAGGTGGAAAGTCTTGGTGGAAAGAGATATGCCTATGTTGTTGTGGATGACTTTTCCAGATTCACCTGGATTAACTTCATTAGGGAAAAATCTGATGTGTTTGAAGTTTTTAAAGAACTGTGCAACAGAATTCAAAGAGAAAAAGAAGGGTGTATTGTCAGAATCAGAAGTGATCATGGCAAGGAATTTGAAAATAGTAAGTTTAATGAGTTCTGTTCCTCAGAAGGAATTAGTCATGAATTCTCTTCTCCTATTACTCCTCAACAAAATGGAGTTGTAGAAAGGAAAAATAGGACCATACAGGAATCTTCCAGAGCTATGATACATGCCAAAAGACTTCCTATTCATTTTTGGGTTGAAGCTATGAATACAGCCTGTTATGTCCATAACATAGTCACTTTGAGAAAGGGAACCTCATCCACCATTTATGAACTCTGGAAAGGAAGAAAGCCAACTGTGAAGTACTTCCATGTATTTGGCAGCAAATGCTATATTCTGGAAGATCGTGAACAAAGGAGAAAGCTGGACCCTAAAAGTGATGAAGGTATATTTCTAGGATACTCCTCCAACAGCAGAGCTTATAGGGTATTCAATTCCAGGACCAAAGTCGTTATGGAATCAATAAATGTCATAGTTGATGATTATCATGAAGAAACAGATGTCCCTTTTAATGTTGAGACATTCTTTGAGACTCCAACTCAACAGAATGACCTTCCTAACACCACTACAGCAGACTCTGAATCCAAGGAAGCTAGCAAAATCCCTTCCATCAGAATTCAGAAAGATCATCCTAAAGAACTCATCATAGGGGATCCTAACAGTGGAGTCATTACAAGATCTAGAGAAATCATCTCAAACTCTTGCTTTGTGTCTAAAATTGAACCAAGAAATGTTAAGGAGGCTTTAACTGATGAATATTGGATTGGTGCAATGCAAGATGAATTGAACCAATTTAAGCAACATGAAGTTTGGGAGTTAGTTCCTAGACCAGAAGGAACAAACATCATTGGCACAAAATGGATATACAAGAACAAATCAGATGCTGAAGGAGTTGTCACTAGGAATAAGGCAAGACTTGTTGCCCAAGGATACACTCAAGTTGAAGGGGTTGATTTTGATGAGACCTTTGCCCCTGTAGCCAGACTGGAATCTATCAGACTCCTATTGGGAATTGCTTGTATCCTGATCGCACTAAATCGCATTATGTTTCTGACTCAAATATCACATGTTTTCCTTAGTTTTTATTATCGTTTTCCCGTATTATGTTCCTTTTTCCTTTGTTTTCAGGATTCTTGTCATTTCAGAGCCTTCTGTGAAGAAACGAGCCAAAACGCCAAGAATTTAGGGTTTTTCAAGATATTCTGCACTTATGGCGTTCAGCGCCGCGCTGGCTACAGGGAACGCGATGACGTGGCCCACTTTCACCCAGAGACCAACTGCCACGTTCCCATGATGTGGCGGTTCCTGCCACTGCGCCCGCGACCACCCCCACCGCGCCCGCGGCCTTCACAACAAGCTTCCCGCTCAAAAGAAGTTAAGGGGCATGCTGGTCTTTACGCATCTCAAGGATCCTCTATAAATAGTTTTCGATTTTCATTCTTTAGTTTCATCCAAGCTTAGTACAATCTTAAGCCATATACTATCAGTTTCTGTAAAGTGATAATCTCTTCACATCGGGGAGTTATTGCGGTGTAGATTGAGTTGTAATCGAGTCTTGGAGCACTTTGGTTGAAGTTCATCATACCAGCCTTACCATTCCGTAGATTTGTATCAGATTCAAGTCTCCGACTGGAGCAAGGTTCTATTTTATTGCATTTCTTTACTTATAATTGCTCTTACCATAGTCTACACGTTTTATAGACTTTAAATGCTCTTACTATAGTCTACACGTTATATAGACTTTAAATGCTCTTACCATAGTCTACATGTTTTATAGACTTTAAATGCTCTTACCATAGTCTACACGTTTTATAGACTTTAAACGCTCTTATCATAGTCTACACGTTTTATAGACTCGCACTTACTATGTCTGGCTAAACTATAAAGGTTTGGGTGTAATGATTGTCATCATGGTCGTGTTCCAATTATCATGCTAGTGAAAATACTCTGGGGATGTTTTGCTTCTAACTTAAGTCAATTATGTTTAAATGTTTATTGGGTAAGATCGAAAGCCATCCAAACTAATGATACGACTTGATTATTATTTAACCAAACAAAAAGAGCGAAAGCCGTTGATTGGTTAAATAGGAATCATTGACCTTTTTAGAAAACGATTTTGAAACTATTTTCGGACGCGTTTGTAGGTTTGAAATCTGACTCTTGGTCAAAAGCCAAAAGTCTCTTTAAGTTAATCTTTCCAAGTAAAATCACTTTTCTGTTAAGTCAAAACTATCAATTTCTTAAAAATAGGTTTACCTCTTTAACGCGTAAGGCACCCTTTATATGTGACAATAAAGGAATTTAATTTAAAGAGTAAACTCGGTTCTTAGTAGTCAAAAGCTACAAGTTCCCGTTAAATCGATTCTTTGTTATCAATAGAAAATACTGCCCCATAAGTAGTTTCATCTACGCATGACCGGACCAATATCTGATTACATGATTTACATTCCAACCTGTCTTTTAAACTGTTATTTACCTCGCTCATTTACTTCGTGCACTGCACTCACATCAATATTCTTGTTCGCCTTAGATAAGCACCTTAGCAATAGAGTTGATAGATTGACAATTGGTCTATATGGTTCGATAATCTTATATATTACTTCGATAGGCTGTACACTTGCAGTACTACATTTAGGCTATACGTTACAGATTAAACCCATCAAGTTTTTGGCGCCGTTGCCGGGGACCAACTTCGTCAAATTTCGTACCCTATTGTTATCCCGTTTAGACTAAGGCTATTCTAGCCGGTAGATGCGTAGAAATCGTAGCACCGGTAACCTAATAGATCCTTTAGTAGAACCTGAACGTTACGCTCGTGCCCGTCTTTTTATACGCAAGATAAGAAGAGCTATGGCAGAAGATCGTAACCAAAGACCGCTCAAGGAATTCACCCAACCATCTAATGAGGAACCTAGTTCTAGTATAGTAAACCCTACTATAACTACCAACAACTTTGAACTAAAGCCCTCATTATTACAATTAGTACAACAAAACCAATTCGCTGGTCTCGCTACCGAGAACCCGAATCAACATTTAAAGGTATTTATCCTGTTAGCTGACACCCTTAAGGCAAATGGAGCCACACCCGAAGCTATCCGTTTAAGACTGTTTCCTTTTTCCCTTAGAGGTAAAGATCACGACTGGTTAGACGCCCTTCCAACTAACTCAATAACAACTTGGGAAGACCTTAGGAGAGCTTTTCTTGCGAGGTATTTTCCACCAAGCAAGACCGCTGTTCTTAGGAACCTGATCACTTGTTTCACCCAAAACCAAGGCGAATCACATTTTGATGCCTGGGAGAGATATAAAGAACTTTTAAGAGCTTGTCCGCACCATGGCCTGGAGCAATGGTTAATCATACATACCTTCTATAATGGACTCCATTACAACACAAAGATGTCCATAGACGCTGCCGCTGGCGGAGCGTTGATGAACAAACCTTACCCTGACGCTTGTGCCCTAATAGAGGACATGGCCCAAAACCACGCCCAGTGGGGATTAGAACGAGCGACAGTAGAGAAAAAGGAGAGCCATGGAGGAAAGCATGAGGTAAGTTGCATGGACATGATTAATGCCAAAATGGACGCCCTAGCTTTGAGAGTCGAGAACATGTCTCAAAACCCAACCACAGTAGCAGCAATCCAATCGGAATGCGAACTCTGTGGAACTCAAGGACATCAAACCGTTGACTGTAACCTTTTGAATGAATATAGCTCAGACCAAGTTAACTATACCCAAGGGAACCCTTTCTCGAATACCTACAATCCTGGATGGAGGAACCACCCGAATTTCTCTTACAAAAACAATAACCCTATCCAAAATCCCGGACCTTCGAGACCTCAAGGATTCCAAACGCAAAAACAAAACCAACCTATGCAAATAGTTCCCCCAAGACCAAACCTTAAAGAAACCATAGACACCTTTATTCAGGCTCAAACCCAGCAAAATAAGGAGTTTATGAACCAACACATTCACACGAACGAACTAGTTACTCAACTGGCAACCAAGTTTGACCAGATAATAACCCACACCAAAATGCTTGAGACTCAGATTTCCCAAGTAGCACAAAACACCTTTGTACAAGTTGCACCTGGAGGACAATTCCCTGGACAAACTCAACCAAATCCAAAAGGGCAAGCAAATTCTATCACCTTAAGAAGTGGAACTGCTTATGAAGGGCCTAGAAATCCTAACTTAAGCACATCAGAAAAACCTATGGAAGATGCTACACCTAAAGACCAGGTAGAGGAACCAGAGAAACCAGAAAAGCAATCAAAACCAGAAGTAGGGAATAACACTCAACAACCTTATAAACCACCTATTCCGTTCCCACAGAGGCTGAAGAACACCAAAGTAGAAACCAGTACCAAAAGTTTATTAAGGTAATAGAGAAACTCCATGTTGAGATTCCTTTTACTGAAGCTATAACCCAGATACCATCATATGCTAAGTTTTTGAAAGATATTTTGACCAATAAACGGCGACTCGATGATCCCAAACCTTTAGAATGTCATTCTATATCCGAAAATAAACTCGCCAAGAAAGATAAAGACCCTGGAAGTTTTTCTATCCCTTGCATCCTAGGTAACCATATGATAGACAAAGCATTTTTAGACCTAGGAGCAAGCGTAAGTCTGATGCCTCTGGCCGTCTGTAAAAGGTTAAAATTAGGAGAACTTCAACCTACTAAGATGTCCTTACAACTAGCTGATAGATCTGTCAAATATCCCATGGGTATTTTAGAAGACATACCTGTCAAGATTGGTCAGTTGTACATTCCGACCGACTTTGTCGTAATGGATATTAAAGAAGATGAAGACATCCCAATCCTCTTAGGGAGACCCTTCCTATCGACCGCCGGAGCTATAATAGATGTTAAGAAAGGGAAACCGACTTTCGAGGTGGGAGATGAAAAGATTGAGTTCATTTTATCAAAATTTCTAATGGCACCAGTGATAGGAGATGCGTGTTATGCCATCGACGTCATTGACGAATGTGTAAATGAGCTCGAACTAAACGAATCTCTAATCAAATTACCATCAAACCCTATTTTAGAGGATGATGGATTTAAGAGTATCGAACCGTACATTGACGACAACCTTTTCGAATGCTTAGCTCTTACCCCTGACCTCATGCCGCGTACTGAGAAACCCACTATAGAACTTAAGGAACTACCCAAGAATCTAAGATATGAGTTTTTGGATGAGGAGATGAATAGACCTGTTATAATTAGCGCCGCTCTAAACCAAATAGAAACAAATCAACTCTTAGATACCTTGCGAAAATATCCCTCAGCTTTAGGGTATAAAGTTTCAGATTTAAAAGGTATAAGCCCATCCGTATGCATGCATCGGATTATGCTAGAAGAAGATTCAAAACCCTCAAGAGAACATCAAAGAAGAATAAACCCTATCATGAGTGATGTAGTCAAGAAAGAAGTTCTTAAGTTATTAGAAGCTGGTATCATATACCAAATTTCGGATAGTGAATGGGTAAGCCCAGTCCATGTGGTACCCAAGAAAGGAGGTATCACTGTTCTGAAAAATGAGAAAGGTAAGCATGTGGCAAAACGAACAGAAGGAGGATGGCTTATGTGTATAGATTACAGAAAGTTGAATAAGGCAACGAGAAAAGACCATTTCCCTCTCCCATTTATAGATCATATGCTTGAACGTCTAGCAAGACAATCATGTTTCTGCTATCTTGATGGGTATTCGGGGTTTTTCCAAATCCCTATTCACCTAGAGGACCAAGAAAAAACCACATTTACCTGCCCTTATGGAACATTCGCTTATAGACGAATGCTCTTTGGACTCTGTAATGCACCTGCCACTTTCCAACGTTGTATGATGTCAATTTTCGCAGACTACCTAGATGGAATTATGGAAGTATTTATGGACGATTTTTCAGTGTGTGGGTTTGATTTCAAAAACTGCCTCTCGAACTTAGAGAAAATCTTAAAAAGATGTGTGGAAGTAAACCTTGTGTTGAATTGGGAAAAGTGCCACTTTATGGTAAATGAAGGGATAGTCTTGGGACACATTATTTCTGAAAGAGGTATAGAAGTCAATAAGGCCAAGATAGAAGTTATAGAAAACCTAAACCCACCTAAGACCGTTAGGGAAGTAAGAAGTTTTCTAGGACATGCCGGGTTCTACCGACGTTTCATCAAGAATTTTTCCGGAATAACAAAACCTTTAACTAACTTATTGATGAAGGATGTCGAGTTTGAATTTGACCAAAAATGTCTTGAGGCCTTTGAAGTTTTAAAGCAAGCTCTTATTTCAGCACCTATCATAAGACCACCTGATTGGACACAACCCTTTGAAATCATGTGTGATGCTAGTGATTTCGCTGTAGGAGCTGTACTAGGGCAAAGAAAAGACAAGAAACTGCATGCAATTTACTACGCTAGTAGAACACTAGACGCTGCCCAGCTAAATTATACAACCACAGAAAAGGAATTGCTAGCCGTAGTTTTTGCTATTGATAAATTTCGATCTTATTTGGTGGGAGCAAAAATAATAGTATACACAGATCATGCAGCAATCCGGTACTTGTTAAGTAAGAAAGACGCTAAGCCTAGATTGCTCAGATGGGTACTTTTACTCCAAGAATTTGACTTGGATATTAAGGATAAAAAAGGAGCTGAAAACTTAGTAGCTGATCATCTCTCTAGGTTAGAACACCTTAAACCTGAACTTATACCTATAGACGATCACTCTACTTATGAAAGATTAATAGCTGGGATAAACTCAACTGAAGAAGAGACATATGAGGAAATCTCAACCATGAACAACATACCATGGTACGCAGATATTGTGAATTATCTGGCCGCTGATATCATACCCCCTGACTTAAGCTACCAACAGAAGAAGAAGTTTTTTAGAGATGTTAAACACTTCTTTTGGGATGAACCCCTCCTATTCAAAAGAGGAATAGATAATATATTCAGACGATGTGTGCCGGAAGAAGAAGTAGGCAACGTCATTAAACATTGTCATGCTTCACCTTATGGTGGACATGCAAGCACATCTAAAACATGCGCCAAAATATTTCAAGCAGGTTTTTATTGGCCTACTGTGTGGCGCGATGTCCACACTTACATTACAAAATGTGACCGATGCCAACGCACTGGGAACATCTCAAGACGTGATGAAATGCCTTTAAGTAACATCTAAGAAGTGGAAATATTTGATGTCTGGGGTATAGATTTCATGGGACCTTTTCCTTCCTCAATGGGTAACAAGTATATCCTAGTAGCTGTCGATTATGTCTCAAAGTGGATATAAGTTGTTGCATCACCCACAAACGATACCAAGGTAGTTATCAAACTGTTTAAGAATATTATTTTTCCTAGGTTTGGAACCCTGAGGTTAGTCATAAGTGATGGAGGATCGCATTTTATATCTAAGATATTTGACAAGCTTCTAAGCAAATACGGAGTAAAACATAGAGTAGCATCACCATATCACCCGCAAACCAGTGGCCAAGTAGAAGTATCGAATAGGGAGATTAAGCAGATCCTAGGAAAAACCGTATCATTATCCAGAAAAGACTGGTCTGGAAAACTTAAAGACGCCTTATGGGCTTATAGAACGGCTTATAAAACCCCTATTGGAACAACTCCTTATCAATTGGTTTATGGGAAGTCCTGTCATTTACCCTTCGAACTAGAACATAAAGCCTATTGGGCCATTAAATCCTTGAATCTAGATTACCTAAAAGCCGGAGAAAAACGTATCCTGGACATTCACAAGCTGGAAGAGCTTCGCTTGAATGCCTATGAGAATGCCATCATATATAAGGAAAGAACCAATATGTGGCATGATAAAAAAATCATCAAGAAAGATTTCAACATTGGTGACCCTGTTCTCCTATTTAACTCAAGGTTACGACTTTTTCCTGGTAAGCTTCGTTCAAGATGGACAGGTCCATTTGAAGTGTCAAAAGTTCTAAAGTCTGGAGCAGTAGAAATCAAAAACAATTCATGCGCTCCATTTGTGGTAAATGGACAAAGACTGAAGCTATACAAAGGAGGCGATTTTCCTGTTGACTACTCTAGTCATATTCTTATAGACCCACCAATACCCACATAAAGTAAGATCTAATCGTCAAGCTAAAGACGTTAAACAAGCGCTGCATGGGAGGCAACCCATGGTTTATTCTTAATTTTATTTTATTTTATTTTAGTAATTTATATATTTTATCTGGACTAATTTCTTGTGTTTATATTTTCAGGATGCATTACCCCGATGGTATGGTTGTGATTTTCAGAGATGAAGCACAAAAAGCCCGATTTGCTACCTTATCTGCTAGACCTATGGTACCCACTAGGTACCCCGATCAGAGCTGCATGGAGGCACTCGGGATTGAGCCAAGTATTAGGTATCTGTGCAACCAACTTGGTTGGGATTCTTATGCTGATGATGTCCATAAAACCTACAGGAACCTTACTCTGGAGTTTCTTAGCTCTATGGACTATAACCCACGAGTGGGTGAAGGAGATGAGCGAGGATGCCTAAGTTTTAGATTGTTTGGTACCGAGTATACCCTGACTACCAAAGAATTTGGGGATTTGCTTGGTTTCCAAACTGGACCGACCGCTATCACTGAGTTTCCATTGAGTTACTATATGGACAGAGATATTGATAAATTTTGGCAGGACATTACTGATAGAGCCAGCCTTGACCCCTCTACCCAGCTGTCCAAGAATATCCATAACCCGGCTTTCCGATACTTCGAGATGGTGCTGTGCCACACTTTCTTTGGGAGGAGCTACTGTGACCACTTGGTCACCGCTGAGGAGATCCTTTTCCTATACTGTGCCAGTCAGTCCAGACCTATAGCTAGTGGAGGTTTTCTGATAGAGAGCCTCGAGCAGACTGCTCGATCTGCTGTAGGACTCATTCATTCCGGAGGGAATGTAACACAGATAGCTTCTGCTTTGGGTTTGGACAGTATGATAGCACAGCTGACCCCATACTGTGGATATACTTTCCTGGATTTAGACTTTTGCATGGATCGTGGGCTCATGAGGAGGGCCTCTTTCCACCCATATCAGTACAGATTGCTCATCGATGACCAGACAGTTTACACCTTTACAATGCCAGACCCTCAGATGACTTGTGTTTCCAACCCTGCTAATTGGAACTATTCTGTAGAAGGTTGGGGTGAGATATCAGATCTCACTCCAGAATACACTCCTGCTTCCGAAGATCTCACTCCAGAATACACTCCTGCTTCCGAAGATATCACTCCAGAATACACTCCTGCTTCCGAAGATCCCACTCAAGAATACACTCCTGCTCCCGAGGACTCTACTCCAGATCACACATCCCGACCCGAGGTTACACACACTACTGTTCTTACTAATAACCTCAGCTTGCAGGAACCTGATATTCGCACTCTGTTGACTGCTATGCGCACTGAGATAACCACTCTCCGCAATGAGGTGGCTGACCTCCATTTACAGTTGGAACTGAATGATGTTACCTTTGCTGGTGAGTTAGATGAATTATCTCACGAGGTGGCAGAGATTCGACGCCAGCTGACTGAGCTGCGTGGCCCAGACACTCCTGCAGAGCATCCTACCGGTTGGCAATAGATCTGTGTTGTTCACAAGATATCTAGTTCCAGTATTATTAGTATTATGTTGATTTCCTTTTCAGACTCATTTTTATTTGCATTATCTATTTCCTGCATTATTAATAATTATTTTGGTGACCCGATGTCCGTACCTATATATATATATGCATGTATTTCCTTCATTTACTAATGTTTTTGTTTTTCTGATCACCATAATTTTAATATAAAAATAAATAAATATACATGTATATATGTATTCACATACATATATGCACATTCATAAGAAAAATAGGTACACCTCCAAAAATTGAAGTTAATGGCAAGGAAGGAAAAGCCCAATGGAAAGGAAGCCAGACCGGCCCAACTTGCCTCGACCTCACCGCGCCCGCGGTAAGCCCTGCCGCGCCCGCGGTGACGCAACGGTCACCTAACGGCTAGTTGCTCGTTTTCCCCCCCATTTTACCACTTTTTCCATTTCCAATCCCATTTTCTTCCATTCTTAACCCACCATAACTTCCTTTATTATCCATACCAACCCCACTATATTTATTCCCATTATACCCATCATAAATATTTACAACCACCATTTTTCTTCCCTACCTATAAATACCCCCACTATTTCATTTTTTTTCCTCACACCTTCATCACTTCTACATCCCATTCTTTCTCTTCATTCATCCATAAGAAAATCCTATGGAGTATCACGGCTACATTTTGCGAGGTGGCCAAGCCGGAGAAAGGCAACTAAAGCGGCTTGAGAAATTGCTGACAACACCAATACACTCTACCAGGTATATCGATGAAAACTGTCTATATTCATTAGGTATATACCATAGTGTATTTTTCCTTCTCGACAAAATAGGCATGCATGATATTTTTGCTACTCAAGCACCAACATACCCTAGGCTGACGTTCGAATTTTTAAGTTCTTTAATTTATAACGTCTCTCCTAACACTGCTAGCACTGTAGGTGGAGTCAAATTTAGAATGTTTAATGTTGAATATGACTACTCCACTGACGGTCTAGCCGCCATGTTAGGATTGCCTTATGGGGATGGTGCCATTTGTGAAGCACCTTTAGACACGGATTGGGCATTTGAAGCATTTTGGGCCAGAATTACTAAACAAAATGCAACATCTTTTGATGACCTACTTGCTTCTCACATCCACAATCCTGCCCTTCGTGTCTTTAGATTTCTTTTAGCATCCACCATCTTTGCTCGGGAAAACCCAAACAAGGTGAATGCTAAAGAATTAATTATCATGCAGAGCTGCCTCACAGACACCAAAGTTAATCCAGTCCCATTCATGATTGCCCACATGCACCATGTTTTAAGAAAAGGTGGGCCGATTTCCTTTGGTGGACTGATTACTACTATTTCCCGTGCCATAGGATTGGATACGGAACTTGCCACCCTGGAGCCACTTCCTCCTCGTATTGCAAATCTTAAATTTTTCAGGGATATGCGTTTATGCAAGACGAGGAAGGAAGGTGGTTACTTCCTCATGGTTGAAGGTGCTGCTGTACCCAGTGTTGTTATTCCTTGCACCTGTCGTACTGATATTAGATTTGAGCGTAACTGGACCTACGATCTCAACGCTCCTGCTTTTATTGGTCCGTTGCCCCCAAATCTACCTTTAAATGAGGGTAACAACACTGATGATGAGTACGATTTCCAAACGGAAGAACCACCCCACTTTTCACCACCACACACGACACCATCTACTTCTAACCCACATGCAGGTACAACTCCTAGTTTCCATGTCACTGAGGACATGTGGCATGAGCATATGGCCCGAGAGGCCCAGAGGGACACCCTCCTTGCTACTTTGCAGCAACAGGCGGCCGATAACATGGCCTTCATGCAAGCATCCCAAGAGCAAAATGCTAGCTCTCTACGCACTATTATGGAGAGTCAGCTGGCTTTCCAGAGAGAACAGAACCTACACCAGACCACATACGCTCGTCACTTCCAATTGATGGAGGCAACCCAAGGCACCCTCATTGGTAGGACCCAAGAGCTACAAGCGGCAAATGCCGCCTTGTCAGAGAGATTGGAGCAGCTTGTTTTGGACCGAGATAGCCGCCGTCGCAGCCGTAGCCGCCGTTCCGGTCGTACCAACCAGGATGGTGAAGGTCCTAGTGGCCCCCACTAGTGTTTTCAGGTACCTCCTCCTACCTTATTTTGGAACATTGGGGACAATGTCTGATTTAAGTGTGGGAGGAGCATTTATCGCTTTTATTTCCCGTTTTTCCTGCTTTTATTTCCCTTCTACATTTTTCCTTTTAAGTATGTTATATTCGTAGTTAATAAAATGCATGTGATAGGCGAGTCTTTCTGCGTAGTGTACCCCTTCATTTCCCCCACTTTTTAGCCTTACAAAATTTTTCTTTTTCAAAGAATTGTGGTTATTTTTAAGGATTTGGGCTATGAGACAGGTCCTAGATAGGGTATATTTCTTGGGCACTCACTTTTTTGAAAAATTCGTTATCGTTTTAACACCGTAAGCCTTTTTGAACATCTAGATTAGATCCTTTCTTCCCAATATGCTATGATTTTGAATAAAACTGTACAAATAGGTCTTCAAGTAGTTTATCTTAGCAGTCAGCTCCGGCCTAAGCATGCTCTAAGTGTAGGATCGATGAATATAAGTGGATGATCTCTATCTTGCCTTAAAAGTTATAAAATAAAGTATGAATACGACAATGAGTTGGGTGATCCTCACAAAGATTACTCAACTCAAGAAAGTTGTAAGCACTAATAAAAGCAAAGAAAAAAAATATATAAGGCATATCCGTTGTAGTTGGTCCAGAGGTATCTGGTGCTGGACTTGGTAGGGCGGACTAAGGTCCGATCCCCCGCAACTGCAAATGGGTAAAATAAAAAGGGGTTAAACCAACTCTTGTACCAGAATCCCATCACTTGAGATCAGAGTCACTAACCGGTCACTACACCATGAGTATGTACGGATAACGGGCTTAATGTGATTGCGCCTGAATGAAAAAGGACCTCGTAAAAAAGGAAGTCTTAGCATAGTAAGGATATTAGGATCGATCTGTATTCTTATGAGGTTTATGTCTGCATTTCTGCGAGTAGTGTAATTATGATACCCTTGATTCAGATAGTTAGTGCCTGACAACACACCCTTACTCGGACTTAGAAGCCCTCTTTGCCCAAAGCCTGTATACACCATAATTTTCTTTCATCTACTTCTAAGAGTTGTTGCTTGAGGACAAGCAAAGGTCTAAGCGTGGGAGGATTTGATCGCACTAAATCGCACTATGTTTCTGACTCAAATATCACATGTTTTCCTTAGTTTTTATTATCGTTTTCCCGTATTATGTTCCTTTTTCCTTTGTTTTCAGGATTCTTGTCATTTCAGAGCCTTCTGTGAAGAAACGAGCCAAAACGCCAAGAATTTAGGGTTTTTCAAGATATTCTGCACTTATGGCGTTCAGCGCCGCGCTGGCTACAGGGAACGCGATGACGTGGCCCACTTTCACCCAGAGACCAACTGCCACGTTCCCATGATGTGGCAGTTCCTGCCACCGCGCCCGCGGCCTTCACAACAAGCTTCCCGCTCAAAAGAAGCTAAGGGGCATGCTGGTCTTTACGCATCTCAAGGATCCTCTATAAATAGTTTTCGATTTTCATTCTTTAGTTTCATCCAAGCTTAGTACAATCTTAAGCCATATACTATCAATTTCTGTAAAGTGATAATCTCTTCACATCGGGGAGTTATTGCGGTGTAGATTGAGTTGTAATCGAGTCTTGGAGCACTTTGGTTGAAGTTCATCATACCAGCCTTACCATTCCGTAGATTTGTATCAGATTCAAGTCTCCGACTGGAGCAAGGTTCTATTTTATTGCATTTCTTTACTTATAATTGCTCTTACCATAGTCTACACGTTTTATAGACTTTAAATGCTCTTACCATAGTCTACACATTTTATAGACTTTAAATGCTCTTACCATAGTCTACACGTTTTATAGACTTTAAATGCTCTTACCATAGTCTACACGTTTTATAGACTTTAAACGCTCTTATCATAGTCTACACGTTTTATAGACTCGCACTTACTATGTCTGGCTAAACTATAAAGGTTTGGGTGTAATGATTGTCATCATGGTCGTGTTCCAATTATCATGCTAGTGAAAATACTCTAGGGATGTTTTGCTTCTAACTTAAGTCAATTATGTTTAAATGTTTATTGGGTAAGATCGAAAGCCGTCCAAACTAATGATACGACTTGATTATTATTTAACCAAACAAAAAGAGCGAAAGCCGTTGATTGGTTAAATAGGAATCATTGACCTTTTTAGAAAACGATTTTGAAACTATTTTCGGACGCGTTTGTAGGTTTGAAATCTGACTCTTGGTCAAAAGCCAAAAGTCTCTTTAAGTTAATCTTTCCAAGTAAAATCACTTTTCTGTTAAGTCAAAACTATCAATTTCTTAAAAATAGGTTTACCTCTTTAACGCGGAAGGCACCCTTTATATGTGACAATAAAGGAATTTAATTTAAAGAGTAAACTCGGTTCTTAGTAGTCAAAAGCTACAAGTTCCCGTTAAATCGATTCTTTGCTATCAATAGAAAATACTGCCCCATAAGTAGTTTCATCTACGCATGACCGGACCAATATCTGATTACATGATTTATATTCCAACCTGTCTTTTAAACTGTTATTTACCTCGCTCATTTACTTCGTGCACTGCACTCACATCAATATTCTTGTTCGCCTTAGATAAGCACCTTAGCAATAGAGTTGATAGATTGACAATTGGTCTCTGTGGTTCGATAATCTTATATATTACTTCGATAGGTTGTACACTTGCAGTACTACATTTAGGCTATACGTTACAGATTAAACCCATCATATCCTGAAGTTCAAGCTGTTTCAGATGGATGTAAAAAGTGCCTTCCTAAATGGGTACTTAAATGAGGAAGTTTATGTGGAACAGCCTAAAGGTTTTGTGGATCCAAACCACCCTAATCATGTCTACAAATTGAGGAAAGCACTATATGGCCTGAAACAAGCTCCTAGAGCATGGTATGACAGGTTAACAAAATTTCTCTCAGACAAAGGATACAGAAAAGGAGGCTTGGATAAAACCCTCTTTGTCAAAAATGAAGGAGGGGAGTTAATGGTAGCTCAAATATATGTTGATGACATAGTGTTCGGGGGAATGTCAGAACAAATGGTTAAACATTTTGCTGACCAGATGCAGGCTGAATTCGAAATGAGTCTCATGGGAGAACTGACTTATTTTCTTGGACTGCAAGTCTCACAGATGGAGGACTCAATCTTTCTATCTCAAAGCAAGTATGCAAAGAACATTGTCAAGAAGTTTGGTATGGAGAATGCCAGTCACAAAAGGACTCCTGCACCTACTCATTTAAAGCTATCCAAAGATTCAAGTGGGGTTAAGGTGGACCAAAGTCTGTACAGGAGCATGATAGGAAGTCTGCTGTACTTAACAGCCAGCAGACCTGACATTGCTTTTGCAGTTGGAGTTTGTGCAAGATACCAAGCTGATCCTAAAGTCAGTCATATCAACCAAGTGAAGAGAATTTTGAAGTATGTAAGTGGAACTTACAACTATGGCTTGCTGTACTCTCATGGTTGTGAACCAACTCTGACTGGTTATTGTGATGCTGATTGGGCTGGAAGTGCTGACGATAGAAAAAGCACCTCTGGAGGATGTTTCTTCTTAGGAAATAATATGGTCTCCTGGTTCAGCAAGAAACAGAACTGTGTGTCTTTCTCTACTGCTGAAGCTGAATACATTGCAGCTGGTAGTAGCTGTTCTCAAATGATCTGGATGAAACAGATGCTCACTGAGTATAATGTCAAACAAGATGTTATGACATTGTACTGTGACAATCTGAGTACAATCAACATTTCCAAGAACCCTATTCAGCATAGCAGGACCAAGCACATTGACATTAGACATCACTTTATCAGAGACCTTGTAGAGGAGAAGACACTTAAACTGGAACATGTTGCCACTGAGCTACAGCTGGCTGACATTTTTACCAAGGCACTTGATGCAAATCAATTTGAAAACTTGAGGGGCAAGTTGGGTATTTGCCAACATGAGGAATTGTAGCAATTAATTTTGCTTAAAACAAGGGTTGAAGGAGTTAATTTTGTTAAGTCTATTTTGATTGGGTTAATCATATGTTTTCCCAATTCTTTCAAAATTATTAAGAAGTTGAATAGACACTCATTTGCCTCCTTCCACTCTCGACGTTGCAACAAATCCCATTCTCTCAATCAAAGTTTTCTCTCTAGTTGCTAATGGTTTTCTAAGACTATCAAAATGTCTCAAACATCATCCTCATCCAAGACGACCGTTTCATCTTCATCATCTGATCAATATTCTCGGGCAATCACCTCATGCATGGATTCTGAAGTCCTGGAGATTACTCCTCTTAGAGAAATGGCAACTAACCCCTCCAAGGTCAAAAAGCTGAGAACAAGGCATGCAGGAAGGTCTCAAGCTACTTCATCCGGTAATCCCTCTCAACCTTCATCTTCTGTACCAAATAGGGAAGGCTCAGCTTACGTTCATCAAGCAATAGCTAGGCTTGTTACAAGAATTTTGAGTGAGAACTACTCTGTACCTGGGATTTCTGTTCCATTAAATCAAGAATCAGCAAGCCCAAATGTTGAAGTAAATCCAGATGTCTCTGAGAATGTTGAGACTCCAAATGACAACATTCAGAAATCATCTGAAAACCTTGATGATATTCAGAACCCTTCAGAGAAGAATGTTGAACCACCTGTTATTGATGTGGATGAGGAATACTCAGACAATGACCTAATTGCAAATATCAACCCTAGCATAGCTAGGAGAATGATGAACAGAAAGGGTAATCAGGATGCTGCAAAATGTCTGACCAAAGAGAAACCTGCTGATAAGAAAACCAGGTCTGAAGGCAAGACTGGTGTGGAAACTGTGAAGACTGGACTGTCCAAGGGGAAGGTGAAAGCCCGAGTACATGCTGGGAGTCTCTTAAAGCCCGTGAGACAACCAATAGCAAAGAAGAGGAAAGAACCTGAACCTTCTGATTCTGATGAGGAATCAGAATTTGAAATTGATGCTGAAGACATTCCTCTCAGAAGTAAACTCCCTTCTAGCAAAATGGCTAGAGTTCCTGAAGTCCCCACTGACAACATTTCATTTCACCACCCTGAAAATGCCAACAGATGGAAGTATGTTTGCTTGAAGAGAATAGCCTTGGAAATAGAACTAAACAATGGTGCCATGGATTGTAAGGAAATCATGGACCTAATCAAAGCTGCTGGACTAATGAAGACTGTGGAAAAGTTTACCAAATGCTATGAAAATCTTGTCAAGGAATTCATAGTGAATTTGTCTGATGAATGTGTTGATGGAAGGTCAGCTGACTTTGAATGTGTCTATGTGAGAGGAAGAAGGGTTAATTTCTCTCCATCTGAAATTAACAAATTCCTTGGAAGATCAAATGAGGCTTGCCCTGAACTAGAAGTTACTGACAATGAAGTATGCCAAACCATCACAGCAAGACAAGTCAAGTGCTGGCCCTCAAAAGGCAAGCTGAATGCTAGCAAGCTAAGCATAAAATTTGCCATCCTGCACAAGATTGGTGCAGCCAACTGGGTCCCTACAAACCATAAATCAACCATCTCTACAGGATTGGGGAGATTCATTTATGCTGTTGGAACCAGGACTGAATTTGACTATGGCAGGTATATTTTTTATCAAACTTTAAAACATGCTGGAAGCTATGCTGTTAAAGGCCCTATTGCCTTTCCCTCCCTCCTATGTGGAATTGTCCTTGCTCAGTACCCTGACATCCTGGTGGAAAGAGATACTATTTGCAAAAGATCTCCTGCTCTTGGGTTACACTACAAGCTATTGTCATGACATCAGTTGAGACATCAACTATAAAAACTCAGTCCAAGACATCTGATGTTATAGCTATACTGAGGAGACCTGCAAAGAGCTGGAGACAAGGAAAAAGACTCTAGAAAACCTAATTGCCAGATTAGAACAGGAGGAGACTGAAGGAAACAGAAGGGAAGAGGGTGCTGCTGAAGATCAGCTCAATGCTGAAGAAAGTAGCTCCTCTGAAAGATGACAGTGCTTAAAGTTTGGTGGAGTTGACAAGCCTGATGCTGGTTACTGTTGATGCAAGTGTTTTCAGATTTTATTTGTTGTTTTTATTACTCATTTTGGATGACTGTATAACATATAAGTACATGTATCTTTGGCCTATTTGTGGCTAAAGAGGGGGAGATATTTTGTGATAATTACTTGGTAGACATCATATTTTTTCTGCAGTCATATTCATTCTGCTGCTCTCTGATTGCTTAGGGGTTTTAGCCAAAAATCTGCCAAAGGGGGAGTTTGTAAGTGTTTAGTTATTGGCATGTATTTTTGGTAAAACCAGGTGTGTGAATGTCATGACTGATGTCATAACATTCTGGATTATGAGGTACTTTATGCAGAAAAAGTATGGCATACAGTAGCTACTGTTTATGAGTGTGTATCTGAGCATTTTGCAATGATCACATTTATTGCCTTCTACCAAAATCAGTAAACAGGAATTCTGATGTCATAACAAATGTTAAGACATCCTGTATTGATCTAACAGTTATGCAGTTTGGTTAATTCTGAGATTTTTCAGGAAGTTGGTTCATTCTTTCCAGAACAGAATCTCACGTGGACTTTGGGTTAACCTAGATCAACCCTAATCTGGTTGATAAAGTCTTGTGACCAAGTCTTGAGGTTAACCCTAATTAACCCTATCTTTTCATGGAAGCCCTAACTGAAGAAACAGCTGCATATATATTCAACAGGAAAGCTGATTGGAAATTAACTCTTTGACAGAAGATCAATTAGGAGTTGTATAGTTTTAACTGCTATAATCCAAGCAAGTATCATTGTGATAAGTGACTTGGAATAGGTTTTGATTGTAAGGGTTTTTGTATCACTCAAAGCTTTGAAGCAAGAGTGTTTGTGTCTCTTGACTAAAGCTTTGAAGCAAAGTCAAGTTATGTTTTTGTATCACTCAAAGCTTTGAAGCAAGAGTGTTTGTGTCTCTTGACTAAAGCTTTGAAGCAAAGTCAAGTTAGGTTTATGTATCACTCAAAGCTGTGAAGCACGAGTGTTTGTGTTACTTGATTAAAAAGATGTGAAGCATAATCAAGTGTATGTTCTGAAGAGTGTCTTCATTATTTCATTAGTCAATTGTTTAAGTATCACTGCTGTGATTGAGGGGGAGTGAGTAGAAACTCAGGTTTAAGTTGAACTTAGATTGAAGTTGCATTGGGTAGGTCTTAAGTGAAGGAGATAAACTGGTTGGTTTATTCCTGAATTAATATCTCTTATAGTGGATTTCCTCCCTGGCTTGGTAGCCCCCAGAGTAGGTGTTGTTTCACACTGAACTGGGTAAACAATTGACTCTGTTCTTTACTGTTTTTATTTACTGTCTTATAGAAAGTCAGATACGGTGTCATAACATTCACTGTGACATTGAGTATCTGCTGCCAGAATTACAGGGGTAGGTGTGAAATAAACCACATATCCAGTAGAGGAGTGCAACACAGAAGGGTTCCCCTCCTCTTTAGAGTGCGAGTATGCAGAGAGTGCATAATATCCCCGATCAAAGTAGGCACCAGATTATGCGACAGAAAAACCTTAACCGCATTCACATCTATAAGTTGGTCCGTGTTAGGGAATAGTACCATCCCATAGATGAGAAGGGCCATAACTTCTTCAAAAGCTTGTAAATCCAGATTATCCCAAAAATAGTGAGCTTTCTCAAATAGGAACTTAGCTAGAAATCCTTGGACACCTCCTCTGGTTTCCCAATTTGCCACTACATCAGACACTTGTAAAGATAGAGCTTGAGCAATCACTTCAGGATTTGGGTCTCTTTTTGCACCATTGAATGGTAGCTGATTAAAGATAGGTACCCCCAATAACTAAGAAAACTCCTCCATAGTGGGAACTAACTGGTAATCAGGAAAAGTGAAGCAGTGGTGCAACGGGTCAAAGAACTGAAAGAGCACCTTTAACATTTCTTTGTTCGGGGTTGCAGTGACTAAATTGAGAAGTCGACCATGTTTTTCAGTGAAGGGAGAGCTTTCAGGAATCCTGGATGCTAAGTCCTTGAGTTGAGTATGCACTTTCACAAGGTTGATATGGATAGTGTTCCTGCGAGCGGATGTCATGTCCTACAAAATAAGACAAAGATAAGCCTTAGAAAATCCTTAAAATGGTCAATATGATATGCCATGTTATGATGTCATGATTATGCTAAGAAATCAAATATATAGCAAGCAACAAGCAAATCACACCAAGAACCTAGGTTTAAGGCTTGCATGGGTTTTAAGGTCATACCCTCTTGAAGTTGGATTGGTTCAACCTGTCCTATAATAGTAACCGGGTTCTAAGGGATATCAATATCACTGACCTTTCCCACAAGCTTCGTTCGATAAGAGACTGACTCGCAACCAAGCAAAACTCAGGAGTCAAGTCTTAATGAGTGTAGCATCGAGTATCTACAGACCTTGGGAATACACCAAATACGACCATCTCACTATGTCCTAATGGCCTAGTTGTTCAATTAAAGGTTCTAAGGTCAGTTGACGCTTTATGACACCATGCAGCGGCCCCGTATTCTCCTTGATTAACTCAAGGGCTACCGATACCAACCAAAATGTCGCATCAACATAGCCATCGCTTCAACCGTGTCGGTATACCTCACACAGTTTCCATGATTTATTGCTACTTACCTAAAAGGTTTCCCCAGATTCAGGTGTGGGATCTATAGTAACCCAAACAGTACCCTTAAAAGTAAAGCAATCAAACAGACAAAGAAGCAAGTTTAAAATTATCTAGACTCTAAAGTAAACCCCACTTTTTATTTTTCCCCGTGAGAGTCGTCAGTTCTGTGATACGGTGGCAGAACCGACTGTTAATACTGATTTGCATTTTTTGTTCGCAAATGTCGCGGTAAGTAAGAGTCTCCACCAACTTTTCTTTTATCCAACAAAGGAAAGGGTGAAAAGAACAGAAAAAGACCTTTTTCGAGATTTTCTGAGTAAGGGGTAGATTATGGAAAGGGAAGGTGTTAGCACCCTTTCCATCCGTGGTTTTCCATGGGCTCTTAGGTACTTTCTCATTTTTGAAAATTGTTTGTGTTTGTGTGTTTTGAAAGTTTTTGTTTGCTTTGTAGTAACTCTTGTATCAGTCCTCAAGAGTGTGATAAAGCGTTTTGAAAAGATTTTTGAAAGTGTGTAAGTGTGAAAATTTCAGGTTTGAGCAAGTACTTAAGAGTCATATACCTACTCGAAAAAGGACATTCTTTTCCTCCTTTCGTTTAGGTAGTGCTATCCTACTATTAGTGAGTAGGTAGCCCTATCGTTGGATGTTGAGGGACTATTGAAAGGGACGTACGATCACTAAAGGCAACTGGGAAAAAACTCTTAGTAACTGTCCTAAAGTCCTAAGATCACTTTTTTAACCGAGGCAACAGTCGAGAGGGTCATCGAGGGGCTAGTGATCTCTTTAGATTTAAGGACAGTCACTAAGAATTCTCACGTTTCGAGAATTGTGACCGTTATTTTCCGAGGCAACCAAGTAAGATATACCCTAAGGGTGCAAGTGTGCAACAATGTGCTTTTATTCAGATATTTATCTTGAAATTAGTGATCTACTGATTAATTGATTAATATTGTCATGCACGCCTAAGTTACTAACAATTATATACAACCATATAAGAAATATAAAATCGAGAAATAAAAGTTCATACGCTATTACAAGGCTTTAGTGTAGATACATAAATAATGACTGAAAAGTAAAATGCAGAGATTATAAACCCTAATTAAACTATTACAAATTGGCGCAGTTACATCAATAATAAAAAATAATCGTATGGAAAAATAATAACGCGCGGGAATTAAAACTGGAAAAAGCTTTAAACCCTAAAATCTAATTTGATCATTAAAGTATTTTTGGGATTTTTTATGAAAATGATTTGAAATTTAACCTAATCTCTAATTAATTTTAAATTAAGGAAAACAAATTAAAGTTAATTAAATTAATTAATTAGCAGAAAATTGATTTATTAAGAAAAAAACTAAGTCTTAATTTTTGTGATGATTTTCTAATTTTATGATTTAAAAAATGATTTAAAACAAAAAACAATTAAAAATTAAACAAAATAAAATAGTGAAGTTAAAAAAAGGGAAAATAATGGGCCTGAGGGGGTGAGAAACCCAATTGGAGGAGTATGCTATTTGAATTTGTGAAGCCCAAGTCCTGTTGGCCCACAGCTGCGCTGGATTTGGTGGGAGGCTTGCTGGGATGTCTACCATGGTCTCCAGTCACCTGGAGCGTTGGATCTAGAGGATGATTGATCTGATGGTAATGATGATAGGGCATATGGTATGCGCGTTGGGGATAGGAGTATTGGATCTGAAAGAAGAATGTTAGAAAAATAATATGCAGGAGGCAGGGGTCGAACCCCTGACCTCCCACACATGCACGCCTTAACGCCCTTCATTCTTTCCATCTGAGCCACTTGTCTATTCGCTTATACAAACAACAACAAAATAATATAATCCAAAATCAACGATTAAAATTATATTTAAGAAAAACGCACGCTGCATTCAAATGGCCCAATCAGGTCATGCCACACCATCATCTTCTTCAGTGGTTGTCGTTTTAGACTAGGAACTTTTACCTACGGACAAAACCGTCACTAAAGGACCTGCAAATTTCCAAAATCTTAACCAAGCAACATAAATTCAATGTAAAGGCATGGATCAATTGAGTTTGATCTCGTGAGCACGATGGTACTCTTCTTTTGGCCTAATTTTACCTGTATTGGAAAACCCTAAAATAAACCTCAAAACCCTAACAATGGCAATTGGTCATATATGCGTCAAAACAAGCAATTAATCATTTCCACACATTCGAAATACTCATACAAACATGAATGCATACTCAAAATTCATTTATAACGTGTGTATGATCAAAATCAAATTTTAAAAAAGAAGAGCAAATCGTGGTGATGTGAATGTTGATTCTGGATGCGTTGATGCGTGAGAATGATCATGTTAGCTTCCAAATGTTCCCAGGAATCGATTCCAAACGTCCAAATTCTTTGAATCTCTCTGTAATCCAAAATTCGATTGCCACTTTTTGTTAAAAATTTGGAGCTTCTAATGTCAGTTTCGTGCGGCCAACCCTCTTTCTTTTAGTCTGGGAATGTTACACACACACACACACACATATATATATATATATATATATATATATATATATATATATATATATATATATATATATATATATATATATATATATATATATATATATATATATATATATATATATATATATATAAGAATTCATTGGGTTAACAAAACTGGATGCAATCTTGAAGATTTGTGAGAAAAAGATTTGATTTGCAATTTGTATTTTAAGTTTCCAAAATTGGCCAAAACATGCTCTTTTCATTCCAATCAGTCCTTGCACGAAATCTTCACTTGCTCATCAGATCTTAGACTCATTATATGGCCCTAAAACAAATCTTTGGATTTTATTTCATTATTTCAATATTTTATTTGATTTATTTTGATTTAAATGAATAAAAAATCAAAATAAATAATAAAAATAATGAAATAATGTATGAGTGAGCTCAGGGGTCGTGGGCCATGTTAAGAACAAGTTTCAAGCATGGAAACATGGGCCCATTTGGAGAAAAAAAATCAAGTTTGGTCAATATTGGCTTCATGCACATTTCCAAAAATTGATCAACTTTAACAATGCATATCTTTCTCAATTTTAACCCTATGAGGGTGTTCTTGGACTTTTTAAAGAGCTTAGGATGTCATCTAAACAACCATTTTTGTTTCATCTCAATTCGATCTTCCATTTTTGACCCAAAGGGTGTTTTTGTTGACTTTTTGAAAAGACCTATAATGTCTGAGCTTGTATCTTTTGATTGAGGCATTTCTTGAACTTGAGGGCTGAAGAGAAGTTATAGGGAATTGGGTTCTCTTCAAAATGAGCCTTGGAGGAAAAATTTATGATAAATTATGAGAAAGTTATGCCTGGTCAAAGTTTGGTTGACTTCTCCTATAGAAACCTTAATTTGCTATTTTTGACTTTTGATGAGTTAGGAACATTTCTTGAGGAATCATGATCAACCCTTGATCAAATGATGGATAATACTTCAAAATATTGATGTTGACCAAAAATCTTGAAGTTTGATTGTATTTAAGCCACAATTGACTTATGACCTAGTATAGTTAATTTCCAGGCATTTGAGTAGTTGACTAAGCAAACTTATTGCTCAAGGCATGAAATTTGGCATGGATGATCTTGAGGACATATTAGGACAATGAAGAATATTTGGGATCCTTTGGACTCATACATCTTGCTTGAAATTGAAACCCTAATTTGAGATTCATTGCCTTAGGAGGAGAGTTTGTGTGGTCAATTCTTGGTCATCCTTGAGCAATTGAGGTCCTCTAGAGGCATGTCTTGAGTGAAAATGGGAGGGAAAATTTTGGGTTACAACACTCACAAACTAAAACAATATTTACACTTCACACTTTCAAAATAACTACTTTCAAAATGCTTTATAAACACTCTTGAGGATTGATACAAGGGTAATTATAAAGCAAATTGCCTTTGGCATTTTTTACAAAAACAACACTCTCCTTCATAAATATTTTCAAAACAAACATTTTGTATACATTCTCAATGATACGAGAATCATTACAAAATTGTCGTACTTAGGCATTTTCAAAATATTTTAAAACATACACAAACACAAAGAATTTTCAAAGTGAGCTAGCAATTAAGAGCCCGTAGATAACTACAGATGAAAAGGGTGCCAATATCTTCCCTTTTCATAACCTACCCCCCGAACTCAAAAATTCTCAAAAGGTCTTTCCTGTTCTTTTCACCATTTCCTTTATTAGATAAAGAAAAGTCGGTGGCGGCTCTTGCTATCCACAACATTTGCGATAAAACACAAAACCAAAAGTCAGTTATCCCACCGTATTACAAGCATAATAACAAAGAAATTGTTCAAACAATAATCCAAATATGGAAATTTGACATCAAATAAAAATATAAAATTGAAGAAGAAAGAGAAACAAATCCAGAAATGTGACACCTCTTCACCGCTGCATCTTCCACGTCGACTGCATTCAGCGAAAAAAAGAAAAAAACTCAACCAATTTAGCCTATAATTTTAACACCTTGAAAATATGGTTAATTACATCTAAACTCTAATGAATGAATTTAAGTTAGTGTTTAATTAGTTTCAACACCTAGTATATTCAGTAACCATATATTTAAACTAAATCAACCACTTGAAAAATTGTCCCAAAAATTGCAATATTAACTAAAATTAGCCATACACATAACATAGATAGTTGAATATTTATGTATTTTACAGAATAAAATAAACTAAGCTCAAATGTCGAACCTTAACAGTGATAGTTAACAAAACCTAACTATTTTCATACTACAAAACATGAAACTAAAAAAAGTAAAAGGAGTAAGGGTTGAATGGGGTTACTTATGGCACAATAATAGTGGCCACTGATATTCCATCATTTTGTGTGCTCATAGACATTTCTCAATTTCACGGAATCTATATCACTTCCTACACTCATAATTTCAATTCCAAATTTAAAAAAACTATATTGTCAAATCCAAAATAAAATTGAGACTAAGAAAATCCTACACCAGATAAATTGTGTGATGCATCCACCTTATGGCACTTAGAAAAATCCATCCCACAAATAAACTGGGTTTCCAACCTTACCTCATTCTACTAATCCCTTTTTATAATTCTCAAATTCAACAACCTGTAAACCTGTGATCATTGAAACCAGTACAACAACAAATAAATTGTTTAATCTTCAATGTAATAGAAATAAAAATCTAGAACATTATCAAAAACAAAGTGGAAAGTGCATACAGAAATATCACAAAAACTTAAATCCAGATCTTTTTGACTCTTTCCCTCATGAAACATTGATGTTGAGTAAAGAAACTAAAAATACAGTCCAAGCAAAATAGTTAGGTTTGAAAGTAAATGTATCTTCAATAACAATCTAGAAAAATTCTCAACAATGAAGCGAAAGAAATAGTCAGAACACGAAGAACAAATCCTACTCTCAAAATACTTCGAGCTTCTCTGTTCTAGCACAATAACCAAACTCAAAACTCGCGAGAAAAAGTTCAAACCAATCGTCGATCATCTCAATGTCATTCACCACCTTAACGACTCCACATGTGTCATCAGTACATCGGTATTAAACACATGAAAATCAGAAACTATTAATCTCACTGTTTATCTGCATCCACTCGCCAAACCTGTCACACGAATTTGACAAAAAATAGCTTGCAATAATGTTGTAACAATTAGAAGATCTGGTTCAATGGAGGAACAACCACCTAAAATACAAAACAAAACATAAACTGGGAAGAAGATGTTGAGTAGTTGTTATGGTCATCCGTATTTATAGGAGGGAGGGATGACATGGGGAATTCCATCAGAAGAACATGAATCTGGGCAGAAGATGAAAGGATGTACTTAGAAAGACAAAAGACATTGATTAGGGCAGTATATCAATGAAATTGTTGGTGCACAAATGAGAAACGAAAGACAAAAGGAATATGTTAATTGACTGCTACAAAATAAGGAATAATGAATACATTGACCTACCTACTCAAAGGCTATTTATACATAATATTAGGGTATAATAAAATACTAAAATACCCTCTAACATACTTAGTCAACAAGACATTCCTAAAATATAAATTATTTCCAATACCGTCCCTTAATTTATATTTACACAAAACTGACAACACCAATTCCATCCCTCAAACGAATAAAGTGTTCAATCTTGACATCCTTCTTCAGAACATCTGAGAGTTGCTTCTGGTTGCTACAGTGTGTAACTTCTAATATTCCATTTAGAAGTGCAAATTTCTCCTTGAAAACGCATCTGACGTTGATGGCTTTCTTCTCTTTTGGAAGCTCATTTAACTTCCAAGTCTTGTTTCTTTGTGGCCTCTGGACTTGTTCATAATCTCCTTCTGATTCTGGCACAAAATCTCCTTCTGGACTTTCTTCAGGAGTTCGACTACCACCAGAAGCTCCACATTTGTTAGCTTCTAGACCTTTTCCAAAACCACTACATTCAAAAATACCACCTTCAAAAGTCGGATCGCCTTCAGAAGCTCTGCCTTAAGAATTTCCACCTTTAGAATCATGTCCTTCGTCAGAAGCTGTATTTCCTTCAGAAGCTGTATTTCCTTCAGAAGCTCCTCCTTCGAAAGGTCCATCCTTAGAGTCACGATTTCCACCAGAAACGTGATCATCTTTAGAAGCTTGTCCTCCAAAAACTATATCTTCAAAGTTTTTTCTTCTAGAAGCATGATCAACACCAAATTTTGGATCATCATCAAAATATGGATTAGAATCAGATTTACCATCTAACTCCTCTTCAGAGTTTACAAAGTTATCATCTTCTGACTCTAGCTCTTCTTTAGAACTTTCAAGTTCTAACTCATTTTTAGAACCTCCAGGTTCTGATTCTTCTTCAGAAGCAGAATCTCTTTCGGATTCTGACTCATCTTCTGATTCTTCTTCAGACCCAGAATCATCTTTAGATTCTGACTTGTCTTCAGCTTCAGTGTCATCTTTTGACTCTGACTCTTCTTCAGAAACTTCAGATTCTGACTCATCTTCAGAATCTTCAAAGTCGTCTTCTGATTGTGACTCAGTCATATTCTGACTCATATAAAATCACTCCTTCAAAATCAGAATATTCAGAGTCATCTTCTTCTCCTTCAGAATCAAAAAATGACAATCTGACAGGTTCCTCATCAGATTCATAAGCATTAATAGCACATGTTCATCATCTGAATCTCCTCAGGCTATTTTTGCTTCTTCTTTGTTTGACCAACAATCTTTAGCAAAGTGGCCAAACCTATTACAACAGTAACATTAAACCATTCTCTTGTCATACTTCTCCTTTCCCTACTGGTGTTTCTTCTCATCAGAATAGAAGACTTCTGACTTCTGGAACCTACCATGTTTTTTCAGCTTTTGGTCCTTCTTGACAAAAGAAGCTTTTAGAGTCTGCTCAACCTCCCTCTCAGAAGTTCTTTCAGTCAGACGCAACTCTTGCGTCTCTAGACTATTTTGCAGCTCTTCTATTCTCATGGTGCCTAGATCTTTAGAATGTTCAATTGCTACAATAATGTAATCAAATTGAGAAGTTAAAGATATCAATACCTTCTCTATGATTACTTTTTCAGAAAGGGTTTCTCTACAAGGTTTCATCTTATTAGTGATCAGAATCACTATAGAGATGTACTCAAAAACCTTCTCGTTGTCATTCATATTGAGATTCTCATATTGCTTTCTCAGGGACTGAAGCTTCACCTTCTTCACTGATGCATCACCACCGTAACATCTGACCAGTATGTCCCACATAACCTTTGTTGTTTCAGAGTCAACAATCTTCTCAAACACTTTCGCATCCACACACTGATGGATGTAGAATAATGTTTTCTGATCTTTCTTCCTCATCGCCTTCTGCGTTGTCTTTTGTGCCCCTGTCGCGTCTGCTGCTAATGAAGCATAGCCATCGGTGACAAGATCTAACACATCTTGAGAACCGAACAACACACGCATCTGGATCTTCCAACGATTCCAGTTTTTACCATCAAACACTGGAATCTTAGAACTGATATCGTTGTTTCTGTTCATCTTCAACCTTGTGCAGTTCACTCAAAACTCACTAACACACAATATTTCCCAAATCCCACAGAATTAAAAAAAACGTGATTCTCAATCACACAACACCTCATTGTTCACTCGTGTTTCTCCGTGAATTTCGAACCGGAGCTATATATACTAATTGTTAGTACACAAAAGAGAGATGAAAGACAAAAGAAATATATTAAGTGACAGCTATAAAATAAAGAGTAATAAATACATTGACCTACTTATTTAAAAATTAATTATATATAATATTAATGTATAATAAAATATTAAAATATCATTTAATAAACTTAATTAATAAGACATTTCTAAAATATAAATTATTTCTAACATAAATGCTCAAAACATGGACGGAGAGAATAAAAATTATATTGTTCTCTTGGATAATAGTACTATATTTAAGAGTGTGGTAATACTGGTTGTCATAATTTAAGCATAACTCATTTTCATATGTACTTTATATATAAAAATTGGAGGATATTTTCCTTTTTTTTTTTGTTTTTAATGAAACTTTTCACAAAATATTGTTCATCCATAATTAGTGCATGTGATTGTGCTGGTTGGAGATGCATCTCTCTCGCAAGGCCATTTTGATGAGTAGTGTAAAAGTAGGTTGAACCAATTCAAGGGCAGATTGGTCAGTTTAAGCAAGATGAAAGTGAAGTGTTTGGTTGAGAAAACCGATTCACATCACAAGAAGTATAACTAAAATAGTAACGCAACAGAAACAGTATTTTATTACTATGAATATAGAGTGAAGGACAATGTGGGTCCCAGTTTATAACTGGGGACCACAACATGGGTGGATGTGTCGGACAAGCCGTATGGTCCTCTTCCGTATACGGCCTCTGACATTTTTTCACGCATTTCGATCATCACTATTCGGTTATGTAAATTATAATGAGTTCAGATTTTCTTTATTTTCTTTTTCTATTTTTTTCCTTCATTATTATAGTTTTAAAGACATATATAATATATAAAAATTAAATATAGCCATCAAATGTCACATTATTATATTAAAAGAACTATTTGACATTTATTTTAATATTACATTATATATTTTTTTTTACAAATATGTGAACAGTATATACATATTATTTTGATTTTTTAATATATATTTTTTAAAATTGCTTTAATTAATGAAATATTAAAACTTGATTAATATAATATAAAGTTTAATTGATATATATTTAAATATTAGAAATTTAATATATATATATATATATATATATATATATATATATATATATATATATATATATATATATATATATATATATATATATATATATATATATATATATATATATATATATATATATATATATATATATATATATATATATATATATATATATATATATATATATATATATATATATATATATATATATATATATATATATATATATATAAGACTTTAGTTAATTTTATGTATAAAATTTGTTAATACAATCCTAATTAGGTTAATGGATCTTCAAACGTAAAAAATATTAAATAATAAAATAAATTTAATTAATAGAATATAAAATTTAATTAATATATTTATAATTTAGTCTCAGAATATATTAATAATATATATTTTATTGATTAATAAAATAGTAAAAGTGATTAATAAAAGAACTGTAATGTTAACGCAACTAGCAAAAAGACCATGAAAATGCAAAGCCCACCCAAAGGGAATGAACACACTTCTGCAAAGCCATATTCCTGCATCAGAGAAACATGCAAGCACCAATCTATAAAAAAACACCCTAAAGTTTACAAAACTATGATAGTAAAATTAAGAGATAATTATCACATAAATGATTAGATAGATAAGCAAAACCCAACAAATAGCCAATATTCTGACCTTGAATTCATTTATCAAGAAAGGATACCATACCATATAAAACAAAAGCAATATTATCTTTGATTTTCTGGTTTTCATGCTTCCAATGTTTCTAGAAAAACAAGATGATAATTACCACCCTTCCATTCCACTCCCACTAACTCACACTCACCCTAAATCACTACATAAATTTTAATTTATCCTAAAATTAAAGAATTGATAGAGTAATTAACATTATCATTCATATTGTTGTATTGTTAGTATCATGATTTTTAATTGACTAAATTTTAATAAAATATGTTTCTACTCATATTGAGCAAGATGTTATAACATCTATATTAATTATCATAAAAATTCAATTATTATGTATTTTCAACTAGATGTCAAAGACATATATTGTGACATTCTGGTCTGTGTATAGCAGACACTGTTGTTGGATAAATCTTGACAGATTTAATTGGATTTTGTGATATTTCTTTTGGATATATCTCAGTAAATTTTGCAGGTTAAGAAGATTTAATCTGGGACAAGTTTTGTATCTCCAGCTGTACATAAGTTACTAAATTGGGCCTTGAGACAATTTAGGAAACTTTGTATTGGTTGTTCCAATATTTAAGGAGATTTTGTTGCACAATTGGTGCATCACTCAGCTTGTGAATCAAGAAATATCTGGATGCAGATTTCGAAGCCTATGGACTGCAGAGGTGTATTTAAAGAAAAGATCTAACCTAATGTAATTTGAACTTTCAATAATTTATAAATTAGGGAAAGCTTACAGTCTTAGATTTTGAGAGTCTCTTGTATAGTTGTAAGTCACCCTTGTATCTTTTGATATTTGTGATAGACATAATATTCTCACTCAAAAACCTTTAGGTAATGAGTTGAGTATCGTTCTCACTCTTGAAGCTTTTAATCAAGAGAGTTGAGTTCTTGAATTAGATGTGTAATCTTCTTGTTGAGTTATTTTTGATACAGTCACTGGGATTAGGTCTGTTAGATATCACTGAGGTGATTCAGAATGTGAGATGAGATTTCTTATATCTAGATGATGATTTCTAGGTAAAAGTTTCACTGAGTATGGATTAAGTGAGAAGTTGTAAACTATGACTGTTTAGGCTTTAAATTGATACTAGTAATAATGAATTTCCTTCTTGGCTTGGTAGCTCCCAGATGTAGGTGATATTGCACCGATCTGGGTTAACAACTCTATGTGTTATTTATCATTATGCAATTTTATTTCAGTATCACTTGCATCTTAATAAATTTGTTCAGTCTATCAACAAATATTGTAGCATCTATCTTAACATTGTTTTGATATTGAAACATCAGTATTAACATGTGTTTCCCGTATCAGAAATTTCAATTGGTATCAGAGCAGGCACCCTGGTCTATTGGGTGAGCTTTAAGGAGTATTTTTCTGGTACTATTGTTCCTTTTGGAAGACTGAAATGAGAGCATTTTGGTTATCAATGAACAACATATCTTGAAGAATTATCAGGATATGAAAATCCTGGTGCTGAAGAGATAGAGGGAAGAATTTGAGTTGACTCTTTGTCACTCTAAAATTATCAACTTCATGTTCTATGGAATCGGTAAGCACTTTATATCACTTGTATTGTAGCCAAATATACTTGGGAATTTCTCAAGTCCACTCATAAAAGCATATCTAAGTGTGTTTGAGAGAAAAAAGTTCAGAAGAGAGGATGATCATGAAGAAGATACTCTGGTCTCTACTTAAGAGGTTTGACATGAAAGTGAAAAGCCATTGAAGAACAACAATATCATTCTTTTTGTTTCCAACTTTTGAGAATTTGTGCTTTGGCCTCTAATGAAGGGTTTCTTATTACTATTGTATTTTTTGGAAGGAAATCAAATCAGGCGTTGAAGAGATTGGACAGAATGTCTAGACCAAATGTCCAGAGCATATGTACTGACTTCAGCATGTCTGTGATGTTAAAGAAAAGGCTGGAAATTAAGTATAGATCAATTAATGTCTAAGCATTCTTATGAGTGTGAAGATCTTGGATCTTTGTGGAGCAGAATGCCCAATGTAACGCCACAATTTTTATTTATTTAATTTTATAAATAAATATTAAGAGAGTATATGTGATTGCGAGTAAGTGTTATGTTCCGATGTGTCGTGATGCCTTAATAAATGGTAATATTTTAGAAAATAAAGAAATTAAGGTATTGGGGTGTATGACTAAAAATGTAGAAAAATAGAGGTGGAAGGAGAATGTTGGTCTAATAATAATATTATTTGAATTAAAATAATAATTATAATTTTTATAATTATATTATTATTATTTTAATGAGGAAGAGAAAGATTGGTATTATGATTTAAGGGTCCTAAGGTTAGTGTTGGAATAAAATAGAGTTGAGAATAGAGAAGAGAAGAACAACGTATAAAACAGAGAAAGGTTCATAGAAGAGAGAAGAAGAGAAGGAGGCTAGGGCAGGGAGTTTCACCACATGAGAGTCAAGAATCGGAAAACCTAAGATAAAGGTGATGTTCTAACTCTATAAAGGATTGCATGATGATATGGAATGGTAGTGATTAGGTTCTATGATTGCATGTTCTTGATTTCTCATTACCATTGTTTTGCGAGGTTTTGTATTTTGATGAATTGTGTTGAAATGATGGGTATGGAGTGTGTGTTTTATAGAATCATATGACACTGATTTAAATTGAAAATTGGGATGTTTTGGAGTTTATTGGAACAAGAATCGTGTTCTGGAAAATAGCAGAAAAATCTATTCTGCGAAGAAGAAACCAGTTTCTGGTTTTTGGGAAATCGATTTCCGCCTGAGAAATTGCAGAAGAAACATGTTTCCGTCCGAGAAGAAACATGTTTTCAGTTTTGGAGAAACCTATTTCTTCAAGGAGTTTTGTCATGCAGGTTAATGTAAAAATGCATAAACAGGTTTTCAGTTTTGGGGAAATCGATTTCTTGTTTGTGCTGAATCGAAATGTTTTTGAAACTTTAAAAATTCGTAATTTTTGACTTGGGTGTCCATTTGACGCGCCGTTTGGACCAGTAAGAAGCTAAAATAATTTTCTATCCTATAAAAATAAATTAGAACATAATAAATAATTACTTGAACAAATTTGATACCTATTTGTGTGTGTTTTCGAGTAATGTGCTATGATTGATGTTGCAATTGAGTAAGATGATGTTGTATGAATAATTCGATTGTTTTGCATGATGTATTGCATGACAATGATGATGAAGATGGCATGTATTGGCATGTTATTAATGAGTAATAATAATCAATGTGAATTGCATTATTGCATGTCAGTGTCACATGCATTCATGAATGATGGCCTGTATTGGCGAAAATGGCATGTATTGGTGTTAAGATGTTAATGTCCTAAGTTGGCATTACAATGAGGGTTCTGCCATATTGGTACCACATGTATTGAATCAGTTTCAGTCTCATTGTGTTGCACTGTGATTGATAACTTGATGTTTTAATGCTGAAATAGTATGTGTTATATTATGATATGTGTTGTATGTATATTTGCTTATATGTTGATGTACTTGTGGTGTGATGAATGAAATAAAGGTGTGAGGTAAATAAGTATAATTATGCGTACTTAAATTGTTATCTACTTGTTATTATGTTTTCTTTTATATTGTTATGATATCTCACCCCTTCTGCTTGAATGTTACCTCTATGTGAGTAACGTGCAAATGATTCGAAGTAGCTCGAGGTTGTGGTAAGCTGAGGAGATTGTCTCGTATTGAGTAGATTGAGTCGGTGTCAGCTCTGATACATAACATTAGGGATAATTGTATTTGTTTGTTAAGTTAGGAGTAAACTACTGTAGAACTCCATTTGTTGGATTTAATTGATATTTTATGTTGAATTTTGAATTATGATAATTATAAATCATGTTGAAGAATTGAGAATAACTATTGTCGATGTTTTTCCGCTGCGAATAAATGAAAGAATTTTCATACATGAAGTATATGTGGTTTTATGTTTTTATAAATGTGTTAAGTATTTCACATTGATGAGCATGTGTATGTATGAAGGTAACATCCTGAATATTAAAAGATTTTAAATTCCTTTGAATTTTATTTTATAATCACGCGGGGGATTTAGGGTGTTCATTAGGGGTATCAGAGCAAATCGGTCCGTCCGGCCAAGTTGTCGAGTCAGTGTAGTATGACAGTTGAGTATTATCGATATGTTGTTCCTTAGTACACGACATGTGTGTGAAACACTGTCGGTGCTTTCTTGCTTTTCTAATCACTTGTTTACAGGAGTGTGATTGAAACAAGTAGAGGAGAATCTTGTGCTCCTATGAGATGGTTCAGGTGGGAACAATTGGTTCAGCATGTCGTGTGTAACACCCCGTTTTCAATTAATTGATTTATTTAAATTTGGGAATTTATTTTATTAGAATTTAATAAAATAAAAAGAATTATTTATTTTGGAGTATTTGAGGAAAATAAAAGAAATAAGGAATATTGGGATTTTTATGTTATTGGGCTTAGATGTTGTTAGTAAAGAGTGGGGGTGCAGAGAAATAAAGTTATGTTTGGGACTTAGGCCATTTTCTCATTTTTGGTTTTCACGTAAGAACAGAAGTTGGAATTTGGGAAAATAGAGCTCTGAAGAACGGAGAACGAAGAACATCGCTCAAGAACTCAAAGCTGCTAATTGATAAGGTAAGGGGGGCTATAACTCGATTTACCTTTGTTTATGGGTTTATTTATGGTTGATTCGGGTAATTGTAGGGAAACCCCAATTGTTAGATGTTTCTAGGAATCGATACCCTTAGGATTGAACCTTGTTAGAAAAGGGTTAGGTTCCCAATTTTTATGAATCGATTAAGAGTTTTTAGGTCCCAAATGAGGAATTGGGAGTATATATCATGATCGTGAATTTACCTTGGAAGTTGTAGGGATAACCTCAGTGTCAGTAGAATTCCCCAAAAGGACGGTTAATCCCCGATTAAGGTTATTATAATAATTGTTGGTAACTTGGATATTGTGGTGTTGTTGTAAATTGTACAAACTCGATGCGTTAGGTACTGAAATGCGTGTTTTGGCGGACGTTTTTCCGCGTTTGGACTGCTGTTTCTGAGCTGCTGCAGGTTCAGGAAAATCCTGTACGCGCTCAGCAACACGGGCCGTGTTGCACAACACGGGTGCCCGTGTTGCTCTTCTGTGTTGGAAGAGGGTGTGCTTCTGGTTGCACGACACGGGCCGTGTTGCACAACACGGGTACCCGTGTCAGATCCCCTGTACTGATAAAAATAAAATGTGCGTTTTTCTGGACGTGCTGCACAACACGGGCCGTGTTGCACAACACGGGTACCCGTGTTGCTCTGCTGTGATGATTTTCTGAATTTTTGGTTTCAGTGTTTTGATGTTGGATTTTTATTGCCATGCTTTTAGATATGTTATCGAGCATGAATTATGATATAATTGATGTGATTGGTTGATGTTTGAATAGTATGCTGAGCGATTACATGCTATTCGTAACTTGATATGATTGATGTTTAAATAGTATGCTGAGTGGTTACATGCTATTCATATCATGTTATGTTTGATATTGTTGATGTGCATGATATGTTGATCGATGTTCATAGTATGCTGAGTGTTACATACTTACATATCATGTTGCATTTGTTAATTCCCATTGTGTGGAATTAACATGGTGGCCAAAATACGTGTCCGCGATTTAATGGAACGTTGAGGTGGTAGCCGTGTCCGCGATATAATGGAACGGTGAGTTATCCGTGACCCGCGATTTAATGGGGCGGTGAAGTGGTACCACATGCATGGGTGTGTTGCATTACTCGAATATAACATGAATGGATGATTTTTCCAATGTTATATTTGATTGTTTGTATGCACGTATGATTTGATAAATGGTTGATGATGTTTGATGAATATTTGCAAATATGAAAGGTAATATGTCCTGGATATATGAATTGTAAATGTTTTGTAACTATGAAATATGCTAATTATTGGGTGATGCTTATGATTTCGTGAATTGATTGTTATGAATGTATAACCAAATGTATATTTGAGAAGCTCACCCTTACTGTTGAATATTTCAGATTAAGGAGCTTCGTTCAGGTGCTTGGCGAAGGCTTATCGTGTCTAGTTTAGTTTCGTTTTAGTATGTCCGGGTCATGCTCTGATAGTTGTAACTCCGGGAACGTTTGGTTGTCGAGCTGCTTTAGTCAGACTCGTTTATTCCCTTTTTATTTGTTATGATATGATGTTGACTTTCCAGGTGTTAATCCCTGATGATTTGGAAATTATTATAACATTTGATTTTATTAATTAAAGTATTCCGCTGTGTAAACATGTATGAGTTACTACTAAAATTATGCATGACAGGAATTTGTGTTATTTAAAGAGAATTGTAGCATCCTCGATTATACATGCACTCTGATAATATGCCTTTAATAATTGCGAAAATTTTATTCGGGGTTTTTAGAGGGTGTTACAATAGTGGTATCAGAGCATAGTCGGTCGTTGTGACCAGAGTCTTGAGTCAGTCATTCCTTTTCGTATGCGACTAGTGCAAGGTAACACTGTCGATACTGTATTCTGATGTGGAGTATGTTTTAATTCTCAGGAATATGGCTGGAAGAGGTAACGGACGAAATGATGCTGCACTCGCTGAGGCTTTGGGGATGTTAGCTGGTGTACTTGCTGGAAACCCAACTGGAGGCGTGATTGGTGCTGATAGGCAATTGGGCAATTTCCAGGGGAACAATCCTCCGTTGTTCAAAGGTACGCATGACCCTGAAGGTGCTCAGAAGTGGCTGAAGGAAATCGAAAGGATTTTCCGTGTGATTGATTGTGCTGAAGATTTGAAAGTCAGATATGGTACGCATATGTTGGCAGAAGAGGCCGACGACTGGTGGGTTGCCACAAGGACTGAAATGGTTCAGGATGGAGAGGCACTGACTTGGGCTAACTTCAGAAGGGCTTTTCTGAGGAGGTACTTTCCTGAAGATGTTCGGGGAAGAAAGGAAATTGAGTTTTTGGAGCTTAAGCAGGGCAATCTGACTGTTAGTGAGTATGCTACTAAGTTCACTGAGCTGGCAAAGTATTATGCGCACTACAACAATGATGAGGCTGGAGAATTCTCTAAATGTATCAAATTTGAGAATGGTCTCCGAGATGAGATTAAGCAGGGAATCAGGTACCAGCGTATTCGTAGATTTTCTGATCTGGTGGATTGTAGCAGAATCTTGGAAGAAGATATTACCAAGAATCGGTCGTCTCACTCTCGTGGGGCTGTTGATAAAAGAGGGAAGCAACATATGGACCGTGGCAAGCCATATGGTAGAGATAACCAGAGATTAGGCGGTTGGAAAAGGCCTAGTGGGGGAGATTCTAAGGCTCCTATCAGATGCTACAGGTGTGGTGAGTCTGGTCATCACATTCGAGATTGCAAGAGTGATGAGAAGAAGTGCTATAGATGTGGAAAGGCTGGTCATTTGTCTATTGATTGCAAAGGGAAGTCTGTTACTTGTTACAATTGTGGCGAAGAAGGTCACATTCGTCCGCAGTGTCCTAAGCCTAGGAAGGATCAGTCAGGTGGAAAAGTGTTTGCTTTGTCTGGATCTGAGACTACCCCAGAGGATCGATTGATTAAAGGTACATGTTTTATTCATGGCACACCTTTAGTTGCAATTATTGATACTGGTGCAACTCATTCTTTCATTTCTTTGGATTGTGCTGAGAGGTTGAAACTGGACATATCTGGTATGCAAGGTAGCATGATTGTTGATACTCCTGCATCGGGTTCAGTGACAACTTCACTTGTATGTAGGAATTGTCCTATTGAGATTTTTGGTAGAGGTTTCGGTATGGATTTAGTGTGCCTACCGCTTGAACAAATTGATATTATCCTTGGGATGAACTGGTTGGAATTCAACCGGGTTCATCTGAACTGCTTTGCTAAGACGGTGATTTTCCCAGAAGCAGTTGGTGTCGAGAATTTGACTATGACTGCTAGGCAGGTGCAAGAAGCAATGGAAGATGGTGCTAATGTGTTTATGTTACTTGCTTCGTTAGATGCAACAGGAAAGGTCAGGAGTGTGGAATTGCCAGTGGTGTGTGATTTTCCAGAAGTCTTTCCGGACGACGTTGGTGAGCTACCTCCTGAGAGAGAAGTGGAATTTTCTATAGATTTAATTCCTGGTACGAGACCGGTGTCGATGGCGCCATATCGTATGTCTGCGTCTGAATTGGCTGAATTGAAGAGTCAGTTGGAAGATTTACTGGAGAAGAAGTTTATTCGTCCAAGTGTTTCGCCTTGGGGTGCTCCGGTATTGTTGGTTAAGAAGAAAGAAGGTTCTATGAGACTGTGTGTTGATTACAGGCAATTGAACAAGGTAACCATTAAGAATCGGTATCCGTTACCGAGGATTGATGATTTAATGGATCAACTAATTGGAGCCAGTGTATTCAGTAAGATTGACTTGAGATCGGGATATCATCAGATTCGTGTGAAAGCGGAAGACATTCAAAAGACTGCTTTTCGAACGAGGTATGGGCATTATGAATATTCTGTTATGCCGTTCGGAGTTACTAATGCACCTGGTGTTTTCATGGAATATATGAACAGGATTTTTCATCCGTATCTGGATAAGTTTGTTGTGGTTTTTATTGATGACATTCTGATTTATTCCAAGAATGACGAAGAGCATGCGGAACATCTCAGAATTGTGTTAGAATTGTTGAAAGATAGGAAGCTGTATGCAAGGTTGTCCAAATGTGAGTTCTGGCTGAACGAAGTTAGTTTTCTTGGACATGTGATTTCTAAGAATGGTATTGCCGTGGATCCTACAAAAGTAGAAGCGGTATCTCAGTGGGAAGCGCCGAAGACTGTTTCTGAAATCAGAAGTTTTCTTGGTCTTGTAGGTTATTACAGAAAGTTTATCGAAGGATTCTCAAAGTTAGCATTGCCGTTGACGAAGCTGACTCGTAAAGGACAAGCGTTTATTTGGGATTCTGATTGTGAGAAAGGTTTCCAAGAATTGAAACGGAGATTGACAAGTGCTCCTATTCTGATTTTGCCGAATCCGGTGGAATCTTTTGTGGTCTATTGTGATGCATCTCTGTTGGGATTAGGTGGTGTTTTAATGCAGAATCAGCAGGTAGTTGCGTATGCTTCGAGACAGTTGAAGGTTCATGAAAGGAACTATCCTACTCATGACTTAGAGTTGGCAGCAGTTGTGTTTGTCTTGAAATTGTGGAGACATTATCTGTATGGTTCGAGGTTTGAAGTGTATAGTGATCATAAGAGTTTGAAGTATCTTTTCGATCAGAAAGAGCTCAATATGAGGCAAAGAAGGTGGTTGGAATTTCTCAAAGATTATGATTTTGGGTTGAATTACCATCCTGGTAAGGCAAATGTAGTTGCAGATGCTTTGAGCAGGAAGTCCTTGCATATGTCTATGATGATGGTTCGTGAATTGGATTTAATTGAGCAATTCCGAGATTTGAGTTTGGTTTGTGAAAGTACTCCGAAGTGTGTTCGTTTGGGTATGTTGAAACTTACTAGTGGTATTCTAGAAGAGATCAGGATCGGGCAAAAATCTGATGTTAATTTAGTTGATAAATTGACATTGATCAACCAAGGTCAAGGTGGCGAGTTTAGGATTGATGAAAATGATGTTATGAGATTTGGCGATAGAGTTTGTGTTCCTGATGTCGCAGAAATCAAGAAGAGTATATTAGAGGAAGGACATCGCAGTGGGATGAGTATTCATCCGGGTGCCACGAAAATGTATCATGATTTGAAGAAATTGTTTTGGTGGCCGGGAATGAAAAAGGAAATAGCTGAATTTGTGTATGCATGTTTAATCTGTCAGAAATCGAAGATTGAGCATCAGAAGCCGTCTGGATTTATGCAACCAATGTTTATTCCAGAATGGAAGTGGGATAGTATTTCTACGGATTTTGTATCTGGGTTGCCGAGGACTCCTATGAATTGTGAAGCAATATGGGTCGTTGTGGATAGGTTGACTAAGTCTGCTCATTTTATACCGGTGCGAATGGATTACTCAATGGAGAGATTGGCACAGTTATATATTGAGAAAATAGTGAGTTTGCATGGGGTTCCTTCTAGTATTGTGTCAGATAGAGATCCGAGGTTCACTTCGAAATTTTGGGAAGGATTGCAGAAGGCTTTGGGTACTAAATTGAGGTTGAGTTCAGCTTACCATCCTCAGACTGATGGACAGACGGAGAGGACGATTCAATCGTTGGAAGATTTATTGCGTGCTTGTGTTTTAGAGAAAGGTGGATCTTGGGATAGCTATTTGCCATTGATTGAGTTTACTTATAACAATAGTTACCATTCGAGTATTGGTATGGCTCCGTTTGAGGCATTGTATGGTAGACGGTGTAGAACACCTTTGTGTTGGTATGAATCTGGAGAGAGTTCGGTAGTTGGGCCAGAGATTGTTCAGCAGACTACTGAAAAGATCAAATTGATTCAAGAGAAGATGAGAGCTTCTCAGAGTCGTCAGAAAAGTTATCATGATAAGAGGAGAAAGAATTTAGAATTCAGTGCTGGAGATCATGTGTTTATGAGAGTTACTCCGATGACGGGTATTGGTCGGGCGTTGAAGTCTAAGAAGTTGACTCCGCGTTTTATTGGTCCGTTTCAGATTACGGAGAGAGTTGGAAAAGTTGCTTATCGCATTGCTTTACCTCCGAGACTTGCGAATTTGCACGATGTTTTTCATGTTTCTCAGTTGAGGAGATACATTCCAGACCCATCTCATGTAATCCAAATAGATGATGTACAGGTAAGAGATAACCTGACAGTAGAAGCATTGCCTATGAGGATAGAAGATCGGGAAGTGAAACAGTTAAGAGGTAAAGAGATAGCATTAGTGAAGGTTGCTTGGGGAGGTCCAGCAGATGGAAATATCACTTGGGAGCTGGAGAGCCAGATGAAAGAGGCTTATCCGGAGCTGTTCGTCTAAGGTATGTTTTCGAGGACGAAAACTCTTTTAGTGGGGGAGAGTTGTAACACCCCGTTTTCAATTAATTGATTTATTTAAATTTGGGAATTTATTTTATTAGAATTTAATAAAATAAAAAGAATTATTTATTTTGGAGTATTTGAGGAAAATAAAAGAAATAAGGAATATTGGGATTTTTATGTTATTGGGCTTAGATGTTGTTAGTAAAGAGTGGGGGTGCAGAGAAATAAAGTTATGTTTGGGACTTAGGCCATTTTCTCATTTTTGGTTTTCACGTAAGAACAGAAGTTGGAATTTGGGAAAATAGAGCTCTGAAGAACGGAGAACGAAGAACATCGCTCAAGAACTCAAAGCTGCTAATTGATAAGGTAAGGGGGGCTATAACTCGATTTACCTTTGTTTATGGGTTTATTTATGGTTGATTCGGGTAATTGTAGGGAAACCCCAATTGTTAGATGTTTCTAGGAATCGATACCCTTAGGATTGAACCTTGTTAGAAAAGGGTTAGGTTCCCAATTTTTATGAATCGATTAAGAGTTTTTAGGTCCCAAATGAGGAATTGGGAGTATATATCATGATCGTGAATTTACCTTGGAAGTTGTAGGGATAACCTCAGTGTCAGTAGAATTCCCCAAAAGGACGGTTAATCCCCGATTAAGGTTATTATAATAATTGTTGGTAACTTGGATATTGTGGTGTTGTTGTAAATTGTACAAACTCGATGCGTTAGGTACTGAAATGCGCGTTTTGGCGGACGTTTTTCCGCGTTTGGACTGCTGTTTCTGAGCTGCTGCAGGTTCAGGAAAATCCTGTACGCGCTCAGCAACACGGGCCGTGTTGCACAACACGGGTGCCCGTGTTGCTCTTCTGTGTTGGAAGAGGGTGTGCTTCTGGTTGCACGACACGGGCCGTGTTGCACAACACGGGTACCCGTGTCAGATCCCCTGTACTGATAAAAATAAAATGTGCGTTTTTCTGGACGTGCTGCACAACACGGGCCGTGTTGCACAACACGGGTACCCGTGTTGCTCTGCTGTGATGATTTTCTGAATTTTTGGTTTCAGTGTTTTGATGTTGGATTTTTATTGCCATGCTTTTAGATATGTTATCGAGCATGAATTATGATATAATTGATGTGATTGGTTGATGTTTGAATAGTATGCTGAGCGATTACATGCTATTCGTAACTTGATATGATTGATGTTTAAATAGTATGCTGAGTGGTTACATGCTATTCATATCATGTTATGTTTGATATTGTTGATGTGCATGATATGTTGATCGATGTTCATAGTATGCTGAGTGTTACATACTTACATATCATGTTGCATTTGTTAATTCCCATTGTGTGGAATTAACATGGTGGCCAAAATACGTGTCCGCGATTTAATGGAACGTTGAGGTGGTAGCCGTGTCCGCGATATAATGGAACGGTGAGTTATCCGTGACCCGCGATTTAATGGGGCGGTGAAGTGGTACCACATGCATGGGTGTGTTGCATTACTCGAATATAACATGAATGGATGATTTTTCCAATGTTATATTTGATTGTTTGTATGCACGTATGATTTGATAAATGGTTGATGATGTTTGATGAATATTTGCAAATATGAAAGGTAATATGTCCTGGATATATGAATTGTAAAGGTTTTGTAACTATGAAATATGCTAATTATTGGGTGATGCTTATGATTTCGTGAATTGATTGTTATGAATGTATAACCAAATGTATATTTGAGAAGCTCACCCTTACTGTTGAATATTTCAGATTAAGGAGCTTCGTTCAGGTGCTTGGCGAAGGCTTATCGTGTCTAGTTTAGTTTCGTTTTAGTATGTCCGGGTCATGCTCTGATAGTTGTAACTCCGGGAACGTTTGGTTGTCGAGCTGCTTTAGTCAGACTCGTTTATTCCCTTTTTATTTGTTATGATATGATGTTGACTTTCCAGGTGTTAATCCCTGATGATTTGGAAATTATTATAACATTTGATTTTATTAATTAAAGTATTCCGCTGTGTAAACATGTATGAGTTACTACTAAAATTATGCATGACAGGAATTTGTGTTATTTAAAGAGAATTGTAGCATCCTCGATTATACATGCACTCTGATAATATGCCTTTAATAATTGCGAAAATTTTATTCGGGGTTTTTAGAGGGTGTTACATCGTGAATTGCATGGGTGCAAATGTTAGTGAGGCTGCATTGTTTTATGATTTCAAAGGAAGTACGGATTCAAGATTTAGGTCTGACGGTCAGGTCGAAGTGTACTTGGGGGGGGGATAATTATGTACTCATGTTGTTCACATCTCTAGAAGTGGAGGGCGATGTTATGGCTAATGATGTTCCAGTTGTGGGTGGGACTTGATGTTCTCTCAGGGATAATTATGACTTTTTGTTAGAGCGAAATATTGGATTAACTTGATTTTAGCCTTGGGGAGAACTATCTGGAATTAAACCAAGTGATTATGAAGTGTTTTGGCGATTCGATGCAGATTCTCATGCCTGAAGGTTGTACGGATTCAAGCTTCTTATTTGTTGGTCAAGTAGAGACGTCTTTGAGGGAAAAATATAATTGTTAAAGGTTGCTTCTCAGATGATATATAGCAATGTGACAACTAGTGATATACAAGAGGTGTTTAATTTCTTGATGATCCCCTGAGGAAATTAATTAAGCAAGTAGGATAGCTCTTGGAAGATGAAGCTCAGGTGATTGTGAATGTTTCAGCAATGTCGGTTGATCGTAAAGTTGTCAGTGTTGAGTTACCATTGTGTATGATGTCGACATTTTGAATGGTGATAAAGTGATGAGTTACTGTAAATTTTGTTGTTGGAGTTAGGTTAGTAATTATCGAATGTTGTTAATGCTTTTGGGTTATTGTGAATTGCGAGTCAGAGTCGAAACTCAAAGATATTAGTAGTATTGTGAAAAGAATTGGAATATTGATGTTTTGGTATGATTGGGTGTCGGTGTCAGTGTTGAAATTGTTGAGATGTGTTTGACGTGTCAGTGTTGGGATTGATGCGATATAATTGAGTAATTGCATGCTTAAATGTGTTTACTTTTTGAATTAGAATGTTGATAATGATGTATACAGATAGGAATTATAATTTGGAACATCAACGATGAAGTATGTGGAAGTTAGGGATCTTTGAGTATGAAATAAGTGGTTTTTGTAACATAAAAATCTAGTTTTTTAACTCTGGTATAATGGAATATGTTACTAGTATATGGGTAACCAGTTACCGCTCGAAAAATGGAGTTTTTGGACATTTTGACAAGGTGTAACCGGTTATGGGTATATGGGTACCCGGGTACACCTGAAGCTGACAATTTTTGCGAAAACTTTAAAAATTTCGAACTTGAGTTCTGGACGTTCAATTTGAGTTTCGTTTGAAGCGTTAGAAAGCTAAAGTGATGAACTTTGTTTTAAATATGGTTCCAGTACCTGGAATTGACTTATTTTTCAAGTTATAATGTTGGAGGGAGGTGGAGTTTTCTATTGATATTTTCCTTGGTACCAAACTTGTTTCTATGGCACCACACAAGACATCCGCTTCAGAGTTGGGTGAATTGAAGAAGCAATTAGAAGATTTGTTGAAAAGGAAATTTATGAGACCATGTGTATCACTTGGGGAGCTCTGGTGTTATTAGTTAAGAAGAAAGAAGGTAGTACGAAATTGTGTATGGATTACCGACAATTTATTAAGGTAGTGATTGAGATTAAATATCCATTTCAAAAGGATTGACGATTAGATGGACCGACTGGTAGACGAGTATGTCTTTAGTATAATCAAATTTAGGTTGGGTTACCTTCAAATTCTGGTGAAGGGTGAGGATAGTTAGAGGACAACTTTCAGAACTCGATGTAGGCATTAGGAATTTTCAGATCAATTTGTTGAGGTGTGTATTACGGACATTCTGATTTAATCTAAGTTAGAATATAGGCATGTTGAATATTACAATGTGAATTTCGACGACGAAAGGGAGGAAAATTTATGTAAAGTTGTCAAGGTGTAAATTATAGTTTGAGGAGGTGAGTTTTCTTGACCATTCTATTTAGGGTGGAGGTAACTGTGGATCCATTTCAAGTAGATGTAGTCCTATATTAGGAGGCTCTGAAGTTGGTTACGGAGACCAAAAGCTTTTTGGACATAAATGGTTATTGTCGCAGTTTGTTTGACACGAGGTCAAGAACGACATGTTGTTAATGAATGAGATGTTGGTAGTATTAAGGATATGAAGTATTTAAGAAACACATAAAAGTGTAGTTTATGCCAATTGAGAATGGTCAGAGTCGATAGATCTTTGAGGGAAAGAGAAAGTTAGATGTTAGAGTGGATTGCATGTTATTGATAGCATAATATCGACATGTGTTAGGAAAATTTTGGAAGCTTCTATCATCAACCGGGATATGGAGATGGTATTATTGAGATTGTGATTGGAATGAGATTCAAATGTGAAAATATATGGATCCTCAATGTTGTGGGATTTAAAAGAAAATTAAGGATGTATGAATGTGGTTGGAGCCCTCTACATGGATAAAGACTTCAATTGGAAAAAAATGAATTATGATGTATTTGGTATGTTAGCATTTCCTGAGTTGGAAAATACTTAACATTTGCATGATGCTAAGTGAGTGTGAAGACGATTATGTAATGCATTTGAGCAATGATGTCTCATTAACGAGATCGAATGAGAAGGAAATTATGGAAGAATATGTAAACCTCAAAGGAGATTATTGGGCCTTAGTGCTTTAGGTGACTTTGATCACAAGTTCTAAAGGAACACTATTATATTTTGGTACTGATGGTTTATGCTCCATTATGGTTGTCGTCTATCTATTGACAAATTGAGGAACTGACCACCCTTAATCTCTTGTTGATAGTAGATGGGATCATGTTGGATTGAATAGACTTGTCTTACAAGCTTGATAGTGTGTAAGGTGATTGATGTTCTATTGAGAGGATAGTCATTCACCAGTTTGCGTGAACCTAATGGGAAAATAGCTATGAAAGACTTGGAAATTATTTAATAGTTCAGAGACTTAAGTTGGTATGTGAGCAAACATTGCAGACTGGAAGGTTGAGGATGTCGAAAAGTGAACAATGATTTTTTGGTGGATACTAAAGAGAGTCTGAACATAGATGTGAAACTTATAGATCTGATAATTGATGGAAATCAAAATGAGGACAGTGACTTTAAGGTAGATGATCGGAGTAGCCTAGCGAGAGTGTGATGTGGTGCAATTTGTTATGCGGTGTGACTTTAGAACTCAGGGGGTAAACATTAGATGCCTGGAGGATTGATGCAAACCAGTGAATATTCCAGAATGGAAGTGATATGTGAAGGGTTTGTATATTATTCGTGTTACTGACATGTTAACATAATGTATTGATTTGCATGTTCGATTGGTGATACATAGCATTGTGGTACTTGTGTATGTGTCAACGTTGTCGATATTATGGTTATGTTTATGTACTTACGACAATATTGTTGTGTAATAAAGTGATAAATTTTGTATCCTAGAGTGATGGAACAAGGAGTGAGATGAACCGATGCGTTCATAACCCGGTAGAAATGAATCTTGATGGGATTATGGTGGTTCACTAGGTGGGATGTGGGTTAGTGGTAGTTGAAATGATGCCAAACATGACGCGAGAGTTGGAAAGAAGGATGCGAGAGTCGTATCTGGAGTTGTTAGTATCAAGTGAATTTTCGAGGACAAAAATATTCTAAGTGGGGGAGAGTTGTAACACCCTAATTTTTATTTATTTAATTTTATAAATAAATATTAAGGGAGTATATGTGATTGCGAGTAAGTGTTATATTTCGATGTATTGTAATGCCTTAATAAAGGGTAATTATCTTAGAAAATAAAGAAATTAAGGTATTGGGGGTATATGACTAAAAATGTCGAAAAATAGAGGTGGAAGGAGAATATTGGTCTAATAGTAATATTATTTGAATTTAAATAATAGTTATAGTTTTTATAATTATATTATTATTATTTTAATGAGGATGGGTAAGGTTGGTATTATTATTTAGGGGTCCTAAGGTCAATGTTGAAATAAAATAGAGTTGAGAATACAGAGAGAAGAACAACGTAGAAAACATAGAAAGGTTCGTAGAAGAGAGAAGAAGAGAAGGACGTCTAAATCCTAAGGAAGATAAATCTTTTTGTTTGTTTTGTTTTATTTAAAAAAAAATACAACCTAAGTCAATTTAATTTTAATTTCAAGAAAGGTTAAAATGATCAATTAATTTGTTTACAAAATTAACTTAATTAGAAAAATACTAGCCTAATATTTTTTTATGATTTTGATTTAATGGTTAGTTTAACAAGAGAAATAATGAAAACAAAAATAAAGATACAAAGGGGGCATCCTTCGATCCAGAGAGAAAATGGGGCTTTTCGATCTAGAGGGGAAGCTGCCTTTCGATCCAGGGAGAGATGGGATTTTCGATCCAAGAAGGATGTTTCCTTTCGATTATGTGAAGGGGTGTTACCCTTTGATCCAGTGACATGATGTGGCTTTCGATCCAGAGGGAATTGCTGGAATGTCCTGATGGATCACCTGTGAGGGCACTGAATCTACAAAGATACGTTAGCAAAACAAAAATGTAGGACCTGGGTATCGAAACCCAGGTCTTTCGATTCTGCGCGTGTTGGCCTATTCAGGTTGGATCTGTAACAAGTGTTAGAAACAAAACAAATGCAGACCTGGGTGTCAAACCCAGGTCCTTGATCTTGAATTATAAATGTTAATATGTCATGTGACAATCAAAATTAACTTAAGATCGAAGGTTTACCAATGAGATGTTTTGCTTTTGATGGAAATGGCTTGAAAAGTGTTTGGGCACGCCTCCTGCAAGCTTCAAGGAGTGAGTGGAATGTCATTGAAGATTCCATCGATTTGGATTACTCAAGAGTTTTTTTGATAATTTTGGTGTGGCTTATTAGGCAGCGTGTGCGTGTGAGGTAATATTTGGCCAGTGAGTGTGGCAAGAGTGTTTATGATATTCATATGGTTTTTCTTTCGCCTTTTTTTGTGTGTTTTCTCCGCCCCTTGCAATGTGCCCTAGGCCTATTATTTATAGGAGTGTGATGGTAACAACAAGAAACAAGCCATAACCATGGCTTTGAAAGCCATGAGACAATAATCAGACACATTAAAAGACTCCCCTTTTTGAAATGTCCATGCCCCTTTGAGCCTTGGGATGAACCTGAACACATTTGGCTCCTTCGAATGCCCTCCAGCGTTACTCTTCGATTGGCCTATTGTTACTTCCTTTGAATGGCTTTCTTTCAACTCAAACCAATTGAAACATCAACTCTCCCTTTCTAACTGGTCGAAAGTTGCTTCAACTCTCTATCAATCGAAGGCTTTGTAGAAGCCTCCTCACTTTCTTTCGAATTGCCCCGGGCCTCATCATTGTGCCCTTCGATTGAGTCCCTATTTGCCTTGTTCTTCGATTGGCTCTGACACTAACCAACTAAACCAATCGAAAGACTTCAGCCTGGCCAGTCGAAGCTTGGTCGAAGGGGGGGGGGGGGGGGGGGGGGGGAGGGGGGCAGCGCCCAATCGAATCTTGTGAATCAAGCTTGCATCGAAGAGTCCTAAATGCCTAATCGAAACTCCTTGTCCAGATGTCAATCGAAAGACATCCTGTTCAGATGCCAATTGAATGACCTTGTTAAAATGCCAATCGAAAGACCTTGTCCCAAGGAAAATTGAAGACTCCTGTCCTAATGCCAATCGAAGGCAACTTGTCCCAATGCCAACCGAAGACTCCTTTATCTTCAAAAAATATTATTTTTCTTTAATCAAGTGTTTATGGCGACCCATGTAAGATAAAACCTTGGAAAACATGAGAGAGCAAATTTTGGATACAACACCCAGGTTAAATTTCATTATCTCAATTTCATTGGAACTGGGGGAAGATGTATCCATAACGAGGCCAATTGAGGAACTTCCTAAATAAATCCTTGTGTATCTCTTTCTCTCTCTCTTTTACTTTTACTTGCAAATTATGAAATCGTTGATTGTGCAATCGATAAATTGAGATAATTTCTTTGTCTAATATTTAAAACTGTTTTGTTGAGTTAATTGCAGCTATAAGAGTGTAATTGATTTCTCATATCAACAAAATTAAAGAAAAATATGGTTTAAATTGATTGCACACCAAGTGTTCGACAAATTGCTTAAATCAGTTTTTTGTTACATATTTCATTGGAAATCAATTACTATTTTGTGGTTTTATTAAAACATTGTTGTTGAAAATATATTGATATTTTCCCATCTAACGTATACGTTCTATACAGTTTAATGCATATCTGATCTTTTTGATAACCGTTTGGGATAGACGATTGTCGATCTGGGATTATTTCCGCACGCCATAATTAATTTTTTACACAAATTTTAAATAAGAAAATTTCATTTGCGATCTATTCACCCTCCCTCTAGATCGTAGCCTATCGTCTAACACTTGACACTAGTGGGGGCTTATGGATGTTGTCTAATGCATTTGGAAGTCGTATATTTTTAGGCAGAGACACATGTAGGTTGTCTTGAGCCTATCAACGCTATTTAACAATAGTGTTTTTTTTCTGATTTCCCTTGCATGCGTCTCAGCACTGTATTGAGCATATGTACATGATTCAACGATGGTTCTTTGTGTCTTTTGCAATTTTCTTTCTTTGAACCCATCACGTAAAATCTCAATTCTCATCTTGCCTCATAAACCCTATGAGCAATTTGTGCCCATAAAAATAGATAAAAACTCCAAAAATAGCAGGGTTTGATCAAAATACCTTAATCTTACAACATAAACTAAAAATGAACATCTTATAAAAAAACAACTACTAAAGAAAATACCAAAATTATGGAAATAAAGATATAAATATAAACAAATAAGTTCTTAAACTTAACCCTATATTTTCAAAGTATGCAATTATCACAAAATTATAATTTATCTATTTTATCACCTCCTAGAAAACCTTATTTGACTAGATCAACTAAACCCCTGTCACTAACATGTCATAATCTTAAATTCTATGATTTTATTGTATTATGAAAGTCTTGACTATATAATTATGTAATATATATAATAATAGAACTATTCACAATGTACAAACAATATATTGTGGACCCTTTAGAAAAAATAACGGCATTCTTCAAAATATGCTTATAGATAATTAATTTCGGCTAAGTTTAGGAACACACCTCACAGCGTGTATAGAAGCTCATGTTTAATTGCTTATAAATTTTTTTGAGACAAATATAACACATACCTTACAAATTAGAACATTTATCATTTTTAAGACAAATAACTCCACCTTCTTTCAACTATAGAGTCTCAGAGTATTCTTTACTTTAATGCATATGATAAGAGCATCCAGAGTTCTTGATCTAATATTTTTTTTTTTACTTTCTCAACTAGTCATACTAGTGCATATGCATTTTCGTAAACCTCATCTAAGGCTATCGTAATATAACCCGAAACCCTCATTGACGCCTTTGTTTATACAATCCTTCTTGAAGTGAGCGGTCTTCTTGAAGTGTCTGATCTTGTGAAAATTGAAGTACTTATACTTCGACTTATCACAACCCCTTAAATTGGACTTTGACTTAAATTTCATCACTTTATGGTTTCCTCTACTCTCATTTCTTCCTCTTCAAAAATTCAAGCCTTTGTCACTATCATTAACCTTCATTTTGGTTAATTCCTCGGTTCTAATAGAAAATGAGACCTCATTCAATATGACAGTATCTTCCTTACGATAAAGAAGAGAATACTTGAAATGCTTAAAGGATTTAGATAATGAACTCAATCAGAATATAGTTTTGTCCTTATAATCAAATTATACCTTAATATTTTTCAAGTCATCAATAACTTTATTGAAATAGTTTAATTGTTACACAAAGAACTATGACTCTACCATCCTAAATGATTAGAATTATTGTTTCAAGCACCATCTACGAGTTAATAACTTGGTCATATACAATGATTCAAGTTTCACCCATATTTTCAATGTGATCTTCTTCCTTGTTACTTCCTTAATTAATACTTTATCTCCATGACATTCAATATTGACACTTCTAGCCTTATCCATCATCTTGATTTTCTATGTTTGTGTTAGATTTTTCGATATCAATGTACCACCTTTTAGCGTGTGTCCTATCATCTTAAATTGTTTAAACAACCTGAATTTGTTGTCTCTAAAAGACTTCTCAATGACCTATTTTGCATTCATAGTGTTCACGTGAAATATTTGATGATATTTCTCCATGGTGGGAGCCACTTATTGGAGATTAGAAACTTTGTTCAACCTAGAAAGAACAAAATTATGAAGCAAATAACAATGATAAATAACAACTAAACAACTTCAAGGAATAACAAAAACTTTTTGTGTAGTGTAATCACAATAAACTAAAGTAAAAAAGATTCAAAAAAAGGAAGAGAAACAAACACACTAGTATTTGTTCACCTAATTTGATCTAAAATGGACTATGTCTAGAGGCGAGAACAACTCTCAATCCTATATGCATAAGATGTTACAAGAGTTACAAAGTAGTTATATGAATTAGATTTCAAAGTTCTCCCAGAACAATCCCTAATTTTTAACTTTACTATTTTCACTAAATTGATCGACATAAAGATCCAAAGAAAAAAACAAAAAAGAAAGCTCAAATCCTTCCTCTAAGAAAATATCTCTAACAATTATGTCTGTAATGTGTTTCTCAATAAATATCTCCCCAAAATACTCTACCATTGGCCTTATAATTACCCACTAGCTTATTCTCTTGACCTTTCAAAATTATTCATAAGAGGAATGAAATGAAGGTACATATTTGATTTAGAAATTGATATCATCACTTTCATGTCTACCCTAGGCACCTCACAAGACAATGTTGTACCAGTTCTCCAAGTGCCTCGTGCATGAACCCATTCTTGCGGATGTGACTAGAGGTATTCAAAACCAAATCGATCCAATAGAAAACCACTAACCAAACCAAACCAAATTGAAACAACAAAAATCCGCATTTGGTTCGGATGAGTTTGAATCATTTTTAACAAGCCGCGTGATTCGATTTGGATTGCGGTTTATATTTTACAAACCGAACCAAAATAAGCTGCATTATGTTACAACCCAAACTTCCTTTAACCCACATCCAACCCAAACTCAAACCTATTATGCCTTAATCTTACGATTACAAATAATTTTCTCTTCCTCACACTTAAGGTTTCAATTTAAGTCTTCCCAAATCTCTCTAGCGGTATCACACATTCTTCTCATATTCTTTTCCATGTACACCTCGCCTCTTCTTTTATAGTCTCTCATCTCTTATGTTATTTCTTTTTCATCTTATTATTTTATTCAACTGTTCTCTCTTCCAATTACGTTTTTTATGCACCTCTTCTTCTCTAATCTTTCTTCTATTCTGCTCTTTCTTTTTCATCTTCTCTAATATTTCATTTCCTCTATTTTTCCTGTTTCATTATAATATATTTTTTATGTTGTTTTATGCTACTATTTTATGTTTTTTATTTCACTTTCTCTAATCTTCTTTTTATATATTGTATGAAAATTTGTTGTTCAGATATGATGAATTTTGTTGTTATTTGATAATATATAAATGACTAAATATAAAAATGTATTGTCATCTATAAGTGTATGTATGATTCAATAATTTTTTTTATAAAAAACCGAATCAATTTAAACCGCATTAATTTGATTTGATTTGGTTCGATTTTTTTTTAAAAATCAACCGATTTAAATCAAACCACATTATTTTTTATTTAAGGATCCAAATAATTTTTTACATCAAAATCATTCGAACCACACCACAAATATACTGCCGCCTTCCAAGCTCGGGTGTGGCAAAGCAATGCATGAATACAAATTTCATTCTTCATCCTTTACCAAAAAAATAAATAATAGTAGTAATAATTTAAGGCATTCCCAACATAAATTCTTCACTTTGATCATCTATCACACATATTGATGAACTGCATTTTGTATCCTTCAAAACAATATAATATATCTAGAATTGCAAAACACTCGCCCATCAACTACTTTTCTATTAGAACAACTCTACACAATCACCAACCAAAATTAAATTAATAGTTAATTTTAGTTGCAAATTTGTTAATTTAGTTAACTAGTCTAAGTTACATAAAGTGAACCTTGTATAGTAGGCAATCAATTTTTGAAATTTCATCTCTTAAATACGAATAAATAAAAAATTATAAGTTTGAATTCGCATCTATACTCATTTTTTATTACAAAATTAATTTCAACTTCACATAAAAAAATCTCTCAAATAACTACTTTCAATTTAACATAGAACAAACACGTCTTTATAATAGGCGGTGCCATGGCTATAAATATTTTGTAGTTTTTGCAATTGAAAAATATTGAACATCTAAACAAATTGGAAAATACTACAGCAGTATAGCTCACGGTTTCAACAAAAGCTTGACAACTGTAATGATGATATATTGCCAAACTATAGTCAAAAATATATTTAATCAAATTTTAAATTACAATAACAACAAATAACATAGGTGTCATATCTTTTCTTAATTTCTTCAAATTAATCATATGTAACGACAACTGGTAATGAACTTATGGTACGACATGTAATACAAAATTCCACGTGTGTTAATATAATTTGCCATAATATTTATCATGAGAATCAAATCAACCGTACTTAATAATAATGTTTGAGTTGAGATGAGATGTGGAAAATAGAATTATTGAGAAATGAGAATGAAGAAAGTAGTGAAAACGACGACGTTGGTGACGAGAAAGATTGAATGGGTGAGATTGAGATTCGATATGTACGGTTAAAGTTGTAGGATGGTACGTTGTACAGTTGGGGTACAGTTGAGGGAAAAGCATTTTAGAGAAAAGATATTACAGGGAATTTTTGTTTTTTAGTCAAATTTGTGTATCACATGAACGTGGGTTTCATATACCATTGGTCCACCACGTGAATCTTCTTTCAATCAACTTCACAACAAGTTACAAGCCATAATTTTACTACATTAACTCACACGTCAAAGACTTTAAAAAATATAAATAAATAAAAGAAATTTTTTATCCTTTTTTATTTTTATTTTTTTATAAACAAATTTATTGATAGAGAGAATTAGTGATATTCTAACCCATTTATAAAAGTTGAGAAAAGATCTCGGAAATAAGAGAAATTCTCAACCAAATGAAATTTAGTTGAGAAAATACATTAGATTTTTGTAAAATTCGTAAAAATTTTACTTGGAATAAGAAATTTCTCCTACACAAACCCACTTCTACACCTTCAATTTAATATTTCAGTTGAGATTGGAAACACGACTTTTACCACTATTAAAAATAATGTCATTCCTCAAATCTCAAATCCTGCCCACCACTGCCAACCAAATTAAGCCCTTCTTATTTGCACTGAAACCTTTATTTCCACTACTCGAAGACCACCCCAAGAAGTTCTTCCAGAAAACGAATTCTGGACTTCTTAAACACCCCGTCCAACTTTTCGTTTCCAACCAAACTGCCTTAGAAATTGAACAATTAAGCAAAAGATGCAATAATGTTTCGTCCTCCGTCGAGCATAAAGCACAAAGAGAATTGTTATCGTTAAAGACCATACCTATTTTCTTCAAAAGATCATGCGTCGGCAAACAGTTGAGAAAGTATCCCACCCAAATGACTTTATTCTAAACAAGACAGCCGTGTTCAATAACACCCTCAGTGCCTTACAGAAGTGATCCTCAATTAATGGCTCGATGTTAAACCGGGAAATAAAATCATAACTTGTTCGAGTAGTATATCTAACTAGAGGATCCAAAAGCCAAACCTTGTTATTAATTAAACTCAGATCAGGAGCATAAGCGGACAACATATTCCCGAGTTCTCGCAGTCTGCTTTGCAGCTGCAAATTCGGACCTGCAACAACGCCAAATCCTCCCTACCGCCACTACCTACCTTCCCACCAAACGGACTCCGCCACGGTTACATTTTTGCTAGAACTTAGAAGGTACAAATCTGGAAAAATAACTTTCAGATCGTTAAATTCACACCAAGGAATTTCCCAAAAAAGAATCTTCACCCCATTACCCAAAGAAACTCTAACGTTAACTGTGAAAATAGACTCCGGTGGCCTACTCTTCACCTTAATAAAATTTATCCACCAAACAGATGCCAAAATAGGAGAACGAGAAACTTATGAATTCAAAAATTGAGAGTACAAAGAACCTTACCTAGCATCCAACACTTCTCTCCGCAACAAATATTCCCCCTTGAAAATCCTCCACCTCAATTTGAGAAGCAAGGCCACATTGAAATCCTTGATCTTCTTCAACCCTAAACAACCTAACTCCATCGATTTGCAAACCTTCTCCCAACCCACCCAATGGATCTTCCTTTGCCACCCGATTCTCCCCATAAGAAAGTATTTTGATTTTTCATAATCTTATTACAAATCTTGACCGGAGCCCGATAGAAAGAGAGTTGGAAAATAGAGATGTTGGACAAAACTGATTTGAGGAGAGTAATCCGACCCCCTAAACTTAGGAATCTTCCTTTCCAATTTTCGAGTCGAGAATTCAATTTAGTTAACAAAGGTAACCACGTCAAAATTCGCCTCGGGTTGCAACCGACCGATAGGTATTCCAAGGAAAGTAAAAGCTTTTTCCTCTAACTTGCAAGACAAAAAATTAGAAGCAGTCCCCAAAAAATGGGGACTAATGTTAATGCCAATGAGCCTAATTTTGAAAAAGTTGACTCCCAACCCTGAGACAATCTCAAAACCCCTCAACATAGCTTTAAGGGACCAAACTTTCTTCCAACTCCCTTTCCCGATTAACAATGTACCATCCGCAAACTGAAGAATATCAACAACACACTTGTCCTCCACTGAAAACCCCCACAAACTCCCTGACATCTATCTCTTTTCTGAATAAGTTTGTTAAGCCTTCGACTACCAACATGAAGAGAAAAGGAGACAAAGGATCCCCCTGTCTAAGCCCTCTCTCAAAAAAAAACTCCTTAGTCATACTTCTATTAACCAACACCAACATGGAACTTGAGAAAATCATATCTTTCATCCACTAGAGCCAAACCCTTCAAAAACCCATCCTCTTCATCACCTAATTGAATCCCCAAAGATATAGAGGATCTTAATCCTGAGATCAATAACTTCTTCAAGGCCCAGGGTGCACACTTCATATTCTTCCATATTATTCATACATTCAAAACATATCCTTATAGTAAAAGGAATTTGAGAACCTCGAGGAATGATTATAATTGCCCAAACTCCATGACCATATGCATTAGAAGCTCCATCAAATACCAGACCCCATTGGGATCTAAGCTCTGGTCCTTCCTGATGACCTGGTTCATCATAATCCTTGGCTCTAATAACCATAATATTATCATCAGGAAAGTCAAACCTGATGGGCTGATAATCTTCAATTGGTTGATGAGTCAAATGATATACGGGTATACTTCTTTTAAAAGATTTTTGAGTATGATATTAAATGTCATACTTTGATATTAACATCTACCAATTGGCAATTCTCCATGTCAATGCATGCTTCTCAAAGATATACTTGATAGGATCCATTTTGGATATCAACCAAGTAGTATGGTTCAACATATACTGTCGAAGACGTCAGGCAGTGCATGCCAAAGCACAACAAGTTTTCTCAAGCAAAGAATACCGATATTCATAATCTGTGAAATTCTTACTCAGGTAATAAACAACATGTTTTTTCCTACTTGTCTAGTCCTGATGTCCAAGGACACAACCCATCGAGCCTTCCAAGACTGTTAAATACATAATTATAAGCTTCCTTTCCACTAGAAAGATCAAAATAGAAGGCTCAAGCAAGTAATCTTTGATACTATCAAAATATATTTGACAATCTTTATTCCATACAATATCTTGATATTTATGAAGCAACTTAAAGATTGGCTCACAAGTGGAAGTCATGTGAGAGATAAACCTGAATATATAATTCAAAAGCCTGAGAAATCCTCTGACTTTATTTTCTGTTCTAAGTGTAGGCATATCTCGAACGGCCATTACCTTATCTGGTTCAACTTCTATACCTTTCTGACTGACAATGAAACTCAAAAGCTTCTCGAAAAAGAAATCGAAGTTGCATTTGTTTGGATTCAAGTGGAGTCTATACTTCCTCAAATGCTGAAATAATTTCAACAAGTATTCTACATGATCATCTTCTGTCTTAGACTTGAGAATCATATCATCAACATATACCTAGATTTCCTTGTGCATCATGTCATGGAATAGGGTAGTCATATCCCTCTGGTACGTAGCACCAATGTCCTTCAAGCTGAAGAGCATCACTCTATAACATAATTTCCTCCAAGGGGTGATAAACATTGTTTTTTCCATGTCCTCAGATGCCATCTTAATCTAATTATACCCATAAAATCCATCCATAAAGGATAAACTATTGAACTTATCTTTATTGTCTACCAACATGTTAATATGTGGCAGAGGAAAATCGTCTTTTGGACTGGATTTATTCAAATCTATGTAGTCTACACACATTCTGACTTTTCCATCTTAATTTGGAAGTGGCACGTTGTTGGCCACCCATTAAGGATAAAGATATGTGACCAAGAAACCAACATCAATATGTTTCTTCACTTCTTACCTAATCTTGACAACCATGTGTAATACGGTGGGAGAACTGACTTGGGATGTTTTGCGTTTGATCCCAATTGTTGCGGTTAGCAAGAGTCGCCACCGAATTTTCTTTTATCCAAAAGGAAAGGTGGAAAAGAACAGGAAAGACCTTTGAGATTATTTCTTGAGTTCAGGGGGTAGGTCATGAAAATGGAAGGTGTTATCACCCTTTTCATCCATAGTTATCTATGGGCTCTTAGTTGCTTTCTAGATCACTTGCTTTTGTTTGAAAATGTGCTTTGTAGTGGTTTTGAAAGTATTTTTAAAAAGGCGCCTTCGTTTAGGTAAACTTTGTAATGGTTCTCGTTCGTAACAACGTATACAAAGTGTTGGACTTTTGAAAATACTTCATGTTTGGAAAGTGTTTGTTTGTTTTGAAAGTGTTTGTTTTGAAAAGGAGCAAGGATGTTTGTTTTTAAAGTGAGCAAACAACTAAGAACGTTTCTACCTACTCAAAAGTCTTTTGTTCATTTCTCCTTTTCTTTGATATTGCCATCTCACCATTGATTGGTAAGAAGCCTTATCTTTGGATGTAAAGGGATGGGCGTGGGTCATCGTATAGTCATGATAGCAATGTTATGAGATATCTTAGCATTTCTCTTTGAGGGACTAAGATCATTTGAAAGGCAACGTTTGTAGCGTCATTGAGGGACCATGATCTTGTATTTTTTGATTGTTTTTGCTAAGACATCCCACATGCATAACATGACAATTTTTATAAGGCAACAAGTGGAATTACCCTAAGGGTGCATGTATGAATAATGTGTTTGATTTGCATGCATTTAATCTTTGATTAGGGTTATCTACTTGTTGATTTTATCTTTTCATACAAACCCTAATTACTAGCATTTATATGAAAGCGATAAATTGCAGAAAGTAAAATTACTACACTATTACATCATTAGGGGGATGAGGTATACAAATTTACAAATGGGGTTTGCAAGAAATTAAACATAATTATCTATTACAATCATATTGAATAATGTACAAGAATTGAAAAGAATATAATGTGCAAGGAAATGATTTTGTTTGGTTTTTGAGGAAAGGATTTTAACCTAATTATCTAAAAGAAAATTATTAATTAAGATAAATAAAATTAGACCTAAACTAATTAAGAAAAGAAATTAAGTTTGAAAGCATTTTTAGGGTTTTTTTAGAAAAGGTTTTAAGTTTAATAAAAAATAGTATGGAAATTAATTAATTAAAAAGAAACCTAAATTCTAAATTAATTTTAAATAAAAAGAAAATAACTAAACCTAAATATAATTATTAATTTATTAAGAAAAAGAGATTAAGTTTGTTTAAGAAAATATTTTTGTCTTTTTGTTTTTTTTAAAGGAATAAAATATACATGAATATAAATATATTAGATGTATATATAAATAAAATATTTTTGGATTTTTACTAATTAAAATAATAATAATAATAATAAAAATAAAGAAAAATAAAATAAAATATGATATAAAAATAAAAGTCAGGGGGGTTTGAAATGGGATTTGGGAGTTTGTTAGAAAAATAATTTTTTGAAGCCTGACCCAAATGATGTTTTTTTAATCATAAAAATAAACAAAATAAAAAAGTTGGGCCTGTGTTGTGCAGTAAAGTGGGGGTGTGTCTCAGTAAAATACAAGGTCCAATGGCCTTAGGTCCAAGCGCTGGTTGTGTAAGAAAGGAGAAAAAATGTTGAAAAAAATAACAAAAGGCAGCGCTGGGACTTGAACCCATAACCTTGACCATAAACGCGCGCTGCCTTTACCACTAGGGTGGCTGTATCTCCGTTAACTTAACTGAAATAATAAATATATAATACAAAATAAGTTCCAGAAATGAACTTCATCTTCAACCTCTAGCCATGGTTCCTGTAATTCACTCATTTCTCATCCATTCACAAAACTTCCAACATCAAACTTGTTAGAAATTTCACCATGATTTTGAATATGTAAATAACTTAAACTAATTCTCAAAGATGAACATGAATTTCCAAAAAAACCAAATCCTGACCTAACTTTTTTCATAGATTTAAACCTAGAATTTTCTAAGCTCAGGCAATATAAATGAAAACTATGGACATGTACAACTTCAGGGTAATGATATCTACATTTTATCTTCACAAATCAGAATCAAATGATGCTTGTATGAAGAGATAGAAGTTTGAAAACTTACCTCCTGCAGCTGGATTCATGTATGGAGTTTGAGCAACCTTTGAGGATGGCTGAAACTCCCAACTCAAGTCAAGTTGCAAGCTTCAGTTTTGAAAATGGTGGATTGTGATGGAGGGGTTACAATCAGGAAACAGGGGTCTGGGTCACTTTGATATGATGTATATTAAGTGTTTGAATGGTTAAAACTTAATATGCACGAGTGGATTTGGAGATGGCTATGTGAGGTTCAAAACTGTCAAGTTATGATAGATTTTATGCAGCAGGATGCTTGGGAGTTTTGAGGGTGCTTGAACTCGTGTATTTGCTTGCAAATAACTTGTATAGTTATAAGCAAAAGGTCTTAGGGTTTGAAGTTAACAGATCTGTGAGATATAGAGTTATGGCTATGTTACTTGATTTTGAAGAAAAGTGGAAAACATGGTTTCAAGGTATAGTACAAGCATAGTCTGAGTTTATTGGAGGCTCTAGTCATATTGCTTTTATCTTTTTCATTGCTTGTACTCAGATGAAACAAGTTGGGAGCTCAAGAAGTTGACTTTTCATAAAGGTTTGCTTTACTATAATGGAAATGGTGACTTTCTCCCTAAAATGGCAAAATGCTTTGGACAATGCTTGAATCAATTGGATAATTGATCAATCAGTTGTGTAAACATTAAATTAAGGAGTGACAAACAAGTTTGAGGCCTGCAAAGTGAGGATTATGCAGCATGGCTATGGATTGGATCAAATGTTCATCATGAAAATGACTTGAAAAACAAGTTTGAAACCCTAACTTCTTGCCTTCGATTATCTTAGATCAAGTATGATATCAATGAGTTCTGGGACATTTTGGAAAGCTTGTAACATCCTCTACAACCCTTATGTTGGACATTTTTGAAGAATCAACTTGGAACTAGGTGAAAAGTTTCCATGAAGTTGGTACCAAAAATCTGCCTAACTAGGGCAAAATTTCACTAAATTGAAACCCAAGCATTTCTAGAAAAATTTATGCCCTACTATATTTTAGATCTCATTGAGATCTACAACTTTCATGTTGGAAGTTTCCCTTGAATCATCTTGTATCATGGTGGAAATTTGGCACAAAGTTGTGAAAAAATATGAACTTTCCAACACTTAGAAAAATTCTAAGTCTTAGAATTTTGAATTCTCAAAGTTGAATTTTGAATTTTGAATTTCTTGATGAACAAGTTTCATATTTTGACATGTCTTTATGAGTTGTAATCTTTGAAACTTGATTTTGATCAAAAAGTCAAAGTTTGACTTTTCAGTGTAGAGTTGATTTTTCTTCAGTTGACTGAAATTCATCTGTCAATCCAATGATCTTGAGAAATGTTTTGAGCCATGCCATTAGGTAAAAATTATGCATTTGAATCCTTGAGATCATGTATTAACCCAATAAGTCATTTGTTAGGTCAAAAGTCAAAAATTGAACCTCCTCAGTCAAAACCCTAATTTTGACCATTTTGCCCTTTTGATGTTCTGATTAAATTTCTTGAGGAATTGTGATCCAAACTTGATAAATTGACATATATGAGTTCATGATGTTGATTTGGATCAAAAATTATGAAGTTTGACTGCAAATTGACCACAATTGATTTTTTCCCAAATATAGTTGATTTTAGGTCAACTGATCAATTGACTAAGCAAAAACGTGATCCAAGACTTGAAACTTGACATGAGCGATCTTGAGGGATCCTAATGATCCATGAAAGTAATATGGGGCATTAAAAGTCCAATTGTACTTGTGAAAACACAAACCCTAATTTGAGTTGTTAGTGGTTGAGGAGATGTCTTGAGCTGATCAAACCTTGTGTAGTCTTGAATCAATGGAGATCTTATGAGAGATTTCTTGAGAAATGAGAGGGAAAATTTTGGGGTACAACACCATGTCAGGATGGGTTCTTATTAACTTTTTCTTCACTGGCAGACATTCTGGTTTAAGCGACAGTCTATGCTCAACAACATCAGTATCCAATCCTGGCATATCATGATACGACCAAGCAAAAACATCGACATACTCTTCCAACAGCTCTATCAACCTTCTTTTGACATATTCACCAATTAGTTACCCAATATTGACTTCTCTTTTGTTCTCTTCAAAACTCAAGTTAATTAGTTTGACATGTTATTTATATGGCTGAATGGTCTTTTCCTCGTGCTCAAGTAACCGAGTAATCTCTTCTGGAATTTCTGTCTTCCTCAGTCTCTTCTTCCGCTTCGTATACATGGAATTCAAAGTTGCAAGAGGGTGAATGGTCATTGTTTTCAACTAGTTTATTGTTTATTAATATGCACATGATTTATGCTTTGTTTTAGAAAACAGACAAATTTGGAAGTGATATGCAATAATGGAATTATTTTTAACAGGTTTTTTAGTTACCACTTTCCATAAAAATTCAAAATAAAAAACACATTGGATAACAAAACATGTTTTATTGATGATCTAAAAATTTGAAAGAAAAAAAAGGAAAGTTCGTACAAAGTCATTTTCACCTTGGGTAGAGTGAAAGGAATTATTTTGAAAAAGACAAAACAAATCACTTTGGCACATGAACGACACTAGGAACATCCACGACAGTCCAATTATGAGTAGCCAAACTAGTCTCTTTGCGCGTCACAAAGTAAGGTCATTCTGGATCAGAATCATCTTCGATGATGGCAAAAACAACCCGATCCCCAGGGTGGATAAAACTAGAACTGAGGAACACCTCTTTAATTGGTATGACAACAACCTTATGCTTCAATGCTCTTTCATTCATATAGGGAGAGAACCCTAAACCAACTTTGTTTTTATTCTTGGGAAGCAAGATGAAAGGATTACTGCTCAGGAGGCTTTGTTCAAGTAACTGTCTGATGTGTTGATGTAGTTCATGGCAAAGTTTGACAAGAAGGATGCTTGAAGCCTTAGCCCTTTGTCTTAGAACTTAAGAATAGTTTTTCTTTTGCTTCTAAAACAATTTTATCTTTATCCCTTTGATTTTAATGAAAATTTTATTTTGTCTTTTAAATCTTTTTGACTCTCAGAATCTCAAACCCAAACATGATATAATGCTTTTGCTTCTAACCATTTGTTAGATGTTTGACATAGGAACTTTGTGAAAGTTCACTGATTTTCATAGACCGGTTAATTAGATACCAGAATATTATCATCTTGGAATCAAAAGACAAGATCAAGATACATGAAGTAGGCTCTGATGAGCTAAGCATCTGAGAACATGTATTATTTAGAAGTTGTGAGTTTTCTAAAAATGAGTCATGCAGTAATATTATGTATTCTTCAAAAGTTGAGAACTTTCTGAGTGAATAAGGTTGAAATAAGCTTTGATACAACGTATATTTTAGAAGTTGTGAACTTTGTGAAAATGTGGTTAAATAAAGCTCTAATACACCTGTTCAAAATTTGTGAACTTTCTGAAAGTAAGGTAATCATGTTTTGGAAACACCTATTGTTCAAAAGTTGTGAACTTTATGAAATTATGGTGATCAGACTCTGACGCTTCACAAGTTGTGAAATTTATGGAAGCATAACAAGGTTGATCTATTACTTAACATTCATTTTAGAAATTGTGAACTATTTGAAAGAATGTCAATGTATGCTCTGGAAACATTTGCTCCGTTACCATGAAACTTTTCAGAAGTTGAAATTTGTCTGAAAGTTTTATGTTCAGAACCTGATAAACCAGACTCTGATACTTCAGAAGTTGTGAACTTCTGGAAGTGTGGTAAGTTTCCATTCAACCAGGCATTATTAAGAGGTTGTGAACCTTATGAGGACATGGTCAAAATACATGGTCTAAAAGACATGGTCTAAGACATGATCTAAGACATGGTCTAAGACATGATCTAAGACATGATCTAATACATGGTCTAAAGACATGGTCTAAGACATTTTCTAAGACATGGTCTAAGACATGATCTAAGATATGGTCTAAGACATGTTCAGAAGACATGGTATGAGACATGGTCAGAAGACATGTTCAGAAGACATGGTATGAGACATGGTCAGAAGACATGTTCAAAAGATATGGTCAGTTATACAATGGTTTAGGTGCTGAACCTTCTGTTGACATAATGTTTTTCACCTTCTGGTGGAACGATTCTTGTTTGTGGAAGAACTAGTGAATTAGTTCTGATGTTTGATGCAAGTTATCAAGTAATTAACTAAACAGGTTATGATACTTCATAGTGTTGTGATAGTAAGCCAGGTTCTGAGATGAAGATTGTGCCTTTCTAATCAGACTCTGATGAGACGTCAATGGAGAAGTATTCTTTCTTTATGTTACCATATGTACTGAAAAAAATTCATTTTGTGAGTATTTGGCTCAGGGGCATACTCTGAACAAGCATAAATGAGATTTTGGGTATTAACAAATTCAGCATGAGCTGGTTAGCTTTTCTGAATTTGTGACCCATGGTGATTACCCTGTATGAATTATTCTATCAAAATACATGGTTTTGTCATCATCAAAAAGGGGGAGACTGTAAGAACAAGATTGGTTCTGCATCTGGCCTTATGTTTAGATGATAACCTTACATGTTATCTTAGAGAACAATTGTGTACTCTAATGGTTTCTGTCTAGTGTGCAACTTCTGCTAAATAAGTTCTGACTTTGGTAAGAAGGCGTGTGACATCATCTAACTCTGAACTCAACACTCTCGAAGAATACCTTTGGTGTGTTACAAGTAAAGTCAATATTCTGGAATGCTTCTTATGCAATGGTTCTAAGAAACATTAGTAAAAGAGCTTATGATCGTGACTTTTGTGAGGAAGCTTTGGAGGCCTTCTAAAACTTTACTTCTGTTGTTCCAAGTTCTGAAGATGATGAAGACAATGTTTTGGTGATTGAGTTCTGAAGACATTATTATAAAGACCAAGTGCTTAAGGCTATGAAGGCAAGGGTTCTCTAGACAAGCTTTGAAGACTCAAAGACTTAGGTTTTGAAGATACAAAGTTCTGATCCTTCTACAACATGATTCATCACCATACAATTTGGAAGCCTCTGAAGATGTAGAAGATAAAGATCAAGAATAAGGGATTGCGTGTGATGGTGAATATAAAAGTACAAAAGTACATTGTGACCTTTACTTTATAAGGTGGCGTAAGGAGAAACCTTTTTGTACAATTGTCTACTAGTCTCACCATGATCGTTGGGAACAAAATAACTGGTTTTTGTTTCCTATTCTACCCTCCAACAAATCTATTTTTCATCTATAAAAGGAGGAATTGGAAGAATTTGAAATCAACTAATCAGTTTTACAAAACTACATCAAATCGATGCACAAACTCTTTTGAGATACTCTTTGCATAGTTTTGTAAATAGGCAAAGAGATTTTGTCTGTATCTTGCTATCAACACTTTTGTGTTGCTGTAGTTAAACATTTTGTAATCTTCTTATTTAAAAGCATCTTTTTATACACATCTTTGTAAATCAACGATGGTTGATTGGTTCCTTGAGAGACTCTGTGAGTCTAGATTCCCAAGAAGACTTTGGATACGATCGTGGTGGATTTTCAATAAGCTCGACAAACATGTTGGGGGTGCTAATAAGGTTGATCAAATTTATTGTGGTTGTCTGTAATCAGGTTGATTATAGTGGATTAAGTCCTTGTGTATAAGGCAAATCACCTTGCGGGATGGACTGGAGTAACTTAGTTAACAGTGAACCAGGATAAAAATAATTGTGTTCATTTATTTTTATTCACTTGTTAAGCTTTGTGTTTGAGTTGCAAAAAGATTATAATTGGTGCAACCCAATTCAAACCCCCCTTTCTTATGTTTCTCGCACCTTCACAGGCCACCAAAGATCATATCTTCCTCATACTCAAATTATCTGTGATGTTTGCAAATGAAATTCCTAAGTTTCTTGAAAACCGGGTGAAAAAAAGATGTTTATGAATGCATGAATTCTTGATTATGCCACAATCATAAACTTGGGGGTTCAAAGGTTCAAGATCAAAAACATGGTTCTAGGTGGACATGGTGACAACCATCCCACAAGGTATGTTCTATAGATTTGGAATGTCTTAAACAATAACCGGGTTCTAATAAAGTTCCCAGAATCATAAATCCATCTCTCGAATATTACTAGTTTAACGACTACTCACAAACCAATAATATTCTCAAGAGAACCTCATCCGAGTGTAGTATCGTGTATCAACCAGACTAGGCCTACGCCTGAAAGGTCACCACACTACATCCTAAAAGGAAGAAAGGGGTAAAAATGTTCTAAAGGTCTCTTATAATAATGGGCTCCCATGTAGAAAATAATAACACCATTACGACTTACTCGTAAGAAATTAGTACCTTCAAGGGATCTCATCTTAGCGGGGTTCTCATGTTTTCCAAACAAATCTTACGCCAAGAAGGTCCATATGACTATACCATCATCCTAACTTAAGTGCACTCAGTCTGGGTAGAGGACTTTTCTCACCACACAGAGATCACCAAGCACCCACAAACAAACAAAATAGAAAACAACAAGCAATAACATAAAAACATATAAACAAGTTAGGCTGAACCCGCTTAGGATGGGAGTAGGTCCCCATCTGGGTCACCAGTCTGTCGCGGAGAGAAAAATTGAGATTAAGCTATTGATTAACTTAACTTGAAAAAAACAAAAGTCGCCACCAAACTTTATTGTTTCCAAAGGAAATGGAGAATATCGAGAAAACCCAACGCGAAAAAACAAACAAAAAAAACAAAAGAGAGATGTGGATACAAGGGTTGGTTATGAAAGGGAAATGTATTGGCACCCCTCACATATATGGTACTCCATAGGAACATTTTGAAAATCTATATTATGATAAAACTGGGTTGCTTGCAAAAATATTGGGGTGATGATAAAAGAGGTATTTTTATTATTTGTACTCGCCAAGACTTTAGGAGTCCTGTGCCTATGTATCCTCATAGTGCAATATGGAAATTAGAGCCTCGTAGTTTGTGGTAAAAATAACCATGAAAGTTTCTTGATTGATTTTGATTTAAAAGACATTTCGCTGTATTCGAGAGGAAAACACAACATACTAACTGTTATACCTCAAAATGTTCCCTCCCATATTATTCAAGATACCTTCTCATGCTTCTAGGGTTTTCAATTACTCAAGGTTGCTCAAGAATTGATCAGACAAATTCTCCTCCTAAGCAATTGGCCTACAACTAGGGTCTTGCTTTTCTCAGAGAAGATTAGACTTCTGATGCCTCAAGTGGATTTCATGGTTTCTCATATGTCTCTAAGAATTCTCATGCCACGTTTCAAGCCTTGCATCACAAGTTTGCTCAGTCAATTGTTCAGATGATTGAAAATCAACTACATTGGACAAAAAGTCAATTATGGTCAACATACAGTCAAACTTAAATATTTTTGGTCAACATCAATATTTTGAAGTAACATTCATCATTTGATCAAGGGTTGGTCATGATTCATCAATAAAACTCAAGATTCATCAAAAGTCAAAAGTTACTAAATTAGGGTTTTCTTAAGGAAAAGTTAATTGAACTTTGACCAAGCACAACTTTCACATGCTTCATCATATTTTTCTCAAACAAAGATCACTTTAAAGGAAATTCAATTCTCTTCAACTTGGTTACTCTAAGATCAAGTCCAAAAATGCTTCATTTGAGAGATATGGGCCAAAACATTATAGGGCATTTCAAAAGTCAACAAAAAGACACTTTTTGTCAAGGCAACTTATATCAAGATAAATCTTCAAATGCAAAATTTACCAACATAGAGATTATAAAGGACATCTTAAAATTTCCAAAAAGTGGAAAATCACTTTCAAATGATTAAAATTGAGGGAGTTATGATTGGTGCAAGTTGGAAAATTTTGAGAAAATGCATGAAACCTAAAGTGACCAAACTTGAATTTTTGGGCTAGTGGGCTTGTGTTTCAAGGTCCATGCATGTTATAAGCCTTAATATGAAGCTCTGAACTTATTCATACATCCCTTGGATTTTTATTCTATTTATCTTTGATTTTATTTATTTAAAATTCAAAATAAATTAGATAAAATAAGAGGCTTTCTTACAAAGGTCCAAGCTCAATCCCTTTTGACCTAATTTCCTCTCTATATATTCTCACTACTTCAGACAAGACAGGCCACAAAACCGTTGCAAGAGAAAATATTCCAAAACTTCCAAAAAATTTAAAAACTAGGGCAAATCAAAACCCCTAGTTACAACCTCTTTCCAAGCAATCCAATCCTTCAAATCACTTCTAGAAGCATTGTAGGGTAAGATTCGATCATCCTTGATGATCCAAGATTCCTTAGAATCGCGTGTATGCCTCGTCAGTTTTGTTTTTTGCATGAAATTCACATTATTATTTTCTTTATGTTTAGATGCACACTAACACCACTAATGTTCTTCTGAGGTATAACAACGTGAGATTATACCACAGCATGGCCCCCATAACGACCGGACATACGTTTTCCATATTCACACCGTTTTAAGGTGTCTTCTTCATATCTCAAAATATAGAACTAATTAGCCAAAACTAGTGCCTCCATTGAACTCGTAACCCTCAAATTAGGGGGGTATGGTCCCTGTGAATCATTAACATGCTCTTATTTTGCAGGTACAAGAAAGAAGCTCACAGAGAAGACGACCAGAGCTAGGGCTCCGAAGCTTCTCCGGTCCAATTCATTGTTTTCATATTATATTTAATTGCTTGTGTTATAAGACTGGATGAGAGCGTAACATCATTGGTCAAGGCGAAGGCGTATAACATATGGGGCGTGGGTTCGATCCCTGCGTGCTGTAAATTTTTTTATTTTTTTATTTTTCATATAATGCACAGGTTTTCAATATATTATCCATGTTCCATTCTCAGATACCAACAGCGCGCTGGCGCAGTGGCAAGAGTTGATTCTGGGGAAGCCATGGCGTGGATTCAACACCCATCCCCAATATTTTTTTTTTGGTTTGTTCACTAACCTTCATTTTCTTATTTTTCTAATTATTTTATTTTTTAATTAATTAACCATAATAATTAATTAACCCTAATAATTAACTAACCCTAATTTTTCTTAATTAACTTAATGATTAAAATTAATTAGATTTTTTAGGTTTTCTTTTATTAACATTTTATTAATTTAATTAATTAATTATATTTCAATTAAAATTAATTATATTTTTAGGTTTATTTAATTAATTATGATAAATCATTTTTCATAAAAAAATCACAAAAAATATTATTTTTTTCTTCTTATTTTAAATTCATAGATCAAGTTGTATAGGTTTCGCGAATGTAATAGCCTAGACTTTTATTTCCCGCTTTCTCGTTTTTATCATGTAATTTCTTCTGGGATGTAATAGCTTAGGATTTTATTTTCTTGCACCTTTATTATGTATCTGCCTAAAGTGTTGTAATAGTCTAGGTTTATGTTTTCGCACTTTATTCTTTCTGCTACTATATTTTCTATATTACTGCTTAGTAATTAGGGTTTGTATGGAAAGATAAAAACGAACACTAGAAAACCCTAATTTCAAGATAAGTATAACTGAAACAAACACATTTGCACACCCGCACCTCTAGGGTAACCTTCCTCTGTTTCCTTCAGAAAAACAACGGTCATGTCCCTCGAAAGTGGGGATGCTTTAGCAAAGTCCCTCCGATACAAAAGATTATAGTCCCTCGATAACCCTTTGATGTTGCCTTTCAAAAAATGATCTAGTCCCTTATGAAACTACTAAAGCATATTTACGAGTTGCCTTCGATAACCGTACGACGACCCTCAATGTCCCTTCACATCCAATAGATAAGGCTACTTGCCAACTAATGGTATGGATAACACTGTCTCTAAAGGATAAGGAAAAAGTACAAGAACGACCTTGAGTGGGTAGAATACTGTTAATCGCTTGCTCACAAACTCTTCAAAAATAAAACATTTCTCACAAACATTTTTCACAAATGTATTTTCAAAGAAACACTTTGTACGCATTCTTGAGGACTGATACAAGAATCATTACAAAGTTCAAATTTCGAAATATTTTCAAACAAATAACACAAAAAAAAAGAAAGTTTTCAAAGTGAGCTAAGCGATCAAGAGCCCGTAGATAACTACGAATGAAAAGGGTGCTAACACATTCCCTTTTCATAACCTATCCCCCCTCCCCGAACTCAAAATATTAAAAGGTCTTTCCTGTTATTTTCACCCTTTCCTTATTGGATAAAAGAAAAGTCGATGGCGACTCTTGCTATCCGCACATTTGGATAAAACCAAAAAAGTCAGTTCTCCCACCGTAGTACACTACCCATAATTATGAGGAAGGAGCATTTGTATCATATTGATATGTTGAAATTTTACTTGGACTTTCTCACAAGCATGTATCAACATTCAAGTGGAAAATATAAATCACTTAACAACATATTGTAGAAGTATAATGGTTTTCATAACTACAAGAGTAGACTAATATCCAATCTTTGAAAAGGTTTTAAAATAAAAGTGCACAAAGGAACAAAAAGAAATTTGGTGAAGTTTGTCTTTTTTTAGAAGTTTTGAAAGGAGTTTGAATATGCTAAAGTGTTTTAGCATTTATTAAGAAAAAGAGTTTCGGGGTCACTTGAGAAGGTCAAGGTTTATTAAGAAAATGTTTGAAGTTTGAAATGACAAGCTTTTAAAATAGGGAAAAGTTTTGAAAATTAAAGAAGTTAGTAGGATATGGAGAGACTATCCTAAAGCATAAAGTTGGTAGCCCAAGAGAAAGCCTTTGTGTGTGTGAGTGTACTAACCACAAGATGGATCAAGCACTTGACATTGGTTAAAATGAGCATTCCTTTTCCTTTGGATTAAGCCACAAGATAATAAAATCATATAATCACATGAATCATCAAGATCAAGCATGGAAGCAGATGAACAACAAAATATCCAGATGAAAGTCAAGGTCACAAAGCCACAAAGAGAATTCCAAATCGTCAAGAAATGATAAAAGTTTCTCAGAATAAGGTAAAGTATTGAATTGAAGTTCAAAGGTCCAGATGAATCATAAAACATTAGATAACTACTCCAAGCAAAGGAAAGTACTAAGTCCTAGGTCCAATATGTAAAATACTCCTCAAGTAATGTATAGTAACACAAAGTCCACAAGATCCAGATTAAAGTTTTTTTAGGGTTTCAGCCATGTTAGAGACATACTGTAAAAGGAAAGAATGTAAATAACAATAATGTAAAAATAGCAGGTAACTAAAGTGCATAAAAGTAAAAGTGAATAAAAGGAAATGCAAGCACAATTATGTTAATGTTAGTGTTAATCAGGAATCAACTGAGTCGGGATAATTTAGCGTTATGTTAAGCAATCATAAGCGGACTTGTGTAGAAGTCACATCTATGTGAGGCCAGTCAATAGCAATTTATGTGTTAACATGTTAGAGGAATGATACAAAATCCTCCTCCTAAAACAATGTCCACAATGGTTTAAAACCAAAATAAAAAAGAAATAGATGGGGAAGGAAAGATGTTCAACCACATTTGAAAGATCACAAGGGATCATCTATCATCAATTTCAATTATTCAAGTTCATAATATAATGAGATAAACGTATCATTAATCTAAAGTACTAAAAATGATCAAATGATCATTTAAATGAAAAGTTTGAAATGGTGAAGGTTCATACAACCAAAGCATCATCCAAAGACCAATTGAAATTTATGAAGCACTGATCAACCAAGTCATGATCCAATGGTCAACAAAAGTCAAACAAAAATGGAGCAAAATAATAATTAAAAATTGATTTTAAAGGTTTTAAAATGGAAATTAAAAGGAAAGTACCAGAGGTATCAAAACATCAAATAAAATGCCAAAAAGTTTTGAGAAAGTAAAAAACATTCCAAATAATTGGATCTCAAAAGTTGGAGTGAAAAATATTTTAAAATATGTGAAAATTAATTGTTTAAAGAAAATTAAAAAGAAAACAACGAAAAATGCTAAAAAAAATTTAAAAATCTAAAAAAAATGTGATTGAAAATAATTATTGTGATTTATGAAAAAATTGGAGGAAAAAATATTATAGGAGTTATTTAAAATAAATCGGAAAAGAAAAAGTAATTAAAAACGAATTTAAGCAAAAAGAAAATAAAAGATCCAATGGCTAGCATGTGTGGCGAATGGTGATTGGACAAAATTTGAATTTTCCCACCAAAGCGTGCGAAATGCATCATCGTCTTCAACCTTGGAACCAATTTTGCAGATCCATGAACTCTGATATTAAATCTCAAACAACACATGATTTAGCTTCTACTTATGTCATCATTTATGTCTCTCTGCATTAGAGCCATTGATTGGCTCTAAGCTTAGAGAATTTGCTCAGTAACACAGAAAACCCTAATTGTTTCTGTTGTACTCCAAAATTTTCCCTCTCATATTTCTCAAAACATTGCAAGAAAAATCTCCAAGTTGCTCAAGTTTGCTCAAGAGTGGGTCAGACAAATCATCTCCTAAGGCAGTCAACCCCAAATTAGGGTTTTGAGTTGCATCAAGATCCTTGAGTTCAAATGAACTCAAGTGCTTCCCAATGTCCTCATATGTTCTCAAGTTCATCCATGTCAAATTTCAAGCCTTGCAGAGGAAGTTTGCTCAGTCAATTGCTCAAAGGGTCCAAAAATCGACTGTGCTAGGGCAAAAGTCAACTGTGACCTATAAACAGTCAAACTTCAAGATTTTTTGTTAACATTATCATTTTGAAGGATATTTCATCATTTGATCAAGGGTTGATCATGATTCATCAAGGATTGCTCAAAATTCATCAAGACTCAAAAGTTGCTAAATTAGGGTTTTGCAGGAAAAGTCAACTCAACTTTGACCAAGCATAACTTTCTCATACTTTATGAGAAATGACCCATCCAAATCTCATTTTAATAGGAGGCAATTTCCTACAATCCATCTTCATACCCCAAGATCAAAAAATTCACTCACAAGAAGTTATAAATTTGGACATTATAGGTCATTTTTGAAAGTCAACAAAAACACCTTTTTTGCCAAAGCTTATAACTTGAGTATGGAATATCAAAATTATATGAGACCAGAAGGGTAGGTTAGAGGACATCTCAAGCTTTCTAAAAATTCAAAGAAAACTTCCAAAAGTTCAAAATTGAAGAAGTTATGCATGGTTGAAGTTGGACATTTTTGCAAAATTGCCAAAAGTCAACTATCCCCAAAACTTCAAATTTTGTCAAATGGGCCCATTCTTTTCCACTTGATTTGGACTTTCCACATTGCACATGTGTCTTAGCTTCAGCCTTGTGTCCATTTATCAATTTTATTATTTTATTTGATTTTTTATTGAATTATTTCATTTTAAATCAAATTAAATCAAATAAAATCCCAAAACTTGATTACATGAGATCTTTTGCTATTTTCAGGACTTAATTATCATCATGGTCAGCATCGAATTCGTATCTCATCATATCATGTACCAAAAGATGGATTTTTGACAAATTAGGCAAGCTTTCAATGGTGGATCAAATCAAATCCCATGGCATTGATGTGCAAAGATTCAAAGCATAATTCTTGACCTAATACATTCCATGATACATATAAAAGGCAAGGGCACGAAATTGAGGGCTAGAGGCTGCAAGAACACTGAGAACAAAACTTGCAAAATTGACAAAAAAGTGTGAAACCAAAATCATCCTTGGAGGTGTTTTCAGAAGAAAAGCTTGATACCAATCGATTGCTGGGTGTCTACTCAACCTTCTGGAATCCAAAGCAAGCTCTCATACACACCAAAACACGCTATAAGTGTCACATATATCAGCTCTGTATTCGAGATCTTAACTCCTCATTCTTGCATCTTTTTGGAAAATCATTGATATATTTGTGACTCTCATGAGATTTTTAAGCTTGTAGCAATATTTAATTTCATTTATATGCACTGTAATCTCATAACAGCGTGGCTAGGGTTTCTTGTTGGATTTTAGGTATTTGCGTTTCAGGTAAAATTGAGTCTCGTGATAGGTATGGTTGCACTCAGGAGAGGGAGACGAACCTAACCATGCCTTTGGGGGTCGTTTTTATGGCCTGTAATTTATTTTAGGAATGACCTACGCATTTAGCTGCGGATCTAAATCCGCAGGTAAAGTTACAGGGTTTGGAGGTTAGGGACGGAGACGTGGCAATTTCCTAGTGGACCATTCAAATGCGCGCGCCCTTTTTTATTTTTGCTGGCATATTAGTCCATTTACTCATATTATTATTACTTTGTATATACTTAACAACTGAAATGCAGTAGCCTAGTGGAAGCAAGCGCTGGAAATGATCAATTGGACCTGGGTTCGAATCCCAGGTCCCCCATGCTATTTGTTATAATTTTTCTTCAGGTATTCCAGTGCGCCTAAGGAGTAGCTGTACATCATACACCATCATCTAATCAATGGATAGATGGCCAATGGCCAGATCTGATGGATGGAGATGGAACGTCCACCATGGAACCAAGTCAAAGTGTACACACTGGATCTCACAAAGTCAGCCAGGCCAACACAATTGGGCCATGGAATTTGCTATTCAGACCTCCAAAAACCAGGCCCAAACACTCTCTTCTCTATATTTTATTTTATTCTTGTTTTATTTAATTTAATTATTTTCATTATTTTCTAACCAATCAATTTTTTTTCTTTAATAAAAATAAAACCAAAAAATATTTTTCTTCATTAAAACCAAATTTTAATTTTTATTAATAAATATTAATTATATTAATTTAGTTTTAATTAGGATAACTTTAATATATTTTGTAAATAATTAAAATCAATTAGAATTAATTAGGTTTTGACTAACATTAATTAATTTTATTTTATTTCTTCAAATACCAAAAACCCAAAAATATTTTTATTAATTAATTTATTTATCAATTCAATAATTAATTTAGGATAGTTTCTTAAAATTCAAAAAAATAAACAAAAAAATCTTTTTCTTTAATAACAAAGGGTCAAAACCCTAGAATTCGCATTCGATTTAATTTCCCGCACGCGATCCATTTTATTCAATATTGTATTTGTTTCCGGAATTTAATAGATAATTAGGACTATTCTTATCGCTTTATTTATTTTCCGCATTTAAATTTCAAAGGGTTGCTTTTGGCGATGTAAATACCCGACGCCTTGTAATAGTTAGTTAAATTTCCGCAACATATAACTGTTAGATGTTTGATAATAGAGATGCATGACAAGAATGAATGTTTAACCTAAAATCAACATAGATAACCATTGACATGTACAAAGACAAAATAACTGAAAACAACACACTCGCACATGCGCACTCTTAGGGTACACCCCACTTGGTTGCCTTCGTAACGCGGTCATTGAGTATAGGTAGTTTTAGAGGTCGCCCTCTTGTCCAAAGATCATAGTTGCCTCGAAAGGTTTCCTCGGATATTGTTGCCTCAAAACAAATGATCTAAGACATTAGGGTTACCGCTAAGGCATCCTAACATTGCTTTGGTGACCGTAAGTCCCGCATTCGAATTGACCCCTCAAACTCCAACGACGGTGCTACCTACTCATCAATAGTAGGATAGCATTGCCTAAAGGAAGATAGCATAGAACAATTCCTTTTTCGAGTAGGTATATGGTTTTTAGATACTTGCTCTTTCAAAAACAAAACTTTTTACACTTACACTCCTTTTCAAACAAAGACTCTTTCAAACCCACAATCACAAAGAAATCAATATTTTGAAAACAATATGAGCAAGTACCTAAGAGCCCGTGGATAACCACGGATAGAAAGGGTGCTAACACCTTCCCTTTCTATAATCTACCCCCCGAACCCGAGAAATATCTCGAAAAAGGAATTTTTCTGTGCTTTTTTCCTTTCCTTGTTGGATAAAATAAAAGTCGGTGGCGATTCTTGCTTACCGCGACATTTTGCGAAAACAAATGCAAAATGAAAACCAGTATTCCAAAAAACAGTCAGTTCTCTCCCATCGTATCACAGAACTGGAGACTCTGCTGGGGAGTATTAATAAGTGGGGTGTACCTTAGGATTAGATCATTGTGTTTTCAATTGTTTGCTTTGTATGATTTATCTTTGTAGGCTTGAATCAGAGTTACTATAGATCCTAACTCGGATCTGGGGGATACCCTTTAGGTAAGTAGCAATAAACTGTGAGGGAACTGTACGGTGTATACCGATACGGTTGAAATAGTAGCTACGTTGGTGTGGCACTTTAGTATGTACCGATATCCCTTGTGTTGGAACGAGGAGAATATGGGTCTGCTAAGGGGTCATTAAGCACCAACTGACCTTAAAACCTTTAAATTGACCAACTTGGCCAAATAACAGTAGCAGTATGCTACACTCATTAAGACTAAACTCTCGCGATGATTCCGGCCGCAAGAAAAGGTTGTTAAACTGGAATTATAACCGATCGAGGGTAGTCAGTGATATTGAGATCCTCTAGAACCCGATTACTATTTTTAGGACAGGTTTAAACCAACTGAACTGAAAGAGATTAGTACCTAGACTCCTTGCCAGCCTGAAATCTAAGGGCTCTCTGTGTGACTTGTGTGCCTTTACCATGTTTGCTATTTGTGGATACTTGTGGTGTGCTTTCTATCATGACATCATGACATTGCATACATCTTGCATTGGACTAACCTATTTCAAAGACAGGAGGGATTTATCTTTGTTCTGTTTTGTAGGTCATGACACCTATGCGTAGGAACACCATCCGGATCAACTTTGTCCAGGTTCCCACTATGCTTAAAGAATTGGTTGCAAAAATGTCTGATGCTACCTACTTCATCAAAAGACATGGGCATCTTCTTAGTTTGGTCACCTCCAAATTGGACGAGCAGATGATGAGCGTCCTGGTCCAATTCTATGATCCACTGTACCATTGCTTCACTTTTCAGGACTACCAGTTGGTCCCCACCTTAGAAGAGTTCTCTGATCTGCTTGGTATCTCTATTCTGGAGCAGACCCTGTTCACTGGTTGGGAAAAGATCCTTAGGCCGGAAGAGATTGCTTCAGCCCTTCATATGACAAAGGATGAGGTAATGGCTAATTGGGAGACTAGAAGTGGAGCAAAGGGCTTTCTGGTTAAGTTCTTGGTTGGTAAGGTTAATCATTTCTGGGATAGTCTAGACTTCAAGGCATTCGAAGATATTATGGCTCTTCTAATATATGGCTTGGTATTGTTTCCTAACTCTTACTCCTTTGTTGATGTGAATGCGGTAAAAATATTCATCTCTGGTAATCCTGTACCCACTCTCCTGGGTGACATTCTTCATCAGCTCTATGCCCATACTGCTCAGAAGCGGGGAACCTTGATGTGCTGTGCTTCGCTATTGGCGAGGTGGTTTATTTCTCACTTCCCCAAATCAGTTTTAAAGAACAAATAAGGCATGGGCTGGGCCTATAGGGTTATGTCTCTCTCTCACAATGACATCATTTGGACTATTAAGGGTATGGACGAGGTGGCCATTATTGATCACTGTGGGGAATACCCCAATGTTCCACTAATAGGAACCCATGGAGGAATTACTTATAATCCGTGCTTGGCCCTACGTCAGTTTTTGCGAGCCAGAAGGGAAGGACCTCATGAGCTGCTAATGCCTAGCATAATCTTTGATTTTCAAGGGGATAGCAACGAGCAACGCCGCAGATTCATAAGGGCTTGGGATAGAGTTCACATATCTGATCCACACGAGCTGGGCCCAAAGACTTCACTTCCGATGGAGCCATATCTCAGATGGGTTCGTACCTGTGCCCAAAAGCTGGGAATGCCGTATGAAGCTGTCTTGCCTATCATTGTTGACGTTGCTAATGAAGAGGGGGTTCTTCCTACTATCTTACACCCTTACATGCCTACTGACATCGGGGCATTGAAGAGGTCCTGGATGCAGCTAAGGGAAGAGAGGGATACTTATAGAGAAAAGTATCACGAGCAAGAGCGAAAGATCCAGAAGTTGACTAGGCAGTTGGAGAAAGAGCAGATCATCAATGACTATGTCAGCACTAAAGGCAAACGACCATGGGAGCGTTGATGTCCTTTGATTACTTCCAGTTTTTATATACTTTTCAGTATTTCCTTTCTTGTAACGCCTTAAGGGCAATTTGTTGAACAATTAATTTCAAAGTTTATCTAATAAAAGTGTGTTTCATTTCTTGTTTACGAATTTGAATCTCTTGATGTCTTTGAAATCATATCATACGCATTTCATTCCATGCACCTCATAACAGGTACCCTTACAGGTTTTCTCATCTTCTTCGCTGTTTATTTCAGTATCATGTCTTATGAACCATCGACTGAACAAGCAATCAAGGCTCTACAGACTCAAAATGCCCAATTCCAAGAGCTGTTCATGAATCTAGCTAAGGGTCAGCAAGATCTGAAGACCCTTATTCTGAAAGAGAAGAAGAAGAAGAAGAAGAAGAAGAGGACAGTTCTGTTTAACACAGGTCACAGGTTTGGAAACAGGCTACGAGATGAAGTTGATTTGACCACCTCATCTGGAGGGAAAGATAGTCAGGAAGAAAGGAGGGCTCCTAGCCCTGTGGTTTCAGACAATGAGACAGACTTTGACGAAGACCAGTATCCTCCGGCTGAGGATAGATACAAGAAACTAGAAGACCGATTGAGTGCGATGGAAGTTCAGAAGGTGCTTGGTCTGGACTTTGGTGATCTAGGACTGTCGTCTGGGGATTCCCCACAAGTTCAAAGCACCAGCTTTTGCTAAGTACGATGGAGTTTCTTGTCCGAAACTGCACCTCTGGTCGTATGTAAGGAAGATTCAGCCGTACACCACTGATAAGAACCTATGGATCCGCTTCTTTCAAGACAGTCTCTCAGGGACTCATCTTGAATGGTTTTACCAGTTAGAAGGAGCCAGTATCCGCAATTGGGAAGATTTGGCTGCTGCTTTCTACAGGCAGTACCAATACAATGCCGACCTCGCTCCTATGCGTACCCAACTCCAGGGTATGTCTATGGGAACGGGCGAAGGTTTCAAAGATTATGCTCAGAAATGGAGGGATCTCGCTGGAAGAGTGCAACCACCCTTGGCTGATAGGGAGCTGGTGGATATGTTTCTGGGGACCTTGTCTGGTCCGTTTTTCAACCATCTGATTGGAAGCTCTTCGTCTGGGTTTACAGAGCTAATTATGACCGGTGAAAGGATTGAGGCTGGTATTAAGTTTGGTAAAATACAGAAGGGTGCTTCATCGAGAACCGAGAAAAAGCCTTTTAAGAAGGAGTCCAGTGCTATTTACAGTTCGAAAAGCCAGAATAGACCTGAACGCCGTCAAGCTGTCAATGCGGTTGTTATTTCAAGACCTGTTGGGGCTCCTCAGTGCAACAATCAAAAAAAGGCCGAGAGACCTCGAAGGCAATTCACCATCTCAACATGACTTTGTCTCAGATTCTGCCGCAGTTATTGAAAACCAATCTAGTAACTCCAAGGGAGGCTCCGCAGAATCCTAACACTGCATCGCCTAAGTACAATCCTAATGCCTGCTGTGCTTTTCACTCTGATAGCCCGGGACATGATACAAATGATTGTTGGGCTTTGAAGAACAAAGTACAGGATTTAATCGATGCTAAGGAGATTGAGTTCGGAGCACCAGAAAAGCCTAAACAAGATGCAAGGGTGAATGCTATCGAGGATGACGATGGTGAAGAGTTTGATATTGACAGTTGGATCTACCCAACTGCCGATGGTAGATTAAGAAACTGGACAACGAAGGATTCTATGCCTGTTTCAGTTATCACCCAGTAACGAGACTTTTGTTTTGAATTTGTAACAAACAATGTTTTAAACTCTATGGCCCGGTGTCTTACCCGGGGCACCGTGGCTTCATTTGTGAGGGCTTTATGTGTGTCATTTACATATATCATTAATAAAAGCATTGGACGTTTCTTGCATTTCAAATTTTACGCTCCTTGTTTTTATTTTATTACATATTGCAAAACAACTATTTTACACACACTCACATATACAGGTCTACATCCACTATGGATCTCACTGGTAACGACTCTGCTACTGCCAATTATGACTTCGAAAGTCCGATCAACTTAGCCGAAGACGAATGTGAAGATGATTGCGAAGTGCCTGTTGAACTTGCTAGACTGCTACTTCAAGAAGAAAGAGCTATACAGCCGCATGAAGAGCCGGTGGAAACAATAAATTTGGGTACAGAGATAGACAAGAAAGAGGTCAAGATCGGGGCAAATCTGGAGCTTAGTGTGAAGCAACGGTTGATTCAAATTCTGCGTGACTATGTTGAGATCTTTGCCTGGTCTTATGAAGATATGCTTGGGTTGGATACCGATATTGTGGTTCACCGTTTGCCTACCAAGGAATAATGTCCTCCAGTGAAACAGAAGGTTCGCCGAATGCGCCCAGATATGTCTGAGAAAGTCAAGGCTGAGGTTATGAAACAGTTTGACGCCAGTTTTATAGCAGTTACTTCTTACCCACAGTGGGTGGCCGACGTGGTTCCTATACCAAAGAAGGATGGTAAGGTTCAAATGTGTGTCGACTATAGGGATTTGAACAGGGAAAGTCCTAAGGATGATTTCCCTCTACCTCATATCGACGTTCTGGTTGACAACACCGCTCAACATAAGGTATTCTCCTTTATGGATGGTTTCTCCGGTTATAATTAGATTAAAATGGCTCCCGAAGACATGGAGAAGACAACTTTTGTTACTCAGTGGGGTACCTTTTGCTACAAGGTCATGCCTTTTGGACTGAAGAATGCTGGGGAAACGTATCAGCGTGCCATGGTCGCTTTGTTTCATGACATGATCCATCATGAGATTGAGGTATACGTCGACGATATGATTGCAAGGTCCCAGACGGAGGAAGAACACCTTGACCATCTCCAGAAGTTATTTGACAGGTTGAAGTTGTACAAGCTGAGGTTAAACCCGAACAAGTGCACCTTCGGGGTGAGGTCTGGTAAGCTACTGGGTTTCGTCGTTAGTGATAAAGGTATTCAAGTGGATCTCGCAAAGGTGAAGGCTATATAGGATATGCCAGCTCCCCGAACAGAAAAAGAAGTCAGAGGCTTTTTGGGACGTCTGAACTACATTTCCCGATTCATTTCACACTTGACTGCTACTTGTGAACCAATCTTCAAGTTACAGAAGAAAGATCAAGTAGTAAGATGGAATGATGAATGCCAGGCCGCTTTCGAAAGGATCAAAGAGTATCTCCAAGAGCCACCTATTCTGATGCCTCCAGTTGAAGGGAGACCTTTGATCTTATACTTGACAGTACTCGACAACTCAATGGGGTGCGTGTTGGGTCAGCATGACGAGTCTGGCTGAAAAGAGCATGCTATTTATTACCTTAGCAAAAAGTTTACCGATTATGAGACCTGATACTCACTGCTCGAGAAAACTTGCTGCGCTTTGGCATGGGTTGCTCGCCGGCTGAGACAGTATATGCTGACTTACACTACTCTATTGATATCGAAGATGGATCCAATCAAGTATATCTTCGAAAAGCATGCTTTGTCCGAAAGAATAGTGAGATGGCAGATGATCTTGACTGAGTACGACATCCAATATACGACCCAAAAGGCAATTAAGGGAAGTGTGTTGGCAGATCATTTGGCACATCAGGCAGTGGATGATTACCAGTCTATGAATTTTGAATTCCCGAATGAGAGCATCATAATCGTGACTGACTGTGAGACACCTGGACCGGATGAAGGACCTGAGGAAGGATCCCGATGATCTATGTACTTTGATGGAGCTTCAAATGATTTGGGTAATGGCATTGGAGCCGTGAAAATATCTCCTAAAGGCTCTCATACTCCATTCACCGCCCGACTATGTTTCAACTGCACCAACAACATGGCGGAGTATGAAGCATGCATCATGGGTCTTCGAGCAGCAATTGACCTAAGGATTAAGTTCTTGAGTGTCTTCGGAGATTATGCTCCCGTGATCAGTCAGATCAAAGGCGTGTGGGATACGAAACACCCAAATCTTATTCTCTACAAGGAGTATGTGTTGACATTGCTTCCGCACTTTGAGGAGATAACCTTTGAACACTTCCCAAGAGAGGAGAATCAGTTGTTGGACGCGCTGCCTATGATGTCTTCTATGTTCAGAGTCAATTGGGACAACGAGGCTCCCCGGATTATCATTGAAAGATTAGACGAACCTGCACATTGCTGTGACATTGAGACTGAAGAGGTAGCAGATAAACCCGGGTTTCATGAGGTGAAGAGGTATCTCGAGGCTCAGGAATACCCCGAGGGTGCATCTGTTAATGATAAGAAGTTTCTGAGGAGGTTCGCGGCGAAGTTCTTCATCAGCAATGGCATCCTTTACAAGAGTAACCATGATTCGACCTTAATGCGTTGTGTGGATAAGAATGAAGCAGAAAAGATCATGGCGGAGTTATATGAAGGTGCTTTCGGAACTCATTCTAGTGGACACACCATGGCAAAGAAGATCCTACGGGCAGGATATTATTGGTCCACAATGGAAGCCGACTGTTATCAGCATTCTCGGACATGTCACAAGTGCCAAGTCTATGCTGATAAGGTGCACATACCTCTAGTTCCTCTGAACGTATTGACAGTTCCGTGGCCTTTTGCAATGTGGGGCATTAACATGATCGGCGAGATCAGACCTACGACATCCAATGGGCACCGCTTCATCCTGGTAGCTATTGATTATTTTACGAAGTAGGTCGAAGCAGCTTCCTTTGCTAATGTAACCAAGAACGTCGTGGCACGGCTCATTCGGCATAATCTGATCTGTCGATACGGTGTACCAGAGAGGATCATTACGGGCAATGGTACAAATCTCAATAATAAGATGATCACTGAGCTCTGCAAGCAGTTCAATATAAAACATCACAACTCTTCTCCCTACCGGCTGAAGATGAATGGGGCTGTCAAAGCAGCTAATAAGAACATTAAGAAGATCGTGCAGAAGATAACAGTGACATACAAAGACTGGCACAAGATGTTACCATTTTCTCTCCATGGGTACCGTACCTCAGCATGGACGTCAACAGGGGAAACGCCCTATTTATTGGTATATGGCATGGAGGCCGTACTTCCCATTGAAGTTCAAATACCCTCTCTTTGGATCATGAAAGATGCAGATTTGAGCAAAGATGACTGGATCCAGACCCAACTTGATCAACTGAACTTAATCGACGAAAAGAGACTCACTGCTATTTGTCATGGTCAGACGTATCAAAAGCGGATGATCAAGGCATTTAACAAGAAAGTCAGACGACAAGAGTATCAAGTTGGGGACTTGGTTATCAAGCGCATTATCCTACCTCAATGTGATTCCAGGGGAAAATCGACCCCTACTTACGAAGGGCCATTTGTGGTTAAGAACATTTTCTCAGGAGGAGCCATGATTCTAACCACCGTGGATGGTGACGACCTTCCTCACCCCGTCAATGCAGACATAGTGAAAAAATACTACGCATAATCAAAGACCCGCTAGGTTGACTGGCCTAGGAAAAAATAAGGGCTTCCCGACGAACCAAAAGGGTACGGGCAAAAATAAGGGATGAAAATTAAAAAAAAAAACTGTACACCCGGCAAGTCGAAAACCTTAAAAGGCGGCTTGGGCAAAAATGGGTATCTCGGTGGACTGAAAACCCGAAAGGGCGGTCCAGGCAAAAATTAGGGGTCAAAGCGTAACACTATGTCTCATTGGATCACCTTGCATCTAGAGTTCGATATCAACTATCAAGCTCAGACGACACTAATCAATCTGATCTACCTTCAACCAAGTAACAAAGTGATGAGATGCTCGAGGACATAAAGGCAATATAAGAGTTGGAACCCAGTGGGATTATTCACATAGCTGTTTTGTTTAGTTTTTCACAAATTGTGTAAATTCTATTTACTCAGCGGCGTTCTCTTACTAGGACGTCAGCCTCTTGTACAAAAACGCCTATTTATAGGTCAAACTTCAAAATCAACCCAATTCATTTTCAAAGAAATTTCAAACTGTCTTTTCTTTATCTGTGTTGATTTGCAAAGAACATCAAATGTTCATTTTTTGATATATGCATTTGAAATTAATTGCTGCTCATGAATATTTACATGCGAAACAAAAGACGATTATGGGTAACATCAGAAGCAGGGGAAATAAAAATTGTCCAAACTATATAGTTGCTCTGTCCACCAGGTACAAAGGTAGATTCAGCTGAAGAATATGGCTAAGATATCTTCACTCCCCGCAGAGTAAGACAGTAATGATAGATCTCCCCAGCTAAGACTTACAACTGTGAATGAATCGGTAATATTCTCCCCAAGCAGAGTTTATCTACCATCAGCACTAAAAAGGCTTGATATCCCCGACAGTCTTAATATTCTCCAACGGAGTATAAGAATGCTACCCGGCAGGGTACAAGATATCCCCAGTGGAGTTAAAATTTTCCCAGCGCAATCTGAAAAAGCTTCCCCAACGGAGTTGAAAGAATCATCCCCAGTAGACTCTGGAAGTTTATCACCAGCGGAGTACAAAAATAAATCTCCCCAGCCGAGTTCAAAGGATCATTCCCAGTAGAACTCAAGGGATTATCCCCATAAGAGCCTAAAAGGTTATTCCCAGAGAAGTCACAACCAAAGGTCATCCCCAGCAGATTTCTTTCCTTTCACAAGCATGAATTCAATCCCCAATAGGATTCAATATCACCAGAAACGATAATTCATCCCGAAGGAATTTATCAGTGGAATCTTCAGCAGAACATCTCTTCCCCACAGAGTAATTTCCTCATCAGTTTATTCCCCCAATAGGGTTATCCTCTCCCGCAGGTTTATTCTCTTTGTTCGCCATCCCCAGCAGAAACGAAGAATCCAACGCTATTTTTTAGCAGCTATCCGGGAGTTATTTTCCCCAGCTAGAAACATTACATTTCCATACATCATGATACAGGCATATACGCATCATACCACACAATCTCATTTATTTTGAGAGCATCATTGCTTGATATATATCATGCATTTCATACATCATGACATTACATATGACTAACTCTTTACCTTTTCAGGGAAAGACGAATCAATAAACACCGTTGACTACTTATATGACTTGGTAGTCCCCTCAAAAACTACATCTATTGAGGGCTGTTTCAGCGGATTCCTCAAAAAGATGCTCTCACAAGACTTTCGTCTGGTTCAGTTAAATCGATTCTAAGATTTTTCTGATTCTTATCCAGTCAAAGTTAATCCAAGACCTTCTCTGGTTCAGTCAGATCGACGCTAAGATCTCCCTGATTCTTATTCTAGTTGAAGATATTCCAAGACTTTCGTCTGGTTCAGTTAAATCGATTCTAAGATTTTTCTAATTCTTATCCATTCAAAGTTAATCCAAGACCTTCTCTGGTTCAGTCAGATCGACGCTAAGATCTCCCTGATTCTTATTCCAGTTGAAGATATTCCAAGACTTTCGTCTGGTTTAGTTAAATCGATTCTAAGATTTTTCTGATTCTTATCCAGTCAAAGTTAATCCAAGACCTTCTCTGGTTTAGACAGATCGACGCTAAGATCTCCCTGATTCTTATTCCAGTTGAAGATATTCCAATACTTTTGTCTGGTTCAGCTAAATCGATTCTAAGATTTTTCTGATTCTTATCCAGCCAAAGTCAATCCAAGACCTTCTCTGGTTCAGTCAGATCGACGCTAAGATCTCCCTGATTCTTATTCCAGTTGAAGATATTCCAAGACTTTTGTCTGGATCAGCTAAATCGATTCTAAGATTATTCTGATTCTTATTCAGTCAAAATTAATCTAAGACGTTCTTTGGTTCAGTCAGATCGACGCTAAGAACTCCCTGATTCTTATTCCAATCGAAGACCTCCTATCAACAATATCCAAATGGCATCTGTAAGCCCATTCTCGACATCACGATGCTGATACCACTTCATGCGAGTGCAAATTTCTGGGCACTCTAGTGTTCAATCATCTTCCACCTTCGGATCACGAAAGGCATGAAAGCCAATCTATATCCTCAAGTTTAAGAAGATTGAACAGGGGCAACTGTTGAACCCCAAAATTTTCCCTCTCATATTTCTCAAAACATTGCAATAAAAATCTCCAAGTTGCCCAAGTTTGCTCAAGAGTGGGTTAGACAAATCATCTCCTAAGGCAGTCAACCCCAAATTAAGGTTTTGAGTTGCATCAAGATCCTTGAGTCCAAATGACCTCAAGTTCTCCCCAATGTCATCGTATGTTCTCAAGTTCATCCATGTCAAATTTTAAGCCTTGCAGAGTGTGATCGGTGGATCTGGAACTGACTGTTTATCGCTGGATCGTGAAATGTCGCGGAAGCAAGAGTCGCCACCGTCTTTTATTTTCTCCAAATGGAAAGGACAAAAGCACAGAAAAATTCCTTATAGAGATTACTCTCGGTTCGGGAGGTAGATTATAGAAAGGGAAGGTGCTAGCACCCTTTCTATCCATGGTTATCCATGGGCTATTAGATACTTGCTCATTTGTGTTTTCAAAATGTTTGTTTGCTTTTCAACTGTGGGTTTTAAAAAGTTTCTTTGAAAATTCCAGTTCGACTCTTGTATCGGTCCTCAAGAGTGTTTGAAAAATTGCTTTCGAAAGCTTTTTGAAAAGGTGTCGGTGTGAAAAGTATTTGAATTTGTTTTGAAATTAGAGCAAGTATCTAGAGTCGTCTACCTACCCTAAGGAATTCGTCTGTGTAAATGTCCTTTAAAGTAGTGCCATCCCACCATTGAGAGATAGGTAGCACCACCGTTGGAGGTGTTCAGGTCAATTCGAGGGTTCGGGACATGGTGATCACCAGAGCAATAGGAAGACACCTTAGAAGCTACCCTCATGCCAGGTTCCTGGATCATGAGGACTTTCTAAAACATCCTCTACTCGACGATCACCTTTCGAGGCAAGGGAACAGTGAGGCGTACCCTAGGGGTGGTGTGTGATTTGTGTGTCGTTTCATTTATTTTGTCTTGTCATGTTATGGGTGATCTACGCTTTTGTTTTTATTTTAACATTCATTCTTGCATGCAATTATTAACAGTTAAAAAAGTTGCGAGAATTAAAGTTCCTAAACTATTACAAAGGCGCGGGTCCACATCGCCAAATTAAATCCAGGACCCAATTTGACATAAAATAAAGAAATAAAGTGCGAGAAATATAAAATGTCCGAGTTACATGGCTTTGGGAGAATTACATTAATATTTAAAAGAAGGAATAAAAATGCGAAGAGAATTAAATCGAAAGCGAGGGCGTTGGACCCTTTTTAATGAAATTAAATTATATTAACAAATTAATTAAATTAAAAGGAAAAGAAATTTTTTTTTTTTGAGTTTTTGTATTTATGAAATTTTTTAATGAGAACTAAATGAAATTAATTAATTAACCCTAATTCTAGTTATTTTTAATTTATTAAAAAAACATGTTAAAGTTAAACCTAAATTGACCTAATTAATTAATGGCAAGTTTTATTTACAAAAATAATATTAAATAATTAATTATGGTGAGAGAAAAAGAAAAAGAATGGAAAATACTTGAAACCCTAATTCTACTAATTTTAGGTTTATTAAGAAAAATGTCAAAATTAATCTTAGAATTGAAAACTAAATTAATTAATGATTTCTATTTACAAAAATATTAATTAAATAAAATATATTTTGATTTTTGTCTTTTCTGATTTTTATATTATTTTATATTTTATGAAAATAAATTAATTGAAAGAATTATATTAAAACTAATTAAAATAAAGAAAAATAGAAAAATATGGAAAAAGAATGAAGAGCAAACCATGGGGGGTTCTGTCCCCAAATTGGAGGTATATTCCTAGTAATTCTGGCCCACTTGTCTATGGCCTCGTTTGACTTTTATGCTGGCGTGCATGTGTGTTAACTGAGACATATCATAGGCTTTGAATCCTGGCCATAGGATGGACGCAGTGGGACAAGTGGCATATTGAGATTATGGGCGTAGGATGGTCATCAGGGAGCAAGCTGCACATGAACATGGTTAGAAGAAAAATATAGGGAAAGGGAGGGGGACCTGGGATCGAACCCAGGTCCTGCTGTTTACCAAATCACACGCCTGCCAGCTGAGCTACCAACGCACTTTGAATATATAATAGAAAACAAATACCATAAAGCAAAACAAGAGTTAGTGGGTGATTTTAGCGCGAAATTCAAATGAACCAACCATCGCCTTACACCTCGTCTTCTTCTTCCTTGTTGCGCTTTACCTGAAATAAAAATCAATTGAATAGCGGGGGTTTTAAACCCCCCCAAAATATGCCCTTTTCAAAAATAGCGATTAGGCCATCTTGCTTCATAAATTGGGCGCGACTGTTGCATTCGATTCGTCCAAGTGTCCTGATTTTGACCATGGCCCTGAGATGTTCTAATTTTACAAGATGCATAAACGCCCAATTTCACAGCTTGGTAACCCTAATAACCGTCCATGGTGAAATCGCGTATGGGCAAGCAAAACTCAATCAAACTATATGGTTAGCTTTAGAATCAATCAATTAGTATGAATCCACAAGAAAAATGCAATGGGAATGCTTTAAAATTGAAATACGAATATGAATAAAATTTGAAAAATCTTGAGTTCTGTATACCAATTCTGGGCGTTAGAGTTGATGATCTTTATTCAAACACGTTCCTTGAAGCCTCAGGAACGCAATAGAATGGTTATTTGCCTTTGAATCGCCTTGGAACCCTGTTTTCAGTATTTGAGTTTTCTTGAAAAAATGCAAGGTTGTCTATGGCTTTTTGGGCGCAGCTTCAGGTCATCAGCACTAGGGTTAGGTTTGCACTTGTATAAGGAATGAATTTGATCAATAATCCAAGCCCATAGCCTTGTTTTTAATGGTTTTCAAGATTTTTTCATGAAGAATCATGCCAATTTGCACCAATTCTTTCTTCTTTTGATATGCACGAAATCCTTAGTGAATCATGAGTGATTGTCTTGCACAAAAAGATTTGAAAACCTTGTTTTGGTATTTTTCATATATTTTAATTAATTAAATGAATTATTAGCAATTAAAAATTCAAATAAATAAATAAAAATGATGAATAACTTCCCTTTGGGCCAAGTGGTTGTGCACATGCTTTGGATGATGAATCTTGGAAGAAAAAGAGGCCCATTAGCAATTTTAAGGCATTTGAAGCAAAGTTGACTTTTCAAAATTCCCAAAAATTTCTCAACTTCCACAAGACATATCTTGCTCAATTTTTAAGCTTTGATCATGTTCTTGGACATTTTGGAAAGGTCTTGAAGTCCTATAACCAATGCCTTTGGTCCCATGTCATTTTGATTTACCAATCTCAAGTTATGGCCTTTGACTTAAAGTCCCTTTTTGTTGACTTTTGAAAATGACCTATAATGTTGAAATTGATAACTTTTTGTGAGAGCATTTCTTGGACTTGGAGTGTGAAGAGGAATTGTAGGAAATGTCTTTCTCTTCAAAATGAGCTTTGGATGGAATTTTTCTGATAATCCATGTGGAAGTTATGCCTTGGTCAAGTTATAGTTGACTTTTTCAACTGTCCAAATATGGAAACTTTTGCATCTTGAGACTTTTTGAGCCAAGCTTTGAGAATCATGATCAAGCATTGATCAAATGATGTTTGTGGCTTCAAAATGAGATGTTGACCAAAAATTTGAACTTTTGACTGTCAAATGACCATTTTGCCTCTACAGTTGACTGTAGGGCAATTAGGGTTTTTGACTGTGCAATTTTGTGCTGTAAGTCTTGAAACTTGGCATGAGGATGCTTGACCATGTTTATAAGCATGTGGGACTTGATTGGACCCTTGGAAACTTCAATTACTTTGTCAGAACCAAAACCCTAATTTTTGACTGTTAGGAGGCCCTTGAACTGTGCAACCCTTGGGGAGATTTTGAAGCTTGCTCTTTGCAAATTTTGAAGAATATGGGAGGGCAAATTTTGGGGTACAACAGTTGCCCCTGTTCAATCTTCTTAGACCTGAGGATGCAGATTGGCTGACGTGCCTTTCGTAATCCGAAGGTGGAAGATGATTGAACACTAGAGTGCCCAGAAATTTGCGCTCACATAGTAGTGTGATGGTGGGGAATGGGCTTATAGATGCCATTTGGAGATTGATGGATAGGATGATGGGCTTATAGATGCCATGCTAAGAGGTGATGGATAGGTGGATGGGCTTATAGATGCCATCTGGGTGTCGATCGCGTAAGAGATTCCTCAGCAAGAGTTTGCGTGCCTGCAAAAGAAAATGATTACCTGACCTGTTACAGGAGCTGGTCTTCAAACTCTTTGTGTAGATATGTCCTGATTGGTTACAGGAATTGGATCTGGAGCTTCAAAAGGTGATGAATGAACCAGGGATAGTTACTACCTCAACAGGAACGGTGAGAGAACCTTGGATGACTACTACCTCAACAGGAACGCTGAGAGAATCTTGGGCGACTTCAACCTCAACAGTAACGCTGAGAGAATCTTGGGGCAATTACTACCTCCGCAGTAACGGGGAGAGAACCATAGGCGACTTCAACCTCAACAGTATCATTGAGAGAATCTTGGACGACTTCAACCTCAACAGTAACGCTGAGAGGATCTGGGGATGATTACTACCTCCGCAGTAACGGGGAGAGAACCATAGGCGACTTCAACCTCAACAGTAATCATTGAGAGAATCTTGGACGACTTCAACCTCAACAGTAACGCTGAGAGAATCTGGGGATGATTACTACCTCCGCAGTAACGGGGAGAGAACCATAGGTGATTTCAACCTCAACGGTATCATTGAGAGAATTTTGGACGACTTCAACCTCAACAGTAACGCTGAGAGAATCTGGGGATGATTACTACCTCCGCAGTAACGGGGAGAGAACCATAGGCGACTTCAACCTCAACAGTAATCATTGAGAGAATCTTGGACGACTTCAACCTCAACAGTAACGTTGAGAGAATCTTGGGCGACTTCTACCTCAACAGTAATCATTGAGAGAATCTTGGACGACTTCAATCTCAACAGTAACGCTGAGAGAATCTTGGGCGACTTCTACCTCAACAGTAACGCTGAGAGAATCTTGGACGACTTCAACCTCAACAGTAACGCTGAGAGAATCTTGGATATCTTCTACTGAGTCTTTATCAGAAAAATCTGTTAGGGGTCGATTTAGCTGGACTAGAGAAGGCCTTTGACTGGATAAGAAACAGAAAAATCTTAGGGTCGATTTAACTGAAGCGGTCTAGGTCTTGAAATCTTCAACTGGATAAGAAACAGGGAGATCTTAGGGTCGATCTGACTGAACCAGAGAAGGCCTTGGACTGGATAAGAAACAGAAAAATCTTAGGGTCGATTTAACTGAACCGGTCTAGGTCTTGAAATGTCTTCAACTGGATAAGAAACAGGGAGATCTTAGGGTCGATCTGACTGAACCAGAGAAGGCCTTTGACTGGATAAGAAACAGAAAAATCTTAGGGTCGATTTAACTGAACCGGTCAAGGTCTTGGAATGTCTTCAACTGGATAAGAAACAGGGAGATCTTAGGGTCGATCTGACTGAACCAGAGAAGGCCTTGGACTGGATAAGAAACAGAAAAATCTTAGGGTCGATTTAACTGAACCGGTCTAGGTCTTGAAATCTTCATCTGGATAAGAAACAGGGAGATCTTAGGGTCGATCTGACTGAACCAGAGAAGGCCTTTGACTGGATAAGAAACAGAAAAACCTTAGGGTCGATTTAACTGAACCGGTCTAGGTCTTAAAATATAGCTGAGAACTTAACTGGATCTTTCCTGAAAGGTAGAGGTCAGTCATATGCAATGCATGATATGAATCAAGCAATGATGTTCTCGACATAAATGAGATTTGTAAGATGTGATGCGTATAGGCATGCTATAATGATGTATGTGATGTTTATGAATGTATGTTTTCGTCTTAGGAAGATAAATCCTTGACGGGTGCCGGGAAGTCATATCCTGGGCTGATGTTGAAGAATAGATTTTTTGCCTTCGCTGGGGATGATAGTTGCAAGAATACCGGTAGGAGAAGATAACTCCGTTGGGGAATAAGCTTGGCGAATGGATTACTCTGCGGGGAGAAAAGTACTCTAGCGATCTTGCTGGGAAGCAAGACTCTGTAGGGAGAGAGGTAATTTGTGAGTAGTTGATAATAACTTGCTGGGGATACCCTTGTTGTGTTGGAAGTGTTAATAGACTTCGCTGGGGATAAGAAGACTTCGTCGAGGACGCTCTTTCCGTGGCTTTAGGCTGAGGATAACCCAGTTATATCCTGGTAGGGAAATAAATCTTTGAATAAAGTCGGGAAATGCGTTTGTGCCCTGCGAGGATAAGCTTCCAGAATCTATTGGGGATAAGCTTGTTGCTTGGGGAGATGGATTCCAACTTTCCTGGGGAACTAGATTGGACTCTCTTGGGGAAGTTTTGAGATGTAATTTTTGTAAGTTGAAAGATGGAACCTATGTAGGGTCGCCTGATGATGAGCTCGTGTAAAACTGCATCTTGGAGGAAGGAAACCTGTGTAGGGTTTACTGACGACGAGTCCGTGTAAAACTGCATCTTTGGGGAGAGAGAACCTGTGTAGGGTTTCTTCGGGATAAGTTCGTGTAAAACTTTTGGCGGAACCGGGGTAAGGTTATCGCGGGATAAGTTTGTGTAAAACTTCTTGATGAGCCGGGGTAAGGTCATCTTGAGATAAGTCCGTGTAAGACTTCAGGAGGAACCGGGGTAAGGCTACTGCAGGATAAGTTCGTGTAAAACTTTTTGATGAACCAGAGTAAGGTCATCTTGAGATAAGTCCGTGTAAGACTTCAGGAGGAACCGGGGTAAGGCTACCTGGGGGTAAGTTCGTGTAAAACTTCTTGATAAATCCGTGTAAGACTTGGTCTTGAAAGTTGAGAAGGAACCGGTGTAGGGTTTCCTGATGGATGATCAAGTGGATGATTGTCCTGTTTAGTTTCGGATGTTTAACCCACGATCTGGAATTTGTAAAGGTAGATGGTAATCATCTTTGTATTAACCTTTCCTTGGTACTTTGGTTGACAGAGCAACTGGATTGCCTGGACGGCTCATTACTGCCCCTGTTTCTGAGGTGGGAGAGGAAGACCTGTGGAGGTGCTTGATGACTGCCGATTGACAACTCTTCTTCTGGTAGGCAAGTGGCGAGATGCCAGGACATAGTCGTACGCTTTAATCCCTAACTTTTGCCTGGACCGCCCTTTCGGGTTTTCAGTCCACCGGGATACCCTTTTTTGCCTAAGCCGCCTTTTCAGGTTTTCGACTTGCCGGGTGTATAGATTTTTTCATTTCATCCCTTATTTTGCCCGAACCCTTTTGGTTCGCCGGGAAGCCCTTATTTTTGCCTAGGTGTGTCAACCTAGCGGGTCTTTGATTTTGCGTAGTATTTTTCGACTATATCCATGCTCTCAGAATGTAGGGAATTACCCCTGTCAGTAGTGTAGTGTTGCCATACTACCAGAAGATCTTTGTTTGATCGTCCAAGATTTGTTGTTGGAGTGCCCCAAGCGACTCAGGCGGAGATTTGCCCCAGGCTATTTGGCCTTTGAGAGATTCTCCGAATCTTGACTTAACTGTCCCAGATGATGGGCAATAGTCATGCCATGCCCCTTGATTGGAAGTGATTTTGTTCACTAGGTATTCATCGTGCAAGTTTCCATGCTGTTCAAACAAATAGTCATATGCAAACAATGTTATATCAAAAATGCAAAGCTTATGTCTGTCTTGAAGATTTTGAAAATGCATTCTTTTTCATAAAACAAGTGAATGTTTGTAAAACGTGATGTCAACTCCGTATTTACCATAGGCCTTAAGGAGTCAGGATACCTTTCGTAACAGTATGCTTTCGAACTAACCCATGCTTCAGCTAGGACTTTTGAGGTTTATAACGTGGTTTGGTTCACGGTTTAAGAAACAAAAGATAAAGGCTCAAATTATTTGTACCCACCCGCTCTTCGTGATGTTCTTCAAACCTAGACTCAGCTGATCGTGCGTTTAGACCTTGTTTGAGTCTTTGCTCTGATATACCAGTGATGGTTCGAATGTTGACAATTTATTTTGAATAGGCAGTCATTTCTTTTTTTGTGTTGAGGGTTTGTATGACCTCTTGCTTTTTGATTTTGCTATCCCTATTTTTTTTGCCTGAACTGTTTCTTTTGTGATTACAGTCAGCGGGATGCCCCAGTTTTGTAAGTCTCCTTCATAGGTTTTGACTTAATGGGTTGTTATTTTTTTGAGATATAATGACTGCCTATCCTTATGATTATTCGGAACCATCACTGTTTTTGTTTTGTTTTGTAAGGACCTCTTTGGTGCCGTATGTTATGCACTTGGATCAACTGAGAGAACTACCCTGCCCCAGGTTATGATTAAGGGTTTTAATTTTCGAAAAGAAAAACTCCTACTTCTTTGGCTCAGAGGGGTTGACGAGGGATTATCTTCCTTATAACTCCAGTGTTTAGGGATTTGAAACAATGCCTGTACTTCATCAGCGGGGTCTGTTCAAAAGCATACTGTAAAGATCGTGGTATCGTTTTCGTCATCCTCCCTCAAGAGGCTTAGAATTATTGAGAGTTGATCATCAGAAAAAATATGAAAATAATTTACGTATAGTGAATACGAATATATTGCTTCAAAACAGACATATGCGATGCATTAATGAAATAACAACGTTTAACATGAGTAAATGTTTGAACAAAGGAAAGTTACAATTTGAACATTCGAATGAACAAAAGTTTTCTAGTCTCAGGGCTTGTTACTTCAAGTGGTGAGCCTTGGAGGGATGGTAGAAAAACTCAGCTTGACCATCTTGTGTGAACTCCAAAGCTCCTTCATCAATCAGGTCCTGGATCTTGTTCTTCAGAGCCCAACACTCATTTGTATCATGTCCTGGACTGGCAGAGTGGTAGGCACACCTTTTATTGGGATGATAGGTAGGAGATGCTGTGTTGGGGTTCCGGGGATGAGCCCTCAATGTGATCAGATTCAATCTCAACAGGCGTTGTAAAGCTTGAAACAGTGACATGTTGAGCTGGGTGAATTGCCTCCTGGGCTTGTCTGGATGAAGTTGGTGAGGTTGATGATGAATTTGGGACACTGGAGCCATTTGAGGAGCTCTCCCCTTATCTCCTTGTCTCAAAGGTGGTTGAACGATGACTGGCTCTTTACCCTTAGACGTTTGCCCCAGTTGGTTACCCCGAAGCAGTTGGTTGACGAGAACCCCGAGCTCTTCTTGTCTTTGAGCTAAGTCTTGGATGATAGTCACCTGCCCCAGCATCTGGGCTCTCATTGCATCCACTTCCATTTGCAGATGTTTCAGCCGTTCGTCCTCAGCGCTGTTCCTGACCAAAGTCTCCATGAGAAGTGTCCTTAGCTCCTCCTGCCCCTTGGATAGATTCAGGAGGATTTCCCTGAACCGAGTCTCTTGAGCAAGAAGGTCCTGGTTATCTTGTTGGGAAGCCATTGCTGAAATAAACAGCGGAGAAGGTAAGCAACCTGTAGAGAAAGGGTACCTGTTATGCAATGATATGTATGATATGCATGCAATGTTTTCAAGGATCTCGCGGGGTAAACAAGAAAATTGTTAGAATTTGAACCCGGTAGCTTGATTGAAGGAACTTCCTGTTGTAGAGAGTCCTTCTTCAAGGGTCAAAGGCTCACCATATCCAGTGGGTCATAGCCCCTGACAATCTTGGCTCGGGGACCCTTCTACAAGTGTCAAAGCTCACCATATCCAGTGGGTCATAGCCTCTGACAACCTTGGCTAGAGGAAAATAAATCCTCTTTGCCCCTTGTTAGATGTTTGATTCATCATGACCTGCATCACAAGCCCTTGAGGTCCTTGAAATGGGTTAGGATGTATGCAAGGGTATGATGTTATGCTATGCATGGGGTGATGTAAGTAACCCTGTTATGAGTCTCAATTAAGGACTCTAAATAAAGCCTGCAAGAAACATAGTACACCCTGTTAGGAGTCCCAATTAAGGACAAAACCTGCAAGAAACTTGGTAACCCTGTTATGAGTCCCGATTAAGGACTATAAACAAAACCTGCAAGTAGTTCATGTGTCAGATAACAAGCATGCAAGTAGTCAAGTACGAAGGCACACAAGTCACACAAGACAAGCCCTTAGGGTTTAGGCCAGCATGGGGTTTGGGTAGTACCCTCTTGAAGTTGGTGGGCTCAAAACCTGTCCTATTAGAAGTAACCGGATTCTAAGGGTCCCAATATCACGGGATTGCTTTCATTGTTCATCGTTTCGATTTAGCCACTGAACTGGCGACCGAAATATTCCAGGAAAGCAACCCTCAATTGAGTGTAGTATCGAGTATCAACCAACCTCGGACTGCACCAAAGTCAGTTATCTCACTACCCTAAAGAGGCCAAGATAGTTCAATTAAGGTTCCTAAGGTCAGTTGATGCTTCACGACACCACGCGGAGGCCCCGTACTCTCCTTGACTGAACTCAAGGGTTACCGGTACAAACCAAAGTGCCACATCAACGTAGCAGACTGTTTCAACCATGTCGGTATACCCCGCACAGTTCCCTCACAGCCTTGTTGCTACTTTCTAAGAAGGTATCCCCAGATCCGGGTTAGGATCTATAGAACTCCCAAGATAGTCCCACAATTTAAAGCAAGCAAAGAAAGCAATTGAAAACACAGTTATGAACTAACCCTAAGGTACACCTCACTTTATAAAGGGTCCCCAGCAGAGTCGCCAGTTCTGTGATCGGTGGATCTGGAACTGACTGTTTATCGCTGGTTCACAAAATGTCGCGGAAGCAAGAGTCGCCACCGTCTTTTATTTTCTCCAAATGGAAAGAACAAAAGCACAAAAAAATTCCTTATAGAGATTGCTCTCGGTTCGGGAGGTAGATTATAGAAAGGGAAGGTGTTAGCACCCTTTCTATCCATGGTTATCCATGGGCTCTTAGATACTTGCTCATTTGTGTTTTCAAAATGTTTGTTTGCTTTTCAACTGTGGGTTTTAAAAAGTTTCTTTGAAAATTCCAGTTCGACTCTTGTATCGGTCCTCAAGAGTGTTTGAAAAATTGCTTTCGAAAGCTTTTTGAAAAGGTGTCGGTGTGAAAAGTATTTGAATTTGTTTTGAAATTAGAGCAAGTATCTAGAGTCGTCTACCTACCCTAAGGAATTCGTCTGTGTAAATGTCCTTTAAAGTAGTGCCATCCCACCATTGAGAGATAGGTAGCACCACCGTTGGAGGTGTTCGGGTCAATTCGAGGGTTCGGGACATGGTGATCACCAGAGCAATAGGAAGACACCTTAGAAGCTACCCTCATGCCAGGTTCTCGGATCATGAGGACTTACTAAAACATCCTCTACTCGACGATCACCTTTCGAGGCAAGGCAACAGTGAGGCGTACCCTAGGGGTGGTGTGTGATTTGTGTGTCGTTTCATTTATTTTGTCTTGCCATGTTATGGGTGATCTACGCTTTTGTTTTTATTTTAACATTCATTCTTGCATGCAATTATTAACAGTTAAAAAAGTTGCGAGAATTAAAGTTCCTAAACTATTACAAAGGCGCGGGTCCACATCGCCAAATTAAATCCAGGACCCGATTTGACATAAAATAAAGAAATAAAGTGCGAGAAATATAAAATGTCCGAGTTACATGGCTTTGGGAGAATTACATTAATATTTAAAAGAAGGAATAAAAATGCGAAGAGAATTAAATCGAAAGCGAGGGCGTTGGACCCTTTTTAATGAAATTAAATTATATTAACAAATTAATTAAATTAAAAGGAAAAGAAATTTTTTTTTTTGAGTTTTTGTATTTATGAAATTTTTTAATGAGAACTAAATGAAATTAATTAATTAACCCTAGTTCTAGTTATTTTTAATTTATTAAAAAAACATGTTAAAGTTAAACCTAAATTGACCTAATTAATTAATGGCAAGTTTTATTTACAAAAATAATATTAAATAATTAATTATGGTGAGAGAAAAAGAAAAAGAATGGAAAATACTTGAAACCCTAATTCTACTAATTTTATGTTTATTAAGAAAAATGTCAAAATTAATCCTAGAATTGAAAACTAAATTAATTAATGATTTCTATTTACAAAAATATTAATTAAATAAAATATATTTTTGATTTTTGTCTTTTCTGATTTTTATATTATTTTATATTTTATGAAAATAAATTAATTGAAAGAATTATATTAAAACTAATTAAAATAAAGAAAAATAGAAAAATATGGAAAAAGAATGAAGAGCAAACCATGGGGGGTTCTGTCCCCAAATTGGAGGTATATTCCTAGTAATTCTGGCCCACTTGTCTATGGCCTCGTTTGACTTTTATGCTGGCGTGCATGTGTGTTGACTGAGACATATCATAGGCTTTGAATCCTGGCCATAGGATGGACACAGTGGGACAAGTGGCATATTGAGATTATGGGCGTAGGATGGTCATTAGGGAGCAAGCTGCACATGAACATGGTTAGAAGAAAAATATAGGGAAAGGGAGGGGGACCTGGGATCGAACCCAGGTCCTGCTGTTTACCAAATCACACGCCTGCCAGCTGAGCTACCAACGCACTTTGAATATATAATAGAAAACAAATACCATAAAGCAAAACAAGAGTTAGTGGGTGATTTTAGCGCGAAATTCAAATGAACCAACCATCGCCTTACACCTCGTCTTCTTCTTCCTTGTTGCGCTTTACCTGAAATAAAAATCAATTGAATAGCGGGGGTTTTAAACCCCCCCAAAATATGCCCTTTTCAAAAATAGCGATTAGGCCATCTTGCTTCATAAATTGGGCGCGACTGTTGCATTCGATTCGTCCAAGTGTCCTGATTTTGACCATGGCCCTGAGATGTTCTAATTTTACAAGATGCATAAACGCCCAATTTCACAGCTTGGTAACCCTAATAACCGTCCATGGTGAAATCGCGTATAGGCAAGCAAAACTCAATCAAACTATATGGTTAGCTTTAGAATCAATCAATTAGTATGAATCCACAAGAAAAATGCAATGGGAATGCTTGAAAATTGAAATACGAATATGAATAAAATTTGAAAAATCTTGAGTTCTGTATACCAATTCTGGGCGTTAGAGTTGATGATCTTTATTCAAACACGTTCCTTGAAGCCTCAGGAACGCAATAGAATGGTTATTTGCCTTTGAATCGCCTTGGAACCCTGTTTTCAGTATTTGAGTTTTCTTGAAAAAATGCAAGGTTGTCTATGGCTTTTTGGGTGCAGCTTCAGGTCATCAGCACTAGGGTTAGGTTTGCACTTGTATAAGGAATGAATTTGATCAATAATCCAAGCCCATAGCCTTGTTTTTAATGGTTTTCAAGATTTTTTCATGAAGAATCATGCCAATTTGCACCAATTCTTTCTTCTTTTGATATGCACGAAATCCTTAGTGAATCATGAGTGATTGTCTTGCACAAAAAGATTTGAAAACCTTGTTTTGGTATTTTTCATATATTTTAATTAATTAAATGAATTATTAGCAATTAAAAATTCAAATAAATAAATAAAAATGATGAATAACTTCCCTTTGGGCCAAGTGGTTGTGCACATGCTTTGGATGATGAATCTTGGAAGAAAAAGAGGCCCATTAGCAATTTTAAGGCATTTGAAGCAAAGTTGACTTTTCAAAATTCCCAAAAATTTCCCAACTTCCACAAGACATATCTTGCTCAATTTTTAAGCTTTGATCATGTTCTTGGACATTTTGGAAAGGTCTTGAAGTCCTATAACCAATGCCTTTGGTCCCATGTCATTTTGATTTACCAATCTCAAGTTATGGCCTTTGACTTAAAGTCCCTTTTTGTTGACTTTTGAAAATGACCTATAATGTTGAAATTGATAACTTTTTGTGAGAGCATTTCTTGGACTTGGAGTGTGAAGAGGAATTGTAGGAAATGTCTTTCTCTTCAAAATGAGCTTTGGATGGAATTTTTCTGATAATCCATGTGGAAGTTATGCCTTGGTCAAGTTACAGTTGACTTTTTCAATTGTCCAAATATGGAAACTTTTGCATCTTGAGACTTTTTGAGCCAAGCTTTGAGAATCATGATCAAGAATTGATCAAATGATGTTTGTGGCTTCAAAATGATATGTTGACCAAAAATTTGAACTTTTGACTGTCAAATGACCATTTTGCCCCTACAATTGACTGTAGGGCAATTAGGGTTTTTGATTGTGCAATTTTGTGCTGTAAGTCTTGAAACTTGGCATGAGGATGCTTGACCATGTTTATAAGCATGTGGGACTTGATTGGACCCTTGGAAACTTCAATTACTTTGTCAGAACCAAAACCCTAATTTTTGACTGTTAGGAGGCCCTTGAACTGTGCAACCCTTGGGGAGATTTTGAAGCTTGCTCTTTGCAAATTTTGAAGAATATGGGAGGGAAAATTTTGGGGTACAACAGTTGCCCCTGTTCAATCTTCTTATACCTGAGGATGCAGATTGGCTGACGTGCCTTTCGTAATCCGAAGGTGGAAGATGATTGAACACTAGAGTGCCCAGAAATTTGCGCTCACATAGTAGTGTGATTGTGGGGAATGGGCTTATAGATGCCATTTGGAGATTGATGGATAGGATGATGGGATTATAGATGCCATGCTAAGAGGTGATGGATAGGTGGATGGGCTTATAGATGCCATCTGGGTGTCGATCGCGTAAGAGATTCCTCAGCAAGAGTTTGCGTGCCTGCAAAAGAAAATGATTACCTGACCTGTTACAGGAGCTGGTCTTCAAACTCTTTGTGTAGATATGTCCTGACTGGTTACAGGAATTGGATCTGGAGCTTCAAAAGGTGATGAATGAACCAAGGATAGTTACTACCTCAACATGAACGGTGAGAGAACCTTGGATGACTACTACCTCAACAGGAACGCTGAGAGAATCTTGGGCGACTTCAACCTCAACAGTAACGCTGAGAGAATCTTGGGGCGATTACTACCTCCACAATAACGGGGAGAGAACCATAGGCGACTTCAACCTCAACAGTATCTTTGAGAGAATCTTGGACGACTTCAACCTCAACAGTAACGCTGAGAGGATCTGGGGATGATTACTACCTCCGCAGTAACGGGGAGAGAACCATAGGCGACTTCAACCTCAACAGTAATCATTGAGAGAATCTTGGACGACTTCAACCTCAACAGTAACGCTGAGAGAATCTGGGGATGATTACTACCTCCGCAGAAACGGGGAGAGAACCATAGGCGATTTCAACCTCAACAGTATCATTGAGAGAATCTTGGACGACTTCAACCTCAACAGTAACGCTGAGAGAATCTGGGGATGATTACTACCTCCGCAATAACGGGGAGAGAACCATAGGCGACTTCAACCTCAACAGTAATCATTGAGAGAATCTTGGACGACTTCAACCTCAACAGTAACGTTGAGAGAATCTTGGGCGACTTCTACCTCAACAGTAATCATTGAGAGAATCTTGGATGACTTCAACCTCAACAGTAACGCTGAGAGAATCTTGGGCGACTTCTACCTCAACAGTAACGCTGAGAGAATCTTGGACGACTTCAACCTCAACAGTAACGCTGAGAGAATCTTGGATATCTTCTACTGAGTCTTTATCAGAAAAATCTGTTAGGGGTCGATTTAGCTGAACTAGAGAAGGCCTTTGACTGGATAAGAAACAGAAAAATCTTAGGGTCGATTTAACTGAACCGGTCTAGGTCTTGAAATCTTCAACTGGATAAGAAACAGGGAGACCTTAGGGTCGATCTGACTGAACCAGAGAAGGCCTTGGGCTGGATAAGAAACAGAAAAATCTTAGGGTCGATTTAACTGAACCGGTCTAGGTCTTGAAATGTCTTCAACTGGATAAGAAACAGGGAGATCTTAGGGTCGATCTGACTGAACCAGAGAAGGCCTTTGACTGGATAAGAAACAGAAAAATCTTAGGGTCGATTTAACTGAACCGGTCTAGGTCTTGAAATCTTCATCTGGATAAGAAACAGGGAGATCTTAGGGTCGATCTGACTGAACCAGAGAAGGCCTTTGACTGGATAAGAAACAGAAAAACCTTAGGGTCGATTTAACTGAACCGGTCTAGGTCTTAAAATATAGCTGAGAACTTAACTGGATCTTTCCTGAAAGGTAGAGGTCAGTCATATGCAATGCATGATATGAATCAAGCAATGATGTTCTCGACATAAATGAGATTTGTAAGATGTGATGCGTATAGGCATGCTATAATGATGTATGTGATGTTTATGAATGTATGTTTTCGTCTTAGGAAGATAAATCCTTGACGGGTGCCGGGAAGTCATATCCTGGGCTGATGTTGAAGAATAGATTTTTTGCCTTCGCTGGGGATGATAGTTGCAAGAATACCGGTAGGAGAAGATAACTCCGTTGGGGAATAAGCTTGGCGAATGGATTACTCTGCGGGGAGAAAAGTACTCTAGCGATCTTGCTGGGAAGCAATACTCTGTGGGGAGAGAGGTACTTTGTTGAGTAGTTGATAATAACTTGTTGGGGATACCCTTGTTGTGTTGGAAGTGTTAATAGACTTTGCTGGGGATAAGAAGACTTCGTCGAGGACGCTCTTTCTGTGGCTTTAGGCTGAGGATAACCCAGTTATATCCTGGTAGGGAAATAACTCTTTGAATAAAGTCGGGAGATGCGTTTGTGCCCTGCGAGGATAAGCTTCCAGAATCTACTGGGGATAAGCTTGCTGCTTGGGGAGATGGATTCCAACTTTCCTGGGGAACTAGATTGGACTCTCTTGGGGAAGTTTTGAGATGTAATTTTTGTAAGTTGAAAGAGGGAACCTATGTAGGGTCGCCTGATGATGAGCTCGTGTAAAACTGCATCTTGGAGGAAGGAAACCTGTGTATGGTTTACTGATGACGAGTCCGTGTAAAACTGCATCTTTGGGGAGAGAGAACCTGTGTAGGGTTTCTTCGGGATAAGTTCGTGTAAAAATTTTGGCGGAACCGGGGTAAGGTTATCGCGGGGTAAGTTCGTGTAAAACTTCTTGATGAGCCGGGGTAAGGTCATCTTGAGATAAGTCCGTGTAAGACTTCAGGAGGAACCGGGGTAAGGCTACTGCAGGATAAGTTCGTGTAAAACTTTTTGATGAACCGGGGTAAGGTCATCTTGAGATAAGTCCGTGTAAGACTTCAGGAGGAACCGGGGTAAGGCTACCTGGGGGTAAGTTCGTGTAAAACTTCTTGATAAATCCGTGTAAGACTTGGTCTTGAAAGTTGAGAAGGAACCGGTGTAGGGTTGCCTGATGGATGATCAAGTGGATGATTGTCCTGTTTAGTTTCGGATGTTTAACCCACGATCTGGAATTTGTAAAGGTAGATGGTAATCATCTTTGTATTAACCTTTCCTTGGTACTTTGGTTGACAGAGCAACTGGATTTCCTGGACGGCTCATTACTGCCCCTGTTTCTGAGGTGGGAGAGGAAGACCTGTGGAGGTGCTTGATGACTGCCGATTGACAACTCTTCTTCTGGTAGGCAAGTGACGAGATGCCAGGACATAGTCGTACGCTTTAATCCCTAACTTTTGCCTGGACCACCCTTTCGGGTTTTCAGTCCACCGGGATACCCTTTTTTTCCCAAGCCGCCTTTTCAGGTTTTCGACTTGCCGGGTGTACAGATTTTTTCATTTCATCCCTTATTTTGCCCGAACCCTTTTGGTTCGCCGGGAAGCCCTTATTTTTGCCTAGGTGTGTCAACCTAGCGGGTCTTTGATTTTGCGTAGTATTTTTCGACTATATCCATGCTCTCAGAATGTAGGGAATTGCCCCTGTCAGTAGTGTAGTGTTGCCATACTACCAGAAGATCTTTGTTTGATCGTCCAAGATTTGTTGTTGGAGTGCCCCAAGCGACTCAGGCGGAGATTTGCCCCAGGCTATTTGGCCTTTGAGAGATTCTCCGAATCTTGACTTAACTGTCCCAGATGATGGGCAATAGTCATGCCATGCCCCTTGATTGGAAGTGCTTTTGTTCACTAGGTATTCATCGTGCGAGTTTCCCTGCTGTTCAAACAAATAGTCATATGAAAACAATGTTATATCAAAAATGCAAAGCTTATGTCTGTCTTGAAGATTTTGAAAATGCATTCTTTTTCATAAAACAAGTGAATGTTTGTAAAACGTGATGTCAACTCCGTATTTACCATAGGCCTTAAGGAGTCAGGATACCTTTCGTAACAGTATGCTTTCGAACTAACCCATGCTTCAGCTAGGACTTTTGAGGGTTATAACGTGGTTTGGTTCACGGTTTAAGAAACAAAGGATAAAGGCTCAAATTATTTGTACCCACCCGCTCTTCGTGATGTTCTTCAAACCTAGACTCAGCTGGTCGTGCGTTTAGACCTTGTTTGAGTCTTTGCTCTGATATACCAGTGATGGTTCGAATGTTGACAATTTATTTTGAATAGGCAGTCATTTCTTTTTTTGTGTTGAGGGTTTGTATGACCTCTTGCTTTTTGATTTTTCTATCCCTATTTTTTTTGCCTGAACTGTTTCTTTTGTGATTACAGTCAGCGGGATGCCCCAGTTTTGTAAGTCTCCTTCATAGGTTTTGACTTAATGGGTTGTTATTTTTTTGAGATATAATGACTGTCTATCCTTATGATTATTCGGAACCATCACTGTTTTGTTTTGTTTTGTAAGGACCTCTTTGGTGCCGTTTGTTATGCACTTGGATCAACTGAGAGAACTACCCTGCCCCAGGTTATGATTAAGGGTTTTAATTTTCGAAAAGAAAAACTCCTACTTCTTTGGCTCAGAGGGGTTGACGAGGGATTATCTTCCTTATAACTCCAGTGTTTAGGGATTTGAAACAATGCCTGTACTTCATCAGCGAGGTCTGTTCAAAAGCATACTGTAAAGATCGTGGTATCGTTTTCGTCATCCTCCCTCAAGAGGCTTAGAATTATTGAGAGTTGATCATCAGAAAAAATATGAAAATAATTTGCGTATAGTGAATACGAATATATTGCTTCAAAACAGACATATGCGATGCATTAATGAAATAACAACGTTTAACATGAGTAAATGTTTGAACAAAGGAAAGTTACAATTTGAACATTCGAATGAACAAAAGTTTTCTAGTCTCAGGGCTTGTTACTTCAAGTGGTGAGCCTTGGAGGGATGGTAGAAAAACTCAGCTTGACCATCTTGTGTGAACTCCAAAGCTCCTTCATCAATCAGGTCCTGGATCTTGTTCTTCAGAGCCCAACACTCATTTGTATCATGTCCTGGACTGGCAGAGTGATAGGTACACCTTTTATTGGGATGATAGGTAGGAGATGCTGTGTTGGGGTTCCGGGGATGAGCCCTCAATGTGATCAGATTCAATCTCAACAGGCGTTGTAAAGCTTGAAACAGCGACATGTTGAGCTGGGTGAATTGCCTCCTGGGCTTGTCTGGATGAAGCTGGTGAGGTTGATGATGAATTTGGGACACTGGAGCCATTTGAGGAGCTCTCCCCTTATCTCCTTGTCTCAAAGGTGGTTGAACAATGACTGACTCTTTACCCTTAGACGTTTGCCCCAGTTGGTTACCCCGAAACAGTTGGTTGACGAGAACCCCGAGCTCTTCTTGTCTTTGAGCTAAGTCTTGGATGATAGTCACCTGCCCCAGCATCTGGGCTCTCATTGCATCCACTTCCATTTGCAGATGTTTCAGTCGTTCGTCCTCAGCGCTGTTTCTGACCAAAGTCTCCATGAGAAGTGTCCTTAGCTCCTCCTGCCCCTTGGATAGATTCAGGAGGATTTCCCTGAACCGAGTCTCTTGAGCAAGAAGGTCCTGGTTATCTTGTTGGGAAGCCATTGCTGAAATAAACAACGGAGAAGGTAAGCAACCTGTAGAGAAAGGGTACCTGTTATGCAATGATATGTATGATATGCATGCAATGTTTTCAAGGATCTCGCGGGGTAAACAAGAAAATTGTTAGAATTTGAACCCGGTAGCTTGATTGAAGGAACTTCCTGTTGTAGAGAGTCCTTCTTCAAGGGTCAAAGGCTCACCATATCCAGTGGGTCATAGCCCCTGACAATCTTGGCTCGGGGACCCTTCTACAAGTGTCAAAGCTCACCATATCCAGTGGGTCATAGCCTCTGACAACCTTGGCTAGAGGAAAATAAATCCTCTTTGCCCCTTGTTAGATGTTTGATTCATCATGACCTGCATCACAAGCCCTTGAGGTCCTTGAAATGGGTTAGGATGTATGCAATGGTATGATGTTATGCTATGCATGGGGTGATGTAAGTAACCCTGTTATGAGTCCCAATTAAGGACTGTAAATAAAGCCTGCAAGAAACTTAGTACACCCTGTTAGGAGTCCCAATTAAGGACAAAACCTGCAAGAAACTTGGTAACCCTGTTATGAGTCCCGATTAAGGACTATAAACAAAACCTGCAAGTAGTTCATGTGTCAGATAACAAGCATGCAAGTAGTCAAGTACGAAGGCACACAAGTCACACAAGACAAGCCCTTAGGGTTTAGGCCAGCATGGGGTTTGGGTAGTACCCTCTTGAAGTTGGTGGGCTCAAAACCTGTCCTATTAGAAGTAACCGGGTTCTAAGGGTCCCAATATCACGGGATTGCTTTCATTGTTCATCGTTTCGATTTAGCCACTGAACTGGCGACCAAAATATTCCAGGAAAGCAACCCTCAATTGAGTGTAGTATCGAGTATCAACCAACCATGGACTGCACCAAAGTCAGTTATCTCACTACCCTAAAGAGGCCAAGATAGTTCAATTAAGGTTCCTAAGGTCAGTTGATGCTTCACGACACCACGCGGAGGCCCCGTACTCTCCTTGACTGAACTCAAGGGTTACCGGTACATACCAAAGTGCCACATCAACGTAGCAGACTGTTTCAACCATGTCGGTATACCCCGCACAGTTCCCTCACAGCCTTGTTGCTACTTTCTAAGAAGGTATCCCCAGATCCGGGTTAGGATCTATAGAACTCCCAAGATAGTCCCACAATTTAAAGCAAGCAAAGAAAGCAATTGAAAACACAGTTATGAACTAACCCTAAGGTACACCTCACTTTATAAAGGGTCCCCAGCAGAGTCGCCAGTTCTGTGATCGGTGGATCTGGAATTGACTGTTTATCGCTGGTTCGCGAAATGTCGCGGAAGCAAGAGTCGCCACCGTCTTTTATTTTCTCCAAATGGAAAGGACAAAAGCACAGAAAAATTCCTTATAGAGATTGCTCTCGGTTCGGGAGGTAGATTATAGAAAGGGAAGGTGTTAGCACCCTTTCTATCCATGGTTATCCATGGGCTCTTAGATACTTGCTCATTTGTGTTTTCAAAATGTTTGTTTGCTTTTCAACTGTGGGTTTTAAAAAGTTTCTTTGAAAATTCCAGTTCGACTCTTGTATCGGTCCTCAAGAGTGTTTGAAAAATTGCTTTCGAAAGCTTTTTGAAAAGGTGTCGGTGTGAAAAGTATTTGAATTTGTTTTGAAATTAGAGCAAGTATCTAGAGTCGTCTACCTACCCTAAGGAATTCGTCTGTGTAAATGTCCTTTAAAGTAGTGCCATCCCACCATTGAGAGATAGGTAGCACCACCGTTGGAGGTGTTCGGGTCAATTCGAGGGTTCGGGACATGGTGATCACCAGAGCAATAGGAAGACACCTTAGAAGCTACCCTCATGCCAGGTTCTCGGATCATGAGGACTTACTAAAACATCCTCTACTCGACGATCACCTTTCGAGGCAAGGCAACAGTGAGGCGTACCCTAGGGGTGGTGTGTGATTTGTGTGTCGTTTCATTTATTTTGTCTTGTCATGTTATGGGTGATCTACGCTTTTGTTTTTATTTTAACATTCATTCTTGCATGCAATTATTAACAGTTAAAAAAGTTGCGAGAATTAAAGTTCCTAAACTATTACAAAGGCGCGGGTCCACATCGCCAAATAAAATCCAGGACCCGATTTGACATAAAATAAAGAAATAAAGTGCGAGAAATATAAAATGTCCGAGTTACATGGCTTTGGGAGAATTACATTAATATTTAAAAGAAGGAATAAAAATGCGAAGAGAATTAAATCGAAAGCGAGGGCGTTGGACCCTTTTTAATGAAATTAAATTATATTAACAAATTAATTAAATTAAAAGGAAAAGAAATTTTTTTTTTTGAGTTTTTGTATTTATGAAATTTTTTAATGAGAACTAAATGAAATTAATTAATTAACCCTAATTCTAGTTATTTTTAATTTATTAAAAAAACATGTTAAAGTTAAACCTAAATTGACCTAATTAATTAATGGCAAGTTTTATTTACAAAAATAATATTAAATAATTAATTATGGTGAGAGAAAAAGAAAAAGAATGGAAAATACTTGAAACCCTAATTCTACTAATTTTAGGTTTATTAAGAAAAATGTCAAAATTAATCCTAGAATTGAAAACTAAATTAATTAATGATTTCTATTTACAAAAATATTAATTAAATAAAATATATTTTGATTTTTGTCTTTTCTGATTTTTATATTATTTTATATTTTATGAAAATAAATTAATTGAAAGAATTATAATAAAACTAATTAAAATAAAGAAAAATAGAAAAATATGGAAAAAGAATGAAGAGCAAACCATGGGGGGTTCTGTCCCCAAATTGGAGGTATATTCCTAGTAATTCTGGCCCACTTGTCTATGGCCTCGTTTGACTTTTATGCTGGCGTGCATGTGTGTTGACTGAGACATATCATAGGCTTTGAATCCTGGCCATAGGATGGACACAGTGGGACAAGTGGCATATTGAGATTATGGGCGTAGGATGGTCATCAGGGAGCAAGCTGCACATGAACATGGTTAGAAGAAAAATATAGGGAAAGGGAGGGGGACCTGGGATCGAACCCAGGTCCTGCTGTTTACCAAATCACACGCCTGCCAGCTGAGCTACCAACGCACTTTGAATATATAATAGAAAACAAATACCATAAAGCAAAACAAGAGTTAGTGGGTGATTTTAGCGCGAAATTCAAATGAACCAACCATCGCCTTACACCTCGTCTTCTTCTTCCTTGTTGCGCTTTACCTGAAATAAAAATCAATTGAATAGCGGGGGTTTTAAACCCCCCCAAAATATGCCCTTTTCAAAAATAGCGATTAGGCCATCTTGCTTCATAAATTGGGCGCGACTGTTGCATTCGATTCGTCCATGTGTCCTGATTTTGACCATGGCCCTGAGATGTTCTAATTTTACAAGATGCATAAACACCCAATTTCACAGCTTGGTAACCCTAATAACCGTCCATGGTGAAATCGCGTATGGGCAAGCAAAACTCAATCAAACTATATGGTTAGCTTTAGAATCAATCAATTAGTATGAATCCACAAGAAAAATGCAATGGGAATGCTTGAAAATTGAAATACGAATATGAATAAAATTTGAAAAATCTTGAGTTCTGTATACCAATTCTGGGCGTTAGAGTTGATGATCTTTATTCAAACACGTTCCTTGAAGCCTCAGGAACGCAATAGAATGGTTATTTGCCTTTGAATTGCCTTGGAACCCTGTTTTCAGTATTTGAGTTTTCTTGAAAAAATGCAAGGTTGTCTATGGCTTTTTGGGTGCAGCTTCAGGTCATCAGCACTAGGGTTAGGTTTGCACTTGTATAAGGAATGAATTTGATCAATAATCCAAGCCCATAGCCTTGTTTTTAATGGTTTTCAAGATTTTTTCATGAAGAATCATGCCAATTTGCACCAATTCTTTCTTCTTTTGATATGCACGAAATCCTTAGTGAATCATGAGTGATTGTCTTGCACAAAAAGATTTGAAAACCTTGTTTTGGTATTTTTCATATATTTTAATTAATTAAATGAATTATTAGCAATTAAAAATTCAAATAAATAAATAAAAATGATGAATAACTTCCCTTTGGGCCAAGTGGTTGTGCACATGCTTTGGATGATGAATCTTGGAAGAAAAAGAGGCCCATTAGCAATTTTAAGGCATTTGAAGCAAAGTTGACTTTTCAAAATTCCCAAAAATTTCCCAACTTCCACAAGACATATCTTGCTCAATTTTTAAGCTTTGATCATGTTCTTGGACATTTTGGAAAGGTCTTGAAGTCCTATAACCAATGCCTTTGGTCCCATGTCATTTTGATTTACCAATCGCAAGTTATGGCCTTTGACTTAAAGTCCCTTTTTGTTGACTTTTGAAAATGACCTATAATGTTGAAATTGATAACTTTTTGTGAGAGCATTTCTTAGACTTTGAGTGTGAAGAGGAATTGTAGGAAATGTCTTTCTCTTCAAAATGAGCTTTGGATGGAATTTTTCTGATAATCCATGTGGAAGTTATGCCTTGGTCAAGTTACAGTTGACTTTTTCAATTGTCCAAATATGGAAACTTTTGCATCTTGAGACTTTTTGAGCCAAGCTTTGAGAATCATGATCAAGAATTGATCAAATGATGTTTGTGGCTTCAAAATGATATGTTGACCAAAAATTTGAACTTTTGACTGTCAAATGACCATTTTGCCCCTACAGTTGACTGTAGGGCAATTAGGGTTTTTGACTGTGCAATTTTGTGCTGTAAGTCTTGAAACTTGGCATGAGGATGCTTGACCATGTTTATAAGCATGTGGGACTTGATTGGACCCTTGGAAACTTCAATTACTTTGTCAGAACCAAAACCCTAATTTTTGACTGTTAGGAGGCCCTTGAACTGTGCAACCCTTGGGGAGATTTTGAAGCTTGCTCTTTGCAAATTTTGAAGAATATGGGAGGGAAAATTTTGGGGTACAACAGTTGCCCCTGTTCAATCTTCTTATACCTGAGGATGCAGATTGGCTGACGTGCCTTTCGTAATCCGAAGGTGGAAGATGATTGAACACTAGAGTGCCCAGAAATTTGCGCTCACATAGTAGTGTGATTGTGGGGAATGGGCTTATAGATGCCATTTGGAGATTGATGGATAGGATGATGGGATTATAGATGCCATGCTAAGAGGTGATGGATAGGTGGATGGGCTTATAGATGCCATCTGGGTGTCGATCGCGTAAGAGATTCCTCAGCAAGAGTTTGCGTGCCTGCAAAAGAAAATGATTACCTGACCTGTTACAGGAGCTGGTCTTCAAACTCTTTGTGTAGATATGTCCTGACTGGTTACAGGAATTGGATCTGGAGCTTCAAAAGGTGATGAATGAACCAAGGATAGTTACTACCTCAACATGAACGGTGAGAGAACCTTGGATGACTACTACCTCAACAGGAACGCTGAGAGAATCTTGGGCGACTTCAACCTCAACAGTAACGCTGAGAGAATCTTGGGGCGATTACTACCTCCACAGTAACGGGGAGAGAACCATAGGCGACTTCAACCTCAACAGTATCATTGAGAGAATCTTGGACGACTTCAACCTCAACAGTAACGCTGAGAGGATCTGGGGATGATTACTACCTCCGCAGTAACGGGGAGAGAACCATAGGCGACTTCAACCTCAACAGTAATCATTGAGAGAATCTTGGACGACTTCAACCTCAACAGTAACGCTGAGAGAATCTGGGGATGATTACTACCTCCGCAGAAACGGGGAGAGAACCATAGGCGATTTCAACCTCAACAGTATCATTGAGAGAATCTTGGACGACTTCAACCTCAACAGTAACGCTGAGAGAATCTGGGGATGATTACTACCTCCGCAGTAACGGGGAGAGAACCATAGGCGACTTCAACCTCAACAGTAATCATTGAGAGAATCTTGGACGACTTCAACCTCAACAGTAACGTTGAGAGAATCTTGGGCGACTTCTACCTCAACAGTAATCATTGAGAGAATCTTGGATGACTTCAACCTCAACAGTAACGCTGAGAGAATCTTGGGCGACTTCTACCTCAACAGTAACGCTGAGAGAATCTTGGACGACTTCAACCTCAACAGTAACGCTGAGAGAATCTTGGATATCTTCTACTGAGTCTTTATCAGAAAAATCTGTTAGGGGTCGATTTAGCTGGACTAGAGAAGGCCTTTGACTGGATAAGAAACAGAAAAATCTTAGGGTCGATTTAACTGAACCGGTCTAGGTCTTGAAATCTTCAACTGGATAAGAAACAGGGAGACCTTAGGGTCGATCTGACTGAACCAGAGAAGGCCTTGGGCTGGATAAGAAACTGAAAAATCTTAGGGTCGATTTAACTGAACCGGTCTAGGTCTTGAAATGTCTTCAACTGGATAAGAAACAGGGAGATCTTAGGGTCGATCTGACTGAACCAGAGAAGGCCTTTGACTGGATAAGAAACAGAAAAATCTTAGGGTCGATTTAACTGAACCGGTCTAGGTCTTGAAATCTTCATCTGGATAAGAAACAGGGAGATCTTAGGGTCGATCTGACTGAACCAGAGAAGGCCTTTGACTGGATAAGAAACAGAAAAACCTTAGGGTCGATTTAACTGAACCGGTCTAGGTCTTAAAATATAGCTGAGAACTTAACTGGATCTTTCCTGAAAGGTAGAGGTCAGTCATATGCAATGCATTATATGAATCAAGCAATGATGTTCTCGACATAAATGAGATTTGTAAGATGTGATGTGTATAGGCATGCTATAATGATGTATGTGATGTTTATGAATGTATGTTTTCGTCTTAGGAAGATAAATCCTTGACGGGTGCCAGGAAGTCATATCCTGGGCTGATGTTGAAGAATAGATTTTTTGCCTTCGCTGGGGATGATAGTTGCAAGAATACCGGTAGGAGAAGATAACTCCGTTGGGGAATAAGCTTGGCGAATGGATTACTCTGCGGGGAGAAAAGTACTCTAGCGATCTTGCTGGGAAGCAATACTCTGTGGGGAGAGAGGTACTTTGTTGAGTAGTTGATAATAACTTGCTGGGGATACCCTTGTTGTGTTAGAAGTGTTAATAGACTTCGCTGGGGATAAGAAGACTTCGTCGAGGACGCTCTTTCCGTGGCTTTAGGCTGAGGATAACCCAGTTATATCCTGGTAGGGAAATAACTCTTTGAATAAAGTCGGGAGATGCGTTTGTGCCCTGCAAGGATAAGCTTCCAGAATCTACTGGGGATAAGCTTGCTGCTTGGGGAGATGGATTCCAACTTTCCTAGGGAACTAGATTGGACTCTCTTGGGGAAGTTTTGAGATGTAATTTTTGTAAGTTGAAAGAGGGAACCTATGTAGGGTCGCCTGATGATGAGCTCGTGTAAAACTGCATCTTGGAGGAAGGAAACCTGTGTAGGGTTTACTGATGACGAGTCCGTGTAAAACTGCATCTTTGGGGAGAGAGAACCTGTGTAGGGTTTCTTCGGGATAAGTTCGTGTAAAAAGTTTGGCAGAACCGGGGTAAGGTTATCGCGGGGTAAGTTCGTGTAAAACTTCTTGATGAGCCGGGGTAAGGTCATCTTGAGATAAATCCGTGTAAGACTTCAGGAGGAACCGGGGTAAGGCTACTGCAGGATAAGTTCGTGTAAAACTTTTTGATGAACCGGGGTAAGGTCATCTTGAGATAAGTCCGTGTAAGACTTCAGGAGGAACCGGGGTAAGGCTACCTGGGGGTAAGTTCGTGTAAAACTTCTTGATAAATCCGTGTAAGACTTGGTCTTGAAAGTTGAGAAGGAACCGGTGTAGGGTTGCCTGATGGATGATCAAGTGGATGATTGTCCTGTTTAGTTTCGGATGTTTAACCCACGATCTGGAATTTGTAAAGGTAGATGGTAATCATCTTTGTATTAACCTTTCCTTGGTACTTTGGTTGACAGAGCAACTGGATTGCCTGGACGGCTCATTACTGCCCCTGTTTCTGAGGTGGGAGAGGAAGACCTGTGGAGGTGCTTGATGACTGCCGATTGACAACTCTTCTTCTGGTAGGCAAGTGACGAGATGCCAGGACATAGTCGTACGCTTTAATCCCTAACTTTTGCCTGGACCGCCCTTTCGGGTTTTCAGTCCACCGGGATACCCTTTTTTGCCCAAGCCGCCTTTTCAGGTTTTCGACTTGCCGGGTGTACAGATTTTTTCATTTCATCCCTTATTTTGCCCGAACCCTTTTGGTTCGCCGGGAAGCCCTTATTTTTGCCTAGGTGTGTCAACCTAGCGGGTCTTTGATTTTGCGTAGTATTTTTCGACTATATCCATGCTCTCAGAATGTAGGGAATTACCCCTGTCAGTAGTGTAGTGTTGCCATACTACCAGAAGATCTTTGTTTGATCGTCCAAGATTTGTTGTTGGAGTGCCCCAAGCGACTCAGGCGGAGATTTGCCCCAGGCTATTTGGCCTTTGAGAGATTCTCCGAATCTTGACTTAACTGTCCCAGATGATGGGCAATAGTCATGCCATGCCCCTTGATTGGAAGTGCTTTTGTTCACTAGGTATTCATCGTGCGAGTTTCCCTGCTGTTCAAACAAATAATCATATGAAAACAATGTTATATCAAAAATGCAAAGCTTATGTCTGTCTTGAAGATTTTGAAAATGCATTCTTTTTCATAAAACAAGTGAATGTTTGTAAAACGTGATGTCAACTTCGTATTTACCATAGGCCTTAAGGAGTCAGGATACCTTTCGTAACAGTATGCTTTCGAACTAACTCATGCTTCAGCTAGGACTTTTGAGGGTTATAACGTGGTTTGGTTCACGGTTTAAGAAACAAAGGATAAAGGCTCAAATTATTTGTACCCACCCGCTCTTCGTGATGTTCTTCAAACCTAGACTCAGCTGGTCGTGCGTTTAGACCTTGTTTGAGTCTTTGCTCTGATATACCAGTGATGGTTCGAATGTTGACAATTTATTTTGAATAGGCAGTCATTTCTTTTTTTGTGTTGAGGGTTTGTATGACCTCTTGCTTTTTGATTTTTCTATCCCTATTTTTTTTGCCTGAACTGTTTCTTTTGTGATTACAGTCAGCGGGATGCCCCAGTTTTGTAAGTCTCCTTCATAGGTTTTGACTTAATGGGTTGTTATTTTTTTGAGATATAATGACTGCCTATCCTTATGATTATTCGGAACCATCACTGTTTTTTTTTGTTTTGTAAGGACCTCTTTGGTGCCGTTTGTTATGCACTTGGATCAACTGAGAGAACTACCCTGCCCCAGGTTATGATTAAGGGTTTTAATTTTCGAAAAGAAAAACTCCTACTTCTTTGGCTCAGAGGGGTTGACGAGGGATTATCTTCCTTATAACTCCAGTGTTTAGGGATTTGAAACAATGCCTGTACTTCATCAGCGGGGTCTGTTCAAAAGCATACTGTAAAGATCGTGGTATCGTTTTCGTCATCCTCCCTCAAGAGGCTTAGAATTATTGAGAGTTGATCATCAGAAAAAATATGAAAATAATTTGCGTATAGTGAATACGAATATATTGCTTCAAAACAGACATATGCGATGCATTAATGAAATAACAACGTTTAACATGAGTAAATGTTTGAACAAAGGAAAGTTACAATTTGAACATTCGAATGAACAAAAGTTTTCTAGTCTCAGGGCTTGTTACTTCAAGTGGTGAGCCTTGGAGGGATGGTAGAAAAACTCAGCTTGACCATCTTGTGTGAACTCCAAAGCTCCTTCATCAATCAGGTCCTGGATCTTGTTCTTCAGAGCCCAACACTCATTTGTATCATGTCCTGGACTGGCAGAGTGATAGGTACACCTTTTATTGGGATGATAGGTAGGAGATGCTGTGTTGGGGTTCCGGGGATGAGCCCTCAATGTGATCAGATTCAATCTCAACAGGCATTGTAAAGCTTGAAACAGCGACATGTTGAGCTGGGTGAATTGCCTCCTGGGCTTGTCTGGATGAAGCTGGTGAGGTTGATGATGAATTTGGGACACTGGAGCCATTTGAGGAGCTCTCCCCTTATCTCCTTGTCTCAAAGGTGGTTGAACGATGACTGACTCTTTACCCTTAGACGTTTGCCCCAGTTGGTTACCCTGAAGCAGTTGGTTGACGAGAACCCCGAGCTCTTCTTGTCTTTGAGCTAAGTCTTGGATGATAGTCACCTGCCCCAGCATCTGGGCTCTCATTGCATCCACTTCCATTTGCAGATGTTTCAGCCGTTCGTCCTCAGCGCTGTTCCTGACCAAAGTCTCCATGAGAAGTGTCCTTAGCTCCTCCTGCCCCTTGGATAGATTCAGGAGGATTTCCCTGAACCGAGTCTCTTGAGCAAGAAGGTCCTGGTTATCTTGTTGGGAAGCCATTGCTGAAATAAACAGCGGAGAAGGTAAGCAACCTGTAGAGAAAGGGTACCTGTTATGCAATGATATGTATGATATGCATGCAATGTTTTCAAGGATCTCGCGGGGTAAACAAGAAAATTGTTAGAATTTGAACCCGGTAGCTTGATTGAAGGAACTTCCTGTTGTAGAGAGTCCTTCTTCAAGGGTCAAAGGCTCACCATATCCAGTGGGTCATAGCCCCTGACAATCTTGGCTCGGGGACCCTTCTACAAGTGTCAAAGCTCACCATATCCAGTGGGTCATAGCCTCTGACAACCTTGGCTAGAGGAAAATAAATCCTCTTTGCCCCTTGTTAGATGTTTGATTCATCATGACCTGCATCACAAGCCCTTGAGGTCCTTGAAATGGGTTAGGATGTATGCAATGGTATGATGTTATGCTATGCATGGGGTGATGTAAGTAACCCTGTTATGAGTCCCAATTAAGGACTGTAAATAAAGCCTGCAAGAAACTTAGTACACCCTGTTAGGAGTCCCAATTAAGGACAAAACCTGCAAGAAACTTGGTAACCCTGTTATGAGTCCCGATTAAGGACTATAAACAAAACCTGCAAGTAGTTCATGTGTCAGATAACAAGCATGCAAGTAGTCAAGTACGAAGGCACACAAGTCACACAAGACAAGCCCTTAGGGTTTAGGCCAGCATGGGGTTTGGGTAGTACCCTCTTGAAGTTGGTGGGCTCAAAACCTGTCCTATTAGAAGTAACCGGGTTCTAAGGGTCCCAATATCACGGGATTGCTTTCATTGTTCATCGTTTCGATTTAGCCACTGAACTGGCGACCGAAATATTCCAGGAAAGCAATCCTCAATTGAGTGTAGTATCGAGTATCAACCAACCTCGGACTGCACCAAAGTCAGTTATCTCACTACCCTAAAGAGGCCAAGATAGTTCAATTAAGGTTCCTAAGGTCAGTTGATGCTTCACGACACCACGCGGAGGCCCCGTACTCTCCTTGACTGAACTCAAGAATTACCGGTACACACCAAAGTGCCACATCAACGTAGCAGACTGTTTCAACCATGTCGGTATACCCCGCACAGTTCCCTCACAGCCTTGTTGCTACTTTCTAAGAAGGTATCCCCAGATCCGGGTTAGGATCTATAGAACTCCCAAGACAGTCCCACAATTTAAAGCAAGCAAAGAAAGCAATTGAAAACACAGTTATGAACTAACCCTAAGGTACACCTCACTTTATAAAGGGTCCCCAGCAGAGTCGCCAGTTCTGTGATCGGTGGATCTGGAACTGACTGTTTATCGCTGGTTCGCGAAATGTCGCGGAAGCAAGAGTCGCCACCGTCTTTTATTTTCTCCAAATGGAAAGTACAAAAGCACAGAAAAATTCCTTATAGAGATTGCTCTCGGTTCGGGAGGTAGATTATAGAAAGGGAAGGTGTTAGCACCCTTTCTATCCATGGTTATCCATGGGCTCTTAGATACTTGCTCATTTGTGTTTTCAAAATGTTTGTTTGCTTTTCAACTGTGGGTTTTAAAAAGTTTCTTTGAAAATTCCAATTCGACTCTTGTATCGGTCCTCAAGAGTGTTTGAAAAATTGCTTTCGAAAGCTTTTTGAAAAGGTGTCGGTGTGAAAAGTATTTGAATTTGTTTTGAAATTAGAGCAAGTATCTAGAGTCGTCTACCTACCCTAAGGAATTCTTCTGTGTAAATGTCCTTTAAAGTAGTGCCATCCCACCATTGAGAGATAGGTAGCACCACCGTTGGAGGTGTTCGGGTCAATTCGAGGGTTCGGGACATGGTGATCACCAGAGCAATAGGAAGACACCTTAGAAGCTACCCTCATGCCAGGTTCTCGGATCATGAGGACTTACTAAAACATCCTCTACTCGACGATCACCTTTCGAGGCAAGGCAACAGTGAGGCGTACCCTAGGGGTGGTGTGTGATTTGTGTGTCGTTTCATTTATTTTGTCTTGTCATGTTATGGGTGATCTACGCTTTTGTTTTTATTTTAACATTCATTCTTGCATGCAATTATTAACAGTTAAAAAAGTTGCGAGAATTAAAGTTCCTAAACTATTACAAAGGCGCGGGTCCACATCGCCAAATTAAATCCAGGACCCGATTTGACATAAAATAAAGAAATAAAGTGCGAGAAATATAAAATGTCCGAGTTACATGGCTTTGGGAGAATTACATTAATATTTAAAAGAAGGAATAAAAATGCGAAGAGAATTAAATCGAAAGCGAGGGCGTTGGACCCTTTTTAATGAAATTAAATTATATTAAAAATTAATTAAATTAAAAGGAAAAGAAATTTTTTTTTTTTTGAGTTTTTGTATTTATGAAATTTTTTAATGAGAACTAAATGAAATTAATTAATTAACCCTAATTCTAGTTATTTTTAATTTATTAAAAAAACATGTTAAAGTTAAACCTAAATTGACCTAATTAATTAATGGCAAGTTTTATTTACAAAAATAATATTAAATAATTAATTATGGTGAGAGAAAAAGAAAAAGAATGGAAAATACTTGAAACCCTAATTCTACTAATTTTAGGTTTATTAAGAAAAATGTCAAAATTAATCCTAGAATTGAAAACTAAATTAATTAATGATTTCTATTTACAAAAATATTAATTAAATAAAATATATTTTGATTTTTGTCTTTTCTGATTTTTATATTATTTTATATTTTATGAAAATAAATTAATTGAAAGAATTATATTAAAACTAATTAAAATAAAGAAAAATAGAAAAATATGGAAAAAGAATGAAGAGCAAACCATGGGGGGTTCTGTCCCCAAATTGGAGGTATATTCCTAGTAATTCTGGCCCACTTGTCTATGGCCTCGTTTGACTTTTATGCTGGCGTGCATGTGTGTTGACTGAGACATATCATAGGCTTTGAATCCTGGCCATAGGATGGACGCAGTGGGACAAGTGGCATATTGAGATTATGGGCGTAGGATGGTCATCAGGGAGCAAGCTGCACATGAACATGGTTAGAAGAAAAATATAGGGAAAGGGAGGGGGACCTGGGATCGAACCCAGGTCCTGCTGTTTACCAAATCACACGCCTGCCAGCTGAGCTACCAACGCACTTTGAATATATAATAGAAAACAAATACCATAAAGCAAAACAAGAGTTAATGGGTGATTTTAGCGCGAAATTCAAATGAACCAACCATCGCCTTACACCTCGTCTTCTTCTTCCTTGTTGCGCTTTACCTGAAATAAAAATCAATTGAATAGCGGGGGTTTTAAACCCCCCCCAAAATATGCCCTTTTCAAAAATAGCGATTAGGCCATCTTGCTTCATAAATTGGGCGCGACTGTTGCATTCGATTCGTCCAAGTGTCCTGATTTTGACCATGGCCCTGAGATGTTCTAATTTTACAAGATGCATAAACGCCCAATTTCACAGCTTGGTAACCCTAATAACCGTCCATGGTGAAATCGCGTATGGGCAAGCAAAACTCAATCAAACTATATGGTTAGCTTTAGAATCAATCAATTAGTATGAATCCACAAGAAAAATGCAATGGGAATGCTTGAAAATTGAAATACGAATATGAATAAAATTTGAAAAATCTTGAGTTCTGTATACCAATTCTGGGCGTTAGAGTTGATGATCTTTATTCAAACACGTTCCTTGAAGCCTCAGGAACGCAATAGAATGGTTATTTGCCTTTGAATCGCCTTGGAACCCTGTTTTCAGTATTTGAGTTTTCTTGAAAAAATGCAAGGTTGTCTATGGCTTTTTGGGCGCAGCTTCAGGTCATCAGCACTAGGGTTAGGTTTGCACTTGTATAAGGAATGAATTTGATCAATAATCCAAGCCCATAGCCTTGTTTTTAATGGTTTTCAAGATTTTTTCATGAAGAATCATGCCAATTTGCACCAATTCTTTCTTCTTTTGATATGCACGAAATCCTTAGTGAATCATGAGTGATTGTCTTGCACAAAAAGATTTGAAAACCTTGTTTTGGTATTTTTCATATATTTTAATTAATTAAATGAATTATTAGCAATTAAAAATTCAAATAAATAAATGAAAATGATGAATAACTTCCCTTTGGGCCAAGTGGTTGTGCACATGTTTTGGATGATGAATCTTGGAAGAAAAAGAGGCCCATTAGCAATTTTAAGGCATTTGAAGCAAAGTTGACTTTTCAAAATTCCTAAAAATTTCCCAACTTCCACAAGACATATCTTGCTCAACTTTTAATCTTTGATCATGTTCTTGGACATTTTGGAAAGGTCTTGAAGTCCTATAACCAATGCCTTTGGTCCCATGTCATTTTGATTTACCAATCTCAAGTTATGGCCTTTGACTTAAAGTCCCTTTTTGTTGACTTTTGAAAATGACCTATAATGTTGAAATTGATAACTTTTTGTGAGAGCATTTCTTGGACTTGGAGTGTGAAGAGGAATTGTAGGAAATGTCTTTCTCTTCAAAATGAGCTTTGGATGGAATTTTTCTGATAATCCATGTGGAAGTTATGCCTTGGTCAAGTTACAGTTGACTTTTTCAACTGTCCAAATATGGAAACTTTTGCATCTTGAGACTTTTTGAGCCAAGCTTTGAGAATCATGATCAAGCATTGATCAAATAATGTTTGTGGCTTCAAAATGAGATGTTGACCAAAAATTTGAACTTTTGACTGTCAAATGACCATTTTGCCCCTACAGTTGACTGTAGGGCAATTAGGGTTTTTGACTGTGCAATTTTGTGCTGTAAGTCTTGAAACTTGGCATGAGGATGCTTGACCATGTTTATAAGCATGTGGGACTTGATTTGACCCTTGGAAACTTCAATTACTTTGTCAGAACCAAAACCCTAATTTTTGACTGTTAGGAGGCCCTTGAACTGTGCAACCCTTGGGGAGATTTTGAAGCTTGCTCTTTGCAAATTTTGAAGAATATGGGAGGGAAAATTTTGGGGTACAACACAGAGGAAGTTTGCTCAGTCAATTACTCAAAGGGTCCAAAAATTGACTGTGCTAGGGCAAAAGTCAATTGTGACCTATAAACAGTCAAATTTCAAGATTTTTTGTCAACATTCTCATTTTGAAGGATATTTCATCATTTGATCAAGGGTTGATCATGATTCATCAAGGATTGCTCAAAATTCATCAAGACTCAAAAGTTGCTAAATTAGGGTTTTGTAGGAAAAGTCAACTCAAATTTGACCAAGCATAACTTTCTCATACTTTATGAGAAATGACTAGGCATGGCAAAAAAACCCAGACCCGCTGGGCCCCGCCCCGAAATTAACGGGGAAAACCTGGCTAAAACGGGTACGGGTGCGGGGGCGGGTAAAACCCGGTTTCTAACTACGGGTGCGGGGGCGGGGGAGGGGCGGTAAGACACTGAGACCCGCCCGCACCCGCACCCGCCCCGCCCCGAATAATCCAATTACTATAATAACCTTGTTTTAATTATTTTTATGTTACTTTTATTTTTATGTTACTTTTATTTTTATGTTCCATGTTGTTGGAATGGTTATTTTGTTCCATGTTGTTGGAATGGTTCTTTTGTTGATTGTATTGCTTTAATTTTGTATTTGTACTTTGCAAAAAAATTGTTGGTTGTTGGGAGTGATTTATACTTTGATATATTGAAAGATTACACTCTTTTAATGAATCACAAGTTCACAACCAATTATAGTTGATTGAAGGGTTATGATAGAAAAATATTTGGAATGGTGTTTGAATATTAAATCCTACAATTATTTACTCAAATCAATGGCGAATTTTGTATTTTTAATGTATTTGTTAATGCTGTCCAGGAAATTTGTGAAAAAAATAGATATTTTTTTATTTAAAAAAAACAGTTTTCGCGGGTGGGGGCGGGTGCGGGTGCGGGTGACCCGTTCTCCATTGGGGGCGGGTCTAGGGGTGAATTTCCATCCCCCGGCGGGTTTGGGGGCGGGGGCGGGTCTATTACTGGAGTTGCAGGTGCGGGTGCGGGGTTAGCTAAACCCGCCCCCGACCCGCCCCGTTGCCATCCCTAGAAATGACCCATAAAAATATCATTTTTAAGAGGATGCAATTTCCTACAATCCATCGTCATACCCCAAGATCAAAAAATGCACTCACAAGAAGTTATAAATTTGGACATTATAGGTCATTTTTGAAAGTCAACAAAAACACCTTTTTTGCCAAAGCTTATAACTTGAGCATGGAATATCAAAATGATATTAGACCAAAAGGGTTAGTTAGAGGACATCTCAAGCTTTCTAAAAAGTCCAAGAAAACTTCCGAAAGTTCAAAATTGAAGAAGTTATGCATGGTTAAAGTTGGATATTTTTGCAAAATTGCCAAATGTCAATTATCCCCAAAACATCAAATTTTGTTAAATGGGCCCATTCTTTTCCACTTGATTTGGACTTGCCACATTGCACACGTGTCTTAGCTTCAGCCTTGTGTCCATTTATCAATTTTATTATTTTATTTGATTTTTTATTGAATTATTTCATTTTAAATCAAATTAAATCAAATAAAATCCCAAAACTTGATTACATGAGATCTTTTGCTATTTTCAGGACTTAATCATCATCATGGTCAGCATCAAATTCGTATCTCATCATATCATGTACCAAAAGATGGATTTTTGACAAATTAGGCAAGCTTTCAATGGTGGATCAAATCAAATCCAATGGCATTGATGTGCAAAGATTCAAAGCATAATTCTTGACCTAATACATTCCATGGTACATATAGAAGGCAAGGGCACGAAATTGAGGGCTAGAGGCTGCAAGAAAACTGAGAACAAAACTTGCAAAATTAACAAAAAAGTGTGAAACGAAAATCATCCTTGGAGGTGTTTTCAGAAGCAAAGCTTGATACCAATCGATTGTTGGGTGTCTACTCAACCTTCTGGAATCCAAAGCAAGCTCTCATACACACCAAAACGCGCTGTAAGTGTCACGTATATCAACCCTGTATTTGAGATCTTAACTCTCCTTTCTTGCATCTTTTTGGAAAATCATTAATATATTTGTGACTCTCATGAGATTTTTAAGCTTGTAGCAATATTTAATTTCATTTATATGCACTGTAATCTCATAACAGCGTGGCTAGGGTTTCTTGTTGGATTTTAGGGATTTGCGTTTCAGGTGAAATTGAGTCTCGTGATAGGTATGGTTGCACTCAGGAGAGGGAGACGAACCTAACCATGCCTTTGGGGGTCGTTTTTATGGCCTGGAATTGATTTTAGGAATGACCTACGCATTTAGCTGCGGATCTAAATCTGCAGGTAAAGTTACAGGGTTTGGAGGTTAGGGACGGAGACGTGGCAATTTCCTAGTGGACCATTCAAACGCGCGTGCCCTTTTTTATTTTTGCTGGCATATTAGTCCATTTACTCATATTATTATTACTTTGTATATACTTAACAACTGAAACGCAGTAGCCTAGTGGAAGCAAGCGCTGGCAATTACCAACTGGACCTGGGTTCGAATCCCAGGTCCCCCATGCTATTTGTTATAATTTTTCTTCAGGTATTCCAGTGCGCCTAAGGAGTAGCTGTACATCATCACCATCATCTAATCAATGGACAGATGGCCAATGGCCAGATCTGATGGATGGAGATGGAACGTCCACCATGGAACCAAGTCAAAGTGCACACACTGGATCTCACAAAGTCAGCCAGGCCAACACAATTGGGCCATGGAATTTGCTATTCAGACCTCCAAAAACCAGGCCCAAACACTCTCTTCTCTATATTTTATTTTATTCTTGTTTTATTTAATTTAATTATTTTCATTATTTTCTAACCAATCAATTTTTTTTCTTTAATAAAAATAAAACCAAAAAATATTTTTCTTCATTAAAACCAAATTTTAATTTTTATTAATAAATATTAATTATATTAATTTAGTTTTAATTAGGATAACTTTAATATATTTTGTAAATAATTAAAATCAATTAGAATTAATTAGGTTTTAACTAACATTAATTAATTTTATTTTATTTCTTTAAATACCAAAAACCCAAAAATATTTTTATTAATTAATTAATTTATCAATTCAATAATTAATTTAGGATAGTTTCTTAAAATTCAAAAAAATAAACAAAAAAATCTTTTTCTTTAATAACAAAGGGTCAAAACCCTAGAATTCGCATTCGATTTAATTTCCCGCACGCGATCTATTTTATTCAATATTGTATTTGTTTCCGGAATGTAATAGATAATTAGGACTATTTTTATCGCTTTATTTATTTTCCGCATTTAAATTTCAAAGGGTTGCTTTTGGCGATGTAAATACCCGACGCCTTGTAATAGTTAGTTAAATTTTCGCAATTTAATTTCCGCAACATATAACTGTTAGATGTTTGATAATAGGGATGCATGACAAGAATGGATGTTTAACTTAAAATCAACATAGATAACCATTGACATGTAAAAAGACAGAATAATTGAAAACAACACACTTGCACATGCGCACTCTTAGGGTACACCCCACTTGGTTGCCTTCGTAACACGGTCATTGAGTATAGGTAGTTTTAGAGGTCGCCCTCTTGTCCAAAGATCATAGTTGCCTCGAAACGGTTGCCTCAGATATTGTTGCCTCAAAACAAATGATCTAAGACATTAGGGTTACCGCTAAGGCATCCTAACATTGCTTTGGTGACCGTAAGTCCCGCATTCGAATTGACCCCTCAAACTCCAACGACGACGCTACCTACTCATCAATAGTAGGATAGCATTGCCTAAAGGAAGATAACATAAAACGATTCCTTTTTCGAGTAGGTAGATGGTTCTTAGATACTTGCTCTTTCAAAAATAAAACTTTTCACACTTACACTCCTTTTCAAACAAAGACTCTTTCAAACACACAATCACAAAGAAAGCAATATTTTGAAAACAATATGAGCAAGTACCTAAGAACTCGTGCATAACCACGGATAGAAAGGGTGCTAACACCTTCCCTTTCTATAATCTACCCCCCGAACCCGAGAAATATCTCGAAAAAGGAATTTTTCTGTGCTTTTTTCCTTTCCTTGTTGGATAAAATAAAAGTCGGTGGCGACTCTTTCTTACCGCGACATTTTGCAAAAACAAACGCAAAAACAAACCAGCATTCCAAAAAACAGTCAGTTCTCTCCCACCGTATCACAGTTTCAATGTAAATTAAATGACTACTATGAAGAAAAAATTTAAGATGAGTGAGGGCTTTGAATCAGTGAATCAAGACGAAGAGTGTGGTAACTCGTTTGTTCATAAATGTAACTCGTATATACCTTTTCAGTTGAAGCTTCAAATGTTAACAATGGTGAAATTGAGTTGAAGGTTGCATGTGCTTTTGAACTTATGTAATGTTTCAATTAGCTTCAGATGGTGTCGATGAGTGATTCTTGGAAAAGATTGGAAGTTAAAACAAGCTTAATTTGGAAAATAAGTTTCTAGTTTTTGAATTTTTCGGGTGTGAAAATGGCAGAGGTTTTGTGTTTGTTTAAGCTTGACAATAAAGGAAAGATGCTTTATCATTTATAGGAAACTCAATGAGGTCATGGTACATGCGATATTAGATCTATAACGTGTGAACCAAATTGAGAAATTCCAATTTGCAATTTGTGTGAGATGAGGGATGAAATGCGTGACTCTTGCATAAATTCAGGTCATTTTTCACTCTTTGTTACGCGTTTTACAAGGACAAATGATTTACACATGTGTTGGGTGGTCCCAAGTGAAGATTTGAGACTTCTAACTGCGGGTCATACATAAAAAGTTGAGTTTAGGGCACCATGTTGAACTTAGGCCAAATGGAATTCACTTGTGCATTTTAAAATTTTGTTCGTTCCAAATATTCTCCCCATGATGAAGAATCAAATGCAAAAAGAACCATACCAAAAGGATGCTTGAGTTAAAATTGGCATGGATGATAAGTTCATATCATGACCTGAAATCAAGGTCATGCATTAGGTCGAACCAAGTTTTGGACCACCTTTTGTGCAATCATGGGCATTCTAAATTTGAGGCACTTATAGGCAAAATTGATGTTTGATCCTTGAAACAAAGTTGTAGAGGAGTTAAAATGTGACATTTGGCTCGAAGTAGATCCCAAAAATGTTGAAAATTGAGAGAGTTATGGTGTTTGGACCAAGTGGCATGCCATACTTGATTTTAGGTCAACCAAACATGTACCAACTTGTGGTTTTTGATATTATCTTGCATCCAAAGGCCCAATGATAATCTCTTGAACAAAAAATTAAGGGAAATTAATTTTCCTTGATTAATATTGATTATTGCTTGAGAATTGGATGAAGATGGCATGGAAATAAACACATGAACCAATCTTGAAATAACTTTGAAAACATGAACCAAACTTGAACTTATTTGACCAAATGAAGTTTAATGAAGCTTGACATGAATGTGACCTAATATTATAGGACATGCCTTAAAGTACAAGCTCTTGTGGATCACTTGTTGACCAATCTTGACCTTGGGAACCAAAACCCTAATTTTGAAAACCATCTTGATTATTTGATTGCAAGTCCCTACCTTGAACAAAATGAAATGAAAGCAACAAATATTTTTGTATTTTGAATAAGTTTAGCAAAGTTAGAAATGTAAACAAGCAATAGATACAAAAGAAACACAAAGGGTGCTTGGTTATCTCCCACAAATATTGAACCCAAAGGATTTAGGTTAGGAGGATGCCATGCTTGTGATCTTGGGTAAATGCAAATGGTATGATAGGTGGAATATTAGGGGTAAAAATTAGGATATAACAACCTGCTACATAAGGCCTACACAATGCATGCCACATGGTCTGCACAAGGCATGCAACATGGGTTACACCTATTTTAACAATATCACAAAATTTTAATAACAACCATAATGCCCTGCTATAGGTTTTTCTTGATATTCCATATACATATAATTACATGACAACAAGGTATCCTAGAGAAGTCTCACTTTCTACATGAGCATGATTCCTTTTTTTAAATCAACACATTAAGTCCCAATGGAATTGGTTACACGAAAAATTTCAAGAACACCATCACCATGCCATGTAGAAGTCCACCCTTTTGCTTATTTTTTTGTTATTCTCAATAACCAGCTAGATTTTAGGACATATAGATCCAATGTAGCTCTGCAATAAGTTCTTCTAGATAATTATCCTTTTTGTTATATAATGTTTTATCCCTTCTAACAAAATGGTTATAGATTTGTCTCTATTATTCAATATTGCCATATTGAAGGCCTCAAACATGTTGTTCAATTGTAGGTTACACTTTATATATGTGTTGAAGTGTGATCTTTTCCAAAGGCATGCAGGGACCTCCAACATATCTTTCCATGCAACTTCATTCAAGGCCTTCATTCTTTGCCTTTCCATGTCCCATGTTGGTATTGTAGTTTCCCTTGCAGTTACCCACGTGAACTCTTTTTATTATAACCTAGTGTAGTTCTTCTTCCAATTATCTTATAAATGATTTATACACAATCTCTGCTCCACATAGGCACTAATACCTTGAACTGGAGGAATCAATCCATGCCACATGTATTTAAGCTATAATTAGATGTAAACAAAACAAATCGCAAGAATGAATTATATATATATATATATATATATATATATATATATATATATATATATATATATATATATATATATATATATATATATATATATATATATATATATATATATATATATATATATATATATATATATATATGTATATACCTTCTATTGGTCTGGAATAAATGCATAGGATCTCTATTTGAATCCTTCTAAATCTTATAGAAGAGGCACTCTCACGAGTCTTTGGTCTAAACTTTAACAACACCATATGCAATTGGAAATATTTGATTATTACCATCCATGCCCACTGATTCCATAATTGTCCACCTTAGTCCCCTTTCAATAAACAAGGATTCAAACCTATAAGAGGCCTACATGTCTTTGGAAACTCTGCCTTGAAAGCCTTTAAACAAATATAGTTCCTTTCAAACACATGATTGCAATTAGTATCAACGCATTGTATTACAAAACTACTGTTAGGATTTGATTTCATTGCCTTCCTTTTGGCCCTATATGTTTGATCATGTGATAGTTTCACTTCCCACCTCTCAATGGATTTAGCTATGAGGCAAGCTGGTTTAATATAAGGACTTTATTTTAGGATATTTGCAAGCCATTTTGTCTTTGCATTCCTATTGTGTGTAGTCATGTAGAATGTATAATCATTAATAAAACTCACTATTATCCAAAAATAGTGACCAATCCTTTTACTAAATTTCATATAAAACTTACAACCATCCATATGTTGAATCATCATCCTTTTGAACTCATTCTTCTTAATGAAAACATTTTTTTTATTTTCCATGGCATAATCCTTGATAACATTCCTTATAACCTCTTATTTGGTAAACATCATCCATAAAAGAAAATTTTCTCCATCACCAGACTTTTAAGTAGGAAACTTCACTCCCTCTTGTTGCGACTGGTTTTTAAATCAAAGCCGCCACTATTAGTTTTTATCCTAGGAAAGAGAATCTAACAGAAAACCCTAATTCGCAGACAGAGATTCTAGGTTTCAGACTTCTTTAGACGAAAGGAAGGTGTTAGGCACATTTCATCTACCTTGTTCACAAGGATACTAGGTTTTAGGTTTGAGTTGGGGAAATAGGATTTAAATTTTTTATAGGGGAAGGGTTTAAATTTTTTATAAGGGAACTCGCTATGATTTTTGGTTGTATGCCTATGTATCATCTTAAGAGGAATCAGAGTCCCAATTCATAGTTCGTATGAGTTTTTTTTAGGGGTTGCAAACGTACTTTGAATCACATCGCATTTTGGCCGAGAGTAGTAATTGCAGAGATTTTGGCTAAATGCGCGATTAGTCAAAATCCGTTTGGAACCCTTTTACAAAAATAGTTGTTTAGATTAGTTGATTGTGGAACAAAAGTTTGAGATTTGTTGAGTGTTTTTTATAGATGTTAATTGCAAAAGATCTTATTAATGCATGACATATAAAAAAATATTTAATGCAAATAATATAAGAAAATAATATGCAATTTTTGATGTAAAAATAATTTAGGTGATGTAATAAATAATATTAATATTTACAATAAAAAATTAATAATAATTATAAATAATTACAAAAACAAAAATAAAAAAATATTTAAATCAAAACAGGAGGGTTTATCTTCTGGTTGTTAAGCCCTAGCGAAAATTTTGGAAAAAAAAGGGATGTTCTGAAAGAGACAAAAGTTCTGCAGGGGACACAGGGAAGTTGACTGGGTTTTGGCCCAGTCACAGAACTTCTGGAAAGGGGCGCCGCCAACTGGTTAGTAAAATCAGAACATAGGGGTGTCAAATTTTGGGCTAAGCCTACTACACAAAATTTTTGGAAAAGGGCAGACAGAAAGTATATAAGTCTAACGCTGATTCTGGACAAGGGAAAAATATAAAACCTGGGTTAAGCCTCGTCAGAACTTTTAGAAGGGGAACTATAATGAACGTAAGAAATTAGCGTGAATCTATGCAATCAAAATATAAAACTATCTACAGATATGTTTTCTATAGTTTCAGCCCTGCCTATGTTCTTCTGACCCTACCCAGCATGAAAACAGTAAATAAACAAATTAAAATTTGTTACCACTTTTACGCTTTTACTTCTGATTCTGGTGCGTGTTTTGCTGTCCTATACTTTTTCTTCTGCATATTCTGGTGATAGAAGGTGGAACGACGGCGATTGAAACTAGGGTTCCAAGTATTGGAACCTCAGTTACTCTTCTGCGTGTTCTTCTTCTGGGTTTTCCAGAAATTCTACTCTCCTTACTCTTTCTTCAAGCGTTACTGTATTTCTTTTCTCTGCAAATTCGTCTCCCTCCTCCTATTCTTTCCTCCTTTTTATTTCTTTTTCTAATTTGCTCCCCTATTTATAATGTTCAATTTTTGGGCTTGGACTATGGCTAGAGCAAAGATTGAGGATAGAATTAAAAATATTTGATTGGAATTGATTCTTTGTGGAAGATTTGATTGAAATTGATATAGTGCACATGCAACAGATTTAGGCTTGGGTTTCTTAGCCTCTGAGACTCTGAGCTTGGGCTATGGAAGATAATCTGATTCTGCCCTTGCTTACAATTTGGTTCTGCTAGAAGATCTGATATTCCAGTTCTGTAACAGTATTAGCTTGTGCGTGATTCTGGCTCTGATTTGCACTGCTTGCGTTTGCTTCTGTAAAGAAGAACTTCTGGGATTTCTATCTCAAAAGTTCTGATGGGTCAGCGCTTGATCCATACAGTCTAACATTTCTTTGTTTGCAGTCAAAACTTCTTATTTAATTTCAATTGGGCCTAGCGTTAAATCTTCCTTTCTTTTGTATACTCCCGGATTTAATTTTCACCCCTCCTTTTTTAATAACAACTAAATCTTCTTATTTTAAAATACACCCCCCTTGATCTTGAATAAAGATAGTCCATCAGATATTACTGTACCATCTTTAATTAAATCATTCTAAGAAAAAGGATTGCTAAGGTAGGACAAATTTGGGGTATGATAACTGCCCCTATTCAATTATCTTCCATTTGAATAGCGCGAGAAAACGCAGGTCTAGTGCATTTTGATTGGGAGTTTATTGAATACTTGGAATATCCAAAATTTGTCTGACCCACTCATAAGGTTATGTTGATATAGCACACCCTCACGAGCCTTGATAAAATAAGCGAAGCCGATGATATATCGCTCACTATGGTTTGAAGTAGTGGGTTGGATGAGGAAAGTACATTGTGATTCAGGGGCAATGTACGAAGTGGTGTGAATACGTTGAGGCTTAGAGGCAACATAGCAAGCTAAGAGAGAGTACATTGAGGCTTAGAGGCAATGTATGGAGTTTGCGAATACGTTGAGGCTTAGAGGCAACGTAGTAAGCTGAGAGAGTACATTGAGGCTTAAAGGCAATGTACGGGATTTGCGAATACGTTGAGGCTTAGAGGCAGCATAATGAGTTGGAAAGTACATTGAGGCTTAAAGGCAACATACAGAGTTTGCGAATATGTTGAGGCTTAGAGGAAACGTAGTGAGCTGGAAAGTACATTGAGCCTTAGAGGCAATGTACGAAGTTTGTGAATACGTTGAGGCTTAGAGGCAACGTAGTGAGCTGAGAGAGTACATTGAGGCTTATAGGCAATGTACGGAGTTTGCGAATATGTTGAGGCTTAGAGGGAACATATTGAGCTGGAAAGTACGTTGAGGCTTAGAGGCAATGTACGGAGTTTGCGAATACATTGAGGCTTAGAGGCAACGTAGTGAGCTGAGAGAGTACATTGAGGCTTAGAGGCAATGTACGGAGTTTGTGAATACGTTGAGGCTTAGAGGCAACGTAGTGAGCTGATAGAGTACATTGAGGCTTAGAGGCAATGTACGGAGTTTACGAATACAATGAGGCTTAGAGGCAACATAGTGAGATGAGAGAGTACATTGAGGCTTAGAGGCAATGTACGGAGTTTGCGAATACGTTGAGGCTTAGAGGAAACATAGTGAGTTGAGAGAGTACATTGAGGCTTAGAGGAAATGTACGGAGTTTGCGAATACGTTGAGGCTTAAAGGCAACATAGTGAGCTGAGAGAGTACATTGAGGCTTAGAGGTAATGTACGGAGTTTACGAATACATTGAGGCTTAGAGGCAACGTAGTAAGCTGAGAGAGTACATTAAGGCTTCGAGGCAATGTACGGAGTTTGCGAATGTGTTGAGTCTTAGAGGCAACATAGTGAGCTGAGAGAGTACATTGAGGCTTAGAGGCAATGTACGGAGTTTGCGAATACGTTGAGGCTTAGAGGCAATGTAGTGAGTTGGAAAGTACATTGAGGCTTAGAGGAAATGTACGGAGTTTACGAATACATTAAGGCTTAGAGGCAACATAGTTATGGGTGAGAGTACATTGAAGCTTAGAGGCAAAGTACAAAATTTGCGAATATGTTGAGGCTTAGAGGCAACATAGTTAGTAATGAGAATACATTGAGGCTTAGAGGAAATGTATCGAGCTTCGTTCATTACTGCATGGAGACTTAGGTGACAGGTTGAATCTTAGGATAAGTGTTTAGTTGATTGACTCTTAGATAGCTAAGTCGAGGGTAAGGTTGTTTGTTTGTTGTGTGATAAAGTCGTATGCTGTGTATTGAATGTTTGCATGTATGCAAAATGTATAGGGTATGCATGCTTTGGATATGCCAGATGTATGTATGAAATTTGTGAAAAATGCGTGTATGCCTTGAATATCGTTTCTGGTATTCTCTCCTTTAAACCAATGGTTTTGAATTACCAACCCCTGACGTTGTATGTTGCATTGTCGTGGCATCGTTGAATTTGATTTGAACGCGGCAAAAAAGTGTTAGCAAGATTTTGAACATTGATTTTCTGTATTGCAAGCGTTGGGGTAGACGTAGATGTAGGTATTGGCACAAACATTTTGAGTTGTGAGTGTAGACATAGGCGTGGACAGATGCATAGACTTTATGTTGTAGGTGCAAGCATAGGCACAGACGTAGACGTAGACATATGTGTGGACGTGATCGTGGATTTTCTTTTAATTTTTTTCTAACCAAAATGCTTTTTCGATGTTTTGTCAAATACTTTTATTTGTTAATTTCCCTGAAATGATTTCAGGATAATATTCACAAGTAATAACCGTAGTATTTTGTAAACAAGTCAGAAAAAAGAAAAACACAATTTGAAAGATGCAAAGAAAACAATTATTTTATTGATTATGCCTCTGAATAGGCGGATGTACATGACGCAATTCCTAGAAAGAGGTAATTACAAAAAATTTCAAAACCGTAAATGGCAATGAAAATGATAATTGTTACTGTTGTTTCCCCAATATCCTTTTGATAACCCTTATCTCCTTTGCTTTTGAGTTGTATGATTTTGATCTATCTCTCCCTTCGTGGTTCGTAGTCGTGGTTCTTAGATCACAGTCTTTTTTTTTCTTTATTTCTTTATATGAAATCCCTAACTTTTGCCTGGATTTCCCTTTCGGGTTTTCAATCCACCGAGATAATTTTTTTTATATGCCCCTAATTTTTGCCTGGATCACCCTTTAGTGTTTTCGATCCACCAGGACGCTCCTTTTTGCCTAAGTCTCCCGTTTAGGGTTCGAGCTTAGCGAGCTTTTTTTATACATAGTATTTTTTGATTGCGTCTGAATTTGCTGGATGCGGTAGCTCTTCCACATCCATTGTCGCGAGGATAAGACCACCTTCGGATAATGCTATTTTGACTACGTATGGACCTTCATAGTTAGGTGTCCATTTACCACGTGAATCGAGGTGAAGTAGCAGAATCTTCTTGAGCACTAGATCCCCTTCCTTGAATATTCGAGGACAGACTTTCTTGTCGAAGGCTCTCTTCATCCGCTTCTGATGTAGCTGACTATGGCACAGAGCTATTAATCATTTTTCTTCAATAAAGTTGAGCTGATTGAGTCGTGTCTGCACCCATTCTTCTTCTTCCAGTTTTGTTTCCATTAGAACCCAAAGTGATGGTATCTCGATTTCAACTGGAAGTACTGCCTCCATGCCATATACCAGCGAGAAAGGAGTCGCGCCTGTTGATGTGCACACTGAAATGCGATAGCCATGTAGAGCGAATGGAAGCATTTCATGCCAATCTTTGTACGTCTTCACCATCTTCTAGATGATTTTCTTGATATTTTTGTTGGCTGCTTCAACGACCCCATTCATCTTCGGTATGTACGGTGAGGAATTATAATGCTTGATTTTGAAGTCATTGCACAGTTCCTTCACCATTTTGTTGTTTAAATTGGACCCGTTATCGGTAATTATCCGACTTGGGACACTGTATCTGCATATGATATTATGCTTGATGAAGCGTGTAACCACTTGACTTGTCACGTTAGTGTAGGATACTGCTTCTGCCCATTTGGTAAAGTAGTCGATGGCCACCAGTATAAAACGGTGTTCGATGGATGCTTTCGGCTCGATCATGCCAATCATATCAATTCCCCACATTGAGCATGGCCAAGGGGAGCTCATGAAGTTCAGAGGAGTTGGTGGCACGTTTATCTTATTGGCGTAGATCTGACATTTATGACACGTCTTCGTGTAGTGATAACAATTGGCTTCCATTGTTAACCAATAATACCCTACTCGTAGAATCTTTCTAGCCATGGCATGCCCATTTGTATGAGTCTCGAAAGTATCCTCGTGGATTTCTCTCATAAGTGTATCTGCTTCTTGCTTCTCCACACACCTGAGTAGTACCATGTCGTAGTTTCTTTTGTATAGCACCCCATTACTTAGAAAGAACTTTGAAGCTAACCTTCGTAGGGTTTGCTTGTTAATGATAGAGGCATTTTCTGGATGTTCCTGTTTTTCCAGGTACTCCTTGATGTCGTAGAACCAAGGTGTGTTTTTCGGTCCTTCTTCAATAGCAAGACAGTGTGCGGGCTCTTCGAAATGTATAATTGTAATGCGTGGTTCGTGATTCGGCCAGGTTACCTTGAACATAGCTGATAAAGTCGCCAGGGCATCTTCCATTTGATTTTCTTCTCGCGGGATGTAGCTGAAAGTGATCTCAGTGAACTCCTCGGCCAACTTTAAAACATGATCCCGATATGGAATCAGTTTTGGGTATTTTGTATCCCATTCTCCATTAACCTGGTATATAAATAATGCAGAGTCCCCAAATACTTTGAGCTGCTTTATTCTCAGATCAATGACAACTTCCAGTCCTAGTATGCAAGCTTCATATTCAGTAATGTTGTTGGTGCAGTCGAAACACAATCTTGCGGTATATGGCTTGTGATAGTTCTTCGGAGAAGTCAAAACTTCCCATATGTCGTGTGCATTTGAAGCCCTGTCGAACGTGAGTGTCTAATGTGCCCCTGGATCGGGTCCTTCGTTGGGTCCTGGTATTTCATAGTCGTCTATAATCATGACATCTTCGTCTGGGAAGTCGAACTTCATAGGCTGGTATTCTGGCAGTGGTTGGTGAGCTAGATGATCAGCTACTATACTACCCTTTATGGCCTTCTAAGTGACATATTGGATGTTGTATTCTGATAATAGCATTTGCCATCGTGCGATTCTCCTGGTAAGAGTTGGCTTTTCAAACACGTACTTTAGAGGATCCATTCTTGCTATTAACCATGTGTTGTACCCCAAAATTTTCCCTCCCATTTCTCATTGATTTCTCACCACAAAGCCCTTGAAGCTCAAGATCCAGTTAAGGTTTCATCTGCTCAAGACTTCTCCTTACACTGTTGACCCAAATTAGGGTTTGTGTTTGCAACAAGATGTTTTGACCTAAAGTGCCTAAGATGACTTTCATGCTTCATATTGGACTCCCAAGTTTATCCATACCAAGTTTCAAGCCTTGATTCCAAGTTTTGGCCAGTCAATTGGACAGTTGACCTAGAAATCAACTGTATTGGGGAAAAAGTCAACTGTGGCCAATTGACAGTCAAATCTCATGAAAATTGACCCACATCAACATTATGAACTCATATGGACCATTTGATCAAGTTTGGATCACAATTCCATAAGAATTTTGATCAGATCACCAAAAGGGCAAAATGGTCATTTTTAGGGTTTTGACTGCACAAAGGCAATTTTTGACTGTTTGACCTAGCCAATGACAAACCAAGCTCATACATGGACTCAAGGACCCCATGGAATTATCTTGACATGCTCAACAAACTCAAAAGATCCCAAGTACACAAGATTGACAATTGAATTTCCCAGTCAATTGATCAATTTTGACTGTATACTGAAAAGTCAAACTTTGACTTTTTGGTCAAAATCAAGAGTCAAGATTCATTTTTCATCAAAACATGCCAAATCATGAAACTTGTTCACCAAGAAATCACAAAATGCAAATTAGGGTTAGAAATTAGAATTTTTCATAACTTAGAATTTTTCTAAGTTATAAAAAACCCTAATTTTTTTCCAACTTTGCCCCACTTTTTCACCAAGATCCATTTGGATTCAAACAAAAGTCAAAACATGAAAGTTGTAGCTTGTTGCATAATATACAACTTTTATTCACAAAGTTTTCCCATTTGAGGCTTGTATCTCAAGTTATAAATTTTTGAATAAGGGCACTAAACCATTCTTAACTTAGTGAGTTTTTGACCTATTTTGACAAGGTTTTCTACCCCACTTCAAGGCCATTTTCCATACACTTCCACTTGGAATTTCAATTTGCATTTTAAAGATGGATTGTAGTACACATTCCAAGCTTTCCAAAATGTCCAAGAACTTCTCAAACAACCTCATAACTTGAGAGAATCGAATTTCACAATTGGGCAAAAACTCACTTTTGATTTGAGCATGAACATGTTCATAACTTAAGCCATTTTCAAGTCAGCATAGTTTATGCTAAATTACAGGTCCTAAAACCCTTTGACACTCAATAATTCAATGCAAAACCTTTGTGCCAAGACCTTGTTTCATGAGCTAAAGCATTGTATGGTGGATTAATCCCAAATTAGATAAAGCATTCTTTCTATTTTTGCAAAAGCTTCACTTTATGTCCAATTACAAATCCAAGAAGTACAGTCCATATCTAATTGGCACAAGTTTATGTGTTAATCACACTGATCAAGGAGGGATTATGCAGCATAGTATGAGGGCCTGTACAAGCTAGAAGCAAAAGGAACCATTGTTTGCTTAAAGTGTAAGAAACACCTCATAACTTACAACAACTTTCATATCAGCTTACAAACCCTTAAGTGAACTCATCAAACACATTCCAAAGATCTCAACCAAGCTATTGCACGAGCCTTTTACCTCCAATCCCTCCCACAACTCAGAATCACCTTGAAACTGCTCAAACAGAGCCACCTCTGTAGATTGAGTTCCAACTCTCAATCGTTTCAAGCATTCTTGCCCAAACCAGTTCACATACATTCCCTAACATCTATGCAAGCTAACCAAAAGAAAAAATACGACCTGTAATCCCTCTAACCACTTCCACCATTTTCAGTTTCTTGTTTTGCAGGTGGAGTGCTCTAGCACGATTCAGAAGCTTTCAAGACAAAGTAAACATTGGAATAGCATCCCTGGGCCTCAAGGAAGCTTTTCCAATCATCACCTTGCACTGAAAGCTCCCTCATTGCTAGATAGAACTTCAGCTGAACAGGTATCTTGGTGAACTCGTATCTCTCTTATTAGACATCATTAGCTTTAAGTTTGTGAATAAACAATGTTCTACTCATGCTATTGAACATGTACATGTTTTTACTTTTCATTTCTTTTGCTTGAGCTGTGAGAATTTGAGGTTTAAAAATGGCAGAAAATCTAGGTTAGAATTTGGGGGAGAAGAAATTCTCCCTCATCTTAGAGAGTTAGGACAAGTTCTGCATATGGTTGGATTCGTCTCTTGATGATGAACATTTTTTATGATATGAGTTTTTATTAATAAGCCAGGAATCAGGAGTTAGAAGATCAAGAACAGGGCGCGCGTTTTTGAATGTTTTTGGCTGAAGGTTGAAGACAATGTCTTCTTGGGCTGGGCCTGAGCTATTTTCCTTTTCACACCACCTTTTTTGGTTTTACACCCCTGAGCCCATTTGCTTCATTTCTATTGATTTTTGACTTTTTCTTTTTTTAGTTGACTCATTTATTTTTTCTCAGCATATTAAAAATTTAAAAATATTTTTTTCTCATCATTTTGATTTTATTAGGTATTTGTTTGATTTTTCTTTTGGTTTGTACATAAATAAATAAATATACCCTCTTTTGTTTAAAATAATAAAATAGTACAAATATACTTTTACACATTTTTATTTTATTTTTACCTCCTGAAAATATTTTATAGAAAATTACTTTTTGTATTTAAATATTAAATATTATTAATTAATACATATAATACATATTTTGTAAATAATATAAATATATAGGTATATATTAATATACTTAGGATAAAAATACCCAAAAATGTACATATTTTATTTTTTAATATTTAATACTAAAAAATACCCCTTTTTACAAATATACTATATTTTATTTTATTTTTGTATGTAAATAATAATTATTATAATAAATAATTGATTAATACCCCTTTGATTAAAAATTAGGGTTTTACCCTAAATATGAAAATACTCTAAAAATAATACCTTTTTATTTTCTTTTTTTTACTTTACATAAATAATGCTTTTTTTCATACATATAAAAATTCTTTTTTGCATTCTTGCATACTTGTTTTATTTCTATTTTATTTATGCTTTTAATCATATTGTAAATATTCAAAGCAAATGATGTAATAGCTTAGATTCAATTTCTTGTCTAAATATCTCCCCATTTGAACATTTGTACCCCCCTCCCCATATTATTGTGTTGTAATAGCGTAGGAATTTAAATTTCGCACTTTAAATGCTTTCTAAACATACTATGCTAGAATTAGGGTTTGTATGCGAATAAAAATGAACAAAAATAGTTTGACCTAATACAAGATAAATAAGCATGAAAATGGACAACACATTTCACACTTGCACCCCTAGGGTATTCCACTTTGTTGCCTTCAAATAATTGGGCCATATTGTATGTTGAATTTCTTTGGGTAAAACAAACAATCAAATGATCATAGTCCCTCGAAATGTTGCCTAAATGAATGATCAAGTCCCTTTTTAAAGAAAAAATTGCCCAAAGACATTTAACACTATTGCAATCATGGTCTAAACGATGACCCGCGCTTGTCCCTTTCACCTCCTAAATACAAGATTGTCCACCAAATGCAATGGTGGAACAAAATTGTCAAAAGGTTTAAAACATAACAAAAATCTTTGAGAAAACTTTAGGGTAGATAACTCTTAGGTACTTGCCAATTTGCAAAGAAAACACTTGCCTAAATTCAAAACCCACTTCACAAACACTTTCAAAACCAACTTTTAAAAAAAACCTTTTTAAAAGACAAAACACCTTTTGTAAAGTATTCGAGTAAAGAATTGTTACAATGGTAGCCTATACAAGGCATCTTTTCAAAACATTTTCAAAACCACACATCAAACACCATTTCAAACAATTGAAAACTAAGGCAAGTTGATCTAAGCAAGTACCTAAGAGCCCATGGATAACCATGGATAGAAAGGGTGCTAATACCTTCCCTTTCTATAATCTACTCCCCGAACCCAAGAAAAATCTCAAAGGTTTTTGCTGTGCTTTTTAAACCTTTCCTTAGGATAAAATAAAAAGTCGGTGGCGACTCTTGCTCAACCGAAACATTTGCGAAAACAAACGCAAAACCATAGTCAGTTCTCCCACCGTATCACAGAACTGGCGACTCTGCTGGGGAAATTTTTAAAAGTGGAGTAACCTTAGGGCTTATATCACCCTCTTGCATGACTAATTGTTTGAATTGTTTGCTTTATATCTTGGCTCTATTGTTTGGGTTTGCAATCCTACACCCGGATTTTGGGAAACATTCATAGATAGCAATACGTTGTGGAAACTGTGCGGGGTATACTGACACGGTCGAAGCAATAGCTATATTAGTGCGACATATTTGTGAGTACCGGTAACCCTTGAGTTCAATCAAGGAGAGTACGGGGCCGCTGAGTGATGTCACTAAGCACTAATGACCTAGAACCTTACTTGACCATCTTGGCCTTTTATTAGGGGTAGTGAGATGACCGACTTTGGTGCAGTCCGAAGTTGGTAAATACTCGATACTACACTCATTGAGGGTTGTTTTCTTGGAATATTTTGGTCGCTAGTTAAGTGGCTAAACCAAAACAATGAACCATGAAAACAATCCAGTGATATTGAGCTCCTTAGAACCCAGTTACTATTTATAGGACAGGTTTTTAAGCCAACTACACTCAAGAGGGTACTCGCCTATGAAACCCCATGCAAGCCTGAAACTAGGGTTTGGTGTGATTTGCTTGAACATATGTTTTGTGCATACATCATAAACATCATGAAGCATCATATGCATTTACTAACCATTTCAAGGGTTTGGATCTTCATCTTTGTTCTTGTTTTGTAGGCCATGGAAATTCCTTGCAGAAATACCATCCAAGTCAACCTTGTGAGAATCTCTCCTCAACTCAAGGAGCTCACCTCAAGAATTCCGGAAAATTCATCCTTCAGTGAAAGACATGGTAGACTGCTCAGCCTAGTCAACACCAACATTGAAGAAGATATGATGAAAGTGCTATTCCAGTTCTTTGACCCTCTTCACCACTGCTTCAGTTTCCCTGATTACCAGTTGGTACCCACTTTGGAGGAGTTTTCTCAACTCCTAAGAATCCCTATCCTTAATCAACTACCCTTCAACGGTATGGAAAAGGAACCAAAGCCGGAAGATGTTGCTCGAGCATTACATCTACAACCATCCGACATCAAGGGGCATTGGGAAACCAGAAGCAGCGTCAAAGGATTCTTAGCAAAATTCTTGTTTGAGAAGGCACAAGAATGTTGGAACTCATTGGACCTACAAGCCTTTGAAGAGATTGTGGCACTCCTTATCTATGGATTGGTCTTGTTCCCAAGTCCTGACCAATTGGTAGATGTCAACGCCGTCAAAATCTTCTTGTCCAGAAATCCGATACCAACTTTGCTTGGGGACATCCTTCACTCATTTTACACACGGACAATGAGAAAGAGGGGTGTTCTCATGTGCTGCACTCCTATCCTTGCAAGGTGGTTTATTTCGCACCTTCCACAATCTGTCTTGAAGAATGACCAAGGCTCAAGGTGGTCCCAACGGTTGATGACTCTTACTCATTCTGATGTGCATTGGTGTTCTCGGTCCAGAGAAAATGTCATCATTGTCGATCGTTACGGAGAATTTCCTAATGTTCCTTTACTTGGAATCAGAGGAGGTATCACCTACAACCCTTGCCTAGCTTTGAGGCAATTTGGATATGCACGGAGGGATGGCCCTCATGACATGTTGATTCCTGACCTAGTTTTTGACTTCGACAACGATGCGCAAGGACTTCGCCAAAGATTCATCAGAGCTTGGGGAAAACTCAACAAGGTTGATAGCAAGACTCTGGGACACAAGAACTCCATCCCTCTTGAGCCTTATCTCAAGTGGGTACGAGCCCGAGCCCAAAGTCTAATGATGCCTTATCCTCATGTACTCCCAGTGATTAAAGAGCCCGTCAATGAAGGAGAGGTCCCTTACACCATCCTACATCCAGACATGCCTACATCGTGGGAGGAAATGCAGAAAAGTTGGATTCAGCTCAAGGAGAAGCGGAATACTTTTGAAGCTAGCTTCTACGCCAGTGAGAAGAAGGTTCTAGAGCTTACCCGCCGACTCCACGAGCAAGAGGCCCTCAACACCTACATTGCACCAAAGAGGATGCGCAATGTCTTTTTGCCTTGAGAAGTTATTTTGTAATATTTAGCCCATGGGGCATTTATGTACTAACAAATTTCTTCTTATTAATATGACGTGCGTTCTTCTTTGTCTGAAACAATTTTGAATGTTCTAAATCCTTGAATGCATTGCATACATCAGCATACCATTCATCATGTGCATAAGCAGGTCTCACTCCAGGTTTCCTTATCTGTCTGCTGTTTATTTCAGTAGGATGGATCTCGAGCAAACAGTCAAAGACCTACAAGCTCAGAATGCACAATTCCAGCAACTCCTGATGACCTTGGTTAAAAGTCAGGAGGATATCAAGACTCAATTGGGGAATAAGGACCCAGTGAAGAAGAAGAAAAAGAGGATTGGGGTGGCTACTTTGGGGAGAAGATTTGACAGAGAAGCTCGGAGAGTGCTTGAATTTCCTCCTACTTCTGATGAAGGGACTAGTAAAAGAGATGGAGTTGCGGTGCCTTCCGAGTCTGATGCAGAGGAAGAAGAGGTCGAAGAGGATGAAGATTATTCTGACCAGCAATATCCTCCAGCTGATGATAAATACAAGGGTTTAGAAGACAGATTGGCTGCCATGGAATTACAAAGAGTACCAGGTTTGGATTTTGAAGACTTGGGTTTGGTTGCCGGGATTGTGATTCCCCCAAAATTAAAAGTACCAGTGTTTGTGAGATATGATGGGCTGTCCTGTCCCAAAATGCATCTCAGGTCCTACGTAAGAAAGATTTAACCCTATACAGCGGATAAAAACCTCTGGATTCATTTCTTTCAAGACAGCCTGTCGGGAGCTCAGTTGGAGTGGTTTTATCAGCTAGAAGGAACCAGTGTCAGAAATTGGGAAGATTTGGCCACCGCTTTCTATAAACAATACCAGTATAATTCTGATCTTGCTCCTACTCGTACCCAACTTCAGGGTATGTCACTAGGAACAAGTGAGGGATTCAAAGAATATGCACAAAAATGGAGGGATTTGGCTGGCAGGGTGCAGCCTCCTTTAACCGATCGTGAGCTCGTTGATATGTTTCTTGGGACCCTATCTGGGCCGTTTTTCAATCATTTAATTGGTAACTCTTCCGCGGGGTTTACCGATTTGATCTTAACAGGCGAAAGAATAGAGGCTGGCATCAAGTCAGGAAAGATTCAGAAGGGTGTTGCTGCAAGTGTTGAGAGGAAGCCTTTTAAGAAGGAGACAGCTATGGTATATTCTCAGAGAAGAGCAGGAAAGATGGAGCGTCGGCCAACTGTGGGGGTCATAATGATTCAAAACTCCGAGTGAGCAGCCTCGCTATAACCAGTCCAGACCAAATCAGCAACGAGTAGAACGGCCACAACGGCAGTTCACCCGTATTAATATGACTCCAGCGCAAGTGCTTCCCCATCTATTGAAGTTGAATCTTGCCACCATCAAGGAGGCACCAAAGAATGTGAATACGTCCTCTCCGCATTATCATGCCAATGCTAAATGCGCCTACCATTCAGACAGTGTTGGACACGACACCAATGATTGTTGGGCACTCAAGCATAAAATCCAAGACCTGATAGAGGCTAAGGAGGTAGAGTTTGACGCTCCAGAGAAGCCTAATGTGATATCTGCACCTATGCCGAAGCACGGCCGAAATGTCAATGCCATTGAAGAAGATTTGTATGTTGCTGATGTCAGTGATCTGACTACTCCACTGTTAACCATTAAATTGAATCTGTTGAGGGCCGGGATCTTTCCGGGATGTAAGGAAGACTGCTATTGTTGCTACTCTCTGCCGTTTGATTGTCCACTACTGAAGAAAGGCATCCAAGGCCTTATGGATAGTCGACAAATTTTGTTCGAAAAAGTTTCCGCTGTTCCAGTTCATACTAAAGATGTCTCAATCATAACCATTCACGCCAATCTTTCTAAGGCCGTCAGAAAGCCTGTTAAGATTAAACCAGCTGCAAAATCTGTTCCTTTGAAGATAACAATGCCAGGGCCTGTTCCCTATGTTTCTGAGAAGTCGATACCTTGGAACTATGGCGGTGACATCTACTACCATGGTATCAAGCAAATCGAGGTAATTGAAGAAAGTTCGGATGATGAAGAAGCCAGCATTAGTAACATTGCGGGCACCAGCAAAATCACCAGGAGCGGGAGAATATTTTCTCCAGAGATTGCCCCTCTAAGGGCAGTCTTTGGACCCTCATCAGCTAACAAGGTCATCCCTGCACCAATAAAACTCTCTGCTAGAACTCCTCTGATTGAAGACGTTGTTGTTCCTAGTGCTATCTCTCCTACCGCTGCTGACAAAGGTAAGGGAACCCAAGATGAACCCGTCAGGACGAGGGCTCAACCCTTAGTAATCCCGGAAACCTCCAAGAAGGAAATGGACGAGATTTTGAGGATAATCAAGAGAAGTGATTACGATGTGGTGGAACAGTTGGGGCAAACCCCCTCCAAGATCTCCATGCTGGCACTACTACTTTGCTCAGAAGCGCACGCTAAAGCCCTGATAAAATTCCTGAAGGCAGCTCATGTGCCCCAGGAAACCTCTGCGGATCAATTTCAAAATTGCGTGGCTAGCCTGACTGCGGACAATGGACTAGGTTTTTCTGACGCCGACCTAACCCCTAAAGGCAGAAACCACAATGATGCTTTGCATATTTCAATCGAGTGTCGCGGAACCACTCTTGCACATGTTTTGGTTGACACCGGTTCGTCGCTGAATGTTTTTCCTAAGAAGGCCTTGGACCGGCTAGATTGTGAAGGGTTAGAATTGAAGCCGAGTGATATTGTTGTCAGAGCTTTCGATGGGTCGAAGAGAATGGTCCATGGAGAGGTTGAAATTCCCATCAAGATAGGTACTGAGGTGTTTAAATCCACTTTCTATGTAATGGACATCCGTCCATCATACTCTTGCCTGCTGGGTAGACCTTGGATACACCATGCTGGGGCAGTCACCTCCTCCTTGCATCAGATGTTGAAGTATCCTGTCAAGGGAAAGATCATCACTGTCCATGGCGAAGAAGAGTACATGATTAGCCACTTAAATTCTTTCCGGTATGTGGAGGTTGAAGGAGAGTTCATTGAGACACCATTTCAACATTTCGAAGAAGTCCTTCCTGAAATAGCAGTAGCGAAGTTGACGGCTGAGACACCAAGACAGATGGCCAGGATGGCATCTCTGGAGGATGCAAGAGCCGCAATAAAAGAAGGGAAGAATTCAGCATGGGGGCAGTTACCCGACTTTCCACATAAGACTGACAAGTTTGGATTAGGGTTCACAGCCGCTGGCCAGAAAGCTATGCGCCGGTCAAAGATTGAAAAGGCGCCAGTCAAAATTTCTCCCTACGGAATCAACGCCCTGGAAGATGAAGACAAGGAAAGCAACATTGAAGAGTGGATTTATCCAACTGTCAAAGGAGGATTGAGCAATTGGGAGGCTAAGGACTTTGTCCCCATCACTTTTATTCATCAGTAATTTACCTGTTAAACATTTCCTATTTGGTCTGTAATATTTACTTTCAAACAATCCGTACACTATCTTTTCACTTCCTGCCTTGCCCGGGGCATGTAGGTCCACTTGTAAGGGTTTTGATTATTTTTCATATTCATATGCCATGTTTAATGATTCATTGGACGTTTTTCATTTGATAAACTGCTTATGTTCATTTTCTTTCCTTTTGCATTTTTTGTTTAAGGATGGCTATCCCTTACACACACCCACACTCACCAATGCAGGTACCCATCCACTTCGGATTCCATGGGTGACTATTCTGCTGTGTCTTTCAATAACTCTGAAGATCTGGTCAATCTAGCCGAGTATGAAGATGACGAAGGTTGTGAAGTACCCGGGGAACTAGCCAGACTTCTGCAACAAGAGGAAAGGGCCATCTTACCGCATGAAGAGCCATTGGAAACTGTTAACTTGGGAACCGAGGAGGACCGGAAGGAGGTGCAAGTGGGTGCCAATCTGGAACCAAAAGTCAAGGAGCGCTTGGTACAGTTGTTGAATGAGTATGTTTAAATCTTCGCTTGGTCCTATGAAGACATGCCGGGTCTAGACACAGACATCGTGGTTCACCGTCTCCCCACAAGAGAGGATTGTCCACCAATCAAGCAAAAAGTTCGCCGAATGAGGCCTGACATGTCCGAAAAGATCAAAGCGGAAGTAATGAAACAATTCGATGCTGGCTTTCTGGCTGTTACGTCCTATCCTCAATGGGTCGCTAACATCGTGCCAGTACCGAAGAAAGATGGCAAAGTCAGAATGTGTATGGACTACCGGGATTTGAATAGGGCCAACCCTAAAGATGATTTCCCGCTACCTCATATTGACATCTTGATCGACAATACAGCTCAGCATAAAGTGTTTTCCTCCATGGACGGATTCTCGGACTACAATCAAATCAAAATGGCTCCCGAGGATATGGAGAAAACAACTTTTGTCACACAATGGGGCACTTTCTGTTACAAGGTGATGCCGTTCGGGCGGAAGAACGCAGGGGCAACTTATCAACGCGCCATGGTAGCTTTATTTCATGATATGATACATCATGAGATTGAAGTTTACGTAGACGATATGATAGCTCGGTCACAAACAGAGGAAGAGCACCTTGAGCATCTGGAGAAGCTGTTTGCCAGGTTAAAAGAATACAAGCCCAGGCTGAATCCAAGCAAATGCACTTTTGGAGTTAGGTCTGGTAAACTCCTGGGATTCATTGTAAGCAACAAAGGCATTGAAGTCGACCCGACAAAAGTAAAAGCAATACAAGAGATGCCTGCTCCCCGCACTGAAAAGGAGGTTAGAGGATTCTTGGGGTGCTTAAACTATATTGCCAGATTCATCTCACATCTGACTTCTACCTGTGAGCCAATTTTCTAACTTTTGAAAAAAGATCAGGTAGTGGAATGGAACGACGATTGTCAAGCTTCTTTTGATAGAATCAAGGAGTATTTGTTAGAACCTCCTATTCTGATGCCACCCGTCGAAGGAAGACCATTTATCATGTACTTGACCGTCTTGGATAACTCAATGGGGTGTGTTTTGGGCCAGCATGACGAGTCTGGTCGAAAAGAGCATGCTATTTATTACCTTAGCAAAAAGTTTACCGACTGTGAGACTCGCTACTCACTGCTCGAGAAAACTTGATGCGCTTTGGTATGGGCTGCTCGCCGACTAAGACAGTATATGCTGACTCATACTACCTTGTTGATATACAAAATGGACCCTATCAAGTATATCTTCGAGAAGCCCGCTTTATCTGGAAGGATAACTAGATGGCAAATGATCTTAACCGAGTATGACATCCAGTACACCACCCAAAAAGCTATAAAAGGGAGTGTATTAGCTGACCATCTGGCTCATCAGGCTATCGAAGATTATCAGCCCATGAGATTTGACTTCCCAAACGAAGACATCATGAATTTGGACAACGTTGAAGGTGACGGACCGGATGACGGACCCAAAAAAGGATCCCGATGGACCCTGTACTTTGATGGTGCTTCAAATGCACTTGGAAACGGTATTGGCGCAGTACTCATTTCTCTGGGAGGTTGTCACACTCCTTTCACGGCCCGACTTTGCTTAAGCTGCACGAACAACATGGCTGAGTATGAAGCTTGCATCTTTGGTCTCAAGGCTACTATAGACTTGGGGATCAAATATTTGATCGTATTTGGGGACTCGACTTTGGTCATCAGCCAAATCAAAGGAGAGTGGGATACCAAACATCCTAATCTTATCCCATACAAAGAACATGTCCTGACATTGTTGCCTCATTTTGAGCAAATTACCTTCGAGCATTTCCCGCGAGAAGAGAATCAGCTAGCGGATGCTCTAGCCACAATGTCCTCCATGTTTAAACTCAACTGGGATAACGAGGCTCCCCAAATCACCATCGAGCGAATGGATGAACCTGCACACTATCACGAGATTAATACCGAGGTGGTAGTGGAACGACCCTGGTTCCATGAAATCAAAAGGTATCTCGAGACACGAGATTATCCTGAAGGAGCTTCCGTGAATGACAAGAAGTTCTTAAGGAAATTTGCTGCTAAGTTCTTCCTAAGCAACGACATCCTTTACAAACGAAGCCATGATTGCGTATTACTCCGATGTGTGGACAAAGCTGAAGCAGAGTTGATCATGACTGATATACACAGCGACATATTTGGCACTCACTTGAGCGGGCATACAATGGCTAAGAAGATCCTAAGGGCAGGCTATTACTGGTCTACCATGGAAGCTGATTGCCATCAATATTCCCGTACTTGCCACAAGTGTCAAGTCTATGCTGAAAAAGTTCATATTCCTCCGGTCCCCCTCAACGTCCTGACTGCTCCGTGGCCCTTTGCAATGTGGGGCATTGATATGATTGGAGAGATCAAGCCCATAGCTTCCAATGGACATCGCTTCATCCTGGTTGCCATTGACTATTTCACCAAATGGGTCGAAGCAGCTTCCTTCTCCTCTGTGACTAAAAATGTGGTTGCCCGCTTTATCAAGCAAAATCTCATATGTCGGTATGGTGTTCCAGACAGGATCATCACGAACAACGGTACAAATCTGAATAACACAATGATCACTGCATTGTGCGAACAGTTCAAGATTTATCATCACAATTCATCTCCCTATCGGCCGAAGATGAACGGTGCTGTTGAAGCTGCGAACAAAAACATTAAGAAAATCATTCAGAAAATGACAGTCACTTACAAGGACTGGCATGAGATGCTACCGTTTGCTTTGCATGGATACCGTACGACGACACGTACTTCAACTGGGGAAACCCCATTTTCTTTGGTTTATGGCATGGAAGCTGTTTTGCCTATGGAATTCCAGATCCCTTCTCTAAGGATTATGAAGGATGCAGGTTTGAATGAAGATGATTGGATGCAGACCCGACTTGATCAACTCAATCTGATCGACGAAAAGCGACTTGCTGCTATATGCCATGGTCAGACGTATCAAAAACGGATGATCAAGGCCTTCAATAAAAAAGTCAGACGTCAAGTGTATCAAGTCGGAGATCTCGTAATCAAGCGGATTATCTTGCCGCAAAGTGATCCCAGGGGCAAATGGACTCCTACATATGAAGGACCATTTGTGATCAAGAGCATATTTTCTGGTGGTGCAATGATTCTGACCACCATGGACGGCGACGATTTGCCGCACCCTGCGAACGCAGACATAGTCAAAAGATACTACGCCTAAAATAACCCGACAAGTCGAAAACCCGAAAGGGCGGCTTGGGCAAAAATGGGCATCCCGGTGGATCGAAAACCCGAAAGGGCGATTCAGGCAAAAATTAGGGATAAAAACAAAAAAAATCTGTACACCCGGCAAGTTGAAAACCCGAAAGGGCGGCTTGGGCAAAAAGGGGTTTCCCGGTGGATCGAAAACCCGAAAGGGCGATTCAGGCAAAAGTTAGGGAATTAAAGCGTATGACTATGTCTCGTCGGATCACGTCAAAAAAAATCTCTTCATCAACCAGTTCCGGGTTTCTGATCAATCCAGCCATCGGCGAACGAAGCATTAAATGGACAGATATTCAGAGTTGTGAAAGCTGTAGCAGAAGGGAATCCCATGAAATTATTTCACATAGCCATCTTTATTTTGTATAAATTTTTCAAATATTTACGACAAAATCCTCTTACTAGGATGATTGTCTCCTTTGTACAAATATACTCATAGAAAATCAATACAAATACTTTCCCCAGAAATTTGTGTCCTTTCCTTTTCTTTTCTCTTGCACTATTCGTTTATTTTGAGAAACGTCCAATGTTTTTTTAAATAGGCATATGCATTTGAAACATAATCATTTCCTTATAAACCAAGAAAGAGGATTACTGATAAATCGAAGGTACAGTTGGATAACCCGATACCCTTTCAAAGGAAACCCCCGGGAGATTTGGAATCCATATCCCTAGCAAATCTTGAAACTCATCCCTAGTAGATTCTGGAAGCGTATTCCCCGCAGAGAACGGACGTCTCTCCCAAGTTTTATTCAAAGTTATTCCTCCCAGGGACTTATAACTGGGTTACCCTCAGCTAACAACCACGGAAGATCGCACTCGCCAGAATTCTTCCTATCCCCAGCGGAGTTCATCAAAATTCCCCAGCAGTAACTTATCTTTGCAGATCCCCAGCCAGAGAATCCTCCGGAATTCAATCCCCCTCAGAGTTTAAGTTTCAGTGTCCCCAGCCGAGCTAAAGCTTCAAATTATCAATCCCCAGCGGAGCCAGACTATTGAACCTTTTCCCCACAGAGTTTTAGGAGAACAAAACCTTGAGTCCCCAGTAAGGTCGCCAGAGACACTTCTCACCAAACTGAAGATTCCCGGTCTTGTATCCCCAGCATAAGTCTGCTAGATTGGTGTTCCCCAGTAGAAGTCTTCAGGATTTCCCCAAAAGATTGGTATACAACCCAAGCTCCTTATGCCCCAGTCACAACCAAGGATTTATTCTTCCCGGCAGCAGTCAGGATACTTTTATCTTCAGCCATCCAAGATTCATCTATCCCCAGTAAGATAGCTCATCAGCTTACATGCGCATTCATTACATTCATGTCATACACATTGATATCACATATATTGCATCATACATTTCATGCAGCATAATTTTGTGTCTAGCTAACATTTTGTCCTTTACAGGATAAGAATAAAAAGCTATCCTTAACAGTTTCAGATGCAGTTTTACACGGACTCATCATCAAGTAACCCTACACCGGTTCTTATTCAAATCCAAGATTTCTGAAAACAGTTCACGGGTTCTCCAAGTAACGGATGTTAACCTATCACTTGCTCAGATTCTTCTCAAGATTTCTGAAAACAGTTTACGGGTTCTCCAAGTAACGGATGTTAACCTATCACTTGTTCAGATTCTTCTCAAGACCTTCTGAAAACAGTTTATGGATTCTTCCCAACAACGGATGTTAATCTATCAGCTTGTTCAGATGCAACCTTTGAAAACAGTTTACGGACGCTTCCCAACAACGGATGCGGCTCTATTGCTGATTCAACTTCAAGACCTTTGAAAACAGTTCACGGGTTCTCCAAGTAAACAGATGTTAACCTATCGCTTGTTCAGTTTCTTCTCCAGATTTCTGAAAACAGTCTATGGATTCTTCCCAACAACGGATGTCAATCTATCACTTGTTCAGATGCAACCTTCTGAAAACAGTTTATGGATTCTTCCCAACAACGGATGTTAATCTATCAGCTTGTTCAGATGCAACCTTTGAAAACGGTTTACGGACGCTTCCCAACAACGGATGCTGCTCCAGTGCTTATTCAACTTCAAAATTCTGAAAATAGTTTACGGATTCCTCCCAACAACGGATGTCAATCTATTGCTTATTCAGACCCTCAGTTCAGAAATGGGTCCAAAGCATGGACACCTTCCTGATACTCATTCCAGATGGCATCTCTAAGCCCATCCCCGACAAGTCTCTGTCACTCTTCCGGATGGCATCTCTAAGCCCATCTCCAAATGGCATCTCTAAGCCCATTCCCGCATTCTTTGCTTTGACGAGTGCAAATTTCTGGGCACTCTAGTGTCCAATCTCCTTTTACCCTCGAGTCACGAAAGGCAAACTTGCCAATCTAACTCTTCGGATTCAAGAAGATTAAACAGGGGCAACTGTTGTACCCCAAAATTTGCCCTCCCATTTCTCATTGATTTCTCACCACAAAGCCCTTGAAGCTCAAGATCCAGTTAGGGTTTCATCTGCTCAAGACTTCTCCTTACACTGTTGACCCAAATTAGGGTTTGTGTTTGCACCAAGATGTTTTGACCTAAAGTGCCTAAGATGACTTTCATGCTTCATATTGGACTCCCAAGTTTATCCATACCAAGTTTCAAGCCTTGATTCCAAGTTTTGCCCAGTCAATTGGACAGTTGACCTAGAAATCAACTGTATTGGGGAAAAAGTCAACTGTGGCCAATTGACAGTCAAATCTCATGAAAATTGACCCACATCAACATTATGAACTCATTTGGACCATTTGATCAAGTTTGGATCACAATTCCATAAGAATTTTGATCAGATCACCAAAAGGGCAAAATGGTCATTTTTAGGGTTTTGACTGCACAAAGGCAATTTTTGACTGTTTGACCTAGACAATGACAAACCAAGCTCATACATGGACTCAAGGACCCCATGGAATTATCTTGACATGCTCAACAAACTCAAAAGATCCCAAGTACACAAGATTGACAGTTGAATTTCCCAGTCAATTGATCAATTTTGACTGTATACTGAAAATTCAAACTTTGACTTTTTGGTCAAAATCAAGAGTCAAGATTCATTTTTCATCAAAACATGCCAAATCATGAAACTTGTTCACCAAGAAATCACAAAATGCAAATTAGGGTTAGAAATTAGAATTTTTCATAACTTAGAATTTTTCTAAGTTATAAAAAACCCTAATTTTTTCCAACCTTTCCCCACTTTTTCACCAAGATCCATTTGGATTCAAACAAAAGTCAAAACATGAAAGTTGTAGCTTGTTGCATAATCTACAACTTTGATTCACAAAGTTTTCCCATTTGAGGCTTGTATCTCAAGTTATAAATTTTTGAATAAGGGCACTAAACCATTCTTAACTTAGTGAGTTTTTGACCTATTTTGACAAGGTTTTCTACCCCACTTCAAGGCCATTTTCCATACACTTCCACTTGGAATTTCAATTTGCATTTCCAAGATGGATTGTAGTACACATTCCAAGCTTTCCAAAATGTCCAAGAACTTCTCAAACAACCTCATAACTTGAGAGAATCGAATTTCACAATTGGGCAAAAACTCACTTTTGATTTGAGCATGAACATGTTCATAACTTAAGCCATTTTCAAGTCAGCATAGTTTATGCTAAATTACAGGTCCTAAAACCATTTGACACTCAATAATTCAATGCAAAACCTTTGTGCCAAGACCTTGTTTCATGAGCTAAAGCATTGTATGGTGGATTAATCCCAAATTAGATAAAGCATTCTTTCTATTTTTGCAAAAGCTTCACTTTATGTCCAATTACAAATCCAAGAAGTACAGTCCATATCCAATTGGCACAAGTTTATGTGTTAATCACACTAATCAAGGAGGGATTATGCAGCATAGTATGAGGGCCTGTACAGGCTAGAAGCAAAAGGAACCATTGTTTGCTTAAAGTGTAAGAAACACCTCATAACTTACAACAACTTTCATATCAGCTTACAAACCCTTAAGTGAACTCATCAAACACATTCCAAAGATCTCAACCAAGCTATTGCACGAGCCTTTTACCTCCAATCCCTCCCACAACTCAGAATCACCTTGAAACTGCTCAAACAGAGCCACCTCTGCAGATTGAGTTCCAACTCTCAATCGTTTCAAGCATTCTTGCCCAAACCAGTTCACATACATTCCCTAACATCTATGCAAGCTAACCAAAAGCAAAAACACGACCTGTAATCCCTCTAACCACTTCCACCATTTTCAGTTTCTTGTTTTGCAGGTGGAGTGCTCTAGCACGATTCAGAAGCTTTCAAGACAAAGTAAACATTGGAATAGCATCCCTGGACCTCAAGGAAGCTTTTCCAATCATCACCTTGCACTGAAAGCTCCCTCATTGCCAGATAGAACTTCAGCTGAACAGGTATCTTGGTGAACTCGTATCTCTCTTATTAGACATCATTAGCTTTAAGTTTGTGAATAAACAATGTTCTACTCATGCCATTGAACATGTACATGTTTTTACTTTTCATTTCTTTTGCTTGAGCTGTGAGAATTTGAGGTTTAAAAATGGCAGAAAATCTAGGTTAGAATTTGGGGGAGAAGAAATTCTCCCTCATCTTAGAGAGTTAGGACAAGTTCTGCATATGGTTGGATTCGTCTCTTGATGATGAACATTTTTTATGTTATGAGTTTTTATTAATAAGCCAGGAATCAGGAGTTAGAAGATCAAGAACAGGGCGCGCGTTTTTGAATGTTTTTGGATGAAGGTTGAAGACAATGTCTTCTTGGGCTGGGCCTGAGCTATTTTCCTTTTCACACCACCTTTTTTGGTTTTACACCCCTGAGCCCATTTGCTTCATTTCTATTGATTTTTGACTTTTTCTTTTTTTAGTTGACTCATTTATTTTTTCTCAGCATATTAAAAATTTAAAAATATTTTTTTCTCATCATTTTGATTTTATTAGGTATTTGTTTGATTTTTCTTTTGGTTTGTACATAAATAAATAAATATACCCTCTTTTGTTTAAAATAATAAAATAGTACAAATATACTTTTACACATTTTTATTTTATTTTTACCTCCTGAAAATATTTTATAGAAAATTACTTTTTGTATTTAAATATTAAATATTATTAATTAATACATATAATACATATTTTGTAAATAATATAAATATATAGGTATATATTAATATACTTAGGATAAAAATACCCAAAAATGTACATATTTTATTTTTTAATATTTAATACTAAAAAATACCCCTTTTTACAAATATACTATATTTTATTTTATTTTTGTATGTAAATAATTATTATTATAATAAATAATTGATTAATACCCCTTTGATTAAAAATTAGGGTTTTACCCTAAATATGAAAATACTCTAAAAATAATACCTTTTTATTTTCTTTTTTTTACTTTACATAAATAATGCTTTTTTTTCATACATATAAAAATTCTTTTTTGCATTCTTGCATACTTGTTTTATTTCTATTTTATTTATGCTTTTAATCATATTGTAAATATTCAAAGCAAATGATGTAATAGCTTAGATTCAATTTCTTGTCTAAATATCTCCCCATTTGAACATTTGTACCCCCCTCCCCATATTATTGTGTTGTAATAGCGTAGGAATTTAAATTTCGCACTTTAAATGCTTTCTAAACATACTATGCTAGAATTAGGGTTTGTATGCGAATAAAAATGAACAAAAATAGTTTGACCTAATACAAGATAAATAAGCATGAAAATGGACAACACATTTCACACTTGCACCCCTAGGGTATTCCACTTTGTTGCCTTCAAATAATTGGGCCATATTGTATGTTGAATTTCTTTGGGTAAAACAAACAATCAAATGATCATAGTCCCTCGAAATGTTGCCTAAATGAATGATCAAGTCCCTTTTTAAAGAAAAAATTGCCCAAAGACATTTAACACTATTGCAATCATGGTCTAAACGATGACCCGCGCTTGTCCCTTTCACCTCCTAAATACAAGATTGTCCACCAAATGCAATGGTGGAACAAAATTGTCAAAAGGTTTAAAACATAACAAAAATCTTTGAGAAAACTTTAGGGTAGATAACTCTTAGGTACTTGCCAATTTGCAAAGAAAACACTTGCCTAAATTCAAAACCCACTTCACAAACACTTTCAAAACCAACTTTCAAAAAAAACCTTTTTAAAAGACAAAACACCTTTTGTAAAGTATTCGAGTAAAGAATTGTTACAAGGGTAGCCTATACAAGGCATCTTTTCAAAACATTTTCAAAACCACACATCAAACACCATTTCAAACAATTGAAAACTAAGGCAAGTTGATCTAAGCAAGTACCTAAGAGCCCATGGATAACCATGGATAGAAAGGGTGCTAATACCTTCCCTTTCTATAATCTACTCCCCGAACCCAAGAAAAATCTCAAAGGTTTTTGCTGTGCTTTTTAAACCTTTCCTTAGGATAAAATAAAAAGTCGGTGGCGACTCTTGCTCAACCGAAACATTTGCGAAAACAAACGCAAAACCATAGTCAGTTCTCCCACCGTATCACACCATGTAGTGTGGGTTAACATATATTTCCTCAACCTCTTGGAAGCCCAAGCCAATGCGAAACAAGTTTTCTCGAGGAGTGAATACCTGGTTTCACAGTCAGTGAATTTCTTGCTGAGGTAATAAATCACATGCTCCTTTCTGCCTGTTTCATCCCGCTGTCCTAAAACACAACCCATTGATCCTTCGAGCACCATCAGATACATGATGAGTGGTGTTCCAGGGACTCACAACATTAAGATTGGTGGTTCTTGTAGATACTGTTTTATCATCTCGAAGGAATTTTGACAATCATCATTCTAAACTACCGTTGATCTTTTCGAAATAACTTGAATATTGGCTCTCATGTAGTTGTTAGATGTGATATGAACCTTGAGATGTAATTCAATCACCTTAAGAAACCACGTACTCCCTTTTCTGTCCTCAGTGCTAGCATCCCTTGTATAGCTTTTACTTTGTCGGGGTCTGCTTTGATACCCCACTGGCTTACAATGAAACCCAACAATTTGCCTGATCTGACGCCAAATGTACACTTGTTTGGATTTAACCTTAGTCTGAACTTGCATAGCCGTTTGAATAGATTTTGTAAATGTATGATGTGTTCCTCCTCCATATGGGATTTGGAGATCATATAATCTATGTACACTTTAACCTCTTTGTGGATCATGTCATGGAATAATGTGACCATTTCCCTCTGATAGGTTGCCCCTGCATTCTTGAGACCGAATGACATTACTTTATAGCAGAAAGTTCCCCAGGGTGTCATGAAGGTAGTCTTTTCCATGTCTTCGGGCGCCATTTTGATTTGATTATAGCCCGAGAAGCTGTCCATGAATGAGAATACCGAGGCTTGAGCCGTGTTATCTACCAGAACATCTATGTGGGGTAGCAGAAAATCGTCCTTGGAGATTGCTTTTTTCAGATCTCAATAATCCACACACATGCGTACCTTGCCGTCTTTCTTGGGTACTGGCACAATGTTAGCTATCCAGGGCAGATAATCTACCACTGCTAAGAACCCCGCGTCAAATTGTTTATGAACTTCTTCTCTGATTTTGCTGGACATATCTGGACGAGTTCTCCTAAGTTTTTGCCTAACTAGAGAACACTCTTCTTTGAGAGGTAGTCTGTGGCCCTTGATGTTTGTATCCAACCCTGGCACGTCCCTGTAAGACCAGGCGAATATATCCACATACTCATGTAATAACTTGATCAGCTTGTCTTTGATGCTCTGCTCCAACATTGCCCCTAACTTGATTTCTTTGGGATCTTCCTCTGTGCCCAGATTAATGGTCTCTACAGCCTCTTGGTGTGGTTGTATGCTGTCATACTTTCGTTCTATTTCCTTCGTGATTTCCTCAGAGAGTTCCAAATCTTCATCATCTTCCTCTTCGGCTTGGTTGGTAGGAGCCTCAAAATTGTATCGGGTTACAGAAGTAACATTATCGGTGGTTTTGGGCATGGACCTACACATTTATCATGTTTTGGTGCAAATTTTAGTATATGAGTTTTTGAAAATGCATATGCAGAGAAAGTATTGTCATTTTTAATTTTTAAGGAATAAATGCAAGAGAAAGACAAGGATCTTGATTAAAAACAAAATATAACTTTTATTGATTATAAATATTGTCTGAAACAAAATGGGGAACCTTTACAAGTAACCCCTATGCCTCGGGCTTGACACAGGTTCTTTCAAAAACAAGAAAAATTACTTAGGAAAGAAAAGGATCTCGGGAATCTCCACGGCAGTCCAGCTTTTGATTTCTTCTCCTGGAGCGCACTCCCTGATAAAGTTCTTTGCCTTTCTGGTGTGAACTTTGTTAGATATCATCGCCACGTGTCCGCCATGCTCTGTTCCCTTGTTGACAAAGGTCTCTTGAATCGGAGGGAAGCGTGCTTTGCCTTTTGGAGTAGCTTTCGATGATTCATAGCTCAATCCAAAGCGATTCTTCTTCTCAGAAATTTCTAGGAGCTTTCCCCAGCCTTTCGAGGCATCACATCCCATGGTTGCTTTCAGATCTCTCCACGATGTCACCTTAGGCTTATTATCCTTCTCGACTGGTAAAGTCACCATTGAAGCAATTTCTAAGGCTTGGAATGGGGTAGCTACACAGTCTCCGTCGACACTGATATATCTGTATGATTCAATGTGGCTCACGAAGATATCTTGCTTGCCATCAATTATGATTAGTTTCCCTTCTACTAGGAACTTCAATTTCTGGTGCATGGTAGAGGTAACTGCCCCTGCTTCCTAGATCCAAGGTCTCCCCAGTAAGCAAGTGTATGCTGGTTCTATGTCCATGACCTGGAAAGTGATATTGAATATATGTGGCCCTATTTTAACTGGAAGATCCACCTCTCCTAACACCGAGCTTCGAGAACCGTCAAATGCTTTCACTATTGTAGAACTTGGCCTCATCACAACGTCATTTATTGTTAACTTTATCAGACTGGACTTTGGAAACACATTGAGGGCAGAACCAATATCTATGAGAACCCTGGATAAATGGGTAGTACATATTTGCATAGTAATGTGGAGTGCCTTGTTATGAGTTCGACCCTATGGCGGAAATTCATTGTTGCTGAAACCCAAGTATGATCAGGATGTTAGTTTTGCTACAACATTGTCAAATTGATCCACCGAAATTTCTTTCACAACGTGAGCTGAACTTAGTACTTTCATAAAGGAGTATCGATGTGCTTCAGAGTTGATGAGTAGTGAAAGTATGGAGATTTTCGCTGGAGTTTGGTGAAGCTGATCCACCACCCTATAATCACTTCTTTTGATCATTTTCAGAAATTCTTCTGCCTCTTGATCAGTAAAGTTTCTTGAAGGATCTGTCTCTTGACTTGTACCAATCACTACTTTTCCTTTGTCCTTTGTTGGAGCCTCATCTTTCTTCTTTGATGGTTTAGCTCCAAAAATTCGACCACTTCGGGTCATACACCCTATCCCTGCTATATTAGAAATCGCAGGCCCCTGACTTGGTGAGGGCCCACTTTCTTGTTTCACTCCATTAATGTATACGGCCGAGTCATAACTCCATGGCACTGCTTTTTTATTATCATAAGGGATGGGTGAGGGTCCCTTAATCACCATTGCGGCCTTTAGAATAGTTGGTATTAGGAGAGTCTTCTTGGAAGCCATCCTTGTGGTCTCCGTCGATTCTTCCCACGAGATCACTAGAGTTTTCTTGTTAAGATCTGGGCCTTGGCAAGGGATTACCAATGGCTTATTTTCTTCAATCGCGGCTACATATTTGGCTTTAGGGTATGGTCCGAATTAGACTATCCCCTGGTCCATTAGCTTTTGCAAAGTTCTTTAAAAGGCTTTATTATGTTCCAACAGGAACCCACATTCGAACAGATATTCTTTTAACAAGTTGATTGGAGTTTGTGCTTGTCTGATTTCCCCAAAGTTAGTGACTACTTCAATTGCATTTATTATCGGCCCTCCATGCGGAGGCACGGGATTTGTCTTGATGTTAGGTTTCTCAAAGGTGATATCTTGAGATTCTAACAAATCCTGCACTTTGTGTTTGAATGCCTAGCATTTCTCTATGGTGTGCCCCGGAGAATTAGCATGGTATTCGTATTTGGAATCGGCATTATACCTTCGTGGGAGTGGCCCGACTGGAGGAGCTAGAGGTTTGATTTCCACCAATGATGCCTTAACCAAGTGTTGTAATAATTGGTTGGGTGGCTTATGGAGTGGATCAAAGTTTCTTTGTGGCCTTTTAAATCTATATTGATGTTGCCCTTGCAGTATCATTAGTGGTTGTGATGTCCTTGGTTATGAGGCTACAATGTTAACTTCTCCCTCTTTTCTTTTCGGGTAGTTTGAAGCAGGTCTTTTTGGATTATGGGGAGCATTTGATGATCCTCCTGATATCTTCCCACTTTTTATTCCAGTCTTGATTCTTTCTCCGATAGTCACTAGATCTGAGAATCTCGAAGAGATACTCCCAACCATTTTCTCGTAATACAACCCTTGCAAAGTCCCCATGAACATATCTACTAATTCCTTTTCTAATAATGGTGGTTGAACACGGGATGCCATCTCCCTCCATCTTTGAGCATATTCCTTGAAGGACTCTTCTTTCTTCTGGGACAAATTTTGGAGTTGCATGTGGGTAGGCGCCTTATCCAGGTTATATTTGTAATGCTTTAATAAAGCATTAGCAAGATTTTCCCAGGTTTGAATGTGCGTTTGCTCCAGTTGCATATACCAGTATAAAGATGCCCCACTCAGCCTATCTTGAAAATAGTGAATCATCAGCTTCTGATTGTGGGCATGGGCATGCATATTCCTACAATACATGCGGTGATGATTTCTTGGACATGTGAGCCCCTTGTAATTTCTGAAGTCAGGAACTTTGAACTTTGGTGGAATTACCACATCGGGAACTAGGCCCATTTCGAGAGGGTCTACCTCGAAAGCGTCAAAACCTTCCATAGCTTTTAATCTTTCCTCCAGAGCTTTCTACTTATCTGCCACCAGTGGATTGTCAATAACATGAGTACCAATCGTATTTAAGGGTGCCTGGTTGGCATCCTCTGGGTCGTGGTCTCCGTATTGTAGGTCCAAGTAGTTATCAGTGTTGTTGACTGGGATTTGTAGGGTCTTTACTTTTGATGGTGGTGGGACAAACCCTTCAATCTCAGCTTCTTGTTGGGCCATGATGGACTTTTGGAGTCCTGCCTTTGGTTCTTTCCTTGGTTGGTAACCGCTTGATGCACCAATGGTTTGGGATACTTCTTCGAAAGCTACCCTGGGAATCTGGTCTTGCCTGTCAATGATGTTCTTCAGAGCTAGAAGAACTTGGCTCAAATCTCCCTTCGTTGAACTCACATCACCCTTTACTTGGTCGAGATCTTCTTTGAACGCAGCCCTAGTCTCCTTAATTTGATCCATTTCTTTTTGCTGGTAGGCCCTTGTTTGATACGGAGGTCAAGGAGGTGGAGATCTTCTTCTACCAATGGTTTACTAGAGAGATTTTGCGAGAGATGAGTTTTGATATGATATGAAGGTGTTTTATGAAGGCATGAATGCTGATGAATGCGTATGAACATGAAATGTCTTATTCCCCGAGGTACACAATTATCTTTTATTTGTTATTATTTTAATTGGTGACTGTCTTTGAAATGGATACGCAAATGAGATACGGAAACAAAATGCCTTTATTGAAAGTAACATAATCCAGATATTGAAAAATATTATAACTTTGAATCAAAACTTGTTTACATAAACATAAATGAAGGGAAATAAATCTTCAAGGTGCACCTGCGGATATGTGCTTTGAAACCATCAACCATTGCTCGACAAACATGGAGAAAGTCTTTAACGTCCTTTAGAAGAGGAGCCATCACACTTTCAGCGTCTCTCAGACTTCTAGGGATATCCTCAATGAGATTATTGGCCAAGAAGACAAGCTTTTCATGTCTTTTTTTGTAATGCCGGTACTCTTGATAAAGATGTGGGATTATCTTATGGTTGTCTCTCCTTGCTTGGGCGATCTTGACATACTTCTCTTCCCAATACATCTTTTCACCCCTCATTTTCGTATAAAGTCTCTGTTGGATAAGGAAGTCTTTTTCGAGACCCTGCAATTCTAGGCATACTTGTTCGTATTCTTCAGTTTTATGAACCAAGAGTCCTTGTGCTTCCATCCTGGTCTAAGGAAACTTGTGTTAAACCTTTGATCTGGGATTTTATGTCTTCCTCTAGTACCTTCTTGTCATGTGTAGCCTTTTCATACCATCTGGTTAACTTTCCAATTTCCGCAGCAGCATCTTCTAACCTTTGGTTGTGGGAATCTAGATTGAAGGTTGCACTTAGCAGCCCTTCGATTGTACGCTTTTGCTAGAGACTCTCCTTCTCCAATGCTTTTTGATATCTCTCAATTTGCAGGTCCTTGGACTCAAGTATGAGCTGCATCGGCTTCTTCTCTTTGGTTAGATCACGAAGGTTGAGTTCTAACTCTTTCTTTTCCCTTTGAGCTTACTTTAGGGAATTTTTCAAATTGTAAATTTCTTTCAAGGACATAGGCGTGACCCCTGGGACCTCTATCTTATACCATGGATCTATCTCAAAAGGCAACTTGATAATCTGTACCCTATCTCTGACCCATATGGTGTAAGGCCCTCTTGCTACGACATTCTTTCTTTCATCTCTCCTCTTATTGACCTTATTCCAAGCCCGGATAACCTTGTTCAGCAACTCTTGGTCCTTTATACCCATGTCGTGGATGATCAATGGTCGGAGTTATTCGTCCGTAGGTCTGTCTTCCAAGGGATACCCTAGTTGTCGCAGGGCCAGAGTAAGGTTGTAGTTAATACAACCTCATGATCCAATTAACAGGACATTAGAAAAGTCTCCATAGCTAATAGTGATGTCCCTAATATCTAGCTTCCTTGCATACCATAGTACCGTGTTTGTAGTGAGAGACTTTAATTTCTGGGGCCATTCGCATTTGGGTCAGCTTCAGAATCATATAGTCTTCTTTGTAAAGATGGGTCATGAACCAAGTATATAGGAGTGGAATGCAACATTTCAAAGTGCCTTTTCTCTTTTCATACATCACATGCAAAGTGTAATAAATTTCAGCAAGTAGAGCAGGAGTTGGATCAGTATTAAAGACTTTTGTGCCCCAAAATATGCTAATGGCTGCAGGGTCAATATAGTCTGTGGTTCGAGGAAATAAAATTACACCAAATACCAGTAGCCACAAACAATCAACACAAGACTCCCATTCTTTATAGTTAGCAAATTCAAGTGCCTTAGCCTCCAAGTATATCCTTTTGATTCCTTGTATCGGACCTTCTCGTCGATAATTTTGCATTAACTCGGGGTAAGGGATCCCTAAGCCTTTTGCCAAAACTTTGACTTCAACAGTTTGTCCGATACCCACATAGGCCTTCTCTTTGGAAAAGTTCAGAATTCTGTCAAATTCTTTCAGAGCCGGTGCTAGCTGGAAGTCTTGGAAAGTAAAACATCTCAGCAGAGGGTTGTAGAACTGAATGAGGGCAGATACATCATCTATTTGAACGTTTACTCTGGTCAAGTCAAGGGTATCCCTATAGCGGCGAGCGTACATCTTCAGAGCTCTCTCAGATAACTTCCCCTTTATAGTTTTGATTTCCGAAAGGTCAGGCTAGAAGGTATTGACGCGGACAAGTTGTTTCCCTTTGGTATCCATTTTTTTTTGTTTAGACAGTCCCCAAAAACTTGATTTTAATATATTTTGTTTTGGTACCCTGTGAATAAGACAGATAAAAGACGCAACTGATGAATATATGACAAATATGAATGCATGAATGTATGGATGCATGGTTTAGTGACTTGGTTTTGATGATAGGTACCCTTAGAATGTAGGTTCCTTAATTTTGACCTACAGTTAATTTACCCTCCCAAAAGGTGGCTTCCTTAAGGGTATCATGAATAACACCAGAGGGAAAACGCACAAGGGCCTCCCTTAGGTGGAGCCTCTTTACGGACCGAGACTTTCGCCTCAAAGTCATGAAAGGTCTCGTCATGAGATTTTAGATTAAGGTCGTTACAAAGAGTCATGGGTGTCCTTCAAAAGTCCTACTCATCAAGAGGATATCTCTCGATAAGTATTCCTTTTTTGGAAGTTCACCGACTTTAGGCGAAGTCATCACATAAACTCGCAGGGATGATGTACCCCCTGTTGTACCCCAAAATTTGCCCTCCCATATTCTTCAAGAAATTGCCAAATCAAAGCTTCAAAATTCCCCAAGGGTTGCACAGTGCAAGAGCCTCCTAAGCAGTCAAGATTAGGGTTTTGGTTTTGCTCAAGAAAATGAAGTTTTCAATGGTCCAATCAAGTCTCACATGCCTATAAACATGGTCAAGCATCCTCATATCAAGTTTCAAGACATTCAGCACAAAATTGCACAGTCAAAAACCCTAATTGCACTACAGTCAACTGTAGGGGCAAAATGGTCATTTGACAGTCAAAAGTTCAAATTTTTGGTCAACATATAATTTTGAAGCCACAAACATCATTTGATCAATGCTTGATCATGATTCTCAAAGCTTGGCTCAAAAATCATCAAAATGCAAAAGTTTCCTTATTTGGACAGTTGAAAAAGTCAACTGTAAATTGACTAGGGCATAACTTTCACATGGATTATCAGAAAAATTCCATCCAAAGCTCATTTTGAAGAGAAAGACATTCCCTACAACTCCTCTTCATACTTCAAGTCCAAGAAATGCTCTCACAAAAAGTTATCAATTTCAACATTATAGGTCATTTTCAAAAGTCAACAAAAAGGGACTTTATGTCAAAGGCCATAACTTGAGATTGGTAAATCAAAATGACATGGGACTAAAGACATTGGTTAGAGGACTCAAAGACCTTTCCAAAATGTCAAAGAACATGAGCAAAGATTAAAAATTGAGCAAGTTATGCCTTGTGGAAGTTGGGAAATTTTTGGATATTTTGAAAAGTCAACATTGATTCAAATGACCTAAAATTGCTAATGGGCCCATTTTTCTTCCACAATTCATCACCCAAGGCATATGCACGACTACTTGGCCCAAAGGGAAGTCTTTATTCATTTTTTATTTATTTATTTGAATTTTTATTTATAATAATTCATTTAAATCAAATTAAATATATGAAAAATGCTTAACCTAATTTTTTCAATCTTTTTGTGCACATTATATCATCAATATTTCGTGCCTGGCTAAATAAGGAAAGATTTGGATTGATTAGATCATAATTGATACAAAATTGCATGAAAAATATTTGAAAAAAGATCTTGAAAATCAAATTTCCAAAATCATGAATGCAAGAGATTTGGAGTGGTTTCTTTAACCTAATTCATTCAGTACATAAGCCAAAACATAAACCTAATCTCAGGGACCATAAAAGCTGCGCAGAAACCATTATCAAACTTGATTTTTTTTGGCAAGAAACTCAAAACTGAAAACCCTTTTGCAGGTTGATTCAAGGCTTAATAGCTATTCAAACACCTTCCTGGAGGTTCACTGAACGATTCTCAATCAAAAGCATTCATCAAAACGCCCGGAATTGGTACAGTGGAGTCCAACTGTTTCAAATAAAATTTACAATCGTGCATCTTCATTCATGCACTTTTAATAAGTTTTAATATGTAATTCATACTTCTCATGCAATTCTGAAGCTAACCCAATGATTCAATTGTATTTTTATGCGTTGTGTGCCAATATGCCATTGTCAATTTCTAGGGTTTACAGGACCTTGGATTAGGGCTTTTCAAATAAGGAAAAATTGAGACTTGGGACCTTGACTATTCAAACCAGCGCGTCTGGACGATCTCAAACATACCCTCGCGCCTAATTTATGGAGCCCCTAGGGCTAGTCGCTATTTTTCCAAAACCGGCCTAGGAGAACACGTGAAAAACCGTTGTTTAATGTTTTGTGTTTCAGGAATAATGAAGAAGACGACCTCGTGGCAAGATGTGATAGGCCAGTTCAAATTTCGCGCGCGTTGGTGGCCCCTGACTTTCTTTTCTTTTATAATGTTTATTAATTATTATATATCAAACGCGTGAGTTGGCTCCACTGGAAAGCATAAGGACTGGTAATGTTAATGACCTGGGTTCGATCCCAGGTCTTCACCCTTTCCATTTGTTATTTTTCAATTAACGTTCATATGTAGCGCTTGTGCTGAAGACTATCATGCATCCTCCAAAATCAACGCCCACGTGTCCCAGAGCGTCAGATCAACGGCCATGAACTGAAGACTATGATGAACTCAAGTCAACGCGCGTGTATGCTCCCAGAAAAAAGTCCATAAGGCCTCAGATTCTTGGGCCAGGCTGCTAAACTATACCTCCTATCTGGGGACTGATACCCCCAAGGTTTGCAAAATTTTTGTTATTTTTATCTTTTCATTATTTTTATCTTCTTTTAATTATTATTCTTTTAATCAATTTAATATTTTCATAAGTATAAAAAATACCCATAAAAATCAGAAAAAAGAGAAAAACAATAAATATTTTATTTTTTAGTATTTTCATAAATAAATGCATATAATTAAATTTAGTTTTAAATTAGGTTAATTTTAATTCTTTTCATAATAAAATCTAAAAAACATAGAATTAGGTTTAATTAATAAATTTTCATTCTTTTCTTTTCTTTCATAAATAATTAAATAGTTAAGTATTTATTTTTTATAATTAAATTTTGTATATAAAAATTAGGGTTAATTTTAGGTTAAAAACTTCAATATTTTTCTTAATAAATTAAAAATAATTAGAATTAGGGTTAGCATCTTATTTTAATTTTAATTAACTTTCCTTTTTCATGTTAAATCCTAAAATATTAAAAAAATACCAAAAACATTTCTTTTAATTTTAATTAATTCCATGTAATTTAATTTTGCAAAAGGGTCCAACGCCCTCGTTCTTAACTTCTTATTAATTCGCGTTTTTATTTTATTTCGTTTAAATATTTATGTATCTCTCCCGAAGCCGTGTAAATAATTGCTCGCACTTTTAATTCCTTATTTTCTTTTACTTTATTTATTTTCTGTCAAATCGGGTTCGAGAAACTTTTGGCGATGTGGACCCGCGCCTTTTGTAATAGCTTTAGATCTTTACTTTCCCGCAAATATTTTAACTGTTAACAAATGGCATGAAAGAATGTATGGACAAAATAAAAACAAGCGTAGAACACCAATAACATGACAAGATAAATGCAAATGAAAACGACACACAAATCACACACCACCCCTAGGGTACGCCTCACTGTTGCCTTGCCTCGAAAGGTGATCGTCGAGTAGAGGATGTCTTAGTAAGTCCTCATGATCCGGGAACCTGGCATGAGGGTAGCTTCTAAGGTGTCTTCCCATTGCTCTGGTGATCACCATGTCCCGAACCCTCGAATTGACCCGAACACCTCCAACGGTGGTGCTACCTATCTCTCAATGGTGGGATGGCACTACTTTAAAGGACATTTACACAGACGAATTCCTTAGGGTAGGTAGACGACTCTAGGTACTTGCTCTAATTTCAAAACAAATCAAAAATACTTTTCACACCGACACCTTTTCAAAAAGTTTTCGAAAGCAAATTTTTCAAACACTCTTGAGGACCGATACAAGAGTCGAACTGAAATTTTCAAAGAAACTTTTTAAAACCCACAGTTGAAAAGCAAACAAACCATTTTTGAAAACACAAATGAGCAAGTATCTAAGAGCCCATGGATAACCATGGATAGAAAGGGTGCTAACACCTTCCCTTTCTATAATCTACCTCCCGAACCGAGAGCAATCTCTATAAGGAATTTTTCTGTGCTTTTGTCCTTTCCATTTGGAGAAAATAAAAGACGGTGGCGACTCTTGCTTCCGTGACATTTCGCGAACCAGCGTTAAACAGTCAGTTCCAGATCCACCGATCACAGAACTGGCGACTCTGCTGGGGAGTATCTTATAAAGTGAGGTGTACCTTAGGGATAGTTTATAACTGTGTTTTCACTTGTATTGATTTGCTTGCTTTACTATTGTGGGTTGCATCGGAAGTTACATAGATCCTAACCCGGATCTGGGGATACCCTGTTTAGGTAGCATAAGCTGTGAGGGACCTGTCCGGCGTAGACCGACACGGGTGAAACAGTGGCTACGTTGGTGTGGCACCTTGGTCTGTACCGATATCCCTTATGTCGCAACGAGGAGAATATGGGTCTTCTAAGGAGTCATTAAGCACCAACAACCTTAGAACCTTAATTGACACAACTTGGCCTTTAGAATTGTAGCAGTATGCTACGCCCATTGAGGCTAAACTCTCGTGATGGTTCTGGCCACAAGAAAAGATTGCGATGCTGGAGTTATGACCGATTGAGGGTAGTCAATGATATTGGGATCCTCTAAGAACCCGGTTACTTTTGATTAGGACAGGTATGAACCAACAAACTGAAAGAGGGTAGTACCTAGACCTCATGCTAGCCTAAACTTTAAGGTCTTGCCTTGTGTGACTTGTGTGCCTTACCATGTTTGCCTTTGTATCTATATGTGGTGTGCTTTATCATAACATCATAGCATCATGAGGATTGCATGCATCCTGCATAAGGACTGACCATTTCAAAGACAAGAGGGTTTCACCTTTGTTCTGTTTTGTAGGACATCATGATGCCTGTGCGAAGGAATACTATCCGGTTCAACTTTGTTCGTTCACCTGAGTTGCTTGATGAGTTGGTTAACAGAATTCCAAATACCACTTCCTTCATTCAGAGGCATGGTTCCCTTCTCAGTTTAGTCACTGCAAAGCGGGATCAACAGTTGATGAGTGTTCTGACCCAGTTCTATGACCCTCTGTACCAGTGCTTCACCTTTCAAGACTTCCAGCTGGTCCCTACCCTGGAAGAGTTCTCTGATTTGCTTGGTGTCCCTATCTTGGATCAGACTCCCTTTACTGGTTGGGAAAAGACCCTCAGGCTTGAGGATGTTGCTGCAGCTCTTCCTTTGACCCCTCAAGAGGTAACAGACAACTGGGTGACTAGAAGCGGAGTTAAGGGTTTTTTGGCCAAGTTTCTGATTGGTAAAGCTAACAGTTTCTGGAATGACCTGGACTTTAGAGCATATGAGGACATCTTGGCTCTCCTAATCTATGGGTTAGTCCTGTTTCCTAATCCTGACAACTTCATCAATGTCACTGCCATAAGGATCTTTATGTCTCAGAATCCTGTGCCCACTCTCTTGGGTGACATCTTGCAACAACTTCATGCCCGTACTACCCGAAGACGAGGAACCCTATGGTGTTGTATCCCTTTGTTGGTGAGGTGTTTTACTTCGCACCTCCCCAAGTTAGTACTGAAGAATCAAGAAGGAAGAGGTTGGGCTCATAGGTTAATGTCTCTCACCGATAAAGACATCATTTGGACTTGCAGAGGTTTGGATGAGATAGCTATTATTGATCGATGCGGGGAATACCCTAATGTTCCTCTGATTGGTACCCAAGGAGGAATCTCTTACAATCCATGTCTAGCACTCCGTCAGTTTGGAAGAGCAAGAAGAGCAGGTCCCCATGAGATGTTGGTGCCTCACATCAGTTTTGAGTTTCAGGTGGATAGTGACGAGCTGCGCCGTAGGTTCATCAAGGCTTGGGACAAGGTTCATAAAGCTGACCCACAGGAGTTAGGGCCAAAGACTTCTTTACCTATGGAAGCCTACTACAAATGGGTTCGCATCCGTGCTCAGAAGTTAGGTATGCCGTACGAAGCTGTCAGACCCGTCGTTCTTGAGTGTCCTGACAAAGATGGTGTTCCTCCAACTGTCCTTCCTCCTCAGATACCTACTGATTATGAGACATTGAAGAGATCTTGGTCGCAACTGCGAGAAGAGCGGGATTCTTACCGGGAAAAGTTCAACGAGCAGGAATCAAAGATCCAGAAGCTGACCAAACAGTTGGAGAATGAGAGAGCTCTGAATGCCTACATCCGTACTGAGAAGAGGAGACCATGGGATCAATAAGGAGCTCCAGATGTGCTTTTACAGTTTATTTCCTTTTCAGTATTTACTTTCATGTAACGCCTAAGGGCAACCTGTTGAATAATTTCAGTTTCAAAGTTGAATCTAATGAAGTGTGTTCCTTTTTTGTTTACAAAGTTGATTCCCGATTGTCTTTGAAAACATAATTCATACGCATTTCATACATCATGTGCATAGCAGGTTTTTCCTCTTTTCAGGTTGCTTACAGTTCTTCGCTGTTTATTTCAGCATCATGAATCCCGACTCGTCATCAACTGAGACATCCATCAAAGCTCTTCAGGCGCAGAATGCGCAGTTTCAGGAATTAATCAAGGGTCTGGCTCAAGGCCAAGAAGAACTGAAGGCTATGCTCCTGAAGAAGGAGAAGAAGAAGAAGAGAAGGACTGTTCTGTTCAACTCGGGCCGAAGGTTTGGCAATGCTCTACAGCAGGAAGAGGCTGGTTCTTCTGTTGGCAAGAGTACTCCTCAGGCAGAAGCAAGGGTTCCTAGTCCGGTAGTCTCCGACAACGAGACTGATTTTGATGAAGAGCAGTACCCTCCTGCAGAAGACCGTTACAAACAGCTGGAGGATAGGCTGAGTGCTATGGAGATACAACAGGTACCTGGGCTGGATTTCGGAGATCTGGGTTTGTCTACTGGTGTGATCATTCCCCACAAGTTCAAAGCACCATCCTTCTCTAAATATGACGGGGCGTCTTGCCCCAAGCTACATCTAAGGTCCTATGTTCGGAAAATGCAACCGTACTCGGCGGATAAGAATTTATGGATCCACTTCTTCCAGGAGAGTCTTTCAGGGACTCATCTCGAATGGTTCTATCAGCTGGATGGGACCAAGGTTCGTAACTGGGAGGAGTTGGCTACTGCTTTCTACAAGCAGTATCAATATAATGCCGACCTTGCCCCTACACGTACCCAACTCCAGGGTATGTCGTTAGGTTCAAGCGAAGGTTTTAAGGAGTACGCTCAGAAGTGGAGAGACCTGGCTGGCAGGGTGCAGCCACCATTGACTGATCGGGAGTTGGTAGACATGTTCTTGGGGACCCTATCTGGGCCGTTTTTCAACCACCTTATCGGGAATTCATCTGCATGGTTCACTGATCTAATCCTGACTGGAGAGAGAATCGAGGCTGGGTTGAAGTCTGGAAAGATTCCGAAGGGTGCATCGTCTAGCTCTGAGAAGAAACCCTTCAAGAAGGAGGCCAGTGCGGTATATGGGCCTAGAAGGCAGGATAAACCAGAGCGCCGTCAATCCGTCAGTGCATTAATGATTGCCAAGCCTGCAGCCGCTCCTCGGCAAGCTAACCAACCAAGGGCTGAGAGACCCAGAAGGGAATTCACCCGTTTGAGTATGACTTTGTCGCAGATCTTACCACAATTGCTCTCAACCAACTTGGTAACCGTCAGAGAGGCTCCGAGGGTTGCAAATACTACATCTCCTAAGTACAACCCGAATGCTCGTTGTGCTTATCATTCTGATAGCCCGGGGCATGCCACTGACGACTGTTGGGCATTAAGAAACAAGCTGCAGGATCTTATTGATGCCAAGGAGGTACAGTTTGAGGCATCTGAGAAGCCTAATGTAGTGACAGCTCCCCTGCCTGCTCATGGAGTAAATGCTATTAGGGACGAAGAGGAAGTTGATGAAGCTGAGTTTGATAGTTGGATCTACCCGGCAACCGACAGTGGACTTAACAATTGGAGTGCAAAGGACAATCTATCTGTTTCTCTTGTTACTAAGTAATGAATTCCTATGTTTTTGGTATCTGTAATAAACAATAATAAACTCTATGGCCCGGTGTCTTACCCGAGGCACCGTGGTTTCATTTGTGAGGGCATATAAATTGTCATTTCATATATCATGAATGAAAATCTTGGACGTTTTCTCGCATTGCAAATTTTATGCTCCTTTTCTGTCTTTCTTTCCTTTACATATATTTCAAAACAGCTGTATTTACACACACACTCACTCATACAGGTTTCAATCCACTCTGGATCTCACTGGTAACGACTCTGCTACCGCCAGTTATGACTTCAAAAATCCGATCAACTTAGCCGAAGACGAAGGTGAAGATGATTGCGAAGTGCCTGGTGAGCTTGCAAGACTGTTGCTTCAGGAAGAGAGGGCAATTCAACCCCATGAAGAGCCAGTGGAAACAGTAAACCTGGGTACTGAGGCAGACAGGAAAGAGGTAAAGATTGGTGCCAACCTAGAGCTCAGCGTGAAGCAACGGTTGACTCAAATGTTGCATGATTATATGGAGATCTTTGCCTGGTCCTACGAAGACATTCCCGGGTTGGATACCGATATTGTGGTCCATCACTTGCCAACTAAGGAAGACTGCCCTCCAGTTAAGCAAAAGGTCCGTCGGATGCGTCCAGAGATGTCTGAGAAGATTAAGGCCGAGGTTATGAAACAGTTTGACGCTGGGTTCCTTGCAGTGACTTCTTACCCTCAGTGGGTTGCTAATGTGGTGCCGGTACCTAAGAAGGACAGAAAGGTCAGAATGTGTGTCGACTACAAGGATCTGAACAGGGCCAGCCCCAAGGATGAATTCCCCTTACCTCACATTGATGTCCTTGTTGACAATACAGCTCAGCATAAGGTGTTCTCTTTCATGGATGGCTTTTCAGGTTACAATCAGATCAAGATGGCACCTGAAGACATGGAAAAGACTACGTTTGTTACTCAGTGGGGCACCTTCTGTTACAAGGTCATGCCGTTCGGGTTGAAGAACGCTGGGGCAACCTACCAACGGGCCATGGTTGCTTTATTTCATGATATGATCCATCATGAGATAGAGGTGTAAGTTGACGACATGATCGAAAGGTCCCAGACTGAGGAAGAGCACCTAGATCATCTGCAGAAATTGTTTGACCGTTTGAAACTATACAAGCTGAGATTGAACCCGAACAAGTGCACCTTCGGGGTAAGATCTGGAAAGTTGCTAGGCTTCATGGTCAGTGATAAAGGTATTCAAGTGGACCCTGCTAAGGTCAAAGCTATTCAAGAGATGCCAGTTCCTAGGACAGAGAAAGAGGTCAGAGGCTTTCTAGGACGCCTGAATTACATTGCTCGGTTCATCTCACATCTGACTGCTACCTGTGAACCAATCTTCAAGCTGCTGAAGAAAGATCAGGTAGTACGTTGGAACGATGAATGTCAGGCTGCTTTTGACAGAATCAAAGAGTATCTCCAAGAACCACCTATCCTTATGCCACCGGTTGAAGGGAGACCTCTGATACTATACCTGACAGTGCTTGACAACTCAATGGGGTGCGTGCTGGGGCAGCATGACGAGTCTGGCCGAAAAGAGCATGCCATTTATTACCTTAGCAAAAAGTTTACCGACTGTGAGACCCGATACTCACTGCTTGAGAAAACTTGCTGCGCTTTGGTATGGGCTGCTCGCCGGCTGAGACAGTATATGCTGACTCACACTACCTTGTTGATCTCAAAGATGGATCCTATAAAGTACATATTCGAAAAGCCTGCTCTGTCTGGGAGGATTGCAAGATGGCAGATGATCTTGACAGAATACGACATTCAGTACACAACCCAGAAAGCCATCAAGGGAAGTGTATTGGCAGACCACCTGGCACATCAAGCTGTAGATGACTATCAGTCAATGAACTTTGAGTTTCCAGACGAAAGCATCATGATTGTGACTGATTGTGAAGTACCTGGACCGGATGAAGGACCTGAACCAGAATCCCGATGGTCTATGCACTTTGACGGAGCTTCCAACGCTTTGGGAAATGGTATCGGCGCCATAATCATATCCCCTTAAGGTACTCATACTCCACTAACTGCCCGGTTATGTTTCAACTGTACCAACAACATGGCGGAGTATGAGGCGTGCATCATGGGTCTTCAAGCTGCGATCGACCTAAGGATCAAATTTCTGAGTGTCTTCGGAGATTCCGCTCTTGTGATCAATCAGATCAAAGGAGAGTGGGATACGAAACATCCAAACCTGATTCCTTACAGAGAATGTGTGTTGACCCTGATCCCCCACTTCACAGAGATAACCTTTGAACACTTCCCGAGAGAAGAGAATCAGTTGGCGGACGCGTTAGCTACAATGTCTTCAATGTTCAAGGTCAAATGGGATAATGAGGCTCCCCGGATCATCATCTGGAAACTGGACGAACCGGCATACTGTTGTGATCTCGAGACTGAATTGGTGACTGAGAAGCCTTGGTACCATGAGGTGAGGAGATATCTGGAAGCTCAGGAATACCCTGAAGGTGCCTCTATTAATGATAAGAAGTTCCTGAGAAGGTTCGCGGCAAAATTCTTCCTTAGCAACGGCATCTTGTACAAGCGAAACCATGATTCAACCTTACTGCGTTGTATGGATAAGACTGAAGCAGAAAGGATCATGGAAGAGCTACATGAAGGGACCTTTGGTACACACTCCAGTGGACACACTATGGCTAAGAAAATCCTACGGGCAGGATATTACTGGTCCACAATGGAAGCTGACTGCTACCAACACTCCAGGATATGCCATAAGTGCCAGATCTATGCAGACAAGGTGCATGTTCCTCCGGTTCCCCTGAATGTTCTGACTGCGCCTTGGCCGTTTGCAATGTGGGGCATAGACATGATCGGTGAGATTAAACCTACGGCATCTAATGGACATCGCTTCATCCTAGTGGCGATTGATTACTTTACGAAGTGGGTCGAAGCAGCATCCTACGCTACTGTAACCAAGACTGTTGTAGCACGGTTCATTCGGCACAACCTGATCTGTCGGTACGGCGTCCCTGAGAGAATTATTACAGATAACGGTACCAATCTGAACAACAAGATGATCGCTGAGCTCTGCGAGCAGTTCAAGATACAACACCACAATTCTTCTCCTTACAGATTGAAGATGAATGGGGCTGTAGAAGCATCAAATAAGAACATCAAGAAGATCGTGCAGAAGATGACAGTGACTTACAAAGATTGGCACGAGATGTTACCGTTCGCCCTACAAGGGTACCGTACCTCAGCTAGGACATCAACCGGGGCAACTCCTTTCTCTCTGGTTTATGGTATGGAGGCAGTCTTACCGATCGAAGTGCAAATACCCTCTCTCCGGATAATGAAGGATGCAAATCTGAACGAAGATGATTGGATCCAGACACGACTTGATCAACTTAACCTCTTTGATGAAAAGAGACTTGCTGCTATCTGTCATGGTCAGACGTATCAGAAACGGATGATCAGGGCATTTAACAAAAAGGTCAGACCACAGGAATATCAGGTTGGGGATCTGGTAATCAAGAGAATCATTCTTCCTCAGAGCGATCCAAGGGGCAAATGGACCCCTACGTACGAAGGGCCATTTGTGGTTAAGCAGGTGTTCTCAGGAGGAGCAATGATATTAACCGACATGGATGGTGACAACCTTCCTCACCCCGCCAATGCAGACATAGTAAAAAGATACTACGCATGAAAAAAGACCCGCTAGGCTGACATGCCTAGGCAAAAATTAGGGCTTCCCGTCGAACCAAAAGGGTTCGTGCAAAATGAAGGGATGAAAATGAAAAATCTGTACACCCGGCAAGTCGAAAACCTGAAAAGGCGGCTTGGGCAAAAATGGGTATCCCGGTGGACTAAAAACCCGAAAGGGCGGTCCAGGCAAAAATTAGGGATAAAGCGTAATACTATGTCTCATTTGATCACTTTGCATCCAGAAGCCGGTATCTACATCAAGTTCAGACGGCATCGATCAGTCAGCTTCACCTTCAACCAAGGTCATCAAGTGATGAGACGCTCGGAGTTATAAAGGCAATAGCAGAGTTGAAACCCAGTGGATCATCCATTTCACACAGCTGTTTTGTTTTCTTTTGTACAAATTTGTATAAATTCTTTTGTTCGGTGGCGTTCTCTTACTAGGACGTCAGCCTCTTGTACACAAAACGCCTATTTTCAGGCCATTCAAAAATCAATACAAAAATATTTTTCAGTTAAAAAAGTGCCAATTGTTTTTCTTTTCTGTTTTGTTTTGCGAAGAACGTCCAAGGTTCAATTTGTGATATATGCATTGACAATAATTTGCTAACTCATAAATATTTGCATACGAAACAAAGGATTAATTACAGGTAACATTAGAAACAGGGGCAATAAAGAGTTGTCTAAGCAATCTAATTGATCTGTCCTCCAAGGTATCAAGGTAGGCTCGGCTAAAGAACATAACCAGTACATCTTAATTCCCCAAAGAATAAGTCAGTAGTCAATATACTCTCCAAGCTATACTATCAAATCCTAAGGAAGTTGGGTATCCTCTAGCAGATAGCAACATTCCCCAGCAGCATATATACCCTTAACAAGCATCCCCGGCAGCCTTGGTCTAAAGATTGTTCCCCGGCGGTATATCAAACATTCAGTGGAGCCACTTTCCCGATGCAGTTCAAACTTCCCCAAGAGAGTCCAATCCAGATTCCCCAGGAAAGTTGGAATACATCTCCCTAAGTAGTAAGCTTATCCCCAGTAGGTTCTGGAAGCTTATCCCTCGCGGAGCACGAACACGTCGTCCGGCTTTATTCAAAGAGTTATTTCCCTAACAGGGTATAACTGGGTTATCCTCAACCAAAAGCCACGGAAAGGTCGTCGTCAGTACAGTTCTTTCTTATCCCCAGCGAAGTTCTTTCTTATCCCCAGCGAAGTCTATCAATACTCCCAATACAACAAAGATATCCCCAGCAAGTTATCATCAACATTCCAGCAAAGCATCCCTCTCCCCACAGAGTATTTCTCCCCAGCATGGTCGCTAGAGTACTTTTCTCCCCGCAGAATCTTCCATTTGCCAAGTTCATTCCCCAACGGAGTCATCTTCTCCTACCGGTATTCTTGCAACTATCATCCCCAGCGGAAACAAAGCTTATTCTTCAATATCAGCCCAGGAGTGTCTTCCCGGCACCCGTCAAGGATTTACTTTCCTAGACGAAAAATACATTCATAAGCATCTTCATACATTATAGCATGCATATACGCATCATGAACGTACAAACTCATGTATTCAGAGAGCATCTCGCATGTCATACCACATGACATCGCATACAACTAACGCTTGTCTTTTCAGGACAAAAGTACAAAAATGATTACCATCAATGGTCGCAACTAAAGATCCGATTCCTGAATCTTGCCAGGGTGTATCTGTTGATGACCAATTACCAGATCCGATTCCTGTATCTTGCCAGGGTGTGTCTGAAGAGTTCGAGGATCCGATACCTGAATCTTGCCAGGGTGTATCCGTTGAAGACTAGCATTACCAGATCCGATTCCTGTATCTTGCCAGGGTGTGTCTGAAGAGTTCGAGGATCCGATACCTGAATCTTGCCAGGGTGTATCCGTTGAAGACTAGCATACCAGATCCGATTCCTGTATCTTGCCAGGGTGTGTCTGAAGAGTTCGAGGATCCGATACCTGAATCTTGCCAGGGTGTATCCGTTGAAGAGTAGCATTACCAGATCCGATTCCTGTACCTTGCCAGGGTGTGTCTGAAGAGTTCGAGGATCCGATACCTGAATCTTGCCAGGGTGTATCCGTTGAAGACTAGCATACCAGATCCGATTCCTGTATCTTGCCAGGGTGTGTCTGAAGAGTTCGAGGATCTGATACCTGAATCTTGCCAGGGTGTATCCGTTGAAGACTAGCATTACCAGATCCGATTCCTGTATCTTTCCAGGGTGTGTCTGAAGAGTTCGAGGATCCGATACCTGAATCTTGCCAGGGTGTATTCGTTGAAGACTAGCATACCAGATCCGATTCCTGTATCTTGCCAGGGTGTGTCTGAAGAGTTCGAGGATCCGATACCTGAATCTTGCCAGGGTGTATCCGTTGAAGACTAGCATTACCAGATCCGATTCCTGTATCTTGCCAGGGTGTGTCTGAAGAGTTCAAGGATCCGATACCTGTATCTTGCCAGGGTGTATCCGTTGAAGACTAGCATTACCAGATCCGATTCCTGTATCTTGCCAGGGTGTGTCTGAAGAGTTCGAGGATCCGATGCCTGAATCTTGCCAGGGTGTATCCGTTGAAGACTAACAATACCAGATCCGATTCCTGTATCTTGCCAGGGTGTGTCTGAAGAGTTCGAGGATCCGATACCTGAATCTTGCCAGGGTGTATCCGTTGAAGACTAGCATTACCAGATCCGATTCCTGTATCTTGCCAGGGTGTGTCTGAAGAGTTCAAGGATCCGACACCTGAATCTTGCCAGGGTGTATCCGTTGAAGACTAGCATTACCAGACTCGGTTCCTGTATCTCGCCAGGGCACGTCTGAAGAATTCGAAGATCCGATTCCTATAACCAGTCAGGACATATCCATACAAAAGCATCTGAAAACCAGCTCCTGCAACATGTCAGGTACTCATCTTTTCTTTTGCAGGTACGCAAGTTCTCGCTAAGGAATCTCTTACGCGATCAACATCCAGATGGCATCTATAAGCCCATCATCCTATCCATCAATCTCCAAATGGCATCTATAAGCCCATTCCCATCATCACACTACTACTATGTGAGCGCAAATTTCTGGGCACTCTAGTGTTCAATCATCTTCTACCCTCGGATTACGAAAGGCACGTCAGCCAATCTGCATCCTCAGGTCTAAGAAGATTGAACAGGGGCAACTGTTGTACCCCAAAATTTGCCCTCCCATATTCTTCAAGAAATTGCCAAATCAAAGCTTCAAAATTCCCCAAGGGTTGCACAGTGCAAGAGCCTCCTAAGCAGTCAAGATTAGGGTTTTGGTTTTGCTCAAGAAAATGAAGTTTTCAATGGTCCAATCAAGTCTCACATGCCTATAAACATGGTCAAGCATCCTCATATCAAGTTTCAAGACATTCAGCACAAAATTGCACAGTCAAAAACCCTAATTGCACTACAGTCAACTGTAGGGGCAAAATGGTCATTTGACAGTCAAAAGTTCAAATTTTTGGTCAACATATCATTTTGAAGCCACAAACATCATTTGATCAATGCTTGATCATGATTCTCAAAGCTTGGCTCAAAAATCATCAAAATGCAAAAGTTTCCTTATTTGGACAGTTGAAAAAGTCAACTGTAAATTGACTAGGGCATAACTTTCACATGGATTATCAGAAAAATTCCATCCAAAGCTCATTTTGAATAGAAAGACATTCCCTACAACTCCTCTTCATACTTCAAGTCCAAGAAATGCTCTCACAAAAAGTTATCAATTTCAACATTATAGGTCATTTTCAAAAGTCAACAAAAAGGTACTTTAAGTCAAAGGCCATAACTTGAGATTGGTAAATCAAAATGACATGGGACCAAAGACATTGGTTAGAGGACTCAAAGACCTTTCCAAAATGTCCAAGAACATGAGCAAAGCTTAAAAATTGAGCAAGTTATGCCTTGTGGAAGTTGGGAAATTTTTGGATATTTTGAAAAGTCAACATTGATTCAAATGACCTAAAATTGCTAATGGGCCCATTTTTCTTCCACAATTCATCACCCAAGGCATATGCACGACTACTTGGCCCAAAGGGAAGTCTTTATTCATTTTTTATTTATTTATTTGAATTTTTATTTATAATAATTCATTTAAATCAAATTAAATATATGAAAAATGCTTAACCTAATTTTTTCAATCTTTTTGTGCACATTATATCATCAATATTTCGTGCCTGGCTAAATAAGGAAAGATTTGGATTGATTAGATCATAATTGATACAAAATTGCATGAAAAATATTTGAAAAAAGATCTTGAAAATCAAATTTCCAAAATCATGAATGCAAGAGATTTGGAGTGGTTTCTTTAACCTAATTCATTCAGTACATAAGCCAAAACATAAACCTAATCTCAGGGACCATAAAAGCTGCGCAGAAACCATTATCAAACTTGATTTTTTTTGGCAAGAAACTCAAAACTGAAAACCCTTTTGCAGGTTGATTCAAGGCTTAATAGCTATTCAAACACCTTCCTGGAGGTTCACTGAACGATTCTCAATCAAAAGCATTCATCAAAACGCCCGGAATTGGTACAGTGGAGTCCAACTGTTTCAAATAAAATTTACAATCGTGCATCTTCATTCATGCACTTTTAATAAGTTTTAATATGTAATTCATACTTCTCATGCAATTCTGAAGCTAACCCAATGATTCAATTGTATTTTTATGCGTTGTGTGCCAATATGCCATTGTCAATTTCTAGGGTTTACAGGACCTTGGATTAGGGCTTTTCAAATAAGGAAAAATTGAGACTTGGGACCTTGACTATTCAAACCAGCGCGTCTGGACGATCTCAAACATACCCTCGCGCCTAATTTATGGAGCCCCTAGGGCTAGTCGCTATTTTTCCAAAACCGGCCTAGGAGAACACGTGAAAAACCGTTGTTTAATGTTTTGTGTTTCAGGAATAATGAAGAAGACGACCTCGTGGCAAGATGTGATAGGCCAGTTCAAATTTCGCGCGCGTTGGTGGCCCCTGACTTTCTTTTCTTTTATAATGTTTATTAATTATTATATATCAAACGCGTGAGTTGGCTCCACTGGCAAGCATAAGGACTGGTAATGTTAATGACCTGGGTTCGATCCCAGGTCTTCACCCTTTCCATTTGTTATTTTTCAATTAACGTTCATATGTAGCGCTTGTGCTGAAGACTATCATGCATCCTCCAAAATCAACGCCCACGTGTCCCAGAGCGTCAGATCAACGGCCATGAACTGAAGACTATGATGAACTCAAGTCAACGCGCGTGTATGCTCCCAGAAAAAAGTCCATAAGGCCTCAGATTCTTGGGCCAGGCTGCTAAACTATACCTCCTATCTGGGGACTGATACCCCCAAGGTTTGCAAAATTTTTGTTATTTTTATCTTTTCATTATTTTTATCTTCTTTTAATTATTATTCTTTTAATCAATTTAATATTTTCATAAGTATAAAAAATACCCATAAAAATCAGAAAAAAGAGAAAAACAATAAATATTTTATTTTTTAGTATTTTCATAAATAAATGCATATAATTAAATTTAGTTTTAAATTAGGTTAATTTTAATTCTTTTCATAATAAAATCTTAAAAACATAGAATTAGGTTTAATTAATAAATTTTCATTCTTTTCTTTTCTTTAATAAATAATTAAATAGTTAAGTATTTATTTTTTATAATTAAATTTTGTATATAAAAATTAGGGTTAATTTTAGGTTAAAAACTTCAATATTTTTCTTAATAAATTAAAAATAATTAGAATTAGGGTTAGCATCTTATTTTAATTTTAATTAACTTTCCTTTTTCATGTTAAATCCTAAAATATTAAAAAAATACCAAAAACATTTCTTTTAATTTTAATTAATTCCATGTAATTTAATTTTGCAAAAGGGTCCAACGCCCTCGTTCTTAACTTCTTATTAATTCGCGTTTTTATTTTATTTCGTTTAAATATTTATGTATCTCTCCCGAAGCCGTGTAAATAATTGCTCGCACTTTTAATTCCTTATTTTCTTTTACTTTATTTATTTTCTGTCAAATCGGGTTCGAGAAACTTTTGGCGATGTGGACCCGCGCCTTTTGTAATAGCTTTAGATCTTTACTTTCCCACAAAAATTTTAACTGTTAACAAATGGCATGAAAGAATGTATGGACAAAATAAAAACAAGCATAGAACACCAATAACATGACAAGATAAATGCAAATGAAAACGACACACAAATCACACACCACCCCTAGGGTACGCCTCACTGTTGCCTTGCCTCGAAAGGTGATCGTCGAGTAGAGGATGTCTTAGTAAGTCCTCATGATCCGGGAACCTGGCATGAGGGTAGCTTCTAAGGTGTCTTCCCATTGCTCTGGTGATCACCATGTCCCGAACCCTCGAATTGACCCGAACACCTCCAACGGTGGTGCTACCTATCTCTCAATGGTGGGATGGCACTACTTTAAATGACATTTACACAGACGAATTCCTTAGGGTAGGTAGACGACTCTAGGTACTTGCTCTAATTTCAAAACAAATCAAAAATACTTTTCACACCGACACCTTTTCAAAAAGCTTTCGAAAGCAAATTTTTCAAACACTCTTGAGGACCGATACAAGAGTCGAACTGAAATTTTCAAAGAAACTTTTTAAAACCCACAGTTGAAAAGCAAACAAACCATTTTTGAAAACACAAATGAGCAAGTATCTAAGAGCCCATGGATAACCATGGATAGAAAGGGTGCTAACACCTTCCCTTTCTATAATCTACCTCCCGAACCGAGAGCAATCTCTATAAGGAATTTTTCTGTGCTTTTGTCCTTTCCATTTGGAGAAAATAAAAGACGGTGGCGACTCTTGCTTCTGCGACATTTCGCGAACCAGCGTTAAACAGTCAGTTCCAGATCCACCGATCACACCCCCTAAGCTAATAGACGAACCTTCTTTCTAAGGGTTATTGAAAATAATTTTTTTGAGATAAAAGTTCCCGCCACGCAGTAAATAAATAATGATAAAGAAGGACAATAAATAAATAAATGCAATAAAATAGATAAATACGATAAATAAAAAAAATAGAAAACCACCAAAGTAAGACCTAAAACCTAGTGTTAAGTGTCCCCAGCAGAGTTTCCAGCTGTTGCGATTGGTTTTTAAATCAGAGCCGCCACTATTAGTTTTTATCCTAGGGAAGGGAATCTAACAGAAAACCCTAATTCATAGACAAAGATTCTAGGTTTCGGACTTCTTTATACGAAAGGAAGGTGTTAGGCACCTTTTATCTACCTTGTTCACAAGGATACTAGGTTTTAGGTTTGAGTTGAGGAAACAAGATTTAAATTTTTTATAGAGGAATGGTTTAAATTTTTTATAGGGGAACTTGCTAGGATTTTTGATCGTATGCCTACGTATCCTCTTAAGAGGAATCAGAGTCCTAATTCATAGTTCGTATAGGTTTGCGTTTTTTAGGGGTTGCAAACGTACTTTGAATCACCTCACATTTTGGCCGGGAGTAGTGATTGCGGAGATTTTGGCTAAATGCGTGATTAGTCAAAATCCGTTTGGAACCCTTTTGCAAAAATAGTTGTTTAGATTAGTTGATTGTGAAAAAAAAGTTTGAGATTTGTTGAGTGTTTTTTTAAAGATGTTAATTGCAAAAGATCTTATAAATGCATGACATATAAAAAATATTTAATGCAAATAATATAAGAAAATAATATGCAATTTTTGATGTAAAAATAATTTAGGTGATATAATAAATAATATTAATATTTATAATAAAAAATAATAATAATTATAAATAATTACAAAAACAGAAATAAAAAATATTAAAATTAAAACAGGAGGGTGTATCTTCTGGTTTTTAAGCCCTAGCGAAAATTTTGGGAAAAAAAGGGATGTTCTGAAAGAGACAGAAGTTCTACAGGGGACGCAGAGAAGTTGACTGGGTTTTATCCAAGTCGCAGAACTTCTAGAAAGGGGCGCTGCCAACTAGTTAGTAAAATCAGAACATAGGGGTGTCAAATTCTAGGCTAAGCCTACCACACAGAATTTCTAGAAAAGGGCAGATAGGATTTATATAAGTCTAATGTTGATTCTAGACAAGGGAAAAATCTGAAACCTGGGTTAAGCCCCGTCAGAACTTCTAGAAGGGGAACTACATCTGAATGTAAGAAATTAGCGTGAATGTATGCAATCAGAATATAAAACTATCTACAGATCTATTTTCTATAGTTTCATCTCTGCCTATGTTCTTCTGACCCTACCCAGCATGAAAACAGTAAAGAAACAAATTAAACTTTGTTACCCCTTTTGTGCTTTTACTTCTGATTCAGATGCGTGTTTTGCTGTCCTTTCCTTCTTTTTCTGCAGATTCTGGTGACAGCAGCGATGGAAGGTGGAACAACGACAATTGAAACTAGGGTTTTAGATATTGGAACCTTAGTTACTCTTCTGCGTGTTCCAGAAATTCTACTCTCCTTGCTCTTTCTTCAAGCGTTACTGTATTGCTTTTCTCTGCAAATTCGTCTCCCTCCTACTATTCTTTCCTCCTTTTTATTTCTTTTGCTAATTTGCTCCTCTATTTATAATGTTCAATTTTTGGGCTTGGACTATGGCTAGATCAAAGGTTGTGAATAGAATTAGAAAGATTTGATTGGAATTGATTCTCTGTGGAAGATTTGATTGAAGTTGATACAGTGCACCTCCAACAGATTTGGGCTTGGGTTGCTTAGCCTCTGAAACTCTAAGCTTGGGCTGTGGAAGATAATATGATTCTGCCCTTGCTTACAATTTTATTATGCTAGAATATCTGATATTCCAGTTCTGTACCAGTATTAGCTTGTGCGGGATTCTGGCTCTGATCTGCACAACTTTTGCATTTGCTTCTGTAAAGAAGAACTTCTGGGATTTTTGTCTCAAAAGTTCTGATGGGTCAGCGCTTGATCCATATAGCCTAACATTTCTTCGTTTGCAGTCAGAACTTCTTCTTTAATTTTAATTGGGCCTAGCCTTAATTCTTCCTTTCTTTTGTATACTCCCAAATTTAATTTTCACCTCTCCATTTTTAATAACAACTAAATCTTCTTGTTTTAAAATACACCCCCATTGATCTTGAATAAAGATAGTCCATAAGCTATTATTGTACCATCTTTAATTAAATAATTCTAAGAAAAAGGATTTCTAAGGTAGGACAAATTTGGGGTATGACACCTCTTCCTCATCATCACTCCGAAAATGGGTATACAAATGGTCAGAATACTCACTTTCCTCATGAACCATCTGAGATGTAACTTTATGTTCCTGGGTACTAGAAAACTCACCTAAAGTCTCTAAGGGTTTAACTTTTCTCATCCATCTCCTTAGATTCCTCACTAAACTAAAACTCATTATCCTCAAAACTATCCACACTTGCAACACAATCCTCATCAATTCCTTCTTGCTCGTTTTCATTATTAAGATCGACATTAGGACTATTAACTTCTCCAACATTAGGACTATTAATTTATTTATAAATGTTAGTGTTGTACCCAAACATTTTCCCTCCCCTTTTCTTCAAGACATTTCTCACAAAAGATCTCAAATGCTCAAGGATTCTCAAAGAGTTGATCAAACAAGCTCACCTCCTAAGAATTGAGACCATAAATTAGGGTTTTGGTTTTCACAAGGAAAATTGGACTTCTAATGCCTCAAATGACCTTCATGGTTCATCATAAGTCTCCAATAATTCTCATTCCAAGTTTCAAGTTTTGCATCTCAAAATTGCCCAGTCAATTGCTCAGATGATTGCAAATTAAATGTATTGGGTAAAAAGTTAACTCTGATCAATATACAGTCAAAATTAAAGTTTTTTTGGCCAAGATCAACATTTTGAAGTCATGCTCATCGATTAATTAAGGTTTGATCATAATTCCTCAAGAAAAGCACTCAAATCATTAAAGGGGCAAAATTGTCAATATTAGGGTTTTGACTGAGAATGACTGATCATTGACTTTTGATCTAATACATGACCTAATGGCTTGAAGCATTATCTCAAGGACTCAAACACAATGTCTTGACCTAATTTCATGGCTCAAATCATCTCAAAGATGCAAAGGAGTGATAGTTGAAATTCGGGTCAACTGATGAAAAGTCAACTGACACACAAAAGTCAAACTTTGACTTTTTGGTCAATATTGAATTTCAAAGATCAAGATTCATAAAGACATTCAAAAATATCAAACTTGATCATCAAGAATCAAGAAAAGTCAACAAAAAGTCAAGATTTCCAAGACTTGGAAAAATTCTAAGTGTTTTTATCCTTATTATATTCACTACTTCATGACCATTTTTCACCAAGATGCAAGTTGATTCAAAGAAAACTTTCAACATGAAAGTTGTAGAGAATGAAGAATTCTACAACTTTGTCATTGAGGGTTGATGTCCAAAAAATTCTTGGATTAGGAGATATAGGCCCATGAAGTTAGGACATTTTTATCTAACACTTAGTGAAATTTTTAACAAGTTTGGTCAGATTTTTATCCCAACTTCTTGGCAATTTTTCACCAAGTTCCAAGTTGATTTAGCCAAAGTGGTCAACATGAAGGTTGTATATAATGTTTCAATTTTTCCAAAATTTCAAATAACTTGAAGAGATCATGCTTGAGCTAAGAGATTCAAAGATATGAAGTTAATCATTCATTCTTGAATTACAAGGTATTTTTATGATGAACACATAACCAAATCTCAAACCTATGCTGCATAATCTTGTTTTGCAGGCTTCTAACTTTCAAATCACTCCATAATTAAATGTTTACACAATTGATTGAGCCATTATCCAAGTGATTGAGCCATTGTCCAAACCATTTTGCCATTAATGGAACAAAGTTCACACTTCCATTTTGGAAAAGTGACTTTAATCACAAAGTCAACTCTCCTTGAGCCTTGCACTTGTTTCTTATGAACATACATAATGTAAACACGAAGAAGCAACCATCTACAACCTATCAACCACCCTATGAGCCTTTGTACTATGCATTGGAATGATGTATTTCAAGCTTGCTTCAAAACCAAGTTTCAAAACCATAACATGTGATCTTTTCATTCTGGTTACTTCAAGATCTAAATGCTTTTCTCTATAAATAGAGACGTTGTTTGCAAGCCATAGCACGAATTGAATAGCTCCTTAACCCCCTCAAACTCCCTGAAATCAGAATTTGCATCCAAAACTCCATTGCTTTCCATTTCTGACTTTGAACACCAAACTCATAATCCCTCGTGGATTTTCCATTTTAATCAATCAAACATCATCTATACACGATATAGAAGTGATCCAAACACTTGAACCATTTCTATAATCCCTCCATCACCATCCTCCATTTTCAAAACTCAGCTCTACAACTTGACTTCTCTAGAAGAATCCAGCCACTCTCAATCCAAAGTAAGTATTGCAATAGCTTCCTGGGAGTTCAGTGAAGCTATCCAGATCATCACAACACCTCCAGGATTTCTCCAACTTCAAACACGATTTCAAGTTTTGAGGTAAGTTTTCTCAACTTTGAACTCCTTATACAAGCATCATTAATGGTTATTTTGTGAATGAAAAATGTAGACATCATTGCCCTGAAGCTAACCATGCCTTTAGTTTTCATTTATGTTAACTGTACATGGAGAATTTTGTAGTTGAACTTTAAGAAAAATCAGGTTTTAATTTGGTACCAACAAAAATTCATGTTCATCTTTAATTTATAGCTTTAGTTGTTTACATGGTTGAATTCCTGATGAAAAATCAAGCAACTTTCATGTTTATAGTTTTGAAAATGGTTGAGAAATGAAGAAGTTACAAATTTAGAAATGGTGATGTTCTGCGTGCGCAAGTGATCGGGACTTTATGAGTCTATTGGGATACTAACTGCAAGTATACAGTTTAGTCGTTCTAGTTTTAAATGATTATCGAATCCACAGACTGGGGATCAATCGCGTACGATCTAATGCTACAATTATTTAACTAAGCGATGAATATTTGGTTTTAGGGGGGAAATAGTTTAATTAAAAATAATAATAATAGCTATACCGGTATGTGATAGTCGGACTTCGGGAATTCGGTGAATCGCTTGGCATATAAAGTATTTCGGTAAAAACGAATTGTTTAAAAACCTGAGACATACACTCTCGTGTTCATAAAATAAGTCATGCTACTAAACCTAGTGGATGCACTTTAAATTTAATAACACTTTTTGAAAACAATTTGAGTTTAATTAATTTGTTAAAACACTCTCATGTATTTAAAAATTAATGTTTCGTTACCACTATCTGGGTCGAACCCCAGCTCTCGCATGCAGGTTCTTGCCTTAATTAATTTCCCACTCTCGTGGCAAAATCGTGTTAATTATCCTCTCACTCTCGTGGCAAAATCGTGTTAATTATCCTCTCACTCTCGTGGCAAAATCGTGTTAATTATCCTTTCACTCTCGTGACAAGGATAGTTAAATTAAACATGGAAATTGGAAACCAGAAATTATTTGTAAATGTTTTTAGCCAAGTTATCACTGAATTCTTTCGGTACTTAGGAATCACATACCGGTACAAATTAATTTAGTCGGACATAATATATTTAGTAACTATACAACTTAAAATATAATCCATAAAAATAAATGACATAACACAAGAATAAATAAATATTAATTGCAATAAAAACCTAGAAATAATGTTGCTATTGTAATCTTGGATGCTTACAAATTCCTTGCAGTTCAATCGAAATCAATAATTGTGTTAATTCTTAGATGAAGAATTAACACTCTAAAACTAATGCTGGAGATAAAAATTACAGTACGTGTAGAAAAGGTTCAAAAGACAGAAAATAGAATAATGCAGAAAAAATATAAATTTGGCTCTGGATAAATTTCTTCGACCCTGATCCAATGAACTTCTCCATATTTATAGAAGAAGATTTTGCAGTTGAGAAAATTTTGGAACAGGCTTGAGTGGAGTAAGACCCGGATGCATGATTACTGAGTGGAGGAAATATAGGAGAAGAGTTATGCCCTCAACGTTGCCCACGTCTCCACTAATTCATAAAGTTGCCTTTTTAGCGTGTGACGGTCGTCACAAGGGGGTGACGGTCGTAATGCGCTTAAATAGAGCATTACGCTCGTTAATGATGTGTGACGAACGTTCTTCTGGTTGTGGAGGCGTTACGGTCGTCACAGGGTGTGACGGTCGTCACCGTTACAAAATCTGCAGACTTTGCAGATTTGGTTCTTTCTCTTCTGTTTCTTGGTTAGCTTCCTTCATGTGGTCCTTTTTCATTGATTTGAGTTGACAAATGTTGTACCTGTGAAAAGACACAAAAACTCGGAATAATCGAGAGTTAGATGACTCAATGTATTATAAAAATCGGTAAAAAGCATAATAATTATATGATACGATTTCTCATTATCAAATTCCCCCATACTTAAACCTTTGCTTGTCCTCAAGCAAATAGTCATTCGAAAGGTCGGACAAGTTTTGTCAAGCGCATATGCATGACATACCTTCGATTTTTAAAGCAATTTCGGGAAATCCTCGTCGGTTCGGCCAATACTTGAGTGAAACACTAAAGATACGCTAATGACACAAGCAATAAGCTTAGTCGTAGGCTTCCATTTCAAACGAGCTATCCAACAGTTCCTTTATAATTCTGCCCAGAGTCCCTCGCATCTATTTCACCCGGTTTCGTTCTGGTGCAATCACGTTAAGCCCTTTGTCTTAGCACGCACGTAGTGGAGTAACCAGTTAGTGACTTTGATCCTTTTAGCACGGGGTCTGGTACACGAATGTGGCAACCCTGTGTACGTTATCCAAATTAGAGGTTGTGGGGGATCGAGCTGTAGCACGCCCTACCAAGTCCAGAACCAGATACCTCTGAACCAACCAACAGTGGATACCTTCATTATTTGCTCAGCTTTTATATGTGACCGTATATTTTGGTGCACAAAATTTCTTTTCTTTTAGCAGCGAGATAAGAAGGATATTTCAATGATCAGGTATCAAACACTTATATTCATCGATTCTCCACGTGGTTTGTGTCAAGACGGTGCTGACTGCTAGTATAAACTACTAGGGGTTAATTTAGAACTAAAACTCCAGATATCGGTATAATGGTTATTGAAACGGATTGCATAAGTAGGAAGTCTACGGTGTCATAACCGTATCGATCTTGTTATGTCGTTTTCGGCTTCCTCAACTGGGATTTCGTTAAAATAGGTATGTCGGGCTAATGCGAAGATAAAAATTTTTCGGTATGGCTAAATAAAGCGAAGAATTTGAATCGAGACATATCATAAAAATTTACTAGTTTATAAAAGATGGAAAGGTACCTCTCCCACACTAAATCAAACATTGTCCTCAATGTTGCAGTATATAGGCGAGGAAGTACAATTACAAAAACAAACGGAAAGGAAATGAAACAAAAAAAAAACTACATAGAAAATAAAGAAAACTACTGGTGACCACGTCCTCTAATCCTGGTGCAAGAGTGTCTGGTAAGAGTGGCTTCTGTGTCAGTATCCTGGTAACCAAGGGTGCTGACGTCCAGCCTTAAGGCATTGAGCTCTGTCAGGGCCTCATCCAACCTCTCATGCATGCTCCGCTATCCAGTCAAGATCTGAGTGTTTTGAGCGCATAGATACTTATATTGTTCTTGCTGTCTTCTTTCAAGCGCTGTGCTCATTTGATTTTTCATATGAATGACGCGGAGAACGTCTGCAAGATTAATAGGAGGTGGTGCAGATGAAGGTCCTGGAATGTCGTGGACGGGAGGAGCACTGTCCAACTCTTCTTGCATTTCGTCTGCGGGGGATGCAGGCTGGCCTTCATGAGTAGGAGCACGCCCCGCGGGAGCTGCAGGATCGAACAACCAGTTAGCCCGGTTTCGTGGATCGATTCGGTCCCTGCAAGGCAAAATGATGTTATGATAAACAATGTTTATGATCACAAGGTGGAATCTGCCATCCTCCCGCTCATAAATGAGATGTGCGGCCTTGCAGTGATCCAAAGTCAGCAAAGCCGGTGCCATAGAAGGCATATCCGCGAGAGCAGCACCATAGTTCAGAGCTATGACAAGTGAAGTGACCAGCCCTCCGAAATAAAAGGGTTTTCCGCCTCTAGCACAAATAGAGTGAATGTGAGCCAGTAAGAACGGGGCGGCGTTAATTTTTGCCTGGTGAATGCGCAATGCATGAAGAAGAGCTCCTTGGAGTTGAGCTTGTGGTTGTTGTCACGGGCATAGATGGTGTTGCTGAGGATGCGGTGGAAATAGCGGATAGCCGGATTATGAATGTGTGGCATTAAGGTGGTCGTAGGATCCAACACGGATGTTCGTCATGCTGTGCCATAAGTTAAAAGCTTCCTCACCAAAATTATCCGATACCCGGAGATGGAGACCTTCGTCAAAATAGAAGCCTAAAAGCCGTGCGATGTCGGTTTGGGGCAGCTCATGCTCTATGCCAAACATACGAAACTTGGCCAGGCCTGACAGTTGGTTCGTGGCACTTGGGGGAGTGATGTATACAAAGGAACTTAGAAACTCAAGGGTTAGAGTTTCATAAATCGGTTTTGGTTCGCGGCATAGGTTCCATAAATCCACACTCTGCAACAATTGTCGGACACTGTCAAGTAGTCCCAAACTCCTCAAACAGTCAAGATCAACATACCATGTAGGTTGGAGACCGTGGCGTTGGAACTTCTGGAATTTGACCCGTTGGGTTTCGCCTTGTTCGCCGGATCTGAAAGTGAGAGCGGGAGCTTGTTGATTGTTGGCCATGGTGTTTGTAAAACGGGTTGAAAAAGGTTTGGAATGAGAATGGGGTAGTGGGTTGATGGGGTTTTTAGTGTTAGAATGTTGGAAGTTTGAAAAAAAATGGAGTGGGTGATGTTACCGTTAGCAGTAATGGAGGTTGGGAGATTTTGAAACAAAGATGGAACGACTCTGTAATAGCAGAATCTGATATATTGCGCGCGTGACAGTCGTCACGAGGGTGTGAAGGGTGTAACATGGTGAAACGCGTGTTACGCTCGTCATGAGGGTCTTACGAGCGTCACGCGTTCAATTTCATTAATGAGAAGAACGTGACACAATTTTTTTTTTAATTTTTTTTAATTTTTTTAATATTATAATTTAAAATTCTAGCATAGTAAGCATTAATAATTTTTTTTCAACACACATGACCAAATTGTTGTAGAAAATATAAATAAAATAAATAAAATTAAAAATATACTGAAAATTGAAATAACATGTATGAAATGAAATAATGGCAGTAAGGCAATATAACTTGAAACTTGATAAATAATTGAAATTTCATTAATGAGTAAAAATTGTTTGGAAGTAATAACTTAAATAATAATAAAAATAATAGAAATACTAAAACAAACTATATTCTTCCCCCACACTTAAACTAAACAGTGGCCTCACTGTATATACAAATGCAAGAGAAGAACAAATCAATATAACAACAGCAATCTCTAGCCACGAGGAGCAGGGAACATATGCTGGTGCATGAAATCTAGCTGGTCTGTCACCAAATCCATGAAAGCGATGAAATCCACTCGTAGAGATGTAAGCTCACCCCACATTTCGGTAATTTCTTCATGCAAAGAGTTGAGGGTGACAGTAGGTGGAGGCGGTGGTGGTATCTCTGGAGCCTGGAAGGTGGTCTCAGTAGAAGCTACATGCTGCTCCCATGGGTCGGGAAACTGGTGGTATCCCGGTGGTGTTTCAGGATCTTCAGCATCGCGAGAGGTATTAGGCACTTCATAGATGTCAACAGTGGAAGGAGACGAAGGCGGTGTAGGAGGATGGTGGAGGTCAAAAAGCCAGTTTGCTCTATTGTGGACACTAGTTATAGGGTTCGGGAGCACAAACTGGTGGACAGTCTCATGATTAATTAGCAGCTCGAATTCATCTGGCCCAAGATTTCCTATAAAACTAGTGTTGAAGCAAAATTCAATGTTCATTGGCTTGATTCCATAATGCGGTGCTGATCCTAACATAGGCCTTCTGAGTCCAATGGCATTAGAGATCATAGTGACTAAACCACGTAAGAGGATTGGGGCATTTGGTGTATGTATAATTCGTTCCATGTTAGCAAGCATATAGGCGGCACCGTTTACTGGACGGCTCTGAGAAGCACAATACATGATGAAGATCTCATCACGTGACACTGATGTAACATTTTTCTCTTTACCAAAAAGGGTGTGGGCAATGATCTTATGAAAATACCTGATAGCGGGGTTATGGATGGACTCAGAATAAAGGTCAGATGGCTCGGGATGGTTATTGCCAGCAATGCTACCCCAGAAGAAATCAAGGTCAGTATCAAGCAATAGGTCCTCCTGGGTCATAGTAATAACATCAGGGCCATAAGAAAATCCTAACAGGTTGGAAAACTCCTTATGGTTATAGTGGTAGTCCATGTCAAACAGTCTGAAAGTGATCAGCCCGCGGTTGAACCCTAACCCATGATTCGGTAGGTAGCTCAGTATGCTCAGGAACTCAAGGGTCAACTTTCTGTAAGTACAATAACGTCTCCGAATAGGAGAAGTGTCCCAGCCTATCTGGTGTAGCAGATACATGACACTCTCACGAATGCCTAAAGCAGTCATAGCATGGTCATCAGCATAAATTGTAGGACACATCTCACGCTCAGCCAGATCCTCAAAGTGTCTTTTCTGGTGCCTACTCCACAAGGTTATATTCATGTAGTTTACTCGTGCCATGGAGCTAGATATTAAAGCTAAAGAACTACCCCTGAAAATGTTTAATAAATGCATGAAAAACTAAGTTAGTATTTTCGGGTTAAAAATGCCGAAGTTAAATCAAAAAGAAAAAGAAAGTTTAAAAGAAAAATAAAAATAAAAGAAAAATAAAAATAAAAGAAAAAGAAAATAAAAAGGAGTAAGAGATGCAACATGAAAGTTTTAAAGATTAAGAAAAAGAAAAGAAAAATAAAAACATAGTAAAACAATAAAAATAATTAAAAGAAAACATGGGTTGCCTCCCATGAAGCGCCTTTATTTTATGTCGATGGCTCGACAGATAGTACCTAATCAGTTAGGTATCGGGATAGGTGGCTCACTTAACTGCAGATAAGCCGAATAGTTTAGATTTCTGATGTTAAAATAGTGCTTTAAGCACTGACCATTGACTATGAATGGTTCGATAGAATTTCCTTTAATTTCTATCACACCACTTGGGAAACTTTTATTAATTTCGAATGGTTTTGACCATCGGGAATGTAATTTACTCGGGAAAAGTTTCAGTCTAGAGTTGAACAGGAGTACGATGTCTCCTTCCTTAAATTATTTCTGCGAGATACGCTTATCGTGTCATTTTTTTGTTCTCTCCTTATAGATTCTAGCATTTTCATAAGCGTCTAAACGCAATTCTTCTAATTCATGGATATCTAATATTTGTTTCTTGCCAGCAATCTTGTAATTTAAGTTAAGGGTTTTAATTACCCAGTAAGCTTTTTGTTCTAATTCTACTGGCAAATGACAAGATTTTCCATAAACTAATTTAAACGGTGTTGTTCCGATAGGGGTTTTAAAAGCTGTCCTATATGCCCAAAGAGCATCATTTAGCTTGGAGGACCAATCTTTTCTGGATGTGGCTACGGTTTTCTCAAGGATTTGTTTAATTTCCCTATTTGACACTTCCACTTGTCCACTCGTTTGAGGATGGTATGGTGTGGCTATGCGATGTTTAACGCCATATTTTGAAAGTAGTTTTTCGAAAATCCTAGAGATAAAATGGGAACTGCCATCACTGATTACTAGTCTTGGTACACCGAATCGTGGGAAGATAACATGCTTGAATAGTTTAAGTACTACTCGTGTATCCTTTGTGGGTGCAGTGATAGCTTCAATCCATTTTGATACTGTTGCACCCCAAAATTTGCCCTCTCATGTTTCCCAAAGTCTTCCCCCTACATGGTTGATCACAAACTCTTGCCTAAGGAAAAGGAAAATTTTTGAGTGGTGCTTTAAGTACATTTCGATTGGCATTCTGAAAGACCCTTCGATTGGTGTTCTGAAGGAGCCTTTTGATTGGCATTCTGTCAAGCTCTTCGATTGGCATTATGGGCAAGCATTTCGATTGGAATTATGTCAAGACATTTCGATTGGCATTCTGAAATACCCTTCGATTGGTGTTCTGAAGGAGCCTTTCGATTGGCATTATGAACCAATACTTCGATTGGCATTATATCAGTGTCCTTCGATTGGAATTCCAAAAAAGGTTCATTCGAAGAAGCATTCAAAGGGTCCATTCGAAGAAGCTTTCGAAAAGCATTCGAAGGAGGCCATCAGCCCATTCGAAAGGGAGCATTCGAAGGAGGCCATCAGCCCATTCGAAAGGGAGCATTCGAAGGCCAATTACATGTCATTCAAAATTCAAAAAGGGACACGATCCCATGTGTTTAGCCAACGTTACAAACTCTCATTCATGGCTTTCAAACACATAATTAATGTTACAAATTCTCATTCATGGCTGTCAAACACATAATCAAGGTCATTTAAACTTTTGTATTCCTGTCCCCTCCACCCCCTCTATATAAAGAAATCACAAATGTTGCAAAAGGACACACAAAAATATGCAGAAAAAGAGAGAACTTGGAGATACGCTACCAAAAGTCATCAGCACTTCCAGGAAGCCATACCCAATCCTTGCACAAGCCAAAGCTGCCACCCAGCAAACACCTCCACCCTCAGAACTACAAATCGAAGCACCTCTGTTTGGTAAAAAAAAATCTAATCTCAAACTCATTTTTAAATTCATTTTGATTGCATATTCATATTATTACTGCTGTTTGTGAATGATTTAATGTGCTACATATAAGCTACATCGCAAAGATGAGATTGTGCCATTGCTTGGGCACAATCTGAGTTTCTCCTTCGAATCCCAGGATAAAACAAACCCAGACCCAGATTCAGCAGGTGCAAATAAGGGGGAGATTCGAACCAGGGGGGTAAAATTCCCCCTGGACCTTTAACATGTGTTTCGTTTTTGCAGGAAATATATTCTCAGGATCCTGTTTAGAGTTTCGAAGCTCAGCATCGAACTGGACCCAGGACTTCCAGATTGAAGGATGACATATCCAGATCGAATACCCTCAGAGTGCAGCCCCTCATGCACCTTCGATCAAGACTCTTCACTGGGTCGAAAGGCAGCCTGCACCTCTTTCGACCCAGACCTCAAGAATTATATTTTTTCTTGTTTTGCTGCCTGGCCCATTTGTACTTTGTTTACTTTGTTTTTGTTTATTTCTTTTAGTTTTTTTTTAATCAACATAAAAAATCATAAAAATAAATAACTTAGAATTAGGATTTAATTTAGTTAATTATTTTAACTTATTTTCTTCAAATTTAAAATCAGTAGACTTAGGATTTATTTGAATTCAATCCTTTTCATAAACACAAAAATGCAAAAAAATATTAGGTATGTCTTAGAGTTAATTTTAATATTTTTTTAATTAATTAAATTTGATTTAATTGAACATTTAGCATTTTCCCAAAAATAAAATAAAACAACAAAAAGTTCTTATTCTTAGGATTTTTCAGATTCACGCGCGTTTATTTTATTGTAACTGCTTACTGGGATGTAATAGCTTAAACTAAGACCTTTTTTACTGCTTTATTCCCCCAATTTTGGACATGTAAATAATCCCTCTCCCCGAAGCCTTGTAATAGCGTAGGATTTACAATTTCCGCACTTTAAGCTCGTGTACATATATTAACTGTTTAGATGTATGCTAACTAGGATTGCATGGCAAGATCTATCTTAACTTAAAATCAACAGTAGCTCACCATGACATGCAAAGATAATATAAACTGAAAATTGACACACTCGCACATGTCACTCTTAGGGTACGCCTCACTTGGTTGCCTCAAACATGGTCATTAAGTATAGGATGTTTTAGAGGTCGTCCTTCTGTCCAAAGATCAAAGTTGCCTCAAAATGGTTGCCTCGATAAAAATGATCTAAGACATTAGGGTTACCACTAAGGCGTCCTAACGCTGCTTTAGTGACCACACGTCCCTTAAATCGAATTGACCCGAAAACTACAACGACGATGCTACCTACTCTTCAATAGTAGGATAACATTGTCTAAAGGATATTAGTACAATTTAATTCCTTTTTGAGTAGGTAGAGGTTCTTAAGTACTTGCTCATTTTAAAAACAAAACAAAACATTTCACACTTACACTTTTCGAACAAAGTTTTTTTCAAAAACACTTCATTACACTCTTGAGGACAGAAGCAAGAGTTAAATCGAAGTTTCAAACAAAAACTCTTTTCAAAACCCACAATGACAAAGAAAAAGCGAACTTTTGAAAACATAGTGAGCAAGTACCTAAGAGCCCGTGGATAACCACAGATAGAAAGGGTGCTAACACCTTCCCTTTCTATAATCTACCTCCCGAACCCGAGAAACATCTCGAAAAGGAATTTTTCTGTGCTTTTGTCCTTTCCTTGTTGGATAAAATAAAAGACGGTGGCGACTCTTGCTTACCGCGACATTTTGCGAAAACAAACGCAAACGCGAACCAGCATTCCAAAAACAGTCAGTTCTCGTTCCCACCGATCACAGAACTGACGACTCTGCTGGGGATTATAAGTGAGGTGTACCTTAGGATTAGATCACTTGTGTTTTAAATTGTATGCTTTGTATGCTTTAAAATTTTGTGGGCTTGTATCGGAGTTCTATAGATCCTAACCCGGATCTGGGGGTACCCTTTTTAGGTAAGTAGCAATAAACTGTGAGGGATCTGTCCGGCGTAGACCGACACGGATGTTGCAGTAGCTACGTTGGTGTGGCACCTTAGTCTGTACCGATATCCCTTGTGTTGAAACGAGGAGAATATGGGTCTTATAAGGAGTCATTAAGCACCAACTGACCTTAGAACCTTAAATTGACCAACTTGGCCATAGAACAGTAGCAGTATGCTACAATCATTGAGACTAAACTCTCGCGATGGTTCCGCCTGCAAGAAAAGATTGCTAAACTGGAATTATGAGCGATTGAGGGTAGTCAGTGATATTGAGATCCTCTAGAACCCAGTTACTATTTTTAGGACAGGTTTAAACCAACTAAACTGAAAGAGGGTAATGCCTAAACTCCATGCCAGCCTAAACTTAAGGCTATATGTGTGACTTGTGTGCCTTCAAACTTGAACTACTTGCACATTCTTGTTATCTGACAACATGAGTTTCCTTGCAGGTTTTGTTTACAGTCCTTATCCAATAATTTGGATCTATTGCAGGGCTTACTTATATCACCTCACACTTTTGCTTAAACGCATAGCATACACATCATAACATCATGCCTTAACATTTCCTTAACCATTTCAAGGATCTCAAGGGTCTGTGTTGCAGGTTATGGTAAATCAAATGTCCAGCAAGGGGCAAAAGGGGATTTATTTTCCTCTAGCCAATGCCATCTAGAGATCAAAACATGATAATTTGAGTCAGGGGCTATGACCGACTCGATATGGTGAGATTGACTCTTGAAGAAGGACTCTCAGCAACATGAAATTCCTTCAATCAAGCTACAAGATTCATATTCTAACAGTTTCTTGTTTACCCCGCGAGATCCTTGAAAACATTGCATACATATATCATACATATCATTGCATAACAGGTCTCCCAGTACATGTCTCTTATCTTCTTCGCTGTTTATTTCAGCAATCATCATGTCTACTGAACCTTCCACCGAGCAAGCTATCAAGGCCCTCCAGGCCCAGAATGCCCAATTTCAAGAGTTGGTCATGAGCCTAGCTAAGGGTCAGCAGGACCTGAAGACCCTGATTCTGAAAGAGAGGAAGAAGAAGAAAAAGAGGACCATCATGTTTAATACTGGACGCAGGTTTGGAAACGGGCTGCAGAATGAAGTTGATCTGACCACCCCATCTGAAGGGAAAGATAGTCCACAAGAAAGGAGGGCTCCTAGCCCTATAATCTCCGACAACGAGACGGACTATGATGAAGAAGAGTATCCTCCTGCTGAGGATAAGTACAAACAATTGGAAGACCGTTTGAACGCCATGGAAATATAGAAGGTTCCCGGTCTGGACTTCGAAGATCTAGGTCTATCCTCTAGGGTGGTGATTCCCCATAAATTCAAGGCACCCGCCTTTGCCAAGTATGACGAAGCTTCCTGTCCAAAGCTACACCCCTGGTCATATGTGAGGAAGATTCAGCCTTACACTACTGATAAGAATCTCTGGGTTCATTTCTTTCAAGATAGTCTGTCAGGGACTCAACTTGAATGGTTCTGTCAACTGGAAGGAGCTAACATCCGCAACTGGGAGGACCTTGTTGTCGCTTTTTACAAGTAATACCAGTATAATGCCGACCTTGCTCCCACGCGTACTCAGCTTCAGGGTATGTTTATGGGTACAGGCGAAGGCTTTAAGGACTACGCTCAGAAGTGGAGAGATCTTGCTGGAAGAGTCCAACCCCCTCTGTCTGATAGGGAGTTGGTGGATATGTTTCTTGGGACTTTGTCTGGCCCCTATTTCAAACACTTGATCGGAAGCTCTTCAGCCGGATTCACCGAGCTAATACTGACCGGCGAAAGGGTCGAAGCTGGCATCAAAAGTGGGAAGATTCAAGAAGCTACACCTTCTGATGCTCAGAAAAAGCCCTACAATGGGAAGAAAGAATCCAACGCTGTGTATGGTCAAAAGGGTCGTCATGACCAACACGTAGGAGTAATCTTGATCTCTAATCCTACGCCTGCTCAACAAAGACAGGGGCATCAGCGTAAGGAGGTCATGCCTAAAAGACAATTCACTAAGATCAACATGTCACTGACTCAAGCGCTACAACGCCTGTTGGAGGCAGAGCTGATTACGTTAAGGGCTCCTCTCCGGAACCCAAATACTTCTGCTCCTACCTATCATCCCAATGAAAGGTGTGCATACCACTCTGACAGTCCGGGACATGACACGAACAACTATTGGGCTCTGAAGAACAAGATCCAAGACATGATTGATGCCAAGGAGATCAAGTTTGACCCTCCAGAAACTCCAAACATAATCACTGCTCCTATGACGAATCATTGAAAGCTTTTGTTCATTTGAATTTTCAAGTTGTAATCTCTTTGTTATTCAAACAATTATCTATTAATGCCAAACTTTGTTTCACTAATGCATTGCATATGTTTGTCTTGATTTGATCCAATCATTTTAATTACATTTAAACTATGCTTTTTACTTACTTTATGACATTCAACTCTTGCTAAAAGTTACAAGCCTTTAGAGGGAGGATGACGAAACAATGCCATAATATCATACAGTATGCTTTTGGACAGACCTTGCTGACGATGTACATGCATTTCTTTCAAATCCTAAACACTGGAGTTATAAGGAAGATAATCCCTAGTCAACCCCTTCGAGCCAAAGAAGTAGGAGTTTTCTGTTTTAAACACAAATTAAAACCTTTAATTTAAACCTGGGGCAGGGTAGTCTCTCAGTTAATTCAAAAAGATGCGTATTGAAGTCGCAAAACTCTCAGCTCATAATACAACGAACAACATCAAAAGCATTCCTCTGGAATCAAAAGATAGTGGTGGTTCCTTATCTCATAGGCAGTCAATCTATCAAAATAAAAAAAGGCCACTGAGCCAAATCCTATAAAGGAGGCTTAAGAAAGCTGGGGCATCCCGCTGACTGTAATCTCAAAAACAGGAACACTCAGGCAAAAGTTAGGGATAATAAATCAAAAGAACGAGGTCGCTAAAAATCCTCAACAACATGAAAAATGTTGCAAAAAGGACTGCCTTCTAACAAATTCAACTTGTGTGAACCATCACCAAAAACGTCGTTCCAGACTCATTTGGGGTTCAAATGCACAATTAACTAAGTTTAGGATTGAAGAACATCACGAAGAGCGGGTGGGTACAAATATACTTTGAGCCTTTACCCTTTGTTTCTTAAACCGTGAACCAAGACACGTTACAACCCTTCAAAAGTCCTAACTGAAGCATGGGTTAGTTCGAAAGCATACTGTTACAAAAGGTATCCTGACTCCTGTAAGGCTTTGCCCTAAATCTTGTGTTGAATTTGTCTTATAAAAAGTTTTCTGCTAAAAAACGCATTTTTCAAAACTTCGAGACAAGCATGAACTTTGCATTATCTGAATATCACTGTTTGCATTTGGCTATTTATTTGACAGCGGAAAAATTCACACAACGAATATCCGATGAACGAAGGCCCTCTCAGTGAACAAAATCACTTCAAAAAGAATGACACTTCCATTAACAAATCTCCTTCCAATCAAGGGGCATGGCATGATCATTGTCCATCACCTGGGGCAGTCCAGTCAAGATTTCAAGAAATCTCTGAAGAAGTGCAGAGTAACCAGGGGCAAGTCTCCATCTCTGTCACTTGGGGCATTGAACATCAATCTCAGTGAAGGGTTACGTACAATTAAACATTTTCTGGCAATGTCACAAATACTTGCTACTAGGGGCAATGACAAACCTCCCCAAAATCCTTCTCATAGGATGACTCCCAGCAAGGGTTTAATCTCTGAAAACCTTTCCCCAGCTGAATCAACCTCAAGAATCCTCGAGGACTTCCCCCAACGAAGATGTCACCTCTCTAGCGGACTGACGACAGGGTTTATTTCCCCAACAACGCCAGGATTCCCCAACTTGGGTTTGCCTCTCCGACTACTACAAATCAAAGGACCACAACTCCTCTTCCCCAGTAGACTACTCTACAATCCCCAGCAAGTTACTGCGAAACCTGGACCCGACCAGATATCAGTTCAACTTCGACTCCCCAGTAGAGCAACGGATGACTAAGACTCATAAACTCTTTTCCCAAGCAGAAATAAACATACTCCCCACAGAGTTTTCAATATCCCCCAGTGGAGTTCTCCTCAAACAATAAAGCAGGGATCCCCGGTGGAAACATTTTGAGCAAAGTCCAAGACAAAATTACACTTCAACAACATTCATAACATATGCATACAAAATACATATGACACAAATCTCATTTTATTTTGAGAACATCATTACACAATGCATACATCATGACAATGTATACATCATGACATTGCATACAACTAACTCTTTACCTTTTCAGGAAAGATCAATCAACAGGCAAAGATCATCATCTTCTGAGATTCCTTCTTGAGATAGTTCAGATGCGACCTAGATATGGCTGACATTCTGATACTTATTCCAGACTCCTTCTAGAGATAGTTCAGATGCGACCTAGATATGGCTGACATTCTGATACTTATTCCAGACCCCTTCTAGAGATAATTCAGATGCGACCCAGATATGGCTGACATTCTGATACTTATTCCAGACTCCTTCTAGAGATAGTTCAGATGCGACCCAGATATGGCTGACATTCGTATACTTATTCCAGATCCCTTCTAGAGATAGTTCAGATGCAACCCAGATATGGCTGACATTCTGATACTTATTCCAGACTCCTTCTAGGGATAGTTCAGATGCGACCCAAATATGGCTGACATTCTGATACTTATTCCAGATCCCTTCTCGAGATAGTTCATATGCGACCCAGATATGGATGACATTCTGATACTTATTCCAGATCCCTTCTAGAGATAGTTCAGATGCGACCCAGATATGGCTGACATTCTGATACTTATTCCAGACTCCTTCTAGAGATAGTTCAGATGCGACCCAGATATGGCTGACATTCTGATACTTATTCCAGATCCCTTCTAGAGATAGTTCAGATGCGACCCAGATATGGCTGACATTCTGATACTTATTCCAGATCCCTTCTAGAGATAGTTCAGATGCGACCCATATATGACTGACATTCTGATACTTATTCCAGATTCCTTTTAGAGATAGTTCAGATGCGATCCAGATATGGCTGACATTCTGATACTTATTCCAGATTCCTTCTAAATACAGTCCAGATATGATCCAGATTCGGATGTCATTCTGTCACTCATTTCAAATTACAGTCCAGATACGATCCAGATTCGGATGTCATTCTGTCACTCATTTCAAATTACAGTCCAAATACGATCCAGATTCGGATATCATTCTGTCACTCATCTCAAATTATAGTCCAGATACGATCCAGATTCGGATGTCATTCTGTCACTCATTTCAAATTACAGTCCAGATACGATCCATATTCGGATGTCATTTTGTCACTCATTCAAATTACAGTCCAGATACGACCCAGATTCGGATGTCATTCTGTCACTCATTCAAATATATTTCAGATACGCTCCAGATGCAGACGCAATTCTGACAATCATCCAGACTCAACTCTATTCTCCAGCAGCTCCGGGATTTATTTTCCCAGCTAAAACATCACTCCCCTACATCATAGTGTGGACGAGTACTATAACCTCAACGGTATACTCCATTGAGCACGAGTCAGTTCCTAGATCTTGATGTTCTCCTCCGTCATAGTGTGGACAAGTTCTATAACCTCAGCGATATACTACGTTGAGCATGAGATAGTTCCTAGATCTTGATGAAGATGCTTCCCCCCAATTGAATTATGAACAGGTTCTTAAAACTCAGCTGAAGCATTCTCTCAATTGAAGTACGGGCAGATTCCTAAATCTCAACAAAGTTAGACTTCCCCAGTGGAATCTCCTACAACAACAGGTATGCAAGTTCTCGCTAAGGAATCTCTTATGCGATCGACACTCCTGCAGATGGCATCTATATGCCCATCCTCCTACCAACAATCTCCAGATGGCATCTATAAGCCCATCCTCCTACCAACAATCTCCAAATGGCATCTATAAGCCCATCCTTCTACCAACAATCTCCAAATGGCATCTGTAAGCCCATTCCCAACATCACAATGCTGATACCACACCATGCGAGTGCAAATTTCTGGGCACTCTAGTGTTCAATTATCTTCCACCTTCGGATCACGAAAGGCTAGAAAGCTAATCTATATCCTCAGGTTTAAGAAAATTGAACAGGGGCAACTGTTGTACCCCAAAATTTGCCCTCTCATGTTTCCCAAAGTCTTCCCCCTGCATGGTTGATCATAAACTCTTGCCTAAGGAAAAGGAAAATTTTTGAGTGGTGCTTTAAGTACATTTCGATTGGCATTCTGAAAGACCCTTCGATTGGTGTTCTAAAGGAGCCTTTCGATTGGCATTCTGTCAAGCTCTTCGATTGGCATTATGGACAAGCATTTCGATTGGCATTATGTCAAGACATTTCGATTGGCATTCTGAAAGACCCTTCGATTGGTGTTCTGAAGGAGCCTTTCGATTGGCATTATGAACCAGTACTTCGATTGGCATTATATCAGTGTCCTTCGATTGGAATTCCAAAAAAGGTTCATTCGAAGAAGCATTCAAAGGGTCCATTCGAAGAAGCTTTCGAAAAGCATTCGAAGGAGGCCATCAACCCATTCGAAAGGGAGCATTCGAAGGAGGCCATCAGCCCATTCGAAAGGGAGCATTCGAAGTCCAGTTACATGTCATTCAAAATTAAAAAAGGGACAGGATCCCATGTGTTTAGCCAACATTACAAACTCTCATTCATGGCTTTCAAACACATAATTAATGTTACAAATTCTCATTCATGGCTGTCAAACACATAATCAAGGTCATTTAAACCTTTGTCTTCCTGTCCCCTCCACCCCCTCTATATAAATAAATCACAAATGTTGCAAAAGGACACACGAAAATATACAGAAAAAGAGAGAACTTGGAGATACGCTGCCAAAAGTCACCAGCACTTCCAGGAAGCCATACCCAATCCTTGCACAAGCCAAAGCTGCCACCCAGCGAACACCTCCACCCTCAGAACTACAGATCGAAGCACCTCTGTTTGGTAAAAAAAATCTAATCTCAAACTCGTTTTTAAATTCATTTTGATTGCATATTCATATTATTACTGTTGTTTGTGAATGATTTAATGTGCTACATATAAGCTACAGCGCAGAGATGAGATTGTGCCATTGCTTGGGCACAATCTAAGTTTCTCCTTCGAATCTCAGGATAAAACAAACCCAGACCCATATTCAGCAGGTGCGAATAAGGGGGAGATTCGAACCAGGGGGGTAAAATTCCCCCTGGACCTTTAACAGGTGTTTCGTTTTTGTAGGAAATATATTCTCAGGATCCTGTTCAGAGTTTCGAAGCTCAGCATCGAACTGGACCCAGGACTTCTAGATCGAAGGATGACATGTCCAGATCGAATACCCTCAGAGTGCAGCCCTTCATGCACCTTCGATCAAGACTCTTCACTGGGTCGAAAGACAGCCTGCACGTCTTTCGACCCAGACCTCCAGAATTATATTTTTTTCTTGTTTTGCTGCCTGGCCCATTTGTACTTTGTTTACTTTGTTTTTGTTTATTTCTTTTAGTTTGTTGTTTTTAATCAACATAAAAAATCATAAAAATAAATAACTTAGAATTAGGATTTAATTTAGTTAATTATTTTAACTTATTTTCTTCAAATTTAAAATCAGTAGACTTAGGATTTATTTGAATTCAATCCTTTTCATAAACATAAAAATGCAAAAAAATATTAGGTATGTCTTAGAGTTAATTTTAATCTTTTTTTAATTAATTAAATTTGATTTAATTGAACATTTAGCATTTTCCCAAAAATAAAATAAAACAACAAAAAGTTCTTATTCTTAGGATTTTTCAGATTCACGCGCGTTTATTTTATTGTAACTGCTTACTGGGATGTAATAGCTTAAACTAAGACCTTTTTTACTGCTTTATTCCCCCAATTTTGGACATGTAAATAATCCCTCTCCCCGAAGCCTTGTAATAGCGTAGGATTTACAATTTCCGCACTTTAAGCTCATGTACATATATTAACTGTTTAGATGTATGCTAACTAGGATTGGATGGCAAGATCTATCTTAACTTAAAATCAACAGTAGCTCACCATGACATGCAAAGATAATATAAACTGAAAATTGACACACTCGCACATGTCACTCTTAGGGTACGCCTCACTTGGTTGCCTCAAACGTGGTCATTAATTATAGGATGTTTTAGAGGTCGTCCTTTTGTCCAAAGATCAAAGTTGCCTCAAAATGGTTGCCTCGATAAAAATGATCTAAGACATTAGGGTTACCACTAAGGCGTCCTAACGTTGCTTTAGTGACCACACGTCCCTTAAATCGAATTGACCCGAAAACTCCAACGACGATGCTACCTACTCCTCATTAGTAGGATAGAATTGTCTAAAGGACATTAGTACAATTTAATTTCTTTTTGAGTAGGTAGAGGTTCTTAAGTACTTGCTCATTTTAAAAACAAAACAAAACTTTTCACACTTACACTTTTCGAACAAAGTTTTTTTCAAAAACACTTCATTACACTCTTGAGGACAGAAGCAAGAGTTAAATCAAAGTTTCAAACAAAAACTCTTTTCAAAACCCACAATCACAAAGAAAAAGCGAACTTTTGAAAACATAGTGAGCAAGTACCTAAGAGCCCGTGGATAACCACGGATAGAAAGGGTGCTAACACCTTCCCTTTCTATAATCTACCCCCCGGACCCTAGAAACATCTCGAAAAGGAATTTTTCTGTGCTTTTTTCCTTTCCTTGTTGGATAAAATAAAAGACGGTGGCGACTCTTGCTTACTGCGACATTTTGCAAAAAAAAACGCAAAAGCGAACCAGCATTCCAAAAACAGTCAGTTCTCGTTCCCACCGATCACAGATACGCAGTCAACAGCTACCAATATATACTTATTTCCAAAAGATGCAGGGAACGGTCCCATGAAATGAATTCCCCATACATCGAAAATTTCTACTTCGAGAATCCCTTTTTGCGGCATTTCGTCACGTCTAGATATATTTCCTGTGCGCTGACATCTATCGCAATTCGTAATTGCTACGTGGACGTCTTTCCATAGAGTAGGCCAAAATAAGCCAGCTTGAAGTATTTTCGCACAAGTTTTCGATGTACTAGCGTGTCCACCATAAGGGGCGGAATGGAAATGGGAAATGACGTCGTCTATTTCATCGTTAGGAACACAGCGACGGTAGATACCATCGGCACCTCTTTTAAAGAGTAGTGGTTCATCCCAAAAGTAGTGTTTAATATCATGAAAGAATTTCTTCCGCTGTTGGTACGTTATATCATGTGGTAGAACACCGACGGCTAAATAGTTAACAAAATCAGTGTACCATGGTAATGTGGTGTTGGTACAAATGGCTTTTACTACCGCAGTTGTTACAGGTTCATTGTGTTGATCTAAATTGTCGGTAGGAGCTATCTCTAGTTTAGCAATAAGGCGTTCATAAGGGAAATCTTTGTTTATGGGAACACTCTCGGTTTGGATTCCATCTAATCTTGAAAAATGGTCTGCTACCACGTTTTCAGTCCCTCTTTTGTCTTTTATTTCCAAGTCAAACTCTTGTAGGAGTAAGATCCATCTGAGTAGTCGCGGTTTAGCGTCTTTCTTACTTAGCAAGTATCGGATCGCAGCATGATCCGTGTAAATAATGATTTTGGCGCCCACTAAGTAGGAACGAAATTTGTCCAATGCGAAAACAACAGCTAAGAGTTCCTTCTCCGTAGTGGCGTAATTCATTTGTGCGGGATCGAGTGTTCTGCTTGCGTAGTAGATAACGTGAAGCTTTTTATCTTTGTGTTGTCCTAGGACTGCGCCTACAGCATAATCGCTCGCATCACACATTATTTCAATTGGTAGGTTCCAATCAGGAGGTTGCATAATAGGTGTTGAAATTAAGGCTTCTTTAAGCGTCTCAAATGCGTTTAAGCATTTATCGTCGAAAATAAACTCGGCTTCTTTCATTAATAATTCAGTTAGCGGCTTAGTGATTTTAGAGAAATATTTTATAAAACGTCGGTAAAAACCAGCGTGTCCTAGAAAACTTCTTATTTCTCTAACTGTTTTGGGTGGTTGAAGGTTTTTGATAATCTCGATTTTTGCTTTGTCGACTTCAATCCCTCTATTTGATACAATGTAACCCAACACAATTCCTTGTCTTACCATGAAGTGACATTTTCCCAATTGAGCACTAGGTTGACATTGACACAGCGTTTCAGTACTAATTCAAGATTTGATAAACATCCGTCAAAGCTTTCTCCACAGACAGAAAAATCGTCCATGAATACTTCCATAATTCCGTCTAAAAAGTCTGTGAAAATCGCCATCATGCATCGTTGGAAAGTTGCAGGTGCGTTACATAGTCCAAATGGCATTCTTAGGTATGCAAAGGTACCATAGGGGCATGTTGTTGTACCCCAAAATTTGCCCTCCCATATTCTTCAAAGATTTGCCAAGTCAAGCTTCAAAATTCCCCAAGGGTTGCACAGTGTAAGGGCCTCCTAAACAGTCAAGATTAGGGTTTTTGTTTTGATCAAGAAGATGAAGTTTCCAAAGGTCCAATAAAGTCTCATATGCCTATAAATATGGTCAAGCATCCTCATACAAAGTTTCAAGACTTTCAGCACAAAATTGCACAGTCAAAACCATAATTGCACTACAGTCAACTGTAGGGGTAAAATGGTCATTTGACAGTCAAAAGTTCAAATTTTTGGTCAACATATCATTTTGAAGCCACAAACATCATTTGGTCAATGCTTGATCATGATTCTCAAAGCTTGGCTCAAAAATCATCAAGATGCAAAAGTTTCCTTATTTGGACAGTTGAAAAAGTCAACTGTAAATTGACCAGGGCATAACTTTCACATGGATTATCAGAAAAATTCCATCCAATGCTCATTTTGAAGAGAAAGACATTTACTACAACTCATCTTCATACTTCAAGTCCAAGAAATGCTCTCACAAAAAGTTATCAATTTCAACATTATAGGTCATTTTCAAAAGTCAACAAAAAGGGACTTTAAGTCAAAGGCCATAACTTGAGATTGGTAAATCAAAATGACATGGGACCAAAGGCATTGGTTAGAGGACTCAAAGACCTTTCCAAAATGTCCAAGAACATGAGCAAAGCTTAAAAATTGAGCAAGTTATGCCTTGTGGAAGTTGGGAAATTTTTGGATATTTTGAAAAGTCAACATTGATTCAAATGACCTAAAATTGCTAATGGGCCCATTTTCCTTCCACAATTCATCATCCCAAGCATGTGCACGACCAATTGGCCCAAAGGGAAGTATTTCTTCATTTTTTATTTATTTATTTGAATTTTTATTGATAATAATTCATTTAAATCAAATTAAATACATGAAAAATATTTAACCTAAGTTTTACAATCTTTTTGTGCATGAAATCTACTCAATAATTCGTGCATAATCAAATATGGAAAGATTTGGAGAGAATTGATCATGATTTGTACAAAAACACATGGAAAAAGATTGAAAAAGATCTTTGAAAATCAAATTTCAAAAACCATGAATACACAAGATTTGGATTGTTTTCTTTGACCTAATTCATTCCTACATAAGCATAGAACACAACACTAATGAGATTGACCAGAAAAGCTGCACAAAACCCCATCATCAAACTTGAAATTTTTGCAAATAAATTCAAAACTGAAAACACTTTTGCAGGGGGATTCAAGGCATAATAGCTGTTCAAACATCTTCCTGGAGGATCAAAGAACGATTTCCAATCAAAATCATTCATCAAAACTCAAGGAATTGGTAACACGAACAGGCCCTGTACCGAAAAATTTTCATACTCTTGCATCTCAATTCATGCACTTTTTGCACTTTTTAATATGTGATTTACATTCCTTATGCAATTCTGATGCTAACTATGTGGTTTAATTTTGTTTTCATGCCTTATGTAAGGATTTGCCATTAGAGACGCTTAGGGTTTTCAGGTTTTCAAATTAGGCATTTCTTATCCCTGCAAAATTAGGACACGCGACTATCACCATTGCATCAGGCACACTCAGACGAAGAGGAACCATATGTCGCGCCTAATTTATGAGGCCTTATGGCCTATTCGTTATTTTCTTGTATCATGCCTGTAGCAACGCGTGAAAACCGTTGCCAATGTTTTATATGTTTCAGGAAAAAGAAAACCACGCGAAGAAGATGATGACGTGTGGAGTGGTGATAGGAAGATTCAAACTTTCGCGCGCGGAGGCCCCACTAACATTGTTTTATTTTATATTTTTTCTTTTGTATAATATAATCAGAATGAACAAAGTGGCTTAGTGGCATACGTGTTGACTGGTGATGTTAATGACCTGGGTTCGATCCCAGGTCTTCACCCTTTCCATATGTTTTTTTTCAATTAACGTTCATATGTAGCGCCCATGCTGAAGACTATCATGCATCCTCCAAAATCAACGTCCACGTGTCCCAGAGCGTCAGATCAAAGGCCATGAATTGAAGACTATGGTGAACCCTAGTCAACACGCCAGCACGCTGCCTGGAAAAAGTCAAAAGGGCCAAGGTTAATGGGCCTGAATCACTACCAAAAAACCTCCCATTTGGGGTCTGAACCCCCTAGGTTTGCATTTTCACATTCTTTCTTCTTTTGTTTTATTTTCTTTCTTTCTTTTAATTATTGTTCTTTTTAATTAATTATTTTTATAAAAAACACAAAACCATAAACAAAAAATCAGAAAAAAGAGAAAAACAATAAATATTTTATTTTAGTATTTTTTATAAATAAATTACATTAATTAGATTTAGTTATTAAATTAGGTTTAAATTCAATATTTTCATAATAAAAATCTAAAAAAACATAGAATTAGGGTTTAATTAATTTTCATCTTTTTTCTTTTATAATACTTAAATATTAGATATTTATTCTTATAATTAAAATGTATATAAAAATTAGGGTTAATTTTAGGTTAAAAACTTCAACATTTTTTTAAATAAATTAAAAGTAATTAGAATTAGGGTTAGCATCTTATTTTAATTTCAATTAATTCTTTTTTCATTAAAATCCTAAAATACCTAAAAATCCCAAAAACAATTTCCTTTTTTTTTAATTAATTAATTCCATGTAATTTAATTTTGCAAAAAGGGTCCAACGCCCTCGTTTCGTTTTAATTCTCATTTAATTCACGTATTTATCTTCTATTCTTTATAATTTTGATGTATCTCTCCCAAAGCCGTGTAACTAATTGCTCGCACTTTACTTCTTTATTTTCTGTCAAATCGGGTCTTGGATTAAATTTGGCGATGTGGACCCGCGCCTTTGTAATAGTTTAGAACTTTTAATTTCCGCATCTTTTTAACTGTTAATAAATGCATGCAAGAATGAATGATAAAATAAAAACAAACGCATAGATCACCTTGACATGAATAAGACAAAATAACTGAATATGACACACAAATCACACACCACCCCTAGGGTACGCCTCACTGTTGCCTTGCCTCGAAAGGTGATCGTCGAGTAGAGGATGTCTTAGTAAGTCCTCATGATCCGGGAACCTGGCATGAGGGTAGCTTCTAAGGTGTCTTCCCATTGCTCTGGTGATCACCATGTCCCGAACCTCGAATTGACCCGAACACCTCCAACGGTGGTGCTACCTACCTCTCAATGGTGGGATGGCACTAATTTAAAGGACATTTACACAGACGAATTCCTTAGGGTAGGTAGGTTCTCGTAGATACTTGCTCTAAATTTCAAACAAATCAAAAAAATACTTTTCACACCGACACCTTTTCAAAAGCTTTCGAAAGCAATTTTTCAAACACTCTTGAGGATCGATACAAGAGTCGAACTGGAATTTTCAAAGAAACTTTTTTAAAACCCACAGTTGAAAAGCAAACAAACCATTTTTGAAAACACAATGAGCAAGTATCTAAGAGCCCATGGATAACCATGGATAGAAAGGGTGCTAACACCTTCCCTTTCTATAACCTACCTCCCGAACCGAGAGCAATCTCTTTAAGGAATTTTTCTGTGCTTTTGTCCTTTCCATTTGGAGAAAATAAAAGACGGTGGCGACTCTTGCTTCCGCGACATTTCGTGAAACAGCGTTAAACAGTCAGTTCCAGATCCACCGATCACAGAACTGGCGACTCTGCTGGGGTAAAAACTTAAAGTGAGGTGTACCTTAGGGCTAGTTCATAACTGTGTTTTCAATTGTATTGATTTGTGTGCTTTGTTATTGTGGGTTGCATGGGAGTTACATAGATCCTAACCCGGATCTGGGGATACCTGTTTAGGTAGCATAAGCTGTGAGGGACCTGTCCGGCGTAGACCGACACGGGTGAAACAGTGGCTACGTTGGTGTGGCACCTTGGTCTGTACCGATATCCCTTGTGTCGCAACGAGGAGAATATGGGTCTTCTAAGGAGTCATTAAGCACCAACAACCTTAGAACCTTAATTGACACAACTTGGCCTTTAGAATTGTAGCAGTATGCTACGCCCATTGAGGCTAAACTCTCGTGATGGTTCTGGCTGCAAGAAAAGATTGCGATGCTGGAGTTATGACCGATTGAGGGTAGTCAATGATATTGGGATCCTCTAAGAACCCGGTTACTTTGATAGGACAGGTATGAACCAACGAACTGAAAGAGGGTAGTACCTAGACCTCATGATGGCCTAAACTTTAAGGGCTTGCCTTGTGTGACTTGTGTGCCTTACCATGTTTGCCTTTGTATCTATTTGTGGTGTGCTTTATCATAACATCATAACATCATGAGCATTGCATGCATCCTGCATAAGGACTGACCATTTCAAAGACAAGAGGGTTTCACCTTTGCTCTGTTTTGTAGGACATTATGATGCCTGTGCGAAGGAATACTATCCGGTTCAACTTTGTTCGTTCACCTGAGTTGCTCGATGAGTTGGTTAGCAGAATTCCAAATACGACTTCCTTCATTCAGAGGCATGGCTCTCTTCTCAGTTTAGTCACTGCAAAGCAGGATCAACAGTTGATGAGTGTTCTGACCCAGTTCTATGACCCTCTGTACCAGTGCTTCACCTTTCAAGACTTCCAGCTGGTCCCTACCCTGGAAGAGTTCTCTGATTTGCTTGGTATCCCTATCTTGGATCAGACTCCCTTTACTGGCTGGGAAAAGACCCTCAGACTTGAGGATGTTGCTGCAGTTCTTCCTTTGACCCATCAAGAGGTAACAGACAACTGGGTGACTAGAAGTGGAGCTAAGGGTTTCTTGGCCAAGTTTCTGATTGGTAAAGCTAACAGTTTCTGGAATGACCTGGACTTTAGGGCATATGAAGACATCTTGGCTCTCCTAATCTATGGGTTAGTCCTGTTTCCTAATCCTGACAACTTCATCAATGTCACTGCCATAAGGATCTTTATGTCTCAGAATCCTGTGCCCACTCTCTTGGGTGACATCTTGCAACAACTTCATGCTCGTACTACCCGAAGACGAGGAACCCTATGGTGTTGTATCCCTTTGTTGGTGAGGTGGTTTATTTCGCACCTCCCTAAGTTCGTACTGAAGAATCAAGAAGGAAGAGGTTGGGCTCATAGGTTAATGTCTCTCACCGATAAAGACATCATTTGGACTTGCAGAGGTTTGGATGAGATAGCTATTATTGATCGATGCGGGGAATACCCTAATGTTCCTCTGATTGGTACCCAAGGAGGGATCTCTTACAATCCATGTCTAGCACTCCGTCAGTTTGGAAGAGCAAGAAGAGTAGGTCCCCATGAGATGTTGGTGCCTCACATCAGTTTTGAATTTCAGGTGGATAGTGACGAGCTGCGTCGTAGGTTCATCAAGGCTTGGGACAAAGTTCATAAAGCTGACCCACAAGAGTTAGGGCCAAAGACCTCTTTACCTATGGAAGCCTACTACAAATGGGTTCGCATCCGTGCTCAGAAGTTAGGTATGCCGTATGAAGCTGTCAGACCCGTCATTCTTGAGTGTCCTGACAAAGATGGTGTTCCTCCAACTGTCCTTCCTCCTCAGATACCTACTGATTATGAGACATTGAACAGATCTTGGTCGCAACTACGAGAAGAGCGGGATTCTTACCGGGAAAAGTTCAACGAGCAGGAATCAAAGATCCAGAAGCTGACAAAACAGTTGGAGAATGAGAGAGCTCTGAATGCCTACATCCGTACTGAGAAGAGGAGACCATGGGATCAATAAGGAGCTCCGGATGTGCTTTTACAGTTTTATTTCCTTCTCAGTATTTCCTTTCATGTAACGCATAAGGGCAACCTGTTGAATAATTTCAGTTTCAAAGTTGAATCTAATGAAGTGTGTTCCTTTTTGTTTACAAAGTTGATTCCCGATTGTCTTTGAAAACATAATTCATACGCATTTCATACATCATGTGCATAACAGGTTTTTCCTCTTTTCAGGTTGCTTACAGTTCTTCGCTGTTTATTATTGCATCATGAATCCCGACTTGTCATCAACTGAGACATCCATCAAGGCTCTTCAGGCGCAGAATGCGCAGTTTCAGGAATTAATCAAGGGTTTGGCTCAAGGCCAAGAAGAGCTGAAGGCTATGCTCCTGAAGAAGAAGAAGAGAAGAACTGTTCTGTTCAACTCGGGCCGAAGGTTTGGCAATGCTCTGCAGCAGGAAGAGGCTGGTTCTTCTGTTGGCAAGAGTACTCCTCAGGCAGAAGCAAGGGTTCCTAGTCCGGTAGTCTCCGACAACGAGATTGATTTTGATGAAGAGCAGTACCCTCCTACAGAAGACAGATACAAGCAACTGGAGGATAGGTTGAATGCTATGGAGATTCAACAGGTACTTGGGCTGGATTTTGGAGATCTGGGTTTGTCTACTGGTGTGATTATTCCTCGGAAGTTCAAAGCACCATCTTTCTCTAAATATGACGGGGCGTCTTGTCCCAAGCTACATCTCAGGTCCTATGTTCGGAAAATTCAACCATACTCAGCGGATAAGAATTTGTGGATCCACTTCTTCCAGGAGAGTCTTTCAGGGACTCACCTCGAGTGGTTCTATCAGCTGGATGGGACCAAGGTTCATAACTGGGAGGAGTTGGCTACTGCTTTCTACAAGCAGTATCAATATAATGCCGACCTTGCCCCTACACGTACCCAACTCTAGGGTATGTCGTTAGGTTCAAGTGAAGGTTTTAAGGAGTACGCTCAGAAGTGGAGAGACCTGGCTGGCAGGGTGCAGCCACCATTGACTGATCGAGAGTTGGTAGACATGTTCTTGGGGACCCTATCTGGGCCGTTTTTCAACCATCTTATCGGGAATTCGTCTGCAGGGTTCACTGATTTAATTCTGACTGGAGAGAGAATTGAGGCTGGGTTGAAGTCTGGTAAGATTCCGAAGGGTGCATCGTCTAGTTCTGAGAAGAAACCCTTCAAGAAGGAGGCTAGTGCCGTGTATGGTTCCAAGAGATCAGAGAGACCTGAGCGCCGCCAATCTGTCAGTGCGGTAATGATTGCTAAGCCTGCTGCCGCTCCTCGGCCGACCAATCCTCAGAGGGCTGAAAGACCCCGGAGAGAGTTTACCCGGTTAAGCATGACCCTATCGCAGATCCTGCCACAGTTGCTCTCAACCAACCTAGTGACTGTCAGAGAGGCTCCAAAGTTTCCAAATACTGCATCTCCTAAGTACAACCCGAATGCTCGTTGTGCTTACCATTCTGATAGCCCGGGGCATTCCACTGATGATTATTGGGCATTAAGGAGTAAGGTGCAAGACCTTATCGACGCAAAGGAGATACAGTTTGAAGCGCCTGAGAGGCCGAATGTAGTTACTGCTCCTATGCCTCAGCATGGGGTAAATGCTGTCGAGGAAGATGTTTATGCTGTTTCTGTGGATGATCTGGCCACTCCTCTGAAGACTGTCAAGAGGAACCTGTTGCTGGCCGGTTTATTTCCGGGTTGCAGTGAGGGTTGCCTGTTCTGTGTTGTGTCCCTATCTGGTTGTCCCTTGCTGAAGTTAGGCATCCAAAGCCTAATGGATAGCAAGGAGATTCTGTTTAAGAAGTCTGCTGTTCAGTTGGTTCCGGTGGAAGAAGTTTCTGTGGTTACCATATTCAATAATCCAATCAAGGCTCTCCCGAAGAAGCCCGTCCAAATCATGACCGTCGCACCTATTGTTATCACTGTCCGGGGCCCCTGCCCTATGTATCTGATAAAGCTATCCCCTGGCATTACGGGGCAGATGTGTATGTAAATGGGATTAAACAAGAGTTCAATGCTGGCGCCAGCATCTGTGACATCACTGGCCCGGCCAAAGTCACCCGCAGTGGCAGGCTCTTCTCGCCTGACATTGCACCGCCTGCTGCTCGAAGACCACTCCTTATAACTCCTACAAGTGTACCTGTTCCTGCTGCTGATCCAATTGTTTCTCCTGCTGCTGGGTCATCCAATGCTCGGGGCAAAGGAATTGAAGTTGAGCCTACCCAAATGGAGGCACCTATACCTGTAACTGCTGAAGCCTCCCAACAAGAAATGGAGGAGATTCTAAAGATAATAAAGAAGAGTGATTTCAATGTTGTGGAACAGCTGGGGCACACGCCCTCCAAAATCTCCATGCTCTCTTTATTGCTGTGCTCCGAGGCCCATGCCAAGGCCTTAATCTCATTCCTCAAGACGGCCCATGTGCCACATGAGACATCTGCAGTCCAGTTCACTGATTGCGTAGCAAATCTGACAGCAGATAATGGCTTGGGTTTCTCAGATGCTGACCTGACCGCGAAGGGAAGAGACCACAATGATGCCCTGTATGTCTCTATCGAATGCAGGGGCACTACTCTGGCACATGTATTAGTGGATACTGGTTCTTCTTTGAATGTGCTGCCTAAGAAGGCTTTGGACCGTTTAGATTGTGAAGGTCTGGAATTGAAACCCATCAATATCATCGTCAGGGCCTTTGACGGTTCAAAAAGGATGGTTCATGGAGAGGTTAACATTCTGATTCGCGTGGGCTCTCAGGTGTTTGACTCTACATTTTATGTGATGGATATCCGTCCATCTTACTCTTGTCTATTGGGTCGACCTTGGATACATAAGGCTGGGGCAGTGACCTCTACCTTGCACCAGAAGCTGAAGTACCCCGTCAGAGGGAAGATCGTCACTGTGCAGGGAGAGGAGGAGTATATGGTAAGCCACCTGAACTCCTTCAGATACATTGAGATGGACGGGGAGTTTATTGAAACCCCCTTTCAGCATTTCGAAGAGGTGCTTTCAATTGCAGCAGCAACAGAAACAGCAGCAGAAGAAATTGTTCCTTTGAAGATGGCTTCCCTGAAGGATGCCCGGGCTGTGGTTCAGAAAGGTGAAGGTGCTAACTGGGGCAGCTTCCAGACTTTACACAGAAGACTGATAAGTTTGGACTGGGTTTTACTGCAGAGGGTCAGAAAGCTATGAGGAAAGCGAAGATCGGAAGACCTCCTGTGTTCATTACAAATCCAGGAGTGAATGCTGTTGGGGAAGACAATGAAGTGGGTGAAGCAGAGTTTAATAGCTGGATCTACCCGACAACCGAAGGCGGATTGAACAATTGGATTGCTAAGGACCATACTCCTGTTACCTTTGTGACGCAGTAATAAATTTCTTTGTTTCGTTATTTGTAATAAACAATAAATAAACTCTATGACCCGGTGTCTTACCCGAGGCACCGTGGTTTCATTTGTGAGGGCATATAAATTGTCATTTCATATATCATGAATGAAAATCTTGGACTTTTTCTCGCATTTCAAATCTTGTGCTCCTTTTCTGTCTTTCTTTCTTTTACATATATTTCAAAACAGCTGTATTTACACACACACTCACTCATACAGGTTTCAATCCACTCTGGATCTCACTGATAACGACTCTGCTACTGCCAGTTATGACTTCGAAAATCCGATCAACTTAGCCGAAGACGAAGGTGAAGATGATTGCGAAGTGCCTGGCGAGCTTGCAAGACTGTTACTTCAGGAAGAGAGGGCAATTCAACCCCATGAAGAGCCAGTGGAAACAATAAACCTGGGTACTGAAGAAGACAGGAAAGAGGTAAAGATTGGTGCCAACCTAGAGCTCAGCGTGAAGCAACGGTTGACTAAAATGCTGCATGATTATATGGAGATCTTTGCCTGGTCCTACGAAGACATGCCCGGGTTGGATACTGATATTGTGGTCCATCATTTGCCTACCAAGGAAGATTGCCCTCCGGTTAAGCAAAAGGTACGTCGTATGCGTCCAGAGATGTCTGAGAAGATTAAAGCCGAGGTTATGAAACAGTTTGATGCCGGGTTTCTTGCAGTGACTTCTTACCCTCAGTGGGTTGCTAATGTGGTGCCGGTACCTAAGAAGGACGGTAAGGTCAGAATGTGTGTCGATTACAGGGACCTGAACATGGCCAGCCCCAAGGATGATTTCCCCCTACCTCACATTGATGTCCTTGTTGATAACACAGCTCAGCATAAGGTGTTCTCTTTCATGGATGGCTTTTCAGGTTACAATCAGATCAAGATGGCACCTGAAGACATGGAAAAGACTACGTTTGTTACTCAGTGGGGCACCTTCTGTTACAAGGTCATGCCGTTCGGACTAAAAAACGCTGGGGTAACCTACCAACGTGCCATGGTTGCTTTATTTCATGACATGATCCATCATGAGATAGAAGTGTATGTTGACGACATGATCGCAAGGTCCCAGACTGAGGAAGAACACCTAGATCATCTGCAGAAGTTGTTTGACCGGTTGAAACTATACAAGCTGAGATTGAACCCGAACAAGTGCACCTTCGGGGTAAGATCTGGGAAGTTGCTAGGCTTCGTCGTAAGTGACAAGGGAATTCAAGTGGACCCTGCTAAGGTCAAAGCTATTCAAGAGATGCCAGTTCCTAAGACAGAGAAGGAAGTCAGAGGCTTTTTAGGACGCCTGAACTATATTGCTCGGTTCATCTCGCACCTGACTGCTACTTGTGAGCCGATCTTCAAGCTGCTGAAGAAAGATCAGGTAGTACGTTGGAATGATGAATGTCAGGCCGCTTTTGACAAAATCAAAGAGTATCTCCAAGAACCACCTATCCTTATGCCACCGGTTGAAGGGAGACCTCTGATACTATATCTAACAGTGCTTGACAACTCAATGGGGTGCGTGCTGGGGCAGCATGACGAGTCTGGCCGAAAAGAGCATGCCATTTATTACCTTAGCAAAAAGTTTACCGACTGTGAGACCCGATACTCACTGCTTGAGAAAACTTGCTGCGCTTTGGTATGGGCTGCTCGCCGGCTGAGACAGTATATGCTGACTCACACTACCTTGTTGATCTCAAAGATGGATCCTATAAAGTACATATTTGAAAAGCCTGCTGTGTCTGGGAGAATTGCAAGATGGCAAATGATCTTGACGGAATACGACATTCAATACACAACCCAGAAAGCCATCAAGGGGAGTGTATTGGCAGACCACTTGGCACATCAGGCTGTAGATGACTATCAGTCAATGAACTTCGAGTTTCCAGATGAGAGCATCATGATAGTAACTGATTGTGAAGTACCTGGACCGGATGAAGGACCTGAACCCGGATCCCGATGGTCTATGCACTTTGACGGAGCCTCCAATGCTTTGGGTAACGGTATCGGCGCCATCATCATATCTCCTCAGGGTACTTATACTCCACTAACTGCCCGGCTGTGTTTCAACTGTACCAACAACATGGCGGAGTATGAGGCGTGCATCATGGGTCTTCAAGCTGCGATCGACCTAAGGATCAAGTTTCTGAGTGTCTTCGGAGATTCCGCTCTTGTGATCAATCAGATCAAAGGAGAGTGGGATACGAAACATCCGAACCTGATTCCTTACAAAGAATGTGTGTTGGCTTTAATCCCCCACTTTACAGAGATAACCTTTGAACACTTTCCAAGAGAAGAGAATCAGCTGGCGGACGCGTTAGCTACAATGGCTTCTATGTTCAAAGTTAAATGGGATAATGAGGCTCCCCGGATCATCATCTGGAAACTGGACGAACCGGCATACTGTTGCGATCTCGAGACTGAATTGGTGACTGAGAAGCCTTGGTACCATGAAGTGAAGAGATATTTGGAAGCTCAGGAATACCCTGAAGGTGCCTCTATCAACGATAAGAAGTTCCTGAGAAGGTTCGCAGCCAAGTTCTTCCTTAGCAACGGCATATTGTACAAGCGAAACCATGATTCAACCTTACTGCGTTGTGTGGATAAGACTGAAGCAAAAAGGATCATGGAAGAGCTACATGAAGGGACCTTTGGTACGCATTCCAGTGGACACACTATGGCTAAGAAAATCCTACGGGCAGGATATTACTGGTCCACCATGGAAGCTGACTGCTACCAACATTCCAGGACATGCCATAAGTGCCAGATTTATGCAGACAAGGTGCATGTTCCTCCAGTTCCTCTGAATGTTCTGACTGCGCCTTGGTCGTTTGCAATGTGGGGCATAGACATGATTGGTGAGATTAAACCTACGGCGTCTAATGGGCATCGCTTCATCCTAGTGGCGATTGATTATTTTACGAAGTGGGTCGAAGCAGCATCCTATGCTACGGTAACCAAGACTGTTGTGGCACGGTTCATTCGGCATAACCTGATCTGTCGATACGGTGTCCCAGAGAGAATTATTACAGACAACGGTACTAATCTGAATAACAAGATGATCGCTGAGCTCTACGAGCAGTTCAAGATACAGCACCACAATTCTTCTCCTTACAGACCGAAGATGAATGGGGCTGTAGAAGCAGCAAATAAGAACATCAAGAAGATCGTGCAGAAGATGACAGTGACTTATAAAGATTGGCACGAGATGTTACCGTTCGCTCTACATGGGTACCGTACCTCAGCCAGGACGTCAACCGGGGCAACTCCTTTCTCTCTAGTTTATGGTATGGAGGCAGTCTTACCGATCGAAGTGCAGATACCCTCTCTCCGGATAATGAAGGATGCAAATCTGAACGAAGATGATTGGATCCAGACACGACTTGATCAACTCAACCTCATTGATGAAAAGAGACTTGCTGCTATCTGCCATGGTCAGACGTATCAGAAACGGATGATCAGGGCATTTAACAAAAAGGTCAGACCACAAGAATATCAAGTTGGGGATCTGGTAATCAAGCGAATCATCCTTCCTCAGAGTGATCCAAGGGGCAAATGGACCCCTACATATGAAGGGCCATTTGTGGTTAAGCATGTGTTCTCAGGAGGAGCCATGATTCTAACCAATATGGATGGTGACGACCTTCCTCACCCCGCCAATGCAGACATAGTAAAAAGATACTACGCATGAAAAAGATCCGCTAGGCTGACATGCCTAGGCAAAAATTAGGGCTTCCCGGCGAACCAAAAGGGTTCGGGCAAAATGAAGGGATGAAATATGAAAAATCTGTACACCCGGCAAGTCGAAAACCTGAAAAGGCGGCTTGGGCAAAAATGGGTATCCCGGTGGACTGAAAACCCGAAAGGGCGGTCCAGGCAAAAATTAGGGATAAAAGCGTAATACTATGTCTCATTGGATCACTTTGCATCCAGAATCCGGTATCTACATCAAGTTCAGACGACATCGATCAGTCAGCTTCACCTTCAACCAAGGTCATCAAGTGATGAGACGCTCGGAGATATAACGGCAATAGCAGAGTTGAAACCCAGTGGATCATTCATTTCACACAGCTGTTTTATTTTCTTTTGTACAAAATTTGTATAAACTCTTTTGTTCGGCGGCGTTCTCTTACTAGGACGTCAGCCTCTTGTACACAAAACGCCTATTTACAGGCCATTCAAAATCAATACAAATATACTTTTCAGTCAAAAGTGCCAAATTGTTTTTCCTTTTCTGCTTTGTTTTGCGAAGAACGTCCAAGGTTCAATTTGTAATATATGCATTGACAATAATGTGCTAACTTATAAATATTTGCATACGAAACAAAGGATTAATTACAGGTGACACTAGAAACAGGGGCAATAAAGAGTTGTCTGAGCAATCTAATTGTTCTGTCCTCCAAGGTACCAAGGTAGGTTCAGCTAAAGAACATAACTAGCATATCTTAATTCCCCAGAGAGTGAGTCAGCAAGTCAGTGCATTCTTCTCCAAGCAGAGTTATCAAATCTCAAGGAAGTTGAGTATCCTCCAGTAAATCTCAATACTTCCCCAGCAGCATACTTACTCATAACAAGCATCCCCGACAGTCTTGATCTAAAGATTGTTCCCCGGCGGTATATCAACATTCAAAGGAATCACTTCCCCCAGCATATCAAAACTTCCCCAGGAAAGTCCAATCTAGTTCCCCAGGAAAGTTGGAATACTCATCTCCCCAAGCAATAAGCTTATCCCCAGTAGATTCTGGAAGCTTATCCCTCGCAAAGCACGAACGCGTTGCCCGGATTTATTTCAAGAGTTATTTCCTTAACAGGATATAACTGGGTTATCCTCAGCCAAAAGCTATGGAAAGAGCGTCCTCGACGAAGTCTTCTTACCCCCAGCGAAGTCTATTAGCACTTCCAATACAACAAGGATATCCCCAGCAAGCTATTTTCAACTCAGCAAAATATCTCTCTCCCCACAGAGTATCGCTCCCCAGCATGGCCGCTAGAGTATTTTCCTCCCCGCAGAGTTATATCATTCACCAAGTTTATTTCCCAACGGAGTTATCTTCTCCTATCGGTATTCTTGCAGCTATCATCCCCGGCGGAAGCAAAATCTATTCTCCAACATCAGCCCAGGAGTGACTTCCCGGCACCCGTCAAGGATTTACATTCCTAGACGAAAGCATACATAAACATTCACATACATTATTATAGCATGCATAGACGCATCATATCATACAAATCTCATTTATGTTGAGAACATCATTGCCTGATCCATATCATGCATTGCATATGACTGACCTTTACCTTTCAGGAAAGATGCAGTTAAATTCTCAATCATATTTCAAGACCTAGACCGGTTCAGTTAATCGACTCCAAAGTTTTCTTATCCAGTCCAAGGCCTTCTCTAGTCCAGCTAAATCGACTCCCAACAGATTTTTTTGATGAAGACTCAGTAGAAGTTATCCCAGGTTTTTCTCAGACGTCCGCTTTTGAGATTATAATTTCCTATTGGTTCACTCCCCAGCGGTGCGTGAGATGATAATTCCAGCCCAGGTTTTTCTCAAACGTCCGCTTTTGAGATTATAATTTCCTATGGTTCTCTCCCCGACGGTGCGTGAGATGATAATTCCATCCCAGGTTTTTCTCAAACGTCCGCTTTTGAGATTATAATTTCCTATGGTTCTCTCCCCGACGGTGCGTGAGATGATAATTCCATTCCAGGTTTTTCTTAAACGTCCGCTTTTGAGATTATAATTTCCTATGGTTCTCTCCCCGACGGTGCGTGAGATGATAATTCCATCCCAGGTTTTTCTCAAACGTCCGCTTTTGAGATTATAATTTCCTATGGTTCTCTCCCCGACGGTGCGTGAGATGATAATTCCATTCCAGGTTTTTCTCAAACGTCCGCTTTTGAGATTATAATTTCCCATGGTTCTCTCCCCGACGGCGCGTGAGATGATAATTCCATCCCAGGTTTTTCTCAGATGTCCGCTTTTGAGATTATAATTTCCTTTGGTTCTCTCCCCGACGGTGCGTGAGATGATAATTCCAGCCCAGGTTTTTCTCAAACGTCCGCTTTTGAGATTATAATTGCCTATGGTTCTCTTCCCGATACTGCGAAGATGGTAATTCCCACCAAGATTTTCTCAACGAGCGTTGTTGAAGTTAAAGTCACCCAAGGTTCTCTCACCGTTCCCGTTGAGATAGTAACCATCCCTGGTTTATTCATCACCTTTTGAAGATCCAGATCCAACTCCTGTAACCAATCAGGACATATCTATACCAAGCATCTGAAAACCAGCTCCTGCAACGTGTCAGGTACTCTTTTTTCTTTTGCAGGTACGCAGGTTCTCGCTAAGGAATCTCTTATGCGATCAACATCCAGATGGCATCTATAAGCCCATCATCCTATCCATCAATCTCTAAATGGCATCTATAAGCCCATTCCCATCATCACACTGCTACTATGTGAGCGCAAATTTCTGGGCACTCTAGTGTTCAATCATCTTCTACCCTCGGATTACGAAAGGCACGTCAGCCAATCTGCATCCTCAGGCCTAAGAAGATTGAACAGGGGCAACTGTTGTACCCCAAAATTTGCCCTCCCATATTCTTCAAAGATTTGCCAAGTCAAGCTTCAAAATTCCCCAAGGGTTGCACAGTGTAAGGGCCTCCTAAACAGTCAAGATTAGGGTTTTTGTTCTGATCAAGAAGATGAAGTTTCCAAAGGTCCAATCAAGTCTCATATGCCTATAAATATGGTCAAGCATCCTCATACAAAGTTTCAAGACTTTCAGCACAAAATTGCACAGTCAAAACCATAATTGCACTACAGTCAACTATAGGGGTAAAATGGTCATTTGACAGTCAAAAGTTCAAATTTTTGGTCAACATATCATTTTGAAGCCAAAAACATCATTTGATCAATGCTTGATCATGATTCTCAAAGCTTGGCTCAAAATTCATCAAGATGCAAAAGTTTCCTTATTTGGACAGCTGAAAAAGTCAACTATAAATTGACCAGGGCATAACTTTCACATGGATTATCAGAAAAATTCCATCCAATGCTCATTTTGAAGAGAAAGACATTTCCTACAACTCATCTTCATACTTCAAGTCCAAGAAATGCTCTCACAAAAAGTTATCAATTTCAACATTATAGGTCATTTTCAAAAGTCAACAAAAAGGGACTTTAAGTCAAAGGCCATAACTTGAGATTGGTAAATCAAAATTACATGGGACCAAAGGAATTGGTTAGAGGACTCAAAGACCTTTCCAAAATGTCCAAGAACAGGAGCAAAGCTTAAAAATTGAGCAAGTTATGCCTTGTGGAAGTTGGGAAATTTTTGGATATTTTGAAAAGTCAACATTGATTCAAATGACCTAAAATTGCTAATGGGCCCATTTTTCTTCCACAATTCATCATCCCAAGCATGTGCACGACCACTTGGCCCAAAGGGAAGTATTTCTTCATTTTTTATTTATTTATTTGAATTTTTATTGATAATAATTCATTTAAATCAAATTAAATACATGAAAAATATTTAACCTAAGTTTTACAATCTTTTTGTGCATGAAATCTACTCAATAATTCGTGCATAATCAAATATGGAAAGATTTGGAGAGAATTGATCATGATTTGTACAAAAACACATGGAAAAAGATTGAAAAAGATCTTTGAAAATCAAATTTCAAAAACCATGAATACACAAGATTTGGATTGTTTTCTTTGACCTAATTCATTCCTACATAAGCATAGAACACAACACTAATGAGATTGACCAGAAAAGCTGCGCAAAACCCCATCATCAAACTTGAAATTTTTGCAAATAAATTCAAAACTGAAAACACTTTTGCAGGGGGATTCAAGGCATAATAGCTGTTCAAACATCTTCCTGGAGGATCACAGAACGATTTCCAATCAAAATCATTCATCAAAACTCAAAGAATTGGTAACACGAACAGGCCCTGTACCGAAAAATTTTCATACTCTTGCATCTCAATTCATGCGCTTTTTTCACTTTTTAATATGTGATTTACATTCCTTATGCAATTCTGATGCTAACTATGTGGTTTAATTTTGTTTTCATGCCTTATGTAAGGATTTGCCATTAGAGACGCTTAGGGTTTTCAGGTTTTCAAATTAGGCATTTCTTATCCCTGCAAAATTAGGACACGCGACTATCACCATTGCATCAGGCACACTCAGACGAAGAGGAACCATATGTCGCGCCTAATTTATGAGGCCTTATGGCCTATTCGCTATTTTCTTGTATCATGCCTGTAGCAACGCGTGAAAACCGTTGCCAATGTTTTATATGTTTCAGGAAAAAGAAAACCACGCGAAGAAGATGATGACGTGTGGAGTGGTGATAGGAAGATTCAAACTTTCGCGCGCGGAGGCCCCACTAACATTGTTTTATTTTATATTTTTTCTTTTGTATAATATAATCAGAATGAACAAAGTGGCTTAGTGGCATACATGTTGACTGGTGATGTTAATGACCTGGGTTCGATCCCAGGTCTTCACCCTTTCCATATGTTTTTTTTCAATTAACGTTCATATGTAGCGCCCATGCTGAAGACTATCATGCATCCTCCAAAATCAACGTCCACGTGTCCCAGAGCGTCAGATCAAAGGCCACGAATTGAAGACTATGGTGAACCCTAGTCAACACGCCAGCACGCTGCCTGGAAAAAGTCAAAAGGGCCAAGGTTAATGGGCCTGAATCACTACCAAAAAACCTCCCATTTGGGGTCTGAACCCCCTAGGTTTGCATTTTCACATTCTTTCTTCTTTTGTTTTATTTTCTTTCTTTCTTTTAATTATTGTTCTTTTTAATTAATTATTTTTATAAAAAACACAAAACCATAAACAAAAAATCAGAAAAAAGAGAAAAACAATAAATATTTTATTTTAGTATTTTTTATAAATAAATTACATTAATTAGATTTAGTTATTAAATTAGGTTTAAATTCAATATTTTCATAATAAAAATCTAAAAAAACATAGAATTAGGGTTTAATTAATTTTCATCTTTTTTCTTTTATAATACTTAAATATTAGATATTTATTCTTATAATTAAAATGTATATAAAAATTAGGGTTAATTTTAGGTTAAAAACTTCAACATTTTTTTTAATAAATTAAAAGTAATTAGAATTAGGGTTAGCATCTTATTTTAATTTCAATTAATTCTTTTTTCATTAAAATCCTAAAATACCTAAAAATCCCAAAAACAATTTCCTTTTTTTTTTAATTAATTAATTCCATGTAATTTAATTTTGCAAAAAGGGTCCAACGCCCTCGTTTCGTTTTAATTCTCATTTAATTCGCGTATTTATCTTCTATTCTTTATAATTTTGATGTATCTCTCCCAAAGCCGTGTAACTAATTGCTCGCACTTTACTTCTTTATTTTCTGTCAAATCGGGTCTTGGATTAAATTTGGCGATGTGGACCCGCGCCTTTGTAATAGTTTAGAACTTTTAATTTCCGCATCTTTTTAACTGTTAATAAATGCATGCAAGAATGAATGATAAAATAAAAACAAACGCATAGATCACCTTGACATGAATAAGACAAAATAACTGAATATGACACACAAATCACACACCACCCCTAGGGTACGCCTCACTGTTGCCTTGCCTCGAAAGGTGATCGTCGAGTAGAGGATGTCTTAGTAAGTCCTCATGATCCGGGAACCTGGCATGAGGGTAGCTTCTAAGGTGTCTTCCCATTGCTCTGGTGATCACCATGTCCCGAACCTCGAATTGACCCGAACACCTCCAACGGTGGTGCTACCTACCTCTCAATGGTGGGATGGCACTACTTTAAAGGACATTTACACAGACGAATTCCTTAGGGTAGGTAGGTTCTCGTAGATACTTGCTCTAAATTTCAAACAAATCAAAAAAATACTTTTCAGACCGACACCTTTTCAAAAGCTTTCGAAAGCAATTTTTCAAACACTCTTGAGGATCGATACAAGAGTCGAACTGGAATTTTCAAAGAAACTTTTTTAAAACCCACAGTTGAAAAGCAAACAAACCATTTTTGAAAACACAATGAGCAAGTATCTAAGAGCCCATGGATAACCATGGATAGAAAGGGTGCTAACACCTTCCCTTTCTATAACCTACCTCCCGAACCGAGAGCAATCTCTTTAAGGAATTTTTCTGTGCTTTTGTCCTTTCCATTTGGAGAAAATAAAAGACGATGGCGACTCTTGCTTCCGCGACATTTCGCGAACCAGCGTTAAACAGTCAGTTCCAGATCCACCGATCACACATGTGAACGTGGTTTTCTCTTGATCATCAGGATGAATGGGAATTTGGAAGAATCCTGAGTATCCGTCAAGATAGTAGAAATGGGAATGTTTGGCTAAGCGCTCGAGCATTTGATCAATGAATGGTAATGGAAAATGGTCCTTGTGTGTAGCTTTGTTTAGTTTTCTGTAATCGATACACATTCTCCATCCTGTTTGGGTACGTTGTGCCACCGATTCGCCTTTTGTGTTTGTTATAACCGTAACACCTCCTTTCTTAGGTACTACGTGAATTAGACTGACCCAGTTACTATCTGATATTGGGTATATGATGCCTGCCTCTAGTAGTTTCTGTACTTCTTTCTTAACAACTTCACTTAGGATAGGATTTATTCGTCTTTGATGTTCTCTAGAAGTCTTGCAGTCCTCCTCCAGTATAATGCGGTGCATACAGAGAGAAAGGCTTATTCCTTTTAGATCTGATATATTATAGCCTAACGCGGTTGGATACTTCCTTAACACACTAAGAAGTTTTTCGGTTTCGATCTTCCCTAAATTGGCATTGACTATAACTGGCCGTTTGAGTTCTTTATCTAAAAATTCATACCTAAGATCTTCAGGTAACGTTTTAAGTTCTATATCAGTTTTCTTATCAGTTGGGGTAGGATCGGGTGTTAAGGCGAAACATTCGCTTAGGTTGGCATCTAGATATTATTGCTTCCGGTCATCATCCTTGAGGATAGTTGGTGTCGGAATTTTCAGCGTCCCATAATAGGTGTCTTCTTGGCTTTCTAGTTCTTTGACACATTCATCAATAATAGCTAGGAGACAACCTGAGTCATCTATAGTAAGGGCTTTGAAGAATTGGGAAAAAATGAATTCTACTTTTTCTTCTCCTACCTCGAAGGCAAGCTTTCCTTTCTTAACGTCAATGATGGCTCCTGCAGTAGCTAAAAATTGTCTTCCTAGTATGATGGGAATGTTTGAATCTTCCTTGATGTCCATTATTATAAAGTCAGTCGGTATGTAAAATTGTCCTATTCGGACAGGGATGTTTTCTAGCATACCAACAAGGAATTTGACTGATCTGTCGGCTAGTTGTAGGGACATATTGGTAGGTCTCATGTCACCTAGTTTGAGCTTCTCGCAAATAGATAAGGGCATTAGACTAACACTTTCTCCTAAATCGCATAGAGCTTTGTCTATGACAGATTTTCCAATTACACATGGTATGGAGAAACTACCAGGGTCTTTTAGGCATATTATTTTGAATTATGGCGCTACATTAGGCGGTTAGCATAACGGTTTTGTTTTCAACGATTTTTTTATTATTAGTCAATATCTCTTTTAGGAATTTAGCGTATGAAGACATTTGGGTTATAACTTCTGTAAACGGAATAGTAACATTTAATTGTTTAAGAAGTTCTACAAATTTCTTGAATTGCCCCTCGTTCTTGGATTTTGCAAGTCTTTGAGGGTATGGAATTGGTGGTTTATATGGAGGTGGAGGCACGTAAGGTTTTTCTGAAACCTCTATGTTCTCATTCACGTCTTCCTCTACATTCTCAGATTGATCTTTCGATTTCTCTGCTTCCTTTTCAGGTTTCTGATACATGGTCGGATTTTGGAGTCTAGGATCTACCGGTCCATCAAGGGCTGTCCCACTTCATAATGTGATAGCATTAGCGTGTACTTTAGGATTGGGTTGTGGCTGTCCAGGAAATCTACCAGCAGGTGTGGCAGAACTAGCTTGGTGCTGTGCTACTTGGGAGATTTGGGTTTCTAACATTTTATTGTGAGTTGCTAGGGCATCTACCTTATTTGCTAATAGCTTCAATTGTTCACCGGTGTGAACATTTTGATTGAGGAATTCTTTGTTTTGTTGAGATTGGTTAGTGTTGTACCCCAAAATTTGCCCTCCCATATTCTTCAAGATTTGTCAAGATCAATCTCAATTTGCTCAAGTCTACTCAAGGGTTGCACAGTTGAAACACCCTCCTAAGCCAGTCAAATTAGGGTTTTGGTTCTTGCAAGGAAGTTGAGGTTTTCAGTGGTCCAATCAAGTCCCATATGCCTATATACATTGTCAAGCATCTACATGCCAAGTTTCAAGGCTCACAAGGTCAAGTTGCACAGTCAAAAGCCTCATTTACTTCACAATCAACTGTAGGGGTAAAATGGTCATTTGGCAGTCAAAAGTCAAAATTTTTGGTCAACATCTTATTTTGAGGCCACAATCATCATTTGATCAATTCTTGATCATGATTCCACAAGCATGGCTCAAAAATCATCAAGGTGTCAAACGTTTCTATTTTTGGACAGTTGAAAAGTCAATTGTAACTTGACCAAGGCATAACTTTTTCATGGTTCATCAGAAAAATCCCATCCAATGCTCATTTTGAAGGGGAGGACATTTCCTACAACTCATCTTCACATTCCAAGTCCAAGAAATGCTCTCACAAAAAGTTATCAATTTCAACATTATAGGTCATTTTCAAAAGTCAACAAAAAGGCATTTTAAGTCAAAGACCATAACTTGAGATTGGTAAATCCAAATGACATGGGACCAAAGGAATTGGTTAGAGGACTTCAAGACCTTTCCAAAATGTCCAAGAACATGTTCATATGATCAAAATTGAGCAAGATATGCATTGGAGAAGTTGGGAAATTTTTGTGAAATGGCAAAAGTCAACTATCCTTGAAACTTCAATTTTTGACAAAAGGGCCCACTTTCTTCCACTTGATTCAGCTTTGTCATGCCACCCACGTGTCCCATGATCAATTTCAAGACCAAATAATTATTTTTCTATTTTATTTAATTTTTATTGATTTAATTCATTTTAAATCCATAAAAATTCAAATAAAATCTAAAAAATTAATTAAATGGCATCTTTGTGGTTTGAATGACTTTTATGTGTCATATGCTAGCTTCCAAAATCGTTCCAAGCTCATTTATGCATAAAATTCAAAATTTGAACCAAGTTTGGAATGTCCTTTAATGGTGGTTATGAAGAATCTCAAAACATCAATTCCATGGATACTTGGCCCAAACTTTGACTTGATTCTATTCCCATACATATGCTGAACACAACCCTAATACAATTCACGCACAAGCTGCTGCAGAAACACCTTAACCATATTCAAAAAAATCAAGCAAAAAGTCAAAACTGTTCTCAACATTCCAGCACGATTCAAAGCCTTTCATTGTTTCCAATACATTGTTGGAGGTGTAAGGAATCTATTGCAATCAAATTCGCGTGCCAAAGCTTGAGAAACCACACCAAACAGAATCACGGTTTGTCAAAAATTTTCAGAATCGAAACTCAAAATATATGCATCATTCATATGATTTTTTGTTATTTTTGTGTTGCTTGAATCCACAGGAATCTTTTGGCATAAGTCAATTGCATTGAAACACATAGAATCAGAAATCACCATTGACAAATGTTAGGGTTCTTCAATTTCCAAATTGGGGCTTTCCCATATAAGAAAAATTAAGCCTCATGATGCATATGGTTGAAAGCGTCTGAATGAGACGATGACATTGATACTATCGCGCCCAATTTATATAACCATAGGCCTGTTCGCTATTTTTTGTCGTGTTGTTTTGTGGGGGTTAAAAACCCCCGCTATCTCTTTGGCTTTTTTACAGGAAAACGGAGAAGACGATGAGCTGGTGGTTTATTATTGGTCCATTCAAAAAAGGTGGCGCGTGTTTTTGTGACTACAGCGTATGGATCAATTTGTGAATATACTATTGGTTTATTATTCCATTAACAGTTGATGCAACGTGGTTGAGTGGTTGGCCAAACGCCCAATGAGCCTTGGGACCTGGGTTCGAATCCCAGGTCCCCCCAAAAATCTTATTGCCTTTGTTTTTTAGGTATTCTTGTGAGGCTTGCCAAAGAAGGTGTACCATATGCCTCACAAATCAGGCGCCAGGTGGCTACACGCTCAGATCCAAAGGCCATAAGGCGCTTTCCACTATACTCTAAGTCAAAGCATGCTGTAGGCAATGGCAAAAGGTCAAACGTGGCTGAGTGTTTGTTCGGGCCAAGGAATTACCAATACACCTTCAGATCTGGCCCAAACCCCCCCTTGGGTTTGCATTTTACATTTTATTTTCTTTCTTTTTATTGTTTTATTTATTTCTATTGTTTTTTTAATTAATTATTCCCCAGCCAATTAATCATCATTTTCACAATAAAAATTCAGAAAAAACCAAAAAATATTTTTATTAATTTCAAATCACTTTTTTTTGTAAATAAACTCTAATAAATTAATTTAGTTGTTTAATTAGATAATTTTGATTATTTTCATAATAAATAAAATAAATTTAGAATTAGGTTTTTCTTGACTTTTAATTTCTTTTTTTTTTTTTATTTTCATTAAAACATAAAAACACAAAAAAAAAATTTCTTTAATTAATTAATTAATCAGTAATTAGGCTTAATTTAATTTAATTACAAAAAGGGTCAAAACCCTCAGGACATCCCGATTCATTCTTTCGCGCGCATTTTAGTTTCAATTTATTTATTTTGATTATATTTATGTAACTACTTCCGGAAATGTAATAGTTAATTAGGTTTATCTCTTTATTTACTATTTCTCGCATTCTTATTTTCAAAACGGGTTTTTGTTTTTGGCGATGTATAGACCCGCGCCTTGTAATAGTTAGATTTACCTTTCCGCAATTTATTTTCCGCACTCCTAACTGTTAATATGCCTGCAAGAATGTATGAATAATAAAACCAATCAGTAGCTCACAAATAACATGCAAAGACAAACATTAACTGAATACAACACACATGCACACGCCACTCCTAGGGTACGCCTCACTGGTTGCCTCGAACGTGGTTATCAAGTATAGGGTGTCTTAGAGGTCGCCCTCCCGTCTAAGATCCAGTTGCCTCAAAACGGTTGCCTCAGATAAAAGGACCTAGGACATTAGGGTTACCACTAAGATGTCCTACCATTGCTTTGGTGACCACACATTGTCCCTCATAATCGAACTGACCAGAATAACTCCAACGACGGTGCTACCTACCTCTCAATGGTGGGATAGCACTATCTAAAGGACTCTTACACAGCCTAATTCCTTAGAGTAGGTAGATCTCATGGGTACTTGCTCTTTTCAAACAAACAAAACAACTTTTCGCACTCACACTTTCAAAAAAGTTTTCAAATAAATACTTCATACACTCTTGAGGACTGATACAAGAGTTACCTAGAAGTCTTTCAAACAAACTTTTTTCCAAACCCACACACACTTGAAAAGCAAAAAATTTTTGAAAACATAAGAGCAAGTACCTAAGAGCCCGTGGATAACCACGGATAGAAAGGGTGCTAACACCTTCCCTTTCTATAAATCTACCTCCCGAACCGAGAAACATTCTCAAAGAAGGAATTTTGCTGTGCTTTTGTCCTTTCCATGTTGGAGAACATAAAAGACGGTGGCGACTCTTGCTTACCGCGACATTTCGCGAAACCAGCTAAAAAACAGTCAGTTCTATTTCCACCGATCACAATTAGCGATAAAATTTTCCATTAGGATTTCAAGGTTAGATTTCTTTGGAATGTTAGGAACATTAATAGCGGGTTTTTGATAACCTGGAGGTACAACAGGTGCTTGGCCAGGTGCATATAAAGTGTTATTGCTCTTGTACGAGAAGTTAAGATGGTTCTTCCAACCAGGATTATAGGTATTAGCATAAGGATTACCTTGAGCGTAATTTACCTGATCAACTGATATTCCTGCTAAGATTTGACATTCGGTTCCAACATGACCAGGAACTCCACAAACTTCGCAGTTTGGGGTAACTGCAGCCACGGTGGCCGCAGGAGGTAAGGTCAAGCTTTCTATCTTTTGGGTAAGAGCATCTACCTTAGCATTAACTTTATCTAGGCTACTAATCTCGTACATCCCACCTTTGGTTTGAGTTTTCTCCACAGATGTTCTTTCTCCTCCCCACTGATAGTGGTTTTGAGCCATATTTTCAATGAGTTGGTTAGCTTCATCGTAAGGCTTGTTCATCAGTGTACCACCTGCGGCGCCATCTATAGAGAGTCTTGTGTTGTACAAGAGTCCATTATAAAATGTGTGGATGATCATCCATTTTTCTAGGCCGTGATGTGGGCACATTCACATCATATCTTTGTAGCGTTCCCATGCATCAAATAGCGATTCAGTATCCTTCTGCCTAAATCCGTTGATTTGGGCTCTTAGTGCAACAGTCTTGCTTGGGGGAAAGTATCGTGCTAAAAATACAATCTTAAATCCTTCCCACATAGTGACGGAATTTGACGGCAAGGATTGCAACCAAGCCCAAGCTCTATCTCTTAGCGAGAAAGGGAAAAGACGTAATCTTATTACATCTTTACTAACACCATTTGCTATAACTGTGTCGGCAAACTGAACGAATTTTGTAAGATGTTCGTTTGGATCCTCGGTAGGATCTCCAGAGATTTGGCGTTGTTGGAAAGCTGATATCAATGACAGTTTCAACTCAAAATCGTTTCAATTTATTGCTGGAGCAGCAGTGTTGTTGTGGGGTTCTTGTTGTGATGGAGCTGCGTACTCCTTCAGTGTACGGGTCCTTTGTTCTTCGGCCATGTCTACTTCTGGATTAGTTTCGGTTTCAGAGGAAGAATTAGAATCTGTTTCAGAATCAATCTTGATGTCGGGTTTGGGTAAAGGAATAGCGTGATTTAAACAGTAATCCCTGATTGCACGTCTTACGGAAAGGATGCGTTCAGGTTCGTCCGTCGATTTGTCAAGTGGTTCGCCTTGTGAACGAGTCCTTGGCATATAAATCGAAAAAGGGTTTCTGTTGCCTAGTCTAAACGCGCAACAGAAGAATCGTACTTAATTGACTAATCAGTCCCCGACAACGGCGCCAAAAACTTGATCGAGGCTTTATGAGTCTATTGGGATACTAACTGCAAGTATACAATTTAGTCGTTCTAGTTTTAAATGATTATCGAACCCACAAAGACTGAGGATCAATCGCGTACGATCTAATGCTACAATTGTTTAACTAAGCGATGAATATTTGGTTTTAGGGGGGAAACAGTTTAATTAAAAATAATAATAATAGTTATACCGTTATGTGATAGTCGGACTTCGAGAATTCGGTGAATCGCTTGTCATATAAAGTATTTCGGTAAAAACGAATTGTTTAAAAACCCGAGACATAAACTCTCGTGTTCATGAAATAAGTCATGCTACTAAACCTAGTGGATGCACTTTAAATTTAATAACACTTTTTGAAAACAATTTGAGTTTAATTAATTTGTTAAAAACACTCTCATGTATTTAAAAATTAATGTTTCGTTACCACTATCTGGGTCGAACCCCAGCTCTCGCATGCAGGTTCTTGCCTTAATTAATTTCCCACTCTCGTGGCAAAATCGTGTTAATTATCCTCTCACTCTCGTGATAAGGGTAGTTAAATTAAACATGGAAATTAGAAACCAGAAATTATTTGTAAATGTTTTTAGCCAAGTTATCACGGAATTCTTTCGGTACTTAAGAGTCACATACCGGTACAAATTAATTTAGCCGGACATAATATATTTAGTAACTATACAACTTAAAATATAATCCATAAAAACAAATGACATAACACAAGAATAAATAAATATTAATTGCAATAAAAACCTGGAAATAATGTTACTATGGTAATCTTGGATGCTTACAAATTCCTTGCAGTTTAATCGAAATCAATAATTGTGTTAATTCTTAGATGAAGAATTAACACTCTAAAACTAATGCTGGAGATAAAAATTACAGTACGTGTAGAAAAGGTTCAAAAGCAAGAAAATAGAATAATGCAGAAAAAATATAAATTTGGCTCTGGATAAATTTCTTTGACCCTGATCCATTGAACTGCTCCATATTTATAGAAGAAGATTTCGCAGTTGAGAAAATTTTGGAACAGGCTTGAGTGGAGTAAGACCCGGATGCATGGTTACTGAGTGGAGGAAATATAGGAGAAGAGTTCTGCCCTCAACGTTGCCCACGTCTCCACTAATTCATAATGTTGCCTTTTTAGCGTGTGACGGTCGTCACAAGGGGGTGACGGTCGTAATGCGCTTAAATAGCGCATTACGCTCGTCAATGATGTGTGACGAACATTCTTCTGGTTGTGGAGGCGTTACGGTCGTCACAGGGTGTGACGGTCGTCACTGTTACAAAACTGCAGACTTTGCAGATTTGGTTCTTTCTCTTCTGTTTCTTGGTTAGCTTCCTTCATGTGGTCCTTTTTCATTGATTTGAGTTGACAAATGTTGTACCTGTGAAAAGACACAAAAACTCAGAATAATCGGGAGTTAGACGACCTAATGTATTATAAAAATCGGTAAAAAGCATAGTAATTATATGATACGATTTCTCGTTATAGCAAGAAAGAAGATAAAGTTGAAATTTCAAATATTCAGAAATGAGCTTATTTTAAATTTAGGGCAAGTTGTATCATGAACGAATGAAACAGTCACCCCAGTGGTAGAGAAGCGTGCGCTAAGTCATTTGCCTATATGGACCTAGGTTCGAGCCCCAGTGGTACCCTTTTATTTCTTTCATATTTGTTTCTTTCATATTTAATGCAAGCATGCCTAAGGAGCATACGCTACACCCTCTCATCATCACCATTTGATCTCCCCATGGCCATATCACACACTCCATAAAGCAGGCACATGATGCACTCCAGGAAACCATTCACACTTGATTATTACCGGCACTAGACTTCTATTTTGGGCCTGAATTATTTTTGATTTCTCACCCCCAAACTTCTCATAACAACCAGGCCCATCTTTTTTTTTCTTCTGATTTAAACAAAAAAAACACTCTTGGGCCTTTTTGCTACTTTTCACCTCCTAATTACTTTTCAACACCCAAGCCCTATTTTTTTATATTCTTTATATTTTCTTTATTTTTTTCATTTATTTTTATTTTAAAAAAATACAAAAATATATTTTCCTGAATAATTAGATTAAAAATATCTTAATTCAATCATTTTTATTTTTACTACATTTATTTCCAAACAAATAAAAACCTCAAAAATATTCTTCTAACAATTAATTTCTCTTTTGATCTAATTTAGATTTAGGTTTCTCATACTTTAATTATTTTCCCTTTGATTAATGAAATTAAATTTTTTATCTTAGTTTGATTAGGTTTACTAAATTCATTTAAAGTCATCAATTAGGTTAAATTATAAAACCTTCTCCATCAAAAAAATCACACAAAAATATTTTCTTTTCTCTTTTCTTCATCTTTACATTCTTGCGCATTTTATTATTTCGTATTATTATGTAAATGGTCTGTAATAGATAATTAGGCTTTATTTCTTTCCTTCCCTCATTCACAAACCTGTACCCCCCCATTCCCAAAGCTTTGTAATAGCGTAGGACATTTAAATTCCGCAATTTATCGCTTTCCTTATTATTGTTAGTAAATAGGGTTTGTATGGCAAGATTTAAAATCAAACATTAGACAACCATAATCCAAGACAAATAATTGAATCAAACACATTTTTCACACAAGCACCTCTAGGGTAAACCTCACTTGTTTCCTTGGATAAAAACAGTCATGTCCCTCGAACGTGGGATGCTTTAGCAAAGACCCTCGATTAAAAGATCATAGTCCATCAATGACCCCTCGATGTTACCTTCAATAAATGATCTTAGTTTCTAAAGACAAATTGCTAAAGTATCTTACAAGTTACCTTCTATGACTGTATAATGATCCACGCATGTCCCTCACATTCAATGATATGGCTTCCTACCAACCAATGGTAGGATAGCACTATCTAAAGGAGGAGGAAAAGAACAAAGACTTTTTGAGTAGGTAGATTGCTCATAATTGCTTGATCACAAACTAAAACCAATTTCACACCTCACACTTTCAAAAACAAACATCCTCTCAAACACTCTCTTTTCAAACAAATATTTTCAAAACAAACACTTTGCATGCATTCTCAATGATACGAGAATAATTATAAAGTTTGTCGTACTAAGGCGTTTTCAAAATATTTCCAAAACAAACATTTTGTATACATTCTCAATGATACGAGAATCATTACAAAATCATCACTTTCAAGACATTTCCAAAACATATTTTAACTTACACAAAACACAAAGCATTTCAAAGTGAGCTAGCAATTAAGAGCCTGTAGATAACTACGAATGAAAAAGGTGCCAACACCTTCCCTTTTCATAACATACCCCCCGAACTCAAGAAAAATTCTCAAAAGGTCTTTCCTATTATTTTAACCTTTTCCTTTATTGTATAAAAGAAAAGTCGGTGGCGACTCTTGCTATCCGTAACATTTGCGATAAAACGCAAAAACACCTAAGTCAGTTCTCCCACCATATTACAGAACTGGCGACTCTGCTGGGGAAATACTAAAAGTGGGGTTACCTTAAGAGCTATACCACCTTTATTGCTTTACTTGCTTGATTTGTATGCTTTACATTTTTGGGTTATGCTTGGGTTTATTTCTTGTATAGATCCTATACCCGGATCTAGGGAATTTTAGGTAAGTAGCAATAGATCGTGGAAACTGTATGGCATAGACCGATATGGTTGAAGCGATGGCTACATTAGTGTGACACATTTGTTGGTACCGGTGTCCCTTGAGTTAAACCAAAGAGAATACAGAGCTTCTATGTGGTGTCATGAAGCACTAACTGACTGTAGAACTTTAGTTGAATAACTTGGCCATTAGAAAGTAGTGATATAGCTAAAGTTGGTACAAACTGAAGTTGGTTGATACTCGATACTACCTTAGTTCAAGAGGGTACTTACCTATAAACCCCATGCAAGCTTAAACCTAAGGGCTTGTGTATTTTTTTTTGTGATTAATTGTTCATGACATCATAAACATCATGACATCATGCCATAAAATTTTCACTAACCATTTCAAGGGCCTAGGGATTTATCTTTGTTATATTTTGTAGGATATGGCTTCCGCTCGCAGAAATACCATCTGAATTAGCTTTATAAGGGTTCCTCTTCAACTCAAAGAGTTAGAATCAAGGGTTCCTTAAAATTCTCCATTCACCAAAAGATATGGTCGACTTATCAATCTTGTTACCTCAAGCTTTGAAGAAGATATGATGTGTGTGCTCTTTCAGTTCTTTGATCTTATACATCATTGTTTCACCTTTCCTGATTATCAATTGGTGCCCATATTGGAATAATTCTCTCAACTTTTATGAGTACCCATTCTTGATCAAATGCCTTTCGTTGGTTTAGAGAAAGATCCACAACCTGAAGAGATTACATCAGCCTTACACTTGAAGCAGTCTGACATTGTAGCTAGTTGGGAAACAAGGAGTTGAGTCAAGGGTTTTCTAGCTAAGTTTCTGTTAGAGAAGGCTCGACTATTCCTGGATGCTTTAGATTTGCAAGATTTTGAAGAAGTCTTGGCTCTTCTAATATAAGGTTTGGTATTGTTCCCTAATCTAGACCAACTCATAAATGTGAATACTGTCAAAATCTTCCTTTCTCGTAACCCTGTGCCTACTTTGCTCGGAGACATTTTGCATTCTCTTCACACTCGTACTATGAGGAGGAGATGGGCTATTATGTGTTGCATATCGTTGCTATCTAGGTTGTTTATTTCTCACCTTCCCCGATCAGTATTGAAGAATGAACAAGGTATGAGGTGGTCTCAAAGGATGATGTCACTCTCTCATTCAGATATTTATTGGTGTTCCCAATCGCTGGAAGATGTTACTATCATTAACCGCTGTGGGGAATTCCCTAATGTTCCACTCCTTGGCATTAGGGAAGGTATCACTTATAACCCTTCTCTGGCTCTATGACATTTTGGTTACGCTCGAAGGGATGGTCCTCATGATGCGCTTATCCAAGGAATTGTATTCGACTACGAGAACAATGTTCAAGGTTATCGTCAAAGGTTTGTACGAGCTTGGTGCATGGTAAACAAGGTTGATAGCGAGACTTTGGGACATAAGAATTCTATCCCTTTGGAGCCTTATCTCAAATGGGTGCGAGCTCGCACTCAAAACCTCATGATGTCGTATCTAGCCATCCTATCAGTGATTATGGAGGTCATTGCCAAAGGGGATATTCCTTACACCATTCTCCATTCTGACATGCCTACTGACCTCGAAGAATTGCAGAAATCATGGGTTCAACTCAAAGGAGAACGAGACACCTTTGAAGCTTGATTCTATGCAAGGGAGAAGAAAGTGTTGGAGATCACCAAGAAACTTCACGAGGAGCAAAGCCTGAATGCCTACATCAACACAAAGAGAAAGCATCTGTGGGAGACTTAAGTCTTAGGTCTTAGGAGTTCTTATTTTGTCGTCTCTTTGAGACCTTTTTTTCTTTTCTACTGTAAGCCCAAAGGGAAATTGTAATTCTCGAACTTATTAATGCAATTGTTGTTTTTGTTTCCTTTTTGGCTAGCAAATTTAAATCTCCTGAGGTCCTTCAAAACATTTCACTTGCATATCATGTATCATTTCATAAGCAGGTTTTCCGATACAGGTTTCCTCATCCTTTTGCTGTTTATTTCAGTATAAGATGGCTCTAGAGAAAACCGTCAAAGATCTGCAGATTCAATATACACAGTTTCAAGAGACACTCTTGAACCTAGCCAAGGGACATCAAGAAATGATGGTGCTCCTCGTCACAAAAGGAAAACCAAGAAACGGGATGTTATCCTCAACATGGGAAGAAGGTTCAAAGATCCTGCCCAACTGGATCAAGTAAAAGATGATTCCTCTGAGGAGGACGACAATCAAGAAGAGGATGTTAGAAGCAATAGGACTGGGGGTGGAAATAACCATATTTCTGAGGATGAAGACTACTCCGATGAGCATTACCCACCAGCGGATGACAAATACAAACAGCTGGAAGATCGACTCAAGGCTGTGGAAATTCAAAAAGTGCCTGGTTTGGACTTTGGATACTTAGGTTTGGTCCCTGGGGTGGTCATTCCTCATAAATCCAAGGTTCCAGTCTTCGCAAAATATGATGGGATCTCTTGCCCGAAACTCCATTTAAGGTCATATGTCCGAAAAATTCAACCACACATCTCCGATAGGAAGTAATGGGTTCATTTCTTACAAGAGAGCTTATCTGGGACACATTTGGAGTGGTTCTATCAACTATAGGGAACTAATATCCATCCATTGGAGGATTTGGCTGCTTCCTTTTACAGACAATACCAATATAATGCTAACCTTGCACCAACTTGCATGCAAATACAAAGTATGACTATGGGCTCAAGCGAAGGCTTTAAGGAGTATGCTCAAAAATAGAGGAACCTGGGTGGAAGGGTGCAACCCCCTTTGACTGACCGATAATTGGTGGACATGTTCATGGGTGTTGTACCCCAAAATATGCCCTCCCATTTTCACACAAGATATATTCCTAGAAGTCCTCAATTGCTCAAGGTTGACCAAGAATTGATCAGACAACTCTCCTCCTAAGGCATTGAACCCCCAACTAGGGTTTCAATTTTCTTCAAGATGGTTGATCTCCAATGTACCAAATGTTCTCCATTGTCCTAATATGTCCTCAAGATCATCCATGCCAAGTTTCATGCCTTGCATAACAAGTTTGCTCAGCCAATTACTCAAATGCTTGAAAATCAACTGTACTAAGTCAAAAGTCAACTGTGGCCTATATACAATCAAATTTCAAGGTTTTTGGTCAACCTCAACATTTTAAAGTAATATCAATCATTTGATCAAGGGTTGATCATTATTCCTCAAGAAATGCCCATAATTCATCAAAAGTCAAAATTGCTAAATTAGGGTTTCTATAGGAAAAGTCAATTGAACTTTGATCAGGCATAACTTTCACATACTTCATCCGTTTTTCCCAAACCAAATCTCATATTGAATATAATCTCATTCCTACAAGTTCGATTCAGCCTTCAAGTCCAAGAAATGCACCATTTGAAAGATACAAGCTCATACATTACAGGTCATTTTCAGAAAGTCAACAAAAGCCACTTTTTTCCTAGACCTTTTACATCAAGATAAAATCTTCAAATGAAAAATTGATCAAAAGAGGGATTGAAGTAGACATATTTGGATTTCCAAAACTCAAAGATCATTATCATGAGATAAATATTGAGCAAGTTATGGCTTGCCCAAGTTGGGAAAATTTAGGAATTTTCTAGAATTATGCATTGAGCAAATTTGAAGTTTTAAGGCAAGGGCTCAATTTCTTGGACTTCAATCATCTTCCTAAGTTTATAGAGGACCTCTAAAATTATTATTGCCAAGCCTTGTATTTGCTAACTATTTTATTCATATTTATTTTAATTTATTTTAAATAAATATAAAATAAAATGTATAAAATAATTGAAAATGGGCTTTGAGCTTTGGGTTGATGTTTTGGACAGCCTAGGCCCATAAAATTTCGTGCAAAGGTGTCCACATTCATTCAAATTCAAAAAATGACAAGTTTCTTTGTTTTTGGCCAAAGTTACAAATTTCATTCATGGTTTTGAAACGTTTGCTTTAAGATTGTTTAAACCTTTATTTTCTTGTCTCCTCATTCCTCTCTATATAAACAAGTATCTAGCAAGCATTTCAGGACGCCTACACAGCCTAGAGAGAGGTTGACCATTTTTTCAAAATTATCAAAAGCGGTAAAAATTTGAAACCCACTTTGCAGGTACTTTTGGTCCGAACTAGTAATCATACATTGCTCTTGAGGTTCCCAGGGACTTGTTCCAACCATACTAAAAGTTTGAAAGGTCCTAGATCACCGGATCCAAGCTATCACCATTTTGGTATAATCTCAAATTGGAATCTCTATTTTTATTAATTGTTGAATGTTCTAATGTATGTATATGAGTTCCTGGATATCCTTAGAGCAGGTTATGGGAATTACATGGAATGTATGGCATCTAGAACATGAGATACCATGTACCATCAAGTACTGCCCACACTGGATCCAAGGATGGACCTGGGCTTCACAATCCGGGCTTAGCGAAATTTCAATTGTACCCCCCATTCTACTTCAGCCGTCAAACCCAATTCCTTTTCTTTTTTCTTTATTTAATTATTTCATCTCTTAATCATTTTAATTATAATAATAATAATAAAAACTCACAAAAACTATTAGGCTTAGATTTTTTTAAACAATTAATTTCTTTAATTAAATAGTTAATTAAATTTTAACTATTTTCTTAATTTAAAATGAACTAGAACTTAGAATGTAATTTAATCATTTTCTTTTCTTAAACAAAAAAAAATATATATATATTAGGATTAATTTTCTTTATAACCTAGAATAATTTTCCATTTAATATTTATTTTTCTTAATTAAATTTAGAATTAATTTTTCTTTAACAAAACCAAAAAACAAAAAAAAAAGATTTTTCTTTACTTAGAATTTTTCTTAGGTTCTTAGACGTATTGTTTTATCTTGCGCGAGTTTATTTTAATTTTGCATTTTTATAATAATGTAACTGATTATGGGATGTAATAGTCTAGATTTAAAATCCCGCACTTCATTTTTTCACTTATTTATGTAACTATCCCGAAGCCCTGTAATAACTGTAGGACTTTATTTCTCGCTTTTACATTTCTTATATGCTTGTATATAATTGTTAGTAACTTAGGCGTGCATGATAAGATAAAGTCAAATAATCGTTAGATCACTAACCTCAAGATAATATAACTGAAAAAACACACTTCTCACACTTACACCCTTAGGGTATACCTCACTTGGTTGCCTCGGAAAGCAATGGTCATGTCTCTCGAACGTAGGGATATCTTAGCAAAGACCCTCAATTTAAAAGTCATCATAAAGATCATAGTCCCTTACTGTCCCTCGAGTTGCCTACAAGAAATGATCTTGTCCCTCGATGTTGCCTATATGATGACAGTCCCTTCGAAATGCTAAGATATCCTTACATGTTGCCTTCGATGACCATAAACGTCCCTTTCGATAGTCCCTCAACATCTGACGATAGAGCTACCTACTCACTAATAGTAGGATAGCATTATCTAAACGAAAGGAGGAAAAGAACACATTTTTTTTCCGAGTAGGTAGATAATTCTTAAGTACTTGCTCAAATCTGAATTTTTCACACTTACACACTTTTCAAAAACTATTTTCAAAAACGCTTTATCACACTCTTGAGGACTGATACAAGAGTTACCATAAAGCAAACAAAAATCTTTCAAAACACACAAACACAAACAATTTTCAAAAAATGAGCAAGTACCTAAGAGCCCGTGGAAAACCACATATGGAAAGGGTGCTAACACCTCCCCTTTCCATAATCTACCCCTTTACTCAAAAAATCTTGAAAAGGTCTTTTTATGTTCTTTTTACCCTTTCCTTAATTTGGATAACAGAAAAGTCGGTGGAGACTCTTGCTTACCGTGATATTTGCGAACAAAAAACGCAAAACCAGTATATAACAGTCGGTTCTGCCAGCGTATCACAGAACTGGCGACTCTGCTGGGGAAATAATAAAGTGGGGTTTACCTTAGGGTCTAGATCATGTTAAACTTTCTTCTTTGTCTGTTTGGTTGATTAACTTTTAAGGGTATTGTTTGGAAACTGTGCGGGGTATACCGACACGGTTGAAGCGGTGGCTACGTTGATGCGATACTTTGGTTGGTACCGGTAGCACTTGAGTTAATCAAGGAGAATACGGGGCCGCCGCGTGGTGTCATAAAGCGTCAACTGACCTTAGAACCTTTAAATGAACAACTTAGCCATTAGGACGTAGCGAGATGGTATTCTTTGGTGTATTCCCAAAGTCATCAGATACTCGATGATACACTCATTGAGATTTAACTCTTGAGTTTGGTTTGGTTGCGAGACAGTCGCCTATCCGATAAAACTTGTGGGAAAGATCACTGATATTGAGATCCCTTAGAACTCGGTTACTATTTATAGGACAGGTTGAACCAATCTAACTTTAAGAGGGTATGACCTTAAAACCCGTGCAAGCCTTAAACCTAAGGTTTTGGTGTGATTTTCTTGTGCTTGCTATATGTGATTTCTTAGCATAATCATGACATCATAACATGAAATATCATACTAACCATTTCAAGGATTTTCTAGGGCTTATCTTTGTCTTGTTTTGTAGGACATGACATCCGCTCACAGGAACACTATCCAAATCAACCTTGTGAAAGTACCTCCTCAGCTCAAGGAATTAGCATCAAGGATTCCTGAAAGCTCTCCCTTCACTGAAAAACACGGTCGACTTCTCAATTTGGTCACTTAAAACCCTGATGAATAAATTTTAAAGGTGCTCTTTCAGTTCTTTGACCCGTTGCACCACTGCTTCACTTTTCCTGATTACCAGTTAGTGTCTACTATGGAGGAATTTTCTCAGTTACTGGGGGTACCTATCCTTAATCAGCTACCATTCAACGGTACGAAAAGAGACCCAAAGCCTGAAGAGATTGCTCAAGCTCTATCTTTACAACGGTCTGATGTAGTGGCAAATTGGGAGACCAGAGGGGGTGTCCAAGGTTTTCCAGCTAAGTTTCTATTTGAGAAGGCTCGCTATTTTTGGGATAGCCTGGATTTACAAGCTTTTGAAGAAGTGTTGGCCCTCCTCATCTATGGGATGGTACTATTCCCTAACATGGACCAACTCATATATGTGAACGCGGTTAAGATTTTTCTGTCTCATAATCCGGTGCCTACTTTACTTGGTGATATTCTACACTCTCTGCATACTCGCACTCTAAAGAGAAGAGGGACCCTTATGTGTTGCACTCATCTATTGGCTAGGTGGTTTATTTAGCACCTACCCCAGTCTATTCTGAGAAATGATAAGGGTATGAGATGGTCTCATAGGCTGATGTCCCTTACACATTCAGATATTCATTGGTGTTCGCGATCCTCGGAGAATGTTACCATCATTGATTGATGTGTGGAATTCCATAATGTCCCTCTCTTAGGTATTAGGGGAGTAATCACGTATAATCCTTGTTTGACATTGCGACATTTTGGTTATGCTATAAGGGATGGTCCTCACGACACACTCGTCCAAGGAATCACATTTGACTATGAGAATGATATTCAGGGTTATCAGAAGAGGTTCATTCGAGCTTGGGGCATAATCAATAGAGTTGATAGCAAGATAAAAGGGCACAAGAATTCCATCCCTCTTGAGCCTTACCTCAAATGGGTGCGATCTCGTGCTCAATGTCTTATGATGCCTTACCCCACCATCCTACCTGTGATTATGGAGCCAATTTCTAAAGGAGACACTCCTTACGTTGTTCTTCATCCTGACATGCCAACTGATCTTGAGGAACTACGGAAATCCTGGATCCAACTCAAAGAAGAACAGGATACCTTCGAAACCCAATTCTATGCCAGCGAGAATAAGGTTTTAGAGCTCACCAGGTTACTTCACGAGGAGAAGAGTATAAATGCCTATATTGCACCAAAGAGGATGCTCCTGTTGGAAGCTTGAGTCTTTCTTTGCTTGGAGAGTTTTATTTTTGCTTTGTTATTTCCCTTGTAAGCCCAAGAGGCATTATGGTGATCAATAAAACAATCTTAATACAATTAAGGTTTGTTCTCTTTCTGTTTAAGAAAATTTGAGTCTTAGAAATCCTTGAAAATGTCGCATACATATATCATACCTATCATTGCATAAGAAGGTTTCAAAGCAGGTTTATCATCCTCTTCCCTGTTTATTTTAGCAATGGCTCTAGAACAAATAGTGAAGGATATACAGACTCAGAATGCCCAGTTTCAACAGATGATTATGGCTCTGACCAAGGGGCAAGAAGAACTGAAGCCCTTCTTGTTAAAGAAAATAAGAATCCAAGGAAACCAGCTGGTGTGGTGAACTTGGGAAGAAGTATCAGAGGACCAGTGCGGTGAGCCTCTGAACTGGTAACTTCATCAAAGGAAGGAGACAATCAAGAGGAGGAAACAAGAGAGGAAGACTCCAGTCCAAAAGAATTTGATGATGAATCTGACTATGATGAGGAACAATATCCTCCTGCTGATGAAAAATACAAACAACTGAAGGATCGTTTGAATGCAATGGAGGTCCGGAAGGTACCGGATCTGGATTTTGAAGAGCTGGGTTTGGTCTATGGGGTTGTCACCCTGCAAAAGTTCAAAGTTATGGTGTTCGCCAAATATGATGGGGTTTCATGTCCCAATATGCACCCCCGATCTTATGTGAGGAAGATTCAGTCTCACACTGCTGACAAGGACTTATGGGTCCACTTCTTTTAGGATAGTCTATTCGGAACTCAACTAGAATGGTTCTACCCGCTGGAAAGGGCCAACATTCATAATTGGGAAGACCTGGATGCTACTTTCTACAAGCAGTATCAGTATAATGCAAACCTTTCTCCCACCCGTACATAACTCCAAAGTATGACTATGGGTTCGAGCGAGGGCTTTAAAGACTATGCTCAGAAGTGGAGGGACTTAAAAGGAAGAGTCCACCCCCGCCTGATAGGGAGCTAGTGGATATGTTTCTGGGTACCCTGTCTGGTGTGTTTTTCAATCACCTGATTGGAAGCTCCTCACCCGGCTTCACTGAATTGATCTTAATGGGAGAAAAAATGGAAGCTAGAATTAGGAGTGGTAAGATCCAGGAGGATGTGTCCTCCAGTTCAGCAAGGAAGCCATTTTCTAGGAAAAAAGGTTATTGATGTGTACAATTAAAGTAATCAGGACAGAACTGAACACCGTCCAACGGTAGGGGCTATTATGATCTCTAAACCTGCACCTACTCTACAAAGGAACAATCAACCTAGAACAGAAAGGCCTGTAAGACAGTTCACCCGGATAAATATGACTTTATCTCAAGTCTTACCTCAATTACTGAAATCTAATCTGGTTACCTTGAAGGAAGATCCCAAGAATCCTAATACTGCCTCTCCCCACTACAATCCAAATGCTCGATGCCCCTACCATTCTGAGACTCTAGGGCATGACACGAATGACTGCCGGGCTTTGAAGAACAAGGTGCATGATCTGATCGAAGCAAAGGAGATTGAATTTGATCCCTCTGAGACTCCCAACTCCATAACTGCACCCATGCCCAAACATGGCCCAGAAATCAATGCTATTGATGTTGTCTCCGCCACGAAAGATGTTGACAATGACTATGACATGGATAGTTGGATCTTCCCTACTACCAACGGTGGACCAGTAACTGGACGGAAAAAGACCTTGTGCCAATTACTTTCATTCAGAAGTAATCATCTTTCTTGTTTTTTTGGATATGTAATAAACAATATAAACTTTATGGCCATGTGTCTTACCCGGGGCACAATGGTTTCATTTGTGAGGGTTATCATGTTTAATTTCATATGGCATTAATAAAGCATTGGACGTTTATACATACAAATTTTGTGCTCTCTGTTTTTCTTTTCTGCTTTTTACTTTGTACAGCTATGCTCTTACACACACTCACGTATCAATTGCAGATCCATATCCACTATGGATCCCATTGATAACAGTTCTACTATTGCCGATTATGACTTTGAAAATCCGATCGAACAAGCCTAGGATGAAGGTGAGGAAGATTGTGAGATACCTGGAGAACTTTCTAGACTATTACAGCAGGAAGAAAGGGCCATACAACCTCATGAAGAGCCAGTTGAGACCATAAACTTGGGCACAGAGGAAGACATACAAGAAGTTAAGATAGGTGCAAATTTGGAGCTTCGTGTCAAATAGCGGTCGATACAGATGTTGCATGATTATGTTGAGATCTTTGCCTGGTCGTATGAAGACATGCCAGAACTAGACACAAATATTATGGTTCATCGTCTGCCGACTAAAGAAGATTTCCCTCCGGTAAAACAGAAGGTCTGTCTCATGCGCCCCAAAATGTCAGAGAAGATCAAAGAAGAGGTTATAAAACAGTTTGACGCTGGGTTCTTAGCTGTCACCTCTTACCCCCAATGGGTTGCTAACGTGGTCCCGTTGCCTAAAAAAGACGGCAAGGTACGGATGTGTGTGGACTACAAATATTTGAACCGGGCAAGCCCCAAGGATGACTTTCCGCTTCCCCACAATGACGTTTTGGTTGACAACACCGCGCAACACAAGGTCTTTCCCTTCATGGATGGTTTCTCTGGTTACAATCAGATCAAGATGGAACCTGAAGACATGGAGAAGACAACCTTCGTCATACAATGGGGCATTTTATGCTACAAAGTGATGTCGTTTGGGTTGAAGAATGCTGGGGAAACCTATCAGCGAGCCATGGTAGCTTTGTTCCATGACATAATTAACCATGAAATAGAGGTCTATGTTGATGACATGATAGCCAGGTCCCAAACTGAGGAAGAGCACCTCGATCATCTGTAAAAGGTGAAAGGAATTCAGGTAAACCCTGCAAAGGTGAAGGCTATACAAGAGATATCGGCTCCTCGCACTGAGAAAGAGGTTAGAGGTTTCTTAGGATGCCTAAATTAGATTGCCAGGTTCATTTCCCATTTAACTGCTACTTGTGAGCCAATCTTCAAACTATTGAAGAAAGATCAAGTGGTAAAGTGGAATGACGAATGCCAGACCTCCTTCGAGAGAATCAAGGAATACCTTCAAGAGCCTCCAATTCTGATGCCTCCGATTGAAGGAAGACCTCTGGTAATATACTTAATAGTGTTAGATAATTCAATATGGTGTGTGTTGGGGTAGCATGACGATTCCGGTCGAAAAGAGCATGCAATATACTACCTTAAAAAAAGTTTACCGACTGTGAGACAAGATGATCATTGCTCGAGAAAACTTGTTGCGCTTTGGCATGGGCTGCTCGTCGACTGAGACAGTATATGCTGACACACACCACTTGTTGATATCTAAGATGGATCTGATCAAGTACATCTTCGAGAAGCCCGCTCTATCGGGAAGAATATCAAGACGGAAAATGATCTTGACCGAATACGACATCTAATACACGACCCATAAAGCAATCAAGGGAAGTGTACTAGCTGATCATTTGGCTCATCAGGCATAGGATAACTACCAGTCCATGAACTTTGAATTCCCGGATGAGAATATAATGTTAGTGACTGACTATAAAGAACCTGGACCGGATGAAGGACCCGAGGAAGGATCCTGATGGGCTATGGTTTTTGATGGAGCTTCTGTGATACAGTGGGAGAACTGACTTGGGATTTTGTGTTTGTGTTTGCAAATGTTTCGATTTAGCAAGAGTCGCCACCGACTTTTTATTTTATCCTAAGGAAAGGCCAAAAAGCATAGGAAAGACCTTTGAGATGTTTTCTTGGGTTCGGGGAGTAGATTATAGAAAGGGAAGGTATTATCACCCTTTCTATCCATGGTTATCCATGGGCTCTTAGTTACTTGCTTAGATCACTTGCTTTGCATTTTCAATTGTTTGAAATGGTGCTTTGTGTGTGATTTTGATAGATATTTTGAAAAGAGGCCATCGTTGTGGCAACCTTTGTAATGATTCTTGTTTGAATGTATACAAAGGTGTTTTTGTCTTTTGAAAACTTTTCAAGGTTTGAAAGTAGGGTTTTGAAATTGTGTTGTGAAGTGTGTTTTGAAAGTAGCAAGGATGTTTTTTCAAGCTTTTGATCAAGTAATTAGGAGCTATCTACCCTATTTTACTCAAATATTTTTCTTATGTTTTTAACCCTTTTAACATTGTTGTTTCACCATTGTATTTGGTGAGCAACCTTGTGTTAGGATGTTAACGGGACAGACGCGGGTCATCGTATAGACCATGATAGCAATAGTGTCAAGTATCTTTGGAAATTTTCTTGAGGGACTTGATCATTTTGTTTAGGCAACTTTAGATAGCGTCATCGAGGGACTATGATCTTTTATTTTGTTTTTGTTTTGCCGAAGTACTTGACATGCAACCATGGCCCATTTTTTAAGGCAACAAATGGATTGTAACCCTCGGGGTGCAAGTGTGTATTATCTTTGTTTTTCATGCATGTTTATCTTGGATTAGGTCAAACTAATTGTTGATTTTAATTGCATACAAACCCTAGGTCTAAACATGACATAATTGAAAGCTTTTAAATGTGCGAGAGTTTAAATGCTACACTATTACAACATGATATAGGGAGGGGGTACAAATTTGAATTGCGAGTATTTGATAAGAAAATAAATTCTAAGTTATTACAACCATATCGAATGTATAGGCAATATTTAAATGTATAACAATTGAATACAATACAATAAATAAATGTCAAATAAAAGGTATTATGCACAAAATGATTTTTATGTATACAAAAAAGTATTTTTTCAATGTGAAATATAAATAAAATAAAAAAAGGATCAATTTTAATTATTTTTCTATTTTAGGACAAGAAACCCTAATTCTTAATATTATTTATTAGTTATATACAATAATATACCAATTTATACAAAAAATAAAATTATATTATAAAAAATGATATTTTTAATACACAATATTAATAAAAATGAAAATGTGGTATTTTTGTATTTTTTACCTAATTATCTAATAAAATAAAATATATATATATATATATATATATATATATATATATATATATATATATATATATATATATATATATATATATATATATATATATATATATATATATATATATATATATATATATATATATATATATATATATATATATATATATATATATATATATATATATATATATATATATATATATATATATATATATATATATATATATATATATATATATATATATATTAAACATATTAAACATGAAAAATAAAAATTAATTATTTACAAAAAAAATGAATATTTTCAAGAAAATGTTTTCAAATATAAATAAAAATAATAAATGAAAATAAGTATATTTTTTGTATTATTTTTGAGTTTTGTTTAAAAAAAGAGAATAGTTTATTTACATATGTATACTTAATAAAATAAAATAAGTATCAAATAAATATGAAAAAATATAGAAAATTATTTTTGGCATTTTTTATATTTAGACAAAAAATAATAAAGTCAGAATAAAAATAAAAATATCAAAATGATAAATATTTAAATAAATGGGCCAGGGGGGTGTAAACAGAAAATAGGGGTGTTAGAAGTGAAAACAAACAGGCCCAGCCCATCCAAACTTCTTCTTCTTCCTCTTGTTCACAAAACACGCGCTTCTGTGCATCAATGGCTAACTCCTGATTCTTTGATTTTTTGACAAAACTCATAACATGAACATTGTAGAGAATTAAACAACGAATTCAACCATATAAAAAACTTGGATTAACTCTCAAAGACCAGAGAGAATTTCTCTGGCCCTAATTTCTAACCTAGTTTTCTCAGAAAGTTCATGAGTGAAATTCTCTCTGCACGATTAATGTAAATGAAAACTAAGCATATGTATGGCTTCAGGGCTATGAGTACAACATATTTCATTCACAAACCTAAGCCTAACCATTCCTAAATAGGGAGATAGAAGTCCATGAAATACCTGTTTCAGTTGACTTCGAGCTGGACAATACAGCAACCTTCAATGGTGTTTGAGCTTCTCTTGAGCTTGCCTGAGGTCCAAGGAAGCTTCTCCAATGCTTGGCTTGCTTTGAACAACTTGAATCGAGCTGTAGAGCTCAACCTGCAGAGCTTTAAAATGAAAATGGAAAAGTGTGTTAGAGGTGTTACAGCTTGCAATGGGGGCCTGGGATAGTTCAGGTGAGTTGATTGGAAGGTGTTTGAACTATCTTTGGACAAAACGCACGATGAAATTTTGTTGTGGCTTGCAAAATGTAGAACCTACCCTGTTTTGCAGAAAAATAGTGATTCTGAGTATGAAGAGGTTTGAGTGATGAAAGGGTCGTGTTTTGGGCTTGTTGGGAGGTATGGAACTTGTCTACAATGTTTGTCTAAGCTTGTGTTAACAGATATGTGAGATTGCTTATGTTTGGCCACTTTTCTTCTTTTTCAAGCAAGAGTGTGTCCTCTCCCAATGCAGGCCTGCACAAGCCCTAAATCATGCTTCACCTTTTGCTCTTGGTTACTGGAATTAGTGGACTTGATCTTGCCTGAAAGATCTGGCCCCATGCCTCAAGGATTTGGTTTTGACATAAAGTGAAGTTTAGGCAAAAATGGCATTATTGCTTTTTCCTTTTAAAGCTTAAACTAATGTATAATGCCCTAATGACCAAGGCAATACATTAACTCAATGGATATGCATTAAATTAAGGAGTACAAATTGGTTTTGAGGCCTGTAATGGTGAACCAAGCTAGCTAGATCAGAATTGCAAATTGGTATGAACATGTATTGGCCATGGACAAAAGTGAGTTTTTGCCAACTTCAAGCATTCGATTCTCTCTAACCACAAGGGTGTTTGAGGAGTTCTTGGACAATTTAGAAATCTTGGAACATGTACTACAATACATCTTTAAAATACAACTTGAAATCCCAAGTGTAACTATGTGAAAAATGGCCAAGAACATGGGTCAAAATCTTGCCTAGATTAGGGCAAATTTTCCCTAAGTTAAAAGTTTTAGGTACCCTTGTTCCAAAACTCATAACTTGAGATACAAGCTTCTTTTGAGAAAAATTTGTGAATCAAAGTTGTATACTTTGTGATGGACTACAACTTTCATGTCGCAAGTTTTGTTTGAATCCATTTGCATTTTGGTGAAAAAGTGGGACAAAGTTAGGAAAAAATAAGAAAATTTCATAACTTAGAAAATTTCTAAGTTATGAAATTTTTCCGTTTTAAACCCTAATTTGCATTTTTGGGCTTCTTGATGAACAAGTTTCATAATTTGACATGTCTTGATGAAAAATAACTCTTGGCACTTGATTTTGACCAAAAAGTCAAAGTTTGACTTTTCAATGTACAATCAAATTTTGATCAGTTGCCTGAAAAATTCATTTGTCAACCCTATGCAATTGAGATCTTCTGAACTTGTTGAATGGGCCAAGGCAATTTCATTGAGTCCTTGTGTTCATGGTTGAGCTTAATTTTCCATTGGTTAGGTCAAACAGTCAAAAATTGCCTTTGTACAGTCAAAACCCTAAAAAATGACCATTTTACCCTTTTGGTGATCTGATCAAATTTCTTGTAGAATTGTGATCCAAACTTGATCAAATGGTTCATATGAGTTCATAATGTTGATGTGGGTCAAATTTCATGAGGTTTGACTATCAATTGGCCATAGTTGACTTTTTTTCCAATACAATTGATTTTAGGTCAACTGTCCAATTGACTGGGCAAAAATTTGACTCAAGGCTTGAAACTTGGTAGGGATAAACTTGTGAGTCCAACATGAAGTATGAAATTCCATTTGGGTATTGTGGGTCAAAACATCCTTGTGCAAACTCAAACCCTAATTTAGGTCAACCGTGCAAGTAAATGTCTTGAGCAGAGCAAACTCTAGCTTGATCTTCAGTTCTAAGAGTCTTGTGATGAGAAAATGTTGATGAAATGGGAGGGAAAATTTTGGGGTACAACAGTTGCCCCTGTTCAATCTTCTTGAACCTGAGGAGTTAGATTGGCAAGTTTGCCTTTCGTGACTCGAAGGTAAAAGAGGATTGGACACTAGAGTGCCCGTAAATTTGCACACATAAAAACATGGCTGAAGAAATGGGCTTAAAGATGCCATTTGGAGATGGTAGAATCTTGCTGGAGACGGGCTTAAAGATTCCGTCCAAGAATGTTTGTTGAATTGCAGTGTCGTAGGTCGGAAGAATGAGCATCAAAATGGTATCCGTGTTTGGGATGCCATTGAACTGTATCTGGAGACTGAGTCTGTATGAGCAAAAGAATGGCGACCGTGTCTGGCGCGTATCTGGACTGTGTCTGAAGTTGAGACCTGTATGAGTAGTAGAATGACCGCCGTGTCTGGGGTGTATTCGTACTGTAACTGGGATTTGAATAAGTGACAGAATGATTTCCGTGGTGACTACATTGGGGAGAGTCAAACTGCTGATGTAAGAACCAGAATGGCATCCGTGTATGGAGTGTATCTGAACCTGTAGTTGATAGTTGAATCTGAATGAGAGATAGAATGGCTGCCGTGTCTGGAGCGTATCTAGTCTGTATCTGATTACTGAAGTCTGAATGAGTAGTAGAATGACTGCCGCGTCTGGGGTGTATCCATACTGTATTTTGACTTGAAGTTCTGAATGAGTAATAGAATGACCGCCGTGTCTAGGGTGTATCCATACTGTATCTGAATAATTGTTAACAATGGCCTTTTAATCTTATCCTGAAAAGGGTAAAATGTTAGCTAAAACACGAAGTTATATTGCATGATATGTATGATGCAATGAATTGTAATCCATGTTCATGATATATGGATGTAATGGTTATGCATGTAAGCTGAGTAGCTGTCTTGCTGAGAAAGATAAAATCATGGATAGCTGGAGATAATGACATCTTTGACTACTGCCGGGGAAGATAAATCTACGACCGAAGCTAGGGATTCCAAAAACTTTGATTGTTGAAGATGAAAAATCCTTGTTGACTTTCCTGGGATATTGGGGAAACTCTGAAAATCTCTTATGGGGAATTGAAGCCTTGGAGAAATGGGACCAAGAATCTTCGATCTTGCTGGGAGATAAATCTGTGGGGGAAATACTCATCATTCTGGCTCCACTGGGGAATAAGATTTAGATTAAACTGGCTCCACTGGGGATCTTTGAAGTTTTAACTCCACTGGGGAAATCAGGAGCCTGGGTTGTGCGCCATTCTACTGGGGAATCATCCTAACGGTAGGGGAAATTGAGGGAATTTGATCGGTTGGAAATTTGACTTTGTTGGGGAAGGAGGTTTAGATTATTCTGGCTCCGCTGGGAATCGGGAGTTTGAACTCTGATGGGAACGTTGAAACTTAACTCTACTGGGGAATCCAGTTTGAAATGTACTAGCTTCGTCGGGGGATCCTGAAGCTTAACTCCGTTGGGGACATGTACTATGAGGTTTTTGTGGATCTGAATGATGTCTTGTAAGGGACTTGTTCTGGAATGGCACAAAGATACCTTCCTACCCCCTTAACCTATCAGTAATTATCCTTTTTCAATTTCTCTTTTCTTGCAAGTAATGATTATATTCAAATGCATATGCCTATTTAACAAAACACTGGATGTTTTCAAATAAAACATAAGTGTAAAAAAAAGAAAAAGGAAAGGCAAACAAATTTCTGCACTTTGAAGTATATTTGTTTTAATTTTTGGTAAGTATCTTTGTACAAAGGAGACAAACATCCTAGTAAGAGAATGTTGTCGTGAAAATTGAGAAAAATTTATACAAAAAAGAAAGATGGCTATGTGCAACAATTCCATGGGGTTCCCATTCTGCTATAGCCTTCACAACTCTGAGTATTTGTCCATTCGTTGCTTCATCCGTAGATGATTGGATTGATCAGAAGCTTGGAGCTTGTTGGTGAAGAGATTGTTCTTAAAGTGATCCGACGAGACATAGTCATACGCTTTAATTCCCTAACTTTTGCCTAGACCGCCCTTTTGGGTTTTCAGTCCACCGGGAAACCCTTTTTTGCCCAAGTCGCCCTTTCGAGTTTTCGACTTGCCGGGTGTACAAATTTTTTGTTTCATCCCTAATTTTTGCCTGAACCGCCCTTTCGGGTTTTCGGTTCACCGGGATGCCCATTTTTGCCCAGTCGCCCTTTCGGGTTTTCAACTTGCCGGGTTGTTTTATGCGTAGTATCTTTTGACTATGTCTGCGTTTGCAGGATGCGGCAAATCGTCACTGTCCATGGTGGTCAGAATCATTGCCCCACCAGAAAAGATGCCCTTGATCACAAATGGCCCTTCGTAAGTAGGAGTCCACTTGCCCCTGGGATCACTTTGTGGCAAGATGTTCCGCTTGATTACAAGATCTCCGACTTGATATACTTGGCGCCTGACTTTCTTGTTGAAAGCCTTGATCATGCGTTTTTGATACGCCTGACCATGACAAACAACACTAAGTCGCTTCTCGTCGATCAAATCGAGTTGATCAAGCCGGGTCTAAATCCAATCGTCTTCACTCAAACCGACGTCCTTCATAATGCTTAAAGAAGGAATCTGAACTTCCATAGGCAAAACAACCTCCATGCCATATACTAAAGAAAATGGGGTTGCCCCTGTTGAAGTACGTGCCGTGGTACGATATCCATGTAGAGCAAAAGGTAACATCTCATGCCAGTCTTTGTAGGTGACTGTCATCTTTTGAATGATCTTCTTGATATTTTTGTTCGCGGCTTCAACAACACCGTTCATCTTCGGCCGATAGGGAGATGAATTGTGATGATAAATCTTGAACTGTTCGCATAGAGCGGTGATCATAGTATTGTTCAAATTTGTACCGTTGTCTGTGATAATCCTATCAGGGATACCATACTGACATATGAGGTTCTGCTTGATGAAGCGGGAAACCACACTCTTTGTAACAGAGGCGTAGGAAGCTGCTTCGACCCACTTGGTAAAATAATCAATAGCGACCAAGATGAAGCGATGTCCATTGGATGTCGTAGGCTTGATCTCTCCAATCATGTCGATTCCCCACATTGCGAATGGCCAAGGAGCTGTTAGCACGTTGAGAGGAACAGGAGGAATATGTACCTTGTCAGCATAGACTTGGCATTTGTGGCAAGTACGGGAATGTTGATGACAATCCGCTTCCATGGTAGACCAGTAGTAGCCTGCCCTTAGAATCTTTTTAGCCATCGTATGTTTGCTTAAGTGGGTGCCAAAGGTGCCACTATGTATTTCAGTCATGATCAACTCTGCTTCAACCTTGTCCACACAACAAAGTAGAACACAATCATGGTTGCGCTTATAAAGGATACCATTGCTTAGGCAGAACTTGGCAGCAAACCTCCTTAAGAAATTTTTGTCATTGACGGAAGCTCCTTCAGGGTATTCTCGAGTCTGGAGATACCTTTTGATTTCAGGAAACCAGGGTTGTTCCACTACTTCTTCGGTATTAATCTCATGACAGTGCGCAGGTTCTTCCATTCGCTCGATGGTGATTTGGGGAGCCTCATTATCCCAGTTGAGTTTAAACATAGAAGACATTGTAGCTAGAGCATCTGCTAGCTGATTTTCTTCTCGCGGAAAATGCTCGAAGGTAATCTGCTCGAAATGAGGCAACAATGTCAAGACATGTTCTTTATATGGGATAAGATTAGGATGTTTGGTGTCCCACTCTCCTTTGACTTGACTGATAACGAAAGCTGAGTCCCCAAATACGACCAAAGATTTGATTCCCAAGTCTATAGCAGCCTTGAGACCAAAGATGCAAGCTTCATATTCAGCCATGTTGTTGGTACAGCTGAAACAAAGTCGGGCAGTGAAGGGTGTATGGCAACCTTCCCAAGAAATGAGTACTGCACCGATACTGTTGCCAAGTGCATTTGAAGCACCATCAAAGTACAGGGTCCATCGGGATCCTTGTTCAGGTCTGTCATACGGTCTGTTACCTTTGATGTTGTCCAAAGTCATGATGTCCTCGTCAGGGAAGTCAAATCTCATAGATTGATAATCTTCGACGGCTTGATGAGCTAGGTGGTCAGCTAGTACACTCCGTTTTATAGCTTTTTGGGTAGTATACTGGATGTCATACTCAGTCAGGATCATCTTCCATCTAGCGATTCTTCCAGATAAAGTCGGCTTCTCGAAGATATACTTGATCAGATCCATCTTGGAAATCAGCAAAGTGGTATGAGTCAACATATACTGCCTTAGTCGGCGAGCAGCCCATACCAAAGCGCAACAAGTTTTCTCGAGCAGCGATTAGCGAGTCTCACAGTCGGTAAACTTTTTGCTAAGGTAATAAATGGCATGCTCTTTTCGACCAGACTCGTCATGTTGGCCCAACACGCACCCCATTGAGTTATCCAAAACAGTCAGATACATGATCAACGACCTTCCTTCGACGAGTGGCATTAGAATAGGAGGTTCTAGTAAGTACTCCTTGATCTTATCAAAGGCAACTTGACAATCATCATTCCATTCAATTACCTGATCTTTCTTCAACAGTTTGAAAATTGGCTCGCAGGTAGATGTCAGGTGAGAGATGAACCTCGCAATATAATTCAAGCGTCCCAAGAATCCTCTAAACTCCTTTTTGGTACGGGGGGCAAGCATTTCTTGTATAGCTTTTACTTTAGCTGGATCAACCTCAATGCCCTTGTTGCTGACAATAAATCCCAGAAGTTTACCAGATCTAACTCCAAAAGTGCACTTGCTTGGATTCATTCTGAGTTTATACTCTTTCAGCCTGGAAAACAGCTTTTGCAAATGACTAAGGTGTTCTTCTTCTGTCTGTGATCGAGCTATCATGTCGTCTACGTAAACTTCGATCTCATGATGTATCATATCATGAAACAAAGCTACCATGGCGCGTTGATAAGTTGCCCTTGCGTTCTTCAGTCCGAACGGCATCACCTTGTAGCAGAAAGTACCCCACTGCGTGACAAAGATAGTTTTCTCCATGTCCTCGGGGGCCATTTTAATATGGTTGTAGCCTGAGAATCCGTCCATGATGGAAAAAACCTTGTGTTGAGCTGTGTTGTCAACCAAGATGTCGATATGTGGCAGCGGAAAATCATCCTTAGGGCTGGCCCTGTTCAAGTCCCGATAGTCCACACACATTCTGACCTTGCCGTCCTTTTTGGGTATGGGCACAATGTTAGCAACCCATTGTGGATAGGTTGTAACAGCCAGAAAGCCAGCGTTAAATTGCTTCATTACCTCAGCCTTAATCTTTTCAGATATGTCAGGCCTCATTCGGCGAACCTTTTGCTTGATCGGTGGACAGTATTCTCTTGTAGGGAGAAGGTGAACCACAATATCTGTGTCTAACCCCGGCATGTCTTCATAAGACCAGGCGAAGATTTCAACATACTCATTCAACAGCTGCACTAAGCGCTCCTTGACACTCGGTTCCAGGTTGGCACCCACTTTTACTTCCTTCATGTCTTCCTCTGTCCCTAAGTTGATGGTTTCTCGCAACTCTTCATGAGGCAGAATGGCCCTCTCTTCTTGTTGCAAAAGTCTGGCTAACTCTCCCGGCACTTCACAATCTTCGTTAACTTCGTACTCGGCCTGATTGACCAAATCTTCAGAGTTATCGAAGGCTAAAGCAGAATAGTCACCCGTGGAATCCAGAGTGGATGGGTACCTGCATTTGTGAGTGTGGGTGTGTGTAAGGGATAGCCATCCTTAAACAAACAAAAATGCAAAAGGAAATAAAATGAACACAACAGTTTATAGATAAAAAAACGTCCAATGATTCATTAAAACAAGGCATATGATTATGAAGAAAATCAAGCCCTTACAAATGGACCTACATGCCCCGGGCAAGGCATGAAGTGAAAATAGTGTGCAAATTGTTTAGTTATTACAGACCATAAAAAATGGGAAATTGTTCAAAGATAAAATTATTGGTTGATAAAGGTGATAGGAACAAAATCCTTTGCTTCCCAATTGCTCAAACCCCCTTCGACGGTCGGGAAGATCCAATCTTCAAAGTGGCTCTCTTCACCTTCATCTTCTACAACATTAATTCTGTGATGAGTGATCCTTACGGGTGGCCCTCCAGTCTTGGAACGACGCATAGCCTTTTGTCCTGCAGCTGTAAACCCTAGTCCAAATTTGTCCGTCTTATGGGGAAAATTAGGCAATTGCCCCCATGCTGTACTTTTCCCTTCTTTGATCACTGCCTCTGCATCCTTGAGAGAGGCCATCCTAGATACGTGCTTGGGAGCAATAGGCACCTCAACCATTGTCTTCGCAACTGCTACCTCGAGAGAAACTTCCTCAAAATGCTGGAAAGGCGTTTCGATGAACTCGCCATCCAGCTCCACATAACGGAAGGAATTGAGATGACTGATCATGTACTCTTCCTCTCCGTGCATAGTTATAATCTTACCCTTAACAGGATATTTCAACATCTGGTGCAAAGAGGAGGTAACAGCCCCAGCATAATGGATCCATGGTCTTCCTAGCAAACACGAGTATGACAGACGGATGTCCATTACGTAGAAGGTGGAGTTGAACACTTCGGTGCCTATCTTGATAGGAATATCAACCTCTCCATGAACCATTCTCTTGGAACCATCGAAAGCCCTAACGACGATGTTACTAGGTTTGAGGGTCAAACCTTCGCAATCCAAACGGTATAAGGCCTTCTTTGGCAACTGTGATCGGTGGATCTGGAACTGACTGTTTAACGCTGGTTTCGCGAAATGTCGCGGTAAGCAAGAGTCGCCACCGTCTTTTATTTTCTCCAATATGGAAAGGACAAAAGCACAGAAAAATTCCTTATTGAGATTAGCTCTCGGTTCGGGAGGTAGATTTATAGAAAGGGAAGGTGTTAGCACCCTTTCTATCCATGGTTATCCATGGGCTCTTAGATACTTGCTCATTTGTGTTTTCAAAATTGTTTATTTTCTTTTCAAGTGTGGGAGTGAGTTTGAAAAAAGTTCCGTTTAAAATTTCAGTTCGACTCTTGTATCAGTCCTCAAGAGTGTTTGAAAAGTTGTTTTTGAAAGCTTTTTGCAAAGTGTCGGTGTGAAAAGAAGTTTTTGATTTGTTTTGAGTTAGAGAAAGTATCTACGAGTCATCTACCTACCCTAAGGAATTAGTCTGTGTAAATGTCCTTGAGGTAGTGCCATCCCACCATTGAGAGGTAGGTAGCACCACCGTTGGAGGTATTCGGGTCAATTCGAGGGTTAGGGACAGTGTGGTCACCGAGCAATAGTAAGATACCTTAGAAGCTACCCTTATGCCATTGATCTTTTTATTCCGAGGCAACCGTTTCGAGGCAACTTGTTTCGAGGCAACCGTTTCGAGGCAACTAGATCAATGGAACATAAGGACTCACTAAGACGTCCTGTACTCGACGACCACGTTTCGAGGGGCAAGGCAACAGTGTGATCACCAGAGCAACAGTAGGATACCTTAGAAGCTACCCTTATGCCATGTTCATGTACATAAGGACTTACTAAGACGTCCTGTACTCGATGACCACCTTTCGAGGGGCAAGGCAACAGTGAGGCGTACCCTAAGAGTGGTGTGTGAATTGTGTGTCATTTTCAGTTTATTATTTGTCTTGTCATGCATTGGTGATCTACGTTTTGATTTTATTTTTGGGCATTCATTCTTTCATGTGATTGTTAACAATTAAAAGGTGCGGGAATTTAAAGTGCGGAAAAGATAAAGGTTCTACGCTATTACAAAGGCGCGGGTCTACATCGCCAAATTAATCCAGACCCGATTTAAAATAAAACGCAGAAAATAAATGCCTAATTAACTGTTACAGGGCTTTGGGGCAAATACATTACATTCATAAAAAAGAAATAAAAATAAATGCGCGAATGGAAATAAGAATCGAGTGCGAGGGCGTTGGACCCTTTAAAGAAATTAAAAATGAAATTATTAAATTAATTAAATTAAATAAAGGAACGGGCTTATTTTTTTATGTATTTTTGTATTTATGACATTAAAGAAAATTAAATTGGAATTTAAAAGTTACATAATTCTAATTCTAATTATTTTTTAATTTATTAAAGAAAATTGTCTAAAGTTAAACCTAATTTAAACCTAGTTGATTAATTACAAGTATTTACAAAATTAATTAATGGTTAATAATAATTATAATAAGAAAATAAAAATATTTAATTAAAAAAAGATAAAAATGTGCTAAATACCTATTTTTTAGTTATTGAAGAAAAAAAAACATTTAAAGTTAACAACCTAAAATTAAAACTAAATTAATTATGGAATTTATTTACAAAAAGAGTTATTGATGAATTAAATTAAAATAAAACATATTTTTATATTTTATGATTTTCTGATTTTTTTTTGTTTTATGAAAATAGTTTTGATGAATTAATTAGAAATAATAAAAACAAAATAAAAAAAAGAATGAAAAGAAAGGAAATAAAAATGCAAACTGTGGGGGGTGTTGACCCCAATTGAGGAGGTGGTTTTGATGAATCAAGCCTAGTTGAATGAGGCCTTTTTCTGACTTTTTGAATCACATGCCTACGCGTTGACTGGAGTATTCCATGGACTCTTGGTTCTTGGCCACTGGATGGATCATCAGGGACACATGGCAAGCAGAGGCGTTGGATGTATGGTGGTCATTAGGATGGAAACTGCATGGGAACTAGTTAAACAAAATAATAGAAGTAATGTGAGGGGACCTGGGATTCGAACCCAGGTCCTAGTGTTTACCAGCCAACGCCTTAACCAATTGAACTATCAACGCGCTTTGTATATAAGATAAGAAACAAATAATATAAAATAAAATGGACATTAGTGTTATAAAATAAAAAAAAGGCGCTGGATTCAAACCAGCCACTCACGCCATGCCACGCAATCATCGTCCCCAATTGTACCTGTAATGAAAATGAAATAGCGGGGGTTTCAAACCCCCCCAAAGCAATGTCCATAGAAAATAGCGAATAGCTCAGGGTGGAAAAGAAATTAGGCGCGATGGTTCAATTCCATTCAGTGGAAGGTGCTGATTTTAATGGTAGGGGTCTTAGGGTCCAATTGTTCCAGATATACAAAGCCCTAAAATTTGAACTCTGAAACCCTAAACAATGGCCATGGTGAAATCGCGTACAGGCTTGGAAAACTCGATTAAACCATGCTATCAGCTTCAAAACAGTCACATTAGTCCAAATCCATGATCAAAGATGACAAATACAACATGAATAATAAAATGCGAATATCAAAAATTTCAAGGAAAATTGGACTTGGTTATACCTGTTCTTTGCGTTTAAAGGTCTGAATTTGATTGCTATCGCTTCCTTAGGATGTCAGCAACGTGTTTGGATGAGGATGAGAGTCTGAAACGAGCTCTAGAGGTGTTTTCAGTTTTGAAAATTTTTGGCAAAAATGTGAGTTTGCTTATGTGCTTTGGGCGCAGCTTAGGTCTCAATGTTGTGTCTGATCACTTGCATAGGCCTTATGTAACATGTTTTGATCAAAGTTATAGCCTCATAATGCCTTGCCTTCATGTTCAAGATTCTCCATAAACCTCCATTAACAACCTTCCATTTTTGAACCATTTTTTGAATTCTTACTCCATTTGGCCTCTTGCACGAATTTGGCACATGCATAATGGTAATTCAAGGTCCATCAAAGTCAGATATCCTCCTTAATTAACCTTTTTAATTTTCCTTTGATTTTATAAGATTTAAAATTAATTAAATCCAATAAAATCAATAACAAATGAAAAAATTAATTTAAAAATTTGAAATAAAAGGTGGGACACGTGGGAAGCATGGCCAAGCTAATTCAAGTGGAAAAAGTGGGCCCCTTTTGTCAAAAATGAAGTTTCAAGGATAAATGATTTTGGCCATTTCACAAAAATTTCCCAACTTCTTCAATGTATATCTTGCTCAATCTTTAAGCTTTGATCATGTTCTTGGACATTTTGGAAAGGTCTTGAAGTCCTCTAACCAATGTCTGTGGTACCATGTCATTTTGATTTACCAATATCATGTTATGGTCTTTGACTTAAAGTCCCTTTTTGTTGACTTTTGAAAATGACCTATAATGTTGAAATTGATAACTTTTTGTGAGAGCATTTCTTGGACTTGGAGTGTGAAGATGAGTTGTAGGAAATGTCTTCCCCTTCAAGATGAGCATTGGATGGAATTTTTCTGATGAACCATGAAAAAGTTATGCCTTGGTCAAGTTACAGTTGACTTTTCAGTTGTCCAAAAATAAAAACTTTTGACACCTTGATGATTTTTGAGCCATTCTTGTGAAATCATGATCAAGTATTGATCAAATGATGTTTGTGGCTTCAAAATTAGATGTTGACCAAAAATTTTGACTTTTGACTGCCAAATGACCATTTTGCCCCTACAGTTGACTGTTGAGCAATTAGGGTTTTTTGACTGTGCAACTTGACCTTGTGAGCCTTGAAACTTGACATGTAGGTGCTTGACAATGTTTATAGGCATAGGAGACTTGATTGAGCTCTTGAAAACTTCAACTTCCTTGCAAGAACCAAAACCCTAGTTTGACTGTCTTAGGAGGATGGTTTGACTGTGTGGCCCTTGAGTAAACTTGAACCAATTGTGGATGATTCTTCTCAAAACTTTGAAGATTATGGGAGGGCAAATTTTGGGGTACAACAGTTGCCCCTGTTCAATCTTCTTAGACCTGAGGATGTAGATTGGCTTGTGTGCCTTTCGTGATCCGAGGGTGGAAGATGATTGAACACTAGAGTGCCCAGAAATTTGCACTCACATAGTAGAGTATCAGCAGTGTGATAGCGGGAATGGGCTTACAGATGCCATTTGGAGAGGTGGCGGATAGGAGGATGGGCTTATAGATGCCATCTGGAGGTGTCGATCGCATAATAGATTCCTTAGTGAGAACTTGCGTATCTGAGAAAGAAAGAAAATTACCTGGTCTGTTACAGGAGTTGACTTTCAAACTCTTTATGTAGACGTGCCCTGGCTGGATACAGGAATCGAATCTTTAAACTCTTCAGACGTGCCCTGTCAAGATACAGGAATCGAGTCTGGAAATGTAGTCGTCAACAGATACGCCCTGGCAGGATACAGGAATCGGATCTTCGAACTCTTCAGACGTGCCCTGTCAAGATACAGGAATCGAGTCTGGTACTGTAGTCGTCAACAGATACTCCCTGGCAAGATACAGGAATCGGATCTTCGAACTCTTCAGACGTGCCCTGTCAAGATACAGGAATCGAGTCTGGTACTGTAGTCGTCAACAGATACTCCCTGGCAAGATACAGGAATCGGATCTTCGAACTCTTCAGATGTGCCCTGTCAAGATACAGGAATCGAGTCTGGTACTGTAGTCGTCAATAGATACTCCTTGGCAAGATACAGGAATCGGATCTGGAATCACGACAGTTGATAGCAATTATCTTTGTATTAACTTTTGTCCTGTAAAGACAAAACGTTAGTTGTATGTGATGTCATGATGTATGACATGCGAGGTGTTCTCAGAATGAATGGGATTGTATGTTCATGATGCGTATATGCATGCTATAATGTATGAAGATGTGTTGTTATGAATGTATGTTTTCGTCTAGGAAAATAAATCCTTGACGGGTGCCGGGAAGTCACATCCTGGGCTGATGTTAGAGAATAGTGTTTCCACTAGGGAGTGATGGTTGCAAGAATAAACCGGTAGGAGAAGATGACTCCGTTGGGGAATAAACTTGGCGAATGGATTACTCTGCGGGGAGAAAATTATTCTAGCGATCTGGCTGGGGAACAATACTCTGTGGGGAGAGAGGTACTCTTGTTAAGATGTTGGTAGTAACTTCGCTGGGGATACCGTCGTTATATTGGAAGTTTTAATAGACTCCACTGGGGATAAGAAGACTTCGCGGAGGACGATCTTTCCGTGGCTTTTGGCTGAGGATAACCCAGTTATAAGCTCTGGTGGAGCATAACCTTTGAATAAAGTCGGGAGAAGTATTCGTGCTCCGTAGGGGATAAGCTTCCAGAATCTACTGGGGATAAGCTTACTGCTGGGGAGATGGAGTGAACTTTCCTGGGGAAATTTTGAGATGTACTGGAAGTAACTCCACTGAATGTCTGACATGCCGCCGGGGAACAATCTTTAGATCAAGACTGTCGGGGATGCTTGTTAGGAATGCTCGTACATTGCGCTGGGGAATGTTGGGATCTGCTGGGGATAATCCAACTTCCTTAAGGATGATGGTATAGCTTGGGGAGAGTGCATTGACTTGCTGGTTTACTCTCTGGGGAATTAAGGTATATTGGTTATGTTCTTTGGCTGAACCTACCTTGATACCTTGGTGGACAGAACAATTAGATCGCTTAGACCACTCATCATTGCCCCTGTTTCTAGTGTTACCTGTAATTAATCCTTTGTTTCGTATGCAAATATTTATGAGTTAGCAGTTATTGTCAAATGCATATATCACAAATTGAACCTTGGACGTCCTTCACAAAACAAAACAGAAAAGGCAAATAATTGGCAATTTTAACTGAAAAGCGTATTTGTATTGATTTTTGAATTGCCTGTAAATAGGCGTTTATGTACAAGAGGCTGACGTCCTAGTAAGAGAACGCCGCCGAATAAGAGTTTATACAAATTTGTACAAAGGAAAATAAAACAGCTGTGTGAAAAGAATAATCCCACTAGGTTCCAACTCTGCTATCACCTTTATGTCTTCGAGCGTCTCATCACTTGATGACCTAGCTGAAGATGAAGCTGATTGATCAATGCCGTCTGAACTTGATATTGATACCGGATTCCGGATACAAAGTGATCAAATGAGACATAGTATTACGCTTTATCCCTAACTTTTGCCTGGACCGCCCTTTCGGGTTTTCAGTCCACCGGGATACCCATTTTTGCCCAAGCCGCCTTTTCAGGTTTTCGACTTGCCGGGTGTACCGATTTTTTCATTTCATCCCTCATTTTGCCCGAACCCTTTTGGTTCGCCGGGAAGCCCTAATTTTTGCCTAGGTATGTCAACCTAGCGGGTCTTTTTTCATGCGTAGTATCTTTTTACTATGTCTGCATTGGCGGGGTGAGGAAGGTCGTCACCATCCATGGTGGTTAGAATCATGGCTCCTCCTGAGAACACATGTTTAACCACAAATGGCCCTTCGTACGTAGGGGTCCATTTGCCCCTTGGATCACTCTGAGGAAGGATGATACGTTTGATTACCAGATCCCCAACTTGATACTCTTGTGGTCTGATCTTTTTGTTAAATGCCCTGATCATCCATTTTTGATACGTCTGACCATGACAAATAGCAGCAAGTCTCTTTTCGTCAATTAGGTTTAGCTGATCAAGTCGTGTCTGGATCCAATCATCTTCACTCAGGTCTGCATCCTTCATTATCCGGAGAGAGGGTATCTGCACTTCGATCGGTAAGACTGCCTCCATACCGTAGACCAAGGAGAAAGGAGTTGCCCCGGTTGACGTCCTTGCTGAGGTACGGTACCCATGAAGAGCGAACGGTAACATCTCGTGCCAATCTTTATAGGTCACTGTCATCTTCTGCACAATTTTCTTAATGTTTTTATTCGCTGCTTCTACAGCCCCATTCATCTTCGGTCGGTAAGGCGAAGAGTTGTGGTGCTGTATTTTAAATTGCTCGCAGAGCTCAGTGATCATCTTGTTATTGAGATTGGTACCGTTGTCCGTAATGATCCTTTCGGGGACGCCGTATCGACAGATCAGATTATGCCGAATGAATCGTGCCACGACATTCTTGGTTACCGTAGCGTAGGAAGCTGCTTCAACCCACTTTGTAAAGTAATCAATCGCTACAAGGATGAAGCGATGCCCGTTAGATGCCGTAGGTCTGATCTCACCGATCATATCAATGCACCACATTGCAAAAGGCCAAGGTGCAGTCAGGACATTCAGAGGAACTGGAGGAACATGCACCTTATCAGGATAAATCTGGCACTTGTGACACGTCCGAGAATGTTGGTAACAATCAGCTTCCATTGTGGACCAGAAATACCCTTCCCGAAGGATTTTCTTAGCCATAGTGTGTCCACTGGAATGTGTTCCGAAGGTCCCTTCATGTAGCTCTTCCATGATCCTTTCTGCTTCAGTCTTATCCACACAACGCAGTAAGATCGAATCATGGTTTCGCTTATACATAATGCCGTTGCTAAGGAAGAACTTCGCTGCGAACCTTCTCAGAAACTTCTTATCGTTGACAGATGCACCTTCAGGATACTCCTGAGCTTCCAAAAATCTCTTCACCTCATGGTACCAAGGTTTCTCAGTCACCAACTCAGTCTCAAGATCGCAACAGTATACTGGTTCGTCCAGTTTCCAGATGATGATCCGGGGAGCCTCATTGTCCCATTTGACTTTGAACATGGAAGACATCGTAGCTAACGCGTCCGCCAACTGATTCTCCTCTCTTGGGAAATGTTCAAAGGTTATCTCTGTGAAATGGGGGATCAATGTCAACACACATTCTCTGTAAGGAATAAGATTCGGATGTTTCGTATCCCACTCCCCTTTGATCTGATTGATCACGAGAGTGGAATCTCCGAAGACACTCAGAAACTTGATCCTTAAGTCAATCGCAGCTTGGAGACCCATGATGCATGCCTCATACTCCGCCATGTTGTTGGTGCAGTTGAAACATAGTCGGGCAGTGAGTGGAGTATGAGTGCCTTGAGGGGATATGATCACAGCGCCGATACCGTTACCCAAAGCGTTGGAGGCTCCGTCAAAGTGCATAGACCACCGGGATCCTTCCTCAGGTCCTTCATCCGGTCCAGGTACTTCATAATCAGTCACTATCATGATACTCTCATCTGGAAACTCGAAGTTCATTGACTGATAGTCGTCTACTGCCTGATGTGCCAAGTGGTCTGCCAGTACACTTCCTTTGATGGCTTTCTGAGTTGTGTACTGGATGTCGTATTCTGTCAAGATCATTTGCCATCTTGCTATTCTCCCAGACAGAGCAGGCTTTTCAAATATGTACTTTATCGGATCCATCTTTGAGATCAAAAAGGTAGTGTGAGTCAGCATATACTGTCTCAGCCGGCGAGCAGCCCATACCAAAGCGCAGCAAGTTTTCTCGAGCAGTGAGTATCGGGTCTCACAGTCGGTAAACTTTTTGCTAAGGTAATAAATGGCGTGCTCTTTTCGGCCAGACTCGTCATGCTGCCCCAGCACACACCCCATTGAGTTGTCAAGTACTGTCAGTTATAGTATCAGAGGTCTCCCTTCAACCGGTGGCATAAGAATGGGTGGGTCTTGGAGATACTCTTTGATTCTGTCAAAAGAGGCCTGACATTCATCATTCCAATGTACTACCTGATCTTTCTTCAGCAGCTTGAAGATTGGCTCACAGGTAGCAGTTAGGTGCGAGATGAATCGAGCAATGTAATTCAGGCGTCCTAGAAAGCCTCTGACCTCTTTCTCTGTCTTAGGAGCTGGCATTTCTTGAATAGCTTTAACCTTGGCAGGGTCCACTTGAATACCCTTATCACTTACAACGAAGCCTAGCAGCTTTCCAGATCTAACCCCGAAGGTGCACTTGTTCGGGTTCAACCTCAGCTTGTACAGTTTCAGACGGTCAAACAATTTCTGCAGATGATCAAGGTGTTCTTCCTCAGTTTGGGACCTTGCAATCATGTCGTCAACATATACTTCTATCTCATGATGGATCATGTCATGAAATAAAGCAACCACGGCGCGTTGGTAGGTTGCCCCAGCGTTTTTCAGTCCGAAAGGCATGACCTTGTAGCAGAAGGTGCCCCACTGAGTAACAAAAGTAGTCTTTTCCATGTCTTCAGGAGCCATCTTGATCTGATTATACCCTGAAAAACCATCCATGAAAGAGAACACCTTGTGCTGAGCAGTATTATCAACCAGAACGTCAATGTGAGGTAGGGGAAAGTCATCTTTGGGGCTGGCCCTGTTCAGATCCCTGTAGTCAACACACATTCGGACCTTACCGTCTTTCTTAGGTACTGGCACCACGTTGGCAACCCACTGAGGGTAAGAAGTCACTGTAAGAAACCCGACATCAAACTGTTTCATAACCTCATCTTTGATTTTCTCGGACATCTCTGGACGCATACGGCGGACCTTTTGTTTAACCGGAGGGCAGTCTTCCTTAGTAGGCAAATGATGGACCACAATGTCGGTATCCAACCCAGGCATGTCTTCATAAGACGAGGCAAAGATTTCCATGTAGTCATGCAGCATCTGGATCAACCGTTGCTTCACGCTGAGCTCCAGGTTGGCACCAATCTTAACTTCCTTCCTATCTGTATCAGTACCCAGGTTTATTGTCTCCACTGGCTCTTCATGTGGTTGAATTGCCCTCTCTTCCTGGAGTAACAGTCTTGCAAGTTCGCCAGGCACTTCGCAATCATCTTCACCTTCGTCTTCAGCTAAGTTGATCGGATTTTCGAAGTTATGACTGGCAGTAGCAGAGTCGTTACCAGTGAGATCCAGAGTGGATTGAAACCTGTATGAGTGAGTGTGTGTAAATACAGCTGTTTTGCAATATATGTAAAGAAAGAAAGAAAAGGAGCGCAAGATTTGAAATGTGAAAAACGTCCAATGCTTTTATTTATGATATATGACAGTGACAAACAAAAGCCCTCATAAATAAGACCACGGTGCCCCGGGTAAGACACCGGGCCATACAGTTTCAAATTATTGTTTATTACAAATCCAAAACAAAGAAGTTCATTACTGGGTGACAAAAGTTATGGGTGTAAAGTCTTTAGCAGTCCAATTGGTCAATCCACCGTCAGTCGTCGGGTAGATCCAGCTATCAAACTCTGACTCTTCCACTTCGTCTTCATCTTCAATAGCATTCACTCCTGCGTGGGTGATGAGCATAAGAGGTCTTCCAATTCTCGCCTTGCGCACAGCCTTCTGAGCCTCCGCAGTGAAACCCAGCCCAAAATTGTTAGTTTTAGGAGTAAAATCAGGGAGCTTGCCCCAGTTTTCACATTCACCTCTTTCAATCACAGCCCGAGCGTCCTTTAAGGAGGCCATCTTCAAAGGAGAAACCTCTTCAACCACTGCTTCTGCTGCTGCCAAAGTTTGTGGCACCTCCTCAAAATGTTGAAAGGGGGTCTCAATGAACTCCCCATCCATTTCCATGTACCTGAAGGAGTTGAGGTGGCTGACCATGTATTCCTCTTCCCCTTTTACTGTTACAATCTTCCCCCTGACCGGGTACTTGAGCTTCTGATGCAACATGGAGGTCACAGCCCCAGCCTTGTGGATCAACGGGCGACCCAGCAAACAAGAATAGGATGGACGGATGTCCATCACATAGAATTTTGAATCAAAGACCTGTGACCCAACCCTGATTGGGATGTCAACCTCACCATGTACCATCCTTTTGGACCCGTCAAAGGCCCGAACAATAATGTTACTTGGTTTGAGCTCTAGACCCTCACAGTCCAGCCTGTCCAGAGCCTTCTTGGGTAGCACGTTTAATGAAGAACCAGTGTCAACCAGCACGTGAGCAAGCGTAGTGCCCCTGCATTCAATGGAGACATGCAGGGCATCATTATGGTTCTTCCCTTTGGCTGTCAGATCGGCATCAGAGAAACCCAGGCCATTGTCAGCAGTTAGGTTGGCCACACAGTTGGTGAACTGATCAGCAGATGTCTCTTGGGGTACGTTAGCTGTCTTTAAGAAAGCAATCAGAGCCTTGGCATGGGCCTCCGAACACAACAGCAGTGATAGCATGGAGATTTTGGAGGGGGTATGCCCCAGCTGTTCGACAACGTTGAAATCACTTTTCTTTATAATCTTGAGGATTTCTTCCATCTCCTACTTGGAAGCCTCAAAAATGGTCTTTGGTGCCTCCGTCCGGGAAGGCACATCAGCAGCAATCCCCTTACCCTGAGCATCAGATGACTCGGCAGCAGGGGTGGAAACTTGGTCAGGGGAAGAGACAGACACACTGGCAGGTGTGATGATCAAAGGCCTCTGAATTACCGGAGGAGCAATGTCTGGTGAGAACAGTCTTCCACTACGAGTGACCTTAGCAGGCCCAGTGATGTTGGTGACACCAGTATCAGTGTTGAACTCTTGTTTCACACCCAGAACATAAACATCTGCCCCATAGTGCCATGGGACAGCCTTATCAGACTTGTAGGGGATGGGCCCCGGAACAGTAATGGTGATGGGAGCAATCTTGTGAACAGGAAAAATTTGGACAGGCTTCTTTGAAGGAGCCTTGGAAGGGTTGTTGAAAATGGTAACAATTGAAACTTCTTCAACAGGGGCAACAGGAACAGCAGTCTTTCTGAACAAAATCTCTTTACTATCCATCAGGTTTTGGACGCCTGATTTCAGCAAAGAACAACTAGCAGGGGAAGCAACACATAGAGGGCAACCTTTGCTACATCCCGGACATAAACCGGCTAGCAACAGGTTCCTCTTGACCGTCAGCAGCGGAGTAGCAACATCATCCACCGAAGCTACATACAAATCCTCCTCAACAGCATTCACTCCATGCTGGGGCATGGGAGCGGTAACAACATTTGGCCTCTCGAGCGCCTCAAACTGTATCTCCTTTGCATCAATAAGGTCCTGAACCTTATTCTTTAGGGCCCAACAGTCATCTGTGTTATGCCCCGGGCTATCAGAGTGATAAGCGCAACGGGCGTTGGGGTTGAACCTGGGGGATGTAGTATTCATAACCTTCGAGGCCTCTCTAACAGTCACCAAGCTAGTTGACAGCAGTTGTGGTAGGATCTGAGAGAGAGTCATGCTGAGTCGAGTATACTGCCGTTTGGGCCTCTCAGCTCTGGGTTGGTTGTACTGTTGTGGAGCAGTAGAAGGCTTAGAAATAACCACCGCGTTGACAGCTTGGCGGTGTTCAGGTTTGTTTTGCCTTCTTGGGCCATACACAGCACTAGCCTCTTTCTTGAAGGGCTTCTTTTCAGCATTTGAGGAGGCAACCTTCTGTATCTTCCCTGATTTTATACCAGCCTCGATCCTCTCACCAATCAGGATCAGATCAGTAAACCCAGCAGAGGAATTACCAATGAGATGATTGAAAAAAGGCCCAGATAGGGTCCCCAAAAACATATCCACCAGCTCTCGGTCCGTCAATGGTGGCTGCACCCTGCCAGCCAGATCTCTCCATTTCTGTGCGTACTCCTTAAAACCTTCACCCGATCCTAGCGACATACCCTGGAGTTGGGTACGCGTAGGAGCGAGGTCGGAATTATATTGATACTGCTTGTAAAAAGCAGTGGCCAGATCCTCCCAGTTACGAATGTTGGTCCCATCCAGCTGATAGAACCATTCGAGGTGAGTCCCTGAAAGACTCTCCTGGAAGAAGTGGATCCATAAGTTTCTGTCTGCTGTGTAAGGCTGGATCTTCCTTACATAAGAACGGAGGTGCATCTTGGGACAGGAGGCCCCGTCATACTTCACAAAGGCATGCGCCTTGAACTTGTGTGGAATTACCACCCCAGTAGATAACCCCAAGTCTCCGAAATCCAGTCCAGGCACACGCTGAATTTCCATAGCATTTAATCTGTCCTCCAGCTGTTTGTATCGGTCTTCAGCAGGAGGGTACTGTTCGTCGTTGAAGTCTGTTTCAGTGTCAGAGACCACAGGAGTAGGGACCTCCCTTTCTTGGTGACTACCTTCCCCCACAGATGGAGTAGTCCTCTCAGCTTCATTTTGCAAAGTATTCCCAAGCCTGCGCCCAGTGTTGAATAGCACAGTCCTCTTCTTATTCTTATTCTTCTTCAGGAGCATAGCCTTCAGCTCTTTTTGACCTTGAGCCAAACCCATGATCAACTCCTGTAATTGGGCGTTCTGCGCCTGAAGGGCCTTGATAGACAGCTCGGTAGATGATTCAGGGTTCATGATGCTGTAATAAACAACGAAGAACAGTAAGCAACCTGAAAACAAGAGTACCTGCTATGCACATGATGAATGATATGTGTTTATGAAATGCATTCAAGGGTTCGAACATTCAAATTTGTTATAGACAAAAAGGAACACACGTTATCATTAATGAAATAATTGTTTGATACATCAAAGCCTCATGGGCAAACATTACAAAGCAGATCAATCCCAAAAGACACTACGCATCCTCTTCGGAGCAATATAGGTATTGAGATTCCTTTCCTCGTGCAGTAGGCGGGTGAGCTCCAGGACCTTCTTCTCACTAGCATGTAGACTGGTCTCTAGAGAATTCCGTTCTTCCTTAAGCTGGATCCAGCTCTTCTGCGTCTCTTCCCAGGACGTGGGCATGTCAGGATGTTGAATGGTGTAGGACACCTCTCCTTCCAAGTCTGGCTCTTTGATCACGGGGAGAACATGAGGATATGGCATCACCAGTTTCTGGGAGCGGGCTCGTACCCACTTGAGATAAGGCTCCAACAGGATGGAGTTCCTGTGCCCCAGGGTCTTGCTGTCTATCTTGCTGGGCATCCTCCAAGCTCTGATAAATTTCTGGCGAATTCCTTGTGCATCGTTGTCGAAGTCAAAAACTATGTCAGGAATTAACATGTCATGTGGGCCGTCCCTCCGAGCATAACCAAACTGTCTCCAAGCCAGGCACGGGTTGTAAGTAATACCTCCTCTGATTCCAAGTAAAGGAACATTAGGGTACTCCCCGCAACGATCAATGATAGTGACATCCTCTCTGGACCGAGAGCACCAATGTATATCTGCATGTGTGAGAGTCATCAATCGTTGTGACCACCTCAAACCCCGCTCGTTCTTCAAAACTGATTGTGGAAGGTGCGAAATAAACCACCTTCCCAGGAGGGGAGTGCAGCACATAAGGACACCCCTTTTTCTCATGGTTCGAGTGTAACATGAGTGAAGGATGTCCCCCAGCAACGTAGGTATAGGATTCCTGGACATGAAGACCTTGACAGCACTGATATCTATAAGTTGATCTGGCTTAGGGAACAGCACCAACCCATAGACAAGGAGGGCTACAACTTCTTCAAAGGCTTGTAGGTCAAGGGAATTCCAACACTCTTGGGCCTTCTCAAACAGAAACTTTGCCAAGAACCCTTTGATACCATTTTTGGCTTCCCAATGCCCCTTGATGTCAGATGGTTGTAGGCATAATGCTTTAGCTACTTCTTCAAGTTTTGGTTCCCTTTCCGTACCGTTGTAGGGTAGTTAATTGAGAATGGGAATCTTCAGAAGCTGGGAAAACTCTTCTAAAGTAGGCACCAGGTGATAATCCGGGAAAGTAAAACAGTGATGCAGAGGGTCAAAGAATTGGAAGAGGACCTTTACCATCTCTTCCTCAATATTGGTATTGACCAGGCTGATGAGTCTACCATGCCTTTCACTGAATGACGAGTTCTCAGGAATCCTGGATGTAAGCTCCTTAAGCTGAGGAGGGACCCTTACAAGGTTGATCTAAATTGTCTTTCTGCGAATAGTCTCCATGTCCTACAAAACAAGAACAAAGGTGAAGATTCGAACCCCTGAAATGGTTAGTGGATGCGTATGATGCTGTATGATGTTATGATGCTATGATTAAACACACCACAAATATTTACAAAGGCAAACATGTAAGGCACACAAGTCACACAAGACAAGCCCTTAGAGTTTAGGCCAGCATGGGGTCTGGGTATTACCCTCTTGAAGTTGGTGGGCTCAAACCTGTCCTATCAAAGTAACCGGGTTCTAAGGATCTCAATATCATTGGATTGCTTTCATTGTTCATCGTTTCGATTTAGCCACTGACTGGCGATCAAAATATCCCAAGAAAACAACCCTCAATTGAGTGTAGTATCGAGTATCAACCGACTTCGGAGTACACCAAAGTAGTTATCTCAGCCTTAATCTTTTCAGACATGTCAGGCCTTATTCGGCGAACCTTTTGCTTGATCGGTGGATAGTATTCTCTTGTAGGGAGAAGGTGAACCACAATATCTGTGTCTAACCCCGACATGTCTTCATAAGACCAGACGAAGATTTCAACATACTCATTCAACAGCTGCACTAAGCGCTCCTTGACACTCGGTTCCAGGTTGGCACCCACTTTTACTTCCTTCATGTCTTCCTCTGTCCCTAAGTTGATGGTTTCTCGCAACTCTTCATGAGGCAGAATGGCCCTCTCTTCTTGTTGCAAAAGTCTGGCTAACTCTCCCGGCACTTCACAATCTTCGTTAACTTCGTACTCGGCCTGATTGACCAAATCTTCAGAGTTATCGAAGGCTAAAGCAGAATAGTCACCCGTGGAATCCGGAGTGGATGGGTACCTGCATTTGTGAGTGTGGGTGTGTGTAAGGGATAGCCATCCTTAAACAAACAAAAATGCAAAAGGAAAGAAAATGAACACAACCGTTTATAGATAAAAAAACGTCCAATGGTTCATTAAAACAAGGCATATGATTATGAAGAAAATCAAGCCCTTACAAATGGACCTACATGCCCCGGGCAAGGCATGAAGTGAAAATAGTGTGCAAATTGTTTAGTTATTACAGACCATAAAAAATGGGAAATTGTTCAAAGATAAAATTATTGGTTGATAAAGGTGATAGGAACAAAATCCTTTGCTTCCCAATTGCTCAAACCCCCTTCGACGGTCGGGAAGATCCAATCTTCAAAGTGGCTCTCTTCACCTTCATCTTCTACAGCATTAATTCTGTGATGAGTGATCCTTACGGGTGGCCCTCCAGTCTTGGAACGACGCATAGCCTTTTGTCCTGCAGCTGTAAACCCTAGTCCAAATTTATCCGTCTTATGGGGAAAATTAGGCAATTGCCCCCATGCTGTACTCTTCCCTTCTTTGATCACTGCCTCTGCATCCTTGAGAGAGGCCATCCTAGATACGTGCTTGGGAGCAATAGGCACCTCAACCATTGTCTTCGCAACTGCTACCTCGAGAGAAACTTCCTCAAAATGCTGGAAAGGCGTTTCGATGAACTCGCCATCCAGCTCCACATAACGGAAGGAATTGAGATGACTGATCATGTACTCTTCCTCTCCGTGCACAGTTATAATCTTACCCTTAACATGATATTTCAACATCTGGTGCAAAGAGGAGGTAACGGCCCCAGCATAATGGATCCATGGTCTTCCTAGCAAACACGAGTATGACAGACGGATGTCCATTATGTAGAAGGTGGAGTTGAACACTTTGGTGCCTATCTTGATAGGAATATCAACCTCTCCATGAACCATTCTCTTGGAACCATCGAAATCCCTAACGACGATGTTACTAGGTTTGAGGGTCAAACCTTCGCAATCCAAACGGTATAAGGCCTTCTTTGGCAACTGTGATCGGTGGATCTGGAACTGACTGTTTAACGCTGGTTTCGCGAAATGTCGCGGTAAGCAAGAGTCGCCACCGTCTTTTATTTTCTCCAATATGGAAAGGACAAAAGCACAGAAAAATTCCTTATTGAGATTAGCTCTCGGTTCGGGAGGTAGATTTATAGAAAGGGAAGGTGTTAGCACCCTTTCTATCCATGGTTATCCATGGGCTCTTAGATACTTTCTCATTTGTGTTTTCAAAATTGTTTGTTTGCTTTTCAAGTGTGGGAGTGAGTTTGAAAAAAGTTCCGTTTAAAATTTCAGTTCGACTCTTGTATCAGTCCTCAAGAGTGTTTGAAAAGTTGTTTTTGAAAGCTTTTTGCAAAGTGTCGGTGTGAAAAGAAGTTTTTGATTTGTTTTGAGTTAGAGCAAGTATCTACGATTCATCTACCTACCCTAAGGAATTAGTCTGTGTAAATGTCCTTGAGGTAGTGCCATCCCACCATTGAGAGGTAGGTAGCACCACCGTTGGAGGTATTCGAGTCAATTCGAGGGTTAGGGACAGTGTGGTCACCGAGCAATAGTAAGATACCTTAGAAGCTACCCTTATGCCATTGATCTTTTTATTCCGAGGCAACTGTTTCGAGGCAACTTGTTTCGAGGCAACCGTTTCGAGGCAACTAGATCAATGGAACATAAGGACTCACTAAGACGTCCTGTACTCGACGACCACGTTTCGAGGGGCAAGGCAACAGTGTGATCACCAGAGCAACAGTAGGATACCTTAGAAGCTACCCTTATGCCATTTTCATGGACATAAGGACTTACTAAGACGTCCTATACTCGATGACCACCTTTCGAGGGGCAAGGCAACAGTGAGGCGTACCCTAAGAGTGGTGTGTGAATAGTGTGTCATTTTCAGTTTATTATTTGTCTTGTCATGTATTGGTGATCTACGTTTTGATTTTATTTTTGGGCATTCATTCTTTCATGTGATTGTTAACAATTAAAAGGTGCGGGAATTTAAAGTGCGGAAAAGATAAAGGTTCTACGCTATTACAAAGGCGCGGGTCTACATCGCCAAATTAATCCAGACCCGATTTAAAATAAAACGCAGAAAATAAATGCCTAATTAACTGTTACAGGGCTTTGGGGCAAATACATTACATTCATAAAAAAGAAATAAAAATAAATGCGCGAATGGAAATAAGAATCGAGTGCGAGGGCGTTGGACCCTTTAAAGAAATTAAAAATGAAATTATTAAATTAATTAAATTAAATAAAGGAACGGGCTTATTTTTTTATGTATTTTTGTATTTATGACATTAAAGAAAATTAAATTGGAATTTAAAAGTTACATAATTCTAATTCTAATTATTTTTTAATTTATTAAAGAAAATTGTCTAAAGTTAAACCTAATTTAAACCTAGTTGATTAATTACAAGTATTTACAAAATTAATTAATGGTTAATAATAATTATAATAAGAAAATAAAAATATTTAATTAAAAAAAGATAAAAATGTGCTAAAGACCTATTTTTTATATTTTTTAGTTATTGAATAAAAAAAAACATTTAAAGTTAACAACCTAAAATTAAAACTAAATTAATTATGGAATTTATTTACAAAAAGAGTTATTGATGAATTAAATTAAAATAAAACATATTTTTATATTTTATGATTTTATGATTTTTTTTGTTTTATGAAAATTGTTTTGATGAATTAATTAGAAATAATAAAAACAAAATAAAAAAAAGAATGAAAAGAAAGGAAATAAAAATGCAAACTGTGGGGGGTGTTGACCCCAATTGAGGAGGTGGTTTTGATGAATCAAGCCCAGTTGAATGAGGCCTTTTTCTGACTTTTTGAATCACATGCCTACGCGTTGACTGGAGTATTCCATGGACTCTTGGTTCTTGGCCACTGGATGGATCATCAGGGACACATGGCAAGCAGAGGCGTTGGATGTATGGTGGTCATTAGGATGGAAACTGCATGGGAACCAGTTAAACAAAATAATAGACTTAATGTGAGGGGACCTGGGATTCGAACCCAGGTCCTAGTGTTTACCAGCCAATGCCTTAACCAATTGAACTATCAACGCGCTTTGTATATAAGATAAGAAACAAATAATATAAAATAAAATGGACATTAGTGTTATAAAATATAAAAAAAAAGGCGCTGGATTCAAACCAGCCACTCACGCCATGCCACACAATCGCCGTCCCCAATTGTACCTGTAATGAAAATGAAATAGCGGGGGTTTTAAACCCCCCCCAAAGCAATGTCCACAGAAAATAACGAATAGCTCAGGGTGGAAAAGAAATTAGGCGCGATGGTTCAATTCCATTCAGTGGAAGGTGCTGATTTTAATGGTAGGGGTCTTAGGGTCCAATTGTTCTAGATATACAAAGCCCTAAAATTTGAACTCTGAAACCCTAAGTAATGGCCATGGTGAAATCGCGTACAGGCTTGGAAAACTCGATTAAACCATGCTATCAGCTTCAAAACAGTCACATTAGTCCAAATCCATGATCAAAGATGACAAATACAGCATGAATAATAAAATGCGAATATAAAAAATTTCAAGGAAAACTGGACTTGGTTATACCTGTTCTTTGCGTTTAAAGGTCTGAATTTGATTGCTATCGCTTCCTTAGGATGTCAGCAACGTGTTTGGATGAGGATGAGAGTCTGAAACGAGCTCTAGAGGTGTTTTCAGTTTTGAAAAATTTTGGCAAAAATGTGAGTTTGCTTATGTGCTTTGGGCGCAGCTTAGGTCTCAATGTTGTGTCTGATCACTTGCATAGGCCTTATGTAACATGTTTTGATCAAAGTTATAGCCTCATAATGCCTTGCCTTCATGTTCAAGATTCTCCATAAACCTCCATTAACAACCTTCCATTTTTGAACCATTTTTTGAATTCTTACTCCATTTGGCCTCTTGCACGAATTTGGCACATGCATAATGGTAATTCAAGGTCCATCAAAGTCAGATATCCTCCTTAATTAACCTTTTTAATTTTCCTTTGATTTTAAAAGATTTAAAATTAATTAAATCCAATAAAATCAATAAAAAATGAAAAAATTAATTTAAAAATTTGAAATAAAAGGTGGGACACGTGGGAAGCATGGCCAAGCTAATTCAAGTGGAAAAAGTGGGCCCCTTTTGTCAAAAATGAAGTTTCAAGGATAAATGATTTTGGCCATTTCACAAATATTTCCCAACTTCTCCAATGCATATCTTGCTCAATTTTTAAGCATTGATCATGTTCTTGGACATTTTGGAAAGGTCTTGAAGTCCTCTAACCAAAGTCTTTGGTCCCATGTCATTTTGATTTACCAATCTCAAGTTATGGTCTTTGACTTAAAGTCCCTTTTTGTTGACTTTTGAAAATGACCTATAATGTTGAAATTGATAACTTTTTGTGAGAGGATTTCTTGGACTTTGAGTGTGAAGATGAGTTGTAGGAAATGTCTTCCCCTTCAAGATGAGCATTGGATGGAATTTTTCTAATGAACCATGAAAAAGTTATGCCTTGGTCAAGTTACAGTTGACTTTTCAGTTGTCCAAAAATAAAAACTTTTGACACCTTGATGATTTTTGAGCCATTCTTGTGAAATCATGATCAAGTATTGATCAAATGATGTTTGTGGCTTCAAAATAAGATGTTGACCAAAAATTTTGACTTTTGACTGCCAAATGACCATTTTGCTCCTACAGTTGACTGTTGAGCAATTAGGGTTTTTTGACTGTGCAACTTGACCTTGTGAGCCTTGAAACTTGACATGTAGGTGCTTGACAATGTTTATAGGCATAGGAGACTTGATTGAGCTCTTGAAAACTTCAACTTCCTTGCAAGAACCAAAACCCTAGTTTGACTGTCTTAGGAGGATGGTTTGACTGTGTGGCCCTTGAGTAAACTTGAACCAATTGTGGATGATTCTTGTCAAAACTTTGAAGATTATGGGAGGGCAAATTTTGGGGTACAACAGCAGCACATTCAGGGAAGAACCAGTATCAACAAAGACATGGGCGAGAGTGGTTCCCCGACATTCAACTGAGACGTGTAGCGCGTCATTGTGCTTCCTTCCTTTGGGAGTTAAGTTAGCGTCGGAAAAGCCAAGGCCATTGTCAGCAGTAAGACTGGCCACACAATCCTGAAACTGGTCAGCCGAGGTCTCTTGGGGTACATGTGCCGCTTTCAAGAATTTGACCAGGGCCTTGGCATGGGCCTCAGAACAGAGCAGAAGAGCCAACATTGATATTTTAGAAGGGGTTTTCCCTAATTGTTCCATAACGTCGTAGTCACTTTTTCTGATTATTTTCAGGATTTCGTCCATTTCTTTCTGAGTGGTTTCAGGGATAACCACAGCATGAGCCTTCGTCCTGACAGGCCCTTTCAGCATCCCCTTACCCTTGTCGGTAATATCAGCAGATGGTCTTACTCCAGGAGTATCTAATTCTTCAATCACTGGGCCTTACACAGAGGGCCCAACAGGTGTAGAAGCTTTTAAGGGTCCGAAAACTGCTCGAGGTGGAGCAATCTCCGGAGAAAAGATCCGGCCACTGCGAGTTATCTTGCTTGTACCCGCGATGTTCCCTATATCGGGGTCTTCTTCAGAAATATCTTGGACTGTTTCGATTTGTTTGATGCCGTGGTAGAAGATTTCTCCCCCATAGTTCCACGGTATCATTTTGCTTGATTGGTACGGGATAGGTCTCAGCATGGTGATCTTTAAAGGTACACATTCAGAGTTGGGTGTAATCCTGACAGGCCTTTTGCAAGCCTTGGGAGGATTGTCAGAAATGGTTATGATAGCAATATCGTTGGTTGAAGTAACACAAGTATCAGGAGTAATAGGATTGAAAGTGTCAACAGGGGTTTTCTGGAAAAGTATCTCTTGAGTATCCATCAGGCGTTGGACACCTGACTTCAACATTGGACAATCACCTTGAATGTTCAAACAGAAATAACAGTCTTTGCCACAACCAGGAAAGATCCCAGCTCGCAACAAATTTTCTTTAATCACTAACAATGGAGTCAACAGATCGGCAACATCAGTAACATAGAGATTTTCCAAAATAGCATGCACATTGTGGCCGTGCTTGGGCATCGGAGCGGATATAACATTGGGCTTCTCAGGAGCATCAAATTCAACCTCTTTGGCGTCAATTAAATCGTGAATTTTGTTCTTAAGTGCCCAGCAATTATTGGTATTGTGCCCAGCACTGTCGGAATGGTAAGCACACTTGGCGTTAGAGTGATAGTATGGAGAGGAGGTGTTAGGGTTTTTTGGCACCTCCTTTAAACTGGTCAGATTCAACTTCAACAAATAGGGAAGGACCTGAGCGGGCGTCATGTTGATGCGGGTGAACTGCCGTTGTGGCCGTTCTACCCGTTGTTTATTAGGTCTCTACTGATTGTTACGAGGTTGATCATTTGACGAATTTTGAATCATCACGGCCCCTACAGTCGGCCGGCGCTCAGTTCTTCCCAATCCCTTCTAAGAATACACAGCAGATGCTTCCTTCTTGGCTGGGAAAGGTTTCTTAACAGCTGTGGATGCGGAAGCATCCTTTTGAATCTTTCCACTTTTAATACCGACTTCCACCCTTTCACTGGTAAAAATCAGTTCAGTAAATCCCGTAGAAGAGCTCCCGATTAGATGGTTGAAAAAGGGGCCAGACAGGGTCCCCAGAAACATGTCAACTAATTCCCTATCTGATAGCGGTGGCTACACCCTTCCAGCCAGATCACACCACTTCTGGGCGTACTCCTTAAACCCTTCATTTGAAGCCATCCCCATACTTTGTAGCTGAGTATGAGTGGGCGCCAAATCAGCGTTGTACTGATACTGACGATAAAAAGCAGCTGCCAAGTCTTCCCAATTATGAACTTCTGATCTCTCGAGCTGATAAAACCAATCTAACTGAGTGCCAGACAAGCTGTCTTGGAAAAAGTGTACCCAGAGATCTTTATCGGATGAATGAGGTTGGATCTTTCTAACATACGACCTCAAGTGCATCTTAGGGCAAGACAGACCGTCGTACTTGGCAAATGTTGGCACCTTGAACTTGGGAGGGATAACAATCCCAGCTACCAACCCTAGTTCTTCAAAGTCCAATCCGGGCACCCTCTGCAACTCCATAGCTGCCAGTCTATCTTCAAGGTTCTTATATTTATCATCCTCTGGTGGATACTGTTGTTCAGAGTAGTCTTCGTCTTCTTCCTCTTCCTCCTCTTCAACCTCGGATTCAGAAGGTACGGCAATCCCTTTCCCTTTACCGGCCCCTTCGTCAGACGTTGAGGGGAACTCAAGAACTCTCCTGGCCTGATGCTCAAATCTTCTTCCCAAAGTGGCTACTCCAGGTCTCTTTTTCTTTTTCTCTTTATTCTTTTCCAACAAAACTTTGAGGTCCTCTTGACCCTTTGCCAAGGTCATGAGGAGTTGCTGGAACTGTGAATTTTGTGCCTGCAAATCCTTTACCGTTTGATCCAAATCCATCTTGCTGAAATAAACAGCAGAAAGATAAGGAAACCTGGCGTGAAGACCTGTTTATGCATATGATAAATGGTATGTTATTCATGTAATGCATTCAAGGGTTCAAAAATTCAAAATTGTTGCAAATAAAAAGAACGCATGTCATATTAAGAAGAAATTTGTTAGTACATAAGTGCCCCATGGGCGAAATATTACAAAATTCTTAATGTAAAAAGACATTGCGCATCCTATTTGGTGCGATGTAAGTGTTGAGAGTTTCCTCCCCGTGAAGTCGGCGGGTAAGCTCTAAAACCTTCTTCTCACTGGCATAGAAGCTGACTTCAATAGTATCCTGTTCTTCCTTGAGTTGGATCCAACTCTTTTGCGTTTCTTCCCATGATGTTGGCATGTCAGGATGTAGGATGGTGTATGGAACCTCTCCTTCCGTAACAGGCTCTTTGATCAAGGGGAAAATGTAAGGGTATGGCATCATAAGATTCTGGGAGCGGGTTCGTACCCACTTGAGGTAAGGCTCAAGGGGGATGGAATTTTTGTGCCCCAGTGTCTTACTATCCAACTTGTTAGGCATCCTCCAAGCTCTGATGAACCTTTGTCGAAGTCCTTGCGCATCATTGTCAAAGTCAAAAACTAGGTCAGGAATCAGCATGTCATGAGGGCCATCCCTCCGGGCATATCCAAATTGTCTCAAAGCTAGACAAGGGTTGTAGGTAATGCCTCCCCTAATGCCAAGTGATGGGACATTAGGGAATTCACCACAACGATCAATGATGATGACATTTTCTCTGGACCGAGAACACCAATGTACATCAGAATGTGTGAGGGTCATCAACCGTTGTGACCACCTTAAACTTTGCTCATTCTTCAAGACTGATTGTGGAAGGTGAGAAATAAACCACCTTACTAAGAGAGGAGTACATCACATGAGAACACCTCTTTTCCTCATTGTTCGTGTGTAAAATGAGTGTAGGATGTCCCCAAGCAATGTAGGTATAGGATTCCTGGATATGAAAATCTTGACAGCATTCACATTTATAAGTTGGTCAGGGTTTGGGAACAAGACCAACCCATAGATAAGGAGTGCTACAATCTCTTCAAAGGCTTGTAGAGAATTCCGGCAGTCTTGGGCCTTCTCAAACAGAAACTTTACCAAGAAACCCTTGACACCACTTCTGGTTTCCCAATGTCCTTTGATGTCAGATGGTTGCAAGTGTAATGCTTGAGCAACATCTTCGGGCTTTGGTTATTTTTCCGTACCGTTGTAGGGTAGTTGATTAAGAATATGAATCCTCAGGAGTTGAGAAAATTCCTCCAAAGTAGGCACCAATTGATAATCAAGGAATGTGAAGCAGTGGTGTAGGGGGTCAAAGAATTGGAACAGTACTTTTACCATGTCTTCTTCAATGCTGGTGTTGACTAAGTTGAGGAGTCTACCATGTCTTTCACTGAAGAGAGAATTCTATGGAATCCTAGAAGTAAGCTCCTTGAGTTGAGGAGGGATCCTCATAAGGTTGACTTGAATTGTTTTTCTACGAAGAGATTCCATGACCTACAAAACAAGAACAACGATGAAGATCCAAACCCTTGAAATGGTTAGTGGATGCATATGATGTTTTATGATGTATGCACAAGCACATGTACAAGCAAGTCACACAAAACCCTAGTTTCAGGCTTGCATGAGGTTTCATAGGTAAGTACCCTCTTGAGTTTAGTTGGCTTAAAACCTGTCCTATAAATAGTAACCGGGTTCTAAGGAGCTCAATATCATTGGATTGTTTTCTATGTTCATTGTTTCGGTTTAGCCACTTAACTAGCGACCAAAATATTCCAAGAAAACAACCCTCAATGAGTGTAGTATCGAGTATCTACCAACTTCGGACTATACCAAATCCGGTCATCTCACTACCCCTAATAAAAGGCCAAGATGGTCAAGTAAGGTTCTAGTTCATTAGTGCTTAATGACATCACTCAGCTGCCCCGTATTCTCTTTGATTGACTCAAAGGCTACCGGTACTCACAAATATGTCACATTAATATAGCTATTGCTTCAACCGTGTTGGTATACCCCGCACAGTTTCCACAACGGATTGCTATTTACCTATGAATGTTTCCCAAATCCGGGTAGAGAATTTCAAGCCCAAACAAGAGAACTAAATGTAAAGCAAACAAAGCAAACCATAATCATGTAAAGAGTGATCTAAGCCCTAAGGTTACTCCACTTTTAAATAATTTTCCCCAGCAGAGTCGCCAGTTCTATGATACGGTGGGAGAACTGACTTGGGATTTTGCGTTTGTGTTTGCAAATGTTTCGGTTTAGCAAGAGTCGCCACCGACTTTTTATTTTATCCTAAGGAAAGGCCAAAAAGCACAGGAAAGACCTTTGAGATGTTTTCTTGGGTTCAGGGAGTAGATTATAGAAAAGGAATGTATTAGCACCCTTTCTATCCATGGTTATCCATGGGCTCTTAGTTACTTGCTTAGATCACTTGCTTTGCATTTTCAATTGTTTTAAATGGTGCTTTGTGTGTGATTATGAAAGATATTTTGAAAAGAGGCCATCGTTGTGGCAACCTTTGTAATGATTCTTGTTTGAATGTATACAAAGGTGTTTTTGTCTTTTGAAAAGTTTTCAATGTTTGAAAGTAGGGTTTTGAAATTGTGTTGTGAAGTGTGTTTTGAAAGTAGCAAGAATGTTTTTGCAAGCTTTTGATCAAGTAATTAAGAGCTATCTACCCTATTTTACTCAAAGATTTTTCTTATGTTTTTAACCCTTTTAACAGTGTTGTTTCACCATTGTATTTGGTGAGCAACCTTGTGTTAGGATGTTAATGGGACAGACGCGGGTCATCGTATAGACCATGATAGCAATAGTGTCAAGTATCTTTGGCAATTTTCTTGAGGGAATTGATCATTTTGTTTAGGCAACTTTAGATAGCGTCATCAAGGGACTATGATCTTTTGTTTTGTTTTTGTTTTGCCGAAGTACTTGACATGCAACCATGACCCATTTTTGAAGGCAACAAGTGGATTGTAATCCTAGGGGTACCAGTGTGCATTGTGTTTGTTTTTCATGCATGTTTATCTTTAATTAGGTCAAACTAATTGTATATTTTAATTGCATACAAACCCTAGGTCTAAACATGGTATAATTGAAAGCTTTTAAATGTGCGAGAATTTAAATGCTACACTATTACAACATGATATAGGGAGGGGGTACAAATTTGAATTGGGAGTATTTGACAAGAAAATAAATTCTAAGTTATTACAACCATATCGAATGTATAGGCAATATTTAAATGTACAACAATTGAATACAATACAATAAAAAAATGTCAAATAAAAGGTATTATGCACAAAATGATTTTTATGTATACAAAAAAGTATTTTTTCAATGTGAAATGTAAATAAAATAAAAAAAGGATCAATTTTAATTATTTTTCTATTTTAGGACAAGAAACCCTAATTCTTAATATTATTTATTAGTTATATACAATAATATACCAATTTATACAAAAAATAAAAGTATATTATAAAAAATGATATTTTTAATACACAATATTAATAAAAATGAAAATGTGGTATTTTTGTATTTTTTACCTCATTATCTAATAAAATAAAATATATATATATATTTATATATTAAAGATATTAAACATGAAAAATAAAAATTAATTATTTACAAAAAAAATGAATATTTTCAAGAAAATGTTTTCAAATATAAATAAAAATAATAAATGAAAATAAGTATATTTTTTGTATTATTTTTGAGTTTTGTTTAAAAAAAAGAGAATAGTTTATTTACATATGTATACTTAATAAAATAAAATAAGTATCAAATAAATATGAAAAAATATAGAAAATTATTTTTGGCATTTTTTATATTTAGACAAAAAATAATAAAGTCAGAATAAAAAATAAAAATATCAAAATGATAAATATTTAAATAAATGGGCCAGGGGGGTGTAAACAGAAAATAGGGGTGTTAGAAGTGAAAACAAACAGGCCCAGCCCATCCAGACTTCTTCTTCTTCCTCTTGTTCACAAAACACGCGCTTCTGTGCATCAATGGCTAACTCCTGATTCTTTGATTTTTTGACAAAACTCATAACATGAACATTGTAGAGAATTAAACAACGAATTCAACCATATAAAAAACTTGGATTAACTCTCAAAGACCAGAGAGAATTTCTCTGGCCCTAATTTCTAACCTAGTTTTTTTAGAAAGTTCATGAGTGAAATTCTCTCTGCACGATTAATGTAAATGAAAACTAAGCATATGTATGGCTTCAGGGCTATGAGTACAACATATTTCATTCACAAACCTAAGCCTAACCATTCCTAAATAGGGAGATAGAAGTCCATGAAATACCTGTTTCAGTTGACTTCGATCTGGACAATGCAGCAACCTTCAATGGTGTTTGAGCTTCTCTTGAGCTTGCCTGAGGTCCAAGGAAGCTTCTCCAATGCTTGGCTTGCTTTGAAACAACTTGAATCGTGCTGTAGAACTCAACCTGCAGAGCTTTGAAATGAAAATGGAAAAGTGTGTTAGAGGTGTTACAGCTTGCAATGGGGGCCTAGGATAGTTCAGGTGAGTTGATTGGAAGGTGTTTGAACTATCTTTGGACAAAACACACGATGGAATTTTGTTGTGGCTTGCAAAATGCAGAACCTGCCCTGTTTTGCAGAAAAACATTGATTCTGAGTATGAAGAGGTTTGAGTGATGAAAGGTTCGTGTTTTGGGCTTGTTGGGAGGTATGGAACTTGTCTACAATGTTTATCTAAGCTTGTGTTAACAGATATGTGAGATTTCTTATGTTTGGCCACTTTTCTTCTTTTTCAAGCAAGAGTGTATCCTCTCCCAATGCAGGCCTGCACAAGCCCTAAATCATGCTGCACCTTTTTATCTTAGTTACTGGAATTAGTGGACTTGATCTTGCCTGAAAGATCTGGCCCCATGCCTCAAGGATTTGGTTTTGACATAAAGTGAAGTTTAGGCAAAAATGGCATTATTGCTTTTTCCTTTTAAAGCTTAAACTAGTGTATAATGCCCTAATGACCAAGGCAATACCTTAACTCAATGGATATGCATTAAATTAAGGAGTAAAAATTAGTTTTGAGGCCTGTAATGGTGAACCAAGCTAGCTAGATCAGAATTGCAAATTGGTATGAACATGTATTGGCCATGGACAAAAGTGAGTTTTTGCCAACTTCAAGCATTCGATTCTCTCTAACCACAAGGGTGTTTGAGGAGTACTTGGACAATTTGGAAAGCTTGGAACATGTACTACAATCCATATTTAAAATTCCACTTGAAATCCCAAGTGGAACTATGTGAAAAATGGCCAAGAACATGGGTCAAAATCCTGCCTAGATTAGGGCAAATTTTCCCTAAGTTAAAAGTTTTAGGTACCCTTGTTCCAAAAATCATAACTTGAGATAAAAGCTTCTTTTGAGAAAACTTTGTGAATAAAAGTTGTATACTTTGTGATGGACTACAACTTTCATGTTTCAAGTTTTGTTTGAATCCATTTTCATCTTGGTGAAAAAGTGGGACAAAGTTAGGAAAAAATAAGAAAATTTCATAACTTAGAAAATTTCTAAGTTATGAAATTTTTCCATTTTAAACCCTAATTTGCATTTTTGGGCTTCTTGATGAACAAGTTTCATAATTTGACATGTCTTGATGAAAAATAACTCTTGGCACTTGATTTTGACCAAAAAGTCAAAGTTTGACTTTTTAGTGTACAGTCAAATTGTGATCAGTTGACTGAAAAATTCATCTGTCAACCCTATGCAATTGAGATCTTCTGAACTTGTTGAATGGGCCAAGACAATTTTATTGAGTCCTTGTGTTCATGGTTGAGCTTGATTTGCCATTGGTTAGGTCAAACAGTCAAAAATTGCCTTTGTACAGTCAAAACCCCAAAAAATGACCATTTTACCCTTTTGGTGATCTGATCAAATTTCTTGTAGAATTGTGATCCAAACTTGATCAAATGGTTCATATGAGTTCATAATGTTGATGTGGGTCAAATTTCATGAGGTTTGACTATCAATTGGCCATAGTTGACTTTTTTTCCAATACAACTGATTTTAGGTCAATTGTCCAATTGACTGGGCAAAAATTTGACTCAAGGCTTGAAACTTGGTAGGGATAAACTTGTGAGTCCAACATGAAGTATGAAAGTCCAAATTTGGCATTGTGGGTCAAAACATCCTTGTGCAAACTCAAACCCTAATTTAGGTCAACAGTGCAAGTAAGTGTCTTGAGCAGAGCAAACTCTAGCTTGATCTTCAGTTCTAAGAGTCTTGTTGAGAAAATGTTGATGAAATGGGAGGGAAAATTTTGGGGTACAACAGCTTCCAATGCACTGGACAATGGCATCGGTTCTGTAATCATATCTCCTGAGGGCTGTCATACTCCTTTCACCGTCAGATTATGTTTCAACTGTACCAATAACATGGCGGAGTATTAAGTGTGCATAATAGGCCTCAAAGCTGCTATTGACTTAAGGATCATGTTCTTGAGCATTTTCGGGGATTCAGCCTTAGTAATAAGTCCAATCAAAGGGGAGTGGGACACGAAGCACCCGAATCTCATCCCTTATAAAGAAAATGTGCTGACATTACTTCCACACTTTGAAGAGGCCACCTTTGAACATTTCCCACGAGAAAAGAATCAGTTAGCAGACGCGCTAGCTACTATGTTGTCCATGTTCAAAGTCAAGTGGGACAGCGAGGCTCCTCGATTCACTATTGAGAGGTTGGATGAACCAGCATACTGCTATGAGATTGACACTAAAGAAGTAGCAGACAAACCTTGGTTTCATGAAGTGAAGAAGTATCTTGAGACTCAAGAATACCCTGAGGGGGCGTCTGTCAATGATAATAATTTTCTGAGAAGGTTCTCCGTAAAGTTCTTCCTCAGTAATGGAATCCTCTACAAGCGCAACCATGACTCTACTTTACTTCAGTGTGTAGACAAAAGTGAAGCAGAGAGGATTATGGCAGATTTAAACAAAGGTACCTTTGGCACCCACTCTAGTGGACACACCATGGCTAAAAAGATCCTACGGACATGATACTATTGGTCCACTATGTAAGCAGACTGTTATCAACATTCCCGAACTTGTCACAAATTCCAGATCTATGCTGATAAAGTACATGTACCTCTGGTTCCCTTGAATGTCTTGACGACTCCCTGGCCATTTACAATGTGGGGCATTGACATAATCGGAGAGATTAGACCTACCGCTTCCAATGGACATCACTTCATCCTAGTGGCCATTGATTACTTCATGAAGTGGGCTGAGGTTGCCTCCTTTGCTACTGTTACCAGGAATGTTGTGGTGCGGTTTATGAAGCATAACCTGATTTGTCGGTATGGTGTGCTAGAGATAATCATCACAGACAATGGTACAAATCTCAACAATACAATGATCACCGAGCTCTGTAAACAATTCAAGATCTAACATCATGATTCTTCCCCTTATCGGCCGAAGATGAATGGCGTTGTGGAGGCTGCTAACAAGAATATTAAGAAAATCATACAGAAGATGACGTTGACATATAAAGACTAGCATGAAATGTTACCATTTTCTCTTCATGGTTATCGCACCTCAGCATGTACGTCAACAGGGTCAACACCTCATTCTTTGGTATATGGTATGGAGGCTATCCTACCTATTGAGGTCCACATCCCTTCTTTAAGGATCATGAAGGATACGAGTTTGAACAAAGACGATTGGATCCAAACTCGACTTAACTAACTGAATATGATTGATGAGAAAAGGCTTGTTGTTGTCTGTCATGGTCAGATATACCAAAAATGAATGATCAAGACTTTCAATAAAAAGGTCAGATGTCGATTATATCAAGTGGGTTATCTGGTAATCAAGCACATCATACTGCCACAAGGTGATCCCAGGGGCAAATGGACTCCCACGTACGAAGGGCCATTTGTGATCAAAAGCACATTTTTCGGTGGAGCCATGATTCTAACCACCATGGATGGTGACGACCTTTCTTACCCTGTTAATGTGGACATAGTGAAAAGATACTATGTGTAAACAAAGACCCGCTAGGTTGACTGGCCTAGGCAAAAATAAGGTCATTCCTGCGAACCAAAAGGGTTCGGCAAAAATTAGGGATAAAAACAAAAAAATCTGTACACCCGGCAAGTCGAAAACCTGAAAGGGTGGCTTGGGCAAAAAAGGGTATCCCGGGGGACTGAAAACCCGAAAGGGCGGTCCAGGAAAAAGTTAGGGATTTGAAGTGTACAACTATGTCCCATTGGATCACCTCGCGACCAAACTTCAGTATCAACTATCAAGCTCAAGGACGAGTAGCAAAGTGATGAGACGCTTAAGGACATAGGGGCAATAGCAGAATTGAAACTCAATAGGATTATTACACATATCTGTTTTTCTCTCTGTACACTATTTCGCATAATTTTCATTTCTTACGGCTGCGTTCTCCTACTAGAACATCAACCTCTTTGTACAAAATGCCTGTTATAGGCGAACTTCAAAAAAAATCACCAATACAAATAATTTCTTTGAAAGTACAAAGCTATTTGTTTTATTTTTCTGTTTTGTTTTGCAAAAACGTCCAATAATTATTTTTGACATATGCATTTAAATATGATCACTGTTTACAAATACTTGCATAAAAAATAGAAAGATAATTGCTAATGACTTTAAGAAACGGGGCAAAGTCTAAAAAACAATTTGTAGTCTCGACAGTTACTCTTTCCAGCATGGTACAGGGGCAGAGACAGTTTGAAACAAAGTCGTCGTTACATACGACCCCATGACATCTATGTTCCCCACAGAGCAGAAATAACCAAAGTTTTGATCTCCTCCTCCCCCTAGCAGGAATTACTTCCTCCAGAAAAGTTCCTTCAGAGAGCTAAAATCTCTTTTCCCAGTCGAGTTTTATAATTTCAAACAGTCTAAAATCTCCTCCCCCGTAGAGTTTATTTCTCAAACTGCGGAAGCTCATTCCTCAAAAGAGTTTATTTCTCTACATCCGCAAGATCTTCCAACAAAGCATCCTCCCTCCATAGAGTTATTCTCAAACAGAGTCAATCCCCGACAGAATATCCTCAAACAGAAATAGAAAATCCCCGGAAAATCATCTCCATTCATCATCCTCAACGGAAATGAAGGATTCAGCTTCCCAATACTCTCCAGTAGTAGTCCGGGATTTATTTTCCCAAACTGGGAAATATCGCGACAGCATCCCATATTCATACATCATGGCATGCGCATACACATCGCATACAACATAATCTCATTTATTTTGAGAACATTATCACACAATGCATTTCATACATCATGACATTGCATATGACTAACTCTTTACCTTTTTCATACATCATGACATTTCATACATCATACACATCGCATACAACATAATCTCATTTATTTTCTTGTTTTTCCTTTTCTGTTTACTTCATTCCTTTTTTTTTGTTAAACAAAAATAAACTATTGGGCTTCAACTAACTTGTAGCCCAAAACCCAACAGTGATTTTCTTGCCAGCATCACCCCATTCCAATTTGACATCACCACTCCATTTGCTTTGTTTCAAATATTTAATTTAATTTTACTTATTTCCATTAACTTAATAAATCTTGTTTTGTTAATTAATTTCTTTAATCAATTTAGCTTAGTTCAAATTTAATTAAAAAAAACTTTGTTAATAATTTTACTAATTATTTTATTTTTTTTAAGTTTTTATTTTGTTTATATTTCTAAATAACAAAAACCCTAAAAGACAAAAAATACATGCATTTGATTTAATTCTTTAGTTAATTAATAGAATGGATTATTTCTATTTTTCTTTCCAAACTTTTTCAAACAAACACCAAAAATTTTATTTCCATACTTTATTAATTAATTTTATTTCATAGATTGTTATAATTTTAATTAATCGTTCAAATTCAATTTGGTTGTATTGTTTGCCTATTTTGGAATTTTAATCGCATTCGACTCATCCCCATTTGTAAAAATTATACCCCTATTCCCAAAAGCTCTGTAATAGCGTAGAATTTTAATTTCTACAATTTACTTTTTTCCTTGTACTGTATAGTAATTAGACGTGCATGGTAAGATTCAAAATCAATCGCTAGATAACCCTAATCAAAGACAAAAAATAACTTGAATCAAACACACTTTTTCACACGCGCACCTCTAAGGTAACCTCGCTAGTTGCCTCGAGAACACAGTCATGTCCCTCGAATATGGGACGCTTTAGCAAAGACCCTTCGATAAAAAAGATCGTAGTCCCTCGATGTCCCTCGATGTTTCCTTTGGTAAAACGATCTAGTCCCTTAAAAAAATTGCTAAAGCGTCTCATAAGTTGCCTTCTATGACTAGGCAATTGACCCGCGCCTGTCCCTTCATATCCAACGATGGGGATTCTTACCAAATCAATGGTAAGATAGCAACATATAAAGGAATAAAAGAACATTTAAGACCTTTCGAGTAGGTAGATTCGCTCTTAATTGCTCGCTTGATCACAACCAATCATTTTACACCAATACTTTCACATTAAAACCTTTTTTCAAAAAGACGAAAACTTTTTGTGTACGTTCTTATAGAGACGAGAACCATTACAAAAACATCTTTTCAAAATCACCTTCAAAGAACACAATACACAAACACCTCTTTGAACTATTTTTTGAAACAACACTTTGTATGCGTTCTTATAGAGATGAGAACCACTGTAAAGACATTTTTCAAAATACTTTCAAAAAACACACCACAAGTACATTCAAACAAAAACAAGTGATCTAGAAAGCAACTAAGAGCCCATGGAAAACCATGGATGAAAAGGGTGCTAACACCTTCCCTTTTCATAATCTACCCCCCGAACCCGAGAAGTAATCTCGAAAGGTATTTCCTGTGCTTTTTTACCTTTCCTTTTGGATAAAAGAAAACCAGGTGGCGACTCTTGCTAACCGCATAATTGCAATCGAACGCAAACGACCCAAGTCAGTTCTCCCACCGTATCACAGAACTGGAGACTCTGCTGGGGACAATTCTAAAAGTGGGGTTACCTTAGGGTTAGATCACATTTACTTGCTTTCATTGTTTGACTTGTATGCTTTACATTGTGGTTCTTTGTTTGGGTTTGAATCCTCTACCCGGATTTGGGATACCTTATAGGTAAGTAGCAATACGTTGTGAAAACTGTGCGGGGTATACCAACATGGTCTAAGCAATAGCTACATTAGTGTGACATATTTGTGGGTACCGTTAGCCCTTGAGTCAATCAAGGAGAATACGGGGCCGCTGAGTGATGTCATGAAGCACTAGTGAACTTTTAGAACCTTTACTTGACCAACTTGGCCATTAGGACGTAGTGAGATGACCGGCTTTAGTGCAGTCTGAAGTTGGTAGATACTCGATACTACACTCATTGAGGTTTGGTTTTTTGGATATTTCGGTCGCCATTAAAGAGGCTTGCGCTGAAACAATGCCCAAGGAAACAAACCAATGATATTGAGCTCCTTAGAACCCGATTACTATTACTAGGACAGGTTTGAGCCAACTAAAACTTCAAGAGGGTACTTACCTATGAGACTCCATGCAAGCCTAAACCTAAGGATTTGTTTGCTTTGTTTGTGTATATTTTACTTGTACATAACATCATGAACATCATAACATCATGCTTATACTCACTAACCATTTCAAGGAGTTTTGGGATTTATCTTTGTTTCTGTTTTGTAGGACATGGATTCTCTTCGCAGGAAAACTATTCAAGTCAACCTTGTAAAGATTCCCCTCCAACTTAAAGAGTTAGCTTCAAGGATTCCTCAAAACTCTCCATTCACTGAGAGACATGGTCGCATACTAATCTTGGTCACCTCCAAAACTGATGAAGATATGTTGAAGGTTCCCTTCCAGTTCTTTGATCCGTTACACCATTGCTTCACTTTCGCCGATTATTAACTTGTCCCAACTTTGGAAGAATTATCCCAACTCTTGAGGATTCCCATTCTCAATCAACTACCTTTCAACGGTACAGAAAGAGACCCAAAGCCATAAGAGATTTCTCAAGCTCTACACTTGCAACCATCTAATGTCGCAACTCATTGGGAAACAAGGAGTGGTGTCAAAGGTTTCATAGAAAAGTTCTTGTTCGAGAAAGCCCAAAAATGTTGGAACTCTTTGGATTTGCAAGCCTTCGAGGAAATTGTGGCTCTCCTCATCTATGGGATAGTTTTTTTTCAAATCCTTACCAACTCATAGATGTGAACGCCGTCAAAGTCTTCATATCTCACAACCCGGTGCCTACTTTGCTAGGGGATATCCTACATTCTTTTCACACTCGCACTATGAGGAAAAGAGTTATCCTCATGTGTTTCACTCCTCTATTAGCAAGATGGTTTATTTCTCATCTTCCCCAATCTATATTAAGGAATGAGCAAGGTTTAAGGTGGTCACAAAGGTTGATGACGCTCAAGCATTCAGACATCCATTGGTGTTCCCGATCTATAGAGAATGTTATCATCATCGACTGTTATGGAGAATTCCCTATTGTCCCCTTACTTGGCATTAGGGGAGGTATCACCTATAACCCCTGTTTAGCTCTAAGACAGTTTGGTTATGCTCGAAGGGATGGCCCACATGAGATGCTCATTCAAGGTTTTGTATTTGACTACGAGAACGACGATCAAGGTCTTCGCTAGAGATTTATCCGACCGTGGAGGATGCTGAACAAGTAGATAGAAGGACTTTGGAGCACAAGAATTCCATCCCTCTTAAGCCTTAACTCAAATGGGTATGAACTCGTGCTCAAAGTCTTATGATGCCTTATCCCTCCATTCTCCCGGTAATCATTGAGCCTGTCATGGAAGGAGATGTTCCATACACTATCCTGCATCAAGACATGCCCACTTCTCTTGAATACTTACAAAGAGATTGGATACAGCTCAAGGGATAACGAGACACTTTTGAGGCCTAATTCTACGCTATCGAGAATAAGGTTTTGGAACTCACTAAGGAACTTCATGAGGAGCGGACCCTGAATGCCAACATCACACCAAAGAGGATGCGCACAACCTTTTTATCTTAGAGTTTTATTTTTGTTGTATTTATGTGTAAGCCCAAAGAGGCATTGATATACTCAAGTGTTGTACCCCAAAATGTACCCTCCCGTTTTTCATTCAAGATGCTATCCTAGGGTTTCTCAAATACCTAATTTGGCTCAGAAGTTAATCAGACAGATTCTTTTCCTAGGCAATAAGTCAGCAATTAGGGTTTTGCATTTCTCAAAGGAAATTGAGTCTTCAAGGTTTCAAATGGTCTTCATAGGTCTTCATGTCTCTTCAAGGTTATTTAAGTCAGTTTTCAAACCTCGCATTGCAAGTTTTCTTAATCAATGGCCCAAATAACTGAAAACGACTACATTGACTTGAAAATCGCCCTTTTCCGAGAACAAATTCAAACGATCGTAACTTCTTTATTATTCAATATTTTTAGTGATTTTCCTTGTGTTTGATTCTTCTTGATTCCATCTCAAATTTATCTTCACATGTCAAGAGCTGATTACACGTAGAAGATCACCAAAATTTGAATGCGTTAGAAGTCGCATCATGAATTTTGACCTAATTTCAAATAACAGTCGTCTGATTTCTAAGAATTGTGATTTCTCCAAATTACAAGACCTTGAGGCGTTTATTTCTGGTCATGGTCATATGTGATGTCGTTCATGGGTTTATCTTCAAAGAATTGAAGGAAAATTGGGTTTGGAAGGTTTTAAAACTATTGAACTATTGCAAGGCATTTGTTGATTTTGAATTTTTCTTAACCACAGTTTACTGAGGATTGATGATTGTTCTTAAGAGCATGTTTGGACAAGATGTGAAGATTAAGACTGTCATTTAAAACAATCATGATTTTGGATTCAAGTTTACCAATTGAATTACATTCTTAAAACATTTATTTTGTTTAGGAATTGGAGTACAAGGTGCAAGTTTGTTTGAAATGCAGTTATAAAGTCAATTGTGATTATTTGGAATTCAAGTTACCAGATTGAAGTATTTTATTTCAAATATTCTGATCGAGAATTTCAAAAATACAAAAATTTGTATAATATCCTATCATGCCAAAGTTGTTTAACTCTTTGTATTATTACAATGCAAGAGAAATTACAAATTGTGTTGTTTACAAAAATCACAAATTTCTTAGTTACAAAGAAAAATTACAAATGTTGTCGTTTACAAAAAAATTCAAGTTTACAAAGAGAAGCTTCTTTTTCAAGTCTTCATATTCATCTTCAAGTAAGCCATCCAATCTTTGTTTGCATCCAAGCCTCGCTTGCCGTTCATGAAATAAGAAAAGGAAAGTTAGCGAAATTCAAGCGAAATAATATGCGAAAAAGAATAATTCATCATTAGGGTTTGCAGCTTGGAATCAGAATGTTTTGTTTGTTTCATCACATTCTATTTTCCCCCAATTGCAAATCACAAGAAAGTTGTCTTTCTTGGTTCACAAAAAGGGAAAAAGGAGAAATTTACAAGCAAGTTCAAAGGACACAACAAGCAAGTCAGCATGCAAACAAAACTACAGCAGCACAAGCCTGCAGCAAATGCACAAAACTACAGCAGTTCAAAATTGTCCAAGGCAGCTGATAGCAGGCCAGCAGCAGCCAAGCTGCTTAAAGCATGCAAACAAAACTACAATAGCACAAGCCTGCAACAAACCAAACAAGCTGCCCAAAACAAGCATGCAGCAAATGCACAAAACAACAAAGCTATTGCAGCAAACCAAACAAGCTGCCCAAACAAGCTAATGCAGCAGCCCAAAGCTGCCAAATAACAGGCAGCAATGCACCAAAAGAAACAAAGAATCAAGATATCAACAATACAAGCTACCAAAGCATGATCTCATTATTTTCCTAAACTAAGCAAACCCTTCAGAATTTTTGAAGTAAAGAAAAAGCAATTTGGCTTTGTATCATAAAAATATGAAGAGGGAAAGAGAAAGATATCACCTAGGCAACTAGCAATCCCAAAATTACCAAGTCAGCTGCTATCATAAAACAGACAGCCCTGCTGCTTCTGCTACAAGCTTTACATAACTGTCCAAAAACTATCCAAATCCTGCCCAAGACTTGTACAAAAATGGCAAAAACCAAAAACTGCAACAAAGAACATCAACACAGTATACCACAAGTGTTCAAATGACTGTTATTCCCCCCCACCTATTTCTTTTCGATTCTACTATCAATATAGAGGGAGAGAGGTCAAAAGGAAAAAGACAACAAAAAATCACTAAGACAAAGAGACTTCCATCAAACCCCTTCCATTTTTTTACAACACCAAAATCACTAAAAACGCCATCACCAAAAAGCTACATCTCTTTCACAGCAAGATACAAAATAACCAGCAAGTATACAACACCAAAATCGCTGAAAACACCATCACCAAAAACTACCCGCCTCAGTCACATCTCTTTCAGAGCAAGATACAAAACAACACTGAAAAAGAAATATAGTGAAAAGAAACCAATCAAAAAACCACAAAAATATCACAACATAACAGTCAATTTTTAAAAACTGCAACCTCTCATCAAACACAAAAAAAAACAGCAATCTCAAGCAACAACACTGGGCCAGAAAATCTACAAATCTTTAGACTCAAGCCAAAAAGAATCAAACATATACGAAAGCAAAAATCAAAAGAAGTGTAAAGAAGGAGATTCAGATACCATACCTAAAAGACCAAACCCTCAGCTTCGATCTCCTCTTCTCCATTTTTTCAAATCACGGCCAAGGCAAACCCTAGCCTCACAGGTAAATCCGAAAACCTCATTTATTTTATTGTTTCCTTTATACCATGCAATAACTCATAGTTCCAGGATCAAAAACCCAGTACTCACTGTGAAGATTGATGAAAATGGAGAGTTTAATTTGAACTTGAAACAAGTTAGGGTTTTCTAGTTTTGGCTATCGATTGAAGGATTCATAGAGAAGTTGATAGAGGTTTGAGTCGATAGAAGTTAGGATAGTTGGTTTCATGGATAAAATCCGGTGACTGTGAAACAGGGAGGCGAGGAAGAAGGCGTTGTTCTGGGTCGAGAGGAAGAAGAGAGAAGACTGAGAGATATTTGTTTTCCTCTTTAAATTTCATTTAACCTAACCTAGATTTAACTAATAAACCTTAGGTTTAGTCTTTTATTTTTAATTAATTTGTTTTAGTTTCATTTTATTTAGTTACTTAACATTAATTTAGGTTTAATACATCTTAGGTTTAATTTATCTTAATTAGCTTTGTTTTAGGTTAGTTATTTTCTTTAGGTTATACTTAACATTAATTTAGGTTTAATACATTTTAGGATTAACTTTTTTAATTAGCTTATTTTAGGATAATTTTTATTTAGTTGTATTTAACTTAATTTAGATTTAGTCAATAAATTTTAGAATTAGTTTAATTTAATTAGCTTGTTTTAGGATAACTTTATTTAGAATTTTAAATTAGTTTTTAGATTTACTTTAAATGACTTTTTAATTTAAATTTAATTTTGTTAATCTTTAATTTCAATTCAAAAAATGTTTAAAAATCAATTTATTTTCTCATAAACAAAAATACCAAATATTTTTGCTTTGTCAATTAATTTTTTATTTCATAGACTGTTATAATTCTAGTTAAATTGTTAAAATTCGATTTGGTTGTATTGTTTGATATTTGAACTTGGTGATCGCATTCGACTCATCCCCATTCATTAATTTGTACCCCCATTCCCGAAAACTCTGTAATAGCGTAGAATTTTAATTTTTGCAACTTACTGTTTTCTTTATACTGTATAGTAATTAGGCGTGTATGGCAAGATTCAAAATCAATCGCTAGATAACCTAATTTCGACAAAATTAAACTTGAAATGAATACACTTTTTCACACACGCACCTCTAGGGTACCCTTGCTCGTTGCCTCAGAAATAGTTATGTCCCTCGAATATGGGACGTTTTAGCAAAGCTCCTTCGATAAAAAAGATCGTAGTCCCTCGATGACCCTCAATGTTGCCTCCGGTAAAACGATCTAGTCCCTTACAAAAATTGCTAAAGTGTCTCATAAGTTGCTTTCGATGACTATAAAATTGACCCGCGCCTGTCCCTTCACATCCAACGATGGAGCTTCTTACCAAATCAATGGTAAGATAACAACATCTAAAGGAGGAAGAAAAGAACATTTAAGGCCTTTCGAGTAGGTAGATTCCCTCCTAGTTACTCGCTTGCTCACGACAAAAACCTTTTAACACCGACACTTTCATCTCAAAACATTTTCAAAAGGACACAACATTTTGTATACGTTCTTATAGAGACGAGAACCATTGCAAAACATCTTTTCAAAAATTACTTTCAAAAACACATTCCACAAACACATCTTTGAACTATTTTTTAAAATAAAACTTTGTACGCGTTCTTATAGAGACGAGAACCATTGCAAAGACATTTTCAAAATACTTTCAAAACCCACACCACAAGCACATTCAAACAAAAGCAAGTGATCTAGCGAGTAACTAAGAGCCCATGGAAAAGCATGGATGAAAAGGGTGTTAATACCTTCCATTTTCATAATCTACCCCCCGAACCCGAGAAATAATCTCGAAAGGTCTTTCCTGTGATTTTTTACCTTTCCTTTTGGATAAAGGAAAAGTCAGTGGCTACTCTTGCTATCCGCACAAATGCGATCAAAACGCAAAACCTCAAGTCAGTTCTCCCTCCGTATCACAGAACTGGCGACTCTGTTGGGGATATCTTTATAAAAGCGGGGTTACCTTAGGGTTAGATCACTTTTTTATTTTTTATTTGCATGCTTTATATTTTGTTCTTTGTATTGGGCTTGCTTTGATCCTTCACCCGGATCTGGGACACCTTTTTAGGTAAATAGCAATAGATTGTGGAAACTGTACGATGTAGACCGATATGGTTGAAACAATGACTATGTTAGTGTGACGCATTTGTAGGTACCGGTATCCCTCGTGGTGAATCGAGGAGAATACGAGGCCGCTGAGTGGCGTCATGAAGCACTAACTGACTTTAGAACCCTAATTGAACAAACTTGGCCATTAGGACGTAGTGAGATAATCAGTTTCGGTGTAGAGATGAAAAATTGTTGATACTCGATACTACACTCATTGAGGCTAGACTTTTGGGATATCTCGGCCGCAAGAAAAGATTGTTGTGATGAGACAATGCCTAAGAGAAAGGTCGGTGACATTGAGATCCTTTAGAAACCGATCACTATTACTAGGACAGGTTGAGCCAACTAAACTTCAAGAGGGTATTTACCAATAAAAACCCATGCAAGCCTAAAACATAGGAACTTGTTTGCTTTGTGTGTATATGCTTACTTGTACATAACATCATAAACATCATAAGCATCATACACATGCTCACTAACCATTTCAAGGATTTAGAAATTTATCTTTGTTTTTGTTTTGTAGGTCATGAATTCCGTCCGAAGGAACACCATCTGAATCAGCTTTGTAAAGGCACACCTTCAGCTTCAAGAGTTAGCCTCAAGAGTGCCTGGGGATTCTCCTTTTACCAAGAAATACGGTCGACTCCTTGGTTTGGCTACATCCAGTTTCCAAGAGGAGATGATGTGTATGTTGTTCCAATTCTTTGATTCCGTACATCATTGTTTCACTTTCCCAGACTATCAGTTGGTGCCTACACTGGAGGAGTTCTCTCTACTCTTAGGGGTTCCCGTGCTTGATCAGATACCGTTCACCGGTCTAGAAGGGATTCCAAAACCTAAAGTCATCGCCAAAGCTTTGCATCTGAAGAGAGCCGACATCATAGCCAATGGGGAGACAAGAAGCAGGGTTAAAGGCTTCCTAGACAAGTTTCTATTGGAGAAGGCTCGTTCATTCTAGGACGATATGGATTTTCGAGCTTTTAAAGACGTCCTGGCTCTTCTCATTTATGGTTTGGTTATGTTCCCCAACTCAGACCAATTCATAGATGTTAATGCCATCAAAGTCTTTCTCTCTCGCAATCCCATACCTACCTTACTGGGAGACATCTTGCATTCCCTTCATACCCACACCATGAAGAAGAGAGGTACTCTCTTATGTTTCATCCCCCTACTCGCTAAGTTGTTCACTTTGCACCCATCTCAATCAACATTAAAGAATGAGCAAAGACTAACATGGTCTCAAAGGATGATGTCCCTCACCCATTCAGACATCCGTTGGTGTTCGAGATCCTTGGAAGATGTCTCTATCATTGACTGCTGTGGGGAATTCCCTAATGTCCCTTTGTTTGGTATTAGGGGAGGTATCACCTACAATCCCTGCTTAGCTCTTTGACAGTTTGGGTATGCCCGAAGAGACGACCCTCATGAGATGCTCATTCAAGGCCTGGTGTTCGACTATGACAAAGAAGATCAAGGTTACCGCCAGAGGTTTACACGAGCTTGGAGAATGGTGAACAAGGTGGATAGTAGGACTTTGGGACACAAAAACTCTATCCCTCTTGAGCCTTACCTTAGGTGGGTACGAGCTCGTGCTCAGAGACTCATGATGCCTTATCCTTCCATCCTCCCTGTTATTATAGAGCCTGTTATTGAAGGAGACGTCCCATACACTATCCTTCATCCTGACATGCCTACCTCTCTCGAAGACTTGCAGAAAGCTTGGGTTCAATTGAAGGAGGAGCGAGACACCTTTGAGGCCCAATTTTATGCCAGTGAGAAGAAGGTTCTGGAACTCACCAAGCTGCTTCATAAAGAGCGAAATCTGAACGCCTACATCGCTCCAAAGAGGATGTGTTCAACCTTTTTGTCGTAGGAGTTTTTGTTGTATTTTGTTTCTTTGTAAGCCCAAAAAGGAAGGATGTACTCGAACATGGATTTATTAATATAACGTGTGTTGTTTTTGGTTTGAACAAATTTAAATCTCTAATTTCCTTGAAATCATTTGCGTATTGCATCTTCATTCATCATAACATCATAACAGGTTTCTTACAACATGTCTCCTTATCCTTCTACTGTTTATTTCAGTGAGATGGATATCGAACAGACAGTGAAAGATCTTCAGGCGCAGAACGTCCAGTTTCAACAAATGCTCTTGACTCTGACAAAAGGATAAGAGGAGTTGAAGACTTTACTGGCCAAAGAGAAGAAGAAGAAAGCAAAGAAACCAACCGGTATTGTGATCATGGGAAGAAGGTTCAAAGGATAAGCCATACAGACTTTAGACTTTGCAACATCACCGGGTGAAGGAGATAATCAAGAAGATCGAACCAAGGAAGTGAACAATAACCTAGCATCCGAAGAAGAGGAAGAACCTTACTACTCTGAGGAACAGTATCGTCCTGCTGATAATAAATACAAAGAGCTAGAGGATCGTTTGAATGCTATGGAGGTCCAAAGGGTACCCGATTGGACTTTGAAGAGTTGGGACTTGTCTCAGGGGTTGTCATCCCGCAGAAATTCAAGGTCCCCACTTTCACTAAATATGACGGTGTCTCTTGCCCGAAGTTGCATTTAAGGTCATACGTCAGAAAGATTCAACCCCATACGGCTGATAAGAATCTATGGGTGCATTTTTTCCAAGAGAGCTTGTCAGGGACACAGTTGGATTGGTTCTATCAGTTGGAAGGGACAAATATTCGCAATTGGGAAGATTTGGCTGCCGCCTTCTACAAACAATACCAGTATAATGTTGACTTAGCTCCAACTCGAACGCAATTGCAAGGCATGTCTATGGGTGCAAGTGAAGGTTTCAAAACCTATGCTCAAAAATGGAGGTATCTCGCAGGCAGAGTCCAGCCCCCTCTATCTGACAGAGAATTAGTGGATATGTTCCTAGGCACCTTGTCAGGTCCATTCTTCAACCACCTGATCGAAAGTTCCTCAGCTGGATTTACTGAACTAATCATGACCGGTGAGCGGGTCAAAGCTGGTATAAAAAGTGGCAAAATTCAAAGAGATGCATCCTCGAGCATGATGAAGAAACCCTTTGTTGGAAAGAAGGAGGTCAGTGCTGCATATGACCATAGGAATCAAAACAAAACTGAACGTCGCTTGGCGGTAGGGGCTGTTATGATTTCTAATCATGTGCCAAATTAACAGCGAAATTATCAGCGCAAGCCAGAAGCGCCCATGAGACGATTTACCCGGATCAACATGACCATGTCTCAAGTTTTGCCACACCTTTTGAAGACCAATCTGGCAACTTTAAAAGAAGCTCCCAAGAACCCCAATACTGCTTCTCCTCGCTACAACCCAAACGCTCGATGTGCCTATCATTCTGAAATCCCAGGGCACGATACAAATGACTGTCGGGCCTTGAAGAATAAGGTACAAGACCTTATCGATGTGAAAGAGATTGATTTTGATTCCCCATAAACTCCTAATGTAATAACGACGCCAATGCCCAGACATGGCCAAGGTATCAACGCCATTGATGATAATCGTCTTGTCTCCTCTGTAAATGACTTAACTACTCCTCTGTTGACCATTAAACAGAATCTACTACAAGATGATCTGTTCCCGGGCTGTGATAAAAATTGTCACTTATGAAAGTCTCTACCGAACGGCTGTTTGTTACTGAAGATAGGCGTTCAGCGCCTGATGACTAGAAAAGAAATCTTATTTGAAAAGATTCCTCTTACCAGAACTTCTTATCAAGATGTCCCAATAATCACCATTTCCAACAATCCTCCTGGGGTCTCCACCAAAAGACCCGTCAGGATTACATCTGCTCCAAGGTCTGCACCTCTAATCATCACTATGCCAAGAAAAATATCATACTCTTCAGATAAAGTTGTTCCCTGGAATTATGGGGTTGACGTCTATTACTATGGCGTCAAGCAAGATCAGTTGACCGTCGAAGACAAAGTTGCGAGAGATACTAATCCTGACATCGGTAATATCACTGGGACCAGTAAGATGACAAGAAGTGGAAGAGTCTTCTCGCCCGAGATTTCTCCAAAGATCGTTACTACTCCTGTGATCATTCCCACTGCTACTCCTACCGACATTCCTAGTGATACTCCTACTATTATCCCTGCTACTGAGGCAAGGGGCAAAGAAGTCTTGAATGAGACTGTCCAAGAAAGAGAGCGTCCCAAGATCATCCTTGAAGCTTCTATAAAGGAGATAGAAGAGATACTGAAGATAATTAAGAAAAGTGACTACAACATCGTAGAACAGTTGGGGCAGACCCCCTCGAAGATATCATTGTTGTCATTACTTTTGTCTTCTGAGGCCCATGCCATAGCCTTGGTAAAGTTTCTCAAGACCGCCCACGTTCCCTAAGAGACCTCCATCGACCAATTTGAGAATTGTGTGGCCAGTCTAACTGCTGATAACAGATTGGGCTTTTCCAACACTGATTTAACTTCTAAGGGAAGGAAGCACAATGATGCATTGCATGTTTCCATTGAATGCAGGGGCACCACACTTGCCCATGTTCTGGTGGATACCGACTCATCATTGAATGTCTTGCCCAAAAATGCTCTCGACCGACTGGACTATGAGGGACTCACCTTAAAGCCTAGCAACATCATAGTAAGGGCCTTTGATGGTTCTAAGAGAACAGTGCACAGAGAAGTTAATATCCCCATAAAAGTTGGAACTCAGACTTTTGATTCAACTTTCTATGTGATAGATATCCGCCCTTCATACTCTTGTCTATTGGGTCGACCCTGGATCCATGGTGCTGGTGCCGTCACTTCTACCCTACATCAAATGCTAAAATACTCGATCAAAGGAAAAATTGTCATAGTTCACAGGGAGGAGGAGTACATGGTTAGTCACCTGAACTCTTTCAGGTATGTTGAAATGGATGGTGAATTCATTGAGACTCCGTGTCAGAACTTTGAGGAGGTTCTAGAAACAGTCTTGGCAACCAAGTCTACTCCCAAAGTTCCAAAGATTTCCAGACCTCCACTGAAGATGTCCTCTTTGAAAGATGCTAGAGAAATAGTTGAAGAGGGCGGGTGTACCATCTCGGGTCAACTTCTGGATATCCCCTCCAAGTCCGACAAATTTGGTTTGGGATTTACTACAGAGGCCCAAAGAGTTATTCGACGTTCTCGCACCGGGGGACCACCTTTGCGTATCAGGAATCAGGGAGTCAATGCAGTTGAAGACAATGATGGCAACTGTGATATGGACGAGTGGATTTTTCCAACCATCGGCGGAGGGCTCAACAATTGGGAGGCCAAAGATTTCATTCCTATTACTTTTATTCAAGAGTAATTGTCTTTTAATGTTTTCAGGCTTGTAATATTTAAACAATTCAGACTTTTTTACAAAAAACCTTGTGTCCTACCCGAGGCACAACAGTCCATTTGTAAGGGTTGTCACTTCATTCTCATATGTCATCAATGAATCATGGACGTTTTTGCATACAAAATTTTGTGCTCTCTGTTTTTCTTTCTTACATTTTTTTTTCAAAGGTAGCTATGCTCTTACACACACGCACATATTAAAATGCAGATCTACATCCACTCAGGATCCCATGGGTAACGGTTCTACTATGGCCAATTATGACTTTGAAAGTCCGATCTACCAAGCTGAAGACAAAGGCAAGGAAGATTGTGAGGTGCCAGGGGAATTGTCCAGGTTATTGCAACAGGAAGAAAGGACAATTCAGCCTCACAAAGAGCCGGTTGAAACAGTTAACTTAGGTACTGCGGAGGACAAGAAAGAAGTCAAGGTGGGTGCCAATCTGGAACTGAGTGTCAAAGAGTGTCTGATTCAGTTGCTGCACGATTATGTTGAGGTCTTTTCCTGGCCGTATGAAGACATGCCAGGACTTGATGAAGATATTGTGGTACATCGTCTGCCTAGAAGAGAAGATTGTCCTCTAGTAAAGCAAAAGGTTCACCGCATGAGGCCTGATATGTCAGAAAAGATTAAAGCAGAAGTCATGAAGCAATTCAATGCTGGATTCTTGGCTGTCACCTCTTATCCCCAATGGGTTGCCAATGTTGTTCTTGTGCCCAAGAAAGACGGCAAAGTGCGAATGTGTGTGGACTACATAGATTTGAATAGGGCAAGCCCCAAGGATGACTTCCCTCTCCCCCACATTGATATTCTGGGTGACAATACGGCACAACACAAATTGTTTTCCTTCATGGACGGTTTCTCAGGCTACAACCAAATCAAAATGGCGCCTGAGGATATGGAGAAAACAACCTTTGTCACACAGTGGGGCACATTATGATATAAGGTCATACCACTCGGACTGAAGAATACTGGGGAAACCTATCAGCGTGCCATGGTATCTCTATTTCACGACATTATACATCACGAAATTGAGGTCTAGATGGACGATATGTGTGATACGGTGGCAGAACCGACTGTTTGAACGCTGGTTTATGTTTTGCGTTTTTTGTTTGCAAAATGTCGCGGTAAGCAAGAGTCACCATCGACTTTTATTTTATCCAACCGGAAAGGAAAAAAGTACAGAAAAAAATCCTTTTTCGAGATATTCTGAGTATGGGGGGTAGATTATAGAAAGGGAAGGTGTTAGCACCCTTTCTATCCATGGTTTTCCATGGGCTCTTAGATACTTGCTCATCTTTTTTAAAATTGCTTGTGTATATGCTTTGTTTTGAAAATGTTTTGCTTCGTGATAACCCTTGTATCAGTCCTCAAAGGTGTGACAAAGTTGTTTTGAAAATTGTTTTGAAAATTGTTTTGAAATGTGTAAGTGTGAAAAGCTTTGATTTGAGCAAGTACCTACTAGCATCTACCTACTCGAAAAAAGATTGTTTCTATTCTCGTTTCCTTTAGAAAGCGCCATCCTACTATTGAGAAATAGGTATCACCGTCGTTGGAATTGCAAGGGTCAATTTGAAAGGGACGTACGATCACTGAAGCAATGTTAGGACACCTTAGTAGTAACCCTAGAGTCTTAAGATCATATTCGAGGAAACACTTCTGAGGCAACATTTCTGAGGCAACATTTCCGAGGCAACATTTGAACGGGACATTTGATCTTTTTAGACACGAGGGAAACCACTAAGACACCCTATACTTAATGATCGCTTACCGAAGGCAACCGAAGTGAGAGTATACCCTAAGAGGGATATGTGCGAGTGATATGTTTTCAGTTATTTAGTCTTTGCACATTAGGGTTTTCTAACTGTATTAATTTGTCATGCATTCTTGCCATACAATCCTATTAGCATACATTTAAACAGTCAAATATTTGCGAGAATAAAAAATGCGAGAAAATAAATCTACGCTATTACAAGGCTTCGGGGAGGGGGATTAATTACATAGCCAAAAACCCGGGAAAAAACGATAAGTAAAAAACCCTAGATTAAACTATTACAAACCATGAACAGTTACAAAAATATTGGAAAAAAAATTAACGCGCGCGCGATGAATTAAATACGAGACAACTAGGGTTTTGACCCTTGACTAAACCTATTGACGATTGATTGAAAATGTTTTTTTGTTATGTAAGAAAATAAAGAAACAATTAAATTAAAAAGAAAATCCTAGTTCTAATTAATTTTAAATTAAGGAAAATAAATTAATTTATCTAAAAAGCTATTTTTTGTATTTTTATTTATTTGAGAAAAAGAGGAAATAAAGTTAAATCAAGAGTTTTAACCTAATTTCTATTTGATTTTATTTATGAAAACAAATTACAATTTCGCTAAGTTAGACTAAATTACATTAAATTAATAAAATTAATTTAAATAAAAATAAATAACAAAAAGTCTAATTCTAATTTTTGAATTATTGATTTTATGATTTTTTTATGAAAAATAGTTAATTTGTCAATTAAAAAGATTAAAAGAAAATTAAAAAAAAAATTAAAGAAAAGAAATAAATAAAAAAAAGTTAGAGATGGGCCTGATATCATTTAGCAGTTGTGAGGGTGTGCTATTGAAATTCTGGGCCCAAACCAATCTCAGCCCGTTTGACTTTACCTGATTCAGTGCATACGTTGACCTGGGCGTATGGTGGGCCTCTTGCTACCTGGGCGTTGGATCCAGCTTGCTGATGGATCTGATGGTGGAATTTGGATGGCCTATGGTGGACGCTAGAGGCTGCAATGTACCTGATCTCATGAAACAAAATAATATGAACAAAGTTTGGGACCTGGGGATCGAACCCAGGTCCTCATGCTTACTTCCAATACCACGCTACCATATGTGCCACACGCTCTATTTGCTCATATAATAACAATAAAGTAATATAAGCAAAACAAAGAAATATATTCAGAAAACGCGCTAAAATTCAAACCACCCAACCAGGGAGTGCCACACATCATCTTCTTCACCAAACCTTCGTTTTAGGTAAACAAGCTTTTACCTACAGACGTTTCGTTGTAGGTACAGACCTGTGTATCTAAAAAATTGTCCACAAGCAAGATAAATAACCATGGCTGGTACCAATCAACTCGTCTCATCCTCACGAGTATCATGGTACCAGAATCCAAGCCCAATTTAACCTGTACTGCAAAGCCCTAAAACTAACCAAGAAACCCTAACAATGGCGTATCTTGATTCTTGTACTATAAATGCAATTAAGCAATTCCAAAAGCTTGCAAACTCAATGATAAATAAGAATATATGAATCAAACGTGCAAATTATGTATAAATCAATGAAAACAAAATCCAATTTTTGGGACAAACCGTGGCCTCTGTACTTACGATTCCAGGCGTGAGAAAGCTTGCAATTGATTGAAATCCCTTCTGGAGTTGTCCAGGAGTCTCTTGGTATCGTGAGAATGGCTTGAATCGGCCTCTAGGATGGAAATTGGATCACCACTTTTTCTTGACTTTTTTTCCAGTTTGGTTCTTGGCTATGCACGACTATTAACCCTCTCTCTTTCCTCGGATACCTTATGTATATGTAATGCAACACATTAGGTCAACAAAAACGAACTGAATCTTCCCCATTATGAAGATTTGATTTGGTATTTCATGGCATATAATATCCTTCCAAATTTGCTTCAATCCAATCTTTTTCAACCCAAATCAATCTTGCACGAATTGGTTATCCTGCTAGCTGTACATAGACTCAAAAGATGCACAAAAAATCCAAGATTTGATTTGATTTTATTATTTTACCTTTTAATTTGATTTATTTTGATTTAACTGAATAAAAAATCAAAATAAATGATAAAAATAATAAAATATTAGGTGGAAAAGCTCAGGGGTTGTGGGTCCTATTAGAAACATGTTTCAAACAAGAAAACATGGGCCCCTTTGGAAAAAATGCAAATTTGATCAATGTTGACTTTTTGGGAATTTTGCAAAAAGGGTTAACTTGGCCAATGCATAACTCTCTCAAGTTTGACCCTAGAGAGGTGTTATTGAACTTTTTAGAAATATTAGGATGTCCCCTAAGCAACCCTTTTGGTCTCATCTCAATCGAGTCTTCCATGTTCATATATGAAGCTTTGACCCAAAAGGTGTTTTTGTTGACTTTTCAAAATGACCTATAATGTAAAAATTCACATCTTTTTGTGAGTGAATAATTTGAACTTGGGAGCTGAATATGAATTATAGGGAATTGCATCCTCTTAAAAATGAGATTTGGATGGGTCATTTCTGATAAAGTAAGAGAAAGTTATGCTCGGTCAAAGTTGAGTTGACTTTTCCTACAAAACCCTAATTTAGCAACTTTTGGGTTTTGATGAATTGTGAGCAATACTTGATGAACCATGATCAACCCTTGATCAAATGATGAATGATACTTTAAAATGAGGATGTTGACCCAAAATCTTGAAGTTTGACTGTATGTGGGCCACAGTTGACTTTTGACCTAGCATAGTCGATTTTCAGGCCTTTGAGCAATTGACTGAGCAAACTTCCCCTACAAGGCTTGAAACTTGACATGGATGATCTTGAGAACATATTAGGACAATGGTGAGCATTTGGGATCCTTTGGACTCAAACATCTTGATGCAAAATGAAACCCTAATTTGAGGTAGACTGTCTCAGGAGAGAGTTTGTCTGGTTAACCCCTGGACTTCCTTGAGCCATTTGAGGACCTCCTTTGACATGTATTTAAGGAATATGGGAGGGAAAATTTTTTGGTGCAACAACTTCCCCTGTTCAATCTTCTTAGATCTGAGGATGTAGATTGGCGTGTCTTCCTTTCGTGATCTGAAAGTGGAAGATGATTGGACACTAGAGTGCCCAGAAACTTGTACTCACATAAAGTGATACTTGACTTATGCTTATAGGGAATGGGCTTATAGATGCCATTTGGTATTTGCTAGATAAATGTCGGAGATGGACTTAGAGATGCCATCCGAAGAAGTGTCGATCGCATAAGAGATTCCTTTGCGAGAACCCGTATACCTGTTGTTGAGGAGGACTTCATTGGGGAATATTGGTCTCTGTCTTGAGAAAAATAGGGTTTTAGGAGCTTCAATTGTCAGTTACTCTACTGGGGGATAATTCCGGTTTGGGAAGCGGAAATAAACCACGTGTTTGGTCAGAGTACATGCTGCACTGCGACTTACTGGGGAAATGTGAAATCAATTGTGTTTGATTGGGTCTCAGTCTTACAGTGTTGTGGACTGTTGTCTGGGGATAAGGGAGGCCGAACCCAGATAGTAAGGTTAGGAGAAGGAACCTGGATAGTAGGGTTACTTCGATATGAAATCCTGGATAGTAGGGGGTGAGAAGGAACCTGGATAGTAGGGTTACTTCGATATGAAAGCCTGGATAGTAGGGCTGTGAGAAGGAACCTGGATAATAGGGTTACTTCAATACGAAATCCTGGATAGTAGGGTTGTGAGAAGGAACCTGGATAGTAGGGTTACTTCGATATGAAAGCCTGGATAGTAGGGGTGTGAGAAGGAACCTGGATAGTAGGGTTACTTCGATATGAAAGCTTGGATAGTAGGGCTGTGAGAAGGAACCTGGATAGTAGGGTTACTTCGATATGAAAGCCTGGATAATAGTGTTGTGAGAAGGAACCTGAATAGTAGGGTTACTTCGATATGAAAGCCTGGATAGTAGGGTTGTGAGAAGGAACCTGGATAGTAGGGTTACTTCGATATGAAAGCCTGGTTAGTAGGGTTGTGAGAAGGAACCTGGATAGTAGGGTTACTTCGAGATGAAAGCCTGGATAGTAGGGCTGTGAGAAGGAACCTGGATGAGGTTGCATTTGTTGCCGATGATTACTCTGTTTAGCTTTGAGTGTTGATCATGGACTTGCTAAAAATTGTTGATAATAATGTCTTTCCTGGAAGAAATACAGGGTTAGTTATATGCAATGCATGAGATGCATTGTATAATGATGTTCTCAAAATAAATGAGACTATGTTATATGTGATGTATGCACATGTCATGATGTATGAACATGAAATGCTGACGTGATAATTTGAATCTGGGAAAATAAATCCCTAATTGCTATGAAAACCATAGTTCCTCCACCTCTGTTGGGGATGGTGAACAAAGATGACCGTGCCGGGGATTTTCCCCTTGGCTGGTAAATATTCTGCCAGACGAGACCCAGTCTGAGGATAACTCTGCGGGGAATAACTCTGTTGGAGAGGAGATACTCTATTGATAGATCTGCCGACTTGGAGAAATAACTCAGCTGGGGATGAATTTCTGTTGCTGGTGATAAACAAACTCTGCTTGGGGAAAATTTTGCCGACTCACTCGCGATTGTGAATCTCGGCTGGGGAGAGTTGTGTCCTGTTCAGAAAAGGCTAACACCATTGTCTTTGGACACTTTTTACTCTGTATGTACCACTGCTCATATTCTCAAGCTGGTTCTATCCCTGTACCTTATGGGCAGAGTAACTGTAGGGTTTGGGCATTTCTTGTTTGTCCCTGTTCCTGGAATTACGATTAATTGTCTTTTGTTTTTTTATGTAAATATTTATGAGCAGCAATTATTCTGAAATGCATATATCAAAAATGAATCATTGGACGTTCTGGAAAAACAAAACAGAAAAAGAAAAACAAATCGAAATTTCTTGTGAAAATGAATTGTATTGATTTTGATGTTGGCCCATAATAGGCGTTTTTGTACAAAGAGGCTGGCGTCCTAGTAAGAGAACGCTGCCGAAAGGCAGAAATTATACAATTTGTGTAAAAGAAAAAAAAACAGCTATGTGAAACAATCCCATTAGGTTCCAACTATGTTATTGCCTTTATATCTTCGAGCGTCTCATCACTTTGCTGCTTGGTCGAAGGTGGATCAGATTGATTGGCGCCATCTGAGCTTGATAGTCGATACCGAAGTCTGGCTGCGAGGTGATCCAATGAGACACAGTGTTACACTTTGATCCCTAATTTTTGCCTGGACCGTCCTTTCGGGTTTTCGGCCCACCGGGATACCCTTTTTTTCCCAAGTCACCCTTTCAGGTTTTCGACTTGCCGGGTGTACAGTTTTTTCATTTTCATCCTTTACTTTTGCCTGAACCCTTTTGGTTCGCCGGGAAGCCCTTATTTTTGCCTAGGCCAGTTAACCTAGCGGGTCTTTGATTATGCGTAGTATCTTTTCACTATGTCTGCATTGACGGGTTGAGGAAGGTCATCACCATCCATGGTGGTAAGAATCATATCTCCTCCCGAGAAAATGTTCTTAACCACAAATGGCCCTTCGTATGTATGGGTCCATTTGCCCCTGGGATCACCTTGAGCCAGTATGATGCGTTTGATCACTAGATCCCCGACTTGATATTCTTGACGTCTGAATTTCTTGTTAAAATCCTTGATCATCCGCCTTTGATACGTCTGGCCGTGATAGATAGTAGTAAGTCTCTTTTCATCGATTAGATTCAGCTGATCAAGTCGGGTTTGGATCCAATCATCTTCGTTCAAACCGGCATCCTTCATAATCTTGAGAGAGGGTATCTGGACTTCGACGGGTAGGACTGCCTCCATACCATATACCAGAGAGTAGGGTGTTGCCCCTGTCGATGTCCTTGCCAAGGTACGGTACCCATGAAGAGCGAATGGTAACATCTCGTGCCAGTCTTTGTGCGTCACCATCATCTTCAGCACAATCTTCTTGATGTTCTTGTTAGCTGCTTCAACAGCGCCATTCATCTTCGGCCGGTAGGGAGAAGAGTTGTAATGTTGTATCTTGAACTGTTTGCAGAGTTCGGTAATCATCGTATTGTTGAGATTTGTACCATTGTTAGTGATAATCCTCTCTAGTACACCATATCAACAGATCAGATTGTGTCAGATGAACCGCGCCACAACGCTTTTGGTTACTGTAGCAAAGGAAGCTGCCTCGACCCACTTCGTAAAGTAATCAATTGCTACCAGAATGAAGCGATGCCCGTTAGATGCAGTAGGTATGATCTCTCCAATCATGTCGATACCCCACATTGCAAAAGGCCAAGGAGCTGTCAAAACATTCAGGGGAACCAGAGGTATATGCACCTTATCAGCATATACTTGGCACTTATGACAGGTTCAAGAGTGCTGATAACAATCGGCTTCCATAGTAGACCAGTAATATCCCGCCCGTAGGATTTTCTTTGCCATGGTATATCCACTGGAATGAGTTCCGAAAGTACCTTCATGTAACTCTGTCATGATTCTTTCCGCTTCGCTCTTGTCTACACACTGCAATAAGGTTGAATCATGGTTACGCTTATAAAGGATCCCATTGCTAAGAAAGAACTTTGCCGCGAACCTTCTTAGAAACTTATCATCATTAACAGAAGCCCCCTCGGGGTATTCTTGAGCCTCGAGATACCTCTTTACCTCATGAAACCAGGGTTTATCTGCTACTTCCTCGATGTCGATCTCACAGTAGTGTGCGGGTTCATCCAACCTCTCAATGGTAATCTGGGGAGCCTCATTGTCCCACCTAACCTTGAACATAGAAGACATGGTAGCCAGTGCGTCCGCCAACTGATTCTCCTCTCTTGGGAAATGTTCAAAGGTTACTTACTCAAAGTGTGGGAGCAATGTCAGTATATATTCTTTGTAAGGAACAAGATTCGGGTGCTTCGTATCCCACTCGCCTTTGATCTGACTTATCACCAGAGCGGAATCTCCGAATACACTCAAGAACTTAATCCTCAGGTCAATGGCCGCTCAAAGACCCATGATGCACGCTTCATACTCCGCCATGTTGTTGGTGCAGTTAAAACATAATCGGGCAGTGAACGGAGTATGACAGCCCTCAGGAGATATAATTACAGCGCCAATGCCATTACCCAATGCGTTCGAGGCTCCATTAAAATACATAGACCATCGGGATCCCTCTTCAGGTCCTTCATCTGGTCCAGGTTCTTCACAGTCAGTGACCAACATGATATTCTCATCCAGGAACTTGAAATTCATGGACTGGTAGTCATCCACGGCCTGATGCGCCAAATGATCTGCCAATACACTCCCCTTGATTGATTTTTGGGTCGTGTATTGGATGTCATACTCGGTTAAGATCATCTACCATCTTGCTATCCTTCCGGAGAGAGCGGGCTTCTCGAAAATATACTTGATTGGGTTCATCTTTGATATCAACAGGGTGGTGTGAGTCAACATATATTGTCTCAGCTGGCGAGCATCCCATGCCAAAGCGCAACAAGTTTTCTCGAGCAATGAGTATCGGGTCTCACAGTCGGTAAACTTTTTGTTAAGGTAATAAATAGCGTGCTATTTTCGGCTAGACTCGCCATGCTGCCCCAACACACACCCCATTGAATTGTCTAGCACTGTCAAGTATAAAACCAAAGGTCTTCCTTCAACTGGAGGCATCAAAATTGGTTGTTCTTGAAGGTATTCTTTGATTCTTTCGAAAGCGGTCTGACATTCATCATTCCACTTTACCACTTGATCTTTCTTCAGCAGCTTGAAGATTGGCTCACTAGTAGTAGTCAGATGTGAAATGAACCTGGCGATGTAATTCAGACGTCCCAAGAAACCTCTAATTTCCTTCTCTGTGCGGGGGACCAGTATCTCTTGTATGGCTTTTACCTTTGAGGGGTGTTGTACCCCAAAATTTGCCCTCCCATATTCTTCAAGATTTGTCAAGATCAATCTTCAAATGGATCAAGGGGTTGCCCAGTCAAACATCCTCCTAAGCCAGTCAAAATTAGGGTTTTGGTTCCTTCAAGAAATTTGAGGTTTTCAATGGCTCAATCAAGTCCCATATGCCTACATACATTGTCAAGCATCTACATGCCAAGTCTCAAGACTCACAGGGTCAAATTGCACAGTCAAAAGCTTCATTTGCTTCACAATCAACTACAGGGGCAAAATGGTCATTTTACAGTCAAAAGTCAAAAATTTTGGTCAACTTTTTATTTTGAAGCCACAATCATCATTTGATCAAGTCTTGATCATGATTCCACAAGCATGGCTCAAAAATCATCAAAGATGCAAAAGTTACTATTTTTGGACAGTTGAAAAGTCAACTGTAACTTAACCAAGGCATAACTTTTTCATGGTTCATCAGAAAAATCTCATCCAATGCTCATTTTGAAGGGGATGACATTCCTACAACTCATCTTCACATTCCAAGTCCAAGAAATGCTCTCACAAAAAGTTATCAATTTCTACATTATAGGTCAATTTCAAAAGTCAACAAAAAGGCACTTCAAGTCAAAGCCCATAACTTGAGATTGGTAAATCCAAATGACATGGGACCAAAGGCATTGGTTAGAGGACTTCAATAACTTTCCAAAATGTCCAAGAACATGTTCATATGATCAAAATTGAGCAAGATATGCATTGGAGAAGTTGGAAAATTTTTGGGAATTTGCAAAAGTCAACTTTGCCCAAAACACCTCATTTTTGCTAATGGGCCTCAAATTCCTTCTTGAAACATTGTCCAAGGCCTATGCACGACCCATTGAGATTAAATTGATTTATTTTATTATTTTTATTAATTAATTGGATTTTTAATTGATTTTTAATTCATTTAATTAATTTAATTGTAGGAAAATACCAAGATATGATTTCTAAATCTTTTTGTGAAGCAAAAGTGGTCAGCATATGATGAAGATTTCGTGTATCAATCAAGGGGACCAAAATCTCCAAAATTAGCAAGTTTTGGCAATCAAAGAGATGCAAAAATATTTGATTGAAAATCAAATATGCAAACCATAATGCCATGGATTTTTGGACCAAGATTTACCCTAATTCAGTTCTACTATAAGTGCATAAGCTAAACCTAATTCCATACACATGAAAATTGCTGCAAAAACACCATAAGCATATTGAAAAAATATCAAAAAAACTCAAAATTGTTCTCAACATTCCAGCATGATTTAAAGCCTTTCGTTGTTTCCAATACATTGCTGGAGGTGTAAGGAACCTATTGCAATCAAATTCGCGTGCCAAAGCTTGAGAAATCACCATACATGAACTCACGGTTTACCACTTTTTTTCCAAAATCATAATCATCGATTCATGCATTTTTAACATCTTTTGTTGATTGTTTTGTGTTCATAGAACTCAGGTGAAGCTTTTGGTGTGATTCAATTGGATTAAGATGCCCTGAAACGTAAACCACCATTAACGGATTTTAGGGTTTCCAAGTTTCAAAATTAGGGCTTTGCTGCACAAGTAAAATCAGAACCTCTCATGCCTATGGTTAAATTCGTGAGAATCAGACGAATACAATGGACATATCGCGCCATATTTATATAGCCTAGATTTCTATTCGCTATTATTGGTCGTTCTGTTTTGTGGGGGTTAAAACCCCCCGCTATTTGCTTTGTTTTGTAGGTGTTCAACGAGGACGATGATGCGTTGCCAGCGTGCTACTGGATAATTCAAATGGCGCGCGCTTTTTGTTTGTTTTACAATACGTGCATTAATGTTTTAATATTATATTCATGGTTTATCTTAATAACAGATGAAAGCGAACGGCTCAGTGGAGCGTGCGTTGTCCAAGTACCATTGGGACCTGGGTTCGATTCCCAGGTCCCCCAAAAGCTCCATATTATTTTTTCTAACATGATTGCATGCAGCTTCCTAAACGTGTTCCATCATGCGCTCCAGGCATCATCATGCCATGTGTCACATAATACCAATCCAAAGGCCAGAGATGGAGGATCATGGTGTTCCTCAGTCAACATGCACGTGGACAATTCCAGAAGTCAACAGGCTTGAGTGCTATTGGGCCTAAAATTTCCAGCAAAACCTCCTAATTGGGTCCATCAACCCCCCTGGTTCTTTCACAATTTTCCTTTTATTTTCTTTTTACTAATTTTTATTAACTCTTATTAATTATTATTATTAATTCATAAATTAATTATTTTTCATATTAAATTCAGAAACTTAAAATATTAAATATTTTTATTATTTACTATTTTCACTATTAACTATTTTTATAAATAAATTCTAACTAATTAATTTAGTTGTTTTAATTAGGTTTAATTTCAATTTTCTTTCACAATAAATAAAATAGATTAGACTTAGGGTTTTACTAACTTCTTTTATTTTATTTTTATTAAAGACTTAAAAAACACACAAAAACATTTTTTTCTTTTAATTAAATAATTAATTAGAATTAGGTTTAATAGCTTATTTAATTGCAAAAAAGGACAAATTACTTTCTTTTCTCAAAAAGGGTCAAAACCCTAAGGATGTCCCGATTTAATTTCTTTTCGCGCTTTAATTCTTTTTTATCATATTTATGTAACTGTTTCCGAGGATGTAATAGTTAATTAGGTTTATCGCTTTATTTACTTTTCTCGCATTTATTTTCCAAACGGGTTATGTTTTTGGCGATGTATATACCCGCGCCTTGTAATAGCGTAGATTTACCTTTCCGCAATTTATTTTCCGCACTCTTAACTGTTAAAAATGCATGAAAGACTTCTATGAAAAATAAAATCAATCCGTAGCTCACAAATAACATGTTCAAAGATAAACATAAAACTGAAACTGAACACACATGCACATGCCACTCCTAGGGTACGCCTCAATGGTTGCCTCGAGGTGGTCATCAAGTATAGGGTGTCTTAGAGGTCGCCCTCCTGTCTAAAGATCCAGTTGCCTCGAAACGGTTGCCTCAGATAAAAAGGATCTAGGACATTAGGGTTACCGCTAAGGCGTCCTACTATTGCTTTGGTGACCACACATGTCCCGATAATCAAATTGACCCGAATAACTCCAACGACGGTGCTACCTACTTCTCAATAGTGGGATAGTACTGTCTAAAGGACTCTTACACAGCCTAATTCCTTAGAGTAGGTAGATTTCTCCTGGGTACTTGCTCTTTCAAAAAAAACAAAAACATCTTTTCGCACCTACACTTTCAAAAAGTTTTCAAACAAATACTTCATACACTCTTGAGGACTGATACAAGAGTTACCTAGAAGTTTTTCAAACTAAACTTTTTCAAAACCCACACACACTTGAAAAGCAAACAATTTTTGAAAACATAGTGAGCAAGTACCTAAGAGCCCGTGGATAACCACATATAGAAAGGGTGCTAACACCTTCCCTTTCTATAAATCTACCTCCCGAACCGAGAAACATTCTCGAAAAGGAATTTTGCTGTGCTTTTGTTCTTTCCTTGTTGGAGAACATAAAAGACGGTGGCGACTCTTGCTTACCGCGGCATTTCGCGAACCAGCTTAAAAAACAGTCAGTTCTATTTCCACCGATCACAAGGGGTCTACCTGAATACCTTTGTCACTGACAACAAAACCCAGAAGCTTACCCGACCTTACCCCAAAGGTACACTTGTTCGGATTCAACCTCAGCTTATACGTCTTTAATCTGTCAAACAGTTTCTGGAGATGATCAAGGTGTTCTTCCTCAGTTTGGGACCTGGCTATCATGTCATCAACATAAACCTCGATCTCGTGGTGAATCATATCGTGGAACAAAGCGACCATGGCACGCTGATAGGTTGCCCCAGCATTCTTCAACCCAAAAGGCATTACCTTGTAATAGAAGGTGCACCACTGTGTAACGAAGGTTGTCTTCTCCATGTCCTCAGGAGCCATCTTGATCTGGTTGTAGCCAGAAAAACCATCCATGAAGGAGAAGATCTTGTGCTGCACGGTGTTATCGACTAGAACATCAATGTGAGGAAGTGGGAAGTCATCCTTGGGGCTTGCTCTGTTCATATATATATATAGTCCACACACATCCGTACCTTACCGCCCTTCTTAGGTACCGGAATAACTTTGGCAACCCACTGCGGATAGGAAGTGACAGCTAAGAATCCTGCGTCGAACTATTTCATGACCTCTGCCTTGATTTTCTCTGACATTTCAAGGCGCATACGGCGGACCTTCTGCTTTACCGGTGGGCAGTCTTCTTTAGTCAGCAGGCAATGTACCACAATATTAGTGTCCAAACCAGGCATGTCTTCATAGGAACAGGTGAAGATCTCAACATAGTCGTGTAACATCTGTATTAACCGTTTTTTGACACTAGGCTCCAAATTCGCACTTATTTTAACCTCTTTCCTGTCTTCCTTTGTACCCAAATTCACTGACTCAACTGGCTCTTCATGAGGCTGTATGGCCCTTTCTTCCTGCTGTAGTAGTCTAGCAAGTTCTCCAGGCACCTCACAATCATCCTCACCTTCGTCCTCGACTTGGTTGATCGAATTTTTGAAGTCATAACTGGCAGTAGCAGAGTTGTTATCAATGGGATCTAGAGTGGATATGGATCTGCAAGATGATACGTGAGTGTGTGTAAGAGAATAGCTGTTTTGATAAAGTGAGAGATAGAAAAGAAAAAAAACAAGGAGCGCAAAATTTGTATGCAAGAAACGTCCAATGTTTTATTAATGATATATGAAATGACAAATAATAAGCCCTCACAAGAAAAACCAAGGTGCCTCGAGCAAGGCACCAGGCCGTAAAGTTTCAAACTGTTTATTACAAATCTTAAAACAAAAGTCAATTACTGCGGAATAAAAGAAACAGGTATGAAGTCCTTCGTCGTCCAGTTGTTCAGTCCACCATTGGTTGTTGGGTAGATCCAGCTGTCGATGTCTGAATCTTCTTCACCGTCTTTAATTGCATTAATTCCCTGATTGCTGATGTGTAGAGGAGGTCTTCCAGCCCGAGCACGCCTAACAGCCCTTTGAGCCCCTGTAGTAAATCCCAAACCAAATTTGTCAGTTTTGTGAGTAAAATCAGGGAGCTGACCCCGATTGGTACACCCACCTTCTTCAATTGCATCCCTGGCGTCTTTGAGAGAAGCCATCTTCAGTGGAGGTTTATTGGCAGTAACTTCAGTTGACGCTAAAGTCTACGGGACCTCCTCAAAATTTTGACAAGGCGTTTCTATGAATTCCCCGTCCATCTCCATCTAGCGGAAGGAATTGAGATGACTCACCATATACTCCTCTTCACCTTGTACCGTGACAATCTTCCCCTTCACCGGATACTTCAGCATTTGATAGAGCATGGAAGTCACTTCCCCAGCCTTATGAATCCAAGGACGACCCAGCAAGCAAGAGTACGACGGCTTGATATCCATTACGTAGAAGGTGGACCAAAAAGTATGAGAGCCCACTTTGACAGGGATGTACACCTCCCCGTGCACCATTCTCTTTGATCCATCAAAATCTCTTACCATAATGTTACTCGGCTTTAGAGTCAAACCTTCACAATCCATACGGTCTAACGCTTTCTTCGGCAGAAAATTCAGTGAGGACCCGATATCTACTAGCACATGGGCCATAGTGGTGCCCCTGCACTCGATCGAGACATGCAGAGCATCATTATGATTTCTTCCTTTCGGTGTCAAATCCGCATCTGAGAAACCCAACCCATTGTCAGCAGTCAGGCTAGCCACACAATCTTTGAATTGATTTGCAGAAGTTTCTTACAGCACGTGCGCAGTCTTGAGAAACGCAATCAAAGCCTTCGCATGGGCTGCAGAACATAACAACAGAGACAACATAGAGATCTTTGACGGGGTCTGCCCCGGCTGCTCGACTACGTTGTAGTCGCTCTTCTTGATAATTTTCAAATTTTCCTCTATTTCTTGTTTAGAGGTTTCTACAATGGTTTTCTTAGGTGCCTCCGTCCGGGCAGGCTCACCTATGACTTCTTTGCCCCGAGTCCCAGATGACTCAGCAGCAGGGGTGACAACTGGAGTAGGAATTGGGATAGTAGTTGACGTACTAGTAGACGGAATGACAACAGGTTTGAGGACAGTCGGAGGGGAAATCTCGGGAGAAAAGAGTCTTCCACTTCTGGTGACCTTGCTAGCCCCAACAATATTACTGATATCCGTATCGGCTTCTTCAGCCCTCAGATCTTGTTTAACACCATGGTAATATACATCAGCACCGTAATGCCATGGGATAGCCTTATCTGAGGTATATGGGATGGGACCGGGAGCAGTGATTATTAACGGAGAAATTCTTGGAATAGGTTTAACCCTAACAGGTTTTCTCGAGGAAACCTTGGAAGGATTGGCGGAAATGGTTACGATGGAAACATCTTCAAATGGAATCATAGTCTTCTCAAACAAAATTTCTTTATTATCCATCAGGCGCTGAACACCTGACTTTAATAAACAGCAACCGGAAGGCAGAATTGAACACATGTGGTAACCTTCACCACAACCCGGAAATAAACCGGCCAACAACAAATTCTTCTTAACCGTCATCAAAGGAGTAGAAATTTCTTCCACAGAGGTCACAAACGAATCGGTGTCCACGACATTGATTCCACGACCATGTTTGGGCATAGGAGCTGTTATAATGTTTGGTTTTTCTGGAGCATCAAACTCAATCTCCTTAACTTCCAGCAAATCTTGCACTTTATTCCTCAGAGCCCAACAATCGTTTGTATCATGGCCTGGGATCTCCGAATGGTAGGTGCACCGCGCGTTGGGATTGTATCTGGGAGAAGCAGTGTTTGGATTCTTGGGAGCCTCTTTCAAGGTTGCCAAGTTGGATTTTAACAGATGAGGCAGAACTTCAGCCAAAATCATGTTGATGCAGGTAAACTGTCATTGTGGTCTTTCCACCCTTTGCTGATTGTTACATTGTGGAGCAACCGTGGGTCTTGATATCACTACAGCACTTACCGTTTGACGGTGTTCAGGTCTTTTTTGGCCCCTCAGGCCGTAGACTGCACTAGCTTCCTTCTTACCAATGAAAGGCTTATTTGATGCACTTGATGAAGCATCCTTCTGTATTTTACCACTTCGAACACCAGCTTCTACTCTCTCTCTAGTCAGAATCAACTCAGTAAACCCAGATGACGAACTGCCGATCAAGTGATTAAAAAATGGACCAGATAACGTCCCTAGAAACATGTCAACCAACTCCCTATCAGACAAAGGGGGTTGGACTCTTCTAGCCAAGTCTCTCCACTTTTGAGCATAGTCCTTAAAACCTTCATTTGCACCCATAGACATACCCTGGAGCTGAGTACGAGTGGGAGCAAGGTCGACATTATACTGATAGTGCTTGTAAAAAGCAGCAGCAAGGTCTTCCCAATTTCGGACACTGGCTCCTTCCAACTGATAAAACCATTCAAGCTGAGTCCCTGACAGACTATCTTGAAATAAGTGCACCCTTAAATTTCTATCAGCATTGTAGGGTTGAATCTTTCGGACATACGAGCGGAGATGGAGTTTTGGGCAGGATACTCCATCATATTTAGCAAAAACTGGAGCTTTAAATTTATGAGGGATGACCACTCCTGATACCAGTCCCAGTTCTTCGAAGTCCAAACCAAGGATTTTATGAATCTCCATAGCACTCAGACAGTCTTCTAGCTGCTTGTACCAATCCTTAGCAGGAGGATATTGCTCATCATCGTAATCCGTATCGTTATCAGAAACTTCTGGACTAGGGTCCTTTACCCTCTCTTGGTTCTCCCCGTCCTTAGATGAGGAGGTCAGATCAGCTGGTTGTCTCAACCTTTCTCCGAATCTTCTACCCATGTTCAGAATCCCTACCTTCTTCTTCTTCTTCTTCTTCTTCTCTTTTAGAATAAGGGTCTTGAAATCCTCCTTCCCTTTAGCCAGACTTATGAACATCTGTTGGAATTGGGTGTTTTGTGCCTGAAGATCTTTGATGGCTTGATCGGAGGACATTTCTACTGAAATAAACAGCGAAGAAGATGAGAAACCTGTAAGCGTACCTGTAATGATGTGCATGATAATGGGATGCGCATGTAATGATTTCAAATACTTTGGGAGATTTAAATTTGCAAACCAAAAAATAAACAAAACTTTATTAGCTTAAACTTTGAAAGGTTTAACAATGCCTTTAAGGCGTTACAAATAAGTAAATAAAACAAAATCTAAAACTAGAAAAAGCAAAATCAAAAGTCCCATGGACGCTTCCTCCTTGTGCTGATGTAGTCATTGATCACTCTCTCTTCCTCGAGCTTCCTGGTGAGCTTCAAAATCTTTCTTTCTTGCCCATGGTACTGCTCCCAGTAAGTATCCCGCTCATTCTTCAGTTGAATCCAAGACCTCTGCAACTCCCAAGGATCAGTGGGCATGTAAGGATAGAGGACTGTGTAAGGAATGCCTTCTTCATTAGTGGGCTCCACAATCACTGGTAATACGGCTTCATAGAGCATCCCAAGCTTCTGGGCACGAGCTCGGACCCACTGGAGATAAGGCTGCATAGGAAGGGAAGTCTTTGGTCCCAACTCTTGGGGGTCAAATCTGTTCACCATGCCCCAAGCTCGTATGAACCTCTGGCGATGCTCCTTAACATCCTCCTTATAGTCAAATACAATGTCCTCAAGAAGTAACTCATGGGGACCATCTCTTCGAGCACAACCAAATTGTCGCAAAGCCAAACAAGGATTATAAGTTATACCTCCTCTGATTCCAAGAAATGGGACATTAGGATATCCCCCACAACGGTCAATAACAACAGTGTCTTCCATATCCCGGGAACACCAAAGAATATCTGCATGAGCAAGTGACATTATTCTGTAGGACTAACCTAAACCTTCTTCGTTCTTCAGCACAGACTTAGGGAGGTGAGAAATAAGCCACCTCGACAGCAACGGCATGCAACACATAAGAGTCCCTCTTCTCCTCACGGTACGAGTATAGAGGGCATGCAAGATATCTCCAAGCAAGGTAGGCACAGGGTTGCAAGAAAGGAAAATCTTGACAGCATTCACATCTACAAAGGAATCTGAATTCGAGAAGAGAACCAAACCATAGATAAGGAGAGCCAAGAAATCATCAAAATCCTAAAAATCCAAATCATCCCAGAATAGCAGAGCCTAATTTATCAGAAATTTGGATAGAAAACCTTCGACCCCGCTTCGTGTTTCCCAATTGGATACTACATCAGCCCGTTTCAAATGTAGAGCTGAGGCAATTCCTTCTGGTCTAGGAAATTCTTCCATACCTGTGAAGAGTACTTGTTCAAGGATGTATATGCCCAATAGATGAGAGAACTCTTCCAAGGTGGGTACCGGCTGGTAATCAGGAAAGGTGAAGCAATAATGCACGGGATCGAAGAACTGAAAAAGTACGCTCATCATCTGCTCATCAAGATTTAAAGTGACCAGGCTAAGAAGTTGACCGTGTCTCTTAATGAACATAGAAGTCTCAGAAACTCTTAAGGCTAGCTCTTTAAGTTGGGCAGGTATTTGCACAAAGTTGACTCGGATGGTATGTCTACGCACAGAAGTTATAATCTGCAAAACAGAACAAAGATAAATTCCCTTGGTCTTTGAAATGGTTAGTGTAATGAAGCATGAATGCCATGTTATGATGCATGATGTCATGTTAAACCACAGGTATAGCAAACACAGATATTACAAACATAGTCAAATCACACAAAGCCCTTAGGTTTAAGGCTTGCATGAGGTCAAAGGTAGTACCCTCTTGAAGTTAAGTTGGTTTCAACCTGTCCTAGAAAAAAGTAATCGGGTTCTAGAGGATCTCAATATCACTGACCATCCTCCATCGGTCATGGTTTCAGCTCACATAATCTTTTCTTGTGGCTGGAACTATCTCGAGAGTATGGTCTCAATGAGTATAGCATCGAGTATCAACCAGTTCCCAACTTTATACTGAGGCTGACTATCTCACTACTTTCTAATGGCCAAGTTGGTCGATTAAAGGTTCTAAGGTCAGTTGATGCTTAATGACACCATGCAGCGGCCCCGTATTCTCCTCGTTTCTCTACAAGGGATATTGGTACCAACCAATGTGCCACACCAATATAGCTATTGCTTCAACCGTATCGGTCTACACCATACAGTTCCCTCACAGTCTATTGCTACTTACCTAAAAGGTATCCCAGATCCGGGTGTAGGATCTATAGTAACCCCAAACAAAACCCTTAAAAGTAAAGCAAACAAATCAATCAAGAGAAGCAATTATGATGAACTAGATCCTAAGGTATACCCCACTTATCATTCCCCAGCAGAGTCTCCAGTTCTGTGATATGGTGGCAGAACCGACTGTTTTGAAATGCTGGTTTGTGTTTTGCGTTTTGTGTTTGCAAAATGTCGTGGTAAGCAAGAGTTGCCACCGACTTTTATTTCATCCAACCGGAAAGGAAAAAAGTACAGAAAAAAAATCCTTTTTCGAGATATTCTGAGTATGGGGGGTAGATTATAGAAAGGGTAGGTGTTAGCACCCTTTCTATCCATGGTTTACCATGGGCTCTTAGGTACTTGCTCATCTTTTTAAAATTGCTTGTGTATGTGCTTTGTTTTTGAAAATGTTTTACTTCGTGATAACCCTTACATCAGTCCTCAAAGGTGTGGCGGAGTTATTTTGAAAGTTTGTTTGAAAAGTGTAAGTGTGAAGAGTTTTGTTTTGAGAAAGTACCAACTAGCATCTACCTACTCGAGAAAAGATCGTTTCTATTCTTGTTTACTTTAGACAGCGCTATCCTACTATTGAGGAATAGGTAGCACCGTCGTTGGAGTTGTAAGGGTCAATTCGAAAGGGACGTACGATCACTGAAGCAATATTAGGACATCTTAGTAATAATCCTAGAGTCTTAAGATCATATTCGAGGCAACATTTCCGAGGTAACACTCGAATGTGACATTTGATCTTTGTTAGACAGGAGGGAAACCACTAAGACACCCTATACTTAACGATTGTTTACCGAAGGCAAACGAAGTGGGAGTATACCCTAAGAGTGATATGTGCGAGTGATCTGTCTTCAATCATTTAATCTTTGCACATTAGGGTTTTCTAACTGGATTAATTTGCCATGCATTCTTGCCATACAATCCTATTAACATACATCTAGACAGTTAAATATTTGCAGAAATTAAGATGCGAGAAAGTAAATCTACGCTATTACAAGGCTTCGGGGAGGGGGATTAATTACATAGCCAAAAACCCGGGAATTAAAACGGTAAATAAAACCCTAAGTTAAACTATTACAAACCATGAAGAGTTACAAAAAATATTGTCAAAATAAATAATAAGCGCGCGGCGAATTAAATGCGAGACGATTAGAGTTTTGACCCCTAACTAAACCTATTGACGATTGATTAAAAAAATGTTTTTTGTCATGTTTTAAGAAAATAAGGAAATAGTTATATTAAAAAGAAAATCCTAAGTTCTAATTAATTTTGAATTAAGAAAAATGAATTAATTTGTCTAAAAGCCTATTTTTGGTATTTTTATTTATTTGAAAAAAATAGCAAAATAAAATTAAAGGAAAAGTTTAACCTAATTTCTATTTTATTTTATTTTTGAAAACAAATTAATAATTTCCTAAATTAAACTAATTTAAATTAATTTTGATAAATAAAAAAACTAATCATAATTTTGTGAATTATTGATTTTATGGTATTTTGTGAAAAAATAAATTAATTTGTGAATTAAAGAAAATAAAAATAAATAATAAAAGATTTTAAAAAATTAAGAAATAAAAGAGAAATGGGCCTGCAATAGCAATTATGTGAGGTGTGTTGTGGAATTCTGAGCCCAAAAGAATCCAGGCCCATTTGACTTTGCATGATCCAGTGTGCACGTTTGACTGGGGCGCATGGTGGTCCTCCAATGGTGGTATGCTGATCTGGGGCATTGATGAATTGGGTGGCCAGATCCTGATGGTACACGGTGAGCCTCTTGATTTGCAAAGCGCTCGATTGCCTGTTAAAAAATATTAGGAATGAAGGTTGGGACCTGGGAATCGAACCCAGGCCCTTTGCAGTTTTCCCCTACACGCTTGCCAACTGAGCTATTTGGTTTGTTTGAATATATAATGGAAATCAATTATAATATAATAAAAACAAAACACTGAAATTCAAAACGCGCCAAATTCAAATCACCCAACCAGGGGATGACACGCATCGTCGTCTTCCTCCCAAACCGTCGTTTTAGGTAGCCAACTTTTACCTACAGACACTTATTATTATAGGTATATCCCTGTGTATTTCAAAAACTCTCCACAAGCAATATAAATGGCCATGACTGGTACCAATCAACTCGTCTCATCCTCACGAGTCTCATGGTACCAGAATCAATGTCCAATTTCACCTATCCTGCAAAGCCCTAATCAAGAACACAAAACCCTAACTATGGCAACATCCTGTACAGGCGTTAGAAATGCAATTAAATGGTACCAATCGTTTGCAAACTTAATGATAAACACGAATATACAATCAAAATATGCATAAGATGAGTAAATCAATGAAACCGAATTTGAATTTGGAGGCAAGTCGTGATACCTATATCATACAATTCCAGGCGTGAGAGAGCTTGCAAATGGTTGGAATTCCTTATAGAGATGTCCAAGAACCTGTTGGTGTCGTGAGAATGGTATGAATTGGCCTCTAATATGGAAATTGGATCACCACTTTTCTTGAAATTTTTTGAGTTTTGTTTCACCTCTGCACGACTGCTTCCAACCTCCTTATGCCTTGGTCTCCTTCTGTATATGTAATACAAACTATTAGGTCAACAAAAACGACCTCAATCTTGCTTATCGTGGAGATTTAATTTGATCTTTCATAGCATATGATTCCTTTCCAATTTTGCTCAAATCCAATCTTTTTCCAACCAAATTGACCTTGCACGAGTTGATCTTCAATTGACAGCATATAATGTCTTCTTTCAATGCAAAAATCATCCCTAAAATATAATATATGATTTATTAGGATTTATTTGATTTTATTTGAATTTTAAATGAATAAAAATCAAAATAAATTAAATAAATGAATAAATGAATAAATAAAGCATGGAGGGTTCCATAGGTCGTGGACTATTTTAGGAATGAGATGCAAGCATAAAAAATTGGGCCCATTTAGCAAAAGATGCAAATTTGAGCACATTTGACTTTTGGCAATTTTGCAAAAAAGGTCAACTTGGACAATGCATAACTCTCTCAATTATGACCCTAGAGAGGTGTTCTTGGACTTTTTAGAAAGATTATGATGTCCTATAAACAACCCTTTTGGTCTCATCTCAATTGAGTCTTCCATGTTCATGTATGGAGCTTTGACCCAAAAGGGTGTTTTTGTTGACTTTTCAAAAGGACCTATAATGTCAAAATTCATCTCTTTTTGTGAGTGAATAATTTGAACTTTTGAGATGAAGATAAATTGTAGGGAATTTCATTCTCTTCAAAATGATCTATGGATGGGTCATTTCTGATAAAGTATGAGAAAGTTATGCTTGGTCAAAGTTGAGTTGACTTTTCCTACAAAACCCTAATTTAGCAACTTTTTGGTTTTGATGAATTGTGAGCAATCCTTGATGAACCATGATCAACCCTTGATCAAATGATGAATGATACTTCAAAATGAGTATGTTGGCCAAAAATCTTAAAGTTTGACTGTATGTGGGCCACAGTTGACTTTTGACCTAACACAGTCGATTTTCAGGCCTTTGAGCAATTGACTGAGCAAACTTCCCCTACAAGGCTTGAAACTTGACATGGATGATCTTGAGAACATATTGGGACAATGGTGATCATTTGGGATCCTTTGGACTCAAACATCTTGATGCAAAACGAAACCCTAATTTGAGGTAGACTGTCTCAAGAGAGAGTTTGTCTGGTCAACCCTTGGACTTCCTTGAGCCATTTGAGGACCTCCCTTGACATGTATTTGAGGAATATGGGAGGGAAAATTTTGGGGTGCAACAGGAACCTTTAAGCCCATTCCCTACACAATCAACCAACACATCATCAAGTGCAAATTTCTGGGCACTCTAGTGTTCAATCATCTTCCACCTTCAAGCTACGAACGACGAACATGTCGATCTTACTTTTCAAGTTTAAGAAGATTGAACAAGGGAAGTTGTTGTACCCCAAAATTTGCCCTCTCGTTTTTCATTCAAGATGCTATCCTAGGGTTTCTCAAATACCTAATTTGGTTCAGAAGTTGATCAGACAAATTCTTTTTTCTAGGCAATAAGTCAACAATTAGGATTTTGTATTTCTCAAAGGAAATTGAGTCTTCAAGGTTTCAAATGGTCTTCATAGGTCTTCATGTCTCTTTAAGGTTGTTTAAGTCAGTTTTCAAACCTCGCATTTCAAGTTTTCTCAATCAATGGCCCAGATAATTGAAAACGACTACATTGACTTGAAAGTCGCCCTTTTGCGACAACAAATTCAAACGATCGTAACTTCTTTATTATTCAATACTTTTGAGAGGTTTTCCTCGCGTTTGATTCTTCTTGATGCCATCTCAAATTTCTCTTCACATGTCAAGAGCTGATTACGCATAGAAGATCACCAAAATTCGAATGCGTTAGAAGTCGCATCATGAATTTTGACCTAATTTCAAATAACAGTCGTCTGATTTCTAAGAATTGTGATTTCTCCAAATTACAAGACCTTGAGGCGTTTATTTCTGGTCATGGTCATATGTGATGTCATTCATGGGTTTATCTTCAAATAATTGAAGGAAAATTGGGTTTGGAAGGTTTTAAAACTATTGAATCGTTGCAAGGCATTTGTTGATTTTGAATTTTTCTTAACCACAGTTTACTGAGGATTGATGATTGTTCATAAGAGCATGTTTGGAAAAGATGTGAAGATTAAGACTGTCATTTAAAACAATCACGATTTTGGATTCAAGTTTACCAATTTAATTACATTCTTAAAACATTTATTTTGTTTAGAAATTGGAGTACAAGGTGCAAGTTTGTTTGAAATGCAGTTATAAAGTCAATTGTGATTATTTGGAATTCATGTTACCAGATTGAAGTATTTTATTTCAAATATTCTGATCGAGAATTTCAAAAATACAAAAATTTGTATGAGATCCTATCACGCCAAAGTTGTTACCCTCTTTGTATTATTACACTGCAAGAGAAATTACAAATTTTGTTGTTTACAAAAATCACAAATTTCTTAGTTACAAAGAAAAATTACAAATATTTTCGTTTACAAAAAAAATTCAAGTTTACAAAGAGAAGCTTCTTTTTCAAGTCTTCATCTTCATCTTCAAGTAAGCCATCCAATCTTTGTTTGCATCCAAGCCTCGCTTGCCGTTCATGAAATAAGAAAAGGAAAGTTAGCGAAATTCAAGCGAAATAATATGCGAAAAAGAATAATTCATCATTAGGGTTTGCGGCTTGGAATCAGAATGTTTTGTTTGTTTCATCACATTCCATTTTCCCAAATTTCAAATCACAAGAAAGTTGTCTTTCTTGGTTCACAAAAATCGAAAAAGGAGAAATTTACAAGCAAGTTCAAAGCACACAACAAGCAAGTCAGCATGCAAACAAAACTACAACAGCACAAGCCTGCAGCAAATGCACAAAACTACAGCAATTCAAAACTGCCCAAGGCAGCTGACAGCAGGCCAACAGCAGCCAAGCTGCCTAAAGCATACAAGCTACCCAAAACAAGCCTGCAGCAAACTAAACAAGCTACCCAAAACAAGCCTGCAGCAAATGCACAAAACAAAAAAGCTATTGCAGCAAACCAAACAAGCTTCCCAAACAAGCCAATGCAGCAGCCCAAAGCTGCCAAATAACAGGCAGCAATGCACCAAAAGAAACAAAGCAGCAAGATATCAACAATACAAGCTATCAAAGCATGATCTCATCATTTTCCTAAACTAAGCAAACCCTTCAGAATTTTTGAAGTTTAAGAAAAAGCAATTTGGCTTTGTATCATAGAAATATGAAGAGGGAAAGAGAAAGATATCACCTAGGCCACTAGCAATCCCAAAATTACAAAGTCAGCTGCTATCATAAAACAGACAGCCATGCTGCTTCTGCTACAAGCTTTGCATAACTGTCCAAAAACTGTCCAAATCCTGCCCAAGACTTGTACAAAAATGGCAAAAACCAAAAACTGCAACAAAGAACATCAACACAGTATACCACAAGTGTTCAAATGACTATTATTCCCCCCCCCCCCCCATTTCTTTTCGATTCTACTGTCAATATAGAGGGAGAGAGGTCAAAAGGAAAAAGACAACAAAAAATCACTAAGACAGAGAGACTTCCATCAAACCCCTTCCATTTTTTTACAACACCAAAATCACTGAAAACACCATCACCAAAAAGCCACATCTCTTTCACAGCAAGATACAAAATAGCCAGCAAGTATACAACACCAAAATCACTAAAAACACCATCACCAAAAACTACCCGCCTCAGTCACATCTCTTTCACAACAAGATACAAAACAACACAGAAAAAGAAATATAAAAGATCAAAGTCTCAGCTTCGATCTCCTCTTCTCCATTTTCACAAATTGCAGCCAAGGCAAATCCTAGCCTCACAGGTAAATCCAAAAACCTCATTTCTTTTCATTGTTTTCTTTATACCATGAAATAGCTCATAGTTCCAGGAATAAAACTCCTGTACTCACTGTGAAGATTGATGAAAATGGAGAGTTTAATTTGAACTTGAAACAAGTTAGGGTTTTCTAGTTTTGGCTACCGATTGAAGGGTTCATAGAGAAGTTGATAGAGGTTTGATTCGACAGAAGTTAGGAAAATTGGTTTCATGGTTAAAATCCGACGATTGTGAAAAAGGGAGGCGATGAAGAATGCACCGTTCTGGGTCGAGAGGAAGAAGAGAGAAGACTGACAGATATTTGTTTTCCTCTTTAGTTTACATTTAACCTAACCTAGATTTAACTAATAAACCTTAGGTTTAGTCTTTTGTTTTTAATTAATTTGTTTTAGTTTCATTTTATTTAGTTACTTAACATTAATTTAGGTTTAATACATCTTAGGTTTAATTTATCTTAATTAGCTTTGTTTTAGATTAGTTATTTTCTTTAGGTTATACTTAACATTAATTTAGGTTTAATACATTTTAGGATTAATTTATTTATTTTTAATTAGCTTGTTTTAGGATAATTTGTATTTAGTTGTATTTAACTTAATTTAGATTTAGTCAATAAATTTTAGAATTAGTTTAATTTAATTAGCTTGTTTTAGGATAACTTTATTTAGAATTTTAAATTAGTTTTTAGATTTGCTTTAAATGACTTTTTAATTTAAATTTAATTTTGTTAATCTTTAATTTCAATTCAAAATTTTTTTAAAAATTAATTTATTTTCTCATAAACAAAAATACCAAATTTTTTATGCTTTGTCAATTAATTTTTTATTTCATAGACTGTTATAATTCTAGTTAAATTATTAAAATTCGATTTGGTTGTATTGTTTGCTATTTGAACTTGGTGATCGCATTCGACTCATCCCCATTCATTAATTTGTACCTCCATTCCTGAAAACTCTGTAATAGCGTAGAATTTCAATTTCCGCAACTTACTGTTTTCTTTATACTGTATAGTAATTAGGCGTGTATGGCAATATTCAAAATCAATCGCTAGATAACCTAATTTTGACAAAATTAAACTTGAAATGAATACACTTTTTCACACGCGCACCTCTAGGGTAACCTCGCTCGTTGCCTCGGAAATACAGTTATGTCCCTCGAATATGGGACGTTTTAGCAAAGCCCCTTCGATAAAAAAGATCGTAGTCCCTCGATGACCCTCAATGTTGCCTCCGGTAAAACGATCTAGTCCCTTACCAAAATTGCTAAAGCATCTCATAAGTTGCTTTCGATGGCTGTAAAATTGACCCGTGCCTTTCCCTTCACATCCAACGATGGGACTTCTTACCAAATCAATGGTAAGATAACAACATCTAAAGTAGGAAGAAAAGAACATTTAAGGCCTTTCGAGTAGGTAGATTCCCTCCTAGTTACTCGCTTGCTCACGATAAAAACCTTTTTACACCAACACTTTCATCTCAAAGCATTTTCAAAAGGACAAAACATTTTGTATACGTTCTTATAGAGACAAGAACCATTGCAAAACATCTTTTCAAAAACCACTTTCAAAAACATATTCCACAAACACATCTTTGAACTATTTTTCGAAACAAAACTTTGTACGCGTTCTTATAGAGACGAGAACCATTGCAAAGACATTTTCAAAATACTTTCAAAACCCACACCACAAGCACATTCAAACAAAAGAAAGTGATCTAGAGAGTAACTAAGAGCCCATGGAAAACCATGGATAAAAAGGGTGCTAATACCTTCCCTTTTCATAATCTACCCTCCGAACCCGAGAAATAATCTCGAAAGGTCTTTCTTGTGCTTTTTTACCTTTCCTTTTGGATAAAAGAAAAGTCGGTGGCGACTCTTGCTATCCGCACAAATGCGATCAAAACGCAAAACCTCAAGTCAGTTCTACCACCGTATCACATCAAGCTTTAATATTTTAATATAACATGTGTTTCCTTTTTGGCTAAAACGAATTTGAATCTCTAAGTTCCTTGAAATCATTGCATATTCATTTACCATTCATCATAACATAAACAGGTTTCTTGCGACAAGTCTCCTCATCTTTCTACTGTTTATTTCAGTAAGATGGATCTCGAGCAAACAGTGAAGGACCTCCAGGCATAAAATGCTCAGTTTCAACATATGTTCTTAACTCTAGCCAAAGGACAAGAAGAGTTGAAAACCTTGCTGGTCGAAAAGAAAAATAAGAAAACAAAGAAGATAACAGGAGTTCTGAACATGGGAAGAAGATTCCAAGGGCAGACAAGAAGGACCTTAGACTTTGCAACGTCATCTGGTGAGAAAGACAATCAAGTTGGGAAAGGCAAAGAAACAGTTGTCCAGCCAGAGTCAGAAGAAGAAAAGGAAGAAGAAGAAGACTATTCTAAAGAAAAATACCCTCTGGAAGACGCCAAGTATAAGCATCTAGAAGAACGGCTGAGCGCAATTGAAATCCAAAAAGTGCCTGGATTGGAATTTGAGGAATTGGGGTTAGTATCTGGGATTGTCATCCCTCCAAAATTCAAAGCACCGGTATTCGCCAAATATGATGGAGTTTCATGTCCCAAAATGTATCTCCGGTCCTACGTAAGGAAAATCTAGCCTCATACCGCTGACAAGGATTTATGGGTACATTTCTTCCAAGACAGTCTGTCTGGAACTCAACTTGATTGGTTTTACCAGCTAGAAAGAGACAACGTTCACAATTGGGAAGATCTTGCTGCAGCCTTTTACAAATAATACCAATACAATGTCGATCTTGCGCCTACCCATACTTAACTCCAGAATATGGCCATGGTTTCAAGTGAGGGCTTCAAGGACTATGCGCAAAAATAGAGAGATTTATCCGGAAGAGTTCAACCTCCTCTATCGGAAAGAGAATTGGTAGACATGTTCTTGGGTATTATTTGGTCCCTTCTTCAATCATCTAATTGGGAGTTCATCGGCAGGTTTTACTGAATTGATATTGACCGGAGAAAGAGTAGAAGCCAGGATAAAGAATGGAAAGATCCAAAAAGATGCATCCTCTTCCGCAGTTGTAAGAAAGCCATTCATCAGAAAGAAAGAAGTTGTTTCTGTATATCCTCATAGAAATCAAGATAGGATTGAATGTCGTCCAATGGTGGGGGCTGTCATGATTCCTAAACCAGCGCCTGCTCAGCAAAGAAGCAACCAGCCAAGAATGGAAAGACCAGTCAGACAATTCACCCAAATTAATATGACACTATCTCAAGTATTGCCACATTTGTTAAGATCCAATCTAATGACTTTGAAAGAAGCTCCAAAGAATCCTAACACAACCTCTCCTCACTATCATCCTAATGCCCGCTGTGCATACTATTCTGAGAGTCCCGACCATGACACTAACAACAGTTGGGCTCTAAAGAATAAGGTACAAGACCTCCTTGAAGCTAAGGAGATTAAATTCGATGCTCCAGAAAAGCCCAATGTCATTTCTGCCCCTATGCCCAAACACGGCCATAATGCCAACGCCATTTAGGAGGATATGTTTGTTGCTTCAGTTGATGTACTTGTGACCCCACTCCTGACTATAAAAAAGAACTTGTTAAAAGCCGGTGTTTTCCCAGGCTATAATGAAAGCTGTCATTTCTGTTTGACCTCACCAACCAACTGTCTTTTGTTGAAAATAGGCGTTCAATGCCTAATAGATCACAAAGAAATTTTATTCGAGAAGACTTATATTCCAACTGTTCCTTATAATGATGTTTCCATCGTTACCATATCCGCAAATTCTTCCAGGGTCTCCACCAAAAGACCCGTTAGAGTTACATCAGTTCCAAGAGTAGCTCCTTTAATAATTACAGTGCCTGGACCAATCCCGTATACGTCAGACAAAACTGTACCATGGAATTATGGAGGGGATGTCCACTACCACGGTATTAAGCAAGATTGGCCAGCTAATGAAGATTCCAGTTCTGAGAAAATTGACTCTGATGTCAAAAATATTGTAGGGACTAGTAAGATAACCCGAAGTGGTAGGATTTTCTCTCCAGAAATTGCTCCTCCAAAGGCTGTTTTTGGACCCGTGATCATTCCTGCTGTTGTTACCCCTCCAAAATCTATTCCCAGTCCTACAATCATACCTACTAATACTCCAACTGACAAAGCTGTTACAATCCCTGTTATCACTCCTACTGACACTTCTGCTGCCGAGTTAACCGAGACTCGAGGAAAAGGTGTTCTGGTTGAGTCTGTCAAGATGAAGGCACAATCATTGGCTGTCTCTGAGACCTCCTAGAAAGAGATGGAGGAAATTCTAAAGATCATAAAAAGGAGAGACTACAATGTAGTCGAGCAATTGGGGCAAACTCCATCAAAAATTTCCATGCTGGCTTTACTACTATGTTCCTAGGCGCATGCAAAGGCCTTGGTAAGGTTCCTAAAAACTGCCCACGTACCCCAAGAAACATCTGCCGATCAGTTCCAAGACTGCGTAGCCAGTTTGACTGCAGATAATGGTCTAGGTTTTTTGGATGCTGATTTAACGCCAAGGGGGAGGAAGCATAATGAGGCATTACATATCTCAGTGGAATGTAGGGCATAACTATGGCTCATGTCTTGGTGGACACTGGCTCATCTCTGAATGTATTACCTAAAAAAGCTCTTGATAGGCTTGACTGTGAGGGATTGACATTGAAACCAAGCAATATAATAGTGAGGGCTTTTGACGGCTCGAAAAGGATGGTACATGGGGAAGTGGATATCCCCATAAAGGTTGGAACCCAAACATTTGATTCAAATTTTTATGTAATGAATATTCGCCCCTCATATTCCTGCTTGATAGGCCGTCCGTGGATTCACAATGCCGGTGCCGTTACTTCTATGTTGCACCAAATTCTGAAATATCTGATTCAAGGGAAGATTATCACCGTTCATGGAAAAGAAGAGTATATGATCAACCATCTCAATTCCTTCAGATATATGGAATTAGATGGTGAATTTATTGAAACTCCATTCCAACACTTCGAAGAATTCCCGCAAGATGTGGCAGTAACCAAGGTTGTGTCTCGAGTTCCCAAGATTATCAGGCTTCCACTCAAGATGTCATCTTTGAAGGATGCCAAGGCAGTGATAGAAGAAGGTGGGTGCACTATGTGGGGACAACTCCTAGATATCCCATATAAATCTAACAAGTTTGTCCTGGGTTTCACTTTAGGTGCCCAGAAGGCCGTGTGCCGCGTTCGTGCCGGAGGACCACCCTTGAAGATTAGCAATCGCAAAGTCAATGCGGTGGAAGATGATGAAGACAACTACAACCTGGAGGATTAGATTTTCCCAACTGTCAGTGGAGGGCTCAGCAACTGGGAGGCTAGAGATTTTGTCCTGATCACTTTTATCCCACAGTAATTTATCTTTAAATTTTGTTGGATCTGTAATATTAAAACAATTCAGACTCTTAAAACCTTGTGTCTTACCCGAGGCACAATGGTCCATTTGTAAGGGTTATTATCTCATTTCCATATGACATCAATGAATCATGGACGTTTTGCATACAAACTTTCGCACCATTTTTCTTCTTTTTTACATTTTCATTTCTTTCAAAGATAACTATACTCTTACACACACTCACACTCACAATGCAGGTCCACATCCATTCGGGACCCCATGGGTAACGGTTTTGCTATGGCCTTTTGTGACTCTGAAAATCTAATCTACCAAGCTGAAGACAAAGGTGAGGAAGATTGTGAAGTACCAGGGGAACTTGCCAGATTACTACAACAAGAAGAAAGGACCATTCAGCCCCACGAGGAACCCGTGGACACGGTCAATCTAGGTACCAAAGAAGACAAAAGAGAAGTCAAGGTGGGTGCCAATATGGAACCCAGTGTCAAGGAGCGTCTAATTCGGTTGTTAAACAAATATGTTGAAGTCTTTTCCTGGTCGTATGAAGACATACCGGGACTTAATGCAGACATTGTGGTACATCGTATACCTATAAGAGAAGATTGTCCACCAGTAAAATAAAAGGTCCGTCGTATGCGACCAGATATGTCAGAGAAGATTAAAGCAGAAGTCATGAAACAATTCAATGATGGATTCTTGGCTGTCACCTCTTATCCGCAATGGGTTGCCAATGTCGTTCCCGTCCCCAAAGTGTTTTCCTTTATGGAAGGTTTCTCAGGCTACAACCAAATCAAAATGGCACCTGAGGACATGGACAAAACAACCTTTGTTACACAGTGGGGCATATTCTTCTATAAGGTTATGCCATTCAGACTGAAGAGTGTTGGGGCAACCTATAAGCGTGCCATGGTAGCTCTATTTCATGACATGATACATCACTAAATAGAGGTCTACGTGGACGATATGATATCCAGATCTCAAATGGAAGAAGAGCATCTTGATCATTTACAAAAACTGTTTGAGAGGATGAAGAAATACAAGCTGAGGTTGAACCCCAATAAATGCACGTTTGGAGTAAGGTCTGGTAAACTCCTAGGCTTTGTCGTCAGCAACAAAGGTATCGAGGTGGATCCTGCCAAGGTTAAAGTAATACAAGAGATACATGATCCTCGTACTGAGAAGGAAGTCAGAGGATTCTTGGGACATTTGAACTACATTGCCAGATTCATTTCTCACCTGACAGCTACTTGTGAACCAATCTTCAAATTGTTGAAGAAAGATCAAGTAGTCAAATGGAATGACGAATGCGAAATTTCTTTTGACAAAATCAAAGAGTACCTGCAAGAGCCTCCTGTGTTGATGCTACCAGTCGAGGGAAGACTGTTGATCATGTATCTGACTGTTTTAGAAAATTCAATGGGGTGTGTGCTGGGGAAGCATGACGAGTCTGGCCGAAAAGAGCATGCTATTTATTACCTGAGCAAAAAGTTTACCGACTGTGAAACAAGATATTCAATGCTCGAGAAAACTTGCTACGCTCTGGCATGGGCTGCTCACCGGCTAAGACAGTATATGCTGACCCATACTACCTTGTTGATATCCAAAATGGATCCAATAAAATACATCTTTGAGAAACCTGCTCTCTCTGGGAGAATAGCGAGATGACAGATGATCCTGGCGGAATATGACATACAATATACCACCCAGAAAGCAATAAAGGGCAGTGTACTAGCTGATCACCTTGCTCACCAAGCTGTGGAAGACTACCAGTCCATGAAGTTCGAATTTCCAGATAAGGACATCATGATGGTAAACAACTGTGAAGATTTCAGGCCATATGATGGACCTGAACAAGGATCCCAATGGACTCTGGTCTTTGATGGGGCATCCAACGCACTCAGGAATGGTATTGGTGCTGTACTCATATCTCTTTAAGGGTGTCATACTCCCTTTACCGTAAGACTCTGCTTCAATTGTACAAATAACATGGCGGAATACGAAGTGTGCATTTTTGGTCTCAAAGCTGCCATGGACTTGGGGATCAAATCCTTAAGTGTTTTCAGAGATTCAGCTTTGGTCATCAGCCAGATCAAAGGGGAATGGGACACCAAACACCCCAACCTTATCCCATACAAAGAACATGTGTTGACATTGATCCCACATTTTGATAATATTACCTTCGAGCATTTACCGCGAGAAGAAGTTCAGCTAGCAGACGCACTAGCCACAATGTCATCCATGTTTAAACTTAAATGGGACAACGAAGCTCCCCAGATCACCATGAACAAAGGGACGAACCAGCTCACTGTCACGAGATTAATACTGAAGAGGTAGTGGACCAGCCTTGGTTTCACGAAGTCAAGAGGTATCTCAAGGAGCAAGAATATCCGGAAGGAGCTTCAGTCAACGATAAGAAGTTCTTAAGGAGATTCTCTGCTAAGTTCTTCCTTAGTAATGGTATTCTGTACAAACGCAATCATGACTCTGTGTTACTTCGGTGTGTAGATAAGATTGAAGCTGAAAGGATCATGGCCGAATTACATGAAGGCACTTTTGGCACCCATTCCAGTGGGCATACGATGGAAAAGAAGATCCCACGGGAAGGATATTACTGGTCTACCATGGAAGCAGATTGCTATCAACACTCTCGAACCTGCCATAAGTGTTAGATTTATGCTGATAAGGTGCACGTACCTCTGGTTTCTCTGAATTTCTTGACGGCTCCTTGGCCTTTTGCTATGTGAGGGATTGATATTATTGGAGAAATCAAGCCAACAGCCTCTAATGGACACCGCTTCATATTAGTGGCCATTGATTATTTTACAAAATGGGTTGAGGCAGCCTCCTTCACTTCCGTCACCAAGAATGTTGTTGCCCGGTTCATCAAGCAGAATCTCATTTGTCGGTATGGTATCCCAGAGAGAATCATCACTGACAATGGTACAAACCTGAACAATACTATAATCACCACCATGTGCGAGCCATTCAGGATTCAGCATCACAATTCTTCCCCTTACCAGCCAAAGATGAATGGTGCTGTCGAAGCTGCAAATAAGAATATCAAAAAGATCATACAGAAAATGACAGTCACATACAAAGACTGGCATGAGATGATCCCATTCTCTCTCCATGGGTATCGTACCACAGCTTGCACATCAACCGGGGCAACACCCTATTCTCTGGTATACGGCATGGATGTTGTCTTGCCTATTGAGGTCCAGATCCCCTCTCTGAGAATTATGAAGGATGCAGGGTTGAACGAAGAAGATTGGATCTAGACTTGGCTTGATCAACTGAACTTAATTGATGAGAAAAGGATTACTGCTGTCTGTCATGGTCAAATGTATCAAAAATGGATGATCAAGGCTTTCAACAAAAAGGTCAGACGCCAAGTGTATCAAGTCAGGGATCTGGTGATCAAACGTATCATACTGCCGCAAGGTGATCCCAGGGGCAAGTGGACTCCTACATACGAAGGACCATTTGTAATCAATAACATATTCTCTGGCGGAGCAATGATCTTGACCACCATGGATGGCGATGACCTGCCACACCCTGTGAATTCAGACATAGTTAAAAGATACTACACATAAGAGACCCGCTAGGTTGACACACCTAGGCAAAACAAGGGCGTCCCGGCGAACCAAAGAGGTTTGGGCAAAAATTAGGGATAAAACAAAAAAAATCTGTACACCCGGCAAGTTGAAAACCCGAAAGGGCGACTTGGGCAAAAAAGGGTTTCCTGGTGGATTGAAAACCCGAAAGGGCGGTCCAGGAAAAAGTTAGGGAATTAAAGCGTACGACTATGTCCCGTGGGATCACTTTACGGACAACTTTTGGCTTCCACTGACAAACTCAGAAGTTCTGATCAATTCAATCATCTTCAGACGAGGCAACAAATAGACAAGATGCTCGGGGATTTGAAGGCTATAGCAGAATGGGAATCCCGTGGGATTATTTCACATAGCTATCTTTTCTTTGTATCAAGTTTTCATTTTTTACGACGGAATTCTCTTACTAGAGTGTTTGTCTCATTGTACAAAAATACTTACTCAAAGTCAATGCAAAGATATCCCTTTGAAATTGCAAAAACTATTTGTTTTCTTTACTCTTGTGTTTTGTTTGCAAAAACATCCAATAATTTATTTTTGAACATATGCATTTGAACATAATTAATGTTTACAAATGAAAAAAATAAAAAGACAATCACTGATGGCTTTAAGAGATAAGGAAATCTCTCTAAATTCTCCATAAAATCCCGACAGTGTGCAGTTTAATCCCCAGCGGAACAAAACTTCCAATTATCACTCCCTGGTAGAAGTCGCCAAATTTCTCGGGATTCCCCAACAGGATTTCACAAGCACCACGACGTTTACCTTACAAACAAAGTTTATTTCTATAAAAGTAAATTCATCAACACTTCACCTTCATAACATGAAGACTTACACTCCATATCCTCAGCAGAATTCAGGGATTTATTTTCCCCAATCCAACAGCAGTGCAGCAGATCAGCTCACATACGCATACACAGCATTCATATATCATAAACATTGATGACACGAATGCATACAATATAATCCCATTATGCATACATTTCATGCAACATGACATTTCATATTGGCTAACATTTTACCCTTTTCAGGATATAATTAATCAATAACTACCACTAATAATATTCAAAGGCTTTTTCAGATACAGTTCAGATACGCTCCCGACACAGATGCCTTTCTGATACTCATTCAGATTTAACTTTGATACAGTTCAGATACGCTCCAGATACGGATGCCATCCTGATACTCATTCAGATTCAGCTTTCGGATACAATTCAGATACGCTCCAGACACGGATGCCATCCTGATACTCATTCAGATTCAGCTTTCGGATACAGTTCAAATACGCTCCTTACACGGATGCCATTCCGATACTCATTCAGATTCAGCTTTCGGATACAGTTCAGATACGCTCCAAACACGGATGTCATCCTAATACTCATTCAGATTCATCTTTCGGATACAATTCAGATACGCTCCAGACACGGATGCCATCCTGATACTCATTCAGATTCAGCTTTCGGATACAGTTCAGATACGCTCCTAACACGGATTCCATTCTGGTACTCATTCAGATTCAACTTTTAGATACAGTTCAGATACGCTCCAGATACGGATGCCATCCTGATGCTCATTCAGATACAGTTCAGATACGCTCTAGACACGGATGCCATCCTGATACTCATTCAGATTCAGCTTCCAGATACAATTCAGATACGCTCCATATACGGATGCCATCCTGATACTCATTCAGATTCAGCTTTCAGATACAGTTCAGATACGCTCCAGATACGGATGCCATCTTGATACTCATTCATATCCAAGCTTTCATTTCGAAGTAGCCCTACTACCCAGGATTTCCTTTCGAAGCAAACCGACTATCTAGGTTCTTTCTCCTTTATCTCCAGACAACAGTTTACAACACTGCAAGATCTGGACCCGACCAGATACAGTCGATTTCACATTTCCCCCTAATTGAAGTTAAACTTAGACTTAGTCTAAATTATGCCAACAATCACCTTCAGATGGCATATATAAGCCCATCTCCGACAACTCTCCATCATTTCTCTAAATGGCATCTTTAAGCCCATTCCCAACACATCACCGAGTGCAAATTTCTGGGCACTCTAGTGTTCAATCATCTTCCACTTTCAAGCTACGAACGACAAACATGTCGATCTCTTTTCAAGTTTAATAAGATTGAATAGGGGCAGCTGTTGTACCCCAAAATTTTCCCTCTCATTTTTATTCAAGATATTATCCTAGGTCTTCTCGAATATTCAATTTGGCTCGGAAGTTGGTCAGACAATTCTCTTCCTAGGCAGTAAGTCAACATTTAGGGTTTGGCGTTTCTCAAAGAAAATTGATTCTTCGAGGTTTCAAATGGTCTTCATAGATCTTCATGTCTCCTCAAGAATGTTCATGCTGAGTTTCGAACCTTGCGTTAAAAGTTTGCTCAGTCAATGGTTCAGACGACTGAAAATGACTCTATTAACCCAAAAAACTGACCCTTTTTGAGACCAAGTTCAAGCAATTGTAACTTCTTCATTATTCGACATTTTTGAGCGGTTCTTCTTGTGTATGACTCTCCTCAATGTTATCTCCAATTTCTCTTCACAAATCAAGAGTTGATTACGCATAGAAGATCACCAAAATTCGAATGCGTTAAATGTCACTTCTTGGATTTTGACCTAATCTTAAACAATTATCGCCTGATTTCTAAGGTTTATAATTTCCCCAAATTACGAGATCTTGAGACGATTATTTATGTATATGGTCATAGGTGGTTTTGCACATGAGTTTATCTTCAAAGATCGAAAGAAAATTGCATTGGGAAGACTTCGAAAGTCATCGAATCGTCGTAAGTCATTTGTTTGATTTCAAGTGTTCTTAATCATCATTGTTCTTGAAATTGGTTGAGGTTGATGATGGTTCTCAAAGCATGATTTGTTTGGCAATGAAGTTCCATTTTTAAACATTTATTTTGTTTAGAAATTTGATCAAAGTACAAAGCGCATGGTTTATTTGATCATATTGTGATTGCTTGAAGTTCAAGTTACCAAACCAAGATGTTTTATTCAAAGCATTCAATCGAGAATTGCAAAGTTTAAATTAAAACTCAAAGTTTTGTACAACAAACTCATCATTCATACATTTCATTCAAATGTTATGTTATAGTTACATTCTCGGACAATTTGCAAAAGGGTTTACAATGCAAAATATAAATTGAATCACAAGATACATTTGTTATTTACAAAGAAAGAAATAAATGTTTGCTTCATCTTCAAGAAACTCCACTTTGCTAGCCATGACTTCTCTTCACCTTGCCTCGCTCACCATCCATGAAAACACAAAAAAAAAAGTTAGCAAGAATTCAAGTAAAAGAGTTTGTCAAAAGAGAAATTTCATCACTAGGGTTTGTATATAGGAATCAGAATTCAAGTAGGTTTGTTTTATCATAATCCCTCTTCTCCCATTCTTGTAAATCACAAGTTTGGACCTTGGTTCACAAGAAGGAAAAGCAAAAAAAGGCTGCCCAAATCTACAACGAACGGGCTGCATAGCTTAACCAACAAGAAAAACCAGTAGAGCAAGCAAGCTGCCTAACCTGCTGTGAAACAAAACCAAGCAAGTCAACAAGGCAAGCTGCAATGCAGTAGGGCAAGCAAACTCCCCAACCTGTAGCAAGATACATAGCACAACAGCAACAAGAAAACAAAGGAAGTATAGCAGCAAGTCCAAGGCTGCAAACCAGCAGTAATGCAAGCAAACAAAACAAAGGAAGTATAACAGCAAGTCAACAAGGCGAGCTGCAATGCAGCAGGGCAAGCAAGTTGCCTAACCTGCAGCAAAATACATAGTAGAATAGCACAAATAAAACAAAATTAAAACAAGGAAAAACAGAAAATTAATTTGCTCATTAAACCAAACATGTCATCATTTTCCTATAATCATACAAACCCTTCATAATTTTTCATAGAAAAATAAGCAAAATTTCTTTTTCATTGAAAGAGGAAAGAGGAAAGAGGAAAGGGACAGAAAGATATCACCTATACAAGAAACAACCCCAAAACTGTCAAAATTGTATCATCTGCTATACCAGCCCAGCATTTGCACACAAATAGCAATATGAAAATTGCACTCAAAGTGTTCAAAGTCAGCTTTCCAAAACAGTCCAAAAAAAACTTTCAAAAGCAACTGCAGTGTACAGCAAAAAAATGCACACAAACAGACCAAGTCAAAGCTGCATAATAAAGACAGTAAAATAGCATATCCATTTTTGTTAAAAAAAATCTCAACAACTTCTCTCCAATCTCAAATATAAAAGCCACTGTTTCACTAAACTGAAGGTCATCACAAATTTCACAAAAAATTGCAAAGAGCAAGGATATACAAACCAACAAACAGCAAAACCAAAATAAAGCCATTAGAAAAACCAAAAACCAAAAATTCCAATTCCTGTAAAAACACAATACCCATCTGTTCTAAAGAAGAGCATTAGCAAGAACTGAACACAAACCAAACAGAAACAACAAACTTCCACAAACCCTTTGTCACGCTTAACTCATAACCGCAACAACCACTCAACCTTAACCAAATCACATCATTCTCTTCTGTAAAACTGCAACCCTCATCAATTCATTCTCACCCACAGCCTCGCGGAGTCAGTAACAACACAAACAAATCGAACAACAAATATAGAAAACATAGGAAGCCGCATAGATCCAATCAGAAGAAGAAACAAAAACAAGATTTGGAACATACCTTAGAAGCTGAAAAGACGAGGTAACTCATCGTTGTTCTTACCCTTTTGCGATTACAGTACCGTTTCAATTTGGAGTTTTAGGGTTTTGCTGGGGACGAGTTTAGCTAGAAACGAGAAAGATAATAGAGATAGAGATTGATTCCCCATTAGAACACAGAGGTATTGATCGAGAGGGAGGAAGAGAATAGCGTGAAAATTAGGAAGAGAGATTAGGATTTTCTATTTTGAAACAATGACAGCGAGTTTTTTATGTTCTTTACCCTTCCGTTTCATACATAAGACCGGGTTTGGGCCTGGTTTGATTTGGCCCAACCCAATTTTCAAGTTTTGATTTACATATCAATAGAAGTAAATACATAAATGAATGGTTGAGTGATGCAATGGTTAAGGAGGTTGTCATATGAAGGTGAAGTCCCGGGATGGTCAGGTAGAATTTTTCTATTTTTCTTTCCAAACTTTTTCAAACAAATACCAAGAATTTTATTTCCATACTTTGTTAATTAATTTTATTTCATAGATTGTTATAATTTTAATTAATCGTTCAAATTAGATTTGGTTGTATTGTTTGCCTATTTTGGAATTTTAATCGCATTCGACTCATCCTCATTTGTAAAAATTGTACCCCCCATTCCCAAAAGCTTTGTAATAGTGTACAATTTTAATTTCTGCAATTGACTGTTTTCCTTATACTGTATAGTAATTAGGCGTGCATGGAAAGATTCAAAATTAATCGTTAGATAACCCTAATCAAATACAAAAAATAACTTGAATCAAACACACTTTTCACACGCGCACCTCTAGGGTAACCTCGCCCGTTGCCTCGGAAACACAGTCATGTCCCTCGAATATGGGACGCTTTAGCAAAGACCCTTCGGTAAAAAAGATCGTAGTCCCTCGATGTCCCTCGATGTTGCCTTCAGTAAAATGATCTAATCCCTTACAAAAATTGCTAAAGCGTCTCATAAGTTGCCTTCTATGACTGCACAATTGACCTGCGCCTGTCCCTTCACATCCAACGATGGGGCTTCTTACCAAATCAATGGTAAGATAGCAACATCTAAAGCAAGAAAAGAACATTTAAGACCTTTCGAGTAGGTAGATTCGCTCTTAATTGCTCGTTTGCTCACAACCAAACATTTTACACCAATAATTTCACATTAAAACCTTTTTTCAAAAAGATGAAAAATTTTTGTATAGGTTCTTATAGAGACGAGAACCATTACAAAAACATATTTTCAAAATCACCTTCAAAAAACACAATACACAAACACCTTTTTGAACTATTTTTCAAAACAACACTTTGTATGCGTTCTTATAGAGACGAGAACCATTGCAAAGACATTTTTCAAAATACTTTAAAAAAACACACCACAAGCATATTCAAACAAAATCAAGTGATCTAGCGAGCAACTAAGATCCCATGGAAAACCATGGATGAAAAGGGTGCTAACACCTTCCCTTTTCATAATCTACCCCCTGAACCCGAGAAGTAATCTCGAAAGGTATTTGCTGTGCTTTTTTACCTTTCCTTTTGGATAAAAGAAAAGTCGATGGCGACTTTTGCTAACCTCACAATTGCGACCGAATGCAAACGACCCAAGTCAGTTCTCCCACCGTATCACAGCCTCATTCGCATAATCAGGCATAGGGCAGAGTATGAAGAGGAGGTGAATATTGTTTCTGGATGTCCTGGAGAATTTAAATTTTTTGATGTAGAGTATATGAATGAGGACCTTGTGCAATTGCATGCTACTTTCAGCCATATGGATGGTCAGGTAGAACACCAGTATGGATCTTGCCGAATTTGCATCCGAGACTCCCGAGGATGTTCAATCGTGAAGAAGAAGGGTGTTCAATTGTTGTTAGATAATGGAGTTATCAAGTTTAAAGGTCTAAGGTATGATTACCATGAATTTAATTTGATTGAGGTTTGTTTGACTAAAGAAGAGTCAGATGAAGAGTATGCCTCTACAGATGAGTATTTCTCCTCAGATGAGGATTTGTTTTCCAAAAATTACTCAATAATGACTAATTGTGTTGAAGAAGGGGTAAATGTCATTGTACCTTGTTTTGGGGCACCCACCCATCTTGAAGTTGAATATTATAGAAAGCCATATGTTACCCCATTGTTGATTAGTTTGCCGGGTCCTATCCCCTACAAGTCAGATAAGGCTGTGCCCTACAAATACAACACTACAATCTTAGAGGATGGAGTGGAAGTTCCCATCCAGCCAATGCCTGATGTTGGGAATATTGCTGAAAATAGCAGGGTGACCCGCAGCGGTTGTGTGTTTGCACCAGTTGTTCGAGGAGATGTTAGTGCTGGAAAGAAAATGGCTGAGAATGTTGAACCCAAGAAGGCTATGGGTGAGACTAGTGGGGCTATGTTAGAGAAAGAAGTGGATGATATTTTGAACATAATCAAGATGAGCGACTACAGAATTATAGATCAGCTACTACAGACTCCTTCAAAAATATCTATCTTGGATTTATTGATGGACTCATCTGCTCACAGAGAATCCTTGATGAGGGTATTGGACCAAGCTTTTGTGGAGAGTGATATGCCAATAGACCAATTCAGCAACGTAATAGGGAACATTATGTCATGTAATAATTTGAGTTTCTGCGATGATGAATTACCAGATGAAGGAAGGAATCACAACCTGGCCCTCCACATCTCTTTGAATTACAAGAATGATTCACTATCCAATGTGTTGATTGATAATGGATCTGCTTTGAACGTTATATCGAGGAGCACTCTTATGAAGTTGAAATATCAAGGAACACCTATGCGCCTGAGCGGAATCATTGTGAAAGCGTTTGATGGATCAAGGAAATCTTTTATTGGTGAAGTGGACTTGCCTATTCATATAGGACCACATTTGTTTAAGATAACTTTCCAGGTCATGGATATTATACCTGCTTATAGTTGTTTGCTAGGAAGGCCGTGGATACATGAAGTAGGGACTGTCACTTCAACTTTACACCAAAAACTGAAATTTGTACGTGAAGGGAAAGTGGTAATCATAAATGGGGAACAAGCATTATTGATATCTCATTTGTCCTCTTTCAGCATTATGGAGGCGGATGAAGCTGCTGTTGGAACCCAGTTCTAAGCCTTACCCATTGAGAACATAAGAGGAAATGAGAATTCCAAGGTTTCTCTTAAGGATGCGTAGCAAGTTGTGCGAAAGGGTCATAGCGAGGTATGAGGAAAAATTATGGATCCACCTATGAACAAGAACAGAGCCGGCTTGGGGTTCTCTTTGAAGAATGACAAAGGTAAGAGAATGAAGTCGAAGTCTGTTGCAAACAAGTATCAAGACATCTTGCATAACGGGGGTTATCTTCATCAAATTGTTTCCAGGATTAATGCCATTGTGGAAGATGAAGCAGAGCAGGAAATGCCGAATTATGTGACGCACAAAGTTAGGGTTCGAAACTGGATCACTATTAATGTTCCCTCTTGCATACATGTTTCAAAGTAATTTGTTTTGTTAATCTTTTTGAAAAGCTTTCACTCTGCCCAAGGTGGAAGTATTAATGTTGTAGGGCTTATCTGTTTGTTGTGACTTTTAAAATCAATAATAAAAGTTGTCTTTGTTTCCCGAATTGTGTTTTTTTTCTGCTTTTTTTTCTTGGAAAATGGTAATCATAAAAAACCCTTCAAAATAAATAATAACTGACATTCAATCTACATGATCACTTGTTATATGTGTCAGTTTCTAAAAGAAATCATAAATCATATGTGCAGATTAATTAAAAACCCGTTGAATACAATGACCCTGCATCCTCTACCAACTTTGAATGTCCTGTGTATGGGGCCGAAGAAGAAGATTATGATGAGATTCTAGAAGAGGTCTCACGGTTGCTTGAGCACGAGGAAAATACCATTCAACCATATAAAGAGACATTGGAAATGATCAATTTGGGTTCAAAAGAAGATCCGAAGGAAGTCAACATTGGAGCATTGACGCGTCCTGATGTGAAGTGCATGTTGATTGAGCTGTTGAAAGATTATGTGGATATTTTTGCTTGGGCTTATCAAGATATGCCTGGTCTAGATACATATATTGTAGAGCACCGTTTGTCGTTGAAGCCAGAGTGTCCGCCAATCAAACAAAAGTTGAGAAAAATTCACCCCAGATATGGCAGTGAAGATCAAAGAGGAGGTTTTAAAGCAGATTAATGTTGGTTTTCTTGTGACGTCAGTGTATCCTCAATGGATTGCCAATGTTGTGCCAGTATCGAAAAAAGACGGAAAAGTTCGCATGTGCGTAGATTACACAGATCTAAATAAAGCTAGTCCAAAAGATGATTTTCCATTGCCACACATTGATATGTTAGTGGATAGCACAGAAAAATTAAAAGTATTCTCGTTCATGGACGAATTTTCCGGGTATAATCAAATAAGAATGGCTCTGAAGGACATGGAAAAAACAACGTTTATCACAATCTAGGGAACATTCTGTTACAGAGTGATGCCCTTCGGGTTGAAGAACGCTGGTGCAACGTACCAGAGGGCTATGACAACCCTATTCCATGATCTGATGCACAAGGAAATCGAAGTATATGTTGATGATATGATTGATAAATCCCAGACTGAAGAAGGGCATGTAGAAGATTTGTTGAAGTTATTTCAGCGTTTGAGGAAGTATCGTCTCTGTTTGAATCCAAATAAATGTACCTTCGGTGTTCGATCAGGAAATTATTGGGTTTCATTGTTAGCCAGAAAGGAATTGAAGTTGACCCTGATAAAGTCAAAGAAATTCAAGAGATGCATCCCAAGAACTGAAAAATAAGTCAGAGGTTTCCTCGGGGGTTTGAATTATATTTCCAGATTCATTTCCCACATGACTGCAACATGTGAACCGATCTTTAAGTTGTTAAGAAAGATCAAGGTTGTGTATGGACGGATGACTGCCAAAGGGAATTTGAAAGTATTAAAGAATATCTTCTTGAACCTCATATCTTGCTCCCTTCTGTCGAAGGAAGACCGTTGATTATGTATCTGACAGTGTTAGATAAATCCATGGGTTGTATTCTGAGACAACAGGATAAAACAAGGAAGAAAGAGTTCACCATTTATTATCTCAGTAAAAAGTTCACTGATTGTGATTCGCGGTATTCCGTGCTGGAAAAGACATGTTGTGCTTTGGCCTAGGCGGCAAAGCATTTGCGGCAGTATATGTTGAATCACACTACTTAGTTGATCTCCAAAATGGATCCAATCAAGTACATTTTTGAAAAGCCTGCTCTTTCTGGGAGAATTGCCTGCTGGAAAATGTTGTTATCTGAACATGATATCGAATAGTGCACTCAAAAAGCTATTAAAAGCAGTGTGTTGGCAAATTATCTTGCTCACCAACTAATGGAGGATCATCAGTCTGTAGAGTATGAATTCCCCGATGAGGGTGTGATGTTCCTGAAAGTGAAAGATTGTGATGAACCATTGCCCGAGGAAGGTCCTGACCCTGAATATCGTTGGAGTATGATATTTGATGGAGCTGTGCATGCTTATGGTAAAGGAATTAGTGTTGTGATTGTCACTCCACATGGATCACACATTCCTTTTACTGCAAGGTTGATATTTGATTGTACTAATAATATGGTTGAATATGTGGCTTGCATCATAGGTCTCGAAGAAGCTATTGATCTCAGAATTAAAATTCTAGATGTGTATGGTGATTCAGCTTTGGTAATAAACTAGATTAAAGGAGAATGGGATACTCATCACCCCGGCTTGAACCCTTACAAAGATTATGCTAGAAGGTTATTACCATTCTTTAATAAAGTTGAATTCCATCATATTCCAAGAGATGAAAATCAAATGGCGGATGCTCTGGCAACTCTGGCTTCTATGTATCAAGTAAATACTTGGAATGATATACCTTGAATTATGGTTCGGCGACTGGATAGAACCGCTCATGTGTTTACAACAGAGGAGGTAGCAGATCAGAAGCCTTGGTATTATGATATCAAGCATTTTCTCCAGACTCGGGAATACCCGATTGGTGCATCGAATAAAGATAGAAAGACATTGAGAAGTATGGCAGGCAATTTCTTCCTCAGTGAAAATGTGTTGTATAAAAGAAATTATGACATGGTCTTGTCAGATGTGTGGATAGACACGAAGCAGCCATGTTGATGCATGAGGTTCATGAAGGTTCATTTGGCACTCATGCCAATGGACATTCGATGGCTAAAAGGATGCTAAGGGCATGTTACTATTGGCTGACAATGGAATCTGATTGTTATAAATTTTCAAAGAAGTGTCATAAATTCCATATTTATGCGGACAAGGTTCATGTGCCTCCGACACTTCTCAATGTGATCTCTTCCCCATGGCCTTTCTCTATGTTAGGTATTAACATGGTCGGGATGATAGAACCCAAAGCTTCGAATGGACACTGTTTTATCTTGGTAGCAATTAATTACTTCACCAAGTGGGTGGAGGCGGCTTCATATGCTAATGTTACTAAGCAGGTGGTTGTGTGCTTCATCAAGAAACACCTTATATGTCGGTATGGTGTGCCGAGCATAATTATCACCGACAATGGCTTGAATTTGAACAATAAAATGATGACAGAACTGTGTGAAGAATTCAAGATTGTCCATCACAATTCCTCTCCGTACAGGCTAAAGATGAATGGGGCTGTTGAAGCTTCTAATAAGAATATCAAGAAGATTATCTAGAAAATAGTCATTACTTATAATGATTGGCATGAAATGATCCCTTTTGCTTTGCATGGATATCAAATATCTGTCCACACTTCAACAGGAGAAACCCCGTTCTCCCTGGAGGATGGAATGGAAGCCGTACTCCCAGTCGAGGTTGAGATTCCATCTTTACGTGTGATAATGGAAACCAAGTTGACTGAGGATTAATGGGTCCAAAACCGGTTGGACCAATTGAATTTGATCGAGGAGAAGAGAATGACAGCTCTGTGTCATGGACAGTTATATTAGAAAATAATGAAGAAAGATTTCGATAAAAAGGTCAAACCTCGTGAATTTAGAGAAGGTGACCTCGTGCTCAGGAAGATCATGTCTTTCAACACTGATTCTAGGGGAAAGTGGACTCCCAACTTTTAAGGCCCATATGTTGTCAAGAAAGCCTTCTCTGGTGGTGCATTAATTCTTGAAACTATGGATGGCGAGGTGTTCCCATGTCCCATGAATTCTGATGCAGTCAAGAAATACTTTGCTTAAAGAAGGAAAAGTACAACTCGCTAAGTTGAAAAACCAAAAGGGAGGCTTAGGCAAAAAAGATTGTCTCGGTAGGCCGAAAACCCGAAAGGGCGGTCTAGGAAAAAGTTAGAGACATAAACAGAATAAATTTCCCACTAAGTTGAAAACCCGCAAGGGCAGCTTCGGAAAAAGTTAGGCACTTTCTTGGCAAGTAACTGCATCATGCAAGATCTGATCATTGAAGCAACAATCTTCTCGAATCCTCATCATACTTCAACAGAAGCTGCTGCTCAGGATTTCAAAAATTGTTAGAGGGGATAGTGGTCATTGTATCTCAATGTATATTTTCCATTATATATTATCATTTTCCAAACTTTGTAATCATCTATGGAGTCTCGCCATTCGCAGACTACCATTCTATTAATAAAGTTTGAGTTGTTACCCAACTCTTTGTGTTTCTTATTTTATTTAGCTTGCAAAGACTCCATTTATTATTGATAATAACTTTCAAAGCAAAAAGATTAAATAAAAAAAATTGATTTTTCAAAAAGAATTTATAATTTGCTTTTACTTTAGAATCTGTGATGCGAAAAAAAAAATAACAACAAAAACGGTGATCCCAGGAATGGACAAACTCCAGTTGTTTTAACAAGTTTTTGTTCCCCTCGGGAAAGTTTACTCAAGATGATTCGCCGTATTGGGTTCGAGACTCTGGTATCCTCGGTCAAGTTTGGATTCATTTTTCCTCCTTGTCTGAGTTTTCATGATGTAAGGTTTTAATCCGAGATTTCTCCAGTGAAGTTTTCATTCGGTCTAATGGAAGTTCTTTTTCTAGAGAAGTCGGTACCATAATCACTCTTCAAGAACGTAGGTCCCCGGTTTCTCCAGTGAAGAACGTATTGTGGTTTTCCCTTTAAGGATGTGGTGATTAACCTCCCCAATGAAGTAGACCTGAATTCCCCAGTGAATGTTTTGATTATTTAGTGTCCATCTACTTTACTTGAGATTGGTTTTGCAATCCCCAGTAAGAGCGTTACTCTTGAAAACATTTGTTTCCCCGGTGAAGCCTGGAGAAGGATGTTCTATCCCTGTTTCTGTACTATTCTGCCACTTTGTTTTGTTTACTTCCGGATTATGTTTCTCCTCAGTAAAGCTAAAGCAGGAAGTAGGTTATGTTTCCTCATCTGGCATTTACCTTTTTTTGGAATGATCGTCTTGGATGTGATTTAGCCAAGTTTTGTTTGTGCCCGAAGTGGTTTTGCCTGGTTACTCCCAGTGTTGTATATGTGTTTTGTCAGCATACGCACTATAACACTCATACACTCATACATTCATACATACATCATGCATAGCTAAAATTGGAAAATCATTGCTCATTAACATTTGTTAATATTTTTGTTGACATATCACCCTGTTTTGCAGAGTTATTTTGTCCTCTCTTTAATAGAGTGTTGGCCTTAAGCAGAAAGTGTATATTCTTTCAATTTCCCCACTGAGTTACCCCTCGTGGAAGATTTTTGATTTATCCTTCCTGTGCAGCTCTTTGTTTAGATGGATTTGGTTTTCCCTCTTGAGTTTATTTCTCAAAGGATGTATTTTGGTTGACTGTTTCATTCCAGTTTATTTCTGATTTGAATCTTTGGTTTCCCAGCAATATTATTTACTCTGGATTTCTGAAAGCTTAGAGTTTTGGTTTGTGCATTTATTTTGCACAAGAAGACTTTATCTCCTCAGCAGGAATATCGTGGCATTTCCCCAGGAAGTCATATTTCATTCCCCAAGAAGCCATACTGTTTTCCCCATAAAGTCATTTCTTTTTACAATCCTACATGACAACAAGTGACAGGTCTCTTTATTTGAGTAAGTTGTGCTTCCCGATAAAAGTCGACGTAAATTTTTTTGTTATCTCCTCTATGAGTGGATAGTTTGCATTCCGTCGTTGGTTTACGCCAACGGATGGCAAGACTTTCAAATTCACAGAGACATTTCATTGTGAAATCTTGGCAGGTGGAAGTCTCTTTATTTGAGACAACTTACCCTTTCTAGGCAAAGTGCCTCGGTTAAAGAATAAGTTGAGACTCGTTCTAGGAGAAATGCCAGAATTTTGGGGAAACTTGTTATCTTTTTCCTACCCTCAGTGAATGTTGGTATTTCATCGTCAGTGAACGGCGGTGCTATGATATTTTCTCTTTCTACCTTCAGTGAAAGTTGGTAGGTCACCTTCAGTGAAAGTTGGTGATTGTTATCTTTTTGCTACCCTCAGTGGACGTTGGTAGTTCATCGCCAGTGAATGGTGGTGCTATGATATATTCTCTCTCTACCTTCAATGAAAGTTGGTAGATCACCACCAGTGAAAGTTGGTGTTTATTATCTTTTTGCTACCCTTAGTGAATGTTGGTAGTTCATCATCCGTGAACGGCATTGCTATTATATATTTTCTCTCTACCTTCAGTGAAAGTTGGTAGATCACCATCAATGAAAATTGGTGTTTGTTATATTTTTGCTACCCTCAGTGAATGTTGGTAGTTCATCGTCAGTGAACGATGATGTGATGATATATTCTCTCTCTACCTTCAGTGAAAGTTGGTAGGTCACCTTCAGTGAAAGTTGTTGATTGTTATCTTTTTTCTACCCTCAGTGAATGTTGGTAGTTCATCGTCAGTGAATGGCGGTGCTATGATATATTCTCTTCCTACCTTCAACGAAGGTAGGTAGGTCATCGGCAATGAACATCGATGATTGTTATCTTTTTGCAACCCTCAGCGAATGTTGGTAGTTCATCCTCAGTGAATGGCGGTGCTATGATATATTTTCTTTACCTTCAGTGAAATTTGGTAGGTAACCTTCAGTGGAAATTGGTGATTGTTATCTTTTTGCTACCCTCAGTGAATGTTGGTAGTTCATCATCAGTGAACGGAGCTGCTATGATATATTCTCTTTCTACCTTCAGTGGAAGTTGGTAGGTCATCGACAGTGAACGTCGATGATTGTTATCTTTTTGCTACCCTCAGTGAACGTTGGTATTTCATCGTCAGTGAACCGAAATGCTATGATATTTCTTTTCCTTCTACCTTTAGTGAATGTTGGTAGCTCACCATCAGTGAACATCGGTGTTGTTATTTATTTTCTCTCTACCTTCAGTGAACGTTGGTAGCTTTACCTCCAGTAGGAGTTGGTGTATCCTTTGACCATTTTACCATTCTCTCTGATTCAGGTCTTTTCGATCCACCAGTGATTTATTTTCCCGGTTGGGTTACTCTCTTGTTTCTTTATTTTTTTGTTACATCCCCAGTGGTGTTTTGCATCCCTTTGGAGTTATCCATGTGCACTCATATTCATAAGCATTGCATGGCATCTTAGGGCCAAAAATAGGGTTTGTTTTATATTTAAGTATCTTCGATCGCGTCGACATAAATATTTTTAACATTAGTATCTCCAGATAGAAGAAACTTAAATAAGGGCAGCTGTGGTACCCCAATTTTTCCCTTAAGATCCCTTCATCATACCATGTTGAGTCATTCACAATAAGATCACATTAGGATTCTTGGTTCCCCTTCCTATATTTAGATTTTCTCTCTGAGGAATCACCAAGCACCTTGACTTGTGTTCTTTTGTGATCATGAATATTTTTTTCTTGATTTATCTTCTTAATTAATAAAATGCAATGCTGGTTTGTCTTGCTTGTTACTAATATAGGTAAAGGCAATGAGATTTAACAAGTTGCTCCATGGGTTCATGAGTTTATTTCCATGCCCTAGTCAATAAAGCTTGAGAAGTTCAAACCTCACCATTGGATTTGTTTTGGAATAAATGGCATGGCAAGGTTATTTTGGTTCACCATATTTCAAGGTTATCAAATTTGGTTCAAAAGCACAAGGGATTGATTGGAGAAGTTGTCATGCTTGGACAAGGCTTTGTTCCCATTGGTCACAAATGCATATTTCTCTCAATTCTCAAGATATGGAAGTGGTTGTGGTTGCTATGAGTTCTCATTATCATCCTCAACAACTTATATTTACAAAGCATTTGTGTTGGTACAAGAAGTTTGTTCAAAATTGTCAAAGTTCCTCAAGGCATGTTTCTTGATTTTGGAGCTAGGGTTTTGAACTTCAAAGGAGTATATCTTGCTCATATTTTGGAATTTTTTAGAGATTCCAAAGACATACTTCTCTTTAAAGGGTTATCAACAAATCACTTCAAAAGTTCTAAGGAGTTTTCATGTGGAAGAAACTTGATGAAGAAGAAAGATTACAAGTCCTCCAGATGAATCCCCAATTTTCCATGTGTGACTTCAAATGATCATAACTTGGTAATTTTTTATCACCTTAAGCCCATTATTTTTCCATAATGATCTTGAGGATGTGAACTTTATGCCTTCTTTCATGTGCAAAGTGAGAAAATGGATGGAAGTTTCCTTAAGGATACAAAAGATTATAGGTCATTTCATGATTTTTTGCCAACTTCAACAATCCATAACTCTCTCAATTTTTGGAGATTTTGAATGGTTCAAGTTTCAAAATTTCAAACAATAGGTCTATTTCATTCCATATTTTTTGGTCAATAGAAAATTCCAAGAGGAAGGCCATGTTTAGATGCAAAACATTATAGGTCACTTTTGAAGAAAAACTTGAAATATTTCTAAGTATGGAAAGTCAACCTTTTTTCCCCAACTTTGACTCAATGCAACTTTTAGCTGAAGCATCCATTTGATTCCATTCTTTTTCCATTGCAAAGCTTGTAACCTCATCTTTCTAAAGCATCAAGAATCATGCCCTAAGACCCCTTGAGCTAAGAATGCCATGATTTTGAAGTTGGTAACTTGGAACTGAAGTTTCATCTCAAGTCAGATTTTGAAATCTTTGTTTTGGCTTCTAATCACAAGTTTTCCACGCGTTTATGTCTATAAACATGTTTAATGAAGTTCCAGAATTGTTTAGCACAACAAAATGTGCATATTGGATGAGTTTTGATCAAATTAGAAGTCACACTTTTCTTGTTTGCAACTTCACACGATTTTTCTCCAAAATTCATCATTTCACACGCTTGGACATTCCATTTGATTCCATATAAATAGAGGGTCATCCCCCATTCATTTACTCAAGCTTGGATAGCCAGAATCACCCTGCCAAACTTGTTCTATAACTCAAAATTCAGCAACTTCAAAATCCATTCTCAAGCCTTTTTCAATCTAATTTTTCCATCAATTCACCTTCCTTGATCTTCCCGAAGCTAACTATATAATTACATTCAAGAATCGTGATCTATATTGCTCCATAGAAGCCCAGTTTGAGAGCTCTGCAACTCAACTTCAATAGCTCTTGAGGTTTACCTCAAGGCATTGGGTTGTTTGTTTGTTTTGTGTGCATGTCATTATGATTACACTCTTTGTTTGTAATCTGGAATTCACCCGTATACAGCCGTTACTCTGTCCAATTTTTGTGAAGACTTAATACACTTGAAGTTTGGTTCTTTCAAGAGGTCTAGTATCATAGCTTGTTTTGGTTTCATTCCAAAGAATGGGAATTCTATATTGGCTCATAGTGTCAAGTATTGGCTTCTTGTTGGTTAGATGGTTCTTATCCCTAGCTTTTACCTTATGCTTTAGGTTAGTCCATTCTTCTCCTCCCATCTTCTTTAATTTCAAAAATCTTCTCTCTCCTTTTGAAAAACTCTTCTTGTTTTTTTAACTTGAACTACTTTCATAATAAACTTGGACTTAGGTCCATGCATTTTCAAAACATTTTCGTACCATTTTTTTGTGAGAAGACTAAAAGTCAATCAATCTCATTTCAAACCATTTTTCCACTTTGGCTTTTATCTTTAAACTTTTCTCAAAAAGATTGGACTCTTGTCAATCCTTGTAGTGATGCAAACAACTATACTTCTATAATATGTAGTGAAGAGAGATATTTTCCACTTGGGTGTTGAGTGAGGCATTGTTGATTTTAAAATCCAAGCCATATCCTCCACTTTGAGATGATGCAAATTCTTCTTTCTCATAATTGTGGATAGTAAGTATGTTTTCCACACGAACAATGACAATAATGTCTTATCTCATAAAATTAACCAACACACTTGTGTTTTAAAATTTTTAAAAGAGGAACTACATGTACCCTGATCCCCTATTGCACGGAAGGTGGTACGTAGGCACTAAAGGTTCGCAGCCGCGGCGGGTGCAAAAAACATAAAAATATATTTCTTTTCTCACCTCCACCATCCATTTTCTATACAACATTTTTATAAACAAAATATACAAATTTTACAAAGAGGTTCCTGCAGAGTACCGTAGATGTTTAGGGTGCTAATACCTTCCATTTGCATAACCAACCCCCTTACCTTGAATCTTTCCCGTTTTTTGGGTTATTCGCTCTTTTCCCATTCCTTTGGAAACAATAAAGTGCGGTGGCGATTTTATTTTGATTTGTACAAGTATAGTCAATCCCATGGCTTAGTCTTAAACATTTCTACCGCTATAATTAGTTAATTAAATTTTAACTATTTTCTTAATTTAAAAAGAACTAGAACTTAGAGTGTAATTTAATTATTTTCTTTTCTTAAACAAAAAAATACAAAAAATATATTAGGATTAGTTTTCTTTTATAACCTAGAATAATTTTCCATTTAATATTTATTTTTCTTAATTAAATTTAGAATTAATTTTCTTTAACAAAACCAAAAAACAAAAAAAGATTTCTCTTTACTTAGAATTTTTCTTAGGTTCTTAGACGTATTGTTTTATCTTGCGTGCGTTTATTTTACTTTTGTATTTTTATAATAATGTAAGTGATTATGGGATGTAATAGTCTAGATTTAAAATTCAACACTTCATTTTTGCACTTTTTTATGTAACTATCCTGAAGCCCCGTAATAGCTGTAGGACTTTATTTCTCGCTTTTACATTTCTTATATGCTTGTATATAGTTGTTAGTAACTTAGGCGTGCATGACAAGATAAAGTCAATTAATCGTTAGATCACTAACCTCAAGATAATATAACTGAAAAAACACACTTCTCACACTTGCACCCTTAGGGTATACCTCACTTGGTTGCCTCGGAAAATAATGGTCATGTCCCTCGAACGTAGGGATATCTTAGAAAAAACCCTCAATTTAAAAGTCATCATAAAGATCATAGTCCCTTACTGTCCCTTGAGTTGCCTACAAGAAATGATCTTGTCCCTCGATGTTGCCTCTATGACGACAGTCCCTTCGAAATGCTAAGATATCCTTACATGTTGCCTTCGATGACCATAAACATCCCTTTTGATAGTCCCTCAACATCTGAAGATGGGGCTACCTACTCACTAATAGTAGGATAGCACTATCTAAAGGAAAGGAGGAAAAGAACACCCTTTTTTCGAGTAGGTAGATAATTCTTAAGTACTCGCTCAAATCTGAATTTTTCATACTTACACACTTTTCAAAAACTATTTTCAAAAACGCTTTATCACACTCTTGAGGACTGATACAAGAGTTACCATAAAACAAACAAAAATCTTTCAAAACACATAAACACAAACAATTTTCAAAAAATGAGCAAGTACCTAGGAGCCCGTGGAAAATCATAGATGGAAAGGGTGCTAACACCTTTCCTTTTCATAATCTACTCCCCTTACTCAGAAAATCTCGAAAAGGTCTTTTTTTGTTCTTTTCACCCTTTCCTTAATTTGGATAAAAGAAAAGTCGGTGGCGACTCTTGCTTACCGTGACATTTGCGAACACAAAATGAAAAAGCAGTATATAACAGCCGCTTTTGCCACCGTATGACAATGGGCAGTCTGACAGGTCCATTCTTTAATTTGTTGATTGGGAGTTCTTCGTCATTGTTTACTAAGCTGATTTTGACTGGCGAACAAGTTGAAAGTGGAATCAAAAGTGGGAAGATTCAGATGGCTGCATCCTCTAGTACTATGAAGAAACCATTTGTTGGTAAGAAGGAAACTAATATTTTTTATGGAAAAAGGAGCCGTATCAAGAATGATCGTCATCAGTCGGTAAGAGCAGTATTGATTTCTATCCCAACCCCAGTTCAACGACCACAACAACAAGGAAATCAGCGTAGGTCATGCGCTCCAAGGAGACAATTCACCAGGATTAATATGCCATTGACTCAAGCATTACAACATCTATTGAAAGCACAATTGATAACACTGCAGGATCCTCCTCAAAATCCCAAGGTGTGCATACCATTCCAATAGTCTTGGAAGCGACACCAATGATTATTGGGCCTAAAAAGTAAAATCCAAGATTTGATTGACAATAAATTGATTGAGTTTGACCCTCCAGAAACCTCTAATGTGATTACCGCACCCATGCCCAGTCATGGTAAATGTGTTAATGTTGTTGATGATGTTTCCTATGTCTCCTCCATCAGTGATTTGACTACTCCCTTGATGACCGTTAAGAAGAATCTGTTAAGATCCGGTTTATTTCCGGGCTGCCTTGAGAATTGTTACCATTGTGCTTCCCAAACTAATGGTTGTATGTGGATGAAGAAAGGTATTCAATGCTTGATTGGTAGCCATGAAATTTTGTTCGAGAAAACTTTGTCCATGAAGAGTTTTCCTGAAAGTATACCTCGAGAATTAGGACTTGAAGATGTTTCCATAATCACCATTTCAAGTACTCTTATCAGGATCACCTCTAGAGGCCCTATAAGGATTCCTGCTGAGCCAAGAGTGGCTCCTCTGATTATCACTATACCAGGGCCAATACCCTATTCCTATGACAAAGTTGTTCCCTGGAACTATGTGGTAGAAGTTTATTATCATGGTGTCAAGCAAGAGCCATGGATTTATGAAAATTAAGATCCTGAAATTACAAACATTGTCGGAACTAGTAAGGTCACTAGGACAGGAAGGATCTTCTCTCCGGAGATCTCTCCTCCAACAACTACTATAACATTTGTTCATATTCCTACTGCTGGGCCAACTGCTGGCGCCCGATGTAAAGAGAAAGTATCTGAGTCTGCCTAGATGGAGGCACCATCCAAAGATGTTACAATTGAAGACCCATCTAGACAAGAGATGGAAGAAATTCTGAAGATCATTCGTAAAAGTGACTACAAAATAGTTGAACAACTGGGGAAGACACCCTCCAAGATATCCATGTTGTCCTTGTTATTATGCTCCGAAGAACATGCTGAAGCTTTGTTGAAACTTCTGAAGAATGCCCATGTACCACAAGAGACCACTACTGATCAATTTTAGAATTATGTAGCAAGCCTAATCGATGACAATGGTTTAGGATTTTCTGCTACAGATTTAACTCTGGCGGGGAAGAATCATAACAAAGATCTTCACATCTCTATTGAATGAAAAGGAACTACTTTGGCGCATGCGTTAGTTGATATAGGTTCCTCCCTAAATGTTTTACCCAAGGGTGGTTTGGATAGGTTGGATTGTGATGGGCTGGTGCTGAAACCCAACGATATTGTGGTAAGAGCCTTCGATGGTATGAAAAGAATGGTCCATAGAGAGGTTAATCTTCTGATCAAGGTGGGATCTCAAGTCTACAATTCAACTTTCTATGTAATGGATATCTGCTCGGCCTATTCATGGTTGCTCGGATGCCCATGGATTCATGGGGCATATGCGGTTACCTCTACATTACATCAAAATCTGAAGTATCCGGTAAAAGGGAAGATCATCATAGTCAGCGGAGAGGAAGAATATATGGTTAGTCATTTGAATTCTTTCAAATATGTTGAAATGGATGGTGAATTCATTGAAACCCCTGCCAAACATTTGAGGTAATCCCTCCGACGATTGTTGTTGCTAAAGCTACTATTCTTGAGGTCTCTAAAAATCCACCAAGAATGTCTTCCTTGAAGAATTCTAGGGCTGTGATAGAAGATGGAGGTTGCACTATCTGGGGACAACTTCCTGATATCCCCTACAAATCTAACAAATTTGGATTGGGTTTCACTTCAAAGGCTCAAAAGGAGGTTCGTCGTGTTCGTGCTGGAGGACCAGCTCTCTGTATTAGTAATGATAAACTCAATGCTCTGGTAGACACCCATAGTGATGGTGACTTGGACGACTGGATATTCCCTACTATTGATGGTGGACTCAACCACTGGAAGGCCAAATACTTCATCTCAATCTCGTTCACTCAGGAGTAATTTCTAGTTCCTATTTTGATTGCTTTAAGAAGTTTGTCTGTATAGTTTCTTTTAAAACAATGACTTTAAACCTTGCGCCTTGCTCAGGGCACAATGGTTCATTTGTTAAGGGTTGTCATTTCAAATATCATATGCTCATTTAATGAAAACATTTGGCGATTTTGCATTCAAATTTTGTGCTCCTTGTCTTTCTTTTACTTTACTGCATTTTCAAATAGCCATGTGACCTTACACGCACACACACACACACACACTTGCAGATCCACATCCACTCCGGATCTCATTGACAACAATTCTTCTATTGTTGTTTGTGACTTCAAAAATCCAATCTATCAAGCCGAAGACGAATGTGAAGAATATTGTGAGATACCTGGAGAACTTGCCAGACTCCTGATACAAGAGTAAAAGGCTATTCAACCGCACGATGAACTGGTCGAAGTGATAAATTTAGGTACTGAGGCAGATAAGAAAGAAGTCAAGATTTGCGCTAACCTGGAAGATAGTGTCACGAGAAGATTGGTTCATATGTTGCTCGAATATGTTGAGGTCTTTTCTTGGTCATACGAAGACATGTCGAGGCTCGATATTGATATTGTGGTTCGTCGTTTGCCAATGAAAGAGGGATGTTCTCTGATCAAACAAAAGGTTCGATGCATGCTTGCTGATATGTCAGAGAAAATCAAGGCTGAGGTAATGAAATAGTTCAATGCAGGTTTCTTGGAAGTGACGTTGTATCCCCAATGGGTTGCAAATGTCGTTCCAGTGTCGAAAAAGACGGTAAGATCCGTATGTGTGTAGACTACATGGATTTAAAATAGCGCGAGCCCCAAAGATGACTTCCCACTACCACATATCAATGTCTTGGTTGACAACACTGCTCAACACAAGGTATTCTCCTTCATGGATGGCTTCTTAGGGTACAACAAATTAAAATGGTGCTTGAAGACATGGAGAAAACTACCTTTGTCACACAGCGGGGAACCTTCTATTATAAGGTCATGCCTTTTGGGTTGAAGAACACAGACGCAACTTATCAACAGAATATGGTCGCTTTATTTCATGATTCATCATGAGATAGAAGTCTATGTTGATTACATGATAGCCATATCGCAAACTGAGGAAGAACACCTTGACCATCTGCACAAGTTATTTTAAAGGCTAATAAAGTACAACATGAGACTGAATCCAAACAAATGCATCTTCGGGGTAAGGTATGGAAAGCTCCTAGGATTCGTTATCAGTGGAAAAGTTATTGAGGTTGATCCCACAAAATTCAAAGCTATCCAGGAAATGCCAACTCCCCGTACTGAGAAAGAGGTCAGAGGTTTCTTGAAATGACTCAATTACATTTCCCGATTCATCTCTCACTTGACTGCTACTTATGAACCAATTTTCAAGTTGCTGAAGAAAGAACAAGTAGTCAGATGGAACAACAACTGTCAAATGGATTTTAATAAAATCAAGGAGTACACACAAGAACCTCCAATATTGATGCCACAAGTTGAAGGAATACCTCTGATCATGTACTTAACCGTGTTAGAGAATTCAATGGGGTGTGTGCTGGGGCAACATGACGAGTCTGGTCGAAAAGAGCATGCAATATACTACCTTAGCAAAAAGTTTACCGACTGTGAAACAAGATATTCATTGCTCGAGAAAACTTGTTGTGCTTTGGCATCGGTTGCTCGCCGACTAAGATAATATATGTTGACTCATACTACTCTATTGATCTCTAAGATGGATCCTATCAAGTACATCTTTGAGAAGCCAACTCTCTCCAGAAGGATAGCCCGATGCCAAATAATCTTAACTGAATACGATATCCAGTACACTACTCAAAAAGCAATCAAAGGAAGTGTGTTGGCAGATCATTTGGCGCATCAAGCTATAGATGACTATCAGTCTATGCACTTCGAATTCCCGGATGAGAATATCATGCTGATTACAGATTGTGAAAAGCCTGGACTGCATGAAGGACCTGCGCAAGGATCCCGATGGACTGTGGTTTTTGATGGAGTTTCCAACGCACTTTGCAACGGAATTGGTGTTGTGATCATTTCCCCCTAAGGTTTCCATACGCCTTTCACTGCCAGACTTTTCTTTGATTGTACTAACGACATGACTGAGTACGAAGCGTGCATTTTGGGTCTTAAAGTTGTTATTGACCTAAGAACCAAATTCTTAAGTGTATATGAAGACTCAGCTTTGGTAATCAGTCAAGTTAAAGGAGAGTGGGATACAAAACATCCAAATCTTATTCCCTACAAAGAACTTGTGCTAACCTTGATCCCATACTTCGAAGATATTACCTTTGAACATATCCCAATGGAAGATAATCAATTGGCAGATGCCTTAGCTACCATGTCATCTATGTTCAAGGTTAAGTGGGACAACGAAGCTCCCAGAATTACTATCAAAAGATTGGACGAACTGGTGCACTACTATGAGATTGACACTGATGGAGTAGAGGAGAAGCCTTGGTTTCATGAAGTGAAAAGATATCTCGAAGCTCAAGAGTATCCTGAAGGGGCATCAATCAACAACAAGAAATTCCTGTAGAGGTTCTCAGCTAAGTTCTTCCTGAGAAACAGAATTCTGTACAGGCGCAACCATGATCCAACCTTGCTTTGTTGTATGGACAAGAAGGAAACAAATAAAATTATGGAGGATATGCACGAAATCATCTTTGGTACTCACTCCAGCGGGCATACTATGGCTAAGAAAATCTTGAGAGAAGGTTACTATTGGTTGACCATGGAAGCCGAATATTATCACCACTCAAGAACTTGCAATAAATGTCATATCTATGCTGATAAAGTCCATGTGCCTCCAGTTCCTTTGAATGTTATGACTGCTCCTTGGCCATTCGAAATGTGGGGCATTGACATGATTGGAGAAATCACGCGTACTGCCTCTAATGGACATCGCTTCATTATCGTCGCCATTGACTACTTCACCAAATGGGTTGAAGCAACTTCATTTTCCTCAGTTACCAAGAATATTGTGACTCGTTTCATTAAGCATAACATCATCTGTCGGTATGGTATCCCTGAGATAATCATCACTGACAATGGTAGTAACCTTAAGAACGCCATGATCACTGAACTCTGCATGCAGTTCAAGATCAAGAGTCATAACTCTTCTCCATAAAAACCTAAGATGAATGGCACAGTGGAAGCCTCCAATAAGAACATAAAGAATATTGTGAAAAAGATGGTGGTGACCTACAAAGACTGACATGAGATGTTACCATTTTCTCTTCGTGGCTATCGTACTTCGGCGTGAACATCAACTAGGGTAACCCCATTCTCTCTAGTCTACCGTATGGAAGTTGTCTTGCCTGTCGAAGTTCAAATCCCTTCTATAAGGGTTATGAAATAATTAGACTTAGAAGAAGACGAGTGGATTCAGACTAGGTTGGAGCAGTTGAATCTGATTGACGAGAAAAAGCTTGCGGTTTTCTGTCATGGTCAGATGTATCAAAAACGTATAATCAAGGCATTTAACAAGAAGATCAAGCATCAGGCTGGTGATTTGGTAATAAAGTGTATCATTCTACCATAAGGCGATCCCAGGGGAAAATGGACTCCCACCTACGAAGGGCCATTTGCTATTAAGAAAGTATTCTCGGGTGGGGCTATGATGCTAACCACTAAGTACGATGAAGATTTCCTGCACCTTGCGAATGCAAACTAGTAAAAAAATACTATCCATAAGAATGACCCTCTAGGTTGACAGACCTAGAAAAAAACAAGGGCATCCCGACGAACCAAAAAAGTTCGGGCAAATGTTAGGGATATATACAAAAGATTGTACACCCGAGAAGTCGAAAACCTGAAAGGGCGGCTTGGGAAAAAAAGGGTATCCTGGTGGACTAAAAACCCGAAAGGGAGATCCAGGAAAAACTTAGGGATTAAAGCGTAAGTGTGATCGGTGGCAAGGGACGAGATGTTCGAAGACATAGGGGCAATAGCAGAGTGTGATCGGTGGATCTGGAACTGACTGTTTAACGCTGGTTCGCGAAATATCACGGAAGCAAGAGTCGCCACCGTCTTTTATTTTCTCCAAATGGAAAGGACAAAAGCACAGAAAAATTCCTTAAAGAGATTGCTCTCGGTTCGGGAGGTAGATTATAGAAAGGGAAGGTGTTAGCACCCTTTCTATCCATGGTTATCCATGGGCTCTTAGATACTTGCTCATTGTGTTTTCAAAAATGGTTTGTTTGCTTTTCAACTGTGGGTTTAAAAAGTTTCTTTGAAAATTCCAGTTCGACTCTTGTATCAGTCCTCAAGAGTGTTTGAAAAATTGCTTTCGAAAGCTTTTTGAAAATGTGTTGGTGTGAAAAGTATTTTGTTTTGTTTTGAAATTTAGAGCAAGTATCTAGAGTCGTCTACCTACCCTAAGGAATTCGTCTGTGTAAATGTCCTTTAAAGTAGTGCCATCCCACCATTGAGAGGTAGGTAGCACCACCGTTGGAGGTGTTCGGGTCAATTCAAGGTTCGGGACATGGTGATCACCAGAGCAATGGGAAGACACCTTAGAAGCTACCCTCATGCCAGGTTCCCGGATCATGAGGACTTACTAAGACATCCTCTACTCGACGATCACCTTTCGAGGCAAGGCAACAGTGAGGCGTACCCTAGGGGTGGTGTGTGATTTGTGTGTCAGATTCATTTATTTTTGTCTTGTCAGGTTATGGGTGATCTATGCGTTTGTTTTTATTTTTTTTTCATTCATTCTTGCATGCATTTATTTAACAGTTAAAAAAGATGCGGAAATTGAAAGTTCTAAACTATTACAAAGGCGCGGGTCCACATCGCCAAAATTAAAATCCAGGACCCGATTTGACGGAAAGTAAATAAAGAAATAAAATAAAGTGCGAGAAATTAAGTTTACAAGGCTTTGGGAGAGTTACATAAATATTTAAAAGAAGGAAATAAATAAAAATGCGCGAATAGGAATTAAAATTGGAAACGAGGGCGTTGGACCCTTTTTAATGAAATTAAATTAAATGATTAAACTAATGAAATTAAAGAGAAAAAAGAAATTTTTTTTTTTTTTTGAGTTTTTGGTATTTATGTTTTTTATGTATTTTTATGAGAAAGATTAAATGAAATTAAAATATTAACCCTAATTCTAATTTTTTTTTTATTTATTAAGAAAAACATGTTAAAATTAAACCTAAAATTAATCTAATTATTTACATGCAATTTTGATTTATAAAAATAAATAATTAATTATTAGTGAAATTTATTTACAAAAAATATTAATTAAATAAATATATTTTGATTTTTATGACTTTTCTGTTTTTTACTATTTTTTTATATTTTATGAAAATAAGTTAAATTAAAGGAATTAATTAAAAAAAGAAATAATTGAAATAAATAAAATAAGGAAAAGAAAGAAAATACAATACCTTGGGGGGTTTCTGTCCCCCTTTTGGAGGTGAATTGGAGTGGTTTGGCCATTTGTGTTCTGGCCTCATCATGCATAAGTTGTTCTACTTTGGCCATTTGGCTTTTGGCTTTTGGCCATTTGCGTTTTGGCCTCAACGTTCCTTAATCTTCTCAGGATGTCTGTCTCGCCATGTATTGGTGTCATGCATAAGTTTTTCTACTTTGGCCATTTGGCTTTTGGCTTTTGGCCATTTGACTTTTGGCCTCAATGTTCCTTAATAAACCTGAGATCCTGTCTAAATCTGCAGTTGAATCTCACGAACACATTAAATAAAATCATAAAATGCAAATAAAGCCAATATATGAAGAAATTTAATGTTTAGGCACAATATGGCATGTATGAATGATTATACCCTTTTGATCATGGAGATCAAATCAATCTTACCCTTACTGGAAAATCAGTGGCCTGAATGCTTTTATGCCTTACTGGAAAATTAGGATCATGGAGATCAAGCCAGCCTTACCCTTACTGAAGAAGTAGTGAGGTGTTGGTTTGTAACTGTGATGGCTTGTTTGTAGTGAGAGAGAGATTTGTAATAAGGATTTCAAGGTTTTAGAGTTCTTGAAAGAATTTGATATTCTGACAGTGTTGTGGCCAGGTTTTTTCTCTCTTTTTCTCCTCCTCCCTCTCTGGTTTGTGTGAAAAGAAGGTGATTATATAATGGAAATTAGGGTAAAGCAAATGAGCTTTGAATGTGCAATTGGGCCTACAATATTCACTTGAATTCGTCACTTTCCAGGCTAAATCGCAGGGACTTAAGTGCATTTTTTGAAGTTGAAATGTGAAAACAAAATGTAGACGACATCGATAGCTAACTCCTGTCCGAAAATCCGCTCAATCGGATAAACGGTGAATTAGTTATGAATTTTTGAAGTTTCAGCTCAGACAAACTTATTTTGGGCTCCAGTGTCGACTCTGACATGTTCTTCAATAAAAAACTGGTATTGATCGGAGCATAATCCGGTCTCGACTTTTGAGGCAAAGTTGTAGATCTACGAGTCAGGGACCTTGTGTAAAAATATGAGCCCAATCCGATAAAAATTGACCGAGTTATGAATTTTCGAAGTTTCGGCCCAGATGAAATAATATTCAGCATTCAGGATTTTCGACGTGTCACGCACTCTGAGCAAAAAATGAAGGCCTTTTGAATACCTTTTGAACTCAATACCTTCTGAGAAAATGTAGTCAACTCAAATTGTGAAATTTTGGCGCTGGAACCAGCTCGATATGATGAAAATTGACCAAGTTATGATTTTCTGAACATGACGCAAATAAACTTCTGTCACAAATTTTCTGTGCGAAAATACTTGATAAATCCACATTTTTGAAGACCTTCTGATCGAAATTGGCTTCCAACCGTGAGAGATGAAAACGTAGATAATGTCAAGACGGAATTTTGGCCACCGGAACGGGTTCAAAATGAGTCACGATCTTCAAGTTATGAATTTTTTAGCGCGTAAAAACTGCACTTTCAGCACACTTTTTCACCATATTTCTTCAAGAAAACTCGCACATTCGGATACCTTCTTTAAAGAATTGACTCTTGAGCCGAACCTGAATTTTAGAATACGTTATCAGAGATATCTTTGTGAAAGAACATCTGAATATGACGCGCCGGGTTGGACTTGTGAATTTTTCTTGAGATGTTTTGAGAAATATGGGAGGGCAAATTTTGGGGTACAACAGTTGCCCCTGTTCAATCTTCTTAGACCTGAGGATGCAGATTGGCTGACGTGCCTTTCGTAATCCGAGTATGGAAGATGATTGAACACTAGAGTGCCCAGAAATTTGCACTCACATAGTAGCAGTGTGATGATGGGGAATGGGCTTACAGATGCCATTTGGAGATTGATAGATAGGATGATGGGCTTATAGATGCCATGCTGAGAGGTGATGGAGGGTGGATGGGCTTATAGATGCCATCTGGGTGTTGATCGCGTAAGAGATTCCTTAGCGATAACTTGCATACCTGCAAAGAAGAAAATGAGTACCTGACCTGTTACAGGAGCTGGTCTTCAAACTCTTTGTAGGTGCGTCCTGACTGGTTACAGGAATTGAATCTGGAGCTTCAAACGGTGATGAATGAACCAGGGATGGTTACTACCTCAACAGGAACGGTGAGAGAACCTTGGACGATTACTACCTCAGCAGGAACGCTGAGAGAATCCGGGGACGATTACTACCTCAACAGGAACGCTGAGAGAACCTTGGACGACTACAACCTCAACAGCAATCATTGAGAGAATCTTGGATAACTTCTACTGAGTCTTTATCAGGGAAATCTGTTAGGGGTCGATTTAGCTGGACTAGAGAAGGCCTTGGACTGGATAAGAAACAGAAAACCTTAGGGTCGATTAACTGAACCGGTCTAGGTCTTGAAATCTTCAACTGGAATAAGTGTCAGAACGTCGCCATGCCTGGGTCACATCTGAGCTATATCTAGAAGGGAATCTGGAAGGAGTATCAGAACGTCGCCATATCTGGGTCACATCTGAACTATATCTAGTAGGAAATCTGGAAGAAGTATCAGAACGTTGCCATATCTGGGTCACATCTGAACTATATCTAGAAGGAAATCTGGAAGAAGCATCAGAACATCGCCATATCTGGTTCACATCTGAACTATATCTAGAAGGAGATCTGGAAGAAGTATCAGAATGTTGCCATATCTGGGTCACATCTGAACTATATCTAGAAGGAAATCTGGAAGAAGTATCAGAATGTTGCCATATCTGGGTCACATCTGAACTATATCTGGAAGGATATCTGGAAGCAGTATCAGAATGTCGCCATATCTGGTTCACATCTGAACTATATCTAGAAGGAGATCTGGAAAAAGTATCAGAACGTTGCCATATCTGGTTCACATCTGAACTATATCTAGAAAGAAATCTGGAAAAAGTATCAGAACGTCGCCATATCTGGTTCACATCTGAACTATATCTAGAAAGAATTGCGATAGTTGATAGTAATCATCTTTGTATTGACCTTTCCTGAAAAGGTAAAGCATCAGTTGTATGCAAGATCATGATGCATGAACTACATGATTTCTACATGTCCTCAAAATTAATGAGATTCGTGTAGTATGATGCATATGCATGCTATAATGTATGAAGATGTGATGTTTATGAACATATGTTTTCGTCTTAGGAAAATAAATCCTTGACGAGTGCCGGGAAGTCATTCCTGGGCTGCGGTTGAAGAATAGATTTTTGCCTCCGCTGGGGATGATAGTTGCAAGAATACCGGTAGGAGAAGATAACTCCGTCGGGGAATGAACTTGGCGAATGGATTACTCTGCAGGGAGAAAAGTACTCTAGTAATCTTGCTGGGAAGTAATACTCTGTGGGGAGAGGGATACTTTGCTGAAATGTTGATGGTAACTTGCTGGGGATACCATCGTTATATTGGAAGTGTTAATGGACTTTGCTGGGGATAAGAAGACTCCGTCGAGGACGCTCTTTCCGTGGCTTTTGGATGAGGATAACCCAGTTATATCCTAGTAAGGAAATAACTCTTTGAATAAAGCCGGGAGACGCGTTCGCGCTCTGCGACGGTAAGCTTCCAGAATCTACTGGGGATAAGCTTACTGCTTGGGGAGATGAATTCCAACTTTCTTAGGGAACTGGATTGGACTCTCCTGGGGAAGTATTGAACTGTATTGGTTATGTTCTTCCACGGAACCTACCTTGATACCTTGGAGGACAGAAACAATCAGATTGCTTAGACCACCCGTTATTGCCCCTGTTTCTATGGGGGAGGCACCTGTGGGATGCTGATAATTGTTGAGGGTCAAACCTTCTTCAGGTAGGCAGGTGACAAGATGACAGGACATAGTCGTACGCTTTGATCCCTAACTTTTGCCTGGACCGCCCTTTCGGGTTTTCAGTCCACCGGGATACCCATTTTTGCCCAAGCCGCCTTTTCAGGTTTTCGACTTGCCGGGTGTACAGATTTTTTCATTTCATCCCTTCATTTTGCCCGGACCCTTTTGGTTCGCCGGGAAGCCCTAATTTTTGCCTAGGCATGTCAACCTAGCGGGTCTTTGATTATGCGTAGTATTTTTTCGACTATGTCCACGTTCAGGGAATGTGGGGAGTTGCCCCTGTTGGAAGTATTTTGCCACGCCACCAGAAGATGTTTGATCAGGCAAGATTCGTTGTTGGAGTGCCCTAAGTGACTCAGGCGGAGATTTGCCCCTAGTTATCTTGGCATTTTGAAAGATTCTCCGAATCTTGACTGAATTGCCCCAGATAATAGACAACAGTCATGCCATGCCCCTTGATTGGAAGTGCTCTTTCCACTTGAGGTGACTCTTTTGTTGAGGAGACCTTTGTTCATCAGATATTCGTCGTGCAAATTCCTTTGTTGTTCAAACAAGTGATCATATGCAAACAATATTATTTTAAGAATGCAAAAGCCTATGTCTGTCTTGAAGTTTTGAGAATGCATTTTTTTATAACACAAATGAAACCTTTTTGTAAACTGTGATGTCAACTCGTTATTTTATCACAAGCCTTAAGGAGTCAGGATACCTTTCGTAACAGTATGCTTTCGAACTAACCCATGCTTCAGCTAGGACTTTTAAGGGTTATAATGTGGCCTGGTTCATGGTTCAAGAAACAAAGGATAAAGGCTCAAATTATTTGTACCCACCCGCTCTTCGTGATGTTCTCCAAACCTAAACTCAGTTGATCATACGTTAGACCTTGCTTGAGTCTTTGCTTTGATGTTCCAATGATGGTTCAGATATTGATGATTTCTTTTGAATAGGCAGTCATTTTTGTCGAGGGTTTGTAAGACCTCTTTCTTATCTGATTTTTTGTTATCCCTTTCTTTTTTTTTGCCTGAACTGTTTCCTTTTTTGGAATTACAGTCAGCGGGATGCCCCAGTTTCGTAAGTCTCCTTCATGGGTTTTGACTTAATGTTTTTTTTTCTTCTGAGAGATAATGACTGCATGTCTTGACGATTGTTCAGAACCATCATTGTCTTTCGTTTTGTAAGGACCTCTTTGGTGCCATTCGTTATGCACTTGGATCAACCGAGAGACTACCCTGCCCCAGGTTATGATAAAGAGTTTTAATTTTCGAAAAGAAAAACTCCTACTTCTTTGGCTCAGAGGGGTTGGCGAGGGATTATCTTCCTTATAACTCCAGTGTTTAGGGATTGAAACAATGTCTGTACCTCATCAGCGGGGTCTGTTCAAAAGCATACTGTAGATTATGGTATCGTTTTCGTCATCCTCCCTCAAGAGGCTTAGAATTATTATTTAAGAGTTGATCATCAGAAAAAATATGAAAATAATTTGCATTTAATGAATACGAATATATTGTTTCAGAACAGACATATGCGATGCATTAATGAAATAACAACGTTTGATATGAATGGAATGCTTGAACAATCAAAAGAAAATTACAACTTGAAAGATTCTAATGAACAAAAATTTCTCAATCCTAGCCATGTTTTGACAAGGGAACAATGATCCCATTGGGAGTCTCGGCGGGCTCGAACTCGATCTCTTTAGCATCGATCATATTCTGAATCTTGTACTTCAGTGCCCAACAGTCCTCAGTATCGTGCCCCGGGCTACCAGAATGGTAAGCGCACCTTGCTTCTGGGTTGTAATTTGGAGAGGAAGTCTTTGGATTTGCAGGAGGGTTGATCACCGCAATCAGGTTCATCCTTAACATGTGCTGCAAAGCTCGTGACCATGACATGTTGATGTAGGTGAATTGTCTCTTAGGCTCGTCCGACCTGTTTTGATCAACCCGCTGTTCTTGGCGCGGTCGTTGTTGGACCTGAGAAGTAGTAGCCACTCGGAGAGGTCTATTCATTGGACCCGACCTTTGCCTTCTTGGAAGCTGTTCTATGACCTGGTCCCTGATTTGGGCTGGTTGCTTCATGCCTTGAGGAAGTTGGTTGATCATGGCTCTCAGCTCTCCTTGCTCCTGAGCTAAACCTTGAATGAGGGCCCTTTGCCCCAGCATCTGGGTTTTCAATGTGTCTACCTCAGCTTGTAGACGTTTCAGCTGTTTGTCCTTGTCATCTTCAGGACTCTTTCTGATCAGATTCCCCATGAGGAGTGTCCTCAACTCTTCCTGCCCCTTGGATAGGCCTGGGAAGATTTCCCTGAATTGAGTCTCTTGAGCGTGAAGGTTCTGGTTATCTTGTTGTGAAGCCATTGCTGAAATAAACAGCGAGAAAGGTAAGTGACCTGCAACAAGGATATCTGTTATGCAATGATGAGTATGACATGCATGTAATGTTTTCAAGGACCTCGCGGGGTAAACAAGAAAATTTGTTAGCATTTGGATCCGGTAGCTTGATTGAAAGAACTTCATATTTGTTGAGAGTCTTTCTTCCAAGGGTCAAAGGCTCACCATATCAAGTGGGTCATAGCCCCTGACAACTTTGGCTAGAGGAAAATAAATCCTCTTTGCCCCTTGCTGGATGTTTGATTCATCATGACCTGCATCACAAGCCCTTGAGATCCTTGAAATGGGTTAGGATGTATGCAATGGTATGATGTCATGATGCATGGGGTAATATGAATAAACCCTGTTATGAGCCCTTATTAAGGACTATAAACAGAAACCTGCAAGAAACTCAAGTAAAACCTGTCATGAGTCCCAGTTAAGGACTAAAAAACAAAACCTGCAAGAAACTCGGTAAACCCTGTTATGAGTCCTAATTAAGGACTGCAAACCAAAACCTGTAAGAAACCTAGTATACCCTGTTATGAGTCCTTATTAAGGACTATAAACAAAACTTGTAAGAAACTTAGTATACCCTGTTATGAGTCCCTATTAAGGACTATAAACAAAGCCTGCAAGAAACTCAAGTGTCAGATAACAAGCATGCAAATAATCAAGTTGGAAGGCACACAAGTCACACAAGACAAGTCCTTAGGGTTTAAGGCTAACATTAGGTCTAGGTACTACACTCTTTCAGTTTGTTGGTTCATACCTGTCCTATCAAAGTAACCGGGTTCTTAGAGGATCCCAATATCATTGACTGCCCTCAATCGGTCATAACTCCAGCATCGCAATCTTTTCTTGCGCCCAGAACCATCACGAGAGTTTAGCCTCAATGGGCGTAGCATACTGCTACTGTTCTAATGGCCAAGTTGTGTCATTTAAGGTTCTAAGGTTGTTGGTGCTTAATGACTCCTCAAAAGACCCATATTCTCCTCGTTGCAACACAAGGGATATCGGTACAGACCAAGGTGCCACACCAATGTAGCCACTGCTTCACCCGTGTCGGTCTATGCCGGACAGGTCCCTCACAGCTTATGCTACCTAAACAGGGTATCCCCAGATCCGGGTTAGGATCTATGTAACTCCCATGCAACCCACAAATTTAAAGCAGACAAGTCAATACAATTGAAAACACAGTTATGAACTAACCCTAAGGTACACATCACTTTAAGTTTAATTCCCCAGCAGAGTCGCCAGTTCTGTGATCGGTGGATCTGGAACTGACTGTTTAACGCTGGTTCGCGAAATGTCGCGGAAGCAAGAGTCGCCGCCGTCTTTTATTTTCTCCAAATGGAAAGGACAAAAGCACATAAAAATTCCTTAAAGAGATTGCTCTCGGTTCGGGAGGTAGATTATAGAAAGGGAAGGTGTTAGCACCCTTTCTATCCATGGTTATCCATGGGCTCTTAGATACTTGCTCATTGTGTTTTCAAAAATGGTTTGTTTGCTTTTCAACTGTGGGTTTAAAAAGTTTCTTTGAAAATTCCAGTTCGACTCTTGTATCAGTCCTCAAGAGTGTTTGAAAAATTACTTTCAAAAGCTTTTTGAAAATGAGTTGGTGTGAAAAGTATTTTGTTTTGTTTTGAAATTTAGAGCAAGTATCTAGAGTCGTCTACCTACCCTAAGGAATTCGTCTGTGTAAATGTCCTTTAAAGTAGTGCCATCCCACCATTGAGAGGTAGGTAGCACCACCGTTGGAGGTGTTCGGGTCAATTCGAGGTTCGGGACATGGTGATCACCAGAGCAATGGGAAGACACCTTAGACGCTACCCTCATGCCAGGTTCCCGGATCATGAGGACTTACTAAGACATTCTCTACTCGACGATCACCTTTCGAGGCAAGGCAACAGTGAGGCGTACCATAGGGGTGGTGTGTGATTTGTGTGTCAGATTCATTTATTTTTGTCTTGTCAGGTTATGGGTGATCTATGCGTTTGTTTTTATTTTTTTGTCATTCATTCTTGCATGCATTTATTTAACAGTTAAAAAAGATGCGGAAATTGAAAGTTCTAAACTATTACAAAGGCGCGGGTCCACATCGCCAAAATTAAAATCCAGGACCCGATTTGACGGAAAGTAAATAAAGAAATTAAATAAAGTGCGAGAAATTAAGTTTACAAGGCTTTGGGAGAGTTACATAAATATTTAAAAGAAGGAAATAAATAAAAATGCGGGAATAGGAATTAAAATTGGAAACGAGGGCGTTGGACCCTTTTTAATGAAATTAAATTAAATGATTAAACTAATGAAATTAAAGAGAAAAAAGAATTTTTTTTTTTTTGAGTTTTTGGTATTTATGTTTTTTATGTATTTTTATGAGAAAGATTAAATGAAATTAAAATATTAACCCTAATTCTAATTTTTTTTTTTATTAAGAAAAACATGTTAAAATTAAACCTAAAATTAATCTAATTATTTACATGCAATTTTGATTTATAAAAATAAATAATTAATTATTAGTGAAATTTATTTACAAAAAATATTAATTAAATAAATATATTTTGATTTTTATGACTTTTCTGTTTTTTACTATTTTTTTATATTTTATGAAAATAAGTTAAATTAAAGGAATTAATTAAAAAAAGAAATAATTGAAATAAATAAAATAAGGAAAAGAAAGAAAATACAATACCTTGGGGGGTTTCTGTCCCCTTTTTGGAGGTGAATTGGAGTGGTTTGGCCATTTGTGTTCTGGCCTCATCATGCATAAGTTGTTCTACTTTGGCCATTTGGCTTTTGGCTTTTGGCCATTTGCGTTTTGGCCTCAACGTTCCTTAATCTTCTCAGGATGTCTGTCTCGCCATGTATTGGTGTCATGCATAAGTTTTTCTACTTTGGCCATTTGGCTTTTGGCTTTTGGCCATTTGGCTTTTGGCCTCAACGTTCCTTAATGAACCAGGGATCCTGTCTAAATCTGCAGTTGAATCTCATGAACACATTAAATAAAATCATAAAATGCAAATAAAGCCAATATATGAAAAAATTTAATGTTTAGGCACAATATGGCATGTATGAATGATTATACCCTTTTGATCATGGAGATCAAATCAATCTTACCCTTACTGGAAAATCAGTGGCCTGAATGCTTTTATGCCTTACTGGAAAATTAGGATCATGGAGATCAAGCCAGCCTTACCCTTACTGAAGAAGGAGTGAGGTGTTGGTTTGTAACTGTGATGGCTTGTTTGTAGTGAGAGAGGAAATTGTAATAAGGATTTCAAGGTTTTAGAGTTCTTGAAAGAATTTGATATTCTGACAGTGTTGTGGCCAGGTTTTTTCTCTCTTTTTCTCCTCCTCCCTCTCTGGTTTGTGTGAAAAGAAGGTGATTATATAATGGAAATTAGGGTAAAGCAAATGGGCTTTGAATGTGCAATTGGGCCTCCAATATTCACTTGAATTCGTCACTTTCCAGGCTAAATCGCAGGGACTTAAGTACATTTTTTGAAGTTGAAATGTGAAAACAAAATGTAGCCGACATCGATAGCTAACTCCTGTCCGAAAATCGGCTCAATCGGATAAACAGTGAATTAGTTATGAATTTTTGAAGTTTCAGCTCAGACAAACTTATTTTGGGCTCCAGTGTCGACTCTGACACGTTCTTCAATAAAAAACTGGTATTGATCGGAGCATAATCCGGTCTCAACTTTTGAAGCAAAGTTGTAGATCTACGAGTCAGGGACCTTGTGTAAAAATATGAGCCCAATCCGATAAAAATTGACCGAGTTATAAATTTTCGAAGTTTCGGCCCAGATGAAATAATATTCAGCATTCAGGATTTTCGGCGTGTCACGCACTCTGAGCAAAAAATGAAGGCCTTTTGAATACCTTTTGAACTCAATACCTTCTGAGAAAATGTAGTCAACTCAATTTGTGAAATTTTGGCGCCAGAACCAGCTCGATATGATGAAAATTGACCAAGTTATGATTTTCTGAACATGACGCAAATAAACTTCTGTCACAAATTTTCTGTGCGAAAATACTTGATAAATCCACATTTTTGAAGACCTTCTGATCGAAATTGGCTTCCAACCGTGAGAGATGAAAACGTAGATAATGTCAAGACGGAATTTTGGCCACCAAAACGGGTTCAAAACGAGTCACGATCTTCAAGTTATGAATTTTTTAGCGCGTAAAAACTACACTTTCAGCACACTTTTTCACCATATTTCTTCAAGAAAACTCGCACATTCGGATACCTTCTTTAAAGAATTGACTCTTGAGCCGAACCTGAATTTGAGAATACGTTATCAGAGATATCTTTGTGAAAGAACACCTGAATATGACGCGCCGGGTTGGACTTGTGAATTTTTCTTGAGATGTTTTGAGAAAAATGGGGGGGGGGGCAAATTTTGGGGTACAACACAGAGTTTGTAACCCAATGAGATCACTTCCACATGGCTATACATTTTGTTTTCACTTTATACTCTTTTCATTTCACGATGACTTCCTCTTACTAGGACTTCCGTCTCTTTGTACAAAATCGTCTGTTTATAGGCAAATTATCAAGACAAGTACATCTTAAAGTTCAAACTTTTGGTTTTTATGTCTTGTTTGCAAAAACATCCAATGACTAAATTAAATGAACATATGCATATGAACATGATTAACTGTTAACAAATATATGCATAAGAACATGAATAAGCATTTACTCAAGACCCTAGGAGTTGGAATGACACTCAAGCTATCCATAAAACCCCACAGAGCTACTTCTATGAGATTATCCCCACAGATTAATCTTCACAAATTCATCCCCAATAAGAATACATTCCCCACAATTTCCTTACGGAGTTTCAATCAGTACACTTCATGAAAATTCTCATCCCAAGCTGAGTTGAAAACTGTAAATTCAATTTCCCCAAGAGAGTTCGTTTCCTCAACAGAATATTTCTCCATCAACAGGGTTTATTTCCCCAACAGACTACAATTTCCCCAGCTCGAGTCTATTCCTCAGATTTCTACAAATCACCGATAAAATTCCTCTCCCCAGCGAAGTCACCACTATCCCTGGAGAGTCGCTACGAAACCTGGAACCAGACCAGATACCCGTTAACTTTATCCTACCAAGACAAGTCGGAAGATTATCCATCTCTTTTATCCCAAGTCAGGGTGTACAAAAATTATCCTCCCCAGACGAGTCAGAAGATTATCCATCTCTTTTATCCCTAGTCAGGATATATAAGAATTAAATTCCCCAGTAGGTCAATGAACAACTGATGTTCCTAAACTCTTCTCCCTAAAGCAGAAATCAACATCCCCAGCGGATTTTCCTCAAACAAGTAAACAAGAATCCCCAGCGGGAGCATTCTAGACAAGCTTGAAGATACATGTACTCTTCATCCCCAACAATAGCCAGGGATTTATTTTCCCAGATAAAATACAGCACGAGCTTACAAATACACTTCACAACACATTTATACATCGTAACATATGCATACAAAAAGCACGTAGCACAATATAATTTATTTTGAGAACATCATTAAACAATGCATTTCATACATCATGACATTCCATACAGTTAACTCTTTACCTTTTAAGGAAGAATCAATCGACAGACTGATATCATCAACAAATCCTTAAAACATATTGTAGGTCATTCCCTAAAACAAACAGGGCAAATATCTACATGATGGACACTTCATTCAAACATATGCTGGGTTAGATTAAATTGACCAAAGATTGATTCTTATACTTCTTCCAGTTAAAGATTTAAAGACATCTGCTGGCTCAGATTAAATCAACCAAAGATTTATTCTGATACTTCTCTCAGTAGACCTTTTTCTGGCTCAAATTAAATTAACCAAAGATTTATTTTGATACTTCTCCTAGTTAAAGATTTAAAGACATCTGCTAGCTCAGATTAAATCGACCAAAGATTTATTCTGATACTTCTCTCAGTAGACCTTTTTCTTGCTCACATTAAATCGACCAAAGATTTATTCTGATACTTCTCCCAGTTAAAGATTTAAAACCCTCTACTAGCTCAAATTAAACCAACCAAAGATTTATTCTGATACTTCTCCCAGTTAAAGACAGAGTAGATATCTTCTGACTCAGATTAAATCAACCAAATATTTATTTTGATACTTCTTCCAGTAGATATTTTCTGGCTCAGGTTAAGCCGACCAAAGATTTATTATGATATTCCTTCCAATAGACATTTTCTAGCTCAGTTTAAATCGACCACAGATTTAGTCTGATACTTCTCCCAGTTAAATTCGAGCGTAGACTTAGTCTAATTTCTCTATCAACAATTACTTTGGATGGCATCTATAAGCCCATCTCCGACAACTCACAGACACCTCTCCAAATGGCATCTTTAAGCCTATTTCCGATATAATCAACAAACAGTTTTACTTCGTGCACAAGCGAGTGCAAATTTCTAGGAACTTATTTGTTCAATCATCTTCCACCTTCAAGTCACGAATGGAGAACATGCTAATCTAACTCTCTATGTTTAAGAAGATTGAACAGGGGCAGTTGGTATTGTAGTTTCCCTTGCAGTTTCCCACATGAACTCTTTTTATTCTAATCTAGTGTAGTTATTCTTCCAATTATATTATAAATGATTTATACACAATCTCTGCTCCACATAGGCACTAATACCTTGAACTGGAGGAATCAATCCATGCCACATGTATTTAAATTATAATTAGATGTAAAAAAAATAAATCGCAAGAATGAGTAATATATATATATATATATATATATATATATATATATATATATATATATATATATATATATATATATATATATATATATATATATATATATATATATATATATATATATATATATATATATATATATATATATATATATATATATATATATATATATATATATATATATATATATATATAAGATAATACCTTCTATTGGTCTAGGATAAATTCATAGGATCTCTATTTGAATCCTTCTAAATCTTATAGAAGAGGGTCTAAGAACCACTCCCACGAGTCTTTGGTCTCAACTTCAACAACACCATATACAATTGGAAAGATTATATTATTACCATCCATGCCTACTACTTCCATAATTGTCCACATTAGTCCCCTTTCAATAAACAAGGATTCAAACCTATAAGATGCCTACATGTCTTTGGAAACCCTGCCTTGAAAGCCTCTAAACAAATATAGTTCCTTTCAAACACATGATTGCAATTAGTATCAACACATTGTATTACAACACTACTGTTAGGATTTGATTTCATTTCCTTCCTTTTGGCCCTATATGTTTGATCATGTGATAGTTTCACTTCTCACCTCTCAATGGATTCATCTAGGAGGCCAGTTGGTTTAATCTAAGGACTTTATCTTAGGATATTTGCAAGCTATTTTGTCTTTGCATTCCTATTATATGTAGTCATGTAGAATGTATAATCATTAATAAAACTCACTATTATCCAAAAATAGTGACCAATCCTTTTACTAAATTTCATATAGAACTTACAACCATCCATACATTGAATCATTATCCTTTTGAAGACATTCTTCTTAATGAATTTTTTTTTAAAATTTTCCATGGCATAATACTTGATAACATCCATTATAACCTCTTATTTGGTAAACATCATCCCTAAAATAAAATTTTCTCCATCATCATACTTTTAAGTAGGAAACTTCACTCCCTCTTCCTCACCATCACTCCAGAAATGGGTATACAAATGGTCAGAATATTCACTTTCCTCATGAACCATCTGAGATGTAACTTTCTGTTCCGGGGTAATAGAAACCTCACCTAAATTATCTAAGGGTTTCATTTTTCTCATCCATCTCCTTAGATTCCTCACTAAACTGAAACTCATTATCCTCAAAACTATCCCCACTTACAACACAATCTGCATCAATTCCTTCTTGCTCGTTTTCATTATTAAGATTGACATTAGAACTATTCATTTCTCCAATATTAGGACTATTAATTTATTTATCAATGTTAGTGTTGTACCCAAAAATTTACCGTCCCCTTTTCTTCAAGACATTTCTCACAAAAGATCTCAAATGCTCAAGGATTCTCAAAGAGTTGATCAGACAATCTCACCTGCTAAGCACTAAGACCACAAATTAGGGTTTTGGTTTTCACAAGGAAAATTGGAATTCTAATTCCTCAAATGACTTTCATGGTTCATCATAAGTCTCCAAGAATGCTCATACCAAGTTTCAAGTCTTGCATCTCAAAATTGCTCAGTCAATTGCTCAGATGACTGAAAATCAGTTGTATTGGATAAAAAGTTAACTGTGATCAATATACAGTCAAAATTCAAGTTTTTTGTCCAAGATCAACATTTTAAAGTCATATTCATCATTTAATTAAGGTTTGATCATAATTCCTAAAGAAAAGCACTCAAACCATCAAAGGGGAAAAATTATCAAAATTAGGGTTTTGATTGAGAATGACTGATCATTGACTTTTGACCTAATACATAACCTAATGGCTTGAAGCATGATCTCAAGGACTCAAACACAATCGCTTGACCTAATTTTATGGCTCAAATCATCTCAAATATGCAAAGGAGTGATAGTTGAAATTTGGGTCAACTAACACACAAAAGTCAAACTTTGACTTTTTGGTCAATATTAAATTTCAAAGATCAAGATTCATCAAGACATTCAAAAATATCAAACTTGATCATCAAGAATCAATAAAGTCAAGAAAAGTCAACAAAAAGTCAAGATTTCCAAGACTTAGAAAAATTCTAAGTGTTTTTATCCTTATTAAATTCACTACTCATGACCATTTTTCACCAAGATGGAAGATGATTCAAAGAAAACTTTCAACATGAAAGTTGTAGAGCATGATGAATTCTACAAATTTGTCCTTGAGGGTTGATGTCCAAAAAATTCTTGGATTAGGAGATATAGGCCCATGAAGTTAGGACATTTTTATCTAACACTTAGTGAAATTTTCAACAAGTTTGGTCAGATTTTCATCCCAACTTCTTGGCAATTTTTCACCAAGTTCCAAGTTTATTTTGCCAAAGTGGTAAACATGAAGGTTGTATACAATGCTTCAACCTTTCCAAAATTTTAAATAAGTTGAAGAGATCATGCTTGAGCTAAGAGATTCAAAGAGATGAAGTTGAGCATTCATTCTTGAATTACAAGGCATTTTCATGATGGACACATAACCAAATCTCAAACCTATGCTACATAATCTTGTTTTGTAGGCTTCTAACTTGCAAATCACTCCATAATTAAATGTTTACACAATTTATTGAGCCATTTGAAGCAATCCGCTGAAAATCATCAAACAATAAAGTCGCCATCGAAATTCTTTTATCCCACATGAAGGGAAATGTAAACATCGAGTAAACCTGAGAAGGGTGAAATCAAGGTCGAACAACCAACAAATACGGTTAAGGGAGTCTGTTACGCGAGAGAAAGGTATTAGCACCCCACACGCCCGTAATACTCTACTATCCACTCTTGTTGTCTATCTTATAGGTGTGCCTAATCTATATCTAAACTGTACGTGGAATGCATGCAAAAGAAAGGAGAAAAGAATGTAGGGAAAATAAGAGTTATGCTCGTTCGATCCCTACCCCAATGCCTACGTATCCCTTTTAAGGAATCAGAGCAGCCGTAGTTCGGCTCAAAAGTTTTTGTTGGTTTGTATTTTTTAATGGATAATATTAATTTCACCTTTTGCCGCAACTCGATCATCGGAGACTTACGCGTTAGCACAGAAGATAAATACCTTATTCTTTTGAAAAGGTTTTGAAAGAAAAGCCAAAGAGTAAAAGGAGTTTGCGTTGGTTGGTGTTTTTGTTGCAGATAACAGCTAGTTAATCTCAAGAGAGAGATATTAGCCATTTCTCTACTTATTTATGAAATGATTCATTGAGACATGAACTACACCAAGGCTTAGAGTGGAAAAATAATAAGATCGAGAAGAGACTCGCTTATCATTTCCCATGCTCAACAAAGGCACGATTCTCATCAGTAATCTTTAAGTGTTTTGAAGTTTGCAAGAAAAAGAAGTTTTTGTTTTAATGCAAATGCAAAAAGGGAAAGAAAAGTCTAAAGGTAGACTAACCTAAATCTATCTCTAATGTTAGCATACAATGATTGATCCTAAAGTTGAGCTTTGAAAGGAAATCTCTATCCTAAGTTGACATGCTTGGGTAACAATCATAATGTCTATCTTAACTTATAATCCATAGATGAATCAAGAAGTCCTAAAGGAGCATAGAAAGGGTATATCACCTAAAACCATGTCTATCTCGAATCATCATCTATAGTTGAATCGAGAGCTCCTAAGGGAACATGCTGAGGGTATATCATCTCAAAACATGAACACAAAGACGAAATCAAGCGAGCAAGCCAATAACCTCAAGAGAGCATACATAATATGTCATGAGAAGCACATGCTAACTCAAATCAAATTCCTAATCAAGATATTGAGGATCAAGGTATGAAAACCAATCAGCAATCAAAAAGGCTCAAGAGAGCACACCTAGAGAGATCCTATCTAGGCTAGAATACTAAAGAAAGTCTAACAAAAACTATCCTACGGGGAACATGCCATGAGAGAGAAGTCGTGATCTCAATTTCTAAATTGAGTGACTCATCGATCAATAAGAAACAAGGAAAGCGATAAAATCCTATAGGGAGCATGCACTGAGAGCGAAGTCGTGACCTCAATTTCTAAATTGAGTGACCCATCGATCAACAACCAAGGAAATAAACACAAGAACAACATATATAGAAAATGAAGTGTGGAATGCCTGCTACAAGTCTTTAAACAACGACTTCGAGCGCACGCTCTTTATTTCCTACTTCTCACTTCACATAATTTCCAGAAAGTGATAAATATTTAAATGAGATAAACAAAGGAAAATACCAAACAAATATCAATCCATAGCGAAGTATATCGAAACAAAGAAACCCTACGATCTTCGCGAAAGTTTCACCAATCAAAGAAAAGAGCTAGAAATCAAATGCTCGGAATAAGTATCGACGCATCATCGATGTGAAAATAAATCACAATCAAAATCTCAAGCGCATCCGTATATCATACAATAAACCTGTATAAGATTCACATCTCAACAAGCAAAGGTGAATTACCAATCTCAAATATAATCAAATAATCGGATTTTAATTTCCTAAAATAAAAATAAAAAAACCTACAAGATTTTGTTAATTTTATTGTTTTTATGATGTACAAAAAAGGTTCAAACAAAACTAAACAACTATCAAAATTATTTAAAAGAAAATACTAAAAGAGTAGACTTAAGGAGGGCAAGCCAAAACCCAAGGGTACGACCACCTCCACTCAAAGCAGTTAGAACGAGAAATTTGGGGAAAAGTGGTACGAAAATATCTCAAGAGGTGGTTACATTCTACCTCTATAAAAGGACATCAGGAAATCAAAAAAAGGGACCATTTTTAGCATTATTATTTTTCCAGTTTCAGAATTTACCTTCCCGCATTATTATTTTCCATTGTAATTCAATTTCCAGCAGTTATTTTCCAGCCAGTTCCTTTTCAAATACTTAAATTTTATTTCTGTTGAAGAACCGGGATTTTGTACGAATTGATTCAAGCTTCAAGAATTATTTCCAGCAGTTATTTAATTCTGGTTTCTTATTTACATCGCTTTAATTTATTTAATTAATTATTTGCATGAGAGATATTTATTTAGCCATGAATTTATTTACGAATGTTAATTCCTTTAATGTATTCATGTCTGCTTTTATGAGTATGTCTGGCTAAATTATTTAAATATCGGTATGTAACGAGTTAATTTGAATGGATCCGGAATAAACAGGCTTGATTATATTTTATAAAATAAACACTTTTTCTGATTTAGTTATCTAATTTATTTCGTTAAAAAAGGTTTAGAAACCAACATAGCGAAAGTTTGAGGCTAATAAACTGACTAAGATTAGAAACCAATAGAGCGACAGTTTGAGGTTTAAAATCAGATAGTAGATACTAGGTATTGTTTTTAAAGACTGCGACAGCGTTTTAAAACCAATAAAACTTTATTTATTTTCAAAAAGTAATTTTAAAATCAATGGGATAGCGAAAGCATACATCAGAGTTTAAAATTATAATTTACTTCAATAGAGCGAAAGTTTGAGAATAGATTTTTGAATAAATACTTTTTGCTGAAAAAGATATTATTATCATTTTTTTGAAAATAAGCCAGTGGAAAGCCAGATTCTTTAATGTTAACGAAGTACATACCGATATTCGCATTACTATTATTTCAATTAGAATTAAGTTTTATTACCCAAAAATTCCCCTAATCAATTATTCGATAGCTATAGCTTTACACAGTAGTTTAGGTTACGTTAGTTCGATTTATAGTCCCTTAGGTTCGATATCTTTTAAAACTACGCGATAGGGCTGTATACTTGCAGTCTCCCGATTAATTTAGACGATAAAGTCGCGATCAGGTATAGAAGCAATTTGGGCGCTAGGCCCAGCCAAACAAAATCCATGAGTCTGTTTTTGTAACACAAGCTATCAGGCTGCCCAAAAAAAACAGCTGTTATGGGCCTGGGGGTACAGTCCAGATCAAGGTCTATGGTGAAGCAAAGTTTAAGCACTAAAGGCCCAACTAAGAGTCCATGATGTTATTTTTGCTACAAATGATTAGGCTCCCCAAACACAGTGTAATGGTCCTAATTTTAGCATGACAATTAAGTCCATTAGCAAACAATGAAATCCACAGTTAAATTTCTGTACGACCCGAATCTTATAAAAAATGAAAATAATGGCCCTAAACTGTACATTTTTATCACACTAGGTCTTATGACCGTTCAATTCCAATGCACACATTCTTCTTCTCTCAATAAATTTCTCCCTCCACTCTTATTCAGCACCACTTGCAGCCACAGGACCACCGTCGGTAAACCTCTTTGTTTTGTTTCAGAAAAAATCAACACAAATCCAACCTAGGTTAACACTCAGAGCTCGAATCTATCCTTGGATTTCACAGAAGCTTCATTAAATGGTGAGATCGGGAGGTTAGAAAAGACGCCCTAGGTTTACTGAATCTACGATTAAATCCTAACGACGGCGAATTGAATCAAGAGACCTTATGTAAATCAGCCATGGAGGTCCATTATATGTTATGGTATAGAGAACATATGAAGGAGAGTGGTGAACAATTTAGCTTACCTACTGGAGACACTTCGATGGTTCTTCAATAGCGACGTCACAAAGATAGACCTATAGGATCTCTAATTTGTAGGTAATATCACGCTCTTCTTTCCTTTGCGCTAATTCCTCTTCTTCCACTCTTTCTGTAGGGTAGAAATTATGATTTGTTGTTGCATTCTGAGTGCGGTTATTATTACAGGTTTATGATGATGATGCTTGCAGCGACGCGGTGATGAAGATTGAGGGTCGCAATCTGATGCAAGGGATGAAGTGTTGAAGATGCTGATGGTAGGCTTTGTTGCAGAAGCTTGAGAGAGGTTGAAGAACAATGAAGGTGATGAAGACTGGAGATTGGGAGAGTGAATGCATGGAGAGGAAGAAGAGAGAATTTCAGTGAATTTTTCTTGTGAGTTTTTTTTATTCTGCAGAGATTTTTTGAAAAAATATCCTCATCAAAGGTGAGTTTTTTCTGTTATATAATTCTGTTATGGTTAGAAATTTAGTATGAGCTGAATAAATTTGGGCCTTAGATCTCAATAGTTAGTTACAAGCATGAAGGGTTTGGATTGATCTGTTATGAGAGTTAGCTATTTTCTGGTTTTCTGTTAAGAAATTTTTATTAGACTGTTAAAAATTAGGAATTTAAAGGGAGTTAGAATTCGGTTGGGAATTCTGTTCAAGTTTGTTATGAGGTTTGTTACAGGAGTTAGTTCTTGTTTTGGAAGTTGGTTATATGTTAGTTAGATGTTTCTGAAGTTATTATGGAATCGGTTGAGAGTTTGAGGAGTTAGTTAGAAATTCTATTTTAAGTTGTTAGTTTCTAATTTTGGTTCTGTCTGCGATTTCTGTTATAGAATTCTGTTTTGACAGTTAAGAGAGGGGTTATGGAATAGAGGATAGTTGTAGATTCTATTATGCTGTGAGCTGGTAAGTTAGTTTTGAAAACTTAGCTTGGATATTATGGATTGATCTAATATTTATGTGGAGCTGAGCTATTTATTTGTTCTGATTTTCTTTTATTAGCATAAGCAGCTAGAGTAAATACTCTGTTATGAATCCGAGCTTTTGATTTCAGTTAGCAGTTTGTTCTTTTGATTTTTTATGTGGACTTAATCACGGTGATGACGTTGACGAGCTGCCGCTTCTTTTTTTTGCATATCTTTTGCAGGTTGTATGTTTTAAGCTGTTAAACTGGTGATTAAAGGTTTCATTTAAGGCATACGCGACAACTTGTGGCTCTTTGAAATCGTTTTTGTAATGTGAACATCGATTCTTGTGACTGATGCAATAGGTTTTATGTGTGTTATGTAGGCCTGGTATGGTGCCCAGTTCAGTAGCAGGTGGATGATTTGATGAAGGGTAGTTGTAATTTGTTTTATGTTGATTGGATATGTTCTTGTTGATGCACCATCTGTTTGGGTTTGCATTGATTTAGAAGATTAGGCTTCAGACTAAATTTCTGTGAAAATCTTATGAATGACTTGTAATGTATTTTGGAACTTGAATGTTCTTTGAAAGTATTTGGATGAATCTTGACTTTTGGTTTATGGCCTTTGATGTAATATATTCCTGAGTTGGATTGAAACTGCCACTTTTTATATGGGATTTTGAATGATTGAAAGTGTATTTGTTCTAGTTCTTGATTTTGTAATAGCCATGGTTGAATCAAGAAAAGAGACTTTGAATTAATTCACTTGTCTTTGAATTTATTCTCTTATGCTTACATATTCTTAAAATGTATCTTGAATGAATCATGATCCCTTCATTAACCTCAAGTTCAAAATCTTCTTTTTGTACCTCAAACATAATGCAAACTCTAAGCAAAGCGAATTGATGAATCACTTGTATTATGAGTACAAGAAAACCAGGAAAATTATCCACAAGTCTTGTAACATCTCTTGCATATATCTTGTTCTTCAAGCAAGTTAAGTGATTTATCATTGGATCACATTAAAAGTTTCTATTCCAGGTTCATCTTAAATCGATCCTCAATGCAACTCAAGTGTTCATGACAAGTTGAATTTCAGTTGACTTCAAATGGCGTGCTTGATCAATGAACCCATAGACTCAGAATTGAATCTCAACTCCCGAATGCTTTATATCCTAAGTCCATAGTTAACTAGGAAAGAAACTTTGAAACATGATACACATATCTCTAATTGATGAAGTCAGGAATAGATGATTCCACTGTATCAATGCCATAATCAACCTCTAGGAGCTTCAACAAATAATGTACCTTTAGATCCTGAAAGATAGTTCTAATAAAACCCCAATGGCATCAATACTCTTGACGAATCCTTTGTCCCATAAAATAGGAGCAGATGATTCACAAAAATATTTATGCTAAAGCTCACACCCTTTAGGATAGAAACAAATGCTCGTCACTTAAGAGAAAGCTTCAGATGAAAGTCAAGTCTTTGTAAGAAAATCCCAGAAGTGATGACCAAACTTGTAACACTAGTAACAGATGAAGGTCCTTAATTATGAAGGAAAGAGACTTCAGATAGCCATAAGTTGAAACCCTAAACCATAATCCTTGGAGAAGGACTCGATTGGAGCACAATTTCCGAAAACTTGGCTTTGATCGCACATAGGAAAATAAACCCTGATAGCCTCGTATCTTGATGAAGAAAGAAGTTCTCAGTGGCGCAGATCAAAGCCCTAATTCCATTGTTCACTGCTTGAATAAGAAATCATCCTTTATTAGATACGAATGCCTTAACCATTGTGAAACCCTGACATCGCACAACCATTAAACTTTGAACCACAAAGTTATATTGAATGAAATGTATGCCATGTTAGTGACCTAATGGAATATATGCAGATGAATGCAAAAGTCTAAGCCCAAATGAAAGAAAATTAGGAGGGAAAATTTTGGGGTGCAACACCATTATCCAAGTGATTGAGCCATTGTCCAAACCATTTTTCCATTAATGGAACAAAGTTCACACTTCCATTTTGGAAAAGTGACTTTAGTCACAAAGTCCACTCTCATTGAGCCTTGCACTTGTTTCTTCTGAACATACATAATATCAACACCAAGAAGCAACCATCTACAACCTATTAACCACCCTATGAGCCTTTGTACTATGTTTTGGAACAATGTATTTCAAGCTTGCTTCAAAACTAAGTTTCAAAACCATAACATGTGATCTCTTCATTCTGATTACTTTAAGCTCTAAAACCTTTTCTCTATAAATATAGAGGTTATTTGCAAGCCATAGCACGAATTGAATAGCCCCATAACCCCCTCAAACTCCCTGAAATCAGATTTTGCATCCAAAACCCCATTTCTTGACATTTCTGACTTTGAACACCAAACTCATAATCCCTCGTGTTTTTTCCATTTTAATCAATCAAACATCATCTATGCACCATATAGAAGTGATCCAAACACTTGAACCACTTCTGTAATCCCTTCATCACCACCTACCATTTTCAAAACTCAGCTATGCAACTTGACTTCTCTAAAAGAATTCAGCCACTCTCAATCTAAAGTAAGCATTGCAATAGCTTCCCGGGAGTTCAATGAATCTATCCAGATCATCACAACACCTCCATGAGTGCTCCAACTTAAAACACGATTTCCAATTTTAAGGTAAGTTTTATCAACTTTGAACTCCTTCTACAAGCATCATTAATGGTTACTTTGTGAATGAAAAATGTAAACATCATTGCCCTGAAGCTAACCATGCCTTTAGTTTTCATTTATGTTAATTGTACGTGGAGAATTTTGTAGTTGAATTTTCAGAAAAATTAGGTTTTAACTTGGTACCAACAAAAAATTATACTCATCTTTGATTTATAACTTTAGTTGTTTACATGGTTGAATTCGTGATGAAAAATCAAGCAACTTTCATGTTTACATTTTTGAAAATGGTTGAGAAATAGAGAAGTTACAGATTTAGCAATGGTGATGTTCTGCGCGTGCAAGGAAGAAGATGAAGTTGAAATTTCAAATATTCAGAAATGAGTTTATTTTAAATTTAGTGCAATTTGTATTATGAACGGATGAAACAGCCACCCTAGTGGCAGAGAAGCGCGCGCTAAGTCATTTGCCTATAGGGACCTGGGTTCGAGCCCCAGTGGTACCCTTTTATTTCTTTCATATTTGTCTCTTTTAGATTCAATGCAAGCATGCCTAAGGAGTGTACGCTACACCCTCTCATCATCACCATTTGATCTCCCCATGGCCAGATCACACGCTCTATAAAGCATGCGCATGATGCACTCCGAGAAACTTCTCACACTTGATCATTACGGGCGTTGGACTTCTGTTTTGGGCCTAAATTATTTTTGATTTCTCACCCCCCAAACTTCTAATAACAACCGGGCTCATCTTCTTTTTTTCTTCTGATTTAAACAAAAAAACACGCTTGGGCCTTTTTTCTACTTTTCACCTCCTAATTACTTTTCAACACTCAGGCCCTATTTTTTTTTTTATATTCTTTATATTTTATTTATTTTTTTCATTTATTTTTATTTAACAAAAATACAAAAATCTATTTTCTTGAATAATTAGATTAAAAATATCTTAATTCAATCATTTTTATTTTTACTACATTTATTTTCAAACAAATAAAAACCTCAAAAATATTCTTCTAACAATTAATTTCTCTTTAGATCTAATTTAGATTTAGGTTTCTCATACTTTAATTATTTTCCATTTTATAAATTAAATTAATTTTTTTTATCTTAGTTTGATTAGGTTTACTAAATTCATTTAAAGTCATCAATTAGGTTAAATTATAAAATCTTCTCCATAAAAAAAATCATAAAAAACAATTTTCTTTTCTCTTTTCTTCATCTTTACATTCTTGTGCAGTTTATTATTTCGCATTATTATGTAAATAGTCTGTAATAGATCATTAGGCTTTATTGCTTTCCTCCCCTCATTCACAAACTTGTACCCCCATTCCTAAAGTGTTGTAATAGTGTAGGATATTTAAATTCTACAATTTATCGCTTTCCTTATTATTGTTAGTAATTAGGATTTGTATGGCAAAATTTAAAATCAAACATTAGACAACCCTAATCCAAGACAAATAATTTAATCAAACACATTTTGCACACAAGTACCTCTAGTGTAACCCTCTTTTGTTACCTCGGATAAAAATAGTCATGTCCCTCGAACGTGGGATGCTTTAGTAGAGACCCTTGATTAAAAGATCATAATCCCTCGATGACCCCTCGATGTTGCCTTTGATAAACAATCTTAGTCCCTTACAAAAAATTGCTAAAGTATCTTACAATTCGCCTTCTATGACTGTACAATGACCCACGCATGTCCCTCACATCCAATGATATGGCTTCCTACCAACCAATGGTAGGATAACACTATCTAAAGGAGGAGGAAAAGAACAAAGACTTTTTGAGTAGGTAGATTGCTCATAATTGCTTGCTCACAAACTAAAACCATTTTCACACCTCACACTTTGAAAAATAAACATCCTTTCAAACACTCTCTTTTCAAACAAATATTTTCAAAGCGAACACTTTCCATGCGTTCTCAACAATACGAGAATCATTATAAAGTTTTCCATACTAAGGCGTTTTCAAAATATTTCTAAAACAAACATTTTGTATACATTCTCAACGATACGAGAATCATCACAAAATCACCACTTTCAAAACATCTCCAAAACATCTTTTAACTTACACAAAACACAAAGCATTTCAAACAGAGCTAGCAATTAAGAGCCTTTAGATAACTACGGATGAAAAGGGTGCCAACACCTTCCTTTTTCATAACCTACCCCCCAAACTCAAGAAAAAATCTCAAAAGGTCTTTCTTGTTCTTTTCACCCTTTCCTCTATTGGATAAAATAAAAGTCGGTGGCGACTCTTGCTATCCGCAACATTTGCGATAAAACGTAAAACACCTAGTCAGTTCTCGCACCATATTACAGTTAGTAATTAACTCACTTGCATCTTCAACATATTTATTACTAACATCATCAGCAACACTATTGGAACTTTTAAAACCAGTACATTATACATCATTTTTTGATAAGCAATAGAAATCTTGGCATTAAAAATAAGCATTAGAGGTGCTCACCCAAATACAACCAATAAACCAAAGTGACAACCAAACAAAAAAACAACCACCAACATCCAACCAAACAAAACAACAAAAACTACCCCCAACAAGCCCTAAGATTATTACATCAATCAACCAAAGAGATGTTCCTGGTACATTTTACATTATCACCACTATTAAGTTTAGTACCCAATTGACTTGCATCCACAATCTTAGGAATTTCCACATTGTGCTCCACATATACATCTATTACCTCATACCCTATGATATCTTTGGAATACTGCAAAATATCATGATCAATATTCAAGGGTTTAAGACCATGAGAAAATCTAAACTTAGAATTTAAATATCACAAACACTTTATATTATTATAACTCTCAGTTTTAATCAAACTCTCCAATTCCATGCATTCCATGTAATCCATATTCCACTTTGAATTCATCTTAGATACTTCCCTGCCAATATAATATTTAACAGGTTCCTCTACTAATATTCCCATATAGGGTATCCTCAACCTAATCTTATGGATCTTAGTTGGCCTTAGAAATAATCAGAAAAAATGATTTAAATTAACAACAATGGACCTACAATGAAAAAATCAGACAACAAAACACGTGGGACCACAAGAATACATAAAAAACCATAGAGTGCCATAATATACTGTTGTACCTTAAAATTTGCCCTCTCATTTCTCAAGATTTTTCTCACAAGATCTCTATTGGTTCAAGACTGCACAAAGTTTGATCAGCTCAAGATACCTCCTCAAACACTGATGTCTCAAATTAAGGTTTGGGTTTGGACAAGTACAATTGGACCTTTAATGCCCCATATAGTTTCCATGGATCATATTGAGCTCTCGAGCATCAGGTCAAAGATAGAACTTTTGAATCCTCGAGAGGAGGAAGAGGAAACTTTCGAAAGGGCAAAGCAGATAAAAAAGGTGTGCAGATGCAGATAACCATGTCGAATTCAAAATCTGGTCCAGGATGTTCGAACCACATGACTGATCGAAAGGAGTGGTTGGCAGATTTTGACAAGTCGAAGAAGAGCAAGCTTTCTTCGATCCCCAAGCTTCGACTGGGCAATGATTTCCTTTGAGCAACCTGCTTTGATCCACCTCTAAACCCTTCAACACACATAGTTTCAACAATATGAATTACAAGTCTATCTTCATGCTTGCTTCGATCCACAAGCTTCTACTGGGTAATGGCTTCCTTCGAGCAACCTACTTCGATCCACCTCTAAAGCCTTCGACACACATAGTTTCGACACTATGAATTACAAGTCTATATTCATGCTTGCTTCGATCCACAAGCTTCGACTTGGAAATGGCTTCCTTAGAGCAACCTATTTCCATCCACCTCTGAACCCTTCAACACACATAGTTTTGACACTATGAGTTACAATTTAAGGAAAAAAACTTGATGATAATAGTACATTGCAAGAAGAAGGTACTGGCAATATAGTCTTTCAAATGAGTAATGGAAGAAAAGTTATGATTAAATATGTGCTCTATGTACCTGGAATAAAGTGAAACTTGCTAAGTGTTGGACAACTAGTCGAAAAGAGTTTCTCAGTTGTCATGAAATATAGATTTTTAAGTTTGTTCGACACCAAGAACAATTTAGTCTTAAAATCTCCGTTGTCGAAAAATAGGACATTTAAGACAGTGATCAATTCGACAGAAGTTCAATGTTTGAAAATTGTTCGACCACAAGGATAGTTGGTTGTGCATTTGAAGTTTGGACATTTGAACTTTCGACCACTTAATCAACTGATTACTCAAGATATGGTTACTGGTATTCCAAGTCTTGAAATGCCTGAAAAAACTTTATGAAGTTTGTTTAGTAGGAAAGCAATCCAGAAATTCTTTCGTTTAGACTATGCCAATAAGATCATCTTGCATACTCAAAGTGGTACATTCAGATGAATGTGGTCCACTCGAAGAACATACAATTGGTGGAAACAAATAGTGTTTTGTATGTTAATGATTTTGGTTGAAAGTTGTGGATATATATGATCAAAACAAAAGGATGGAGTATTCGACATCTTTAAGAGATTCAAGATGCTTGTCGAAAAATAGAGTAAGAAAAAGATCAAAGTTCTATAGAGATTCAAGATCTTTGTAGAAGGAATCAAGTTGAAGACAGAATTTTGAAGAACACTGATCAAACCCTTATGCCATGCTGCATAATCTTGTGTTACAGACACTCTTGCTTGCAGATCTCATAATAATTTAATACTTACACCCACTCTTGAGCTATTACCCAAGTTATTAAGCCATTATCCAAACGATCTTTCCATAAAGTAAGCTTGTTGGTACAAAACTTGTCTTGAACCCATACCTTACTTGTTTTTGATTTTACTCCACCATTAATCATGGAAGTCAGTCCCTTTAAACCAACAACTTTGGTACTTCATCTTGAGACCATAACATAACTTGATATTTGCAATCCGACCTAGCCATAACTCCATATTTTGTAAACCAAATCAGCTTGTTCACAAACCTCTTGCCTATAAATAGGAGAAGCATTTACAAGAGACAAAAAAAGAAGGAGGAAATAGGAGAGAACAAGAGATAACCAATCCTTAGAACACTCCCAAAACTCTCAAAAACTCAAAACCTACACAAAAGTACAAAACTTGGCACATTCTAACTTTACACACAAAATCTCAAATCCCTTTGTATATTTTTTGGCCTTTCGATTCACTAAGCTTCCATACACCACATAGGAACTATCCCAGCCCTTAAATCACTTATGTAACTCCTCCTTCCTCATCCACCATTTTCAAAAATCCACCATTGCAGCTTGACTTGTCCAGAACAGTTGGGCAAGCTACAAGATATTCTAACAATTGGAATAGCTTCAGGGAAGTCCAGGAAACTTAATCCATCATCGAACCATTTCTGAAATTCATACAGAGGTCATTCGAATTTCACTTCAATAGGTAAGATTTCTTAACTGTGATATCTTGATACAAACATTTTCAACTCATACAAATAAAAGAAAATATGTAGATATCATATCTAGGAAGCTGACCATGCTCTCAATTTTGAATTTCATTGCTTGTGTCTTAAGAATTTCAACTCTGACCTGTTAGGTTTTGATTTTGGTACCTAACAAAATTCGTGCTAACCTCTGATCCATAGATTTAAAGTTACATGGTTAGATTCATATTAAAATTTTGAGCAGGTTTGATGTTTACAATTTTTTGATTTGGATGAGAAATGAAAGTTTTAGAGGGTTAGCAATGGTGATATGCATCCCTGCGCACGCGAAGGGAGAAGATGAAGCCATGTTCAAATTTTCAGAAATGAGTTCATTTTATATTTATTGCAAGTTGTATAACTAAAGAATGAAACAGGTCACCCCAGTGGTACAAGAAGTGCGCGCGTATTAGAAGGTCCTGGGTTCGAGCCCTAGCGAGACCTTTTGCAATTTTCACATTTTTTTCCATTTCTTTTTTTTGTTTGCAGGAAGCGCGCCTGGGCCTCCATTGGCCGGGCCTTGATATTTTTATTTTTCTGACCCCCCATTTTACTTCAGCAATGCAGCCCATTTTTATTTTTTTTAGTTATCTAATTAAATGATTATTGGGCCAGGTCAAACAAAAACTATTTTCATGCAAAAAACCCTAAAAAATGATTTCTTGATTAATTTGATTTCCTTTCAACTTAGGATTAATTTTCCTATTTTTTATTAATCATATCCCCTTAGGTTAATTAGGTCAAAACAATTTTCCTAACAAAAATCCAAAGCTAAATCCATTTCTTTTGATATTCCTTGTACATTATATTCATGACATTTCTTGTACAAATTCAATATGGTTGTAATAGATAATTAGGGTTTAATTTTTGCAATCCCCATTTGTAAATTTGTATCCCCTCCCCAAATGATGTAATAGCGTAGTAAATTTACTTTTCGCAATTTATCGCTTTCATATCAATGCTAGTAAATTAGGGTTTGTATGGAAAGATAAAATCAATACTTAGAAAACCATAATTCAAGATAAATCAAGCATGAAATACAAACACTTGGGCACTTGAACCTCTAGGGTTAACTCCACTTGTTGCCATATGAAAAATGGTCATGTTATGCATGTGAGACGTCTTAGCAAAAACAATAAAAAAAATACAAGATCATAGTCCCTCGATGACGCTTCGAATGTTGCCTTATAAATGATCTTAGTCCTTCAAGAGAAATGCTAAGATATCTCACAACATTGCATTTTATGACTATACGATAAGGCTCGTCCCTTTACATCCAAAGATAAGGCTTCTTACCAATCAATGGTAAGATAGCAATGTCAAAGGAAAGAGAGAAATAAACAAAATACTTTTGAGTAGGTAGAACGTTCTTAGTTGCTTGCTCACAATCCATATTCAAAAAACAAACATCTTTTCAACCACACCAAACACTTTTAAAATATGAAATATTTTCAAAAGTACAACACATTGTATGCATTCTTATAGAGACGATAATCATTACAAAGTTTGTCTAGACGAAGGCGCTTTTCAAAAATACTTTCAAAACCCACCACAAACACATTCCAAACAAAGCAATTTCAAAAGTGATCTAGCAAGAAACTAAGAGCCCATAGATAACCATGGATGAAAAGAGTGATAAAACCTTCCCTTTTCAAACTTTGTAGTGATTCTTGTCTCTATAAGAATGCATACAAAATGTTGGACTTTTGAAAATATTTCATGTTTTTGAAAGTGTTTGGTGTGTTTTAAAAGATGTTTGTTTTTGAAGATGGATTGTGATCAAGCCACTAAGAACGTTCTACCTACTCGAAAGTATTTTGTTCAGTTCTCTCTTCCTTTGACATTGCTATCTGTAATCGGTGGGAATAGAACTGACTGTTTTGGAATGCTGGTTCGCGTTTTGCGTTTGTTTTCGCAAAATGTCGCAGTAAGCAAGAGTCGCCACCGTCTTTTATTATATCCAACAAGGAAAGGACAAAAGCACAGAAAAATTCCTTTTTTGAGATATTTCTCGAGTTCGGAAGATAGATTATAGAAAGGAAAGGTGTTAGCACCCTTTTTATCCGTGGTTATCCACGGGCTCTTAGGTACTTGTTCGCTATGTTTTCAAAAGTTTGCTTTTCTTTGTGTTTGTGGGTTTGAAAAGAGTTTTTGTTTTGAAAGGGGTGTAAGTGCGAAAAGTTTGTTTTGTTTTTAAAAGGAGCAAGTACTTAAGAACATCTACCTACTCAAAAAGGAATTAAGTTGTGCAAATGTCCTTTAGACAATGCTAGCCCACTATGGATGAGTAGGTAGCACCGTCGTTGGAGTTTTCGGGTCAATTCAATTAAGGGACGTGTGGTCACTAAAGCAACGTTAGGACGCCTTAGCGGTAACCCTAATGTCTTAGATCATTTTTCCGAGGTAACCGTTTTGAGGCAACTTATGATCTTTGGACAAGAGGGCGACCTCTAAAACTTCCTATACTTAATGACCACGTTCGAGGAAACCAAGTGAGGCGTACCCTAAGAGTGGCATGTGCGAGTGTATTGTTTTTCAGTTATATTATCTTTGTACATGTCATGGTGAGCTACTGTTGATTTTAAGTTAAAAATTGATCTTGTCATGCATAGCCTATTATTCAAACATCTAACAGTTAATGGTTGCGGAATATAAATTGCGGAAAATAAATCTAACCTATTACAAGGCGTCGGGTATTTACATCGCAAAAACAAACCCTTAAAAATTAAATTGCGAAAAGTAAATAAAAGCGATAAATAAAATCCTAAGTTAAAACTATTACATTCTCGAAGCAGTTACAAAATTTGAAATATGGATCAAAAATAATTCGCGCGTGAGAAAATTAAATCGGAGTGTCTTTTAGGGTTTTGACCCTTTTTATTAAATAAAGCATATTTTTTGTTTTTTTATAATTAAAAATTAGTCTAAATTAATAATTGAATTAATTAATGAAAAGAAAATATTTTTGGGTTTTTATTTTAATTAAGGAAATAAAATTAGAAAGGTAAAAATATATCAAAACCCTAATTCTAAATCAATGTTAATTTATTGCAAAATATATTAATGTTAACCTATTTAAACTAAATTAATTAATTGTTTATTTACAAAAATAATAAAGTTAATGGAATTAATAAAAATATTTTTTTGTTGTTTCTGATTTTTTATAAAAAAGGTTAATTAATTAATTAGTTAGTTTTTAATAATAATAATAATAAAAAGCAATAGAAAAATAATGAAAAGAAATAAAAATATAAGCAAACTCAGGGGGGTGCTGGGCCCAATTTGGAAGTAAGATCAGCAATTCTTGGCCCAGGTTCAATCAGCCTTGTTTGACTTTGGTAACTCCTGTGTGCGCCTTGACTTTGAGAACATGATGAAGACTCTAGCCTGGCCATTGGATCTGATTGGCAAGCCACGTAGCATTTGAGATCTGGGGGTATATGGTAGTCCACGCCTGGAGCATTGCACGTGAATACCTGAGGAACAAAATCAAATAAATGTTTGGGGGACCTGGGGTTCGAACCCAGGTCCCATTGCTCACAGGCCAACGCGCTCACCAACCCAACTGAATTGCTTATTCGTTAATGAATTTCATAACAAATAATATATTGAAAACAAAGCATTATTCCTGAAAATAAAAAAAATATGGCGCGCGTTTTAAATGGACCAGTGGGAAGAAGACACGACTTCGTCTTCCCCACAAATTTCTGGTTCGTTTACCTGCGGATTTTTATCCGCCGGAAGTTTCGTAGGACGTTTCAAAAATTGTCTCCATGCCATGAAAATGCTATCCAAGATCATGGACGTGTTCGTCTCTGCCTCCTGATCATTCCTATACCAATTATTAGCCTTAATTTTACCTGTATAAAAATGCCTAAAAGCTAGAACAAGAACCCTAGGTTCTGGATACAGGGTTAGAGGCCACACAAATCTAATCAAATAATGCAGAATCAATGTAAATTGAATGGTGAGTATGAATGTGAAAACCAATTGGCAAAAAGATGCAAGGAGAGTGGTTCACGATTTCATGTGCAGAGGCGTTTTCAAGAACACTTACAGCGAGTTTTAGGCTGTCTTAGGGCTTGGTTTTGATTGGTGTAGCTCCACTGGGTGTCAAGGAAGAGAATAACGTTGTGCTTTTGGTCTGAAAGTGCCTCCAATATCGTTTTTGATCTCACACTTTTTCAAGGTTTATTATCCATTTGTTCTGGCCATTTCCATAGAATTTTGTGCGTGTTTTAGGTTTGTGAGGCTTGCTTGCATATAATGGAATGATTCTAGGTCAAAATATGGGCCAATATCCATGTGCATTGAAGAATTAGGATTTGATCTTGATCACCATAACCATATTTCCAAATATAGGCAAGATCTGATTTTTTTGTGCACAAAAAGCCAAGATACGAGTTTGATTAGGTGTTATATGATATATGCAAGCTGTACAAATCACAAAGATACCATTTCATTAATTTTTGGATTTTATTTGAATTAATATAGATTTAAAATGAATTAAATCAATAAAAATTAAATAAAATAGAAAAATAAATGTTTGGTCATGAAATTAAAGATGGGACACGTGTGTCGCATGACAAGACCAAATCCAGTGGAAAAGAGTGGGCCCTTTTGTCAAAAATTGGAGTTTTGAGGATAGTTGACTTTTGGCAATTTTGGAAAAATACCCAACTTCAACAATGCATAACTTCTTTAACTTTGAACTTTTGGATGTGTTCTTGGACTTTTTAGAAACCTTGAGATGTCTTCTAATCAACCTTTTTGGTATCATATCATTTTGATGGTCCATGCTCAAGTTATAAGCTTTGGCAAAAAAGGTGTTTTTGTTGACTTTCAAAAATGACCTATAATGTCCAAATTTGTAACTTTTTGTGAGAGCATTACTTAATCTTGGGGTGTAAAGATGGATTGTAGGAAATTTCATCCTATTCAAAATGAGCTTTGGATGGGTCATTTCTCATAAAGTATGAGAAAGTTATGCTTGGTCAAAGTTGAGTTGACTTTTCCTACAAAACCCTAATTTAGCAACTTTTGAATCTTGATGAATCTTGAGAAATCCTTGATGAATCATGATCAACCCTTGATCAAATGATGAATTATCCTTCAAAATGAGAATGTTGACAAAAAATCTTGAGGTTTGACTGTATTTGGGACACAGTTGACTTTTGCCCTAGCATAGTCGATTTTTGGACCTCTTAAGCAATTGACTGACCAAACTTTCTCTGCAAGGCTTGAAAATTGACATGGATGAACTTGAGAACATATTAGGACATTGGGAATCACTTGATACCATTAGGATGTAAGGACCTTGATGCAACACAAAACCCTAATTTTGACTTGACTGCCTTAGGAGGTGATTTGACTGTTCAACCCTTGAGCCAACTTTGGGCAACTTGAAGATTATTCTTGACATGTCTTGAGGAATATGGGAGGGCAAATTTTGGGGTACAACAGTTGCCCCTGTTCAATTTTCTTAAACCTGAGGATATAGATTGGCTTTCGAGCCTTTCGTGATCCGAAGGCGAAAGATAATTGAACACTAGAGTGCCCAGAAATTTGCACTCGCATGGTGTAGTATCAGCATTGTGATGTCGGGAATGGGCTTACAGATGCCATTTGGAGATTGCTGGTAGGAGGATAGGCTTACAGATGCCATCTGCAGGAGTTTCGATCACATAAGAGATTCCTTAGCGAGAACTTGCATACCTGTTGTTGTAGAAGATTCTGCCAGGGAAGTCTAACTTTTGTTGAGATTTAGGAACTTGCATGTACTTCAAATGAGAGAATGCCTCGGCTGAGTATTAAGAAGCTGTACATAATTCAACTGGGGGGTAATCTTCATCAATATCTAGGAACTGTCTCGTGCTCACCGAGAGTATACCATTGAGGTTATAGAACTCGTCCACACTATGACGGAGGAAAACATCAAGATCTAGGAACTGACTCGTGCTCACCGGGAGTATACTGTTGAGGTTATAGAACTCGTCCACACTATGACGGAGGAAAACATCAAGATCTAGGAACTTACTCGTGCTCACCGGGAGTATACCGTTGAGGTTATAGTACTCGTCCACACTATGACATAGGGAAGCATCTTCATCAAGATCTAGGAACTGTCTCGTGCTCACCGGGAGTATACCGTTGAGGTTATAGAACTTGTCCACACTATGACGGAGGAAAACATCAAGATCTAGGAACTGACTCGTGCTAACCGGAGTATACCGTTGAGGTTATAGTACTCGTCCACACTATGACGTAGGGAAGCATCTTCATCAAGATCTAGGAACTGTCTCGTGCTCACCGGGAGTATACCGTTGAGGTTATAGAACTTGTCCACACTATGACGGAGGAAAACATCAAGATCTAGGAACTGACTTGTGCTCACCGGGAGTATACCGTTGAGGTTTTAGTACTCGTCCACACTATGACGTAGGGAAGCATATTTATCAAGATCTAGGAAGTGTCTCGTGCTCACCAGGAGTATACCATTGAGGTTATAGAACTTGTCCACACTATGACGGAGGAAAACATCAAGATCTAGGAGCTGACTCGTGCTCACCGGGAGTATACCGTTGAGGTTATAGTACTCGTCCACACTATGACATAGGGAAGCATCTTCATCAAGATCTAGGAACTGTCTTGTGCTCACCGGGAGTATACCGTTGAGGTTATAGAACATGTCCATACTATGACGGAGGAAAACATCAAGATCTAGGAACTGACTCGTGCTCACCGGGAGTATACCGTTGAGGTTATAGTACTCGTCCACACTATGACGTATAGAAACTATCGAGATTGAGAACCTTATCTGAAATTTAACCGAGGATAATTCAATTGAGATTTAAGAACTGGTCAGATCTTCAACTAAGCTGGGAACTTAACTGCATCTTTCCTGAAAGGTAAAGGTCAGTCATATGCAATGCATGATATGGATCAAGCAATGATGTTCTCAACATAAATGATATTGTATGGTATGATGCGTATATGCATGTATCATGATGTATGGAAATGTGATGTTTTAGCTGGGGAAAATAAATCCTGGAGCTGCTGGAGAATAGAGTAGAGTTCTTCGTTTCCGCTGGGGATGATGAACGAAGATAATTGTGAGAAGAAGCCTGCAGGAGAGAAGAACTCCGTTGGGGAATAAACTGATGAAGAGATTACTCTGAGGGGAGTTACTCTGTGGGGAAGAGATGCTTTGCTGAGATTTTAACGATAAACTCCGCTGGGGATTCTGTTGATAAGCTCTGTTGGGGATTCCAATGATGAACTCCGCTGGGGATAGAAAGAACTTTGCTGGGGATGACCTTTCAGTTGCAACTTGCTGAGGATAACCCAGTTAGACTCTTGTGGGGATAACCTCTGAATTTGGCTGAGGAGACTTATTTGTGCTTCGCAAGGGATAAGCTTCCAGAGTCTACTGAGTAAGATGATTTAACTCCATTTGGGGGAAACTTTTTTAGACTGCGCTAGGGAAGTGACTCCATTGTGGTATCTTGTATTCCGCTGGGGAACATTCTTATATTCTGTTGAGGAATATTAAGATTGTCGGGGATGCTCTTATACTTGCTGGAGAATATCTTTATACTCCGTTGGGGAATATTAAGACCTTCTGGGGATACCGAACCTTTTGATGGTAGATCAACTCTGCTTGGGAAGAGTATTGCTGATTTGTTCATAGTTACAAGTTTCAGCGGGGAGATCTACCAGTACTGCTTTGCTCTGCGGGGAGTGACGGCATCTTAGTCACATTCTTCAGCTGAACCTATCTTGGTACCTTGGTGGACAGAGCAACCATACAACTCGGACAATTCTTATTGCCCCTGTTTCTGATATTACCAGTAATTCGTCTTTCGTTTCGCATGTAAGTATTTATGATCAGCAGTCAATGTCAAATGCATATATAAAAAATGAACTTTGGACGTTCTTTGCAAAACAAAACAGATAAAGGAAAAGCAATTTGAAATTTGTCTGAAAATGAATTTGTATTAATTTTGAAGTTTGCCTGTAAATAGGCGCTTTTGTACAAGAGGTTGACGTCCTAGTAACAGAATGCCGCCGAACAAATAGAATTTATACAGTTTGTGAAAAGAAAAACAAAACGTCTATGTGAATAATCCCACTGGGTTCCAACTCCGCTATTGCCTTTATATCTTCAAGCATCTCATCACTTTGCTGTTTAGTTGAAGATGAATCTGATTGATCAGTGCTGTCTGAGCTTGATAGTTGATATAGAAGTCTGGACGCGAGGTGATCCAATGAGACATAGTGTTACGCTTATCCCTAACTTTTGCCTAGACCGCCCTTTCGGGTTTTCAGTCCACCGGGATACCCATTTTTGCCCAAGCCGGCTTTTTAGGTTTTCGACTTGTCGGGTGTACAAATTTTTTTCATTTTCATCCCTTATTTTTGCCCGAACCCTTTTGGTTCGCCGGGAAGCCCTTATTTTTGCCTAGGCCAGTCAACCTAGCGGGTCTTAGATTATGCGTAGTATCTTTTCACTATGTCTGCATTGACGGGGTGAGGAAGGTCGTCGCCATCCATGGTGGTTAGAATCATTGCTCCTCCTGAGAAAATGTTCTTAACCACAAATGGCCCTTCATAAGTAGGGGTCCATTTGCCCCTGGGATCACCTTGAGGTAAGATAATGCGCTTGATTACCAGGTCCCTAACTTGATACTCTCGCCGCCTGATTTTCTTGTTAAATACCTTGATCATCCATTTTTGGTACGTCTGACCATGACAAATAGCAGTAAGTCTCTTTTCGTCGATTAGGTTCAGCTAATCAAGCCGAGTCTGGATCCAGTCATCTTCACTCAAACCTGCATCCTTCATGATTCTAAGAGAGGGTATCTGAACTTCAATAGGCAAGACTGCCTCCATGCCGTAAACCAAGGAATAGGGTGTTGCCCCTGTTGACGTCCATGCTGAGGTATGGTACCCATGAAGAGCAAATGGTAACATCTCGTGCCAATCTTTGTAGGCCACTGTCATCTTCTGCACAATCTTCTTAATGTTCTTATTAGCCGCTTCGACAGCCCCATTCATCTTCAGCCGATAAGGAGAAGAGTTATGATGTTGTATCTTGAATTGCTCGCAGAGCTCAGTGATCATTTTATTGTTGAGATTGGTACCATTGTCCGTAATGATCCTCTCTGGTACACCGTATCGACAAATTAGATGGTGCCGAACGAACCGTGACACGACGCTCTTGGTTACCGTAGAAAAGGAAGCTGCTTCAACCCACTTCGTAAAGTAATCAATCGCTACTAGGATGAAACGATGCCCATTGGATGCCGTAGGTCTGATCTCGCCGATCATATCAATGCCCCACATTGCAAAAGGCCAAGGTGCTGTCAAGACGTTCAAAGGAACTGGAGGAATGTGCACCTTATCAGCATAGACCTGGCACTTGTGACATGTCCGAGAATGCTGATAACAGTCAGCTTCCATTGTGGACCAGTAATATCCTGCCCGGAGGATTTTCTTTGCCATGGTATGTCCGCTGGAATGAGTTCCAAAAGTACCTTCATGCAGCTCTGCCATGATCGCTTCTGCTTCAGTCTTATCCACACAACGTAGTAAGGTTTAATCATGGTTACGTTTGTAAAGAATGTCATTGCTGATGAAGAACTTCGCCGCGAATCTCCTCAGAAACTTCTTGTCATTAACAGATGCACCCTCGGGGTATTCTTGAGTTTCAAGGTATCTCTTCACCTCATGATACCAGGGCTTTTCTATTACCTCTTCAGTCTCAAGATCACAACAATGTCAAGGTTCATCCAATTTCCAAATAATGATCCTGGGGGCCTCGTTGTCCCATTTGACTTTGAACATAGAAGACATCGTAGCTAACGCGTCCGCCAACTGATTCTCTTCTCTATGGAAATGTTCAAAGGTTATCTCCTCAAAGTGGGGAAGCAACGTCAACACATACTCCTTGTAAGGAATAAGATTAGGGTGTTTTGTATCCCACTCGCCTTTGATCTGACTGATCACGAGAGCGGAATCTCCGAAGACACTTAGAAACTTAATCCTTAGGTCAATTGCAACTCGAAGACCCATGATGCACGCTTCATACTCTGCCATGTTGTTGGTGCAGTTGAAACATAGACGGGCGGTGAACGGAGTATGAGAGCCTCTAGGAGATATGATCACATCGCCAATGCCATTACCCAAAGCGTTCGAAGCTCCATCAAAGTACATAGACCATCTGGATCCTTCCTCAGGTCCTTCATCCGGTCCAGGTGTCTCATAATCAGTCACTACAATGATATTCTCGTCGGGGAATTCAAAGTTCATAGACTGGTAATCATCCACTGCCTGATGTGCCAAATGGTCTGCCAATACACTTCCCTTGATTGCTTTTTAAGTCGTGTACTGGATGTCATACTCAGTCAATATCATCTGCCATCTTGCTATTCTTCCGGGCAAGGCGGGCTTTTCGAAGATATACTTGATTGGATCCATCTTTGAAATCAATAGAGTAGTGTGAGTCAGCATATACTGTCTCAGCCGGCGAGCAGCCCATGCCAAAGCGCAGCAAGTTTTCTCGAGCAGTGAGTATCGGGTCTCACAGTCGGTAAACTTTTTGCTAAGGTAATAAATAGTGTGCTCTTTTCGGCCAGACTCGTCATGTTGACCCAGCACACACCCCATTGACTTGTCAAGTACTGTCAAGTATAAGATTAGAGGTCTCCCTTCAACTGGTGGCATCAGAATGGGTGGCTCCTGGAGATACTCTTTAATTCTTTCGAAAGCGGCCTGGCATTCATCGTTCCAACGTACCACTTGATCTTTCTTCAGCAACTTGAAGATTGGCTCACAAGTAGCAGTTAGGTGCGAGATGAATTGGGAAATGTAGTTCATTCGTCCCAAGAAGCCTCTGACCTCTTTCTCTGTCTTGGGAGCTGGCATCTCTTGTATAGCTTTCACTTTGGCAGGATCCACTTGAATACCTTTGTCGCTTACGATGAAACCCAGTAGCTTACCAGACTTCGCCCCGAAGGTGCACTTGTTTGGGTTCAACCTCAACTTGTACAACTTCAACCTGTCAAACAACTTCTGTAGATGGTCAAGGTGTTCTTCCTCAGTCTGGGACCTTGCAATCATATCGTCGACGTATACTTCAATCTCATGATGGATCATATCCTGAAATAAAGCAACCATGGCACGTTGATATGTTGCCCCGGCATTTTTCAACCCAAAAGGCATGACCTTGTAGCAAAAGGTACCCCACTGAGTAACAAAGGTGGTCTTCTCCATGTCTTCGGGAGCCATTTTTATCTGATTATAACCGGAGAAGCCATCCATAAAGGAGAATACCTTGTGCTGAGCAGTATTGTCAACCAGGACGTCGATGTGAGGTAGAGGGAAGTCATCCTTAGGGCTCGCCCTATTCAAATCCCTGTAATCAACACACATTCTGACCTTACCATCTTTCTTCGGCACAGGAACCACATTGGCGACCCACTGAGGGTAAGAAGTCACTGCTATAAAACCGGCGTCAAACTGCTTCATAACTTCAGCCTTGATCTTCTCGGACATCTCTGGGCGCATACGGTGGACCTTCTGTTTTACGGGAGGACAGTCTTCCTTGGTAGGCAGGCGATGAACCACAATATCAGTATCCAATCCAGGCATGTATTCGTAAGACCGTGCGAAGATTTCAACGTAGTCATGCAGCATCTGAATCAGCCGCTATTTCACACTAAGCTCCAGATTTGCACCGATCTTGACTTCCTTCCTGTCTGTCTCAGTACCCAGATTCACTGTTTCCACTGGCTCTTCATGTGGCTGAATGGCTCTCTCTTCCCGGAGCAGCAGTCTCGTAAGTTCACCAGCCACTTCGCAATCATCTTCACCTTCGTCTTCGGCCAAGTTGATCGGATTTTCGAAGTCATAATTGGCAGTAGTAGAGCCGTTACCAGTGAGATCCAGAGTGGATGTGGAACTGTATATGTGAGTGTGTGTAAATAGCTCTTTTGCAATATATAATAAAGAAAAACAAGGAGCGTAAAATTTGAAATGCAAAAGACGTCCAATGCTTTTATTAATGATATATGAAAATGGCACACAAAATCCCTCACAAATGAAGCCACGGTGCCCCTGGTAAGACACTGGGCCGTAAAGTTTCAAAACATCGTCTGTTACAAATTCAAAACAAAGAGTTCATTACTGGGTAACAAAAGTAATAGGGACGAAATCCTTGGTTGTCCAGTTGCTTGGTCCATCGTTAGTCGTAGGATAGATCCAGCTGTTGAATTCAGACTCCTCCACATCATCTTCAATGGCATTTACTCCCGAGTTGCTGATGAACACAGGAGGTCTTCCAATCCTTGCACTACGAACAACCCTTTAAGCTTCTATAGTGAAACCCAAACCAAACTTGTTAGTCTTCTGAGTGAAATCAGAAAGTCGGCCCCAGTTTGCATACGCACCCTTCTCGATAACAGCCCGGGCATCCTTTAAGGAAGCCATCTTCATAGGAGAATCTTCAACCACAGTCTCAGCTGATGCTAGTGTCTGAGGAACCTCTTCAAAGTGATGAAATGGGGTCTCAATGAACTCCCCATCCATCTCTACATATCTGAACGAGTTGAGGTGGCTGACCATATACTCTTCCTCCCCCTGTACTGTCACAATTTTCCCTCTGACTGGATACTTCAGCTTCTGGTGGAGTGTGGAGGTTACGGCCCCAGCTTTGTGGATCCATGGACGACCCAGCAAACAAGAATAGGACGGCCGAATGTCCATCACGTAGAATGTAAAATTGAAGACCTGAGAACCAACTTTAATTGGAATATCAGCCTCACCATGCACCATCCTTTTAGACCCGTCAAAGGCCCTGACTACAATGTTACTTGGTTTTAACTCTAACCCTTCACAATCCAACCGGTCTAGGGCTTTCTTGGGCAAGACATTCAGTAAGGAACCCGTATAAACCAATACATGTGCAAGAGTAGTGCCCCTGCATTCAATGGAGACATGTAGGGCATCGTTATGATTTTTCCCCTTAGCAGTCAGATCAGCGTCGGAGAAACCCAAACCATTATCCGCAGTTAAATTAGCCACACAATCGGTAAACTGATCAGCTGATGTCTCTTGTGGCACGTGGGCCGTCTTCAGGAAGGTAATCAGAGCCTTGGCATGGGCCTCTGAACATAATAACAGTGATAACATAGAAATCTTGGATGGGGTTTGCCCCAGCTGCTCAACTACGTTATAATCACTCTTCTTAATAATCTTCAGAATCTCTTCCATCTCCTGTTTGGAAGCCTCAACAGTGATGGTCTTCGGTGCCTCCGTCTGGGCGGGCACATCAGTGGCGATCCCTTTGCCCCGAGCGTCAGATGACTCGGCGACAGGGGTAAGAATAGGGAATTGATCAGGAATAGTGACAGGTGCACTTGCAGGCTTAATGACAACAGGTCTTTAGACAACTGGTGGAGCAATATCAGGTGAGAAAAGTCTACCGTTGCGGGTGACTTTAGCAGGTCCAGTAATTTTGCTGACGCCAGTATCAGCATCCAACTCTTGCTTAACTCCAAGAACATAAACATCTTCCCCATAGTGCCAGGGGACAGTTTTGTCAGAGGTATAGGGGATGAACCCCGGAACAGTGATGATTACAGGCGCGATCTTCGGAACAGATGTAATTCTAACAGGCCTCCTCGAGGGAGCCTTGGAAGAATTGTCGAAAATGGTAATAATGGCAACTTCCTCAGAATGAACGGATGGAACAACAACCTTTTCAAACAGGATCTCTTTGCTATCCATCAGGTTTTGGATACCTGACTTCAGAGACGGGAAACCAGTAGGTAAAACAGAACACATATGGCAACCTTCGCCACACCCTGGAAATAAACCGGCTAGCAATAGGTTCTTCTTGACAGTCAATAGAGGGGTAACAATATCTTCTACGGAAACCACAAACAAGTCTTCCTCTACAGCATTCACTCCATGCTTGGGCATGGGGGCAGTTACAACATTAGGCCTCTCGGGCGCCTCAAACTCAATCTCCTTTGTGTCAATTAGGTCTTGGACCTTGTTCTTCAAAGCCCAACAATCATCCGTATTATGCCCGGGGCTATCAGAGTGATAAGCGCAGCGGGCGTTAGGGTTATACCTTGGTGATGTTGTATTTGAATTCTTTGGGGGCTCCTTTAGAGTCACCAGATTAGTCTTCAACAATTGTGGCAGAATCTGAGACAAAGTCATGCTGAGACAAGTGAATTGCCTTCTAGGTCTCTCATCCTTTTGTTGATTGTGATGCTGAGGAGCACCAGCAGGTTTTGAAATAACAACCGCGTTGACAACTTGGTGGTGTTCCGGTCTACTTTGTCTTCTCAAACTGTAGACATCACTGGACTCTTTCTTATACGGCTTCTTCTCGGTGCTCGATGAGGCACCCTTCTGTACCTTCCCAGCTTTAATTCCAGCTTCAATTCTCTCACCCGTCAAAATAAGATCCGTAAACCCAACAGAAGAGTTTCCAATCAAATGGTTAAAGAATGGACCAGACAGGGTCCCCAAAAACATATCAACAAGTTCACGATCAGCTAAAGGTGGTTGCACCCTTCCGGCAAGGTCTCTCCACTTTTGAGCATACTCTTTAAATCCTTCACATGTTCCTATTGACATGCCCTGGAGTTGGGTACGCGTAGGAGCAAGGTCGGAGTTGTACTGATACTGCCTATAGAATGCAGTAGCCAAATCCTCCCAGTTACGGATACTAGCTCCGTCCAACTGATAGAACCACTCAAGCTGAGTCCCTGAGAGACTGTCTTGAAAGAAATGGATCCATAAGTTCTTATCAGCAGTGTAAGGCTGTATCTTCCTTACATATGACCGGAGGTGCAACTTTGGACAGGAAGCTTTGTCATACTTGGCAAAGGCAGGTTCCTTGAACTTATGGGGAATCACCACCCCAGAGGATAGACCTAGATCTCCGAAGTCCAGACCGGGCACCTTCTATATTTCCATAGCGCTCAAACGGTCTTCCAGCTGTTTGTACTTATCCTCAGCAGGAGGATATTGTTCTTCATCATAGTCCGTCTCGTTGTCGGAGACCACAGGGCTAGGAGCCCTCCTTTCTTGCGAACTATCCTTCCCTCCAGATGAGGTGGTTAGATCAACTTCATTTTGCAGCCTGTTCCCAAACCTGTTTCCAGTGTTGAACAGGACTGTCCTCTTCTTCTTCTTCTTCTTCTCTTTCAGAATCAAGGTCTTCAGGTCCTGCTGACCCTTAGCTAGATTCATGAACAACTCTTGAAATTGGGCATTTTGGGCCTAGAGGGCCTTGATAGCTTGCTCAGTTGAAGGTTCAGTAGACATGATGATTGCTGAAATAAGCAACAAAGAAGATAAGAGACCTGTAAAATGGGTACCTGTTTATGAAGTGCATGGGATGAAATGCGTATGATTTATGATTTCAAAGACAATCGGGATTCAAATTTGTAAACAAGAAAGGAAACACACTTTATTAGATTTAAAACTTCAAAATTTAAATTGTTCAACAAATTTCCCTTAGGCGTTACAAGAATGAAGATACTGAAAAGTAAATAAAACTGTAAAGAAATCATCAAAGGTCCACCAATGCTCCCATGGTCTCTTCTTCTCAGTGCGGACATAATCATTCAGGATCCGCTCGTTCTCCAGTTGTCGAGTCAGCTTCTGGATATTCTGCTCTTATTCATTGAACCTCTCTCGGTAGGAATCCTGTTCATCCCTCAATTGCATCCAAGACCTCTTCAGTGTCCTAATATCAGTGGGCATATGAGGTTGGAGGATAGTTGGAGGAACCCCCTCCTCATTAGCAACTTCAAGAGTAACAGGTCTGACAACTTCATATGGCATACCTAGCTTCTGGGCACGGATGTGGACCCATCAGAGATATGACTCCATTGGCAGAGAAGTCTTTGGTCCCAACTCATGTGGTTCATATTGGTGAACTCTATCCCAAGCCCTTATGAATTTACGACGCAGCTCGTCGCTATCTCCCTGAAAATCAAAAATGATGTGAGGCATCAACATCTCATGAGGCCCCTCTCTTCTGGCTCTTCCAAACTGACGAAGAGCTAAGCATGGGTTGTAAGAAATCCCTCCATGGAGTCCGATCAATGGAACATTAGGATACTCTCCACAGCGATCAATGACAGTCACCTCATCCATACCTTTGAGAGTCCAGATAATGTCATTATTAGTAAGAGACATCACCCTATAAGCCCAGCCCATTCCTTCTTTGTTTTTCAGCACGGACTTAGGGAGGTGTGAAATAAACCACCTCAACAATAAAGGAACACAACACATCAAAGTTCCACGCTTTCGGGCAGTACGAGCATAGAGCTAATGAAGCATATCACCCAAGAGAGTGGGTACCGAATTCTGAGAAATGAAGATCTTTATGGCATTAATACCAACAAAAGTGTCAGGATTCGGAAACATTACTAGACCATAAATCAAGAGGGCCAGAATATCCACGTACGCCTTGAAGTCTAAGCTGTCCCAGAAGTAGTTAGCTTTGTCAACCAAAAACTTAGCCAGAAAACCCTTAGCTCCACTTCTAGTCTCCCAGTTATCCATTACCTCCTCTTTGGTCAAGTGAAGGGCTGCAGCAATCTCTTCGGGCTTAGGAGTCTTTTCCCAACCAGTAAATGGGGTCTGATCCAAAACAGAGATACCAAGCAACTCAGAGAATTCTTCCAGGGTAGGGACCAGCTGGAAGTCTTGAAAGGTGAAGCAATGGTATAGCGGATCATAAAACTGGACTAGGACACTCATCATTTGTTCTTCCAACCTTGAGGTGACCAAACTGAGAAGAGAACTGTGCCTCCTGATGAAGGAAGTAGTGTCTGGTATCCTGACAACCAACTCTTTAAGCAGGGTAGGTACTTGGACAAAGTTGATCCGGATAGTATTCCTACGCATGGGCATCATGATGACCTACAAAACAGAGCAAAGGTGAAACCCTCTTGTCTTTGAAATAGGTTAGTCCTTATGCAAAATGTATGCAATGCTATGATGTCATGATGTCATGATAAAGGCACACCACAAGTATCCACAAAAGGCAAACATGGTAAAGGCACACAAGTCATACTGAGAGCCCTTAGATTTCAAGCTGGCATGGAGCTTAGGTACTACCCTCTTTCAGTTCAGTTGATTTAAACCTGTCCTAAAAATAGTAACCGGGTTCTAGAGGATCTCAATATCATTGACTACCCTTAATCGGTCATAATTCCAGTTTAGCAACCTTTTCTTGCGGCCGGAATCATCGCGAGAGTTTAGTCTCAATGAGTGTAGCATACTGCTATTGTTCTATGGCCAAGTTGGTCAATTTAAGGTTCTAAGGTCGGTTGGTGCTTAATGACTCCTTAGAAGACCCATATTCTCCTCGTTCCAACACAAGGAATATCGGTACAGACCAAGATGTCACACCAATGTAGCTACTGCTTCATCCGCGTCGGTCTACGCCTGACAGATCCCTCACAGTTTATTGCTACTTACCTAAAAAGGGTACCCCCAGATCCGGGTTAGGATCTATAGAACTCCGATACAAGCCCACAAAGTTAAAGCATATAAAGCATACAATTGAAAACAAGAGTGATCTAATCCTAAGGTACACCTCACTTATAAATGTCCCCAGCAGAGTCTCCAGTTCTGTGATCGGTGGGAATAGAAGTGACTGTTTTGGAATGCTGGTTCGCGTTTTGCGTTTGTTTTTGCAAAATGTCGCGGTAAGCAAGAGTCGCCACCGTCTTTTATTTTATCCAACAAGGAAAGGACAAAAGCACAGAAAAATTCCTTTTATGAGATATTTCTCGAGTTCGGGAGGTAGATTATAGAAAGGGAAGGTGTTAGCACCCTTTCTATCTGTGGTTATCCACAGGCTCTTAGGTACTTGTTCGCTATGTTTTCAAAAGTTTGCCTTTCTTTGTGTTTGTGGGTTTGAAAAGAGTTTTTGTTTTGAAAGGGGTGTAAGTGCGAAAAGTTTGTTTTGTTTTTAAAAGGAGCAAGTACTTAAGAACATCTACCTACTCAAAAAGGAATTAAGTTGTGCAAATGTCCTTTAGACAATGCTAGCCCATTATGGATGAGTAGGTAGCACCATCATTGGAGTTTTCGAGTCAATTCGATTAAGGGACGTGTGGTCACTAAAGCAACGTTAGGACGCCTTAGCGGTAACCCTAATGTCTTAGATCATTTTTCCGAGGCAACCGTTTCGAGGCAACTTATGATCTTTGGACAAGAGGGCGACCTCTAAAACTTCCTATACTTAATGACCACGTTCGAGGCAACCAAGTGAGGCGTACCCTAGGAGTGGCATGTGCGAGTGTATTATTTTTCAGTTATATTATCTTTGTACATGTCATGGTGAGCTACTATTGATTTTAAGTTAAAAATTGATCTTGTCATGCATAGCCTATTATTCAAACATCTAACAGTTAATGGTTGCGGAATATAAATTGCGAAAAATAAATCTAAGCTATTACAAGGCGTCAGGTATTTACATCGCCAAAAACAAACCCTCAAAAATTAAATTGCGAAAAGTAAATAAAAGCGATAAATAAAATCCTAAGTTAAAACAATTACATTCTCGAAGCAGTTACAAAATTTGAAATATGGATCAAAAATAATTCGCGCGCGAGAAAATTAAATCGGAGTGTCTTTTAGGGTTTTGACCCTTTTTATTAAATAAAGCATATTTTTTGTTATTTTTTGAATTAAAAATTAGTCTAAATTAATAATTGAATTAATTAATGAAAAGAAAATATTTTTGGGTTTTATTTCAATTAAGGAAATAAAATTAGAAAGATAAAAATATATCAAAACCCTAATTCTAAATCAATGTTAATTTATTGCAAAATATATTAATGTTAACCTATTTAAACTAAATTAATTAATTGTTTATTTACAAAAATAATAAAGTTAATGGAATTAATAAAAATATTTTTTTGTTGTTTCTGATTTTTTATAAAAAAGGTTAATTAACTAATTAGTTAGTTTTTAATAATAATAATAATAATAAAAAGCAATAGAAAAATAATGAAAAGAAATAAAAATATAAGCAAACTCAGGGGGGTGTTGAGCCCAATTTAGAAGTAATATCAGCAATTCTTGGCCCAGGTTCAATCAGCCTTGTTTGACTTTGGTAACTCCTGTGTGCGCCCTTGACTTTGAGAACATGATGAAGACTCTAGCCTGGCCATTGGATCTGATTGGCAAGCCACGTAGCATTTGAGATCTGGGGTATATGGTAGTCCACGCCTGGAGCATTGCACGTGAATACCTGAGGAACAAAATCAAATAAATGTTTGGGGGACCTGGGGTTCGAACCCAGGTCCCATTGCTCACAGGCCAACACGCTCACCAACCCAACTTCATTGCTTATTCGTTAATGAATTTCATAACAAATAATATATTGAAAACAAAGCATTATTCCTGAAAATAAAAAAAAAATGTGGCGCGCGTTTTAAATGGACCAGTGGGAAGAAGACACGTCTTCGTCTTCCCCACAAATTTCTGGTTCATTTACCTGCGAATTTTTATCCGCAGGAAGTTTCAAAAATTGTCTCCAGGCCATGAAAATGCTATCCAAGATCATGAACGTGTTCGTCTCTGCCTCCTGATCATTCCTATACCAATTATTAGCCTTAATTTTACCTGTATAAAAAATGCCTAAAAGCTAGAACAAGAACCCTAGGTTCTGGATACGGGGTTAGAGGCCACAAAAATCAAATCAAATAATGCAGAATCAATGTAAATTGAATGGTGAGTATGAATGTGCAAACCAATTGGCAAAAAGATGCAAGGAGAGTGGTTCACGATTTCATGTGCAGAGGCGTTTTCAAGAACACTTACGGCGAGTTTTAGGATGTCTTAGGGCTTGGTTTTGATTGGTGTAGCTCCACTGGGTGTCAAGGAAGAGAATAGCGTTGTGCTTTTGGTCTGAAAGTGCCTCCAATATCGTTTTTGATCTCACACATTTTCAAGGTTTTTTATCCATTTGTTCTGGCTGTTTCCACATAATTTTGTGCGTGTTTTAGGTTTGTGAGACTTGCTTGCATATAATGGAATGATTCTAGGTCAAAATATGGGCTAATATCCATGTGCATTGAAAAATTAGGATTTGATCTTGATCACCATAACCATGTTTCCAAATATAGGCAAGATCTGATTTTTTGTGCACAAAAAGCCAAGATACGAGTTTGATTAGGTGTTATATGATATATGCAAGTTGTACAAATTACAAAGATACCATTTCATTAATTTTTGGATTTTATTTGAATTAATATAGATTTAAAATGAATTAAATCAATAAAAATTAAAAAAAATAGAAAAATAAATGTTTGGTCATGAAATTAAAGATGGGACACGTGTGTGGCATGACAAGACCAAATCAAGTGGAAAAGAGTGGGCCCTTTTGTCAAAAATTGGAGTTTTGAGGATAGTTGACTTTTGGCAATTTTGGAAAAATACCCAACTTCAACAATGCATAACTTCTTTAACTTGGAACTTTTGGATGTGTTCTTGGACTTTTTAGAAACCTTGAGATGTCTTCTAATCAACCTTTTTGGTCTCATATCATTTTGATGTTCCATTCTCAAGTTATAAGCTTTGGCAAAAAAGGTGTTTTTGTTGACTTTCAAAAATGACCTATAATGTCCAAATTTGTAACTTTTTGTGAGAGCATTACTTGATCTTGGGGTGTAAATATGGATTGTAGGAAATTTAATCCTCTTCAAAATGAGCTTTGGATGGGTCATTTCTCATAAAGTATGAGAAAGTTATGCTTGGTCAAAGTTGAGTTGACTTTTCCTACAAAACCCTAATTTAGCAACTTTTGAATCTTGATGAATCTTGAGCAATCCTTGATGAATCATGATAAACCCTTGATAAAATGATGAATTATCCTTCAAAATGAGAATGTTTACAAAAAATATTGATGTTTGACTGTATTTGGGACACAGTTGACTTTTGCCCTAGCACAGTCGATTTTTGGACCTCTTGAGCAATTGACTGACCAAACTTTCTCTGCAAGGCTTGAAAATTGACATGCATGAACTTGAAAACATATTAGGACATTGGGAAGCACTTGAGACCATTTGGATGTAAGGACCTTGATGCAACACAAAACCCTAATTTTGAATTGACTGCCTTAGGAGGTGATTTGACTGTCCAACCCTTGAGCCAACTTTGGGCAACTTAAAGATTATTCTTGACATGTCTTGAGGAATATGGGAGGGCAAATTTTGGGGTACAACACTATCTTACCATTGATTGTTAAGAAGCCCTATCATTAGATGTGAAGGGACAGACGTGGATCATCGTATAGTCATAAAATGCAATGTTGTGAGGTATATTAGCATTTCTCTTAAGAGACTAAGACCATTTGTAAGGCAGCATTCGTAGCATCATCGAGGGACTATGATCTTGTATTTTTTTATTGTTTTTGCTAAGATGTCTCACATGCATTTCATGACCATATTTCTCAAAGCAACAAAGTGGACTTAAACCCTAGAGGTACAAGTGTGCAAGTGTTTTGATTTCATGCATTTGTTTTGTCTTGAATTGGGGTCTTCTAATATTGATTTTATCTTTCCATACAAACCCTAATTACTAACTGTATATGAAAGCGATAAATTGCAGAAAATAAATACCCTACGCTATTACATCATTTGGGGATGGGAGATACAAATTTACATATGGGGATTGCAAGAAATTAGATCATAATTATCTATTACAACCATATTGAATTTGAATAAATGTACAAGAATGAATAAATGTACAAGGAAATAAATGTGATGTATAAAGGAAGAGAAAAAATGTTTTTGTTTTGTACTTTTGTTTAAGAGAAATGGTTTTAACTTAATTAACCAAAATAAAATAATTAATTTAAAATAAGTAAAATTAAACCTAAAATTAATCAAGAAAGCATTTTTTAGGGTTTTTTAGAAGAGAATTTAAATGTTAATTTTAATTAAAAAATAACACAAATTAAATTGTAGTTTAATTAATAAAAAGTAAATGAATTTAATTAAGAGAATGTCTTTTTTAGTTTAGAAAGAAAAATAAATATATATCTATGTAGTATAAATAATAAATAAAATGTTTTTTGTCTTTATTATTACTAAAAATGATATTTATATTTATAATAATAATAATAATAATAATAATTATTATTATTATTATAATAATAATAATAATAATAATAATAATAATAATAATAATATTTAAAGAAAAGAAATAAGAAAATAAACTAAAATAAAGAAATAAAGTCAGGGGGTGAAAAAAACAGAATGGGGTGTTTTTTGTGTGAAAACAGTTTTTTGGTTAAGTCTGGCCCAATATATATTTTTGTAGTTAGAAAACAAAGAAAATAAAAAGAGTTAATGGGCTGCGTAGTTAAAACATGAATGGGGTGTATGGCTGAGAAAAATAGTCTAAAGCCCAACAATAGAGCCCAAGCGCGGTCTGGTTCAAACAAAAAAAGAAATGGAAAAAATGTGAAAATTGCAAAAGGTCTCGCTGGGGCTCGAACCCAAGACCTTCTAATATGCGCGTGCTTCTTATACCAATGGGGTGGCCTGTTTCATCCATTATTTATACAACTTGCACTAAATATAAAATGAACTCATTTCTGAAAATTTGAACATGGCTTCATCTACTTCCTTCGCGCGCGCAGGGATGCACATAACCATTGTTAACCTTTTAAAACTTTCATTCTCATCCAAATCAAAAATTGTAAACATCAAACCTACTAAAAAATTTAATATGAATCTAACCATGTAACTTTTAAAAGCTATCGATCATAGGTTAGCACGAATTTTGTTTGGTACCAAAATCAAAACCTAACTGGTCAGAGTGGAAATTCTTAAGGCACAAGCAATGTAAATCAAAACTAAGAGCATGGTAAGCTTCCTAGATATGATATCTACATCTTTTCTTTTATTTGTTGTGATGAAAATTCTTGTATCAAGATATCACAATTAAGAAATCTTACCTCTTGAAGTGAAAATCAAATTACCTCTATATGACTTCCAGAAATTGTTTGATAATGGATTAAGCTTGCAGGGACCTTTCTTGAGCTAGTGGGATCACTACTTTGCTTTAAAAGCCACTGAATCAGTCTAACCAAGTCAAGGTGCAATGGTAAAAAATGGAAATAGTGTATGATGATGGCATGGTTACAAAAACGTGCCAGGGGTATGGATGAGTTCTATATGATGTATAGATGATGTTTTAATGGAAAAAATGGAAACCACACGAAGGATTTTGGAGTTGGATCTTCAAAGTCAGAAATGGAAAAAAAATGTGGCTTTGGATGCAGATTCTGAGTTCAAGGAGTTTTAAGAGGTTTTGAGGGCTTCTAATCTCGTGTGTAGCTTGCAAATGGACCTCTCTATTTATAGAGAAAGGTTAGAGGGAAGGGGCTGATCCGATTGTAAGATTACAAGTTATGGTTTAGTTGAAACACAACTTGTGATTTCTTTAAGAAATCAAAGTTCTAAAGCATGATACAATAGCTTGTAGGGAGGTTGAACCCTTTAAACATGTTGCTTCTGAGCATATATTTTGAGTGTGTGCAGAGGGAGCAAGTGTGAAGCTCAATGCATTGGCTTTGTGAAAAATCTTGCTTTACAAGAATGGAAATGCAAGCTTTCTCCCTAAAATGGCAAAATGATTTGGATAATGCTTAAACCAAAATGAACAAAGGCTCAAACGTTTGGGCATATCATTAATTATATAGTGATAAACAAGTTTGAGGTCTGAAAAGTGAAGATTATGTAGAATGGCTATGAGATTTTCTCAAGTGTTCATCAAGAAAATGACCTATAATTCAAGTTTATGAGGCCATCTTCATCTCTTTGAAACTTCTAGCTCAAGAACGATCTCAATGAGTTCTTGGACTTTTAAGAAAACTTGTAACATACACTAAAACTTTCATGTTGGACATTTTTGAAAATTAAATTTGGAACTATATGAAACTTGGCCAAGAAGTTAGGTCAAAATTCTGTCTAACTAGGGCAATATTTCACTAAGTGTTTTAGGTTTCATGTACATGTCTTCATGAATTTTTAACTTAAAATCCAAGCATTTTTAGAACTTGATTCATTCTACAACATTTTAGATCTCATTAAGATATAAAAAATTCATGTTGGAAGTTTTTCTTGAGTCACCTTGCATCATGATGAAAAATTGGCACAAAGTTATGAAAAAAAGTAAATTTTCCAACACTTCAAAAAATTTCTAAGTCTTGGAAATTTTGACTTTTCAAAGTGAACTTTGACTTTTTGATTTCTTGATGAACAAACTTCATATTTTGACATGTCTTGATGAAATGTGATTTTTGAAACTTGATTTTAATCAAAAAGTCAAAGTTTGACTTTTTAGTGTATCAGTTGACTTTTCATCAGTTGACTGAATTTCAACTATCAATCAATTGATCTTTGGAAGTGTTTTGAACTATACCATTAAGTCAAAATTACACATTTGAATCCTTGATATACTTTCTCAAACCAATAAGTCATGTGTTTAGTCAACAGTAAAAAATTAAGCCTCTTCAGTCAAAATCGTAATTTTGACCATTTTGCCCTTTTGATGATTTGATCAAATTTATTGAGGAATTATGATCCAAACTTGATAAATTGCCATATATGGGTTCCAAAGTGTTGATATGGATCAAAAGTTATGAATTTTTACTTTAAATTGACCATAGTTGACTTTTCCCTAATACAATTGATTTTAGGTCAATTGATCAATTGACTGAGCAAAAATGTGATCCAAAGCTTGAAAATTGACATGAGCAATCTTGGGAGTCCAAAATAATATATGAAAGTCATATGAAGCATTAAAAGTCCAATTGTACTTATACAAACTCAAACCCTAATTTTTAGTCATCAGTGCTCGAGGAGGTGTCTTGAGCTGATCAAACCTTGTGAAGTCTTGAATCAATCGAGATCTTATGAGAGAATTCTTGAGAACTTGAGAGGGAAAATTTTGGGGTACAATAGCTGCCCCTGTTCAATCTTCTTAAGCCTGAAGAGTTAGATTGGCGGGTCCGCCATTCGTGACTTGAAGGTGAAAGATGATTGACCACTAAAGTGCCCAGAAATTTCCACTTGATGATGTATTGATCCGGGAATGAGCTTACGGATGCCATTTGGAGAGATGGTGGTAGAAACTGGGAGAAACATCAACATAAATCTTTGGTCGATTCATGCTGAAAACTAGATGTCTTGTCTGTCCATAACTTGAAGAATTAATTCTGATTCAGAAGAGATCTTTGTATTGATGATTTTTTTCTGCAAGGAACAAAAAGGGGGTTAGCTGTATGCGAATGTATGCATGGTGTAATGATGTTATCAAAATAAATGAGATTATGTTGTATGTATATGTTATGTATGTTGTATGAATGCGACAACTTATCGAAGTGTATCCTTAACAGATACTCGGGAGCTTTGAGAAGTTAAATCTCAGACTGTTGTTGGGGATGAAGAGTATGTGTATCTTCAGACTTTTGTTAACAATGCTTCCGCTGGGGATTCATGCCTTGTTGAGAAGAAACTCCTCTAAGGAATATTGACTTGCTTGAGAAGACTATGTGGAGAGTGTTGATTTCTGCTTGGGAACCAAAATTCAGGAATTTTAGTCGTCCATTAATCTGTGAGGAATTATCTCTTGAAAGTTAGTTGCTATCTGGTCGGGTTCCAGGCTTCATAATAACTTACTGGGGATAAAGAAGTTAACTGTTATCTGGTCAGATTCCAGAATTTGCAGCAACTCGATGGGATAGTGGCAAACTCTACTAGGGAAGAGGAATTTTATTAGTGATTTGTAAGAATTAAACTGTTATCTGGTCGGGTCCAAGTTTCTGCAACTCAAACTGTCAATTGGTCGGGTCCAGGATTTGCGGTAGATGGAGAAGTTAAATTACTATTTGGTCGGATCCAGGCTCTTAAAAACTAAATTTGAGATTTACTGTTATCTGGTCGGGTCCAGTCTTCAACAATTTGAACTTGAGATCAACTGTTATCTGGTCGGGTCCAGGTTTTAGTAACTCGAACTATTAACTGGTCGGGTCCAGGCTTTGCGATTGAAGAAGTTAAACTATTATCTGGTCGGGTCCAAGCTCTAGTAACTAAATTTGAGATTTACTGTTATCTGGTCGGGTCCAGTCTTTACAGTAAGTTGAGAGTAAGATGAAGTTGAACTAGTATCTGGTCAGGTCCAGGCTTCATAGTAACTTGCTTGAAGTTGACTGTTATTTGGTCGGGTTCCAGGCTTTACAGTAATTTTTGGAGATAGTAGTGACTATTTTGGTGACTTCATTGGGGATTAGGGGTTGCGGTCCCTTGATTTGTAATAGTCTAAGAGGCAAACTCAAGCTGGGGGATTTGTAGTTTGTTGGGGAAATAAAACCCTGTTGAAGAAGATATTTGACGAACTGCTGGGAAGGATATATTTTTTAGGAAGAATTCCATAAGGCTCCTTTTTAAGACCAACCTAGCTGGGGAGAGGATCTTTCGGAGATTGAAACTCTGGATGGGGATTTTATGAATCTAAATTTGTGGGGATAATGTTATTGAAATAACTATGTGGGGATATCTCAAATGCATTTAAGGAGATGCTTGTTACTATTCTTAAGAATACATTTGTTAAAAGTTTAATCAAGTTCATATGCATATGTTCATTCCATTTTAGTCATTGGACATTTTTTCACTCAAAACAGGAAAAACAAAAAAGTTTACACTTCAAAGTATATTTGTATTGATGTTTTGCCCATGAATTAGGCGTTTTTGTACAAAGAGACCGAGATCCTAGTAAGAGGAAATCGTTGAAAGAATGGAAAGAATACAAAGTGAAAACAAAAATAATAGCCATGTGAAAGTGATCTCATTGAGTTCCAACCCCACTATTACCCGTATGTCTTCGAACATTATCCCTTTCCATTGAATAGAAGTTGATTGAATTGATCTTGCACCATTTGAACTCGGACCTTGGTAATAAAGCCGACTGTAGAGATCCCACGGGACATAGTCATACGCTTTAATCCTTAACTTTTTCCTGGACCGCCCTTTCGGGTTTTCAGCCCACCAGGATACCCATTTTTTCCCAAGTCGCCCTTTCACGTTTTCGACTCGCCAGGTGTACAATATTTTGCATAAATTCCTAACTTTTTCCCGAACCTCTTTGGTTCACTGGGATGCCCATATTTTTTCCTAGGTGTGTCAACCTAGCGGGTCATTTTATGCGTAGTATTTTTTAACTATGTCCGCATTTACGGGATGTGGGAAGTCTTCACCATCCATAGTAGTCAGCATCATGGCACCACTAAAGAAAACTTTCTTTACAATAAATGGTCCTTCGTATGTGGGAGTCTATTTTCCCATGGGGTTACCTTGTGGAAGAATGATGTGCTTTATTACCAAGTCGCCAGTTTGATATACTCGAGGCTTGATATTTTTGTTGAAAGCCTTGATCATACGCTTTTGATACATCTGACCATGGAAAACAGCAGCCAGCCGCTTCTCGTTAATCAAGTTAGTTGATCCAACCTAGTCTGAATCCATTCATCTTCGCCTAGACCCGCTTCTTTCATTATCCTTAGAGATGGAATTTGAATTTCTACAGGCAAGACGACTTCCATGCCATAGACCAAGGAGAAAGGAGTTTCCCCAGTTGACGTACGAGCCGAAGTACGATAGCCATGGAGAGAAAACGGTAACATATCATGTCAGTCTTTGTAGTTTACCACCATATTTTAAACAATCTTCTTGATATTTTTATTGGCTGCTTCCACTGCGCCATTCATCTTGGGCTTGTACGGAGAAGAATTGTGATGCTTGATTCTGAACTGAGTACAAAGTTTTGTAATCATAGCATTGTTGAGATTAGTTCCATTGTCGGTGATAATCCTTTCGGGGATACCGTAACGGCAGATGAGATTATGCTTGATAAACTTGGCTACAACGTTCTTCATGAAAGAGGCAAATGAGGCAGCTTCGACCCACTTGGTAAAGTAATCAATGGCAACAAGGATGAAATGGTGTCCATTTGAGGCAGTAGGTTTGATCTCTCCAATCATGTCAATGCCCCACATTGCAAACGACCACGGAGCAGTCATGACATTTAGAGGAATATGAGGTACATGGACCTTATCAACATAGATCTGACACTTGTGGCAATTCCTTGAGTGATGATGACAATCAGTTTACATTGTTGACCAATAGTAACCAACCCTCAGGATTTTCTTGGCCATAGTGTGTCCACTAGAGTGGGTCCCAAAGAGGCCATCATGCATGTCTTCCATAATTTTCTCTGCCTCCTTCTTTTCCACACATTGGAGTAGAGTAGAGTCATGGTTGCGCTTGTATAGGATTCTGTTGCTTAGAAAGAATTTGGCTGAAAATCTTCGTAAGAATTTCTTATCATTGACGGAAGCTCCTTCAGGATATTCTTGTGTCTCAATATATCTCCTTACCTCATGGTACCATGGTTTCTCTTCGTCAGTGTCAAGCTCATAGCAGTGCACAGGTTCGTCAAATCTCTCAATTGTAATCATAGGAGCTTCGTTGTCCCGTTTGACTTTGAACATGGAAGACATTATGGCCAAAGCGTTGGCTAACTGATTTTCCTCCCTAGGGAAATGTTCAAAGGTGATCTCCTAGAAGTATGGTATTAGGGTTAACACAAGCTCTTTGTAAGGAATCATATTAGGATACTTAGTGTCCCATTCCCCTTTGACTTGACTGATCACTAGAGCAGAATCTCTGAATACATCCAAATGCTTGATCCTTAAGTCAATATCAGCCTTTAAACCTAAGATGCATGCCTCATGCTCAGCCATATTATTCGTACAATCGAAGCATAGTCTAGTGGAGAAAGGAGTGTGACAACCTTCATGAGAAATTATCACAGCACCAATTCCGTTACCCAAAGAGTTATAAGCTCCATTAAAAACCATAGTCCATCGGGATCCTTGTTCAGGTCCGTTATACGGTCCAGGTTTTTCATAACCAGTCACTAACATGATATTCTCATCCGGGAAGTTAAAGTTCATAGATTGATAATCATCAACAGCTTGATGGGCCAAATGATCTTCCAATACACTTCCTTTGATGGCCTTTTATGTTATATATTGAATATCATATTCAGTCAGAATAATTTGCCATCTAGCTATCCGTCCGGAGAGAGCGGGCTTCTCGAAGATGTACTTAATAGGGTCCATCTTAGAAATCAATAAAGTGGTGTGAGTTAACATATACTGTCTTAGTTGGCGAGCAGCCCCTGCCAGAGCGCAATAAGTTTTCTTGAGCAGTGAATATATATTTTCACAATCGGTAAAATTTTTGCTCAGGTAGTATATTGCATGCTCTTTTTGGCCAGACTCGTCATGTTGGCCCAACACACACCCCATAGAATTCTCTAGCACAGTCAAGTACATGATCAAAGGTCTTCCTTCAACTAGAGGCATCAGGATTGGGGGTTTTTGCAAATATTCCTTGATTTTTTCGAAGGCGGCTTGATAGTCGTCGTTCCATCTGACTACTTGATCTTTCTTTAAGAGTTTGAACATTGGTTCACAAGTAGCGGTTAAGTGAGATATGAAGCGGGAAATGTAGTTAAGACGACCCAAGAATCCTCTAACCACTTTTTCAGTGCGGGGAACTAGCATTTCTTGAATGGCTTTTACCTTTGCAGGATTAACTTCGATGCCTTTACCACTGATGACAAAACCTAGAAGCTTTCTAGACCTTACTCCGAATGTGCATTTATTAGGGTTCAACCTCAACTTGTACTTATTCAGCCTCTCAAATAGATTTTGTAGGTGATCGAGATGCTCTTCTTTGGTTTGCAACCATGCAATCATATCATCCACATATACTTATATTTCATGATGAATCATATCATGAAATAAAGCTACCATAGCTCTTTGATACGTTTCCCCTACATTCTTTAATCCGAACGACATGACTTTGTAGAAAAAGGTGCCCTATTGTGTAACAAAGGTAGTCTTTTCCATGTCCTCGGGAGCCATCTTGATTTGGTTGTAGCTAGAAAATCCATCCATGAAGGAGAAGATTTTATGTTGAGCGGTGTTGTCAACCAAAACGTCAATATGTGGTAGAGGGAAATCATCTTTGGGGCTTGCCATATTCAAATCTCTATAATCTACACACATGTGAACCTTCCCATATTTCTTTGGCACAGGGACCACGTTCGCAACCTATTGAGGATAAGATGTGACGGCCAGAAAACCTGCATCAAATTGCTTCATTACCTCGATTTTTATCTTTTCAGACATGTCGGGCCGTATACGATAAACCCTTTGCTTAACAGGGGGCAGTCTTCCTTCGTTGGCAGACGGTGAACCACAATGTCGGTATCTAATCCTGGCATATCTTCATACGACCATGCAAACACTTCAACATAGTCATGTAACATCTGAACCAATCTTCTCTTGATACCATCTTTTAGATTGGCGCCGATCTTGACCTCTCTCTTATCTGTCTCAGTACCTAAGTTGATAACTTCGACTGGCTCTTCATGAGGTTGAATAGCTTTCTCTTCTTGCATTAAAATTCTGGCTAATTCTCATGGTATTTCACAATCTTCTCCACCTTCATCTTTGGACGGGTTGACTGGATGTTCGAAATCATAACTGGAAATAGTAGAGTCGTTGGCAATGAGATCTGGAGTAGATGAAGATATGCAAGTGTATGCGTGCATGTAAGATACATGGATATTGAAAAATGTAATAAAGGAAAAGAAAGACAATGAACACAAAAATTTGAATGCAAAAGGTCCAATGGTTTATATTAAATGATCATATGATAAATGAACATGAATAAAACCCTTAACAAATAGACCATAATGCCCCGGGCAAGGCACATGGCTTAAAAGTCATTGTTTGGAAATTAATATTATAGACAAAAGTTCTTGAATTGACAGAAAACAGTAAACAGTAATTTCTCCTTGATGAAGGAGATGGGAGTGAAATCCTTTGCATGCCAGTTGTTGAGATTTCCTTCAATAGTAGGATAGATCCAATCTTCAAAAGTATTTTCATCATCAGAGTCTTCAACAATGTTCACTTCATGATTACCGATGCGGAGAGGTGGCTTTCCCATGCGAGCGCGCCTGACTTCTTTTTGATCTTTGATGGTGAAACCCAACCCAAATTTATCTTCTTTAAACGGAATGTCGAGAAGTTGTCCCGAGATAGTATCGTTACCATCTTCGACCACGACACGGGCATCCTTAAGCGAAACCATTCTTGGTATAACTTCATTAGCTTTTGATATGTTGGAGGAGATTTCGGTGGCGACAACCATAGGAGGAACAACTTCGAAGGTTTGGCACAGAGTCTCTATGAATTCACCATCCATTTCCACATACTTGAAGGAATTAAGATGGCTCACCATAAATTCTTCTTCACTGCTAACAGTAACGATCTTCCCTATGACTGGATACTTTAATTTTTGATGAAGAGTGGATGTTACTGCCCCTGCCCCATGGATCCAAGGGCGTCCAAGCAAACAAGAATAGGAGGGACGTATGTCCATTATATAAAAGGCAGGGTTAAAAATTTGTGATCCAAATTTAATTGGGAGATCTACCTCTCCATGAACCATCCTTTTAGACCCATCGAAAGCCCTTACAACAATATCGCTTGGCTTTAATACCAGTTCTTCACAATCTATCCAATCCAAAGCACCTTTGGGTAACACATTTAAAGATGAGCCAGTATCAATTAGGACATGGGCCATGGTGGTCCCCTTGCACTCAATAGAGATATGAAGGGCTTTGTTGTGGTTCCTTCCCATAGGAGTCAAATCAGTGTCGGAGAATCCTATTCCATTGTCAGCCTTTAAACTTGTTACACAGTTCTCGAACTGGTCAACGGTGGTTTCTTGGGCACATGGACTTTCTTCAAGAACTTGATTAGAACCCGGGCATGAACGTCTGAGTAGAGTAACAATCACAGCATGGAAATTTTGGAGGGGGTTTTCCCCAACTGCTCAACTATTTTGAAGTCACTCTTCTTTATTATTTACATGATTTCCTCCATTTCTCGAGCGGAGGGTTCTTCAGCATCAGTATCTTTGGTAGGTGCCTCTATCCCAGCAGGCTCACCTTCTTTCTCGTTTCCTTTAGACTTGTCATTGGTTATGCGGAAGGGAATTGTTATAGTAGTGGGTGGTGAAATATCAGGGGAAAAGATCCTCCGTGTTCCTTGTTACCTTACTGGAACCTGCAATGTTAGTAACATCAACTTAATTTTCGTTGATCCAAGAATCTTGTTTTATCCCATGATAATAAACATCGGCACCATAGTTCCTTGGAAACGCTTTGTCAGAGGAGTAAGAAATCGTCCCAGGGGCAGTGATTATTAAAGGAGCAATGGTTGGTTCATTTGAAATTCTAATAGGACCCTTTGAGGGGATCCTAAGAGGCTTATTGGAAATGGTTATTATGGACAGGTCTTCAGCTTTGTTGGTTAAACTTTTGATGGTAGGAATCTTCTCAAACAGAATCTCACGGATATTTATCAGGCGTTGCACCCCTTCCTTCAGCTCATTGCACCCATTTACTTGTTGATCACAGCAAACACAATTTTTAGAATATCTAGGAAAGACCCCGGCTTCAGAAAATTATCATTTACAGTAGTTAATGGAGTTATTAAATCTCCAATGGAGGAAACAAAAGTAGTATCATCAATTGTATTAACACCTTTGCCATGATTCAGCATTGGTGCAGTTATCACATTTGGATTAGCAGGTGGATCAAATTCAACTTTTTTGTTGTCTATCAGATCTTGAATCTTATTCTTCAGAGCCCAACATTGATCATTTCATGCCCGGGGTTGTTGGAATGATACGCACATTTGGCATTTGGATTATACTTAGGTGATGAAATGTTTGGATTGGATGGTGGATCGTGCAATGTCACTAAGTTGGCCTTCAACAGATGTTGTAAGGCTTGGGACAGTCACATGCTTATCCTTGTGAACTATCTTCGAGGAACTTTGGATCGTTGATTGTTGGATGATTGCATTTGAGCAGATGGAGGATTTTAGATTGACATGGCATTAACAGAGGATCAATGATCCTTCTTAGTATGGGCCCTTTCCCCATACACAACATTTGTTTCCTTATTTCCAATGAAATGCTTCTTCACAATGTTGGATGCGGAAGCAGATGTCATGGGAATTTTTCCGCTCTTAATGCCACTTTCGACCCTTTCACCAGTTAGGATCAACTCGGTGAAACCAGACAAAGAACTGCCAATCAATAGGTTGAAAAATGGGTCATTTAATGTACCCATAAACATGTCAACTAGTTCTCTGTCAGTTAGCAGTGGTTGGACCCTACCAGCAAGATCCCTCCATTTTTGTGCGTACTCCTTAAACCCCTCATTAGTATCCATTTTCATACCTTGAAGTTGGACTCTAGTTGGTTCCAGATCGGCATTGTATTGATATTGATGATAAAAGCAGTGGCTAGATCTTCCCATGTGTGGATGAGGGAACCCTCCAATTGATAGAACCATTCTAGTTGAGTCCCAGCCATACTCTCTTGGAAGAAATGGACCCAGAGCTTTTTGTCGGTAGTGTGCAGCTGTATCTTGCGCACATAAGATCTTAGATGAAGTTTCCGGAAGGAAACTCCATCATACTTGGCGAAGACCGATATTTTGAACTTATGGGGAATGACGACCCCATGTACTAAGCCCAAATCACCAAAGTACAAACCAAATATGACTTGAATTTCAACAGCTTTCAGTCTATCCTCTAACTGTTTGTATTTATCCTCGGTAGGTAGGTATTGTTCATCAAAGTAGTCTTCATCTTCAGAAACTTGATCATTTGTACCCCCAGCAAGGGTGATCCTTGCCTCTTCGTCTTGATTTTCGTCCTCCTTAGACGACTCTTCTAATATTTGTACCTGACGAATCGTACCTTTGAATCTCTTACCCATGTTGATGAAGGCCTTCTTTTTGGTTTTCTTATTGGTTACTAGCATAGTCATCAGGTCTTGTTTCCCCTTAGCTAGGGTCAGCAAGGTCTCTTGGAACTGGGAATTTTGCGCTTGCAGGTCCATCATTGTTTGTTCGATATCCATCTTAATGCAATAAATAGTAGAAATATTAGGAAACCTATTGTGGAAAACTTGTTTATGTTATGATGCATGAAAATGCGTATGCAAATGATTTCAAGGACTTAGAAGATTTGAATTTTTTTAGACAAAAGGAACAAACATCAATTGCATTAATAAGTTAAAATTGATTACAAATATTCCTCTTGGGCTTACAATGGATGAAATAAACATAAAATAAACTCCTAAGACAAAAAGGTCGAGCGCATCCTCTTCGGCGTAATGTAGGCATTCAAACTTCGCTCTTTGTGAAGCTGTCTTGTAAGCTCCAAAACCTTCTTTTCACTTGCGTATAACTGGTTTTCGAAGGTGTCTCGCTCTTCCTTTAGCTGAATCCAAGCTCTTTGCAAATGTTCAGGAGAAATAGGCATGTTAGGATAAAGGACAGTATACGGAACATCTCCTTCGGCAACAGGCTCCATGATGATAGGTAGGATGGCTTCGTAAGGTATCATGGGGTTTTAGGCGCGAGTTCGCACCTACTTGGGATAAGGCTCCAAAGGAATGGAGTTATTATGTCCCAACATCTTTGTATCAACCTTGTTAACCATTCCCCAAGCTCGTATGAATCTTTGACGATAACCTTGGACATCGCTCTCATAGTCAAATGCAATTCCTTAGAAAAGTGCATCATGAGGGCCATCCCTCCTAGCATACCCAAGTTGTCGCAAAACCAAACAAGGACTATAGGTGATACCTCCCTTAATGCCAAGTAGATGGACATTAGGGAATTCCCCATAACGGTCAATAATAGTAAGGTCCTCCATATATCGAGCACACCAATAAATATCAAAATGTGTGAGTGACATTAATCTTTGAGACCATGTCAGGCCTTTCTCATTCTTCAACGTTGATCGAGGTAGGTTTGTAATAAACCATATAGAGAGTAATGGAATGCAACACAAAAGAGTACCCCTTTTCTTCATGGTGCGAATATGGAAACAATGTAGAATGTCTCCAAGCAAAGTAGGTATGGGATTACGAGAGAGAAAAACCTTGATGGTATTCACATCTATGAGTTGGTCCGGATTTGGAAATAAAACCAAAACATAGATTAGAAGGGCCAAGACATCCTCAAAAGCTTGAAAATTCATATCTTCCCAGAATAAATGAGCCTTCTCCAACAGAAATTTGGCTAAGAAACCCTTAACTCCACTTCTTGTCTCCCAATTTTCCACAATGTCAGATCTCTTAAAATGCAAAGCTTTGGCAATAACTTCAGGTTTTGGAGTCTCTTATAAACCGGTGAATGGTATTTGATCAAGCACATGCACTCCTAACAATTGAGAGAATTATTCTAATGTAGGAACCAATTAGTAGTCGGGGAAGGTGAAGCAATGATGCATAGGATCAAAGAATTGGAAAAGCACACACATCATTTCTTCTTGGAACTTTGAGGTAGCCAAGTTGAGAAGTCGACCATACTTTTTGGTGAAAGGAGAATCTCCAGGCACTCTTGATGCTAACTCTTGAAGTTGAGGATGCACTTTCACGAAGTTGACTCAGATGGTATTCCTACGAGTAGAAGTCATGACCTACAAAATAGAACAAAGATAAATCCCTAAATCCTTGAAATGGTTAGTGAGAATGCTTTATGATGTTATGATGTTCATGATGACATGAATAATAATCACAAACAAAGCACACAAAAACCTTAGATTTAGGCTTGCATGAGTTTCATAGGTAAGTACCCTCTTGAAGTTTAGTTGGTTCAACTTGTCCTAGAAAGTAATTAGGTTCTAGGGAATCTCAATATCACTGATCTTTATTCATTGGGAATTGTTTTAGCACAATCAATATTTTCTTGCAGCCAAAATATCCCAAAAGTCTGATCACAATGAGCGTAGTATCGAGTATCAACCAGTTTTCAGCTTTCCACCGAAACCGGCTATCTCACTACTTCCTAATGGCCAAGTTACTCAATTAAAGGTTCTAAGGTTCGTTAGTGCTTCATGACATCACTCAGTAGCCCCGTATTCTTCTTAATTCTCCATAAGAGATACCGGCACCCACAAATATGTCACACTAACACATATATTATCTCAACCATATCGGTCTACGTCGTACAGTCTCCACAATCTTTGTTATTTACCTAATGGTGTTCCCAGATCCGGGTGGAGGATCAATGCAAACCCAAACAAGGACCCATAAAATTTAAAGCAGACAAATCAAACAATGAAAGCAAGTAAATATGATCTAACTCTAAGGTAACCCTTCTTTTTAATTTCCCCAGCATATTCTCCAGTTTTGTAATACGGTGAGAGAAACGACTTGGTTATTTTGCATTTGATCGCAATTGTTGCGGGTAGCAAGATTTGCCACCGAATTTTCTTTTATCCAATAAGGAAAGGGTGAAAAGAACAGGAAAGACCTTTGAGATATTTTCTTGAGTTCGGGGGGGGGGGGTAGATTATGAAAAGGGAAGGTGTTAGCACCCTTTTCATCCATAGTTATCTATGGGCTCTTAGTTGCTTGCTAGCTCACTTTTGAAATTGCTCTGTTTGAAATGTGTTTGTGATACGGTGGGAGAACTGACTTGAGGTTTTGCGTTTGTGTTCGCAAATGTTTCGGTTTAGTAAGAGTCGCCACCGACTTTTTATTTTATCCAAAGGAAAGGTCAAAAAGCACAGGAAAGACCTTTGAGATGTTTTCTTGGGTTCGGGGGGGGGGGGGGGGGGGGAGATTATGAAAAGGGAAGGTGCTGGCACCCTTTTCATCCATGGTTTTCCATGGGCTCTTAGTTACTTGTTTAGATCACTTGCTTTTGCTTTTCAATTGTTTGAAATGGTGCTTTGTGTGTGGTTTTGAAAATATTTTGAAAATAAGCCTATATTTAGGCAACCTTTGTAATGATTCTTGTTTGAATATATACAAAGGTGTTTGTCTTTTGAAAAATGTTTCAATGTTTGAAAGTTTGTTTTGGGAAATGTTTTTTTTTGAAATTGTGTTGTGTGTTTGAAAATAGCAAGGATGGTTTGCAAGTTTGATCAAGTAACTAGGAGTTGTCTACCCTAACACAAAGATCTTTCCTACACATTTTTAACCCTTTGACATTGTTGTTTTACCATTGTATTTGGTAAATAACCTTGTGTTTGGATGTTAAACGGGATAGGTGTGGGTCATTGTATGACCATGATAGCAATGGTGCTAAGTATCTTTAGCAAATTTTTGAGGGACTAGATCATTTTATATAGGCAACCAAGATAGCGTCATCGAGGGACTATGATCTTTTTGTTTTGATTTTGTTTTGCCAAGATACCTAGCATGCATACCATGGCCATGTTTTTTAAGGCAACAAGTGGATGAAACCCTAGGGGTGCTTGTGTGTATTGTGTTGTCATTTTCATGCATTTTTGTCTTGTGTTTAGTCAAGCTATTTGTTTGATTTTTTTTGGTTATCATACAAACCCTAGTTTTTACTATCATGTATATTTGAAAGCAATAAAATGCATAAAAGTAAATCTACAACTATTACAACATTGATATGGGGAGGGGGATACAAGTTTGAATAGGGGGATATTTGCAAGAATATAAAACCCTAATTCAACTATTACAACCAAATTGAATTCATTGTACAAATAATAAATTGACAATTATTTAAATGGACAATTAAATATAAATATGCAAAGAAATGTTTTTGTATTTTATTTTATGTATGTAAAATAAATTATTTAATGTCCTAAAAATAGGGAAAATAAAAAGATTATTTTTATAAAGGGTGAAAACCCTAATTTTTTTGGTTTAAGAAAAAATATATATTATATTATTTATTTATGTACAAGAATATAAAATCAAAATATATACAAGAATGTTAAAAAATTAAATGTGTGAGAAAAATATTATTTAAGTATATAAATAATAAGAATAAAAATATATAATATTTTTTGTATTATTTATGAATTTATTTTAAGAAAATAAAAGTATATATTATTTAATAACTATTTCTATGTCCAAAAAATAATAAAAATAATAAAATAAAATGTGAAAATTTAGGAAAATGTTTTTGGTGATTTTTTATATTTAGAAAAAAATAATAAAAGTCAGAAATGAAAATAGAAATAGAAAATATAAAAAAAATAAAATCAATGGGCCAAGGGGGTGTAGGAAGTATACAGGGGGTTTCAAAAGCAAGGCAAGCAAGCCCAGCCCATTTTCCACTTCATCTCTAACCTCTGAACAAGAAAAATGCGCGCCCTGTTCAAACTGCTAACTCCTACATTTGTGCTTAAAAACAAAAACTTGCAACATGAAAGTTATAGCTCTTGATCACACGATTCTAACCATATAAAAAACTTAATCTAACTATCAAAGACCAGAGAGAATTTCATTGGCCCTAAATCTTGACCTAGTTTTTTCAGAAAGTTCAACTATCCAATACTCCTAGCTCAGTTAACATAAATGAATTATATGCATATGTACAGCTCAAGGGAAATGAGGACTACATTTTTTATTCACAAACCTAAGCCTAATGATTCCTAAATAGAGAGATAGAACTTTGAAATTTACCTATTTCAGTCAAGCTCGAGTATGGCAATGCAGCAACTTTCAGTGAGGCCTGAGGTTCTTTTGAGCTTGCTTGATGTTCCTTTGATCTTTCCCAATGCTTGGCTTGCTTTGAAATGGCTTGAATCTTCCTATAGAACTCAACCTGCAAACTCAGAATTTGAAAATGGTGAAGTGTGTAAATGGAGTTACAGTGACTTGGGAATGGTTGGGATAACTTAGGTATGTTTTATGGAGTGTGTTTTGGAACTGGTTTGGGATAAAACGCACGAGGCAATGTGAAGATGGAAGTGATTCTGCAGGGCCTGCCCTGTTTTTGCAAGAACTTGTGTTTTGGTGTTTTGGAGGGTTTGAGAACTTGCTAGCTCGTGTTTCTGACCTTAGGCAATGTGTAAAACTTGTTTGAAATGAATACAACACTTGCTCTTATCAGATTCAAGAGTTGTTGACCTTTTGCATAATTGCTTGGTTTTGAAGTAAAAGGTGATTTTGACAATGCTATGGCCTGTACAGGCTATCTCCAAGCATGCACATAGTTAGTGTACCTTTCCTGATATTAAGGAACTTTGTTTTCAACAAAAGGCTTGGTCCAATGCTCAATAGAAACAAATTTGCAAAAGGTGTGCTTTATGTAAATGGCATTGTTAACTTTTTGCCAAAAATGGATTAAACCTTTGTGTAATCTTCTAAAGCGTAGAACAAATACTTAATCCAATGTGTTTGCATTCAATTTTTGAGTGTGGAATGGTTTAAGAACCTATAAACCAAGTACAAGCATGGTTGGACAGAATTTGCAACTTGTAGCATGGTGTAAAATGCCTTGGCCAAAAGTGATGATTTCCCATTTTCAAACCTTCGGTTCTCCCTAACCACAAATGATTTTGGAGAGTTCTTGGACATTTTGGAAATCTTGTAACATGCTATACAATCCATCTTTGAAATGAATTTTGAGATTACACTTGGAACTATGTGAAAAATTGCCATGAAGATAGGTCAAAATCCTGCCTAAACTAGGGCAAAATTTCACTAAGTTAAAAGTTTCATGGACCCTTGTTCATAAAATCATAACTTGAGATCCAAGCATCTTTTGGGAAAACTTTGTGAATAAAAGTTTTAGATTTTGTGGAAGACTACAAATTTCATGTTGGAAGTTTTGTTTGAATCCAATTGCATCATGGTGAAAAAGTTGGGAAAAGTTGGGGAAAAAATAAGAAATTTTCATAACTTAGAAAATTTCTAAGTTATGAAATTTTTTCATTTCAAACCCTAATTTTCAAAATTAGGTTTCTTGGTGAACAAGTTTCATTTTTTGACATATCATGATGAAAAATGACCCTTGGCACTTGATTTTGACCAAAAAGTCAAAGTTTGACTTTTTAGTGTACAGTTGATTTTTGATCAGTTGACTGGAAAATTTATTTGTCAATCCAATGCTTTTGAGATTTTTTGAACCTTGTGATTAGGTCAAGATGATGCCATTGAGTCCTTGAATTCATGATTGAACCCAATTTGCCATTGGCTAGGTTAAAAATCAGAAATTGCCCTTCTGTAGTCAAAACCCTAAAAATGACCATTTTGCCCTTTTGAAGATCAGATCAAATTTCTTGAAGAGTTATGGTCCAAACTTAATCAAATGGTTCATATGAGCCTATAATGTTGTTGGGGATAAAAAATTATGAGGTTTGACTGTAAATTGGCCACAATTGACTTTTTCCCCAATACAGTTGATTTTTAGGTCAACTGTCCAATTGACTGGGCAAAAATTTGATTCAAGGCTTGAAACTTGTTATGGGCAATCTTATAAGTCCAACATGAAGTATGAAAGTCACATGAGGCATTGGAAGTCCAAAAATCCTTGTGCAAACTCAAACCCTAATTTTAGGTCAATAGTGCAAGGAGATGTCTTGAGCTGAGCAAACCCTAATTCTGATCTTGAGTCCAAGAGTCTTGTGGGGAAAATCTTGACAAAATGAGAGGGCAAATTTTGGGGTACAACAGTTGCCCCTGTTCAATCTTCTTGAACCTGAAGAGTGAGATTGGCGAGTTTTTCGTTCGTGGCTCGAAGGTAAAAGATGATTGGACACTAGAGTGCCCGTAAATTTGCACTCGTCAAAATGTGGTTGAGGGAATGGGCTTAAAGATGCCATTTGGAGATGGTATAATCTTATTGGAGATGGGCTTAAAGATGCCATCCAAGAATATTTGTTGAATTGCAGAAGAATGAACATCAGAATGGTATCCGTATCTGGAACGTATCTAAGCTGTAACTGTATTTGAATGTGAATGAATAACAGAATGACTTCCGTGTCTGGAGTATATATGTATCTAAAATATGAATAGGATATAGAATAGCATCCGTGTCTAGAGCATCTCTGAGCTAGGGATCTGAATAAGCAATAGAATAGCATCTGTGTTTGGAGCATCTCTAGACTGTTTTCTGAGCTTTGAATTTGAATAAGCAATAGAATAGCATCCGTGTCTGGAGCGTCTCTAAGCTGTTTTATGAGCTTTACACCTGAATAAACAATAGAATAGAATTCATGTCTAGAGCATCTCTAAGCTGTTTTCTGAGCTTTACATCTGAATAAGCAATAGAATAGCATCCGTGTCTGGAGCATCTCTAAGCTGTTTTCTGAGCTTTACATCTAAATAAGCAATAGAATAGCATCCGTGTCTGGAGCATCTCTAAGTTGTTTTCTGAGCTTTACATCTGAATAAGAAATAGAATAGCATCCGTGTCTGGAGCATCTCTAAGCTGTTTTCTGAGCTTTACATCTGAATAAGCAATAGAATAGCATCCGTGTGTGGACCATCTCTAAGTTGTTTTCTGATCGTATGTTGGTAGCTTTGTTAATCTTATCCTGAAAAGGATAAAATGTTAGTTGAAACACAAAGTTATGTTGCATGAAATGTATGATGCAATATATGTGTTTTATCCATGTTTATGATATATGTAATGTATGCGCATGTAAGCTGATTCGCCGTCTTGCTGAGGAAAATAAATCCTTGATAGCTGGAGATAATAAAATCTTTGACTGCTGCTGGGGAAAATAAATCCATGACCGCTGCTGAAGATTCAAGATTTTTGACAACTCGCGGGGATTATCAAAAACTTTGACAACTTTTGTGGGGATGTGAGAATCCTTCATGACTTTCCTGGGGATACAGGGATCCTTTCGAGTCTTTGGAGTTGGAGGATGATAATCATTCTGCTATGAAAATAAAGCCAAGTGTTTCTTGAGAAACCTGCTTGGGGAATCCCGAGAACTTTAATGACTAACGACTGGGGATTACACAATGGGAATCCTTACTCGGCTGGGGAATAAGGAAACTCTGGTGATCTCCACTGGGGGTCGAATAAAGGAAAACCTTGATCTGCTGGAGAATAAGGAAAACTCTGATGGCTTCTGAGGGGAATTGAGAATGAAAATCTTCAATCTGCTAGAGGAATTTGAATCCTTGGGGACTTCATGCTGAGGAGTCAAGGATGAGAATCTTCGATCTGCAGAGGATTAAAAAAAATTCTGAAACATTCATGCTGGGAGTAATGAAGACTCTGGAAATTTCACTGGGGAATCAGGAATGAGAATCTTCATTCTGTTGGGGAGTAAAAACTCTGTGGGGAATAGGTATACTGCTAGGGAGTAGCTATCCTGTTGGAAAGTAAGTTCAAGACTCTGGGGGAAAGCTTATTCTTGTTTGGAAAAAGTTCAGGAGTTTGGGTTGTATGCCAATCTACTGGGGAATTATCCTAGGTTGGGGATAAGACAAAAGTTAACTGTTATCTGGTTGATTATCAGACTTTAAGACAACTTGTTGGGGAATCTAGAGAAACTGAATGATTTCCGCTGTAAATTGATAGTTGGAAATTTGACTCTGTTAGGGAAGAAGGTTTCATCTTTGCTGAGGGTCGGTAGTTTAAAGTTTTTCTCCGCTGGGGATTGGGAGTTTGAAAACCTTAACTCTGATGGGGATTTTGAAATTTAATTCCGCTGGGGATATGTATCTCAAGGTTTTAGCTCCGCTGGGGATCTAGATGATGTACTGCAGGGGATTTCTCCTGGAATAGCCTAAAGACGTCTTCCTATACTTTCAACCTATCAGTAATTATTCTTTCACATTTCATTTATTTGTAAACAGTGATTATATTCAAATGCATATGCTCATTTAATAAACCATTGGACGTTTTCAAATAAAACACAAGTGTAAAAAAGAAGAAAAGGCAAATAGTTTTCTGCACTTTAAAGTATCTTTGTATTAACTTTGTGTAAGTATTTTGTACAAAGGAGACAGACATCCTATTAAGAGAATGTTGTCATAAAAATTGAGAAATATTTATACAAAGAAAGATGGCTATGTGTGAAAATTCCATGGGGTTCCCATTCTTCTATAGCCTTCGTAACTCTGAATATCTTGTCCATTCATTGCTTCGTCCGGAGATAATTGAGTTGATCAGAAACCCGGAGTTTGTCTGTTAAGAGATTGTCCTTAAAGTGATCCGACGAGACATAGTCATACGCTTTAATTCCCTAACTTTTTCCTGGACCGCCCTTTCGGATTTTCAGTCCACCGGGAAACCCTTTTTTGCCCAAGTCGCCCTTTCGGGGTTTCAACTTGCCGGGTGTACAGATTTTTTTGTTTATCCCTAATTTTTTCCTGAACCGCCCTTTCGGGTTTTCAACTTGCCGGGTCATTTATGCGTAGTATTTGACTATGTCTACGTTCACAGGGTGCGGCAGGTCATCACCGTCCATGGTGGTTAATATCATTTCCCCACCAGAAAAGATGTTCTTGATCACAAATGCTCCTTCGTAAGTAGGAGTCCATTTTCCCCTGGGATCACTTTGCGGCAAGATGATCCGCTTGATTACAAGATCCCCGACTTGATATACCTGGCGCCTGACTTTCTTGTTGAAAGCCTTGATCATCCGTTTTTGATACGTCTGACCGTGGCAAACAACAGTAAGTCGCTTCTCGTCAATCAAGTTAAGTTGATCAAGCCAGATCTGAATCCAATCGTCTTTACTCAAACCAGTATCTTTCATGATTCTCAAGGAGGGAATCTGAACCTCGATAGGTAAAACAACTTCCATGCCGTATACCAAAGAATAGGGTGTTGCGCTGGTTGAAGTGCGTGTCGTGGTACGGTACCCGTGTAGAGCAAACGGTAACATCTCATGCCAGTCCTTGTAGGTGACTGTCATCTTTTGTATGATCTTCTTGATATTTTTGTTCGTAACTTCGACAACACCGTTCATCTTTGGCCGATAGGGAGATGAATGTGATGTTGAATCTGGAACTGCTCGCACAAGGCGGTGATCATAGTATTGTTCAAGTTTGTACCGTTGTTAGTGATAATCCTGTCGGGGATACCGTACCGGCAAATAAGGTTTTATTTGATGAAGCGGGCAACCACATTCTTTGTGACGGATGCGAAGGAGGCTGCTTCGACCCACTTGGTAAAGTAATCAATGGCCACCAGGATGAAACGATGTCCATTGGATGATGTAGGCTTGATCTCTCCAATCATGTCGATTCCCCATATAGCGAATGGCCAAGGAGCTGTTAAGACATTGAGAGGAACTGGAGGTATATGTACCTTGTCTGCATAGATTTGGCATTTGTGACAAGTCCTAGAATATTGATGGCAGTCAGCTTCCATGGTAGACCAGTAATAGCCTGCCCGTAGAATCTTCTTAGCCATCGTATGTCCGCTAGAGTGAGTGCCAAAGGTACCATTGTGCAGTTCAGCCATGATCTGCTCAGCTTCAACCTTGTCCACACATCGGAGCAGAATGCAATCATGATTGCGCTTGTATATGATACCATTGCTCAGGAAGAACTTGGCTTAGAATTTCCTTAAGAACTTTTTATCGTTGAATGAAGCTCCTTCATGGTATTCTTGCGCCTCGAGATACCTTTTGACTTCGTGAAACCAAGGTCGGTCCACTACTTCTTCGGTATTAATCTCGTGACAATGTGAAGGTTCGTCCATCTGTTCAATGGTGATTTGGGGAGCCTCATTATCCCAGTTGAGTTTAAACATGGAAGACATTGTAGCTAGAGCATCTGCTAGCTGATTCTCTTCTCGCGGGAAGTGCTCGAAGGTAATCTGCTCGAAATATGGTAACAATGTCAAGACATGTTCTTTGTAAGGGATGAGGTTTGGATGTTTAGTATCCCACTCTCCTTTGATTTGACTGATAACCAAAGCTGAGTCCCCAAATACAATCAAGGATTTGATTCCCAAGTCAATTGCAGCCTTGAGACCAAAGATACAAGCTTCATACTCGGCCATGTTGTTGGTGCAGCTGAAGTAGAGTCTGGCAGTGAATGGTGTATGGCAGCCTTCTGGAGATATGAGTACCACACCGATCCCGTTGCCAAGTGCATTAGAAGCACCATCAAAGTACAGGGTCCATCAGGATCCTTGTTCAGGTCCTTCATACGGTCTGTAGTCTTCAATGTTATCCAAAGTCATAATGTCCTCGTCGGGGAAGTCGAACCTCATGGATTAGTAATCTTCGACAGCTTGATGAGCTAGATGGTCAGCTAGTACACTTCCCTTTATATATTTTTGGGTCGTGTACTATATATCATATTCGGTCAGAATCATTTGCCATTTAGCGATTCTTCCTGATAAAGCAGGCTTCTCAAAGATGTACTTGATCGGGTCCATCTTAGATATCAACAGAGTGGTATGTGTCAACATATACTGCCTTAGCCGGCGAGCAGCCCATACCAAAGTGCAGCAAGTTTTCTCGAGCAGTGAGTATCGGGTCTCACATTCGGTAAACTTTTTTCTAAGGTAATAAATGGCATGCTCTTTTCGGCCAGACTCGTCATGTTGGCCCAGTACGCACCCCATTGAATTCTCTAGGACGGTCAGATACATGATTAGCGGCCTTCCTTCGACGGGAGGCATCAAGATAGGAGGTTCTAGCAAATACTCCTTGATTTTATCGAAAGTAACTTGACAATCATCATTCCATTTAACCACCTGATCTTTCTTCAACAGCTTGAAGATTGGCTCACAGGTAGATGTTAGGTGAGAAATGAACCTTGCAATGTAGTTTAGGCGTCCCAAGAAACCTCTGACCTCCTTCTCAGTGCGAGGGGCAGGCATTTCTCGTATAACTTTGACTTTGGCAGGATCAACCTCGATGCCTTTGTTGCTAACAATGAAACCCAAGAGTTTACCGGACCTGACTCCGAAAGTGCACTTGTTAGGGTTCAGTATGAGCTTGTACTCTTTCAACCTGACAAACAGCTTTTGCAAATGGTCGAGGTGTTCTTCTTCTGTCTGTGATCGAGCTATCATGTCGTCTACGTATACCTCTATCTCATGATGTATCATATCATGAAACAAAGCTACCATGGCGCGTTGATAGGTTGCCCCGGCATTCTTCAGCCCGAATGGCATCACTTTATAACAGAATGTGCCCCACTGTGTAACAAAAGTAGTTTCCTCCATGTCTTCAGGGGCCATTTTGATTTGGTTGTACCCTGAAAATCCGTCCATGAAATAAAATACCTTGTGTTGAGTTGTGTTGTCAACCAAGATGTCAATGTGCGGTAGTGGAAAGTCATCTTTAGGGCTAGCCCTATTTAAGTCTATGTAATCCACGCACATTCTCACTTTGCCATCCTTCTTAGGCACGGGCACAATGTTAGCAACCCATTGTGGATAGGAAGTAACAGCAAGAAACCCATCATTGAATTGCTTCATCACTTCAGCTTTGATCTTTTCAGACATATCGGGCCTTATTCGGTGGACTTTCTGTTTAATTGGTGGACAGTCTTCTCTTGTAGGGAGACGGTGAACCACAATATATGTATCAAGTCCCGGCATGTCTTCATAGGACCAGGCGGTGATCTCAACATATTCATTCAACAACTTAATTAAGCGCTCTTTGACACTTGGCTCTAGGTTGGCACCCACTCTAACTTCTTTTTTGTCTTCCTCAGTTCCCAAGTTGATTGTCTCTAATAACTCCTCGTGAGGTAGAATAGCCCTTTCTTCATGTTGTAGCAGTCTAGCCAATTCTCCTGGCACTTCACTGTCTTCATCACCTTCGTATTCGGCATGGTAGACCAGATCTTCAGAGTCACTGAAGGTCATAGCAGAATTGTTACCCATGGAATCTGGAATGGATGGGTACCTGCATTTATGAGTGTGGGTGTGTGCAAGGGATAGCCACCTTTAAACAAATAAAATACAAAAAGACAATGAACACAAAAGTTTATATGTGAAAACGTCCATGATTCATTAAAATGGCATATGTAGATGAAAAATCAAACCCTTACAAATGGACCTATGTACCTCGGGTAAAGCACAAGGTTAAAAGTGTACGAATTGTTTAAGAATTATTACAAACCAACAGAAATGTTTGAAAGATAAATTACTGATTGATGAAAGTAATGGGAATAAAGTCCTTTGCCTCCCAATTGCATAGTCCTCCTTCAACAGTAGGGAAAATCCAGTCTTCCAGATTGCTCTCCTCTTCATTATCCCCCAAAGCATTGACTCCATGATGGGTGATCTTCACTGGTGGCCTTCCAGCCCGGGAGTGACGCACAACCTTTTGAGAAGAAGCAATGAAACCCAAGCCAAATTTATCAGATTTGAAAGGAAAATCGGGAAGCTGCCCCCAGATTATGCTTCCTCCTTCTTCAATCACATCCTTTGCATCTTTGAGTGACGATATCCGAGGCGGAGGTCTGGTAACCATGGGTACAGAAGACACTGTCTTGGTTGTTGCAATCTCTTCAGAAACTTCCTCGAAGTGCTGAAAGGGGGTTTCGATGAATTCACCATCAAATTCCACATAACGAAAAGAATTAAGATGGCTTATCATGTATTCCTCTTCGCCGAGAACAATTACAATTTTCCCCTGGACAGGGTACTTGAGCTTTTGATGCAGAGTAGAAGTGACGGCTCCAGCATGATGAATCCAGGGTCTTCCCAACAAGCAAGAATAGGAGGGACAGATGTCCATGACATAGAATATGGAGTTGAAGGTTTCAGTTCCCACTTTAATCGGGATGTCCACCTCCCCGTGGACCATCCTTTTAGAACCATCAAAGGCACTAACAATGATATTGTTGGGCTTCAAGGTTAGGCCTTCACAATCTAACCTATCCAATGCCTTCTTCGGCAAGACATTCAGCGAAGAACCAGTGTCTACCAGAACGTGTGCCAGAGTAGTCCCTATGCATTCTACCGAGACATGCAAAGCGTCATTATGTTTTCTCCCTTTAGATGTTAAATCGGCATCGGAGAATCCTAGACCATTGTCTGCTGTTAGGCTAGCTACGCATTCCTGGAACTGATCCGCGGAGGTTTCCTGTGGCACATGGGCCGTCTTCAAAAATATGATCAAAGCTTTAGCATGAGCTTCTGAACAAAGCAGCAAGGCCAACATTGAGATCTTTGAGGGGGTTTGCCCCAGTTGTTCCACAACATTATAATCGCTTTTCTTGATTATTTTTAAAATCTCTTCCATTTCTTTCTGAGAGGTCTCAGGGATGATCAACGGCTGAGCCCTCGTCCTGACGGGCTCTTCTTGGATCCCTTTCCCTCTATCATCAACAGTAGCAGAGGGGACAACCACAGGAGTTACAACTTCTTCAATAACTGGAGTTCTCGCAAATATGTTGACCGGTACAGGGGTGACCTTAGGAGCAACTGAGGGTCCGAAGATTGCCTTTGGAGGGGCAATCTCCGGAGAGAAAATTCTTCCACTGCGGGTGATTTTACTCGTTCCAGCAATGTTTCCAATGTCGAAAGTCTCTTCATCAGAACTCTCTTCAGTTGATTCAATTTGTTTAATACCGTGGTAGAAGATCTCTCCCCCATAGTTCCACGGTATTGATTTGTTAGACTTGTACGGGATGGGCCCCGACATGGTTATCTTCAAAGGTGCGATCTTTGGATCGGATGTAATCTTAACAGGTCTTTTGGAGACCTTGGAAATATTGGCGGATATGGTAATTATCGAAACATCATTGACAGGAGTCGGTGTAACAAGAGTCTTTTCAAAAAGGATTTCTTTGTTATCCATTAGGCGTTGGATGCCTAACTTTAACAATGGACAGTCAGTTGGTAAGGATGAACAAAAGCAGTAATCTTCTTCACAACCTGGAAAAATCCCAGCCTTCAGCAAATTCAACTTGATTATCGGTAGCGGAGTCATCAAATCATCAATAGTAGCAACATACAGATCCTCTTCAACAGCTTGGGCATTGTGTCCATGCTTTGGTATTGGAGCAGAGATCACATTTGGATTTTCAGGGGCGTCGAATTCAACTTCTTTAGCATCTATCAAATCCTGAATCTTATTTCCGAGGGCCCAATAATTGTTGGTGTCGTGCCCCAGGCTGTCTGAATAATAAGCACACTTGGCATTGGGATGGTAATGTGGTGATGAAGTGTTAGGGTTTTTAGGGGCCTCCCTCAAACTGGCAAGGTTTAACTTCAAGAGATGGGGTAAAACCTGAGCAGGTGTCATATTTATCCGGGTGTATTGTCGTGCAGGCCTTTCCACCCTTGTCTGGTTGGTTCTGGGTTGATTGTTTCTGGGCTGATCAGCTGCAGACTTCTGAATCATTACGGCCCCCACCGCTGGCTGGCGCTCAACTCTTCCTTGACTTCTTTGAGAGTAGACAACTGATACTTCTTTCTTTGCTGGAAAAGTCTTTTTGATGGCAGCGGAAGCATATGCATCTTTTTGAATTTTCCCGCTCTTGATTCCGGCTTCAACTCTTTCACCAGTTAGAATCAACTCGGTGAATCTCGCAGACGAACTTCCTATCAGGTGATTGAAGAATGGACCTGACAGAGTCTCCAAGAACATATCAACTAGCTCCCTCTTAGATAGAGGTGGTTGCACTCGTCCCACCAAGTCTCTTCATTTATGGGCGTACTCCTTAAAGCCTTCATTAGAGACCATGCCCATACTCTGTAATTGAGTACGGGTTGGTGCTAAGTCCGCATTATATTGATATTGTCTGTAGAAGGCAGTAACCAAATCCTCCCAATTATGCACGTCAGACCTCTCTAGCTGATAGAACCAATCCAATTGCGTCCCCGCCAGACTGTCCTGGAAGAAATGGACCCACAGATCCTTGTCAGAAGAATGTGGTTGGATTTTCCTGACATAGGATCATAGGTGCATCTTTGGGCAAGACAAACCATCGTATTTAGAAAAAATAGGCACCTTAAACTTAGGGGGAATGACAATCCCAGAAACCAAACCTAACTCTTCAAAATCCAGCCCAGGCACCCTCTGTACCTCCATAACTGCCAGACGTTCTTCCAGATTCTTGTACTTGTCATCTGTAGGAGGGTACTGCTGTTCAGAATAGTCTTCATCCTCTTCCTCCTCTTCTTCCTCAGACTCAGATGGCACTGCAGCTCCCTTTCCTTTTCCTACCCCTTCATAAGATGCTGAGGGGAAATCCAGGACCCTTCTAGTTTGACCTTCAAATCTTCTACCCAAAGTAGCCACACCAACTCTCTTCTTTTTCTTTTTCTCTTTTTCCTTTTCCAGCAAGGTTTTGAGCTCCTCCTGACCCTTAGCCAAGGTCATGAGTAGCTGTTGGAACTGTGAATTCTGCGCCTGTAAGTCTTTGACCGTCTGCTCTATATCCATCTTGCTAAAATAAACAGCAGAGAGATAAGGAAACCTGGTGTGAAGACCTGTTTATGCATATGATGAATGATATGTATTCATGTAATGCATTCAAGGATTCAGAAATTCAAATTTGTTGTAAACAAAAAGGAACACACGTCATATTAATAAGATAGAATTTGTTAGTATATAAATGCCCCATGGGAAAAATAATACAAAATTCTAATGTAAAAAGACGTTGCGCATCCCCTTTGGTGCAATGTAGGTGTTGAGAGTATGCTCTTCGTGAAGTTGACGAGTAAGTTCTAAAACCTTCTTCTCACTGGCGTAGAATTGGGCTTCAAAAGTATCGCGTTCTCCCTTGAGCTGTATCCAACTCCTTTGTAAATCTTCTAGTGATGTTGGCATGTCAGGATGTAGGAGGGTGTATGGAACCTCTCCTTCCATAACAAGCTCTTTGATCACAGGAAGAATGTAGGGGTAAGGCATCATAAAACTTTGGGCGTGGGTTCGTACCCACTTGAGGTAAGGCTCAAGGGGGATGGAATTCTTGTGTCCCAAGGTCTTACTGTCCACCTTGTTTGGCATCCTCCAAGCTCGGATGAACCTTTGTCGAAGTCCTTGATCTTCGTTGTCGAAGTCAAAAACCAATTCTGGAATCAGCATGTCATGAGGGCCATCCCTTCGGGCATACCCAAACTGTCTCAGAGCCAAGCAAGGGTTATAGGTAATTCCTCCCCTAATGCCAAGTAGAGGGACATTAGGGAATTCCCCACAACTGTCAATGATAATAACATTTTCTCTGGACCAAGAACACCAATGAACATCTGAATGTGTAAGAGTCATTAGCCGTTGTGACCACCTCAAGCCTTACTCATTCTTCAAGACTGACTAGGGAAAGTGAGAAATAAACCACCTTGCTAGAAGAGGAGTACAACACATGAGAACACCTCTTTTTCTCATTGTTCGTGTGTGAAATAAGTGGAGGATATCCCCAAGCAATGTAGGCACCGGGTTGCGAGCCATGAAGATTTTGACAGCATTGACATCTATAAGTTGGTCAGGGTTTGGGAACAAGACCAACCCATAGATGAGAAGAGCTACAATCTCTTCAAAAGCTTGCAGGTCTAGAGAATTCCAACAGTCTTGGGCCTTCTCAAACAGGAACTTTGCCAAGAAACCCTTGACACCACTTCTGGTTTCCCAATGACCTTTGACATCATATGGTTGCAAGTGTAGGGCTTGAGCAACATCTTCAGGCTTTGTATCTCTTTCCGTACCATTGTAGGGTAGTTGATGGAGAATAGGAATCCTTAGGAGTTGAGAAAATTCCTCCAAAGTAGGCACTAGCTGGTAATCAGGAAATGTAAAGCAGTGGTGTAAGGGGTCAAAGAACTGGAAGAGAACTTTCACCATGTCTTCCTCTATGTTGGAGTTGACCAAGTTGAGAAGTCGACCATGTCTTTCGGTGAACGGAGAATTCTCAGGAATCTTGGAAGCTAGCTCCTTGAGTTGAGGAGGGATTCTCACAAGGTTGACCTGAATAGTTTTCCGGTGGAGTGAATCCATTACCTACAACAAGAACAAAGATGAAGATCCAAACCCTTGAAATGGTTAGTGGATGCATATGATGCTTCATGATGTCCATGATGTTATGCACAAGTATATATGTACAAACAAATCACACAAGTTCCTAGTTTCAGGCTTGCATGGAGTTTCATAGGTGAGTACCCTCTTGAAGTTTAATTGGCTCAACCTGTCCTATAAGTAGTAACCGGGTTCTAAGGAGCTCAATATCACTGGATTATTTTTTGTGTTCATTGTTTCAGTTTAGCCACTTTACTGGCAACCGAAATATTCCAAGAAAACAACCCTCAATGAGTGTAGTATCGAGTATCTACCAACTTCGGACTGCACCAAAGCTGGTCATCTCACTACCCCTAAAAAGGCCAAGATGGTCAAGTAAAGGTTCTAAAAGTCCATTAGTGCTTTATGGCATCACTCAGCGGCCCCGTATTCTCTTTGATTGACTCAAAGGCTACCGGTACCCACAAATATGTTGCACTAATATAGCTATTGCTTCAACCATGTCGATATACCCCACACAGTTTCCAAAATGTATTACTATTTACCTATGAATGTTTCCCAAATTCGGGTAGAGGATTTCAAACCCAAACAATAGAATCAAATGTAAAGCAATCAAAGCAAACAAGATAAGCATGCAAAGGTGATCTAAACCCTAAGGTAACCCCACTTTTAGAATTTTCCCCAGTAGAGTCGCCAGTTCTGTGATACGGTGGGAGAACTAACTTGAGGTTTTGCGTTTGTGTTCGCAAATGTTTCGGTTTAGCAAGAGTCGTCATTGACTTTTTATTTTATCCAAAGGAAAGGTCAAAAAGCACAGGAAAGACCTTTGAGATGATTTCTTGGGTTCGGGGGGAGATTATGAAAAGGGAAGGTGCTAGCACCCTTTTCATCCATGGTTTTCCATGGGCTCTTAGTTACTTGTTTAGATCACTTGCTTTTGCTTTTCAATTGTTTGAAATGGTGCTTTGTGTGTGGTTTTGAAAATATTTTGAAAAGAGGCCTATGTTTAGGCAACCTTTGTAATGATTCTTGTTTGAATATATACAAAGGTGTTTGTCTTTTGAAAAATGTTTCAATGTTTGAAAGTTTGTTTTGGGAAATGTTTTTTTTTTAAATTGTGTTGTGTGTTTAAAAATAGCAAGGATGGTTTGCAAGTTTGATCAAGTAACTAGGAGTTGTCTACCCTAACTCAAAGATCTTTCATACACATTTTTAACCCTTTGACATTGTTGTTTTACCATTGTATTTGGTAAACAACCTTGTGTTTGGATGTTAAACGGGACAGGCGTGGGTCATCGTATGACCATGATAGCAATGGTGCTAAGTATCTTTAGCAAATTTTTGAGGGACTAGATCATTTTATATAGGCAACCAAGATAGCGTCATCGAGGGACTATGATCTTTTTGTTTTGATTTTGTTTTGCCAAGATACCTAGCATGCATACCATGGCCATGTTTTTTAAGGCAACAAGTGGATGAAACCCTAGGGGTGCTTGTGTGCATTGTGTTATCATTTTCATGCATTTTTATCTTGTGTTTAGTCAAGCTATTTGTTTGATTTTTTTTTTGTTATCATACAAACCTAGATTTCACTATCATGCATATTTGAAAGCAATAAAATGTGTAAAAGTAAATCTACAACTATTATAACATTGATATGGGGAGGGGGATACAAGTTTGAATAGGGGGATATTTGCAAGAAAATAAAACCCTAATTCAACTATTACAACCAAATTGAATTCATTGTACAAATAATAAATTGACAATTATTTAAATGGACAATTAAATATAAATATGCAAAGAAATGTTTTTGTATTTTATTTTATGTATGTAAAATAAATTATTTAATGTCCTAAAAATAGGGAAAATAAAAAGATTATTTTTATAAAGGGTGAAAAACCCTAATTTTTTTGGTTTAAGAAAATATATATATTATATTATTTATTTATGTACAAATATATAAAATAAAAATATAAACAAGAGTGTTAAAAAATTAAATGTGTGAGAAAAATATTATTTAAGTATATAAATAATAAGAATAAAAATATATAATATTTTTTGTATTATTTATGAATTTATTTTAAGAAAATAAAAGTATATATTATTTAATAACTATTTTTATGTCCAAAAAATAATAAAAATAATAAAATAAAATGTGAAAATTTAGGAAAATGTTTTTGGTGATTTTTTATATTTAGAAAAAAATAATAAAAGTCAGAAATGAAAATAGAAATGGAAAATATAAAAAAAAATCAATGGGCCAAGGGGGTGTAGAAAGTATACAGGGGGTGTCAAAAGCAAGGCAAGCAAGCCCAGCCCATTTTCCACTTCATCTCTAACCTCTGAACAAGAAAAACATGCGCCCTGTTTAAACTGCTAACTCATGCATTTGTGCTTAAAAACAAACACTTGCAACATGAAATTTATAGCTCTTGATCACACGATTCTAACCATATAAAAAACTTAATCTAACTCTCAAAGACCAGAGAGAATTTCATTGGCCCTAAATCTTGACCTAGTTTTTTCAGAAAGTTCAACTATCCAATACTCCTAGCTCAGTTAACATAAATAAATTCTATGCATATGTACAACTCAAGGGCAATGAGGACTACATTTTTTATTCACAAACCTAAGCCTAATGATTCCTAAATAGAGAGATAGAAGTTTGAAATTTACATGTTTCAGTCAAGCTTGAGTATGGCAATGCAGCAACTTTCAGTGAGGCCTGAGGTTCTTTTGAGCTTGCTTGGCTTGCTTTGAAATGGCTTGAATCTTCCTATAGAACTCAACCTGCAAACTCTGAATTTGAAAATGGTGAACTGTGTTAATGGATTTACAGTGACTTGGGAATGGTTGGGATAGCTTAGGTATATTGTATGGAGTGTGTTGGAACTGGTTTGGGACAAAACGCACGAGGCAATGTGAAGATGGAAGTGATTCTGCAGGGCCTGCCCTGTTTTTGCAAGAACTTGTGTTTTGGTGTTTTGGAGGGTTTGAGAACTTGCTAGCTCGTGTTTATAATCTTAGGCAATGTGTAAAACTTGTTTGAAATGAATACAACACTTGCTCTTATCAGATTCAAGAGTTGTTGACCTTTTGCACAGTTGCTTGGTTTTGAAGTAAAAGGTGATTTTGACAATGTTATGGCCTGTACAGGCTAGCTCCAAGCATGCACATAGTTGGTGTACCTTGCCTGATGTGATCGGTGGATCTGGAACTGACTGTTTAACGCTGGTTTCGCGAAATGTCACGGAAGCAAGAGTCGCCACCGTCTTTTATTTTCTCCAAATGGAAAGGACAAAAGCACAGAAAAATTCCTTATAGAGATTGCTCTCGGTTCGGGAGGTAGATTATAGAAAGGGAAGGTGTTAGCACCCTTTCTATCCATGGTTATCCATGGGCTCTTAGATACTTGCTCACTTGTGTTTTCAAAATGGTTTGTTTGCTTTTCAATCGTGGGTTTTAAAAAGTTTCTTTGAAAATTTCAATTCGACTCTTGTATCGGTCCTCAAGAGTGTTTGAAAAATTGCTTTCGAAAGCTTTTGAAAAGGTGTCGGTGTGAAAAGATTTTTGATTTGTTTTGAAATTAGAGCAAGTATCTAGAGCCGTCTACCTACCCTAAGGAATTCGTCTGTGTAAATGTCCTTTAAAGTAGTGTCATCCCACCATTGAGAGGTAGGTAGCACCACCGTTGGAGGTGTTCGGGTCAATTCGAAGGTTCGGGACATGGTGATCACCAGAGCAATAGGAAGATACCTTAGAAGCTACCCTCATGCCAGGTTCCCGGATCATGAGGACTTACTAAAACATCCTCTACTCGACGATCACCTTTCGAGGGGCAAGGCAACAGTGAAGCGTACCCTAGGGGTGGTGTGTTATTTGTGTGTCGTTTTCAGATATTTTGTCTTGTTCATGTCATGGGTGATCTACGCTTTTGTTTTTATTTTAACATTCATTCTTGCATGCAATTTATTAGCAGTTAAAAAGTTGCGAGAAATATAAAGTTCCTAAACTATTACAAAGGCGCGGGTCCACATCGCCAAATTAAATCCAGGACCCGATTTGACATAAAATAAAGTAAAGTGCGAGAAATATAAATATCGAATTTACATGGCTTTGGGAGAATTACATGAATATTATAAGAACGGAAATAAAAAATGCGAAGAGAATTAAAATCGAAAGCGAGGGCGTTGGACCCTTTTTAATGAAATTAAATCAAATTACGAAAATTAACTAAATTAAATGAGAAAGGAGATTGTTTTTTTTAGTTTTTGTATTTATGGATTTTTAACAAGAGAATTAAATGAAACTAAGAAATTAATTAACCCTAATTCTACCTATTTTTATTTATTAAGAAAAAGTATTAAAATTGAACCTAAAATTAAACCTAATTAATTAATGCAATTTTATTTACAAGAATAATATTTAATAAGTAATTATGGTGAGAGAAAAAGAAAAAAGAATAAAAAAAAATACTTAAAACCCTAATTCTACACTTTTTTTAATTTATTAAGAAAAATATTTGAATTAAACCTAAATTTAAAAAGCTAAATTAATTAATGAGATTTATTTACAAAAATAACATTTAAATAAAATATATTTTTATTTTTGTCTTTTCTGATTTTTTTGTTATTTTGGTGAAATTAATTTTTATTGAATTAAAAAAAAATTGAGTTAAAACAAATAATAAAGAAAAAATAGAATAAAGAAAAGAGAAAGAAATACAATACAAGGGGGGGTTCTGCCCCAATCAGGAGATGTTGTCCAGCAATTAAGCCCATTTGTTTCAAGGCCTTTTTGACTTTTGCTGGAAGCGTGTGTACGCGTTGACTGATGCCTATTATGCTCTTCAAATCTGGACCTTTGGATTGGGATCATGGGGTGCGTGGCATGCCTGGATTGTGAGCGTATGGTGGACGCTTGGATTGAAGCTGCACGGAAGCATGATTAGAAAAATAATATGGAATAAGGAAGGAGGACCTGGGATTCGAACCCAGGTCCCAGAGATTACCAACCCAACGCCTTGCCACTTGAACCACCTGAACGCTTTGTATATAATATAACCAACAAATAATATCAGTTAAAACGTGAGTTAGTGATATTTTTCCGCGCGAAATTCAAACGCGCTAATCATTGGCCTACACATCACCATCTTCTCCAATGGTTTGCTTTATCTGAAACAAAAAACAAATTGAATAGCGGGGGTTTTAAACCCCCACTAAATAACAAGCACAAAAATAGCGATTAGAAATCCCTTGATCATAAATTGATCGCGAGCTATGCCTTGAATTCGTCTGAAGCTCCTGGTTTTAATGGTCTAAGTCTCGTGTTCTGATTTTACCCTATGCCAGAATCCCCAATTCAAGGTTTCTGAAAACCTAGAAAGCTTCAATGGTGGATCCTCCAATTTTGCACGAAAACTCAATTAAAGTATATGGTTAGCTTTAGAATGAATCAATTAGTATAAATCCATAAAGAAAATGCAATGAGAATGCTTAAAAATTGAAACACGAATATGCATATTTTCATGAAAAGTGAAACATATTTCTACCAATTCTTTGTGTTAAAACTAGTGGCTTTGATCCAGGAATGTTCACTGATGCTTCAGGAATGTAATGGAGTCAATATTTTGCCTTGAAACTCCTTGAAATCGTGATTTCAGTTTTTGAAAATTTGGAAAAATGCCAACTTTGTTCTTCAGATGGGGCGCAGCTTCGAGGTTCTTTGGCATTAGGTTTGCATTAGTATATGTAAGGAATGAATTAGGGTTGAGTTTTGATCCAAAAAAATCCTTGCATTGATGGAATGAATATTTGATTTTCATGCATAATTCTTTCAAATCTTTTTCACATGTTTTTGATTTCAATCATGGCAAAACCTTCCAATTTTGGTTATGCACGAATCTTGAGCCTTTAAGGAGAGTTTATTCTGCACAAAAAGATTTAAAAACTTTGGTTTAGTATCTTTCCATATTTTATTTAATTTAAATGAATTAATTGTAATTAAAAATTCAAATAAATAAATAAAAATGATGAAGTAAATCCCCTTTGGGCCAAATGGTCGTGCATATGCTTTGGATGATGAATCTTGGAAGAAAATGAGGCCCATTAGCAATTTTAAGGCATTTGAAGCAAAGTTGACTTTTCAAAATACCAAAAAATTTCCCAACTTCCACAAGGCATATCTTGCTCAACTTTTAAGCTTTGATCATGTTCTTGGACATTTTGGAAAGGTCTTGAAGTCCTATAACCAATGCCTTTGGTCCCATGTCATTTTGATTTACCAATTTCAAGTTATGGCCTTTGACTTAAAGTCCCTTTTTGTTGACTTTTGAAAATGACCTATAATGTTGAAATTGATAACTTTTTGTGAGAGCATTTCTTGGACTTGAAGTATGAAGAGGAGTTGTAGGAAATGTCTTTCTCTTCAAAATGAGCTTTGGATGGAATTTTTCTGATAATCCATGTGGAAGTTATGCCTTGGTCAAGTTACAATTGACTTTTTCAACTGTCCAAATATGGAAACTTTTGCATCTTGAGACTTTTTGAGCCAAGCTTTGAAAATCATGATCAAGAATTGATCAAATGATGTTTGTGGCTTCAAAATAAGATGTTGACCAAAAATTTGAACTTTTGACTGTCAAATGACCATTTTGCCCCTGCAGTTGACTGTAGGGCAATTAGGGTTTTTGACTCTGCAATTTTGTGCTGTAAGTCTTGAAACTTGACATGAGGATACTTGACAATATTTGTAGGCATGTGGGACTTGATTGGACCCTTGAAAACTTCAATTTCTTTTCCAGAACCAAAACCCTAGTTTTTGACTGTTAGGAGGCCCTTGAACTGTGCAACCCTTGGGGAGATTTTGAAGTATGCTCTTGGCAAATCTTGAAGAATATGGGAGGGAAAATTTTGGGGTACAACAGTTGCCCCTGTTCAATCTTCTTAAACCTGAGGATGCAGATTGGCTGACGTGCCTTTCGTAATCCGAAGGTGGAAGATGATTGAACACTAGAGTGCCCAGAAATTTGCGCTCACATAGTAGTGTGATGATGGGAATGGGCTTATAGATGCCATTTGGAGATTGATGGATAGGATGATGGGCTTATAGATGCCATGCTGAGAGATGATGGATGGTGGATGGGCTTATAGATGCCATCTGGATGTCGATCGCGTAAGAGATTCCTTAGCGAGAACTTGCGTACCTGTAAAGAAAAATGATTACCTGACCTGTTACAGGAGCTGGTCTTCAAATTCTTTGTGTAGATGTGTCCTGTCTGGTTACAGGAGCTGGATCTGGAGCTTCGAACGGTAATGAATGAACCAGGGATGGTTACTACCTCAACAGGAACGCTGAGAGAACCTTGGGTGATTACTACCTCAACAGGAACGCTGAGAGAATCTTGGGCGACTTCTACCTCAACAGTATCGCTGAGAGAATCTTGGGCGACTTCTACCTCAACAGTAACGCTGAGAGAATCTTGGGCGACTTCTACCTCAACAGTAACGCTGAGAGAATCTTGGGCGACTTCTACCTCAACAGTAACGCTGAGAGAATCTTGGGCGACTTCTACCTCAACAGTAACGCTGAGAGAATCTTGGATATCTTCTACTGAGTCTTTATCAGGAAAATCTGTTAGGGGTCGATTTAGCTGGACTAGAGAAGGCCTTTGACTGGATAAGAAACAGAAAAATCTTAGGGTCGATTTAACTGAACCGGTCTAGGTCTTGAAATCTTCAACTGGTTAAGAAACAGGGAGATCTTAGGGTCGATCTGACTGAACCAGAGAAGGCCTTGAATATAGCTGAGAACTTAACTGGATCTTTCCTGAAAGGTAAAGGTCAGTCATATGCAATGCATGATATGGATCAAGCAATGATGTTCTCAACATAAATGAGATTTGTAAGATATGATGCATATATGCATGCTATAATGTATGGAAGTGCGATGTTTATGAATGTATCTTTTCGTCTTTAGGAAAATAAATCCTTGACGGGTGCCAGGAAGTCATTCCTGGGCTGATGTTGAAGAATAGTGCTTTGCTTCCGCTGGGGATGATAGTTGCAAGAATACCGGTAGGAGAAGATGACTCCGTTGGGGAACAAACTTGGCGAATGGATTACTCTGCGGGGAGAAAAGTACTCTAACGATCTTGCTGGGGAGCAATACTCTGTGGGAGAGAGGTACTTGCTGAAATGTTGATGGTAATTTCGCTGGGGATACCGTTGTTATGTTAATAGACTTCGCTGGGGATAAGAAGACTTCGCCGAGGACGATCTTCTCATGGCTTTTGGCTGAGGATAAACCAGTTATATCCTGGTAGGGAAATAACCTTGAATGAAGCCGGGGGATGCGTTCGTGCTCTGCGAGGATAAGCTTCCAGAATCTACTGGGGATGAGCTTACTGCTTGGGGAGATGGATTCCAACTTTCCTGGGGAAACTGGATTGGACTCTCCTGGGGAAGTTTTGAATTGTACCGGGGAGGTGACTCCATTGAACGTTTGATATACCGCCGGGGAACAATCTTTAGGCCAAGATTGCCGGGTATGCTTGTTAAGAATGCTCGTATCTCGTGCTGGGGAATGTTGAGATCTGCGGGGGATACCCAACTTCCTTAAGGCTGACTGTAGCTCTGCTTGGGGGAGTGCACTTGACCTGTCGGCTCACTCTCTGGGGGTTAAGATATACTGGTTGTGTTTTTCAGTTGAACCTACCTTGATACCTTAGTGGACAGAGCAATTAGATCGCTTAGACAACTCATTATTGCCCTTGTTTTTGAGGTGGGAGAGGAAGACCTGTGAGGTGCTGATAGTTGTTGATGGGCAAACCTTCTTCTGGTAGGCAGGTGACAGGATGACAGGACATAGTCGTACGCTTTAATCCCTAACTTTTGCCTGGACCGCCCTTTCGGGTTTTCAGTCCAACGGGATACCCATTTTTGCCCAAGCCGCCTTTTCAGGTTTTCGACTTGCCGGGTGTACAGATTTTTCATTTTCATCCCTTATTTTTGCCCGAACCCTTTTGGTTCGTCGGGAAGCCCTTATTTTTTCCTAGGTATGTCAACCTAGTGGGTCTTTGATTATGCGTAGTATTTTTTCGACTATGTCCACACTCTCAGGATGTAGGGAGTTGCCCCTGTCCGTAGCATTGTGTAGCCATATTACCAGAAGATGTCTGATCATGCAAGATTTGTTGCTGGAATTCGTGTCCAATGCCCCAAGTGATCCAGGTGGAGATTTGCCCCAAGCTATTTGGCCTTTGAGAGATTCTCTGAATCTTGATTGGACTGCCCCAGATAATGGACAGTGATCAGGCCATGCCCCTTTGATTGGAAGTGCTTCTGTTCATTAGGCATTCGTCGTGTGAATTTCTATGTTGTTCAAACAAAAAGTCATATGCAAACAAAGTTATGTTAAAATGCAAAGCTTATGTCTGTCTTGAAGTTTTTTGAAGATGCATTTTTTGTAAAAACAAGCATATGTTTTGTAAACTGTGATGTTAACTCGTTATTTACCGTAAGCCTTAAGGAGTCAGGATACCTTTTGTAACAGTATGCTTTCGAACTAACCCATGCTTCAGCTAGGACTTTTAAGGGTTATAACGTGGCCTGGTTCATGGTTTAAGAAACAAAGGATAAAGGCTCAAATTATTTGTACCCACCCGTTCTTCGTGATGTTCTTCAATCTTAAACTCAGCTGATCGTGCATTAGACCTTATTTGAGTTTTTTGTCCTGAAATTCCAATGATGGTTTGGACATTGACAGTTTATTTTGAAACAGGCAGTCATTTTTGTTGAGGGTTTGTATGCCCTCTTTCTTTTTGATTTCGCTATCCCTGTTTTTTTTTTGCCTGAACTGTTTCTTTTGTGATTACAGTCAGCGGGATGCCCCAATTTTGTAAGTCTTCTTCATAGGTATTTTGACCTATTGGGCTTCTTCCTTTTTTATTTTGAGAGATATAATGACTGCCTATCCTTGTGATTGTTCGGAATCATCATTGTCTTTCTTTGTTTTGTAAGGACCTCTTTTGGTGCCATTCGTTATGCACTTGGATCAACTGAGAGAACTACCCTGCCCCAGGTTATGATAAAGGGTTTTAATTTTCGAAAAGAAAAAACTCCTACTTCTTTGGCTCAAAGGGGTTGACGAGGAATTATCTTCCTTATAACTCCAGTGTTTAGGGATTGAAACAATGCCTGTACCTCATAAGCGGGGTCTGTTCAAAAGCATACTGTAGATTGCGGTATCGTTTTCGTCATCCTCCCTCAAGAGGCTTAGAATTATTAGTTGAGAGTTGACATCAAAAATGAAAGCAATTTTGAAAATAGCGAATGCGAATATATTGATTCAAAATAGACATAAGCGATGCATTAATGGAATAACAACGTTTAACATGAATAAATGTTTAAACAACCAAAGAACAACATAACTTGAACATTCGAATGAACAAAAGTTTTCTAGTCTCAGGGCTTGTCACTTCAAATGGTGAGCCTTGGAGGGATGGTAGAAAAACTCAGCCTGACCATCTTGCGTGAACTCCAATGCTCCTTCATCAATCAGGTCCTGGATCTTGTTTTTCAGAGCCCAACACTCATTGGTATCATGTCCTGGACTGGCAGAGTGGTAGGCACACCTTTTATTGGGATCATAGATAGGAGATGTTGTGTTGGGGTTCCGGGGATGAGCCCTTAATGTGATTAGATTCAACCTCAACAGGCGTTGTAAAGCTTGAAACAGCGACATGTTGAGCTGGGTGAATTGCCTCCTGGGCTTGTCTGGCTGAAGCTGGTGAGGTTGATGCTGAACTTGTGACACTGGAGCCATTTGAGGAGCTCTCCCCTTACCTCCTTGTCTCAAAGATGGTTGAATGATGACTGGCTCTTTACCCTTAGATGTTTGCCCCAGTCGGTTATTCTGAAGCAGTTGGTTGATGAGAACTCCGAGCTCTTCTTGTCTTTGAGCTAAACCTTGAATGGCAGTCCCCTGCCCCAGCATTTGGGCTTTTATTGCATCCATTTCAGCTTGCAAGTGTTTCAGCCGTTCGTCCTCAGCGCTGTTCCTGACCAAAGTCTCCATGAGAAGTGTCTTTAGCTCCTCCTGCCCCTTGGATAGATTCAGGAGGATTTCCCCGAACTGAGTCTCTTGAGCAAGAAGGTCCTGGTTATCTTGTTGGGAAGTCATTGCTGAAATAAACAGCGAGAAAGGTAAGTGACCTGCAACAAGGATACCTGTTATACTATGATGTGTATGTATGCATGCAATGTTTTCAAGGATCTCGCGGGGTAAACAAGAAAATTTGTTAGCATTTGGGTCCGGTAGCTTGATTGAAGGAACTGCATGTTGTTGAGAGTCCTTCTTCAAGTGTCAAGGCTCGCCATATCGAGTGGGTCATAGCCCCTGACTTTAGTCATCATGTCTGGTTTTGGTTTCCAAACAACCTTGGTTAGGGGAACCTTCTTCAAGAGTCAAAGCTCACCATATCAAGTGGGTCATAGCCCCTGACAACTTTGTCTAGAGGAAAATAAATCCCCTTTGCCCCTTGTTGGACAGTTGGTTCATCATGACCTGCATCACAAGCCCTTGAGATCCTTGAAATGGGTTAGTCTTCATGCAGGATATATGCAATGATATGATGTTATGCTATGCATGGGGTAATGTAAGTAACCCTGTTATGAGTCCCAATTAAGGACTGCAAACCAAAACCTGCAAGAAACTTAGTAAACCCTGTTATGAGTCCCAATTAAGGACTATAAACAAAACCTACAAGAAACTCAAGTGTCAGATAACAAGCATGCAAGTAGTCAAGTTGGAAGGCACACAAGTCACACAAGAGAAACCCTTAGAGTTCAGGCCAGCATGGGGTCTGGGTATTACCCTCTTGAAGTTGGTGGGCTCAACCTGTCCTATTAGAAGTAACCGGGTTCTAAGGGTCCCAATATCACGGGATTGCTTTCATTGTTCATCGTTTCGATTTAGCCACTGAACTGGCGACCGAAATATTCCAGGAAAGCAACCCTCAATTGAGTGTAGTATCGAGTATCAACCAACCTCGGACTGCACCAAAGTCAGTTATCTCACTACCCTAAAGAGGCCAAGATAGTTCAATTAAGGTTCCTAAGGTCTGTTGATGCTTCACGACACCACGCGGAGGCCCCGTACTCTCCTTGACTGAACTCAAGGGTTACCGGTACACACCAAAGTGCCACATCAACGTAGCAGACTGTTTCAACCATGTCGGTATACCCCGCACAGTTCCCTCACAGCCTTGTTGCTACTTTCTAAGAAGGTATCCCCTAGATCCGGGTTAGGATCTATAGAACTCCCAAGACAGTCCCACAATAATAAAGCAAGCAAATCAATACAATTGAAAACACAGTTATGAACTAACCCTAAGGTACACCTCACTTTATAAAGATATCCCCAACAGAGTCGCCAGTTCTGTGATCGGTGGATCTGGAACTGACTGTTTAACGTTGGTTTCGCGAAATGTCACGGAAGCAAGAGTCGCCACCGTCTTTTATTTTCTCCAAATGGAAAGGACAAAAGCACAGAAAAATTCCTTATAGAGATTGCTCTCGGTTCGGGAGGTAGATTATAGAAAGGGAAGGTGTTAGCACCCTTTCTATCCATGGTTATCCATGGGCTCTTAGATACTTGCTCACTTGTGTTTTCAAAATGGTTTGTTTGCTTTTCAATCGTGGGTTTTAAAAAGTTTCTTTGAAAATTTCAGTTCGACTCTTGTATCGGTCCTCAAGAGTGTTTGAAAAATTGCTTTCGAAAGCTTTTGAAAAGGTGTCGGTGTGAAAAGATTTTTGATTTGTTTTGAAATTAGAGCAAGTATCTAGAGTCGTCTACCTACCCTAAGGAATTCGTCTGTGTAAATGTCCTTTAAAGTAGTGTCATCCCACCATTGAGAGGTAGGTAGCACCACCGTTGGAGGTGTTCGGGTCAATTCGAAGGTTCGGGACATGGTGATCACCAGAGCAATAGGAAGATACCTTAGAAGCTACCCTCATGCCAGGTTCCCGGATCATGAGGACTTACTAAAACATCCTCTACTTGACGATCACCTTTCGAGGGGCAAGGCAACAGTGAAGCGTACCCTAGGGGTGGTGTGTGATTTGTGTGTCGTTTTCAGATATTTTGTCTTGTTCATGTCATGGGTGATCTACGCTTTTGTTTTTATTTTAACATTCATTCTTGCATGCAATTTATTAGCAGTTAAAAACTTGCGAGAAATATAAAGTTCCTAAACTATTACAAAGGCGCGGGTCCACATCGCCAAATTAAATCCAAGACCCGATTTGACATAAAATAAAGTAAAGTGCGAGAAATATAAATATCGAATTTACATGGCTTTGGGAGAATTACATGAATATTATAAGAACGGAAATAAAAAATGCGAAGAGAATTAAAATCGAAAGCGAGGGCGTTGGACCCTTTTTAATGAAATTAAATCAAATTACGAAATTAACTAAATTAAATGAGAAAGGAGATTGTTTTTTTTAGTTTTTGTATTTATGGATTTTTAACAAGAGAATTAAATGAAACTAAGAAATTAATTAACCCTAATTCTACCTATTTTTATTTATTAAGAAAAAATATTAAAATTGAACCTAAAATTAAACCTAATTAATTAATGCAATTTTATTTACAAGAATAATATTTAATAAGTAATTATGGTGAGAGAAAAAGAAAAAAGAATAAAAAAAATACTTAAAACCCTAATTCTACACTTTTTTTAATTTATTAAGAAAAATATTTGAATTAAACCTAAATTTAAAAAGCTAAATTAATTAATGAGATTTATTTACAAAAATAACATTTAAATAAAATATATTTTTATTTTTGTCTTTTCTGATTTTTTTGTTATTTTGGTGAAATTAATTTTTATTGAATTAAAAAAAAATTGAGTTAAAACAAATAATAAAGAAAAAATAGAATAAAGAAAAGAGAAAGAAATACAATACAAGGGGGGGTTCTGCCCCAATCAGGAGATGTTGTCCAGCAATTAAGCCCATTTGTTTCAAGGCCTTTTTGACTTTTGCTGGAAGCGTGTGTACGCGTTGACTGATGCCTATTATGCTCTTCAAATCTGGACCTTTGGATTGGGATCATGGGGTGCGTGGCATGCCTGGATTGTGAGCGTATGGTGGACGCTTGGATTGAAGCTGCACGGAAGCATGATTAGAAAAATAATATGGAATAAGGAAGGAGGACCTGGGATTCGAACCCAGGTCCCAGAGATTACCAACCCAACGCCTTGCCACTTGAACCACCTGAACGCTTTGTATATAATATAACCAACAAATAATATCAGTTAAAACGTGAGTTAGTGATATTTTTCCGCGCGAAATTCAAACGCGCTAATCATTGGCCTACACATCACCATCTTCTCCAATGGTTTGCTGTATCTGAAACAAAAAACAAATTGAATAGCGGGGGTTTTAAACCCCCACTAAATAACAAGCACAAAAATAGCGATTAGAAATCCCTTGATCATAAATTGATCGCGAGCTATGCCTTGAATTCGTCTGAAGCTCCTGGTTTTAATGGTCTAAGTCTCGTGTTCTGATTTTACCCTATGCCAGAATCCCCAATTCAAGGTTTCTGAAAACCTAGAAAGCTTCAATGGTGGATCCTCCAATTTTGCACGAAAACTCAATTAAAGTATATGGTTAGCTTTAGAATGAATCAATTAGTATAAATCCATAAAGAAAATGCAATGAGAATGCTTAAAAATTGAAACACGAATATGCATATTTTCATGAAAAGTGAAACATATTTCTACCAATTCTTTGTGTTAAAACTAGTGGCTTTGATCCAGGAATGTTCACTGATGCTTCAGGAATGTAATGGAGTCAATATTTTGCCTTGAAACTCCTTGAAATCGTGATTTCAGTTTTTGAAAATTTGGAAAAAATGCCAACTTTGTTCTTCAGATGGGGCGCAGCTTCGAGGTTCCTTGGCATTAGGTTTGCATTAGTATATGTAAGGAATGAATTAGGGTTGAGTTTTGATCCAAAAAAATCCTTGCATTGATGGAATGAATATTTGATTTTCATGCATAATTCTTTCAAATCTTTTTCACATGTTTTTGATTTCAATCATGGCAAAACCTTCCAATTTTGGTTATGCACGAATCTTGAGCCTTTAAGGAGAGTTTATTCTGCACAAAAAGATTTAAAAACTTTGGTTTAGTATCTTTCCATATTTTATTTAATTTAAATGAATTAATTGTAATTAAAAATTCAAATAAATAAATAAAAATGATGAAATAAATCCCCTTTGGGCCAAATGGTCGTGCATATGCTTTGGATGATGAATCTTGGAAGAAAATGAGGCCCATTAGCAATTTTAAGGCATTTGAAGCAAAGTTGACTTTTCAAAATACCAAAAAAATTCCCAACTTCCACAAGGCATATCTTGCTCAACTTTTAGGCTTTGATCATGTTCTTGGACATTTTGGAAAGGTCTTGAAGTCCTATAACCAATGCCTTTGGTCCCATGTCATTTTGATTTACCAATTTCAAGTTATGGCCTTTGACTTAAAGTCCCTTTTTGTTGACTTTTGAAAATGACCTATAATGTTAAAATTGATAACTTTTTGTGAGAGCATTTATTGGACTTGAAGTATGAATAGGAGTTGTAGGAAATGTCTTTCTCTTCAAAATGAGCTTTGGATGGAATTTTTCTGATAATCCATGTGGAAGTTATGCCTTGGTCAAGTTACAGTTGACTTTTTCAACTGTCCAAATATGGAAACTTTTGCATCTTGAGACTTTTTGAGCCAAGCTTTGAAAATCATGATCAAGAATTGATCAAATGATGTTTGTGGCTTCAAAATAAGATGTTGACCAAAAATTTGAACTTTTGACTGTCAAATGACCATTTTTCCCCTACAGTTGACTGTAGGGCAATTAGGGTTTTTGACTGTGCAATTTTGTGCTGTAAGTCTTGAAACTTGACATGAGGATACTTGACAATATTTGTAGGCATGTGGGACTTGATTGGACCCTTGAAAACTTCAATTTCTTTGCCAAAACCAAAACCCTAGTTTTTGACTGTTAGGAGGCCCTTGAACTGTGCAACCCTTGGGGAGATTTTGAAGTATGCTCTTGGCAAATCTTGAAGAATATGGGAGGGAAAATTTTGGGGTACAACACCTGATATTAGGGAACTTTGTTTGCATCAAAAGGCTTGGTCCAATGCTCAAGAGAAACAAATTTGCAAAAGGTGTGCTTTATGTAAATGGCATTGTTAACTTTTTGCCAAAAATAGATTAAACCTTTGTGTAATCTTCTAAAGCTCAGAACAAAACCTTAATCCAATGTGTTTGCATTCAATTTTTGAGTGTGGAAGGGTTTAAGAACCTGTAAACCAAGTACAAGCATGGTTGGACAGAATTTTCAACTTGTAGCATGGTGTAAAATGCCTTGGCCAAAAGTGATGATTTCCCATTTTCAAACCTTCGATTCTCCCTAACCACAAATGATTTTGGAGAGTTATTAGACATTTTGGAAAGCTTGTAACATGCTCTACAATCCATATTTGAAATGCATTTTTATATTCCACTTGGAACTATGTTAAAAATCACCATGAAGATAGGTCTAAATCCTGCCTAAACTAGGGCAAAATTTCACTAAGTTAAAAGTTTCATGGACCCTTGTTCATAAAATAATAACTTGAGATCCAAGCATCTTTTGGGAAAACTTTGTGAATAAAATTTTTAGATTTTGTGGAAGACTACAACTTTCATGTTAGAAGTTTTGTTTGAATCCAATTTCATCATGGTGAAAAAGTTGGGAAAAGTTGGGGGAAAAATAAGAAATTTTCATAACTTAGAAAATTTCTAAGTTATGAAAATTTTCCATTTCAAACCCTAATTTTCGAAATTAGGTTTCTTGGTGAAAAAGTTTCATATTTTGACATATCTTGATGAAAAATGACCCTTGGCACTTGATTTTGACCAAAAAGTCAAAGTTTGACTTTTTAGTGTACAGTTGATTTTTGATAAGTTGACTGGAAAATTCATCTATCAATCCAATGCTTTTGAGATTTTTTGAACCTTGTGATTAGGTAAATATGATTCCATTGATTCCTTGAATCCATGCTTGAACCCAATTTGCCATTGGCTAGGTTAAAAATCATAAATTGCCCTTCTGCAGTCAAAACCCTAAAAATGACCATTTTGCCCTTTTGAAGATCTGATCAAATTTCTTGAAGAGTTGTGGTCCAAAATTGATAAAATGGTTCATATGAGCCTATAATGTTGATGGGGATAAAAAATTATGAGGTTTTACTGTAAATTGGTCACAATTGACTTTTTCCCCAATACAACTGATTTTTAGGTCAACCGTCCAATTGATTGGGCAAAAATTTGATTCAAGGCTTGAAACTTGGTATGGGCAATCTTATAAGTCCAACATGAAGTATGAAAGTCACATGAGGCATTGGAAGTCCAAAAATCCTTGTGCAAACTCAAACCCTAATTTCAGGTCAACAGTGCAAGAAGATGTCTTGAGCTGAGCAAACCCTAATTCTGATCTTGAGTCCAAGAGTATTGTGGGGAAAATCTTGACAAAATGAGAGGGAAAATTTTGGGGTACAACAATTTTTGTGGTGGGTTTTGAAAGTATTTTTGAAAAACGCCTTTGTTTAAGCAAACTTTGTAATGATTCTCGTCTCTATAAGAATGCATACAAATTGTTGGACTTTTGAAAATATTTCATGTTTTTGAAAGTGTTTGGTGTGTTTGAAAATATTTTTGTTTTTGAATATGGATTGTGAGCAAGCCAATAAGAACGTTATACCTACTCGAAAGTCTTTTGTTCAGTTCTCTCTTCCTTTGACATTGCTATCTTACCGTTGATTGGTAAGAAGCCCTACCATTGGATATGAAGGGACATGTGTGGGTCATCGTATAGTCATAAAATGAAATGTTGTGAGATATCTTAGAATTTCTCTTAAGGGACTAAAACCATTTGTAAGGCAACATTCGTAGCGTCATCGAGGGACTATGAACTTGTATTTTTGACTGTTTTTGCTAAGATGTCTCACATGCATATCATGACCATTTTTCTTAAGGCAATAAAGTGGAGTTAAACTCTAGAGGTACAAGTGTGCAAGTGTTTTGATTTCATGCATGTGTTTTGTCTTGAATTGGGGTCTTCTAGTTTTTATTTTATCTTTCCATACAAACCCTAATTACTAACTGTATATGAAAGTGATAAATTGCGGGAAATAAATATCATACGCTATTACATTATTTGGGGATGGGGGATACAAATTTACAAGTGGGGATTTGAAGAAATTAAATCCTAATTATCTATTACAACCATATTGAATTTGAATAAATGTACAAGAATGAATAAATGTACAAGGAAATAAATGTGATGTATAAATGAAGAGAATTTTTTTTTTTTTGGACTTTTGTTTAAGAGAAATGGTTTTAACCTAATTAACTAAAAGAAAATAGTTAATTAAAATAAGTAAAATTAAACCTAAAATTAATCAAGAAAGCATTTTTTTAGGGTTTTTTAGAAGAGGCTTTAAATGTTAATTTTAATTTTAAAAAAAAACACAAATTAAATTCTAGATTAATTAAGAAAAACTAAATGAATTTAATTAAGAAAATATATTTTTTAGTTTAGAAAGAAAAATAAATATATATCTATGTAGTATAAATAATAAATAAAATGTTTTTTGTCTTTTTTTATTACTAAAAATAATATTTATAATAATATTAATAATAATAATATTTAAAGAAAAGAATATAAGAAAATAAACTAAAATAAAGAAATAAAGTCAGGGGTGAAAAAACATAATGTGGTGTTTTTTGTGTGAAAACACTTTTTTGGTTAAGCCTAGCCCAATATATATTTTTGTAGTCAGAAAATAAAGAAAATAAAAAGAGTTAATGGGTTGCATAGTTAAAACATGAATGAGGGTATGGCTGAGAAAAATAGTCCAAAGCCCAACAATAGACACTACGCCAAAAAGGGCTTTTAACAGTGCATAATAGACAACGCTTTTATACAAAAGCACTGCTATAAGTGAAATTAAAAAAACACGAAAACTGTATACAATAATAAATAAAAGCGCTGCTAAAATGTTACCTTAGACAACGCTTTTAAAAAGCGCTGCTAAAGTGTTACTTTAGAAAGCACTTTATCAAAAGCGCTGGTAAAGACCACTTTATACAACGCTTTTCAAAAGCGCTGTCTAAAGTCATATAAATTTTATAAAAAAAATCTCAAAAGCGCTGCTAAAGGACCACATTAGCCAACGCTTTTCAAAGGTGCTGCTAAAGGCCCATATTAGCCAGCGCTTTTCTCAAAAGTGCTGTCTAAAGTCAAATAATTAAAAATTAAAAATTAGAATCAATATTGTTTCTCTTTTCACAGATCGAATTCCCTCTTCACGCGAAACCCTTTTCGACCTCTCAATCTCTCTCCACCGTTGTCCGCCGTCCTCCGATGTCTCTCTCTACAAAACGAGGCTCTCTCTCCACCGCTGACCACCGTCATCCACCGTCACTTTCAAGGTACTCTTATCTCTTTCTCTTCTCTCTTTCTCTCTGCGAAACCGTTGGTTTTATGTTCTAATTCATTTTTCCAGAAAAATATAGTTTGATGATTCAAAATGGCAGGATCTATTTCTATTTCTCATGACCGGAAAATATTAACATCAAATTCAATATTACTGATTCTTGTTTTTTATAGGATTTCAAGTGTGGTTGTGTGTGTGTTAGTCTTTAGTTATTACTCTGTAGTGTTATCGTTTATTCTTATAATATTTTTGCGTAACTGAAATAACGCCTGTTATGTTCAGTATGTCTGTTCCGTTCCAATATTTTGAACGACACTTAGTAGTAAAACAATGGATAACAATTAGAACTTTGGTTTGGTCTGTTCCATTATGATGAATTATTCTGTTATATAGTTGTTGTGTGAATATGGTTTACAGTCCTATTTAAGATTTCAATGTTTGACAATACAATGAATGTAGATTATCTGTCATAAATGGCCTATATAAGTTTGAGGATGAAGAAGAATCCTGCAAAACATTCTTATAGGATCATTTTCTGAGTTTCTGTTATGAGCTTTGGAAATTTAAACATGTTATTGCATGGTAACAAGAAATAGTGGTGTGAAATTGCTTTGGATTTAATGATGTGTTGTTTTGCTTCTGTTACCTAGTGGTTGTGATTTTAGGCAGGACCACATGGGAAGTTATGTCTGGTTGAAAACCTAATTTCTGTGGGTATTAACCATTGTTGCTATGGTTATTTAACTAGTGTTGAAGCATGCATTAGCAGCAACTTATTTGACTAGTGTAATATAGTTACAAGTAAATCAACAAACTTGTGTTAGTTTAGAGTTACTGTTGGTTATAATATCTTAGACGATAATTGAAGTTGAGCTAGAAAAATCTGCACATATATAACAATGTAACAGCTACCTCATTTATCCTTGAGTTGAGCACAATAGGCTTCTCATTGATGCAAGAGGTTTGGCATATTGACATGAAATTCAGGAGTACAAATTAAGTGTGTCATCAAATAGAAAAAAATTCTAACTGTATTATTTTTACAAAAAGAAACTTGTTTTTTTCATTAAAAGCAAATTCCACCACACTTATTAGTATGTACTCTAACTGTGGGAATAATTTGCAGACATTGCGCTTTATTGAGATACCTGAAAAGAATTCAGCAATATTAATTCTTGTATATTATACATAACCGTCTTTGGAGATTGATTGGTTCTCATGGATGCAACAATATTAATCCTTTCATTGAATTCACATCAAATTGTCAAATCCTAACAAATAAGAGAATTTTTCAAGTCTTTTTTAGTAATGGTAATGTTATAGGCTCTGTTCTTATTGTATTATATTTTGTAAGAATTTGTGTGTTTCAATAACTCAAACTTAAACTCAAACTTAATACACAACCCCTTGCAAAAATTACTCTGCAATGAAATTTGAGATAGACACAATGTTCTATTGAATTGAGGGGTCTCTTTTTAGGGCCAATATTTTCTTCCATGCCCAAAGACATTATTTTCTTCTGTCTTGTAAGTCTTTGATTAGATGGTTCAAATATTCAGGGCCTGCTACTAACCTTTTATTGGATATTATTAGGTTTATCGATTCTCTTTTATGCTCAACTCATAATTTTTTCAAGGGGTTTATCCTTTTTCTTATATATATACTAGTTTTTCTTTTGAAAGATATTTTGTCGTCGTACTAAATGTAGTTTTCCTCTTCTTGGTAATGAAACCTTTTTTCATAGAATTATTATTCATATTCATACTTTGTCTTTATGTATAAGTAGCTTTTACTGGATAAAGACTTGGGAATTTACAGTTCAATTTTCTAGTTCATCCTGTTACAATGCTAGTGAAACTCTTGGTGAATCTTTCACTAAATCTGTAAATTTTAGTGCATCTATAATTTCTCAAGCTTTGTTTTACTTATGTTAGACTTTATTGTTTTAGTTATAATTTTGCTATTGTTTTTTATTAAATAGATGATAGAGAATGTAGAGCATACAAGTCTTACAACTTCAACTAGTACTCATGATGAAACTATATTTCCACCACATCCCAAAGAAAAAAAATCGTCAATTGTGGTCTTTTTGGTTTGCCTCTGTTTATGTTAATGTTTGTGTTTGTCATTTTATATATATTCAAATTATTATGGAATTTTATATTGGGTTTATGTTTATGTTTATTACAAGTTAGATGGCTACTAACAAGGATCACCCACATGATGATTCTAGGCATGATGGAGATGAGCCCGTTAATAAAACGGAAATGGAAATTGGACGAGGAATAACAATTATGAAGAGAATCATTCGAGATAGAGATTGAGGCATAAATTATGATGTGAATTGGAGTCAATAAGGCCAACTAATTGAGCCTAACGATTCAACGTTGACGAGTTATCTTGGTTCGGTGGTAAGGAGAGAAATTCCAATTACTTGTGAAGATTGGAGAACAAAAGTGTTGAACGACGCTAAAAATAAAATATGGTGTGAGATACAGGTACCATATGTGATGTTATTTGTTTTTAATGACGATTATGTCTTTAAATTACTTATACTAATGCACTTTGTGTATGATTTTCGTAGAGGTCATTCAACATTGATGATACCAGGAGAGATTATATACTCAAATTGGCCAAAACATTACATAGAGGGTTTAGAGCTTTTTATCAAACAAGTTTCTTAGGGATGCGGATAAAGATTTTCTTCATGCAGAGCTTCCAAATAAATATGCAGATTTGATTACACCTGAAGAATGGGAAACTTTTAAATCCAAAAGAAAAACCGAGAAATTTGAGAGTTTAAATATCGTAAATCGACAATGAGCATCAAGTCCCGCGTATCCATACAGAAAAGGGCGTATGGGATATGAACGCTTACAACAATCTATTGTAAGTATCTATAAATTGCAAAGTATCTATAATATATGCACGCTTATATTTGTGTAACGCGGTGGGAGAACTGACTTGGGAGTTTTACGTTTGATTGCAATTGTTGCGGATAGCAAGAGTCGCTACCGACTTTTCTTTTACCCAAAAGGAAAGGTTGAAAATAATAGGAAAGACCTTTCGAGATTATTTTCTTGAGTTCGGGGGGTAGGTTATGAAAAGGGAAGGTATTAGCACCCTTTTCATCCGTAGTTATCTACGGGCTCTTAGTTGCTTGCTAGATCACTTGATTTTGTTTGAAAATGTGTTTGCGATGTGGGTTTTGAAAGTATTTTGAAAAGGAGTGCATTTGTAATGGTTCTCGTCTCTATAAGAACGCGTACAAAGTGTTTTATCTTTTGAAAATGTTTCAAAGTGAAGTGTTGGTGTATAAAATATTTTGTTGTGAGCAAGCGAGAAACTAGGAGTAACCTACCTACTCAAAAGGTCTTAGACGTTCTTTTCCTCCTCCTTTAAATGTTGTTATCTCACCATTGTTTTAGCAAGGAACCCTGTGATACGGTGGGAGAACTGACTAGTGTTTTGCGTTCGCATTCGCACTTGTGCGGTTGAGCAAGAGTCGCCACCGACTTTTTATTTTATCCTAAAGGAAAGGTTAAAAAAGCACAGCAAAAACCTTTTGAGATATTTCGTGGGTTCGGGGGGTAGATTATGAAAAGGGAAGGTATTAGCACCCTTTTCATCCATGGTTATCCATGGGCTCTTAGGTACTTGCTTAGATCAATCTTGCCTTGGTTTTCAATTGTATGAAATAACCCAGAGCTCTGAAAATCAGTAAAAATCCTAATTTTGCTTGGCTGTCAAGAAAAGTCCGTTTGTCCGATTCTTGAGCCAGTTTGAAAAGTCAGGAAATGCCTGAAGCTGAGATTTCTTGGGGAAAAATGCGAGGGCAAATTTTGGGGTACAACAGTTGCCCCTGTTCAATCTTCTTTGACCTGAAGAGTTAGATTGGCAAGTTTTCCTTTCGCGACTTGAAGGTAAAAGGAGATTGGACACTAATGTGCCCAGAAAATTTGCGCTCGGCGATCTGATGGTAAATGTGAATGGGCTTAAAGATGCCATTTGGTGATGGGCTTAAAGATGCCACCTGGTGCGAGAGAATTTTGTCGGGGGATGGGCTTAGGGATGCCATCTGAGAATGGGCTTACAAATGCCATTCGACGACTGCTGGTAGGAGAATGGGCTTACAGATGCCATCTGGACATGTTGAACTGTATGTCAATGGTGAGTGGACAAGTGTCAGAATGGCATCCCTGTTTTGGAACATCTCTGAATTGGAGTCCGGACAAGCAACAGATTGACGTCTATATCTGGAGAATCTGTAAACTATCTGGGTTTGAACAAGCAATAGAGCAGTATCCGTTGTTGGGACATGTCCGTAAACTATTTTCAAAAAATTGTGAAGAGTCTGAATCAGTCGGTAGATTGACATCCGTTGTAGGGAAGAATCCGTAAACTGTCTTCAAAAGTTAAGAAGAGTCTGAATCAGTTGGTAGATTGACATCCGTTGTAGGGAAGAATCCGTAAACTGTCTTCAAAAGTTGAGAAGAGTCTGAACAAATCGGTAGATTGACATCCGTTGTAAGGGAGAATCCGTAAACTTGTTTCAGAAGTTGAGAAGTTGAAGAGGAAACGGTGTAAGGTTTCTGCTGATGCGTCTGAATGAATCTGGAATAAGTATCAGAATGTTGCCGCGTCCGGGTCACATCTGAACTATTTCTGGATGAATCTCGGGAGATGATCTGTGTCTGTCGACTGATCTTTCCTGAAAAGGCAAAGGGTTAGTTGTATGCAATGTTATGATGCAATGCGTGACATCAATATTTATGAATGAATGCGATGAATGCGCATGTAAGCTGATGAGCTAATCTTGCCAAGGATACACGAATCCGAGATGGCTAAAGATAAAAGCGTCTTGATTGCTGCCGGGGAAAATAAATCCTTGGCTGTCGCTGGGGAAGAGAATTCCTGATGACCTCTACTGGGGGGTTCCAAACTAGCAGACTCATGCCGGGGAGACCAGATTGAGAATCTTCGGCTTGATGGGAAATAACTCTGGAGACTTCAATGGGGAACTCAAGATTTGCCTTTCCAGAACCCTGTGGGGAGGAGGTTCAATGGTCTGGCTCCGCTGGGGATACTGAACTTTAAACTTTGAGGGGAATTGAACTCCGGAGGATTCCCTGGCTGGAGATTTTGATGAACTCCGCTGGGGATAGGGAGAATCTTCTGATTGCTGTTTGGTCTGGGATAAGTTACTGAATGTCGCCATCGCTGGGTCACATCTCGAGCTATATCTAGAGGCAACTCTGAATAAGTTATAGAATGTCGCCATGTCTGGGTCACATCTTGAACTATATCTGGAATGAGTTGCAGAATGTCGCCAAATCTTGGGTCACATCTGAACTATATCTGAAAGTCTGAATGAGTTATAGAATGTCGCCATGTCTGGGTCACATCTTGAACTATATCTGGAATGAAATTCTGAATGAGTTGCAGAATATCGCCAAATCTTGGGTCACATCTGAACTATATCTGAAAGTCTGAATGAGTTATAGAATGTCGCCATGTCTGGGTCACATCTTGAACTATATCTGAAAGTCTGAATGAGTTATAGAATGTCGCCATGTCTGGGTCACATCTTGAACTATATCTGGAATGAAATTCTGAATGAGTTGCAGAATATCGCCAAATCTTGGGTCACATCTGAACTATATCTGAAAGTCTGAATGAGTTATAGAATGTCGCCATGTCTGGGTCATATCTTGAACTATATCTGGAATGAAATTCTGAATGAGTTGCAGAATATCGCCAAATCTTGGGTCACATCTGAACTATATCTGAAAGTCTGAATGAGTTATAGAATGTCGCCATGTCTGGGTCACATCTTGAACTATATCTGAAAGTCTGAATGAGTTATAGAATGTCGCCATGTCTGGGTCACATCTTGAACTATATCTGGAATGAAATTCTGAATGAGTTGCAGAATGTCGCCAAATCTTGGGTCACATCTGAACTATATCTGAAAGTCTGAATGAGTTATAGAATGTCGCCATGTCTGGGTCACATCTTGAACTATATCTGGAATAAAATTCTGAATGAGTTGCAGAATATCGCCAAATCTTGGGTCACATCTGAACTATATTTGAAAGTCTGAATGAGTTATAGAATGTCGCCATGTCTGGGTCACATCTTGAACTATATCTGAAAGTCTGAATGAGTTATAGAATGTCGCCATGTCTGGGTCACATCTTGAACTATATCTGGAATGAAATTCTGAATGAGTTGCAGAATATCGCCAAATCTTGGGTCACATCTGAACTATATCTGAAAGTCTGAATGAGTTATAGAATGTCGCCATGTCTGGGTCACATCTTGAACTATATCTTGATTTTGAGGTGATAAGGAAATTGTTGAACACTTTTGACATTCGAATGCCCCAAGTGGTGATGAAGGAGTCTTGAATCAGATTACTCTGCATATTGAGAGATTTCTTGAAATCTTGACTGAACTGCCCCAGGTTAACTGGACTTTGAAAGATCTGTTGGACCTTGACTGGGCTGCCCCAGGTTAACTGAATTGTGACATGCCATGCCCCTTGTTGATAGGGGATTTGATGGAAGTGTTATCCTCTTGAAGTGATTTTGACTTACTGAGAGAGTTTTTGTTCCTCCGAACATTCGCTGCATGAGTTTCTTCGCTGTCAAACAAAAAAGCCAAATGCAGACAGTGATATTCAAGCAATGCAAAGTTTATGTTTGTCTCGAAGTTTTGAAAAATGCGTTTTTTAGCAGAAAACTTTCCATAAGACAAGTTAACACAAGATTTGGAGTAAGCCCTACAGGAGTCAGGATACCTTTTGTAGCAGTATGCTTTCGAACTAACCCATGCTTCAATTAGGACTTTTGAAGGGTTGTAACGTGGCCTGGTTCACGGTTTTAAGAAACAAAGGATAAAGGCTCAAAGTATATTTGTACCCACCCACTCTTCGTGATGTTCTCCAATCTAAGCTCAGTTAATTGTGCGCCGCACTCTGTTTTGAGTTTGGGACGATTTTTGGGCGATGGTTCACCAGTTGAATTTGGGGAGACAGTCATCATCTCCTTTTTTCTTTTTCAACACTTTTCATGTTGTTGAGGATTTTGTAATGACCTCACTATTTTGATTTTGATTTGTTATCCCTGACTTTCTTAAGCCTCCTTTATAGGTTTTGGCTCAGTGGGCTTTTCTCTTTTGAGGGATTGACTGTCTACTTGATAGAGAACCACCCTTGTCTTTTGATTCCAAAGGAATGCTTTTTTTTTTTTGACGTTGTTCGTTGTATTACGAACTGAGAGTTTGCGACTTCATTGCGCGTTTTCTCTTGAATTAACTGAGATACTACCCTGCCCCGGGTTTATATCAAAGGTTTTGATCGTTTAGAACAAGAAACTCCTACTTCTTTGGCTCGAAGGGGTTGACTAGGGATTAACTTCCTTATAACTCCAGTGTTTGGGAATTGAAAGAAATGCCTGTACATCATCAGCGAGGTCTGTTCAAAAGCATACTGTATAAGATCACGGTATTGTTTCGTCATCCTCCCTCTAAAGGCTTGCAGCTTTTTACCAAGAGTCAAATATCATAAAGAAAAGCATAAGAGTAGTGAAACGAATGGATGAATTCAAGACAAACATATGCAATGCATTAATGAAAACAGAGTTTAACATCAACAGATAATTGTTTGACAACAAAAGAAATTACAACTTTGAGAATTCAGAATGAAACAAACACAATCTCAATGATTTGGCATAGGAGGAGTGATCATGCTGGAGTCTCTGGGGAACCAAACTCAATCTCCTTGGCATCGATCATGTCCTGGATCTTGTTCTTCAGAGGCCAACAGTTGTTGGTATCATGCCCCGGGCTATCAGAGTGGTATTCACATCTTTCATTGGGGTGATAGGTAGGAGCAGAAGTATTTGGGTTCCGGAGAGGAGCCCTCAAAGTAATCATACCCCTCTTCAACAAGTGTTGCAGTGTCTGAGACAGTGACATGTTGATCTCGGTGAACTGCCTCTTAGGTGCGACCTCCTTATGCTGATGCCCCTGTCTTTGTTGAGCAGGTACAGGATTGGGGATCAGGATTGCCCCTACATGTTGGTCATGACGACCCTTTTGACTGTTCGCAGCAATGGACTCTTTCTTCCTGTTGTAGGGAATTATCTGAGTATCGGAGGTTGTGGCTCCCTGGATCTTTCCATTCTTGATGCCAGCCTCGACCCTCTCGCCAGTCAGTATTAGCTCGGTGAACCCAGCTGAGGAGCTTCCAATTAAGTGCTTGAAGAAAGGCCCTGTCAAAGTTCCCATGAAGATGTCGATCAACTCTCTGTCAGTTAAAGGAGGTTGCACCCTACCAGCCAAATCTCTCCACTTTTGGGCATATCCCTTGAAATTCTCGTCGGAACCCATGGTCATGTTTTGCAACTGCACACGAGTTGGTGCAAGATCAGCATTGTACTGGTACTGTTCGTAAAAAGCCCTGGCTAGATCTTCCCAGGTGTGGATGCGAGAACTCTCCAATTGATAGAACCACTCGAGTTGAGCCTCTACCAAACTTTCTTGGAAGAAATGGATCCAGAGTCTCTTCTCAGCTGTGTATGGTTGAATCTTGCGGACATAAGACTTCAGATGCATCTTAGGGCAAGAGACACCATCGTACAGAGCAAAGGTAGGGACTCTGAATTTTGGAGGGATGACCAATCCAGGAACCAACCCCATGTCTCCTAAATCCAAGCCAGGTATTTGTTGGATCTCCATAGCATTGAGGCGATCCTCCAACTCTTTGTACTTGTCATCAGTGAGAGGATATTGTTCTTCGGAGTAATCAGCTTCCTCTTCATCAATCTCTACATTGTGGTTTTCCTCAAGACTAACCACTGTGTCGGATGGAGTTGCAAGGTCTTGGGTCTTAGGCCTTCTCCTCAGGTTCAGGATGCGGGCTGCCTTCTTGGACTTCTTCTTCTTGTCTTTGAGAAGGAGAGCTGTCAGATCCTCTTGCCCCTTACCCATAGCCAGCAGCATTTGTTGGAATTGAGCATTTTGAGCCTGGAGCTCTTTCACCGTTTGCTCCATATCCATCTTACTGAAATAAACAGTAGGAAGAATAAGGAGACCTGTAGGGGAGAAACCTGTTATGCAATGATATGTGTGATATATATGCAATGTTTTCAAGGATCTCTTGGGGTAAACACAAGAAAGTGTTAGAGGTTGAACTCTGTTCTTGGATTGGAGAACTTTGTATCGGTGGATGTATTTCCACGAGAATCAAGCTCACCATGTCGAGTGGGTCATAGCCACTGATTCAGGTTGTTGCACTTGATCTTTGATTGGATAACTTTGTATCGGCGGATGTCTCTCCACTAGAATCGAGCTCACCATGTCGAGTGGGTCATAGCCACTGATTCAAGTTGTTGCACTTGAACTTTGACTGGATTGGTTAGAGGAGAGACCTCTTGCCCCTTGATAGATGTCTGGCTCAACGTAACCCTGCATCAAAAGAACCCTCGAGATCCTTGAAATGGTTATTGAAAATGCTAAAATGCTATGGTATGATGTCATGATGTTATGTACATGTATGCACAAGTAAGTGAGTGTATATACAGGCAAACATATTCACACAAAGCACACAAGACCTTAAGTTTAGGCTTGCATGAGGTCTGGGTATTACCCTCTTTCAGTTTGTTGGTTAGAACCTGTCCTATCAAAAGTAACCGGGTTCTAAAGGTCCCAATATCACTGGATTGCTTTCATTGTTCATCGTTTCGATTTAGCCACTGAACTGGCGACCGAAATATTCCAGGAAAGCAACCCTCAATTGAGTGTAGTATCGAGTATCAACCAACCTCGGACTGCACCGAAGTCAGTTATCTCACTACCCTAAAAAGGCTAAGATGGTCAATTAAGGTTCTAAGGTCAGTTGATGCTTCGCGACACCACGCGGCGGCCCCGTACTCTCCTTGACTGAACTCAAGGGTTACCGGTACACACCAAAGTGCCACATCAACGTAGCAGACTGCTTCAACCATGTCGGTATACCCCGCACAGTTCCCTCACAGCCTTGTTGCTACCTAAAAGGGTTTCCCTAGATCCGGGTTAGGATCTATAAAACTCCGATACAAAGCCCACAAATGTAAAGCATTTAAAGCAATCAATTGAAAGTAAAGGTGATCTAAACCCTAAGGTAACCCCACTTTTAGAATTGTCCCCAGCAGAGTCGCCAGTTCTGTGATACGGTGGGGGAACTGACTAGTGTTTTGCGTTCGCATTCGCACTTGTGCGGTTGAGCAAGAGTCGCCACCGACTTTTTATTTTATCCTAAAGGAAAGGTTAAAAAAGCACAGCAAAAACCTTTTGAGATATTTCGTGGGTTCGGGGGGTAGATTATGAAAAGGGAAGGTATTAGCACCCTTTTCATCCATGGTTATCCATGGGCTCTTAGGTACTTGCTTAGATCAATCTTGCCTTGGTTTTCAATTGTATGAAATAACCCAGAGCTCTGAAAATCAGTAAAAATCCTAATTTTGCTTGGCTGTCAAGAAAAGTTCGTTTGTCCGATTCTTGAGCCAGTTTGAAAAGTCAGGAAATGCCTGAAGCTGAGATTTCTTGGGGAAAAATGCGAGGGCAAATTTTGGGGTACCACAAACCCCATTGTTGGATGTGAAAGGACGGGCACGGGACATTTTGTAATAGTCATAGAAGGCAACCTATGGGACGTTTTAGCAATGTTGTTTAGGGACTAAATCATTTACCAAAGGCAACATTGAGGGTCATCGAGGGACTACGATCTTTTATCGAGGGTCTTTGCTAAAATTCCCATGCTCGAGGCACATGACTATTTTCCGAGGAAACAAAATGGGATTACCCTAAGGGTGCTAGTGTGCAAGTGTATTTGATTTACATGCATTTAGTCTTGATCAGGGTTGTCTATTTGTTGATTTCATGTCTTGCCATACACACCCTAATTACTAGCATTTATATTTGAAAGCGGTAAATTTGCAGAAATGTAAAGTCCTACGCTATTACATCATTTAGGGATGGGGGTACATAGTTACAAATGGGGATTTGCGAGAATTTAAATCCTAATCATCTATTACAACCATATCGAATTGTACAATACAAGAAACAGAAAAGGATTTGTTTTTGAAAATGGTTTTTTGTCTTAACAAATTAAAAGGAAAATAACTAGTTGATAAAAGAAAATATTTTGATGTTTTGCATGTTAATAAAAATAGTAATAATGCTAAAAATAATAAGAATAAAAGAAAAAAGGAAAAATAATGAGAAATGGGATCAGCGTGTTGCTGAAAGCAAAAAAAAAGGGGATCAGAAGTTCTGATGTTGTGTGTTGTAGTTCAGAAAGAAACATCAGAGGTGATCAGAAGTTCTAGGTTGATGTCGTTGGAATCCTGAAAGAAACTTTAAAGGGCAAAATAAACAGAAATTTTGGGTTGTGTTTAGACAGTGGGAAAGAATCAGAAGTTCTGTGTTGTGCTAATCAGTGAGCAAAAAGTCAGAAGTTCTGTATTTGTGTTAAACAGTGAGCAAAAAGTCAGGAGTTTTGTGTTTGTGTTAAAGAGTGAGTGAAAATCAGAAGTTTTGTGTTTGTGTTAAACAGTGAGTGAAAATCAGAAGTTGTGTCGTGTTAAACAGTGAGTAAAAATTAGAAGTTATGTGTTGTGTGAAACAGTGAGTCAAAAGTCAAAAGTTTTGTGTTTTAAGACAGTGAGGAGAACTCAGAAGTTCTGTGTTGTGCTAAAACAGTGGGAAAGAAAAACCCATAGATTTTGTATTACATTTCACCTCATTCCTTACATTAGTCAGAACATATGCAATTTATTCAGTTCCTAACAACAACAAATCAGAAAGATAAAAGCACAACAATTCATGGAAGTTCTAATCTTAATTCTGAGCCTAGCTTCTTTCAAGAAGTTCTGATCCACAGTTTTCTTCTACTTATGCAATGATATAGACATCATCAATACTATGATATTTACACATTCAATGATGTTCTGAATGAAAAGATTCAAAGTCAAAAAGGCTTACCTTGAATCTGGAATGTGTGTTTGGGACTTGAGCTGGTGCCTTCAGATGTTCTGGAGTCAACAAGAATAACGGAAGGGAAAATGCTATGTTCTTTGATTCAAAAGGAAGAACAAAGGTTTTTTGGTTTTGTTTTGGAATTCTGAGTTTACAAATGTTTTACTGTTTTCTCTTCTCTCTTTGATAATTCTCTCTTTCCAAAAGCTATCCCCTTGAAAGTGTGATAGAGCAACTTATTTATAGGTGAATCTGTTGTGGTTTTAGAGGGAAAAACAAATGAGATTAAAACCTTTTTGGCATATTGTTCCATTGCTTTTTAATCACATCTTTTATAAGATAATTTGGTGCAAATATGGGGTATTTGAAAGTTCAGGCATGGACCGGATCAGCAGCTGGTTGCAGGACTGTGCTATAGCAGGGCAGCAGGCTGCTTAAACGAGGTTTTGGGATTTGGTGATGTTCTGATCATAGAAGACCAGAAGCGTAGCCTCCATATGCTGAAAAATCATGTTCTGACTGAAGAACATCGCTTCCATATATTCTGATTGAATCATCATGTTCTGAACCGTGTTTTCAAATTCTGATTACACTTGCGTGAAGGCTGGCCCAGAAGTTCTGAAATATCATATTCTCCTAATACTTAGAAAATTTTCTAAATGTTTAGAAATTTGATTTTTTTAAAGGCAAATTCTGATTTTAGATTTCTTGATGAATCAACTTCCTGTCTTGATGGAATATCATTATTGGAACTTGGTTTTGATCAAGAAGCCAGTGTTTGAATTTTCAGTGTGCTTTTGACCATTTTGCCCTTGTGAATAACTTTCTTTAGAAAATTATGATTTGAGACTTGAAACTTGCCAGAAGCAAACCCGGGGGTCTAGAATGATCCTTTGCGAAATGAGAAGGCAAATTTTGGGGTACAACAATTTGATCATGTTATTTGGCTTAATGTGTAGTTAACAAAGGAGAATAGTTCTGAAACATCTCTTCCGGAACATGTTTTGTGGAAGGAAGCTCGTGTGTGTAAGGATGGAGCTGTTAAAGAAAATGTTCAACAAATTTTCGAGAGATGTCTAAGTATAACATTATTTTATTTATTTAATTACATCATTCTTTTATTAACATATCATTCTTTAATTACAATTCATATGAATTTCAGGAGACTCTTTCTCAGTCTATACCTCCAGATAAAGATAATAATTCCAGGAGAATACTTAGTCGAGCATTAGATATTCGTGAGTATTCTGGTCGGGTGAGGGGTAAGGGATTTGGGATCACTCCAACATCCTTGAAGAAAAAATCAAAGACAAAAGCTCCTAGCAATAAAGAACTTCAGGAAAAGTTGGAAAAGTTACAACAAGAAGTTTATGAGCTGAGAAAGGAAAAAGAAATAGATCAAGCTACATGTCTTAAAGATAATAGTGACAAAGGTAGTATCAATGGTAACTTTGCACCGAATATTCCCGAGGTCATTATATACCATATTTATTAATTATATAACCATATTTATTAATTATATAAACATATTTATTAATTATATAACCATATTTATTCATGGTTATAGAGCATTTCCCGGTGTCAACTCTATTTGTCGGCACAAACTTATCTGATGGTTGGCAAGGGAAAAGTGCATAATACTTCGGGAGAAATGCTTCACCATAAACCGCTCCCAAATGGATTTTTGAAAGTATCGGTTGATGTTGTTTTAGAGGGGGTGCATTGTTACCACTACCTGACGATGTGGCAGATGCAACATTGGTGGCAGATGCAATAGGATCATTTATTGCATGGCCGTCAAGCCTCATTTGCATAGATGATGAGGTATGCTTAAAACTGTTTACCAATAAAAAATTTTAAGGCAATTTTACTTACATTTTGTTTACATGGTAATGTTAGACTCTAACAAAATCCATTGCAAAAGACAAGGGGATTAGGCGGGAAACCGAGTCAGTTGCATCAATTGAGGTACAACATAATTATATGACATTTATGCTATAAAAAAAAGCTAATTTGTGATTTTATACTTCACCTAACTAATTATGTGATAATTAGATTCATGCTGAAGAGATTGCACAAGTCAGTAGGGGTAAGACGCCTGAAATTAGCAATATTTCCACACAAAAAAAGAATGTTTCTAAGAAGACTGTGGCTAGCAAAAAAATTACTACTCAGTATAGGTCGTGCCTTCGGACATATTTAGGAATAACAGATATTCTGGATGGTGGTACCTGCCTTATACCTATGAGTGCAGACATCTTTGGTTTTGAATACATGGAAGCAATTGGTAGAGAGGATATGGAGCAAGTTTTTAAACATTTGGAATTAGGCCTCGGTGTTATCGGTACATACATCAGGTATACTCCGATCAACTTTATTTAATTAGATGAACAATTTATTTCCTTATTTCAATTAATATAGTATAATGTTAATGATGTTTTAATTTAAGGTTTCTATATGACAACATTGTGCGCCCGCGTGGATTAGAAGCAAGATTTGGCTTCTTAGCTCCCAACACTGTCAATTCAGGGTTAATCGTAACAAGACCAAATGATGCCAGAGCATATGTACTAAGTTTATTCGTGGCCAACAAAGATACTAAAAATTTGTTCTTTTTACCATATAATACTTGCAACGAGTTAGATTTTCATCCTAACTTGATCTATTATAATTTTCCGTTTTTGGCCATTGTTTAATCTTTGTTTAATCTTACAGTGGACACTGGTTATTGGTTGCGATTAATCATGTAAGAGATATTGTGTATTATCTGGATTCTTTATACAATGATTGGTCAACATATCTAGATTTGAAGAAGATGATTGACACGTAAGTTTTTCGCTCCCAAAGATATATATCTGGATTTGTGTTTATGTTTATGTTTCTATGTGAGATTGTTCTAAACAGTCGTTTATATTTTTTTATAGCATTCTACTAGATTTTCACTCCCAAAGAGATATTCAAGTGCCAAAAAGTAGAGCCAACAATGTTACATGGATCAGAGTGGAGGTATATTTTCACAAAGAGATATTCAGTTTTGATTACATTAGTGATGATACTTGATAAAACAATTTAAGGGGTATATCTTGATATATATTCGTATTTTCTTTCAATGTGTAGTGTCCTCTCCAGTGTAACGGTATAGATTGCGGCTATTTTATGTTGAGTTTTATGAAAGAAACTATTCTTTTGGATCGATTAGAGATTTCATCCACGATATGGATTTCTAACTTTGGAATTACATACTTTTTTCATATTTTTTGTTTCTCATAAAATGACATATTGTTTTAACTAAATCACATGCTATATTATATTATTATATATGTAGTACTTTGAGGAATTCAATTGTGCACATTACTCAAAAGATCAATTGGATGAACTTAAGGAGGAATGGTATCAATTCATTATCGGGTTGAGAATTTTATAAGCTAAGGTATATTGTCTTATTTCCTTTGATGAGAACTTTCGAGTTTTGAGTATAAATTAAATTCGAATAAAGTGAAACATTAATATTATCATGTTATGAATTTTGATCATTTGTTTTTTTTCAAGTTTATAGGTGCATGTGTAGAAGATAGAGCTAAGATATTCATGTTGTTGTTGTTTTATGAGAATTCTCGAAGATAGTAAGATGTAGATGTAACATCAATTTTGAATTTTAGGATTTTCAACTTGTAGAATTTTAACTTGTATCATAAATTTTGTAGTTATTGTTGTATATATCATCAATTTATATATATGTAGAATTTTTACTTATGCATATTTTATTAGAATGAAGCTACCAAATATGGTGCATAATGTGGTGAAAACCTGGATCAAATATGGTTAAAATCTGATTTAAATGCATTATATATATTTGACAGCGCTTTTGTAAGTCAAAATAGGTATTTTATTAAAACAATTTCGTGATCAATAGACACCGCTTTAAGAGAAAAGCGCTGTAAAAAGTCCAAAAAAACGCTGCCTAAAGTGGGAAAGTGTTGTCTAAAGTGGGGGAATAGACAACGCTTTTAAAGAAAAGCGTTGTCTAAAGCCTAACTTAAAAAGTAATGTAAAGCGATGTCTAAATCAAAAGCGTTGCTAAAGGAGTATATAAAAAAGCACCGTCTATTTTAAAAGCGTTGTCTAAAGGGGGTGCATAAGAAAGCGCTTTTAATGTAAAAGCGCTGCCTAAAGTGGGTATAAGACAGCGCTTTTACATTGAAAAAAAGCGTTGTCTTTACTTTTAGCAACGCTGCTTTAGGCAGCAGTTTTAAGCGCTGTTAAAAGCCAAAAAAAGTGTTGTCTAATGTCTTGTTTGGCTTAGTGAGTGCCCAAATGCTGCCTGATTCAAACAAAAAAAAGAAATGGAAAAAAATGTGAAAATTGCAAAAGGTCTCGCTGGGGCTCGAACTCAGAACCTTCTAATACGCGCGCGCTTCTTGTACCACTGGGGTGGCATGTTTCATCCATTAGTTATACAACTTGCACTAAATATAAAATGAACTCATTACTGAAAATTTGAACATGGCTTCATCTTCTTCCTTCACGCACGCAGGGATGCACATCACCATTGTTAACCTTCTAAAACTTTCATTTCTCATCCAAATCAAAAATTGTAAACATCAAACCTGCTCAAAATTTTAATACGAATCTAACCATGTAACTTTTAAAAGTTATGGATCAGAGGTTAGCACGAATTTTGTTTGGTACCAAAATTAAAACCTAACTGGTCAGAGTTGAAATTCTTAAGACACAAACAATGAAAATCAAAACTAAGAGCATGGTCATCTTCCTAGATATGATATCTACATCTTTTATTTTATTTGTATGTGCTGAAAATGCTTGTATCAAGATATCACAGTTAAGAAATCTTACCTCTTGAAGTGTAAATCAAATGACCTCTATGTGACTTCCAGAAATGGTTTGATGATGGATTAAGCTTGCAGGGACCTTCCTTGAGCTAGTGGGATCACTACTTTGCTTTGAAAGCCACTGAATCAATCTAACCAAGTCAAGGTGCAGTGGTAAAAAACAGAAATGGTGTATGATGATGGGATGCTTACAGAAACGTGCCAGGGGTATGGATGAGTTTTATATGATTTATAGATGATGTTTGAATGGAAAAAATGGAAAATGCACGAAGGATTTTGGAGTTGGCTTTTTAAAGTCAGAAATGGCAAACAATATGGCTTTGGATGCAGATTCTGTGTTCAAGGAGTTTTAAGAGGTTTTGAGGGCTTCTAATCTTGTGTGTAGCTTGCAAATGGACCTCTATATTTATAGATAAAGGTTGGAGGGAAGGGGCTTATCAGATTGTAAGATTATAAGTTATGGTTTAGTTGAAACATAACTTGTGATTTCTTTGAGAAATCAATATTCCAAAGCATGGTACAATAGCTTGTAGGGAGGTTGAACCCTTTAAAAATGTTGCTTCTGAGCATAGATGTTGAGTGTGTGCAGAGGGAGCAACTGTGAAGCTCAATGCATTGACTTTGTGAAAAAGCTTGCTTTACAAGAATGGAAATGCAACCTTTCTCCCTAAAATGGCAAAATGATTTGGGTAATGCTTAAACCAAATGGACAAAGGCTAAAAAGTATGTGCAAACCATTAATTATAGAGTGATAAACAAGTTTGAGGCCTGCAAAGTGAAGACTATGCAGCATGGCTATTAGATTTGCTCAAGTGTTCATCAAAAAAATGACCTATAATTCAAGTTTATGAGGCCATCTTCATCTCTTCGAAACTTCTAGCTCAAGCATGATCTCAATGAGTTCTTGGAATTTTTAGAAAGCTTGTAACACGCTCTAAAACTTTCATGCTATAAATATTTGAAAATTCAATTTGGAACTATATGAAACTTAGCCAAGAAGTTAGGTCAAAAATCTTCCTAACTAGGGCAAAATTTCACCAAGTGTTTTAGGTTTCATGTATATGTCTTCATGAATTTATAACTTAAAATCCATGAATTTTTAGAACTTGATTACTTCTACAAAGTTTTAGATATCATTAAGATCTACAACTTTCATGTTGGAAGTTTTTCTTGAGTCACCTTCCATCATGATGAAAAATTGGCATAAAGTTATGAAAAAAAGTAAATTTTCCAACACTTAGAAAAATTTCTAAGTCTTGGAAATGTTGACTTTTCAAAGTGAAATTTGACTTTTTGATTTCTTGATGAACAAACTTCATATTTTGACATGTCTTTATGAAATGTGATTTTTGAAACTCGATTTTGATCAAAAAGTCAAAGTTTGACTTTTCAGTGTATCAGTTGACTTTTCATCAGTTGACTGAATTTCAACTATCAATCAATTTATCTTTGGAAGTGTTTTGAACTATAAAATTAGGTCAAAATGACACATTTAAATCCTTGATATCATGTATCAAACCAATAAGTCATGTATTTGGTCAACAGTAAAAAATTAAGCCTCTTCGGTCAAAACCTTAATTTTGACCATATTACCCTTTTGATGATCTGATCAAATTTCTTGAGGAATTGTGATCCAAACTTGATCAATTGACATATTTGGGTTACAAAGTGTTTATATGGATAAAAAATTATGAAGTTTGACTATAAATTTACCATAGTTGACTTTTTCCCGAATACAATTGATTTTAGGTCAATTGAGTAATTGACTGAGCAAAAATGTGATCCAAAGCTTGAAACTTGACATGAGCAATCTTGGGAGTCCAAAATAATCTATAAAATTCATATGAAGCATTAAAATTCCAATTATCCTTATACAAACTCAAACCCTAATTTTGAGTCATCAGTGCTCGAGGAGGTGTTTTGAGCTGATCAAACCTTGTGCAGTCTTGAATCAATGGAGATCGTGTGAGAGAATTCTTGAGAAATTGGGAGGGAAAATTTTGGGGTACAACAGTGTGCAACAAGGAATATATGGGCAGAGATTCAAGTACCAAGGATTGTTGAAGACTATTTAAAGAAACTACCTAGATCTAAATTCATTAAGAACTTTGTAAAAATTAGAGGGAAGCTGTATTTTCTTAGTCTTAGGTTTTGAGGGTTCTTCAAGGGTTTTTTGTATTTCTATGTACGTCCTCATGCGACTCTTGATGCATTTGATTTGATTGATTGTTACTTGATAGTTTTTTAAGTTATTGTTCTCACTTTAAAGCTTTTAAGCAAGAGTTTGAGTATTGTGATTGAAGTGTAAACTTCATTTTTCATTTGGTTTCGAGTCACTGTGATTATGACTAGATTATAGACTGTCACTGGGATTAGGGAAGGTCTTTTATCAGTGGAGTTATTGGATGTGGGATGGTGATTTCTCATATCTAGGAGGTGCCTATGTAGAAGTTGCAGTGAGTAGTGATTAAGTGATAAGTTGTAAACTGGAATTGTTTAGGCTTAGAATTAATACTGTTGATAGTGGATTTCCTTCCTGGCTTGGTAGCCCCCTGAGTAGGTGAGTTTCACCGAACTGGGTTAACAACTCCTTGTGTTCTTTTACTTTCTGCGTTTAAATTTTGTGTAGTTTAATTTTAGTAAAATTTCTGTCAGTCTGCAAATGTCGTAACATATGTCGTGACATTGTACTTGTGTGTTGAGACATCAGTTTTGACAATTTTATTGTGTGTTCCAGAATTTCAATTAGAATCAGAGCAGGCACCTTGTTCTGTTTATTGGGTGAGCTCCAGGGAGAATATTTTTTGGAATTATGGGTAATAAAGGAGGATATGTCAATAAACCACATTTGTTGGATTATGCACACTATGTCCCATGGAAGGTTAGAATGATAACCTTTTTGAAATCCATGGATAGAAAATCTTGGAAGGTTATATGTAAACGATGGAAACATCCTAGTGTGAAGGACAGAGAAGGGAATGAGTACTTAAAGCCAAAAGAGGAGAATGACTTAAATCTTTCTAACTCCAAAGTATTAAATGCTCTATTCACTAGAGTACACAAGGATACTCTCAAAAAATAGATACATACACTACTGCTAAAGATGCCTGGGAAATTCTCAGGACAACTTATGAAGGTGATGAATCCTCTGAGGAAGAATATGCCAAATATATTACTTCCTTAACAATAAGGTGAATTTCTATGATAGAAGATAGTTCTTATGTTGAACTATTGGCATATAACAAAGATCTGTACAAAAGGGTTGACAAAGTCCGTCAAATAGGAGTGAAGCAAAGAATGATGATAGCCAAACTTCAGACTGAAAAGGATGAATACCTAACTAACATTGCTAAACTTCAAGCAGAGGTAACCTTGCTAACATCTAAACTTGATAACTTAATCAAAGGTGTTAGAATGTTAAACAATGGATCTGATGTGCTGGATGAAATCCTACAAGAAGTAGAAAAAGGAAGATTACGTACTAGCATATGGTTCAACTATCAATCCTTGAAAAACAAAGGAAAAATTCCTGAGACAAAATTTGTCCCAGCTATATTGAAGGAAGAAATCAAGATGTCTGATCAAATGTCACAACATTCTGCTAGACTACAGGAAGCCAAAACAAAAGTCCATATACAACCATTGATAGGTCATGTTTGTGGCAGATATGGTCACACAAAACAAGTATATAATAGGCTTCGTGTATATCACAATAATTTATCTCATCTTAGTATAAATCCTTATGTGATCAAAACTACGAAGGAGTGAAATGTTAAAGATGTTGTCAAGAGTCTTATTGCTCATACTTCTCTTAAGGTCTCATCTAGTGAAGACTGGTATTTTGACAGTGGATGCTCCAAGCATATGACAGGTGTGGAGAACTTGTTGGTAGATGTTCAACCCCATACTACTAGCTATGTTACTTTTGGAGATGGTGCCAAAGGAGTAATTAAAGGTGTTGGAAGACTAGCTTGTGAAGGATCTCCTAAACTTGATATTGTCATGTTTGTAAAAGGTTTGACTGCTAATCTAATTAGCATTAGTCAGCTATGTGATCAAGGTCTTAAAGTTCACTTCAAAAAATTTGAATGCGTGGTCGCCAATAAGGAGAATAAAGTGCTAATGAAAGGAGATAGGTCCAAGGATAATTGCTACTTGTGGACACCCCCGAGGAGTCAGTTATACTTCCATATGTAAGAATAAGATTTGGTTCTGCAATATTATCTCTAAGTTTTGATGATAACAAATGAGTATGTTTGTATGAGCAATTTTGATACTATAATGTTTCTTATTGTTGAGTACTTAACAAATAGGTTCTGCTTCTGATGGATGGTGTGGCCAAGACATTAGAAGAGAATTAATTATGCTTCTACACTACACAAGTTATGTTGAACAGTAGCAAGACACTCCAGAAGGCTCTGAAGTGTAAGCTCTGATGTTTGTCTAAAGAAACAAGTCACAAGATCTGAAGACATAAGTTTCTACTTACGTCCAAATGCTAAAAACTCAAGCTTCTAAAGACAATTTGTTCTAAAGAAACAGTCAGAAGATCTGAAGACACAAGTTTCTACTAAAGTCCAGATGCTAAAGACTTAAGTTTCTAAAGACAGTGTGTTCCAAAGAAACAAAGTTAGAAGATTTGAAGACAAGGTTTCTAATGAAGTCCATATGCTAAAAATTAGTTTCTAAAAAGACAACCTGTTTCAAGAAGGAAAAGTTAAAATATCTGAAGACAAAGTTTCTACTGAAGTCCAGATGTTAAAGACTTGTGTTTCTAATAACAAGGTTCTTAAAAGGATTCTTAAAGAACCAAGTGCTAAAGATTCTAAAGACGGAAGTTCTGAAGATTCCAAAGACTTGAAGTTCTAAAGATCCAAGGTTCTATACAGTGGGTTCTCAATACCAAGTGTTGGAGACTCTAAAGACGCAATTCTTAAGACTCTGAAGACTTGAAGCTATTCTGATCCAAGGTTCTCTACAACAGGTTCTCACGACCAAGTGTTGAAGACTCTGAAGATGCAGTTCTGAAGACTCTGAATACTTGAAGTTCTAAAGACCTTATGTTATGTTCCCGCTTTTAAACTAATGCTTGCAGAAGCCTATGAAGTGTAGAAGGAAATAATATAATGGTAACATGGTATAATATTACACAGTATGAAAAAGCCTTATTCCACTACCTCTCCACTAGCTTGAATTGTGGAAGAGAAAAGGACGTAGCAGTATTATTTGTAGAGACTCTTTTTCAAAAAGACAACGACTCTATTTTTATTGGATATATAAGAAAAGAATCGTATGTTTAAAATGTTGTTGGTGCTCAATGTTAAAAAATGAAAGTTGTCATTATTGGAACACAACCAAAAATCGATCAACCTCTATAACAACAACAAGAACAGTTGTTATCAAAATGATTCTTCAATCATGTTGATAATGATTAAAATGAAATCATTGATTCACAATATGCTTAATTTCATATGTTTCACAAAGCTTTCTAAGCCGCAAAAGATAATGAAGATGATCATGAAAGCTCCAATTAGAAATCCACAACATAAATGTTGTGTTGTAAAGTGATCATTGATGAAAATAGAACAAGGGATGTTATCCTGAATGTTTTAAGGTTAATAAAGATGAATAAGTTCTTCTCTTTACTACATCAATATCAACAAAGCTTTCGGAAGCTTATGAAGAAGAAGACTTCAGCGATTCATCTACTTTGGGTTGTTGTTCGTGAAGAAGCTACTAGAAGAAAAAAGACCACACATTAAAGCTATAATAAAATATAATATCTTTTAGTGTGTATTAGGTTCTTCTGATGTACTTAATTGTGTTTACATCCAGCTTGTGTAGAAGCATTATTACTGTAAACAAATGTAAATCAAACAGTTGTTTGATGGTTCCTTGAGAGACTCGGTTGTGTCAGGATTCTCAAGAAGACTTTGGTTGCGGTTATGATAGATGAAATCATGGTAGTGGATTCTATTGGCTTAATGGTAGTAATATCTCAAAGGGGAATGAGTGAAGGTCAGCCTTGTGAGATCACTGATGGATATAATTGGAAGGAAATGCTCGTAATAGATTCTGAGTGATCAGATTCTATTGGGTCAATGAACGTTATATCCAGTTTGGATCCCTGAACATATTATTGGATGTTAGTCACCGGCGATTGCCTGTGCGGTTGTAATCATATTGGTGATAGTGGATTAAGTCATTGAGTTCAAGGCAAAATCACCTTGGTAGGCTGGACTGAACTAGCTTAGGGGTTTCTCAAGTGAACCGGGATATATCATGTGTTCTTTACTTTTGCTTATGCTTTAGAGTTTATGTTTTATTAACTTAATTAGAAGAATTACTTAGAAGTAACACTCAGAAGCATTGTACAATGAATAATGCTTAGAAGCAAAAGCTATTCAAGAAAGTAAAACCCAATTTAAACCCCCCATTTCTTGCATTTTCTTCACACCTTCAAAGGAAAGAAACATTATTAGTATCAGAAGTGATCATGGTAGGGAATTTGAGAAAATAAAGTTTGCTGAATTTTGTGCCTCTTAAGGTATTAGTCATGAATTCTCATCACCTATCACTCCTCCACGGAATGGGATCGTGGAAAGGAAAAATAGAACCTTGAAATAATCAATAAAAGTTATGGACTTTGAGACAATTTAGGAAACTTTGTATTTTTTCAAAGATTCGAGGATTTGTTTCTGCACAAATTGGTGTAATTCTCAGCGTCTGCAACAACGAATATTTGTGCGGATATGCAAGGTCCAAGGATTGTTGAAGAGTATTTAAAGAAACTAACTAGACCTAAATTCATTAACACTTTGTAAAAATAAGGGGGAGTCGTATTTTCTTAGTCTTAGGTTTTGAGGGTTCTTCAAAGGGTTTTTGTTTTTCTCTGTACATATGCATGCATCTCTTGATGCATTTGAGTTGACTGATTTTTACTTGTGAGTTTTTCAAGTTATTGTTCTTACTCTAAAGCTTTTAACAAAGAGTTTGAGTATTGTGATTGAAGTGTAAACTTCCATTTTGATTTGGTTTCGAGTCACTGTGATTGTGAATGAATTATAGACTGTCGTTGAGATTGGGGCAGGTCTTTTATTATTACGGTGATTGGAAGTGGGATGATGATTTCTCATATCTAGGAGGTTCCTAAGTAGAAATTGCACCGGGTAGTGATTAAGTGATAAGTTGTTAGCTAGGACTGTTAAGGCTTAGAATTAATACTGCTGATAGTGGATTTCCTTCCTGGCTTGATAGCCCCCAGAGTAGGTAAGTTGTACCAAACTGGGTTAACAACTCCTTGTGTTCTTTTACCTTTTGCATTTAAATTTTGCGTAGTTTAATTTTGGTAAAAGATCTACCAGTCCGCAGATCTGTCATGACATTGTGCTTGTGTGTTGAGACATCAGTCTTGACAATTTATTGTGTGTTCCAGAATTTTAGACAACTTTGGTGAACGAAAATATTTAAAGAGAGAGATAAATTGTAAAGAATTAGGAAAACTCTGAATTCTATTGTGAAATGGAGTGAGGAGAAGGCTCATTTATATAGAATAAAATTTGGCTTAAAATGGAAATATTTCTTGGGCCAAATGAATTCCCTAGTAGATTAGTGTGTCAAATAATCAAATATTGTAACCATAAAAGGAAGGTTTTTATATAGAACTATTACAATCATTAAGAGATTATAATAATTTATTATAGACTAGATTATACATCATCTAATCAATTAGGCATATAATCTAATTGATTAGACAATTTTAAAAATTATGCCAATCAAGCATACATTCCCTTAATCAATTGTCTAGGCCTTGAAAACATTTTTAGGTGTTTTAGTTAAGTAAATAGAGGATTTTAAAAGTATTTTAATTGAGTGTGTGTGTGTGTGTGTGTGTGTGTGTGTGTGTGTGTATTGCCTGAATATCTTAGGAGTTACTCTCATACTTTCACAAGACTCTGGTCACTCAGTCATACACAATATGACGAGCTTTCAAACTTCCTCTCTTTTATAACCCTAAATCTTACAAGTTCCATTTCCAAATATCGATCATATAAGCACTACACTAGTACCTTGAATATTATACTTGTTGAGTCTTGAGATATATTCAAGTTAATCACTATCATCAAAGAGTTGGAAAGATATCAACATTAATCAATGTTGTTGTTATTTCTCTGAAATTATGATTAGCATACATTTTGGTAAAACCAACTTGGAAGTAACATGTTGAACAAGATGTTCCAACTTGCAGTTTTCAACATGTTAAATAAGATGTCCCAACCAGGAGGATAGGACATTGCGTCTGCAACAGCTGTTAGTTATGTTTCAGCTGATACGTTAGTTAGTGAATATTCAGGGAATATTTAGTTAGCTTATGTGGCATCCAAGATTGACAAATCAGAGATTCTATGTTGGTTCGAAGATATACAAATTTTTTAATATGGAGACATTTTAGGAAACTAATGATTGAAGACCTATTTTCTTGGAGAAGATTTTGCAGACTTTATGAAGCCTCACTACTGCGTTTTTGAAGCCCAATCCCTAAAATAATGTTATAAATAGATTGGTGTATACCTAGCTTTAAGTGGAACTTACGTGTGTATTTTATTAGGGTTTTAGAATCCTTATTATTGGGTTGTATGTTATCTCAGATGTTCAAAATTTGTTAAACATTGAGTATTTGTGTGTCAGTTCTCATAAGCTTTTAAGCATTGAGGATTATGTGTCTTGGAAAAGTGACTTCCTGTTTTTGTTCTCTATTGTGTTTAGAGTTGCTCCAATCACTGAGTGTGATTGAAGAGGGATTTGAGGAGGGCCTCATACCTAGGTGTGTCTTATGTAGAAGTTAAGCAAAGGGTAGTTATTAAGTTCTTAAATTGTAAACATGTGTGTTTGTTGTATGGTCTACAAATTGATACTGTCTAGTTAATTTTGTCCATGGCTTGGTAGCCCTCAGAGTATGAGAGTTGCTCTGAACTGGGTAAACATATATGTGTGTTATTTACCTTCATCACAATTTATTTTGTTTATACATCTTATTGTTGCATGTTAAAGTTGGATCTGGTGTTTCGACATCTCTTAGGACATCTAGGATCTTACAACCAGAAATTCAATTAGCATCAGAGCATGCATCCTACTCTGACTCTTGGTGAGATTTAGGGAAGTTAATTTCTGGTGCGATGGACAAGGATGGAGGGATTATGGTTAAAATGCCTATTCTGGATGGTACCAACTATGACAGTTGGAAACCTCGTATGGAGATGTTCATAAAATCCCTGGGCAACAAGGTCTGGAAAAATGTTGTCAAAGGATGGGAATCACCCAAGGTTATGGATGTGATGGTGAGGTCACTGATGTGCTGAAGCCTGAAGAAGATTGGAACGATGCTGATGTGTTATCCGCCCAAGGAAACTCCAAAGCGTTGAATGTCATATTCAATGGAGTTTATAAGAATGTGCTAAAATTGATAAATAATTGTAAGCATGCTAAAGTTGCTTGGAAGACCTTAAGGAAGGTTCATGAAGGAAATCATAAGGTAAAGATGGAAAAACTTCACTTCTCTCAACAAAATTTTAGAACTTGAAGATGAAGGAGGATGAAAGTATTCAGGACTTTCACATGTCTGTTTTAGACATTGCTAATGACTCAGAAGACCTGGGAGAGAAGATATCAGAGGATAAGTTGATCAGGAAAATGCTCATATCTCTTCCAGAAAGGTTTGACATGAAAGTAATTGCCATTGAAAAAACCCATAATTTAAGCACCATGACTGTGGATGAACTTGTAAGCTCTCTTAAAACCTTTAAATTTGCTATCAATGAAAGGTCTGAAAAGAATAAGAGTATAGCTTTTACTTCTAGTATTGGATACTCATAGGATTGTGGTGAGTTGAACCTAGAAGGAGTATCCGAGGATCTTATGTTACTAGGAAGACAATTCAACAAAGTGTTAAGGAAGTCCAGGTCAAATGCCAAGGATATGTCATTCAACATCAACAAAAATCAGGACCATGTTGGAAAGTCCAGGATTGAAGAAAATCTAAATCAAGGAAAAGGAGCACGGTACTATGAATGTGAGGGATTTGGACACATAAAATCAGTGTGTGTCGCGTATCTCAAGAAATAGAAGAAAGGTCTATCTGCGTCGTGGTTAGAGGAAGACTCTAAAAGCGATCATGAAGAGAAATCTGTCAAACAAGTGAATGCCTTAACTAGAGTTTATGATTCGGATGAAGAACTTACTTTTGAGGAACTCGTTGTGTCATACAGGGAGTTGTGTATCAAAAGTGAAGAAGTATGTCGACAAGGAGAAAAGAAAAAGAGATTCATTGCTCAACTTCAGGCTGAGGAAGTAAAACATTTATCCATTATTTCCGATCTGAAGGAGGAAGTTGTATTGCTAAATCCTAAACTACACAATATGACTAAATCTGTAAGAATGCTATATAATGGTTTAAATGCTTGGATGAGATTCTTGAGGCCAGAAGGAATGCTAGTAATATTAGAGGTGTTGGTTATGAGAGTCAAGGTGTGAAGAACAAAAAAGTTAAAGCCTGAGATAAAGTTTGTACCCTCAATAAAGGACCAAGAACAGAAGATGTCAGATCTTATGCCCCAATATCAGGATAGACATCAAGAAAGGCACAAGGGATGCAGGAATCAAAGATGGAAATGTTCTTATTGCAGAAAGATTGGTCACTTGAAACCCTACTACTACAAATTATATGGTTATCTCAAATTCATACCACAATCTAGAAGAAGTCAAAGTGTGAATAAAGAAAAGACTAGATTCCTAAAAATGTTATGACTAAGGAAGTTACTCACATGTCTCTCAAAGGATCAGCTGAAGAAGCATGGTATTTTGATGGTGGATTCTCCAGAAACATAACAAGTATCAAGAAATTCTTAGTGGGAATCAAAACATATTCCACTAAAATTGTGACTTATGGAGATGGATCAAAAGGTAAAGTAATAGGTGTTGGAAAGCTGGATTATGTAGGACAGCCTAACCTTGATGATATGCTATATGTTAAAGGATTAGATGCAAATCTGATAAGCATGAGTTAACTATGTGATCAAGGTCTCAAAGTTAACTTTACTAATTCTGAATGTCTGATAGCAAATGAGAAGGATGAGGTTATCATGAAGGGCAACCGATCAAAATACAATTGGTATATATAGAGTTCTAAAGAAACAATGTGCTCTGTAATATGTCTGAGGGTCAAAAAAGATGTTGGAAGAAGTATTAAGCTAAAACAGATGTCGTTGCCATATAACGCCACACAAGGTGTCAAGACATTTTGTTGTGACAATTTAAGAATAAAAAAAGGTGATGAGCACCCTATTCAACAAAGAAGGATTAAGCTTACAAATATCAAGTCACATGATATGAAAGATCAAGTCAAAATAGAAGACTTATTTTTTAAATGTGTAAACATTAAAAAAATTAGGAGAACGACTTAAAGTGCATAAGCATGGGGAATTACATCAATTAATGATATTTATTTGGGCAATTCAAATTTTCAAATCTCATGACTCCCACGTCTACCTAAGCCCATTCCTCTAAAGCTTAATCATTTGGACACACTATTTATACCAAACCTATTGTTCTCTAAAGGTTGTCGCACCTTTTCAAAAAAATATTTGGGTGTGCTTGTACTTCTTTGTCTCGACTGCTAATTTGGTTCAACAAAAATCAATAATGTCTCAACACCATTCATCTGATTTCATGCATGCTTCATCTAAAGATCATGGATCATCTCAATCAAACTCTAGGGTTGATGGTATAAGCCGAATGGTTGAGTCGTCTGACCTAGTTTTGTATGTTGTTTTGTTATCAATTGTTCCAGCTTTTTCTCAAGAGGAAGCAAGTTCATAGGATTCAAAATTTGTCAGGGCTTCTGGTAAGTCTTATTCTTCTACTATTGGTAAAAATAGGGTTGTTGTTAACTCATAGAAATAATCTGAAAAGATAAACCCTATTGGGCCTGGTATTGTTGATGAAAGCTTGTCTGAAGATGATAATAGTAATCTTGACAAGAGACGTAGGAGGTTTATGACCAGAGTTTTAAAAGAAGCTGGTGTAGATGTCTTGCCAGATGATCTAACATATATGGCAAAAGAGACTAGTACTATGAAGACAGTTAGGGAAAGGACTAAGGAATTTATTCCTGGGTAAGTTGTTTGTGAGAAATACAGTAAGAAAAAGGTTGATGTTGTGGTTATGGATGTGGTTGAGATGGATGACTTAGCATTTGATGAGGAACCCTCGTCAATAATTTGGATCCTGGAATAGCCAAAAGACTTAAGAGTATTAAAGGAGAGGTTGTGATGGTAGATGGTCCTCATTCTAAAGAGAATCAAGGAGAGGCTGGTGAAGTAAGAAGTAGTCCTCCAAAGAATTTCAGGAGGAAAGCTCCTATTGGTCCTCCAAAGTCACGGAGTACGGTTGTTAATCCTACTAAGAATAGGAAGGCTGTCACTTCCAGTTATTCTGAGTATGATGTTGAAGAATTTGTCCAAGACATCATCCCTCACAAGAGATCCGCTCCTAAGAAAACTTGTTCTGTTATCCAAAAGAGCTCTTTAGTGAACAAAGTACCTTTCCAGTCTAAAGAACATGCTAAAAACTGAAGTATGTTGATTAGGGAATGGTAGATTTTAAAATAGAATTAGGAAAGGGCTTTAAGAAATGTCTTTCTATTGTGAATCTAATAAAGGATGCTGACCTGATAAAAACTCTCACTGATTTTGGTCCTTGCTATGAAAATTTGGTCAAGGAATTTGTTATGAATATTCCTGATGGATGTGATGATATGCGAAGTAAAGACTATGGAAAGGTTGTAGACAGGGGTAAAGTTATGACTTTTTCTCCTATGATGATCAACAATTTTCTTGGTAGGACTGAAGAACCTCAAGCTGAGTTAGAGGATCCAGATTATCAAATCTGCAAGGAAATCACTGGTGGATAAGTGAGGGATTGGCCTACTGATGGAAAATTGTCATCTAGTAGACTTACTGTAAAGAATTTCATTCTTCATAGAATTGCTACTGCAAATTGGGTTCCCACTCAGCATACCTCCACTATTTCCATTGGCCTTGGGAAGTTCATTTTGTTATTGGTACTAAAAGGATTTTTGATTATGGAAGATACATCTTTGATCAAATCATGAAGCAATCTACCTCTAATGTTGTAAAGAAGGCCATCTATTTTCCCTCTCTCATATATGGAATTGTGTTGAAACAATACCCTAGGATCTTGCTACCTAATGACAGTGCGAAGAAAAGAGAATCCCCTTTGCCACTACATCAGAAATTGTTCGGTGGTACACAAGCTCTAGAAATTTTTATTACATCCTTGAAGGCATCTGTTCTTAAAACTTCAATAGGTGAACTAATTTCTCAATTGAAGGAGACTTGTAGGGAGTTAGAGGGCTCTATCAGGACTTACAATACCAGAAAAGCTAAGCTTGAAGATTTGATTAAAGCCTTGGTGGAGGAACCTTAAAAGGAAGCTGAAGTAGCTGAGTCTAAAGGGAACATTGCATCTAAAAATGATGTATCTGATGGGAACACATCTGATGGAGATGCATATGCAAGTGATGAATCTGATGAATATAGTATTGAATCGTGTTCTGATGATGATGATGGTATTGGTGTTGCATGAAGACCGTAGTTTTCAACATTATTTTTTTTGCTTTGATTTTGTTTATTTTAGTTTATGATTTTGTACGAGTTGAATGCCCATGATATTTTTAGTTCTTTTTACACCTTACCTCTTAAAACTTTAGGTGATTAAATTTTCACTAATATTGTCTACTTACCTTTGGCATATTGTGGCTAAAAAGGGGGAGTAGTATGATATCGAGGGTGCTGGAGCTAGTACTACTGCTGAGGGGGAGAATTTCCGATTCTCTATTGAGATAGAAGGTGTTGAGGGGGAGTCCCTGTTGTTCTGGATTGGGGTGCTACGAAGAGATCTCCAACATGATGTTTTGACATCATGGTGTTGAGAACTTAGGTTCTCTATTTGTTGTTGCATATGTGTTTTTCGCTGTTGTAACTCTGATGTGTGTGTTTGATTTATTTTCAAACATATTTTATGGGTTTTTTTGTGTGCAAGGGTGTTGTACCCCAAAATTTTCCCTCTCACTTATCAATTATTTTCTCACAAAGATCTCTCTTGGTTCAAGACTGCACTAGGGTTGATCAACTCAAGACGCCTCCTTAAGCACTGATGACCAAAATTAGGGTTTGAGGTTCCACAAGGATAATTGAACTTTCAATGCCTCATATGACTTTCATGGATCATTATGGACCCCCAATGTTGTACCCCAATTTTTTCCCCTAAGATCCCTTCACCATACCATGTTGATTCATTCACAACAAGATCATATTAGGATTCTTGGTTCCCCTCCCTATATTTAGCTTTGCCCTTTTGAGGAATCACCAAGCACCTTGACTTATGTTCTTTTATGATCATGAATATTTTTTGTCTTAATTTCTTCTTTTAACTAATAAAATGCAATGTTGGTTTGTCTTGCTTGTTATCCATGTAGGTAAAGGCAATGAGATTTAACAAGCTACCCCATGGGTTCATGAGTTTATTTCCATGCCCTAGTCAATAAAGCTTGAGAAGTTTAAACCTCACCATTGGATTTTTTTGGAAGAAATGGCATGGCAAGTTTATTTTGGTTCACCACATTTCAAGGTTATCAAATTTGGTTGAAAAGTACAAGGGGTTGATTGAAGAAGTTGTCATGCTTGGACAAGGCTTGGTTCCCATTGGTCACAAGTGCATATTTCTCTCAATTTTCAAGATATGTAAGTAGTTTTTGGTGGATATGAGTTCTCATTATTATCCTCAACAACTTATATTTACAAATCATTTGTGTTGGTACAAGAAGTTTGTTCAAAATTGTCAAAGTTCCTCAAAGCATTCTCTTGATCTAAGGAGCTAGGGTTTTGAATTTCAAAGAAATGTATCTTGCTCATCTTTTGGTATTTTTGAGTGATTCCAAATACATCCTTCTCTTCAAAGGGTTATCAACAAATCACTTCAAAAGTTTCAAGGAGTTTTCATGAGGAAGAGGCTTAATGAGGAGGAAATATTACAAGTCCTCCAGATGAATCCCCATTTTTCCATGTGTGACTTCAAATGATCATAACTTGGTCAATTTTTATCACCTTGAGCCCATTATTTTTCCATAATGATCTTGAAGGTGTGAACTTTATGCCTTCTTTTATGTGAAAAGTGAGAAAATGGATGGAAGTTGTCTTAAAGATGCAAAAGATTATAGGTCTTTTCATGATTTTTTTGCCAACTTCAACAACTCATAACTCTCTCAAATTTTGGATATTTTGAATGGTTCAAGTTTCAAAATGTCATTCAAGAGATCTACTTCATGTCATCTTTTTTGGTCAAGGGTAAATTCCAAGTGGAAGACCATGTTTGGATGCAAGACATTATAGGTCATTTTTGAAGAAGAACTTGAAATATTTCTAAGTATGGAAACTCAACTCTTTTTCTCCAACTTTGACTCAACACAACTTTTAGCTCAAGCATCCATTTAACTCCATTATTTTTCCATTACAAAGCTTGTAACCTCATCTTTCTAAAGCATCAAGAATCATGTCCTAAGACCCCTTGAGCTGAGAATGCCATTGGTCAGAAGTTGGCAATTTGAAATTGAATTTTTCACCAAGTCAGAAGTTTGAAATCTTTGATTTGGCTTCTAAACACTTTCTTTCTGCGCCTTTTTTCTTCTAAACGTGTTTAGTGAACTTTCAGAAGTGATTAGCATAGCAAAACGAACGTTTTAGATGAGTTTTGATCAAGTTTGAAGTCACACTTTTCTTGTTTGCAACTTCACACGATTTCCCTCCAAACTTCATCATTTCACACGCTTGAACATTCCATCTGATTCCCTATAAATAGAGGGTCATTCCCCATTCATTTTCTCAAGCTTGGATATCCAGTATCACCCTACCAAACTTGTTCCACAACTCAGAATTCAGTAACTTCAAAATCCAATCTCAAGACTTTTTCAATCCAATTTTTCCATCAATTCACCTTCCCTGATCTTCCCTGAAGCTAACCATATAATTACATTCAAGAATCGTGTCCTATACTGCTCCATAGAAGTCCAGTTTCATACCTCTGCAACTCAACTTCAATAGGTAGATTCCTTCATCAATTCTTCAAAACTCTGATATCATTGTGATGCTCTCATTGTCCTGGTTCTAGTTGCAACACTTAGCTTTTGCTGGAAACACGTTTTGACCATGAAATTTCAAATCCCTTTTCAAAACTTTCTTTCCAAATTGCTTGAGCTACAATTTATAAAAATTTGGTGCAAGGGCGTGGTTGTCTTCGGTTTGAAGAGACGAAGCGATTGGCATGGGTCTGAGCTTCTGGTTTTACAGTTTAAGAGACCTGCAAATCACGTTGGCTGGAGGTTGAAGATGATCTATGTGTCATCTTCCAACCAATGATGGCACGCCACTTATTATTTTTGAAAATCTGATTTATATTTGATTATGTACTTTATTCACTAATGACCATGATACGCACAGCGCGCCAGATCCCTTGGATTTGATTACTAACGCGTTTTGACTCTCATCCAATGGTCCACATATTTTTACTTTTATTTTCTTTTCTGATTTTTATATTTTAATTGTTTTAAATTTCAAAAAATCATAGAAAATTTATTTCAAGTCCAAAAAAATCTAAAAAAATTATGAAAAATATTTTTGATTATTCACTTTCTGATTTTTATTTTTTCACAATTTAATTTTGTGTTTTGGTATTTTTTATAAATTTACACTTTATTTGAATTGTTTTAAATGTTTAAAAATACTTTTATACATTTTTAAATTCTAAAAAAATTATGGAATGATCCAATGATATTTTGACAAATGTTGGTGATCTTATTTTATTTTTGTTTCTGAATTTGCTATTTTTTTTTATCATTTTTGGTTTATTTTACCTATTTCTTTTAATTTTAAAAATAGTTTCTGACTTCAAAAATTACCAAAAAATTAATAAAATCATTTGAGCCCTTTTCTGATATTTGTATATATTAAAGTGTAATATAATTTTGTGACTATTTTCTGGATGATCTTGGGTTAGATTTTGGATCATGAACTTTATTAACATCATTGGATCCATGGTGTTGAGTTTAACTCCACAAACATGGATGAATGATTTTAACAATAGTTTAATTAAATTTAATTCAAAAGTGGTTTTGTATTTTCTCTCCCACCCCTCTTCATCTCATCCCCTTCTTATTGCACTAAATTTTGTTGGAGCATGATCTCTATATCATGTCTCAAAACAAGTGGTGCATAGATTGCTATTGACCGGCCTCAAAATATGTGCGACTTCTATATAAGTCTACTTACGATTGCTTAACATAGCACTAAATTTTGTCCTGATTTGAATAAATGATCATTTGTGGCCCAAACTTATGTTTGCAAGCCCAAGTATGTTAATTTGATCTCTTTGATCCAATAACCTTGAGATTCATTGTGTGGAGCCTTTGGTTTTACCAATCCTCTAATGGATCTACAACACCTTTGGTCAACAAGGATCACTTAAACATCGTTGATCATTAAATGGAACTTGTGAGAATTCCTAATGGATGATATACTTGACAAAAAGCAAATGCAACTTGTTGTGTGGAGGCTTTGGTTCTAACAATCCTCCAATGAGTTCCAAATGCAAGCTTCAAGATGGTCATCCTACTAACCACTAATTATTTACTTGTTTTACTTTATGCTTTTATTTTTTTATGTTTTATGTACCATTTACTTTTAACATTTACATTTCATGCCATTTTAATCTTTGCTCATTTGAGCATTTACTTTCTTGTCATTTTTACTTTGCTCACTTGAGCTTTTCTTTTCCTTTTTTAAGATACTTAATAATCAACATAAACCCTAAAAACCTTTAATGGTACTCGGACTATTTGGATACTATCCTTGGCATTATGGAGCATGGGACTTTTCTTGGACTTAGGATTAGAAACCATGGCCTATCTTGGAGACCTTGTGATCTTATCTGATTATTTTGTCTGGAGTTCTTGAGGTTTACCTCAAGACATTGGGTTGCTTGTTTGTTTTTGTGTGCAGGTTTTTTGTGATTACACCCTTTGTTTGTAATTTGGAATTCACCCGTATACAACTGTTACTCTGTCCAATTTTTGTGAAGATTTAATACACTTGAAGTTTGGTTCTTTCAAGAGGTCTAGTATTTTTTTTTGCTTGATTGGTTTCAATCCAAGGAATAAGAATTCTATTTTGGCTCATAATGTCAAGTATTGGCTTCTTGTTGGTTAGATAGTTCTTATCTCTAGATTTTACCTTATGCTATTGATAGCCTCTTCTTCTCCTCACATCTTCTTTAATTTCAAAAATTATCTCCCTCCTTTTGAGACTTCTTCTTATTTTAAACTCGAACCACTTTCATAATAAACTTGGACTTAGGTCCATGCATTTTCAAATATTTTTATAAATAAACCTTAATCAACTTAATAATACTTTAACATTTTTTGTGAGAAGACTAAAAGTCAATCAAATCTCATTTCAAACCATTTTGCCACTTTGGCTTTCATCTTTAAACTTTTCTAAAAAAAAAAAGAATTGAACTCTTGTCAATCCTTGTAGTGATGCAAACAACCATACTTCTACAATGTGTAGTGAAGAGATATATTTTCCACTTGGGTGTTGAGTGAGGCATTTTTTATATTAAAATCCAAGCCATATCCTCAACTTTGAGATGATGCAAATTCTCCTTTCTCATAATTGTGAGTAGTAGGTATGTTTTCCACACAGACAATGACGATGATGTTTTACCTCATAAAATTAACCAACACATTTGTATTTTAAATTTTTAAAAGAGGAACTACGTGTACCCTGATCCCCTATTGTACGAAAAGGTGGTACGTAGGCACTAAAGGTTCACAACTGCGGCGGGTGAAAAAATCATAAAATAAATATATTTCTTTCTCACCTCCACCATCCATTTTTATACAACATTTTTTATAGCCAAAATATACAGATTTTACAAAGAGGTTCATGTGGAGTACCGTAGATGTTTAGGGTGTTAATACCTTCCCTTTGCATAACCAATCGCCTTACCTTGAATCTTTCCCCCTCTTCTTAGGTTATTCGCTCTTTTCCCATTCCTTCGGAAACAATAAAGCGCGGTGGCAATTTTTATTTTGATCTGTATAAGTCAAGTCAATCCAAAGGCTTAGTCTTAAAACATTTATACCGCTACAGAAAAATGGCGACTTCACTGGGGACAGATTGACCTCTTGCTGGTCCATCCCTAAGTGGGTTACACCTATCTTTATTTATATTCGTATATGTGATATTTTTTGTTATATTATATGTTGTATATCTTGTTTGTCTGGATTTTCCTGGTCTTCAGGGTGCTTGGTGATTACTCATAAGTCCTATACCCGGACTTGGGAAAACTTTAAGATAGGACGGGCGATATAGTCATGTTAACTTTGAAGGAGTAATACCAAAAAAGGAGGCATGAGATCCCCCACTCAGTGGAAGCCCCTTTGAATGTAGTTTCGTTTACTGAGTAATCAAGAAGATGTACTGCTTTCGACCTGAGAGCCTGCTGAAATTGAGGACCGTAGAATACTAAACCCATCTTGGCCTTTTAGGTGTAGTGCGGAAGCTATGACGGAGTAATCCGGAAATAGTTGTCACGCGATACTACGCTCGGACGAGTCTTTCTTGAGAATATTAGTAATTACCGAGTTAATCGGGAAGGTGGTAATCTCTGAAAGAAGGATGTAGACTCTGAGAACATCTAGAACCTTGTTCGGCAGGTGATAACTTTTAGACCAATAACTTATGGGTAGTACCTTCGACCTCATGCTCGTGACGGTGAACCTATGAACCCTATATGTGTGATCTTGTGTGTGATTGTTGCATCATGCATCCATGCACTCATAAGCATCTTTTGAAGAAACCATATTTCAAGGGATTTAAAGGTTGACCATTTGTAAATATCTCAAGTACTTTCTAACCATGGATTCTGGAAAGAGAAAGACCGGGAAATATAGTTTCAAGGATCCCAAGATAGATGAGTTGATCATTCTAATTCCTGAGATCGAGTGTTCTGCAGACTTTCGGAAGAAGTATGGATCCATTACTCCTCTCATGAAGCTGGAGATGAAGGAGGGTATTCTCTCGACCTTGGTCCAGCTCTATGATCTGATGTATCATTGCTATACTTTCCCGACTATCAGTTGATGCCCACACTGGAGGAGTATTCTTATCTATTGGATTTACCTGTTACCGATCATGTTCCTTTTACTGGTTTGGAGGGTGAGCCAAAACCACATGAGATTGCTTCTTTGATTCATCTAGGGAAATATGAGGTGGAAGCCCATATGACTACTAAAGGAGGAATTATAGGATTACCAGCTCAGTTCTTATTGGAGAAAGCTTATTACTTTTCCAGAATGAAGAGTATAGTTGCTTTTGAGGCCATCTTTGCTCTACTTGCTTACGGGTTGTTCTTATTTCCTAATGTGGACAGGTTTGTTGACATTAATGCTATCAGGATCTTCATGATTGGAAACCCAGTTCCTACATTGTTGGGTGATGCTTATTACTCTATTCATCTTTGTAATTCTTATCATAGGGGGATGATTATCTGTTGCACGCCTCTGTTGTGCCGGTGGTTTATCTCTCATATGCCTCAGTCTGATGTTTTTTGGGATGTCAAGAAGGAATCCCGTTGGGCTCCTAAGATCATGGCACTTACTCACTCGGATATTGATTGGTATCATCGAGCTTACCATGATATAGAGATTATTTACAGTTGTGGTAGTTTCCCCAATGTACCTCTTCTTGGTACAAAGGGAGGAATTAACTATAACCTTGTTCTTGCACGACGACAGCTCGGTTATCCGATGAGGGATAAACCGAATAGTATTCATTTGAGTAGTTTCTTTCTTAAGGAAGGAGAAGACCATAGGGAAGCTAGGGAGCATATTGCGAAGGCCTGGTGTCACATTCATAAGAGGAGTAGGAAGGATTTGGGACCTAGGGGTGATGTGTCTTTGGAGCCATATCTTCAGTGGGTCCGATTGAGAGCTATTCAGTTAAAGATGTCGTATACCCGGGAGACACCCATGCCTGACCTATTTATGGAGACCACTTCCCCCTTATTAGATGATATAGAAGAGCTACAACTTGCTTTGGTTAGGATGCAGCAGGAAAAGGATGCTTGGAAGAATAAGTTCCAAACTTTAGAGATTTCCTATAGAGCAGACTTGAAGGAGGAAGACGACTTGATTGAGATTCTTGAGAGTCGGGCTGTAGAGATGATGGAGAGGAAAGGAGATTTATTTTATCCTAAGCCTTAATCAGATGCTATTTGTTTACTTCAAGATTTAGATGATTGGAAGGAGGTTGCCACCAGACATGCTGAAGAAAACCAGAGGTTGAAGGCTCAGATTGCTAGGCTTACAGGGAAGCGCCAGCGTATAGAGTGATCTTCGTCAGCTTTACTTCTTAGGGTTTTAGACTTTATTTTCATCTTGTACTTGGGATCATTGAAACTTGTAATCCATTTTGAAGTTATTATAATAAAAAAATTCAGTATTTCAAATATGTTATTATTTTGATATTTGCAATGTGTCTATAAATCTTTAAGTCCTTTGAAATATTAATAACAAAAATTAATCATGTGCATTGCATATCATGCATCATATTGCATGTATTTCTTGCATTTGTTATGCATATCCAGGTGTCTTACCAAGCTTCTTTACTTCGTTCAGCAGCTGACTCACCACTACAACACTCGGGCTAATTTCAGAAAGAAGATGGAGAACTTAGAACAAGAAAATCGCGAGCTGCCCGAGGAAGTTTCTACTTTGAAGGCCAGCATGGCCAATCTGACTACTCTAATGTAAGCTTTGGTGGCTGCTCAGAATCAGCCACCAAGTGTTCAACCTCAACTAACAAGGGCAACTACTGAAGCTTTGACTGTTCCCGTGTCTGCTACTCTAGTTGTTGTTTAGAATCGCATGCCACAAGGTTATCCATGGGGAATGCCAGAGAATTTTACACCTAAAGGTTTCAATCTTGGTACTTAAGATACTCCAGTTGTTCAAACTATTGTTACTCCTGCGCCTCTTATGGTGTATACTGCTTCCACTGCACCTCATTTGGTGAGTATGGTTTCGTTTGTTAATGATGATGTAAGTCGTCCTTTCCCTCCACTGAGTGAAGACTTGGGTCTTTATGACAGAATGGGTGATTTTCAAGAGCAGTTTAACAAGATGCAGAGAGAAATGAAGGCCCTCAATGGAAAAGAGCTATTTGGGCAGAATGTGGACGAGTTATGCTTGGTTTCGAATGTTAAGATACCTGCTAAGTTTAAAGTCTCGGAGTTTGAGAAGTACAAGGGAAACACTTTCCCTCGTGCTCATCTGGTGATGTACATAAGGAGAATGTCTACCCATACTGATGATCAGCGTCTGCTGATTCACTTTTTTCAGGATAGTTTGACCGGTGTTGCGCTGAAGTGGTATATGAGTTTGGACAGCGCCAATATCCATACTTTTAATGATTTGGGAGAAGCATTCATCAAACAATACAAGTACAACATGGACATGGCGCCTGACTGTGATCAACTCAGGGCCATGGTTCAGAAAGACAAGGAATCGTTCAAAGAATATGCACAGAGATGGCGTGAGGTAGCCGCCCAGGTGATTCCTCCCATGGAAGAGAAGGAGATGACTAAGATTTTCTTGAAGACGCTGGGTTCTTTCTACTATGAGAGGATGGTAGCGAGTGCGCCAAGTGACTTTACTGAAATGGTAGGAATGGGTATTCGCTTAGAAGAGGTTGTAAGAGAAGGTCGTTTAATGAAGAATGAAGGATCTGGAGGTATGAAGAAGCCATCTTATTGGTTTACCAAGAAGAAAGAAGGAGATGCAAATGTTGTTATACAAGAGAGGAGGGTAAATACTCCTAGAAGGAATTATCAGCGTCATCAACAAGTCGCCTTAGTTACTCCCGTTATGAGTGCCGCTCCAACTACCGTTGCTTATCAGAGACCGTCCCAGTAGGGGAATCAAGGGTATAATCAGAGAAGGGAGAGTTATGACCATATTCCTATGAGTTATACGGAGTTACTACCGGAGTTGATTCGGAAGAAGTTGGTTCAGACCCGACCACCTCCCGTCGTACCATCAACATTGCCTTGGTATTACAAGGTAGACCAAACATGTGCCTTTCATCAGGGAGCACCAGGGCATAATATTGAGAATTGTTATCCTTTGAAGACTGAGGTACAGAAATTGGTGAAGTGTGGTATTCTATCTTTCAAGGATGTGGGTCCTAATGTGAAAGATAATCCTCTACCCAAGCATGGAGGAGCAAATGTTGTGAATATGGTGGCCGGTTGTCCAGGTGACTTCCAGATTTTTGATATTCATCTAGTTAGAGGAGATTTGGTGAAAATGCATGCAGACCTTTGTGAATTTAGCTATTATACGCATGACCATGCCAATTGTGCTATTTGCAGTACAAACATACAGGGTTGCGATAAGATAAAGGCTGATTTACAGGAGATGATGGATGAGGGCTTCATCCACATAATTAGGCCTAGGGCAGAGTATGAAGAGGAAGTGAATATGGTTTCTGGATGTCCTGGAGAATTTATAATTTTTGATGTAGAGTATATGAATGAGAACCTCGTGCAGTTGCATGCTACATTCTGCCATACGGTTGGTCAGGTGGAACACCAATATGGATCTTACTGAGTTTGCTGTCGAGACCCTCGAGGATGTTCAATCGCGATGAAGGGTGTTCAGTTGTTGTTAGACAATGGAACTATTAAGGTCACAAGTCAGAGGGATGATTACCACAAGGTTGATATGATTGAGGTTTGTTTGGCTGAAGAAGAGTCATATGAAGAGTATGCCTCCGCAGATGAGTATTTCCCTTTAGACGAAGATTTGTTTTCCAGAAATGACTTATTGATGACTTATTGCGTTAAAGAAGGGGTAAACGTCATTGTGCCTTGTTTTGGTGCACCCGCCCATTTTGAAGTTGAGTATTATAGTAAGCCAGTTGTTACCCCATTGGTGATTAGTCTGTCTGGTCCTATTCCCTACAAGTCAGATAAGGTTATTCCTTACAAATACAACGCTACAATCTTAGAGGATGGAGTGGAAGTTCCCATCCAGCCAATGCATGATGTTGGGAATATAGCTGAAAATAGCAGGGTGACCCGCAGCGGTCGTGTGTTTGCACCAGTTGTTTGAAGAGATGTTGGTGCTAGAAAGAAAATTGATGAAAATGATGAACCTAATAAGGTTAAGGGTGAGACTAGTGGAGCTACGTTAGAGAAAGAAGAGGATGATATTTTGAAGATAATCAAGATGAGCGACTACAAAATTGTAGATCAGCTACTGCAAACTCCTTCAAAAATATCCATCTTAGCTTTATTGATGAACTCCTCTGCTCACGGAGAATCCTTGATGAGGCTACTGGACCAAGCTTTTGTGGAGAGTGATATGCCAATAGACCAATTCAGCAGCATAATAGGAAACATTACGTCATGTAATAACTTGATTTTCTGTGATGATGAATTACCAGATGAAGGGAGGAATCACAACCTGGCCCTCCACATCTCTATGAACTGCAAGAATGATTCACTATCTAATGTGCTGATTGATAATGGATCCGCGTTAAATGTTATACCGAGGAGTATGCTTATGAAGTTGAAATATCAAGGAATGCCTATGCGCCCTAGTGGCATCATTGTGAAAGCGTTTGATGGGTCAAGGAAATCTGTTATTGGTGAATTGGACTTGCCTATTCATATAGGACCACATTTGTTTCAGATAACTTTCCAGGTCATGGGCATTATTCTCGCTTATAGTTGTTTTCTAGGATGGTCGTGGATACATGATACAGGGGCTGCCACTTCAACTTTACACCAGAAGCTAAAGTTTGTACGTTAAGGGAAAGTAGTGATCATAAATGGGGAACAAGCATTGTTGATATCTCATTTGTCCTCTTTCAGCATTGTAGAGGCGGATGAAGCTGCTGTTGGAACCCAGTTCCAATCCTTATCCATTGATAACATAAGAGTAAATGAGAACTCCATGGTTTCGCTTAAGGACGCGCAACAGGTTTTGTATAATGGTCATAGTGAAGTTTGGGGACGAATTGTGGATCCACCTATGAACAAGAACAAAACTGGCTTGGGGTTCTCTTCGAAGAATGACAAAGGTAAGGGCATGAATCTGAAGTCTGCTGCATGCAGGTATCAAGACATCTTCCGTAGTGGGGGTTACCTTCATTCGACTGTTTCCAGGATTAACGCCATTGTAGAAGATGAAGCAGAGCAGGAAATGCCGAATTATGTGACGCACGGAGTTAGGGTTCAGAACTGGATCACCATTGATGTTCCCTCTTGCATACATGTTTCAAAGTAATTTGTTTTGTTAATATTTTTGAAAAAGCTTTTAATCTGCCCAAGGTGAAAGTATTAATGTTGTAGGGCTTATCTATTTGCTGCGACTTTTTAAAGTAAATAATAAAAGTTGTCTTTGCTTCCCAAATTGTGTTTTTTTTTTATTTTCTGCTTTCCTTGAAAAATGGTAATCAGAAAAAACATTTCAAAATAAATAATAACTAAAATTCAATATGCATGATCACTTGTTATATGTGTCAGTTTCTAAATGCAATCACAAATCATATGTGCAGATTAATTAAAAAACCCGTTGAATACAATGACCCTGCACCCTATCCCAACTTTGAGTTTCCTGTGTATGGGGCTGAAGAAGAAGATTATGATGAGATTCTAGAAAAGGTCTCACAGTTTCTTGAGCACGAGTAAAATATCATTCATCCATATAAAGAGCCATTGGAAGTGATCAATTGGGTTCAGAAGAAGATCCGAAGGAAGTCAAGATTGGAACATTATTGCATCCTGATATGAAGAGCAGGTTGATTGAGCTGTTAAGAGAGTGTGTAGATATTTTTGCTTGGTCTTATCAAGATATTCCTGGTCTAGATATAGATATTGTAGAGCACAGTTTGCCGTTGAAGCCAGAGTGTCCTCCAATCAAACAAAAAGTTGAGAAGAACTCACCCATATATGGCAGTAAAAATCAAAGAGGAGGTTCTAAAGCAGATTAATGTTGGTTTCTTGTGACATCGGTGTACCCTCAATGGATTGCCAATATTGTCCCAGTACCAAAAAAAGACGGAAAAGTCCGCGTGTGCGTAGATTACAGAGATCTAAATAAAGCTAGTCCAAAAGATGATTTTCCATTGCCACACATTGATATGCTAGTGGATAGAACAACAAAATTCAAAGTATTCTCGTTCATGGACGTATTTTCCGGGTATAATCAAATAAGAATGGCTCCAGAGGACATGGGAAAAAAAACGTTTATCACACCCTGGGGAACATTCTGTTACAGAGTGATGCCCTTCGGGTTGAAGAACGCTGGTGCAACGTACCAGAGGGCTATGACAACCCTATTCCATGATCTGATGCACAAGGAAATTGAAGTATATGTTGATGATATGATTGCTAAATCCCAGACTTAAGAAGGGCATATAGAAGATTTGTTGAAGTTGTTTCAGCGTTTGAGGAAGTACCCGCCTCCTCTTGAATCCAAATAAATACACCTTTGATGTTCGATCAGGAAAATTGTTGGGTTTCATTGTTATCCAGAAAGGAATTGAAGTTGACCCTGATAAAGTCAAGGTAATTCAAGAGATGCCAGCGCTAAGAACTGAAAAGCAAGTAAGAGGTTTCCTCGGGCGTTTGAATTATATTTCCAGATTCATTTCCCACATGACTGCAACATGTAAACCGATCTTTAAGTTGTTAAAGAAAGATCAAGGTTGTGTATGGACGGATGAATGCCAAAGGGAATTTGAAAGTATTAAAGAATATCTGCTTGAACCTCCTATCTTTCTCCCTCCTGTAGAAGGAAGACCGTTGATTATGTATTTGACAATGTTAGATGAATCCATTGGTTGTATTTTGGGAAAACAGGATGAAACAAGGAAGAAGGAGTTCGTCATTTATTATCTCAGTAAAAAATTCACTGATTGTGAGTCGCGGTATTCCATGCTGGAAAAGACATGTTGTCCTTTGGCCTGGGCGGAAAAGCATTTGCGGTAGTATATGTTGAATCACACTACTTGGTTGATCTCCAAAATGGATGCAATCAAGTACATTTTTGAAAATCCTACTCTTACTGGGAGAATTGCCCGCTGGCAGATGTTGTTATCTAAATATGATATCGAATACCTTACTCAAAAAGCTATTAAAAGCAGCGTGTTCGCAGATTATCTTGCTCACCAACCAGTGGAGGATCACCAGTCTGTAGAATATGAATTCCCCATTGAGGATGTGATGTTCCTGAAAGTGAAAGATTATGATGAACCATTGCTTGAGGAAGGTCCTGACTCTAAATCTCGTTGGAGTATGATATTTGATGGAGCTGTGAATGCTTATGGTAAAGGAATTGGTGATGTGATTGTCACTCCCCATGGATCACACATTCCTTTTACCGTGAGGTTAACATTTGATTGTACTAATAATATGGCCGAATATGAGGCTTGCATCATGGGTCTCGAAGAAGCTATTGATCTCAGAATTAAAATTCTAGATGTGTATGGTGATTCAGCTTTGGTAATAAATCAGATTAAAGGAGAATGGGATACTCGTCACCCCGACCTGATCCCTTACAAAGACTATGCAAGAAGATTATTACCTTCTTTAATAAAGTCGAACTCCATCACATTCCTAGAGATGAAAATCAAATGGCGGATGCTCTGGAAACTCTGGCTTTTATGTACCAAGTGAATACTTGGAATGATATACCCCGAATTATGGTATGACGTTTGGATAAGCCCTCTCATGTGTTTACAACAGAGGAGGTAGCAGATGAAAAACCTTGGTATTATGATATCAAGCATTTTCTTCAGACTCGGGAATACCCGATTGGTGCGTCGAAGAAAGATAGAAAGACATTGAGAAGATTGGAAGGCAGTTTCTTCCTCAATGAGAATGTGTTGTACAAGAGAAATTATGACATGGTCTTGCTCAAATGTGTGGATAGACACGAAGCAAACATGTTGATGCATAAGATTCATGAAGGTTCATTTGGCACTCATGCCAATGGACATTCGATGGCTAAAAAGATGCTAAGGGTAGGTTATTATTGGCTGACAATGGAGTCCGGCTGTTACAAATTTGCAAAGAAGTGCCATAAATGCCAGGTTTATACGGACAAGGTCCATGTACCTCCGACACTTCTCAATGTGATTTCTTCCCCGTGGCCTTTCTCTATGTGGGGTATTGACATGATTGGGATGATAGAACCCAAAGCTTCAAATGGACACCGTTTTATCTTGGTAGTAATTGATTACTTCACCAAGTGGGTGGAGGCTGCTTCATATGCCAATGTTACTAAGCAGGTGGTTGTGCGCTTCGTTAAGAATAACCTTATATGTTGGTATGGTGTGCTGAGCAGAATCATCACTGACAATGGCTCGAATTTGAACAACAAGATGATGACAAAACTGTGTGAAGAATTCAAGATTGTCCATCACAATTCATCTCCATATAGGCCAAAGATGAATGGGGATGTTGAAGCTGCTAATAAGAATATCAAGAGAATTATCCATAAAATGGTTGTTACTTATAAGGATTGGCATGAAATGCTTCCTTTTGCTTTGCATGGATATCGAACATCTGTCCGCACTTCAATAGGAGCAACCCCGTTCTCCCTGGTGTAAGGGATGGAAGTTGTACTCCCTATTGAGGCGGAGATTCCCTCTTTATGTGTGATAATGGAAACCAAATTGACAGAGGCTGAATGGGTCCATAACAGGTTTGACCAATTGAATTTGATTGAGGAGAAGAGAATGACGGCTTTGTGTCATGGCCAGTTATATCAGAGAAGAATGAAGAAAGCTTTTGATAAAAAGGTCAAACCTCATGAATTCAGAGAAGGTGACCTCGTGCTCAGGAAGATCATGTATTTCAACGCTGATTCTAGGGGCAAGTGGACTCCCAATTTTGAAGGCCTATATGTTTTCAAGAAAGCCTTCTCTGGCGGTGCATTAATTCTTGAAACTATGAATGGCGAGGAGTTCCCACGTCCCATGAATGCTGACGCAGTTAAGAAATACTTCGCCTAAAGAAATAAAAGAACAACTCGCTAAGTTGAAAACCCGAAAGGGCGGCTTAGGCAAAAAAAAGAGCGTCTCGGTAGGCCAAAAACCCGAAAGGGTGGTTGTTGTACCCCAAAATTTGCCCTCCCATATTCTTCAAGAATTGCAAAGAGCATGCTTCAAAATTCCCCAAGGGTTGCACAGTTCAAGGGCCTCATAACAGTCAAAACTAGGGTTTTGGTTCTGGCAAAGAAAATGAAGTTCCCAAGGGTCCAATCAAGTCCCACATGCTTATAAACATTGTCAAGCATCCTCCTACCAAGTTTCAAGACTTTCAGCACAAAATTGCACAGTCAAAAACCCTAATTGCACTACAGTCAACTGTAGGGGCAAAATGGTCATTTGACAGTCAAAAGTTCAAATTTTTGGTCAACATCTCATTTTGAAGCCACAAACATCATTTGATCAATGCTTGATCATGATTCTCAAAAGTTTGGCTCAAAAAGTCTCAAGATGCAAAAGTTTCCATATTTGGACAGTTGAAAAAGTCAACTGTAACTTGACCAAGGCATAACTTCCACATGGATTATCAGAAAAATTCCATCCAAAGCTCATTTTGAAGATAAAGACATTTCCTACAACTCCTCTTCACACTTCAAGTCCAATAAATGCTCTCACAAAAAGTTATCAATTTCAACATTATAGGTCATTTTCAAAAGTCAACAAAAAGGGACTTTAAGTCAAAGGCCATAACTTGATATTGGTAAATCAAAATGACATGGGACCAAAGACATTGGTTAGAGGACTCAAAGACTTTTCCAAAATGTCCAAAAACATGATCAAAGATTAAAAATTGAGCAAGATATGCCTTGTGGAAGTTGGGAAATTTTTGGATATTTTGAAAAGTCAACATTGCTTCAAATGTCTTAAAAATGCTAATGGGCCTCTTTTTCTTCCAAGAATCATTATCCAAGGCATGTGCACGACCATTTGGCCCAAAGGGAAGTTTTTCATCATTTTTATTTATTTATTTGAATTTTTAAAAGCTAATAATTCATTTAATTAAAATAAATATGTGGAAAATACTAAACCTAAGTTTTTAAATCTTTTTATGCATGGAATACACTCAATATTTCGTGCATGATCAGATTTGGAAAGAATCTTGGTAATTGGACATGATTTGAAGCAAATTTGCATGAAAAAGATTGGAAAATATATGCCATAAAAATCAAATATCTCTTCATCAATACAAAGGTTCTTTGGATCAATTTCTCAACCCTAATCACTCATACATATATATACATGCTAACCCTAGTGATCAGGACCTCCCAGCTGCGCAAGAACATCATCACCACTTTTGCATTTTTGTGAAAAAAACTCAAATACTGAAAACTGTCTTCCAGTGCGATTCAAGCCAAAATAATTATCTCATCACCTTCCTGAGACATCAAGAAACGTGTCTGAATAGTTTTTCCACATCCCTAACGCCCAGAATTGGTGAATGGAACTCAAACTTTTTCACTTTTTTGCATAAATCGTATTTCATCATTCATGTCATGTTTTTGAATTCTAATACTTGTTTTGTGTTACTCTCATCATTCTGAAGCTAACTGTGTGCTTTAATTGAGTTTTCACGCGCTATATGAAGAACCACCATTAAAGGACGTTAGGGTTCTTCAAGTTTTAAATTAGGCATTTCTGAATACTGTAAAATCAGAACACCTTAATACCATGGTTGAAATTAGGGAGCTTGGACGATTTGAAAACACCCATCGCGCCTAATTTATGTGGCCATATGGCCTATTCGCTATTATTAAAAAGTGCCTATTTTGGGGGGGTTTAAAACCCCCGTTAACCTCTTTTATATTTCAGGAAAAAAATCAAACGAGGAAGAAGAAGAGTAGGTGGCACCAGCTGGTTGGAACATTTGAATTTTCGCGCTAAATCAGCCACTAACGCTTGTTTTACTTTATGTTATTTGTTTGCCATTATATAATCAAAGTGCGTCAAAAGCTCCAGTGGCAAGGCATGTGTATGGTAATCCCTGGGACCTGGGTTCGAATCCCAGGTCCCCCTCCCTTTCAATAATATTTTTCCTAACTTGATCTCATGCAGATTCAATTCCTGGGTGCACCATACATCCATCCTCCAGGTTTGCCACGCGCTTAGTGATACCAATCTAAAGGCCCAGATGTGGAGAACACCCTAGGCGTTAGTCAACGAAGTCACAGGCATCCTGAAAAAGTCAAAAGGCCTTGACATAATTGGGCCAGAATTGCTAAGGCTACACCTCCAAATTGGGGACAGAACCCCCTAAGGTTTGCTATTCTTTTATATTTTTTTATTTTTATTTGATTTAATTAATTTCCTTTAAATTCTTCAATTAATTTACTTTCATAAAAATATAAAAATAACAAAAAATCAGAAAGGTCATAAAAACAAAAAAAAATATATTTTATTTTAATATTTTGTAAATAAATCTCACTAATTAATTAGATTTAAATTTAGGGTTAATTTTAATATATTTCCTTAATAAATTAAAAACTTGTAGAATTAGGTTTAAATTACTTTAATTACCCTTTTTTATTTTCTTTTCACTAATAATTAATTATGTATTTTTATAAATCAAATTGCCATTAATTACTTAATTTAATTTTAGGTTTAATTTTAACATGTTTTTCTTAATAAATAAAAGTTGTAGAATTAGGGTTAATTAGTTAATTTCATTTAATTCACATAAAAAACCATAAATCCAAAAAATCTCAAAATAATTTCTTTTTTTTTATTTTTATTTAATTAATTTAATCATTTAATTTAATTTCATTAAAAAGGGTCCAACGCCCTCGCTTCCAATTTTAATTCCAATTCGCGCCTTTTATTTTATCTCTTATAATATTAATGTAATTCTCCCAAAGCCATGTAATTCGAACATTTGGTATTTCTCGCACTTTATTTCTTTATTTTCTGTCAAATCGGGTCCTGGATTAAATTTGGCGATGTGGACCCGCGCCTTTGTAATAGTTTAGGAACTTTAATTTCCGCAACTTTTTTTTAACTGTTAATAATCGCATGCAAGAATGAATGACAAAGTAAAAACAAACGCGTAGATCACCCATAACATGACAAGACAAAAATAAATGAACATGACACACAAATCACACACCACCCCTAGGGTACGCCTCAGTGTTGCCTTGCCTCGAAAGGTGATCGTCGAGTAGAGGATGTCTTAGTAAGTCCTCATGATCCGGGAACCTGGCATAAGGGTAGCTTCTAAGGTGTCTTCTCATTGCTCTGGTGATCACCATGTCCCGAACTTCGAATTGACTCGAACACCTCCAACGGTGGTGCTACCTACCTCTCAATGGTGGGATGGCACTACTTTAAAGGACATCTACACAGACGAATTCCTTAGGGTAGGTAGACGACTCTAGATACTTGCTCTAAATTCAAAAACAAATCAAAAATACTTTTCACACCAACACATTTTCAAAAAGCTTTCGAAAGCAATTTTTCAAACACTCTTGAAGACCGATACAAGAGTCGGACTGGAATTTTCAAAGAAACTTTTTTAAACTCACAGTTGAAAAGCAAACAAACCATTTTTTAAAACACAAATGAGCAAGTATCTAAGAGCCCATGGATAACCATGGATAGAAAGGGTGCTAACACCTTCCCTTTCTATAATCTACCTCCCAAACCGAGAGCAGTCTCTATAAGGAATTTTTCTGTACTTTTGTCCTTTCCATTTGGAGAAAATAAAAGACGGTGGCGACTCTTACTTCCGCGACATTTTGCGAACCAGCGTTAAACAGTCAGTTCCAGATCCACCGATCACAGAACTGGCGACTCTGCTGGGGAAAATACTCATAAAGTGAGGTGTACCTTAGGGTTAGTTCATAACTGTGTTGTCAATTGCTTTCTTTGCTTGCTTTAAATTGTGGGACTGTCTGGGGAGTTCTATAGATCCTAACCCGGATCTGGGGATACCTTCTTAGAAAGTAGCAACAAGGCTGTGAGGGAACTGTGCGGGGTATACCGACATGGTTGAAACAGTCTGCTACGTTGATGTGGCACTTTGGTGTGTACCGGTAACCCTTGAGTTCAGTCAAGGAGAGTACGGGGCCTCCGCGTGGTGTCGTGAAGCATCAACAGACCTTAGGAACCTTAATTGAATTATCTTGGCCTCTTTAGGGTAGTGAGATAACTGACTTTGGTGCAGTCCGAGGTTGGTTGATACTCGATACTACACTCAATTGAGGGCTGCTTTCCTGGAATATTTCGGTCGCCAGTTCAGTGGCTAAATCGAAACGATGAACAATGAAAGCAATCCCGTGATATTGGGACCCTTAGAACCCGGTTACTTTGATAGGACAGGTTTGAACCCACCAACTTCAAGAGGGTACTACCCAGACCCCATGCTGGCCTAAACTCTCAGGGCTCTTTTGTGTGACTTGTGTGCCTTCGTACTTGACTATTTGCATGCTTGTTGTCTGACACTTGCGTTTCTTGCAGGTTTCGTTTGTAGTCCTTAATTAGGACTCATAACAAGATTTACTGAGTTTCTTGCAGGTCTTGTTTTTTAGTCCTTAATTAGGACTCATAACAGGGTTTACTAAGTCTCTTGCAGGTTCTGTTTATAGCCCTTAATTGGGATTCCTAACAAAGTGTACTGAGTTTTTTGCAGGTTTTGGTTTGCAGTCCTTAATTGGGACTCGTAACAGGGTTACCTACATTACCCCATGCATAGCATAGCATCATACCATTGCATACATCCTAACCCATTTCAAGGATCTCAAGGGCTTGTGATGCAGGTCATGGTGAATCAACCATCCCAGCAAGGGGCAAAGAGGATTTATTTTCCTCTAGACAGAGTTGTCAGGGGCTATGACCCACTGGATATGGTGAGCCTTTGACTCTTGAAGAAGGACTCTCAACCATGTGAAGTTCCTTCAATCAAGCTACAAAATTCAAACTCTAACAAATTTCTTGTTTACCTCGCGAGATCCTTGAAAACATTGCATGCATATCATACATATCCTTGCATTGCAGGTACCCTTTTGACAGGTTGCTTACCTTCTTCGCTGTTTATTTCAGCCGATCGTCATGAATCCTGAATCGTCTACTGAGCAATCCATCAAGGCCCTCCAGGCCCAGAATGCCCAGTTCCAGGAGTTGATTGTGAACCTAGCTCAGGGTCAAAAGGAATTGAAGACTCTGATTCAGAAGAAGAAGAAGAGGACTGTTTTGTTCAGCCCTAGACGCAGATCTGGGAATACACTGCAGATTGAAACTGAGAGGACTACTCCATCTGTTGGGGAAGGCAGTCATCAGGAGGAAAGGGTTCCCAGTCCAGTGGTCTCCGACAACGAGACAGATTTCAACGACGAACAATACCCTCCTGCTGAAGACAAGTACAAGCAGTTGGAAGACCGTCTGAATGCAATGGAAATTCAACAAGTACCTGGTTTGGATTTCGGAGATTTGGGTCTAACTTCCGGTGTGGTGATCCCACACAAATTCAAAGCACCCTCTTTTGCTAAGTACGATGGGGCATCTTGTCCCAGGCTGCATCTCAGGTCTTATGTGCGGAAGATTCAACCGTATATTATGGACAAGAACTTGTGGATCCACTTCTTCCAGGAAAGTCTTTCAGGGACTCATCTCGAATGGTTCTATCAGCTGGATGGAACCAAGGTTCGTGTTGTACCCCAAAATTTGACCTTCCATTTCTCATTGATTTCTCACCACAAAGCCCTTGAAGCTCAAGATCCAGTTAAGGTTTCATCTGCTTAAGACCTCTCCTTGCACTGTGGACTCAAATTAGGGTTTGTGTTTGCACAAAGATGCTTTGACCTAAAATGCCCAAGATGACTTTCATGCTTCATATTGGACTCCCAAGTTTAACCACATCAAGTTTCAAGCCTTGATTCCAAGTTTTGCCCAGTCAATTGGACAGTTGACCTAGAAATCAACTGTATTGGGGAAAAAGTCAACTGTGGCCAATTGACAGTCAAACCTCATGAAATTTGACCCACATCAACATTATGAACTCATATGAATCATTTGATCAAGTTTGGATCACAATTCCCCAAGAAATTTGATCAGATCACCAAAAGGGCAAAATGGTCATTTTTAGGGTTTTGACTGCACAAAGGCAATTTTTGACTGTTTGACCTAGCCAATGGCAAACCAAGCTCACACATGGACTCAAGGACCCCATGGAATTATCTTGACATGATCAACAAACTCAAAAGATCCCAAGTACACAGGATTGACAGTTGAATTTCCCAGTCAATTGATCAATTTTGACTGTATACTGAAAAGTCAAACTTTGACTTTTTGGTCAAAATCAAGAGTCAAGATTCATTTTTCATCAAAACTTGCCAAATCATGAAACTTGTTCACCAAGAAACCAATAAATGCAAATTAGGGTTTAAAATGGAATTTTTCATAACTTAGAATTTTTCTAAGTTATGGAAAACCCTAATTTTTTCCCAACTTTGCCCCACTTTTTCACCATGATTCATTTGGATTCAAACAAAAGTCAAAACATAAAAGTTGTAGCTTGTTGCATAATCTACAACTTTGATTCACAAAGTTTTCTCATTTGAAGCTTGTATCTCAAGTTACAAATTTTTGAATAAGGGCACTAAACCATTCTTAACTTAGTGAAATTTGACCTATTTTGACAAGGTTTTCTACCCCACTTCAAGGCCATTTTCCATACACTTCCACTTGGAATTTCAAATTGCACTTCAAAGATGGATTGTAGTACACATTCCAAGCTTTCCAAAATGTCCAAAAACTTCTCAAACAACCTCATGGTTAGAGAGAATCGAATTTCACAATATAGCAAAAAACCACTTTGTTCATGACCAAGTTACATGTTCATAACCTTGCAATTTGAACTCAGCATGCTTTAGATTAGATTACAGGTCCTTAAACCAAGTTACACTCATAAATTTAATGCATATTCTTTGTGCCAAGACCAAGTTCTTTGAGTTCAAGCTTTGTCTAGAGGATTAATCCCAATTTGGAAAAAGTAAACTATCCATTTTTGCAAAAGTTCACTTTATGTCAAATTGAAAATCAAGCAAGTACAAACTAAATCTCTTTGGCACAAGATTATGGACAAATTACTCTGATCAAGAGAAGCTTTGCAGCAGGATTAGAGGTCCCCTACTGACCTAAAACATCAAGTTGCATTTTGTTGCTTAAGAGTGAAGAAAAGTGCCATAACATAACACAACTTCCATCTCAGCATAGACACACAAGAACTAAGTTATCAAACACACTACACACATCATAACCAAGCCTTTGCATGAGCCATTTACCTCCAAAATATCATCAAACCAAAAAACACCATCAAACTGCAAAAACAGAGTTGCCTCTGCAGTTTGAGTGCCAACATCTATTCCTCTCAAGCATTCTTGCCAAAACCAGTTCATATACCTTCCTTATCACCTATGCAAGCTATCCAAAAGCTAAGGCACGACCTATAATTGCTCTAACCACTTCCACCATTTTCACATTTCTGACTTGCAGGTGAAGTTCTCTAGCTTGATTCAGAAGCTTTCAAGACAAAGTAAACATTGGAATAGCATCCCTGGACCTCAAGGAAGCTTCTCCAATCATCACCTTGCACTGAAAGTTCCTACATCTCCAGATAGAAGTTCAACTGAATAGGTAAAATTTTGAATTCGTATCTCTCTTATTAGGCATCATTAGCTTTAAGTTTGTGAAGAAACAAGGTTCTACTCATGCCACTGAATATGTACATGTTTTTACTTTCCATTTCTTTTGCTTGAGTTGTGAGAATTTGGAGTTTGAAAATGGCAGAAAAACTAGGTTAAGATTTGGGGGAGGAGAAATTCTCCCTCATCTTAGAGAGTTAGATCAAGTTATGCATATGGTTAGAATCGTGGTTTCATGCTTAACATTTTTTGTGTTGGAAGTTTGTTCAAAAAATCAAAGAATCAGGACATTCAAATGGAGCTCTTGGCGCGTGTTTTCTGAACATTTTTGTTCAAAGGTTGAAGAAAGGTGATTTTGGGCTGGGCTTGCTTCTGAGTTGCTTTTCACACCACCCTTTTTGGTTTTGCACCCCTGAGCCCATTTGCTTCATTTTTAATATTTTTGACTTTTGCCTTTTTGTGATTGGTTCATTTATTTTTTCTCAACATATTAAAAACATAAAAATATTTTTCCCATCATTTTTTGAATTTATTGCATATTTACTTGATTATTTCTTTTGTTTGTACATAAATAAATAAAATATACATATATATACCTTTTTTTGTTTAAAATATTAAGATAATACCAAATATATTTTTATACATATTTTTATCTTATTTTTACTTCCTGAAAATATTTCATAAAAAAAATAATAAATACTTTTTATATTGAATATTATTAATTAATGTGTATAAAACATAATTTTTATAAATAATATAAATAAATAGGTATATTAATATACTTAGGATAAAAATACCAAAAAAAATGTATATATTTTATTTTTTAATATTTAATACTAAAAAATGCCTTTTTACAAATATACCATATTTTATTTTATTTTTGTATATAAATAATAAGTATTACATGAATTAATTGATTAAATACTCCTTTGATTAAAATTAGGGTTTTTGCCCTAAATTCAAAAATACTCCAAAATAATATCTTTTTATTTTCTTATTTATTTCACATAAATAATACTTTTTTTTTCATACATACAAAACATTTTTGCATCTTACATATTTTATTCCATTTTTATTTAACTATTGTACATTAAATTGTATAAATTCAAAATTGATGTAATAGTCTTAGGTTTCAATTTCTTGTCTAAATATCCCCATTTGAAACATTGTACCCCCCTCCCCATATTATTATGATGTAATAGCGTAGGAATTTAAATTTCGCACGTTATCGCTTTCTAAACATACTATGCTAGAATTAGGGTTTTGTATGCGAATAAAAATGAACAAAATAGTTGGACCTAATACAAGATAAATGAGTATGAAAAATGGACAACACATTTCACACTTGCACCCCTAGGGTATTCCACTTTGTTGCCTTCAAATAATTGGGCCATGTTGCATGTTGAACTTCTTTGGGTAAAACAAACAATCAAATGATCATAGTCCCTCAAAAATGTTGCTCAAATGAATGATCAAGTCCCTTTTAAAAGAAAATTGCCCAAAGACATTTAACACTATTGCAACTATGGTCTAAACGATGACCCGCGCCCGTCCCTTTAATCTCCTAAAACAAGATTGTCCACCAAATGCAATGGTGGAACAAAATTGTCAAAAGGTTTAAAACATAACAAAAATATTTGAGAAAACTTTAGGGTAGATAACTCTTAAGTACTTGCCAATTTGCAAAGAAAACACTTGCCTAATTTCAAAACCCACTTCACAAACACTTTCAAAATCAACTTTCAAAAACCTTGAAACATCTTTTTAAAAGACAAAACACCTTTTGTAAAACATTCGAGTAAAGAATTGTTACAAGGGTAGCCTATACAAGGCATCTTTTCAAAACATTTTCAAAACCACACATCAAGCACCATTTCAAACAATTGAAGACCAAGGCAAGTTGATCTAAGCAAGTACCTAAGAGCCCATGGATAACCATGGATAGAAAGGGTGCTAATACCTTCCCTTTCTATAATCTACTCCCCGAACCCAAGAAAAATCTCAAAGATTTTTGCTGTGCTTTTTAAACCTTTCCTTAGGATAAAATAAAAAGTCGGTGGCGACTCTTGCTCAACCGAAACATTTGCGAAAACAAACGCAAAACTCTAGTCAGTTCTCCCACCGTATCACAGTTCGTAACTGGGAGGAGCTGGCTACTGCTTTTTATAAGCAGTATCAGTACAATGCCGACCTTGCTCCTACGCGTACCCAACTCCAGGGTATGTCGCTAAGATCGGGAGAAGGTTTTAAAGAGTACGCGCAGAAATGGAGAGACCTGGCCGGTAGAGTACAACCACCGCTGACTGACCGCGAACTTGTGGACATGTTCTTGGGGACCCTGTCTGGTCCATTCTACAACCACCTGATTGGGAATTCGTCTGCTGGATTCACAGATCTTATCTTGACTGGGGAGAGAATAGAAGTTGGCATCAGGTCTGGAAAGATTCAAGAGGCTGCACCTTCTGATAAAAGGCCTCATCATGGAAAGAAAGAGTCTAATGCTGTGCACGGTAAAAAGAGCCGTCATGAGGTAAGGGCAACCCAGATCTCCCATCCTAGACCTGCTCAACAAGGACAGGGGCAGCAGCGCAAGGAGGTCGCACCCAAACGACAGTTCACCAAGATCAACATGTCGCTGGATCAAGCACTACAACAAATGTTGAAGGCAGGGCTGATCACCTTAAGGGCTCCTCTTCAGAATCCGAACACTTCGGCTCCGAACTACCATCCTAATGAGAGGTGTCCCTACCACTCTGATAGCCCGGGGCATACTACGGACAACTGCTGGCCTCTCAAGAACAAGATTCAAGACATGATCGACGCCGGGGAGATTCAGTTTGAAGTACCTGAGACTCCGAACATAATCACTGCTCCGTTGCCCAATCATTGAAGACCTTTTGTTTATTTGAATTTCCGAGTTGTATTTTTCTTTGCTTATACAAACAATTAATGTCATAGCAAACCCTTTTATTCTATTAAAGCATCGCATATGTCTGTTTTGGGAATTAATACAATTGTTTTCATTATATTCAAAATTGTTTTCATTTTTTCTGCGATGATCAACTCTCGATTAATAATTCTAAGCCTCTTGAGGGAGGATGACGAAAACGATACCGCTATCTTTGCAGTATGCTTTGAACAGACCCCGCTGATGAAGTACATGCATTGTTTCAATTCCTAAACATTGGAGTAATAAGGAAGATAATCCCTCGTTAACCCCTCTGAGCCAAAGAAGTAGGAGTTTTTCTTTTCGAAAATTAAAACCCTTTATCATAACCTGGGGCAGGGTAGTTCTCTCAGTTGATCCAAGTGCATAACAAATGGCACCAAAGAGGTCCTTACAGAAAAAAAAGAAGACAGTGATGATTCCGAATAATCATAAGGATAGGCAGTCATTATCAAAAAAAAACTAAAGCCTAATAAGTCAAAACCTATGAAGGAGACTTACAAAACTGGGGCATCCCGCTGACTGTAAATACAAAAAGAAACAGTTCAGGCAAAAAAAAAAATAGGGATAACGCAATCAAAAGAAAAGAGGTCCTACAAACCCTCAACATAAAAAGGAATGACCGTCTATTCGAAATAAATTGTCAGTATCTGAACCATCATTGGAATATCAGGACAAAGACTCAAACAAGGTCTAACGTATATCAACTGAGGTTAGGTTTGGAGAACATCACGAAGAGCGGGTGGGTACAAATAAAATTTGAGCCTTTATCCTTTGCTTCTTAAACCGTGAACCAGGCCACGCTACAACCCTTAAAAGTCCTAGCTGAAGCATGGGTTGGTTCGAAAGCATACTGTTACGAAGGTATCCTGACTCCTTAAGGCTTACGATAAATACGGAGTTGACATCACGTTTTACAAACATTCACTTGTTTTATGAAAAAAAGAATGCATTTTTCAAAATCTTCAAGACAGACATAAGCTTTGCATTTTTGACATAACTTTGTTTGCATATGACCTTTTGTTTGAACAGCAGAGAAATTCGCATGACGAAAGTCTAATGAACAAGAGTATCTCCAATCAAGGGGCATGGCATGATTATTGTCCATCATCTGGGGCAATCAAGTCAAGATTCGGAGAATCTCTCAAAGACCAAATAGCCTGGGGCAAATCTCCGCTTAGGTCACTTGGGGCACTCCAGCAACGAATCTTGCCTGATTAAACATCTTCTGGGGTATGACAAAACATTTCTAACAGGGGAAGCTCCCTACATCCTGAGAGCGTGGACATAGTCGAAAAATACTACGCATAATCAAAGACCCGCTAGGTTGACACACCTAGGCAAAAATAAGGGCTTCCCGGCGAACCAAAAGGGTTCGGGCAAAATGAATGGATGAAATGAAAAATCTGTACACCCGGCAAGTCGAAAACCTGAAAAGGCGGCTTGGGCAAAAATGGGTATCCCGGTGGACTGAAAACCCGAAAGGGCGGTCCAGGCAAAAGTTAGGGATTAAAGCGTACGACTATGCCCTGTCATCTCGTCACTTGCCTACCAGAAGAAGGTTTGTCCATCAACAACTACCAAGCACCTCCACAGGTATCTTCCTCTCCCACATCAGAAACAGGGGCAATAAAGAGTTGTCTAAGCAATCTGATTGTTCTGTCCTCCAAGGTATCAAGGTAGGTTCCGTTGAAGAACATAACCAATACAGTTCAATACTTCCCCAGGAGAGTCCAATCCAGTTTCCCCAAGAAAGTTGGAATCCATCTCCCCAAGCAGTAAGCTTATCCCCAGTAGATTCTGGAAGCTTATCCCCGCGGAGCACGAACGCGTCCCCCGGCCTTTATTCAAAGAGTTATTTCCCTACCAAGATATAACTGGGTTATCCTCAGCCAATAGCCATGAGAAGATCGTCCTCGGCAAAGTCTTCTTACCCCCAGCGGAGTCTATTAGCACTTCCAACATAACAATGGTATCCCCAGCGGAGTTATCATCAACCTCAGCGAAGTATTCCTCTCCCCACAGAGTATTCCCCGCAGAGTAATCTATTCGCCAAGTTTGTTCCCCAATGGAGTCATCTTCTCCTGCCGGTATTCTTGCAACTATCATCCCCAGCGGAAACAACAAAGCATTGTTCTCCAACATCAGCCCAGGATAAGCTCCTGGCATTCGTCAAGGATTTATTTTCCCAAAACGGAAATGCATTCATAAACATCACATCTTCATACATTATAGCATGCATATGCATCATACTACACGAATCTCATCAATTTTGAGGACATCCTGAAATCATGCAGTTCATGCATCATGATCTTGCATACAACTGATGCTTTACCTTTTCAGGAAAGGTCAATACAAAGATGATTACTATCAACTATCGCAACTCTTTCTAGATATAGTTCAGATGTGAACCAGATATGGTGACGTTCTGATACTTCTTCCAGATTTCCTTCTAGATATAGTTCAGATGTGAACCAGGTATGGCGACGTTCTGATACTTTTTCCAGATTTCTTTCTAGATATGGTTCAGATGTGACCCAGGCATGGCGACGTTCTGATACTTCTTCCAGACTTTTTCTAGATATAGTTCAGATGTGAACCAGATATGGCGACGTTCTGATACTTCTTCCAGATTTCCTTCTAGATATAGTTCAGATGTGAACCAGATATGGCGACATTCTGATACTTCTTCCAGATTTCTTTCTAGATATGGTTCAGATGTGACCCAGGCATGGCGACGTTCTGATACTTCTTCCAGACTTTTTCTAAATATAGTTCAGATGTGAACCAGATATGGCGACGTTCTGATACTTCTTCCAGATTTCCTTCTAGATATAGTTCAGATGTGAACCAGATATGGCGACGTTCTGATACTTCTTCCAGATTTCTTTCTAGATATGGTTCAGATGTGAACCAGATATGGCGACGTTCTGATACTTCTTCCAGATTTCCTTCTAGATATAGTTCAGATGTGAACCAGATATGGCGACGTTATGATACTTCTTCCAGATTTCCTTCTAGATATAGTTCAGATGTGAACCAGATATGGCAACGTTCTGACACTTCTTCCAGATTTCCTTTCAGAGATAGCTTAGAAATGCTCCAGATATGGATGTTGTTCTGTTGCTTATTCAACACTCCTTCTAGATATGGTTCGGATGTGACCCAGGCATGGCGACGTTCTGACACTTATTCCAGATTCCCCTCAGATAACTTAGAGATGTTCCGGACACGGAAGCTGTTCTATTGTTTATTCAGAGATCACCTTTCTAGAGATGGTTCAGATGTGACCCGGATATGGCTACCTTCTGATACTTATTCCAAAGTCATTCAGATATAGATTGGAAATGCTCCAGATATGGATGTTGTTCTTCGGCTTGTTCAAGTTTCTTCTCAAAGATGGCTCAGATATACTCCAGAACCGGATGCTATTCTATCACTTATTCACAGTTTCTTCTCAAACAACTTAGAGATGCTCCAGACCCGGAGACTATTCTATTGTCTAGTCCAGATTCATTCGAAAGACTATTCCAGATTCTGTTTCTTATCCAGTCAAAGGCCTTCTCTGGTTCAGTTAGATCGACCCTAAGATCTCCCTGTTTCTTATCCAGTTGAAGACATTCAAGACCTAGACCGGTTCAGTTAAATCGACCCTAAGATTTTTCTGTTTCTTATCCAGTCAAAGGCCTTCTCTAGTCCAGCTAAATCGACCCCTGACAGATTTTCCTGATGAAGACTCAGTAGAAGATATCCAAGATTCTCTCAATGATTACTGTTGAGGTTGAAGTCGCCCAAGATTCTCTCAATGATTACTGTTGAGGTTGAAGTCGCCCAAGATTCTCTCAATGATTACTGTTGAGGTTGAAGTCGCCCAAGATTCTCCCAATGATACTGTTGAGGTTGAAGTCGCCTATGGTTCTCTCCCCGTTACTGTGGAGGTAGTAATCGTCCCCAGATCCTCTCAATGATACTGTTGAGGTAGTAATCATCCAAGGTCCTCTCACCGTTCCTGTTGAGGTAGTAACCATCCCTGGTTCATTCATCACCTTTTGAAGCTCCAGATCCAGCTCCTGTAACCAGTCAGGGCACCTCTACACAAAGAGTTTGAAGACCAGCTCCCGTAATAGGTCAGGTAATCATTTGTTCTTTTGCAGGTACGCAAGTTCTCGCTAAGGAATCTCTTACGCGATCAACATCCAAATGGAATCTGTAAGCCCATCCACCTTCCATCATTTCTCAGCATGGCATCTATAAGCCCATCATCCTATCCATCAATCTCCAAATGGCTCTATAAGCCCATCCCTACATCACACTACTATGTGAGCGCAAATTTCTGGGCACTCTAGTGTTCAATCATCTTCCACCTTCTGATTACGAAAGGCACGTCAGCCAATCTGCATCCTCAGGTCTAAGAAGATTGAACAGGGGCAACTGTTGTACCCCAAAATTTGCCCTCCCATATTCTTCAAGAATTGCAAAGAGCATGCTTCAAAATTCCCCAAGGGTTGCACAGTTCAAGGGCCTCATAACAGTCAAAACTAGGGTTTTGGTTCTGGCAAAGAAAATGAAGTTTCCAAGGGTCCAATCAAGTCCCACATGCTTATAAACATTGTCAAGCATCCTCATACCAAGTTTCAAGACTATCAGCATAAAATTGCACAGTCAAAAACCCTAATTGCACTACAGTCAACTGTAGGGGCAAAATGGTCATTTGACAGTCAAAAGTTCAAATTTTTGGTCAACATCTCATTTTGAAGCCACAAACATCATTTGATTAATGCTTGATCATGATTCTCAAAAGTTTGGCTCAAAAAGTCTCAAGATGCAAAAGTTTTCATATTTGGACAGTTGAAAAAGTCAACTGTAACTTGACCAAGGCATAACTTCCACATGGATTATCAGAAAAATTCCATCCAAAGCTCATTTTGAAGATAAAGACATTTCCTACAACTCCTCTTCACACTTCAAGTCCAAGAAATGCTCTCACAAAAAGTTATCAATTTCAACATTATAGGTCATTTTCAAAAGTCAACAAAAAGGGACTTTAAGTCAAAGGCCATAACTTGAGATTGGTAAATCAAAATGACATGGGACCAAAGACATTGGTTAGAGGACTCAAAGACATTTCCAAAATGTCCAAAAACATGATCAAAGATTAAAAATTGAGCAAGATATGCCTTGTGGAAGTTGGGAAATTTTTGGATATTTTGAAAAGTCAGCATTGCTTCAAATGTCTTAAAAATGCTAATGGGCCTCTTTTTCTTCCAAGAATCATTATCCAAGGCATGTGCACGACCATTTGGCCCAAAGGGAAGTTTTTCATCATTTTTATTTATTTATTTGAATTTTTAAAAGCTAATAATTCATTTAATTAAAATAAATATGTGGAAAATACTAAACCTAAGTTTTTAAGTCTTTTTATGCATGGAATACACTCAATATTTCGTGCATGATCAGATTTGGAAAGAATCTTGGTAATTGGACATGATTTGAAGCAAATTTGCATGAAAAAGATTGGAAAATATATGCCATAAAAATCAAATATCTCTTCATCAATACAAAGGTTCTTTGGATCAATTTCTCAACCCTAATCACTCATACATATATATACATGCTAACCCTAGTGATCAGGACCTCCCAGCTGCGCAAGAACATCATCACCACTTTTGCATTTTTGTGAAAAAAACTCAAATACTGAAAACTGTCTTCCAGTGCGATTCAAGCCAAAATAATTATCTCATCACCTTCCTGAGACATCAAGAAACGTGTCTGAATAGTTTTCCACATCCCTAACGCCCAGAATTGGTGAATGGAACTCAAACTTTTTCACTTTTTTGCATAAATCGTATTTCATCATTCATGTCATGTTTTTGAATTCTAATACTTGTTTTGTGTTACTCTCATCATTCTGAAGCTAATTGTGTGCTTTAATTGAGTTTTCACGCGCTATATGAAGAACCACCATTAAAGGACGTTAGGGTTCTTCAAGTTTTAAATTAGGCGTTTCTGAATACTGTAAAACCAGAACACCTTAATACCATGGTTGAAATTAGGGAGCTTGGACGATTTGAAAACACCCATCGCGCCTAATTTATGTGGCCATATGGCTTATTCGCTATTATTAAAAAGTGCCTATTTTGGGGGGGTTTAAAACCCCCGTTAACCTCTTTTATATTTCAGGAAAAAAATCAAACGAGGAAGAAGAAGAGTAGGTGGCACCAGCTGGTTGGAACATTTGAATTTTCGCGCTAAATCAGCCACTAACGCTTGTTTTACTTTATGTTATTTGTTTGCCATTATATAATCAAAGCGCGTCAAAAGCTCCAGTGGCAAGGCATGTGTATGGTAATCCATGGGACCTGGGTTCGAATCCCAGGTCCCCCTCCCTTTCAATAATATTTTTCCTAACTTGATCTCATGCAGATTCAATTCCTGGGTGCACCATACATCCATCCTCCAGGTTTGCCACGCGCTTAGTGATACCAATCTAAAGGCCCAGATGTGGAGAACACCCTAGGCGTTAGTCAACGAAGTCACAGGCATCCTGAAAAAGTCAAAAGGCCTTGACATAATTGGGCCAGAATTGCTAAGGCTACACCTCCAAATTGGGGACAGAACCCCCCAAGGTTTGCTATTCTTTTATATTTTTTTATTTTTATTTGATTTAATTAATTTCCTTTAAATTCTTCAATTAATTTACTTTCATAAAAATATAAAAATAACAAAAAATCAGAAAGGTCATAAAAACAAAAAAATATATTTTATTTTAATATTTTGTAAATAAATCTCACTAATTAATTAGATTTAAATTTAGGGTTAATTTTAATATCTTTCCTTAATAAATTAAAAACTTGTAGAATTAGGTTTAAATTACTTTAATTACCCTTTTTTATTTTCTTTTCACTAATAATTAATTATGTATTTTTATAAATCAAATTGCCATTAATTACTTAATTTAATTTTAGGTTTAATTTTAACATGTTTTTCTTAATAAATAAAAGTTGTAGAATTAGGGTTAATTAGTTAATTTCATTTAATTCACATAAAAAACCATAAATCCAAAAAATCTCAAAATAATTTCTTTTTTTTTTATTTTTATTTAATTAATTTAATCATTTAATTTAATTTCATTAAAAAGGGTCCAACGCCCTCGCTTCCAATTTTAATTCCAATTCGCGCCTTTTATTTTATCTCTTATAATATTAATGTAATTCTCCCAAAGCCATGTAATTCGAACATTTGGTATTTCTCGCACTTTATTTCTTTATTTTCTGTCAAATCGGGTCCTGGATTAAATTTGGTGATGTGGACCCGCGCCTTTGTAATAGTTTAGGAACTTTAATTTCTGCAACTTTTTTTAACTGTTAATAATCGCATGCAAGAATGAATGACAAAGTAAAAACAAACGCGTAGATCACCCATAACATGACAAGACAAAAATAAATGAACATGACACACAAATCACACACCACCCCTAGGGTACGCCTCACTGTTGCCTTGCCTCGAAAGGTGATCGTCGAGTAGAGGATGTCTTAGTAAGTCCTCATGATCCGGGAACCTGGCATGAGGGTAGCTTCTAAGGTGTCTTCTCATTGCTCTGGTGATCATCATGTCCCGAACTTCGAATTGACCCGAACACCTCCAACGGTGGTGCTACCTACCTCTCAATGGTGGGATGGCACTACTTTAAAGGACATCTACACAGACGAATTCCTTAGGGTAGGTAGACGACTCTAGATACTTGCTCTAAATTCAAAAACAAATCAAAAATACTTTTCACACCAACACATTTTCAAAAAGCTTTCGAAAGCAATTTTTCAAACACTCTTGAAGACCGATACAAGAGTCGAACTGGAATTTTCAAAGAAACTTTTTTAAACTCACAGTTGAAAAGCAAACAAACCATTTTTGAAAACACAAATGAGCAAGTATCTAAGAGCCCATGGATAACCATGGATAGAAAGGGTGCTAACACCTTCCCTTTCTATAATCTACCTCCCGAACCGAGAGCAATCTCTATAAGGAATTTTTCTGTGCTTTTGTCCTTTCCATTTGGAGAAAATAAAAGACGATGGCGACTCTTGCTTCTGCGACATTTCGCGAACCAGCGTTAAACAGTCAGTTCCAGATCCACCGATCACAATGGTCTAGGCAAAAATTAGAGACATAAACAGAATAAATTTCCCGCTAAGTTGAAAACCCGTAAGGGCAGCTTAGGAAAAAATTAGGGACTTTCTTGGCAAGTAACTACGTCAGACAAGACTTGATCATTGAAGCAACAATCTTCTCGGATCCTCACCATACTTCAACAGAAGCTGCTGCTCAGGATTTCAAAAGTTGTTAGAGGGGATAGTGGTCATTGCATCTCAATGTATCTTTTCCATTATATATTACCATTTTCCGAACTTTGTAATCATCTATGGAGTCTCGCCATTCGCGGACTACCATTCTATTAATGAAATTTGAGATTTTACCCAATTCTTTGTATTTCTTATTTTATTTAGCTTGCAAAGACTCCATTTATTAATGATAAAAACTTTCAAAGAAAAAGATTAAATAACAAAATCTATTTTTCAAAAAGAATTTACAATTTGCTTTTACTTTGGGATTTATGATGAAGCAACGACAACAAAAATGGTGATCCCAAGAATGGACAAACTCTATTCATTTTGATAAGTTTTTGTTCCCCTTGGGAAGGTTCATGCAGGATGTTTTCGCTGTATTGGGTTTATGACTCTGGTATCCTCGGTCATGTTTGGATTCATTTCTCCTCTTTTCTGAGTTTTCATGATGTGATGTTTCAACCCGCATTTTCTCCAGGGAAGTTTTCGTTCGGGCGGATAGAAGTTTTTTTTCTAGGGAGGTTGGTACCATAATCACTCTTTAAGAACCCAAGTCCCTGGTTTCTCTAGTGAAGGACGTATTGTAGTTTTCCCTTTGTGGATGTGTTGTTAACCTCACCAAGGAAGTAGGCATGAATTCCCCAGTGAATGTTTTGATGTTTTGGTGTCAGTCTGCTTCACCTGAGACTGGTTTTGCAATCTCCAGTAAAAATGATACTTTTAAAAACATTTATTTCCCCAGTGAAGCATGAAGAGGGATGTTCTATCCCTATATCTGTACTATTCTGTCACTTTTTATTGTTTACTTCCGGATTATGTTGCTCCCCAGTATAGCTAAAGCAGCCAGTAGGTTTTGTTTCCTCAGTTAGTATTTACTTTTTCTTGGAATAATCATCTTGGATGAATTTTAGTCGAGTGTTGTTAGTGCTCGATGTGGTTTTGTCTGGTTACTCCCGGTGTTGTATATATGTTTTGTCAGCATGCACATGATAACACTCATACATTCATACATACATCATGCATAGCTAAAATTGGCAAATCATTGTTCATTCACATTTGTTAATATTTTGTTGACATATCACCCTGTTTTGCAGAGTTACATTATCCTCTCTTCAATAGAGTCTTGGCCTTAAGAAGAAAGCGTATATTCTTTCAATTTCCCCACTGAGTTGTCCCTCGAGGAAGATTTTTGCTTTAGCCTTCCTGTACAACTCCTTGTTTGGATGGATTTGGTTTTCCCTCTTGAGTTTATTTCTCAAAGGATGTATTTTGGTTGACTGTTTCATTCCAGTTTATTTCTGGTTTGAATCTGTGGCTCCACGACAATATTATTTACTTTGGATTTCTGAAAACGTAAAGTTTTGGTTGGTGCATTTATTTTGCACGAGAAGACTTTATCTCCTCAGCAGAAATATCGTGGAATCTCCCCAGGAAGTCATATTTCTTTCCCAGAAAGTCATTTCTTTTTACAATCCTCCATGACAACAAGTAGCAGGTCTCTTTATTTGAGCAACTTGTGCTTCCCTGTAAAAGTCGATGTAACTTTTTTTTCTATCTCCTCTATGAGTGAATAGTTTGCAGTTTGTCGTCAAATTACACCAATGGATGGCAAGACTTTCAATATTACAATAAACAGCTCGTTGTGAAATCTCATCCAGTGGAAGTCTCTTTATTTGAGACAACTTATATATTACCCTTTCCAGGATGAATGCCTTGGTTAAAGAAGAATTTGAGACCCGTTCTAGGTGAAATGCCGGAATTTTAGGGAAACTTGTTATCTTTTTTCTACCCTCAGTGAATATTGGTAGTTCATCGTCAGTGAATGGCGATGCTATGATATTTCTTCTCTTTCTACCTTCAGTGAAAGTTGGTAGGACATTGGCAGTGAACGTCAATGTTTGTTATCTTTTTGCTACCCTCAGTGAACGTTGGTAGTTCATCATCAGTGAACGGCGGTGCTATGATATTTCTTTACCTTCAGTGAAAGTTGGTAGGACATCGGCAGTGAACGTCGATGTTTGTTATCTTTTTGCTACCCTCAGAGAACGTTGGTAGTTCATCGTCAGTGAACGGAGATGCTATGATATTTCTTCTCTTTCTACCTTCAGTGAAAGTTGGTAGAACATCGGCAGTGAACATCGATGTTTGTTATCTTTTTGCTACCCTCAGTGAACGTTGGTAGTTCATCGTCAGTGAACAGCGGTGCTATGATATTTTTTCTCTTTCTACCTTCAGTGAAAGTTGGTAGAACATCGACAATGAATGTCGATGTTTGTTATCTTCTTGCTACCCTCAGTGAAAGTTGGTAGTTCATCGTTAGTGAATGTTGGTTTTTTTATTTTCTCTCTACCTTCAGTGAACGTCGGTAGCTTCGCCTTCGGTAGAAGTTGTTGTATCATTTAACCATTCTACCATCCTCTTTGATTCAGGTCTTTTGATCCACCAGTGATTTATTTTCCTGGTGGGGTCACTCTCTTGTTTCTTTATTATTGTTACATCCCCAATGGTGTTTTGCGTCTCTTTGGTCTTATTCATATGCATTCATGATCATAAACATTTGCATGGCATCTTGGGGCCAAAAATAGGGTTTGTTTTATATTTAAGTATCTTCGATCGCGTCTACACGAAGATTTTTAACCTTCGTATCTCCGGATAAAAGAAACTTAAATAAGGGCAGTTGTTGTACCCCAATTTTCCCCCTAAGATCCCTTCATCATACCATGTTGATCCATTCACAACAAGATCATATTAGGATTCTTGGTTCCCCTCCCTATATTTAGCTTTTCCCTTTTAATGAACCACCAAGCACCTTGACTTATGTTCTTTTATGATCATGAATATTTTTTGTCTTGATTTCTTCTTTTAACTAATAAAATGCAATGTTGGTTTGTCTTGATTGTTATCCATGTAGGTAAAGGCAATGAGATTTAACAAGCTACCCCATGGGTTCATGAGTTTATTTCCATTCCCTAGTCAATAAAGCTTGAGAAGTTCAAACCTCACCATTGTATTTGTTTGGAATAAATGGCATGGCAAGGTTATTTTGGTTCACCACATTTCAAGGTAATCAAATTTGGTTGAAAAGTACAAGGGGTTGATTGAAGAAGTTGTCATGCTTGGACAAGGATTTGTTCCCATTGGTCACGAGTGCATATTTTTCTCAACTTTCAAGATATGGAAGTAGTTTGGGGTGGCTATGAGTTCTCATTATTATCCTCAACAACTTATATTTACAAATCATTTGTGTTGGTACAAGAAGTTTGTTCAAAATTGTCAAAGTTCCTCAAAGCATTCTCATGATCTAAGGAGCTAGGGTTTTGAACTTCAAAGAAATGTATCTTGCTCATATTTTGGTATTTTTGAGTGATTCTAAAGACATCCTTCTCTTCAAAGTGTTATCAACAAATCACTTCAAAAGTTTCAAGGAGTTTACATGAGGAATAGGCTTAATGAGGAAGAAATATTACAAGTCCTCCATATGAATCCCCATTTTCCATGTGTGACTTCAAATGATCATAACTTGGTCAATTTTTATCACCTTGAGCCCATTATTTTTCCATAATGATCTTGAAGGTGTGAACTTTATGACTTATTTTATGTGCAAAGTGTGAAAATGGATGGAACTTGCCTTAAAGATGCAAAAGATTATAGGTCATTTCATGATTTTTTGCCAACTTCAATAATTCATAACTCTCTCAAACTTTGGAGATTTTGAATGGTTCAAGTTTCAAAATGTCATTCAAGAGATCTACTTCATGCCATATTTTTTGGTCAAGAGCAAATTCCAAGTGGAAGACCATGTTTGGATGCAAGACATTATAGGTCATTTTTGAAGAAGAACTTGAAATATTTCTAAGTATGGAAAGTCAACTATTTTTCTCCAACTTTGACTCAACACAACTTTTAGCTCAAGCATCCATTTAACTCCATTCTTTTTCTATTGCGAAGCTTGTAACCTCATCTTTCTAAAGCATCAAGAATCATGTCCTAAGACCCCTTGAGCTGAGAATGCCATTGGTCAGAAGTTGGCAATTTGAAACTGAATTTTTCACCAAGTTAGAAGTTTGAAATCCTTGATTTGGCTTCTAAACACTTTGTTTCTGCGCCTTTTTCTTCTAAACATGTTTAGTGAACTTCCAGAAGTGATTAGAATAGCAAAACGCGCGTTTTAGATGAGTTTTGATCAAGTTTGAAGTCACAATTTTCTTGTTTGCAACTTCACACGATTTCCCTCCAAACTTTATCATTTCACACGCTTGAACATTCCATTTGATTCCCTATAAATAGAGGGTCATTCCTCATTCATTTTCTCAAGCTTGGATAGCCAGAATCATCCTGCCAAACTTGTTCCACAACTTAGAATTCAGTAACTTCAAAATCCATTCCCAAGCCTTTTTCAATCCAATTTTTCCATCAATTCACCTTCCCTGATCTTCCCTGAAGCTAACCATATAATTACATTCAAGAATCGTGCCCTATACTGCTCCATAGAAGTCCAATTTCAGACCTCTGCAACTCAACTTCAATAGGTAGATTCCTTCATCAATTCTTCAAAACTCTGATATCATTGTGATGCTCTCATTGCCTTGGTTCTAGTCGCAACACTTACCTTTTGCTGGAAACACATTTTGACCATGAAATTTCAAATCCTTTTTCAAAACTTTCTTTCCAAATTGCTTGAGCTACAGTTTATATAAATTTGGCGCGAGAGTATGGTTGTCTTTGTCTTGAAGAGACAAAGCGATTGGCATAGGTCTGAGCTTCTGATTTTACAGTTTGAGAGACCTGCAAATCACGTTGGTTGGAGGTTGAAGATGACCTAAGTGTCATATTCCAACCAATGATGGCACGCCACTTGTTATTTTTGAAAATCTGATTTATATTTGATTCTGTACTTTATTCACTAATGACCATGATATGTACAGTGCACCAGATCCCTTTGATTTGATTACTAACGCGTTTTGACTCTCATCCAATGGTCCACATATTTTTACTTTTATTTTCTTTTCTGATTTTTATAATTTAATTGTTTTAAAATTCAAAAAATCATAGAAAATTCGTTTCAAGTCCAAAAAATCTAAAAAAATTATGAAAAATATTTTTGATTATTCTCTTTCTGATTTTTATTTTTTCACAATTTAATTTTGTGTTTTGGTGTTTTTTATAATTTACACTTTATTTGAATTGTTTTAAATGTTTAAAAACACTTTTATACATTTTTAAATTCTAAAAAAATTATGGAATGATCCAATGATATTGTGACAAATATTGGTGACTTTATTTTATTTTTGTTTCTGACTTTGCTATATTTTATCATTTTTGGTTTATTTTACCTATTTCTTTTAATTTTAAAAATAGTTTCTGACTTCAAAAAATTACCAAAAGATTTATAAAATCATTTGAGCCCTTTTCTGATTTTTCTATGGTCTTACTTTTTATTTCTTGATTAATTTGAACATAGTTGATATTTTTCTCTTTATTTTCTATTTTTAAACAATAATTTTTAAACCCTTTTGTATATATTAAAGTGTAACATTATTTTGTGACTATTTTCTGGATGATCTTGGGTTATATTTTGGATCATGAACTTTATTAACACCATTGGATCCATGGTGTTGATTTTAACTCCACAAAAATGGATGAATAATTTTAACAATAGTTTGATTAAATTTAATTCAAAAGTGGTTTTGTATTTTCTCTCCCACCCCTCTTCAACTCATCCCCTTCTTATTACACTAAATGTTGTTGGAGTATGATCTCTATATCATGTCTCAAAACAAGTGGTGCATAGATTGTTATTGACCGGCCTCAAAATAGGTGCGACTTCTATATAAGTCCACTTACGATTGCTTAACATAGCGCTAAATTTCGTCCCGATTCGATTAAATGATTATTTGTGGCCTAAACTTATGTTTGCAAGCCCAAGTATGTTAATTTGATCTCTTTGATCCAATAACCTTGAGATTCATTGTGTGGAGGCTTTGGTTTTACCAATGCTCTAATGGATCTACAACACCTTTGGTTTACGCAGATCACTTAAACATAGTTGATCATTAAATGGCACTTGTGAGATATACTTGACAAAAAGCAAATGCAACTTGTTGTGTGGAGGCTTTGGTTCTACCAATCCTCCAATGAGTTCCAAATGCAAGCTTCAAGATGGTCATCCAACTAACCACTAATTATTTACTAGTTTTACTTTATGCTTTTATCTTTTTATGTTTTATGTACCATTTACTTTTAGCATTTACATTTCATTCCATTTTCATCTTTGCTCATTTGAGCATTTACTTTCTTGTCATTTTTACTTTGCTCACTTGAGCTTTTCTTTTCCTTTTTTAAGATACTTAATAATCAATATAAACCCTAAAAACCTTTAATGGTACTCGGACTATTTGGATACTATCCTTGGCATTATGGAGCATGGGACTTTTCTTTGACTTAGGATTAGAAACCTTAGCGTATCTTGGAGACCTTGTGATCTTATCTGATTATTTTGTCTGGAGTTCTTGAGGTTTACCTCAAGACATTGGGTTACTTGTTTGTTTTTATGTGCAGGTTTTTTGTGATTACACCCTTTGTTTGGAATCTGGAATTCACTCGTATACAACTGTTACTCTGCCCAATTTTTGTGAAGATTTAGTACACTTAAAGTTTGGTTCTCTCAAGAGGTCTAGTATTTTTTTTTGCTTGATTGGTTTCAATCCAAGGAATGGGAATTATATCTTGGCTCATAATGTCAAGTATTGGATTCTTGTTGGTTAGATGGTTCTTATCCCTAGTTTTTACCTTATGCTTTAGATAGCCTCTTCTTCTCCTCCCATCTTCTTTAATTTCAAAAATTATCTCCCTCCTTTTGTAAACTCTTCTTATTTTAAACTTGAACCACTTTCATAATAAACATGGACTTCGGTCCATTCATTTTCAAATATTTTTATAAATAAACCCTAATCAACTTAATAATACTTTAACATTTTTTGCGAGAAGACTAAAAGTCAATCAAATCTCATTTCAAACCATTTTTCCACTTTGGCTTTCATTTTTAAACTTTTCTCAAAAAAAAAGATTGAACTCTTGTCAATCCTTGTAGTGATGCAAACAACCATACTTCTACAATGTGTAGTGAAGAGAGATATTTTCCACTTGGATGTTGAGTGAGGCATTGTTGATTTTGAAATCCAAGCCATATCCACCACTTTGAGATGATGCAAATTCTCCTTTCTCATAATTGTGGGTAGTAGGTATGTTTTCCACACGGACAATGACGATGATGTTTTACCTTATTAAATTAACCAACACATTTGTGTTTTAAATTTTTAAAAGAGGAACTACGTGTACCCTAATCCCCTATTGCACGAAAAGGTGGTACGTAGGCACTAAAGGTTCACAACGGCGGCGGGTGAAAAAATCATAAAATAAATATATTTCTTTCTCACCTCCACCATCCATTTTTATACAACATTTTTTATAGCCAAAATATACATATTTTACAAAGAGGTTCCTGTGGAGTACCGTAGATGTTTAGGGTGCTAACACCTTCCCTTTGCATAACCAACCCCCTTACCTTGAATCTTTCCCCCTCTTCTTGGGTTATTCGCTCTTTTCCCATTCCTTCGGAAACAATAAAGTGCGGTGGCGATTTTTATTTTGATCTGTATAAGTCAAGTCAATAAAATGGCTTAGTCTTAAAACATTTCTACCGCTACAATCAAGATTACTCATGTCATGTTTCAAGCCTTGGATCACATTTTTGCTCAGTTAATTGAGCAGTTGACCTAAAAATCAGCTGTATTGGGGAAAAAGTCAACTATGGCCAATTTACAGTCAAACTTCATAATTTTTTATCCATAGCAACATTATAAACTCACATGTATCATTGTATCAAATTTGGACCACAATTCCTTAAGAAATCTGATCAAATCATCAAAAGGGCAAAATGGTCAAAATTAGGGTTTTGACTAAGGAAAGACAACTTCTGACTTTTGACCTAGCAAATGGTTAAGTGGTTTGAGGCATGATCTCAAGAATTAAATTTCAGCATTTTGACCTAATGGCATGACCCAAAACATTGCTCAAGATCAATTGGATTAAAAGTGAATTTTCAGTCAACTGATCAAAAGTCAACTGTATACAGAAAAGTCAAATTTTGACCTTTTGGTCAAAATCAAATGTCAAAGATCACAATTCATCAAAAGATGTCAAAATATGAAAATTATTCATCAATAAATCAAAAGGTCAAGATTTCATTTTGAAAAGTCAAAGTTTTTTAACTTAGAAATTTTTCTAAGTGTTTAAAACTTCATGTTTTTTCACAACTTTGAGCAAATTTTTCACCATGATGCAAGATGATTCAGAAGAAACTTTCAACATGTTGTATATATCCATGATATCTACAACATTGCTTTACACAACTTCTTCTAAAAATGCTTGGATCTCAAGTTATTAATTCATAAAGTCATGGTCTTGAAATTAAACACTTAGTGAAATTTTGCCCTAGTTTTGGTCAGGATTTTGACCTAACTTCATGGCACTTTTTCATATAGTTCCAAGGGGAATTTTCAAAAGTAACTCAAAGAGGGGTTGTAGAGCACATTACAAGATTTCCGAAATGTCCAAAAAATCCTTGAGATCTTTTGTGAGAAAGGAGAATCGAAGAGAGGAAGTTCGGGTTTTCAAACTTAAATTACAAGCCATTTCATGATGAACAAAAAATTCAAATCCAAGCCTAGGCTGCATAATATTTGCTTTGCAGGCCTCAAACTTGTTTTTCACTCCATAATTAAATGTTTACACAGCTGTTAGAGCTTTAATCCAAGCACTTGAGCCTTTATCCAAGTTACATTTCCATTTATGGCACAAAGTTGTCATTTCTATTTTGATAAAGCATCACTTTTGCAATTGTCAACTTCTTGAGCTTTGCACTTGTTCTTTTTGCATACATAACCCCTATAAACCAAAAGCAATGTGTCTAAAGCCTCTTTGAACTCAGAACATGCTTGTACAACACTTTGAGATTTGTCTTCTCACTTTTATTCAAAAGCAAGCTATAGAGCCAAAAGGCTAGAACTCAGAAACCTTGAGTGAATTTGATCTCTAACCTTTCCATACATATACACAAGTCTATTGCAACATAACACACGAGTTCAAAGACCTCAAAACACTCCCAAACACTCTGCAACTCCGAATCTTCCATAACTTGACAATTTTGAACCTCACATAGCCATCTCCAAATCCACTCGTGCGTATTGAGTTTTAACCATCCAAACACTTAATATACATCATATCAAAGTGATCCAGGCCCCTGTTTCCTGACTGTAACTCCTCCATCACTATCCACCATTTTCAAAACTGAAGCTTGCAAATTGACTTGAGTTGGGAGTTTCATCCATCCTCAAAGCAAAGTAGGAATTGGAACACACTTAAGAAGGTCTAGACAAGCTACATAAATCATCAGGCCATCACAAAGGTTGCTCAAACTCCATACACGACTCCAGTTGCAAGAGGTAAGTTTTCAAACTTCTATCTCTTCATACAAGCATCATTTGATTCTGGTTTGTGAAGATAAAATGTAGATACCATTGCCACGATGTTGTACATATCCATAGTTTGCATTTATATGGCATGAGCTTAGAGAATTTTAGAGTTGAAGTTTCTGAAATTTTTAGGTTTTAAACTAGGGCCAGAAAAATTCTCACTCATCTTTGACTGTTAGCTTAAGTTATTTACATGGTTGGATTCGTGATGAAATTTCCAGCAACTTTCATGTTTGTACTTTTGAAAATGGTTGAGAAATAAGAGAGATAGCAATTTCAAAAATTGTGTTGAATGGTCTGGCGCGAGGTTTAAGAAGGTACAGGCCTAGGAATGTGTTTCAAATATATATTTATGGTTTTATATTAATAAACGGATGTATGGCCACCCCAGTGGTAGAAGCGCGCGCCTGTGACTATAGGGACCTGGGTTCGAGCCCCAATGGTACCCTTTTGCTTTTTCATGTTTTCTCATATCAGATTCAGTGCAAGCAACCCCCTAGCGCGCATGATACATCCTTCATCCTCCACCATCAGTCTCAATCAAGCCCAGATCTAACACATTCAGCGCCTCTCTGTGATGCTCCCTTACCAACCTCCCCCACTAGATCACAATACAGGCGTTGGGCTCCCTGTTGTCGGGCCTGGCATTTTGCTTGTTTCATACTCCCTTTTTCATTTTCATACACCCTGGCCCATTATTTTCTTTATTATTTCATTTTCTTTTTTATTTTCTTTTATTTTCATTTCATATTCTCTTTTATTATTTTCATTATTATTATTATTATTAATAAAAATCCAAAAATATTTTTATTTATTATTTACACTTATATATTTTATTTTATCTGTAAAATAAAAAAAGACTAAAAAAAACATTTCTCTTAATAATAATTTCTTTTTAATAATTAATATCTAGACATAGGTCTAGTTATATATTTTCTTAATTGAAATTAATTTATAACTTAGGTTTATTTTAATTAATTAATTTTCATATTATTTTTATTAAGTTAAAACCTTTTCACAAAAAACCCTAAAACAATTTTTAACTTAATTTCCTTCTTAGTTAATTTAGGTTTAAATTTTGTTTATTTTTCATTAATCATCTCTCTTAATTAGGTTAAAACCTCTTTCATAATAACAACAAAAATCATCTCTTTTTTTATATATATATATTATTGTATTTATATATTACTGTTTATTAAATTATTTGTACATGTTCAATATGGTTGTAATAGATAATTAAGTTTAATTTTCTTGCAAAAATCCCCATTTGTAATTTATATACCCCCTCCCCTAAGTATTGTAATAGCGTAGTATTTTTTAAATTCCGTTATTTATCGCTTTATATACAAATGCTAGTAATTAGGATTTTGTATGGAAAGACTAAAACCAACAAAATAGCAAACCCTAATCAAGACAAAAACAAAGCATGAAAATCAATACACTTGCACACAAGCACCCCTAGGGTAAATCCACTTGGTTGCCTTACAAAAATCACCATATTACGCATGTGAGGTATCTTAGCAAAGACAAGCAAAATACAAGATCATAGTCCCTCGATGACGCTATCAAAAAGTTACCTTTCAAAATGATCTTAGTCCCTAAAGAAAAGTGCTAAGATACCTTGTAACATTTCTAATCATGGTTATACGATGACTCACGCCCTTCCCTTTTGCATCCAAAGATAGGGTTATTTACTAAATCAGTGGTAAGATAACAATGTCAAAGGAAAAAGGAAATGAACATGAAAGACTTTTCAGTAGGTAGAACGTTCCTAGTTACTTGCTCAATTTCAAAACAAAAGCATCCTTGCTATTTTCAAAAACAAACACCAACACTTTCAAAACATCTTTCAAAACTTGAAAACATTTTCAAAAGATCAAACACTTTGTATACATTCTTACGAACAAGAATCATTACAAAGTTTGCCTAAATAATGGCCTCTTTTAAAAAATACTTTCAAAAACCACACAAATCACAATTTCAAACAAAAGCAAGTAATCTAGAAAGTAACTAAGAGCCCATGGAAAACCATGGATGAAAAGGGTGTTGATACCTTCCCTTTTCATAAACTACCCCCCGAACTCAAGAAACAATCTCAAAGGTCTTTCCTGTGCTTTTTCACCTTTCCTTTTGGATAAAAGAAAAGTCGGTGGCGACTCTTGCTAACCGCAACATTTGCGATAAAACATAAAACACCCAAGTCAGTTCTCCCACCGTATCACAGAACTGGCGACTCTGTTGGGGAATATTCTAAAAGTGGGGTTATCTTAGGGTTAGATCACATTTACTTGCTTTCTTTGTTTGACTTGTTTGCTTTACATTATAGTTCTTTGTTTGGGTTTGAATCCTCTAACCAGATTTGGGATACCTTATAGGTAAGTAGCAATATGTTGTGGAAACTGTGTGGGGTATACTGACATGGTCTAAGCAATAGCTATGTTAGTGTAACATATTTGTGGGTACCGGTAGCCCTTGAGTAGTCAAGGAGAATACGGGGCTGCTGAGTGATGTCATGAAGCACTAATGAACTTTTAGAACATTTACTTGACCAACTTTCCCATTAAGACATAGTGAGATAACCGGCTTTGGTGCAGTCCGAAGTTGGTAGATACTCGATACTACACTTATTGAGGTTTAGTTTTTTTGGGATATTTTGGTCGTTATTAAAGAGGCTTGCGCTGAAACAGTGCCCAAAGAAAAAAAATCAGTGATATTGAGCTCCTTAGAACCCGGTTACTATTACTAGGACAGGTTTGAGCCAACTAAACTTCAAGAGGGTACTTACCTATGAGACTCCATGCATGCCTAAACCTAAGGACTTGTTTGCTTTGTTTGTGTATATTACTTGTACATAACATCATAAACATCATAACATCATACTCATATTCACTAACCATTTCAAGGATCTTGGGATTTATCTTTGTTCTGTTTTGTAGGACATGGATTCTATTCGCGGGAAAACTATTCAAGTCAATCTTGTAAGGATTCCTCCTCAACTTAAAGAGCTAGCATCAAGGATTCCTGAAAATTCTCCATTCACCGAAAGACATGGTCGCCTACTAAACTTGGTCACCTCCAACACTGATGAGGATGTGATGAAAGTGCTCTTCCAGTTCTTTGATCCTTTACACCATTACTTCACATTTCCCGATTATCAACTTGTGCCAAATTTGGAAGAATTCTCCCAACTCTTGAGGATTACCATTATCAATCAACTACCTTTCAACGGTACGGAAAGAGATCCAAAGCCAGAAGAGATTGCTCAAGCTCTACACTTGCAACTATCTTATATCACAACTAATTGGGAAACAAGGAGTGGTGTCAAAGGTTTCCTAGCAAAGTTCTTGTTTGAGAAAGCCCAAAATTGTTGGAACTCTTTGGATTTGCAATATTTTGAGGAAATTATGTCTCTCCTCATCTATGGGATGGTTTTGTTTCTAAATCCTGACCAACTCGTAGATGTGAACAACGTCAAAATCTTCATGTCTCGTAACTCAGTGCCTACTTTGCTAGGGGATATCCTACATTCCTTTCACACTAACACTATGACGAAAAGAGGTATCCTTATGTGTTGTACTCCTTTCTTGGCAAGATGGTTTTACTTCTCATCTTCCCCAATCTGTATTGAAGAACGAGCAAGGTTCAAGGTGGTCACATAGGTTGATGACGCTCAAACATTCAAACATTCATTAGTGTTCCTGATCTATAGAGAATATTACTATTGTCGACTGTTGTGGAGAATTCCCTAATGTCCCTTTACTTGGAATTAGAGGAGGTATTACCTACAACCCCTGTTTATCCTTAAGACAGTTTGGTTACACCCGAAGGGACGGCCCACATGAAATGCTCATCCAAGGTTTGGTATTTGAATACGAGAACGACGATCAAGGTCATCGCCAGAGATTTATCCGAGCTTGGAGGATGTTGAACAAGGTAGATAGCAAGACATTGGGGCATAAGAATTCCATCCCTCTTGAGCCTTACCTCAAATGGGTACGAGCTCGTGCTCAAAGTCTTATGATGCCTTACCCATCCACTCTCCCGATAATCATAGAGCCTATTTCAGAAGGAGATGTTCCGTACAATGTTCTGCATCCTGACATGCCCACCTCTCTTGAAGACTTAAAAAGGGATTGGATACAGCTTAAAGGGGAGCGATACACTTTTGAGGCCCAATTCTACGCCAGCGAGAAGAAGGTTTTGGAACTCACTAGAAAACTTCATGAGGAGCAGAGCCTGAATGCCTACATCGCACCAAAGAGGATGCATATAACCTTTTTATCTTAGAGTTTTTCGTATTTATTTGTAAGCCCAAAAGAGGCATGATGTACTCAAGCTTTGATTTATTAATATAACGTGTGTTCCTTTTTTGGTCTAAAGCAAATTTAAATCTCTAATTTCCTTGAAATCATTGCATATGCATTTACCATTCATCATAACATAAGCAGGTTTCTTACAACAAGTCTCCTCATCTTTCTACTATTTATTTCAGTAAGATGGATCTTGAGTAGACAGTAAAAGACCTCCAGGCGCTGAATGCTCAATTTCAACAAATGTTCTTGACTCTAGAAAAATGACAAGAAGATCTGAAAACCTTGCATATTGAAGAAAAGAAAAAGAAAAAGAAAGTAACTGGAGTTCTAAATATGGGAAGAAGATTCCAAGGACAAGCAAGACAGACCCTAGACTTTGCAACGTCATCTGGTGAAAAATATAATCAAGATGGGAAGGCAAGGAAGCGGTTGTCCAGCAAGAGTCTGAAGAGGAAGAAGATGATGATTACTCTGAAGAGCAGTATCCCCCGGCCGACGACAAATACAAACATCTGGAAGAACGACTAAGCGCAATGGAAATCCAGAAAGTACCCGGGCTAGACTTTGAGGAGCTAGGTCTGGTATCTAGGATTGTCATTCCACCAAAATTCAAGGCACCAATATTTTCTAAATACGACAGAGTTTCGTGTCCCAAAATGGATCTTCGATCCTATGTGAGGAAGATACAGCCTCACACTGCTGACAGAGATTTATGGGTCCACTTCTTCCAAGACAGTCTATCCGGAGCTCAACTTGATTTGTTCTATCAACTGGAAAGGGCCAATATCCACAATTGGGAAGACCTTGTTACTGCTTTCTATAAACAATATCAGTACAACGCATATCTTGCTCCCATCCGTACTCAACTCCAGAGTATGGCTATGGTTTCAAGTGAAGGTTTCAAAGACTACGCTTAGAAATGGAGGGACTTAGCAGGAAGAGTCCAGCCTCCCCTGTCTGAAAGAGAGTTAGTGGACAAGTTTCTGGGTACCTTGTTTGGTCCTTTCCTTAATCATTTGATTGGAAGCTCTTCAGCAGGCTTCACTGAATTAATCTTGACCAGAGAAAGAGTGGAAGTTGGGATTAAGAGTGGGAAGATTCAAAAAGACGCATCCTCTACTGCTGTAAGAAAGCCATTTATTGGGAAGAAAGAAGTTGGTGTTGTGTATCCTTAAAGGAATCAAGAAATAACTGTACGTCGTCCGATGGTGGGGGCTGTCATGATCCCTAAGCCTGCACCTACTCAACAAAGGAACGATCAGCCTAGAACAGAAAGACCAGTAAGACAATTTACATGGATTAATATGACAATATCTCAAGTCCTTCCACATTTGTTGAGATCTAATCTGGTAACTTTGAAAGAAGCTCCAAAGAATCCTAACACAACCTCTCCTCATTATCATCCTAATGCTCGTTGCACATACCATTCAGAAAGCCCGGGCCATGATACTAACAACTGTTGGGCTTTGAAAAACAAGGTGCAAGACCTTCTTGAAGCCAAAGAAATTGAGTTTGATGCTCCTGAAATCCCGAATATTATCACCGCTCTTATGCCCAAGCATGGCCGTGGTGTTAACGCTATCGAAGATGATATGTTTGTTTCTACTGTTGATGAACTTGTTACTCCTCTCCTGGCCGTCAAGGAGAACCTATTAAAGGTCGGTTTATTTTCGGGATGTGATGAAGGCTGCCACTTATGTATATCCTTACCAACTAGTTGTCATTTATTGAAAGCAGATGTTCAACACCTAATGGATGACAAAGAGATTTTGTTTGAAAAGACTCTCGTTCCACCCATTTCCTACAGTGATGTTTCAATAGTAACCATTTCCACCAATCCTTCCAAGGTCTCCACCAAAAGACCCGTTAGGATTACATCAGTTCCTAAAGTAGCTCCATTGATAATTACTATGTTAGGTCCAATCCCGTACTCATCAGATAAAATTGTATCATGGAATTATGGGGGCGACGTCTACTATCACGGCATCAAGCAAGATTGGTTGGATGATGAAGACTCAATTCTTGAGAAGTCTGACCCCGACTTCAGTAACATTGAGGGAACCAGCAAGATAACTCGAAGTGGCAGAGTATTCTATCCCGAGATTGCTCCTCCGAAGACTATTATCGGTCCTGTAATCATCCCTATTTCTACCCCTGCTGACACTACTACTACTATAATTCCTATAGTTACATCTGTTGACACTCCTACCGCTGAGTCAACCGAAACTCGGGGCAAAGGCATTCTGGTTGAGCCTGTCCAGATTAAGGCGCAAACAGTATCTATCCCTGAGGCCTCCAAAAAAGAGATGGAAGAAATTCTGAAAATTATAAAGAGAAGCGACTACAACGTAGTCGAACAGCTAGGGAAGACTCCATCAAAGATTTCCATGCTGGCTTTATTGTTGTGCTCCGAGGCTCATGCGAAGGCCTTGGTGAAATTCCTTAAAACTTCCCATGTACCACAAGAAACCTCTACTGATCAGTTCCAAGATTGTGTGGCCAGCTTGACCGCGGATAATGGTTTAGGCTTTTTTGTTGCTGAGTTGACACCCAGAGGGAGGAAGCATAACGAGGCATTGCATGTATCTGTTGAATGCAGGGGCATAACCTTGGCCCATGTCTTGGTTGATACCGGTTCATCTTTGAATGTGCTTCCTAAGAAGGCTCTCAATAGACTTGACTGTGAAGGTCTGACCTTAAAACCCAGCAACATAGTGGTAAGGGCCTTTGACGGTTCAAAGAGAATGGTGTTTTGGGAAGTGGACATCCCCATTAAGTTTGGAACTTAAACCTTTCATTCAACTTTTTACGTGATGGACATTCACCCTTCCTATTCCTGCTTATTGGGCCTACCATGGATTCACAATGCTGGTGTTGTCACCTCTACATTACATTAAATGCTGAAATACCCAACCAAGGGGAAGATCATTACTATCCATGGAGAAGAGGAATATATGGTCAGTCATTTAAACTTCTTCATATGCGTGGAATTGGATGGTGAATTCATTGAAACTCCGTTTTAGCATTTCGAGGAAGTCCCACCAACCGTGGCAGTAACCAAAGTTGTTTCCCAAATCCCAAATATTACAAGACCTCCGTTAAATATGTCTTATTTAAAAGATTCCAAGGCAGTGATAGAAGAAGGAGCCCATAAAGTTGTACGTCGTGCTCGCACCGGGGGACGCCCTTTGAAGATCAGCAACCACGGAGTCAACGCAGTAGAGGATGATGAGGACAACTACGACCTGGAGGAATGGATTTTCCCAACTGTCAACGGAGGACTCAGCAACTGGGAAGCTAAAGATTTTGTCCCGATTACTTTTATCCAACAGTAATTGTCTTTAAATTTTGTCAGATCTGTAATAATTAAACAATTCAGACTTTTAAAGCCTTGTGTCTTACCCGAGGCACAACGGTCCATTTGTAAGGGTTGTTACCTCATTTTCACATGTCATCAATGAATCATGGATGTTTTTTCATACAAACTTTGTGTTCTTTGTCTTTCCTTTTTACATTTTTATTTCTTTCAAAGATAGTTATACTCTTACACACACTCACACTCAAAATGCAGATTTACGTCCATTCGGGATCCTATGGGTAACGATTCTGCTATGGCCTTTTGTGACTCTGAAAATCTAATCTACCAAGCCAAAGACGAAGGTGAGGAAGATTGTGAAGTCCCAGGAGAACTAGTCAGGTTACTACAACAAGAAGAGAGGACCATTCAGCCCCACGAAGAACCAGTGGACACAGTTAACCTAGGTACCGAAGAGGACAAGAAAGAAGTCAAGGTGGGTGCCAATCTAGAATCCAATGTCAAGAAGCGTCTGATTCAGTTGCTACATGATTATGTTGAGGTATTTGCTTGGTCATATGAAGACATGCCAGGACTTGATGCAGATATTGTGGTACATCGTTTACCCACAAAAGAAGACTGCCCACCGGTAAAACAAAAGGTCTGTCGCATGCGACCATACATGTCAGAGAAGATTAAAGCCGAAGTCATGAAAAAATTCAACACCAGATTCTTGTCCTTCACCTCCTATCCATAATGTGTCGCCAATGTTTTTTCCGTGCCTAAAAAGGACGGCAAGGTACGAATGTGCGTGGACTACAAAGATTTGAATAGGGAAAGCCCTATGGATGATTTCCCACTTCCCCACATCGATATTTTGGTTGACAATACATCACATCATAAGGTGTTTTCCTTCATGGACGGTTTCTCAGGCTACAACCAAATCAAAATGGTGCCTGAGGACATGGAGAAAACAACCTTTGTCATATAATGGGGCACATTCTGTTACAAGGTTATGCCATTCGGGTTGAAGAACTTTGGGGAAACCTATCAGCGTGCCATGGTAGCTCTATTTCACAACATGATACATCACGAAATAGAGGTCTATGTGGATGAAATGATAGCCAGATCTCAAACTGAAGAGGAACATCTTGATCATTTACAGAAACTGTTTGAGAGGTTAAAGAAGTACAAGCTGAGGTTGAACCCGAATAAATGCACATTTGGGGTGTGGTCTGGTAAACTCCTAGGCTTCGTCGTTAGCGGTAAAGGTATCAAAGTGGATCCTGCTAAAGTGAAAGCTATAAAATAAATGCCTGCTCCTCGTACTTAGAAGGAAGTCAGAGGATTCTTGGGACAGCTAAACTACATTGCCAGATCCATTTCTCACCTGACAGCTACTTGTGAACCAATCTTCAAATTATTGAAGAAAGATCAAGTAGTCAAATGGAATGATGAATGCCAAACTGCCTTTGACAAGATCAAAGAGTACCTGCAAGAGCCTCCTGTTTTAATGCCGCCAGTGGACGGAAGACCCTTGATCATGTATCTAACTGTTTTGGAAAATTCAATGGGGTGTGTGGTGGGGCAGCATGACGAGTCTGGCCGAAAAGAGCATGTTATTTATTACCTGAGCAAAAAGTTTACCGACTGTGAAATAAGATATTTACTGCTCGAGAAAACTTGCTGCACTCTAGTATGGGCTGCTCGCCGGCTAAAACAGTATATGCTGACCCATACTACCTTATTGATATCCAAGATGGATCCAATAAAATACATATTCGAGAAGCCTGCCCTGTCTGGGAGAATAGCAAGATGGCAGATGATCCTGACGGAATATGACATTCAGTACACTACCCAAAAAGAAATAAAGGGAAGTGTACTAGCTGATCACCATGCTCACCAAGTTGTGAATGACTACCAGTCCATGAAGTTCGAATTCCCAGATGAAGACATCATGATGCTAAACAATTGTGAAGAACTCAGACCATATGATGGACCTGAACAAGGATCCCGATTGACCTTGGTTTTTTATGGGGCGTCCAACGCACTTGGTAATGGTATAGGTGTTGTACTCATATCTCCAGAAGGATGTCATACTCCCTTTACTGCACGACTCTTCTTCAACTATACAAATAACATGGCAGAATATGAAGCGTGCATTTTTGGTCTCAAAGTTGCCATAGATTTGGGGATCAAGTCCTTAAGTGTATTCAGAGATTCAGCTTTGGTTATTAGTCAGATCAAAGGAGAATGGGACACGAAGCACCCAAACCTCATCCCCTACAAAGAACATGTGTTGACATTAACCCCACACTTTGAGAAGATTACCTTCGAGCATTTCCCGCGAGAAGAAAATCAGCTAGCAGACGCGCTAACCACAATGTCATCCATGTTTAAACTTAAATGGGATGACGAGGCTCCCCAGATCACCATTGAATGAATGGATGAACCAACTCACTGTCACGAGACCAATACTGAAGAAGTAGTGGACCGGCCTTGGTTCCACGAAGTCAAGAGGTATCTCGAGGCTCGAGAATATCCGGAAGGAGCTTCAGTCAATGATAATAAGTTCTTAAGGAGATTCTCTACTAAGTTCTCCATCAGTAATGGCATTCTCTACAAACGCAAACATGACTCTGTTTTGCTCCGTTGTGTAGACAAGGTTGAGGCAGAGAAGATCATGGTTGATCTACATGAAGGCGCTTTTGGAACCCATTCCAGTGGGCATACGATGACAAAGAAAATCCTACGGGCGGGTTATTACTGGTCTACCATGGAAGTAGATTGCTATCAGCACTCTCGAACCTGCCACAAGTGCCAGATCTATGTTGATAAGGTGCACGTGCCTCCAGTTCCTTTGAATGTCTTGAAGGCTCCTTGGCCCTTTGCTATGTGGGGCATCGATATGATTGGGGAAATCAAGCCAACTGCCTCTAATGGACACCGCTTCATCTTAGTGGCCATTGACTATTTCACAAAATGGGTTGAGGCGGCTTCTTTCGCTTCCGTTACCAAGAATGTTATCGCCCAGTTCATTAAACAGAATCTTATATGTCGGTACGGTATCCTGGATAGGATCATCACTGAAAATGGTATGAATCTCAACAACACTATGATCACCGCACTGTGTGTGCAGTTCGAGATCCAGCACCACTATTCTTCCCCTCACCAGCCAAATATGAATGGTGTTGTCGAAGCCACAAATAAGAACATCGAATAGATCATACAGAAAATGACAGTCACCTACAAGGACTGGCATGAGATGCTACCATTCGCCCTCCACGGTTACCGTACCACGGCACGTACATCAATCGGGGAAACACCCTACTCTCTGGTATATGGCATGGAGGTTGTCTTGCATATTGAGGTTCAGATCCCCTCTCTGAGAATTATGAAGGATGCAGGGCTGAATGAAGAAGATTAGATCCAAACCCGACTAGATCAATTGAACTTGATTGATGAGAAAAAGCTTACTGCTATCTGTCATGGTCAAATGTATCAAAAAAGGATGATCAAGGCTTTCAACAAAAAGGTCAAACGCCAAGTGTATCAAGTAGGGGATTTAGTGATCAAGTGCATCATACTGCCGTAAGGTGATCCCAGGGGAAAATAGAATCCTACATATGAAGGACCGTTTGTGGTCAAAAGCATATTCTCTGGTGGAGCAATGATCTTGACCGCTATGGATGGCGATGACCTATCACACCCTGTAAACGCGGACATAGTCAAAATATACTATGCATAAGAGACCCGCTAGGTTGACACGCCTAGGAAAAACAAGGGTATCCCGGCAAACCAAAAAGGTTCGGGCAAAAATCAGGGATAAAAAAAAATTGTACACCCGGCAAGTTGAAAACCTGAAAGGGAGACTTGGGCAAAAAAGGGTATCCCGGTGGACTGGAAACCCGAAAGGGCAGTCCAGGAAAAAGTTAGGGAATTAAAGCGTACGACTATGTCTCGTTGGATCACCTTTTCGGACAACCTTTGGCTTCGACTAACAAACTCAGCAGTTCTGATCAATCCAACCAACTTTGGACAAGGCAGCAAGTGGACAAGACGCTCAGGGACACGAATGCTATAGCAGAATGGGAACCCCATGGGATTATTGCACATAGCTATCTTTTCTTTGTATCAAATTTTCATTTTTTATGACGACATTCTCTTACTAGGATGTTCGTCTCATTATACAAAATACGTATTCAAGTTAATACAAATATACTCCTTTGAAAATACAAAACTATCTATTTTTCTTTAATTTATGTGTTTTGTTTACAAAAACGTCCAATGATTTATTTTTTAGCATATGCATTTGAATGTAACTACTGTTTACAAATGAGAAAAAATAGAAGACAATCACTAATGGCTTTAAGAAATAGGATAATATCTTTAGACTATTCCATAAAATTCCCCACAGTGTGCAGCTTAATCCCCGTCGGAACAAAACTTCTAGTTATCAATCCCCAGTAAAAGTCGTCCAATTTCTCAGGATTCCCCAACAGATTTCACAAACCATACACGGCGTTTCCCTTACAACATGGTTTGTTTCTCTAAAGAATAGAAGCTCATCAACTCATCAACACTTCAAAACATGAAGACTTATACTCCACGTCCCCAACAGTAGTCGGGGATTTATTTTCCCTAATCCAAAAATGTTACAACAACATAGCTTATATGGCTATACACCGCATCCATACGTCATGACATTGACAACACGGATGCATACAACATAATCTCATTCATTTGTTAGAACATCATTGTACAATTCATTTCATACATCATGACAATGCATACAACTAATATTTTATCTCTTCAGGAAATGTCAGTCAGCAGATGGCTATCATCAACAATTTACAAAGGTCAGAGATTGATACCTGAGACAAGCCAGGACAATTATCTACACGACCAACTGAAGCAATCCAGCACGGGTTCCTCTCATTCAGCTCTCAGATACAATTCAGATATGCTTCAGACACGAATTCCATTCTGATACTCATTCAGATCCAGCTTTCAGATACAGTTCAGATATACTCCAAACATGGGTGTCATTTTGATACTCATTCAGATTCAGCTTTCAGATACAGTTCAGATACGCTCCAAACACATATGCCATTCTGATACTCATTCAGATACAGTTCAGATACGCTCCAGACACGGACGCCATTCTGATAGTCATTCAGATTCTCTCTCAGATACAGTACAGATACGCTCCAGATATAGACGCCATTCTGATACTCATTCAAATTCAGCCTTCAGATACAGTTCAGATACGCTCCAGACACGGATGCCATTCTGATACTCATTCAGGTTTTCTTTCAGATACAGTCCAGCAATCATTTTGGAAGGCATATGCAAGCCCATCTCCAACAAATTCTCATCTCCCTTCCAAATGGCATCTTTAATCCCATTCCCTACACCATCAACCACCATATCCTCGAGTATAAATTTCTAGGAACTCTAGTGTCCAATCATCTTCCACCTTCAAGTCACGAATGGCAAATCCACCAATCTAACTCTTCATGTTTAAAAAGATTGAATAGGGGAAGTTGTTCTACCTCAAAATTTTCCCTCTCACTTATCAATTATTTTCTCACAAAGATCTCTCTTGGTTTAAGACTGCACTAGGGTTGATCAACTTAAGACACCTCCTTAAGCACTGATGACCAAAATTAGGGTTTTAGGTTGCACAATGATAGTTGAACTTTCAATGCCTCATATGACTTTCATGGATCATTATGGACCCCCAAGATTACTCATGTCAAGTTTCAAGCCTTGGATCACATTTTTGCTCAGTCAATTGAGCAGTTGACATGAAAATCAGCTGTATTGGAGAAAAAGTAAACTATGGCCAATTTACAGTCAAACTTCATAATTTTTTATCTATAGCAACATTATAAACTCATATGTATCATTGGATCAAGTTTGGACCATAATTCCTCAAGAAATCTGATCAAATCATCAAAAGGGAAAATGGTCAAAATTAGGGTTTTGACTAAGGAAAGGCAACTTTTGACCTAGCAAATGGTTAAGTGGTTTGAGGCATGATATCAAGAATTAAATTGCAGCATTTTGACCTAATGGCATGACCCAAAACATTGCTCAAGATCAATTGGATTGATAGTGAATTTTCAGTCATTTGATCAAAAGTCAATTGTATATTGAAAAGTCAAACTTTGACCTTTTGGTCAAAATCCAATGTCAAAGATTACAATTCATCAAAACGTGTCAAAATATGAAACTTATTCATCAAGAAATAAAAAAGTCAAGATTTCATTTTGAAAAGTCAAAGTTTTCTAACTTAGAAATTTTTCTAAGTGTTTAAAATTTCATGTTTTTTCACAACTTTGAGCAAATTTTTCACCATGATGTAAGATGATTCAGAAGAAACTTTCAACATGAAAGTTGTAGATCTCCATGATATCTACAACATTTATTTACACAAATTCTTCTAAAAATGCTTGTATCTCAAGTTATTAATTCATAAAGTCATGGTCTTGAAATTAAACACTTAGTGAAATTTTGCCCTAGTTTTTTGGTCAGGATTTTGACCTAACTTCATGACACTTTTTCATATAGTTCCAAGGGGAATTTTCAAAAGTGATTCAAAGAGGGGTTATAGAGCATATTACAAGATTTCCAAAATGTAAAAGAACTACTTGAGATCATTTGTGAGCAAGGAGAATCAAAGAGATGAAGTTATGGTTTTCAAACTTAAATTACAAGCCATTTCATGATGAACAAAAATTCAAATCCTAGCCTAGGATGCATAATCTTTGCTTTGCAGGCCTCAAACTTGTTTGTCACTCCATAATTAAATGGTTACACAGCTGTTAGAACTTTAATCTAAGCACTTGAGCCTTTATTCAAGTTACATTTCCATTTATGGCACAAAGTTGCCATTTCCATTTTGATAAAGCATCACTTTTGCAATTGTCAACTTCTTGAGCTTTGCACTTGTTCTTTCTGCACACACAACCCCAATAAACCAAAATCAATATGTCTAAAGCCTCTTTGAACTCAGAACATGCTTGTACAACACTTTGAAATTTGTCTTCTCACTTTTCTTCAAAAGCAAGTTATAGAGCCAAAAGGCTAGAACTCATAAACATTGAGTGCATTTGATCTCTAACATTTTCCATACATATACACAAGTCTATTGCAACATAACACACGAGTTCAAAGACCCCAAAACACTCCCAAACACTCTGCAACTCAGAATCTACCATAACTTGACAGTTTTGAACCTCACATAGCCATCTCCAAATCCACTCGTGTGTGTTGAGTTTTAACCATCCAAACACTTAATATACATCATATCAAAGTGATCCAAGCCCATGTTTCCTGACTGTAACTCCTCCATTACTATCCACCATTTTCAAAACTGAAGCTTGCAACTTGACTTGAGTTGGGAGTTTCAGCCATCCTCAAAGCAAAGTAGGAGTTGGAACACACTTAAGAAGGTCTAGACAAGCTACATAAATCATCAGGCCATCACAAAGGTTGCTCAAACTCCATACACGACTCCAGTTGCAAGAGGTAAGTTTTCAAACTTCTATCTCTTCATACAAGCATCATTTGATTCTGGTTTGTGAAGATAAAATGTAGATACCATTGCCACGAAGTTGTACATATCCATAGTTTGCATTTATATGGCATGAGCTTAGAGAATTTTAGAGTTGAAGTTTCTGAAACTTTTAGGTTTTAAATTAGGGCCAGAAAAATTTTCATTCATCTTTGACTGTTAGCTTAAGTTATTTACATGGTTGGATTCGTGATGAAATTTCCAGCAACTTTAATGTTTGTACTTTTGAAAATGGTTGAGAAATGAGAGAGATAGCAATTTCAAAAATTGTGTTGAATGGTCTGACGCGAGGTTGAAGAAGGTACATGCCTAGAAATGTGTTTCAAATATATATTTATGGTTTTGTATTAATAAACTGATGTATAGCCACCACAGTGGTAGAAGTGCGCACCTGTGACTATAGGGACATGGGTTCGAGCCCCAGTGATACCCTTTTGCTTTTTCATGTTTTCTCATTTCAGATTCAATGCAAGCAACCCCCTAACGCGCATGATGCACCTTCATCCTCCACCATCAGATCTCAATCAAGCCCAGATCTAACACATCCAACCCCTCTCCATGATGCTCCTTCACCAGCCTCCCCCACTAGATCACAATACAGGAGTTGGGCTCCCTGTTGTTGGGCCTTGCATTTTGCTTGTTTCATACTCCCTTTTTCATTTTCAGACACCCTGGCCCATTATTTTCTTTATTATTTCATTTTCTTTTTTTTTTCTTTTTTTTTCATTTCATATTTTCTTTTATTATTTTCACTATTATTATTATTATTATAATTATTTTTATTAATAAAAATACAAAAATATTTTTATTTATTATTTACACTTATATATTTTATTTTCTCTATAAAACAAAAAAAAGACTAAAAAAAACATTTTTCTTAATAATTAATTTCTTTTTAATAATTAATATCTAGACATAGGTTTAATCATTTATTTTCTTAATTGAAATTAATTTATAACTTAGGTTTATTTTAATTAATTAATTTTCATATTATTTTTATTAAGTTAAAACCTTTTCACAAAAAACCCTAAAACACTTTTAACGTAATTTCCTTCTTGATTAATTTAGGTTTAAATTTTGTTTATTTTTCATTAATCATCTCTCTTAATTAGGTTAAAACCTCTTTCATAATAACAACAAAAATCATCTCTTTTTTTATATATATTCTTGTATTTATATATTACTATTTATTCAATTATTTGTACATGTTCAATATGGTTGTAATAGATAATTAAGTTTAATTTTCTTGAAAAACTCCCAATTTGTAATTTGTATACCCCCTCCCCTAAGTATTGTAATAGCGTAGTATTTTTTATATTCCGCAATTTATCGCTTTATATACAAATGCTAGTAATTAGGGTTTTGTATGGAAAGACTAAAACCAACAAAATAGCAAACCCTAATCAAGACAAAAACAAATCATGAAAATCAATACACTTGCACACAAGCACCCCTAGGGTAAATCCACTTGGTTGCCTTACAAAAATAACCATATTACGCATGTGAGGTATCTTAGCAAAGACAAGCAAAATACAAGATCATAGTCCCTCAATGACGCTATCAAAAATTTGCATTTCAAAATGATCTTAGTCCCTAAAGAAAAGTGCTAATATACCTTGCAATATTGCTAATCATGGTTATACGATGACTCACTGATAACGAGAAATCGTATCATATAATTACTACACTTTTTACCGATTTTATAATACATTGAGTCGTCTAACTCCCGATTATTCCGAGTTTTTATGTCTTTTCACAGGTACAACATTTGTCAACTCAAGACAATGAAAAGGGACCACATGAAGAAAGCTAAACAAGAAACATAAGAGAAAAGAACAAAATCTCAGATTTTGCACCTGTGACGACCGTCACACCCTGTGACGACCGTAATGCATCCCCAACTAGAAAGAACGCTCGTCACACATCATTGACGAGCGTAATGCGCTATTCAAGCGCATTACGACCGTCACCCACCTGTGACGACCGTTACGCGCGTAAAGATGAACGTTATGAATTAGTGGAGACGTGGGCAACGTGAGGGCAGAATTCTTCTCCAATATTTCCTCCACTCAGTAACCATGCATCCTATATTTCCTCCACTCAAGCCTTTTCCCAAGATTCTTTCAACTTTTATATTTTCTCCTATATATATGTGGTAGTGCAAAGGGATGAGGATCGAAGAAATTCTCCCAGAACAAAATTTCTACTTTCTGCAATTATTTCTATTTCCTTGTTTTAGATTTTTTTTCTACATTATTGTAATTTCTATTTCCAACATTAGTTTTAGGGTGTTATTTCTTCATTTAAGAATTAACACAATTTATTGATTTCGATCGAGCTGCAAGGAATATTGTAACATCCAAGATTACCATAGCAACGTTATTTCCAGGTTTTTTATTGCAATTAATATTTATTCATTCTTGTATTATGCCATTTATTTTTATGAATATTATTTTAAATTGCATAGCTATTAAATATATTATGTCTGGTACTTTATGAGTCTATTGGGATACTAACTGCAAGTATACAGTTTAGTCGTTCTAGTTTTAAATGATTATCGAACCCACAGAGTCGCATACGATCTAATGCTACAATTTGTTTAACTAAGCGATGAATATTTGATTTTAGGGGGGAAATAGTTTAATTAAAAATAATAGTAATAGTTATACCGGTATGTGATAGTCGGACTTCGAGAATTCGGTGAATCGCTTGGTATATAAAGTATTTCGGTAAAAACGAATTGTTTAAAAACCTGAGACATACACTCTCGTATTCATGAAATAAGTCATGCTACTAAACCTAGTGGATGCACTTTAAATTTAATAACACTTTTTGAAAACAATTTGAGTTTAATTGATTTATTAAAACACTCTCGTGTATTTAAAAATTAATGTTTCGTTACCACTATCTGGGTTGAACCCCAGCTCTCGCATGCAGGTTCTTGCCTTAATTAATTTCCCACTCTCGTGGCAAAATCGTGTTAATTATCCTCTCACTCTCGTGACAAGGGTAATTAAATTAAACATGGAAATTGGAAACCAGAAATTATTTTATAAATGTTTTTAGCCAAGTTATCACTGAATTCCTTCAGTACTTAGGAGTCACATACCGGTACAATTAATTTAGCCGGACATAATATATTTAATAGCTATGTAATTTAAAATAATATTCATAAAAATAAATGGCATAATACAATAATGAATAAATATTAATTGCAATAAAAAACCTAGAAATAACGTTGTTATGGTAATCTTGGATGTTACAATATTCCTTGCAGCTCGATCGAAATCAATAAATTGTGTTAATTCTTAAATGAAGAATTAACACCCTAAAACTAATGTTGGAAATAGAAATTACAGTAATGTAGAAAAAACTCTAAAACAAGGAAATAGAAATAATTGCAGAAAGTAGAAATTTTGTTCTGGGAGAATTTCTTCGACCCTCATCCCTTTGCACTACCACATATATATAGGAGAAAATATAACAGTTGAAAGAATCTTGGGAAAAGGCTTGAGTGGAGGAAATATAGGATGCATGGTTACTGAGTGGAGGAAATATTGGAGAAGAATTCTGCCCTCACGTTGCCCATGTCTCCACTAATTCATAATGTTCATCTTTACGTGCGTGACGGTCGTCACAGGTGGGTGACGGTCGTAATGCGCTTGAATAGCACATTACGCTTGTCAATGATGTGTGACGAGCATTCTTTCTAGTTGGGGATGCGTTACGGTCGTCACAGGGTGTGACGGTCGTCACAGGTGCAAAATCTGAGATTTTGTTCTTTTCTCTTCTGTTTCTTGTTTAGCTTTTTTCATGTGGTCCCTTTTCATTGTCTTGAGTTGACAAATGTTGTACCTGTGAAAAGACATAAAAACTCGGAATAATCGGGAGTTAGACGACTCAATGTATTATAAAATCGATAAAAAGCGTAGTAATTATATGATACGATTTCTCGTTATCAAATTCCCCCATACTTAAACCTTTGCTTGTCCTCAATCAAATAGTCATTCGAAAGGTCAGACAAGTTTTGTCAAGCGCATATGCATGACATACCTTGGATTTTTAAAGCAATTTTGGGAAATCCTCGTCGGTTCGGCCAATACTTGAGTGAAACACTAAAGATACGCTAATGACACAAGCAATAAGCTTAGTCGTAGGCTTCCATTTCCAACGAGCTATCCAACAGTTCCGTTATAATTCTGCCTAGAGTTCCTCATATCTATTTCACCCGGTTTCGTTCTGGCACAATCACATTAAGCCCTTTGTCTTAGCACGCACGTAGTGAAGTAACCGGTTAGTGACTTTGATCCTTTAGCACGGGGTCTGGTACACGCATGTGGCAACCCTACTTATGTTATCCAAGTTGGAGGTTGTGGGGGATCGGGCCGTAACACGCCCTACCGAGTTCAGAACCAGATACCTCTGAACCAACCAACACTGGATTCCTTCGTTATTTTCTCAAATCTTATATGTGACCGTATATTTTGGTGCACAAAATTTCTTTTCTTTTAGCAGCGAGATAGGAAGGATATTTTAATGATCATGCATCAAACACTTATATTCATCGATTCTCCACGTGGCTTGTGTCAAGACGGTGCTGACTGCTAGTATAAACTACTAGGAGTTACTGTAGAACTAAAAACTCTAGATATCGGTATAATGGTTATTGAAACGGATCACGTAAGTAGGAAGTCTACGGTGTCATAACCGTATCGATCTTGTTATGTCATTTTCGGCTTCCTCAACTGGGATTTCGTTAAAATAGGTATGTCGGGCTAATGCGAAGATAAAAAAATTTTGGTATGGCTAAATAAAGTGAAGAATTTAAATCGAGACATATCATAAAAATTACTAGTTTATAAAGGAAGGAAAGGTACCTCTCCCACACTAAATCCGACATTGTCCTCAATGTTGCGGTATATAGGCGGGGAAGTACAATTACAAAAACAAACGGAAAGGAAATGAAACAGAAAAAATAATAAACTACATAAAAAATAAAGAAAAACTACTGGTGATCACGTCCTCTACTCCTGGTGCGATAGCGTCTGGTAGGAGTGGCTTTTGTGTCAGTATCCTGGAAACCAAGTGTGCTGACGTCCATCCTTAAGGCGTTGAGCTCTGACAGGGCCTCATCCAACCTCTCATTCATGTTCCGCTGTCCAGTCAAGATCTGAGCGTTTTGAGCACATAGATACTCATATTGCTCATGTTGCCTTCTTTCAAGCGCTGCGCTCATTTGATTTTGCATATGAGGATCCAGGAATGTCGTGGACGGGAGGAGCACTATCCAGCTCTTCTTGCATTTCGTCCGCGGGAGAATTAGGCTGGTCTTCATGAGTAGGAGCACGCCCCGTGGGAGCTGCAGGATCGAACAACCAGTTAGCTCGGTTTCATGGATCAATTCGGTCCCTACAAGGCAAAATGATGTTTTGATAAACAGTGTTCCTGATCACAAGGTGGAATCTGCCATCCTCCCGCTTATAAATGAGATGTGCGGCCTTGCAGTGATCCAAAGTTAGCAAAGCCGATGCCATAGAAGGCATAGTCGCGAGAGCAGCACCATAGTTCAGAACTATGGCAAGTGAAGTTACTAGCCCTCCGAAATAAAAGGGTTTTCCGCCTCTAGCACAAATAGAGTGGATGTGAGCCAGTAAGAACGGGGCAGCGTTGATCTTTTGCCCTGTGAACGCGCAATGCATAAAGAAGAGCTCCTTGGAGTTGAGCTTGTGGTTGCTGTCACGGGCGAAGATTGTGTTGCTGAGGATGCGGTGGAAATAGAGGATGGCCGGATTATGAATGTGGGTGGCATTTAGGTGGTCGTAGGATCCGGCACGGATATTCGTCATACTGTGCCATAAGTTGAAGGCTTCCTCACCAAAATTATTCGGCACCCGGAGATGGACACCTTCATCAGAACAGAAGCCTAAAAGTTGCACGATGTCGGATTGGGGCAACTCGTGCTCAATGCCAAACATGCGAAATTTGGCCAGGCCTGACAGTTGGTTCGTGGCACCTTGAGGAGTGATGTAAACAAAGGAACTCAAAAACTCAAGAGTTAGAGTTTCATAAATCGGTCTTGGTTTGCGGCACAGGTTCCATAAATCCACACTCTGCAACAATTGGCGGAAACTGTCAAGTAGTCCCAAACTCCTCAAACAGTCAAGATCAACATACCGTGTAGGTTGGAGACCTCGGCGTTGAAACTTCTGAAATTTGACCCGTTGGGTTTCGCCTTGTTCGCCGGATCTGAAAGTGAGAGCGGGAGCTTGTTGATTGTTGGCCATGGTGTTTGTAAAACGGATTGAAAAAGGTTTGGAATGAGAATGGGGTAGTGGGTGGATGGTATTTTTAGTGTTAGAAATTTGGAAGTTTGAAGAAAAATGGAGTGTAGTGGGTATGTAACGTAATTTTGCAGCAATGGAGGAAATGTGGTTAAGAAGACAATGGTTGGAACGGTTCTGTAATAGCCGTTCTGATATATTGTGCACGTGACGGTCGTCACGAGGGTGTGACAGGCGTCATACGGAAAAAATGCGCGTTACGCTCGTCACGAGGGTGTTACGAGCGTAACACGTTCAATGTCATTAATGAGAAGACCGTTACAAGACCGTTACATATGTTTATATATATTTTTATTATTTTCTTAATATTATAAGTTTGAAATATTCTAATAATTATAATTTTGAAATATTCTAATATTATAGTTCTGAAATAATATTTACTAACACAGTAATGAAATAATATCTGCGGAAAATATAAATAGTAAATTAAAAATAAAAAAAATATACTGAAAAATGAAAATGAATGAAAATAAAATAATAGAAACTTGGTACTTGATAAATAATTGAATTAATCCATAAAAATTGTTTCGAAATAACTTAAATAATAAAAAATGATAAAATGCTAGAACAACTAGAATCCTCCCCACACTAAAACTAAACAGTGACCCCACTGTATATACAAATGCGAGAGAAGAATAAATCAAGATAACAACGACAACTCTAGCCACGGGGAGTAGGGAACATATGTTGGTGCATGAAATACAGCTGGTCGGTTACCAAATCCATGAAAGCGATGAAGTCCACTCGGAGAGATGTAAGCTCTCCCCGCATTTCAGTAATTTCTTCATGCAAAGAGTGCAGGGTAACAGTAGGTGGAGGCGGTGGTGGGATCTCTGGAGCCTGGGTGGCGGTCTCAGTAGAAACTACCTGTTACTCCCATGGATCGGGAAACTGATGGTATCCCAGTGGTGTGGCTGGGTCTTCAGCATCGTGAGAGGTGTTGGGTACTTCATAAATGCAACAGTGGAAGGAGACGAAGGAGGTGTAGCAGGATGGTGGAAGTCAAAAAGCCAGTTAGCTCTATTGTGCAAACTAGTGATAGGGTTCGGGAGCATAAACTGGTGTACAGTCTCATGATTAATTAACAGCTCAAATTCATATGGCCCAATATTCCCTATAAAGCTAGTGTTGAAGCAAAATTCAATGTTAATCGACTTTATTCCATAATGCGGGGCTGATCCTAGCATAGGCCTTCGGAGTCCAATTGCATTTGAGATCATAGTGACTAAACCACCCAACAGGATTGGTGCATTCGGAGTCTGGATAATACGCTCCATGTTAGCTAGCATATAAGCGGCACCGTTTACCAGATGGCTCTGAGAGGCACAGTACATAATGAAGAGCTCATCGCGTGATACGGATGTAACATTTTGCTCTTTACCAAAAAGGGTATGGGCGATGATCTTATGAAAGTACCTGATAGCCGGGTTGTGGATGGACTCAGAATAAAGGTCAGAAGGCTCTGGATGGTTATTGCCAGCAATGCTTCCCCAGAAAAAATCAAGGTCAGAATTAAGCAAGAGGTCCTCCTGGGTCATAGTAATAACATCAGGGCCAAAAGGGAATCCTAGCAAGTTGGCAAACTCCCTAAGGTTATAGCGGTAGTCCATGTCAAACAACCTGAAAGTGATCAACCCACGGTTGAATCCTAACCCGTGATTTGGAATGTAGCTCAGGGTGCACAGGAACTCAAGGGTCAGCTTCCTGTAGGTACAATACCGTCTTCGAATAGGAGCAGTGTCCCAGCCTATCTGGTATAGCAGATACATGACACTCTCACGAATGCCAAGAGCAGTCATAGCATGGTCATCAGCGTAGATTGTAGGGCACATTTCACGCTCGGCCAGATCCTCAAAGCGTCTTCTCTGGTGCCTGCTTCTCAAGGTGATATTCATGTAGTTTACACGTGCCATGGAGCTAAAATATGAAAGCTAAAGAATTACCCCCTGAAAATATTTAAAAAATGTTTGAAAAACTAAGTTAGTATTTTCAGGTTAAGAATGCCGAAGTTAAATCAAAAAGAAAAAGAAAGTTTAAAGGAAAAATAAAAATAGAAGAAAAAGAAAATAAAAAGGAGTAAGAGATGCAACATGAAAGTTTTAAAGATTAAGAAAAAGAAAAGAAAAATAAAAACATGTTAAAACAATAAAAATAATTAAAAGAAAACATGGGTTGCCTCCCATGAAGCGCCTTTGTTTTATGTCAATGGCTCGACAAATAATACCTATTCAGTTAGGTATCGGGGTAGGTGGCTCACTTAACTGAAGATAAGCTGAATAGTCTAGATTTCCGACGTTAAAGTAGTGCTTTAAGCGCTGGCCATTGACTATGAATGGTTCAATAGAATTTCCTTTAATTTCTATCGCACCACTTGGGAAAACTTTATTAATTTAGAATGGTTATGACCATCTGGAACGTAATTTTCCCGGGAAGAGTTTCAGTCTAGAGTTGAATAGGAGTACGATGTCTCCTTCCTTAAATTCTTTCCGCGAGATACGCTTATCGTGCCATTTTTTTGTTCTTTCCTTATAAATTCTAGCATTTTCATAAGCGTCTAAACGCAATTCTTCTAATTCATGGATATCTAATATTTGCTTCTCGCCAGCAATCTTGTAATTTAAGTTAAGGGTTTTAATTTCCCAGTAAGCTTTATGTTCTAATTCTACTGGAAAATGACAAGATTTTCCATAAACTAATTTAAACGGTGTTGTTCCGATAGGGGTTTTAAAAGTTGTCTGATATGCCCAAAGAGCATCATTTAGCTTGGAGGACCAATCTTTTCTGGATGTGGCTACGGTTTTCTCAAGGATTTGTTTTATCTCCCTATTTGACACTTCCACTTGTCCACTCGTTTGAGGATGGTATGGTGTGGCTATGTGATGTTTAACGCCATATTTTGAAAGTAATTTTTCGAAAATTATAGAGATAAAATGGGAACCTCCATCACTGATTATTAGTCTTGGTACACTGAATCGTGGGAAGATAACATGCTTGAATAGTTTAAGTACCACTCGTGTATCGTTTGTGGATGCAGCGATGGCTTCAATCCATTTTGATACGTAGTCAACAGCTACCAATATATACTTATTTCTGAAAGATGCGGGGAATGGTCCCATGAAATCAATTCCCCACACATCGAAAATTTCTACTTCGAGAATCCATTTTTGCGGCATTTCGTCGCATCTAGATATATTTCCTGTGCGTTGACATCTATCGCAGTTCATAATTGCTACGTGGACGTCTTTCCATAAGGTAGGCCAAAAGAAGCCAGCTTAAAGTATTTTTGCACAAGTTTTCGATGTACTAGCGTGTCCATCATAAGGGGCGGAATGGCAATGGGAAATGACGTCGTCTATTTCATCGTTAGGAACACAGCGATGGTAGATACCAGCGGCGCCTCTTTTAAAGAGTAAAGGTTCATCCCAAAAGTAGTGTTTAAGATCATGGAAGAATTTCTTCCGCTGTTGGTACGTTAAATTAGGTGGTAAAACACTGGCGGCTAGATAGTTGACGAAATCAGCGTACCATGGTAATGTGGTGTTTGTACAAATGGCTTTTACTACTGCAGTTGTTAAAGGTTCATTGTGTTGATCTAAATCATCGGTAGGAGCTATCACTAGTTTAGCAATAAGGAGTTCATAAGGGAAATCTTTGTTTATGGGAACACTCTCGGTTTGGATTCCATCTAATCTTGATAAATGGTCTGCTACCACGTTTTCAGTCCCTCTTTTGTCTTTTATTTCCAAGTCAAACTCTTGTAGGAGTAAGATCCATCTGAGTAGTCGCGGTTTGGCATCTTTCTTACTTAGCAAGTATCGAATCGCAGCATGATCCGTGTAAATAATGATTTTGGCGCCCACTAAGTAGGAACGAAATTTATCCAATGCGAATACAACAGCTAAGAGTTCCTTCTCCGTAGTGGCGTAATTCATTTGTGCGGGATCGAGTGTTCTGCTTGCGTAGTAGATAGCGTGAAGCTTTTTATCCTTGTGTTGTCCTAGGACTGCGCCTACAACATAATCGCTCGCATCGCATATTATTTCAAATGGTAGGTTCCAATCAGGAGGTTGCATAATAGGTGTTGAAATTAAGGCTTCTTTAAGCGTCTCAAATGCGTTTAAGCATTTATCGTCGAAAATAAACTCGGCTTCTTTCATTAATAATTCAGTTAGTGGCTTAGTGATTTTAGTTAAATCTTTTATAAAACGTCGGTAAAAACCAGTGTGTCCTAGAAAAATTCTTATTTCTCTAACTGTTTTGGGTGGTTGAAGGTTTTTAATAATCTCGATTTTTGCTTTATCGACTTCAATCCCTCTGTTTGATACAATGTGACCCAACACAATTCCTTGTCTCACCATGAAGTGACATTTTCCCCAATTGAGCACTAGGTTGACATTGACACAGCGTTTCAGTACTAATTCAAGATTTGATAAACATCCGTCAAAACTTTCTCCACATATAGAAAAATTGTCCATGAATACTTCCATAATTCCGTCTAAAAAGTCTGTGAAAATCGCCATCATGCATCGTTGGAAAGTTGCAGGTGCGTTACATAGTCCAAATGGCATTCTTCGGTATGCAAAGGTACCATAGGGACATGTGAACATGGTTTTCTCTTGATCATCAGGATGAATGGGAATTTGGAAGAATCCTGAGTATCCGTCAAGATAGCAGAAATGGGAATGTTTGGATAAGCGCTCGAGCATTTGATCAATGAATGGTAATGGGAAATGGTCCTTGCGCGTAGCTTTGTTTAGTTTTATGTAATCGATACACATTATCCATCCTGTTTGGGTACATTGTGCCACCGATTCGCCTTTTGTGTTTGTTATAACCGTAACACCTCCTTTCTTAGGTACTACGTGAATTGGGCTGACCCAGTTACTATCTGATATTGGGTATATGATGCATGCCTCTAGCAGTTTCTGCACTTCTTTCTTAACGACTTCACTTAGGATAGGATTTATTCGTCTCTGATGTTCTCTAGAAGTCTTGCAGTCCTCCTCCAGCATAATGTGGTGCATACAGAGAGAAGGGCTTATTCCTTTTAGATCTGATATATTATAGCCTAACGCGGTTGGATACTTCCTTAACACACTAAGAAGTTTTTTGGTTTCGATCTTCCCTAAATTGGCATTGACTATAACTGGCCATTCGAGTTCTTTATCTAAAAATTCATACCTAAGATCTTCAGGTAATGTTTTAAGTTCTATACCAGTTTTCTTATCAGTTAGGGTAGGATCGGGTGTTAAGGAGAAACATTCGCTTAGGTTGGTATCTAGATGTTCTTGTTTCCAGTCATCGTCCTTGAGGATAGTTGGTGTCGGAATTTTTAGCATCCCAGAATAGGTGTCTTCTTGGCTTTCTAGTTCTTTGACACATTCATCAATAGTATCTAGAAGACAGCATGAGTCATCTATAGAAGGGGCTTTAAAGAATTGGGAAAGAATGAATTCTACTTTTTCTTCTCCTACCTCGAAGGTAAGCTTTCCTTTCTTAACGTCAATGATGGCTCCTGCAGTAGCTAAAAATGGTCTTCCTAGTATGATGGGAATGTTTGAATCTTCCTTGATGTCCATTATTATAAAGTCAGTTGGTATGTAAAATTGTCCTATTCGGACAGGAATGTTTTCTAGCATCCCAACAGGGAATTTGACTGATCTGTCAGCTAGTTGTAGGGACATCTTGGTAGGTCTCATGTCGCCTAATTTGAGCTTCTCGCAAATAGATAAGGGCATTAGACTAACGCTTGCTCCTAAATCGCATAGAGCTTTGTCTATGACAGATTTTCCAATTACACGTGGTATGGAGAAACTACCAGGATCTTTTAGCTTTGGAGGCATGTTATTTTGAATTATGGCGCTACATTCGGAAGTTAGCATAACGGTTTCGTTTTCAACGATTTTTTTCTTATTAGACAATATTTCTTTTAGGAATTTAGCATATGACGACATTTGGGTTATAGCTTCTGTAAACGGAATAGTAACGTTTAATTATTTCAGAAGTTCTACAAATTTCTTGAATTGTCCCTCGTTCTTGGATTTTGCAAGTCCTTGAGGGTATGGAATTGGTGGTTTATATGGCGGTGGAGGCACGTAAGGTTTTTCTGAAGCCTCTCTGTTCTCATTCGCGTCTTCCTCTACATTCTCAGATTGATCTTTCGACTTCTCTACTTCCTTTTCAGGTTTCTGATACATGGTCGGGTTTTGGAGTCTAGGATCTATCGGTCCATCGAGGGCTGTCCCACTTCGTAATGTGATAGCATTAACGTGTCCTTTAGGATTGGGTTGTGTCTGCCCAAGAAATGTACCAGCAGGTGCGGCAGAACTAGCTTGGTGTTGTGCTACTTGGGAGATTTGGGTTTCTAACATTTTATTGTGCGTTGCTAGGGCATCTACCTTATTTGCTAATAACTTTAATTGTTCACCGGTGTGAACGTTTTGATTGAGGAATTATTTGTTTTGTTGAGCTTGATTAGCGATAAAATTTTCCATTAGGATTTCAAGGTTAGATTTCTTAGGAATGTTAGGAACATTAACAGCGGGTTTTTGATAACCTGGAGGTACAGCAGGTGCTTGGCCAGGTGCATATAAAGCGTTATTGCTCTTGTATGAGAAGTTAGGATGGTTCTTCCAACCAGGATTATAGGTATTAGCATAAGGATTACCTTGAGCGTAATTTACCTGATCAACTGATATTCCTGCTAAGATTTGACATTCGGTTCCAACATGACCAGGGACTCCACAAACTTCGCAGTTTGGGGTAAGTGCAGCCACGGTGGCTGCAGGAGGTAAGGTCAAGCTTTCTATCTTTTGGGTAAGAACATCTACCTTAGAATTAACTTTATCTAGGTTACTAATCTCGTACATCCCACCTTTGGTTTGAGTTTTCTCCACAAATGTTCTTTCTCCTCCCCACTGATACTGGTTTTGAGCCATATTTTCAATGAGTTGGTTAGCTTCGTCATAAGGCTTGTCCATCAGCGTACCACCTGCGGCGGCATCTATAGAGAGTCTTGTGTTGTACAAGAGTCCATTATAAAACGTGTGGATGATCAGCCATTTTTCTAGTCCGTGATATGGGCACATTCGCATCATATCTTTGTAGCGTTCCCATGCATCGAATAGCGATTCAGTATCCTTCTGCCTAAATCCGTTGATTTGGGCTCTTAGTGCAGCAGTCTTGCTTGGAGGAAAGTATCGTGCTAAAAATACAATCTTAAGTCCTTCCCACGTAGTGACGGAATTTGACGGCAAGGATTGCAACCAAGCCCAAGCTCTATCTCTTAGCGAGAAAGGGAAAAGACGTAATCTTATTGCATCTTTACTAACACCATTTGCTATGACTGTGTCGGCAAATTGAACGAATTTTGTAAGATGTTCATTTGGATCCTCGGTAGGATCTCCAAAGAATTGGCGTTGTTGGATAGCTGATATCAATGACGGTTTCAACTCAAAATCATTTCGATTTATTGCTGGAGCAGCAATGCTGTTGTGGGGTTCTTGTTGTGATGGAGTTGCGTACTCCTTCAGTGGATGGGTCCTTTGTTCTTCGGCCATGTCTAATTCTGGATTAGTTTCGGTTTCAGAGGAAGAATTAGAATCTGTTTCAGAATCAATCTTGATTTCGGGTTTGGGTAAAGGAATAGCGTGATTTAAACAGTAATCCCTGACTGCACGTCTTACGGAAAGGATGCGTTCAGGTTCGTCCGTCGATTTGTCAAGTGGTTCGGCTTGTGAGCGAGTCCTTGGCATAAAAATCGAAAAAGGGTTTATGTTGCCTAGTCTAAACGGACAACAGAAGAATCGTACTTAATTGACTAATCAGTCCCCGGCAACAGCGCCAAAAACTTGATCGGGACTTTATGAGTCTATTGGGATACTAACTGCAAGTATACAGTTTAGTCGTTCTAGTTTTAAATGATTATCGAACCCACAGAGACTGAGGATAAATCGCATACGATCTAATGCTACAATTTGTTTAACTAAGCGATGAATATTTGATTTTAGGGGGGAAATAGTTTAATTAAAAATAATAGTAATAGTTATACCGGTATGTGATAGTCGGACTTCGGGAATTCGGTGAATCGCTTGGCATATAAAGTATTTCGGTAAAAACGAATTGTTTAAAAACCTGAGACATACACTCTCGTGTTCATGAAATAAGTCATGCTACTAAACCTAGTGGATGCACTTTAAATTTAATAACACTTTTTGAAAACAATTTGAGTTTAATTAATTTATTAAAACACTCTCGTGTATTTAAAAATTAATGTTTCGTTACTCACGCCCGTCCCTTTCACATCCAAAGATAGGGTTATTTATCAAATCAATGGTAAGATAACAATGTCAAAGGAAAAAGGAAATGAACACGAAAGACTTTTGAGTAGGTAGAACGTTCCTAGTTACTTCCTCAATTTCAAAATAAAAACATCCTTGCTATTTTCAAAAATAAACACCAACACTTTCAAAACTTGAAAACATTTTCAAAAGATCAAACACTTTGTATACATTCTTAAGAACGAGAATCATTACAAAGTTTTCCTAAATAATGGCCTCTTTTCAAAAATACTTTCAAAAACCACACAAAGCACAATTTCAAACAAAATCAAGTGATCTATCAAGTAACTAAGAGCCCATGGAAAACAATGGATGAAAAGGATGCTAATATCTTCCCTTTTCATAATCTACCCCCCGAACTCAAGAAACAATCTCAAAGGTCTTTCCTGTGCTTTTTCACCTTTCCTTTTGGATAAAAATTCAGTGGCGACTCTTACTTACCGCAACATTTGCGATAAAATGCAAAACACCCATGTTAGTTCTCCTACTGTATCACAAAGGGTTATTTGGTAGTTTTAGCCAAAATGTGTCAAAAGGGGAGATTGTTATTTCTATGAAATTCTGATTGGCATACATTTTGGTAAAACTAATTTGGCAGTAACTTGTTAAACAAGATGTTCCAACTTGCAATTTTCAACATGTTGTCGCATCTGGGATTTTCATCGAAGCACGAACAGAGGCGAAAGACAAAAGAGTCGCCATCAATGTTATTTATCCCAAGAGAATGAAAGGAAACACTTAGTAAACTAGAGGGAAGGAAAGGAGCATGGTCATCGCGACCAAGAAAAAAAGGGTAAGGAAGTCGGTTACGCGAGGGGAAGGTATTAGCACCCCTCACGTCTGTGGTACTCCACATGATCCACTTAAGTTTGTTCTAATCTAAGGGTGTATCTAATATATGTCTAAAGCTTAATGCTAAAAGGGAATGCATGCAAAATATAAAAAAAGAAAATTTTTATTAGTTGTGCCTGCCGCAGTTGCGGAAATTTGTGCCTACGTACCACCGATCGTGCAATGGGGATCAAGACACTCATAGTTCACCTCAAAAGTTTTGGTGAGTTGCATGTTTTTTATGAACAATGCTAGCGAAGCATGTCCGTTTTTAAAAGGTTTTGAAAAGAAAAAGTCCGAAGAAAAAAAGGTTTACATTAGTTTTTTTTTTACTTTGAAAAAGGATTTGAGATTTGAACCACACAAAATACTAAGAACTAAAGAACGATAAGATCGAGAAGAAACCCGCTTATCATTTCACATCCTTAGTAAAAAGTGTGATTCTCATCATTTATTATTAAGTGTTTTGAAGTTTAAAAATAATAAGAAGTTTAGTTTTAACATGGATGCAAAAGAGAAAAGACTAACAAAAGGAAATCTCAATCCCATAAGTTTTCATGCTTGGTTAGGATAAGAGGGAGATCTACCTAATGTTGTCATGCATGGATAGAAAATCTAAGGTTTACTTACATTAATCTTAGAGAATAATGAACTAAAAGTCCTATGGGGAGCATGCAATATCATGAAAGAGAAGAAAAAGAAGAAAGAAATCTATTGTACCCTAAAATTTTCCCTCTCACTCATCAAGAATTTCCTCACAAGATCTCTTTGACTCAAGACTGGATTAGGGTTTGACCAGCTCAAGACACCTCCTCACGCACTGATGACCAAAATTAGGGTTTGAGTTTGCACAAGTATTTTTGGACTATCAATGCTTCATATGACTTTAAAGGATCATTATGGACCTCTAAGATTACTCATGTCAAGTTTCAAGCCTTGAATCACATTTTTGATCAGTCAATTGGACAATTGACCTAAAAATCAACTATATTGGGGAAAAAGTCAACCATGACCAATTTACAATCAAACTTCATAATTTTTTATCCAAATAAACAACTTAGACTCATATGTATCATTTGATCAAGTTTAGACCATAATTTCTCAAGAAATTTGATCAAATCATCAAAAGGGCAAAATGGTCAAAATTAGGGTTTTGACTAAGAAAGGGCAATTTCTGATTTTTGACCTAGCAAAGGATCAATTGGTTTGAAGTGTGATTTCAAGAGTTAAATTGCATCATCTTGACCCAAAAACATGATTCAAAATATTACAAATCCATTGGATTGACAGATAAATTTTGCAATCAACTGATCAAAAGTCAACTGTATATTGAAAAGTCAAACTTTGACTTTTTGGTCAAAATCAAGTGCCAAAGATCATAATTCATCAAAACATGTCAAAATGAGAAACTTGTTCATCAAGAAATCAAGGGTTTATGTTTTTGTTTTGAAAAGTTGAAAATTTTAACTTAGAAAATTTTTCAAGTATAGAAAATTTCTTATTTTTCTCCAACTTTGAGCCAAATTTTCACCATGACGCAAGGTGATTCAAAGGAAATTTCCAACATGAAAGTTGTAGATCTCCATGAAGTATACAACTTTTCTTCACACAATTTCTCCTAAAAATGCTTGGATCTCAAGATATAGTTTTGTGAATACATGCTCATGAACTAAAATAACTTAGTGAAATTTTGCCCTAGTTAGGCAGGTTTTTAACCTAACTTCATGCCAATTTTCCACATAGTTCCAAGGGGAATCTTTGAAATCAATTCAAATATGAGTTATAGAGTACATTGCAAGCTTTCCAAAATGTCCAAATACTCCTTGAGATCATTCTTGAGTAGGGAGAATCGAAGAGATGAAGTTGGAAATTTCTTACTTTGATTTCAAGCTATTTCATGATGAACCAAAATTCAAATTCAAGCCTAGGCTGCATAGTCTTTGCTTTTCAGGCCTCAAACTTGTTTCTCACTCCATAATTAAATATTTACACAGCTGATAGAGCTTTAATCCAAGCATTAGAGCCTTTGTCCAAGCTACAATTTCATTTATGGCACAAAGTTGCCATTTCCATTTTGATAAAGCACAACTTTTGCAATTGTTAACTCCTTGAGCTTTGCACTTGTTCTTTCTGCACACGCAAACCCTATAAACCAAAATCAATGTGTCTAAAACCTCTACCAACTCAGATCAGGCTTGTACAAACACTTAGGGACTTGTCTCCTCATTTTGCTTCAAAAGCAAGTTATAGAGCCAAAAGGCTATAACTCAGAAACCTGGTGTGGAATTGATCAAGAACCTTTTCTATACTTATACACAAATGCATAACAACCTAGAACACGATTGCTAAGACTCGGAAACTCTCCCAAACACTTTGACATTGAAAATCTTCCATAGCTTGATAGTTTTGCACCATACATAGCCATCTCAAAAAACACTCGTGTGTTTTGAGTTTTAACCACCTAAACACTTAATATACATCATATCTAAGTGTTCCAGACCCCTGTTCCCTCACTGTAACTCCTCCTCATCCATCTGCCATTTTTACATATCAAGCTTGCAGGTTGACTTGAGTAGGGAGATTCAGGAACTTTCAAGGTAAAGTAAGGATTGGAATACACTCAGGAACTTTCAAACTCCATTCACGATCTCAACTGAAAGAGGTAAAAACTCAAACTTCTATCTCTTCATACAAGCATCCTTTGGTCTTGATTTGTGAAAACAAAATGTAGATATCCTTACACTAAAGCCAACCATGTTCATATATTTCATTTATATTTATTGTGTATAGAGAATTTTGGATTTAAATTTTCTGTAAAAATTAGGTTTCAAATTAGGGCAAGTCAAATTAACTATGAACTTTGAATTTTAGTTCACATAAGATATATGGTTGAACTAGTGAGAAGAAACACTGTAATTTTCATGTTTGGACTTTCCATTTTCATGGAGGAATGAGAGAGATACAGGTGGTCCGGCAATGGCTCAAGGTTGAAGATGAAGTTGCCTTCAGGAGGCGTTTTCTAATATATATTTATGCCTTTATTTATATGAACGGATGTACAGCCACCCCAGTGGTAAGGCAGCGCGCAAAAATGCTATAGGTCATGGGTTCGAGCCTTAGCGCCTGCCTTTTTGCAATTTTTCATATTTTTCCAGTTTTTTTTGTTTGTTGGCAGCGTGGGCTTCTGAACTTTGGGCCTTGTTATTTTTTCTAACCTCATGCCTCTTGATTGCTTGCAGCACCCCCTGGCCCATATCATTTGTTTATTTATTTTTTGTTTTCATTTTTATTTTCTTAAAAATATTTTCTTAATATTAAAACTCATAAAAAATATAAAAATGCTAGATTTATATTTTGGTTCATTTTATTTTATTTTTCTCATAGAAAATATTTTTATTTAGTTACATATCATATATTTGTTATAATAAACTTGTAAATTAAATTATAACTAGTTTGATATATATATATATATATATATATATATATATATATATATATATATATATATATATATATATATATATATATATATATATATATATATATATATATATATATATATATATATATATATATATATATATATATATATATTAAACATATTAAACATATTATTTTAATACAAAAAAGACCAAGATACCTCATAAATACCATATATTATTTTTTAAGACAAAAAAATGCAAAAATACTTACATTTTCTTAAAGAAATTTATTTTCTTTTAATCAAATAGAATTAGGATTTATAAAAAATATTTTCTAGAAAATAATTTCTTTTCCTAATTAATTTGAGATAATCTTGATTTAGTTATTAGGTTTAGGTTAAAACTTTTTCCACATAAAAAACAAAACAAAATCTTCTTTGCATTCATACATCTTTACATATTTAATTTATCTTGTATATTATTTATTCTAATATTTGTACATATTCAATTTGGTTGTAATAGCTTAATTAGGTTTATATTATTGCAAATCCCCATTCATAAATTTTATTCCCCCCTCCCACAAATGTTGTAATAGCGTAGCAATCTTTAAATTTCGCAATTTATCGCTTTTATATAGCATGCTAGTAATTAGGGTTTGTATAGCAAGATAAAATCAACCAAATAGAAAACCCTAATCCAAGATAAAATCAAGCATGAAAATGACACACTTGTACACAAGCACCCCTATGATTACTCCACTTGGTTGCCTTATACAAAAATAGCCACATTATGCAGGTAAAGTATCTTAACAAAACAAACAAATACAAGATCATAGTCTCTCGATGACGCTATTCAAAGTTGCCTTACAAAAATGATCTTAGTCCCTCAAAAATGCTAAGATACTTTGCAACATTGTTAATCATGGTTATACGATGACCCACGCCCGTCCCGTTTATATCCAAAGATAGGGTTGCTTACCAAATCAATGGTAAGACAACAATATCAAAGGAAAAGAAAATAAACAAGAAAGACATTTGAGTAGGTAGATTACTTTTAGTTACTTGCTCCATTTCAAAACAAATATCCTTGCAATTTTCAAAACAAACACACACATTTCCAAATGTCTTACAAAATTGAAAACATTTTCAAAAAGATCAACATCTTTGTATACATTCTTACGAATGATAATTATTACAAAGATTGCCTAAACAATGGCCTCTTTTACAAAAATACTTTCAAAACCACACAAAGCACAATTTCAAACAAAAGCAAGTGATCTAGCAAGTAACTAAGAGTCCATGGAAAACCATGGATGAAAAGAGTGTTAATACCTTCCCTTTTCATAATCTACCCCCCGAACTCAAGAAGTCTTTCCTGTTAATTTTTACCTTTCCTTTTTGGATAAAAGAAAAGTCGGTGGCGACTCTTACTAACCGCAACATTTGCGATAAAACGCAAAACCTTCAAGTCAGTTCTCCCACCGTATCACACAATCATACACTTAGATAAGAGAGAAAGCAAGCAAGATATCATGCAAGAAATAGAAACTTTACTCAAGAAACAAAAACTTTAACCAAGATATCATGTCATCAAGGTAAGAGGAGAAAATATGACAATTAGTCAATCACACATCAATATGAGAATTAGAGACTTACTCAAAATTATCAAGAATTAAACACAAAATTTCATCAAGAAGCAATAAAGGATCACGGTAAAATCAACCAAACAATTAATATTCAAAATACAAGAATTAAAATTCTAACTATATTTTTTTGTGATTTTTCATGTAAAAAAATTAGAAGTCAAAAGGAATTAAAAATCTACTCTAATATATTTTGTGATTTTATCTTGTTTTAAGAAAATTAAATCAAGAAGAAGTAAAATCCTAATCTACTATTTTTTAAATATTTTTTATGAAAAGAAATTAGAAGTTAAAAGGAAATGAAATTCTAATTCTAAAATTAAAACTAAACTAAATAAAATTATTATTATTTTGTTAAAAAAATTATATTATTATAATTGATATTAAAATCTAAACTTAAAAATTAAAAAAATTATTTAAACAAAATAATATAAACTGTATGGTGCAAAACAGAGAGATAGAGGGTGTTGAAGTAGTAATTTCGAATGGGAAACAAGTAAGATTAGCTGGGCTTGTCGTATAGCCCAACATGGTGTTTATCTACATGCCAAAATGAAAATTGGGGGGGAAATTGTGGTGTGCTGGAAATTCGCTGCACTAGCAATAGAAAATTTGAAAGGGCTTACGGATGGCATGGGCCCAAAACGAAATATTTCATATAAAAAACAAAAAATTAGTAAAAAGAAAAGAAAAAAAAGGTGGGCCGGGTTGCAGAATAAGGCCCAACGAACCAAAATAGTTAAAAAAAATCCTAATCCTATTGAAGAACCTGGCCGCTCAATTTCCCCTAACATAAAATTAAATGAATATAAAATCATGTTGAGATTTTTTTTTAATAGAAGTGAAAAAGAAAAAAGAAATATATTTTTTTGGAGATTTTTGAATAAAAGAAATAAAAAACAAATTGACTATAAATTTGAATTAAAAAATAAAGAAAGATGGAACTTTAAACCTTGAATTGGCATTGGACTTGAATCCTCGAACTTTGGCATATGCATCATGAATTGCGAATCAAAATAAATTGTGAAACTTATAAGCCATAAAAATGTCATATAACGTCTCGATAAAAACCATGGCCTTTTGAGCACAATTCAAATTCGACCCTTGAAGCAAACTTGTAGATAATATCACTTGTGATATCGTGCAAAAATAATCGTCCCAAAATACTGAAAATTGAGGAAGTTATGATCCTTGCAAGTTGGGTAACACCCTTTTGGAATTAGGTCAACTCCACAGAATGACCTCTAAAGTATTCAAATTATTGATGATCTTCTGCGTATAACCAGCTCTTGACTTGAAAATAGAAATTAGAGAGAATATCATAAAGATTCATATGATCAAAGAATCGATAAAAAATATTGAAGAATGAAGAAGTTGTGAACTTTTGAATTGGAACTCTGAAATGCTGACTTTGAGAGCAAACTGCTTTGAATAAACCTGAATCTTTGATCACGCATAGGGAAATAAACCCTAATAGCCTCTGAATTTGATGAAATTGGATGGAGAATATTCCTTGAATAGGATAAGATACTCAGAGTCCATAGAAACCCTAATTTTCACACATCACTGCTTGCAGAAGAAATCTAAGAAATTAGACTTTATGGGACATGTACACCTCAAATGATGTAAAACTTTAATATTGTCGATCTTTTTTAACCAAAGTGCTTTATGGATGCATGTATGTTATGCTGATGAAATGAGAAACATAAGTCAGATAAAGGAAAGATATGAGGGAAAATGTTAGGGTGCAACACATGTCGAATAAGATTTCCCAACCAAGATGATAGGACATCGCGTCTGCAGCAGCTGACAATTATGTTTCAACTGATATGTTAGTTACTAGATATCCAGGGAATGTTTTGTTAGCTTATGTGGCATACAAGATTGATAAATCAGAGATTCTATGTTAGTTTTCGAAGATATACAAAGTTTCTAAATATGGAGACATTTTAGGAAATTAATGATTAAAGACCTATTTTCTTGGAGAAGATTTTACAGACTTTATGCAGTCTCATTGCTGTGTTTTTGAAGCTCGACTCAGACTAGAATAATGTTATAAATAGACTGGTGTATACCTAGATTTAGGTGGAACTTACGTGTGTATTTTGTTAAGGTTTTAGAATCCTTATTGTTGGTTTGTAAGTTCTGTCAAATGTTCATAAGTTGTTAAGCATTGAGTATTTGTGTGTCAGTTCTCATAAGCTTTTAAGCATTAAGGATTGTGTGTCTTGGAAGAGTGACTTCCTGTTCTTGTTCTCTATTGTGTTTAGAGTTGCTCCAATCGCTGAATGTGATTGAATAGTGCCTCATACCTAGGTGTGTCTTAGGTAGAATTTAAGCAAAGGGTGGTGATTAAGTGTGTAGATTGTAAACGAATGTGTTTGATGTATGCTCTATAAATTGATAATATCTAGTTAATTTCGTCTTTGGCTTGGTATCCCCCAAAGTAGGAGAGTTTCCCCAAATTGGGTAAATATATATGTGCGTTATTTACCTTCAGTATTGTTTATTTTGTTTATGCATCTTGTTGTTGTGTGTTGAAGTTGGATCCTGTGTTTCTATATCTCTTAGGACATCCGGGATCTGACAACCTAAATTTTAATTGTTGTCGTCAAAACATATGGATGATAGACAACATCAAGATCATCAGCTTCATACATGCAAGAATATAGATCCATCAAGTTGATGGATGCATATGTAGATCATGTTAGAGATATTATTCTATAGTGAAATTCTAGAGTTGGGCACTAAAAGAGAAGGACTCAAGATCTTAATTCTCCCTACAGAAGGAAACACCCAGCTTTGAGATTGATCAAATAGTAGGTAAGCTTTGGAGAACTTCCCCGTCTTGATTCTTTATCAAACATAACTTAAAAGTATTTGAAACTTTATAAACCATGAGGCAGTTCTGGAATCTACTCATTTCTTGCTCATATTCCTTCCAAAAGATACTCAATTCCCATTTTGAAATCTTTGGGCAACCTCTTTTCAGCCTCCTTGGGCCTTAGACTTATATTTGGCTCTAGGCATGATGAGTTTGTCACCTTTTTACTCCACAAACACTTAAAACACAACCAAAGGTTAGTAAAAATAAATTTAATTAAATAAGAACTTAGTAAATCAATTAGTACAGATTTGGTCAGAGTTTTCTGATTTTTCAATCTCAATTAAGTTTACCATCTCCAAACGTCAAGATAACTTGAGAAAGTCACCGTTTTGAGGGATCAACAAACACTACCATTGATTTTACTTCTATATGAATTGTTTGATACAAGAGTGGGTACAAATACATGACTTATAAATCTACAATCTTTGAACAATTCCCTAAACGTCAACACCTTGAACACATATGTCAACACCTCTTTTTGTATACCCAAGGTATACACATGCTTTGCACAACTTTATTGAATTTGCAAGGAAGACTGCTTCTAAGTTGCAAAGCATTCCTTTTTTATCTTTATTAGTATAGAGCTTTAGATTTCTTTATATATATATATATATATATATATATATATATATATATATATATATATATATATATATATATATATATATATATATATATATATATATATATATATATATATATATATATATATATATATATATATATTCGTTAGGTGAATATGTTTAAGGAATCTTTCATATAATCGATGAATTTTAGCCAAACAAGTACTAAAGTTCTCCCATGTTTCAATTTCAATATGCATCATATCAAAAGCATCATTGAACAAGAATTCGTTAGTAGCACCAAATTGACAAAACATGCACAGTAAAAACTATTCTCGATTTGAGAAAAAGTTGTATCATCCTTCCTTCTTAGAATTTTTTTTCAAGCAGAAAATTGCTCAGACTATCAAACCAAGCCTTAGGAGCTTGTTACAGATCATATAGAGCCTCTTTCATATTGAAAAATGAATAAAAAAGTTTCATAAATATGGGATGATAGGCAGCTTACACTTCATTCTGGATGCAATTGTTCAAAAATACATTCTTTACATCCATTTGGAAGAGTTTAAGAAAATATAATGCATGAGAAATCTAGAAGCATCCTTATAACTTTTAATCGAGCTATAGGGTCATAAGTTTCATAAAAACTTACGCCCTCCTGTTGATTGTAACCTTTTGCAACGAGTCTTGTTTTATTTCTTAAAATATTTCCAAAAGCATAAACCTTTTTGCAAAAGACCTATTTATGTTTCAATCATTAGATTATCTAAATCTTTGAGAACAAGCTCCCAAACATTGTTTTATTCAAATTTATTTAACTCTTATTGTATAATAAGAGAGTAATGTTCATCGATGATAGATTGGTCAATTCCCTTTGGCTCAATTTGTAAAATAAGATCTATAAGGTTACATACCCTGTCAAGGGTTTGTCGATTAATAACCCCTTAGAGATACCACAAAATTCTTTATGAATAGGATCTTCTTTGGTTGTCCTTTATTACTTTGGAAGATCTTGATGATCTATACAATTGAATCTAAACTTTATCTTGATCTTGATCATGTTCTACTTTTTGATCTTTATCTCATCCTTTAGAGTTTTCTTTTCCAAGATACTTCCATAGTCAAGGAACTCTATTTCTTCCTACAAGTGGTTACTTTAACAAAGGTAACATGCATGAGTTCTTTGATAGACATGGTCTTTTCAAAAGGAAGTTTAAAAAAGGGGAAGAATATTTTAGTTCAAGGTTTTAACGACCATGTCTATAAAAGAATTAAACATACTCTATTATCTTTGTTTGACAACTTACTTTATACTAAGTAACATATGCTATAAAACTTTAATCAATTAGAGCAAATCAAATGTAAGATTAGGTATCTTACCAAAAATCAAATATTTAACGATTTTTCTTTGTTATTATTATGCAAAGAAACTTCTCTCCTCGTATGAGTGAAATAACAAATCATATTTATTTCTTCAGTCGTATGACTTGAACATCTACTATCAATATCATCTTTTGAATTCAAGTTGTAAAGCATATCTTCATCACAGTTTGATATTTCTACCTTTAGCACCCAAATCTTTATGGATCCATTGATGTTAGTCGAATACATGTTATGAGCAAACATATTTCTCTTTTTACGTTCACAATGCTCTTTATAAAAATGCGAGGGAGTATATCCTTGTTTGCTTTCATGACTTTTTTTGATAAAATAGAACATTGCAATATGGTTGTCTATATTATAGTAATTTCATATTAGGGTTTTGCATTTAAATGTTCGTTGGGCATTGCAAATATTTATAAAGCTTTTACTGTTTTTCTTAGGTTCATAGCCAAGACCATCCTTATTCTAAGACGCCTTTTGGTTACTAACAAAATATTCGATTTATTTATTCCTTTAGTGAATTTATTAAGTGTCTTTTGAAGATCATTAACTTTAATTTTCAAAATGTAACATGGATCACACTTGATAGATTCATCTAAGACTTTTTAAGAAGAGGAGAAGTTTAGAAGCAGATGATCATTTTGTCTCTCTTTAAGATTTTTATTTTTTCCAATAAATTTTTATTTTTCAATTCGGGGGAATCAATAATGTCTTTGGAGATAGAGACAATTTATTCTAATTTACTTATTTATTTAGTTAGATTTTTACACATCTGAGACAAGTTTTGATAAGAAAAATAAGAGGTTACCTCTTATTCTTCAGGATTTTCCATGAGACACATGTTTTCTTCTTCCTTGTCAGAGGACTCCACATTATTGTCATCTCAAAATATGTAGGCTCTCTTAATTTATTTTATTGGTTTCTTGGATCTTATCTAATTTTGAGGGCAATTTTGTCTTATGTGTCATTCCTTTATGAATTGGTGGCATGTGGGAATGAAAGAGTATATTTCTTCATTTCTCTCTTGGAAACTTGAAATTTGTTTTTCGTGTCTTAGGAACTTCTTGAATTTTCTAAATATGAGTTTCATGTATTTAATAATATACCTTTAATAATCTTCATCTTATGATTCCATATCTTTGATGTTAGTGACTTGTATTGCAATATTTTTCCTCTTCTTCTTATCACCTTCTTCGTCATAAACAAGTCTCTTAACCTTCATCTCATATTCTTATAATTTTCAAAAAAAAAAAGTGTGTGTGTGTGTGTGTGTGTGTGTGTGCGCGTGTCCATGGTTTCTAAATCCCTACATTCACAAATTGAAGTAACTTTAGGTTACCAACTACGATTTAGGCATCTAAGAACTTTCACAACCACATCCTTATTTGAAATTATTTACCAAATGTCTCTTATGACTCACGATATGTGTAAACTGTGTTTGCATTTGATTTATATTCTCAGCAGATTTTATTCTGAAAAGTTCATACACAAGAGATAATGTGCCCAACCTTGCCCTTTTTACCTTAGTAGTTCCTCCATGAGTAATTCGAAAGATGTCTCACATTTCCTTTGCAGTCTGCATTGAGAAACTCACAAAAATTCATCCAGACCGAGAGTGGTAGGAATGAGAGTTTTTGACTTCAAACTAATATGCACATTTTCTATATCATCTTTGGCCCAATTATTTTCATATTTGTTTACTAAAACAACATTTACTTCATGTGTAGGAACAAATGGACCTTCCTTCACATCCTTTCAAATACCACGATACATCCCTTCTATGAAGAACTTCATTTTCTCTTTGCACAAACTATACTATTATATTAAAGGATGGAAGTTTATTTAGTGAATATCTTAAAGTAATTTTCCTTCTGGGACTATTAGTCTTTAACGGGAGTTAGGTTCGAATACCCCTTTTTAGGCAAGTGACTTCTAGCACAAGAGGGGGTGAACTATGGTATTAAAAATTTGTGATTAATTTAAAAGTTTTTTTACTTAAAAAGAAAATAGTGTTAGTATCCTCAAGATTAGAGAGAAAAGAAGTGGAAGTAAATTTAAAACAATGACGTAAATAACAAAATTTAAAGATATAAGGGTTAAAAATATGACACTAGAGAATTATCTTGGTTTTGTCAAATGTTAGTATAGTCATGTTCCTAAGAGAACTTATTGATATTTCAATATAATATTGAGCTTTTATAGGTTATGCCCACAATACAATTTGAAATTCTGGCACAACATGACAGATGTCGTATACGACGTCAGTACTTCTAGAATATGGAATGTAATGTTATGACAATGTAACAACAGGAGTAACAATTAAGAATGTAAAGTAAATTACAGGAAATAAATAACACAGTTCAATTGTTAATCCAGTTCAGTGAAACATCACCTACATATGATGGCATCCAAGCATGGAAGAAAATCCACTATAATAGTATTAGTTTGAAGTTCTAAACAACCTCTGGTTTTACAAACTTCATAGCTAATCACTACCCGAGGTATTTTTATCTAAGACTCCCCTAGATATAAGACCCCTATCACTTTCCATTAATCATACAACCAGTGATAAAATACAAAACAATCAAGAAGGAGACACACTCCAATAAACATAATCAACTACTTCTTAAAATCTTATGAGTGATTCACAATTACAACTCAACTAACAGTTCAGCTCTAGCATCAAAAAGATACAAGAGTGGCTCACAAGGAACAAAGAACAAACGAAACACTAATTGACACTTTTACACATGCAACTTCGTGTCTTCTTAGGTTTAGAGTATTTCTTTAAATAGCCTGAAATCATCATGGGCTTTGTGAGTCAATGGCCTAAACAAACAACAAATCAAAACTTCGACACACAATCAAGAAAATAATATAATGTTTCCCTAAATGTTTTGACATCCAATCTTGGATACAGCAGCAAGGAAAAATATTCAGGAACAAAATCTAATGTTTACTTAAATGTTTCGACATATGTAGCACAATCTTCTGCATAATATTCTGGTGCAAAAATATAATGTTTCCTTTAATGTCTTAACATTAAATCTTGAGAAATAAATCTTCAAATATCTCATGATGAAACAAATCTTTAGGAAATAAAAGCTTCACATACGTATCTTGAACCGTAGAATACAAAAATTAAAACTTTTGAGAATCTGAAGCAAATCTTCTAAATATGGAACCAAGTCATACTACAATGTCGTACCAACATGTCAGGACATCTTGTCGAAAATCTTGCTGAAATACTTGTTTTAACAAAATGAAACCAACAAAATAAAACGTAACACAATTGAATCGAGATATTTTAGAATGACGTATCCCCTAACTAAAAGAGATCTTTTCCACGGGATGAACTCACAAAATGAGTAGAGATTTTACCAGCTAATCTCAACAATCGAACATAAATTTTCCATGTCTAATTCTATAACCAAACAAAGATTTTTTTAAGGGTTGATCTCAACCAAACTCAATTCTTCAGTAGTAACACACTCTTGAAAATAACTATAGTGACGCGACATTAGTACAACTCTTTCCTCACATGTAGTTTTCTTTCATAATTTACTATGACGATGGAGGGAAATATATAGATAAATTAAGAGAGAGAGAGAGAGAGAGAGAGAGAGAGAGAGAGAGAGAGAGAGAGAGAGAGAGAGAGAGAGAGAGAGAGAGAGAGAGAGAGAGAGAGAGAGAGAGAGAGAGAATCTGAGTTGATAATAGATTTTATGTTGCGAAAGGCAATAAAAGACTTGAGCTTCTGGTACAGTGAGAAACAGGGTCTGGCCTACAAGGTTCACACTTAAACGCTCAAGTCAGTGGAGTGTTCATGAGTGTAGGTCGATCAGCGAACTCGTTGATCCAAACCTAACCAAACAACTAATTACCCTCAACCTGTTCATATACGAGTATATCCAACTTGTGAAAACTTGTATAACTTTTGTTCGAGTATTGGGTTTGAGTTTCTCAATCCTAGGACCCGTTGAACCAATCTATTAATGTGAAATTAGTGATTATTATTATTTTTTATTATTATTTAAAATAAAAAAATAAAATTAATTTATGACTACAAGCTAATTTTTTGCCATAATTTTTCACTTAGCACCAATATTTCTACTCGACCAATAAATATTTGTAATTTTAATATTAGTGAGGTTACTTATTTGCTTTTGTACCATTTCCAAATTATGAATTTTATAAAAATGACATGTTTTTATGTAATTTGATACTATTATTAAATATAATGATATTAGAGATGAATTTTATTTGATATTATATGATGCATTTCATCTCATTTATGTTTTGAAAAATTGGGCAATTTTATTGAATTGTGTTTAAAAATAATAAATTAATTATAAAAAAAAATTATTTTATATTCAATTTCTGAATCCAACCTAACTAAATTCATAAATAATCAGGTTGATTCGAGTTGGTTTTGATTGTTTTTATGGACTGGGCCTACCCTTGGCCCAACTACCAGTGAGGCCCAATCCAAGCATGCCAACCTACTGCACTGAGCAGTATTTCCACCGAGCACATCCCGACCATAAATGTCTTGTCGACCATGACTGTTTCCCGTCAGTGCTTGCAGAAACCATCCCCGACGAGCACGCGTTCCTCCCGAGCACCTTCCTCGTAGGGCTGACTTCTAATCTCTCCGGATTTCGCGGAGTCTTCATGGTCCCAAAAAGATCGCGTCTCTATCCTCCCTGTCTTGCGGAGGATGTTATCCAGGTAGGGAGCCACGTGCGGGTCCCCACTACACACGTAGAACCTGGCAGTCTCTTTTTTGGACCTATTTGATCAACCCAATAAAGATACCTTGGCCCAACGCTGTGGATATAAATACCCTCTCTTTCGAGAGGGTCAGGTATTCATTCATACATCTCAAAACTCATAATTGCTTGCTCATTTCTCTTCTTACTTTACCATCGGAGTGTCTTGCAGGTACCCCCCCCCCCCTCCCCCATCTCATTCAACTTCAGCCCGAAGCCAACTGTGACGGTCCATCTCTGATCCGGTAAGATCAGTGGCACCGTCTGTGGGAACTAAGCTTCCCCGTCTTCTATTCACTTGAGACCAAAAGCTAAAAAATCCTCAACTGTCATGGCTGACCAGACTCCAGACAACATGAACGTCCGTGTCATCGACATTAACAACAACATCTCCGATAACAATGTCGGCCTCGATAACATCAGTACTGCCAGCCATAACACAGTCCCTGGAATCAACATGCCCAGACCTTCTAACTATAGGGATTGAACCACTGCTTCATCTTCATCAATGCCTCCTCGACTTGAAGAAGATCGGCCACCTCCCCTGAACTATCCACACGTCCAATTTCACGAGGTCCCCGTCCCCGCCGGGGCAGACGCCACGACCAGGGCACTATTTGCGGCAATCAATCAAACTAACTATCTAATCTTTGCCCAGGGGGAAAGACTGAGGGCACTTGAGGATGATCAGGGGATCTCGAGAAGACACAGGAGACCTCAATCTCCTCCCCCTCGACAAGCAGATGAACATCCCCAATCTCCCCCGCGGAGACAGAATTGGGACATCTCTCGAAGCTCGTCGCCCCAACCACTCGGGCGATGACCCCCTTTGGAGAGGGAACAACTCGTCGATGCGGGAAGACGCAATCATGGCCCTTCGTGGCAAGAACAAAGACCCCCCGAAGACAGTCACGGGGGAAACCATCAACAGTCATACCGCCCAAGGAACGCTCCGCGCGACCAGGGCAACCGTGATCGCCACTATAACGGATCTCCGTCTCGCCCTCCCGAACGGAGTGACGAGGACGACCCCCGCGGTCCCTTGTCATAAGCTATCATGGAGGCGCCCATTCCCCTGGGCATGGAGAAGCCTCCCCACTTATAGGAATATGACGGCATCACCGACCCGATCGACCATATAGACGGGTTTGAAGCCATGCTGCACTACCATAACATCGGGGGACCAATCAAATGCCGGTTGTTCCCCACGACTCTGAGTAAGGTGGCTATGGATTAGTACAAAGGTCTCTCCCCGGGGTAAATTACCTCTTGGCGAAACCTGAAGAACCAGTTCATCAGCTTGTTCACTGCTTCGCGATGACACCCAAATACCGAAGCAGCTCTCGAGGCTATCGTCCAGAGACACGATGGGACCTTGAGAGAATTCATTGACCGCTTCAACTGGGAAGCCATCCAGGTCCCCTGCACGGACCATATGAAGAGGTACCTGCTCGAGAGGGGACTCCTCCCGGGAACTGAATTCAGAAAATCCGTAGGCATCGAACTACCCCGGACGTTCGATGCCCTCCTAGAGAAGGCCAGGGCCTATATGGACTATGAGGAGAGAAAAGCGGCCAACGGAGCCCGAGATCCCAGGAACCGTGGATCCAGCAGTAATCCGTGACAAGACATCGCCCCTCCTCGATGAACTGGCGAGAAGAGAAGGGACGATAAACCCCGAGACTCCCGGGAACAAAGGGGGCCCTCAGGGAGTTTCACTGAATACACTCCACTAACGACTTCCCGCGAGCGCATCTTAGTAGAGTGTGCAAGTATAGACTTCAAGGACGGCGGCGTCAAGCGTCTCCGCCCCGCTCCTACCAAACCCGGGGTAGACCGAAGCAAATACTGCCAGTATCACCGGAGCCATGGGCACTTGACCGAAGACTGCGTCCACCTCAAGGAAGCCATTAAGACCCTCATAAAAGGGGTAAGACTTGCGTAATATCGGCGAACGATGCTCCTCGTTGGGATTCTCGTGAGACGAGGGAAGTAGAAGAGGATGCCCGACCATCTAACGAGTCGGTTCCCATCCAAACTGCGTTCTCCGTCACAAGACCCGAGGACTTCTATGTCCCCGAACATCTGCAAGAGCCTCTGTCTATGCACAGCAGGTGGGAAAACTTCCCCTCTGCCATGGTCATCAACGGTGGAGGGTTTAATGATCTGACCATAAATTCGGCAAAGAGGCAGTTGGACGAACTGGTTGATGCGGCTCCCCTATAAACCGTGACCTTCAAAAGGGTGAAAGGAAGATCAGAGCCGATCACCTTTTACCTCGAGGAGCTTCCAGGAGGGGCCCCCAATTCGGCTATCCCTCTTCTGATAAGGGCGAGAATGGCCAACTTTGACGTACATCGCGTCCTGGTCGACGAGGGAAGTTCCATTGACGTGATGTACAACCAGCTGTTCAGAACACTGCAGCTCGATGACTCTCACCTTTCATCATATGTGGGGTCATACCTGCAGGGCTTTAATGGCTCGACCTCCAAGCCGTGGGGGTATGTGGAGCTTATGGTCACATTCGGCGAGGATACCACTACCAGGCAGATCAAGGTCTGCTTCCTCGTCATCGACTGCCCCTCCCTCTACAATTGCATCCTCGGGTGGCCAACACTGGCAGAGCTGACCGCGGTACCCTCCACCGTCCACTTAAAAATGAAGTTCTACACCAAGAGGGCACGGGTCGCCACTATTCAAGGCGATCTAGCAGCCTCCCTAAGGTGCTTCAATGCGGCGTCCAAGGGATACAACACAGTCGACACCAGCACACGGCCCGCCAAGAAAGCTGCAATTGCACGATCAGAGCCTCGGCGGTCAGAGCCTGTCAGAGTAGAAGAACAGAGGACCCCTCCAAAGGTCGACTCAATCTCTCTGGACACTCGCTTCGACCAGGACGAGCCCTCTAGCAGTGAGCAAGGTCCCTTCCTACCAATTTCGGACGGGGACTTCAAGCTCATCCCCCTCGGTGAAGACCCAAGCAGAGGAGTGAAGATTGGCACTGGACTCCACGACTTGGCGAGAAAGCAGATCAAGGCCTGCTTGAGGGAAAATGTGAATCTGTTTACATGGAGTGTTGCGGAGATGCCCGGTCTCGACCTTGAGGTCGCCTATCATCAACTCGCCATTGATCCGGCCGCTAGGGCAGTAGTACAACATAGATGTATGCAGTCTCCGGAGAAAGCGGAGGCTGCTGAAAAAGCTGTAAAAGACCTCCTAAAGGCAAATTTTATTTTTGAAGCCCTGTATTCAACCTGGATGTCAAATGTTGTACTTGTTAAGAAAAATAATGGAAAATGGCGAATGTGCGTTGACTATACCGATCTTAACCGGGCATGCCCCAAAGATGCATTTCCTTTACCTAATATTGATATGTTGGTCGACAACTCGGCTGGCTATAAAATTCTATCGTTTATGGATGCCTATTCGGGCTATAACCAAATCCCAATGGCAATAGGCGAAAAACACTGCACTGCTTTCATGACTAGCTCGGGCAACTATTAGTACAATGTAATGCCATTCGGTTTGAAAAACACAGGAGCAACATATCAACAGATGATAAACAAAGTCTTCCGCAACCAAATCGGGGATATGCTCGAGGTATACATGGAAGACATGATCGTTAAGTCCCGAGTAGACACCAACCATACTGCTTATCTCAGGGAAGTCTTTTCCCAAGCGAGGCAATGCAAAATGAGGTTTAACCCCGAGAAGTGCACGTTCGGGGTCAAGGCGGGAAAGTTCCTCGGCTTCTACTTAACAGAATAAGGAATCGAATCCAACCCCAACAAGTGTCGATCTTTCTATGACCTCCCCACACCTACATCGAAAAAATCCATACAAGTCTTGAATGGCATGCTCGCCTCATTATCCCGTTTCGTTGCGAAATCCGCTCAACACGCCCTCCCTTTTTTCAAACTCCTTCGCAAGGAAGCGACTTTTGAATGGACCGAGGAATGCGAGCAGGCCCTGCTCCATCTCAAACAGGGCCTCTCGCAGCCGCCCGTGTTATCGTGACCAGTCGACGGGGAGACCATATTTCTATACCTGGCCATCTCAGTCGAAGCCGTCAGTGCGGCCCTCGTTCTTGAGACTCATGACGGACAAAAACCCATTTATTTCACGAGCAAGGAACTTCAAGGGCCCAAGGTTCGGTACCAACAGATAGAAAAGGTGGCTCTGGCCCTCGTCAATGCAGCGAGAAGACTCAGACACTATTTCCTTGCGCACACGATCGTGGTGCGAACAGACTAGCCCATGAAACACCTCCTAAGTCGACCAGACATGGCGGGTCGAATGTTGAAGTGGTCCTTGGAACTTTCAGAATTCGACGTCCAGTACGAGAGCAAGAAGGCCCTGAAGTCACATGCTCTGGCTGATTTCATCGCGGATATGACCGCTCATACCCCCCGCAAGGAAGGAGCACATGTGGATCATCTTTGTCGACGGAGCCTCCAGCTCGACCGGGAGCGGTGCAGGGTTCCTCCTTGAAAACGAGGAAGGCGTGGTGATCGAGCATTCGCTCACCCTCTCCTTTCCAACCTCGAACAACCAGGAGGAATACGAGGCCTTACTCGCAGGTCTAAGACTGGCCGATGATTTAGGCGCCTGTGAGATACAAATTTCACTAACTCTCAACTCGCCGCGTCCCAAGTTCAAGGGGAATACTAGGATAAGAACAACAACCTCATTGAATATATGAACTTGGTCAAGGAACATATGAAAAAGTTCGACCAGGCAGAAATTTCGCATGTACCACACGAGAAAAACACACGGGCCGACATACTTTTAAAGCTCGTAAGTACAAAAAGAAAGGCGGAAACAAATCTGTCATACAAGAATCTCTATCTCGCCCGAGCATAGAAAAATCCACGACTTTACCCGAGGTAAATGCCATCGGAGACAGCTCGTGCTGGATGACCCTGGTATTCAACTTCTTAACGAAGGGGGAACTCCCCCTGGACCAAAGAGAAGTAGCCGCGACCAAACGACGAGCATGCTCCTACGTGGTGCTCGAGCACAAACTATATCCTAGGGGATTTTCCATCCCACTCTTGAAGTGCATCGAAGAATCTGTGGTCCCCGAGATACTACGAGAAATACACTAAGGGATTAATGCCCACCACATGGGCGGTAAGTCCCTAGCGAGGAAAGCACTGCCAGTAGGGTACTACTGGCCGACAATGCAGCATCACGCTAAAGACCACGTCAAGAAATGTGACAAGTGCCAAAGGCACGCCGACATGCACCTCGCCCCGCCACACGAGCAGAATACACTATCGTCCCCATGGTTATTTGCCTGGTGGGGAATGGATATCCTCGGACCATTCGTACAAGGGACATACCAAAACAAATTCCTCATCGTGGTCGTAAATTACTTCACAAAGTGGATAGAGGCCGAAGCCCTCGCGAAAATTACCTCGCACAACATTCTGCGTTTTTACAAACAAAATGTACTCGCTCGATTTGGGATCCCTCAGGCGCTCGTCATGGACAACGGTACCCAGTTCACCGACCAAGGCTTTCAAAGCTTCGTTGCCAAACTCGGCACCAAACAACACTTTACATCAGTCGAACACCCTCATATTAACGGGCAAGACAAAGCCGCAAATAGGATTATCTTGCAAGGACTCAAATTCAAGTTAGGAGAATCCAAGAGGGGGTGGGTCGAAGAATTACACAACGTCTTATGGGCTTATCGAACAACGCCCACTCGACTACCAGCGAGACACCATTCCGAATAACTTACGGTACCGAGACGGTCATCCCAGTGTAAATCATGGAGCCATCTAGGTGAACTGAAAGGCCCCTCGACGAAGAGATGAACGACGAGGCCTTGAGAGATGAGCTCGACCTTGTTGAAGAAATACGATCAGGAGCAGCCCTGCGCGAGGCCACTCTGAAATAGCAGGTAGCCCTACGCCACAATAACAAAGTCGTAAAACGGGAATTCCAGGTCGGCAGCCTAGTCTTGCGGAGAAACCAGAAAGATTCTTGCGAAGAGAAATTGGCCGCAAACTGGGAGGGACCTTATTGCGTCCAGGGAGATACGGGCACCGGAGCGTATTATCTCGAACAATTAAACGGAGAACCGTTACCACGACCCTGGAATGCTGTGAAGCTAAAACAATATTATAGCTAAAGCCCCTCACCTGCTGGGGGACTTTTGCCGTCGAATAGTCACCTTCAGTCGACGAAGGGAAAAGCTCGACCACGTGGGTGAGTCGAGATACGGGCCCAACCTACCAACCAACGAAGGAATAATGTCGTTCACTTCGACGAACCAAACATACATGCCCGACAGGGACACCTCGATCGAGCTCCACTGTCAAAGTACCCCACATGGCAGAACACCCAGCTCGCGATGGGAAGTTCACGCCATGAGCATAGGATCCCGATCGAGATCATACGCCCAACATGTGGATCCCACTCCGCGCATTCGAAACATTTCGAAGTGCGTCAAACCGACATTAGGGTCGAACGGATATCTCCATACGAACACAAACTTCGTCAAAACTTCATAACCAAGATAGCGGTCGGGCATATACATCAAATATTACTATCAGATAACTACTATAAACAAAGCATTCATCGAGTAGACAATCATAAACAAAGATCAATAATATACCGACCACAAGGGTCGGCGTTGTCCAAAATTACAATTCAGGCACGACAGACAAAAAACTAAAGGAATGAAAGTGGGCACGCAGGCCCCAAAATAACAGCGGACACGCAGACCCAAATATGCCAATAAAAGCATTAATCACTCCCCAGAGTGCCAACATCGACGTCAGGAGAGTCGGGAGGAGGCACAACCCGGCCATCGACAACCTAGGATAGAACCCCAGTCCCTTCGGTATTCAACCCACGATTTAGCACGGATAGTTGATTCACAGCAGACTCAAAGCCATCGGCTAAAGCGTCAACACAGTCTGACTCCAGAAGTTGAATTCGAGCGATGAAGTCAGCACGCGTGCGTAAGTAGGCCACCCCTTCAGGCTCGTCCTCTGTGGGCAGCATAACAGCCTTTAAATCTTCTACCTCTCTCAACAGTCGTTGGTTGTCACTCTCCAACCTCTCCTTATCAAGCTGGAGGCAGTCTTTGTCCTCAAGGGCTCTGTCGTCCCTCTCCTTCTCCCCCAACAGCACGTCGGACTGCTCCCAAAACATTTCCTCGGAGCGTTCAAGAGCAGCCTTCAGTTTGCAGGATTTGGCCACGAGAGCCGCCTTCTCCGACTCCAGCTCCTTGACCCGATCCAAGGAGTCTGACCCTTCGTCCACAAGGACAACTGCCATCTTGGCCATTTTCACCACCCCGATCATGCTGGCGGCGAGGTGTTTCCTCCGACCTTCCTTGTCGAGCCGTCTGATGATATCGGCCTCGTTGTCGGATACGATCAAGGGAAACCCATCAATGAAATCCTTTTTCACAAAACAGGGTGGCAGGATGAAGGCCCAGGCACCTTCCCCTCCATTGATCACTTCGACTCCACTTTCTGGTCGACTCCGTTTCTTGCTAATCAAAGCAGATTGGTGCTCGGTGTCATGGGAACCCGAGGACCCACTAGATTCTTCCCTGACCGACTCGGGGGTCAGACCCATTCGTGTGGCTTGTTGCGACTTCACCAACCTCTTGTTGATCTTCTTATCTTGGGTCAGGTTCAGCAACCTCTCGCGACGTTCTGCCATGTGACCTGCAAAGGAAATGTACTATGGTTAGTGACATCGAAGAAAACAAATAAAGAAGGCTATCAATAGAGTAAAGCAAGAAACCTAAGAGCTCTACAGCCTACCCGTAAGACTGGAATTTGACGAGCGCCTTGGTGTTGATCGGACATGCCTCGAACGTCGTCTCGCCATCCTCATCAAGAATGTTGTTCCCTTCCCTCGTAACCCACCGAGCAGGGAAGAAACCATCGAAAAATTTGTTCAAGATGCCATAAGCCTCCTCGTCCTCAGCGCTCATACCGCCTGCATGAGCGTGGTAGTATCCAGGTCCATGGTCGTAATGGCCCGAACACCAGTGGATGGGAAACTTTGAGACTTTCCCAATCTCAGGATGACCCTCAGAATCCAAACACGGCTCCCCGTCCTCGTTTACCACAACGCCCGGGTTGAACAGCGAATCCACGACTGTCTGAGTAGACGGTTGCAAAATATACCACTTATCCTTGAAATCTCGAACAGGATCCATATACATCCTAAACATCCTCTTCGACTGCTTAAGGGACACCCAACTATGCTTCCCTCCTCGGGACTGCCGTTGTAGGTGAAAAACCCTAAAGAACAGGGGAATCGTTGCCCCGATCCTCAGGAAGCGGCATGTGAGTTTGAATGCCCGGATAAAGGCAATCGCGTTAGGATGAATCTGGGAGGGAGCCAGATTCAAGTGATTGAACACTCTCATCTGGAAGTCGTTGAAAGGTAGCCGGAGCCCGAGATCTTTAAATACAATCTCGTACATAGGGAAGGCGTCCTGAGTAAATTCCGAGCAAATGCGGGCATCCCTTGTCAGCCTCATGATCTTAAAATTTCTTCGAAATCCCTCCTGGCCGCCGCTGTACTCTAAGACAGTGTAGGCTTACCTTTCAGTATAGCTATAGATCGAAGCTATCTGTTGTACCCCAAAATTTGCCCTCCCATATTTCTCAAAATATTTCAAGAAAAATTCACAAGTCCAACCCGGCGCATCATATTCAGGTGTTCTTTCGCCAAGATATCTCTGATAACATATTCTCAAATTCAGGTTCGGCTCAAGAGTCAATTCTTTAAAGAAGGTATCCGAATGTGTGAGTTTTCTCGAAGAAATATGGTGAAAAAAGTGTGCTGAAAGTACAGTTTTTACGCGCTAAAAAATTCATAACTTGAAGATCGTGGTTCGTTTTGAACCCGTTCCGGTGGCCAAAATTCCGTCTTGACATTATCTACGTTTTCATCTCTCACGGCTGGAAGCCAATTTCGATCAGAAGGTCTTCAAAAATGTGGATTTATCAAGTATTTTCGTGCAGAAAATTTGTGACAGAAGTTTATTTGCGTCATGTTCAGAAAATCATAACTTGGTCGATTTTCATCGTATCGAGCTGGTTCTGGCGCCAAAATTTCACAAATTGAGTTGGCTACATTTTCATAGAAGGTATTGAGTTCAAACGGTATTCAAAAGGCCTTCGTTTTTTGCTCAGAGTGCATGACACGCTGAAAATCCTGAATGCTGAATATTATTTCATCTGGGCCGAAACTTCGAAAATTCATAACTCGCTCAATTTTTATCGGATTGGACTCATATTTTTACACAAGGTTACTGACTCATAGATCTACAACTTTACTTCAAAAGTTGAGACCAAATTATGCACCGATCAATACCAGTTTTTTATTGAAGAACGTGTCAGAGTCGACACTGAAGCCCAAAATAAGTTTGTCTGAGCTGAAACTTCAAAAATTCATAACTAATTCACCGTTTATCCGATTGAGTCAATTTTCGGACAGGAGTTAGTTCTCGATGTCGGCTACATTTTGTTTTCACATTTCAACTTCAAAAAATACACTTAAGTCCCTGCGATTTAGCCTGGAAAGTGACGAATTCAAGTGAATATTGGAGGCCCAATTGCACATTCAAAGCCCATTTGCTTTACCCTAATTTTCATTATATAATCACATTCTTTTCACACAAACCAGAGAAGAGGAGAAAAAGAGAGAAAAAACATTTGCCACAACACTGTTAGAATATCAAATTCTTTCAAGAACCCTAAAACCTTGAAATCCTTATTACAAATCCCTCTCTCACTACAAACAAGTCATCACAGTTACAAACCAACACCTCACTACTTCTTCAGTAAGGGTAAGGCTGGCTTGATCTCCATGATCCTAATTTTCCAGTAAGGCATAAAAGCATTCAGGCCACTGATTTTCCAGTAAGGGTAAGATTGATTTGATCTCCATGATCAAAAGAGTATAATCATTCATACATGCCATATTGTGCCTAAACATTAAATTTCTTCATATATTGGCTTTATTTACATTTTATGATTTTATTTAATGTGTTCGTGAGATTCAACACTGCAGATTTAAACAGGATCCCACGTTCATTAAGGAACGTTGAGGCCAAAAGCTAAATGGCCAAAAGGCCAAAAGCCAAATGGCCAAAACAGAACATTTTACACATGACACCAATACATGGCGAGACAGACATCCTGAGAAGATTAAGGAACGTTGAGGCCAAAACGCAAATGGCCAAAAGCCAAAAGTCAAATGGCCAAAGTAGAAAAACTTATGCATGATGAGGCCAGAACACAAATGGCCAAACCACTCCAATTCACCTCCAAAAAGGGGACAGAAACCCCCCAAGGTATTGTATTTTCTTTCTTTTCCTTATTTTTATTTCAATTATTTCTTTTTTTAATTAATTCCTTTAATTTAACTTATTTTCAAAAAATATAAAAAAATAGTAAAAAACAGAAAAGTCATAAAAATCAAAATGTATTTATTTAATTAATATTTTTTGTAAATAAATTTCACTAATAATTAATTAATTATTTTTATAAATCAAAATTGCATGTAAATAATTAGATTAATTTTAGGTTTAATTTTAACATGTTTTTCTTAATAAATAAAAAAAATTAGAATTAGGGTTAATATTTTAATTTCATTCAATCTTTCTCATAAAAATACATAAAAAACATAAATACCAAAAACTCAAAAAACATAATAATTTCTTTTTTCTCTTTAATTTTATTAGTTTAATCATTTAATTGAATTTCATTAAAAAGGGTCCAACGCCCTCGTTTCCAATTTTAATTCTTATTCGCGCATTTTTATTTATTTCCTTCTTTTAAATATTTATGTAATTCTCCCAAAGCCATGTAACTCGGACATTTTATATTTCTCGCACTTTAGTTCTTTATTTTTTGTCAAATCGGGTCCTGGATTTTAATTTGGCGATGTGGACCCGCGCCTTTGTAATAGTTTAGGAACTTTAATTTCCGCAACTTTTTTAACTATTAATAATTGCATGCAAGAATGAATGTCTAAATAAAAAAAAACGCATAGATCACCTTGACATGTATAAGACAAAATAACTGAACATGACACATAAATCACACACCACCCCTAGGGTACGCCTCACTGTTGCCTTGCCTCGAAAGGTGATCGTCGAGTAGAGGATGTCTTAGTAAGTCCTCATGATCCGGGAACATGGCATGAGGGTAGCTTCTAAGGTGTCTTCCCATTGCTCTGGTGATCACCATGTCCCGAACCTCGAATTGACTCGAACACCTCCAACGGTGGTGCTACCTACCTCTCAATGGTGGGATGGCACTACTTTAAAGGACATTTACACAGACGAATTCCTTAGGGTAGGTAGACAACTCTAGATACTTGCTCTGAATTCAAAACAAATTCAAAAATACTTTTCACACCGACACCTTTTCAAAAAGCTTTCGAAAGCAATTTTTCAAACACTCTTGAGGACCGATACAAGAGTCGAACTGGAATTTTCAAAGAAACTTTTTAAAACCCACAGTTGAAAAGCAAACAAACCATTTTTGAAAACACAAGTGAGAAAGTATCTAAGAGCCCATGGATAACCATGGATAGAAAGGGTGCTAACACCTTCCCTTTCTATAATCTACCTCCCGAACCAAGAGCAATCTCTATAAGGAATTTTTCTGTGCTTTTGTCCTTTCCATTTGGAGAAAATAAAAGACGGTGGCGACTCTTGCTTCCGCGATATTTCGCGAACCAGCATTAAACAGTCAGTTCCAGATCCACCGATCACAGAACTGGCGACTCTGCTGGGGACTTAAACTTAAAGTGAGGTGTACCTTAGAGTTAGTTCATAACTGTGTTTTCAATTGCTTTCCTTGTTTGCTTTAAAATTGTGGGACTGTCTTGGGAGTTCTATAGATCCTAACCCGGATCTGGGGATACCTTCTTAGAAAGTAGCAACAAGACTGTGAGGGAACTGTGCGGGGTATACCGACATGGTTGAAACAGTCTGCTACGTTGATGTGGCACTTTGGTGTGTACCGGTAACCCTTGAGTTCAGTCAAGGAGAGTACGGGGCCTCCGCGTGGTATCGTGAAGCATCAACAGACCTTAGGAACCTTAATTGAACTATCTTGGCCTCTTTAGGGTAGTGAGATAACTGACTTTGGTGCAGTCCGAGGTTAGTTGATACTCGATACTACACTCAATTGAGGGTTGCTTTCCTGGAATATTTCGGTCTCCAGTTCAGTGGCTAAATCGAAACGATGAACAATGAAAGCAATCCCGTGATATTGGGACCCTTAGAACCCGGTTACTTCTAATAGGACAGGTTGAACCCACCAACTTCAAGAGGGTAATACCTAGACCTCATGCTGGCCTAAACTCTAAGGGTTTCTCTTGTGTGACTTGTGTGCCTTCCAACTTGACTACTTGCATGCTTGTTATCTGACACTTGAGTTTCTTGCATGTTTTGTTTATAGTCCTTAATTGGGACTCGTAACAGGGTTTACCTACATTACCCCATGCATAGCATGACATCATACCATTGCATACATCCTGCATAAAAAAACTAATCCATTTCAAGGATCTCAAGGGCTTGTGATGCAGGTCATGGTGAATCAACTATCCCAGCAAGGGGCAAAGAGGATTTATTTTCCTCTAGACAAAGTTGTCAGGGGCTATGACCCACTTGATATGGTGAGCCCTGACTCTTGAAGAAGGTTCCCCTAATCAAGGTTGTTTGGAAATCGAAACCAGACATGATGATTAAAGTCAGGGGCTATGACCCACTGGATATGGTGAGCCTTTGACCCTTGAAGAAGGACTCTCAACAACATGAAGTTCCTTCAATCAAGCTAACGATTCAAACGCTAACGATCTTCTTGTTTACCCCGCGAGATCCTTGAAAACATTACATGCATACATACATATCATTGCATTCCAGGTATCCCTTTTACAGGTTGCTCACCCTCTGCGCTGTTTATTTCAGCATCATGAATCCTGACTCATCATCAACCGAGATGTCTATCAAGGCCCTCCAGGCTCAGAATGCCCAGTTCCAAGAGCTGATCATGAATTTGGCCCAGGGGCAACAAGATCTGAAGACTCTGCTCCTGAAAAAGAAGAAGAAGAGGACTGTTTTGTTCAGCCCTAGACGTAGACCTGGGAATACACTGCAGATTGAAACGGAGAGGACTACTCCATCTGTGAGGGAAGGCAGTCACCATGAGAGAGAGGTGCCTAGTCCAGTGGTCTCCGACAACGAGACAGATTTCAACGACGAACAATACCCTCCTGTGGAAGACAAGTACAAACAGTTGGAAGACCGTCTGAATGCCATGGAAATTCAACAAGTACCTGGTTTGGATTTCGGAGATTTGGGTCTAACTTCTGGTGTGGTGATCCCACACAAATTCAAAGCACCCTTTTTTGCTAAGTACGACGGGGCGTCTTGTCCCAAGCTACACCTCAGGTCTTATGTGCGGAAGATTCAACCGTACTCGGCGGATAAAAATTTGTGGATCCACTTCTTCCAGGAGAGTCTTTCAGGGACTCATCTCGAATGGTTCTATCAGCTGGATGGGACCAAGGTTCGTAACTGGGAGGAGTTGGCTACTGCTTTCTATAAGCAGTATCAGTATAATGCCGACCTTGCCCCTACACGTACCCAACTCCAGGGTATGTCGTTAGGTTCAAGTGAAGGTTTTAAAGAGTACGCTCAGAAGTGGAGGGATCTGGCTGGGAGAGTGCAGCCTCCGTTGACTGATCGAGAGTTGGTGGACATGTTCTTAGGGACCCTATCTGGGCCCTTTTTCAACCATCTGATTGGGAACTCTTCTGCTGGGTTTACAGATCTGATCTTAACTGGGGAGAGGATCGAAGCTGGTATCAAGGCTGGGAAGATACAGAAGGATGCTTCATCGAGCACCGATAGAAAACCTTTTAAGAAGGAATCCAATGCCGTCTATGGTTCAAGGAGACAGAATAGACCAGAACACCACCAAGCTGCCAATGCAGTGGTGATCTCAAAACCTGCTGGTGCTCTTCAACATCACAACCAACAAAAGAGCGAGAGAAGGCAGTTCACTCGGCTCAGCATGACCTTATCCCAGATATTGCCACAATTGCTGGAGACCAAGCTGGTAACTCTAAAAGAAGCTCCGAAGAATCAGAATACAACGTCACCGAAGTATAACCCCAACGCCCGCTGCGCTTATCACTCTGACAGCCCGGGGCATACTACAGATGATTGTTGGAGTTTGAAAAATAAGATCCAAGACTTGATTGACGCAAAGGAGATTGAGTTCGAGGCGCCCGAGGCTCCCAACGTGATCACTGCTCCCATGCCAAAACATGGCTAGGATAGAAAGCACTTTTTTGTTCATTTGAATTCAAGTCGTATTTTTCTTTGTTTATTCAAACAATAATATTCATGTCAAACATTGTTATTTCATTAATGCATTACATATGTCCGTTTTGAAGTAATCATATTCGTATTCACTATATGCAAATTATTTTCATATTTTTTTCTGATGGTCAACTCTCAATAATTCTAAGCTTCTTGAGGGAGGATGACGAAAACGATACCATAATCTACAGTATGCTTTTGAACAGACCCCGCTGATGAGGTACAGGCATTGTTTCAATCCCTAAACACTGGAGTTATAAGGAAGATAATCCCTCGTCAACCCCTCTGAGCCAAAGAAGTAGGAGTTTTTCTTTTCGAAAATTAAAACCCTTAATCATAACCTGGGGCAGGGTAGTCTCTCGGTTGATCCAAGTGCATAACGAATGGCACCAAAGAGGTCCTTACAAAACAAAGAAAGACAGTGATGGTTCCGAATAATCAATAAAGAAAGGCAGTCATTATCTCAAAAAATAAAAAACCCATTAAGTCAAAACCCATGAAGGAGACTTACAAAACTGGGGCATCCCGCTGACTGTAATTCCAAAAAAGGAAACAGTTCAGGCAAAAAAAGAAAGGGATAACAAAAAATCAGACAGGAAAGAGGTCTTACAAACCCTCAACAAAAAAGGAAGGACTGCCTATTCAAAATAAATTATCAACATCCGAATCATCACCGGAAAATCAGAGCAAAGACTCAAACAAAGTCTAACGTATGATCAACTGAGTTTAGGTTTGGAGAACATCACGAAGAGCAGGTGGGTACAAATAATTTGAGCCTTTATCCTTTGTTTCTTAAACCGTGAACCAGCCCACGTTATAACCCTTAAAAGTCCTAGCTGAAGCATGGGTTAGTTCGAAAGCATACTGTTACAAAAGGTATCCTGACTCCTTAAGGCCTACGGTAAATACGGAGTTGACATCACGTTTTACAAACATTCACTTGTTTTATGAAAAAGAATGCATTTTCAAAATCTTCAAGACAGACATAAGCTTTGCATTTTTAACATAACTTTGTTTGCATATGACTTTTTGTTTGAACAGCAGGAAAATTCGCACGATGAATACCTAGTGAACAAAAGCATCTCCAATCAAGGGGCATGGCATGACTATTGTTCATCATCTGGGGCAATTAGGTCAAGATTCAAAATCTCTCAAAAGGCCAACTAGCCTGGGGCAAATCTCCGCCTGAGTCACTTGGGACATTGGACGATCAAACGAAGATCTTCGGGTGGCATGACAAAACACTTCTAACAGGGGCAACTCCCTACTTTCTGAGAACGGACATAGTCGAAAAATACTACGCATAATCAAAGACCCGCTAGGTTGACACACCTAGGCAAAAATAAGGGCTTCCCGGCGAACCAAAAGGGTTCGGGCAAAATGAAGGGATGAAATGAAAAAATCTGTACACCCGGCAAGTCGAAAACCTGAAAAGGCGGCTTGGGCAAAAATGGGTATCCCGGTGGACCGAAAACCCGAAAGGGAGGTCCAGGAAAAAGTTAGGGATCAAAACGTACGACTATGTCCTATCATCTTGTCACCTGTCTACCAGAAGAAGGTTTGTCCATCAACAAATATCAAGCACCTCCACAGGGCTTCCTCTCCCACCTCAGAAACGGGGGCAATAATGAGTTGTCCAAACGATTTAATTGCTTTGTCCACCAAGGTATCAAGGTAGGTTCCATTAAAGAACATAACCAATACAGTTCAAACTTCCCCAGAAGAGTCCAATCCAGTTCCCCAGGAAAGTTGGAATTTATCTCCCCAAGCAGTAAGCTTATCCCCAGTAGATTCTGGAAGCTTATCCTCGCAGAGCACGAACACGTCTCCCGGCTTTATTCAAAGAGTTATTTCCTTACCAGGATATAACTGGGTTATCCTCAGCCAAAAGCCACGGAAAGATCGTCCTCGACGAAGCCTTCTTATCCCCAGCGAAGTCTATCAACACTTCCAATACAACAAGGTTATCCCCAGCAAATTATTATCAATATTCCAGCAAAGTACCTCTCTCCCCATAGAGTATTGCTTCCCAGCAAGACCGTTAGAGTACCTTTTCTCCCCGCAGAGTAATCCATTCGCCAAGTTCATTCCCCAACGGAGTCATCTTCTCCTACCGGTATTCTTGCAACTCTCATCCCCAGCGGAAGCAATAAATCAATACTTCAACATCAGCCTAGGAGTGACTTCCCGGCACCCGTCAAGGATTTACTTTCCTAGACGAAAACATACATTCCAAAACATCACATTCTCATACATTATAGCATGCATATACGCATCATATCTTAAATCTCATTTATGTGGAGAACATCATTGCTTGATCCATATCATGCATTGCATATGACTGACCTTTACCTTTCAGGAAATATTCAGTTAAGTTCTCAAGCTACACTCCAAAGACCTTGTCTGGTTCAGTTAAATCGACTCCAAAGATTTTCCTGGTTATTATCCAGTCAAAGGCATTCTCTGGTCTAGTTAAACCGACTCCTAAAGGTTTTTCTTTTGAAGACTCAGTTGAAGACTCCAAAGACCTTGTCTGGTTCAGTTAAATCGACTCCAAAGATTTTCCTGGTTATTATCCAGTCAAAGGCGTTCTCTGGTCTAGTTAAACCGACTCCTAAAGGTTTTTCTTTTGAAGACTCAGTTGAAGACTCCAAAGACCTTGTCTGGTTCAGTTAAATCGACTCCAAAGATTTTCCTGGTTATTATCCAGTCAAAGGCGTTCTCTGGTCTAGTTAAACCGACTCCTAAAGGTTTTTCTTTTAAAAGACTCAGTTGAAGACTCCAAAGACCTTGTCTGGTTCAGTTAAATCGACTCCAAAGATTTTCCTGGTTATTATCCAGTCAAAGGCGTTCTCTGGTCTAGTTAAACCGACTCCTAAAGGTTTTTCTTTTAAAGACTCAGTTGAAGACTCCAAAGACCTTGTCTGGTTCAGTTAAATCGACTCCAAAGATTTTCCTGGTTATTATCCAGTCAAAGGCGTTCTCTGGTCTAGTTAAACCGACTCCTAAAGGTTTTTCTTTTAAAAGACTCAGTTGAAGACTCCAAAGACCTTGTCTGGTTCAGTTAAATCGACTTCAAAGATTTTCCTGGTTATTATCCAGTCAAAGGCGTTCTCTGGTCTAGTTAAACCGACTCCTAAAGGTTTTTCTTTTAAAAGACTCAGTTGAAGACTCCAAAGACCTTGTCTGGTTCAGTTAAATCGACTCCAAAGATTTTCCTGGTTATTATCCAGTCAAAGGCGTTCTCTGGTCTAGTTAAACCGACTCCTAAAGGTTTTTCTTTTAAAAGACTCAGTTGAAGACTCCAAAGACCTTGTCTGGTTCAGTTAAATCGACTTCAAAGATTTTCCTGGTTATTATCCAGTCAAAGGCGTTCTCTGGTCTAGTTAAACCGACTCCTAAAGGTTTTTCTTTTAAAAGACTCAGTTGAAGACTCCAAAGACCTTGTCTGGTTCAGTTAAATCGACTCCAAAGATTTTCCTGGTTATTATCCAGTCAAAGGCGTTCTCTGGTCTAGTTAAACCGACTCCTAAAGGTTTTTCTTTTAAAGACTCAGTTGAAGACTCCAAAGACCTCGTCTGGTTCAGTTAAATCGACTCCAAAGATTTTCCTGGTTATTATCCAGTCAAAGGCGTTCCCTGGTCTAGTTAAACCGACTCCTAAAGGTTTTTCTTTTGAAGACTCAGTTGAAGACTCCAAAGACCTTGTCTGGTTCAGTCAGATCGACTCCAAAGATCTCCCTGTCTCTTATCCAGTTGAAGACATTCAAGACCTAGACCGGTTCAGTTAATCGACCCTAAGATTCTCTGTTTCTTATCCAGCCCAAGGCCTTCTCTAGTCCAGTTAAATCGACCCCAAACAGATTTTCCTGATAAAGACTTAGTAGAAGTTATCTATGGTTCTCTCCCCGATACTGCGGAGGTGGTAATCCCAGATTTCGCTCAATGATTGCTGTTGAAGTGAAGTTATCCAAGATTCTCTCAATGATTGCTATTGAGGTTGTAGTCGCCTATGGTTCTCTCCCCGATACTGCGGAGGTGGTAATCCCAAGATTCGCTCAATGATTGCTGTTGAAGTTAAAGTTATCCAAGATTCTCTCAATGATTGCTGTTGAGGTTGTAGTCGCCTATGGTTCTCTCCCCGATACTGCAGAGGTAGTAATCATCCCAAGATTTTCTCAAAGATTGCTGTTGAGGTTAAAGTCATCCAAGGTTCTCTCACCGTTCCTGTTGAGGTAGTAACCATCCCTGGTTCATTCATCATTGTTTGAAGCTCCAGATCCAGCTCCTGTAACCAGTCAGGACACATCTACAAAGAGTCTGAAGACCAGCTCCTGTAACGGGTCAGGTAATCTTTTTCTTTTGCAGGTACGCAAGTTCTCGCTAAGGAATCTCTTACGCGATCAACATCCAGATGGCATCTATAAGCCCATCCACCATCTTCCAGCATCTCTCAGCATGGCATCTATAAGCCCATCATCCTATCCATCAATCTCCAAATGGTATCTATAAGCCCATTCCCATTATCACACTGCTACTATGTGAGCGCAAATTTCTGGGCACTCTAGTGTTCAATCATCTTCCACCTTCGAATTACGAAAGGCACGTCAGCCAATCTGCATCCTCATGTTTAAGAAGATTGAACAGGGGCAACTGTTGTACCCCAAAATTTGCCCTCCCATATTTCTCAAAATATTTCAAGAAAAATTCACAAGTCCAACCCGGCGCATCATATTCAGGTGTTCTTTCGCCAAGATATCTCTGATAACATATTCTCAAATTCAGGTTCGGCTCAAGAGTCAATTCTTTAAAGAAGGTATCCGAATGTGTGAGTTTTCTCGAAGAAATATGGTGAAAAAAGTGTGCTGAAAGTGCAGTTTTTACGCGCTAAAAAATTCATAACTTGAAGATCGTGGCTCGTTTTGAACCTGTTCCGGTGGCCAAAATTCCGTCTTGACATTATCTACATTTTCATCTCTCACGTCTGGAAGCCAATTTCGATCAGAAGGTCTTCAAAAATGTGGATTTATCAAGTATTTTCGTGTAGAAAATTTGTGACAGAAGTTTATTTGCGTCATGTTCAGAAAATCATAACTTGGTCGATTTTCATCGTATCGAGCTGGTTCTGGCGCCAAAATTTCACAAATTGAGTTGGCTACATTTTCACAGAAGGTATTGAGTTCAAACGGTATTCAAAAGGCCTTCGTTTTTTGCTCAGAGTGCGTGACATGCTGAAAATCCTGAATGCTGAATATTATTTCATCTGGGCCGAAACTTCGAAAATTCATAACTCGGTCAATTTTTATCGGATTGGACTCATATTTTTACACAAGGTTACTGACTCATAGATCTACAACTTTGCTTCAAAAGTCGAGACCAAATTATGCACCGATCAATACCAGTTTTTTATTGAAGAACGTGTCAGAGTCGACACTGAAGCCCAAAATAAGTTTGTCTGAGCTGAAACTTCAAAAATTCATAACTAATTCACTGTTTATCCGATTGAGTCGATTTTCGGACAGGAGTTAGTTCTCGATGTCGGCTACATTTTGTTTTCACATTTCAACTTCAAAAAATGCACTTAAGTCCCTGCGATTTAGCCTGGAAAGTGACGAATTCAAGTGAATATTGGAGGCCCAATTGCACATTCAAAGCCCATTTGCTTTATCCTAATTTTCATTATATAATCACATTCTTTTCACACAAACCAGAGAAGAGGAGAAAAAGAGAGAAAAAACATTTGCCACAACACTGTTAGAATATCAAATTCTTTCAAGAACCCTAAAACCTTGAAATCCTTATTACAAATCCCTCTCTCACTACAAACAAGCCATCACAGTTACAAACCAACACCTCACTACTTCTTCAGTAAGGGTAAGGCTGGCTTGATCTCCATGATCCTAATTTTCCAGTAAGGCATAAAAGCATTCAGGCCACTGATTTTCCAATAAGGGTAAGATTGATTTGATCTCCATGATCAAAAGGGTATAATCATTCATACATGCCATATTGTGCCTAAACATTAAATTTCTTCATATATTGGCTTTATTTGCATTTTATGATTTTATTTAATGTGTTCGTGAGATTCAACACTGCAGATTTAGACAGGATCCCACGTTCATTAAGGAACGTTGAGGCCAAAAGCTAAATGGCCAAAAGGCCAAAAGACAAATTGCCAAAACAGAACATTTTACACATGACACCAATACATGGCGAGACAGACATCCTGAGAAGATTAAGGAACGTTGAGGCCAAAACGCAAATGGCCAAAAGCCAAAAGTCAAATGGTCAAAGTAGAAAAACTTATGCATGATGAGGAAGAACACAAATGGCCAAACCACTCCAATTCACCTCCAAAAAAGGGACAGAAACCCCCCAAGGTATTGTATTTTCTTTCTTTTCCTTATTTTTATTTCAATTATTTCTTTTTTTTAATTAATTCCTTTAATTTAACTTATTTTCAAAAAATATAAAAAAATAGTAAAAAACAGAAAAGTCATAAAAATCAAAATGTATTTATTTAATTAATATTTTTTGTAAATAAATTTCACTAATAATTAATTAATTATTTTTATAAATCAAAATTGCATGTAAATAATTAGATTAATTTTAGGTTTAATTTTAACATGTTTTTCTTAATAAATAAAAAAAATTAGAATTAGGGTTAATATTTTAATTTCATTCAATCTTTCTCATAAAAATACATAAAAAAACATAAAAAAACATAAATACCAAAAACTCAAAAAACATAATAATTTCTTTTTTCTCTTTAATTTCATTAGTTTAATCATTTAATTTAATTTCATTAAAAAGGGTCCAACGCCCTCGTTTCCAATTTTAATTCCTATTCGCGCATTTTTATTTATTTCCTTCTTTTAAATATTTATGTAATTCTCCCAAAGCCATGTAACTCGGAAATTTTATATTTCTCGCACTTTAGTTCTTTATTTTTTGTCAAATCGGGTCCTGGATTTTAATTTGGCGATGTGGACCCGCGCCTTTGTAATAGTTTAGGAACTTTAATTTCCGCAACTTTTTTAACTATTAATAATTGCATGCAAGAATGAATGTCTAAATAAATAAAAAAATGCATAGATCACCTTGACATGTATAAGACAAAATAACTGAACATGACACATAAATCACACACCACCCATAGGGTATGCCTCACTGTTGCCTTGCCTCGAAAGGTGATCGTCGAGTAGAGGATGTCTTAGTAAGTCCTCATGATCCGGGAACATGGCATGAGGGTAGCTTTTAAGGTGTCTTCCCATTGTTCTGGTGATCACCATGTCCCGAACCTCGAATTGACCCGAACACCTCCAACAGTGGTGCTACCTACCTCTCAATGGTGGGATGGCACTACTTTAAAGGACATTTACACAGACGAATTCCTTAGGGTAGGTAGACAACTCTAGATACTTGCTCTGAATTCAAAACAAATTCAAAAATACTTTTCACACCGACACCTTTTCAAAAAGCTTTCGAAAGCAATTTTTCAAACACTCTTGAGGACCGATACAAGAGTCGAACTGGAATTTTCAAAGAAACTTTTTAAAACCCACAGTTAAAAAGCAAACAAACCATTTTTGAAAACACAAGTGAGCAAGTATCTAAGAGCCCATGGATAACCATGGATAGAAAGGGTGCTAACACCTTCCCTTTCTATAATCTACCTCCCGAACCGAGAGCAATCTCTATAAGGAATTTTTCTGTGCTTTTGTCCTTTCCATTTGGAGAAAATAAAAGACGGTGGCGACTCTTGCTTCCGCGACATTTCGCGAACCAGCATTAAACAGTCAGTTCCAGATCCACCGATCATACTATCCCTCGGTGTTCCGCATCAACCCAGTCCAGAGTAGGGTCGTCGACCAGATTCATGCTTTCCTCGGCAGTGCTTGTTTCCTCGATGTCAATATGCTCATAGGACTCGGGAATATCAGCCATTTACCTGCAAAGTACAGGAAACCGGTGAATTCGACAACAAATCCGCTTTTCTGCCACACAGACAGGGAGAAGTAAGCAACACTCAGACCGAGTCAACAACCATTCGCACGAAAGACGGGGAACACGTGGACCTCGATCAAACACCAACCTTAACGGAGGACGTATATCAATCATAAATGACACGGGCACAGCAAGAACATCGCGAGCAAAGGATGAATTTCACGACCAAGTTCATAACATTGCTAGCCAGATACAAGAATACCACGGGGAAAACTAGCCTACATACTAACGAAATGATGAATCCCCCGACCAAGTTCATAAATCTATTAGCCAAACGCATGAATATCACAGGCACGACCATAAACCGTATGCCTAAACGTATGAATACCGCATGCATGATCATGAATCAGACGCCTAAAGCGCTTGAATTTCCTGGGCATAATCCCCAGACACGAAATTCCACCACTAAACACCATCAAAATCTATCTACAACACAAGATAGCAAAGAAAAAGAACACTTACTTGGAGGAAAAGTGAAGAGCGACGATTGTGGAGATAAATACACAGAGGACTGTGCGGAGATCTCAATGACACTAGGAAAACGCGCGGTGTTGACGACGGAGAAAATATGAGAGCATGAAAATGTAAAAGCAAGTTATGGGCCCTGGAGCCCTATTTATAGAGATGGCGTGGAATGTGAAACATCGCATCGGGGAATCACAAACCACCTTTATCCTTGAAACCTATTCGCATAGACAATGATGACCCCTACTCCCTAGGCCGCCATTGTGGTTTCCAAGAGCCACGCCACGTGTCTGACTAGTGAATCACCCTCTCCCCGCGAGTACTCCTCGAACACTCTTCGACCACTGCACGAAGCAAATCACGAACCAGGCGACGTCTCCTGTCCATGATAGAAAAAACTTGTGTTGCGCAGCGAGTCTCGCGAAGGGGAGAACTTGAATCAAGTCATAACTCCTTTACCAGGAGCAACGACTTGGGGGGCTCCTGTTCTGGACTGGTCCTGTCCTTGACCCAATTACTAGTGAGGCCCAATCCAAGCTTGCCAACCTGCTGCGCTGAGCAGTATTTCCACCGAGCACATCCCGACCACAGATGTCTTGTCGACCATGACTGCTTCCCGTCGGTGCTCGCAGAGACCATCCACGACGAGCACGCGTTCCTCCCGAGCACCTTCCTCGTAGGGCTGACTTCTAACCTCTCCGGATTTCACGGAGACTTCATGGTCACGGAAAGATCGCGTCTCTATCCTCCCTGTCTTGCGGAGGACGTTATCTAGGTAGGGAGCCACGTGCGGGTCCCCACTACACACGTAGAATCTGGCAGTCTCTTTGTTGGGCCTGTTTGATCAGCCCAATAAAGAGACCTTGGCCCAACGCTGGGGGCTATAAATACTCTCTCTTTCGAGAGGGTCAGGTATTCATTCATACATCTCAAAACTCATACTTGCTTGTTCATTCCGCTTCTTACTTTACCATCAGAGTGTCTTGCAGGTATCCTCCTATCTCTGATCCAGTAAGATCAATTATGAAGTTGTGGATTGAAGAATTAACTCAACTCATTAAAATTTGAATAGATTGAATAACAGATTAACATAAACAGAATCCAATCCAACTCGTATACTCTTCTACAAGTTAATATATAAGTAAGATGAGTAAATCGAGTTTAAATTTGAATTGTATTTAAAAAATGATATGTTTCCTCCTTATATAGTAGAAAGGTTACAACAACTTACTGGTCTACTAACGTATCCTAGATTTAAAGTGCATCGACTCTAATCCAAAATAATACCACTATAGCACGAGTCACTTGATAAATTGTTGCATTCTTTAGGCTGCAACTATTGAGTCTTCTAACCTACCCAGAATATTTATTAAATGTCTTTTCCTTCCTCTCCCTTTCATTTCTAATAATGAAAAAAATCAAACAAATCATATTTTTGTTCTTATTTCTTCTCCTCCACTTTCTTTGCTTTGTTTTTTTTCTTTAGTTTCTTTTCTTTTTCTTTTTCTTTTCATTTTTATTTTAATCCGGATAAAATATAAGCTATAAAAATGAATTAAATGTATTAATATATATTGATGGTTTAAATTCATAGTCACAAAATTTCTAAAAAAGAAAGTATCAATTTTTACTTTGTCAAGGAATTTTTAAAGTACAAGATTCTCGATTATCATTCCGATTACACAATCCCGTGAAACTCAACAATCAATTGAAATGTATTTTTTAATTATAGAATCTGAATTTATTTTATATGTTTAATGTTTAAAAACTAAAATATATTAGTATTAAAACATAAAAGCGGTTTTTTTAGATTTTAATTTAGGGTTTAAAATTGAAATAGTTTAAAAACACGATTTAAATTTTAAAATTTGAATAGTATTTTTCAGAGTTTATGAGAGGATTAGTGAGAAAAAAGAATTTCACTATTTCTTTTAATATATTTAAGTACTCCATATTAGTAGGACATATAATGAGCTGGGCCACTTAATGACACATTACTCTTTGGATAATCCTAATTAAGTGTGGATAGAAATTGTAGTTGTACCAATATTTTTGTTTTTTGTTTTTATTTTAAATAAAAGCTCATTGATTCTCTACCATAAATATAATCAAGAATAGTTTAGAAAAATGCATTTTCATTTTTTATGCATATATGAATTATAGAGTTATATAAAATCCTCTATTATGTAAATTAGTTTTCTTTTAAAATAAATCCAAAGTGAATAAGAAGATGGTAGGGTGTATGAAAAGAAGGATAAATTAAAAGCAATTAAGATAGTCCTTAGATGTGTACCTAGCATGTGGATTGGCCTGTATTTGAGAGGACAAAACCCCACTAGGTTCCATTCAAGCATGATGAATATACAGGCAGAGAAAAATCAATGTGCTGATGTTGGATTGAGACATTGAACAATCAACATCAATGTTTGCCAAACATGTTCCTTCTTATTTCTCAATGTCTCACTTGATTACATTAAGTCATATGCTACCTCCTTCTTTTATCCTAATTAAGTTAAATCTAACAATGTTATTGATATTTGTGAGTTGACTTATTACTTTTAATCATAGATGAGTCTTTATTAATAAAATTTATGTGAATCAAATTAAATTAGAATTAAATGCACTTTAGTTCTCATCAAAATTATTTTATGACTATACTACTTTAGTTCTCTATATTTTGATCAAAATTATTTTTGATACTTATTTTTTAAAATTTGTTTTTTTTCTTCTATTAAATAATTCTTGTAGTTTTTTCCCTCCATTTTTTATTATGTGGTTATCTCATTTATGTTAAAGCTTTGATGTGACAATGATGATTTAGATAAAGTATTTTTCATATATTTATTTTAATTAAGTATATTCATATGTTATTTTTAATAAAACTTATAAATTTTATTAAATTAATAGTTATTATTTTATTTTACTTCATTATCATCACCATTACATCACCATCACCATTGCATTACCATCATCTAGTGTAATAACCACAATCCACAATAAAGAACCACATCACTAAATTTCTTTTTGGTTTTAACTCTCTGCAACAAATATTATTATAGTCTATATCAAGAACGAATCTTTAGTTTCACTTAAGTATTTAAAAATATTATTGACAATAATTCAATTAATATTACTGAGACCAAAAAATAAAGTAGTGTGTCTAAAACATATTTCATAGAAACACCATCAAAATCGCTCTAAGATTCTTTGGGATCTTCTTGATCCCATCGCTTCTTAATCGTAGTCCACCCTTCCTCTTCCGCATTCGTCCTTCTTTTGTTTATCCTCTCCTTTTGTCTTTCTTTCTTCTGTGTCGTTGGTCATGTAGGTTTTCCTCGGATTCACCGTTGTTTGTTTTTATCGGTTTCCGTTTTGAGTCTATCCTCCTTCATTTGTGGTGTTGAGTGAGAGTCGTTGGTCTCCTTTTGTTGGGTGTTTTGTCTCCCTTGTAGATGTATCTTTTATATGATTTCGTCCCCTCTACGTTTATCCTCCATCTTTCTGATTAATTCTGGTCTTTTTGCTTCTTGGTGTTCTTCGATCCGACCCTCTTTTCGATTCCTTTTTTCTCTGTTCGTTTTCCTCCTCCTTGTGTTCTGCGCTGAGTCTTGGTGATCTCTCTCATGGCGGAACATATCATGATTGAAACTGGTAAGCGATCCAGAACTGGGGTTAAAGCTCGCAAAATCAGTTCGTTAATAATAGCTCTAAGACAACAAATTTATCAAAACAACACCCAACACTAAGATCAAGATCCGGAAAAAACCAAGCACTCTGAAGGTAATGATGAAGATCAAGATTTTTGTAAATGGGATGATGAAGATATTCAAGAAACACATAAGGAAAATGACAAAGCTTTAATGGGTAAATTCCTATCCGAAAAGCCTATCCACAAATCCTCGCTCCAATATGACCTATCAAACGTTTGGTATGAGCTAAAAGAGCTTTGGATCATGGAGCAGTAAATACAGATTCTCTATGAAAAATATAACAGACGTTAAAAGAATACTCATAGGAAGCCCTTGATCCTTTAGAAACATGTGATTATCCCTATAACCCTAGAACCTAAACTATATCAGCGGGGATATTAACTTTACCAAAACTCTTGTCTGGATATAACTTTGGAGAGTCCCTCAAAAAATTAAAACTAAGAATATGGGAGAAAAATAGGATCTAAACTGGGTTCGATGCTGGAATCCAATCTGTACAGCTACCTCAACAAAGAAACTATTATAAAGTTGAATGTTGAAATTGATACCACAAGACCTATCAAACCAGGAATATTCATAGAAAACACGAAGGAAGGAACAAGCTGGATAGATTTCAGGTACGAACGACTACCTATGTTCTACTTTAACTGTAGAAAAATTGGGCACTGTGAGGAGTTATGTGCTCTGGAGAACCAAACTCAGTTGAACCCTAGTAGGCAAAATTTGTATGGTCTCTGGTTACGATCTGCAGAGTTGGGAAGACGTATATTTAAACCTGGAGCAAAGCAACACAACAACAACCCTAGACACTCACCAAGTTTTGAACAATTCAGCCATATTCCAGAAGGCCTGCTTAAGAAGATAGGAAAGTTAAACCTGGCATAAAAAACACAAAAAAGATCATAATCGGCCAACACATCCATAACAAACAGCAATAGTAATGACACATATGAAGAGTAACAACCGGAAAATATGAGGAAACACACACAAATAAAGTAAAACACCAAACTTTCTATCACACACTAAACGACATGCTCCTAGGGAGCTAGCCGAGCAACATGAAAATATTAATCTGGAACTATCAAGGGTTGGGAAACCCCCGAACAGTTCATGCTCTGAAAATTCTCCTCAAAACCCACAAACTATACATCATCTTCTTCTCAGAAGTAAAGCTTACTAACTCGGGTTTTTTTAAACATTTTCTACCATTTTAATCAATTCATGTCAAATTTATTTGTTTGTGATTATGATACTAAGGGGAGGGGGTAAGGCGGAAGGTTTAACTCTCATGTGGAATCACAATGTTAACATCAATATTACCGACAACAATAAGAATTACATTTAAGTGTACGTTTCTAGTGAGGATAATACTATTGAATATCAAATAATGGGCATATATGGTTACCGTCGCGGCGGGAAAATTGATATTAAGCTATTGAATAACTTAACTCAGAAAAAGTAAGATTCTCCACCAAAATTTATTGTTTCCAAAGGGAAAAGTTCGAGAAAAAAACCCATAAAAAGTTTTGAAAACCAAAATAAAAGAGAGATTTAGGTACAAGGAATGGTTATGCAAGGGAAAGGTATTAGTATCCCTCACATCTGTGGTACTCCATAGGAACCACTTGCTCTTATGTATGTGTGATACGGTGGGAGAACTGACTTGAGGTTTTGCGTTTGTATTCGCACTTGTTCGGTTTAGCAAGAGTCGCCACCGACTTTTTATTTTATCCTAAAGGAAAGGTTAAAAAGCACAGGAAAAACCTTTTGAGATGTTTCGTGGGTTCGGGGGGTAGATTATGAAAAGGGAAGGTATTAGCATCCTTTTCATCCATGGTTATCCATGGGCTCTTAGTTACTTGGTTTTAGATCACTTGCCTTTGATTTTCAATTACTTGAAATGGTGTGTGTGTGTGTGTGTGTGTGTGTGTGTGTGTGTTTTGAAAATGTTTTGAAGAAGATGCCTTGTCTTAGGCAACCGTTGTAATGACTCGTGTTTGAGTGTTTCACAAAGGTGTGTATCTTTTCGAAAAGATGTTTCAAATGTTTTTGGAAGTTTGTTTTTGAAAGTGTTTGTGGAGTGTGGTTTGAAAAGTAGGCAAGTGTTTTTGCAAGTTGATAAGTAACTAAGAGTTGTCTACCCCTAAATTTACTCAAAGATTTTTCCTATGTTTTAACCCTTTTAACAGTATTGTTCCACCATTGTATTTGGTGGACAATCTTGTGTTAGGATGTTAACGGGACAGGCGCGGGTCATTGTATGGACCATGAATGCAATGGTGCCAAGTGTCTTTGGCAATTTGCTTGAAGGGACTATGATCATTCCGTTTAGGCAACTTTCGAAAGCGTCATCGAGGGACTTATGATCATTTGAATTGTTTTGCCAAAGAAACTCGACGTGCAAGCATGGCCCATTTTGGAAGGAAACAAGTGGGATTACCCTAGGGGTGCAAGTGAGATTGTGTATTGATTTCATGTATTTGTCTTTGTATTAGGTTATCTAGCGTTTGATTTTATGTACATACAAACCCTAGGTCTAACCATGGTATAATTCGAAAGCGATAAATTGCGGGAATTTAAAGTCCTAAACTATTACAAATGAGTATCCGGGGATGGGGGTACAAATTTACAAATGGGGATGAGACTTTAAGGAGAGTAGTGTCTAAATAATTACAACCAAATCGAATTGCGCAAATGTAATATGTAGTGTATAGCAATGTATAAGAATAGAATAATGTAAATGTGTCAATGTAAAGTAAATGTATCAACGTATCTGTGTATTGTAAATGTGTAAGTGTACGTAATTTATTTACAAGTTGAGAGGTGAACTTAATGAAAAATTAAGTGTTTTGTTTATTTAATGTTATCATTTTGTATTTTTGTTTAATATGTACAAGCATTTTAAATGAAAAAAAAAGTTTTAAGTTTAAGAAAAAGAAAAGGTTTTAAGTTCTATGTATTATGTATTAATGTTAGTGTATTTGTATTTAGTATTTTTATGTACAAAATATTTTAATAAAAGAAAAGAAAATGGTTTTAAGAAATCCTATTTTTTCATGTATTAATGTTTAATGTATATAAAAATGTTTTAGTTAAAAAGAAGGAAAATTGTTTTAAACTTAAGAACAATCAATTAACTCAAAAAATTCTATTCCTCTATATATTTTAATTATACTAGCTAAACATAGAAAAAAACGGGGTAATTAAGAACCTTTTATATATATATATATATATATATATATATATATATATATATATATATATATATATATATATATATATATATATATATATATATATATATATATATATATATATATATATATATATATATATATATATATATATATATATATATATATATATATATATATATATATATATATATAAAGAGTGTTAATGTATTATTTGATTTATAAAAATATAGTATGTTAGTTTAAATTATAAGGCCCAAACAAAGCAGAAGCACGTGGGGGGGGGGGGGGGGGGGTGTAGGCCAGAGTTGTAATGGGCTTAGGCGCTTTTAGAAAGGGGCAAGGCCCATTGGTTCACAAAACATTTGCAAGGGTTTTTGTATTTCGTTTCAGAAAGAAATTTTAGGGTTTGGTGTATACAGAAGCGGCGCTCATCTTCTTCGTCTTCATTTCGTTCGTCTTTCTCAAGCTGTGAATCCTGAATGAAACTCCTCTTTGCCTAGCCACCAACGCCATCGCCCGTTTTCCTTCCTCCATGGATTAATCAGTGATGTGGTACAAAGGTAATGATTTCTCGTTTCTATGTTTTAAGGTTTACATCAATTCCCTTTGCATGTTTTAGTTTCGTTTATTGATTCTGATTAAGTGTTATTATCGTTGTTTCTGTTGAGGTGTATGAAAGGAAAGAAAAGAAGTTATACTACCTTCGTTGGAGGAGGACAATGGACTTGGAGGCGCTTCCGGTGGCTTGACGGCGAGGGGATGGTGATGATGAAGCTAGCTTGCTGGAACACCTGGTACTCGTATTTGCCTTTTAGATTGTTGGTTCAATGATGATGTTTGAGAACCCTAGTTTGACTTCCTTTTTCTCTTCTTCTGTTTGCCCTATTTCTGTATGCTCTGAGATGATGATATTGCTCTGAGTATTGCTTTGTATGCTCTGAGATTATTTGATATGTTGTGCTTGAGTTGCCTTTCCCTCCTCTTCTCCTTGCCTCGTATGCTAGCTTGATGCCTTGATGCCTTTGATATGCTTGCCCTGTGATGAGGCTTCCTCTGAGGGCCTTTAGGATTGCTTATGTGTTTATGGTATGCTAAGATATTTGGGTATTTGGTATGTTGTGCCTGAGTATGCTTGTATGATGAATATAGTTGCTTGCTGATATGTTTGATGTTGGACCCTGAGATCTCTTAGTTGTTTATTGCTTGTATGCTTGCCCCAATGATGAACACAGTTCTGAGGGGGGCCTGTTGGTTAGGCTTCTAGTTTATGCACAGGTTTTTGGCTTCTGTTGGTTTTTGGAGAGGCTTTGAAGGTTGAGCTGTTTAAGGCTTGACAGTTTGAGGTTTGGTTGTTTGATGTTCTTGGCCTTTGACAGGTTTAGGTTTGCATCAGGTAAGGTTTTGGTGAGATTTTTGAACTAGTTTGTTTGCAGCAGGACTGTTTCTATGTCACAATTTTGTTTGTGTTCTAATGTTTAATGCAGTCTAAGGCTTATGCAGGTTAGGCTTGGACAGGTTAGGTGTTTTGAATGGTAAGGCTTGAGTTTGTTTGAGGCTTAGTGTGTTTACAGGCCTGTGTTGTGAATTTGGTTTTAGGCTTCAGCAGGTTTTAACAGGGGGGTTTGAAGGTTATATGCTTCTGTTTGGCTTTAGCAGGTTGAAGGCTTGGTGTTGGTGCAGGTTTTATGTCTTGAATGTTTTTGGGTTGTGTTGATGCTGGATAGCCTTTTGTATTTTGTTTAGAGCTTCTTGATATATTTTTCTGCCCCCTCTTCTGTTGATAACAATTTTGTTTTATATCTTCCTTTCTTCAAGCCTAAAACCTGTAAGCCCTTTCTTTTTTCTCTTCTCTCTCTCCAGTACAGATTAAAGCATAAAATATTGTTTAAAATCTGTCCTTATTCTGAAAAGGTAGCTGGCCATAGGAAAATGATGACTTTTGACATGTTGCTTGCAATAGCTGCTTTCCTCTGCATAACTCTTATCTCTTTTTCCATATTTTCTGCTTCTTTGTGACAACATTTTGTACTTGTGGAGATTTTGATATCTTTTGATATCCTTTTGGACAGCTTTTGGAAAGTTTGAAATTGGAACTTTGTAGTTCTAGTTCAGTTCAGTTTGCCTTTGGATTTTGTTTGGCATCTTATGAACTATGCACTTTTCAATTGATTTGGTTCCTTTGGTTGAAAACTTGAAACTAGGCAGCATGTGTGACAATTTTGAATTTGTGCAAAATCATAACTTTGTGCATTCATGTCTTTTTCTTTTGCAAGCATTTTTCATCCCTCTTTGTGAACCGGGAGAAATCTCGTGATTTGCAGAGAGGGCGAACTGATTCCGGCCAGTTGCTTTTAATGATGAATCTTTTTAACTGTCTACCTTTAATTATTTTATCTGCTTTGGCTTTTCTTTTGTTTCTTTGTTTTGCAGATAAAACTCAATGGGGTCAAAGGAGCAGAAGATGAAGACTTTAGGAATTTAGGATAGTTTCAATTTAATTATTTGTAACATTATTATTATAAACAAGGATGTAAATAAATTTACAGTTGTTCAAATAATAGATTGTAACAAACCATTAAAGGTGAATAAAAAAATCCTCTTTTGATCAATTAATTCCTTTTTATTTCCTTTCAATTGTTTAACTTAATTATTTGAATTTCTTAAATTAAAACAATTGGAAATAAATCCAATTATTCTGACTTTAGAAAAAAGAAATAATTAATAAACGTCCGGCGTTCCGAATTAAACATAACAATGCACAGTCAAACAACAAAACGTCCATATGCCTTTAGTCAAACACTGCAAACTCAATCCAAATGCTTCAGTCCAAATCTCAGAGTAAACTGAAAAGAACTGTAAAATTAATTCTTTCTGAGAACGCGCGCACCAAAACCCTAGTTCTTGATTAAATGCCAGAGAAGCGCCTGCCTGATCAAAACCTGAGCCAAAATCAACCAAACCCTAATAATTTGTTGGAACTGTATCAAAAGTCCATGAACCCTAAATTTTGTCTGACTGACGAGAAAAGTCTATTTGAACGATTCTTGAGCCAGTCTGAAAAATCAGGAAAAGTCCGAAGCTGTGATTTCTTGTGGAAAAATACGAGGGCAAATTTTGGGGTACAACAGTTGCCCCTGTTCAATCTTCTTGAACCTGAAGAGTTAGATTGGCAAGTTTGCCTTTCGCGACTTGAAGGTGAAAGGAGATTGGACACTAGAGTGCCCTAAAAATTTGCACTTGGTGATGTGATGGTAGAGGGAATGGGCTTACAGATGCCATTTGGTGATGGGCTTAAAGATGCCATCTGGGAATTGCTGGTAGGAGGATGGGCTTAAAGATGCCATCTGGAAATGTCTGGAGGAGGACGGGCTTATAGATGTCATTTGGTGATGGGCTTAGAGATGCCATCCAAGGATGTGACAAAATCTTGTCGGGGGATGGGCTTAGAGATGCCATCTGGAAATGGGCTTAAAGATGCCATTTAGAAGTTGCTGGTAGGAGGATGGGCTTATAGATGCCATCTGAAGGTGATTGTTGAACTGTATGTCATTGGTGAGTGGACGAGTATCAGAAAGGTATCCATGTTTTGGAACATCTCTGAACTGGGGGTCTGAATAAGCAATAGATCGACATCCATGTTTGGAGAATCCGTAAACTGTCTTCAGGAGTTGAAGTTGAATAAGCAATAGAGAAGCATCCATGTTGGGAAGCGTCCGTAAACTGTTTTCAAAAGTTGAAAAGAGTCTGAACAAGTGATAGGTTAACATCCGTTACTGGAGAACCCGTAAACTGTTTTCAGATGTCTTGGCATGGAGGAGGAACCGGTGTAGGGTTTCCCGATGATGAGTCCGTGTAAGACTGCATCTGGTTTTGAGAAGGAACCGATGTAGGGTTTCCTGATGATGGGTCCGTGTAAGACTGCATCTGGTTGAATCTGAAATAAGTATCAGAATGTCGCCGTGTTTGGGTCACATCTGAACTATCTCTGGGTGAAGTTGGAATAAGTATCAGAATGTCTCCATGTCTGGGTCACATCTGAACTATTTCTAGAAAGAATCTCGGAAGATGATGATCTTTGTCTGTCGACTGATCTTTCCTGAAAAGGTGAAGAGTTAGTTGTATGTAATGTCATGATGCATGATGCAACGTATGCTGTATCAATATTTATGATATGAATGTAATGAATGTGTATGTAAGCCGATGAGCTGTCTTGCTGAGGATAGATGAATCCTGGATGGCTGGAGACAAAAGAATCTTGACTGCTGCCGAGGAAAATAATTCCTTGACTGCTGCTGGGGAGGGCAAGAATCTTTGATCATAAGAAGTCCTGGGACCACTATCGGGGAATCCGGAGCTTAGGTTGTATGCCAATCTACTGGGGATTCCTGTCTTAAGGAGATCTTCACTGGAGAATATTCGAATATTCTGACAATGAGAGTCTTCACTCTGCTTGGGGATTGATAGTTGGAAGTTTTAGCTCCGCTGGGGATATTGAAACTTGATTCTGAGGGGAATTAGATTCTGTGAGGCTCTCTGGCTGGGGATTCCAAGAATCTTTTGAGTTTGAGAAGGAACCTGTGTAGGGTTGCTTCATGATGAGTCTGTGTAAAACTGCATCTTGGATTGAGAAGGAACCTGTGTAGGGTTTCCTGATGAGGTGATGAAAATCTTCATTCTGTTAACGGTCAGAAACTGGGAGTATACCAATCTTCTGAGGTTTTAAGGATGAGGGTCTTCACTCTTGAGGGTTAACTGCTATCTGGTCGTAATCCAGGCTTCATAGAAATTTGTATTGCTATCTGGTCATGGTCCAGGCTTCACAATAGCTTGCTAAGATGTTATCCGGTCAAATCCGGGCTTCATGGCTTGTGTTAAAGATATACCACTATCTGGTCGATTCCAGGCTTCGTAGTACTCTTGACTGCTGTCTGGTCGTAATCCAGGCTTCACAGAAATTTGTATTGTCAACTGGTCGTAATCCAGGCTTCACAACAGCTTGCTAAACTGCTATCCGGTCAAATCTGGGCTTCACGACTTGTGTTAAAGATATACCACTATCTGGTCGATTCCAGGATTCGTAGTACTCTTGACTGCTGTCTGGTCGTAATCCAGGCTTGGCGATTGTCTGACACTGTTATTCGGTCGTAGTCCGGTCTTCACAATATGCTGTAGAGATCAAGATACTATCCGGTCAAATCCGGGCTTCATAACTTGAATTCAGGAGATCCCACTATCTGGTCGTAATCCAGACTTTGCGGTAGTCTGACACTGTTATCCGGTCGTAGTCCGGTCTTCACAATATGCTGTAGAGATCAAGATACTATTCGGTCAAATCCGGGCTTCATAACTTGAATTTTGTGAGAAATTGATCTTTGACGACCGTAACTTCCGACAGGTGATGAAGGAATCTTTGATGTTGATTGTAACTTCCAGCAGGTGATGAAGGAATTGTTGAACACTTTTGACATTCGAATGCCCCAAGTGGTGATGTAGATAATTTCCTGGCTTGTTACAAGTGTTAATCCACAATCAGTCATCCCCAGATATTTTCCTGGCTTGTTACAGGTGTTGATCTGGAACTTAAGAAAGGTGATAGAATGGCAACCGTGTCTGGAGCACATCTGGACCGTATCTTCCAACAGGTGATGAAGGAATTGTTTGAACACTTTTGACATTTGAATGCCCCAAGTGGTGACGTAGATAATTTCCTGGCTTGTTACAGGTGTTAATCCACAATCAATCGTCCACAGATATTTTCCTGGATGGATATAGGTATTGAATCTACAATCAATCACTCACAGATATGCCCTGTCTAGATATAAGAATCGAATATGGAATTGTGATAGTTGATCTGTTGGTGGTTGTAATTTCCAGCAGGTGGTGAAGGAATCCTTGGACACTTTTGACATTCGAATGCCCCAAGTGATGATGAAGGAGTCCTGAATCAGATTACTCTGCAAATTGAGAGATTTCTTGAAATCTTGACTGGACTGCCCCAGGTTAACCGAACCTTGAAAGATCTGTTGAAACCTTGACTGGACTGCCCCAAGTTAACTGGATGGTGACATGTCATGCCCCTTGTTGATAGGAGGCTTGTAATGGAAGTGTCGTCCTTTTGAAGTGATTTTAACTCACTGAGAGAGTTTTCGTTCCTCCGAACATTCGTTGTATGAATTTCTTCGCTGTCAAACAAATAGCCAAATGCGAACAATGATATTCAAGCAATGCAAAGTTTATGTTCGTCTCGAAGTTTTGAAAAATGCGTTTTTTAGCAGAAAACTTTTCATAAGACAAAATCAACACAAGATTTTAGAGCAAAGCCTTACAGGAGTCAGGATACCTTTTGAACAGTATGCTTTCGAACTAACCCAAGCTTCAATTAGGACTTTCGAAGGGTTGTAACATGGCCTGGTTCACGGTTTAAGAAACAAAGGATAAAGGCTCAAAATATATTTGTACCCACCCGCTCTTCGTGATGTTCTTCAACCCTAAGCTCAGTTAATTATGCGTCGAGCTCTATTCGAGTTTGGGACGACTTTTGGGGTGATGGTTCACCAGTTGAATTTGGGAGACAGTCATCATCTCCTTTTTTCTTTTGCAACGTTTTTCATGTTGTTGAGTATTTGTAATGACCTCTCTATTTTGATTTTCATTTGTTATCCCTAACTTTTGTCCGACTGTCTCTGTTTTCGAGATCACAGTCAGCGGGATGTCCCAGCTTTCTTAAGCCTCCTTTATAGGTTTTGGCTCAGTGGGCTTTTTCTCGTTTTTGAGAGGTAATGACTGCCTATGAGGTAAGGAACCATCACTGTCTTTTGATTCCAAAGGAATGTCTCTTTTGTTGACGTCGTTCGTTGTGTTACGAACTGAGAGTTTACGACTTCGATGCGCATTTTCTTTTGAATTAACTGAGAGACTACCCTGCCCCAGGTTTATATCAAAGGTTTCGATTTGTTTAGAACAGAAAACTCCTACTTCTTTGGCTCGAAGGGGTTGACTATGGATTATCTTCCTTATAACTCCAGTGTTTGGGAATTGAAAGAAATGCCTGTACATCATCAGCAAGGTCTGTTCAAAAGCATACTGTATGAGATTATGGTATTTGTGATCGGTGGATCAGGAACTGACTGTTTAACGCTGGTTCGCGAAATGTCGCGGAAGCAAGAGTCGCCACCGTCTTTTATTTTCTCCAAATGGAAAGGACAAAAGCACAGAAAAATTCCTTATAGAGATTGCTCTCGGTTCGGGAGGTAGATTATAGAAAGGGAAGGTGTTAGCACCCTTTCTATCCATGGTTATCCATGGGCTCTTAGATACTTGCTCATCTGTGTTTTCAAAATGGTTTGTTTGCTTTTCAACTGTGGGTTTTAAAAAGTTTCTTTGAAAATTTCAGTTCGACTCTTGTATCGGTCCTCAAGAGTGTTTGAAAAATGCTTTCGAAAGCTTTTTGAAAATGTATTGGTGTGAAAAGTATTTTTGATTTGTTTTGAAATTAGAGCAAGTATCCACGAGTCGTCTACCTACCCTAAGGAATTCGTCTGTGTAAATGTCCTTTAAAGTAGTGCCATCCCACCATTGAGAGGCAGGTAGCACCATCTATTGGAGGTGTTCGGGTCAATTCGAGGTTCGGAACATGGTGATCACCAGAGCAATGGGAAGACACCTTAGAAGCTACCCTCATGCCAGGTTCCCGGATCATGAGGACTTACTAAGACGTCCTCTACTCGACGATCACCTTTCGAGGCAAGGCAACAGTGAGGCGTACCCTAGGGGTGGTGTGTGATTTGTGTGTCATGTTCATTTGCATTTATCTTGTTCATGTCATGGATGATCTACGCTTTTGTTTTTATTTTTGTCCATACATTCTTTCATGCCTTGATTTAACAGTTAAAATATTTGCGAGAAGTAAAAATTCTAAGCTATTACAAAAGGCGCGGGTTCACATCGCCAAAATTAACCAGGACCCGATTTGACAGAAAAATAAAGAAATTAAAAGAATTAAAAGTGCGAAAAGTAATTTACATGGCTTCGGGAGAGGTACATAATTATTTAAATGACATAAAATAAATATGCGAATAAATAAGAAATTAAGAACGGGGCGTTGGACCCTTTTGCAAAAATTAAATCAATGAAATTAATTAATTAAAAGAAATGTTTTTTGGTATTTTTTTAATATTTTAGGATTTAATAGAAAAAATTAATTGCAATTAAACGCTAACCCTAATTCTATTTTATTTTAATTTATTAAGAAAAACATTAGAATTTAACCTAAATTAAACCTAATTTTTATATACAATTTAATTATAAAAATAAGTATTTGATTAACATTATTATAAGAAAGAAAAATTAAAAAGGAATAAAAACATTAATTAAACCTAATTCTATGTTTTTTATATTTTTTATTAAAAGAATTAAAATTGCAAACCTAATTTAAAACTACATTCAATTACATGCAAATTTATTTATGAAAATATTAAAATAAAAATATTTTTTATCTTTTCTGATTTTTATGTATTTTTTATATTTATGAAAATAAGTAATTATTTATTAAACAAAACAATTATTAATAAGAATAGAAATAATGCAAAGAAGAAATATTAAAAAAAAAGCAAACCTAGGGGGGGTGTCAGTCCCCAATATGGAGGTCTCTTGTTAGCAATTCAGGCCCATTTGACTGTGGCCATTTGACTTTTCCAATTAGCGTGCTGGCACATTGACTCACGTGTATGGTGTTCCTCTAATCCATGGCCTTTGATTTGATTCTGAGATGGACGTGGCACGCTTGATTATGAAGGTGTATCATGGGACAGCAACGCTAACCTGCATGTGATTGTCATTTGAAAAATAATATGAGAGATAATGAAGACCTGGGACTCGAACCCAGGTCAGGAACGTTGCCAGCCTTATGCCTTGCCAATTGTACTGAACGCGTGCTTTGTATATAATATGATAAACAAACATTATAATATGAAACAAATCAGTAATAACTTCTGCGCGCGAATTTTTGAATGCTCCAACCATTACTCCACACGTCATCATCTTCCTCGCATCTTTGTTTTTTTCCTGAAATAAAAGAAACATAGGCAACGGTTTTCACGCGTTGCCTAAGGTAACATATCAAGAAATGACGATTAGCCCTAGGGGCTCTATAAATTAGGCGCGAGGGTATGTTTGAGATCGTCTGAACACCCTGAGTTGAATGATGGTGGTCATAAGTCTCAATTTTTCCTTGGGTGAAAAGCCCCAATTTGGAATCCTGTGAACCCTAAAAATCAAACATGGCATAATCGCGTGTAGCACATAAAAACATAATTAAATATATTGGTTAGCTTCAGAACTTCATAATGGACATGAATCAAGTATTAAAAATTACAAAGGATGCGTAAATCATGATGCACGATTATGAATTTTTCTTGGTACAGTCTGCATTCGTGTTACCAATTCCTTGAGTCTTGATGGATGTTAGTGATTGGAATATGTCAAGTGATGCTTGAGGAAGCTATTGGAATAGAAATTCTGCCTTGAATCGTCCTAGAAGGGAGTTTTCAGAATTGACTTTTTTGAGAAAAATTTCAAGTTTGGTTATGGCTTTGTTGAGCAGCTGCGTGTGTATGAACATTAGGGTTGTGTTTAGGCTTTTGTATTGAACAGATTAGGTCAAGAAAATTGCCCAAAGATCCATGAATTAAAGAATCCAATATTTGATTTTTCCACCATGATTTCCATATCTTTTTCCATGTGTTTTTGGTTCAAATCATCTCCAATCTCTCCAAATCTTTCCTTATTTGCATATGCACGAAATCTTGAGAGTAAAACATGCACAAAAAGATTTAAAACTTTAGGTTAGCATTTTTCATACATTTATTTTGATTTAAATGAATTATTATAAATAAAAATTCAAATAAATAAATAAAAAATGAATAAAGACTTCCCTTTGGGCCAAGTAGTCGTGCATATGTCATGGATGATGAATTATGGAAGAAAAATGGGCCCATTAGCAATTTTAGGTCATTTGGACTAATGTTGACTTTTCAAAATATCCAAAAATTTCCCAACTTCTACAAGGCATAACTTGCTCAATTTTTAAGATTTTCTCATGTTCTTGGACATTTTGGAAAGGTCTTTGAGTCCTCTAACCAATGCCTTTGGTCCCATGTCATTTTGATTTACTAATCTCAAGTTATGGCCTTTGACTTAAAGTCCCTTTTTGTTGACTTTTGAAAATGACCTATAATGTTGAAATTGATAACGTTTTGTGAGAGCATTTCTTGGACTTGGAATATGAATATGAGTTGTAGGAAATGTCTTTCTCTTCAAAATGAGCTTTGAATGGAATTTTTCTGATAATCCATGTGAAAGTTATGCCTTGGTCAATTTCAGTTGACTTTTTCAGCTGTCCAAATAAGGAAACTTTTGCATTTTGATGATTTTTGAGCCTAGCTTTGAGAATCATGATCAAGCATTGATCAAATGATGTTTGTGGCTTCAAAATGATATGTTGACCAAAAATTTGAACTTTTGACTGTCAAATGACCATTTTGCCCCTACAGTTAACTGTAGTGCAATTAGGGTTTTTGACTGTGCAATTTTGAGCTGAATGTCTTGAAACTTGATATGAAGATGCTTGACCATATTTGTAGGCATATGAGACTTGATTGGGCCCTTGAAAACTTCATTTTCTTGATCAGAACACAAAAACCCCAATCTTGACTGTATAGGAGGCTCTTGCACTGTGCAACCCTTGGGGAATTTTGAAGCTTTGACTTGGCAATTTCTTGAAGAATATGAGAGGGCAAATTTTGGGGTACAACAGTTGCCCCTGTTCAATATTCTTAGACCTGAGGATGCAGATTTGCTGACGTGCCTTTCGTAATCCGAGGGTAGAAGATGATTGGACACTAGAGTGCCCAGAAATTTGCGCTCACATAGTAGTAGTGATGATGGGAATGGGCTTACAGATGCCATTTGGAGATTGATGAATAGGATGATGGGCTTATAGATGCCGTTTAGAGATTGCTGGATAGGATGATGGGCTTATAGATGCCGTTTAGAGATGTCGATCGCGTAAGAGATTCCTTAGCGAGAACCTGCATACCTGCAAAAGAAACAAGAGTACCTGACACGTTGCAAGAACTGGTTTTCAGATGCTTGGCATAGATATGCCCTGACTGGTTACAGGAGCTGAGTATGGAGCTTCAAAAGATGATGAATGAACCAGGGATGGTTACTACCTTAGCATGAATGGTAAGAGAACCTTGGGTGACTTTAACTTCAACAACGCTCGTTGAGAAAATCTTGGTGGGAATTACCATCTTCGCAGTATCGGGAAGAGAACCAAAGGAAATTATAATCTGAAAGGGAATTACCTCACTCACCGTCGGAGAGGGAACTCTAGGAAATTAATTATCACCTCACTCACCGTCGGAGAGGGAACCATAAGGAAAGGAAATATCACCTCACTCACCGTCGGAGAGGGAACCATCTGAAAAGGAATTATCACCTCACTCACCGTCGGAGAGGGAACCATTAGGAAAGGAATTACCGCCTCACTCACTGTCGGAGAGGGAACCATTAGGAAAGGAATTACCACCTCACTCACCGTCGAAGAGGGAACCGTCTGAAAAGGAATTATCACCTCACTCACCGTCGGAGAGGGAACCATCTGAAAAGGAATTATCACCTCACTCACCGTCGGAGAGGGAACCATTAGGAAAGGAATTACCACCTCACTCACCGTCGGAGAGGGAACCATTAGGAAAGGAATTACCACCTCACTCACTGTCAGAGAGGGAACCGTCTGAAAAGGAATTATCACCTCACTCACCGTCGGAGAGGGAACCATTAGGAAAGGAATTACCACCTCACTCACCGTCGGAGAGGGAACCATCTGAAAAGGACTTATCACCTCACTCACCGTCGGAGAGGGAACCATAGGAAATTATAACCTGGGATAACTTCTACTGAGTCTTTATCAGAAAAATCTGTTGGGAGTCGATTTAGCTGGACTAGAGAAGGCCTGGGCCTGGATAAGAAATCTTTGGAGTCGAATAACTGAACCGGTCTAGGTCTTGAAATATGATTGAGAATTTAACTGAATCTTTCCTGAAAGGTAAAGGTCAGTCATATGCAATGCATGATATGGATCAAGCAATGATGTTCTCAACATAAATGAGATTTGTATGATATAATGCGTCTATGCATGCTATAATGATGTATGTGATGTTTTATGAATGTATGTTTTCGTCTAGGAAATTAAATCCTTGACGGGTGCCGGGAAGCCATATCCTGGGCTGATGTTGAAGCATAGATTTTGCTTTCGCTGGGGATGATAACTGCAAGAATACCGGTAGGAGAAGATGACTCCGTTGAGGAATAAACTTGGCAAATGGAAGATTCTGCGGGGAGAAAAGATACTCTAGCGACCATGCTGGGAAGCAATACTCTGTGGGAAGAGGGATGCCTTGCTGAGTGTTGATAATAATTTGCTGGGGATATCTTTGTTGTATTGGAAGTGCTAACAGACTTCGCTGGGGTAAGAAGACTTCGTCGAGGACGCTCTTTCCGTGGCTTTTGGCTGAGGATAACCCAGTTATATCCTGTTAAGGAAATAACTCTTTAGATAAAGCCGGGCGACGCGTTCGTGTTCTGCGAGGATAAGCTTCCAGAATCTACTGGGGATAAGCTTACTGCTTGGGGGTATGAGTTCCAACTTTCCTGGGGAAACTGGATTGGACTCTCTTGGGGCAGTTTTGATATGCTGGGGAAAGTGATTCCTTTGAATGTTGACATGCCGCCGGGGAACAATCTTTAGACCAAGACTGCCGGGGCTACTTGTTAAGAATATATGTATACTGCTGGGTATGTTGAGATCTGCTGGAGGATACCCAACTTCCTTGAGATTTGATAACTCTGCTTGGAGAAGAATGCACTGACTGCTGACTTACTCTCTGGGGAATTAAGATGTACCGGTCATATTCTTTAGCTGAAGCTACCTTGGTACCTTGGAGGGTAGAACAATTGGATTGTTTAGACAACTCTTTTATTGCCCCTGTTTCTAGTGTCACCTGCAATTAATTCCTTTGTTTCGTATGCAAATATTTATGAGTTAGCAAATTATTGTCAATGCATATATCACAAATTGAACCTTGGACGTTCTTCGCAAAACAAAACAGAAAAAGAAAAACACTTGGCACGTTGAACTGAAAATATATTTTGTATTGATTTTGAAATTGCCTGTGAATAGGCGTTTTGTGTACAAGAGGCTGACGTCCTAGTAAGAGGAACGCCGCCGAACAAGAGAGTTTATACAAATTTTGTACAAAAGAAAATAAAACAGCTGTGTGAAATGAATGATCCCACTGGGTTTCAACTCTGCTATTGCCTTTATAACTCCGAGCGTCTCATCACTTGATGACCTTGGTTGAAGGTGAAGCTGACTGATCGATGCCGTCTGAACTTGATGTAGATACCGGATTCTGGATGCAAAGTGATCAATGAGACATAGTATTACGCTTTATCCCTAATTTTTGCCTGGACCGCCCTTTCGGGTTTTCAGTCCACCGGGATACCCATTTTTTCCCAAGCCGCCTTTTCAGGTTTTCGACTTGCCGGGTGTACATATTTTTTCATTTCATCCCTTCATTTTGCCCGAACCCTTTTGGTTCGACGGGAAGCCCTAATTTTTGCCTAGGCATGTCAGCCTAGCGGGTCTTTTTTCATGCGTAGTATTTTTTTACTATGTCTGTATTGGCGGGGTGAGGAAGGTCGTCACCATCCATATTGGTTAATATCATTGCTCCTCCTGAGAACACATGCTTAACCACAAATGGCCCTTCGTACGTAGGGGTCCATTTGCCCCTTGGATCACTCTGAGGAAGTATGATTCTCTTGATTACCAGATCCCCAACTTGATATTCCTGTGGTCTGACCTTTTTGTTAAATGCCCTGATCATACGCTTTTGATACGTCTGACCATGACAGATAGCAGCAAGTCTCTTTTCATCAATGAGGTTGAGCTGATCAAGTCGTGTCTGGATCCAATCATCCTCGTTCAGATTTGCATCCTTCATTATCCGGAGAGAGGGTATTTGCACTTCGATCGGCAAGACTGCCTCCATACCATAAACCAGAGAGAAAGGAGTTGCCCCGGTTGACGTCCTAGCTGAAGTACGATACCCATGTAGAGCAAACGGTAACATCTCGTGCCAATCCTTATAAGTCACTGTCATCTTCTGCACGATTTTCTTGATGTTCTTATTTGCTGCTTCTACAGCCCCATTCATCTTCGGTCTGTAAGGAGAAGAATTGTGGTGCTGTATTTTGAACTGTTCGCAGAGCTCAGCGATCATCTTGTTATTCAGATTGGTACCGTTGTCTGTAATAATTCTCTCTGGAACGCCGTACCGACAGATCAGGTTGTGCCGAATGAACCGTGCCACAACAGTCTTGGTTACCGTAGCATAGGATGCTGCCTCAACCCACTTCATGAAATAATCAATTGCTACCAGGATGAAGCGATGCCCATTAGATGCCGTAGGTTTGATCTCGCCGATCATGTCTATGCCCCACATTGCAAACGGCCATGGCGCAGTCAGAACATTCAGGGGAACCGGAGGAACATGCACCTTGTCTGCATAGATCTGGCACTTGTGGCATGTCCTGGAATGTTGGTAGCAGTCAGCTTCCATTGTGGACCAGTAATATCCTGCCCGTAGGATTTTCTTAGCCATAGTGTGTCCACTGGAATGTGTGCCAAAGGTCCCTTCATGTAGCTCTTCCATGATCCTTTCTGCTTCAGTCTTATCCACACAACACAGTAAGGTTGAATCATGGTTTCGCTTGTACAAGATGCCGTTGCTAAGGAAGAACTTGGCTGCGAACCTTCTCAAGAACTTCTTATCATTGATAGAGGCACCTTCAGGGTATTCCTGAGCTTCCAGATATCTCTTCACCTCATGGTACCAAGGCTTCTCAGTCACCAATTCAGTTTTGAGATCACAACAGTATGCCGGTTCGTCCAGTTTCCAAATGATGATTCGGGGAGCCTCGTTATCCCATTTGACCTTAAACATTGAAGACATTGTAGCTAACGCGTCCGCCAGCTGATTCTCTTCTCTTGGAAAGTGTTCAAAGGTTATCTCTGTGAAGTGGGGGATCAAAGTCAACACACATTCTCTGTAAGGAATCAGGTTGGGATGTTTCGTATCCCACTCTCCTTTGATCTGATTGATCACAAGAGCGGAATCTCCGAAGACACTCAGAAACTTGATCCTTAGGTCGATCGCAGCTTGAAGACCCATGATGCACGCCTCATACTCCGCCATGTTGTTGGTACAGTTGAAACATAGCCGGGTAGTGAGTGGAGTATGAGTACCTTGAGGTGATATGATTATGGCGCTGATACCGTTACCCAAAGCATTGGAGGCTCCGTCAAAGTGCATAGACCATCGGGATCCTGGTTCAGGTCCTTCATCCGGTCCAGGTACTTCACAATCAGTCACTATCATGATGCTTTCATCCGGAAACTCGAAGTTCATTGATTGATAATCATCTACGGCCTGATGTGCCAAGTGGTCTGCCAATACACTTCCCTTGATGGCTTTCTGGGTTGTGTACTGAATGTCGTATTCCGTCAAGATCATTTGCCATCTTGCAATTCTCCCAGACAGAGCAGGCTTTTCGAATATGTACTTTATAGGATCCATCTTTGAGATCAATAAGGTGGTATGAGTCAGCATATACTGTCTCAGCCGGCGAGCAGCCCATACCAAAGCGCAGCAAGTTTTCTCAAGCAGTGAGTATCGGGTCTCACAGTCGGTAAACTTTTTGCTAAGGTAATAAATGGCATGCTCTTTTCGGCCAGACTCGTCATGCTGCCCCAGCACACACCCCATTGAATTGTCAAGCACTGTTAGATATAGTATCAGAGGTCTCCCTTCAACCGGTGGCATAAGGATGGGTGGTTCTTGGAGGTACTCTTTGATTCTGTCAAAAGCAGCCTGACATTCGTCGTTCCAACGTACTACCTGATCTTTCTTCAGCAGCTTGAAGATTGGCTCACAGGTAGCAGTCAGATGTGAGATGAAGCGAGCAATGTAATTCAGGCGTCCTAAAAAGCCTCTGACTTCCTTCTCTATCTTGGGAACTGGCATCTCTTGAATAGCTTTGACCTTAGCAGGGTCCACTTGAATACCTTTATCACTGACCACGAAGCCTAGCAACTTTCCCGATCTTACCCCGAAGGTGCACTTGTTCGGGTTCAACCTCAGCTTGTACAGTTTCAGACGGTCAAACAACTTCTGCAGATGATCTAGGTGCTCTTCCTCAGTCTGGGACCTCGCGATCATGTCGTCCACATACACTTCTATCTCATGATGGATCATATCATGAAATAAAGCAACCATGGCACGTTGGTAAGTTGCCCCAGCGTTCTTCAACCCAAATGGCATGACCTTGTAACAGAAGGTGCCCCACTGAGTAACAAATGTAGTCTTTTCCATGTCTTCAGGTGACATCTTAATCTGATTGTAACCTGAGAAGCCATCCATGAAAGAGAACACCTTGTGCTGAGCTGTATTATCAACAAGGACATCAATGTGAGGTAAGGGGAAGTCATCTTTGGGGCAGGCCCTATTCAGATCCCTGTAATCAACACACATTCTGACCTTACCGTCTTTCTTCGGTACCGGCACCACATTAGCAACCCACTGAGGGTAAGAAGTCACTGCAAGAAACCCGGCATCAAACTGCTTCATAACCTCGGCCTTAATCTTCTCAGACATCTCTGGACGCATCCGACGGACCTTTTGCTTAACTGGAGGGCAGTCTTCCTTAGTTGGCAAGTGATGGACCACAATATCGGTATCCAACCCGGGCATGTCTTCGTAGGACCAAGCAAAGATCTCCAAATAATCATGCAGCATTCGAGTCAACCGTTGCTTCACGTTGAGCTCTAGGTTGGCACCAATCTTTACCTCTTTCCTGTCTGCCTCAGTACCCAGGTTGATTGTTTCCACTGGCTCTTCATGGGGTTGAATTGCCCTCTCTTCCTGAAGTAACAGTCTTGCAAGCTCGCCAGGCACTTCGCAATCATCTTCACCTTCGTCTTCGGCTAAGTTGATCGGATTTTCGAAGTCATAACTGGCAGTAGCAGAGTTGTTATCAGTGAGATCCAGAGTGGATTAGAACCTGTATGAGTGAGTGTGTGTGTAAATACAACTGTTTTAAAATATATGTAAAGGAAAGAAAGACAGAAAAGGAGCACAAGATTTTTAATGCGAGAAAACGTCCAAGATTTTCATTCATGATATATGAAATGACAATTTATATGCCCTCACAAATGAAACCACGGTGCCTCGGGTAAGACACCGGGCCGTAGAGTTTATTTATTGTTTATTACAAAATAGCAAAACAAAGAAATTTATTACTGCGTCACAAAGGTAACAGGGGTATGGTCTTTAGCAATCCAATTGTTCAACCCGCCTTCAGTCGTTGGATAGATCCAGCTATTGAATTCAGCCTCATCCACTTCATTGTCTTCCCCAACAGCATTCACTCCTGAACTTGTAATGAATACCGGAGGTCTTCCGATCTTCGCTTTCCTCGTAGCTTTCTGACCTTCTGTGGTAAAACCCAGCCCAAATTTATCAGTCTTCTGAGTAAAGTCTGGAAGTCTGCCCCAGTCGGCACTTTCACCCTTCTGAACCACAGCCCGGGCATCCCTTAGGGAAGCCATCTTCAAAGGAACAATTTCTTCTGCTGTTTCTGACGCTGCTGTAATTGGGAGCACCTCCTCGAAATGCTGAAAGGGGGTTTCAATAAACTCCCCGTCCATCTCAATGTACCTGAAGGAGTTCAGGTGGCTCACCATATATTCCTCCTCTCCCTGCACAGCGACGATCTTCCCTCTGACGGGGTACTTCAGCTTCTGGTGCAAGGTAGAGGTCACTGCCCCAGCCTTATGTATCCAGGGTCGACCCAATAGACAAGAGTAAGATGGACGGATATCCATCACATAAAATGTGGAGTCAAACACCTGAGAGCCCACACGAATCGCAATGTCAACCTCTCCATGAACCATCCTCTTTGAACCATCAAAGACTCTGACGATGATATTGCTGTGTTTCAATTCCAGGCCTTCACAGTCTAAACGGTCCAAAGCCTTCTTGGGCATCACATTCAAAGAAGAACCAGTATCCACCAACACATGTGCCAAGGTAGTGCCCCTGCATTCGATAGAGACATGCAGAGCATCATTATGGTCTCTTCCCTTCGCGGTCAAGTCAGCATCTGAGAAACCCAAGCCATTGTCTGCTGTCAGATTTGCTACGCAATCAGTGAACTGGACTGCAGATGTCTCATGTGGCACGTGGGCTGTCTTGAGGAATGAGATTAAGGCCTTGGCATGGGCCTCGGAGCACAGCAATAAAGAGAGCATGAAGATCTTGGAGGGCGTGTGCCCAAGCTGTTCCACAACATTAAAGTCGCTCTTCTTTATAATCTTCAGAATCTCCTCCATTTCTTGTTGGGAGGCCTCAGCAGTTATAGGTACAGGTGTCTCCATCTGGGCAGGCTCAACTTCAATTCCTTTGCCTCGAGCACTGGATGACTCAGCAGCAGGAGGAATAATTGGATCAGCAGCAGGAACAGGTACACTGGTAGGAGTTATGAGAAGCGGTCGTCGAGCAGCAGGAGGTGCAATGTCAGGCGAGAAGAGCCTGCCACTGCAGGTAACTTTGGCTGGGCCAGTGATGTCACAGATGCTGGCACCAGCGTTGAACTCTTGTTTAATCCCCTTTACATATACATCTGCCCCATAATTCCAGGGGACAGCTTTATCAGATACATAGGGCAGGGGCCCCGGAACAGTGATAATCACAGGTGCAACGGTCATGATTTGGACGGGCTTCTTCGGGAGAGCCGGGATTGGATTATTGAAGATAGTCACCACAGAAACTTCTTCCACCGGAACCAACCGAACATCAGACTTCTTAAACAGAATCTCCTTGCTATCCATTAGGCTTTGGATGCCTAACTTCAGCAAGGGACAACCAGATAGGGACACAGCACAGAACAGGCAACCCTCACTGCAACCCGGAAATAAACCGGCCTGCAGTAGGTTCTTCTTGACAATCTTCAGAGGAGTGGCTAGATCATCCATAGAAACAGCATAAACGTCCTCGTCCACAGCATTTACCCCATGTTGAGGCATATGAGCAGTAACTACATTCGGCCTCTCAGGCGCTTCGAACTGTATCTCCTTCGCGTCGATAAGGTCTTGCACCTTATTCTTTAACGTCCAACAGTCATCGGTAGAGTGCCCCGGGCTATCTGAATGGTAAGCACAACGAGCATTCGGGTTGTACTTAGGAGATGCAGTATTGGGGAACTTCGAAGCCTCCCTGACAGTCACCAAATTGGTGGATAGCAACTGTGGCAGGATCTGCGATAGGGTCATGCTTAACCGGGTAAACTCCCTCCGGGGTCTTTCAGCCCTTTGAGGATTGGTCGGCCGAGGAGCGGCAGCAGGCTTAGCAATCATTACCGCACTGACAGATTGGCGGCGTTCAGGTCTCTCTGATCTCTTGGAACCATACACGGCACTAGCCTCCTTCTTGAAGGGTTTCTTTTCAGAACTAGATGATGCACCCTTCACAATCTTCCCAGACTTTAACCCAGCTTCAATTCTCTCTCCAGTCAGAATCAAATCAGTGAACCCAGCAGACGAATTCCCAATGAGATGGTTGAAAAATGGCCCAGATAGGGTCCCCAAGAACATGTCTACCAACTCCCGATCAGTCAATGGTGGCTGCACCCTGCCAGCCAGGTCTCTCCACTTCTGAGCGTACTCTTTAAAACCTTCACTTGCACCTAACGACATACCCTGGAGTTGGGTACGTGTAGGGGCAAGGTCGGCATTATATTGATACTGCTTATAGAAAGCAGTAGCCAACTCCTCCCAGTTACGAACCTTGGTCCCATCCAGCTGATAGAACCATTCGAGATGAGTCTCTGAAAGACTCTCCTGGAAGAAGTGGATCCATAAATTCTTGTCCGTAGAGTACGGTTGAATTTTCCGAACATAGGACCTTAGACGCAGCTTGGGACAAGACGCCCCGTCATACTTAGAGAAGGATGGTGCTTTGAACTTATGAGGGATAATCACACCAGTTGACAAACCCATATCTCCGAAGTCCAGCCCAGGTACCTGTTGTATTTCCATAGCCTTCAACCTGTCCTCCAACTGCTTGTAACGGTCTTCTGCAGGAGGGTACTGCTCTTCATCAAAATCAGTCTCGTTGTCGGAGACTACCGGACTAGGGACCTTTACTTCTGCCTGAGGAGGGCTCTTGCCAACAGAAGAACCAGCCTCTTCATGCTGCAGAGCATTACCAAACCTTCGGCCCGAGTTGAACAGAACAGTTCTTCTCTTCTTCTTCTTCTCCTTCTTCAGGAGCATAGCCTTTAACTCTTCTTGGCCTTGAGCCAGACCCTTGATCAATTCCTGAAACTGCGCATTCTGCGCCTGAAGAGCCTTGATGGAGGTCTCAGTTGATGAGAGTCGGGATTCATGATGCTGAAATAAACAGCGAAGAACTGTAAGCAACCTGAAAAGGGGAAAAACCTGCTATGCACATGATGTATGAAATGCGTATGAGTTATGTTTTCAAAGACAATCGGGGATCAACTTTGTAAACAAAAAAAAAGAACACACTTCATTAGATTCAACTTTGAAACTGAAATTATTCAACAGGTGGCCCTTAGGCGTTACATGAAAGGAAATACTGAAAAGGAAATAAAATTGTAAAAGCACATCTGGAGCTCATTATTGATCCCATGGTCTCCTCTTCTCAGTACGGATGTAGGCATTCAGAGCTCTCTCATTCTCCAACTGCTTGGTCAGCTTCCGGATCTTTGATTCCTGCTCGTTGAACTTTTCCCGGTAAGAATCCCGCTCTTCTCGCAGTTGCGACCAAGATCTCTTCAATGTCTCATAATCAGTAGGTATCTGAGGAGGGAGGACAGTTGGAGTAACACCATCTTTGTCAGGACACTCAAGAATGACGGGTCTGACAGCTTCATACGGCATGCCTAACTTCTGAGCACGGATGTGAACCCATTTGTAGTAGGCTTCCATAGGTAAAGAAGTCTTCGGCCCTAACTCCTGTGGGTCAGCTTTATGAACTTTGTCCCAAGCCTTGATGAACCTACGACGCAGCTCGTCACTATCCACCTGAAATTCAAAACTGATGTGAGGCACCAACATCTCATGGGGACCTGCTCTTCTTGCTCTTCCAAACTGACGGAGTGCTAGACATGGATTGTAAGAGATCCCTCCTTGGGTACCAATCAGAGGAACATTAGGGTATTCCCCGCATCGATCAATAATAGCTGTCTCATCCAAACCTCTGCAAGTCCAAATGATGTCTTTATCGGTGAGAGACATTAACCTATGAGCCCAACCTCTTCCTTCTTGATTCTTCAGTAAGAACTTAGGGAGGTGCGAAATAAACCACCTCACCAACAAAGGGATACAACACCATAGGGTTCCTCGTCTTCGGGTAGTACGGGCATGAAGTTGTTGCAAGATATCACCTAAGAGAGTGGGCACAGGATTCTGAGACATAAAGATCCTTATGGCAGTGACATTGATGAAGTTGTCAGGATTAGGAAACAGGACTAACCCATAGATTAGGAGAGCCAAGACGTCTTCATATGCCCTAAAGTCCAGGTCATTCCAGAAACTGTTAGCTTTACCAATCAGAAACTTGGCCAAGAAACCCTTAACTCCGCTTCTAGTCACCCAGTTGTCTGTTACCTCTTGATGGGTCAAAGGAAGAGCTGCAGCAACATCCTCAAGCCTGAGGGTCTTTTCCCAACCAGTAAAGGGGGTCTGATCCAAGATAGGGATACCAAGCAAATCAGAGAACTCTTCCAGGGTAGGGACCAGTTGGAAGTCTTGAAAGGTGAAGCACTGGTACAGAGGGTCGTAGAACTGGGTCAGAACACTCATCAACTGTTGATCCCGCTTTGCAGTGACTAAACTGAGAAGAGAACCATGCCTCTGAATAAAGGAAGTGGTATTTGGAATTCTGCTAACCAACTCATCAAGCAACTCAGGTGAACGAACAAAGTTGAACCAGATAGTATTCCTTCGCACAGGCATCATGATATCCTACAAAACAGAGCAAAGGTGAAACCCTCTTGTCTTTGAAATGGTCAGTCCTTATGCAGGATGCATGCAATGCTCATGATGCTATGATGTTATGATAAAGCACACCACAAATAGATTCAAAGGAAAACATGGTAAGACACACAAGTCACACAAGGCAAGCCCCTAAAGTTTAGGCCAGCATGAGGTCTAGGTACTACCCTCTTTCAGTTTGTTGGTTCATACCTGTCCTAATCAAAAGTAACCGGGTTCTTAGAGGATCCCAATATCATTGACTACCCTCAATCGGTCATAACTCCAGCATCGCAATCTTTTCTTGCGGCCAGAACCATCACGAGAGTTTAGCCTCAATGGGCGTAGCATACTGCTACAATTCTAAAGGCCAAGTTGTGTCAATTAAGGTTCTAAGGTTGTTGGTGCTTAATGACTCCTCAGAAGACCCATATTCTCCTTGTTGCGACACAAGGGATATCGGTACAGACCAAGGTGCCACACCAACGTAGCCACTGCTTCACCCGTGTCGGTCTACGCCGGACAGGTCCCTCACAGCTTATGCTACCTAAACAGGGTATCCCCAGATCCGGGTTAGGATCTATGTAACTCCCATGCAACCCACAAATTTAAAGCAGACAAGTCAATACAATTGAAAACACAGTTATGAACTAGCCCTAAGGTACACCTCACTTTATAAGTGTCCCCAGCAAAGTCGCCAGTTCTGTGATCGGTGGATCTGGAACTGATTGTTTAACGCTGGTTCGCGAAATGTCGCGGAAGCAAGAGTCGCCACCGTCTTTTATTTTCTCCAAATGGAAAGGACAAAAGCACAGAAAAATTCCTTATAGAGATTGCTCTCGGTTCGGGAGGTAGATTATAGAAAGGGAAGGTGTTAGCACCCTTTCTATCCATGGTTATCCATGGGATCTTAGATACTTGCTCATCTGTGTTTTCAAAATGGTTTGTTTGCTTTTCAACTGTGGGCTTTAAAAAGTTTCTTTGAAAATTTCAGTTCGACTCTTGTATCGGTCCTCAAGAGTGTTTGAAAAATGCTTTCGAAAGCTTTTTGAAAATGTATTGGTGTGAAAAGTATTTTTGATTTGTTTTGAAATTAGAGCAAGTATCCACGAGTCGTCTACCTACCCTAAGGAATTCGTCTGTGTAAATGTCCTTTAAAGTAGTGCCATCCCACCATTGAGAGGTAGGTAGCATCATCTATTGGAGGTGTTCGGGTCAATTCGAGGTTCGGAACATGGTGATCACCAGAGTAATGGGAAGACACCTTAGAAGCTACCCTCATGCCAGGTTCCCGGATCATGAGGACTTACTAAGACGTCCTCTACTCGACGATCACCTTTCGAGGCAAGGCAACAGTGAGGCGTACCCTAAGGGTGGTGTGTGATTTGTGTGTCATGTTCATTTGCATTTATCTTGTTCATGTCATGGATGATCTACGCTTTTGTTTTTATTTTTGTCCATACATTCTTTCATGCCTTGATTTAACAGTTAAAATATTTGCGAGAAGTAAAAATTCTAAGCTATTACAAAAGGCGCGGGTTCACATCGCCAAAATTAACCAGGACCCAATTTGACAGAAAAATAAAGAAATTAAAAGAATTAAAAGTGCGAAAAGTAATTTACATGGCTTCGGGAGAGGTACATAATTATTTAAATGACATAAAATAAATATGCGAATAAATAAGAAATTAAGAACGGGGCGTTGGACCCTTTTGCAAAAATTAAATCAATGGAATTAATTAATTAAAAGAAATGTTTTTTGGTATTTTTTTAATATTTTAGGATTTAATAGAAAAAATTAATTGCAATTAAACGCTAACCCTAATTCTATTTTATTTTAATTTATTAAGAAAAACATTAGAATTTAACCTAAATTAAACCTAATTTTTATATACAATTTAATTATAAAAATAAGTATTTGATTAACATTATTATAAGAAAGAAAAATTAAAAAGGAATAAAAACATTAATTAAACCTAATTCTATGTTTTTTATATTTTTTATTAAAAGAATTAAAATTGCAAACCTAATTTAAAACTACATTCAATTACATGCAAATTTATTTATGAAAATATTAAAATAAAAATATTTTTTATCTTTTCTGATTTTTATGTATTTTTTATATTTATGAAAATAAGTAATTATTTATTAAACAAAACAATTATTAATAAGAATAGAAATAATGCAAAGAAGAAATATTAAAAAAAAAGCAAACCTAGGGGGGGTGTCAGTCCCCAATATGGAGGTCTCTTGTTAGCAATTCAGGCCCATTTGACTGTGGCCATTTGACTTTTCCAATTAGCGTGCTGGCACATTGACTCACGTGTATGGTGTTCCTCCAATCCATGGCCTTTGATTTGATTCTGAGATGGACGTGGCACGCTTGATTATGAAGGTGTATCATGGGACAGCAACGCTAACCTGCATGTGATTGTCATTTGAAAAATAATATGAGAGATAATGAAGACCTGGGACTCGAACCCAGGTCAGGAACGTTGCCAGCCTTATGCCTTGCCAATTGTACTGAACGCGTGCTTTGTATATAATATGATAAACAAACATTATAATATGAAACAAATCAGTAATAACTTCTGCGCGCGAATTTTTGAATGCTCAACCCATTACTCCACACGTCATCATCTTCCTCGCATCTTTGTTTTTTTCCTGAAATAAAAGAAACATAGGCAACGGTTTTCACGCGTTGCCTAAGGTAACATATCAAGAAATAACGATTAGCCCTAGGGGCTCTATAAATTAGGCGGGAGGGTATGTTTGAGATCGTCTGAACACCCTGAGTTGAATGATGGTGGTCATAAGTCTCAATTTTTCCTTGGGTGAAAAGCCCCAATTTGGAATCCTGTGAACCCTAAAAATCAAACATGGCATAATCGCGTGTAGCACATAAAAACATAATTAAATATATTGGTTAGCTTCAGAACTTCATAATGGACATGAATCAAGTATTAAAAATTACAAAGGATGCGTAAATCATGATGCACGATTATGAATTTTTCTTGGTACAGTCTGCATTCGTGTTACCAATTCCTTGAGTCTTGATGGATGTTAGTGATTGGAATATGTCAAGTGATGCTTGAGGAAGCTATTGGAATAGAAATTCTGCCTTGAATCGTCCTAGAAGGGAGTTTTCAGAATTGACTTTTTTGAGAAAAATTTCAAGTTTGGTTATGGCTTTGTTGAGCAGCTGCGTGTGTATGAACATTAGGGTTGTGTTTGGGCTTTTGTATTGAACAGATTAGGTCAAGAAAATTGCCCAAAGATCCATGAATTAAAGAATCCAATATTTGATTTTTCCACCATGATTTCCATATCTTTTTCCATGTGTTTTTGGTTCAAATCATCTCCAATCTCTCCAAATCTTTCCTTATTTGCATATGCACGAAATCTTGAGAGTAAAACATGCACAAAAAGATTTAAAACTTTAGGTTAGCATTTTTCATACATTTATTTTGATTTAAATGAATTATTATAAATAAAAATTCAAATAAATAAATAAAAAATGAATAAAGACTTCCCTTTGGGCCAAGTAGTCGTGCATATGTCATGGATGATGAATTATGGAAGAAAAATGGGCCCATTAGCAATTTTAGGTCATTTGGACTAATGTTGACTTTTCAAAATATCCAAAAATTTCCCAACTTCTACAAGGCATAACTTGCTCAATTTTTAAGATTTTCTCATGTTCTTGGACATTTTGGAAAGGTCTTTGAGTCCTCTAACCAATGCCTTTGGTCCCATGTCATTTTGATTTACTAATCTCAAGTTATGGCCTTTGACTTAAAGTACCTTTTTGTTGACTTTTGAAAATGACCTATAATGTTGAAATTGATAACGTTTTGTGAGAGCATTTCTTAGACTTGGAATATGAAGATGAGTTGTAGGAAATGTCTTTCTCTTCAAAATGAGCTTTGGATGGAATTTTTCTGATAATCCATGTGAAAGTTATGCCTTGGTCAATTTCAGTTGACTTTTTCAATTGTCCAAATAAGGAAACTTTTGCATTTTGATGATTTTTGAGCCTAGCTTTGAGAATCATGATCAAGCATTGATAAAATGATGTTTTTGGCTTCAAAATGATATGTTGACCAAAAATTTGAACTTTTGACTGTCAAATGACCATTTTGCCCCTACAGTTAACTGTAGTGCAATTAGGGTTTTTGACTGTGCAATTTTGAGCTGAATGTCTTGAAACTTGATATGAGGATGCTTGACCATATTTGTAGGCATATGAGACTTGATTGGGCCCTTGAAAACTTCATTTTATTGATCAGAACACAAAAACCCTAATCTTGACTGTATAGGAGGCTCTTGCACTGTGCAACCCTTGGGGAATTTTGAAGCTTTGACTTGGCAATTTCTTGAAGAATATGAGAGGGCAAATTTTGGGGTACAACAGTTGCCCCTGTTCAATCTTCTTAGACCAGAGGATGCAGATTGGCTGACGTGCCTTTCGTAATCCGAGGGTAGAAGATGATTGGACACTAGAGTGCCCAGAAATTTGCGCTCACATAGTAGTAGTGATGATGGGAATGGGCTTACAGATGCCATTTGGAGATTGATGAATAGGATGATGGGCTTATAGATGCCGTTTAGAGATTGCTGGATAGGATGATGGGCTTATAGATGCCGTTTAGATATGTCGATCGCGTAAGAGATTCCTTAGCGAGAACCTGCATACCTGCAAAAGAAACAAGAGTACCTGACACGTTGCAAGAACTGGTTTTCAGATGCTTGGCATAGATATGTCCTGACTGGTTACAGGAGCTGAGTATGGAGCTTCAAAAGATGATGAATGAACCAGGGATGGTTACTACCTTAGCATGAATGGTAAGAGAACCTTGGGTGACTTTAACTTCAACAACGCTCGTTGAGAAAATCTTGGTGGGAATTACCATCTTCGCAGTATCGGGAAGAGAACCAAAGGAAATTATAATCTTAAAGGGAATTACCTCACTCACCGTCGGAGAGGGAACTCTAGGAAATTAATTATCACCTCACTCACCGTCGGAGAGGGAACCATAAGGAAAGGAAATATCACCTCACTCACCGTCGGAGAGGGAACCATCTGAAAAGGAATTATCACCTTACTCACCGTCGGAGAGGGAACCATTAGGAAAGGAATTACCACCTCACTCACCGTCGGAGAGGGAACCATTAGGAAAGGAATTACCACCTCACTCACCGTCGGAGAGGGAACCGTCTGAAAAGGAATTATCACCTCACTCACCGTCGGAGAGGGAACCATCTGAAAAGGAATTATCACCTCTTACTGAAATAAACAGTAGGAGGGTAAGGAAACCTGAAAAAGGAAAAACTGCCAAAATGCAATGCATGATATGTGGATGTATGCTTTCAAGGATCTCTTGGGGTAAACACAAGAGAATGTTAGAGGTTGAACTTCGATCTTTGATTGGAGAACTTTGCACCGGTGGATGTCTTTCCACGAGAATCAAGCTCACCATGTCAAGTGGGTCATAGCCTCTGATTCAAGTTGTTGCACTTGATCTTTGATTGGAGAACTTTGCCTCAGTGGATGTCTTCCCACGAGAATCAAGCTCACCATGTCAAGTGGGTCATAGCCCCTAATTCAAGCTGTTGCACTTGATCTTTGATGGCATTTGTTTAGAGGAGAACACCTCTTGCCCCTTGGTAGACGTCTGGTTCAATGTAACCCTGCATCAAAAGAACCCTCGAGATTCTTGAAATGGTTATTTCAAAATGCTATGGTATGATGTTATGATGTTATGATGTTATGTACATGTATGCAAAAGCAAATGAGTGTATATACATGTAATCATATTAACACAAAGCAAACAAGTCCTTAGGTTTAGGCTTGCATGGGGTTTGTAGGTAAGTACCCTCTTGAAGTTAGTTGGCTCATCCTGTCCTAAAATAGAAACCGGGTTCTAAGGAGCTCAATATCATTGGATTGTTTTCTATGTTTATTGTTTTGGTTTAGCCACTTAACTGGCGACCAAAATATTCCAAGAAAACAACCCTCAATGAGTGTAGTATCGAGTATCTACCAACTTCGGACTACACCAAAGTCGGTCATCTCACTACCCCTAAAAAGGCTAGGATGGTCAATTAAGGTTCTAAGAGTTCCTTAGTGCTTCACGACATCACTCAGCGGCCCCGTACTCTCCTTGACTGAACTCAAGGGTTACCGGTACTCACAAATATGTCACACTAACATAACTTACTACTTCAACCGTGTCGGTATACCCCACACAGTTCCCTCACAGTTTTTTTGCTATTTACCTAAAAAGGTGCCCCCAAATTCGGGTGTAGGATTTACAACAAACCCAAACAAGGAACCAAAAAAGTAAAACAATCAAGGCAATCAAGGCAAGAATGTAAAGGTGATCTAAACCCTAAGGTAACCCCACTTTTTAGATTCTCCCCAGCAGAGTCGCCAGTTCTGATGATACGGTGGGAGAACTAACTTGAGGTTTTGCGTTTGTATTCGCATTTGTTCGGTTTAGCAAGAGTCGCCACCGACTTTTTATTTTATCCTAAAGGAAAGGTTAAAAAGCACAGGAAAAACCTTTTGAGATGTTTCGTGGGTTCGGGGGGTAGATTATGAAAAGGGAAGGTATTAGCATCATTTTCATCCATGGTTATCCATGGGCTCTTAGTTACTTGGTTTTAGATCACTTTCCTTTGATTTTCAATTACTTGAAATGGTGTGTGTGTGTGTGTGTGTGTGTGTGTGTGTTTTGAAAATGTTTTGAAGAATATGTCTTGTCTTAGGCAACCATTGTAATGACTCGTGTTTGAGTGTTTCACAAAGGTGTGTATCTTTTCGAAAAGATGTTTCAAATGTTTTTGGAAGTTTGTTTTTGAAAGTGTTTGTGGAGTGTGGTTTGAAAAGTAGGCAAGTGTTTTTGCAAGTTGATAAGTAACTAAGAGTTGTCTACCCCTAAATTTACTCAAAGATTTTTCCTATGTTTTAACCCTTTTAACAGTATTGTTCCACCATTGTATTTGGTGGACAATCTTGTGTTAGGATGTTAACGGGACAGGCGCGGGTCATCGTATGGACCATGAATGCAATGGTGCCAAGTGTCTTTGGCAATTTGCTTGAAGGGACTATGATCATTCCGTTTAGGCAACTTTCGAAAGCGTCATCGAGGGACTTATGATCATTTGAATTGTTTTGCCAAAGAAACTCGACGTGCAAGCATGGCCCATTTTGGAAGGCAACAAGCGGGATTACCCTAGGGGTGCAAGTGTGACTGTGTATTGATTTCATGTATTTGTCTTTGTATTAGGTTATCTAGCGTTTGATTTTATGTACATATAAACCCTAGGTCTAACCATGGTATAATTCGAAAGCAATAAATTGCGGGAATTTAAAGTCCTAAACTATTACAAATGAGTATCCGGGGATGGGGGTACAAATTTACAAATGGGGATGAGACTTTAAGAAGAGTAGTGTCCAAATAATTACAACCAAATCGAATTGCGCAAATGTAATATGTAGTGTATAGCAATGTATAAGAATAGAATAATGTAAATGTGTCAATGTAAAGTAAATGTATCAACGTATCTGTGTATTGTAAATGTGTAAGTGTACGTAATTTATTTACAAGTTGAGAGGTGAACTTAATGAAAAATTAAATGTTTTGTTTATTTAATGTTATCATTTTGTATTTTTGTTTAATATGTACAAGCATTTTAAATGAAAAAAAAAGTTTTAAGTTTAAGAAAAAGAAAAGTTTTTAAGTTCTATGTATTATGTATTAATGTTAGTGTATTTGTATTTAGTATTTTTATGTACAAAATATTTTAATAAAAGAAAAGAAAATGGTTTTAAGAAATCCTATTTTTTCATGTATTAATGTTTAATGTATATAAAAATGTTTTAGTTAAAAAGAAGGAAAATTGTTTTAAACTTAAGAACAATTAATTAACTCAAAAAATTCTATTCCTCTATATATTTTAATTATACTAGTTAAACATAGAAAAAAAGGGGTAATTAAGAACCTTTTATATATATATATATATATATATATATATATATATATATATATATATATATATATATATATATATATATATATATATATATATATATATATATAAATAAAAGAGTGTTAATGTATTATTTGATTTATAAAAATATAGTATGTTAGTTTAAATTATAAGAGGAAAAAAATAAGATGATAAAAAAGGGTTAGTTTAAAAACAAAAAAGGAATGGGCCTAGGGACTTGCTTGGCCCAAACAAAGCAGAAGCACGTGGGGGGGGGGGGGGGGGGGGGGTGTAGGACAGAGTTGTAATGGGCTTAGGCGCTTTTAGAAAGGGGCAAGGCCCATTGGTTCACGAAACATTTGCAAGGGTTTTTGTATTTCGTTTCAGAAAGAAATTTTAGGGTTTGGTGTATACAGAAGCGGCGCTCATCTTCTTCGTCTTCATTTCGTTCGTCTTTCTCAAGCTGTGAATCCTGAATGAAACTCCTATTTGCCTAGCCACCAACGCCATCGTCCGTTTTCCTTCCTCCATGGATTAATCAGTGATGTGGGACAAAGGTAATGATTTCTTGTTTCTATGTTTTAAGGTTTACATCAATTCCCTTTGCATGTTTTAGTTTCGTTTATTAATTCTGATTAAGTGTTATTATCGTTGTTTCTGTTGAGGTGTATGAAAGGAAAGAAAAGAAGTTATACTACCTTCATTGGAGGAGGACAATGGACTTGGAGGCGCTTCCGGTGGCTTGACGGCGAGGGGATGGTGATGATAAAGCTAGCTTGCTGGAACACCTGGTACTCGTATTTGCCTTTTAGATTGTTGGTTCAATGATGATGTTTGAGAACCCTAGTTTGACTTCCTTTTTCTCTTCTTCTGTTTGCCCTATTTCTGTATGCTCTGAGATGATGATATTGCTCTGAGTATTGCTTTGTATGCTCTGAGATTATTTGATATGTTGTGCTTGAGTTGCCTTTCCCTCCTCTTCTCCTTGCCTCGTATGCTAGCTTGATGCCTTGATGCCTTTGATATGCTGGCCCTGTGATGAGGCTTCCTCTGAGGGCCTTTAGGATTGCTTATGTGTTTCTGGTATGCTGAGATATTTGGGTATTTGGTATGTTGTGCCTGAGTATGCTTGTATGCTAAATATAGTTGCTTGCTGATAAGTTTGATGTTGGACCTTGAGATCTCTTAGTTGTTTATTGCTTGTATGCTTGCCCCAATGATGAACACAATTCTGAGGGGGGCCTGTTTGTTAGGCTTCTAGTTTATGCACATGTTTTTGGCTTCTGTTGGTTTTTGGAGAGGCTTTGAAGGTTGAGTTGTTTAAGGCTTGACAGATTGAGGTTTGGTTGTTTGATGTTCTTGGCCTTTGACAGGTTTAGGTTTGCATCAGGTAAGGTTTTGGTGAGGTTTTTAAACTAGTTTGTTTGCAGCAGGACTGTTTCTATGTCATAGTTTTGTTTGTGTTCTAATGTTTAATGCAGTCTAAGGCTTATGCAGGTTAGGCTTGGACAGGTTAGGTGTTTTGAATGGTAAGGCTTGAGTTTGTTTGAGGCTTAGTGTGTTTACAGGCCTGTGTTGTGAATTTGGTTTTAGGCTTCAGCAGGTTTTAACAGGGGGGTTTGAAGGTTATGTGCTTCTGTTTGGCTTTAGCAGGTTGAAGGCTTGGTGTTGGTGCAGGTTTTATGTCTTGAATGTTTTTGGGTTGTGTTGATGCTGGATAGCCTTTTGTATTTTGTTTAGAGCTTCTTGATATATTTTTCTGCCCCCTCTTCTGTTGATAACAATTTTGTTTTATATCTTCCTTTCTTCAAGCCTAAAACCTGTAAGCCCTTTCTTTTTTCTCTTCTCTCTCTCCAGTACAGATTAAAGCATAAAATATTGTTTAAAATCTGTCCTTATTCTGAAAAGGTAGCTGGCCATAGGAAAATGATGACTTTTGACATGTTGCTTTCAATAGCTGCTTTCCTCTGCATAACTCTTATCTCTTTTTCCATATTTTCTGCTTCTTTGTGACAACATTTTGTACTTGTGGAGATTTTGATATCTTTTGATATCCTTTTGGACAGCTTTTGGAAAGTTTGAAATTGGAACTTTGTAGTTCTAGTTCAGTTCAGTTTGCCTTTGGATTTTGTTTGGCATCTTATGAACTATGCACTTTTCAATTGATTTGGTTCCTTTGGTTGAAAACTTGAAACTAGGCAGCATGTGTGACAATTTTGAATTTGTGCAAAATCATAACTTTGTGCATTCATGTCTTTTTCTTTTGCAAGCATTTTTCATCCCTCTTTGTGAACCGGGAGAAATCTCGTGATTTGCAGAGAGGGCGAACTGATTCCGGCCAGTTGCTTTTAATGATGAATCTTTTTAACTGTCTACCTTTAATTATTTTATCTTCTTTGACTTTTCTTTTGTTTCTTTGTTTTGCAGATAAAACTCAATGGGGTCAAAGGAGCAGAAGATGAAGACTTTAGGAATTTAGGATAGTTTCAATTTAATTATTTGTAAAATTATTATTATAAACAAGGATGTAAATAAATTTACAGTTGTTCAAATAATAGATTGTAACAAACCATTAAAGGTGAATAAAAATCCTCTTTTGATCAATTAATTCCTTTTTATTTCCTTTCAATTGTTTAACTTAATTATTTGAATTTCTTAAATTAAAACAATTGGAAATAAATCCAATTATTCTGACTTTAGAAAAAAGAAATAATTAATAAACGTCCGACGTTCCGAATTAAACATAACAATGCACAGACAAACAACAAAACGTCCATATGCCTTTAGTCAAACACTGCAAACTCAATCCAAATGCTTCAGTCCAAATCTCAGAGTAAACTGAAAAGAACTGTAAAATTAATTCTTTATGAGAACGCGCGCACCAAAACCCTAGTTCTTGATTAAATGCCAGAGAAGCGCCTGCCTGATCAAAACCTGAGCCAAAATCAACCAAACCCTAATAATTTGTTGGAACTGTATCAAAAGTCCATGAACCCTAAATTTTGTCTGACTGACGAGAAAAGTCTATTTGATCGATTCTTGAGCCAGTCTGAAAAATTAGGAAAAGTCCGAAGTTGTGATTTCTTGTGGAAAAATACGAGGGCAAATTTTTGGGGAACAACAGTATGAAATGAGCTTTTGTTTGTTGATTGATTTTTAGATGAAAAATACATTCTATCGTATTTGAGTGGAAAACTCAACTTACTACCAATAAAATATTAGGAAATGAGCATTCAAATCATCTTGATATGGAGAATTTTACTTGGATTTACTCGAAAAGAATGTCTCAACATTCAAGTGGAAAATGTCAATCAATTACACAACATATTGTAGAAGTATATGTATTTGTATCACTTCAAGAATATACTCATATCCTTTCTTTCAGAAAAAAAAAGTCTGGTTTGAAAAGAAAAAGTGCACTAAGGCAAAAAAATAAGTTTGACGAGGTTTGTCTTTTTAGGAGTTTTGAAAGAGTTTGAATATGCTTAATTATTTTAGCATTTATTAAGAAAAAATATTTTCTGGATCACTTGACAAATTCAAGGTTTGTTTAAGAAAAGAAATGAAGTTTGAAAGCAAGAAGTTTTGAAATAGGGAGAAGATTTTGAAAATTATAGAAGATGAGGAGATGAAGAGACTATCCTAAAGTATAAAGTAAAGGACAATAAATAAAAGGTCTCATTATAAGGTAGCACAAGAGAAAGCCTTTGTGTGTGCAAGTGAACTAATCATAAGAAGAGCAAGTATTTGACGTTGGTCAAAACCAATATTCCTTTCCCTTTGGATTTAAGCCACAAGTTAATCAAGTATAATGAGAAGATGAACATAACAAAGTCCAGATAAAGGTTACAAGGTCTTAGAATATGGCAAAGTCTCGGATACAACAAAAGGTCTAAATGATTCAAGTCTCAGGTACCACAAAGTATCAAATAAAATTAATGTCTCAGATGAACCAAAGTACAAATGAACTCCAAGTTAAGGGAAAGTATCCATGGTCTCAAGTCCAAAGTCAAAAAATCCATACGCAATGTATAGTAACAATAGTCCTTAGGAGCACAACACAAGTTTTTTAGGGTTTTCTATTTATTAATGTCTTAAGCCTTTGAAGGCAGGCAAGCAAAATAAAGAAAAAGATAAAGAATGACTTGAAATTATAAATGACTTGAATAATAAATGGAAATAAATTAAATTGCATAAAAGTAAAGGGCAATAAATTAAATGACATTAATGTAAAAATGCAAAAAATTAGAGTTAACACAATAATATGGAGTTAGTGTTAGTTGTTAATCAACCGATTCAGGACAATTTAGTGTTATGTTAGTCAATCGCAATTGGACTTATGTAGAAGTCACAACCATCTGAGGTCCGAAAATAGCAATGTAGGTGTAATGTAACACCCGAGGCAGAAGAGGGCTGAGAGTAGTTACATGTAACAGTCGAGGGCGATGGAGTGGTTGTCGGTGCATGAGGCATGGCAATGAGAGACTCCTAGCAGCTTCTAAGGAAAAACCAAATTCACATCGGAACGAGAGGAGCCCTAGGGATGTGAAGGGAAGGGACTGCATGGTTGAAATAAGGCTTATAAGGATTAATTGGTACTATCTATATCAACAAGATGCATCTTCTTTTCGGTAGCCTGTTCCATAAGAACTCCACAGTTAAGTGGGTTTGACTTGGAGCAACTTTAGGATGGGTGAACTTCTAGTAAGTTTCCCGAAAAGCGTGTGAGTGAGGAAAAATCATGCTGAAAAGACCTGTGTTGGTTTGTGGGGTCAGTTGATAATCTTGAAGACTGTCTGAGGCATTATAAATGGTATCAGATTCAGACCTCTCCCAGTACGATGTTGTTCAGGGACGAACCAAGAGGAAGCTAATGGGCATGTAACACCCGAGGCATAAGAGGGCGGAGAGTGGTTACATGTAATACCCGAGGGCGAGGGAGTGGTATCGGTGCACGAGGCATGACAATGAGACACTCCTAGCAACTTCTATGGAAAAAGCAAATTCACAGAGGAACGAGAGGGATCCTAAGGCTGCATAGGGAAGGGACTGCATGTTTAAAGGAGGGCTTATAAGGATTAATTGGTACTATCTATATCAAAAAGATGCATCTTCTTTTTGGTATTTCGTTTCATAAGAACTCCATGGTTAAACGTGCTTGACTTGGAGCAACTTTGGGATGGATGACCTTTTGGGAAGTTTCCTAGAAAATATGTGAGTAAGGACAAATCATGTTGAAATGAACCGTGTTGGTTTGTGGGGTTAGTCAATAATCCTGAAGGCAGTCTAGGGTGTTACATAGTGTGTGTTAGAGAAATGATATAAAGTCATCCTCCGAAAACAATGCAACACCATGTTTTAAAATAAAGCAAAAGAAAGGAGAAGAATAAGAAAGGTGGTCAAGCATAAAGACAAGGGTGTTGGATCATTACTTTAATTCATCTTCTTCATGATAGCTTGAAACAAACTTATCGTCAATCTAAAGTACCAAAAATGATCGAATGATCATTTAATGGTAGATTTGGAATGAAGAAAGTTCATCAAGAATCAATCTAAAGTCCAATTTAACAAGATGAGCTTCAATCAACTACAATTAACCAAGTCAATCAAAAGTCGTAAGTGCAAATCATCAAGAACAATTAAATCAATATTTAAATTATTTTTAAATGAATTTTTTAATGGTTTATAAGAAGAAAATGCCAATGCATCATCAAAACATTAAATAAATGGCTACAAAAATTATAGAAAAGTCATAAATATTCTAAAGAAAATGATCTCAAAAGTTGGGATCCAAAATGTTTTAAAATGATTAAAATAAAATTGATGAAATTAATTAAAAAGAAAATAAAGAGAAAATGATTAAAAAAATACTAAAAATTATTTTTTAAAAACTGGAAAAAAAACATAAAAGGTAGAAAATATTTTTGTGAACTTATGAAAAAAAAATAGAGTGAAAAAATTTTAAGAGCTATTTTAAAATAATTTTGAAAGAAAATAGAATTAAAATGAAATAAAAAGAAAATAAAAATTGCAATGGTTAGGTGGCGTGTCATGATCTAATTGGACAGAGATTCACATTTGCCACCATAGCACGCAAAAACCATTGTCTTCAACCTCCAGCTTCGAATTTTGCAGATCCATGAACTTGGATCTTTGAGCTCAAACACATAACGTGCAAGCTTCGTCTATATCCATCATTCATGTCTCTCTTCATCAGAGCAATTGATTTTCTCTGAGAAGAGAGAATATGCAGAAATACGCAGAAACTCTAAGAACTTCAATGTAAAATCAAATGACGAATATAAACGACAAATCAGAGTTAGGTGAAGAATTTTGATCAGGAGAACAAGACGAAGAGTGTGGTAACTTGTTTGAGTGAAAAGGAAACTCGTAGCTACCTATTCGTAGTAAGCTCAAAAGTTATGAAAATGGTGAAATGGAGTTGATAGTTAGAGGTGCTTTTGAACTTCTGTAATGCTTCAAGTAGCTTCAGATGATGCCGATGAAGGTTTCTGGGTTGAGAATTGAAGTTAAAACAAAGACAAAATCAGTTTAGGTTTTCTGGCTTTTGAGAGGTATCGGGCTTCAGAGAAATGGAGTTTCTTGGCTATTTAAGTTTGCAAATTAAGGCAAAATTATTCTCTATTTATATGAGAATGAGTGAGCTCACCATACGTGGCAAATTGGGTCTCAATCGTATGAATTAAATTTGGAAAATTCCATATTGAAGTATGGAATATGTGATTTTCTGAGAAAATCAAGTCGTTTTGTGTTGTACCACATGCATTTGGTCATGAGAAATAATTTTTCACATGTGCAAAGTGACCTCAAGTAACTTTTAGGTTATTTCCAATTATAGGTTACTCGGTACAAACAGAGTTCATGTCACCATGTTCATGCTTAGGCTAAATGGATTCTACTTGTGGGTTTCTTGATTTTCTTTTTGCCAAATGATCCTATCATGGAGTAGCACATAATGCAAAAAGAACCACTTCAAAAGGAAAATTGAGGTTAAAATGGCATGGTTTGAAAGTTTAGGGCATGGCACTGAAAAATAGGTCTGACATTAGGTTAAATAGGTTATGACCTAGTTTTGTGCATAAATGGCTTCCAACATTTGAGGGACTTAGAGATTGAATTGATGTTTGACATCTGAAGAAAAGTTGTAGAGGATATCGAAAGGGATATTTGGCTCAAATAAGGCCTAAAAAATTTTAAGGCCTTGGTTTTTAGGTCACCCAACCTTGTACCAACTTGTGATTTTTGACCTTTTCTTGCATTCCAAGGCACAATGATGATCATTTCAATACCATATGAGTCAAGCTTTATTGGCCTTTGATTAATCTTGATGAAGCGTTGAAAAATTGATGTAGAAAGCATGGAAATAAACATATGAACCTATCTTGAGTTAACTTGCAAACCAAGCATCAAACTTGAACTTCTTTTGATCAAATGGTGTTGAATGAAGCTTAACATGAATGTGACCTAAAATTATAGGTCATGCCTTGAAGGATAAATCTTAATGACCACTTGTTGACTTTGACTTTAGCTTAAGAGATCAAAACCCTAATTTAGAAACCCAACTTGATCTCTTGATGAAAAAGTCCTACCTTGCAAAATAAGAACAGGTAACAAACCATATTTTTGTATTTTTAATAGCATTAGTAAAGCACAAAAGCAAGTAAACACAAAGATAAAAGTAAAAAAGGTGCTTGGTGATCTCAAAGGCAAACCCTAAAGAATCTAAGGTTAGAAGGCTACCAAGTTTGTGATCTTGATGAAATGCAATGGTATGATAAATGGGATGTTAGGGGTAAAAATTAGGGTGTGACAGTTACCCCTATTTAAGTTTCTTCTATCCGGAGATATGAAGATTTGAATCTTCGTCTCAACGAGATTGAAGATACTTAAATACAGAAGACCTGATTTTTGGCCCTAAGATGCCGCAAGAAATGTTTATGATATGTATGCAAATGATATGTATGCAAATGATATGATTCTATAGGAAGGGTCTACTGGACACCAAACTTTGTGTAGATTAGCTACAACTTTGATTTTGGAGATAATACTAAAGGAAGAAACACCAGGGAGACGCAACTCATTGGGGAACAACACAACCCTGCAGGAATCTATGCTAAGAGAGTAACCAAAGTACAACCGGGGTAGAAAAAGAGAAGAAAACAACAATGGAAGGATCCACCAGGAACATGCAGGAAGGAGAACATCACTAAATCTAGTGGTAAAACACACTCTGATAATGAATCACTGGTTCTATTAGAAAAATTGTAAGTAGAATAGTGGGAAGAAATTATTGGCTCCACTTGGGAATAATCTCTAAAAAGGGTCACTCGCTCTATTGGATAAAACACCCTAAGTAGGTAGTTGGGAAAGACATTACTATTGACTCATATATGAAGGTAGTAAACTCAATAATATTGACTCATAGATGATAGTAAACTACCAACTCATGGACGAAGGTAGAGAAACAAGATACACAAACTCATAGACGAAGGTGGAGAAAAGATTGATACACTGACTCATAGATGAAAGTGAGCTACAAACTCATGGACGAAGATAGGAAAATATACACCAACTCACAAACAAAGGTGAACTACCAACTCATGGACGAAGGTAGTAAAAGATCGACACAACGCTCATAGATGACAATGAACTACCAACTTATGGACGAAGGTAGCAAAATATCATATTAATAATAAGCTTCCCAAAATTTCTGGTATTACTCCTAGAGATGGGATCAACTTCTTCTTTAACCAAGTCTTCCATCTAGAAAGGGTAACAAACCTCCCAAAACTTCCAGTATCCAACCAGGAACGGGTCTTAGTTTCTTCTTTAACCAAGTCTTCCACATGGAAAGGGTAACAAACAAGCTTCTCAAATAAAGAGACTGCCACTTGCTGAGGATTAAGGTTTTAACTTGGATCACAATAGGCTTCTCAAATAAAGATACATACACCTGTTAAAATAGCGAACCAGTGATCAACCTTGATTTAATTAAGGATTTCACAACGAGCTTCTCTGTCGGGGACATACTGGAGAGATTTCCACTTGATGTAAGGATAAGTATTGATAAGCTGGGGACATTCAAGCTTCTCAAATAAAGAGATTGCCACTTGATTTTGCACAAAATATAAGAATTTCGGGAATAATCAAGCTTCTCAAATAAAGAAACCGCCACTTACTGTTGAGCAAAGTTTCCAATAGAGAGTTGTAACAATGTTGTTGGGAGCATAACTTCTTCATCCTCTATTGGGGATGTAAACCATAAAAAGATTCTCTGCTGAGGAAAACAAGATCCTCAAAGGGTGAAAAACAAAACCTTCCTCATCATCTAGGTATCTAGCTTAGAGAGATCAATCATTGCTGCAAAAGACCAAAGTTTAATCCTGTAACAAACTGGAAAGAAACGGTCAAACAATACTCTAACCAACGAGGAATGAACTCGACTGAGGACTTATTTCATCTAGATAATGAGCTGGAAAGGAAATATAAAACGTAGTTATCCCAGGAGGTACACAATTTGTGGGGAGATAAAGAAAATACTCTTTGCTTGAGGTGACACACTACTAGAGGAAGTGGCTTTTTAGAAACACCAAAAAATGCAAATGAGTGAAAAAATACCTTCGACTATGTATGGTGATGTTTTTATGAATGTTAAAATATGTGCAATGTTATGTTTATGCTGACAAAACAGTACACCAACTCAGATGGATAAACATAGAAGATTAAACAAGCTAAATACCTAACCAAATCACAACTAGATCGAGATCAATGTTGGATAGCTTGTCTTATGGAAAATGATGATATGTTGGATATGACCTATAAATATTCCTTAATCAATAACCTTTTAAAGGTGCAACAAATAAACTGCACAAAATCTATTCTTGAAAAGATCTGTTGGGGAAACACAACATGAATCTTTCAAAAATAATCTTATGAGAATAACATGCACTAGTTCTGCTACGGGGAAGCCCAAATCAACAGTGCAACAACCAAATCAACTGGGGAGGAAGATCAAGACTCTACAAGGAGAAACTAGATAACCCACATCAAAATAAACTAGCCACAAACATTGTCTGATTAGGACATGGCTGGGGGGAATCATGGATTCATCACATGATCAAAATTCTGTGAGGGGAAAGCTTGTATTAAAGACGTTTGCAAGATGAAACCACCAATTTACAAGGATTCAGCAGGGGAGGTTTGGACCATCAAACCAAATATCTGTGCATGGGAAAATTCATTGTTTGATCTGAATTCAGTTGAGGAAACCTGAATCATCAAATAAAAGATATTTGGGGGGAACCACAAGAACCACTCTAAAGAGGCAAGTTGTGTTCTGTACTTTGATATTTGGTCATTTTTGAACAATCATCAACATTCCTTTTAGTTTTGTTCACAAATCAAAGGGAAATGTTTTGTAATTTTCAAAAGTATGATTATTGTTAACCCTTTGTTTCAAAAATTACTATAAAAAATAAATGAAATTTTGCAAAAGAAACCAATATAATAATTGAAAACAATTGGGAAAAAGTTCGAGATTTTATTAATATGATGGTAGTTCGCAAATGGCGTAACTTCATGGATCATTATAAAGTTTGAAAATGGTAAAATGGGAAGGCTACATTGAAATATAATGACTACAATTCTCCCTAACAACTTTGAATTCCTGTAATCAAGCTTTTATTGAGAATTATTGGACTAAGAAATCCTAATAAGGATATTGCTGCTTCAAGTGACCAAGCCTGGCCTGATGCAGTTACTTGCCATAACCCCTAACTTTTTCGAAAATTTCTCTTTTGGGTTTTCAATCTACCAGGATGATTTATTTCTGTTTATGTCTCTAAAAATTTTTTGGACCGCCCTTTCATGTTTTCATCCCACCGAGAAGCTCATTTTTGCCTAAGTCTCCCTTTTAGGTTTTCAACTTAGTGAGTTGTTCTTTTTATTATTTACGCAAAGTATTTCTTGACTACATTGGCATTCGCTGGACAAGGGAACTCCTCACCATCCATAGTTGTAAGAGTCATTGCACCTCCAGAGAAGGATTTCTTAACAACATATGGGCCTTCGTAATTAGGAGCCCACTTGCCACAAGAATCATTATGATGTTGCAATTGTTAATAACATATAGGCCTTTGTAATTAGGAGTCCACTTGCCACAGGAATCATTAAGAGGAGGCAAGATGTTTTTGAGCACAAGGTCACCTTCTCTGAATTCATAAGGACAAACCTTCTTATCAAATGTTTGTTTCATTATCTTCTTATACAACTGACCATGACACAGGGCTGTCATTCTCTTCTCGTCAATCATATTCAAGTGGTCATGTTTATTCTGGCACCATTCAGCCTCTAACAACTTGGCTTCCATCAAGACTCACATTTATGGTATCTCAACCTCCATGGGGAGCACTGCTTCCATGCCATACACTAAAAAGAAAAGGGTCTCCCCTGTTGAAGTGTGGACTGATGTTCGGTACCCATTCAAAGCAAAAGGGAGCATCTCATTCCAATCCTTGTAGGTGACCACCATCTTCTGCAAAATCTTCTTAATATTCTTGTTAATTTCTTCCACAACCCCGTTCATCTTAGGCTTGTAAGGTGAAGAATTGCGATGTTTAATCTTGAAGCTTTCATAAATTTCTTTCATCATCTTATTATTCAAATTTGAACCATTGTAAATAATTATCTTACTTAGGATATCGTACCTATAAATGATTTTATTCTTTATAAACTGGATCACAACCTTCTTGGTCACATTAGCATATGACGTCGCTCCAACCCACTTGGTGAATTAATCAATCACTACTAGAATGAAATGATGTCCGTTCGAAGCTTTAGGCTTAATCATGCCAATCGTATAAACTCCCCATATAGATAAAGCCCATGTAGATGAGATAAAATTGAGTAGAGTCGGAGACACGTGAATCTTTTCCTCATAGATCTGACATTTATGGAACTACTTAATAAATTGACAGCAATCAGATTCCATTTTTAGCCAATAGTAACCTACTCTGAGAACATTTTTAGCCATAGAATGTCCATTGTCATGAGTACCGAATGACCCTTCATGAACTTCTTGCGTTAACATGTCTGCTTCATATCTATCCACACATTTGAGCAAGACCATGTCCTAATTCCTTTTGTACAACACACACTGATAAAGAAATTGTACACCAATCTCCTCAAAGTCTTCTTGTCTCTTCTGGATTCCCCATGTGGGTACACTTGATTTTTAAGGAAACACTTGATATCATAATACCATGGCTTATCATCCACTGCTTCTTCTACTGCAAACACATGAGCAGGTCTATCCAGGCGCATAATATTGATTCGAGGTACCTCGTTGCATAAATTCACCTGGTACCTAGAGGATAAGATCACCAAAGCATCTGCCATTTGATTCTCCTCTTAAGGTATATGATGAAACTTAACTTCATTGAATAAAGGAAACAATCTTCTTGCATAATCCTTGTATGGAATCAAACCTAGGTGAATAATCTCCCATTCACCTTTGATCTGGTTAATAACCAATGTTGAATCTCCATAGACATCAAGGCTTGATTCTAAGATCAATGGCTTCTTCCAGACCAAGGATACATGCTTCATACTCTACCATATTGTTTCTATAATCAAAGCATAACCTTGTAGTGAAAGGAATATGATAACTTTGAGGAGTGCTTATAATTACATTGACTTCGTGGCCGTATGAATTAGAGGCTCCATCAAATATCAAACCCCACCGGGAGCCAGGCTCTGGTCCTTTATCGGGTCCTGGTTAATCATAATATTTGGCTCTAAGGTACATGATGTCATCATCAGGAAAGTCAAATCGGATAGGCTGGTAATCTTCAATCGGTTGATGATCCAAATGGTCTTCCATTATGCTTCCTTTAATTGCTTTCTATGTACGATACTCAATATCATATTCCGATAACAACATCTGCCACTGGGAAATCCTCCCTTTCAACGTGGGCTTCTCAAAGATGTACTTTATAGGATCTATTTTGGATGTCAACCAGGTAGTATTATTCAACATATACTATCGGAGATGACGAGCAGCCCATGCTAAAGAACAACAAGTCTTTTCAAGCAAGGAGTACCAATACTCATAATATGTAAACTTTTTACTCATGTAGTAGATGGCATCTCTTTTCTACCTATCTCATCTTGTTGACCGAGGACACAAACCATTGATCCTTCTAACATTGTTAGGTACATAAGCAACAACCTTTCTTCCACCAGAGGAATCAAAATAGGTGGTTCAAGTAAATACTCTTTGATACTATCAAAAGCTTTCTAACAATCTTCACTCCATACACAACCCTGGTCTTTATGAAGCAGCTTGAAGATTGGCTCACAAGTGGCAATTATATGAGTGATAAACCTGGAAATATAATTCAATCGTCCAAGGAATCCTCTGACTTGATTTTTTGTTTTAGGCGCATGCATATTCTGAGTGGCTCTGACTTTGTCTGGATTCACTTCAATATATTTTTGTTTGACAATGAAACCTAACAACTTCCTGGAACAGACACCAAAAGTGCATTTGTCCGGGTTCAAGCAGAGTCTATACTTTTTCAAACGTTGAAACAACTTTAAAAAGTATTGGACATGATCCTCCTCAGTCTTGGACTTGGCAATCATATCATAAACATAAACCTAGATTTCCTTGTGCATTATATTATGGAATAGGGTAGTCATAGCCCTCTGGTATGTAGCCACAACGTTATTCAAGCTGAATGGCATCACTATATAATAGAATGTTTCCCAGGGGGTGATAAACGTTGTTTTTTTTCATATCCTTGGGCACCATCTTAATTTGATTATAACTAGAGAATCCATCCATAAAGGAGAAAAAATTTAATTTTTTTGTATTATGTATCAACATATCAATATGTGGCAAAGGAAAATCATCTTTTGGACTAACTTTATTTAAATCTCTATATTCAATGCACATTCTTACTTTTCCATCTTTCTTTGGTACTGGCACAATATTGGCCACCCACTGAGGATAAAGATATGTCACAAGGAAACCAAAATCAATATGCTTTTGTACCTCTTCTCTAATCTTGATAGCCATATCAGGATGATTTCTTCTCAATTTATGCTTCACTGGTGGACATTCTGGCTTAAGCGATAAATGATGCTCTACAATATCAGTATCTAATCCAGGCATATCTGGATAAGACCAAGCAAACACGTCAACATACTCTTTCAGTGGCTCTATCAACCTTTTCTTAACCTTTTCACTAAGCAGTGCCCCAATTTTGACATCTTTCTTGTTCTTTTTAGAAACCAAGTTGATCAGCTCAACAGACTCTCTGTATGGTTGAATGGTCTTCTCCTCGTACTTAAGTAGTCAGGAAATTTTTTCAAGGATATCATTGTCTTCCTTTATCTCTTCTTCCGCTTTGAATACAGAGAATTCAAAGTTGTAAGAGGGCGCATGGTCATTGTTTTCAATGGTTTTATTTATTAATCTGCACATGATTATGTTTGGTTTTAGAAAAACAGACATATTGAAAGTAATGCGATAATTGAAATTATTTTTATCATGTATTTTAGTTACCATTTTACAAAAAAATGCAAAAAGTAAAAAACACATTTGGATAACAAAACAACTTTTATTAATGATTTTAAAATTGGAAACTAAGGAGCCCTAACAAAGTCACTTTCACCTTGGGCAGAGTGAAATGATTTATTTGAAAAAGACTAAAAACAAATAACTTTGAAATATGTACAACACTAGGAATATCCATAGAAATCCAATTCTGACTTGTCCCTCCATGTGTGTCACAAAGTAAGGTCATTCTAGATCTAAGTCATCTTTAATGATATCAGAAATACTCGAACTTCCTGGATGAATGAATCCAGCACTGTAGATAACTTCTTGTATAGGCTTAAAGACAACTTCACATTTTTTTTGCTCCTCCAGACATGTAAGGTGAGAACCCTAAACCAACTTGATTCTTATTTTCAGGAAGATCAACAACCTGACCCCATCCTTCAGCTTGGCCATTTTGTACCACATGTTATGAATATCTTAATGAAGCAATGGATGCCCCACTCTTCTTCACATGCTCGTCAGTAACATCTAAAGCTTGGAATTGGGTTCTAACAGCTTCTTCATCAGTGACTATATACCGAAAAGAATAAAGGTTACTAACCAGCATATCCTGCTCACCATATACAATCACTAGCTTATCATTCTTCACAAGTTTCAATCTCTGGTGAAGAGTAGAAGTTAGTTCCCCAACATCATGAGTCCAGGATCTTCCCAATAGACAATTGTAAGCAGGGTGAATATCCAGCACTTGAAAAGTTACTTGGAAAACATGGGGTCCAATCCACATCAAGATATCAACTTCACTAATCATTGTTCTTTTCGAACCATCAAAAGCTTTAACAACAACACCACCAGGCCTCAAATGGGCACCCCGAGAAGCCAACTTGGACAACATCTCTTTTGGCATCACATTGAGTGAGGAACCTGTATCAACTAGAAATTTGGATAAGAAGTCCTCTTAGCATCTCATAGAAATTTGCAAAGCATAATTATGCTTCCTACCTTTAGGTGGTAACTCTTCATCATTGTAACTCAACATATTGCAAGCAGTAATATTTCCAACCACACCATCAAACTGAGCAATGGTCACATCATGATCCACATAAGCTTGTTTCAAAACCCACACCAAATAATTTTTATGAGCTTCGGAGTTCAACAACAGAGATAACACTGATATCTTTGAAGGAGTTTGAAGAAGTTGATCCACCACCTTGTAGTCACTTCTTTTGATCAATCTTAATAACTTTTCAGCATCCTTATTCCTTCTTGGTTTATCAGACTGTCCCATAATAATAGGTTCTTGACTAACCATCACATGATCTTTCATTTGCACATCTTTAATTGAGGATACAACATCATCCTTTTGGAGAGATGTAGGAGAAAACACATGACCACTTCTTGTTAACCTACTGACATCAATTATGTTCACCATAGAAGGTACTAGCTCAATCATCACTTCTTTACCATCTTAAATCATAGTAGCATTATACTTCCATGGAATTGTTTTATTAGACTTATAAGGAATCGGCCCTGGCAAGCAAATCACAAAGGAGTCACAACACTCTCCTTGCTCTGATAGGTAACCTACAAAGGTTCCTAAATATCAAAATTAGGAAGAAAAAAATAACAATCTCATCTTCCTGATGCTTCCTACTGATATGAGAATACCAAGATCTATCAAACTCTGAATATCTTTCTTGACCAAAGCATAACCCTCGGGATTTTGCTTGCAAAACTGACAATCTGAATGATCAACAAATAAACCAACTTGGCATAACCTGACATGTACATCAGCTAATGGAGTCCTTACGAAGCGTACATCAGAAAAAACATACTCACTTGGACATCCTTCTACCATATTAATAGAGGATTCACCATGCTTGGGTAAAGGATTAGCTTGAAAATTTGGACTAACATCCCAGAATGACAAAATACCACTCTTGATAAGCCTTTGAACTTCAGCCTTCAAAGTAAAAAAGGTTTCAAGACCATGACTTGGTGCGCCCTGATGATAGGCACAACAGGCTTATACTTTGTACCACCATGGGAGTGATTCATGAATAGTTGGTGGAGTTCTAGTCTAAATTAACTTCCTCTATATCAAAGTCGGATACAACTATGTATAGGTCATCAAAATGGGATCAAACTGATAAGCACACGAGCTTGCTGATTCTGACCAGCTTATTGATTATGTTGTTGTGGAAACCGTGGTTGATAAGCCTGAGTAGCAGGCACTGAGTTAACTATCGGAGTTACAACGCCAAATTGAGGTTGTTGATAATACTGACAATTATTCCCACCCCTGGATCTTCTCTTCCTTTCCTGAGAAATGGTGTTAGAATCTTCTTCCTTCTTCTTATGAAAACCACTACCATACTTCTTTGCACCACTGGACAAACTTCCATCTTTGGAAAACCAACCTTCACATACACCTTCTTCTAAATTCACCCCCATACCTTCCATCTTGGTATAGTCATTAGGAGCACTGGAAACCATCCGTTCATAGTAAAAGAGATTCAAAGTCTTCAAAAGCATCTCAACACTTGGAAGAATGAGAATAAAACTTGGGTCTTCAGAGTCTTCAGAACTGCGTCTTCATAATCTTCAGCACTTGGTCTTTAGAACCCTTTGTAGAACCTTGGGTCACCAGAACTTCAAGTCTTCAGAATCTTCAGAACTGTGTCTTCAGAATCTTCATCACTTAGTCTTTAGAACCCTTTGTCTTCAGAAATATAAGTATTCACCATTTGGACTTCGACTAGTACTTTTGTCTTCAGGTTTTCAAAACTTGGTTTCTTGGACATATATTAGAGTCACAACTTCAGAGCCTTCTAAAGCTTTTGCTACTGTTCATCAGAACTTGGGTAGCTTAGAAGCGAAACTTATTCTCTTCTAATGTCTTGGCAGTGTCGTTTATCTGAAGCAGAACATGTTTGTTAAATCTTAAAAATAATAAACATTAGACTACCAAAATTGTTCATACAACATACTCATTTGTTATCATCAAAACTCAGATAAAATTGCATAACTCAATCTTGTTCTAACAAGTTATACTTATACTAGCGAATAAAGGCTTCCACAAGATCATTGAAAGAACTTATATGAGCGCTATCAAGCCCCATACACCACTTCAAAGTTGCACCGATTAAACTATCTTGAAAGTAGTGAATCAACAACTTATCATCGTCGGTGTGAGTAGCTATCTTCCTATAGTACATGGTCAAGTTACTTTGAGGACATCAATTACCCTTATACTTTTCAAACTCTAGAACCTTGAACTTGACAAGAACCTTAACATTAAACACCAAGCACATATCATAAGCATTCTTTCCAAACAAATCCTTATCCTTTATAGCATTCAATTCCTTATGCAAATCTTGAAATTGATCTTGAAATTCATTCATCCTCTCATACACATCCACATACTTAGTGGAAGTAGCGTGGAAAACATGGTTCTCTTCTTGTGGCACAACATGTACAATCGGAGGAGCAATCACCATTACAGGCAGTACAGGAGGAGCCTGACTCACAGGATAATCCTTAGTAGCAGAAGGATCCTATCCGTGCCAGTCTTCAAAACATCCACCTCTTTGTAGAGATCTATTTGTTCTTGCTCCAAAGTATCCATCTTCTTTCTTGAATTGACTCGATTATTATACTGGTGAATTAGCTTGACTTCTGCGAAGACGAAGGAAAAGGAATAAGTCTCTGAAAAACTTGCGGAAAGTAAGACCAATGATGTATGATGCATAAAATGCAATGATTGTTTAAAGTTTTCTTTTAAGTTTTCAAGGAACTATGAAATTATGAACAAATTGCAAACATCATAAGTAGATTACTCAAGAAAAAGGGAACTGAATTTTCATTTCCTTAAGAATCTGGAAGAATTACACTCGATTACAAAGTTTCAAATCAATCCTAAACAAAAGACAACAACTAAATCCTAGGATTTGAGGTGACTCCAACTGAAGAAGAACCAACTCCATGATGCAGCTTCCTCTTGAGATTCTTGATCTAAACTTCAAAAGCAGTCTTCACGTCAGCTTTCTCCTTTAAAATCTTGTCAACAATTCCCTTCCAAGCACCAGAAGTAGGCGAAATATCAGAAAACTCTTTGTTGCTTTGAGACGGTAAGTTGCTAGAGGAAATAAATCCTATTGCACCCTCTTCCTATTCTTTTAATTCTTATCAAGTAGAACATCCTTCTGGTGAAGTAGGTTATCTTTCTCTTTCAAATGTTTACATAAATCTAGATTTTCTGCATTAAAAACATAGAACTTGTTCTCCCAAGTATCTCTTTCTTGCGTCATCTGAGATACAAAAACTTGAAGTCCTTCAATATCTTCAACTAGAATAGGAGGAGGTCTTATGACTTCAAGCACCATATACTTCTCAAGAGAATATGACATCTTGATCTCAACAGCTCTTGCTTGCACCAACTATGTGTAAGGCTCCAAAGCTACACAATGTTTCTTCCATAACTCTCTTTTTTCCTTTCCTATGAATCTTATGCCAAGCATGGACTATCCTCTCCTTCAAACATTTTCTATCAACCCCTTCATCAAAGAACAAAACATCCAAAAGGATTTTTCTTAGCTTATCCTTCATAGTGTACCCAAGTTGACATCGAGTTAGAATCAGATTATAGTTGATACTTCTTTTTATACCAAGAAGAGGCACATTAGGAAATTCACCACAATTGTAAATAATCTCCACGTTGTCATAAACCTAATAATACTAAGTTACATCTTTATTGGTAAGGGACATGATCCTCTGAGACCACCTCAGACAACTCTTGTTATCTTTGAATGAACTAGACTGCGAAAAGTGCGAAATAAACCACTTGTACAGTAAAGGTGCACAAGACATAATGGTTCCTCCATTATTTGATGTCATGTAATGGATAGAATGATAAGTATCTCTGAGTAAAGTAGGAACAAGATTCCTAATCAGAAAGATTTGGATAGCATTAACATCCACAAAATTTTCAATGTTAGGAAACAAGACCAGGCCATAGATAAGCAAAGCGAGAATAGCTTCAAAAGAAACCATACTCCCTACACTAGAAAGGGTTGCAGCCTCTCCCCTCAAGAAATTAGAAGATAAACCAAGAATACCTCCCTTAGTCACAAGATTAGCCTGAATCTATTCTTTCCTGAAATGAATAGTTCCACTAATAACATGAGCCTCAGGAATCTCCTATAAACCAATGAATGGAATATGATATGATACGGGCAACCCTATAAGATAAGCATACTCCTCCAAAGTAGGTGCAAGCTGATAATCTAAGAAAGTGAAACACCTATATAAGGGATCATATAACTGGACTGAGGTATTTAGAACTCTATATTCAACATCTGTGTTCAACACTGTCAGAAGATTTCCATAACGGTCTTTGAAATCCAAATGAATATCCCCCAAAGATCCCAGTTTTCTCAACTCTTTCAATTCAGGACTCTTGAAACTAAAATTATGAGTGTTTCTCCTTTTAGAATCCATAACCGCAACACTTAGGATGTTTGTAAAGAAAACTCCTACGTTCCTTGTAAAGTAAGAGAAAAAGATGTTTATGAATGCATGAATGCATGAAAGCATGATTATGCCACAATCACAAACATGGTAGGTTCAAAGGTTCAACATCACAAGCATGGAGCCAAGGTAACGACCAACCCATAAGGTATATTCTATTGGTTTAATCAAATAAACAAGTAACCAGGTTCTAACAAGGTTCCCAGAGTCGTAGATCCATCTTTAAGATATTATTAGTTTAAATAACTTACTCGCCAACCAATAATATTCTTAAGATAAACTCGTCTAAATGTAGTATCATGTATCAACCAAACCAAATCTACACCGGGATGGTCACCACACTACATCCTAAGAGGCCAAGAGGGGAAAATGAGTTCTAAAGGTCCTCAGCTTTGCAGACTCCCAGATTGAAAGCAACAACGCCATTACAATTTTACTTGTAAGACATCATTACATTCAAAGAGGCCTCAACTGAGTGGGGGATCTCAAGTCAACCTATTAAGGCTTAACACCAGATAGGTTAAGCATGACTATACCACCCTTCAAATTATAAGTGCATTCAAGTCCGGTTATAGGACTTATCTCGCCACACAAAGATCACCAAGCACCCAAAATAAAAAACAATAAACAAAATCAAAACATAAACAAAAACAAGCTAGACTTAACCTACTTGAGGATTACTCTCCTGCAGAGTCGCTAGTCTATCATAGCGGAAAAATTAATATTAAGCTATTGATTAACTTAACTCAGAAAAAGCAAGAGTCTCCACCAAACTTTATTGTTTCCAAAGGGAAAAGGTTGAAAAAAACCCCATAAAAAGTTTTGAAAACCAAAACAAAAAGAGATTTGGGTATGAGGGTTGGTTATGCAAGGGGAATGTATTAGCATCCCTCACATCTATGGTAATCCATAAGAACCACTTGTTCTTGTTTATGAAATGAGCTTTTGTTTGTTAATTTATTTATAGATGACAAAGACATTTTGTCGTATTCGAGTGGAAAACTCAACTTACTACCCATAAAATATGAGGAAATAAGCATTTTCATCATCTTCTTATGGAGAATTTTACTTGGATTTACCCAATAAGCGTGTGTTGTACCCCAAAATTTGCCCTCCCATATTCTTCAGGGTTTGTCAAGAATACTCTTCTCATGGTTCAAAATTACTCAGTAGGTTGCACAGTCAAACCACCTCCTAAGCCAGCTGAAATTAGGGTTTTGATTCTTTCAAGGAATCTGGGGTTTTCAATGGTTCAATTAAGTCTCATAGGCCTATATACATTGTCAAGCATCTACATGCCAAGTTTCAAGACTCACAATGCCAGTTTGCACAATCAAAAGCCCCATTTGATTCACAGTCAACTGCAGGGGCAAAATGGTCATTTTGCAGTCAAAAGTCAGAATTTTTGGTCAACATCTTATTTTGAGGACACAATCATCATTTCATCAAGTCTTGATCATGATTCCACAAGCATGGCTCAAAAATCATCAAGGTGCAAAAAGTTACTATTTTTGGACAGTAGAAAAGTCAACTGTATCTTGACCAGGGCATAACTTTTTCATGGTTCATCAGAAAAATCCAATCCAATGCTCATTTTGAAGGGTATGACATTTCCTACAACTCATCTTAACATTCCAAGTCCAAGAGATGCTCTCACAAAAAGTTATCAATTTCTACATTATAGGTCAAATTCAAAAGTCAACAAAAATGCACTTTAAGTCAAAGACCATAACTTGAGATTGCTAAATCCAAATGACATGGGACCAAAGGCATTGGTTAGAGGACTTCAAGACCTTTCCAAAATGTCCAAGAACATGTTCATATGATCAAAATTGAGCAAGATAAGCATTGGAGAAGTTGGGAAATTTTTATGAATTTGCAAAAGTCAACTTTGCTCAAAACACCTTGTTTTTGCTAATGGGCCTCAAATTTATTCTTGAAACTTTATCCATGGCCTATGCACGACCCATTAAGCTTATTTGAATTATTTTCTTATTTTTTATTAATTAATTGGATTTTTAATCAATTTTAATTCATTTAATTAGTTTAAATTGTAGGAAATACAAAGATTTGATTTTTCAATCTTTTTGTGAAGCCAAAGTGGTCAATATATGCTGGAAATTTCGTGTGCAAATCAAAGGGACAAGAATCTCCAAATTTAGCAAGTTTTTCCAATCAAAAAGATTCAAAAATATTTGATTTTCAATCAAATATACAATCATCAATTCCATGGATTTCTTGGCAAAGATTTGACCTAGTTTCATTCTCCTATAAGTACACAAGCCAACCCTAATGCCACAGACGTGAATTTGCCGCAGAAAAGCCATAACCACTTTCAAGAAAATTCAAAGAAAAGTCAAAACTGTTTTCTATATTCCAGGCCAGTTCAAGGACTTTTGTGGATTCAAACACGTTGCTGGGAGTGTGAGGAACGTTTTGCAATCAAAACCACACGCTAAAGCTCAAGAAATCCTCAAGAACAGTCTCACGTTTTGCATATTTTTTTCATAATCGAAACTCGTGATTCGTGCATCATTAACATGATTTCTTGTTTGTTTTGTGTTGCTAGAACTCACAGGAAACTAATGGCATAGTTTAATTGCATTGAAACACCCAGAATCCAAAAATGCCATTGATGAATTTTAGGGTTCATAAACGTTCAAATTAGGGCTTTGCTGTACAGGAAAAATCAAGCCTTGAGAGACCTATGGTTGAAATCGTTGAGACAAGACGAATTCAAAGCCACCCTCGTGAAATATTTATGTGTACCAGGGTTCTATTCGCTATTATTCCTCATGTTAAATTGTGGGGGTTAAAAACCCCCGCTATCTATTTATTTTTTACAGGCATCAGCGAAGAAGACGAGGACGTGGTGATACATCAGTGGTCCGTTTAAAATAGCGCGCACGTTTTTGTAATTTCCAGCATATTAATTGTTTGCATATATTATAATTGATTATCATTATATTAACAAAAGCAGGCAAATGGCCTAGTGGATGGTGCGCTGGCTGAGGATCATTGGGACCTGGGTTCGATTCCCAGGTCCACCCAAAACGTTTCTATTATTTTTCTTGACATGATTGTGTGCAGGCTTCCCAAGGCGTTCCACCATACGTCTCAAACATCCAGGCGCCAAGTGGCCACAAGCTTGGATCCAATGGTCAGGAGATGGTGATCATAGTATTCCCAGTCAACACATGCTCTGGGGAATCAGCAAGGTCAACGTGGCTGAAGAGCTTATTGGGCCTCAAATTGCAATCAACACCTCCTTGTTGGGCCCAGTACCCTCTGGTATCTTTATTATTTTTCTTTTCTATTTTAATTTCTATTTAATTATTTTATTAATAATTATTATTAATTATTATTATTTAATTAACTCACAAATTAATTTTTTATAATAAATTCTGAAAACTAATATTTTTATTATTATTATTATTAATTTCATCTTTAATATATTATTTTTGTAAATAAATATAATTAATTAATTTAGTCTTTTTTAATTAGGTTAACTTTAATTATTTTCATAACAAATAAAATCCATGTAGAATTAGGTTTTTGACAACTTTTAACCATGTTTTCCTTTTTTATTTTATTTTCATTAAAACATAAAAAACTTAAAAAATATTTCTTTTCTTTTAATTAATTAATTAGCTCTAGGATTAATTTAATTTAATGCAAAAAAGGACCAAAATTCATTCTTTCTCAAAAAGGGTCAAAACCCTAAAGACTTTCCCGATTTAATTTCCTTTCGTGCATATTATTTTTTGATCATATTTATGTATCTGTTCCGAGGATGTAATAGCATAATTAGGACTCTTTATCGCTTTCCTTTATTTTCTCGCAATTTATCTTTTCAATGGTTGTGTTTTTGGCGATGTAAATACCCGACGCCTTGTAATAGCGTAGATTTACTTTCCGCAATTTACTTTCCGCAAACTAATAACTGTTAACTATGCATGACAAGACTTGCTTGAAAATTAAAATCAACTCGTAGCTCACAATAACATGTGCAAAGATAATCTTAATTGAATCCTGACACACATGCACATGCCACTCCTAAGGTACGCCTCACTTGGTTGCCTCGACGTGGTCATTGAGTATAGGGTGTTTTAGAGGTCGCCATCCTGTCTAAAGATCCAAGTTGCCTCGAAACGGTTGTGTTGTACCCCAAAATTTGCCCTCCCATATTCTTCAAGATTTGGCAAAATCAAGCTTCAAAATCCCTCAAGGGTTGCACAGTCCAATTGCCTCCTAACACAGTCAAAATTAGGGTTTTGGTTCTTGCAAAGAAATTGAGGTTTTCAAGGGTCCAATCAAGTCCCATATGCCTATATACATTATCAAGCATCCATATGTCAAGTTTCAAGACTCACAGCATCAAATTGCACAGTCAAAAACCCTAATTGCTCCACAGTCAACTGTAGGGGTAAAATGGTCATTTGGCAGTCAAAAGTCAAAATTTTTGGTCAACATCTTATTTTGAAGCCACAATCATCAGTTGATCAATTCTTGATCATGATTTCTCAAGCATGGCTCAAAAAGTCTAAAGATGCAAAAGTTTCTATTTTTGGACAGTTGAAAAAGTCAACTGCAAATTGACCAAGGCATAACTTTTTCATGGTTTATCAGAAAAATCCCATCCAAAGCTCATTTTGAAGGGGATGACATTTCCTACAACTCATATTCACATTCCAAGTCCAAGAAATGCTCTCACAAAAAGTTATCAATTTAAACATTATAGGTCATTTTCAAAAGTCAACAAAAAGGCACTTTAAGTCAAAGAACATAACTTGAGATTGGAAAATCAAAATGACATGGGACGAAAGGAATTGGTTAGAGGACTTCAATACCTTTCCAAAATGTCCAAGAACATGTTCATAGCTTCAAAATTGAGCAAGATATGCATTGGAGAAGTTGGGAAATGTTTGGGAACTTTCAAAAGTCAACTTTGCCTAAAACACTTCATTTTTGCTAATGGGCCTCAAATTCTTTCTTGAATCATTACCCAAGGCCTATGCACGACCCATTGAACTTAATTTGATTTATTTTCTAATTTTTAATTAATTAATTGAATTTATATTTATATTAATTCATTTAATTGGTTTTAATTATAGGAAAATTCAAAGATATGCTTTTTTAGATCTTTTTGTGCAGCAAATATGACTAGGGCAAGCTGGAAACTCGTTTCTCAATCAACAAGGCAAAATATCCATGATTGGCAAAGTTTCATGAAGGAAAAGATTGAAAAAAGATATGATTATCAATCAAATATTCAAGTCATAATGCCATGGACTTTTGGGCTTAATTCTAACCTAATTCCATTCACATATATGTGCTGAAGAAAACCCTACTCAAGGACACGAAAAAGCTGCCACAGAACTCCATAACAAAGTTGCAAAAAAATTGAGAAAAAGTGGAAAACTGATTTCCTATTTGCAGCATAAGTCAAAGCTTCTCTTTGATTCAAACGTATTGCCTGAGTCTCCAGGAAGCATTTGCCATCAAAAACCAATCCTAACACGCGAAGAATCAAAGAACACGAGTCATTCGGTTTGTCTTGTTTTTCAAAATTGCATAACACGATTCATGCGTTTTTAATCTATTTTCTTGTTTGATTTATGCTAATAGGGACCTTTTGAAGCTGTTGGTATAATCCAATTGAGTTATAACTGCCTGAATCAAAATCCACCATGAACGAAATCTAGGGTTTCTGAAGCTTGCAATTAGGGCTTTAGGCATAAGGGAAAATTGGACCTTGAGACAAGCATGGTTGAATTCGTCAAGGCCAGACGAATTCAACCAGACCCTCGTGCCCTTTTTATATCATCCATGCTGCTAATCGCTATTTTCTGCACTTTTGGTTTGTGGGGGTTTAAAACCCCCGCTATCTTGTTCATGTTTGCAGGAAAAACAAAGAAGAAGGGTGAGCTATCCAAACGCTACTGGAGCATTCAAACCTTGGCGCGCTTTTTTGATGTCCCAGCATAATTGGAACTTTTCATATATTATATTTCTTTGCTATTATGTTTACAAATGCGCTTGATAGCTCAACTGGCAAAGGACGTGGCTGGCAGGTATTGGCACCTGGGTTCGATTCCCAGGTCCCCCCCATATATTCTTCATATTTTTCTTAATGCTTTCAGGTGCAGCGCTTCTCAAACGTTCCACCATGGGCCTCACGCGTCAGCTTACCATGTGGCCTTGATGAACAATCTGAAGGCCAGGAGATGGAGTCCATGATGCACTCCAGTCAACCAGCATGCACACAACCATAAAGTCAACGAGGCTTGCTTTGTCTAATGGGCCTGAATTGCTTCAAAAACCTCCACTTTGGGCCAGACACCCCCTTGGTTTGCATAATTAATTTTGTTTTCTTTTCTTTTAATTTCTTTCAATTGTTTTTTTTAATAATTATTATTAATTCACCATAAAATAGTTTTTCCTAATAAAAAATCAGAAACTCAAAAATGTCTTATTTTTAATTATTTATTAAATTTACTATTAACCTATTTTTGTAAATAAATAACTAACAATTAACTTAGTTTAATTTAGGTTTTAAATTTTAATCCTTTTTCTTAATAAATAAAATTGTATAGAATTAGATTTTGATATTTTTTAATCATATTTTATTAATCATTATTATTATCATTTATTAATTATTACTATTTTTGTAAATAAATATGTAAATTAAATAATTTAGTTAATTAGCCTAATTTTGACCTTTTTCATCAATAAGTAAAATAAACTTAGATATAGGGTTTCCTTTTAATTTTAATTTCTTTATTTTCACAAATACAAAAAAAACATAAAAAACACTTTCTTTTTCTTTAATTAAATAATTAATTAGGTTTTAATTTAATTTAATTTCAAGCAAAGGGTCCAAAACCCTCGGACGTCCCGTTTAATTTATTCGCGCACTATTTTCTTATTTGATTATTATGTAACTGTTCAGAGATGTAATAGTAATTAGGTTTATTATTTTTACTTTCCGCATCTTTATCAAAAACGGGTCTTTATATTTTGGCGATGTATAGACCCGCGCCTTGTAATAGCGTAGCTTTTATCTTTCCGTATTTTAATTTTCCGCACTCCTAACTGCTAATTGCATGAAAGAATGTATGATAACTAAAAAACAACGCGTAGCTCACAATGCCATGATTAAAGATAAATGTTAACATGAAAACGACACACAATGCACACACCACTTCTAGGGTACGCCTCACTCGTTGCCTTTGAAACGTGGTCGTCAAGTATAGGACGTTTTAGCGGTCGCTCTTATGTCCAAGATCCAGTTGCCTCGAAACAGTTGCCTCGAAACGGTTGCCTCAGATTAAAAAGGATCTAGGACATTAGGGTTACTTCTAAGGTGTCCTAACTATTGCTTCGGTGACCACACTGTCCCTAAAATCGAATTGACCCGAACACCTCCAACGGTGGTGCTACCTACCTCTCAATGGTGGGATGGCACTACCTTAAGGACTCTTACACAGCCTAATTTCTTAGGGTAGGTAGATGACTCATGGGTACTTGCTCTCTTCAAAAACAAATCAAAAACAACTTTTCACACTGACACTTTCAAAAGCTTTCAAAACAAATTTTTCAAACACTCTTGAGGACAGATACAAGAGTCACTCAGAAATCTTTCAATGAAACCTTTTTCAAACCCACTCACATTTGAAAAGAAAACGCTTTGAAAACATAAGAGCAAGTACCTAAGAGCCCATGGATAACCATGGATAGAAAGGGTGCTAACACCTTCCCTTTCTATAAATCTACCCCCCGAACCGAGAAACGTTCTCATAAGGAATTTTGCTGTGCTTTTGTCCTTTCCATGTTGGAGAAAATAAAAGACGGTGGCGAATCTTGCTTCCGCGACATTTCGTGAAACCAGCTTTAAACAGTCATTTCTCATTTCCACCGATCACAGAACTGGCGACTCTGTTGGGGATATTTTAAAGTGTGGTGTACCTTAGGATAGATCATACTTATGTTTTCAATTGCCTGTTTTGATTGCTTTAAATATTGTGGGCCTGTTTTGGGAGTTCTATAGATCCTAACCCGGATCTGGGGGATACCTCTTAGAAAGTAGCAACAAGACTGTGAGGGAACTGTGCGGGGTATACCGACACGGTTGAAGTAGTCTGCTACATTGATGTGGCACTTTGGTGAGTACCGGTAACCCTTGAGTCAAGTCAAGGAGAGTACGGGGCCGCCGCGTGGTGTCGTGAAGCATCAACTGACCTTAGGAACCTTACTTGACCATCCTGGCCTCTTTAGGGTAGTGAGATAACTGACTTTGGTGCAGTCCGAAGTTGGTTGATACTCGATACTACACTCATTGAGGGTTGTTTTCTTGGAATATTTTGATCGCCAGTTCAGTGGCTAAATCGAAACAATGAACACAGAAAACAATCCAATGATATTGAGATCCTTAGAACCCGGTTACTTTTGATAGGACAGGTTTGAGCCCACCAACTTCAAGAGGGTAATACCTAGACCCCATGCTGGCCTGAACTCTAAGGGCTGTCTTGTGTGACTTGTGTGCCTTACCATGTTTGCTTTTTGTGGATACTTGTGGTGTGTTTTTATCATAATATCATAACATCATACAACATCATATGCATCCACTAACCACTTCAGGGGTTCAAATCTTCATCTTTGTTCTTGTTTTATAGGACATGGAAACTATCCACAGAAAGACAATTCAGATCAACCTCGTAAGGGTCCCTCCTCAGCTTAAGGAACTTACATCCAGGATTTCCGAGAGCTCTTCTTTCAGTGAGAAACATGGAAGACTCATCAGTTTAGTCAACACCAACATTGAGGAAGATATGATAAAGGTCCTCTTCCAGTTCTTTGACCCTCTGCACCACTGTTTTACTTTCCTGGATTATCAACTGGTGCCTACATTGGAAGAGTTATCCCAGCTTCTGAAGATCCCTATCCTTAGTCAACTACCCTACAATGGTACGGAAAGGGAACCCAAACTTGAAGAGGTTGCTAAAGCATTACGCCTACAACCATCTGACATCAAGGGACATTGGGAAGTTAGAAGTGGCATCAAAGGATTCTTGGAAAAGTTCATGTTTGAGAAGGCCCAAGAATGTTGGAATTCCCTTGACCTACAAGCTTTTGAAGAAGTTGTGGCACTCCTTGTCTATGGGTTGGTCTTGTTCCCAAATCCAGATCAGCTTATAGATATCAATGCTATCAAGATCTTCATGTCCAGGAATCCTATACCTATGCTGCTTGGGGACATCCTTCACTCATGTTACACTCGGACCATGAGAAAAAGAGGTGTTCTCATGTGCTGCACTCCTCTCCTGGCAAGGTGGTTTATTTCGCACCTTCCACAATCAGTTTTGAAGAACGAGCGGGGTTTGAGATGGTCACAGCGATTAATGACTCTTACGCATGCTGATATACATTGGTGTTCTCGGTCCAGAGAAGATGTCACTATCATTGATCGTTGTGGGGAGTTTCCTAATGTTCCTTTACTTAGAATCATATGAGGTATTACTTACAACCCGTGTCTGGCTTTGAGACAGTTTGGTTATGCTCGGAGGGATGACCCTCACGACATGTTAATTCCTGACATAATTTTTGACTTCGACAATGATGCACAAGGACTTCGCCAGAGATTTATCAGGGCTTGGAGGATGCCCAACAAGGTAGACAGCAAGACACTGGGGCACAAGAACTCCATCCTGTTGGAGCCTTATCTCAAGTGGGTACGAGCCCGCTCCCAGAAGCTGGTGATGCCATATCCTCATGTCCTCCCTGTGATCAAAGAACCAGTGTTGGAAGGAGAGGTCCCGTACACCATTCAACATCCTGACATGCCTACATCCTGGGAAGAAATGCAGAAGAGCTGGATCCAGCTTAAGGAAGAACAGAATTCTCTTGAATCCAGTCTACACGCCAGTGAGAAGAAGGTCTTGGAGCTCACCCGCCTACTGCACGAGGAAAAGACTCTCAACACTTACATAGCTCCAAAGAGGATGCACAGTGTCTTTTGGGATTAATTTACTTTGTAATTTTTGCCCGTGAGGCTTTGATGTACTGAACAATTATTTCTTAATGATAACGTGTGTTCCTTTTTGTCTACAACAAACTTGAACTTTCGAACCCTTGAATGCATTGCATAAACAGCATATCATGCATCATGTGCATAACAGGTACTCTTTTTTACAGGTGGTTTAATCTTCTTCGCTGTTTATTTCAGCTCGTCTCATCATGAATCTTGAATCATCTACTGAGCAATCCATCAAGGCCCTCCAGGCCCAAAACGCCCAGTTCCAAGAGTTGATCATGAGTTTAGCCCAAGGTCAAGAGGAATTGAAGGCTCTGCTGGTCAAGAAGAAGAAGAAGAAGAGAACTGTACTATTCAACACTGGCCGGAGGTTTGGCAACACACTGCAAAATGAGGCTGACCAAGCTGGTTCTTCTGTAGGGAAAGGCAGTCCCCAAGGGGGAAGGGTTCCTAGTCCTGTGGTCTCTGACAACGAGACTGATTTCAATGAAGAGCAATACCCTCCCGCTGAAGACAAGTACAAGCAGTTAGAGGATCGCCTGAATGCCATGGAAATTCAACAAGTGTCTGGGTTGGATTTTGGAGACCTAGGTCTATCTTCTGGTGTGGTAATCCCACATAAGTTCAAGGCACCATCTTTTGCAAAGTATGACGGGGCGTCCTTCCCTAAGCTACATCTCAGATCTTATGTGCGGAAGATCCAGCCGTATACTGTGGACAAGAACTTATGGATCCATTTCTTCTAGGAGATTCTTTCAGGGACTCATCTCGAATGGTTCTATCAGCTGGATGGAACCAAGATTCGTAACTGGGAGGACTTGGCTACTGCTTTTTATAAGCAGTATCAGTACAATGTTGACCTCGCTCCTACACGTACCCAACACCAGGGTATGTCTCTAGGATCGGGAGAAGGTTTTAAAGAGTATGCCCAGAAGTGGAGGGACCTGGCTGGCAGGGTGCAGCCGCCGTTAACCGACCGTGAACTCGTGGACATGTTTTTGGGGACCCTATCCGGGTCGTTCTTCAACCACCTGATCGGTAATTCTTCTGCAGGTTTCACAGACCTCATTCTGACGGGAGAGAGGATAGAAGCTGGTATGAAATCAGGGAAGATACAGAAAGGTGCGTCCTCAAGTTCTGAAAAGAAGCCTTTCAAGAAGGAAGCCAGTGCTGTGTATGGCCCCAGGAGGCAAAACAAACCGGAACTCCGCCAAGCTGTCAACGTGGTGGTAATTGCAAAGCCTGCTACCGCTCCTCGGTAACCTAACCAACCAAGGGGTGAGAGACCCAGAAGAGAATGCACTCGGCTTAGTATGACCTTGTCGCAGATCTTGCCACAATTGCTATCGACCAACTTGGTAACCATCAGAGAAGCTCCGAAGGTGGTAAACACAACCTCTCCGAAGTACAATCCCAACGGCCGCTGTGCTTATCACTCTGATAGCCCGGGGCATTCTACTGATGATTGCTGGGCCCTGAGGAATAAGGTCCAGGACCTTATCGATGCCAAGGAAATACAGTTTGAGGCGCCCGAAAGGCCCAACGTTGTGACTGCTCCTATGCCCCAGCATGGAGTAAATGCTATTGAGGAAGATCTGTATGTAGCTTCTGTGGATGATGTTTCTACCCCTTTATTGACCGTCAAAAGGAACCTGTTGCTGGCCGGTTTATTTTCGAGTTGTAACAAGGGTTGCCTTTTATGTGCTATTTCACCTACTGGTTGTCCGTTGCTGAAGTCAGGCGTCCAAAACCTGATGGATAGCAAAGAGATCTTGTTCAAGAAGACCGCTGTTCCTATTGTTCCTACTGAAGAAGTATCCTTTGTCACCATTTTCAACAATCCTACCAAGGCTCCCCCGAGGAAGCCAGTCAAAATTATGTCTGCTGCACCTATTATCATTACTGTTCCGGGGCCCCTCCCCTATAAATCTGACAAGGCTGTCCCATGGCACTATGGGGCAGATGTGTATGTGCTTGGAGTGAAGCAGGAGTTCAACACTAGCACCGGCATCGGCAACATCACCGGTCCCGCTAAAGTTACTCGCAGTGGCAGGCTCTTCTCCCCTGACATTGCGCCACCAGTCATCCGAAGACCTCTTATCATCACGCCTACAAGTGTGCCTGTTTTCCCTCCCGATCAAGTTCTTACCCCTGTTGCCGAGTCATCTGACACTCGGGGCAAAGGGATTGCTGATATGCCTGCCCAGATGGAGGCACCGAAGACTGTTAATGTTGAAGCCTCCCAGCAAGAGATGGAGGAAATTCTCAAGATCATCAAGAAGAGTGATTTCAACGTCGTTGAGCAGCTGGGGCACACCCCCTCTAAAATCTCTATGATATCACTGTTGTTGTGCTCAGAGGCCCATTCCAAGGCCTTGATTTCATTTCTGAAGACGGCCCATGTGCCACAAGAGACGCCGGCTGATCAATTTACTGATTATGTGACCAACTTGACCACTGACAATGGGTTAGGTTTCTCTGATGCTGATCTGACCGCTAAGGGAAAGAACCACAATGATGCCCTGCATGTCTCCGTTGAATGCAGGGGCACTACTCTTGCACACGTGTTGGTAGACACCGGTTCTTCACTGAATGTATTGCCCAAGAAGGCCTTAGACAGGTTGGATTGTAAGGGATTGGAGTTGAAGCCTAGTAACATTATTGTCCGAGCCTTTGACGGGTCGAAGAGGATGGTACACGGTGAAGTATATATTCCGATCCGGGTTGGTTCTCAAGTCTTTGACTCAATGTTCTATGTGATGGACATTCGTCCATCCTATTCTTGTTTGCTGGGTCGCCCTTGGATCCACAAGGCTGGAGCTGTAACCTCCACTCTACACCAAAAGCTCAAATACCCTGTCAGAGGGAAGATTGTTACAGTGCAGGGGGAGGAAGAATACATGGTTAGTCATCTGAACTCGTTCCGGTATATAGAGATGGACGGGGAGTTCATTGAGACCCCCTTTCAACATTTTGAAGAGGTACCTCCAGCATTGGCGTCAGCTGAGACAGTGATTGAAGAAGACTCTCCTTTGAAGATGGCTTCCTTGAAGGATGCCCGGGCTGTGATTGAAAAAGGTGAATGTGCAAACTGGGGCAGGCTCCCTGATTTTACTCCAAAGACTGACAAGTTTGGGCTGGGTTTCACTGCAGAGGCTCAGAGGGCTGTACGTAAAGCAAGGATTGGAAGACCTCCCGTGTTCATCACCAACCCGGGAGTGAATGCTATTGAAGGCGATGCGGAGGAATCTGAGTTTGATAGCTGGATCTACCCGACGACCGATGGTGGACTGAACAATTGGACTGCAAAAGACTACATACCTGTTACTTTTGTTACTCAGTAACGAACTCCTTTGTTTTTTTAAAAAAAAATTTTTGTAATGAACAATGATGTGAAACTTTATGGCCCGGTGTCTCACCCGGGGCACCGTTGGCTTCATTTGTGAGGGCTTATTACTTGTCATTTCCATATATCATGAATAAAGACATTGGACGTTCTTCACATTTCAAATCTTGTGCTCCCTTTCTTTCTTTCTTTATATATTGCAAAACAACTATATTTACACACACTCACCTATACAGGTTTCAATCCACTCTGGATCTCACTGGTAACGACTCTGCTACTGCCAATTATGACTTCGAAAATCTGATCAACTTAGCCGAAAACGAAGGTGAAGATGATTGCGAAGTGCCTGGTGAGCTTGCAAGACTGTTACTCCAGGAAGAGAGGGCCATTCAGCCACATGAAGAGCCAGTGGAAACGGTAAATCTGGGTACTGAGACAGATAGAAAGGAAGTTAAGATTGGTGCCAATCTAGAGCTCAGCGTAAAATAACGGTTGATTCAGATGTTGCATGATTATGTAGAGATCTTCGCCTGGTCTTACGAAGACATGCCTGGGCTGGATACCGATATTGTGGTCCATCACTTGCCTACCAAGGAAGAATGCCCTCCGGTAAAGCAGAAGGTCCGCCGTATGCGTCCAGAGATGTCCGAGAAGATCAAAGCTGAGGTTATGAAGCAATTTGATGCCGGGTTTCTAGCAGTGACTTCTTACCCTCAGTGGGTTGCCAACGTGGTTCCGGTGCTGAAGAAAGATGGTAAGGACCGAATGTGTGTTGACTACAGGGATCTGAATAGGGCGAGCCCCAAGGATGATTTCCCCCTGCCTCACATCGACGTTCTGGTTGACAATAATGCTCAGCATAAGGTGTTCTCCTTCATGGATGGTTTTTCAGGTTATAATCAGATCAAGATGGCTCCTGAAGATATGGAAAAGACTACCTTTGTTACTCAGTGGGGCACCTTCTGTTACAAGGTCATGCCTTTTGGACTGAAAAACGCTGGGGCAACCTACCAACGTGCCATGGTTGCTTTATTTCATGACATGATCCATCATGAGATTGAAGTGTACGTCGATGATATGATTGCAAGGTCCCAAACTGAGGAGGAACACCTTGACCATCTACAGAAGCTGTTTGACCGTCTGAAGTTGTACAAGCTAAGGTTGAACCCAAACAAGTGCACATTTGGGGTAAGATCTGGAAAGTTGCTAGGCTTCGTCGTGAGCGACAAAGGTATTCAAGTAGACCCTGCCAAGGTTAAAGCCATACAAGAGATGCCAGTTCCCAAGACAGAGAAAGAAGTCAGAGGCTTTCTAGGACGTCTGAATTACATTGCCCGATTCATCTCGCATCTAACTGCTACCTGTGAACCAATCTTCAAGCTGCTGAAGAAAGATCAAGTAGTACGTTGGAATGATGAATGTCAGGCCGCTTTCGACAGAATCAAAGAGTATCTCCAAGAACCACCCATTCTTATGCCACCGGTTGAAGGGAGACCTCTAATACTATACTTGACAGCTCAATGGGGTATGTGCTGGGGCAGCATGACGAGTCTGGCCGAAAAGAGCACGCCATTTATTACCTTAGCAAAAAGTTTACCGACTGTGAGACCCGATACTCACTGCTCGAGAAAACTTGCTGCGCTTTGATATGGGCTGCTCGCTGGCTGAGACAGTATATGCTGACTCACACTACTCTGTTAATATCAAAGATGGATCCAATAAAGTACATATTCGAAAAGCCTGCTCTGTCTGGAAGAATAGCAAGATGGCAGATGATCTTGACAGAGTACGACATCCAGTACATGACTCAGAAAGCAATCAAGGGAAGTGTATTGGCAGACCATTTGGCACATCAGGCAGTGGACGACTACCAGTCAATGAACTTTGAATTTCCAGACGAGAGCATCATGGTAGTGACTGATTGTGAAGTACCTGGACCGGATGAAGGACCTGAGGAAGGATCCCGATGGTCTATGCACTTTGACGGAGCCTCCAACGCTTTGGGTAATGGTATCGGCGCTGTGATCATATCCCCCAAAGGCACTCATACTCCACTTACTTCCTGACTATGTTTCAACTGCACCAACAATATGGCAGAGTATGAGGCATGCATCATGGGTCTTCAAGCTGCAATTGACCTAAGGATCAAGTTTCTGAGTGTCTTCGGAGATTCCGCTCTCGTGATCAATCAGATCAAAGGTGAGTGGGATACGAAACACCCAAATCTCATTCCTTATAAAGAGTGTGTGTTGACATTGATCCCCCATTTCACAGAGATAACTTTTGAACACTTCCCAAGAGAGGAGAATCAGTTGGAGGACGCGCTGGCTACAATGTCTTCTATGTTTAGAGTCAAATGGGACAATGAGGCTCCCCGGATCATTATCTGGAAACTGGATGAACCTGCATATTGCTGTGATCTTGAAGCTGAAGAGGTAACTGAAAAACCTTGGTATCATGAAGTGAAGAGGTACTTGGAAGCTCAAGAATACCCTGAAGGTGCATCCATCAATGACAAAAAGTTTCTAAGAAGTTTCGCTGCAAAGTTCTTCCTCAGCAATGGCATTCTATACAAGCGAAACCATGATTCAACCTTACTGCGTTGTGTGGATAAGACTGAAGCAGAAAAGATCATGGCGGAGCTGCATGAAGGTACCTTCGGAACGCGTTCCAGTGGACACACCATGGCAAAGAAAATACTTCGGGCAGGATATTTCTGGTCCACCATGGAAGCTGACTGTTACCAACATTCTCGGACATGTCATAAGTGCCAGATTTATGCTGATAAGGTGCATGTTCCTCCAGTCCCTCTGAATGTCTTGACTGCACCTTGGCCTTTTGCAATGTAGGGCATTGATATGATCGGCGAGATCAAACCTACAGCATCCAACGGGCATCGCTTCATCCTGGTGGCGATCGATTACTTTACAAAGTGGGTTGAAGTGGATTCCTACGCTACCGTAACCAAGAACGTCGTGGCACGGTTCATTCGTCATAACCTGATCTATCGATACAGCGTCCCGCAAAGGATCATTACGGACAATGGTACCAATCTTAACAACAAGATGATCACTGAGCTCTGCGAGCAATTCAAGATACAACACCACAACTCTTCTCCTTATCGGTCAAAGATGAATGGGGCTGTAGAAGCAGCTAATAAGAATATCAAGAAGATTGTGCAGAAGATGACAGTGACCTATAAAGATTGGCACGAGATGTTGCCGTTTGCTCTTCATGGGTATCGTACCTCAGCGAGAACGTCAACCGGGGCAACACCCTTTTCCTTGGTCTACGGCATGGAGGCAGTCTTGCCGATTGAAGTCCAGATACCCTCTCTCCGGATAATGAAGGATGCAGGCTTGAGCGAAGATGACTAGATCCAGACTCGACTTGATCAATTAAACCTAATTGACGAAAAGAGGCTCACTGCTATTTGTCATGGTCAAACGTATCAAAAACGGATGATCAGGGTATTTAACAAGAAAGTCAGACCACAAGAGTATCAAGTTGGGGACTTAGTAATCAAATGCATCATTCTTCCTCAAAGTGATCCCAGGGGCAAATGGACCCCTACGTACGAAGGGTCATTTGTGGTTAAACATGTGTTCTCAGGAGGAGCCATGATTCTAACCAACATGGATGGTGACGACCTTCCTCACCCCGCCAATGCAGACATAGTAAAAAGATACTACGCATGATAAAAGACCCGCTAGGTTGACATACCTAGGCAAAAATTAGGGCTTCCCGGTGAACCAAAAGGGTTCGGGTAAAAATAAGGGATGAAATGAAAAAAATCTGTACACCCGACAAGTCGAAAACCTGAAAAGGCGGCTTGGGCAAAAATGGGTATCCCGGTGGACTGAAAACCCGAAAGGGCGGTCCAGGCAAAAGTTAGGGATTAAAGCGTAATACTATGTCTCATTGGATCACCTTGCATCCAGAATCCGGTATCAACATCAAGTTCAGATGGCATCGATTAATCAGATTCATCTTCAACTGAGCAGCCAAGTGATGAGACGCTTGAAGACATAAAGGCGATAGCAGAGTTGGAACCCAGTGGGATTATTCTTTTCACATATCTGTTTTGTTTTCCCTTTTCAAAAAATTGTATAAACTCTGTTGTTCGGAGGCGTTCTCTTACCAGGACGTTAACCTCTTGTACATAGACGCCTATTTACAGGCAAATTCAAAATATCAATACAAATTCACTTTTCAGACCAATTGCCAATTGTTTTTCCTTTTTCTGTTTTGTTTTGCAAAGAACGTCCAATGTTTAATTGTGATATATGCATTTGACACTAATTGCTAACTCATAAATATTTGCATGCGAAACAAAGGATTAATTACAGGTGACATTAGAAACAGGGGCAATAATGAGTTGTCTAAGCGATCAAGCTGCTCTGTCCACCAGGTACAAGGTAGATTCAGCTGAAGACTATGACCAAGATACCTCCACTCCCCGCAGAGTAAGATAAGGTTCAACAATACTCTCCCCCGAGCAGAGTTGGTCTCCCATCAGCCCCGAAAAGGCACAGTATCCCTAGCAAGTCAGCAATGCTCTCCCCAAGCAGAGTTAGTCTACTGTCAGCCTTAAGGATGTTGGATTATCCCCAGAAAATCTCAACATTCCCCAACGGAGTACACAAACATTCCTAGCAAGCATTCCCGGCAATCTTGATCTAAGATTGTTCCCCGGCGGTGTACCGGACATCCAGTGGAGCCATCCCCCAGTCCAATCTGAAAAGTTTCCCCAGGAGAGTTCAATCAATCTCCCCAGTAGATTCAGGAAGCTTATCCCCAGTAGATTCTGGAAGCTTATCACCTGCAGAGGACGAACGCGTCTCCACGACTTTATTCAAAAGTTATGCTCCACCAGAGCTTATAACTGGGTTATCCTCAGCCAATTGCCACGGAAAGATCGTCCCCGGCGAAGTATTCCTATCCCCAGCGGAGTTCATCAAATCTTCCAACAGAGCTCGACAATGGTATCCCCAGCGGAGTTATCATCAACATCTCAGCAAAGTACCTCTCTTCCCACAGAGTAACTCCCCGCAGAGTAATCTCTCCAGCAAAGTTTATTCCTCAACGGAGTCATCTTCTCCTACAGGTTTATTCTCGCAACCGTCATCCCCAGCGGAAACGAAGAACTTCACTCTTCAACATCGGCCTAGGATTCAGCTTCCCGGCATTCGTCAAGGATTTATTTTCCTAGACAAAAATACGTTCATAAACATCACATCTTCATACATTATAGCATGCACATACGCATCATATCACACAATCTCATTTATTTTGAGAATATCATCACACCACGCATTTCATACATCATGACATTGCATACAACTGACATTTTGCCTTTTCAGGAAAAGGTCAATCCAAAGATGGTTACTATCAACTATCGCAATTCCAGATTCAATTCCTGTATCTAGCCAGGGAACGTCTGAAGAGTTTGAAGATTCGATTCCTATATCCAGCCAGGGTAAATCTGTTGACGACTAATTCCAGATTCGATTCCTGTATCCAGCCAGGGCACGTCTGAAGAGTTTGAAGATTCGATTCCTGTATCCATCCAGGGTAAATCTGTTGACGACTAATTCCAGATTCGATTCCTGTATCCAGCCAGGGCACGTCTGAAGAGTTTGAAGATTCGATTCCTGTATCTAGCCAGGGTAAATCTGTTGACGACTATTTCCAGATTCGATTCCTGTATCCAGCCAGGGCACGTCTGAAGAGTTTGAAGATTCGATTCCTGTATCCAGCCAGGGTAAATCTGTTGACGACTATTTCCAGATTTGATTCCTGTATCCAGCCAGGGCACGTCTGAAGAGTTTGAAGATTCGATTCTTGTATCCAGCCAGGGTAAATCTGTTGACGACTAATTCCAGATCCGATTCCTATATCCAGCCAGGGCACGTCTGAAGAGTTTGAAGATTCGATTCCTGTATCCAGCCAGGGTAAATCTGTTGACGACTAATTCCAGATTCGATTCCTGTATCCAGCCAGGGCACGTCTGAAGAGTTTGAAGATTCGATTCTTGTATCCAGCCAGGGTAAATCTATTGACGACTATTTCCAGATTCGATTCCTGTATCCAGCCAGGGCACGTCTGAAAAGTTTGAAGATTCGATTCCTGTATCCAGCCAGGGTAAATCTATTTCCAGATTCGATTCCTGTATACAGCCAGGGCACGTCTGAAGAGTTTGAAGATTCGATTCCTGTATCCAGCCAGGGTAAATCTGTTTCCAGATTCGATTCCTGTATCCAGCCAGGGCACGTCTGAAGAGTTTGAAGATTCGATTCATGTATCCAGCCAGGGTAAATCTGTTGACGACTAATTCCAGATTCAATTCCTGTATCCAGCCAGGGCACGTCTGAAGAGTTTGAAGATTCGATTCCTATATCCAGCCAGGGTAAATCTGTTGACGACTATTTCCAAATTCGATTCCTGTATCCAGCCAGGGCACGTCTGAAGAGTTTGAAGATTCGATTCCTATATCCAGCCAGGGTAAATCTGTTGACGACTATTTCCATATTCGATTCCTGTATCCAGCCAGGGCACGTCTGAAGAGTTTGAAGATTCGATACCTGTAACCAGCCAGGGCATATCAATTGACGACTATTTCTGGACTCGATTCCTGTATCCAGCCAGGGCACGTCTGAAGAGTTTGAAGATTCGATACCTATATCTAGCCAGGGCACATCTGTACACAAGTTCTTGCTAAGGAATCTCTTACGCGATCGACACCTAGATGGCATCTATAAGCCCATCCACATACCGACAGTCTCCAAATGGCATCCATAAGCCCATTCCCGACAAGATTCTATTACAGCTCCAGATGGCATCTATAAGCCCATCCTCCTATCCATCATCTCTCCAAATGGCATCTATAAGCCCATTCCCTACATCACACTGCTAACATTCTACTATGTGAGTGCAAATTTCTGGGCACTTTAGTGTTCAATCATCTTCCACCTTCGGATTACGAAAGGCACGCCAGCCAATCTACATCCTCAGGTCTAAGAAGATTGAACAGGGGCAACTGTTGTACCCCAAAATTTGCCCTCCCATATTCTTCAAGATTTGGAAAAATCAAGCTTCAAAATCCCTCAAGGGTTGCACAGTCCAATTGCCTCCTAACACAGTCAAAATTAGGGTTTTGGTTTTTGCAAAGAAATTGAGGTTTTCAAGGGTCCAATAAAGTCCCATATGCCTATATACATTTTCAAGCATCCATATGTCAAGTTTCAAGACTCACAGCATCAAATTGCACAGTCAAAAACCCTAATTGCTCCACAGTCAACTACAGGGGTAAAATGGTCATTTGGCAGTCAAAAGTCAAATTTTTTGGTCAACATCTTATTTTGAAGCCACAATCATCAGTTGATCAATTCTTGATCATGATTTCTCAAGCATGGCTAAAAAAGTCTCAAGATGCAAAAGTTTCTATTTTTGGACAGCTGAAAAAGTCAACTGCAAATTGACCAAGGCATAACTTTTTCACGGTTTATCAGAAAAATCCCATCAAAATCTCATTTTGAAGGGGATGACATTTCCTACAACTCATCTTCACATTCCAAGTCCAAGAAATGCTCTCACAAAAAGTTATTAATTTCAACATTATAGGTCATTTTCAAAAGTCAACAAAAAGGCACTTTAAGTCAAAGACCATAAATTGAGGTTGGAAAATCAAAATGACATGGGACCAAAGGCATTGGTTAGAGGACTTCAATACCTTTCCAAAATGTCAAAGAACATGTTCATAGCTTCAAAATTGAGAAAGATATGCATTAGAGAAGTTGGGAAATTTTTGGGAACTTTCAAAAGCCAACTTTGCCTAAAACACTTCATTTTTGCTAATGGGCCTCAAATTCTTTCCTGAATCATTACCCAAGGCCTATGCACGACCCATTGAACTTAATTTGATTTATTTTCTAATTTTAATTAATTAATTGAATTTATACTTATATTAATTCATTTAATTGGTTTTAATTATAGGAAAATTCAAAGATATGCTTTTTTAGATCTTTTTGTGCAACAAATATGACTAGGGCAAGCTGGCAACTCGTTTCTCAATCAAAAAGGCAAAATATCCATGATTGGAAAAGTTTCATGAAGGAAAAGATTGAAAAAAGATATGATTAGCAATCAAATATTCAAGTCATAATGCCATGGACTTTTGGGCTTAATTCTAACCTAATTCCATTCACATATATGTGCTGAAGAAAACCCTACTCAAGGACACAAAAAAGCTGCCATAGAACTCCATAACAAAGTTGAAAAAAAATTGAGAAAAAGTGGAAAACTGATTTCCTATTTGCAGCATAATTCAAAGCTTCTCTTTGATTCAAACGTATTGCCTGAGTCTCCAGGAAGCATTTGCCATCAAAAACCAATCCTAACACGCGAAGAATCAAAGAACACGAGTCATTCGGTTTGTCTTGTTTTTCAAAATTGCATAACACGATTCATGCGTTTTTAATCTATTTTCTTGTTTGATTTATGCTAATAGGGACCTTCTGAAGCTGTTGGTATAATCCAATTGAGTTATAACTGCCTGAATCAAAATCCACCATGAACGAAATTTAGGGTTTCTGAAGCTTGCATTAGGGCTTTAGGCATAAGGGAAAATTGGACCTTGAGACAAGCATGGTTGAATTCGTCAAGGCCAGACGAATTCAACCAAACCCTCGCGCCCTTTTTATATCATTCATGCCGCTAATCGCTATTTTCTGCACTTTTGGTTTGTGGGGGTTTAAAACCCCCGCTATCTTGTTCATGTTTGCAGGAAAAACGAAGAAGAAGGGTGAGTTGTCCAAACGCTACTAGAGCATTCAAACCTTGGCGCGCTTTTTTGATGTCCCAGCATAATTGGCACTTTTCATATATTATATTTCTTTGCTATTATGTTTACAAATGCGCTTGATAGCTCAACTGGCAAAGGACGTGGCTGGAAGGTATTGGGACCTGGGTTCGATTCCCAGGTCCCCCCATATATTCTTCATATTTTTCTTAATGCTTTCAGGTGCAGCGCTTCTCAAACGTTCCACCATGGGCCTCACGCGTCAGCTTGCCATGTGGCCTTGATGAACAATCTGAAGGCCAGGAGATGGAGTCCATGATGCACTCCAGTCAACCAGCATGCACACAACCATAAAGTCAACGAGGCTTGCTTTGTCTAATGGGCCTGAATTGCTTCAAAAACCTCCACTTTGGGCCAGACACCCCCTTGGTTTGCATAATTAATTTTGTTTTCTTTTCTTTTCTTTTAATTTCTTTCAATTGTTTTTTTTAATAATTATTATTAATTCACCATAAAATAGTTTTTCCTAATAAAAAATCAGAAACTCAAAAATGTCTTATTTTTAATTATTTATTAAATTTACTATTAACCTATTTTTGTAAATAAATAACTAACAATTAACTTAGTTTAATTTAGGTTTTAAATTTTAATCCTTTTTCTTAATAAATAAAATTGTATAGAATTAGGTTTTGATATTTTTTAATCATATTTTATTAATCATTATTATTATCATTTATTAATTATTACTATTTTTGTAAATAAACATGTAAATTAAATAATTTAGTTAATTAGCCTAATTTTGACCTTTTTCATCAATAAGCAAAATAAACTTAGATATAGGGTTTCCTTTTAATTTTAATTTCTTTATTTTCACAAATACAAAAAAAACATAAAAAACACTTTCTTTTTCTTTAATTAAATAATTAATTAGGTTTTAATTTAATTTAATTTCAAGCAAAGGGTCCAAAACCCTCGGACGTCCCGTTTAATTTATTCGTGCACTATTTTCTTATTTGATTATTATGTAACTGTTCAAAGATGTAATAGTAATTAGGTTTATTATTTTTACTTTCCGCATCTTTATCAAAAACGGGTCTTTGTATTTTGGCGATGTATAGACCCGCGCCTTGTAATAGCGTAGCTTTTATCTTTCCGTATTTTAATTTTCCGCACTCCTAACTGCTAATTGCATGAAAGAATGTATGATAACTAAAAAACAACGCGTAGCTCACAATGCCATGATTAAAGATAAATGTTAACATGAAAACGACACACAATGCACACACCACTTCTAGGGTACGCCTCACTCGTTGCCTTCGAAACGTGGTCGTCAAGTATAGGACGTTTTAGCGGTCGCTCTTATGTCCTAGATCTAGTTGCCTCGAAACAGTTGCCTCGAAACGGTTGCCTCGGATTAAAAAGGATCTAGGACATTAGAGTTACTTCTAAGGTGTCCTAACTATTGCTTCGGTGACCACACTGTCCCTAAAATCGAATTGACCCGAACACCTCCAACGGTGGTGCTACCTACCTCTCAATGGTGGGATGGCACTACCTTAAGGACTCTTACACAGCCTAATTCCTTAGGGTAGGTAGATGACTCATGGGTACTTGCTCTCTTCAAAAACAAATCAAAAACAACTTTTCACACTGACACTTTCAAAAGCTTTCAAAACAAATTTTTCAAACACTCTTGAGGACAGATACAAGAGTCACTCAGAAATCTTTCAATGAAACCTTTTTCAAACCCACTCACATTTGAAAAGCAAACGTTTTGAACACATAAGAGCAAGTACCTAAGAGCCCATGGATAACCATGGATAGAAAGGGTGCTAACACCTCCCCTTTCTATAAATCTACCTCCCGAACCGAGAAACGTTCTCATAAGGAATTTTGCTGTGCTTTTGTCCTTTCCATGTTGGAGAAAATAAAAGACGGTGGCGACTCTTGCTTCCGCGACATTTCGCGAAACCAGCTTTAAACAGTCAGTTCTCATTTCCACCGATCATAGGTTGCCTCGGATAAAAAGGATCTAGGACATTAGGGTTACCGCTAAGGCGTCCTACTATTGCTTTGGTGACCACACACGTCCCTATAATCGAATTGACCCGAAAAACTCCAACGACGGTGCTACCTACTTCTCAATAGTGGGATAGTGCTGTCTAAAGGACATTTACACAGCTTAATTCCTTTGAGTAGGTAGATTTCTCCTGGGTACTTGCTCTTTCAAAAACAAAAAAAACTTTTCGCACCTACACTTTCAAACAAAAGTTTTCAAACAAATACTTCGTACACTCTTGAGGACAGATACAAGAGTTACCTAGAAGTTTTCAAAACAAACTCTTTTTTTCAAAACCCACAAAACACAAGAAAAGCAAACATTTTTGAAAACATAGTGAGCAAGTACCTAAGAGCCCGTGGATAACCACGGATAGAAAGGGTGCTAACACCTTCCCTTTCTATAATCTACCTCCCGAACCGAGAAACATCTCGAAAAGGAATTTTGTTGTGCTTTTGTCTTTTCCTTGTTAGAGAACATAAAAGAAGGTGGCGACTCTTGCTTACCGCGACATTTCGCGAACCAGCATTTCAAAAACAGTCAGTTCTATTTCCACTGATCACAGAACTGGCGACTCTGCTGGGGATAATTAATAAGTGAGGTGTACCTTAGGATTAGATCATTCTATTTTTTCAATTGCATGCTTTGTTTGATTTAATATTGTGGGCTTGTATTGGAGTTTCATAGATCCTAACCTGGATCTGGGGAATACCCTTTAGGTAGCAATAAACTGTGAGGGACCTGTCCGGCGTAGACCAACACGGGTGAAGCAGTAGCTACGTTGGTGTGACACCTTGGTCTGTACCGATATCCCTTGTGTTGGAACGAGGAGAATATGGGTCTTCCGAGGAGTCATTAAGCACCAACCGACCTTAGAACCTTAAAGTGACCCAACTTGGCCATAGAACAGTAGCAGTACGCTACACTCATTGAGGCTAAACTCTCGTGATGGTTCCGGCCGCAAGAAAAGGTTGAGAAGCTGGAGTTATGACCGATTGAGGGTAGCCAGTGATATTGAGATCCTCTAGAACCCGATTACTATTTTTTAGGACAAGTCTTAACCAACTGAAACTGAAAGAGGGTAGTACCTAAACTTCATGCTGGCCTGAACTCTAAGGGCTGTCTTGTGTGACTTGTGTGCCTTACCATGTTTGCCTTCTGTGAATACTTGTGGTGTGAATACTTGTGGTGTGCTTTATCATAACATCATACCATCATATCATTGCATGCATCCTGCATAAGGACTAACCCATTTCAAAGACAAGAGGGTTTCATCTTTGCTCTGTTTTTTAGGACATCATGATGCCTATGCGAAGGAATACTATCCGGCTCAACTTTGTTCACCCACCTGATTTACTTAAAGAATTGGTTGACAGGATTCCAAATACTACTTCCTTCATCAAGAGGCATGGTTCTCTTCTCGGTTTAGTCACTTCAAAGTGGGACCAATAGCTGATAAGTGTCCTGACTCAGTTCTATGATCCCCCATATCAGTGCTTCACCTTTCAAGACTTCCAACTGGTCCCTACCCTGGAAGAATTCTCTGATTTGCTTGGTATCCCTGTTTTGGAACAGACTCCATTCACTGGTTGGGAAAAGACTCTTAGGCTTGAGGAGATTGCTGCAGCCCTTCCTTTGACCAACAAAGAGGTAATGGATAACTGGGAGACTAGAAGTGGAGTTAAGGGCTTTTTGGCTAAGTTTCTGATTGGTAAGGCTAATAGTTTCTGGAATGACTTAGACTTCAGGGCATACGAAGACATCCTGGCTCTCTTAATCTATGGTCTAGTATTGTTTCCAAATCCTGATACCTTTGTTAATGTCAACGCCATAAGGATCTTCATCTCTCGGAACCCTGTACCCACCCTCTTGGGTGATATCCTACAACAACTCTATGCTCGTACTGCCCGAAGACGGGGAACTCTGTGGTGTTGTGCTCCTTTATTGGTGAGGTGGTTTATTTCGCACCTCCCTAAGTTCGTGCTGAAGAACAAAGAAGGAAGAGGCTGGGCTCATAGGTTAATGTCTCTCACTGATAATGACATCATTTGGACTCTCAGAGGTTTGGATGAGGTAGCTGTTATTGATCGTTGCGGAGAGTATCCTAATGTTCCATTGATCGGTACCCAGGGAGGAATCTCTTATAATCCATGTTTAGATCTCCGTCAGTTTGGAAGAGCCAGAAGAGCAGGGCCTCATGAGATGTTGGTACCTCACATCAGTTTTGAGTTTCAGGTGAATAGTAACGAGTTGCGTCGTAGATTCATCCGGGCTTGGGATAGAATTCACAAAGCTGACCCACATGAGTTGGGACCGAAGACTTCTCTACCAATGGAATCCTACTTCAGATGGGTCCGCATCCGTGCTCAGAAGTTAGGTATGCCATACGAAGCCGTCAGACCTATTATTCTTGAATTTCCTGATAGAGACGAGGTTCCTCCAACTGTTCTCCCTCCTCAGATACCCACTGATGTTGATACACTAAAGAGGTCTTGGGCGCAACTACAGGAAGAACGGGATACTTATCGGGAAAGGTTCAATGAACAAGAACAGAAAATCCAGAAGCTGACCAAGCAATTGGAGAACGAACGGATCCTGAATGACTATATCCGTACTGAGAAGAAGAGGCCATGGGAGCACTGATGGGCTTTGGATGTTTCTTTTACAGCTTTTATTCCCTTTTCAGTATTTTCATTTATGTAACGCCTAAGGGCAATTTCTTGAACAATTTAAAGTTTGAATATAATAAAGTGTGTTTCCTTTTTGTCTACAAAGTTGAATCCCGATTGTATTTGAAAACATAAATCATACGCATTCCATTCATCATATGCATCACATGTACCCTTTCTACAGGTCACTTATCTTCTTCGCTGTTTATTTCAGCAATCATCATGAATTCTGAAACTACTACTCAACAAGCTATCAAGGCCCTCCAGGCCCAGAACGCCCAGTTCCAAGAGTTGGTCATGAGCTTAGCCCAGGGTCAACATGAGTTGAAGACTCTGATTCTGAAGAAGAAGAAGAAGAGGACTGTGTTGTTCAACAATGGACGCAGATTTGGGAATGGACTACAAAATGAGGTGGATCTGACTACTTCCTCTGTAGGGAAAGACAGTCCCCAAGAGAGAAGGGTTCCTAGTCCCGTGGTCTCCGACAACGAGACAGATTACAATGATGAACAGTATCCTCCTGCTGAGGATAGGTATAAGCAGCTGGAGGACCGCTTAAGTGCTATGGAGATTCAACATGTGCCCGGGTTGGACTTTGGAGACCTAGGCTTATCTTCTGGGGTGGTGATTCCCCTTAAGTTCAAGGCACCTGCCTTTGCAAAGTACGAAGAAGCTTCTTGTCCTAAGCTGCACCTTCGATCATATGTAAGGAAGATCCAACCTTACACTGCTGACAAGAATTTATGGATCCATTTCTTCCAGGATAGTCTTTCAGGGACTCAACTCGAATGGTTCTATCAGCTGGATGAAGCCAGTATTCGTAACTGGGAGGACTTGGCTACTGCGTTCTATAAGCAGTATCAGTATAATTCCGACCTCGCTCCTACGCGTACCCAACTCCAGGGTATGTCACTAGGGACGGGTGAAGGATTTAAGGAGTACGCTCAAAAGTGGAGAGACCTGGCTGGAAGGGTGCAGCCACCTTTGACCGACCGTGAACTTGTGGATATGTTCTTGGGGACCCTGTCTGGTCCTTTCTTCAACCATCTGATTGGAAATTCTTCTGCTGGGTTTACAGACCTTATCTTGACTGGTGAGAGAATAGAAGCTGGTATCAAGTCTGGGAAGATACAAAAAGGTGCCTCCTCGAGTACTGAAAAGAAACCCTTCAAGAAAGAGTCTAGTGCTGTTTATGGTTCAAGGAGACAGAATAAACCGGAACGCCGCCAAGCTGTCAACGCGGTGGTAATTTCAAAGCCTGCTGCTGCTCCTCAGCAATATAACCAACCAAGGGGTGAGAGACCTAAAAGGCAGTTCACTCGGCTCAGTATGACCTTGTCCCAGATATTGCTGCAACTACTGTCAACCAATCTGGTAACTATAAAAGAAGCTCCAAAGGTTGTGAACACAACATCTCCAAAGTACAATCCTAACGCCCGTTGCACTTATCACTCTGACATCCCGGGCATACTACGGATGATTGTTGGGCTCTGAGGAATAAGGTTCAGGACCTTATTGATGCTAAAGAGATAGAGTTCGAGGTGCCCGAAAGGCCCAATGTTGTGACTGCTCCCATGCCCAAGCATGGAGTGAATGCTGTTGAAGAAGACCTGTATGTAGCCTCCGTGGATGATATTGTTACTCCGCTGTTTACTGTCAAAAGGAACCTGTTGCTGGCCGATTTATTTCCGGGATGTAGTAAAGGTTGCCATCTATGTTCTGTTTCACCTGCTGGTTGTCCTTTGTTGAAGTCAGGCGTCCAAAGCCTGATGGATAATAAAGAGATCTTGTTCGAGAAAATTGCTGTTCCTGCTACCCCTACAGAAGAAGTGTCCATTGTTACTATTTTCAACAACTCTCCCAAGGCTCCCTCAAAGAAGCCTGTCAAAATCATGTCTACTCAGAAGGTTGCACCTATCATTATTACTGTTCTGGGGCCCATCCCCTATACATCTGACAAAGCTGTCCCATGGCACTATGGGGCAGATGTTTATGTGCTCGGAGTTAAACAAGAGTTTGATACTAGTACCGGCGTCAGCAACATCACCGGGCCTGCCAAAGTCACTCGTAGTGGTAGATTATTCTCACCAGACATTGCGCCACCGGCTATCTAGAGACCCATTGTCATCACACCTGCAAGTGTTCCTGCTCACCTGCCTGATCAAGTTCCTATTTCTACCCCTGCTGCCGAGTCATCTGACGCTCGGGGCAAAGGGATCACTGCTGATATGCCTGCCCAGATGGAGGCACCGAAGACAACCACTGTTGAAGCTTCCAAGCAGGAGATGGAAGAGATTTTTAAGATTATCAAGAAGAGTGATTTCAACGTAGTTGAGCAGCTGGGGCACACCCCATCAAAGATTTCTATGCTATCACTGCTGTTGTGTTCAGAGGCCCATGCCAAGGCTCTGATTACCTTCCTGAAGACGGACCACGTGCCACAAGAGACGTCAGCTGATCAGTTTACCGATTGTGTGGCCAACTTAACTGCTGATAATGGTTTGGGTTTCTCCGACGCCGATCTGACTGCCAAAGGGAAGAACCATAACGATGCCCTGTATGTCTCCATTGAATACAGGGGCACTACTCTTGCCCATGTGCTGGTTGACACTGGTTCCTCGTTGAACGTATTACCCAAGAAAGCTCTAGACAGGCTGGATTGTGAGGGTTTAGAGCTCAAGCCAAGTAACATTGTTGTCCGGGCCTTTGACGGGTCTAAAAGGATGGTACATGGTGAAGTTGACATTCCAATCCGGGTTGGTTCTCAGGTCTTTGATTCTACTTTCTATGTGATGGACATCCGACCATCCTATTCTTGTTTGCTGGGTCGTCCTTGGATCCATAAGGCTGGAGCTGTGACCTCCATATTGCATCAGAAGTTGAAATACCCGGTCAGAGGGAAGATTGTGACAGTGCAGGGGGAGGAAGAATATATGGTCAGCTACCTTAACTCGTTCCGGTACATAGAGATGGATGGGGAGTTCATTGAGACCCCCTTTCAACACTTTGAAGAGGTGCCTCAGACGCTGGCATCAACAGAGACTGTGATTGAAGACTCTCCTTTGAAGATGGCTTCCTAAAAGGATGCCCGGGCTGTGGTTGAGAAGGGTGAGTGTGCAAACTGGGGCCGACTTCCTGATTTCACTCCGAAGACTGACAAATCTGGTTTGGGTTTCACTGCAGAAGGTCAGAGGGTTGTTCGTAAGGCAAGGATTGGAAGACCTCTTGTATTCATCACCAACCCGGGAGTCAATGCTATTGAAGACGACGTGGAGGAATATGAATTCGACAGCTGGATCTACCCTACGACCAACGGTGGACCAAACAACTGGACTGCGAAAGACTTCATACCTATTACTTTTGTCACTCAATAATGAACTCCTTTGTTTTGAATTTTTAACAGACAATGTTTTGAAACTTTATGGCCCGGTGTCTTACCCGGGGCACCGTGGCTTCATTTGTGAGGGCTTTTTTGTGCCATTTTCATATATCATTAATAAAAGCATTGGACGTTTTTTGCATTTCAAATCTTGCGCTCCTTGTCTTTATTTATTATATATTGCAAAACATCCATATTTACACACACTCACATATACAGGTTCCAATCCACTCTGGATCTCACTGGTAACGACTCTGCTACTGCCAGTTATGACTTCGAAAATCCGATCAACTTAGCCGAAGACGAAGGTGAAGATGATTGCGAAGTGCCTGGTGAGCTTGCAAGACTGCTACTCCAGGAAGAGAGGGCCATTCAGCCACATGAAGAGCCAGTGGAAACGGTAAATCTGGGTACTGAGACAGACAGAAAGGAAGTCAGGATTGGTGCCAACCTAGAGTCTAGTGTGAAACAACGGTTGATTCAGATGCTGCATGACTACGTGGAAATCTTTGCCTGGTCTTACGAGGATATGCCTGGGTTGGATACTGACATCGTGGTTCATCACTTGCCTACCAAGGAAGAATGCCTTCCAGTAAAACAAAAGGTTCGCCGTATGCGTCCAGAGATGTCCGAGAAAATCAAAGCTGAGGTTATGAAACAATTCGACGCCGGTTTTCTAGCAGTAACTTCTTACCCTCAGTGGGTTGCCAACGTGGTTCCAGTGCCGAAGAAAGATGGTAAGGTCAGAATGTGTGTCGACTACAGGGATTTGAATAGGGCGAGCCCAAAGGATGACTTTCCGCTGCCTCACATTGACGTTCTGGTTGACAACACGGCTCAGCATAAGGTATTCTCCTTCATGGACGGGTTCTCCGGTTATAATCAAATCAAGATGGCTCCTGAAGACATGGAAAAGACCACCTTTGTTACTCAGTGGGGCACCTTCTGTTACAAGGTCATGCCTTTTGGGTTGAAAAATGCTGGGGCAACCTACCAACGTGCCATGGTTGCTTTGTTTCATGACATGATCCATCATGAGATTGAAGTATACGTCGACGATATGATTGCAAGGTCCCAAACTGAGGAGGAACACCTTGACCATATACAAAAGCTGTTTGACCATTTGAAGTTGTACAAGCTGAGGTTGAACCCGAACAAGTGCACCTTCAGGGTAAGATCTGGAAAACTACTGGGCTTCGTCGTGAGTGACAAAGGTATTCAAGTGGACCCTGCCAAAGTGAAATCCATACAAGAGATGCCAGTTCCCAAGATAGAGAAAGAAGTCAGAGGCTTTCTAGGATGGTTACACTACATTGCCCGATTCATCTCGCATCTAACTGCTACCTGTGAACCAATCTTCAAGCTGCTGAAGAAAGATCAAATAGTACGTTGGAACGATGAATGTCAGGCCCCTTTCGAAAGAATCAAAGAGTATCTCCAAGAGCCACCTATTCTGATGCCACCAGTTGAAGGGAGACCTCTAATCTTATACTTGACAATACTTGACAGCTCAATGGGATGTGTGCTGGGGCAGCATGACGAGTCTAGCCGAAAAGAGCACGCTATTTATTACCTTAGCAAAAAGTTTACCGACTGTGAGACTCGATACTCACTGCTCGAGAAAACTTGCTGCGCTTTGGTATGGGCTGCTTGCCGGCTGAGACAGTATATGTTGACTCACACTACTCTCTTGATTTCAAAAATGGATCCAATCAAGTACATCTTCGAAAAGCCTGCTCTGTCCGGAAGAATAGCAAGATGGAAGATGATCTTGACCGAATACGACATCCAGTACACGATGCAAAAAGCAATCAAGGGAAGTGTATTGGCAGACCATTTGGCACACCAGGCAGTGGATGACTACCAATCGATGAACTTTGAATTTCCAGACGAGAATATCATGGTAGTGACTAATTGTGAAGTACCTGGACCGGATGAAGGACCTAAGAAAGGATCCCGATGGTCTATGCACTTTGACGAAGCCTCAAACGCTTTGGGTAACGGTATTGGCGCTATGATCATATCTCCTAAAGGCACTCATACTCCACTTACCGCCCGACTATGTTTCAACTGCACCAACAACATGGCGGAGTATGAAGCATGCATCATGGGTCTTCGAGCTGCAATTGACCTAAGGATCAAGTTTCTGAGTGTCTTCGGAGATTCCGCTCTCGTGATCAGTCAGATCAAAGGTGAGTGGGATACGAAACACCCAAATCTTATTCCTTACAAGGAGTATGTATTGACGTTGATTCCCCATTTCGAGGAGATAACCTTTGAACACTTCCCAAGAGAAGAGAATCAGTTGGTGGACGTGCTGGCTACAATGTCTTCTATGTTCAAAGTCAAATGGGACAACGAGGCTCCCCGGATCATTATCTGGAAGTTGGATGAACCTGCACATTGCTGTGATCTTGAGACTGAAGAGGTTACAGAAAAGCCATGGTATCATGAAGTGAAGAGGTACCTTGAAGCTCAAGAATACCCCGAGGGCGCATCTGTTAATGACAAGAAGTTTCTGAGAAGGTTCGCGGCAAAGTTCTTCCTCAGCAACGACATTCTCTACAAGCGAAACCATGATTCAACCTTACTGCGTTGTATGGATAAGACTGAAGCAGAAAGGATCATGGTAGAGCTGCATGAAGGTACCTTCGGAACGCATTCCAGTGGACACACCATGGCAAAGAAAATCCTTCGAGCAGGATACTACTGGTCCACAATAGAAGCCGACTGTTATCAACATTCTCGAACATGTCATAAGTTCCAGATCTATGCTGATAAGGTGCACGTTCCTCCAGTTCCCCTGAACGTCTTGACAGCACCTTGGCCTTTTGCAATGTGGGGCATTGATATGATCGGCGAGATCAGACCTACGGCATCCAACGGGCATCGCTTCATCCTGGTAGCAATTGATTACTTTACGAAGTGGGTTGAAGCAGCTTCCTTTGCCACCGTAACCAAGAACGTTGTGGCACGGTTCATCCGGCATAACCTGATCTGTCGATACGGCGTACCTGAGAGGATCATTACGGATAATGGTACCAATCTTAACAACAAGATGATCACTGAGCTCTGCGGGCAATTCAGGATACAACATCACAACTCTTCTCCCTACCGGCCGAAGATGAATGGGGCTGTAGAAGCAGCAAATAAAAATATCAAGAAGATTGTGCAGAAGATGACAGTGACTTACAAATATTGGCACGAGATGTTACTGTTTGCTCTTCATGGGTACCGTACCTCAGCAAGAACGTCAACAGGGGCAACACCCTATTCCTTGGTATACGGCATGGAGGCAGTCCTGTCCATTGAAGTTCAGATACCCTCTCTCCGGATAATGAAGGATGCAGGTTTGAGCGAAGATGACTGGATCCAGACTCGACTTGATCAATTAAACCTAATCGACAAAAAGAGACTCACTGCTATTTGTCATGGTCAGACGTACCAAAAACAGATGATCAAGGCCTTTAACAAGAAAGTCAGACAACAAGAGTATCAAGTTGGAGACCTGGTAATCAAGTGCATCATCCTACCTCAAAGTGATCCCAGGGGGAAATGGACCCCCACATACGAAGGGCCATTTGTGATTAAGAACATCTTCTCAGGAGGAGCAATGATTCTAACCACCATGGATGGTGACGACCTTCCTCACCCCGCCAATGCAGACATAGTAAAAAGATACCACGCATGATAAAAGACCCGCTAGGTCGACTGGCCTAGGCAAAAATAAGGGCTTCCCGGCGAACCAAAAGGGTTCGGGCAAAAATAAGGGATGAAAATGAAAAATATGTACACCCGACAAGTCGAAAACCTGAAAAGGCGGCTTGGGCAAAAATGGGTATCCCGGTGGACTGAAAACCCGAAAGGGCGGTCTAGGCAAAAATTAGGGATAAGCGTAATACTATGTCTCATTGGATCACCTTGCATCCAGACTTCGGTATCAACTATCAGGCTCAGACGACACCAATCAATCAGCTTCATCTCCAACTAAGCAGCAAAGTGATGAGACGCTTGAAGACATAAAGGTGATAGCAGAGTTGGAACCCAGTGGGATTTTTCACATAGCTGTTTTGTTTCCTTTTCATAAATTGTATAAACTCTATTTTGTTCGGCGGCGTTCTCTTACTAGGACGTCAACCTCTTGTATATAAAACGCCTATTTACAGGCAAATTTCAAAATCAATACAAGCTCATTTTTCAGACAAATTGCCAATTGTTTTTCCTTTATCTGTTTTGTTTTGAAAAGAACGTCCAATGATTCATTTTTGATATATGCATTTGACATTAATTGCTGATCATAAATGTTTGCATGCGAAACAAAAGGCTAATTACAGGTGACGTCAGAAACAGGGGCAATAAGAATTGTCTAAGTGGTTTAGTTGCTCTGTCCACCAAGGTACCAAGGTAGGTTCGGCTGAAGAATGTAACCAGGATACCTTCACTCCCCGCAGAGTAAGGCAAGACTCAGCAATACTCTCCCCAAGAAGAGTTGGTCTCCCATCAGCCCCAAAAAGGCACAGTATCCCTAGCAAGTCAGCAACACTCTCCCCAAGCAGAGTTAGGCTACTGTCAGCCCTAAGGAAGTTGGGTATCCCCAGAAGATCTTAATATTCCCTAGCAGAGTATAAAGATATCCTCCAGCAAGCATCCCTGGCAGTCTCAATATTCCTCGACAGAAATATAAGATTGTTCCCCGGTGGAATACCGACACCCCAGTGGAGCCATTTCCCCAGTGCAGTCCAAAAAGTTTCCCCAGGAGAGTTGAACTATCTCCCCAGTAGATCCTGGAAGCTTATCCCCTGCAGAATACAAATGCATCTCTCCCAGCCATATTCAGAGGTTATTCCCCACCAGAGTCTAACTGGGTTATCCTCAGCAAATTACAACGGAAAGATCGTCCTCGGCGAAGTTCTTCCTATCCCCCAGCGGAGTTCATCTTCTATCCCCAACAAAACTTATCAAAGGAATCCCCAGCGGAGTTATCATCAAAATCTTAGCGAAGTATCTCTTCCCACATAGTAATTCCCCGCAGAGTAATCTCTTCACCAGGTTTATTCCCCAACGGAGTCATCTTCTCCTACCGGTTTATTCTTGCAATCATCTTCGTTCATCATCCCCAGCGGAGACGAAGAACTCTACTCTTCAACATCAGCCCAGGATTCAACGAACTTCCCGGTATTCGTCAAGGATTTATTTTCTCAGACGAAGATACATTCATAAACATCACATTGTCATACATCATGATACATGCATATACGCATCATATCACACAATCTCATTTATTTTGAGAACATCACGACATCATGCATTTCATACATCATGACATTGCATACAACTAATGTTTTGCCTTTTTAGGAAAAGGTCAATCAAAAGATATTACCATCAACTTTTTAAAGTTCCAGATTCGATACCTGTATCTAGCCAGGGCATATCTGTGAGTGATTGATTGTAGATCTATACCTGTATCTAGCCAGGAAAGTATCTGCATGAAGAGTTTGAAGATTAACACCTGTAACAGGCCAGGAAATTATCTTTCATTCTCGGGTCAGAGGTCTACACCTGTATCCATCCAGGAAAGCTATCTCGACCAACCTTTTGAAGTTCCAGATTCGATACCTGTATCTAGCCAGGGCATATCTGTGAGCGACTGATTGTAGATCCATACCTGTATTTAGCCAGGAAAGTATCTGCATGAAGAGATTGAAGATCAATACCTGTATCTAGCCAGGAAATTATCTTTCATTCTCAGGTCAGAGGTCTACACCTGTATCCAGCCAGGAAAGCTATCTAGACCAACCTTTTGAAGTTCCAGATTCGATACTTGTATCTAGCTAGGGCATATCTGTGAGCGACTGATTGTAGATCTATACCTGTATTTAGCCAGGAAAGTATCTGCATGAAGAGATTGAAGATCAATACCTGTATCTAGCCAGGAAATTATCCTTCATTCCCAGGTCAGAGGTCTACACCTGTATCCAGCCAGGAAAGCTATCTCGACCAACCTTTTGAAGTTCCAAATTCGATACCTGTATCTAGCCAGGGCATATCTGTGAGCGACTGATTGTAGATCTATACCTGTATTTAGCCAGGAAAGTATCTGCATGAAGAGATTGAAGATCAATACCTGTATCTATCCAGGAAGTTATCTTTCATTCTCAGGTCAGAGGTCTACACCTGTATCCAGCCAGAAAAGCTATCTCGACCAACCTTTTTTAAAGTTCCAGATTCGATACCTGTATCTATCCAGGGCATATCTGTGAGTGATTGATTGTAGATCTATACCTGTATCTATCCAGGAAAGTATCTGCATGAAGAGTTTGAAGATCAACACCTGTAACAAGCCATGAAATTATCTTTCATTCTAGGGTCAGAGGTCTACACCTGTATCCATCCAGGAAAGCTATCTCGACCAACCTTTTGATGTTCCAGATTCGATATCTGTATCTAGCCAGGGCATATTTATGAGCGATTGATTGTAGATCTATACCTGTATCTAGCCAGGAAAGTTATCTACATGAAGAGTTTGAAGATAAACACCTGTAACAGGCCAGGAAATTATCTTTCTTTCTCAGATACACAAGTTCTCGCTAAGGAATCTCTTACGCGATCAACATCTCCAGATGGCATCTTTAAGCCCATCTCCACAACTCTCCCTTACATCTCCAAATGGCATCCATAAGCCCATTCCCGACAAGATTCTGTCACACCTCCAGATGGCATCTATAAGCCCATCCTCCTATCCGTCATCTCTCTAAATGGCATCCGTAAGCCCATTCCCGACATCACATTGCTGATACCACACTATGCGAGTGCAAATTTCTGGGCACTTTAGTGTTCAATCATCTTCCACCTTCGGATCACGAAAGGCACGCAAGCCAATCTACATCCTCAGGTTTAAGAAGATTGAACCGGGGCAACTGTTGTACCCCAAAATTTGCCCTCCCATATTCTTCATGGTTTGTCAAGAATAATCTTCACATGGTTCAAAATTACTCAAGAGGTTGCACAGTCAAACCACCTCCTAAGCCAGCTGAAATTAGGGTTTTGATTCTTTCAAGGAATCTGGGGTTTTCAATGGTTCAATCAAGTCTCATAGGCCTATATACATTGTCAAGCATCTACATGCCAAGTTTCAAGACTCACAATGCCAGTTTGCACAATCAAAAGCCCCATTTGATTCACAGTCAACTGTAGGGGCAAAATGGTCATTTTGCAGTCAAAAGTCAGAATTTTTGGTCAACATCTTATTTTGAGGACACAATCATCATTTGATCAAGTCTTGATCATGATTCCACAAGCATGGCTCAAAAATCATCAAGGTGCAAAAAGTTACTATTTTTGGACAGCAGAAAAGTCAACTGTATCTTGACTAGGGCATAACTTTTTCATGGTTCATCAGAAAAATCCCATCCAATGCTCATTTTGAAGGGGATGAAATTTCCTACAACTCATCTTCACATTCCAAGTCCAAGAGATGCTCTCACAAAAAGTTATCAATTTCTACATTATAGGTCAAATTCAAAAGTCAACAAAAATGCACTTTAAGTCAAAGACCATAACTTGAGATTGGTAAATCCAAATGACATGGGACCAAAGGCATTGGTTAGAGGACTTCAAGACCTTTCCAAAATGTCAAAGAACATGTTCATATGATCAAAATTGAGCAAGCTATGCATTGGAGAAATTGGGAAATATTTATGAATTTGCAAAAGTCAACTTTGCTCAAAACACCTTGTTTTTGCTAATGGGCCTCAAATTTCTTCTTGAAACTTTATCCATTGTCTATGCACGACCCATTAAGCTTATTTGAATTATTTTCTTATTTTTTATTAATTAATTGGATTTTTAATCAATTTTAATTCATTTAATTAATTTAAATTGTAGGAAATACAAAGATTTGATTTTTCAATCTTTTTGTGAAGCCAAAGTGGTCAATATATGCTGGAAATTTCGTGTGCAAATCAAAGGGACAAGAATCTCCAAATTTAGCAAGTTTTTCCAATCAAAAAGATTAAAAAATATTTGATTTTCAATCAAATATACAATCATCAATTCCATGGATTTCTTGGCAAAGATTTGACCTAGTTTCATTCTCCTATAAGTACACAAGCCAACCCTAATGCCACAGACGTGAATTTACTGCAGAAAAGCCATAACCACTTTCAAGAAAATTCAAAGAAAAGTCAAAATTGTTTTCTATATTCCAGGCCAGTTCAAGGACTTTTGTGGATTCAAACACGTTGCTGGGAGTGTGAGGAATGTTTTGCAATCAAAACCACATGCTAAAGCTCAAGAAATCCTCAAGAACAGTCTCACGGTTTGCATATTTTTTTCATAATCGAAACTCATGATTCGTGCATCATTAACATGATTTCTTGTTTGTTTTGTGTTGCTAGAACTCACAGGAAATAATGGCATAGTTTAATTGCATTGAAACACCCAGAATCCAAAAATGCCATTGATGAATTTTAGGGTTCATAAACGTTCAAATTAGGGCTTTGCTGTACAGGAAAAATCAAGCCTTGAGAGACCTATGGTTGAAATTGTTGAGACAAGACGAATTCAAAGCCACCCTCGCGAAATATTTATGTGTACCAGGGTTCTATTCGCTATTATTCCTCATGTTAAATTGTGGGGGTTAAAAACCCCTGCTATCTATTTGTTTTTTACAGGCATCAGCGAAGAAGACGAGGACGTGGTGATACATCAGTGGTCCGTTTAAAATAGCGCGCGCGTTTTTGTAATTTCCGGCATATTAATTGTTTGCATATATTATAATTGATTATCATTATATTAACAAAAGCAGGCAAATGGCCTAGTGGATGGTGCACTGGCTGAGGATCATTGGGACCTGGGTTCGATTCCCAGGTCCATCCAAAATGTTTCTATTATTTTTCTTGACATGATTGTGTGCAGGCTTCCCAAGGCGTTCCAACATACGTCTCAAACATCCAGGCGCCAAGTGGCCATAGTATTCCCAGTCAACACATGCTCTGGGGAATCAGCAAGGTCAACATGGCTGAAGAACTTATTGGGCCTCAGATTGCAATCAACACCTCCTTGTTGGGCCCAGCACCCCCTGGTTTCTTTATTCTTTTTCTTTTCTATTTTAATTTCTATTTAATTATTTTATTAATAATTATTATTAATTATTATTATTTAATTAACTCACAAATTAATTTTTTATAATAAATTCTGAAAACTAATATTTTTATTATTATTATTAATTTCATCTTTAATATATTATTTTTGTAAATAAATGTAATTAATTAATTTAGTCTTTTTTAATTAGGTTAACTTTAATTATTTTCATAACAAATAAAATCCATGTAGAATTAGGTTTTTGACAACTTTTAACCATGTTTTCCTTTTTTATTTTATTTTCATTAAAACATAAAAAACTTAAAAAATATTTCTTTTCTTTTAATTAATTAATTAGCTCTAGGATTAATTTAATTTAATGCAAAAAAGGACCAAAATTCATTCTTTCTCAAAAAGGGTCAAAACCCTAAAGACTTTCCCGATTTAATTTCCTTTCGTGCATATTATTTTTTGATCATATTTATGTATCTGTTCCGAGGATGTAATAGCGTAATTAGGACTCTTTATCGCTTTCCTTTATTTTCTCGCAATTTATCTTTTCAAGGGTTATGTTTTTGGCGATGTAAATACCTGACGCCTTGTAATAGCGTAGATTTACTTTCCGCAATTTACTTTCCGCAAACTAATAACTGTTAACTATGCATGACAAGACTTGCTTGAAAATTAAAATCAACTCGTAGCTCACAATAACATGTGCAAAGATAATCTTAATTGAATCCTGACACACATGCACATGCCACTCCTAGGGTACGCCTCACTTGGTTGCCTCGACGTGGTCATTGAGTATAGGGTGTTTTAGAGGTCGCCCTCCTGTCTAAAGATCCAAGTTGCCTCGAAACGGTTGCCTCGGATAAAAAGGATCTAGGACATTAGGATTACCGCTAAGGCGTCCTACTATTGCTTTGGTGACCACACATGTCCCTATAATCGAATTGACCCAAAAAACTCCAACGACGGTGCTACCTACTTCTCAATAGTGGGATAGTGCTGTCTAAAGGACATTTACACAGCTTAATTCCTTTGAGTAGGTAGATTTCTCCTGGGTACTTGCTCTTTCAAAAACAAAAACAACTTTTCGCACCTACACTTTCAAACAAAAGTTTTCAAACAAATACTTCATACACTCTTGAGGACAGATACAAGAGTTACCTAGAAGTTTTCAAAACAAACTCTTTTTTTCAAAACCCACAAAACACAAGAAAATCAAACATTTTTGAAAACATAGTGAGGAAGTACCTAAGAGCCCGTGGATAACCACGGATAGAAAGGGTGCTAACACCTTCCCTTTCTATAATCTACCTCCCGAACCGAGAAACATCTCGAAAAGGAATTTTGCCGTGCTTTTGTCCTTTCCTTGTTGGAGAACATAAAAGACGGTGACGACTCTTGCTTACCGCGACATTTCGCGAACCAGCATTTCAAAAACAGTCAGTTCCATTTCCACCGATCACAGCATGTCTCAACATTAAATTGGAAAATGTCAATCAATTTCACAATATATTGTAGAAGTATAGGAATTTCCATTACCTCAAGAACAGACTCATATCCTTTCTTTCAAAAAAGGTTTGGTTTGAAAATAAAAAGTGCACGAAGGCACAAAAAGAAGTTTGATGATGTTTGTCTTTTTTAGAAGTTTTAAAGAGTTTAAATATGCTTAAGTATTTTAGCATTTATTAAGAAAAAAATATTTTCTGGATCACTTGACAAAGTCAAGGTTTGTTTAAGAAAAAAAATGAAGTTTGAAAATAAGAAGTTTTAAAATAGGGAGAAGATTTTGAAAATTAAAGAAGAGGAAAAGATGAAGAGACTATCCTAAAGCATAAATTAAAGGACAAGAAATAAAATATCTCATTATAAGGTAGCCCAAGATAATTCCTTTGTGTGTGCAAGTGAACTAACCATAAGAAGAGCAAGCATTTGACATTGGTCAAAACTAGCATTCCTTTCCATTTGGATTTAAGCCACAAGTTGATCAAGCATAATGAGCAGATGAACATAAAAAATTCTAGATAAAGGTCACAAAGTCTCAGAATATGGCTAAGTCTCAGATACAACAAAAGGTCCAGATGATTCAAAGTCTCAGGTACCACAAAGTATCAGATGAAACTAATGTCTCGGGTGAACCAAAGTAACAGATGAACTCCAAGTTAAGCGAAAGTATCCATGGTGTCAATTCCAAAGTCCAAAACTCCATATGAAAGGGATAGTAACAATATTCCTCAAGAGCACAACACAAGTTTTTTAGGGATTTCTATTTATTAATGTCTTAAGCCTTTTAAGGTAAGAAAGAAAAATAAAGCAAAAAATGAAGAATGACTTGAATAATAAATGGCAAGAAATTAAATTGCATAAAAGTAAAGGGAAAGAAATTAAATGAAATTAATTTAAAAGTGTGGAAAAGTAGAGTTAGCATAATGTTGTACCCCAAAATTTGCCCTCGCGCTTTTCCACAAGAAATCTCAGCTTCAAACATTTCCTGACTTTTCAAATTGGCTCAAGAATCGGACAAACGGACTTTTCTTGACAGTCAAGCAGAATTAGGGTTTTTACTGATTTTCAGAGCTCTGAATTGTTTCATACAGTGGGCTTAGGGTTTGGTTGATTTTTGGTTCAATTTTGATCAAGCGAGCGTGATTTGGCATTTAATCGGGAATTAGGGTTTTATGGGCATATTCTCAGAAGAATTTGAATTCCACCGCACTTTGCGGTTTATTTCAAGATTCGGATTAAAATTCGCGTTATCTTGGTTTAATCAGTAAAAGAGACAGTAGTTTGAATTCAGTACGTTTTGATTGGGCCAGTCAAATACAAGATGCAGTATTGGATTCACAGTGTTCATGTGTTTGATCAGTCTATCTGGGTTAATTGCTGCTTTGCTTTGGATGTTGGATAAGACAGGTTTATTGGATCAATGTTGTTTTATTTTAGTTATTTATTATTCTGAAATTAAATGATTGAATTTATTTTTCAATTGTTTTAATTCTAAGAATTTTAAATAAATAAATAAGCAATAAAGAAAGTTAGAACCAATTGGATAATTTGATTTTTATTGATATTCGAATTATTTGTACAAATTGTTGTTACAGACAATAATTTACATTTAATTTAAATATTACATAGAATGAAAAAACTATCCTATTTTCTAAATATTCTTCGTGCTTCATTCCGCTCCGGTATTCCATTTTTTCATCTGCAAAAAGAACAAGAAAAGTCAGAAAGCATTAAATTGGAAAAGACAGTTAAAACTTGCTCATCATTAGGGGCCACTGACTGAGATCAGTTGACCCTCTCTGCAAATCACTGGATTTCTCCCGGTTCACAGAGAGGGAAGATTATTTTATTTCATGAATGCAAATGCAAATGCATAAGTCATAAATTTCAAGCTGCATAGAAGTTCAAAATCCAAAATCCAAACTAAACTGAAAAAGTTCAATCCAAACTTTCCATCCAAAACAAAGTCCACTCAAAGAAAATCAAGAAAGTACTCAAGGCTGTCATAAAAGATTTTGGCCAAGATATCAAGGAAGAGAAAAAAGCACACAAACTGTCAAAAGGAGATGCAGAAGATGTGTTATGCAAACAATCTAGAATCATCATTTCCCAGCATAAGAGTAGGCCCCTTCAGAAAAAGTACAAATAATAATCATATAAAATTCTTAAACTGTACTTCAAGAGAGAGTAAAGAGAGATAAAGGCAGCAAGGCAGGGATTAGGCACAGTTCAGTAACATAGGCAGCAGGAAGACAGAAAAAGATATACAAACCCACAAGCAAAGCTCAGTACACAGCAGACAGTAGGCAGGAGATACAGAGGAAAAATATACAAAACACCAACTCTGCCTCAGTACAGGATATACACAAGCCAATAGACAGTAAGAAGGTTTAAGATAGAAAAGAAAATATGCAAAACAGTCCAGTGGAGCAGAAGCAAAAGTGAGAACAAAAAGTCTATCAAACCTGAACCTTGCAAAAACCTGCTAAGACCATAAAAACTGAACCTGCAAACTGATAACCGGAGGATCCAACACAACTCTGCATAAAATATACAGAGGCTAATACAAAGAGGTAAGAGTTTTAGAGTAGAAAAAGATCCCCAAACCTCATAAAAACCATAACTTGCAACCAGTCCTAACCTCACAAAAACCTGAACCTGTGGAACATACAAACACACAAATTGAACTACCAAGAACCAAACTCAAACCATTACTGTCATAACCAAAGCCATCAAGCTGGAGCAAACAAAGACCAACATAACACATCTCAGAACTATGAACCAAAATCACAAAGCCTGTCAATAAAGCCATCAAACACACAGTTCAATACCAACATCCTGTCATACCAGTACCAAACCTCTCAAACAGGTACCAACAACCATACTCATCATCAAAAAATGCAAGCAAGCGAGGCAACCAGAAGAAGGAGATAAAGCAATATCAACATAGGCAAAAGCAACATACAGAATTCCCAAGGCAACAACAAGAAGCATAGTCAGGGCAACGTAGGCAACCTAGACCCTCAGACCTTTGAGGTCATCACAGGGTGATACGAGAAAATATACAGTGCTCAAGAGAAAAGAAAGAGGTGAACTCAGTGAAACACATCATGGGGTAAGCTCAAGGCAGCATCTCAGGCAACATACAAATCCAAAGGGCAACACATAGTGGAAGAAGAAGATAAAAAGAGTGAATTTTAAGAAGGGTTTTCAGGCAAATCCAGCATACATCATCAAACCCTAAAGATAGCAAAGAACGAAGTTACCAGGAAGGCAAAAGCAAGCATCTAGCTTCGTCACAGAAACGCCGCTCCGACCTCCTAAGCATCACACTCCTCCACCTCTCCTCCATCCCCAAAGTCAGGTAGTCCATATTCTTCCCATTTCCCCTTCACTAGCTCATAATAATGCGAATTCAGGAATCAAGACTCACACTAAAACATAAATTCGTAAAGAACAGAACATAAACACTAAAGCGAACCTTAAACCGATGACGCTGGGCTCCCGTCAATAGGGGGAAGAAAGGCTTCAGGATTGGAGCTGGTGGCCGGAATCGAGCGTTTAGGGAAGTGAAGTTTGATCGGAGAAGACGAATTCAGTGAACACGGCGCCGTCTCAAAACCCTAACCCTCGTTCTGAATAACAAAACTGCCTAACCCTAATTTCGCCTTTGTTCAACATGGGCTTAACCTGATTCTAATTCACCTCTAAAGCCCAACGAAAATCATTTCATTTTCTAACAAAACATTTTCATAAAAAACTAACTTTGTTTTATAAACAATACTTATTCTTTTTTTATAAAACACTAATCTCTTTTTTATTTTACAAAACAATGTTTACTTTTTTTATCTTAATTAAAAATACTTTTTATCATAAAATTAAGACATTTTTTAGATAGATATTTTATACATTTATATTATATTAAAAATTAGTTTTATACGTATCATATAAATTAAATCTGAAAACATTTTCTTTTAATTAATACACATTTGTATACAAAAATAACAAAATACTCATTTTTATACATAATTTAAAATTGCAACTTTTAATTAACATTCTTTTTGTACATAACAATTCAATACATTTTTTCTCTAATATTTAATTTCCAAACATTTAGTTAAAATACTTTTTTGCAAATAAAGAAACATTCTTAATTTAAAACTTGAACTCTTTTTGTACATAAACATACAAAATCAAAAATACATTTAAAAACATTTCTCTAGGTCAAACCCTAATACGCTTCAACTTCACATTATTGCACTTGTACATATTTACACTTACACAATACATATACACTTGTACACTTACACAACACATTACCCTATACACATGTTTATCTTACATTTATATTTGATATTCGTTTTGATCGCACATTCGATTTGGTTGTAAATTATTGGGTACTATAAGTCTCATCCCCTTGTACATTTATACCCCCACTCCCGGATATTATTTTGTAATAGCGTAGATTTACATTCCGCAATTTACAGTTTTCCAATTATACCATGGTTAGACCTAGGGTTTGTATGTACATAAAATCAAACGCTAGATAACCTAATACAAGACAAATACATGTAATCAATACACAATCACACTTGCACCCCCTAGGGTAATCCCACATGTTGCCTTCCAAAATGGGCCATGCTTGCACGTCGAGTATCTTTGGCAAAACAAAATCAAATGATCATAAGTCTCAAAGTGTTGCCTAAACGGAATGATCATGGTCCCTTCAAAACAAATTGCCAAAGACACTTGGCATCATTGCATTCGTGGTCCATACGATGACCCGCGCCCGTCCCGAATAAACTTCCTAAACGCAAGATTGTCTACCAATTTCAATGGTAGAACAAAATTGCTAAAAGAGGTTAAAACACGACGAAAACCTTTGAGTACAATAGGGTAGACAAAACTCTTAGTTACTTGAGATCAAACTTGCAAAAACACTTGCCTTCTTTTCAAAAACCACAATCCACAACACTTTCAAACAAACTCTCAAAAACATTTGAAAACATCTTTTCGAAAAGATTCACACTTTTGTAAAACACTCAAACACGAGTCAAATACATTAGTTGCCTAAGACAAGGCATCTTTTTCCAAAACATTTTCAAAAAAGCACCCACACACTCAAGCACCATTTAAAACAATTGAAAACAAAAGGCAAGTGATCTAAGCAAGTAACTAAGAGCCCATGGATAACCATGGATAGAAAGGGTGCTAATACCTTCCCTTTCTATAATCTACTCCCCGAACCCAAGAAAACATCTCAAAAGGTTTTTGCTGTGCTTTTTAACCTTTCCTTAGGATAAAATAAAAAGTCGGTGGCGACTCTTGCTCAACCGCACAAGTGCGAATGCGAACGCAAAACACAAGTCAGTTCTCCCACCGTATCACAGAATGGCGACTCTGCTGGGGAAATTTTAAAGTGGGGTTACCTTAGGGTTTAGATCACCTTTACTTTCAATTGATTGCTTTGTTTGCTTTACATTTGTGGGCTTTGTATCGGAGTTTTATAGATCCTAACCCGGATCTGGGGAAACCTTTTTTAGGTAGCAACAAGGCTGTGAGGGAACTGTGCGGGGTATACCGACATGGTTGAAGCAGTCTGCTACGTTGATGTGGCACTTTGGTGTGTACCGGTAACCCTTGAGTCAATCAAGGAGAGTACGGGGCCTCCATGTGGTGTCGTAAAGCATCAACAGACCTTAGGAACCTTAATTGAACCATCTTGGCCTCTTTAGGGTAGTGAGATGACTACTTTGGTGTACTCCGAAGTCGGTTGATACTCGATACTACACTCAATTGAGGGTTGTTTTCTTGGGATATTTTGATCGCCAGTCAGTGGCTAAATCGAAACGATGAACAATGAAAGCAATCCAGTGATATTGGGACCTCTAGAACCCGGTTACTTTTGATAGGACAGGTTTTAACCAACAAACTGAAAGAGGGTAGTACCTGAACCTCATGCAAGCCTAAACCTAAGGCCTTATGTGCTTTGTGTGAATATTGTTTGCCTGTATATACACTCACTTACTTGTGCATACATGTACATAACGTCATAACATCATACCATAGCATTTTAGCATTTTCAATAACCATTTCAAGGATCTCGAGGGTTCTTTTGATGCAGGGTTACGTTGAACCAGACATCTATCAAGAGGCAAGAGGTCTCTCCTCTAACCAATCCGGTCAAAGTTCAAAGTACGACAACTTGAATCAGTGGCTATGACCCACTCGACATGGTGAGCTTGATTCTCGTGGAAAGACTTCCACCAACACAAAGTTCTCCAATCAAAGATCAAGAACAACAACTTGAATCAGTGGCTATGACCCACTTGACATGGTGAGCTTGATTCTCGTGGAAGGACGTCCACCGATGCAGAGATCTCCAATCCAAGGGCAGAGTTCAACCTCTAACATTTTCTTGTGTTTACCCCAAGAGATCCTTGAAAGCATGCATCCACATATCATGCATTGCATTTTGACAATCTTTCCTTTTTCAGGTTTCCTTACTCTCCTGCTGTTTATTTCAGCAAGAGATGGCTCTAGAACGGTCTGTCAAAGACATCCAAGACCAGACTGCTCAACTGCAAGAGATGTTCCTGAACTTGTCTCTGGGGCAAGAAGAGATGAAATCTCTCCTCACCAAGGACTTGGGGAATTCCAACAATGCCAGGAGTGATCAGATTGCGGAGCTGCAGTTTGATCTGACAACACTGAGGACTCAAATGATGGGACAGTTGGTGGGCCAGATGGCTCTCATTCAAGACTTATCTCAAAGACAAGAGGAACTCAGAGTTCTTGTCCGCCAACTGCTTCCAAACAACCAACTGGGGCAAGCGTCTGAGGTTGAAGAGCAAGTCACCGCTCAGCCTCCATCCACTCAAGAAGACAAGGGGAAAGCTCCTTTGCTAGCTTCAGGGTCACAAACCCATCAACAACCTCGCCAGCGTCAGCGGGGCAGTCGACGTAAGCAAGAAAAGTCGGGAAGACAGTTTACGGAGACTGAAATACCATCATTCTTCATACTGAAGCGCCTGTTGGAGGTCAATTTGCTCACTGTAAAGGACCCTCCTCAGAAGCTCAATATCTCCTCTCCTCGCTTTAATCCCGACGAATTCTGTGTTTACCACTCCTGCAGCCCGGGGCACAGTACCAACGACTGTTGGGCCTTGAAGAACAAGATTCAAGATCTGATTGACATTGGGGTGCTGGAATTCATGCCAGACGGCGAGATGAAGATCTTCCGTTAAAGGGTTCTCCGCTTGAAGTGACGAAGCTCGAATTGAAAGACTTTTGCTTCTTTTTGAATTTTTCAAAGTTGTAATTTCTTTTGCTGTCAAACAATTATCTGTTGATGTTAAACTCTGTTTTCATTAATGCATTGCATATGTTTGTCTTGAATTCATCCATTCGTTTCACTACTCTCATGCTTTTCTTTATGATATTTGACTCTTGATAAAAAGCTGCAAGCCTTTAGAGGGAGGATGACGAAACAATACCGTGATCTTATACAGTATGCTTTTGGACAGACCTTGCTGATGATGTACAGGCATTTCTTTCAATTCCCAAACACTGGAGTTATAAGGAAGTTAATCCCTAGTCAACCCCTTCGAGCCAAAGAAGTAGGAGTTTCCTGTTCTAAACAATCAAAACCTTTGATATAAACCTGGGGCAGGGTAGTCTCTCAGTTAATTCAAAAGAAAAGCGCATTGAAGTCGCAAACTCTCAGTTCGTAATACAACGAACGACGTCGAAAAAGAAAGCATTCCTTTGGGATCAAAAGACAAGGGTGGTTCCCTATCACATAGACAGTCAATCTCTCAAAAGAGAAAAGCCCACTAAGCCAAAACCTATGAAGGAGGCTTAAGAAAGCTGGGGCATCCCGCTGACAGTAATCCCGAAAACGGTAACAGTCAGGCAAAAGTTAGGGATAACAAATCAAAATCAAAATAGTGAGGTCATTACAAAACCCTCAACAACATGAAAGGTGTTGAAAAAGAAAAAGGAGATGATGATTGTCTCCCAAATTCAAACTGGTGAACCATCGCCCAAAAGTCGTTCCAAACTTAAAACAGAGTGCGACACACTATTAACTGAGCTTAGGTTGAAGAACATCGCGAAGAGCGGGTGGGTACAAATATGCTTTGAGCCTTTATCCTTTGTTTCTTAAACCGTGAACCAGGCCACGTTACAACCCTCCAAAAGTCCTAATTGAAGCATGGGTTAGTTCGAAAACATACTGTTACAAAAGGTATCCTGACTCCTGTAGGGCTTTGCTCTAAATCTTGTGTTAACTTATCTATGAAAAGTTTTCTGCTAAAAACGCATTTTTCAAAATTTCAAAGACAAACATAAACTTTGCATTGCTTGAATATCACTGTCTGCAGTTAACCCTTTTGTTTGACAGCGAAGAAGTTCATACAGCGAATTTTCGGAGGAACGAAATCTCTCTCAGTGAGTCAAAATCACTTCAAGAGGATAACACTTCCATCAAATCTCCTATCAACAAGGGGCATGACATGTCACAACTCAATTATCCTGGGGCAGTCCAGTCAAGGTCCAACAGATCTTTCAAAATTCAATTAACCTGGGGCAGTCCAGTCAAGATTTCAAGAAATCTCTCAATATGCAGGGTAATCTGATTCAAGACTCCTTCACAACCACTTGGGGCATTCGAATGTCAAAAGTGTTCAACAAATCAACTACAACATCTCCAGATTCGATTCCTGTATCCAGCCAGGGCATATCTGTTTACATCATTTCCAGACTCGACTCCTGTATCTAGCCAGGGCACGTCTGAAGAGTTCGAAGATTCGATTCCTGTATCCAGCCAGGGCATATCTGTTGACGACTATTTCCAGACTCGACTCCTGTATCTAGCCAGGGCATGTCTGAAGAGTTCGAAGATTCGATTCCTGTATCCAGCCAGGGCATATCTGTTGACGACTATTTCCAGACTCGACTCCTGTATCTAGCCAGGGCATGTCTGAAGAGTTCGAAGATTCGACTCCTGTATCCAGCCAGGGCATATCTGTTGACCACATTTCCAGACTCGACTCCTGTATCTAGCCAGGGCATGTCTGAAGAGTTTGAAGATTCGACTCCTGTATCCTGCCAGGGCATATCTATCAACTATCACCTTTCCAGATTCGACTCCTGTATCCAGCCAGGGCATGTCTGAAGAATTCCAGATCAATACCTGCAACAACCCAGGAAACATCTGTGAACGACCGATTGTAGACCAACACCTGTAATAAGCCAGGAATTTATCTACATCACCACTTGGGGCATTCGAATGTCAAAAGTGTTCAAAACCCGATGCAGTTTTACACAAGCTCATCATCAGGAAACCCTACACCGGTTCCCCTTCAAGATTTCTGAAAACAGTTTACGGATTCTTCCCAACAACGGACGCCAATCTACCGACTTGTTCAGATTCTTATCAAGACTTCTGAAAACAGTTCATGGATTCATCCCAACAACGGATGTTAATCTATCAACTTGTTCAGATGCAACCTTTGAATTTAGTTTGTGGACGCTTCCCAACAACGGATGCGGTTCTATTGCTGATTCAACTTCAAGATTTCTGAAAACAGTTTACGGATTCTTCCCAACAACGGACGCCAATCTACCGACTTGTTCAGATTCTTATCAAGACTTCTGAAAACAGTTCATAGATTCATCCCAACAACGGATGTTAATCTATCAACTTGTTCAGAGGCAACCTTTGAATTTAGTTTACGGACGCTTCCCAACAACGGATGTTGTTCTATTGCTAATTCAACTTCAAGATTTCTGAAAACAGTTCACGGGTTCTCCAAGTAAACGGAGGTTAACCTATCGCTTGTTCAGATTCTTCTCAAAGCCAACAACCACGGAAGATCGCGCTCGCCAAGATTCTCCCTATCCCCAGCGGAGTTTCTTTCAATCCCCAGTGAAGTCAGACTTTCAAACCTTCTCCCCACAGAGTTTTAAGGAAGCAATCTTGAGTTCCCCAGTGAAGTCTCCAGGGTTACCTCCCATCAAGCCAAAGATTCTCAATCTGGTCTCCCCGGCATGAGTCTACTAGTTGGAGCTCCCCAGTAGAGGTCATCAGGAATTCTCTTCCCCAGCAAAAGCCAAGGATTTATTTTCCCCGGCAGCAGTCAAGATGCTTTTATCTCCAGCCATCTCGGATTCATGTATCCTCGGCAGGATTAGCTCATCAGCTTACATGCGCATCCATCACATTCATAAATATTGTTGTCACATACATTGCATCATGCATCATAACATTGCATACAACTAACCCTTTGCCTTTTCAGGTAAGATCAGTCGACAGACACAGATCATCTCCTGAGATTCATCCAAAAATAGTTCAGATGTGACCCGGACACGGCAACGTTTTGATACTTATTCCAGGTTCATTCAGACGCATCAGCAGAAACCTTACACCGGTTCCTCTTCAACTTCTCAACTTCTGAAACAAGTTTACGGATTCTTCCCTACAACGGATGTCAATCTACCGATTTGTGCAGACTCTTCTCAACTTCTGAAACAAGTTTACGGATTCTTCCCTACAACGGATGTCAATCTACCGATTTGTGCAGACTCTTCTCAACTTCTGAAACAAGTTTACGGATTCTTCCCTACAACGGATGTCAATCTACCGATTTGTGCAGACTCTTCTCAACTTCTGAAACAAGTTTACGGATTCTTCCCTACAACGGATGTCAATCTACCGATTTGTTCAGACTCTTCATAGCTTCTGAAACAGTTTACGGATTCTTCCCTACAACGGATGTCAATCTACCAACTGATTCAGACTCTTCACAATTTTTGAAAATAGGTTACGGACGCTTCCCAACAACGGATGCTGCTCCATTGCTTGTTCAGTCCCAACTCCTGAGGATAGTTTACAGATTCTCCAGACATGGACGTCAATCTGTTGCTTGTTCAGACCCCAATTCAGAGATATTCCAAAACAGGGATGCCCTTCTGACACTTGTCCACTCACCATTGACGTACAGTTCAACATCACCATATGGCATCTATAAGCCCATCCTCCTACCAGCAGTCGCCGAATGGCATCTGTAAGCCCATTCTCAGATGGCATCTCTAAGCCCATCCCTCGACAAAATTCTCTCGCACCAGATGGCATCTTTAAGCCCATCACCAAATGGCATCTTTAAGCCCATTCACCTCCACCGTCACATCGACGAGCGCAAATTTTCTGGGCACATTAGTGTCCAATCTCCTTTTACCTTCAAGTCGCGAAAGGCAAACTTGCCAATCTAACTCTTCAGGTCCAAGAAGATTGGACAGGGGCAACTGTTGTACCCCAAAATTTTCCCTCGCGCTTTTCCACAAGAAATCTCAGCTTCAAACATTTCCTGACTTTTCAAATTGGCTCAAGAATCGGACAAACGGACTTTTCTTGACAGTCAAGCAGAATTAGGGTTTTTACTGATTTTCAGAGCTCTGAATTGTTTCATACAGTGGGCTTAGGGTTTGGTTGATTTTTGGTTCAATTTTGATCAAGCGAGCGTGATTTGGCATTTAATCGGGAATTAGGGTTTTATGGGCATATTCTCAGAAGAATTTGAATTCCACCGCACTTTGCGGTTTATTTCAAGATTCAGATTAAAATTCGCGTTATCTTGGTTTAATCAGTAAAAGAGACAGTAGTTTGAATTCAGTACGTTTTGATTGGGCCAGTCAGATACAAGATGCAGTATTGGATTCACAGTGTTCATGTGTTTGATCAGTCTATCTGGGTTAATTGCTACTTTGCTTTGGATGTTGGATAAGACAGGTTTATTGGATCAATGTTGTTTTATTTTAGTTATTTATTATTCTGAAATTAAATGATTGAATTTATTTTTCAATTGTTTTAATTCTAAGAATTTTAAATAAATAAATAAGCAATAAAGAAAGTTAGAACCAATTGGATAATTTGATTTTTATTGATATTCGAATTATTTGTACAAATTGTTGTTACAGACAATAATTTACATTTAATTTAAATATTACATAGAATGAAAAAACTATCCTATTTTCTAAATATTCTTCGTGCTTCATTCCGCTCCGGTATTCCATTTTTTCATCTGCAAAAAGAACAAGAAAAGTCAGAAAGCATTAAATTGGAAAAGACAGTTAAAACTTGCTCATCATTAGGGGCCACTGACTGGGATCAGTTGACCCTCTCTGCAAATCACGGGATTTCTCCCGGTTCACAGAGAGGGAAGATTATTTTATTTCATGAATGCAAATGCAAATGCATAAGTCATAAATTTCAAGCTGCATAGAAGTTCAAAATCCAAAATCCAAACTAAACTGAAAAAGTTCAATCCAAACTTTCCATCCAAAACAAAGTCCACTCAAAGAAAATCAAGAAAGTACTCAAGGCTGTCATAAAAGATTTTGGCCAAGATATCAAGGAAGAGAAAAAAGCACACAAACTGTCAAAAGGAGATGCAGAAGATGTGTTATGCAAACAATCTAGAATCATCATTTCCCAGCATAAGAGTAGGCCCCTTCAGAAAAAGTACAAATAATAATCATATAAAATTCTTAAACTGTACTTCAAGAGAGAGTAAAGAGAGATAAAGGCAGCAAGGCAGGGATTAGGCACAGTTCAGTAACATAGGCAGCAGGAAGACAGAAAAAGATATACAAACCCACAAGCAAAGCTCAGTACACAGCAGACAGTAGGCAGGAGATACAGAGGAAAAATATACAAAACACCAACTCTGCCTCAGTACAGGATATACACAAGCCAATAGACAGTAAGAAGGTTTAAGATAGAAAAGAAAATATGCAAAACAGTCCAGTGGAGCAGAAGCAAAAGTGAGAACAAAAAGTCTATCAAACCTGAACCTTGCAAAAACCTGCTAAGACCATAAAAACTGAACCTGCAAACTGATAACCGGAGGATCCAACACAACTCTGCATAAAATATACAGAGGCTAATACAAAGAGGTAAGAGTTTTAGAATAGAAAAAGATCCCCAAACCTCATAAAAACCATAACTTGCAACCTGTCCTAACCTCACAAAAACCTGAACCTGTGGAACATACAAACACACAAATTGAACTACCAAGAACCAAACTCAAACCATTACTGTCATAACCAAAGCCATCAAGCTGAAGCAAACAAAGACCAACATAACACATCTCAGAACTATGAACCAAAATCACAAAGCCTGTCAATAAAGCCATCAAACACACAGTTCAATACCAACATCCTGTCATACCAGTACCAAACCTCTCAAACAGGTACCAACAACCATACTCATCATCAAAAAATGCAAGCAAGCAAGGCAACCAGAAGAAGGAGATAAAGCAATATCAACATAGGCAAAAGCAACATACAGAATTCCCAAGGCAACAACAAGAAGCATAGTCAGGGCAACGTAGGCAACCTAGACCCTCAGACCTTTGAGGTCATCACAGGGTGATACGAGAAAATATACAGTGCTCAAGAGAAAAGAAAGAGGTGAACTCAGTGAAACACATCATGGGGTAAGCTCAAGGCAGCATCTCAGGCAACATACAAATCCAAAGGGCAACACATAGTGGAAGAAGAAGATAAAAAGAGTGAATTTTAAGAAGGGTTTTCAGGCAAATCCAGCATACATCATCAAACCCTAAAGATAGCAAAGAACGAAGTTACCAGGAAGGCAAAAGCAAGCATCTAGCTTCGTCACAGAAACGCCGCTCCGGCCTCCTAAGCACCACACTCCTCCACCTCTCCTCCATCCCCAAAGTCAGGTAGTCCATATTCTTCCCATTTCCCCTTCACTAGCTCATAATAATGCGAATTCAGGAATCAAGACTCACACTAAAACATAAATTCGTAAAGAACAGAACATAAACACTAAAGCGAACCTTAAACCGATGACGCTGGGCTCCCGTCAATAGGGGGAAGAAAGGCTTCAGGATTGGAGCTGGTGGCCGGAATCGAGCGTTCAGGGAAGTGAAGTTTGATCGGAGAAGACGAATTCAGTGAACACGGCGCCGTCTCAAAACCCTAACCCTCGTTCTGAATAACAAAACTGCCTAACCCTAATTTCGCCTTTGTTCAACATGGGCTTAACCTGATTCTAATTCACCTCTAAAGCCCAACGAAAATCATTTCATTTTCTAACAAAACATTTTCATAAAAAACTAACTTTGTTTTATAAACAATACTTATTCTTTTTTTATAAAACACTAATCTCTTTTTTATTTTACAAAACAATGTTTACTTTTTTTATCTTAATTAAAAATACTTTTTATCATAAAATTAAGACATTTTTTAGATAGATATTTTATACATTTATATTATATTAAAAATTAGTTTTATACGTATCATATAAATTAAATCTGAAAACATTTTCTTTTAATTAATACACATTTGTATACAAAAATAACAAAATACTCATTTTTATACATAATTTAAAATTGCAACTTTTAATTAACATTCTTTTTGTACATAACAATTCAATACATTTTTTCTCTAATATTTAATTTCCAAACATTTAGTTAAAATACTTTTTTGCAAATAAAGAAACATTCTTAATTTAAAACTTGAACTCTTTTTGTACATAAACATACAAAATCAAAAATACATTTAAAAACATTTCTCTAGGTCAAACCCTAATACGCTTCAACTTCACATTATTGCACTTGTACATATTTACACTTACACAATACATATACACTTGTACACTTACACAACACATTACCCTATACACATGTTTATCTTACATTTATATTTGATATTCGTTTTGATCGCACATTCGATTTGGTTGTAAATTATTGGGTACTATAAGTCTCATCCCCTTGTACATTTATACCCCCACTCCCGGATATTATTTTGTAATAGCGTAGATTTACATTCCGCAATTTACAGTTTTCCAATTATACCATGGTTAGACCTAGGGTTTGTATGTACATAAAATCAAACGCTAGATAACCTAATACAAGACAAATACATGTAATCAATACACAATCACACTTGCACCCCCTAGGGTAATCCCACATGTTGCCTTCCAAAATGGGCCATGCTTGCACGTCGAGTATCTTTGGCAAAACAAAATCAAATGATCATAAGTCTCAAAGTGTTGCCTAAACGGAATGATCATGGTCCCTTCAAAACAAATTGCCAAAGACACTTGGCATCATTGCATTCGTGGTCCATACGATGACCCGCGCCCGTCCCGAATAAACTTCCTAAACGCAAGATTGTCTACCAATTTCAATGGTAGAACAAAATTGCTAAAAGAGGTTAAAACACGACGAAAACCTTTGAGTACAATAGGGTAGACAAAACTCTTAGTTACTTGAGATCAAACTTGCAAAAACACTTTCCTTCTTTTCAAAAACCACAATCCACAACACTTTCAAACAAACTCTCAAAAACATTTGAAAACATCTTTTCGAAAAGATTCACACTTTTGTAAAACACTCAAACACGAGTCAAATACATTAGTTGCCTAAGACAAGGCATCTTTTTCCAAAACATTTTCAAAAAAGCACCCACACACTCAAGCACCATTTAAAACAATTGAAAACAAAAGGCAAGTGATCTAAGCAAGTAACTAAGAGCCCATGGATAACCATGGATAGAAAGGGTGCTAATACCTTCCCTTTCTATAATCTACTCCCCGAACCCAAGAAAACATCTCAAAAGGTTTTTGCTGTGCTTTTTAACCTTTCCTTAGGATAAAATAAAAAGTCGGTGGCGACTCTTGCTCAACCGCACAAGTGCGAATGCGAACGCAAAACACAAGTCAGTTCTCCCACCGTATCACACATAATAATATGGAGTTAATGTTAGTGTTAGTTGTTAATAAATTGATTCGGCATAATTAATCGCTATGTTAATCAATCGTAATTGGAATTATGTAGAATCACAACTATTTGAGGCCATACAATAGTAATGTAGGTAAAGTGCAAGTTAGAGAAATGATACAAAGTCATCCTCCGGAAATAATGCAACACCGTGATTTAAAACAAAGTAAAAGAAAGGAGAAGAAGAAGAAGAAGAAGAAGAAAGGTGATCAAGCACAAAAGCAAGGGGATTGAATCATTACTTTAATTCATCTTCTTCACGATACCTTGGGACAAACTTACCATCAACCAAAATACCAAAAATGATTAAATGATTATATAATGATAGATTTGAAATGAAGAAAGTTCATCAAGCATCAATCTAAAGTCTAATTGAACAAGATGAGCTTAAATCAACTACAATTGACCAAGTCAACCAAAAGTCAGAAGTACAAATCATCAAGAACAATTAAATAAATATTTAAATTGTTTTTAAATAATTTTTTAATGGTTTAAAATGGAAAATAAAGATAAAATACCAAAGCATCATTAAAACATCAAATAAATGGCTACAAAAATTATAGAAAAATCTAAAATATTCTAAGGAAATAGATCTCAAAAGTTGGGATCCAAAATGTTTTAAAATGATTAAAATAAATTTTTTGAAAGTTAATTAAAAAGAAAATAAAGATAAAGTAATAAAAAATACTAAAAATTATTTTTAAAATCTAAAAAAAAACATATAAGGTAGAAAATATTTTTGTGGATTTATGAAAAAATGGAGTGAAAAAAGATTTAAGAGTTATTTTAAAATAATTTTGAAAGAAAATATAATTAAAATGAAATAAAAATAAAAATATAATTAAAATAAAAATTGCATTGGCTAGTTGGCGTGTCATGATCTTATTGGACAGAGATTCACATTTTCCACCATAGCGCGCGAAGACAGTCGTCTTTAACCATCAACTTCCAATTTTTCAGTTCCATGAACTTGGATCTTTAAGATCAAACACATAACGCGTAAGCTTCATCTCCATTCACCGTTCATATCTCTCTTCATCAGACAATTGATTTGCTTTTAGAAGAGCGAAATTGAAGAAATACGCATAAACCCTAAGAGCTTCAAAGTAAAATTAAATGACTAATATACATGATAATTCATATTTAGGTGAGGGCTTTTGATCAAGAGAACAAGACGAAGAGTTTGGTAACTTGTTTGAGTGAAAAGGAAACTCGTAGCTACCTGATCAAAGTAAGCTCAGAAGGTTTGAAAATGGTGAAAGGGAGTTGATACTAAGAAGTGTTTTTGAACTTCTGTAATGCTTCAAGTAGCTTCAGATGATTCTAATGAAGGTTTCTGGGTTAAGAATTGAAGTTAAAACAAAGAGAAAATGAGTTTAGGTTTTCTGGTTTTTAGGGGTATCAGGCTTGAGAGAAGTAGAGTTTCTTTCATTGTTTAAGCTTGAAAATGAAGGAAAAATGATGATCTATTTATAGGATAATGATTGAGCTCATCATACATTCCAAATTGGATCTCAATCGTGTGAATCAAGTTTGGAAATCTCTAGATCTAAACTGTGTGAAATGAAGCATGAAACGTGTGATTTTATGAGTAAATCAAGTCGTTTTATGTTGTACCATATGTGTTTGGTCATGAGAAAGAAGTTTTCACATGTGAAAAGTGGTCCCAAGTAACTTTTAGGTCATTTCTGATTATAGGTCACTCGATACAAACAGAGTTCATGTCACCATGTTCATGCTTAGGACAAATGGATTTTACTCGTGCATAACTTGATTTTCTTTTTTCCAAATGGATCCTTTTAAAATATTCAATTCAAAAGATAGCTTGATCTTAAAATGGAATTGGTTGAAATTTAGGGTCATGGCACTGAAAAACAGGTCTAGCATTCGGTCAAACATGGCATGACCTAGTTATGTGCATAAATGGCTTCCAAAATTTGAGAGACTTAGAACTTGAATTGATGTTTGACCTCTGAAGAAAAGTTGTATAAGATACCAAAAGGGACATTTTGCTCAAACAAGACCTCAAAAATATTGAAAAGTGCGAAAGTTATGCTATTTGGACCAGAAGCATGCCATACTTGGTTTTTAGGTCACCCAACCTTGTACCAACTTGTGATTTTTGAGCTTTTCTTGTATTCCAAGGCACAATGATGATCATTTAAATACCACATGAGTTAATCTTGATTAGACTTTGATTAATATTGATTAAGCCTTGAAAAATTGATGAAGGAGGCGTGGAAATAAAGACATGAACCTATCTTGAGTTAACTTGCAAACCAAGCATCAAACTTGAACTTCTTTTGATCAAATGGTGTTGAACTATGCTTGACATGAATGCGACCTAAAATTATAGGTCATTCCTTGAATAATAAACCTTGTTGACCACTTGTTAACCTTGACTTTGACTTAGGGGATCAAAACCCTAATTATGAAACCCAGCTTGATCTCTTGATGAAAAAGCCTTACCTTGAAAAATAAGAAAAAGGAAACAGAGCACGTTTTTGTATTTTGAATAGGGTTAGTAAAGAATAAAAGCAAGTAAACACAATGATAATAAAACACAAAGGTGCTTGGTGATCTCAAAGGAAAACTCTAAAGAATCAAAGATTAGAAGGTTACCAAGTTGTGATCTTGATGAAATACAACGGTATGATAAATGGGATCTTAGGGATAAAAATTAGGGTATGACAGTTACTATAATCACAACATGAAACATCTTACTTGTAAGATTTTTAATGACTTTAATAATATTTCCACCTCTGATGAAAGACTGGTTTTTGGAGACCTTAATTTAGTCCTTAATAATGGTGAAAAGATGGGGTAATTTGATGGTTAATTTTATGCTTAATGTGATAAATGACTTGTTAACTAGCTTTAACCTTTGTGACTTGGTTTTTCCGATCATAAATTCACATGGGCTAATAATCAACCTAGTACTATATACATACATTCTAGACTTGATAAATTCCTTGCCACTTCAGCGTGGTTGAAAAATTATAATGATTACACGAATAATCATCTCCTTAAAGATAGTTCAGGACATTTCCCCTTGCTTCTGATTTTTTACTCTAACAATACATGCAGGGATAACATTTTCAACAATAATATACATACCTAATTTGAGAACATATGGACAATGCAAAACGAGTGTCATAAAATTATGGCTAAACTATGAAGCTTAAATATACCATAGAGCCACGGCTATATGGGGAAAATAGAAGTTTGGTAACATCCATAAAGTGAGTAGGAAAGCACAAACTACTCTGGCTAATCTGAGGAAATGGCCTCCTACTAAAGACAATATAGGCATGATCATTGCGGCAGAGAAAATGCTTGATGAAGCCCTTCTCAAGGAAGAGATATTGTGGAGCCAATGTGCTAAAAGTAGGTGGCTTAGAGAAGGGGATAGAAACACCAAGTATTTCCACCTTAAGCCTTACAACGCATGAAAAAAATTATTCAGCATATAAAAGGAGAAGATGGAACCAGTTACAAGACTAAGGAAGAGATCACAAAGAGGTTTTAGGATCACTTTGCCCATATTTTTCAGACAAATAAGGCTAACCCAAACAACCCTGAGATGTTCCAACATATACAAAAAAGAGTGACTCCTAGAATTTTCCAGGCCTTGCGGAAGGAGTACACTGTGAAGGAGGTTAGAATTGTTATTATGCATCTAAAAGATAATGCTGCCTCGCGCCCTGATGGCCTAAATGCTACTTTATGTCACCATTTTTGGGAGATAATTGGTAAGGAAATTACTGATCTCATTCTCAACATTCTCAATCATGATGGTAACGTTTCTAACCTAAAACAGACTTATATATATGCCTTATCCCTAAGAAGATTAATGCTTCCACCATTGACGATTATAAACCCATTTTCATTTGCAATGTGATCCTTAAAAACATCACTAAGACATTATAGCTAACAAGAATAAATCCCACATGGACTCTATTATTAACCCTTATCAAAGTACTTTTGTCTCAGGGAGACTTATCACAGATAATGTCATCCTTGCTTATGAGGCTTTCGACTTTATGGCCAAAAACAAAAGTATTAAGAAAGGATATGTAGCCTATAAGTTAGATATGGCCAAAGCCTATGACAGATTAGAGTGGCAGTTCATTAATAATAATTTGAAGGTCGTAGGGTTTCCAAAGAACATGATAAATACTATTAGAAATGCATCAAGACCGTTTCCTTTTCTATTTTGATTAACGGTTCTACCTCTAGTTGGTTCAGACCTACTAGAGGTATCAGACAACGGGACCCGTTATCCCCTTATCTCTTTATCATGTATGTGAATGTCCTTTACAACCACATATCCCACAACTTGCTGACTGGCTCCATCCACGAGATTAACTTTGGAAAGAAAGCCCCAACATTACTCATTTGTTTTTTGTTGATGACAACATACTATTTTGCAGGGCCAATGAAGCATAAGCAAAAAATTTATACAAATTTTTTTAGAACTACCAAGAAGCTTCGGGTTAATTTATTAACTACAACAAATCCATAATGACTTTCAACTCGAAGGTGACTGGGGATACTAAAGAGCTTATTACAAGATGGGCAAAATGGGAACTTATCAGGGTCTTCCAACCCAGGTGGGCAAATCAAAGAGAAGGGAATTCAACTATATCTTGGACAGAAGGAAGGGCAAAATGAGTGGTTGGAAAGAATAAACACTTTCTTATGCGGAAAAGGATATCCTAATCCAAGTTGTGGCTCAAGGTATGCCAACGTATGCTTGTTTATTGTGAAATTTTATAAATAATCGCTGGTCTTCTAAATCGAATAAAAATTGGTGACTTGCAGGATCGACCAGATTGATCTTAAATACATGTGTTCTTATTCAAAACTTTTGTTCTTGAAACAAAGAATACTCTCGACAAAATTATAATTCTTTTAAACAAAGTTTATTTCAATTGTTACTTTGTATGTAGTAATGTAATGCTTTAAAGAAAAGATTGTAATGTAAAAAGATTTCGAATGAAATTTAAAGGGAATGTATAAAATTTCAATTAAAGTTGAATGACAATAAACATAAAATTGGTGCATCATACGTACATTCTCACAACTCGTTTCTTGAACGCTGGTACTTTGTGTAATTTAGAGTATTTTATACAAAGATGTGAACATACTGAATCCTAACGCTAAGACCTCTATTTATACTAATTCGACCAAAACGGTCTCTAAATAAGATGTTGCCACATTCGACATCTGCATGCACCTTCGAACTCCATACATCCACGCATCTCTTTGGATAAGATCAAACTTTTGAATTTGAAAACTCTTTGTCTTTGAAGCACCAAATATCATAATCATGACGGTCGAAATATCCTTTCTGATATTTCGAATGCTTAAATCCCAATGATTTTCATACGAACCCTTCGCCAATACTATAGCAAAAATGAAGCTCTTATTAACTTTTCATCTATCGAAATATTCAAAAAGACTTCTTTATTCTTCCTTTAGAACTATATTCTCCAAAATATATCATTTCAGCTAAAAACTCATGTAGTCGAAATTCTCAGTCAACAAATTGCCCCCATAAATGTGTGTTTCGAATTACTTGGAGGAACATACATTTATTGCAGAATAATTATATTTCGATGAACATACAATCTTCATGATGGACAATAACTGTTATGAAGTCATAATAATCATGATTTACTTTTCCAAAATGTCTAATCAAGAAGTGCGTGCAGCATTTCCATCATTGCTACTAAAATAGGTTCCCAATGTAGCTTTTAAACAAGCAACCTTTTTCATTAGCTTATAAAAAATCACCACGTGTCCCACTAACTCAAATATTTTAAAATTTAAAGTGAATTTCTTCCAGCTATAATTACCTTTCTTCTTCTTCAAACAAACTTTTTCATCTTCTCAACTTCCTATTTTTTTCAAAAATTTACGCTCTCTCTTCCTCAAAAAACCTTCAAATGACCAAAATATGAATTTGTCAGTCATTGCGCCATCCAAAAAGGGTAAAAAAATTGATAAAAATGTGAAGAACAAGGAAGTGAAAACCACTAACGATGATGAATTTAAACTGATTTATCACATCATAAAACCCCTTCTTGTTGGAAATCAAGAATTGGTCCCAACACCACTTATTTCTTGTGAACAACAAGCCATTTAGGATTCTCAAGTAATAATTCCTTTTACCCTTGTTGATAAAACTATAGGGTATATGGGTCCAATGTTATCCTCTTCATGTTTAGTAAAAATTAAGAACATTTTCCCAATTTACTATGATATAAAACCCATTATTAACAAAGTTGATCCCCCTATGAAGAAGAAGAATGATAATCCTGATATACAATATCTAGAGAAAATCCAAAAAGAATCTTTCTCAGTTCCTATAACTGAGGACAACCCTTTTCAATTCGACTATGTAACTAAGAACTTTAGACCTTTTAGGTCTTGCCCTGTAGCAGATAAACAATATTTGGCTTGGCTAGCAAAAGTCAAAAAGAAAAAATCTCAAGCCTGGAAAGACTTAGGTATTTTCAACTTAATTCAAATGTCAAAAATAGGTTTTAGCTATTGTCAGCCTATGTTGATGTCCTCGTTATATTTTTGGGATAGTACTTATAATACGTTCCATCTCCCCTGCGAAATGATAACTCCCACTCTCTTCGATGTGGCTGTTATTATTCGACTCCCTCCTACTGGAGAAACCATTGATTCTTACCAACAGGAGACAAACACCATCAACTTTATCATCGAAAATGCCGCCTTCACCAAATACATGAATCTTTACCATGCTGAAGGAAATGAAGTGTCTGACGTTGAACACATAGCTTTCCTTGCTCTTTGGATATCTAGGTGTATTTTTTGATGTAAGTCCTTACAAGTAGCCATAAGATTACTTACCTTAGCAAACCAACTTCACTTCGATCGAAAAGTGTGCCTCAGTGAGTTAATTCTCACTGGGTTATACGAAAGCCTTGGATCTTCCACATCTAAACTCAAAGGATACCAAATAAGCACAAACTTGCTCCTAGCTGGCTCATATTGGCTTCTCCAATTACGGCTTAACGCAACATTCAAACCATCTCTTAGTACTTCTGGCATAGTGAACAACGAAGATCCTGAAATCCAAAATCGAACTGTTGAGGGAACAAGGCTTCTTTGAATCGCTCCTGATGATGATGGAAAGAAATTTGGGGAGTATTTCACTAAGTACGTCATGATGTTTTTAAAACTTAATGTCTTTATTGCTTTGATGTCTCCTTTTTCTAATAGGACTTGTGGCCCTGATTGGTTTACCAAGTCTCTTTTTGACAATTTTCCTGAAGATATAAATATTGTTTGACATTTGGAGAGCCTTTTTACTTCCTAGGCTGATTGTTTCAAGGATTATGCCCGTGAAAAGCAATATCTGCATGCTTGCTTATCAACCCAATTTTGTGTCTCAATAATTTGAGCTTTGCCAACTAATCCCTGAGCCAACTTTCGGAGTAAAATGTGAACTCTGCACCACATGAATGAAGTTATTTTTCTCATAATGGGAAGAGCATATGGCTTATCACATCAACTTTGTAGAATTTAATCATATTCCTTTCCAACCATCTCTATATTGCTCGAAGGGTTTTGATACTTGGTGGAAAAACTTTTATTCAAAGAATATGTTTAACACCATTTTCCTCAGCCAACATCTGACAAAAGCTTTTGCATCTATGTAGGATCTGACCCAAAAAGGTAAGCACACACATATCAAGGAAATCCAGGCATTCCAAAAGTACTTTGAAACTCTTTATGGTCGAACTAACCTTAGTTGAACCACTCTTAACGTAGCACAAAGTTTAAAAGAGAAATTTACCAAAAAGCTTCCTCATTTAAAACTTCCTACTTGTGTCAAACCTTAACATATATTTGACTTAGCTTTTAAACTTCAACCACCAAAGTTCCTAAAATTGCCTAGTGCTAATTTTGGTCTGGCATTCTATCCTCCTTACCCAAACTGGTTTGTTTGTGGTAATCATCTTAACTTTTTAAATCAAGAGTCTCAAAAACCTTCCAAACAAGTGGTTTCGACTAAGTATACCTTGGACAGTTTCAAAGGCTTCCTTCATTATGACTTATTAGCTATCTTCATTCTTTCTCCGATAGATGAAGGTGTGGAACCAAAGGATTTCCCTGGTCCTTTCGATTAACTTTGTTACTTCCTTTATATTTGATACTAACCATTGTTATGACGTACATTGTTCTAGCCATTGAAAAGAAAACAAACAAAAAGGAACAAACTAGTTCGAAGACAATTTCAACTGCAACTTCTAAACCAACCAACGCCTCAACAAAAAGCACTACCAGACACCAAGAAATCGAAAACATCAAAGGTATGATTCAAAATTTTGTTTGCTTTTGTACTATATTACTTATTTTTTTAACAGTATTATTCTTTAAGGCTAATCAATTACTTCCAAAATCTCTACACAAAAGAAAGTCCACTCATGACACTCCAGTGGAATTCAAAGATGATGAAGACACTCCTCCCACTCCTTCACAAATCAAGAAGTCAAAGAATAAGAATGAAAAAACTTATGATGCAGCCTCTTCGCAACCAATAAAATAGAAACCTGAACTCACTATGTTGCCCCTAAAGCCCAAAGATAAAAACACGTCTCAACCATCTGGAGGCGTTGTTCTGGAGCGGGTTGAAAGTGAAAACTCAAGTCCTGATGGACAAAAGGTATAACTTTTATTCGTTACACTTCTTCGATCACCATTATTATTTTATTCGAACTAATGTCTTTTTTATGTTGTAGGAAAATCAAACAACTCTCACCGAGTCTCCCACCAAGCAAAGTGTTCTTCCTGACAGTGGTGTTTCTCCGTACCATCCTTTGTCTAGTGATAAACAATTTAGCAAAGGATCTATGTTTTCAATTAGCAAACTTGATGCAACCGTACTATCAGAGAAAGAAAACATTCCCTAAACTGAGAATGATCCAGAGGTACATCAAGGGACAAAGAGGGCTAGTGTTGACGAAGGGAAGAAGGATAATAGCCCAAGTGACTCTTTACTGAAAAAGATCAAATTAGTTGATGACCTTATTAGTGGTGATGAACCTCTTACTGATGAGGAAATTGCACAATTCTTCACTGAAGATGTAGAAATAGCTGAAGAAGAAGAAAATCAAGGAGAAGACAATAAGGAACCTCACATCCAAGCCAATTCTCAAGATAAAATTACTCCTGCAAATCAAAAACCTTAAAGCAATAACTCCATAGAGCTTTCCTAAGAAACACTAGATACTTTGAAGAAGGATAAACCTCTTGAGTATGTAAGGCTAATGATGGCAAAAAGGGTACCATTTTCCCAAAAGACTTGCACTAGTCCATCTGCAACTTTGAGTGGGAGTTCTTAAGCTGAAACCAATGAACAACTTCTTCAGAAATTTAAATAGAAAATCTTCGAAGCTGGCTTGTTCGAAGTCTTTAAGGGTAATACCACTGCAAGCGTTATTCTCAAGAAGTTGATAAATCAAATTGATATAGTCACTTGTCCTTCTAAGACTGCTGAAGTCCTGATGGATGTTACTACTTTGATCAACACAATTAGTGCAAATTTCCTTAGGAATCAAGATGTAGCCTCGAAACTCTAAGAAAAGAAAACTCTTCAAGAGACTGAGTGGTCGAAAGCCCTTGACTCCACCACCTAGGATGAGAAACTTGGAAAATACTTTAACAATGCCAAAGAGGATTTTGAGGCTAACACTCGCTCTATCTCTTTCGAAAAAGAGAAAATAAAAGAGTTAAAAGAAAAGATTTCTCATACACAAGCACGCCAAAAAGTCATTGATCAAATGGATCACACTGAGATGGAACATGAAATTTCTCAAAGTGTGAAACGCGTGGATGCAGCCAAGAAACTTGAGGGTGAAATAGCTGCCCTTCATGCCACTAAATCATCCATTGATTGTAGGTTGAAACTGGCGAAGACCAAATATGACTGGATGAAAGCTAACATGCCTTTCTAAATTTGTTGGAAATTTTGATGTATTGTTATTATGTGTTTTGTGATGTTTTCTTATGTAAGTTCCATACAAAGCCATTTTGGAACTTTATAATACCATGTTGGTTGTTATCTCATTACCTTTACTATTCTGTCGAAATATTTAGTTCTTGAAGGATAGGTTTATACCTTTTTAAGTATTTGTTGTTTATCTTCAAGATTCTTCGATCCTCTGCCAACTCTTCTATTTCGTAGGCGTTATTGGTGAATGTTTGGATAATAGCCTCTTAGGTCCTTCCCAATCTGGAGACCATTTTCCTAACTACTTATTATTTCGATCCATGGGCAATATTACTTTCCACACCAAATCATCATTAAAAAAAACTTTTCCCCTGACTCTTTTATTGTATCCTCTAGCTATCCTTCCCTTTTGTCTTCTCAGGACCTCTAAGGCATGCAACCTTTCTTCGTCCAGATCAACTAGTTCATTCATCATTATTTCCCAATAATAGTCAGAAGGAATTTTGTTCTGCCTCTGAATTCTTACTGACTGAAAATATATCTCTACAAGCAGAACTGCATCGTGCCCAAAAGTCAAACGAAATAGAGTTGTGCTTGTTGCTTCTTTTGGAGATGTTCGACAAGCCCACAAAGCTTGATCTAAAGTCTTATGCCAATTATTTGGTTTTCTCCCTACAAGTATTTTTATTAAACCAATAATTACCTTGTTTGCGGCTTTGACCTGTTCGTTCGCCTGCGCATAATAGGGTGTAGAAGTCAATAATTTGAATCTCGTTTCCTTAGCGAATTCATGCATCTTTCGACCAATGAAGACTGATCCTTGATCAGTTGTAATAGTTTATGGGATTCCAAATCTATAGATTATATGCCTTTGAATAAATTCGATAATACTCTCTTGATCCACATTTACCAAAGGTATTGCTTTAATCCATTTTGTAAAATAATCAATCCCTACTAGGATATATTTATGTCCTTTGGATGAAGTTGGTCAAATCTCTTTAGCCAAATCTAATGGCCAGCCTCTAAAAGGCCAAGGTTTAATGATCAAATTCAATTCACTTGTATGAGCATATTGAATACCTGCATGAACTTGACACTCTTTGCATCCCTTGGAAAATTCTATGCAATCTTTCTGCATGGAGGGCCAATACATGCTATATCGAAACAAAAGCCAGTTTATTTTATGACCTTCTTGATGTGCTCCACATGCCCCCCCCCCCCCCCCCCCCCCATGTACATTTGACAATGCCAAGTATGCTTCAATTTCTCCTAAACACTTGAGTAAGACTCCTTCTGGTGTTTTTCTTAAACAATTCGTTACCTATTAAAACATAGCTTAATGCACGATACTTAACTTTCCTTTATGCATCTGTTGTTGGATCTTTCAAGTAGGCTATTATTGGGCTTATCCAATCTGTATCTGCTAAGCTATCTATGGCCATGACTTTGAAATGTACTTCATTTTCATACCCCAAACTTTTATTTTTTAAATCTATTGGAGACAATTTAGTATCTAGCATCTTTCCAAGGATTTCGACTAATTCTCCCAACCTCTCTTTTGACACTTTGTACCCTGAAGTAATCTGGGCTAAGTCATCTGCCTCTTGGTTCTTCACTCTAAGAATATGCTTGATATTAGCATACTCAAATCTTTGAAGCAATTTATTTGCTACCACAAAGTACATTATCAAATTTTCTTTTATGCACTTGTACTCCTTGGTTATTTGTTTGATCACTAGTTCAAAATCGCCTCTTATTTCAACTATGGTAGCCCCCAATTCCAGCAAAGCTTCAAGTCCTGCTATCAAAGCTTCATACTCAACTTCTTTATTTGAACAAGGAGTACCTTTGATCTTGTACTTGAACTTGGTTGGAATTTTATCAAGATAAATAATTAGTATTCCAACTCCAGTTCCATCTTTATGAGTGGAACCATCGAAGAATAATTTCCAAGGTTCTAACTCCACAAGATTTTGAGGATTCTCGACCATTGTATGGTCTACTAGAAATCCATATACTACTTTCCCTTTCATAGCTTTTAAAGGCATGAAAGTCAAGGAATATTCAGTCAAGGCAAGTTCCCACTTGCCAATTCGATTGTGCATGATTGGTTTTGAAAGCATATGTTTAATAACATCAAAATGCAAATAAATGTAAACATCGACTGGCTTTATATAATACTTCAACTTGGTGCACAAAAAGTACAAACAAAGACATAACTTTTCTATAGTACTATATCTAGTTTGTGCATCATTTAATACTCGACTTAGGTAATATATGGCTTTTTCAATGTCATTCTCATCTTCTTGTGCAAGCATACTTCCTATAGTAACATCTGACGCAGATATATGAAATATCATACCTTATTTCTACAAGGAGGTGATAAGATAGGAGGGTTGATGAGGTATTTCTTGATCTTGTCGAATGCCTTTTAATGCTCTGACTTCCAGTCGAAACCACCTTGTTTTAAACGTAAAAGAGGAGAGAAGGCTTGAGTGCGTCCATTTCAGTTTGAAATAAATCTTCTTAAGAAATTTATCTTTCCTAGAAGTTATTGTAACTCTCTCTTTGTAGATGGCATGTTCGCTTCCATAATAGCCTTCATATTGTTTTGATTAATTTCTATCCCCTTCTTATAGACCACAAAGCCCAAAAAATCACCAGCCTGCACGAAAAAGGCACACTTAATAGGATTCATCTTCAAGCCATGTTTCCTCATTCTTTTGAATGATTGGCGAAGGTGATCCATATGTATTTCTCCTGACACATATTTTACTACTATGTCATCAATATAAACCTGCATGAAAGTCTCAATAAAATAATGAAATATAAAATTCATTACTCTCCGATAATTTTCCCTAGCATTCTTTAAACTAAAAGGCATGACTACCCATTCATAGGTGCCTAATTCCCCTGGGCATTGAAAAGCATCTTGGGTGCATCTTCTTCAACAATGAAAATCTAGTTATATCCAGAGTACCCATCAAGCACACTAAGATACTTGAAGCATGCGGTTGAATCAATTAGCATTTCTGCCATAGGCATTAGATATTCATCCTTTGGGGTTGCGGAATTCAAATCTCTAAAATCCATGCAAACCATAAGAGACCCATTTTCTTAATAATAGGAACTATATTTGCAATCCATTCGATGTACCTTGTGGTTCGGATGAACTTGCATCGGAGAAGTCTTTCGGTCTCTTCCTTTATCTTCGAGATAATATCTGGCGTGAACCTTCTTGGGGTCTTCTTGATGGGCTTCTTGCCATCCTTGATAGGCAGCTTCAGTTTGACCAAATCTCTATTTAAATCAGGCATCTCGTCATAATCCCACTCGAAATAATCCTTGTACTCTTTTAGCAATTATATTACTTTGTCTTTCATATCGGGATTGAGTTTTGCATTCACATAGGTGGGTCTTTTGATGGACCCCTCACCCAGGTCGACTTCTTCAAGAGGATCCTGCGCCATCATCTTTGCACTTGACGTTGTTGGATCCTTCTCGAATCTTAGAGGCTCTTCGTCGTATATTGCATCTAGCCTCTGGCCTTTTCCTTTTAAGGGCGTCTCTTTATCAGGGGGTTTTGGTTTTAAGTCCACCCCAAGTCCCTTTTCATGCATTGCTTCATCTTTGGCTTCGACAACCATGTACTTCACTTCGTCCTCTAAGGCCGTTTTTAATTTATTTTTGGCCAAATAAGCCGAAATATTTTTGAAAAAATGGGACTCAGACATTATCAATGTCTTCATCAGCCAAGCCAGTTAGCCGTATTCCTGGAACTCCTTCGACATCAGCTTCTTCTCCCATAATTTCCCTATCCCATTGGAATCCATGAGTGGGATGTAGAGTAAGGAAATAAAGAGCATTCTTGTTGGGTGAATATGCATCATCAGCAGGGTTGCATGGCCCAATGTTGTCCAGTTTCTATCAAATTTCCTTCTATCTACCTGGTTAACTTCTGCCATGTAATAACTCTGTTCAGCTTCAATGTTCTCAAAAATTCCGTCCTCTCTCCATATTGATATTCGTTGATACATGGAGAAAGATGCTGCCCCAATACCACGGATCCATTCACATCCCAACAGTAAGTTATAATTTGTTTTTGCTGTAATGACCATGAACATTGTAGGTCTTATAATTGAAACCACTGTTAGATCCACTTGCACCACTCCTAGAGTGTGACCTATTTTTCCTTCATAGTTTGAGAGCACCATGTTGTGGGGATTTAATATCAGTGTCAAACATGCCAATTCTTTTTAACATGAATTGGGGAATCAGATTCACTACAGCTCCCCCATCTACCCGAATTTTGTTGATTCCTACGCTCTCCACCTTCCCCCTTATGAATAGAGGTTTAAGGTGACTCCTCATCCCTTGATCAGGTCGTTCGAAGAATGCATATTTTTCTTCAACAGCTCCGTTATTCAGAATATAGTAACACATTGGCCTGTGTTTTTCCATTTCCACCTCATCAGCTTCGTCTAATTCTTCGACTTTTGTTATTTGATCATATTCATATGGAAGCACCAACACCGCATTGTAATTTATATTGAGGGAAGACTCTCCATCTTACGCAAAGTCATCAGTGAGCATGTCTTCGTCATTTTCTGGATCCTTTTGATCTTTCTCGCCAGCTTCTTCTTTCCTTTGGGAAAACAGTCTTCTCCCCACAGGTGGATTCTCTTCGACCATAATGGTTGGGGGAATTTGGTTACTGCTGGACTCTTCCACTTCTTTATTTTCCAATTCTCACTGTACCTTTTTTTTCCTTTGGTGTCTTCGCCACTGGGATCTGTACATGGGGTTGTTCCCCTTATAATTCTCTGACATGTATGCTTATTGTTTTGACACTTGAAATTATTTTCTATATGTTATTGACGTCCTTCCTCCCACCTCGAAACTCCTCTACTTTCCTTTTTCTGCTTCCTTTTCTTTGTTTGGATGTATCCACTTGTCAGTTGGGATGTTTGTAGGTGTTTTAAAGGTGACTCTTCGATTTCCTTTTGGGTAAGGATTATCAAGCCTCCTAGGAACTTCCCTCTTATCAAGTGTAAAGATGCTCCTAGGGTCCCCTGGTTATCCCAACAACGAACATATAGGATTCTTTCAAAAGTTTATGACGCTTTCCGATCATAGGTCACACTGCACCTTGGGCACATTAGGCACTCTGATTTTGCTTTGTGGTTGTGGACAAGGAAACCTAGCAAACGTTCCCCAACTTTTGGATAGACAATTTCCATATGATCATCTTTCCTCGAATTTCCCCCAATTCAATCATGTTGGATTCTTTCATAAGTGTTTACTTCCTTTCGATCATAGATTACGCTGTATCTGGGACACATTAGCCCCTCATAATTCTTCTTGTGGCAGCGAACCAGATAGTCTAGCAGACTTTCTCCAGCCTTTGGGTAACCTTTTTTATTTGATCATCTTCCATTCTGGGGCGCCTTCCGACTTTCTCCATCTTAGGGGCAGGCTGATTCAAGTCCACCATGTTAACCTCAAGGTTAGGACCTTCAGTAATCCCGACCTTCTCAAACTTGACCCTAAGGACCTCAGGGGCCTCTGTCATTCCAGCATTTGTGGCAACATCATGAGTAATCTTGCCTTCGACATCCTAGTTAGCCAGACCATCAGCAGTCTTTTGCACTTCAGTACCTGCAACAAAATCATCAGTAATTTTGTTCAAGTTATTAGCAAGGCCTTCAGTATCCTTCTTTGATTTGACGCCTGCAACAGAACCTTCAATGATCTTGTCCACATGGTGTATGTCGAAACCATTAACTTCCAGCATGTAAACTTCTACAGGTTTGGTATAATTGGTTTCTGCTACATGGAGAGGGTTAGAATCAACCTTCATTTGGCTCTTGGTCTTTTCACCAAACTTCAAGCTCCCTTCCTTGATAGAATTCTGAATCAAATCCCTGAAAAGAAAACATTATGAGGTTTTATGTCCCAAAAAACTTATGATATTTACAAAAATCTCTTTTCTTTCGTTAGTCTAACAGAGGAATTTTAACACCAGGTGGAACTATCATCTGGACATCCTTTACCAACAAGTCAAATATTTCGTCGCATTTTGTTACATCGATGGTATATGTTCTCTTAGGGAACTTATCATTCTTTTCTAGTTCTGCAGGATTCTTCCCGTTCGAAGGGGCTGGGACTTTGCAAGGATATGGTGGACCTTGCTTTAATTCAGCCAAATCTACTTCACATTCCTTTAAGTCTAAAAAACCACTGCAGGCTTCTTGTTCATCTATGGCTGTTTCGACATAAGCAACTCTTTCTTTTCTATGGCTTTTATTTTCCCTATCTTTTTCGACCTTTAAGCGCTCTAGTTGTCTAACCCGATCTTCCAATTGGGCCATATCCCTTAAGTAATGAGGGTCTAACTTATTTTTAATGGAGAAATTTAATCCTCTTGCAACCAACTCAACTAATTCATGTTCATACACTTGGGTGAAACATCTTGCCTTTAGCAGACGGAACCTGTTGAGGTAATCATCAATTGGCTCGCTAAACTTGCACTTGATGCTAGCTAATTCACTTAGGATTATCTTTTATTGACCTACATAAAATTGTTCATGAAATAGTCTTTCTAAATGCATCCAATCTTGGATAAAATTCGTTGTAAGGGTAGTGAACCATGTGAAATAATTTTTTGTTAATAAAATAGGAAAATATTGTATCCTTAGGTTTTCATTGTTCGCTATGTCCCCATCCTCTGTAAGGTACCTGGCTAATTGTTCGAAGGTTGATTTGCTGGTGTCACCAAAGAATTTTGTGAACTTTGGGACTTTCCAACCCCTGGGTAATTTCGATTGTAAAATATATTCAGATAAAGGAGAAGTGTAATTTGGCCTAGCAAGGCCAATATTCACACCATTTTGTGCCATGATTCTTTCGGCCATGGCTTCTAGATTATTGTTTGATTCCCTATTGTCTTGTCAAACTTGATATAAAACTTCATGAGCATTTCGATTTCTATTCACCATCATAACCCTAGGTTCTGGTTTCCTTAAAATTTGTGGTTCTTACCTAAAAGGTTTAACCCTGGGTATTTCGACATTCGCAACTCTAGGAAATTCGACTATTCGTCCCTAATTCACCATATTCGCTTGGGTGCATTTCTTTGATTCTGTTGAACTTGGTTAATTGTTGGGTCTTCTTTTAGGATTATCCCTTGATTTTCCCTGACCCACTCCCTTTGAGGATGTGTTGGGGTTGAGGCACACCAAAGAAACCAGTGATGCGCGTCATTTGTGCAATCATTTGTTAGTTTGCTTGAGTGGTGTTTTGAATCAGAGGGTTAAACATTATACCCATTATATGTGCAAGCATCTGGACCATTTCATGGTTACTTCCATCCATTTGTTGTCTAATGATTTTTTGCGGATTAATTTGTAAGATTTGACATTTGGGAAGAAACTCCTTCAATTGGTGGTTGGACATTTCGACCCCTGTTATTAATCGCCGATCCAGGACCCTGTAATGGCGAAGTAACATTCTTCATAGGGTCTGAATATATTGAAGTAGAGTTATGTAAACCCATCATAAATGAAGATGGCATGCCATAAGGCTGCTCACGACCGTTTTGGGGCATAGAAAAACCAGGTGGCCCCTGAAGCCTATGAAAAATATTTCCCCCTGGAGGGGAGGTCCCTTTTGAACCTTGTGGTCCTACATAGGTCAAAAGAGGGCCGGTATAAGCATCCAACTATATTGGCATCGAACTTGTTGATGACGGCATAGCCTCAGAAGAAGACACAGAAACCGTAGTTCCCCCTATCGAAGTGACTAGGGTGGTACTTCATCATTGTTAGGAGGATTTTGATTACATGTTTGGCCTTGATTCGCCATTTTCTTAACGTATTTTATTTTGGGTATTTCCTTGTTGTTTGTGGCTAATTTACCACTCTAAGTCTCATACAACACAGAAAAATACAAAAAGATAATGAAGATTTTTGAAACTTTTTTACTGGAACAGAAAAATGACAGAAATATTGAACATAGGTCCCACTGAGCGTGCCGATTTGTTTACCGTGAAATTTGGTAAACAATCGCATGTCTTCCAAATCGAATAAAAATTGGTGACTTGCAGGATCGACCTGATTGATCCGAAGTACATGCGTTCTTATTCAAAACTTTTGTTCTTGAAACGAAGAAAACTCTCGACAGCATTGTTATTCTTTTAAAAATAGTTGATTTCAAATGTTACTTCGTATGTAGTAATGTAATGCTCTAAAGAAAAGATTGTAATATAAAAATCTTTCGACTGGAATTTAAAGGGAATGTATAAAATTTCAATTAAAGTTGAATGGCAATGGACATAAAATTGGTGCATCATACGTACATTCTCACAACTCGTTTCTCAAACACTGGTACTTTGAGTAATTTAGAGTATTTTGTACAAAGATGTGAACACATTGAATCCTAACACTAAGACATCTATTTATACTAATTCGACCAAAACGATCTCTAAATAAGATGTTGCCACGTTCTACATCTGCATGCGCCTTCGAACTCCATACTTCCACGCGTCTCTTTGGATAAGATTAAAATTTTAAATTTGAAAACTCTTTGTCTTCGAAGCGCCAAATATCATAATCGTGATGGTCGAAATATCCTTTTTGATATTTCGAATAACTTAAATTCCAGTGATTTTCATACGAACCCTTTGTCAATACTTTAGCGAAACATACGGTCTTATTAACTTTTCATCTATCGAAATCTTCACAAAGACTTCTTTATTCTTCCTTTCGAACTATATTCTCCAAAATATATCATTTCAGCTAAAAACTCGTGTAATCGAAATTCTCAGTCAACAACTCTATGAGTGTCTTCAAGTTCCCAGAGAACATGTGTCAAGAATTGGACAGAATTATGTGCAACTACTTTTGGGGTTCGAAGGACAACGAGAGGAAAATATGTTGGATTAGTTGGGAAAAGATGTGTGAGGAAAAGGTCAGAGGTGGAATGGGATTTAAGAACACGAGGGCTTTCAATTATGCGTGTAACACCCCAATTTTATTTACTAGTTATTCTATTAGTTATTTATTTTATTAATTAATATTTTATATGGTAATTAATTAAACTGTGTGATTTTGTGAATATATGAATTATTTGGATTAATATGTGCTATGTGTGTTTTGGGTTAGTAAGTGTAAGAATAGCATTATTGAGTAATTGGACCTTGGTGATGGGTTAGTGTGAGAATGAAATAAGAACATTAGTTAAAATAAGATTTAGTAAGGGTTGTTGTAAAACAAAGAGAAATAGAATTAGAAAGAAAGAAACAAGAGAAGAGAAGAAAGAACAAAAGAGGAGAAAGGGGAGAAAAGAGAAGAGAGTGATATTGAACCCTAGAGAATATACGTCTAAGGTAAGGATGGATTTTCACATGGTTATGGGATTAGATAATAACATGTAATGGGTAGTAGCATGACTTTAGGAATTTTATTCTTTAATTTCTAGGTTTTGACATGTTTAGATTTTGAATGAGAATCATGAAACTGATGTTGGAAATCATATTTTGATGTTTCTATTTGATTTTATATGTTAGATATAGGATATAATATATTTAATTGGTGAAATATATGTGCTTAAATGGGATTTGGATGGATAAATCCGTAGGAGGCAGAAGTTGTTCGCAACATAATTTTTCTGCATAATAGCGAGGCTGCTTAGCACCGTGGATCGCGCTTAGTGCGGTCTGGGACAAAATGTTTTATATTTTATGTAATTTAATGGGGGTCATGTATTCTTAGGATTTATAAAGTATTTCCATGAATTTTAATAATTTATTCGACGTGTTTTGGATTGGTTTTGGATGACTTGTTGATGAAAACATAACACTTGAATTTTGTGTATATGTATGTTGTGAATTAATGATGAATGAGAATAACATGTTTTTGCAATATTTGCTATGTTTTATTGTAGTGTGTTAAGTAGATTAAATGCTATGAGAACGCATTGTATGTGAATGAGGACATGATTGGTGTATGTTGTCCAATTTGGTGAGATAATTTAAATGTGTAAAATTGTGTGATATATGCTTGTATAATTAAGATTGAGAGATAATCTATGTGATACGGTGGGAGAACTGACTCGGGATTTGCGTTTTGTTTTTGCCTTTGTTCGGTTTAGCAAGAGTCGCCACTGACTTTTTATTTTATCCTAAGGAAAGGTCAAAAAGCACAGGAAAGACCTTTGAGATGTTTTCGTGGGTTCGGGGGGTAGATTATGAAAAGGGAAGGTGCTAGCACCCTTTTCATCCATGGTTATCCATGGGATCTTAGTTACTTGTTTTAGATCACTTGCCTTTGCTTTTCAATTATTTGAAAATGATGTTTTGTGTGTGTGGTTTTGAAAATGCTTTGAAAAAGATGCCTTGTCTAGGAAACCTTCGTAATGATTCTTGTTTGAATATATACAAAGGTGTGAGTCTTTTTGAAAAGATAATTCAATGTTTTGAAAGTTGTTTTGAAATGGTTTTTTAAGTTGTGTTTGTGAAGTGTGTTTGAAAAATGGCAAGGATGTTTTGCAAGATTTTGATCAAGTAACTAAGAGTTGTCTACCCTATTTTACTCAAATATTTTCTTGTGTATTAACCCTTTTAACAGTGTTGTTTCACCATTGTGTTTGATGAACAACCTTGCATTAGGATGTTAAACGGGACAGGTGCGGGTCATCGTATACAATCATTGAAGGCAACTTGTGAGACGCTCTAGCAATTTTGTAAGGGACGAGATCGTTTTATCGAAGGCAACATCGAGAGTCATCGAGGGACTACGATCTTTGTTTATCGAAGGGACATTTGCTAGAGTGTCTCATACTCGAGGGACATGATTGCATTTTACGAGGCAACAAGCGAGGTTACCCTAGAGGTGCAAGTGTGAATTGTGTATTGATTTTCATGCATTTATCTTTGTGTTAGGTTATCTAGCGGTTGATTTTGAATCTTCGCATACAAACCCTAATTACTATACAGTATATGGAAAACGATAAATTAAGGGAATTTAAAGTCTAAATTATTACAAATAAGTATCCTGGGATGGGGGTACAAATGTTTACAAATGGGGATGAATCTTATCATAATAGTAATGTCCAAATATTGTTTACAACCAAATCGAATCGTCGTATTCTCAACGTAAAAGTATAACAAGGTATAAGAAATAAAGAGAATAAAAAATATTGTGAAATGCATATGGTTATTTACAAATGATCAAAATATTAACCTAATACAAATTAAGTATTTATTATTATTTGTGTTTTTGTTAATTATATATAAACAAAAGGGTTTTTTAAAGAAAAGAATTATTTAACTTAATAAAGTCTATTATTTATGTATTTTGGTTAATGTTTTTTAGAAACTTATATAAAAAGATTTAAACAAAAAAGTTTTAAAACAAAAACAAATTATTAAAATCTATTATTTATATACCTTTAAGTGTAATGAATATTAAAAAAGTTATTAAGAATATTTTATGCAAAAAAAGTTATTATATTATTTTTATTTAAAAAAGAAAGAAATAGGTTATGAAAATATGGTGACAAAAATATTGTTTTCAAAACATAAAAAATGTAAGTGGGCTTAAAGAGTGTATGCATTTGGCCCAAATGAAAAAAACAAACAAAATATATCAGAAGGGGGTGCAGGCGCCAGTTTGTTTGGGCTTAAGGGTTTAGTGGGGGCGAAAGCCCAAACGCATTGTACAACTTTTTTTCTGTTAGGGTTTGGTTTTGTTTGGCTCAGAACCTAGGTTTACAGTTTGAAACGGCGCCGCTCTCCTCTCATCTTCTTCGCCTCTTCAACGTTCTTAACCAGAGCTTCTGCATATCCTTTCCAACCCTTAGGCCACCAGAGCGATGCCTCCTCCAATCTCTCCTCCCCGTGATTACACAGGGCGACGATTAAAGGTATTAATTTTCTTCTTAACACGTTTTAGGGTTTTTGGATTCGTGCATGTCATTAATCTTTGATTGTTTATGTTTGTGTGAGGTGTAAAACAGTAAGAAGGGGAATTAATACCTTGGGGTTTTGTTTTTGGAGAGGAGACAGAGGGTTGGACGGCGGCGCTCTCAGGTGGCCGGGTGAGGGAGAGATATGATGATGCTGGCTTTTTTGGTATTTGTACCTTTCTCTTCATTTTGTGATGAAAATAATTCTGAAAACGCTATTCCACTATCTTTTGAATCTCTTCCTTTCTTGGGTATCCTGTTGTTGTTGTTGTGGACTTGGCTTATGATTTTTGTGATGAACTTTGATTCTGAGAATGCTTATTTGCTTGAGTTTTTCCCTTCTTCTTCTGATTGTCAAATCTGAAACTTGCTTGTTGTTCTGATTTGGCTATGTTGATTCTGTGATGAACCCTTGTTCTGAGAATGCTTGTTTGTTAGCTTCTGACTATCTTCCTCTCTTGGGCTTAGTTGGTTTTTGATGAGGATGTTATTTCTGAAAATGCTTAATGATGATGAGCTTCTTCTGAATTTTTGCTAATGACTTGATGTTGAATATTCGTATTCTGAAACTTGTTTTGTTGTTTTCATCACTTCTGGCTTCTCTTTTCTTTGTGGACTGTGTTGATTCTGTGATGAACTCTATTCTGAGAATGTTTGTTTGCTATTGTGGATTTGGTGTTTGGATTTGTTGATGGATTATTCTGAAGATTTTTGATTTGCAAAAGGGGCTAACTACCTGTGATGCAGGCTTGCTTGAAGGTTTTTTTAGTTTAGGCAGGTTAATGGGCATTTGGTACAGTTTTGAATAGGTTTTGTTGTGTATTTGGACAGGTTTTCAGGTAGGCTTGTTGTGCTTACCTGTTTGTGGTTTTGCAAGTTTTAAACTTGCTTGTTTGGTAAGGAAGGCAGGTTGGTGTTCTGCAGTTTGAACTGGCTTTTGTTTATGCAAGTTTGTATGGTACAGGCAGGCTTCTGTAGGTTTGTTTGTCTGGTACAGACAGGCTTGAGCTTGGGCTTGAGGTTTTGTATATGTAAGGCAGGCTTCTGTAGGTTTGCTTGTAGTTTTAGACAGGCTTGGATCTTTGGTTTGATACAGGCAGGTCTGAGTTTTTGTTTGCTGAAGGTTATGCAGGCTTGATGTTATATTTGAACAAGTTTTAAGGCTTATTTGGGTACAGGCAGGCTGTTGTTATGCAGGCAGGCTTGGATTGAGTTTGCTTGTTTGGAGGTTTTTTGATGCATGTTATAAGTTTGAGTTTTTGTTTGACAGGTTCTTTTGTTTGTGGTTTTGCAAGTTTGAGACTTGCTTGTTTTTTTGTCACAGGCAGGTTTGAGACTTTTTGTTTACAGTTTTTGTGGTTCTCTCTGTACTCCCCCCTTTTTGAACTGTTAGCTTGTTATATTTATTTATCCTCTAAGCCTGCCAAAAAACTGCAAACCTGCTTCACTCTCTCTTTTCTCTCTCCCTAAAAGCATATTTAATTGCTTAAAATACTTTTATATTTTTGAAAAGATTGTTGGCCAGGGAAATGATGAAGAGCTTTTGACAATGTTTCTTGCATCTTGGTTTTACTCTGCATTCTGTACTTTCTTCCAGATTTTCTGCATTGCTTTTTGATAGCTTGTATACAGTTTTTTGACAGCTTCTTGATAGCTTCTTGACAGCTTGTTGACAACTTGGTTTGCTTTTATGCAACTTGGTTTGCTTTGTTTGACATTGCAATTTGGTTGACAGTCTGTGTAACTTAGTTTGCTTTGTTTGACATTGCAATTTGGTTGTTCAGTTTGAACTTGTGCAGGTTTGTGTACTTTGTATGCAGCCTTGTGCCTTGTATGCAACCTTGTGCCTTCTATTTAATTGATTTATATGCTTGCAAACATTAGTTTTACTTTCCTCTTTGTGAACCAAGAAGAGAAATCTTCTTGTGATTTGCAAAGAGGACGAGTAAAACATGATGAAAACCAAAACAATCTGATTCTGGCCAACAATCTTTAATGATGAGTTTTTTATTTATCTGCCTGAAAATGCCTTTCAAATTAACTGTATTGACTTATTTTTCTGTCTTTGTAGGTAAATACCAGTTGGGGTAAGGGAAGCAGCAGTAAAAGATGAAGACTTCAAGAGACTTAGAATATAGATTTATTTTCTTTTCCATTATTTGTAATAAATATCATTGTAATATTGTAAATAAATTCACAGTATCCAAATAACATTTGTAACAATAATTAAAAATAAATAAAAATCTTTGTTAGATAATTCTTTATTTCTTCTGCACTGTTTATTTAATTATTTAAATTTCTTGAATTAAAATAATTGGAAATGCATCCCAATAATTGTAACTCAGATAAAATAAATAATCAACAAACGTTGCAGTCTCGCAACCCTGCATTAACCATAATACGCCCGACATTCCAGTTAATCACATGCTTTGCACAGTTAAACAAACAAACGTCCATACGCCTTTCACTTCACTGATCAAACCAACGCTCCAACCTTTCAAATCAAAAGCCTCAGCTCTTAGCCCAGATGTTTAGGTTTTGAGAAACAAACAACAATCTTGAACAAACATAAAACAATGTAACAGTCAATTTGAAATACTGTGGATTCAATTTCTTCTGAGAATGCGTGTGCAACCCTAATTTTGGATTTACTGTCAAAGAAACGTCTGCTTGATCAAACCCTGAGCCAAACTCAACCAAATCAATAGAAACCCTAATAATCTGTTTAACTGATTCAAAATCAATGGAAACCCTAATTTTGGATTGACTGACTCAAAATCAATGGAAACCCTAATTTTGGATAGACTGATAAGAAAAGTCTGTTTGACTGATTCTTGAGCCAATCTGAAAAATCAGGGAAAACCCGAAGCTGTGATTTCTTGTGAAAAAGGGAGGGAAAATTTTGGGGTACAACAGTTGCCCCTGTTCAATCTTCTTGTACCTGAAGAGTTAGATTGTCAGTTTTGCCGTTCGCGACTCGAAGGTAAAAGATGATTGGACACTAGAGTGCCCAAAAAATTTGCACTCGTCAAAGCGTAGTTGAGGGAATGGGCTTAAAGATGCCATTTGGATATGTGACAGAATCTTGTCAGAGATGGGCTTAAAGATGCCATATGGAGAATGTTTGTTGAACTGTATGTGGGTGAGTATCAAAAAGGTATCCATGTTTGGAACATCTCTGAACTGGGGGTCTGAATAAACAATAGATTGACATCCATGTTTGGAGAATCCGTAAACTGTTTTCAGAAGTCTTGAGTTTGAATAGTGATTAGTCCGTGTAGAACTTCATTCGGAATTTCCTGAAAAGGGACCTGTGTAGAGCTGCTTTATGATGAGTCCGTGTAAAACTGCATCTGGAATTGAGAAGGAACCGGTGTAGGGTTGCCTGATGATGAGTCCGTGTAAAACTACATCTGGAATTTGAGATCTGTATAAGTAGCAGAATGACTTCCGTGGCGATTGCACTGGGAAGAATTAAGCTGTTGGTGCAAAGGACAGAATGGCATCCGTGTCTGGCGCGTATCTGAACTTTGAGGTTGATAGTTGAATCTAAATGAGGGATATAATGGCTACCGTGTCTGGGGCGTATCTAGTCTGTATCGGATTGCTGAAGTCTGAATGAATAGCAGAATGACCGCCGTGTCTGGGGTGTATATGTACTGTATCTGAGAAATTGTTAACAAAAGCCTTTTAATCTTATCCTGAAAAGGGTAAAATGTTAGCTAAAACACAAAGTTATGTTGCATGATATGTATGATGCAATGAACTGTATTTTATCAATGTTTATGATATATGAATGTAATGGTTATGCATGCAAGCTGAGTAGCCGTCTTGCTGAGGAGGATAAATCCCGGATAATGAAATCTTTGACTGCTGCCAGGGAAAGTAAATCCTTGACTGCTTGCAGGGGATTGCAAGTCCTTTGATCGTTAAAAATGAGAAGTCCTAGGACCACTGTTGGGGAAATCAGGAGCTTGGGTTGTATGCCAATCTACTGGGGATTCTTATTTTGAGGAGATCTTCACTGGGGAATATCTGAATACTCCATGAGGAACTGAGAATGAGAGTCTTCATTCTACTTGGGGAATAAGAATTTTGTGGGGAATAGCCATACTGTTGCGGAGTGGCTATCCTGTTGGAGAGTAGAAACTCAGGACTCTGGGAAAAGCTTATTCCTGTCTGAAAGAAGTTCAGGTTTAGGTTGTATGTCGCTTTAAGAATGAGAAACTTCATTTTGTCGGGAATATCAGGAAGTTGAATTGTATGTTATAGGTGAAAGGATGAGAAGCAGGAAGGTATCTGCATTTGGAGCATCTCTGAGCTGAGGATAAATTTTGAATGAGTGACAAAATGACAACCGTGTCTGAAGCGTATCTGGACTGTATCTGAAGTTGAGATCTGTATGAGTAGTAGAATGACTTCCGTGTCTGGAGTGTATCTGAAACTGTAACTGGGATCTGAATGAGTGACAGAATGACAACCGTGTTTGGAGCATATCTGGATTGTATCTGGAGTTTGAGATCTGTATGAGTAGCAGAATGACTTCTGTGTCTGGAGTGTATCTGAAACTGTAATTGGGATCTGAATGAGTGATAGAATGGAAACCGTGTCTGGAGCATATCTGGACTGTATCTGTAGTTTGAGATCTGTATGAGTAGCAGAATAACTTCCGTGTCTGGAGTGTATCTGAAACTGTAACTGGGATCTGAATGAGTGACAGAATGGCAACCGTGTTTGGAGCATATCTGGAATGTATCTAGAGTTTGAGATCTGTATGAGTAGCAGAATGACTTCCGTGTCTGGAGTGTATCTGAAACTGTAACTAGGATCTGAATGAGTGACAGAATGGCAATCGTGTTTGGAGCATATCTGGACTGTATATGGAGTTTGAGATCTGTATGAGTAGCAGAATGACTTCTGTGTCTGGAGTGTATCTGAAACTGTAACTAGGATCTGAATGAGTGACAGAATGGCAACCGTGTTTGGAGCATATCTGGACTATATCTGGAGTTTGAGATCTGTATGAGTAGCAGAATGAATTTCGTGTCTGGAGTGTATCTGAAACTGTAAGTGGGATCTGAATGAGTGACATAATGGCAACCGTGTTTGGATCATATCTGGACTGTATCTGGTGTTGAGAGATTTCTTAAAATCTTGACTGGACTGCCCCAGGTTTAATGGACTTTGAAAGATTTGTTGGAATCTTGACTGGACTGCCCCAGATTTGTTGGACAATACCAAACCAAGTCTCTTTTTGTTGACGGGAGATTTTTGCCACGGGAGAGTCATTCCACTTGAAGTGATTTTACTCACTGAGAGAGCTTTCGTTCCTTCGAACATTCATTGTATGAATTTCTTCGCTGTCAAACAAATAACCATGTGCAAACAACGATATTCAAATAATGCAAAGTTTTATGCTTGTCTCGAAGTTTTGAAAAAAATGCGTTTTTTAGCGGAAAACTTTTTATAAGACAAATTCAACACAAGATTTTAGGGCAAAGCCTTACAGGAGTCAGGATACCTTTTGTAACAGTATGCTTTCGAACTAACCCATGCTTCAATTAGGACTTTTGAAGGGTTGTAACGTGGCTTGGTTCACGGTTTAAGAAACAAAGGATAAAGGCTCAAAGTATATTTGTACCCACCCGCTCTTCGTGATATTCTTCAGTCCTAAACTCAGTTAATTGTGCGTCGAACTCTATTCGAGTTTGGAACGACATTTTGGTGATGGTTCACACCATTTGAATTTGTTGGGAGGCAGTCATCTTTTTTTTGCAACATTTTTCATGTTGTTGAGGATTTATAATGACCTCTTTCTTTTGATTTGTTATCCCTAACTTTTGCCTGACTGTTCCTGTTTTCGAGATTACAGTCAGCGGGATGCCCCAACTTTCTTAAGCCTCCTTTACAGGTTTTGGCTCAGTGGGTTTTTCTCTTTTGAGGGATGATGACTGCCTATGAGATAAGGAACCATCACTGTCTTTTGGTTCCAAAGGAAAGTTTTTGATGTCATTCGTTGTATTACGAACTGAGAGTTTGCGACTTCAAAGCACATCTCTTTTTTTTTTAATTAACTGAGAGACTACCCTGCCCCAGGTTTAAATCAAAGGTTTCATTTTGTTTAAAAATAGAAAACTCCTACTTCTTTGGCTCAAAGGGGTTGACTAGGGATTATCTTCCTTATAACTCCAGTGTTTAGTATTTGAAAGAAACGTCTGTACATCGTCAGCAAGGTCTTGTTCAAAACCATACTGTATGAGACTACGGTATTATTTCGTCATCCTTCCTCTAAAGGCTTGTAGCTTTTTATCAAGAGTTAAATATCATAAAGAAAGCATAAGAATAGTGAAAACGAATGGATGAATTCAAGACAAACATATGCAATGCATTAATGAAACAGAGTTTGGCATCAACAGATAATTGTTTGAATACAAAAGAAATTACAACTTGAAAATTCAAATGGAACAAAAGTCTCTCAGTTTGAGCTTTGTCATTTCAGGTGGGGAACCCTTAGCGGAATATTTTCATCTCACCATTCGGCATGAATTCCAACACTCCTTCGTCGATCAAGTCTTGGATCTTGTTTTTCAAAGCCCAACAGTCATCGGTGTCATGTCCAGGACTATGGGAGTGGTATACATAGAATGCGTCGTGGTGGTAGCTAGGAGTAGAGGTATTAGGCTTCCGAATAGGATCCCTTAAAGCAAGCAGATTGACCTCCAACAGGCGTTTCAGTATTAGGGATGATGGTATGTCAGTCTCAGAGAAATGTCTTCCAGACGTATTTTTCTTGCGCCGATTACCCTGTTGACGCTGACGAGATTGTTGCTGGGCTTGTGACCCTGAAGCAAGTTGGGGAGATTTTCCCTTGTCTTCTTGTCTCAAAGGAGGTTGAATGATGACTTGATCTTCAACCTTAGGTGTTTTCCCCACTTGGTTGTCCCGAAGCAGTTTGTTGACGAGAACCCTGAGCTCCTCTTGTCTTTGAGCCAAGTCTTGAATGAGAGCCATCTGGACCACCAGCTGTCCCATCATCTGGATTTTCATTGTTTCCAGCTCAAACTGCAGTTCCCCCAACTGATCATTCCTGACACTGCTTGAATTCCCGAGGACCATGCCCCTTGTGAGGAGAGCTTTCACTTCTTCTTGCCCCTGGGACAGGTTCAAGAACATTTCTTGAAGTTGAGCATTTTGATCCTGGATATCTTTGACAGTCCTCTCTAGAGCCATCTCTACTGAAATAAACAGTAGGAGAATAAGGAAACCTGAAAAGGAGAATCTGTCATGATGCAATGCATGATATGTGAACGCATGTTTTCAAGGATCTCTCGGGGTAAACACAAGAAAAATGTTAGAGGTTGAACTTTGATCAACATCTTTGATTGGAGAACTTTGTATCGGTGGATGTCCTTCCACGAGAATAAAGCTCACCATGTCAAGTGGGTCATAGCCCCCGATTCAAGTTGTTGCACTTGATCTTTGACGACGTTCGTTTAGAGAGGAACCCTCCTGCCCTTTGGTAGATGTCTGGTTCAACGTGTCCCTGTATCAAAAGACCCGCGAGATCCTTGAAATGGTTATGGTAAAAAATGCTATGGTATGATGTTATGTACATGTATGCAGAAGTAAGCAAGTGTATATACAGACAGTCATATTCACACAAAGCAAAACAAGTCCTTAGGTTCAGGCTTGCATGGGGTTTGTAGGTAAGTACCCTCTTGAAGTTAGTTGGCTCAACCTATCCTAAAATAGAAACTGGGTTCTAAGGAGCTCAATATCACTGGATTATTTTCTATGTTCATTGTTTTGGTTTAGCCACTTAACTGGCGACCAAAATATCCCAAGAAAACAATCCTCAATGAGTGTAGTATCGAGTAACTACCAACTTCGGACTGCACCAAAGTCGGTCATCTCACTACCCCTAAAAAGGCCAAGATGGTCAAGTAAGGTTCTAAGAGTTCGTTAGTGCTTCACGACATCACTCAGCGGCCCCATATTCTCTTTGATTAACTCAAAGGCTACCGGTACCCACAAATATGTCACACTAACGTAGCTACTGCTTCAACCATGTTGATATACCCAGCACAGTTCCCTCACAGTTTATTGCTACTTACCTAAAAGGTGCCCCCAAATCCGGGTGTAGGATTTAAAACAAACCCAAACAAGGAACCCAAAAAGTAAAGCAATCAAAGCAATCAAGGTAAGCATGTAAAGGTGATCTAAAACCCTAAGGTAACCCCACTTTTAGAAATACTCCCCAGCAGAGTTGCCAGTTCTGTGATACGGTGGGAGAACTGACTTGGGATTTGCGTTTGTTTTCGCCTTTGTTCGGTTTAGCAAGAGTCGCCACCGACTTTTTATTTTATTCTAAGGAAAGGTCAAAAAGCACAGGAAAGACCTTTGAGATGTGTTCGTGGGTTCGGGGGGTAGATTATGAAAAGGGAAGGTGCTAGCACCCTTTTCATCCATGGTTATCCATGGGCTCTTAGTTACTTGTTTTAGATCACTTGCCTTTGCTTCTAAATTGTTTGAAAATGAAGTTTTGTGTGTGTGGTTTTGAAAATGCTTTGAAAAAGATGCCTTGTCTAGGCAACCTTTGTAATGATTCTTGTTTGAATATATAAAAAGGTGTGAGTCTTTTTGAAAAGATAATTCAATGTTTTGAAAGTTGTTTTGAAATGGTTTTTGAAGTTGTGTTTGTGAAGTGTGTTTGAAAAATGGCAAGGATGTTTTGCAAGATTTTTGATCAAGTAACTAAGAGTTGTCTACCCTATTTTACTCAAATATTTTCTTGTGTTTTAACCCTTTTAACAGTGTTGTTTCACCATTGTGTTTGATGAACAACCTTGCGTTAGGATGTTAAACGGGACAGGTGCGGGTCATCGTATACAATCATTGAAGGCAACTTGTGAGACGCTCTAGCAATTTTGTAAGGTACGAGATCATTTTATTGAAGGCAACATCGAGGGTCATCGAGGGACTACGATCTTTGTTTATCGAAGGGACATTTGCTAGAGTGTCTCATACTCGAGTGACATGATTGAATTTTCCGAGGCAACAAGCGAGGTTACCCTAGAGGTGCAAGTGTGAATTGTGTATTGATTTTCATGCATTTATCTTTGTGTTAGGTTATCTAGCGGTTGATTTTGAATCTTCGCATACAAACCCTAATTACTATACAGTATATGGAAAGCGATAAATTGCGGGAATTTAAAGTCTAAATTATTACAAATAAGTATCCGGGGATGGGGGTACAAATGTTTACAAATGGGGATGAATCTTATCAGAATAGTAATGTCCAAATATCGTTTACAACCAAATCGAATCATCGCATTCTCAACGTAAAAGTATAACAAGGTATAAGAAATAAAGAGAATCAAAAGTATTGTGAAATGCATATGGTTATTTACAAATGATCAAAATATTAACCTAATGCAAATTAAGTATTTATTATTATTTGTGTATTTGTTAATTATATATAAACAAAAGGGTTTTTTAAAGAAAAGAATTATTTAACTTAATAAAGTCTATTATTTATGTATTTTGGTTAATGTTTTTTAGAAACTTATATAAAAATATTTAAACAAAAAAGTTTTAAAACAAAAACAAATTATTAAAATCTATTATTTATATACCTTTAAGTGTAATGAATATTAAAAAAGTTATTAAGAATATTTTATGCAAAAAAAGTTATTATATTATTTTTATTTAAAAAAGAAAGAAATAGGTTATGAAAATATGGTGACAAAAATATTGTTTTCAAAACATAAAAAATGTAAGTGGGCTTAAAGAGTGTATGCATTTGGCCCAAATGAAAAAAACAAACAAAATATATCAGAAGGGGGTGCAGGCGCCAGTTTGTTTGGGCTTAAGGATTTAGTGGGGGCGAAAGCCCAAACGCATTGTACAACTTTTTTTCTGTTAGGGTTTGGTTTTGTTTGGCTCAGAACCTAGGTTTACAGTTTGAAATGGCACCGCTCTCCTCTCATCTTCTTCGCCTCTTCATCATTCTTAACCAGAGCTTCTGCAAATCCTTTCCAACCCTTAGGCCACCAGAGCGATGCCTCCTCCAATCTCTCCTCCCCGTGATTACACAGGGCGACGATTAAAGGTATTAATTTTCTTCTTAACACGTTTTAGGGTTTTTGGATTCGTGCATGTCATTAATCTTTGATTGTTTATGTTTGTGTGAGGTGTAAAACAGTAAGAAGGGGAATTAATACCTTGGGGTTTTGTTTTTGGAGAGGAGACGGAGGGTTGGACGGCGACGCTCTCAGGTGGCCGGGTGAGGGAGCGATATGATGATGCTGGCTTTTCTGGTATTTGTACCTTTCTCTTCGTTTTGTGATGAAAATAATTCTGAAAACGCTATTCCACTATCTTTTGAATCTCTTCCTTTCTTGGGTATCCTGTTGTTGTTGTTGTGGACTTGGCTTATGATTTTTATGATGAACTTTGATTCTGAGAATGCTTATTTGCTTCTGAGTTTTTCCCTTCTTCTTCTGATTGTCAAATTTGAAACTTGCTTGTTGTTCTGATTTGGCTATGTTGATTCTGTGATGAACCCTTGTTTTGAGAATGCTTGTTTGTTAGCTTCTGACTCTCTTCCTCTCTTGGGCTTAGTTGGTTTTTGATGAGGATGTTATTTCTGAAAATGCTTAATGATGATGAGCTTCTTCTGAATTTTTGCTATTGACTTGATGTTGGTATTCGTATTCTGAAACTTGTTTTGTTGTTTTCATCACTTCTGGCTTCTCTTTTCTTTGTGGACTGTGTTGATTCTGTGATGAACTCTATTCTGAGAATGTTTGTTTGCTATTGTGGATTTGGTGTTTGGATTTGTTGATGGATTATTCTGAAGATTTTTGATTTGCAAAAGGGGCTAACTACCTGTGATGCAGGCTTGCTTGAAGGTTTTTTTAGTTTAGGCAGGTTAATGGGCATTTGGTACAGTTTTGAATAGGTTGTGTTGTGTATTTGGACAGGTTTTCAGGTAGGCTTGTTGTGCTTACCTGTTTGTGGTTTTGCAAGTTTTAAACTTGCTTGTTTGGTAAGGAAGGCAGGTTGGTGTTCTGCAGTTTGAACTGGCTTTTGTTTGTGCAAGTTTGTATGGTACAGGCAGGCTTCTGTAGGTTTGTTTGTCTGGTACAGGCAGGCTTGAGCTTGGGCTTGAGGTTTTGTATATGTAAGGCAGGCTTCTGTAGGTTTGCTTGCAGTTTTAGACAGGCTTGGATCTTTGGTTTGATACAGGCAGGTCTGAGTTTTTGTTTGCTGAAGGTTATGCAGGCTTGATGTTATATTTGAACAAGTTTTAAGGCTTATTTGGGTACAGGCAGGCTGTTGTTATGCAGGCAGGCTTGGATTGAGTTTGCTTGTTTGGAGGTTTTTTGATGCAGGTTACAAGTTTGAGTTTTTGTTTGACAGGTTCTTTTGTTTGTGGTTTTGCAAGTTTGAGACTTGCTTGTTTTTTTTGTCACAGGCAGGTTTGAGACTTTTTGTTTACAGTTTTTGTGGTTCTCTCTGTACTCCCCCCTTTTTGAACTGTTAGCTTGTTATATTTATTTATCCTCTAAGCCTGCCAAAAAAATGCAAACCTGCTTCACTCTCTCTTTTCTCTCTCCCTAAAAGCATATTTAATTACTTAAAATACTTTTATATTTTTGAAAAGATTGTTGGCCAAGGAAATGATGAAGAATTTTTGATAATGTTGCTTGCATCTTGGTTTTCCTCTGCATTCTGCACTTTCTTCCAGATTTTCTGCATTGCTTTTTGATAGCTTGTATACAGTTTTTTGACAGCTTCTTGATAGCTTGTTGACAGCTTGTTGACAGCTTGTTGACAACTTGGTTTGCTTTTATGCAACTTGGTTTGCTTTGTTTGACATTGCAATTTGGTTGACAGTCTGTGTAACTTAGTTTGCTTTGTTTGACATTGCAATTTGGTTGTTCAGTTTGAACTTGTGCAGGTTTGTGTACTTTGTATGCAGCCTTGTGCCTTGTATGCAACCTCGTGCCTTCTATTTAATTGATTTATATGCTTGCAAACATTAGTTTTACTTTCCTCTTTGTGAACCAAGAAGAGAAATCTTCTTGTGATTTGCAAAGAGGACGAGTAAAACATGATGAAAACCAAAACAATCTGATTCCGGCCAACAATCTTTAATGATGAGTTTTTTATTTATCTGCCTGAAAATGCCTTTCAAATTAACTGTATTGACTTCTTTTTCTGTCTTTGTAGGTAAATACCAGTTGGGGTAAGGGAAGCAGCAGTAGAAGATGAAGACTTCAAGAGACTTAGAATATAGATTTATTTTCTTTTCCATTATTTGTAATAAATATCATTGTAATATTGTAAATAAATTTACAGTATCTAAATAACATTTGTAACAATAATTAAAAATAAATAAAAATCTTTGTCAGATAATTCTTTATTTCTTCTGCACTGTTTATTTAATTATTTAAATTTATTGAATTAAAATAATTGGAAATTCATCCCAATAATTGTAACTCAGATAAAATAAATAATCAACAAACGTTGCAGTCTCGCAACCCTGCATTAACCATAATACGCCCGACATTCTAGTTAATCACATGCTTTGCACAGTTAAATAAACAAACGTCCATACACCTTTCACTTCACTGATCAAACCAACGCTCCAACCTTTCAAATCAAAAGCCTCAGCTCTTAGCCCAGATGTTTAGGTTTTGAGAAACAAACAACAATCTTGAACAAACATAAAACAATGTAACAGTCAATTTGAAATACTGTGGATTCAATTCCTTCTGAGAATGCGTGTGCAACCCTAATTTTGGATTTACTGTCAAAGAAACGTCTGCTTGATCAAACCCTGAGCCAAACTCAACCAAATCAATAGAAACCCTAATAATCTGTTTGACTGATTCAAAATCAATGGAAACCCTAATTTTGGATTGACTGACTCAAAATCAATGGAAACCCTAATTTTGGATAGACTGATAAGAAAAGTCTGTTTGACTGATTCTTCAGCCAATCTGAAAAATCAGGGAAAACCCGAAGCTGTGATTTCTTGGGAAAAAGGGAGGGCAAATTTTGGGGTACAACAATCATCATTGCATGTGATTGTTGATATTGCACATACTCCCTCCATTCTTATTTATAAGCAAAATTTAAATTTTTAGATTCATTGAATAATTGATGTATCTAACCTATATATAGACCAAATACATCATTTATTCAATGAATCTAAAAAGTCAAAATTTGCTTATAAATATGAATGGAGGAGTAAATCATTTTTGTTAAGAGGAAATGTTTGGTAATTCTGTGGGAATTATTGACTTGTACCAAACCTAGAGGATTGGTTTGAAGCTTAGAGGGCGGGATTTTTGGTGGTTATCTATCTGAGAGATGGACCCGGCAGAATCGGTAAGGATAACAATTGTTACCACATGCATATTGCATCGATTTGCATTGGATTCACATGTGTCTATGTGAATTATTGAATTGGTGTGAAATATGTTATATTGGTGTGAATGTTACATTTGTGGTAATTATGGTTGGTTATCTTTGAATTTTGAATTATTGAGCAATGTTTTATATGTAGTCATCTGAATTGGTTTGAAGTATGATGAATACATGATTATCTGAAGTGTGATGAATTCAATTGATGTATGTTATGCAATAATGATATGAATTCTCACCCTTCTATTGAAATGATATTTTATATGATATTGCTTAGGTACTGAGGATAACTGTGGTGCTTCTAGAAAAGATTAGTCGGAGGAGCTAATTCTTTGTTTATCCTTATTTAGGTAGTGAGTCATGCTCTGGTCATGTAACAAGGGGAACATATGGATTTATGTTATAACTGTTATATTCATATTTTTTTGAGAGATGTTGTTATCCTCTCTGAATATTCATGTTGTATGGAAATTATGTGACGATGGTCTTTAGTGTCTAATATTTTATAATATGATTGTTAGAATTGGATTTCAATAATTAGTATTATTTTTGAAATGAGGATTGTTCCGCTATGAGATGCATATATGTTATTGTATGGAACATGATTCTAAATGTATGTTACGATCATGACCAATGTAATTATTGTTGTGTTTTATGAAGTACATGTGATGTCCTCTTTTGATAAGCATTCTAATTTACTCTTTTTATGGCATGTATTATGCACGGGGTTTAGGGGGTGTTACAATGCGCTTTTAGCGAAGCAATGCTGAAGGCTAAGTATAAACCCCAACACGTTCATTCATAAGTGTCTCAAAGCTAAATAATTTCTCACTAAAGAGATTCATGAAGCTACTACTAGAAACACAAATATATACCTTTGGTAAAGCATTATCCAAATTAAGGAGAATTTGAAAGAGGGCTACTGTTAGAGGGTTGGTAATGGGATCAATACCAAAATTTGGGAGGATCAGCGGCTCCCTTTCCAAAAATAACCACAACATGATAACTAGAAAGCACTACTACAAAACATACCAACGGTGAAGGTATATTACCACGATCATCTATTCACGTGGTAATATATTATTTTTATGCATAATATTTTATTTTATTTTATTTCATCACGGTTCTGAAACCCAACCATGGTCATGGAAGTTGGCTGACAAGCTTCGAATCCCAGCAGTAACATTTTTCCTTTTTTATGGTAAAAGTAAGCTCACGTCCCTTAACATTTTTTATTTAAAAATTGAAAGTTTTACAATTACAGTTTTCTTAATAAAACGTAATTATAAGTTTCATATATCACTACGGTTAATTTTCTCAACTATTGTGAAATTGTTTCCCACAAAATTACAGAAGGTACTTTATTTCGTTCATAACACAGATGGGTGTCCTAGAAAATGATACAACATGGATATCAAAATCTTCACTATCCTCTTCGAATATCATTTTTAAAAGGGAAATCTTCACCAATTTCTTTGAATATCATTTTTGGAAGGGAAATCTTCACCAATTTGTAAGTCACCATTCTCTTTCTTTGATGTTAAAGAATGTATAGAGTTACCTCATTTTTTAATGTGCATTATTTTGTTTTGGATTTTGTGTGTGAATCATTAATGTGGATTATTTTGTGTTGGTTTTATTTAGATTTTGTAGCATATAATCACATGATGAATGTTGATAGATTAGTGTATATTAGAAAGTCCTAGATTTTGTGTGTGAATCATTAATGTGAATTGTTTCATGTTGGTTTTATTCATATTTTGTAGCATATAATCATAGTATGAAAGCTGATAAATTGGTGTATATTAGAAAGCCCTAGATTTTGTTGTGAATCATTAATGTGGATTATTTCGTTTTGGTTTTTTCAGATTAGTATTTAGTGTATATGAGTGCATATGAGTGTATACATCATACTATGAGTTAAGTTGATAGATTAAGCTGGATAAAACTGAAGCTAAATAAAACTTTCATAAAATAAACCTTACAAAAAGTTTCATTAAATAAGCTATAGAGTTAAGCTAATAATCATATCTAAATCCTATGGCTAAGAGAAAGTTTGACCATGTATAATATGCTTCATCCTCGTCATTAGAGTCGATGATGACTAGCCTTTTCACCCTTCTTCTTCTTTATCTCCTCTTCCTGGGAACTCTCCTGAGTCTCAATAATTAGGTTGCACAAGCGGATTATTTCCACTTCTTTGGTTTCTTTAGATGGATTGTAAGGAGGGTTTTGACAAGAGTAACTTTTTTTTCTTAGAATTGTTGAAAGCTTCAGTAGAAGTACCCATTTTGATTCTTCCTCTTCTCTGATTTATTTAGAGGAATTCCTCTTTTATATTGTTTCTTATGATTCTTCATCTTCTTTGATCCTTTAAAGTCTAAAAGCCAAAATATTTCACGCATGTCAAGTTTTCTCATTATTGGTTATTTAATTCTATATGTTTTCTTCTCTTAGTAGTTGGAAAGATCTTCTGGTTGCCTACCTCGAGCTGTTGAATGATTACATCTCTTTGTCTCTTCAAATTTCTTTTTCACTTCTTTGATATTCTTTCTTACGCATAGTTTGATGTAATAATGTGTACATAACGGTTGCCTACCTCGAGTTATTGAATGCTTCTCTTTGTCTTTTCAAATTTCTTTTTCACTTCTTTGAACGCGTAGTTTGATCAGATAATGTGTACATGATGGATTTGTGTCTATAATACAAGTTTTGACACTTAATTAACAAATAGGTGCATTACTTATTCTGGTAAGATATGATTGTTAACTGGGAATTTTTCTATATGAATATTAAGCTTAAATGATACATTCCTGGAAGAAATTTAGTTCAGAAGGAAGCATGAAGAAGATCTTATCAAGATTTCAATAAATAAAGGCTAGTAAGAATTTCATTTTGCTAAGTATTGGAGAAAGGTTTGTTTATGAACCGTTGGAACTTAATTTATTTGAAGTGTTGTTAGATAAAGACACTTCGACCATCACAACTATATTGTTTTGGCGCTTCAAAGACAAAAGGGGTTTCAAAGTTGAAAGTTTAATCTTATCCAAAGAGACACGTGGAGGCCTGAATAGATTCGAAGAACATGCAGCAACAAATGTGACATTGCTTTAGTAATTGACCGTTAAGGTCAAATTAGTATAAATATAACCTTAGTGTTAGTTTTTTGGTGTGTTCACATCTTTATACAAATTACTCTAAATTGATCAATCTACCAGTGTTCGAGAAACAAGTTGTGAGAATGTACGTAGGATGCACCAGTTTTATGTTTATTACCATTCATTTTCAATTTAAGTTTTATACATTCTTTTGAAGTTTAAATAAAAAGTCTTTTACATTCTAGTCTTTTGTTTTAAATAATTACATTACTACCTTCGAAGTAACAATCTCTATCGAAGAGATTGATAAACAGAAAGATACGAAATTGAACTAAACACATGTCCTTAGGATCAATATGGTTGATCCTGCAAGTCACAAATCTTTTCTTTTATTTGGAAGACCAGCGGTTGTTTACCAAATTTCACGGTAAAAAAATTGGCACGCCCAGTGGGACAAGTGTATAGTTCTTGTTAGAATTTATTTCATTTTTATCTTTTATTTTGATAACTTCTTTGTTAACATTGTTGCATGAGATTAAGGAGTGGAAAATTAGCCAATACTAACGAAATTATACCAAAAATGAAGTACAATAGGAGAATGGTTAACCCACCCAGTAATAATGCAGAACAAGTGCCCCCTTCGACAGGGGGAGGCACAATTGTTTCCAGTACAACTGAAGCCATACCTTTGAACCAAGGAACAATGACTATACCTTCAACAAAAAATTCAAAGGTCATGCCGTTAAATACACAAAGTATACCAACTATAACATTTGTAGCCAGTCAGGGTCAGCCTGTGACCCCAAGACCCACTAGAGTTAACGTGTCTAGAACTTATGCGCCAGGATTTTCGATCCCAACAACAGATCCAATCTATGGCATGGCAACATCTTTTATGGAAGGTTTGCATAATAATACATCCACATATACAAACTCATTAGCATCCACGTTTTCACGTTTACAAGGATCAGGGTCTGACGTAAACAATACGGGTCGAAATACCCAACCACCAGGATACATTTCCCAGTTGCCTCCCCTCACAACCAATTTGCAGGAAGTATGGAGACAACAAATGGATGATAGCAACCATGAAATGGTTGGGATTCTTGCTCAACAAATGAGTGAAATCTTTAACACATTAATCCAAAATTTCACTCTGAAAAACTTACAAAATGCCTAGGTGAACCAGCAAATGGCGGCACAGATGGGACAAATGATAGACTTCTTTGGAGCTCCAAGAGAACTAGTTCGACAACCCCAGTGCGAATGGATAAGGAAAAATTAGGGAATGGTGTTCCATGAAGAACCAACAATTAACCAGGCCCAGCCAATTCTATAAAATGCTGTCGAAAATAACCAGGGGGTTCGGGTCGAACAACCCATAGTTAAACAGGCAATCCTTAGGGAGGAACCATAGAGGATTATGATGGTGAATCAAAACCAGGACATTGATGAAATAGTCCAAGGACTCCTACAGGATGACATGGTGGGAAATAACAACTTGGCTTCTATGGTCGAAAGAATTATGGCACCAAATAGTGTAAATATTGGCCTTCGTAGGATGAATTACACTTCTCATTTATCTGAATATATTTTGCAAATTATATTGCATAGGGGTTTGAAAGTCCCAAAGTTTACAAAATTCTCTGGTGACACCAACGAATCAGTTGTCGAACATATGGTCAGCCACCTTACCGAGGTTGGGGATATAGCAAATAATGAAAACTTAAGGATACAATATTTTCCTAATTCACTAACCAAAAATCCTTTCACATGGTTCACTAACCTTGCAGCGAATTTTATCCAAGGTTGGCCTTGTTTAGAAAGGTTGTTTAACAAACAATTTTATGTAGGTCAATAGAAGATAAACTTAAGTGAATTGGCCAACATCAAGCGCAAGTTTAGCGAACCAATTGATGATTACCTCAACATTATGCATGTTAAAGGCAAGATGCTTTACCCAACTGCCTGAACACGAGTTAGTTGAGATGGCTGCAAGAGGATTATAATTCCTCATTAGAAAGAAGTTAGATTCTCACTACTTAAGAGATATGGCCCAATTGGCAGACAGGGTTCGACAAGTGGAGCGCTTAAAGGTCGAAAAAGCTAGAGCGAACAAAAGCCATAGAAAAGAAAGAGTTGCATATGTCACAACCGGTATAGACGAATAAGAAGCCTATAATGATTTTTCAGACCTCGAAGAATGTGAAATGGACTTGGCTAAATTAAAGCAAGGCCCACCATATCCTTATAAAATTCTAACCCCTTCGAATGGGAAGAATCTTACAGAACCAGAAAAGAATGACAAGTTCCCTAAGAAAACATACACTTTCGACATAACAAAATTTGACGAAATATTTGATTTATTGGTAAAGGATGGCCAGATGATAGTGCCACCTGATGCCAAAATTCCCCTGTTAGACCAGCGGAAGAAAAGAGGTTTTTGTAAACATCATAACTTTTTAGGACATAAAACCTCACAATGTTTTCTTTTCAGAGATTTGATTTATAATGATATAAAGGAATGGAGATTGAAGTTTAGAGAAAAGAACAAAAGCCAAATGAAGGTTGATGTTGACCCTCTTCACGTAGCAGAAACCAATTATGTCGAACCTGCGGATATCCATATGGTGGAAGTTACTGGTTTCGACATTAACCAACACCCTGAAGATAAGATCACTGGAGATTTTGTTTCAAACTTTAAAACAAAGGAGGTTACCGAAGGCCTTGCCAATACCTTGAACAAGGTTACTGAGGATTGTTTTATGGGTATCGATGTGCAAAAGACTATTGAAGGTCTAATTAACCAAGATATCAAAGGCAATATTACTGATGATGTTGCCACAAATGTTGGAATGACAAAGGCCAATGAAGGCCTTAGAGTTAAGTTTGAAAAGGTCAGGATTACTTAAGCTCCTAGCCTTGAAGTTAACATGGTGGACCTGAATCAACCTACTCTTGAGATGGAAGAAGTCGAAAGTCGCCCATTATGGAATATGATCAGATGAGAAATGGTCACCCGAAGGCTGGAGAAAGTCTGCTAGATTACTTGGTTCGCTGCCACAAAAAGAATTCTGAGGGACTAATATGTACCAAATGCAACATAATCCATGATCGAAAGGCAGCGAAAACTTATGAAAAAAATCCTATATGCTCGAACTGGGGGCAATTTGAGGAAAGATGACCAATTAGAGGTTGTCTACCCAAAGGCTGGAGAAAGTTTGTTGGGTTTCCTTGTTCGCTACTACAAAAAAATTAGAGTGCCTGATGTGCCCAATATGCAGCATGGTTCATGATCAAAAGGCATCAGAAACCTTTGAGAGAATCCAATATGCTCATTGGTGGGACATCCATAGGGGTCCTAGGAGCGATTTCACATTCGAAAAAAGGGGAATTCCCAAGAGGCTTGATAGCCCCTATCCTAAAGGGAATCGAAGAGCTACCTTCAAGCCACCTGCAAATATCCTAACTAACATATGGATAAAGTTGAACGAAGATAGAGGAGCAGAAAAGGAAAAATAGAGGAGTTTCGAAGCAGGAGGAAGGTTATCCATATCGTAGCGAAAGCAATTCCGAGTGTCGAAGCAACAAGCATATAAGTCAAAAAATTACAAAGGGAAAAATCCCATGTCCAGGTCCCAATGGAGAAGACACCAAAGTATAATGAAGGCGCAACGAGAGTTGGCAGAAAAAGAAGTGGGAGAGTCCAGTAGTAACAAACTTCCCTCAACCATCATGGTCGAAGAGAAGCAACCTGTGAGGAGAAAACTCATTTCCCCAAATAAAGAAGAAACTGGCAAAAAGGATCAAAAAGACCCAGTGAATAATGAAGACATGTTGACTGATGACTTTGAATCCGATGGAGAGTCTTCCCTCAATATCAACTGTAATGTGGTCTCAGTGCTTCCCCATGAGTATGATCAAATAGCTGAGGTCAAAGGATCATAAGAAGCTGATGAGATTGAGATGGAAAAACACAAGCCAGTGTGCTATTATATCTTGAATAATGGAGTTGTTTAAGAACAAATTCCATTCTTCAAGCAGCCTAATCAGGGAATGAAGAATCATCTCAAACCTTTGTTCATAAGGGGAAAGATGGAAAGTGTGGGAATCAATAAAATCTTGGTAGATGGTGGATCTACAGTGAATCTAATGCCTCAGTTCATGTTGAAGAGAATTGGAATGTTCGATACTAATATCAAGCCCCACAATATGGTACTTTTAAACTATGACGGTAAGATAGGCCACACTTTGGGTGTGTTGCAAGTGGATCTCATTGTGGGTTCGATTACAATACCCATCATGTTCATGGTCATTGCAGCGAAGAAAAATTATAACTTGTTGCTAGAACGTGAATAGATCCATGGTATAAGGGCGGTACCTTCTTCAATGCATCAACGGATATCAATATGGAGAGAAGATGGGATTATAGAGAACATTGAAGCAAATCAAATCTATTACATGGAAGAAGTTAACCATGTGGATAGAAGGAACTTCGATAGGAATTTGGCCAATATTGGGCCATGAAACCTTGTTGGTGACACATAAATACCTAACAATAATGCTATTTACTTCCTTACTCTACACCCAACTCATGGATTCCAATGGGATATAGAAATAATGGGAGAAGAAGATGATGTAAAAGAAATTCCAAATATACGGCCAATTGGCTGGGCTGACGAAGACATTGACAAAGTCTAAGTCGCAACTATTTGAAAAGATTTCAGCATATTTATCCAAAAATAAATTAAATACGGACTTAGAGGCCGATGTAAAGCACATGGTTGTCGAAGACAAAGATAAAGCGATACATGCGAAGGGACCTGGGGTGGATTTCAAACAAAAAACCCCTGACGAAGAGATACCCTTCGAAGAAAAAGACCAGAGGCTAGATGCAATATATGATGAAGAGCCTTTGGGATTCAAGAAGGATCCAACAACGTCAAGTGCAAAGATGATGGCGCAAGACCCTCTCGGAGAAGTGGATATGGGTGAGGGGTCCATCAAAAGACCCACCTACGTGAGTGCAAAACTTAACCCAAAAGTGAAAGCCAAAGTGATCCAATTTCTAAAAGAGTACACGGATTATTTCGCTTGGGATTACACAAGATGTCTGGTTTAAGCAGAGAACTGGTCAAACTGAAGCTGCCTATCAAGGATGGAAAGAAGCCCATCAAATAGACTCCAAGGAGGTTCGCACCAGAGATTCTATCGAAGATAAAAGAAGAGATCAAAAGAATCCTCCGATGCAAATTTATCCGGACTACAAGGTATGTCGAATGGATTGTAAATATAGTTCATGTTATTAAGAAAAATGGGTCTCTTAGGGTTTGCATAGATTTTCGAGATTTGAATTTTGCAACCCCAAAAGATGAATATCCAATTCTTGTGGTAGAAATGCTAATTGATTCATCCGCAAGCTTTGAATAACTTAGTATGCTTGATAGATACTCTGGATATAATCAAATTTTCAATGCTGAAGAAGACTTACCCAAGAAAGCTTTTGATGCCCTAGGGAATTAGGCACCTATGAATGGGTAGTCATGCCTTTTGGTTTAAAAAATGACGGGGAAACTTATCAGAGAGCAATGAACTCTATATTTCATGACTTTATTGAGACTTTCATGCATGTTTATATTGATGACATAGTAGTAAAATCTGTATCAGATGAAAGTCATATGGATCACCTTCGCCAATCATTCGAAAGAATGAGGAAGCATGGCCTGAAGATGAATCCTCTTAAGTGTGCCTTTTTTGTGCAGGATGGAAACTTTTTGGGCTTTTTGGTCCATAAGAAAGGAATAGAGATCAATCAAAACAAGACGAAGGCTATCATAGAAGCGAAATCGCCATCAACAAAAAGAGAGTTACATTCACTACTAGGAAAATTAAACTTCTTAAGAAGGTTTATTTTGAACCTAAGTGGACGCACTCAAGCCTTCTCTCCCATTTTACGTCTAAAATAAGTTGGTTTCAACTTGAAGTCAGAGCATTAAGAAGCGTTCGAAAAGATTAAACAATACCTTATCCACCCTCCTATCTTGTCGCGTCCTTATAGAAATAAGTGTATGGGATTCTATATATCTACATCAGATGTAACTATAGGAAGTATTCTTGCATAAAAGGATGAGAATGGATTCAGAAAGAGCCATATATTACCTCAGTCAAGTACTAAATGATGCAGAAACTAGATATAGTACTGTAGAAAAGTTATGTCTTTGTTTGTACTTTTTGTGCACTAAGTTGAAATACTATATAAAGCCAATTGACATCTATATTTCTTTGTATTTTGATGTTATTAAACATATGCTCTCTAAATCAATCATGCACATTTGAATTGGAAAATGGACACTTGCTTTAACTGAGTGTTCCTTGACTTTCATGCCTTTAAAATCTATGAAAGGGAAAATAGTTTCTGACTTTATAGTCGACCATGTGGTGGTCAAAATTCCTCAATATTTTATGGAATTAGAACCTTGGAAATTATTCTTGGATGGTTCTACTCATAAAGATGTAACTGGAGTTAGAATACTGAATATTTCTCTTGATAAAATTCCAACCAAGTTTAAGTACAAAACTGAAGGTCCTCCTTTTTCGAATAACAAACTGAATATGAAGCTTTGATAGCAGGACTTGAAGCTTTGTTGGAATTGGGGGCAACTAGAATCGAAATAATAGGTGATTCTGAACTGGTGATCAAACAAATAATCAAGGAGTACAAATGCATAAAAGAAAATATGATAATGTACTTCGTGGTGGCAAATAGACTGCTTTAAAGATTTAAGTATGTTAATATCAATCATATTCCTAGACTGAAGAACCAAGAAGTGAATGACTTAGCCCAAATTGCTCCAGGATACAAAGTGTCAAAGGAGAAGTTGGAAGAATTAGTCGAAGTTCGTGGAAAGGTACAAGCTACTAAATTATCTCCAGTCGAATTAAAAAATACAAGTTTAGGATATGAAAATGAAGTTCATTTTGAAGTATTATCCATAGATAGCTTAGCAGATACAGATTGAAGAAGCCCAATAGTAGATTATTTAAAGGATCCAACTGTGAATGCATAAAGAAATATTAAGTATCGCGTATTGAGCTACATTTTAGTAGGTAATAAATTGTTCAAGAAAACACCAGAAGGAGTCTTTCTCAAATGTTTATGAGAAAGCAAAGCATACTTGCCATTGTCAAATGTACATGGTGGGATATGTGGAGCACATTAAGCAGGTCACAAGATGAAGTGGCTCTTGTTCTGATATGGCATGTATTGGCCCACCATGCTTAAAGAATGCATAGAATTCCCCAAGGGATGCCAATAGTTTCACGTTCATGCAGGTATTCAACATGCTGCTACAAGTGAATTACATTTGATCATTAAACCATATCCCTTCAGAGGCTGGGCATTGGTTTGAGAGATTCGTCTGGCTTCATCCAAAGGATAGAAATACATCCTGGTAGGGATTGATTATTTTACAAAATGGATTGAAGTAATACCTTTGGTAAATGTGGATCAAGAGATTATTGTCGAATTTATTCAAAGGTACATAATCTACAGATTTGGAATCCCAAAAACAATTACAACTGATCAGGGATCAGTCTTCACTGGTCGAAAGATGCAGGAGTTTGCTAAAGAAATGGGATTCAAATTATTGACTTCTACGCCCTATTATGCCCAAGCGAATGGACAGGTCGAAGCCGCAAACAAGGTAATTATTGGTTTGATAAAAAGACATGTAGGGAGAAAGCCAAAAAATTGGCATAAGACCTTGGATAAATCTTTGTGGGCTGGTCGAACATCTCCAAAAGAAGCGACAAGCATAACTCCATTTCAGACTTTTGGGCACAATACAATTCTGCCAGTGGAAATATATTTACAGTCAGTAAGAATCCAGAGGTAGAATAAAATCCCCTCTGACTATTATAGGAAAATGATGATGAATGAATTAGTTGATTTGGACAAAGAGAGGATACATGCTTTAGAGGTCCTAAGAAGACAAAAAGAAAGAATAGCTAGAGCATACAATAAAAGAGTCAGAGGTAAAGTCTTTTCGAATGATGATTTGGTGTGGAAGGTAATATTACCAATGGATGGAAAGAATAAGTTATTAGGGAAATGGTCTCCGCATTGGGATGAACCTTTTCGAATCATTCAAATATTCATAAATAACGCCTATGAAATAGAAGAATTGGAAGAGGATCTAAGAATATTGAAGATAAATGGCAAGTACTTAAAAAAATATAAACCTATCCTTCAAGAACTAAAGATTAAGATAGAATAAAAAATAACGAATTAAAAGCCAACATGGTGTCATCATAAAGTGCCAAAATGGCTTTGTCTTGAAATTACATAATTCAAAAGTACACAGAAAAGAAAAATAGAAGTACACCAAGGATCAGTAGATTCAAAAAGGAAAGTTGAATTTCATCCTATCATACTTGGTCTTTGCCAGCTTCAGCCTACAGTCAATAGAAGATTTAGTAGAATGAAGAACAGTTATTTCATCCTCTAGTTTTCTGGTTGCATCCACATGTTACACACTTTGAGCAATCTCACACATCTCAGTATGATCCATTTGTTCGATAACTTTCTAGTGCGTTTCTGTCTGAGAAATCTTCTCTTGCAATTCATTTATATGTTCCTTCCATAAGGAGATAGAGCAAGCATTGGTATCAAACTCCTCTTTGGCATTCTTAAAATCCTTTCGAAGTTTTCCAGCTTTGTTGGTTGAGTCAAGAGATTTTGACTACTCAGTCTTCTGAAGGGTTTGCTTTTCTTTAAGCATTGAAGCCACATCATGTTCCCTAAGGAAATATGTGTTGATTGTGTTTACAAAGTAGTCACATCCATCAGAACTTCAGTAGTCTCAGAAGAATAGGTGACTATATCAACTTGGTTTATTAACTTCCTTAGTACGACGCTCGCAGTGGCATTATTCTTCAGGACTCAAAATAGGTAAGCTTCGAAGACTTTCTATTTAACTTTCTGGAGAAGTTGCTCATTAGTTTCAGTGTTGGAACTCCCACTTGAAGTTATAGATGGACTGGGGCAAGTTTTTTTGACAATTGGTGCCCTTTTTGCCATCATGAGCCTTACATACGCAAGAGGATTGTTTTTTTCTTTCAAAACCTCCATTTCTTCGAAAGGGGGAAGGGTGTTCTCAGTTTCCAAGGGAGCTTGTTGGCTATGATTAACTTCAAGAAGTTGTTGCTGAATGGGTTAGTCATTTTTTTGATTAACAATAACATTGGTTACGGTCGAGCCAACATCGACACGCTCTTCTTTGATACCTTCTTCTTCGAAGAATTTATCAATTTCGCTAAGCATGGGATCGTCTTTGTTATAAGATACCACATTCATCTTTAGGGAAGAATCAGTGGGACTATCTTCATCTGGCTTTTCACTAATAGGAAGTCCTTTGTCAGCAGTGTCTTCATGATCACTTTAAGGATCATTGGTTTTCGATTTTTAAGATGGATCGGGAGAGATTATCTTGGCATGTTAGGGATGAACAAACGGATTGCTGTTGTTGAAAGGAACTTCATACTGAATAGGAGATTCAGTAAGAGTAGTTTGTTGATCCTAGAAAAGAAGATGTCTTTTTCGAACTAAATAAGAACATATAGGAGTCTAAGGAATTCGGCAAAGTCGTTACCTTTAATGCTTCGTCTCCAGGGCTCAAATTATCACTTTCAATTCGTTCCAAGACTTACTTTCCATATTGTTGAGAGGTCTTTTTATTATTTAGAGAAGGGGGCAAGACTTAAACAGTAAACGTGTTTTGTGGCTAAGAGGCGGAACTAAAAGGCTTTGGTTTCCTATTCCGGTTTTTCTTTGATTTTGTTGTTATAGGAGAGACATCACTATCTTTTTCGGTAGTAACTCGAGTTTCTTCAACCTGATTTAGTTTCTTTGGAGTAGGGGATGGCTGGTTTTTCGACTTCTGCAGCAACACTCTTTGTTGATGTAGTAGGTTTTTAAGTCGTTTTTGTAGATCCTGTAGTTGAGTCATGATGCTCCTTCTTAGATGTTTTCTTTTTGATAACGAAAAGGGTGTTATGATTAATACACGTGTTAGTATTAGTTATTCGTAAAAAAAGAAAATTGGAAGGACAATCGTAGTAACCAAGAAATCCTTTCGTTCTACACCTTCATGTTCTGTAGTAAGCATGGTAACATGTTCCAAATCATAATGAAGGAAGCCTTTGAAATTGTATAAAGTATGCTTAGTCAAGACCACTCGTTTGGCAGGTTTTTGAGAATCTTGTTGCAAAACTTTTAGAAAACCTTCACAGAAGATCCAGTCTAGATAGGGTAGGCCAAAATCAACATTGGGAAGCTTAAGGAACTTTGGTGGTTCCAATCGAAAGGCTAAGTCATACATATTGTGATACGGTGGGAGAACTGACTTGAGGTTTTGCGTTTGTGTTCGCAAATGTTTCAGTTTAGCAAGAGTCGCCACCGACTTTTCTTTTATCTAAATAAGCAAAGGTGAAAAAGCACAGGAAAGACCTTTAGAGATGTTTTTTTGAGTTCGGGGGGTAGATTATGAAAAGGGAAGGTATTATCACCCTTTTCATCCATGGTTTTCCATGGGCTATTAGTTATTTGCTAGATCAACTTGCTTTTGCTTTGACAATTTGCTTGTGATGTGGGCTTTGAAAGTGTTTTGAAAATATCTTTGTAATGGTTCTCGTTTCTATAAGAACGCGCACAAAGTTTTGTTTCGAAAGATAGTTCAAAGACGTGTTTGTGGATTGTGTTTTGGAAAGTGGTTTTTGGAAATATATTTTTCAATGGTTCTCGTCTCTATAAGAACGTATACAAATTGTTTTATCTTTTTGAAAATGTTTTAGAAATGGAAGTGTTGATGTGTAAAAATGTTTTTGTCGTGAGCAAGCGAGTAACTAGGAGCGAATATACCTACTCGAAAGGTCTTAAACGTGCTTTTCCTTCTCCTTTGGCTATCTTACCATTGATTTGGTAAGAAACCTCATCGTTGGATGTGAAGGGACAAACGCGGGACGTTTGAATATTCATAGAAGGCAACTTATGGGACGTTTTAGCAATGTCGTTTTAGGGACTAGATCGTTTACCGAAGGCAACATTGAGGGTCATCAAGGGACTACGATCTTTTATCGAGGGTCTTTTTCTAAAACGCCCATGTTCGAGGGACATGACTATTTTTCCGATAGGCAACAAAGCGAGATTACCCTAGAGGTGCATGTGTGAATGGTGTGTTTGATTGCATGCGTTTAGTCTTTGATTTTTGGTGGTCTACTTGTTGGTTTTATCTTGACATACACTCTAATTACTAACATTTATGAAAGCAAAAATGCGGAAAATAAAGGTCCTGCGCTATTACATGCTTTTTGAGGGATGGTGTATACAAGTGTACAAGTGGGGGTTGCAAAAAATAAAATTCCTAATTATTACAACCAAATTGAACGAAAATAAAAGCAAAAGATCAAAAGAAAAATCAAAATTTATGCTGTCTGGTCCGACACGGGCCGTGTCCTATGACACGAGCACCCGTGTCAACTTATGTAATGGTCCATGTGCCTCTTTTCCTTTTCTGTACCAGCTAAAATGACACGGGCCGTGTCATGTGACACGGTAACCCGTGTCAGCCCCTTCCATGCTATTTTTTACTGAGTTTTCCCTTTTTTTGATTTATCTTTCACATATCTTTTGGACGCAAACAAAAAATGATGTATGGAAAAAGATATTACAGTTTGAAGAAAAATATACCTCTTAAAGTGAAACTTTAGAATACGTATGGATATCTCCGGATGCAAAGTGATGAATGACCAAACTCCTCTTTAGAGCTACTCCAATCCTTGCTCTGTGTGATCAAGTTCCAGAATTGCTCCAACCCAGTCAAAGGTGTAGAGTACTGTTTTTGTTTATGCTTGGAAGGTGATGATAAAGGTGTTATAGAAACTGTTCTTATGTTAGAACAATCTCCATGTGATGTATATGAGGTGTTTGGGTAGTTGGTTTAGGGGAAAGTTTGCAAGGTTGTACAACAATGGATTGGGGATTTTTCTGTTTTTGTGAGTGAAAATAGAGTTGAAGATGAGCAAAGTTTTTATGGGTGAACTCAGTTTTTTTTATGAAATAAGCTGGGTTTTATGAATGAGCAGAGTTTAACAAAAGTTCTGTTTTTCTCTTCTCTCTTTTTCTCTCCAAAAATTCCAACCTCTATGTCTTATGAGACAGTCCCCTTTTCTAGACCTTTTACTGTGATTTAGGGAGAAAATTAAATAAGTTATTTTGAATTATTTTTGCCTACTGTTTTGATACTTTCGGCACACAAATTTCCTTTTCCATTTTGGTGCAATTTTTGAGCTGTTATGATGCAGGCTTGGGGCAGACTGCATAGAGCAGTTTTTGACTGGTTTTGTGGACATATTTTGGATTGTATAGGACAGTAATGCAGGTTTTGTGACAGGTTTATGGTGCAGCATGGCACAAGGTTTTGTAAGACAGCAAATGAGCAAGGGTTTGGAGTTTTGTGGCAAAGTATAGAAGTAACATATCATTTTTTGTTTAGAAATAACTTGGGCAGTATAGTTTGTAGTATGAAACAAGTTTGGTTTGTGGAGCAATTTATGCATATTGTATCAAGGACAAAGCATTGTGGCAAGGTTTTGAATCAAAGGAAAAAAGTCCAAGCAATACAAAGTTTAGGATTTGTAAACTTGCAAAAATGACACTTTGTAATAACTTGAATTACTTGCATCATTTTGAATTATTTGGAATTGTAGTAAAAAATGTCATGAAGCAAATGAAATTAACCAAGTATAGAAAATACTTAGAAAAATTTCAAAGTCTTGCAAAGTTGGATTTTTGATTCTCTTGATTTTTGATGATCAAATTTCATATTTTGGATGTCTTGATGAAATATGATTTTTGGGACTCTACTTTGGTCAAAAAGTTAAAGTTTGACTTTTTAGTGTACAATTGACTTTTCTCACAAGTTAACTGAATTTGTCTATCAATCCACTGATCTCAGGAGATGAATTGAAATATGCAATTAGGTCAAAATGACGCGCTCGGATCCTTGAGATCATGCTTCCAACCAATAAGCCAGGTATTAGGTAAAAAATCAAAGTTCGGTCATTTTTCTGCCAAAACCCTAATTTCGCCCATTTTCCCCCTTTTGGTAATTTGAATGACTTTCTTGGAAAATTGTGATCCCAAACTTGAAACTTGACAAAAATAATCCTGAGGGTCCATAATGATTCATGAAAGTCATTCGAAACATTAGCAATCCAACTGCCTTTGTACAAACCCAAACCCTAATTTGAGGTATCAGTGTTGGGAAAATTGTTTGACCTAGTCGATACTTGCGCAAACTTGAGGCATTGAAGATCTTTATAGGAAATATCTTGAGAAATGAGAGGGTAAATTTTGGGGTATAACAGCTGCCCCTGTTTAATCTTCTTAAGCCTGAAGAGTTAGATTGGCATGTTTTTCCATTCGTGACTCGAAGGTGGAAGATGATTGGACACTAGAGTGCCCAGAAATTTGCACTCGATGATGTGACGGTAGAGGGAATGGGCTTGAAGATGCCATTTGGAGAGGTGGTAGAAAGTTGTAGGATATGGGCTTAAAGATGCCATCCAAAGATGATTGTTTATGTTGTAATTTGCAAGTTGAAAGAATGAGCATCAGAATGGCGTCCCTGTTTGGAGCGTATCTGAAAGTTGAATCTGAATGAGTATCAGAACGGCATCCGTGTCTGGAGCATATCTGAACTATGTCTGAGAGTTGAATCTGAATGAGTATCAGGATGAAATCCGTATCTGGAGCATATCTGAACTGTACCAAAAGGTTGAATCTGAATGAATATCAGGATGGCATCCGTATCTGGAGCCTATCTGAACTATATTAAAAGGTTGAATCTGAATGAGTATCAGGATGGAATCTGTATCTGGAGCATATTTGAATTGTATCAAAAGGTTGAATCTGAATGAGTATCAGGATGGCATCCGTATCTGGAGCGTATTTGCATTGCATCTGAAAGTTGAATCTGAATGAGTATTAGAATGGCATCCGTATCTGGAGCGTATCTGCACTGTATCTGAAAGTTGAATCTGAATGAGTATCAGAATGGCATCCATGTCTGGAGCGTATCTGTACTGTATCATGATTGCATATTGTTAATGGTAGCTGTTAATCTTATCCTGAAAAGGTTAAATGTTAGCTAAAACACAAAGTTATGTTGCATGAAATGTATGATGCAATGTATTCGCTTTATGATGTGTGGATGCAATGCATGCGCATGTAAGCTGATTTGCTGTATTACTGTCTGTTTGAGGAAAATAAACCCTTGAATGCTACTGAGGCTATGTTGAATTTTCATGTCTTGAAGTTGAAATACTGAGGAACTCTTGTTGAGAGAAGTAGATTCTGTCGTGAGGGAAACGCCATGTACTATTTGTAAGATCTGTTGGGGAATCCCGAGGAATTTGACGATTTCTACTGGGGATTAATAGATTTAGATTTGTTCCACTGGGGATTTAAATGACGTATTGTGGGGATTACTTATGGAATAGCCTAGAGACGTTTTCCTGTCCTTTCAACCTATCAATAATTGTCTTTCTCGATTTGTTTATTTGTAAACAGTAATTATGTTCAAATGCACATGTTCATCAATGAATCATTGGACGTTTTTTGCAAATAAAACACAAGAGTAAAGAAAAAGACAAATAGTTTTTTTTTGTATTTTTAAAGAGATATATTTGTATTGACTTTGAATAAGTATTTTGTATAAAGGAGACAAACATTCTAGTAAGAGAACAGTGTCATAAAACAAGAAAAATTTATACAAAGAAAGATAGTTATGTGTAATAATCCCATGGGGTTCCCATTCTGCTATAGCCTTTATATCTCCGAATATCTTATCTATTTGTTGCTTTGTCCGAAGATGATTCAATTGATCAGAAACTTCGAGTTTGTCAGTGGAGGTCAAAGGTTGTTCGTAAGTGATCAGACGGGACATAGTCATACGCTTTAATTCCCTAACTTTTTCCTGGACCGCCCTTTCGGATTTTCAGTCCACCGGGAAACCCTTTTTTTCCCAAGTCGCCCTTTCGGATTTTCAACTTGCCGGGTGTACAGTTTTTTTTTATTTTATCCCTAATTTTTGCCCGAACCTTTTTGGTTCGCTGGGATGCCCTTTTTTTGCCTAGGTGTGTCAACCTAGCGGGTCTCTTATGCGTAGTATCTTTTGACTATGTCCGCGTTCGCAGGGTGTGGCAGGTCGTCGCCATCCATGGTGGTCAAGATCAACGCCCCACCGAAGAATATATTCTTGATTATAAATGGTCCTTCAAAGTTAGGAGTCCATTTGCCCCTGGGATCAATTTATGGAAAGATGATACGTTTGATCACTAGATCCCCAACTTGATATACTTGGCGTCTGACTTTCTTGTTGAAAGCCTTGATCATCCGTTTTTGATACATCTGACCATGACAAACAACATTAAGTCTCTTTTCATCAATCAAGTTCAGTTGATCAAGTCGAGTCTGGATCTAATCATCTTCACTCAAACCTGCATCCTTCATGATCCTCAGAGAGGGGATTTGGACCTCGATAGGCAAAACAACTTCCATGCCATATGTGATGCGGTGGGAGAACTGACTTGAGGTTTTGCGTTTGTGTTCACAAATTTTGCGGTTAGCAAGAGTCGCCATCGACTTTTCTTTTGTCCAAAAGGAAAGGTAAAAAGCACAGGAAAGACCTTTAGAGATGTTTTTGAGTTCGGGGGGTAGATTATGAAAAGGGAAGGTATTAGCACCCTTTTCATCCATGTTTTTCCATGGGCTCTTAGTTACTTGCTAGATCACTTTCTTTTGTTTGAATGTGCTTGTGGTGTGTGGTTTTTGAAAGTATTTTGAAAATGGAACTTCGTAATGGTTCTCGTTTCTATAAGAACGCCTACAAAGATTTTGTTTCGAAAATAGTTCAAAGGTGTGTTTGTGAGATGTGTTTTTGAAAGTATTTTGAAAATGGAACTTCGTAATGGTTCTCGTTTCTATAAGATCGCCTACAAAGTATTTGTTTCGAAAATAGTTCAAAGATGAGAGTATGGGTGTATAAAAATGTTTTTGTTGTGAGCAAGCGAGTAACTAAGAGCGAATCTACATACTCGAAAGGTCTTAAATATGCTTTTCCTCCTCCTTTAGATGTTGTTATCCTACCATTTGATTTGGTAAGAAGCCCCATCGTTGGATGTGAAGGGACGGGCATTGGGACGTTTGTATAGTCATAGAAGGAAACAGATGGGACGTTTTAGCAATGTCGTTTTAGGGACTAGATCGTTTACCGAAGGCAACATCGAGGGTCATCGAAGGACTACGATCTTTTATCGAGGGTCTTTTGCTAAAACACCCATGTTCGAGGGACACGACTATTTTCCGATAGGCAACAAGTGAGATTACCCTAGAGGTGCATGTGTGAATAATGTGTTTGATTTGCATGCATTTAGTCTTTGATTAGGGGTTTTCTACTTGTTTGTTTCATCTTACCATACATCCTAGTTACTAACATTTGTATAAAGCAATAAAAAGTGAAAAAAATAAATCCTACACTATTATAACCATATTGAAAGGCAAGAAAATATAAAGGCAAAAAAACAAAATAAAAGAAAGGAAAATGAGCTCTTCGACCCAGGCAGTAGCACCCTTCGACTTGCATTTTGTTGGCCTCCTTCGATTGGGGCTAGCACCAGTGAGGTCATGTGCTTCGATTGGCCTGGAAGTCAGTGTATGGCGAAGCCTTCTGGCTCTGCCTTGTTGTCTTCTTCGAATGGAGGTTGAAAGAAGTGAGGGAATGCCTTTCGACTGAGCATGGAAGTCAGTGTATGGCGAAGCCTTCTGGTTCTGCCTTGTTGTCTTCTTCGACTGGAGGTTGAAAGCAGTGAGGGAATGCCTTTCGACTGAGCCTGGAAGTCAACATGGTTTTCCTCCTGGTTGTCTCTTTCGTTTGACCTGGAGAAATAGGGTAGAAGCCAGAAGCTTTGTTTCCTATTTCCTGTTTTATGTTTCTTTCATTTCAAGCATTAAATGGCGACATGGCCTGAGGCCATGCTAGTATTTTTCTTGTAAACAGTTTAACAGTCAAAGCAAGTTCAGGTAAACAGAAAGCAAAACGAAAGGGTTAGCTCTGAAAAATATGTTAAAAGGCTGAAAATGAAAGGAACAATGGTATGTACATGTTTCAAACGAAAGGGAAAATTACTATGCCATGAAACAAAAAGTTCAAAGGTAAGAATAACTTACCTTGCTTCAGGCCTTGAATGGATGTGGGACCTTGAGTGGAGGCCCAGGATGCTGGAGTCGAAAGAGGGGGTCAATAGTTGTGCTTGGAATGCTGGATTCGAAGGAAGAGAAAAAAGAAAGTGTGATACTTCTTTGATTCAAATGAGACTGAAGTGTGGTTGTTCTTCAGAATCGAAGGAGATGAATGTGATTCTGGGTTTTTTGTGATTTCTCAAGTGTTGATGAACTTGAGAGTTTTGTTGTGTTTGAGAACATTTGGGGGATTCGTTCCTCTGGTCCAAAGATCCTCCCTTTAGCTTTGCAAAAAATTCCTCTATTTATAGAGAAAAAGAATGGACATGTTTGAAGTAGCCAGCCTTGCAAAACAATAAAATAATAGGTAACGTGAAAGTACATGTGGGGGGCCTCTTGGCAGTTGGGGTGCAGAAGGTGTGACTTATGCTTCTGGCCTTGCTTGTGCTCAGACCAAAATCAGGTTGAAAGCTGATTTTGTGATAAAAGTACTCTCTATTAAAAGAAAGAGTACGTAGCCTTTAACCAAGAATAGTAGTATCTAGAAGACAAAGTTTAAAACTCTTGTACAAGCTTCTGATTATGTAAATATTTGGAAGCAACATAGCCTGGCAAATCAGATTTGGTCTTGAGTCGAATGCAAGAATGAGATCAAAGAGCACTTGTTCGAAGGAAACCTTTGCCTCAGTCGAAGCTTGTTGTCAAAACAAGCTTACTCGAAAGAAGATAATGCCCAGTCGAAGCTTGGATCAAAGCAAACATATTGCCCAATCGAAAGCTCGTGTTCGAAGGAAGCATGTTGCCAAATCGAAGCATGTGGATCGAAACAAACATAGGGAAAGTCATTTCCTTTTAGCATGAGGGAAGTTCTTGGCTTCTGAGTTGAAGGGTGTTCTTTCAAGGGAAGCAAGAACTTAGTCAAATCTTGTATAAAGATATCTCTTCTCTCAAACGAAGTTTGTGAGAGGCAAAGTCTGCAAGAGGCCCTTGGTTCAAGTGGATTCGAATGAGGTTTCAAATCCAAACGAAGGATGTACCCAAGTTGCATTCGAAGGAGGCCAAGAGTCAATCGAAGGATGTAATCCAAGTTGCATTCGAAGGAGGCCAAGAGTCAATCGAAGGATGCTGAATCGAAGGAGACCTGTTTTCCTCCAAATTTTTCAAAATGTTATTTTTATCTGTTTTCTCCCTTTTTGTCAGTTTCCTTTTAATCTTGGTACTGGAAAATCCCAATGTACTTTGTGCAAGCTTGAACCTTGATAATTTTTATGAGAAAAGCCTTGAGAATTGAGAGGGCAAATTTTGGGGTACAACAGCTTCCCCTGTTCAATCTTCTTACACCTGAAGAGTTAGATTGGTGAGTCCACCATTCGTGACTTGAAGGTGAAAGATGATTGAACACTAGAGTGCCCAGAAAATTTGCACTCGAAGATGTGTTAGTTGATCTTGTAGGGAATGGGCTTAAAGATGCCATTTGGAGAGATAATGGATAGTTGTTGGAGATGGGCTTAAAGATTCCATCCAGAGGTGATTACTGGGTTGTATCTGTAAGCTGGAACTTAATGATCATCAGGATGGTGTCCGTATATGGGGCGTATCTGGAAGGTATTTGAATGAGTGACAGAATGACACCCGAATCTGGACCGTATCTAAACTGTATCTGAAAGCTGAATCTGAATGAGTATCAGGATGGCATCCGTATCTAGAGCGTATCTGAACTGTATCTGAATGAGTATCAGGATGGCACCCGTATTTGGAGCGTATCTGAACTATATCTGAAATCTGAATTTGAATGAGTATCAGGATGGCATCCGTATCTGGAGCGTATCTGAATTGTATCTGAAAGCTGAATCTGAATGAGTATCAGGATGGCATCCGTATCTGGAGCGTATCTGAACTGTATCTGAAAGCTGAATCTGAATGAGTATCAGAATGGCATCCGTATCTGGAGCGTATCTGAAATCTGAATCTGAATGAGTATCAGGATGGCATCCGTATTTGGAGCATATCTGAACTGTATCTGAAAGCTGAATCTGAATGAGTATCAGGATGGCATCCGTATCCGGAGCATATCTGAACTGTATCTGAAAGGTTGGGTTGTTTGAGCTGGTCGAGTAGATATTTGTCCTGTCTGGTTTCAGGTATTAATCTCTGACCTGAGAAAGAAAGATTGTTTTTCTGGCTTGTTACAGGTATTAATCTTCAATCTCTTCATGTAGATAGTTTTCCTTGCTTGTTACAAGTATTAATCTACAATCAGTCATCCATATATAGTTTTCCTGGCTTGCTACAGGTATTAATCTGGAACTTGAAAAGGTTGGTCGACGAGATAGTTGTCCTGTCTGGTTTCAGGTATTAATCTCTGACCTGAGAAAGAAAGATAGTTTTCCTGGCTTGTTACAGGTATTAATCTTCAATCTCTTCATGTAGATAGTTTTCCTGGCTTGTTACAAGTATTAATCTACAATCAGTCGTCCACAGATAGTTTTCCTGGCTTGCTACAGGTATTAATCTGGAACTTGAAAAGGTTAGTCGACGAGATAGTTGTCCTGTCTGGTTTCAGGTATTAATCTCTGACCTGAGAAAGAAAGATAGTTTTCCTAGCTTGCTACAGGTATTAATCTTCAATCTCTTCATGTAGATAGTTTTCTTGGCTTGTTACAGGTATTAATCTACAATCAGTCGTCCACAGATAGTTTTCCTGGCTTGCTACGGGTATTAATATGGAACTTGAAAAGGTTGGTCGACGAGATAGTTGTCCTGTCTGGTTTCAGGTATTAATCTCTGACCTGAGAAAGAAAGATAGTTTTCCTGGCTTGCTACAGGTATTAATCTTCAATCTCTTTATGTAGATAGTTTTCCTGGCTTGTTACAGGTATTAATCTACAATTAGTCGTCCATATATAGTTTTCCTGGCTTGCTACAGGTATTAATCTGGAACTTGAAAAGGTTGGTCGACGAGATAGTTGTCTTGTCTGGTTTTAGGTATTAATCTCTGACTTGAGAAAGAAAGATAGTTTTCCTGGCTTGCTACAGGTATTAATCTTCAATCTCTTTATGTAGATAGTTTTCATGGCTTGTTACAGGTATTAATCTACAATCATTCGTCCACATATAGTTTTCCTGGCTTGCTACAGGTATTAATCTGGAACTTGAAAAGGTTGGTCGATGAGATGGTTGTCCTGTCTGGTTTCAGGTATTAATCTCTGACCTGAGAAAGAAAGATAGTTTTCCTGGCTTGCTACAGGTATTAATCTTCAATCTCTTTATGTAGATAGTTTTCCTGGCTTGTTACAGGTATTAACCTACAATCAGTCGTTCACAGATAGTTTTCCTGGCTTGTTACAGGTATTAATCTGTAACTTGAAAATGGTTGATGGTAACCATCTGTTGATCGATATTTCCTAAAAAAGGTAGAACGTTAGTTGTATGCAATGTCATGATGTATGAAATGCGTGATGTCATGATGTTTTCAAAATAAATGATATGGTGTCGTATGCACTTATCATGTATGTGAATAGGATGTATGAAATGTGAAATGTTTAATGAATGTATTTTTGTCTGGGAAAATAAATCCTTGACAAATGTCGGGGAGTTTGTTAAATCCTGGACTGCTGTTGAAGAGTATGTGTGTCTTCAAACTTTGCCTAGAATGCTTCCACCCGGGGTTCCTGTTTTGTTGTTTGAGGAGAAATCCGCTGGGGGATACTGAAAACTCTGTGGGGAGCATGTTTATTCCTGCTTGGGAAAAGAGTTTAGGAGTCTTAGTCGTCCGTTGCTCTACTGGGGAGTCGAAGTTGAACTGATATCTGGTCAGGTCCAGGTTTCGCAGTAACTTGTTGGGGATTGTAGAGTAGTCTACTAGGGAAGAGGAGTTGTGGTCCTTTGATTTGTAGTAGTCGGAAAGGCTACCTCAAGCTGGGGAATCCTGTCGTTTGTTGGGGAAATAAACCCTGTTGTCGGTCTACTTGAGAGGTGACGACTTTGTTGGGGGAAAGTCTTTGAGGATTCTTGAGGTTATCTCAGTTGGGGAAAGGTGTTCAGATATTAAACTCTGGCTGGGGAGTCATCCTATGAGAAGGACTTTGGATAGATTCATCATTGCCCCTAGTAGCAAATGTTCGTGGCATTGCCAAAAATGTTTGATTGTACGTAACTCTTTGCTGAGCTTTAACGTTTAATGCCCCAAGTGACGGAGATGGAGGCCTGCCCCTGGTTACTCTGCACTTCTTGAGAGGTTTCCTGGAATCTTGACTGGACTTCCCCAGGTGTGTTGGATAGTGACATGTCATGTCCCCTTGTTGATAGGAGATTTGTCAATGGAAGTGTCATCCCACTTGAATTGATTTTGTTCACTGAGAGAGCTTTTCGTTCATTGGATATTCATTGTGTGAATTTCTCTGTTTTCAAACAAATAGCCATATGCAAACAGTGATATTCAAGTAATGCAAAGTTTATGCTTGTCTTGAAATTTTGAAAAATGTGTTTTTATAAGTAAAGGAATTTTGTAAGAAAATTCAATCTCAGGATTTAGAGCAAAGCCTTACAGGAGTCAGGATACCTTTTGTAACAGTATGCTTTCAAACTAACCCATGCTTCAATTAGGAATTTTGAAGGGTTGTAACGTGGCTTGGTTCACGGTTTAAGAAACAAAGGATAAAGGCTCAAAGTGTATTTGTACCCACCCGTTCTTCGTGATGTTCTTCAATCCTAAGCTCAGTTAATTGTGCGTTTTGAACTCCAATTGAGTATGGAATGACATTTTGGCGATGGTTCAAACAAGTTAAGTTTGTCGGAAGGCCGTCATTTTCTGCAACATTTTTTCATTTTGTTGAGGATTTGTAGTAACCTCTTTTGATTGATTTGTTATCCCTAATTTTTTCCTGACTGTTCTTGTTTTGAGATTACAGTCAGCGGGATGCCCCAATTTTCTTAAGTCTCCTTTGTAGGTTTTGACTTAATGGGCTTTTCTTTTTGAGAGATAATGATTGCCTATGTGATAGAGAACCATCACCGTCTTTTGATTCCATAAGAATGTTTCTTGATGTCATTCGCTGCATTATGAGATGAGAGTTTGCGGCTTAACGCGCGTTTGAATTAACTGAGAGACTACCATGCCCCAGGTTTTAATTAAAGGTTTCAATTTGTGTTAAAACAGAAAACTTCTACTTCTTTGGCTCGAAGAGGTTGACTAGGGATTATCTTCCTTATAACTCCAGTGTTTATCATTTGAAAGAACTCCTGTACATCGTCAGCAAGGTCTATCCAAAAGCATACTGTATGAGATTATGGCATTGTTTTCGTCATCCCCCCTCTAAAGGTTTGTAACTTTTAGCAAGAGTTGAATGTCATAAAGAGAGTAAAAGGCATAGTTTAAATATAGAGAAAATGAATGGATGAATTCAAGACAAACATATGCAATGCATTAATGAAACAAAGTTTGACGTTAATAGATAATTGTTTGAATAATAAAAGAGAAATTACAACTTGAAAATTCAAAATGAACAGAAGCCTCTTTGTCTGGACTTGTCACTTTAGGTGGTGAGCCTTTGAAGGATGACAGGAGAACTCAGTCTGGCCATCTTGTGTGAACTCCAAAGCTCCCTCGTCGATCAGGTCATGAATTTTATTTCTCAATGTCCAGCAGCTATTGGTGTCATGTCCAGGGCTGTTGGAGTGGTACGCACATCTTGTATTTGGATTGTACCTTGGGGAGGTTGTGTTGGGATTCTGAGGCGGGTCCCTTAATACAACCAGCTTGGCTTCCAACAGTTGTTGCAGTGCTTGAGATAATGACATGTCAATTTCAGTGAAGCGTCTTTCAGATGTATTCTGCCTACGCCGATTACCCTGTTGTTGTTGGAGAGGTTGTTGTTGGGCTCGCGATGTGGCAGCAAATTGGGAAGGTCTTCCGTCTTCTTGTCTCATGGGAGGCTGAGCAGTGACTTGATTTCCAATCCTGATTGTTTGCCCCATACGATTGCAACTGTCTTGACGAAGTTGGTTGACAAGAACTTTCAGCTCTTCTTGTCCTTGATCCAGATTTTGGATAAGAGCCATCTGGCCCACCAGCTGTCCCATCATTTGGACCCTCATTATGGCTATTTCAGTTTGTAGCCTTTCCAACTGATCATCCTTGGTGCCCTCTGGATTCCCCATGACCGTGCCCCTTGTGAGGAGAGCTTTTACCTCTTCTTGCCCCTTGGACAAGTTCAAGAACATCTCTCGGAGTTGAGCGTTTTGAGCCTGGATGTCCTTGATAGTCTTCTCTAGAGCCATCTCTACTGAAATAAACAGTAAGAAGATAAGGAGACCTGTACGGGAGAAACCTGTCATGATATGATGCATGATATATGGATGCAATGTTTTCAAGGATCTCACGGGGTAAACACGAGAAGATGTTAGAATTTGAGAGTTGATCCACAACTTTTATTGGAAAACTTTGTATTGGAGGATGTCCTTCCACGAGAATCAAGCTCACCATGTCAAGTGGGTCATAGCCCTTGACTCAAGTTTGTTGTAATTGATCTTTGACAGTGTTTGGTCAGAGGAAAATAAATCCTCTTGCCCCTTGAAAGACGTCTGGTTTATTGTGAACCTGCATCAAAGACCCTTAAGATCCTTGAAATGGTTATTGAAAATGCTATGGTATGATGTTATGATGTTATGTACAAATATGCGAGGTAAGTAAGTTTATATGCAAATAATCATATACACACAAAGCAGACAAATCCTTAGATTTAGGCTTGCATGGAGTTTGTAGGTAAGTACCCTCTTGAAGTTTAGTTGGCTCAACCTGTCCTAGTTAATAGTAACCGGGTTCTAAGGGATCTCAATATCACTGACCTTTCCCACAAGCTTCGTTCAATAAGCAATTGACTCGCAACCGAACAAAACTCAGGGGTCAAGTCTTAATGAGTGTAGCATCGAGTATCAACCAATTTTCAACTCTACACTGAAACCAGTCATCTCACTACGTCCAAATGGCCAAGTTGGTTAAGTAAGGTTCTAAGGTCAGTAGATGCTTCACGACATCAAACGGCGGCCCCATACTCTCCTTGATTCGACTCAAGGGTTACCGGTACCAACCAAAGTGCCACATCAACATAGCTACTGCTTCAACCATGTCGATATATGCCGCATAGTTCCCTCATAGTTTATTGCTACTTACCTAAAAGATGCCCCCAAATACGGGTGTAGGATTTAAAACAAGCCCAAACAAGGAACAAAAATGTAAAGCAAACAAATCAAACAATGTAAGCAAGTAAAGGTGATCTAACCCTAAGGTAACCCCGCTTTTTAAACGATTCCCCAGCAGAGTCGCCAATTCTGTGATGCAGTGGGAGAACTGACTTGAGGTTTTGCGTTTGTGTTCGCAAATGTTGCGGTTAGCAAGAGTCACCATCGAATTTTTTTATCCAATAGGAAAGGTGAAAAAGCACAGGAAAGACCTTTAGAGATGTTTTTGAGTTCGAGGGGTAGATTATGAAAAGGGAAAGTATTAGCACCCTTTTCATCCATGGTTTTCCATGGGCTCTTAGTTACTTGCTAGATCACTTGCTTTTGTTTGAATGTGCTTGTGGTGTGTGGTTTTTGAAAGTATTTTGAAAATGGAACTTCGTAATGGTTCTCGTTTCTATAAGAACGCCTACAAAGTGTTTATTTTGAAAATAGTTCAAAGGTGTGTTTGTGAGATGTGTTTTTGAAAGTATTTTGAAAATGGAACTTTGTAATGGTTCTCGTTTCTATAAGAATGCCTACAAAGTGTTTGTTTCGAAAATAGTTCAAAGATGAGAGTGTGGGTGTATAAAAATGTTTTTGTTGTGAGCAAGCGAGTAACTAAGAGTGAATCTACATACTCGAAAGGTCTTAAATGTGCTTTTCCTCCTCCTTTAGATGTTTCTATCCTACCATTTGATTTGGTAAGAAGCCCCATCGTTGGATGTGAAGGGACGAACATTGGGACGTTTGTATAGTCATAGAAGGCAACATATGGGACGTTTTAGCAATGTCGTTTTAGGGACTAGATCGTTTACCGAAGGCAACATCGAGGGTCATTGAGGGACTACGATCTTTTATCGAGGGTCTTTTGCTAAAATGCTCATGTTCAAGGGACATGACTATTTTCTGATAGGCAACAAGTGAGATTACCCTAGAGGTGCATGTGTGAATAATGTGTTTGATTTGCATGCATTTAGTCTTTGATTAGGGGTTGTCTACTTGTTGGTTTTATCTTACCATACATCCTAGTTACTAACATTTGTATAAAGCAATAAAAAGTGCAAAAAATAAATCCTACACTATTACAACCATATTGAAAGGCAAGAAAATATAAAGGCAAAAAAATAAAATAAAAGAAAGGAAAATGAGCTCTTCGACCCAGGCAGTAGCACCCTTCGACTTGCATTCTGTTGGCCTCATTCGATTGGGGCTAGCACCAGTGAGGTCCTATCCTTCAATTGGCCTGGAAGTCAGTGTATGGCGAAGCCTTCTGGCTCTGCCTTGTTGTCTTCTTCGACTGGAGGTTGAAAGCAGTGAGGGAATGCCTTTCGACTGAGCCTGGAAATCAGTGTATGGCGAAGCCTTCTGGTTCTGCCTGGTTGTCTTCTTCGACTGGAGGTTGAAAGCAGTGAGGGAATTCCTTTCGACTGAGCCTGGAAGTCAACATGGTTTTCCTCCTGGTTGTCTCTTTCGTTTGACCTGGAGAAAGAGGGTAGAAGCCAGAAGCTTTGTTTCCTATTTCATGTTTCCTGTTTCTTTCATTTCAAGCATTAAATGGCAACATGGCCTGAGGCCATGCTAGTATTTGTCTTGTAAACAGTTTAACAGTTAAAGCAAGTTCAGGTAAACAGAAAGAAAAACGAAAGGGTTAGCTCTGAAAAGTATGTTAAAGGGGTGGAAATGAAAGGAACAATGGTATGTACATGTTTCAAATGAAAGGGAAAATTACTATGCCATGAAACGGAAAGTTCAAAGGTAAGAATAACTTACCTTGCTTCAGGCCTTGAATGGATGTGGGACCTTGAGTGGAGGCCCATGATGCTGGAGTCGAAAGAGGGGGTCAATAGTTGTGCTTGGAACGCTGGATTCGAAGGAAAAGAAAAAAGCAAGTGTGATACTTCTTTGATTCGAAGGAGACTAAAGTGTGGTTGTTCTTCAGAATCGAAGGAGATAAATGTGATTCTGGGTTTTTTGTGATTTCTCAAGTGTTGATGAACTTGAGAGTTTTGTTGTGTTTGAGAACATTTGGGGGATTCGTTCCTCTGGTCCAAAGATCCTCCCTTTAGCTTTGCAAAAAATTCCTCTATTTATAGAGAAAAAGAATGGACATGTTTGAAGTAGCCAACCTTGCAAAACAATAAAATAATAGGTAACATGAAAGTACATGTGGGGGGCCTCTTGGCAGCTGGGGTGTAGAAGATGTGACTTATGCTTCTGGCCTTGCTTGTGCTCAGACCAAAATCAGGTTGAAAGTTGATTTTTTGATAAAAGTACTCTCTATGAAAAGAAAGAGTACGTAGCCTTTAACCAAGAATAGTAGTATCTAGAAGACAAAGTTTAAAACTCTTGTACAAGCTTCTGATTATGTAGAGATTTGGAAGCAACATAGCCTGGCAAATGAGATTTGGTCTTGAGTCGAATGCAAGAATGAGATCGAAGAGCACTTGTTTGAAGGAAGCCTTTGCCTCAGTCGAAGCTTATGGTCGAAACGAGCTTACTCGAAGGAAGCTAATACCAAGTCGAAGCTTGGATCAAAGCAAACATATTGCCCAATAGAAAGCTCGTGTTCGAAGGAAGCATGTTGCCCAATCGAAGCATGTGGATCGAAACAAACATAAGGAGAGTCATTTCCTTTTAGCATGAGGGAAGTTCCTGGCTTCTGAATCGAAGGGTGTTCTTTCAAGGGAAGCAAGAACTTAGTCAAATCTTGTATAAAGATATCTCTTCGCTCAAACGAAGTTTGTGAGAGGCAAAGTCTGCAAGAGGCCCTTGGTGCAAGTGGATTCGAAGGAGGTTTCAAATCCAAACGAAGGATGTACCCAAGTTTCATTCGAAGGAGGCCAAGAGTCAATCGAAGGATGTAATCCAAGTTGCATTCGAAGGAGGCCAAGAGTCAATCGAAGGATCCTGAATCGAAGGAGACTTGTTTTCCTCCAAATTTGTCAAAATGTTATGTTTATATGTTTTCTCCCTTTTTGACAGTTTCCTTTTAATCTTGGTACTGGAAAATCCCAATGTACTTTGTGCAAGCTTGAACCTTGAGAATTTTTATGAGAAAAGCCTTGAGAATTGAGAGGGCAAATTTTGGGGTACAACACCATATACCAAAGAATAAGGTGTTGCCCCAGTTGATATGCGAGTCGTGGTACGGTACCCGTGGAGAGCGAATGGTAACATCTCATGCCAGTCTTTGTATGTGACTGTCATCTTTTGTATGATCTTTTTAATGTTTTTATTTGCAGCTTCAACAACACCATTCATCTTTGGCCGGTAGGGAGAAGAATTGTGATGTTGAATTTTGAATTGCTCGCACAATACGGTGATCATAGTGTTGTTGAGATTTGTACCATTGTCAGTGATGATCCTTTCCGGAATACCGTACCGGCAAATGAGATTTTTCTTGATGAAGCGGGCAACAACATTCTTAGTAACGGAAGCAAAGGAAGTTGCTTCGACCCACTTTGTAAAATAGTCAATGGCCACTAGGATGAAATGGTGTCCATTGGAGGTTGTTGGCTTGATCTCCCCAATCATATCAATTCCCCACATAGCAAAGGGCCAAGGAGCTGTCAAGACATTCAGAGGAACTGGAGGTACATGCACTTTGTCAGCATAAATTTAACACTTATGACAGGTCCGAGAGTGTTGATAACAATCTGCTTCCATAGTAGATCAATAATAGCCTTCCCGTAGGATTTTCTTCGCCATCGTATGTCCACTGGAGTGGGTGCCAAAAGTACCTTCATGTAATTCAGCCATGATCTTTTATGCTTCCATCTTATCCATACACCGGAGCAGAATGGAGTCATGATTACGTTTGTACAGGATGCCATTACTCAGGAAAAACATAGAAGAGAATCTCCTTAAGAACTTCTTATCATTAATTGAAGCTCCTTCTGGATATTCTTGAGCCTCGAGATACCTCTTGACTTCATGAAACCAAGGCTGGTCCACTACCTCTTCAGTATTGATCTTGTGACAGTGTGCTGGTTCATCCATTCATTCAATGGTGATCTGGGGAGCCTCATTATCCCAATTAAGTTTAAACATAGATGACATTGTGGCTAGAGCGTCTGTTAGCTGATTTTCTTCTCGCGGGAAATGCTCGAAGGTAATCTTCTCAAAATGTGGTAGCAATGTCAAAACATGTTCTTTGTAAGGGATAAGGTTTGGGTGCTTAGTGTTCCATTCCCCTTTGATCTGGCTGATGACCAAAGCTGAATCTCCAAACATGTCTAAGGATTTGATTCCCAATTCTATGGCAGCTCTGAGACCAAAGATGCATGCTTCGTACTTCGCCATATTGTTTGTACAGTTGAAGCAAAGTCTGGTAGTAAAGGGAGTATGACACCCTTATGGAGATATGAGTACATCGCCTATACCATTACCGAGTGTATTGGATGCCCCATCAAAGAACAGGGTCCATCGGGATCCTTGTTCAGGTCCGTCATATGGTCTAATTTCTTCACAGTTGTCTAATGTCATGATGTCTTCATCCGGGAATTCAAACTTCACGGATTGATAATCTTCTACAGCTTGGTGAGCGAGATGGTCAGCTAGCACACTGCCCTTTATAGCTTTCTGGGTAGTGTACTGTATGTCGTATTCTGTCAGGATCATCTGCCATCTAGCTATCCTCCCAGACAGAGCAGGCTTTTCGAAGATGTATTTTATCGGATCCATCTTAGATATCAACAAGGTAGTATGAGTCAGCATATACCGTCTTAGCGGGTGAACAGCCCATGCCAGAGCGCGACAAGTTTTCTCGAGCAGTGAATATCTGGTTTCACAGTCGTTAAACTTTTTGCTCAGGTAGTATACAGAGTGCTCTTTTCGGCCAGACTCGTCATGCTGCCCCAATACACACCCCATTGAGTTCTCTAAAACGGTCAGATACATTATCAGTGCTCTTCCCTCGACTGGTGGCATCAAAACAGGAAGGTCTTATAAGTACTCCTTGATCTTGTCAAAAGCAACCTGTCATTCATCATTCCATCTGACTACTTGATCTTTCTACAATAGTTTGAAGATTGGCTCACAAGTAGCCGTTAGGTGAGAAATGAATCTAGCAATATAGTTCAGGCGTCCAAAGAATCCTCTGACTTCCTTCTCAGTACGAGGAGCAGATATTTCTTGTATTGCTTTAACCTTGGCAGGATCAACCTCAATGCCTTTGTTACTGACGACAAAACCTAAAAGTTTATCGAACCGTACTCCGAATGTGTACTTGTTTGGATTCAACCTCAGCTTGTACTCCTTCAATCTCTCAAACAACTTTTGCAAGTGATCAAGGTGCTCTTCTTCAGTTTGTGATCGGGCTATCATATCGTCTATGTAGTCCTCTATTCCATGATGTATCATGTCATGAAACAAAGCTACCATGGCGCGCTGATAGGTTACCCCAACATTCTTCAGTCCGAATGGCATCACTTTGTAGTAGAATGTGCCCCACAGTGTGACAAATGTAGTTTTCTCCATGTCCTCAGGTGCCATTTTGATTCGGTTGTAACCTGAGAATCCGTCCATGAAGGAAAACACTTTGTGTTGAGCCGTATTGTCAACCAGGATATCTATGTGGGGGAGTGGAAAATCATCTTTAGAGCTGGCCCTATTCAAATCTCTATAGTCCATGCACATTCGTACTTTACCGTCCTTTTTAGGCACGGGAACAATGTTGGCAACCCATTGGGGATAGGAAGTGATAACCAAGAATCCAGCATTGAATTGTTTCATGACTTCCGCTTTGATCTTCTTAGACATGTCAGGTCTCATGCGGCTGACTTTTTGTTTTACTGGCGGACAGTCTTCTCTTGTAGGGAGACGATGTACCATGATGTCTGTATCGAGTCCCGACATGTCTTCATATGACCAGGCAAAGATCTTAACATAATCATGCAACAGCCGAATCAGACGCTCCTTGATACTGGGCTCCAGATTAACACCCACCTTGATTTATTTTTTATCCTCCTCGGTACCCAAGTTGATTGTATCTGCCGGTTCCTCATGAGGCTGAATAGCTCTTTCCTCTTGTTGTAGTAGTCTGGCCAGTTCCCCTGGTACTTCACAATCTTCCTCAGCTTCGTCTTTGGTTTGGTAGATTAGATCCTCAGAGACACAAAAGGCCATAGCAGTATCGTTACCCATGGGATCTGGAATGGAGGGGTACCTACATTTGTGAGTGTGGGTGTGTGTAAGGGTATAGCCATCTTTAAAAAATAAAATGTAAAAGAAAAACAATGAGCACAAAAGTTTGTATGTGAAAAGCGTCCATGATTCATTGAATGTCATATGAAGATGAAATAAAAACCCTTACAAAGGACCATTGTGCCTCGGGCAAGACACAAGGTTTTAAATGTGCAAATTGTTTGTGAACATTACAAGTCTAACAAAAATATAAAGATAAATTACTGAGGGATGAAAGTTATTGGGACAAAGTCTCTGGCCTCCCAATTGTGAAATCCTCCATTGATAGTAGGAAAGATCCAATCCACCAAGTTGCAGTCCTTTCCACCATCTTCCACCGCATTGATCTCTTGGTTTATAATCTTCAAGGGTGGCCCTCCAGCACGGGCACGGCACACAGCCTTCTGAGCACTTGAAGTGAACCCTAAGCCAAACTTGTCAGATTTATACAGAATATCCGGAATTTGCCCCCAGATGGTGCATCCACCCTCCTCTACTACCGCTTTGGCGTCTTTCAGAGATGACATCCGGAGTGGAGGTCTTGTAATCTTGGGAATCTGGGACACCGTCTTGGTTACTACTACCTCTTGAGAGACTTCTTCGAAATGTTGAAAAGGAGTTTCAATGAACTCGCCATCCAATTCCACATACCTGAAGGAATTGAGGTGGCTAATCATATATTTTTCCTCTCCGTGGACAATGATAATTTTTCCTTGGACCGGGTATTTCAACATCTGGTGCAGTGTAGAGGTGACAGCACCGAAATTATGGATCCACAACCGTCCTAGCAGACAGGAGTAAGAGGAGCGGATGTCCATTACATAGAAGGTTGAGTTGAAAGTTTGAGTCCCAACCTTTATGGGGATATCCACCTCCCCGTGCACCATCCTCTTTGAGCCATCAAATTCCCTTACAACTATGTTATTGGGTTTCAACGTCAGCCCTTCGCAGTCTAGTCTGTCAAGAGCTTTCTTCGGTAAAACATTCAAAGATGAACTAGTGTCCACCAAGACATGGGCCATAGTTGTTCCTCTACATTCCACAGAGACATGCAATTCCTCGTTGTGCTTTCTTCCCCTTGGTATCAGATCAGCATCCGAGAAGCCTAGGCTGTTATCCGCCGTCAAGCTGGCCATGCAATCTTGAAATTGGTCACCTGATGTCTCTTGAGGCACATGGGCTGTCTTTAGGAATTTTACCAGAGCTTTCGCATGTGCCTCGGAACACAGTAACAATTCCAGCATGGAGATTTTGGAGGGAGTTTGCCCCAACTGTTCAACAACGCCGTAGTCACTCTTCTTTATTATTCTCAGGATCTCCTCCATTTCCTTCTTGGAGGTTTCAGGGATAGTCAACGGTTGAGCCTTCGTCCGGACATGCTCTTCTTGAATACTTTTCCCTAGAGTTTTAGCAGTAGGAGTGTTGGTAGGGATAACAGTATGGGTTGTGTCGTCTTTGTCAATAGGAGCACTTGCAGAGATGATTATGGGTACGGAAGTAACCTTTGGAGCAGCCACGGGTCCAAAAACTTCCTTTGGGGGGGGGGCAATCTCTGGAGAAAAGATCCTACTGCTTCGGGTAATATTACTAGTTCCGGCAATATTGCTAATGTCGAAATCTTCTTCTTCTGAGTTTATCTCTTCGGCGGCCAGCCCATCTTGTTTGATGTCATGGTAGTAGATATCCCCACTGTAATTCCACGACACAGTTTTGTCTAATTCATATGGGACTGGCCCAGGCATTGTGATTATAAGAGGAGTGGTTTTTGGAACCGATGTAATCCTAACGGGTCTTTTGGGGACCCTGGAAGAATTGGAGTAAATGGTGATGATTGAAACGTCTTTAACAAGAACATGTGAAACATGAGTACTTTCAAACAGAATCTCTTTGTTGTCTATCAAGCGTTGAATGCCTGTTTTCAACAAAGGGCAAACAGTTGGTGAGGATAAGCAGAGATGGAAGTCTTCATTACAACCCGGGAAAACACTGGCTTTCAACAAGTTTATCTTAATGATTGGGAGTGGAGTCAAGAGTTAATCAACTGTGGTAACAAATAAATCTTCTTCAATTGCATTGGTGTTGTGACCATGTCTAGGCATAGGAACGGAAATGAAGTTTGGCTTCTCGGGCGCATCAAACTCAATCTCTTTTGCCTCTATAAGGTCTTGAATCTTGTTTTTCAGGGCCCAACAGTTGTTAGTCTCATGACCCGGACTTTCGGAATGATATGCGCATCTGGCATTTGGGTGATAATGAGGGGATGCTGTGTTGGGGTTCTTTGGAGCTTCTTTTAAAGTTACCAAATTGGATTTCAGAAGGTGCGGTAAAACCTGGGCTAAAGTCATATTGATTCAGGTGAATTGCCAGACTGGCCTCTCCACCCTCGGTTGATTACTTCTTGGTTGATCAGATGTAGGCTTTGGGATCATAACAGCTCCTACCATTGGTCGGTGTTCAGCTCTCCCTTGGTTCCTTTATGGATAAACATCAGATACCTCCTTCTTCCCAGTGAAAGGCTTTCTTACAGCTGTAGAGGCAGATGAATCCTTCTGAATCTTTCCACTTTTTATGCCAGCTTCCACCCTTTCTTCGGTTAGTATTAACTCAGTAAATCCTGCAGATGAACTTCCAATCAGATGGTTGAAGAAAGGGCCTAATAGAGTGCCTAAGAACATATCCACCAACTCCCTTTCAGACAGAGGGGGTTGAACTCTCCCAGCTAGATCTCTCCACTTCTGCGCGTAATCCTTGAAACCCTCATTGGAAGCCATGGCCATACTCTGAAGTTGAGTACGGGTAGGTGCCAAATCTGCATTATATTGGTATTGCTTATAGAAAGCTGCTGCAAGATCTTCCCAGTTGTGGATGTTGGCCCTTTCCAATTGGTAAAACCAATCGAGTTATGTTCCAGATAGACTATCTTGGAAAAAATGCACCCACAGGTCTTTATCGGCGGAGTGCGGCTGGATCTTTCTCACATATGATCGGAGCTGCATCTTAGGACATGACACCCCATCATATTTTACAAACAACGGCATTTGAACTTCAGTGGGATCACAATTCCTGACACTAGTCCCAATTCTTCAAAGTCTAGACCTGGCACCTTTTGTATTTCCATAGCGATCAAACGCTCTTTAAGATGTGTGTACTTATCATCTGCTGGAGGATACTATTCCTCGGAGTAGTCTTCCTCTTCATCCTCCTCTTCAGATTCTGACGGAGCCGCAATTTCCTTTCCTTTCCCTTCTCCTTCACCAGATGTTTTTGCAAAATTCAAGGTTCTTCTAGTATGTCCCTGAAACCTTCTCCCCATGTTCAAAACCCCAGTGACCTTCTCTGTCTTCTTCTTCCTTTCTTCAACTAACTGAGTCTTCAACTCTTCTTGCCCCTTGGCTAGGGTCATGAGTAACTCTTGAAACTGCGTGTTTTGAACTTGAATGAGGAAACTCGTTGCAAAAGACCTATTTATGTTATTATGAATGATATGTGCATATGCAATGTTTTCAAGGATTTTTAAAGATTCAAGTTTGTTTAAGAAAAAAATAAACACACGTTATATTAATAAGATAGAGTTTGAGTACATCAATGACCCTTGGGAAAAATAATACAACACTCTAAGATAAAAAGGTAGTGCGCATCCTCTTTGGTGCAATGTAAGAATTTAGAGTCTGCTCCTCGTGAAGTAGCCTAGTGAGTTCCAAAACCTTCTTCTCGCTTGCGTAGAATTGGGCTTCGAAAGCATCTCGCTCTCCTTTGAGCTGTATTAAATCCCTTTGTAGGTCTTCAAGAGATATGGGCATGTCAGGATGTAGGATAGTGTATGGAACTTCTCCTTCCTTAACAGGCTCAATGGTCACCAGGAGGATGGAAGGATAAGGCATCATAAGACTTTGAGTGTGGGTTCGTACCCACTTGAGGTAAGGCTCAATAGGGATGGAATTCTTGTGTCCCAAAGTCTTGCTATCCACCTTGTTTAGCATCCTCCATGCTCGGATGAATCTCTAGTGAAGACCTTGATCGTCGTTGTCGTAGTCGAATACCAAGCCTTGAATCAACATCTCATGGGGGCCATCCCTTCGGGCATAACCAAATTGTCTTAGAGCTAAGCATGGGTTGTAGGTGATGCCTCCCATAATTCCAAGTAGAGGGACATTAGGGAATTCCCCATAACGGTCAACAATGATAACATTCTCTTTGGATCGGGAGCACCAATGAATATCTGAATGTTTGAGCGTCACTAACCTTTGTGACCACCTTCATCCTTGATCATTCTTTAAGACTGATTGGGAAGATGAGAAATAAACCATCTTGCCAGGAGAGGAGTGCAACACATAAGGACACCTCTTTTCCTCATTGTGCGAGTGTGAAAAGAGTGTAGGATATCTCCTAGAAATGTAGGAACCAGATTGCGTGACATGAAAATTTTGACGGCACTCACATCTATGATTTGGTCAGGATTGGGAAATAAAACCATCCCATAGATGAGGAAAGCCACAATTTCCTCAAAAGCTTGCAAGTCTAAGGAATTCCAACAGCTTTGGGCTTTCTCAAACAGAAACTTTGCTAAGAAGCCTTTGACATCACTTCTAGTTTCCCAATGAGTTGTGACATCAGATGAGTGCAAGTGCAGAGCTCGAGCAATATCTTCTGGCTTTGGTTCTCTTTCCTTACTGTTGAAAGGTAGTTGATTAAGAATAGGAATCCTCAAGAGTTGAGAGAATTCTTCCAAAGTGGGCACAAGCTGATAGTCAGGAAATGTGAAGAAATGGTGCAAAGGATCAAAGAACTGGAAGAGCACCTTCATCATATCCTCATCTGTGTTGGAGGTGACCAAGTTGAGTAGACGACCATGCCTCTCGGTTAATGGAGAGTTCTCAGGGATCCTTGAAGCTAGCTCCTTAAGTTGTGGAGGAATTCTTACAAGGTTGACTTGGATAGTTTTCCTGCAAAGTGAATCCATATCCTACAAAACAAGAACAAAGATGAATCTCCAAAACCCTTGAAATGGTTAGTGAATGCATATAATGTCCATGATGTCCATGATGTTATGTACAAGTATGCATATACAAGCAAAACAAACAAGTTCTTAGTTTAGGCTTGCATGGGGTTTTATAGGTAAGTACCCTCTTGAAGTTTAGTTGGCTTAAACCTGTCCTAGTAATAGTAACCGAGTTCTATGGAGCTCAATATCACTAGATTATTTCCTTGGTCATTGTTTCAGCTCAAGTCTCTTTAATGGCGACCACAATATCCCAGGAAACCAACCCTCAATGAGTGTAGTATCGAGTATCTACCAACTTCGTACTGCACCCAAGTCGATCATCTCACTACATCCTAAAGTCCAAGTTGGTTAAGTAAAGGGTTCTAGAAGTTCATTAGTACTTCATGACATCACTCAGCGGCCTCGTATTCTCTTTGATTGACTCAAAGGCTACCGGTACCCACAAATATGTCGCACTAACATAACTATTGCTTAGACCATGTCGGTATACCCCGCACAGTTTCCACAACGTATTGCTATTTACCTATAATGTATCCCAAATTTGGGTGGAGGATTCAAACCCAAACAAAGAACCATAATGTAAAGCAAACAAGTCAAACCCACTTTTATAAGTCCCCAGCAGAGTTGCCAGTTCTGTGATACGGTGGGAGAACTGACCTGAGGTTTTGCGTTTGTGTTCGCAAATGTTTCGGTTTAGCAAGAGTCGCCACCGACTTTTCTTTTATCCAAATAAGGAAAGTTGAAAAAGCACAGGAAAGACCTTTAGAGATGTTTTTTTGAGTTCAGGGGGTAGATTGTGAAAAGGGAAGGTATTAGCACCCTTTTCATCCATGGTTTTCCATGGGATCTTAGTTACTTGTTAGATCAACTTGCTTTTGCTTTGACAATTTGCTTGTGACGTGGGCTTTGAAAGTGTTTTAAAAATATCTTTGTAATGGTTCTCGTTTCTATAAGAACGCATACAAAGTTTTGTTTCGAAAGATAGTTCAAAGACGTATTTGTGGATTGTGTTTTGGAAAGTGGTTTTCGGAAAGATATTTTGCAATGGTTCTCGTCTCTATAAGAACGTATATAAACTTTTTTATCTTTTTGAAAATGTTTTAGAAATAGAAGTGTTGATGTGTAAAAATGTTTTTGTCGTGAGCAAGCGAGTAACTAGGAGCGAATCTACCTACTCGAAAGGTCTTAAACATGCTTTTCCTTCTCCTTTAGAGATGGCTATCTTACCATTGATTTGGTAAGAAGCCTCATCGTTGGATGTGAAGGGACGGACGCGGCACGTTTGAATAGTCATAGAAGGCAACTTATGGGATGTTTTACCAATGTCGTTTTAGGGACTAGATCGTTTACCAAAGGCAGCATCAAGGGTCATCTAGGGACTACAATCTTTTATCGAGGATCTTTTTCTAAAACGCCCATGTTCGAGGGACATGACTATTTTTCCGATAGGCAACAAAGCGAGATTACCCTAGAGATGCATGTGTGAATGGTGTGTTTGATTGTATGCGTTTAGTCTTTGATTTTTGGTGGTCTACTTGTTGGTTTTATCTTGCCATACACTCTAATTACTAACATTTATGAAAGCAAAAATGCGGAAAATAAAGGTCCTATGCTATTACATGCTTTTTGAGGGATGGGGTATACAAGTGTACAAGTGGGGGTTGCAAAAAATAAAATTCCTAATTATTACAACCAAATTGAACGAAAATAAAAGAAAAAGATCAAAAGAAAAATCAAAATATATGCTGTCTGGTCTGACACGGGCACCCGTGTCAACTTCTGTAATGGTCCATGTGCCTCTTTTCCTTTTCTGTACCAGCTAAAATGACACGGGTCGTGTCCAGTGACACGGGCACCCGTGTCAGCTCTTGACCTGCATTTTTTTGAGATTTTTTTCAACAGAGGAGCTGACACGGCTGTGTCATGTGACACGAGCACCCGTGTTAGCCCCTGCCATGCTCTTTTTTACTGAGTTTTCCTTTTTTTTGATTTATCTTTCACATATCTTTTGGACGCAAACAAAAAATGATGTATGGAAAAAGATATTACAGTTTGAATAAAAATATACCTCTTGAAGTGAAACTTTAGAATACGTATGGATATCTCCGGATGCAAAGTGATGAATGACCTAACTCCTCTTTAGAGCTACTCCAATCCTTGCTCTGTGTGACCAAGTTCCAGAATTGCTCCAACCCAGTCAAAGGTGTAAAGTACTGTTTTTGTTTATGCTTGGAAGGTGATGATAAAGGTGTTACAGAAACTGTTCTTATGTTAGAACAATCTCCATGTGATGTATATGAGGTGTTTGGGTAGTTGGTTTAGGGTAAAGTTTGCAAGGTTGTACAACAATGGATTGAGGATTTTTCTGTTTTTGTGAGTGAAAACAGAGTTGAAGATGAGCAAAGTTTTTATGGATGAACTCAGTTTTTTTTTATGAAATGAGTTGGGTTTTATGAATGAGCAGAGTTCAACAAAAGTTCTATTTTTCTCTTCTCTATTTTTCTCTCCAAAAATTCCAACCTCTATGTCTTATGAGACAGTCCCATTTTGTAGACCTTTTACTGTGATTTAGGGGGGAAATCAAATAAGTTATTTTGAATTATTTTTGCCTATTGTTTTGATACTTTTGGCACACAAATTTCCTTTTCCATTTTGGTGCAATTTTGGGGCTGTTATGATGCAGGTTTGGGGCAAACTGCATAGAGCAGTTTTTGACTGGTTTTGTGGACATATTTTGGATTGTATAGGACAGCAATGCAGGTTTTGTGACAGGTTTATGGTGCAGCATGGCACAAGGTTTTGTAAGACAACAAATGAGCAAGGGTTTGGAGTGTTGTGGCAAAGTATAGAGGTAACATATCATTTTTTGTTCAGCAATAACTTGGGCAGTATAGTTTGTAGTATGAAACAAGTTTGGTTTGTGGAGCAATTTATGCATATTGTATCAAGGACAAAGCATTGTGGCAACATTTTGAATCAAAGGAAAAAAGTCCAATCAATACAAAGTTTAGGATTTGTAAACTTGCAAAAATGCCACTTTTTAATAACTTGAATTACTTGCATCATTTTGAATTATTTGGAATTGTAGTAAAAAAATGTCATGAAGTAAATGAAATTAACCAAGTATAGAAAATACTTAGAAAAATTTCAAAGTCTTGCAAAGTTGGATTTTTGATGATCAAATTTCATATTTTGGATGTCTTGATGAAATATGATTTTTGGGACTCAACTTTGGTCAAAAAGTCAAAGTTTGACTTTTTAGTGTACAGTTGACTTTTCTCACCAGTTGACTGAATTTGTCTATCAATCCACTGATCTCAGGAGATGAATTGAATTATGAAATTAGGTCAAAATGACGCGCTCGGATCCTTGAGATCATTCTTCCAACCAATAAGCCAGGTATTAGGTAAAAAATCAAAGTTCGGTCATTTTTCAGCCAAAACCCTAATTTCGCCCATTTCCCCCTTTTGGTAATTTGAATGACTTTCTTGGAAAATTGTGATCCCAAACTTGAAACTTGAAAAAAATAATCCTGAGGGTCCATAATGATTCATGAAAGTCATTCGAAACATTAGCAATCCAACTGCCTTTGTACAAACCCAAACCCTAATTTGAGGTATCAGTGTTGGGAAAATTGTTTGACCTAGTCGATACTTACGCAAACTTAAGGCATTGAAGATATTTATAGGAAATATCTTGAGAAATGAGATGGAAAATTTTGGGGTATAACACATATCCTTAGTGTTGTACCCCAAAATTTGCCCTCCCATATTCTTCAAGGTTTGTCAAGAATGATCTTCAAACTGTTCAAGATTAGCTCAAGAAGTGCACAGTCCAAATACCTCCTAAGCCAGTCAAAATTAGGGTTTTTTTTATCTCATGGAATTTGAGGTTTTCAATGGCTCAATCAAGTCTCATAGGCCTATATACATTGTCAATCATCTACATGTCAAGTCTCAAGACTCACAATGTCAAATTGCACAGTCAAAAGCTCCATTTGCTTCACAATCAACTACAAGGGCAAAATGGTCATTTTGCAGTCAAAAGTCAGAATTTTTGGTCAACATCTTATTTTGAGGTCACAATCATCATTTGATCAAGCCTTGATCATGATTCCACAAAAATGGCTCAAAAATCATCAAAGATGCAAAAGTTACTATTTTTGGACAGTAGAAAAGTCAACTGTATATTGACCAGGGAACAAATTTTTCATGGTTCATCAGAAAAATCCCATCCAATTCTCATTTTAAAGGGGATGCCATTTCCTACAACTCATTTTCACATTCCAAGTCCAAGAAATGCTCTCATAAAAAGTTATCAATTTCTACATTATAGGTCAATTTCAAAAGTCAACAAAAATGCACTTTAAGTCAAAGACCATAACTTGCGATTGGCAAATACAAATGACATGGGACCAAAGGCATTGGTTAGAGGACTTCAATACCTTTCCAAAATGTCTAAGAACATGTTCATAGGATCAAAATTGAGCAAGATATGCATTGGAGAAGTTGGGAAATTTTTGTGAATTTGCAAAAGTCAACTCTGCTCAAAATACTTTGTTTTTGCTAATGGGCCTCAAATTTCTTCTTGAAACTTTATCCCTGACTTATGCACGACCCATCAAGCCTATTTGAATTTATTTTCTTATTTTTATTAATTAATTGGATTTTTAATTGATTTTAATTCATTTAATTAATTTAAATTGTAGGAAATTCAAAGATATGTTTTTTTTAAATCTTTTTGTGAAGCAAACAAGCTCAAGATATGCTGGCAATTCGAGTGCAAATCAAAGGGACAAAAATCTCCAAGTTTGGTAAGTTTTTCCAATCAAAAAGATTGAAAAATATTTGATTTTCAATCAAATATTGAATCATCATTCCATGGATCTTTTGTGCAAGATTGTAACCTAATTCCATTCTATTATAAATACACAATCAAACCCTAATGCATTGGAGGTGAATTTGCTGCAAGAAAGCCATAACCACTTTGAAAAAAATTCAAGAAATTTGAAAACTGATTTCCATATTCTAACGTGATTCAAAGGCTTTTGTGGTTTCTAATCTATTGCAGGAGGTTCCCAGAACGATTTTCAATCAAAGCCAAGCTCCATAGCCCAAAGAATCATCAAGAACAGAGTCACGGTTTGCGTTCTACTTTGAGAATCGTACAGCTTATTTCATGCGCATTTAACATGATTTATTGGTTGTTTTGCATTGCTTGAATCCACAGGAAGCTTTTGGCATAGGTTAATTGAATTATTATGCATTGAATCGAAAGATGCCATTGATGAATTCTAGGGTTTCCAAGCTTTCAAATTAGGGCTTTGCAATACAGAAAAAATCAAGCCTTGTGAGACCCATGGTTGGATTCGTTAGGTTGAGACGGACACAAAGCCACCATCGCGACACATTTATGTAGCCCATACGCCTAATCTCTATTATTCCTCGTTCCATATTGTGGGGGTTATGAACCCCCGCTATTTGATTTGTTTTTGCAGGTATTCAACGAGGAAGATGAAGACGTGTTGATATACCATTGGGCCATTTGAAAAATATGCGCGCGTTTTGGTTTTTACAGCATAGGAATTAATTATTTAATATATTAATTATTTGTTGTTTTACTAACGACTGAAGCAAGTTAGTGGAGTGGTTAAGGCAAACGCGCAATAGGCATTGGGACCTGGGTTCGAATCCCAGGTCCCCCAAAATAATTGTTTGTTCTTTTTCTTCATGTGTTCACGTGTAGGCTTCTAAAGGCGTTCCACCATGCGCTTCCAATATCCAAACGCCATGTGGCTTCAGGCATGAATCCAAAGGCCAGGATGGAGTGATCACCATACTCCCAGTCAACCATGCGCATGGGGAATCTCAAATTCAAACAGGCTTGAGAAATAAATGGGCTTCAGATTCCAGAACAAACCTCCCTAATGGGCCAACACCCCCTGGGTTCTTTTTCTTTCTTTCTTTATATTTTTTATTTCTTTCACTAATTATTCTACTTTTATTATCATTATTAGTATTATTTAATTAACTCACATAATTATTTTTTATAATAAATTCAGAAACCTAAAATATTATTTATTTTTATTATTTATTAATTTCACTATTAATTATTATTTTGTAAATAAATACTAACAAATCAATTTAGTTTAATTAGGTTTAATTTTGACTTTTTCATAATAAATAAATAAATTAGAATTAGGTTTTACTAACTTTTGACTTTATTTTATTTTATTTTTATTTTCATTAAGACATTAAAAAACTTAAAAATACTTTTTTCTTGTAATTATTTAATTAATTAGTAAATTAGGTTTAATATTAATTAATTGCAAAAAAGACCAAAATTCCATTCTTTTCTCAAAAAGGATCAAAACCCTAAGACTTTTCCCGATTCAATTTCTATTCGCGCATTATTATTTTTGATTATATTTATGTATCTGTTTCCGAGGATGTAATAGATAATTAGGACTTTTATCGCTTTCTTTATTTTCTCGCATTTATTTTCAAGGGTTATGTTTTTGGCGATGTAAATACCCGACGCCTTGTAATAGCGTAGATTCACTTTCCGCAATTTATTTTCCGCACAATTATTAACTGTTAATTATGCATTACAAGACTTGTATGAAATTAAAATCAACTCGTAGCTCACCATAATACATGTGCAAAAATAATCTTAAACTGAAAAACAATACACTCGCACATGCCACTCTTAGGGTACGCCTCACTTGGTTGCCTCGACGTGGTCATTAAGTATAGGGTGTTTTAGAGGTCGCCCTCCTGTCTAAAGATCCAGTTGCCTCGAAACGGTTGCCTCGGATAAAAAGGATCCAAGCCATTAGGGTTACCACTAAGGCGTCCTACTATTGCTTTGGTGACCACACATGTCCCTATAATCGAATTGACTCGAATAACTCCAACGACGATGCTACCTACTTCTCGATAGTGGGATAGTACTGTCTAAAGGACATTTACACAGCTTAATTCCTTAGAGTAGGTAGATTTATCCTGGGTACTTGCTCTTTCAAAAACAAAAACAACTTTTCGCACTTACACTTTCAAAACAAAAGTTTTCAAACAACACTTCATACACTCTTGAGGACAGATACAAGAGTTACCTAGAAGTTTTCAAACTAAACTTTTTCAAACCCACAAACACAAGAAAAGCAAAACATTTTTGAAAACATAGTGAGCAAGTACCTAAGAGCCCGTGGATAACCATGGATAGAAAGGGTGCTAACACCTTCCCTTTCTATAATCTACCTCCCGAACCCGAGAAACATCTCGAAAAGGAATTTTGCCGTGCTTTTGTCCTTTCCTTGTTGGAGAACATAAAAGACGGTGGCAACTCTTGCTTACCGCGACATTTTGCGAACCAGCATTTCAAAACAGTCAGTTCTATTTCCACCGATCATAGAATTGGCGACTCTGCTAGGGATTCATTTTAAGTGAGGTGTACCTTAGGATTAGATCATTCTATGTTTTCAATTGTATGCCTTGTTTGCTTTAATATTGTGGGCTTGCATCGGAGTTTCATAGATCCTAACCCGGATCTGGGGAATACCCTTTAGGTAGCAATAAACTGTGAGGGACCTGTCCGGCGTAGACCGACACAGGTGAAGCAGTAGCTACGTTGGTGTGACACCTTGGTCTGTACCGATATCCCTTGTGTTGGAACGAGGAGAATATGGGTCTTCTGAGGAGTCATTAAGCACCAACCGACCTTAAAACCTTAAATTGACCCAACTTGGCCATACAACAGTAGCAGTATGCTACACTCATTGAGGCTAAACTCTCGCGATGGTTCCGGCCGCAAGAAAAGATTGTGAAGCTGGAGTTATGACCGATTGAGGGTAGTCAGTGATATTGAGATCCTCTAGAACCCGGTTACTATTTTCTAGGACAGGTCTTAACCAACTGAAACTGAAAGAGGGTAGTACCTAAACTTCATGCCGGCCTGAAATCTAAGGGCTCTCTTGTGTGACTTGGGTGCCTTCAAACTAGAACTACTTGCACATTCTTGTTATCTGACAACATGAGTTCCTTGCAGGTTTTGTTTACAGTCCTTAATCTGGGCTTATAACAGGGTTTACTTACATCACTCCACGCATAGCATAACATCATAACATCATACCATAGCATTTCCTTAACCGTTTCAAGGACCTCAAGGGTTTGTGATGCAGGTCATGGTGAACCAAATGTCTAGCAAGGGGCAAAGGGGATTTATTTTCCTCTAGCCAAGGTTGTGCAGAGATCAAAACATGATAACTTGAGTCAGGGGCTATGACCCATTCGATATGGTGAGCCTGACTCTTGAAGAAGGACTCTCCTCAACACGAAGTTCCTTCCATCAAGCTACCCAAATTCAAATTCTAACAATTTCCTTGTTTACCCCACGAGATCCTTGAAAACATTGCATACATATCTCATACATATCATTGCATTACAGGTACCCTTTTGACAGGTCGCTTATCTTCTTCGCTATTTATTTCAGCAATTATCATGTCTACTTAACCTTCCGCTAAACAAGCTATCAAGGCCCTCCAGGCCCAGAACGCCCAGCTCCAAGAGTTGGTCATGAGCTTAGCCCAGGGTCAACAGGAGTTGAAGACTCTGATTCTGAAGAAGAAGAAGAAGAGGACTGTGCTGTTCAACACCGGAAGCAGATTCAGGAATGGACTACAAAATGAGGCTAATCTGACTACCTCATCTGTAGGCAAAGACAACCCACAAGAGGCAAGAGTTCCTAGTCCTGTGGTCTCCGACAACGAGACAGATTATAATGATGAACAGTATCCTCCTGCCGAGGACATGTACAAACAGCTAGAGGACCGCTTAAGTGCTATGGAGATTCAGCATGCACCCGAGTTGGACTTTGGAGACCTAGGCTTATCCTCTGGGGTGGTGATTCCCCATAAATTCAAGGCACCTGCCTTTGCCAAGTATGACAGAGCTTCCTGTCCAAAGCTGCACCTCCGATCATATGTAAGGAAGATCCAACCTTATACAGCTGACAAGAATTTGTGGATCCATTTCTTCCAGGATAGTCTTTCAGGGACTCAACTCGAATGGTTCTATCAGCTGGATGGAGCCAGTATTCATAACTGGAAGGACTTGGCTACGGCGTTCTATAAGCAGTATCAATATAATTCCGACCTCGCTCCTACGCGTACCCAACTCCAGGGTATGTCACTAGGGACGAGTGAAGGATTTAAAGAGTATGCTCAAAAGTTGAGAGACCTTGCTGGAAGGGTGCAACCACCTTTGACTGACCGTGAGCTTGTTGATATGTTCTTGGGGACCCTGTCTGGTCCGTTCTTCAATCATTTGATCGGAAATTCTTCTGCCGGGTTTACAGACCTTATCTTGACTGGGGAAAGAATTGAAGCTGGTATCAAGGCTGGGAAGATTCAAGAAGCTACACCCTCCGATGCTCAGAAAAAGCCCCACAATGGGAAGAAAGAATCTAGTGTTGTCTATGGTTCAAGGGGGCAGAATAGGTCCGAACACCGCCAAGATGTCAACGCGGTAGTCATTTTAAAACCGGCCAGTACTCCTCAACATCGCAACCAACAAAGGGAAGAGAGACCTAGAATGCAATTCACTCCCCTCAGCATGACCTTGTCCCAGATATTGCCACAGTTGCTGAAGACCAATTTGGTAACTCTAAGGGAGGCCCCAAAGAATCCGAACACTACACCTTCAAGGTATAACCCCAACGTCCTCTACGCTTATCATTCTGACAGCCCGGGGCATGCTACAGATGATTGTTGGACTTCGAGGAACAAGGTTCAGGACCTAATCGATGCAAAGGAGGTCGAGTTCGAAGCGCCCGAGACTCCCAATGTGATCACTGCTCCCTTGCCAAAACATGGCTAGGATTGAGAGACATTTGTTCATTTGAATTCTGATATTGTATTTTTCTTTGCTTAAACATTTATTCATGTAAAACTTTGTTATTTCATTAATGCATTACATATGTCTGTTTTGAATCAATCCATTCGTATTCACTATATTCAAATTGCTTTCATTTTTTGTGATGTTCAACTCTCGATTAAAAATTCTAAACCTTTTGAGGGAGGATGACGAAAACGATACCACAATCTTTACAGTATGCTTTTGAATAGACCCTTCTGACGATGTACAGGCATTGTTTCAAATCCTAAACAGTGGAGTTATAAGGAAGATAACCCCTCGTCAACCCCTTTGAGCCAAAGAAGTTGGAGTTTTCTTTTCGAAAAATTAAAACCCTTAATTATAACCTGGGGCAGGGTAGTTCTCTCAGTTGATCCAGGTGCCCAACAAAAGGCATCAAAGGAGTCCTTCCAAAACAAAAAATAGTGATGGTTCCCTATAATCATAAAGACAGGCAATCATTATCTCTCAAAATAAAAGCCCATTAAGTCAAAACCTATGAAGGAGACTTGCAAAACTGGGGCATCCCGCTTACTGTAACTACAAAAATAAACAGTTCAGGCAAAAAACAGGGATAATGAAATCAAAAAGAAAGAGGTCTTACAAACCCTTATAAAAATGTCTGTCTGTTCAAAATAAACTATTAGTATTCGAACCATCACTGGAATATCAGAGCAAAGACTCAAACAAGATCTAATGCACGATCAACTGAGTTTAGGATCGAAGAACATCACGAAGAGCGGGTGGGTACAAATAAAATTTGAGCCTTTATCCTTTGTTTCTTAAACCGTGAACCAGGCCACGTTATAACCCTTAAAAGTCCTAGCTGAAGCATGGGTTAGTTCGAAAGCATACTGTTGCAAAAGGTATCCTGACTCCTATAAGGGCTCGCTGTAAAAGCCTGAGTTGACATCACATTTTATAAAATCACTTGTTTTATTAAAAACTGCATTTTCAAAAACTTCAAGACAGACATAAGCTTTTCATTTTTAAATAACATTGTTTGCATATGACTATTTGTTCAACAGCAGAGAAATTCGCACGATGAATATCTAGTGAACAAAAATCTTCTCAACAAAAAGAGTCATCTCAAGTGGAAGAAACACTTCCAACCAAGGGGCAGGTATGATCATTGTCCATCATCTGGGGCAGTCCAATCAAGATTCAAGGAATATCTCAAAATGCCAAACAGCCAGGGGCAGATCTCCACCTGAGTCACTTGGGGCATTGGACATGAATTCCAGCTACGAATCTTGCATGATCAAAGATCTTCTGGTAGTATGACGATATAACACTATTGACAGTGACAACTCCCTACATTCTGAGAGCGTGGACATAGTCGAAAAAATACTACGCATAATCAAAGACCCGCTAGGTCGACTGGCCTAGGCAAAAATAAGGGCTTCCCGGCGAACCAAAAGGGTTCGGGCAAAAATAAGGGATGAACATGAAAAAATTTGTACACCCGACAAGTCGAAAACCTGAAAAGGCGGCTTGGGCAAAAATGGGTATCCCGGTGGACTGAAAACCCGAAAGGGCGGTCCAGGCAAAAGTTAGGGATCACAGCGTACGACTATGTCCCAGCATCTCGTCACTTGCCTACCAGAAGAAGATTTGTCAAATCGGCAGTTATCGAGACCTCCACAGGTACCTTCTCCCACAGAAGCTGGGGCAATAAGAATGGTCTGAACTATACAACAGGCTCTGTCAACTAAGGTACCAAGGTAGGTTCAGCTGAAGAATTTGACCAAGATACCTTCACTCCCCATAGAGTAAGACAAGACTCAACAATACTCTCCCCGAACAGAGTTGGTCTTCCATCAGCCCTAAAAAGGCATAGTATCCCCAGCAAGTCAGCGACACTCTCCCCAAGCAGAGTTAGGCTACCGTCAGCCCTAAGGAAGTTGGGTATCCATAATAAATCTCAATATTCTCCAGCAGAGTATACAGATATTCCTCAGCAAGCATCCCCGACAGTCTTAATATTCCTCGATGGAGTATAAGATTGTTCCCCGGCGGAATACAGGCACCCCAGTGGAGCCATTTCCCCAGTACACTCCAAAATTTTCCCCAGGAGAATTGAACCATCTCCCCAGTAGATCCTGGAAGCTTGTCCCCTGCAGAGTACAAATATCTCTCCCAGCCATATTCAGAGGTTATTCCCCACCAGAGTCTAACTGGGTTATCCTCAGCAAATTGCAACGGAAAGGTCGTCCTCAGCGAAGTTCTTCCTATTCCCCAGCGGAGTTCATCAAATTATCCAACAGAGCTTATCAACAGAATCCCCAGCAGAGTTATCGTTAAAATCTCAACAGAACATCTCTTCCCCACAGAGTAATTCCCCGCAGAATAATCTTCGCCAGGTTTATTCCCCAACGGAGTCATCTTCTCCTACCAGTTTATTCTCGCAATCACCTTTGTTCATCATCCCCAGCGGAGACGAAGAACTCTACTCTTCAACATCAGCCCAGGATCCAACGAACTTCCCGGCATTCGTCAAGGATTTATTTTCCCTGACAAAGATACATTCATAAATATCACATTGTCATACATCATGATACATGCACATACGTAATCATATCATACAACCTCATTTATGATGAGAACATCATTGCTTGATCCATATCATGCATTGCATATGACTGACCTTTACCTTTCAGGAAAGATGCAGTTAAACTCTAAATTCAGTCAATAGAGACAAATCCAGTCAAAGAAGACAAATCCAGTCAAAGAAGACAAATCCAGTTAAATCAATTCCTAAAGATTTTTCTGACGCTAACTTATCAATAAAGACAACCAGTCAATAAAGAAAACCCGTCATTGAAGACAACCTGTCAATAAAGACAACACGTCAATAAAGACAACACGTCAATAAAGGCAACCCGTCATTGAAGACAGCCCGTCGTTGAAGACAACCCTTCGTTAAAGACAACCTGTCATTGAAGACAACCCGTCGTTGAAGACAACCCGTCGTTAAAGACAACCCGTCCATGAAGACAACCCGTTAAAAGAGACAACTCGTCAAAGAAGACAAAACCTCCCCTGGTTCAGTTAAATCAATTCCTAAAGATTTTTCTGAGATAACCTGTCAGTAGAGACAACCCATCAGCCTTTTGAAGTTCCAGATTCGATACCTGTATCTAGCCAGGGCATATCTGTAAGCGATTGATTGTAGATATATACCTGTATCTAGCAAGGAAAGTATCTGCATGAAGAGATTGAAGATCAATGCCTGTATCTAGCCAGGAAGTCATCTTTCATTCTCAGGTCAGAGGTCTACACCTGTATCCAGCCAGGAAAGCTATCTCGACCAACCTTTTGAAATTCCAGATTCGATACCTGTATCTAGCCAGGGCATATCTGTGAGCGAGTGATTGTAGATTCGATACCTGTATCTAGCCAGGAAAGTTATCTACATGAAGAGTTTGAAGATCAACACCTGTAACAGGCCAGGAAATTATCTTTCTTTCTCAGGTACGCAAGTTCTCGCTAAGGGATCTCTTACGTGATCGACACCCCTGGATGGCATCTTTAAGCCCATCTCCGTAACTATCCATTACATTTCCAGATGGCATCTATAAGCCCATCCTCCTATCCATCATCTTTCCAAATGGCATTTGTAAGCCCATTCCCGGCATCACATTGCTGATACTCCACTATGCGAGTGCAAATTTCTGGGCACTCTAGTGTTCAATCATCTTCCACCTTCGGATCACGAAAGGCACGCAAGCCAATCTATATCCTCAGGTTTAAGAAGATTGAACAGGGGCAACTGTTGTACCCCAAAATTTTCCCTCCCATATTCTTCAAGGTTTGTCAAGAATGATCTTCAAACTGTTCAAGATTAGCTCAAGAAGTGCACAGTCCAAATACCTCATAAGCCAGTCAAAATTAGGGTTTTTTTCTCTCATGGAATTTGAGGTTTTCAATGGCTCAATCAAGTCTCATAGGCCTATATACATTGTCAAGCATCTACATGTCAAGTCTCAAGACTCACAATGTCAAATTGCACAGTCAAAAGCTCCATTTGCTTCACAATCAACTGCAAGGGCAAAATGGTCATTTTGCAGTCAAAAGTCAGAATTTTTGGTCAACATCTTATTTTGAGGTCACAATCATCATTTGATCAAGCCTTGATCATGATTCCAAAAGAATGACTCAAAAATCATCAAAGATGCAAAAGTTACTATTTTTGGACAGTAGAAAAGTCAACTGTATATTGATCAGGGCATAACTTTTTCATGGTTCATCAGAAAAATCCCATCCAATGCTCATTTTGAAGGGGATGACATTTCCTACAACTCATCTTCACATTCCAAGTCCAAGAAATGCTATCATAAAAAGTTATCAATTTCTACATTATAGGTCAATTTCAAAAGTCAACAAAAATGCACTTTAAGTCAAAGACCATAACTTGCGATTGGTAAATCCAAATGACATGGGACCAAAGGCATTGGTTATAGGACTTCAAGACCTTTCCAAAATGTCCAAGAACATGTTCATAGGATCAAAATTGAGCAAGATATGCATTGGAGAAGTTGGGAAATTTTTGTGAATTTACAAAAGTCAACTCTGCTCAAAATACTTTGTTTTTGCTAATGGGCCTCAAATTTCTTCTTGAAACTTTATCCCTGACTTATGCACGACCCATCAAGCCTATTTGAATTTATTTTCTTATTTTTATTAATTAATTGGATTTTTAATTGATTTTAATTCATTTAATTAATTTAAATTGTAGGAAATTCAAAGATATGTTTTTTTCAATCTTTTTGTGAAGCAAACAAGCTCAAGATATGCTGGCAATTCGTGTGCAAATCAAAGGGACAAAAATCTCCAAGTTTGGCAAGTTTTTCCAATCAAAAAGATTGAAAAATATTTGATTTTCAATCAAATATTGAATCATCATTCCATGGATCTTTTGTGCAAGATTGTAACCTAATTCCCTTCAATTATAAATACACAATCAAACCCTAATGAATTGGAGGTGAATTTGCTGCAAGAAAGCCATAACCACTTTGAAAAAAATTCAAGAAATTTGAAAACTGATTTCCATATTCTAACGTGATTCAAAGGCTTTTGTGGTTTCTAATCTATTGCAGGAGGTTCCCAGAATGATTTGCAATCAAAGCCAAGCTCCATAGCCCAAAGAATCATCAAGAACAGAGTCACGGTTTGCATTCTACTTTGAGAATCGTACAACTTATTTCATGCGCATTTAACATGATTTATTGGTTGTTTTGCATTGCTTGAATCCACAGGAAGCTTTTGGCATAGGTTAATTGAATTATTATGCATTGAATCGAAATATGCCATTGATGAATTCTAGGGTTTCCAAGCTTTCAAATTAGGGCTTTGCAATACAGAAAAAATCAAGCCTTGTGAGACCCATGGTTGGATTCGTTAGGTTGAGACGGACACAAAGCCACCATCGCGACACATTTATGTAGCCCATACGCCTAATCGCTATTATTCCTCGTTCCATATTGTGGGGGTTATGAACCCCCGCTATTTGATTTGTTTTTGCAGGTATTCAACGAGGAAGATGAAGACGTGTTGATATACCATTGGGCCATTTGAAAAATATGCGCGCGTTTTGGTTTTTACAGCATAGGAATTAATTATTTAATATATTAATTATTTGTTGTTTTACTAACGACTGAAGCAAGTTAGTGGAGTGGTTAAGGCAAACGCGCAATAGGCATTGGGACCTGGGTTCGAATCCCAGGTCCCCCAAAATAATTGTTTGTTCTTTTTCTTCATGTGTTCACGTGTAGGCTTCTAAAGGCGTTCCACCATGCGCTTCCAATATCCAAACGCCATGTGGCTTCAGGCATGAATCCAAAGGCCAGGATGGAGTGATCACCATACTCCCAGTCAACCATGCGCATGGGGAATCTCAAATTCAAACAGGCTTGAGAAATAAATGGGCTTCAGATTCCAGAACAAACCTCCCTAATGGGCCAACACCCCCTGGGTTCTTTTTCTTTCTTTCTTTATATTTTTTATTTCTTTCACTAATTATTCTACTTTTATTATCATTATTAGTATTATTTAATTAACTCACATAATTATTTTTTATAATAAATTCAGAAACCTAAAATATTATTTATTTTTATTATTTATTAATTTCACTATTAATTATTATTTTGTAAATAAACACTAACAAATCAATTTAGTTTAATTAGGTTTAATTTTGACTTTTTCATAATAAATAAATAAATTAGAATTAGGTTTTACTAACTTTTGACTTTATTTTTATTTTCATTAATACATTAAAAAACTAAAAAAATACTTTTTTCTTGTAATTATTTAATTAATTAGTAAATTAGGTTTAATATTAATTAATTGCAAAAAAGACCAAAATTCCATTCTTTTCTCAAAAAGGGTTAAAACCCTAAGACTTTTCCCGATTCAATTTCTATTCGCGCATTATTATTTTTTATTATATTTATGTATCTGTTTCCGAGGATGTAATAGATAATTAGGACTTTTATCGCTTTCTTTATTTTCTCGCATTTATTTTCAAGGGTTATGTTTTTGGTGATGTAAATACCCGACGCCTTGTAATAGCGTAGATTCACTTTCCGCAATTTATTTTCCGCACAATTATTAACTGTTAATTAGGCATTACAAGACTTGTATGAAATTAAAATCAACTCGTAGCTCACCATAATACATGTGCAAAGATAATCTTAAACTGAAAAACAATACACTCGCACATGCCACTCTTAGGGTACGCCTCACTTGGTTGCCTCCACGTGGTCATTAAGTATAGGGTCTTTTAGAGGTCGCCCTCCTGTCTAAAGATCCAGTTGCCTCGAAACGGTTGCCTCGGATAAAAAGGATCCAAGCCATTAGGGTTACCACTAAGGCGTCCTACTATTGCTTTGGTGACCACACATGTCCCTATAATCGAATTGACTCGAATAACTCCAACTACGATGCTACCTACTTCTCGATAGTGGGATAGTACTGTCTAAAGGACATTTACACAGCTTAATTCCTTAGAGTAGGTAGATTTCTCCTGGGTACTTGCTCTTTCAAAAACAAAAACAACTTTTCGCACTTACACTTTCAAAACAAAAGTTTTCAAACAACACTTCATACACTCTTGAGGACAGATACAAGAGTTACCTAGAAGTTTTCAAACTAAACTTTTTCAAACCCACAAACACAAGAAAAGCAAAACATTTTTGAAAACATAGTGAGCAAGTACCTAAGAGCCCGTGGATAACCATGGATAGAAAGGGTGCTAACACCTTCCCTTTCTATAATCTACCTCCCGAACCCGAGAAACATCTCGAAAAGGAATTTTGTTGTGCTTTTGTCCTTTCCTTGTTGGAGAACATAAAAGACGGTGGCGACTCTTGCTTACCGCGACATTTCGCGAACCAGCATTTCAAAACAGTCAGTTCTATTTCCACCGATCACACTTAGGTTTAACACATGAAGGAATATGTAATCAAGTAAGTTTTTTGTGAATTTGTCCTTCAAAGTTTTAGCTGCCTCAAGAATGGTTCGAATAAGATCATTCAACCTATAAATAATTTCAAAATACTTTTGGAACACTTAGATTTCCTTGATATATTTATGCGTTCCTTTCTTCGAATTGTCCTGCATAGAAGCAAAATATTTCATCAAATGAGTAGAAATGAGATCTACATCGAACATGCTTGAAGAATGGTATTTTCTCCACCAAGCATCAAAATCTTGAGTACAGTAAAATGATGGTTTGAAAGGGATAGGTGTAAACAAAGCAGAATTGACATAGTTGGACATACGTCTCTTTGCCTCAGCTCTGTTAAACGTTAATCCTTGACAACAAAGGTCGCTTTTCCTGTCGAATAGTGGTTCACGAATAATTTGGCAAAAACCAAATTGCCTAGAGACAAAGTTAGGTTAATAAGCAAGTAGAACATTGTGGCTCTTGATAGGCATGAGTATTTTGACAATTAACCTAGGAAGCAAAAAGGATGTCTCAATAGCCAGAGTCTTTTCTTCCTGGGATGGCGAAGTGGTTGCAATGGACCTTGTGAACCACTTTGAGGCATGAGTTTTTTGAGCAAAGAGAGCCATTGAAGAAGTGAATTTATAACATTTGGTGAACATCATGACGTACTTGGTGAAGCATTCCTCTAGGCTCTTCCCATCATCATTTCGGGTCAACTGAACCAACCTGGTTCCTTCAACAGTCATATTTTTGATGGCAGGGTCGGTTCATTAATCGAACCAGCAGTAGGAAATGAGGGTTCAAAGGTGGCATTTAGCCATAACTTAAAGGGCTAGTATGGGCCAACCAGTAGTAAGTTTGTTATTGTCTTGTACGCTTTCAAGTTTGTAGTGGCCTCTCCAAGGCACTCATACAATCTAGCTAGAAGCAATTCGCTAAGGCAAACATTTCTTCCAGACTGAAGTTTATTGGTCAGCATCAGAAATCTCTTGGCCACTTTTAGAGACTTACAGCAAAAGATGCATCGAGATAGCCAAAGCGAGGAAGGCTATATGCTCCATGTCTGATACTTTATCTTCAGTTCCCATGTAATGATCGATATATTTGGTGAGATAGCATGTCCAACATTAAAGCCTATAGTGTTGTCGGCTTGTTTGGTGGGATCGAAAGTTTCCCCAATGGGTCGAAGTCTGGTGATAGAAGCAATATTGAATAAGGTGGCAGTAATCATCCCACAAGGGAGGTAGAATGTATTGTAAGTGCTATCCCAGAAATACAAGGAAGCTATTAACATGTGTTGGCAATAATCAGGTCCAGATTTCAATAAGTGGATCAAGTCGAATATGCTTATATCCTTCCAAGCTTGGGATTTCTTATTTTCCATTCTAGTTAACCATTTGAGGTAGTTTTTGTCATCTTTTGATGGACCTGCTCTAAAGGGTCTTAATACTTTTGTTACAAAATCCAGTTGAAAGGTTGGTTCAGATTTCTCTTGCTCTAAGGAACTTCCTTCCTGAGGAACTACTACATTCTCTACCCTAAGGGGTTTCACAGTGTGTTCAGCAATTTTAGAAGGTTGTACCTTAATTTCTATGGATTTTGTGATATGATAAGTAGGAAAGAATTTCTTACATTTTTATAAATCACAAGCATGAGCTACAGGACTCATATACCCTAAAATTTCATGATCAAGAGTAAAAAGGAATAATTACTTGAGAAGCGTAGATTGCGTGTTGTTCTCCTTCAAGAAATGATGAAGGAACAAACTTCTGATTCCCAACCGATATGGGTTTAGCTACTTGTACCAAAGAATTAGAGGCAGTATCCTTGGCGTTCTTCTCAAATTTTTTGTTGTTGCTCTTTAGAGGTGCCATTGTCATTTGGTGATTGATTGAAGGTTGAAGAAGAAAGAAGAACACAAAGGGTTTTGGAATAAAAGGTTTTGAAGAGATTTGAATTTGAAATGGGTTTTCTATTTATAATAATAGGATATTAAACAATTTTTTCTCTTAATAGCTTTTAGTGTTTGAGTAAGTGGGGCACATGGAGAATTATTATAGGCTACTCAGACGGTTGTGTGAGTTTCAATGCTAATCCTATTTTGTAGAGGTAATCATGTACAAGAGGTTACACATGTTTGATGAGACGTTTGAAAATTAGAGTCATTATGACTATGAAATCATAACAGTTGAGAATTATGATGAGTGGGTTCATATGTCGAAATTGAAGGACTTACAAAAAATGTCTATTTTTATGTTCGAAATAAATATTTATTGGGGGAAATTTGTTAACTGGGACTTTTGATTATATGAATATTGAGCTGAAATGATACATTCCTGGAAGAAATTTAGTTCGGAAGGAAGCATGAAGAAGATCTTATGAAGATTTCGATAAATAAAGGCTAGTAAGAATTTCATTTCTCTAAGTATTGGCGAAAGTTTTGTTTGTGAACCATTGAAACTTAACTTATTTGAAGTATTGTCAAATAAAGACACTTCGACTGTCACGACTATACTGTTTTGGCGCTATAAAGACAATAATGTTTTCAAATTTGAAAGTTTAATCTTATCAAAAGAGACACATGGAGGCTTGAAGAGATTTGAAGAACATGCAACAATGAATGTGGCGTTGTTTCAGTAGTTGACCATTAAGGTTGAATTAGTATAAAATATAACCTTATTGTTAGTTTTTTAGTGTGTTCACATCTTTGTACAAATTACTCTAAATTTCTCAAAGTACCAGTGTTCGAGAAACGAGTTGTGAGAATGTACGTATGATGCACCTGTTTTATGTTTATTGTCATTCATTTTCAATTGAAGTTTTATACATTCCTTTGAAGTTTAAATCAAAAGTATATTACATTCCAGTCTTTTCTTTAAAGAATTACATTAATACCTTCGAAGTAATAATCTCTATCAAAGAGATTGATAAACAGAAAGATACAAAGTTGAACTAAACACATGTCCTTAGGATCAATCTGGTCGATACTGCAAGTCACCAATCTTTTATTTGATTTAGAAGACCAACGGTTGTTTACCAAATTTAATGGTAAACAACAATTGAGAATTATTCTTAAACAATATAACAATGATTGTTAGTTTAACCGTTATTAGAAGTAGAACAATAAATGGCAGTGCAGGATTTGAACCCATGACCTTTAAGTTATTTCATAACAGTCGTTTCGTAAAGCCTTAATTATAAATAGCACGCGATCCAATTTATAACAATGATCAACTGCCCATTATAGTAAACAACATACATACAATCACACGCTACCTAACAACAGATGTGTTAACGTCATTATATGTGTTTCACAACCGTCATTGTTTGTGTTTTCCGTAGTAGTAAAGCCCAATAATACAAGAGTGCACATGGTAAGAGATCAGATGGAGGAGGAAGACGACAAGTGGAATGAGCAGATTATTGATGAGATTTTCCTACCCTATGACAAAAATAGAATCCTACAGGTTCCCATTAACAATAGGGATGCACGGGACATCATTTATTGGATGGTCGCCAATGATGGTTACTACACTATCAAATCTGGTTATCACTGGTTCCTGAATAGAAACTCTAGAGATAGCCCTAGTAGTTCTGACTAGGAAAATATGAGGATTATATGGCAGAAATTATGGAAGGTCAAAGTTCATCCAAATTTTCAGGTGTTTGGATGGCGAATCCTAAACAACACTACCCCCACTCGCAGTGCCTTAAGAAAAAAGAATCTTCACTTCCCTATATACTTCCCTACGTGTACTCAACAAGAGGAAATGCAGAACCACATATTTTCAACTGTCATAACACCAGAAGGATCTGGTTTGGATCCAATCTGAACATTAATTTTGATAACAGGGGCAACAGAAATATTATGGATTGGTTATCGCATATAATTACCAACATATACTAGATGATCTTAGGTCAAGTTCTAACCTACCTATACAATATCAGGTGGGCTAGAAACAAAGCGGTTTTTGAGAGCATACATGTGCACATTAAAGACATTCATAACTATGCTAAGTATTTGGTTAAAGTTAATTCTAACAAACAAGAGCACAACAACCAGAACAATGAGGAGATTCACACAAAGGACAAACCTAATAACGACAAAGGCAACAATAACAGCAATAACAACAAAGGAAAACATGAGAAGAGAATCCAGAAGAACCAGAATAGCAATGTCCATAATGGGGCTGCAGGAAAACAACAACAAATAAATAAGACAAAGCACATGCAACACAAAAACAAGATGACTAGAAACAATAACTACAATGTCATATAGACCAGTAGAAAAGCATCCATAACATCCATGATCAGAAGGAAGGAACCAAAACAGACAACAATATTAGGTACAAGGGGTAAGAGAGAAAGCATGGAGAAGACAACAATGAGAGTAATATGATTACCTTTATGTATGACTGCACGAGTCTGCTAGGTGGATCTTCTAAAAGGGATGAAGTTGCGAAGGAAAAGAAGGACATGAGGCATTACCAAAAGTACCTTGCTCTTCACGTACATATGAATCAAAACAAATCCTTTTCTATAAAGGAAACCAAAAACAATTCCAACAGAGACCTTCAACAAAGGAACACCAATGTTATAGATGATAAAAGACTCAAGGGAAAACAACACAATAAGGAAGACATAAAGAACAACGAGACTGGAATATGGAGACATGACCTCACCAATCTTGTAGAAAACATCCAAAGGATCAAACACTGCAGTAAGGAAAGACTCTAAACTGATGATATCACCCACAACCGGACTATACAAACCTCACAAAATCACAAGACAAACAACATTTACAAGAGTAAGAGCAACGATCAAAGCCAGACTACGAGAGAAATCCAAAAAAGAAACAATAAACATACCTCGACACAAATAACCAACATGTATGACTGGAGCACCGCGGATAAAAGTAAAAGAAGCAAAGATAACAACAACCATCAACCAGTATCATGAAGCTGCAAATTAAGGAGAAGATGAGAGAAAAGCTCAAGCACAACTCTCGCACGAAGATCAAAAGCAACGAAGCCACCAACATACATCAATCCAGAAATATGCAAATGAAGAGTACGTAGATCCATAGCACATCCATGAAGATGAATCCTCAGAACATGAATCAACATAAAAAAAAAGCACAAAGGTTAGTAGGGATTGTACAAAGGATCCTCAAAAGAACTTGAGGGGGGAAAACAAGTTTACCTAGCATCACATTAAAACTGATGCAAACATATCACAACAAGGGGAATGGAACTTGGGGGGCCTTATTCAGAAATAAAATGGTATCACGATTACTCAAATGACGTGGAAGCAGAAGGGCTACGGGGACCCTATAGCGGCGGAAGCTTAAGTTGTTCACAACATTCTCAATATAGCTTAGATCATGGGGCTCCATCGGACTAAAGTTTCCACTAATTATGAGGTTCTGGGAAAGATAACTGTAATACGGTGGGAGAACTGACTTGGTTGTTTTGCGTTTGATCGCAATTGTTGCGGATAGCAAGAGTCTCCATCGACTTTTCTTTTATCCAATAAAGGAAAGGGTGAAAAGAACAGGAAAGACCTTTAGAGATTTATTCTTGAGTTCGGGGGAGTAGGTTATGAAAAGGGAAGGTATTAGCACCCTTTTCATCTGTAGTTATCTACGGGCTCTTAGTTGCTTGCTAGATCACTTGCTTTTGTTTGAAAACGTGCTTGTGGTGTGGGTTTGAAAATATTTTGAAACCGTCTTTGTAATGATTCTCGTCTTTATAAGAATGCGTACAAAGTGTTGGTTTTGAAAATAGTTCAAAGAGATGTTTGTTGTGGAAGATGTTTTTGAAAGTGATTTTGAAAAGCGCCTTTGTAATGATTCTCGTCTCTATAAGAATGCGTACAAAGTGTTTTAACTTTTGAAAATGTTTCAATTGAAAGTGTTGGTGTGAAAATGGTTTTTTAGTTATGAGCAAGCAAGCAACTATGAGCATCCTACCTACTCAAAAGGTCTTTGTTCTTTTCCTCCTCCTTTAGATGTTTCTATCTTACCATTGATTGATAAGAAGCCCCATCGTTGGATGTGAAAGGATGGGCATGGGTCAATTGTATAGTCATAGAAGGAAACCTATGAGACGTTTTAGCAATTTTGTATAGGGACTAGATCGTTTACCGAAGGCAACATCGAGGGACTACGATCTTTTAACGAGGGTCTTTGCTAAAATGCCCATATTCGAGGGACATGAATATTTTTCCGAGGCAACAAGTGAGATTACCCTAGAGGTGCATGTGTGTGAATAATATGTTTTATTTCATGCATTTAGTCTTTAATTAGGATGGTCTAACGGTTGATTTTATCTTATCATACACACCCTATCTTACTAGCAATTATATGAAAAACGGTAAACTTGCAGAAATTAAAATCCTAAGCTATTACATCATTAGGGGGATGGGGATACAATTTGAAAATGGGGATGAAATAGGTGTCTAATTATTACAACCATATCGAATAAGTGGACAGTAATGAAGAATATATATATATATATATATATATATATATATATATACAATGCAAAAATGGTGTAAAAAAGAAGGAAAAATTGCATTTGAACTATTATGTGTCGACACATGTTGTTATGCATCAACACGTAACTTTCATTGCCCTTACCAAACCAAATCAACTCAGTATAAGTCGACGCATAATAGGATGTGTCAACTCATTTCCTGCTTGTGTCCATACATACGCGTTTTGTGTCGACTCATACACCTTCCATCCTTCTGTTTTGGGACCTGAATAATAGTATGAGTCGATGCATAAGGCCATGTGTTGACTCATACCCTGTTTTGCCACTAGAATGAGTCGACTCATATGGGTATGTGTCGACTCATGTTGCCGTTTTTTGCCTCTATCACCATTCTTTTGCTTGTATCAGTCATTTTTCAACACATAAATGATAAAAATTAACAATAAGTAAATGATTAACTTTAAGAGTAGTGATTGCTACATCTTATCTTCATAAATAAACCAAAAATGATGTATGGAAAATGTAAGGTTAAGATGACTTACCTTGAAAGTTCACTTTAGGTTTTGAGTTCGAATACCCTTCAAGATGTTATGTGGACCTTAATGAAACTCTAGGAAGCTGCTAGACCTCCCTTTATGTTGAAGGTTGCTGAACTAACTCCAAACAGTCAAGTTTGTGTAGTATTGTCTTTTGTTTAGAAGTTGAGAATAAGGGCACTACAGAAACTGTTCTTGTGCTTGAACAATATCTATGTGATGTGAAGTGTTTAGAGGGTTTATGGGAGAGTTTGCAAGGTTGTACAATAATGGGTTGAGGATTTTTCTGTTTTGTGAGTGAAAGCAGAGCTGAAGATGAGCAAAGTTTTATGAAAATAAGCTGAGTTTTACAAAAGTTTTGTTTTTCTCTTCTCCTTTTTTCTCTAATAAATCCTCTCTCCTTATGTCTTATGAAACAGTTCCTTTTGTAGGTCCTTGACTAAGGTTTAAGAGGGAAACAGAATAAGTTATTATTGAACTATTTTTGCCTACTGCTTTGATACTTTTTCCACGCAATTTTCTTTTGCCATTTTGGTGCAATTTTATGGTTGTTATGATGCAGGTTGGAGCAAACTGCATATAGTAGTTTTGGACAGACTTTGGACTGTATAGGACAGCATATGCAGGTTTTTGTGACAGGTTTGTGGTGCAGCATAACACAAGGTTTTTTGTAGGACAACAATGGAGAAGGGTTTTGGTGTGTTGTGGCAATGTATAGAAGTAGCATATCATTCTTTGTTCAACAATAACTTGGACAACATAGTTTGCAGCATGAAACAAGTTTAGTTTGTGGAGCAATTTATGCAAATTGTATCAATGATAAAGCATTGTGGCAAGGTTTTGAGTCAAAGGAAAAAAGTCCGAACCAATACAAATTTTAGGATTTGTAAACTTTCAAAAATGTCACTTTGTAATAACTTGAATTATTTGTAACATCTTGAACTATTTTGAATTGTAGTGACAAGATGTCATGAAGCAATGAACTTAACTTAGAAAATTTTCCAAGTCTTGCAAAAGTTGGATTTTTGACTTTCTTGATTTTTGATGATCAAATTTCATATTTTGGATGTCTTGATGAAATATGATTTTTGAGACTCAACTTCGGTCAAAAAGTCAAAGTTTGACTTTTTAGTGTACAATTGACATTTTCCACCAGTTGACCGAATTTTGTCTATCAATCCACTGATCTCGGGAGATGGATTGAAATATGAAATTAGGTCAAAATGACACGCTCGGATCCTTGAGATCATGCTTCCAATCAATAAGCCAGGTATTAGGTCAAAAATCAAAGTTCGATCGTTTATGTCAAAACCCTAATTTTGCTCATTTTGCCCTTTTGGTAATTTGAATGACTTTCTTGGAAAATTGTGATACCATACTTGAAACTTGACAAAAATAATCCCGAGGGTCCATAATGATCCATGAAAGTCATTCAAAACATTAGAAATCCAACTGCCTTTGTACAAACTCAAACCCTAATTTGAGGCGTTAATGTTGAGGAGATTATTTAACCTAGTCATTGCTTACACAAACTTGAGTCATTGAAGATCTTTATAGGAAATATCTTGAAAATTGAGAGGGAAAATTTTGGGGTACAACAGCTGTCCCTGTTCAATCTTCTTAAACCTGAAGAGTTAGATTGGCGAGTCCTCCATTCGTGACTTGAAGGTGGAAGAGGATTGAACACTAGAGTGCCCAGAAATTTTTACTCGAGGGTAGGTTGGTTGACTGTGTAGGGAATGGGCTTAAATATTCCATTTGGAGAGTGACAGAATATTTTCGGAGATGGGCTTACATATGCCATCCAAAGGTTATTGTTGATAGAAATTAGACTAAGTCTAAGTTTGCTGTATCTTGAAGAATGCTTTTCAGGATTCCGTCTCTGATGGGGAAATGCTTTTCAGAATGAAGCGCTGAAGGAAATGCTTTTCAGAAGGAAACTTCTGAAGGAGATGCTCTTCAGGATGAAGTGTTGAAGGGGAAATGCATTTCAAAACCCCTCTGAAGGAAATGTTCGCCAGAACTCGATCTCTAGGGAAAAATGATTTTTAGGATTTCGTATTTGAAGAGGAAATGCTTTTCAAAACGAAGCGCTGAAGGAAATGTTTTTCAGAATAAAACTTCTGAAGGAGATTCTTTTCAGAATGAAGTGCTGAAGGGGAAATACGTTTCATAACTCCTCTAAAGGAAATGTTCATCATGTAGATAGTCGCCCCGTCTTGTTTTGGGAATTGATCTACAATTAACCGTTCACAGATAATTGTCCTGTCTTGCTTCAAGTATTAATCTAGAACTTGTTTTTGTTGGTTGTTGAGATAGTTGTCCTGTCTAGTTTCAGTTATTAATTTATGACCTCTTTTGAAATAAATATAGTTTCTCCGGCTTGTTTCCAGAGTTAATCTTCAATCAGTTCATGTAGATAGTCGTCTTGTTTGCTTTCAGGTATTAATCTACAATCAGTCGCTCACAGATAGTTTTCCTGTCTGGTTTCAAGTATTAATCTGGAACTTTTTTAAAGTTATTGATGACATTCATCTGTTGACCTTTCCTGAAAAGGTAAAGAATTCGCTGCATGCAATATCATGATGCATGAAGTGCAAATGATGCTCCCAAAATAAATGAGATTGTGATATATGAATTCGTGCTGCATATGCTATGACACCTATAAAATGGTGTATGAATGCAATGTATGAATGTGTCAGTCGTTTTATTATAGTGTTGTTGAATTAGGGAAAATAAATCCTTGATTGTAGATGGAGATGAAGAATGTAGGTCTTTAGATTTTGTTTGAAGTTGAAATGATGAAAGACGGATTTCCATTATTAGAGAAATAAACTCTGTTGGGGAAGGGAAACTCCATGCATTGTTTGGGGATTTTGTGAAATCCTGTTGGGGAATCCTGAGAAGCTTGGCGACTTCACTGGGGAATTTTCGGAGAAGTAATTGGAAATTTTGCTCTGCCAGGGATATGAGAATACCTGACACCATTAGGCTGCATACTGAGAATATGACAGTAACCTTGTAGCAAGATGTCATTGCCTCTGTACCTGCTGGAGGAAATATTTGCAGGGATTTTGCAGATGGACTTTAGATATTGTCATGTTTCTTAAAGCCATTAGTAATTGTCTTTCTATTTTTTTTTGTGTATATTTGTAAGCAGTAATCATATCCAAATGCATATGTTCAAAAATAATCACTGGACGTTTTCGCAAACAAAACAGGAAAATAAAAACAAATAGTTTTGCACTTTCAAAGGGATATCTTTGTATTAACTTGAATAAGCGTTGTTGTACAAGGAGACAAACATCCCAATAAGAGAATGTCATCTTAAGAATAAAACTTTACAAAATAGCATACAAAGAAAATAGCTATGTAAAATAATCCCATTGGGTTCCCGTTCTGCTATTGCTTTTATGTCTTCGAGCGTCTCATCCCTTTACTGCTTGTCTGAAACTGATTGGATTTATTAGTATCGTTTGAGCTTGACAATTGATACTGGATATTGGTTGTAAGGTGATCCAACGGGACATAGTTATACTCTTTAAATCCCTAACTTTTGCCTGGACCGCCCTTTCGGGTTTTCAGTCCACCAGGATACCCTTTTTTTGTCCAAGCCGCCTTTTCAGGTTTTCAACTTGCCGGGTGTACAGATTTTTTCGTGTATATCCCTAATTTTTGCCCAAACCCTTTTGGTTCGCCGGGATGCCCTAATTTTTGCCTAGGACATTCGACCTAGCGGGTCTTTGTTCATGTGTAGTATCTTTTAACCATGTCCACGTTTACAGGGTGCGGAAGGTCGTCACCGTCCATAGCGGTTAAGATAATGGCTCCAGCAGAAAATATGTTCTTGATCACAAATGGCCCTTCGTATGTGGGAGTCCATTTTCCCCTGGATCACCTTGCGGTAGGATAATGTGCTTGATTACTAGGTCACCAGCCTAATATACCTAACATCTAACCTTCTCGTTAAAAGCTTTAATCATACGTTTTTGGCACATCTGACCATGGCAGACAGCCGCAAGCCTCTTCTCATCAATTAGGTTTAATTGGTCAAGTCGAGTCTGAACCCATTCGCCTTCAATCAAACATGCATCCTTCAGGATTCTCAAGGAAGGGATCTGGACTTCTATGGGTAGGATAGCTTCCATACCATACACTAGAGATAAAGGAGTTGCCCCTGTTGAGGTGCGCACCATGGTACAGTAACCATGAAGAGAAAATGTTAATATCTCATGCCAGTCTTTATATGTCACTGTCATCTTCTGGATGATCTTCTTGATATTTTTATTAGCGGCTTCTACAGTGCCATTCATCTTCGGCCGGTAAGGGGAAGAGTTATGATGCTAGATCTTGAATTACGTGCAGAGCTTGGTGATCATAGTATTGTTGAGATTGGTACCATTATCTGTAATGATTCATTCTGGAATACCATATCGACCGATAAGATTATGTCTGATGAATCGGGCCACAATGTTCTTGGTTACAGAAGCAAAAGAGGTTGCCTCTACCCACTTCATGAAATAATCAATGGCCACCTAGATGGAGTGGTGCCCATTAGAAGCTATAGGTATGATCTCTCCAATCATGTCAATTCCCGACATTGCGAATGGCCAAGTAGCAGTCGCGATGTTTAGGGGAACTGGAGGAACATGTACTTTATCAGCATAGATCTGGCACTTGTGACAAGTCCGTGAATGCTGATAACAGTATGCTTCCATAATGGACCAATAGTATCCTGCACGTGGGATCTTTTTAGCCATTGTATGCCCACTAGAATGGGTGCCAAAGCTACCTTCGTGTAAATCAGCCATAATCTTTTCTGCCTCACTCTCGTCTATGCACTGAAGCAAAGTGGAATCGTGATTGCGCTTGTAGAGGATTCTGTTACCGAGAAAGAATTTGGCAGAGAACCTTCTTAGGAACTTCTTATCGTTGACTGAAGCTCCCTCAGGATACTCTTGGGCTTCGAGGTATCTTTTAACTTCATGGAACCAAGTTTTGTCCACTACTTATTCAGTATCAATCTCGTGACATTATGTTGGTTCGTCCATCCTCTTAATAGTGATATGAGGAGCCTCATTATCCCATCTGATTTTGAACATGGATGACATGGTGGCTAGCGCGTCCGCTAGTTGATTTTCCTCTCGTGGAAAATGCTCAAAGGTAATTTCTTCAAAATGTGGGATCAATGTCAACACATGCTCTTTTTAAGAGATGAGATTAGGATGCTTCATGTCCCATTCTCCTTTGATTTGACTGGTTACTAAGGACGAGTCTCCAAATACACTTAAGGATTTGACCCCCAAATCTATAGCAGCTTTGAGACCCATAATGCACGCTTCATATTCAACCATATTGTTGGTTCAATTGAAACACAACCTGGAAGTGAAAGGAGTATGACAGCCTTCGGAAGATATGATCACAGCGCCGATGCCATTTTCGAGTGCGTTGGAAGCTCCATCAAAAACCATATTCCATCGGGATCCTTGTTCAGGTCTGTCATACGGTCTAAGTTTTTCACAATCATTCACTAACATGATGTCCTCGTCCGAGAATTCAAAATTCATGGATTGATAGCCATCTACAGCCTTATGAGCCAAATGATCAGCTAGTACACTTCCTTTTATTGCTTTTTGGGTGTATTAAATGTCGTATTCGGTCAGGGCCATTTTCTATCTTGCTATTCTTCCGGAAAGAGCGGGCTTCTCGAATATGTATTTGATAGGATCCATCTTAGATATCAATAAGGTAGTGTGAGTCAGCATATACTGTCTTAGCCGGCGAGAAGCCCATGCCAGAGTGCAGTAAGTTTTCTCGAGCAGTGAATGTCTGGTTTCACAGTCGGTAAACTTTTTTCTCAGGTAGTATATTGCGTGCTCTTTTTGACCAGACTCGTCATGCTGCCCCCATTGAATTCTCTAATACCGTTAAGTACATGATCAAAGGTATCCCTTCGACCAGCGGCATCAAAATTGGAGGCTCTTGAAGATATTATTTGATTTTGTCAAAGGCGGCCTGGAAATCGTCATTCCATTTCACTACTTGATCTTTCTTCAGTAATTTGAAGATTGGCTCACAAGTAGCAGTTAGGTGGGAAATGAATTTGGCGATGTAGTTTAGACGTCCCAAGAATCCCCTAACCTCCTTCTCAGTGCGAGGAGTTGGCATTTCTTGTATGGATTTTATCTTTGCAGGGTCTACTTCAATACCTTTGTCGCTGAAAACGAAGCCTGAGAGCTTATCGGATCTTACTCCAAAGGTGCATTTATTCGGGTTCAACCTTAGTTTGTATTTCTTCAGTCTTTCAAATAGCTTCTGTAGGTGGTAAAGGTGTTCCTCTTTAGTTTGAGATCTGGCTATCATATCATCCACGTAGACCTTTATCTCATGATGGATCATATCGTGAAACAAAGCTACCATGGCACGCTGATAGGTTGCCTCGACGTTCTTTAACCCAAATGGCATAACTTTGTAGCGGAAAGTGTCCCACTGCGTGACAAAGGTCGTTTTCTCCATGTCCTCAGGTGCCATTTTGATCTGATTGTACCCAGAGAAACCATCCATGAAGGAGAATACCTTGTGTTGTGCGGTGTTGTCAACCAGAACATCAATATGGGGAAGTGGAAAGTCATCCTTGGGGATCTCCCTATTTAGATCTCTATAATCCACACACATATGTACCTTACCGTCCTTCTTAGGTACTGGAACAACATTAGCAACCCATTATGGATAAGAGGTAACAACTAAGAAACCGATGTTGAACTGCTTTATTACTTCAGCCTTGATCTTTTCTGACATCTTTGGCCGCATACGAAGAACCTTTTGTTTCACTGGAGGGCTATCTGCTTTTGTCGGCAGACGATGGACCACGATATCAGTGCCAAGTCCTGGCATGTCTTTGTATGATCAGGCAAAGAACTTAATATAGTCATGCAACATTTTTATTAATCGTTCCTTGACACTATACTCAAATCAACACCTATCTTGACTTCTTTCTTGTCCTCTTCAATACCTAAGTCAACTGTCTCAACTGGCTCTTCATGAGGTTGTATTGCCCTTTCTTCCTGTTGTAACAGTCTGACAAGTTCTCCTGGTACTTCACAATCTTCTCCACCTTCATCCTCGGCTTGGTAGATCGGATTTTCAAAGTCATAATGGGCAATAGCATAATCGTTATCAGTGGGATCCAAAGTGGATGTGAATCTGCAGTTTGATATGTGGGTGTGTGTAAGAGCATAGCTGTATATTTTTTAATAAAGTAAAGAGGCGGTAAAGAAAAACAAAGAGCGTAAAATTTGTATGCAAAACGTCCAATGTTTTATTAATGACATATGAAAATGGAGTAATGACCCTCACAAAATAGACCATTGTGCCTCGGGTAAGACACAAGGCTTTAAAGTTTCAATTGTTCAAATATTACATATCCTCACAAATAAAAAGACAAATTACTCTTGAATAAAAGTAATGGGCACAAAATCTTTGGCCTCCCAATTGATGAGTCCACCGCTGATGGTTGGGAAGATCCATTTGTCCAGGTCATAGTCATTATCACTGTCTTCCAGAGTATTGACTCCTTGGTTGCTGATTCTTAAAGGTGGTCCCCCAGCGTGAGCACGACGAATAACTCTCTAGACTCTTGAAGTAAAACCCAAACCAAAATTTTCAGATTTGCAGGGAATATCCGGAAGTTGGCCCCAAATTGTACACCCACCTTCTTCGACTATTGCCTTGGCATCCTTCATAGAAGCCATCTTCAGTGGAGGTCTAGTAATCTTCAGGACCTTGGAAGTAGTCTTGGTTGCAGCAACGGTCTGTGGAACCTCTTCAAAGTTATGACAGGGGGTCTCAATGAACTCGTCGTCCATTTCGACATACTTGAAAGAGTTCATGTGGCTCACCATGTATTCCTCCACCCCATGGACTGTGATAATTTTCCCATTGACCGGGTACTTAAGCATCTGATGCAAGGTAGAAGTAACAACACCAGCCCCGTGAATCCAAGGTCGACCCACTAAACAAGAATAAGACGGTCAGATGTCCATCACATAGAAGGTTGAGTCAAAAGTATGAGTACCAACATTGATAGGTATGTCCACCTCTGCATGCACCATTCTTTTATAACCATCGAAGGCCCTCACCAAAATGTTACTGGCCTTCAGTGTGAGTCCTTTGCAATCTAACCTCTCCAGAGCATTCTTGGGCAAGACATTCAGTGACAAACCTGTATCCACCAAAACATGGGCTAATGTAATTCCTTTGCACTCAATGGAGACATGCAGGGCATTATTGTGTTTCCTTTCCTCGAGAGTTAAATCAGCGTCAGAAAAACCCAGTCCATTATCAGCAGTCAGGCTGGCCACGCAATTCTCGAATTGATCAGTGGAGGTCTCTTGAGGCACGTGGGCAGACTTCAAGAATTTTACTAAAGCCTTAGCATGGGATTTAGAGCACAAAAGTAAGGCCAACATTGAGATTTTTGAAGGGGTCTGCCCCAACTACTCCACGACATAATAATCACTTTTCTTTATTATTTTCAATATCTCTTCCATTTCCTTTTTAGAAGCCTCAGGGATGACTTCTAGATGCGCCTTCGTCTGGACAGGCTCAACCAATACCTCTTTGCCCCGTGTCTCGGCCGACTCAGTAGCGGGGATAACATCAGGACTAACAATATGAGTAGCAAAGGGAATACTGACAGGAGCAGCACCAGGAATAATCATAAGAGTAGCAACAATTTTTGGATAGATCTCGGGAGAGAAAACTCTTTCGCTTCTCGTAATTTTACTGGTCCCGACGATATTGTCGATGTCAGGATCAGTATCTTTAACAACTTTGTCTTTAATAGTTAATAGGTCTTGCTTGACGCCATGGTAATAGACGTCAGCCCCATAATTCCAGGGAACAACTTTATCCGAGGAATATGGTATTGGCCCTGACATGGTGATGATCAAGGGAGCAAACTTGAGAACATATGTAATCCTGACGGGTCTTTTGGTGGAGGCCCTGGGAGGATTTTCGGAAATGGTGATTATAAAGACATCTTCACAACAACTTCTTATAAGGGGAATTTTTTCGAACATAATTTCTTTGTTAACCATCAAGTGTTGGACACCCATTTTTAACAACAAACAGCCATCTGGTAGAGACATACATAAGTGGCAACCTTCACCACAACCCGAAATAAACCGACTCGCAATAGATTCTCTTTAACAGTCAAAATAGGAGTAGTTAATTCATCCACGGAGGAAACAAAACGGCTGTCATCAACAGCATTGACACCTTGGCCATGTTTGGGCATTGGCGCTGTTATTACATTAGGTGTCTCTGGAAGATAAAACTCAATCTCCTTTGCTTCAATGAGATCTTGTACCTTATTCTTTAAATCCCAATAATTGTTTGTATCATGCCCCGGAGTTTCAGAATGGTAGGCACATCGAGCATTTGGGTTGTAGCGGGGAGAGGCAATATTAGGATTCTTCGGGGCCTCCTTTAGGGTCACCAAGTTGGACTTCAGCAGGTGTGGCAAAACCTGGGATATGATCATGTTGATCCGGGTGAACTGTCTTCTGGGCACATCTGGTCTACGCTAATTATTTCAATGTTGGTTTGAGGTGGGATTGGAAATAATAGCAACCCCTACCGTCGGACGATGCTCAACTTTGTTGTGACTTCTTTGGCCATAAGCAACACTAACTTCCTTCTTTCCAGTGAAGGGTTTCTTCATCGTGCTTGAGGATGCATCCCTCTAAATTTTTCCACTCTTAATACCAGCTTCTACCCGCTCACCAGTTAAGATCTGCTCAATAAACCCAGCTGAAGAGCTTTCAATCAGATGGTTGAAGAATGGACTAGGCAACATGCCCAAAAACATATCCACCAGCTCCCTATCAAATAAAGGGGGTTGGACTCTTCCCGCGAGATCCCTCCATTTCTGGGAATAATTTTTGAAACCCTCACTAGAACCCATAGACATACTTTTCATTTATGTTCGAGTTGGAGCTAGATCAGCATTATACTGGTATTGCTTGTAGAAAGCAGCAGTCAAATCTTCCCAATTACGAATATTAATTCCTTCCAACTGATAGAACCATTCTAACTGCGTCCCCGACAAACTTTCCTCGAAGAAATGTACCCGAAGATTCCTATCAGTAGTGTGGGGTTGAATCTTCCTAATGTATGACCTTAAATGCAGCTTAGGACATGAGACACCGTGGTACTTAGCAAATGTGGGGACCTTGAATTTCTGCGGGATGACCACCCCTGAGACTAATCCTAGCTCTTCAAAATCCATCTCGGGTACCCTCTGGATCTCCATAGCATTGAGGAAATCCTCCAGGTATTTGTATTTATCATCAGCAGGAGGATACTGTTCTTCAGAGTAGTCAGCTTCATCTTCCTCAGACTCTGGGTTGCAATTTCCTTCCTTGTTCTTTTCTTCTTGATTATCTCCTTCACTCGATGAGGTTATGAAATCTAGAGCTCGCTTGCCCGGTCCTCTGAACCTTCTTCCCAAATTCAAAACACTGGCTGGTTTCTTTGCCTCCTTCAGGTCCTCTTGTCCTTTAGCCAGATCCAGGAACATCTGTTGGAATTGAGCATTCTGTGCTTGAAGTCCTTTACTTTCTGTTCAATATCCATCTCACTGAAATAAACAGTAGAAAGATAAGGAAACATATTTATGAAAAACCAGTCTGTGTTATGAGGCATGAACATGTGTATTCAAATGATTTCAAGGAAACTGGGAGATTTAAATTTGCTTAGACAAAAGGAAACACACATTGTATTAATAAATCCAAGTTGATTACATCATGCCTCTTGGGGATTACAATTAAGGAAATAAATGCAAAAATAAACTCCTAAGACAAAAAGGTTGAACGCATTCTCTTCGGCGCAATATAGGCGTTCAAATTTCACTCTTCATGAAGCTGCTTTGTGAGCTCCAGAACCTTCTTCTCACTGGCATAGAATTGGTTCTAAAAGGCGTCTCATTCTTATTTGAGCTGGATCCAATACTTTTTCAATTCTTCGAAGTTTATTGGCATATCAGGATGAAAAATGATGTGAGACTCGTCCTTTTGAACAACAGATTATGAGATCACTGGCAGGATAGCAACGTATGGCATCATAAGACTTTGAGCACAAGCTCGCACCCATCTGAGGTAAGGCTCCAAAGGGATGGAGTTCTTGCATCCCAAGGTGCTTCTATCAGTCTTCTTCACCACGCCTCAAGCATGAATGAACCTCTGGTGGCAACCTTGCAGATCATTTGAATAGTCAAACACAATACCCTGGATGAGCATATCGTGGGGACCATCCCTTCGGGCGTAACCAAACTGACGTAGGGCCGAAGAAGGGTTGTAGGGGATTCCTCCTCTAATGCCAAGGAGTAACACATTAGGGAACTCTCTGCAGAAATCAATAAAAGAGATATCTTCTTGGGAGCGAGGGCACCAATAGTTATCAAAATGAGAAAGAGACATTAACCTTTGATTCCACCTTAAGCCTAACTCATTCTTCATTATCGATCGAGGAAGGTGCAAAATAAACCACCTATAGAGAAAAAGGCGTACAACACATAAGGGTTCTACATTTTTTCATAGTACGAGTGTGGAGTGAATGCAGCATATCTCTGAGCAATGTAGACACTGGATTGCGAGCAAGGAAAATATTGATGGCACTGACATCTATAAATTGGTCTGAAATAGGGAACAAAACCAACCCGTATATTAAGAGATCTAAGACATCTTCAAAGGCATGGTAACTCATAACATCTAAGAATATCTGAGCTTTCTTCATTAGAAAATTTGTAAGGGGGGCTTTAACTCCACTTCTTATTTCCAAATTGGACTCAATGTCAGATGGTTTTGAATGCAATGCTATGGCAACACTTTCAGAAACTGGATCTTGTTGTAAACTAGTGAAAGGAACTTGCTCCAATATAGGTGAACCAAGTATTTTGGAGAAATCTTCCAACATGGGCACCAGCTAATAGTCTGGAAATGTGAAGCAATGATGTTTAAGGTCGAAGAACTGGAATAGGGAACTCATCATACCTTCATCAAACCCAGTAGTAACCAAACTGAGCAAGTGACTATATCTCCTGTTGAATGATGAGCTCTCAGGAACTCTTAGGACCAATTACTTGAGCTTGGGAGGGACCTCTACAAAATTGATTCGGATGGTCTTTCTGCAAATTGAATCCATGCCCTTGAAACAAGAGAAAAGATAAATCTCCAAGCCCTTGAAATGGTTAGCATGCATTTCATGATGTTTATGATGTTATGGTTATGCTTTAAAACCATGGATATATCAAGCAAGTCACACAAAGATCTTAGGTTTAACGGCTTGCGCGAGTTTTTAAAGGTAAGTACCCTATTGAAGTTTAGTTAGCTCAACCTGTCCTATTAATAGTAACCAGGTTCTAAGGAGTCTCATATTGTTGTACCCCAAAATTTTCCCTCTCATTTATCAAAACTTTTCTCACAAGATCTCTTTGACTCAAGACTGGATTAAGGTTTGACCAGCTCAAGACACCTCCTCAAGCACTGATAACCAAAATTAGGGTTTGAGTTTGCACAAGGATTTTTGGACTATCAATGCTTCATATGTCTTTCAAGTATCATTATGGACCCCTAAGATTACTCATGTCAAGTTTCAAGCCTTGAAACACATTTTTGATCAGTCAATTGAACAGTTGACCTAAAAATCAACTGTATTGGGGAAAAAGTCAACCATGGCCAATTTACAGTCAAACTTCATATTTTTTTATCCACATTAACATTTTAGACTCATATGTATCATTTTATCAAGTTTGGACCATAACTCTTCAAGAAATTTGATCAAAACATCAAAAGGGCAAAATAGTCAAAATTAGGGTTTTGACTGAGAAAGGGCAATTTCTGGTTTTTGACCTAGCAAATTACCAATTGGTTTGAAACATGATTCCAAGGGATCAATTTCATCATCATGACCTAATGACATGGTTCAAAACATTTCAAATCCATTGGATTGACAGATGAAATTTGCAGTCAACTGATCAAAAGTCAATTGCATACTGAAAAGTCAAACTTTGACTTTTGGTCAAAATCAAATGCCAAGGATCAAAATTCATCAAAACATGTCAAAATGTGAAACTTGTTCATCAAAAAATCAAAGATTGAAGATTTTTTTTGAAAATTGAAATTTTCTTAACTTAGAAATTTTTCTAAGTATAGAAAATTTCTTATTTTTTCTCAACTTTAAGCCAATTTTCCACCATGATAAAAGATGATTCAAAGAAAGTTCCCAACATGAAAGTTGTAGATCTACATGAAATCTACAACATTTCTTCACACATTTTTCCCTAAAGATGCTTGGATCTCAAGATACAATTTTGTGAATACATGCTCATGAACCAAAATAACTCAGTGAAATTTTGCCCTAATTTAGGCAGGTTTTTGACCTAACTTCATGACAATTTTTCACCTAGTTCCAAGAGGAATCTTGAAATGAATTTCAAAGATTAGTTATAGATCACATTGAAAGCTTTACAAAATGTCCAAGAACTACTTAAGATCTTTTTGGTTAAGGAGAATCGAAGAGATGAAGTTGGCAATTTCTCACTTTGATTTCAAGCCATTTCATGAAGAACAAAATTCAAATCTGAACCTATGCTGCCTAATCCTTGATTTACAGGTATCAAACTTGTTTCTCACTTCATAATTTAATGCTTACACAGATGATAAAGCCTTAATCCAAGCACAAGAGTCTTTGTCCAAGCTTTAATTCCATAAATGGCACAAAGTTCCCATTGCCATTTTAGAAAAGCATAACTTTTGCAACTTTTCACTTCTTGAGCATTGGACCTGTTTTCTCTGCACACACAAGTCCTATAAACCAAAAGCAAGCTGTCTAGGACTTGTACCAACTCCAAGCAGGCTTGTACAAGCATGTAGAGACTTATCTCCTCACTTTGCTTCAAAAGCAAGTAAAGGTGCAAAAAGCCTATAACTCAGAAATCTGTTGTGGAGTGGATTAGAAACCTTCCTTATACTTATACAAAAACACATTACAACAAAGGACATGATTGCTCAAGGCCAGAAACTCCCTAAAACTCCCTATCACCAAAAATCTGTCAAAAACTTGCAGTTTGAGACCAAGCATAGCAATCCAGAAATCTACTCGTGCGTTTCAAGTTCTAATCATTCAAACACTTAACCTACCATATATCTAAGTGTTCCAGACCATCACCCCTTCACTGTAACTCCTCATTCTCCATCTTCCATTTTTGTTTTTCAAGCTTGCAGGTTGACTTGGATAGAGAGATTCAGGCACTTTCAGAACAAGGCAAGGATTGGAACACACTCAGGGAGGTTCAGGCAAGCTAAAGGAATCTTCAGGCCTTCATAAAACTCACTCAAACTCCATTCGTGATCTCAATTGAAGGAGGTAAGAACTCTAACTTCTATCTCTTTATACAGACATCCATTGGTCATGATTTGTGAAGAGAAAATGTAGATATTATTGTGCTAAAGCCAACCATGTGCATAGATTTCATTTCTGTTCATTATGTATAGAGAATTTTAGAGTTCAAATTTCTGTAAAAATTAGGGTTGAAATTAGGGCCATTAAAATTCACTTTGATCTTTGATTGTTAGTTTACATGAGTTACATGGTTGAAATCGTGGGAAAGAGTACTATTATTTTCATGTTGGAAGTTTCCATTTTCATGGAGAAATGAGAAAGTTACAGAGGTTCTGGCCAAGCTTGAGGAAGAAGATGAAGTACAGGGCAAAGAGACATTATGTGTTATGTATTTTTTATTTCATATGAACTAACGGATGTACCTCCACCCCAATGGTAAGGCAGCGCACAAAAATGCTTAAGGTCACAGGTTCGAGCCTTGGCGCTACCTTTTGCATTTTTCTCATTTTTCAGCTTCATTTTTGACATTTTTGGCAGCATGGGCTCAGCAACTGGGCTTCTCATTTTTTTTAACACTTACCTCCCTTTCTCCTTACAGCACCCCTGGCCCAATCTTTTATTATTTATTTTTATTTTCATTTTCATTCTATTAAATCTATTTTCTTTAATATGAAAAAATCATGAAAAATATAAATATGTTAAATATTTCATTTTTGTTTATTTTATTTCATTTTCACATAAAAAATATTTTTATTAAATTATATATTAACTATTTTTTTTCTTTTCTTAAATAAATTTGTAAAAATAAAATAGACTTAGGATAATTTTTATTTCCTTTTTTTTCACACTTGTAAATATCTTTTCCTAACATATAAAAAGACTAAATATTTTCATAAATATTATTTATTATTTTAAGACTAAAATACACAAAAAATAATACTTAAAGAACTTTATTTTCTTTTAAATTAGAAATTAGGGTTAATCACTTTTTCAAGAAATAATTTCCTTTTCTTAAGTTATTAGGATTAGGTCAAAACTCTTTTGCATATGAAAAAACAAAGCAAATTTCTTTTCTTGCATATACATAAACATTGCATATTTAATTTATATTGTATATTATTCAAATACTTGTACAAATTAGATTTGGTTGTAAAAGCTTAATTAGATTTACATTATTGCAAATCCCTATTCATAATTTGTATTCCCCCCTCCCATACAATGTTGTAATAGTGTAGTAATCTTTAAATTACGCAATTTACCGCTTTTATATACCATGCTAGTAATTAGGGTTTGAATGGCAAGATAAAAACAAATCAAATAGAAAAACCTAATCCAAGACAAAATCAAGCATGAAAATAACACACTTGCACACAAACACCCTTAGGGTTACTCCACTTGGTTGCCTTACATAAAAATGGCCATATTACGCATGCGAAGTATCTTGGCAAAAACAAATAAATATAAGATCATAGTCCCTCGATGATGCTATTCAAAGTTGCCTTATAAAATGATCTTAGTCCCTTAAAAATGCTAAGATACTTTGCAACATTTCTAATCATGGCTATACGATGACCCTCGCCTATCCCGTTTACATCAAAAGATAAGGTTGCTTACAAAATCAATGATAAAACAACAATATCAAAGGAAAAGAAAATGAACAAGAAAGTCATTTGAGTATCTAGATTACTTCTAGTTACTTGCTTCATCTCAAAACAACTATCCTTGCTATTTTCAAAACACACACATCTTACAAACATTGAAAACATTTTCAAAAAAGACAAACATCTTTGTATACATTCTTACGAACGAGAATCATTACAAAGATTGCCTAAACAATGGCCTCTTTTACAAAATACTTTCAAAACCACACCAAGCACAATTTAAAAACAAACAAAGCAAGTGATCTAGCAAGTAACTAAGAGCCCATGGAAAACCATGGATGAAAATGGTGCTAATACCTTCCCTTTTTATAATCTACCCCCCGAACTCAAGAAAACATCTCAAAGATCTTTCCTGTGCTTTTTCACCTTTCCTTTTGGATAAAAGAAAAGTCGGTGGCGACTCTTGCTAACCACAACATTTGCGATAAAACGCAAAACCCTCAAGTCAGTTCTCCCACCGTATCACAGAATTGGAAACTCTGCTAGGGAATAATTATAAAAGTGGGGTTACCTTAAGGCTAGATCACATTTATTTGCTTACATTGTTTGACTTGTATGCTTTATATTATGGTTCTTTGTTTGGGTTTGAAATCCTCTACCTGTATTTGGGATACATTATAGGTAAATAGCAATACGTTGTGGAAACTGTGCGGGGTATACCGACATTGTCTAAGCAATAGCTATGTTAGTATGACATATTTGTGGGTACCGGTAGCCTTTGAGTTAATCAAAGAGAATACGAGGCCACTGAGTGATGTCATGAAGCACTAATGAACTTCTAGAAGCCTTACTTAACAAACTTGGCCTTTAGGATGTAGTGAGATGACCGGCTTTGGTGCAGTCCGAAGTTGGTAGATACTCGATACTACACTCATTGAGGTTTGGTTTCTTGGGATATTTTGGTCGCCATTAAAGAGGCTTGAGCTGAAACAATGACCAAGGAAACAATCCGGTGATATTGAGCTCCTTAGAACCCGGTTACTATTATTAGGACAGGTTTAAGCCAACTAAACTTCAAGAGGGTACTTACCTATAAAACCCCAAGCAAGCCTAAACTAAGAACTTTTTTGTTTTGCTTGTATATGAATACTTGTACATAACATCATGGACATCATGAACATCATATACATCTACTAACCATTTCAAGGATTTTGGAAATTCATCTTTGTTCTTGTTTTGTAGGATATGGATTCACTTCGCAGGAAAACTATCCAAGTCAACCTTGTAAGAATTCCTCCACAACTTAAGGAGCTAGCTTCAAGGATCCCTGAGAACTCTCCATTCACCGAGAGGCATGGTCGTCTACTCAACTTGGGCACCTCTAACATAAATGAGGATATGATGAAAGTGCTCTTCCAATTCATTGATCCTTTGCACCATTGCTTCACATTTCCCGACTATCAGCTTGTGCCTACTTTGGAAGAATTCTCTCAACTCTTGAGGATTCCCATTCTCAATCAACTATCTTTCAACGATACAGAAAGAGACCCAAAGCCAGAAGAGATTGCTCAAGCTCTGCACTTGCACTCATCTGATGTCACAACTCATTGGAAAACTAGAAGTGGTGTCAAAGGCTTCTTAGCAAAGTTCTTGTTTGAGAAAGCCCAAAGCTGTTGGAATTCCTTAGACTTGCAAGCCTTTGAGGAAATTTTGGCTCTTCTTATCTATGGGATAGTCTTATTTCCCAATCCTGACCAACTCATAGATGTGAGCACCGTCAAAATCTTCATATCACGCAATCTGGTGCCTACATTGCTAGGGGATATCCTACACTCTTTTCACACTCGTACAATGAGGAAAAGAGGTTTCCTTATATGTTGCACTCCTCTCCTGGAAAGATGGTTTATTTCTCATCTTCCCCAATCAGTCTTAAAGAATGAGCAAGGTTCAAGGTGGTCATAAAGGTTAATGATGCTCAAACATTCAGATATTTATTGGTGCTCCCGATCCAAAGAGAGTGTTATCATTGTTGACCGTTGTGGGGAATTCCCTAATGTCCCTCTACTTGGAAATAGGGGAGGCATCACCTACAACCCGTGTTTAGCTTTAAGACAGTTTGGTTACGCCCGAAGGGATGGCCCACACGAGATGCTGATTCAAGGTTTGGTATTCGTCTACGACAACGACGGTCAAGGTCTTCGCCAGAGATTCATCCGAGCTTGGAGGATGCTAAACAAAGTGGATATCAAGACTTTGGGACACAAGAATTCCATCCCTCTTGAGCCTTACCTCAAATGGGTATGAACTCGCGCTCAAAGTATTATGATGCCTTATCCTTCCATTCTTCCGGTAATTATTGAGCCTGTTAAGGAGGGGGGGGTTTCCATACACTATCCTACATCTTGACATGCCCACATCTCTTGAAGGCCTACAAAGGGATTGGATACAGCTCAAATGAGAGTGAGATACTTTCGAAGCCTAATTCTACGTAAGTGAGAAGAAGGTTTTGGAACTCACTAGGCTACTTCATGAGGAGCAGACTCTAAATGCCTACATTGCACCAAAGAGGATGTGCATTAATTTTTTATCTTAGAGTTTTATATTATTTTGCCCAAGGGGCATTGATGTACTCAAACTTTATCTTATTAATATAACGTGTGTTTCTTTTTGTCTAAAACGAACTTGAATCTTTGAAATCCTTGAAAACAATGCATATACACATATCATTCATCATAACATAAATAGGTCTTTTGCAACGAGTTTCCTCATATCTCTACTGTTTATTTCAGTAAGATGGATCTCGAACAGACAGTCAAATATCTCCAAGCTCAGAACACGCAGTTCTAACAGTTACTCATGACCCTAGCCAAGGGGAAAGAAGAGTTGAAGACTCTGCTAGTTGAGGAAAGGAAAAAGAAAACAAAGAAAGTCATCGGGGTTTTAAACATGGGGAGAAGATTTCAGGGGCAGACTAGAAGAACCTTGAATTTTGCAACAACATCTGATGAAGGAGAAGGGAAAGGAAAGGAAACAGTGGTTCCGTCAGAATCTGAAGAGGAGGAAGAAGAGGAAGACTACTCTGAGGAACAGTATCCTCCAGCTGATGATAAGTACAGACATCTTGAAGAGCGTTTGAGCGCCATGGAAATACAAAAGGTGTCAGGCCTAGACTTTGAAGAATTGGGTCTAGTGTCAGGAATTGTGATCCCTCCGAAATTCAAAGTGCCCTTGTTTGAAAAATACGATGGAGTGTCATGCCCTAAGATGCACCTCCGATCATATGTGAGAAAGATCCAACCATACTCCGCTGATAAAGACTTGTGGGTGCATTTTTTCCAAGACAGCCTATCTGGAACACAACTCGATTGGTTTTACCAACTGGAAAGGGCCAACATCCACAACTGGGAAGATCTTGCCGCAGATTTCTACAAGCAATATCAATATAATGATGATTTGGCGCCTACCCGTACTCAACTTCAGAGTATGGCTATGGCTTCCAATGAGGGTTTCAAGGATTACACGCAGAAATGGAGAGATCTAGCTAGAAGAGTTCAACCCCCTCTGTCTGAAAGGGAATTGGTGGACATGTTCTTAGGCACTCTATCGGGCCCTTTCTTCAACCATTTAATTGGAAGCTCATCTGCAGGATTTACTGAGTTAATACTGACCGAAGAAAGGGTGGAAGCTGGCATAAAAAGTGGAAAGATTCAGAAGGATTCATCTTCTTCTACAACTGTAAGGAAGCCTTTTATTGGGAAGAAAGAAGTAGTTGCTGTATATCCACAAAGGAACCAAGGGAGAACCGAACACCGACCAATGGTAGGGGCTGTTATGATCCCAAAGCCTACATTTGATCAACCAAGTAATAATCAACTGAGGGTGGAAAGGCCAGTCCAGCAATTCACCAGAATCAATATGACTCTGTCCCGGGTATTACCGCATCTTCTGAAATCCAATTTGGTAACTCTGAAAGAAGCTCCAAAAAACCCCAACACAGCGTCCCCTCATTATCACCCGAATGCCCATTGCGCATATCACTCCGAAAGTCCAATGTGATACGGTGGCAGAACCAGACTGGTTTTAGGAAAATGCTGGTTTACGTTTTGCGTTTGTGTTTGTAAAATGTCGCGGTAAGCAAGAGTCGTCACCGAATTTTATTTTATCCAACTGGAAAGGACAAAAGCACAAAAAGATTCCTTTTTCGAGATTTTGAGTACGGGGGGTAGATTATAGAAAGGGAAGGTATTAGCACCCTTTCTATCTGTGGTTTTCCACGGGCTCTTAGGTACTTTCTCATCATTTTAAAAATTGCTTCCGTGTTTGTGTGTTTTAAAAAGTTTTTGTTTTATTTCGATTTAACCCTTGCTTCTGTCTTCAAGAGTGTTACGAAGTCATTTTGAAAACTTTGTTTGAAAAGAGTGTAAGTGTGAAAATGTTTAATTTTGAGCAAGTACCTACTAGCATCTACCTACTCGAAAAAGAATGTTTCCATTCTTGTTTCCTTTAGACAACGTTATCCCACTATTAATGAGTAGGTAGCACCGTCGTTGGAGTTGTAAGGGTCAATTTGAACGGGACGTACGATCACTAAAGCAATGTTATAACGTCTTAGTAATAACCCTAGTGTCTTAAGATCATATTCGAGGCAACATTTCTGAGGCAACATTTCTGAGGCAACATTTTTGAACGGGACATTTGATCTTTGTTTAGACAAGAGAGCAACCACTAAGACACCCTATACTTAATGATTGTTTACTGAAGGCAACCGGGGTGAGAGTATACCCTAGGAGTGTGCATGTGCGAGTGATTTGATTTCAGTTATTATCTTTGCACATTTAGGGTTTGCTAACCATTTTAAAATTAACATACATTCTTGTCATACAATCCTATTATCATACATCTAACAGGTAATATTTGCGAAAATTAAAATGCGAGAAATAAAACTAAGTTATTACAAGGCTTCGGGGAGGGGGATTAATTACATAGCCAAAAACCCGTAAAACGATAAATAAAAGAAAAGTCCTAATTAAACTATTACATCCCATGAGCAGTTACATTAATATCGTAAAAATAAATAAACGTGCGCCGTAAATCGAGAACGAGAAAATATTAGGGTTTTGACCCCGTCTAAACCTAATTGAAAGAAAAATCATTTTTTGTTGTTTTTTGATTATTTTGAGAAAAATAAGGTTTTAATTAAATAAATACAAACCTAGCTACTAATTAATTTAATTTGAGAAAAGTAATCAATTTGACCTATTTTTATATTTTTGTTATTTTAAGAAAAGAAAATAAAAATTAAATCAAACAAATCCTAATTTTCTAATTGATTTTAATTTATTTACAAAAGGTTAAAATTACCCTAAAATTAAATTAAACTAATTATTAAATTAAATTTGACAAAAATAAAACCTAAATCTAAATTGTTCAAAATTGATTTTATTAGTTTTTGTAAAAAAAAGAATTAATTTTATGTTAAAAAATAATTAATCAAAATAAATAACTAAAAGAAAAATATAAAAGAAAAAGAAATGGACCTGGTATCAAAGCAAAAGGGGGGTCTGAATTACAATTTTGTGAGCCCAAAACGTCTAGCCCACGTTGACTTTCCAGATCCAATGCATTGGCTTGACTAGGGTGCATCATGGACCTCCCAAGGATAATTGTTGTACCCCAAAATTTTCCCTCTCATTTTATCAAGATTTCCCCTCACAAGACTCTTTGGACTCCAGACAGGATTAGGGTTTGCTCTGCTCAAAAAATCTCCTTGCATTGTTTACCTGAAATTAGGGTTTGAGTTTGCACAAAGATTTTTGGACTTCCAATGCCTCATGTGACTTTCATACTTCATGTTGGACCTATAAGATTGCCCATACCAAGTTTCAAGCCTTGAATCAAATTTTTGCCCAGTAAATTGGACAGTTGACCTAAAAATCAGCTGTATTGGGGAAAAAGTCAATTGTGGCCAATTTACAGTCAAACCTCATAATTTTTTATCCACATCAATATTATGGACTCATATGATCTCAAAAGCATTGGATTGACAGATGAATTTTCCCGTCAACTGATCAAAAATCAACTGTACACTGAAAAGTCAAACTTTGACTTTTTGGTCAAAATTAAGTGCCAAGGGTTATTTTTCATCAAGATGTGTCAAAATATGAAACTTGTTCACCAAGAAACCTAATTTTGAAAATTAGGGTTTAAAATGAAAAAATTTCATAACTTAGAAATTTTCTAAGTTATGAAAATTTCTTATTTTCCCCCAACATTTCCCAACTTTTTCACCATGATGAAATTGAATTCAAACAAAACTTCCAACATGAAAGTTGTAGTCCTCCACAAAATATACAACTTTGATTCACAAAGTTTTCCCAAAAGATGCTTGGATCTCAAGTTATGATTTTGTGAATAGAGGTCCAAAAACTTTCTAACTTAGTGAAATTTTGCCCTAGTTTAGGCAGGATTTTGACCTATCTTCATGGAAAATTTTCACATAGTTCCAATTGGAATTTCAAAATTAATTTCAAAGATGGATTTTAGATAATGTTACAAGATTTCCAAAATGTCCAAGAACTCTCCAAGATCATTTGTGGTTAGGGAGAATCGAAGGATTGAAAATAGAAAATTATCACTTTTGGCCAAGGCATTTTGCACATTGATACAAGTTGCAAATCTGTCCAAACCTTGCTTGTACTTGGTTTACAGGTTCTAATCCTTTCTAAACTCATAAATTAAATGCAAACACATTGGATTAAGGCTTTGTTCTGAGCTTTAGAACATTACACATTGAATTAATCCATTTTTGGCAAAAAGATAACAATGCCATTTTGATAAAGGTCACTTTTAGCATCTTTGTTTATCTTGAGCCAAGGACCCAATCTTTTGCAGCAAACAAAGTCTACAAACTTGGGTCAAAGTACACCAATTATGTGCAGGATTTAAGCTAGCCTGTACAGGCCTTAGCATTGTCAATTCCAACTTTTCTTCAAAAACAAGCAAGTGTGCAAAAACTCCACAACTCTTCCATCTGATAAGAACAAAGTTTGTACACATTTCAAACAACTACAGCACAATATACCAAGCCTAATACACGAGTTACAAGCCTCTCAAACACCCTTAAGCACAAAATCACAAGTTCTTGCAAAAACAGGGCAGATTCTGCAGATTCACTTTAAAAACCAATTCCACTCGTGCGTTTTGTCCCAAATCACTTCAAACACATTCTAAACAATACACCTAAGATGTCCAGACCATTCTCAAGCAACTGTAACCTTGTTTTCAAACTTCACTATTTTTACTTTGAAGCTTTGTAGGTGGAGTTCTACAAGCACATTCAGGCAAGTTCAAAGCATGCCAAGCATTGGGAAAGGTTGAGTGAACTTCAGGCAAGCTAACACGACCTTTAGGCCTCATCCAAAATACCTACATTGCCATATCCAAGCTTGGCTGAAACAGGTAAATTTCAAACTTCTATCTCCTTATTTAGGAATCATTAGGCTTAGGTTTGTGAAGCAAAAATGTAGTCCTCATTGTCCTTGAGCTGTACATATGCATAGAATTCATTTATGTTAACTGAGCTAGGAGTATTTGATAGTTGAACTTATTGAAAAAATTAGGTTATAAATTCTGAAATTCTCCCTGGTTTCTTAGAATTAGATGACGTTTTTTACATGGTTGAAATCGTGGTTTCAAGCTCTATAATTTTCATGTTATGAGTTTTTGATTTTATGCAAGAACAAGATAGAACAGGTTGGAGGTACAGAGCGCGCGCATTTTTGTTCAAAGGTCAGGGATGAAGCTGGAACATGGGCTGGGCTTGTTGGTTCTGACTATTTGCACCCCCTTGCTTACTTTCTGCACCCATTGGCCCATTTGATTTATTTTTGCATATTTTTCATTTCTATTTTTATTTTCTGACTTTTATTATTTTTTCTTGAACATTTAAAATCACAAAAAATATTTTCTTTATTTTTGGCATTTTATCATATTTTTATTTTCTTTTTATTTGCATAATAAATAATTATTAGGTTAATATTACTTTATTTTCTTAATTAAAATTTATAAATAATACAAAAATATCATATATTTTTATTTTTATTATTTATACACTTAAATAATATTTTCTCACACATTTTAATTTTTTAACACTTTTGAATATATTTTTATTTATTTTCTTGTACATAAACAAATAATATAATATATATATTTTCTTAAAATAAAAACTAGGGTTTCTACCCTTTCAAAAATAATCATTAATATTTTTCTTATTTTTGAGACATTAAATAATTTATTTTACATACATTAAATAAATACAAAAAACATTTTTTGCATATTTATATTTAATTGCATATTTAAATATTTGCTTATTTATTTATTTATTTGTACAAATAAATTCAATATGGTTGTAATAGTTTTAGGGCTTTATTTTTGAGCAATATCCCCCTATTCAAACTTGTATCCCTCTCCCCATAATAATGTTGTAATAGTCTTAGATTTACTTTTACGCATTTTATTGCTTTATATGCATGATTAGTAAGATTAGGGTTTGTATGCAAAGAACCAAAATCAAACAAATAGCTTGACTAAACACAAGACAAAAATGCATGAAAAATGACAACACAATGCACACAAGCACACCTAGGGTTTCATCCACTTGTTGCCTTAAAAATGACCATGGTATGCATGCTAGGTATCTTGGCAAAACAAAAACAAAACAAAAAGATCATAGTCCCTCGATGACGCTGTCTTGGTTGCCTAAACAAAAATGATCTACTCCCTCAAAAAACTTGCTAAGATACTTAGAACCATTGCTATCATGGTCATACGATGACCCACGCCTGTCCCGTTTAACATCCAAATACAAGGTTGTTTACCAAATACAATGGTAAAATTACAATGTAAAAGGGTTAAAAATGTATAGGAAAGATCTTTGAATAGGGTAGACAACTCCTAGTTACTTGATCAAAATTGCAAACCATCCTTGCTATTTTCAAAAACACACAACACAATTTCAAAATAATTTCCCAAACAAACTTTCAAACATTGAAACATTTTTCAAAAGAAAAACACCTTTGTATACATTCAAACAAGAATCATTACAAAGGTTGCCTAAACAAAGGCCTCTTTTAAAAATACCTTCAAAACCACACACAAAAGCACCATTTCAAACAATTGAAAAGCAAAAGCAAGTGATCTAAAACAAGTACCTAAGAGCCCATGGAAAACCATGGATGAAAAGGGTACTAACACCTTCCCTTTTTATAATCTACCCCCCGAACCCAAAAACAATCTCAAAGGTCTTTCCTGTGCTTTTTTACCTTTCCTTTGGATAAAATAAAAAGTCGGTGGCAACTCTTGCTAAACCGAGACATTTGCGAACACAAACGCAAAACCTCAAGTCAGCTCTCCCACCGCATCACAGAACTGGCGACTCTGCTGGGGACTAATATAAAAGTGGGGTTACCTTAGGGTTTAGATCACCTTTACATGCTTATCTTGCTTGACTTGATTGCTTTACATTTGGTTCTATTGTTTGGGTTTGAATCCTCTACCCGGATTTGGGAAAAATTCATAGGTAAATAGCAATACATTGTGGAAACTGTGCGGGGTATACTGACATGGTTGAAGCAATAGCTATATTAGTGCGACATATTTGTGGGTACCGGTAGCCTTTGAGTTAATCAAAGAGAATACGGGGCCGCTGAGTGATGTCATGAAGCACTAATGGACTTTTAGAACCTTTACTTGACCAACTTGGCCTTTTTTAGGGGTAGTGAGATGACCGGCTTTGGTGCAGTCCGAAGTTGGTAGATACTCGATACTACACTCATTGAGGGTAGTTTTCTTGGAATATTTCGGTCGCCAGTAAAGTGGCTAAACAGAAACAATGAACACAGAAAATAATCCAGTGATATTGAGCTCCTTAGAACCCGGTTACTATTTATAGGACAGGTTGAGCCAACTAAACTTCAAGAGGGTACTTACCTATGAAACCCCATGCAAGCATGAAACTAGGAACTTGTATGATTTGTTTGTACATATATACTTGTGCATAACATCATAAACATCATGAAGCATCATATGCATCCACTAACCATTTCAAGGATTTGGATCTTCATCTTTGTTCCTGTTTTGTAGCTAATGGAATCACTTCGCAGGAAAAGTATCCAAGTCAACCTTGTAAGAATTCCTCCTCAACTCAAAGAGCTTGCTTCAAGGATTCTTGAGAATTCTCCATTCACCAAGAGGCATGGTCGTCTTCTCAACTTAGTTAACACCAACACTGAGGAAGATATGGTGAAAGTTCTCTTCCAGTTCTTTGACCCCCTACACCACTGCTTCACATTTCCTGATTACCAGCTTGTGCCTACTTTGGAGGAATTTTCTCAACTCTTGAGGATTCCTATTCTCCATCAACTACCCTACAACGGTACGGAAAGATATCCAAAGCCTAAAGATGTTGCTCAAGCCTTACACTTGCAACCATCTGATATCATAGGTCATTGGGAAACCAGAAGTGGTGTCAAGGGTTTCTTGTCAAAGTTTCTGTTTGAGAAGGCCCAAAGCTGCTAGAATTCATTAGACTTACAAGCTTTTGAAGAGATTGTGGCTCTTCTCATCTATGGGTTGGTCCTGTTCCCAAACCCTGACCAGCTTATAGATGTCAATGTTGTCAAAATCTTCATGGCTCGCAACCGGGTGCCTACATTGCTTGGGGATATCCTCCACTCATTCCATACTCGAATAATGAGGAAAAGAGGTGTTCTCATGTGTTGTACTCCTCTACTGGCAAGGTGGTTTATTTCTCACCTTCCTCAATCAGTCCTGAAGAATGAGCAAGGTTTGAGGTGGTCACAACGATTGATGACTCTTACACATTCAGATGTTCATTGGTGTTCTCGATCCAGAGAAAATGTTATCATCATTGATCGTTGTGGGGAATTCCCTAATGTCCCACTACTAGGCATTAGGGGAGGCATTACCTACAACCCCTTCTTGGCTCTGAGACAGTTTGGATATGCCCGAAGGGGTGGCCCTCATGACATGCTGATTCTAGACTTGGTTTTTGACTTCGACAACGACGATCAAGGACTCCTACAATGGTTCATCCGAGCTTAGAGGATGCCCAACAAGGTGGACAGTAAGACCTTGGGACACAAGAATTCCATCCCCCTTGAGCCTTACCTCAAGTGGGTACGAACCCGCGCCCAAAGTCTTATGATGCCCTACCCCTACATTCTTCCTGTGATCAAAGAGCCTGTTATGGAAGGAGAGGTTCCATACACCTCCTACATCCTGGCATGCCAACATCACTAGAAGATTTGCAAAGGAGTTGGATACAGCTCAAGGGAGAGCACGACATGTTCGAAGCCCAATTCTACGCAAGTGAGAAGAAGGTTTTGGAACTTACTTGTCAACTTCACGAAGAGCAGACTCTCAACACCTACATAGCACCAAAGAGGATGCGCAACATCTTTTTACATTAGAATTTTGTATTATTTTGCCCATGGGGCATTGATGTACTAACAAATTATATCTTATTAATATGATGTGTGTTCCTTTTTGTTTAAAAAAACTTTGAATTTATGAATCCTTGAATGCATTACATGAATACATATCATTCATCATATGCATAAGCAGGTCTTCACACCAGGTTTCCTTATCTCTCTGATGTTTATTTCAGCAAGATGGATATGGAGCAGACGGTCAAAGACTTACAAGCACAAAATTCACAGTTCCAACAACTACTCGTGACCTTGGCAAAGGGTCAGGAGGAGCTCAAAATTCTATTGGAAAAGGAAAAGGATAAAAAGAAAAAGAAGAGGGCTGGTGTGGCTACCATGGGTAGAAGATTTGAAGGTCAAGCTAGAAGGGTCCTGAACTTCCCCTCAACATCTGATGAAGGGGTAAGAAAAGGTAAAGGAATTGCAGTGCAATCTGACTCTGAGGAAGAAGAGGAAGAGGAGGATGAAGACTATTCCGAACAGCGGTACCCTCCTGCAGACGACAAGTACAAGAATCTGGAAGAGCGTCTGGCTGCCATGGAGGTGCAAAGAGTTCTTGGGCTGGACTTTGAGGAGCTAGGGTTGGTTGCTGGGATTGTGATTCCCCCTAAGTTTAAGGTTCCTATATTTGCTAAGTATGATGGTTTGTCTTGTCCAAAGATGCACCTACGGTCCTACGTCAGAAAAATTCAACCGCATTCTTCTGATAAAGACCTATGGGTTCATTTCTTCCAGGACAGTCTTCCGGGGACGCAGTTAGATTGGTTCTACCAGCTAGAGAGGTCTGATGTGCACAATTGGGAGGATTTTGCTGTTTCCTTCTACAGACAGTATCAATATAATGCGGACTTAGCACCAACCCGTACTCCATTACAGAGTATGGGCATGGTCTCAAATGAAGGTTTCAAACAGTATGCCCAGAAATGGAGAGACTTGGCAGGACGAGTACAACCACCTCTATCTGAGAGGGAGCTGGTAGATATGTTCTTGGGTACATTGCCAGGCCCCTTTTTCAATCACCTGATTGGAAGTTCGTCTGCGGGGTTCACCGAGTTGATTCTGACTAGTGAGAGAGTTGAAGCCAAAATCAAGAGCGGGAAAATTCAAAAGGATGCATCTGCTTCTGCTGCCATCAAAAAGGATTTTCCAGCAAAGAAAGAAGTCTCAGCTGTATACTCCCAAAGAGGTCAAGGAAGAGTTGAGCGCCGGCCAGCGGTGGGGGCCGTAATGATTCAGAAGTCTGCAGCTGATCATCCTAGAAATAATCAACCCATAACCAACCAAGCAAGGGTGGAAAGGCCTGCACGAAAATTCACCCGGATAAATATGACACCTGCTCAAGTTCTCTCTCATCTATTGAAGTTAAACCTTGCAAGTTTGAAAGAGGCACCGAAGAATCCGAATACATCTTCTCCCTACTACCATTTAAATGCCAAGTGTGCTTATCATTCAAACAGCCTGGGGCATGACACCAACAGTTGTTGGGCCCTCAAAAATAAGATTCAGGATTTGATAGATGTTAAAGAAGTTGAATTCGATACCCCTGAAAAGCCAAATGTGATCTCTGCTCCAATGCCAAAGCATGGCCACAATGCTCTTGCTGTTGAAAAGGATCTATTTGTTGCTACTGTTGATGATTTAATGAATCCGCTACCGATAATCAAGTTGAATTTGCTGAAGGCTGGGATTTTCCCAGGTTGTAAAGAAGATTGCTGCCTTTGTTCATCCTTACCAACCGACTGTCCGTTGTTGAAGTTAGGCATCCAACGCCTAATGGATAATCAAGAAATCCTTTTTGAAAAGACTCTTGTTACACCGACTCCTGTCAATGATGATTCGATAATTACCATATCTGCCAATCTTTCCAAGGTCTCCAAAAGACCTGTTAAAATTACATCCGATCCGAAGATTATACCTTTGAAGATAACTATGTCGGGGCCTATCCCGTACAAGTCCAACAAATCAATACCGTGGAACTATGGGGGAAAGATCTTTTACCACGGTATTAAACAAATTGAATTAACTGAAGAGAGTTCTGATGAAGAGACTTCCTACATTGGAAACATTGCCGGAACGAGTAAAATCATCCGCAGTAGAAGAATTTTCTCTCCGGAGATTGCCCCTCCAAAGACAATCTCCGGACCCTCAGTTGCTCCTAAAGTTACCCCTGTACCGGTCAACATATCTGCGAGAACTCCAGTTATTGAAGAAGTCGTAACTCATGTGGTTGTCCCCTCTGTTACTGCTGATGATAGAGAAAAAGGGATCCAAGAAGAGCCCGTCAGGACGAGGGGTCAGCCGTTGATCATCCCTGAAACCTCTCAAAAGGAAAAGGAAGAGATTTTGAAAATAATCAAGAAAAGCAATTATAATGTTGTTGAGCAACTGGGGCAAACCCCCTCAAAAATCTCTATGTTGGCCTTGCTGCTTTGTTCAGAAGCTCATGCTAAAGCTCTGATCAGATTTTGAAGATGGCCCATGTGCCCCAGGAAACCTCCGCAGACCAGTTCCAGGAATATGTAGCTAGCCTAACAGCAGATAATGGTCTAGGATTCTCCGATGCTGATCTAACAATCAAAGGGAGAAAACATAATGACGCTTTGTATGTCTCGGTGGAATGCAGACGGACTACTCTAGCACACTTTCTGGTAGACACTGGTTCTTCGCTTAACGTCTTACCAAAGAAAACATTGGATAGGCTAGATTGTGAAGGTTTAACCTTGAAGCCCAGCAACATCATTGTCAGAGCCTTTGATGGTTCTAAAAGGATGGTCCACGAGGAGGTGGACATCCCGATTAAAGTAGGAACTGAAACCTTCAATTCCACATTCTATGTCATGGACATCCGTCCCTCCTATTCTTGCTTGTTGGGAAGACCCTAGATTCATCATGCTGGAGCCGTCACTTCTACTCTGCATCAGAAGCTCAAGTACCATGTCCAGGGGAAAATTGTAACTGTTCATGGCGAGGAGGAATACATGATAAGCCATCTTAATTCTTTCCGCTATGTGGAATTGGATGGTGAATTCATCAAAAAACCCTTTCAGCATTTTGAAGAGGTAGCTCAGGAGATTGCAGCAACCAAGATAGTGTTTTTTGTACCCATGATTACCAGACCTCCGCTTCAAATGTCGTCCCTCAAAGATGCAAAGGCTGTGATTGAAGAAGGAGGAAGCACAATCTGGGGGCAGCTTCCCGATTTTCCTTTCAAATCTGATAAATTTGGCTTGGGCTTCACTACTTCTGCTCAAAAGGATGTGCGTCGCTCCCGTGCTGGAGGGACACCAGTGAAGATCACCCATCATGGAGTCAACGCTTTAGAGGATAGTGAAGAGGAGAGCAATCTGGAAGACTGGATTTTCCCTACTGTTGAAGGAGGACTATGCAATTGGGAGGCAAAGGACTTTGTTCCCATTACTTTCATCAATCAGTAATTTATCTTTCAAACATTTATGTTTGTTTGTAATAATTCTTAAAAAATTCGTACACTTTTAACCTTGTGCCTTACCCGAGGTACATAGGTCCATTTGTAAGGGTTTGATTTTTCATCTTCATATGCCATTTTAATGAATCATGGACGTTTTCACATTTAAACTTTTGTGTTCATTTTATTTCTTTTTACATTTTATTTGTTTAAAGGTGGCTATCCCTTACACACACCCACACTCACAAATGCAGGTACCCTTCCATTCGGGATTCCATGGGTAACAATTCTGCTATGACCTTCAGTGACTCTGAAGATCTGGTTTACCATGCCGAATACTGATAACACACAAATATGTGATATTTCTGGCTTGATATACACCGAATATTTCTCATACTTTAGTTTAAATTAAATTATTTTATAAGTATTATGCAGGTATTTTTCTATTTTTGCAGATATGCACTGAGCCGGACACTTTTGAAGAAACGAAGAAAAAAGGGTGCAAAAAGTAGTAAAAAGGCCTAAGGAGAAGAAAACAGCCCAAAAGCCCATTACACATGTGAGCACGTGGCCCACATGCAAGCAAGCCCTGACGACCGTCAAGGCGGACGTGACGAACGTCACGCTCCATGAAGACCAAGTGACGATAGTCACTTGCATGTGACAAACGTCACAGCTGTCACCCCACTTTCTCTCATCCAACGGACAACAACTCATTCAAAGATGAATCCAACGAGCTCCTCAATTCACTCACCCACTCAGTCAAAAGCAACGAACGTGACTATTATTTCTCCTATTATTTCTGAAGGAAGAAAGAGAACGGTTGCTACATTTTCGAGACCAACAAACCAAGCAAGCATTATAAATAGAACTTGAGACCACAGTAGAAAGGGTTCTGCTTTTTGACGAGAAAAGTTCAGATATTATTTTCAGCAATATTATTTTTCAGCATTATTTCTTTTCAGCATTATTTTCTTTTCCCAGCTATTTCTAGCCAGCACTATTCTTTCCAGTTTTACTTTCTTTCTGTACGGTTAAATATATCCTCCGATCGAAGCAAAGCCTACAACGTGTGCAGGACTGTTTCTATCTTAGGAGTAATTGCCATGTTTATGTTTACAATTTCTTATTGCTTATTAATTAATATAATTATGTTTATTTGTATTTGTTCTTTAAATTATTCTGCAATTTGGTTTAATATTATGCCAGGCTAGAAATCCTATACCGGTATGTAAGGTCAATCGACCGAGGGAACGAGTAGCTTAGTCGGGATTATTTTTACTACGAAACTTTCTTTTCTGGCCTAAGTTACTATTTTTCAAATCATTAAATTGTTTTGTTACGAAAGTAAAAAACAAATAGAGGTTAGGGTCAACAAAGCGGAAGTTTGAGATTTTTTAACTGGACAGTAGTAATTAGGCATTAGCTTAAAATACAGCGGAGGCACTTTAAAGTTAATTAAGATTTTGTTTAGTTTCCAAAAAGTGTTTTTAACTTCTGCGGGATGGCGGAAGCGTACGTTAGGACTTAACTGCATAGCCTAGATCAACAAAACGACAGTGTGAGACGAGGGTTTTTAAACTAGATAGGTTTTACTGAAAACTGTTTTGAAAATATAAAGACGCCCGACAGGTCCTAGTTCCCAAGGTAAGACCGTTGCATACTGGTAATTTAGCTCATTGATTATTAAAATACAACTTAATTTAGTAATTAGTCTCCCTACAACCCAAATCAAATATTCATTAGCTTTAGATTTACATAGTAACAATAGAAAACGGTAGATCGATTCATCAGTCTCTGTGGTTCGATATCTTTTAAAACTACTTGACAAGAGTGTGCACTTGCAGTCCGAATCATTGGATACATAAGTACAAATCCCATGATCAAGTTTTTGGCGCCGTTGTCGGGGACTGATTTAAGTCGATATCGCTACTCTTTTGTTACGCAGTAGAGACTAGAGCAAAAACCTCTCTTTTTCTTTTCTTTTTCTTTTCTATTTCTTTTCTTATTTGTATGCCAAACACTCATTCGCAAGGCGAGCTGTTATACATACAAATCAACGATATCAAGCGGTATCTCAGACTTAGACGCCGCATTCAAGAGTATCATCTCAAATTTTTGTCCCAATTACTATGTATCACCCAACTTTTTTCTACAACTCCCACTCCGAGTATTTCGAGGAATCACAAGAATCCCATAAATCCGACCTCGAAATACTGTTGGAGAATTTCAATACGTCACAAACTCATTCTCACCCGAATTACCTTTCCAACTACCAATCCCAAAATTTTGAGGAATCGCAAGAATATTATAATTCCAACCAAACTTATCCTCAACCAAATTTCCCTTACAATCATTACACCCAATATTTCGAGGAATCACAAGAATCCCATAAATCCGACCTCGAAATACTGTTGGAGAATTTCAATACTTCACAAACTCATCTCACCCGAATTACCTTTCCAACTACCAATCCCAAAATTTTGAGGAATCGCAAGAATATTATAATTCTAACTAAACTTATCCTCAACCAAATTTCCCTTACAATCACTACACCCAATATTTCGAGGGGACGCATGAATCCTATAAATCCGACCTCGAAATATTAATGGAAAATGAAATATCTATGATGAAAGAGCGCTCTGTGGAAACACAAAATGTGACTCTAACTCACTTTGAAGAAACAGAAGAATCGCATGATTTCAACTTCGAAACATCAATGGAGGATTCTAATGCGACACTAATTCACTCTAGGTTAGAATCTATGATGGAGCACTTCGTAGAGACACAAATTGTCCAGATTGAAGAGTTTAGAAAACAAAGTCTTCAAAATAGTGAAAACCTTAGGCAACTGACCACTGTGGTTGAGTCGCTCGTGACTCACAACATAGCCTTAGAGACTCAAATCTCCCAGCTTGAACAAAACCCTTTAGGACCATTCCCTAAGGAGAAATTGGATGTTGTAACAACCAGTAGTGAAAAACAAATTGAAAATCCTAAGGAGGGTGATAATGAGGTTGAGGAGAGTGATAATGTGGTTGAGGAGAGTTCAGACGGGAAAAGAGTAAAGATTGAGAAAAATCCTCCAACACCATCTAAAAGGGAGGTTGTAGAAGAGGTAGAGAAGGAAGCACCTATTGTTGTTCCTCATCCCTATACCCCACCGATTCCTTTCCTGCAAATTTTTATGGAAGCTCAGGTAGACTCCCAATCTAAAACATATGTAGAGGTATTGGAAAATACCCACACCGATGCACCCTTGTTTGAAGTCTTGCATAAAAAGAGAAAATTAGAGGACCATGAAACTAGGGATATAATTACTGTTAAGAGGGTAAGGTTAACCTTTAGGGTGGCAGATGAAATCACTAAGCCCAAACTTGAAAAGTTGATACTTAGGATAGATCCAGAACCACCACCACAAGTTCAGAAGAATGAACCACCCTACAAAAGAAAGAAAAGAAAAGGTGAGGGATATGTGAGATGGCTTGATAAGTGGCCATGGAAAATGACAACCACTAAAAGTTCAACCGAGGAGTCATCCTCGAGAGAACCACCATGAGTGCTTGCACTCCTGAGCTGTCAAGCTAACAACATTAAACAAGCGCTGTGTGGGAGGCAACCCACAATTTTTTTTTATTTTTTCATATTTTTTTTATTATCTCTCAAATATCTTTATCTTTTATTTTTTATTTTTATTTTTTGTCATTTCTGCATTCAGATTTTTATTTTCCGATTTTTTTCCTTTTCTTTCTCCCACAACATATTTTACTTATTTGCATTTTTCTTTTCCAAATTTTAGTACCGATTCACAGGAACCTACAAGATGAAATTCATGGATACTGTCATTTTTGCCTCGGAGACTCAGCAGAGAAGATATGAGATTCTGGCTCAGCGCTAGATGAGTATGACCACGTATGTGCATGATCCCACCTTGACAGCCTTAGGAATCAGGGAAAGTGTCTATTTCATGTTTAACCAGATAGGATGGGAGGGGTTCCTAGCCCATAAACACCCTACACACCAACGCCTCACTTTGGAGTTCTTGAGCTCCCTCATCTATAAACCCACACAAGGCTTAGGACGTAGTAGAGGTCAGATGTCCTTTAGATTGTTCGGTTTCACCCACCAGTTTACAGTTTGCAGTCTAGCTCAGCTGCTAGGATTCCCTAGCTCTTTAGACACCCACATGGAAACACAGGCGGATGAGTACCTCAACTTTGAGCTTAATCACTTTTGGAGAGACATAGCGGGACAATATCCCGAGGACCCCGACCACCTTGATGCCACCGAGATTCATAACCCTGCTATTAGGTATTTCCATCACATTTTAGCTTTCACATTTTTCAGAAAACCTATTAATCAAATCTTGGTTTCTAGGGATGAGTTGTTCATCATTTACTGTGCTTTTCAGACCAGACCAGTCCTTGGCGCATCATTTATGATCACCAACATGTCAGCTATAGCTCAGTGTGCCCATGGCCCCATCTGTGTCGGCGGGCTAGTCACTATGATAGTCGAGGCCCTATCCCTACGGTCATCTTTGTCGCGCTTTACACCGTACGCCAGATATCATACCATGGACATCCCTTTTTGCTTTAACATTTCCTTGATTGGTAACCTCATCCCACCTTACTTTCAGCTGCTTATCCAACGTAACCCTGTCTATTGCTTCAAATTACCTAGCCCCGAGCATACCAGTGTCTATACCAAGATAAATTGGCTATATCCCCTAGAGAAGACAGACGAACACGACCCTGAGACGGAGGAGAGCGACCCATCTACACCCACAGGTTACCACGATTATACACCCTTGGACTATCCTTCACTACCCCTTGTTTCTACAGCTGATGACATACCCATGCCTGATCATGCACATACGATCAAGACTCTGCAGATAGATGTTACCACACTACGAGGAGAGCTCGACACTGTTAAAGAAAATGTCAGCACGCTTCAGCGTGACTTCTTTCATTTCATGGACGTTGTGACGGAGCAGTTTGACCACATTTATCAACATCTGCACGCTTCTGCACCACCTCCCGAAGGCCCTCATGCTTGATAGTTTTTCTGTACCGCCCTAGTGAGGACACTGTTTGTTCTTAGTCTGGGGGGGTTTTTCATTGTTTTTCATTATCATTATTATTCTCAAACTCATTATGATTTTAATTATTTTCAAATAATATATTACTTTTCGGTTCTAAAATTTTATTCATATTCATTCTATTTATTTCTATTTACAAAGCATGCATTCATTTTTGCAATTTCAGTTATTATTTTCATTTGTTTTCAATTTCTATTTTTATGTTTATTTATGTTACCATCTTTATTTGCTTCTTATTTACCATATCATTTTTCCAAACTATACCATATGCTACTAATCCCTTGCAATACACTTCTCAAAATTGAAATTAATTAATTAAATCAAAAATTGAAATTAATTAATTACTTTAGTGGAGCACGCGTTCAAAGCAGTCAAAGAAACCAATGTCTTTGACTCTGACGAACGTCGGAGTACATGTGACGAACGTCAGGGAGTGTCTTTGACTCTGACGAGCGTCAGAGGGAACATGACGGGTGGCAGGAAATGTCCCCCACGCTTTTCAAGTCCGTGAGCATTGATACACGAAAAATTTGTATTAAAATCCCACCACCCCACTTACTCCACTCACCCATAACTTCCATAACCTCCCAAATTTCAAAATTCTCCTATAAACACCATTAAATTTCTTACTCCACAAACCATCTATATAAACCCTTCCCTTCCATCCTTAGTTTCATCACTACCACTCCATTTCCATCTCTTTACCCCAAATACATTATCTTTTTCCTACCACAAATACATTTTTCTATCAAGTTCAATACTCATGGCCAACCAACCTGAACCCGACATGCGACATCTCATGCTCCGACAAGGAGAAGCCGGTGAGCTTCAAAAACAGAGGTACATAAAATTCCATCACCGAGGGCTAACACCAACACGGTTCATCGACAACACTTGCTTGCAAGAATTAGGCTTGCAACCTCATATGGAAGGCTTGCTGAATAAAGCTGGCCTAAGCTTTATTAGCACGATGAACACGCCAACTTATGAAGCTCTCACGTTGGAATTCTTGAGTTCCTACGCATATCACACCCGAGAAGATGCAGACGCACACCTAACGGGAGCCGCTCATTTTTGGATGTTCAACCGAGAGTACCAACTCAACCATGAGATCTTAAGCGACATATTTCATTTCCCCCGAGGGAATAATGTGCAATACAACATACCCTCAGAATTGGATTGGAATGAAAGTGCATACGCACTATGGGAGAGAATAACCGGCGAACCAAATGTCACACCCGAAGCACGGTACGCCTCTCACATCCACAACCCGAACATCCGCTTCTTACACCGTGTTATGGCAAACACAATATTCGGAAGAGCAAACAACAACAAGGTAAACACTAAAGAATTATATGCTCTCCACTGTACCTTTTCGCAAAACATCCGTCTTAATCCCGTCACTTTAATGATGGCCCATATTCAAAACCTCGTTGTAAGAGAAGGGACCACACCTTTTTGCATCGGAGGCATCGCCACTGCCATCGCAGTTCACTTGAACTGGGGGGAAAGGATCCAACTCCTACCCCTGCTGCCAACAGTTTTTATGGACATTGATAACTGTAGAGTTGGCCGCCTGATTAAAGTACGAGAAGTTGGAGGATACTATCTCATGGTTAAGAATTCAAGAGTTCGCAGTGTGATCATGCCAAATCATAATCATACTTACTTGGGTAATCCGGATAACTGGCTTTACAACCTGAACGCCCCTGAACCCGGAGAAAATGTGCAAGGAAACCAAGATCAGGCTAACAATGCTGCAGCTGACGAATTGAAGAAGAATTAGAGCAGCAAGAGCCCCAACAACAGCAAGCCAACAATCCCTCCACCATCGACGCAATATATGCCGCAATAATGCAACAAAACTAGCTGGCCACTCAACGCCACCAGAGCCTCGAGACGCGCCAAATCGAGATGATGACTCTCATGCAACAAATGCAGAGAGACCAAAACGACTACGCTCGCAGGCACGATCAAAGTATGCTGGAATTCACCACAGGAATAATGGCAGATATGCGAGCCTTAACACTCCGTGTTGACGACTTGCATAATATCATATCCCAAAGAGATGGCAGCGAATCTTCCAGACATGGCGGGCAAGCACGTCGAAGAGCAAGGACACGTGGCCGATACCAAAGACAAGAGGAGGAAGAATGATTATGTTGTTATCTTTCCCTTTCCCGCTTCTATCAATACATTGAGGACAATGTATGATTCAAGTATGGGGGAGGAAGTATTTCCCTTTTCCTAGTAATTTTTATTTTCTTTGTAATCTCCCTTCTGTTATCTTCAATTCAAAAAAAAAAAATTTTATCAAGTCATCTATTGCATCAATTTGTGTTGTTCTTTTAGACTCCCCTTTCTTTTTGAGCCTATAAATTTTTTTTTATTTTTGTCTCACTCGACAAAGTAAATAGACTGCAAAATCTCTAATCATCGGGAATTGGGGCGATATTAAGCGAAATTTCTACCGTCTAGACACTCTACAACCCCAGAGTATGATAGATCAGTTCCAGTACTTGTTGTTTCCAACGCCCTGAGTTTAGTCTTTATAGTAGCCTTGAGTAGTTTATATTAGCAGTCAGCACCGTCTCAAACACAAACTATGCAGGAAGTCGATAAATATAAGTGGATGATAGAATATTTCAGCAAAATGTTGCAAGGAAACACACTGATTAAATTGGACAATCCTCACCCGATCGCCTAATCCAAAGGATGTAAACCTTACAAAGTAACATGAAAATTCATTTGATGGATGGTTCAGGAGCATCTGGTACTGAACTCGGTAGGGCAGATTACGGTTTGATCCCCCGCATCCAACATTTGAATTAAAGGTTGCCACGTTAATGTTCCAGAAACCTCTAAAAGTTTAAAAAGGAGCATAACCACTAACCGACTGTTCTGCTATGTGCGTGTGAAGATAAAGGGCTTAATGTGATTGCGCTAGAATGAAAAAGGCAAAATAATACAAATACTCGAGGTAGGCTATGATAGGACTTGTAGCTAGTTTACGTAAAATGGGATTGTCTAGCATCGCCAACGTAGTTATGGAGCACGAATCAAGCCATCGATTTTCTGACAAAAACACAATGTAGCTATGTATTAGTCGAGTCAAGTCATAACCATGTTTAGAAAAAAATCTACTTAGCATTTGCTTGAGGACAAGCAAAGTTTAAGTATGGGGGAGTTTGATAACACACAAATATATGATATTTCTGACTTGATATACACCAAATATTTCTCATACTTTAGTTTAAATTAAATTATTTTATAAGTATTATGCAGGTATTTTTCTATTTTTGCAGATATGCACTGAGCCGGACACTTTTGAAGAAACGAAGAAAAAAGGGTGCAAAAAGTAGTAAAAAGGCCTAAGGAGAAGAAAACAGCCCAAAAGTCCATTACACATGTGAGCACGTGGCCCACATGCAAGCAAGCCCTGACGACCGTCAAGGGGGACGTGACGAACATCACGCTCCATGAAGACCAAGTGACGATATTCACTTGCGTGTGACGAACGTCACAGCTGTCACCCCACTTTCTCTCATCCAACGGACAGCAACTCATTCAAAGATGAATCCAACGAGCTCCTCAATTCACTCACCCACTCAGTCAAAAGCAACGAACGTGACTATTATTTCTCCTATTATTTCTGAAGGAAGAAAGAGAACGGTTGCTACATTTTCGAGACCAACAAACCAAGCAAGCATTATAAATAGAACTTGAGACCACAGTAGAAAGGGTTCTGCTTTTTGACGAGAAAAGTTCAGATATTATTTTCAGCAATATTATTTTTCAGCATTATTTCTTTTCAGCATTATTTTCTTTTCCCAGTTATTTCTAGCCAGCACTATTCTTTCCAGTTTTACTTTCTTTCTGTACGGTTAAATATATCCTCCGATCGAAGCAAAACCTATAACTTGTGCAGGACTGTTTCTATCTTCGGAGTAATTTCCAGGTTTATGTTTACGATTTCTTATTGCTTATTAATTAATATAATTATGTTTATTTGTATTTGTTCTTTAAATTATTCTGCAATTTGGTTTAATATTATGCCAGGCTAGAAATCCTATACCGGTATGTAAGGTCAATCGACCGAGGGAACGAGTAGCTTAGTCGGGATTATTTTTACTACGGAACTTTCTTTTCTGGCCTAAGTTACTATTTTTCAAATCATTAAATTGTTTTGTTACGGAAGTAAAAAACAAATAGAGGTTAGGGTCAACAAAGCGGAAGTTTGAGATCTTTTAACTGGACAGTAGTAATTAGGCATTAGCTTAAAATACAGCGGAAGCACTTTAAAGTTAATTAAGATTATGTTTAGTTTCCAAAAAGTGTTTTTAACTCCTGCGGGATGGCGGAAGCGTACGTTAGGACTTAACTGCATAGCCTAGATCAACAAAACGACAGTGTGAGACGAGGGTTTTTAAACTAGATAGGTTTTACTGAAAACTGTTTTGAAAATATAAAGACGCCCGACAGGTCCTAGTTCCCAAGGTAAGACCGTTGCATACTGGTAATTTAGCTCATTGATTATTAAAATACAACTTAATTTAGTAATTAGTCTCCCTACAACCCAAATCAAATATTCATTAGCTTTAGATTTACATAGTAACAATAGAAAACGGTAGATCGATTCATCAGTCTCTGTGGTTCGATATCTTTTAAAACTACTCGACAAGATTGTGTACTTGCAGTCCGAATCATTGGATACATAAGTACAAATCCCACGATCAAATACGAAAGTGAGGAAGACTGTGAAGTGCCGAGAGAATTGGATAGACTGTTACAACAGGAAGAAAGGGATATTCTACCTCACGATGAGTTGTTAGAGACAATCAACTTGGGTACAGAGGAAGACAAAAAAGAAGTCAGAGTGGGTGCCAACCTAGAGCCAAGTGTCAAGGAGCGCTTAGTTCAGCTATTGAATGAATATGTTAAGATCTTCGCCTGGTCATACGAAGACATGTCGGGACTTGATACAGATATTGTGGTACACCGTCTCCCCACAAGAGAAGATTTTCCACCAGTTAAATAGAAAGTTTGCCGTATGAGGCCCGACATGTCTGAAAAGATCAAAGCAGAAGTTATGAAGAAGCTCAATGCTGGATTTCTTGCGGTTACTTCCTATCCACAATGGGTTTCTAACATTGTGCCCGTGCCTAAGAAGGACGACAAAGTCAGAATGTGCGTGGATTACAGAGACTTAAATAGGGCCAGCCCTAAAGATGATTTTCCACTACCGCACATTGACATCTTGGTTGACAATACAGCTCAGCACAAGGTATTTTCTTTCATGGACGGATTTTCAGGGTACAACCAGATCAAAATGGCCCCTGAAGACATGGAGAAAACTACTTTTGTTACACAGTGGGGTACATTTTGCTACAAAGTGATGCCATTCGGACTGAAGAATGCCGGGGCAACCTATCAACGCGCCATGGTGGCTTTGTTTCATGATATGATACATCATGAGTAAGAAGTCTACGTAGACGACATGATAGCCCGTTCACAAACGGAAGAAGAACACCTCGACCATCTGCAAAAGCTATTTGTCAGGTTGAAAGAGTACAAGCTCAGACTGAACCCTAACAAGTGCCCTTTCGGAGTCAGGTCCAGTAAACTCTTGGGTTTCATAGTCATCAACAAAGGCATCGAGGTTGATCCTGCCAAAGTCAAAGCTATACAAGAAATGCCTGCCCCTCGCACTAAGAAGGAGGTCAGAGGATTCTTGGGACGCCTAAACTACATTGCAAGGTTCATTTCTCACCTAACATCTACCTGTGAACCAATCTTCAAGCTATTGAAGAAAGATCAAGTGGTTAAATGTAATGATGACTGTCAAGTTGCTTTCGATAAAATCAAGGAGTATTTGCTAGAACCTCCTATCTTGATGCCACCCGTCGAAGGAAGACCGTTAATCATGTATCTGACTGTCCTAGAGAATTCAATGGGGTGCGTACTGGGCCAACATGACGAGTCTGGCCGAAAAGAGCATGCCATTTATTACCTTAGCAAAAAGTTTACCTACTGTGAGACTCGCTACTCGTTGCTCGAGAAAACTTGTTGCGCTTTGGTATGGGTTGATCGCCGGCTAAGGCAGTATATGTTGACTCATACCACTTTGTTGATCTCTAAGATGGATCTGATCAAGTACATCTTTGAGAAGCCTGCTTTATCTGGAAGAATCGCTAGATGGCAGATGATCCTAACAGAATACGATATACAGTACACGACCCAAAAATCTATAAAGGGGAGTGTGCTAGCCGATCATTTGGCCCATAAGCTGTCGAAGATTACCAATCCATGAGGTTCGACTTCCCCGACGAGGATATCATGACCTTGGATAACATTGAAGAGAACAGACCATATGACGGACCTAAACAAGGATCCTGATGGACCATGTACTTTGATGGTGCCTCCAATGCACTTGGAAACAATATCGGTGTTGTACTTATCTCTCCAGAAGGTTTCCATACACCTTTCACCGACATACTCTGCTTCAGCTACACCAACAACATGGCCGAGTATGAAGCTTGTATCTTTGGTCTCAAGGCCGCTATTGACTTGGGAATCAAATCATTGATTGTATTTGGGGACTCAGCTTTAGTTATCAGTCAAATCAAAGGAGAGTGGGATACTAAACATCCAAACCTCATCCCTTACAAAGAACATGTCTTGACATTGTTACCACATTTCGAGCAGATTACCTTCGAGCACTTCTCGCGAGATGAAAATCAGCTAGCTGATGCTCTAGCTACAATGTCATCCATGTTTAAACTTAACTGGGATAATGAGGCTCCCCAAATCACCATTGAACGGATGGGCAAACCTGCACATTGTCACGAGATTAATACCGAAGAAGTAGTGGACCGACCATGGTTTCATGATGTCAAAAGGTATCTCGAAGTACAAGAATACCCTGAAGGAGCTTCAGTCAACGACAAAAAGTTCTTGAGAAGATTCTCTGCCAAGTTCTTCCTGAGCAATGGTATCCTATACAAGCGCAGTCATGATTGCATTCTGCTCCATTGTGTGGACAAGATTGAAGCTGAACAGATCATGGTTGAACTGCATAATGGTACCTTTGGCACTCACTCTAGCGGACATACGATGGCTAAGAAGATTCTGCGGGCAGGCTATTATTGGTCTACCATGGAAACTGACTGCCATCAACATTCCAGGACTTGTCACAAATGTCAAACCTACACGGACAAGGTACATATACCTCCAGTTCCTCTCAATGTCTTAACAGCTCCTTGGCCATTCGCTATGTGGGGAATCGACATGATTGGAGAGACTAAGCCTATAGCATCCAATGGACATCGTTTCATTCTGGTGGCCATTGATTACTTTACCAAATGGGTCGAAGCAGCTTCCTTCACATCTATTACAAAGAATGTTGTTTCCCGCTTCATCAAGCAGAACCTCATTTGTCGGTACGACATCCCCGAAAGGATCATCACTGAAAATGGTACAAACCTGAACAACACTATGATCACCGCCTTATGCGAGCAGTTCCAGATTCAACATCACAATTCATCTCCCTATCGGCCAAAGATGAACAGTGTTGTCGAAGCTGCGAACAAAAATATCAAGAAGATCATACAAAAGATGGCAGTCACCTACAAGGACTGGCATGAGATGTTACTGTTTGCTCTGCACGGGTACCGTACCACGGCACAAACATCAACTGGGGCAACACCTTATTCTTTGGTATATGGCATGGAAGCTGTTTTACCTATCGAGGTTCAGATTCCCTCCTTGAGAATCATGAAAGATGCTGGTTTGAGTGAAGACGATTAGATTCAGACCCGGCTTGATCAACTTAACTTGATTGACGAAAAGAGACTTACTGCTGTTTGCCATGGTCAGGTGTATCAGAAACAAATGATCAAGGCTTTCAACAAGAAAGTCAGACGCCAGGTATATCAAGTCGGGGATCTTGTAATCAAGCGGATCATCTTGTCGCAAAGTGATCCCAGGGGCAAATGGACTCCTACCTATGAAGGACCATTTGTGATCAAAAACATCTTTTCTGGTGGGGCAATGATACTAACCACCATGGACAGCGACGACCTGCCGCACCCTGTGAACGCAGATATAGTCAAAAGATACTACGCATAAATGACCCGGCAAGTTGAAAACCCGAAAGAGCGACTTGGGCAAAAAAGGGCATCCCGGTGAATCGAAAACCTGAAAGGGAGGTTCATGCAAAAATTAGGGATAAACAAAAAAATCTGTACACCCGGCAAGTTGAAAACCTGAAAAGGCGACTTGGGCAAAAAAGGGTTTCCCGGTGGACTGAAAACCCGAAAGGGCGGTCCAGGCAAAAGTTAGGGAATTAAAGCGTATGACTATGTCTCGTAGAATCACTTTAAGGACAATCTCTTCACAAACAAGCTCCGGGATTCTGATCAATCCAATCATCTTCGGACGAAGCAACGAATGGACGAGATATCCAGAGTTACGAAGGCTATAGCAGAATGGGAACCCCATGGAATTTTTACACATAGCCATCTTTCTTTGTATAAATTTTTCTCATTTTTTATGACAACATTCTCTTACTAGGATGTCTGTCTCCTTTGTACAAAATACTTACACAAAGTTAATACAAAGATACTTCAAAGTGCAGAAAACTATTTGCCTTTTCTTCTCTTTTTACACTTGTGTTTTATTCGAAAACGTCCAATGGTTTATTAAATGAGCATATGCATTTGAATATAATCACTGTTTACAAATAAACGAAATGTGAAAGAATAATTACTGGCAGGTTGAAAGTATAGGAAAACGTCTTTAAGCTATTCCAAGAGAAATTCCCTGAAGTACATCATCTAGATCTCCAGCGGAGCTAAAACCTTGAAATACATATCCCCAGCGGAATTAAATTTCAAAATCCTCGCCAGAGTCTAAACCTTCAAACTCTCGATCCCCGACGGAGTTATATTTCAAACCATAAATTCCCACCAGAGTTAAGTTTTCAAATTCCCAATCCACAGCGGAGCAAAAACTTTGAACTACAGATCCTCAGCAGAGATGAAACCTTCTTCCCCAACAGAGTCAAATTTCCAACTACCAATCCACAGCGGAAACCATTCAGTTTTCCCCATATTCTTCAGCAAGTTATCTTAAAAAATCAACCAGATAACAGTTAACTTTTATCCCCAACCTAGGATAATTCCCCAGTAGATTGGCATATAGCCCAAGCTCCTGATCTCCCCAGAAGGATAGCTACTCCCCAGCAGTATAGCTACTCCCCACAGAGTTTTTACTCCCCAACAGAATGAAGATTCTCATTCTTAACTCCCCCAGCTTGAAGTCCCCATAGAGTTCTTCATCCCCTAGCAGATTGAAGATGCTCAGTGAAGTTGCCAAAGTTTTCTTTACTCCCCAACATGAATTTTTAATCCCCTGCAGATCAAAGATTCTCATTCTCATTTCTCCAGTGAAGCCCCCAAGGGTTCATTTTCCCCAGGAGATCGAAGTTTCTCATTCTTGGTTCCCCGTAGAAGCCATCAGAGTCTTTCTTACTCTCTAGCAGGTCAAGGTTTTCCTTTGTTTAATCCCCGGTAGAGATCATCAGAGTTTCCTTATTCCCCAGTCGAGTAAGGATTCCCATGGTGTAATCCCCAGCCATAGTCATCAAAGTTCTCAGGATTCCCCAAGCAGGTTTCTCAAACAACACTCGACATCATTCTCACAACAGATATTTTATCATATTCCAACTCCAAAGACTTGAAGGATCCCTATATCCCCAGGAAAGTCGTGAAGGATTCTCACATCCCCACAGAAGTTGTCAAAGTTTTTGATAATCCCCGCGAGTTGCCAAAGATTTTCTATCCCCAACAGTGGTCCAAGGATTTCTCATCCTCAGCAATCAAATATTTTGAATCTCCAGCATCGGTCAAGGATTTATTTTCCCTGGCAGCAGTCAAGGATTTTATTATCTCCAGCTATGAAGGATTTATTCTCCTCAGCAAGACAGCAAATCAGCTTACATGCGCATACATTACATTCATATATCATGAACATTGATAAAACACATTTTATTGCATCATACATTTCATGCAACATAACTTTGTGTTTCAGCTAACATTTTACCCTTTTCAGGATAAGATTAAAAGTTATCTTTAACAAATATTCAAAGATTTCAAGATACATTACGGATAAACTCCATACACGGAAGTCATTATGTTACTCATTCAGATCTCTTATTCAGATACAATATGGATACACCCCAGACACGGAGGTCATTCTATTACTCATTCAGAATTCAAAGTCAGATACAGTTTAGACCCGCTCCAGACACGGATGCCATTCTGTCACTTATTCAGACTTCAACGATCAGATACAGATTAGATACACTCCAGACACGGAAGCCATTCTTTTTCTCATTCAGATTCAACTATCATTTTCAAGTTCAAATACACTCCAGACACGGAAGTCATTCTGTCACTTATTCAGATCCCAGTTACAGTACGGATACACTCCAGACACAGAAGTCATTCTGCTACTCATACAGATCTCAACTTCAGATACATTTCAGATACGCTCCAGACAGGGTTGCCATTCTGTCACTCATTCTGACCTTTTCCCCATCCCAGAGATGCTCCAGACACGGATGTCATTCTGTCGCTTATTCAGATTTCAGATTCAGATACAATAAAAATACACTCCAGACACGGAAGTCATTATGTCATTCATTCAGATTCAAATACAGTTACAACTCAGATATGCTCCATACACGGACGCCATTCCATTGCTCATACAGATCCAATATCCATATACAACTCAGATACGTTCCAGATACGGATACCATTCTGATGTTCATTCTCCTGATTTTCAACAAACAGTCTTGGATGGCATCTTTAAGCCCATCTCCAACAAGATTCTATCACATCTCCAAATGGCATCTTTAAGCCCATTTCCTCAACTACATTCTGACGAGTGCAAATTTACGGGCACTCTAGTGTCCAATCATCTTTTACCTTCGAGTCACGAACGACAAACTCGCCAATCTAACTCTTCAGGTTCAAGAAGATTGAACAGGGGAAGTTGTTGTACCCCAAAATTTTCCCTCTTATTTTATCAAGATTTCCCCTCACAAGACTCTTTGGACTCCAGACAGGATTAGGGTTTGCTCTGCTCAAAACATCTCCTTGCATTGTTGACTTGAAATTAGGGTTTGAGTTTGCACAAAGATTTTTGGACTTCCAATGCCTCATGTGACTTTCATACTTCATGTTGGACCTATAAGATTGCCCATACCAAGTTTCAAGCCTTGAATCAAATTTTTGCCCAGTCAATTGGACAGTTGACCTAAAAATCAGTTGTATTGGGGAAAAAGTCAATTGTGGCCAATTTACAGTCAAACCTCATAATTTTTTATCCACATCAACATTATGGACTCGTATGAACCATTTGATCAAGTTTGGACCATAACTCCTCAAGAAATTTGATAAGATCATCAAAAGGGCAAAATGGTCATTTTTAGGGTTTTGATTGTAGAAGGGCAATTTTTTATTTTTCACCTAGCCAAGGGCAAATTGGGTTCAAGCATGGATTTAAGGACTCAATGGCATCATCTAGACCTAATCAAAAGGTTCAAAAGATCTCAAAAGCATTGGATTGACAGATGAATTTTCCAGTCAACTGATCAAAAATCAATTGTACACTGAAAAGTCAAACTTTGACTTTTTGGTCAAAATCAAGTGCCAAGGGTTATTTTTCATCAAGATGTGTCAAAATATGAAACTTTTTCACCAAGAAACCTAATTTTGAAAATTAGGGTTTAAAATGAAAAAATTTCATAACTTAGAAATTTTCTAAGTTATGAAGATTTTTTTTCCCAACCTTTCCCAACTTTTTCACCATGATGCAATTGGATTAAAACAAAACTTCCAACATGAAAGTTGTAGTCCTCCAAAAAATATACAACTTTTATTCACAAAGTTTTCCCAAAAGATTCTTGGATCTCAAGTTATGATTTTGTGAATAGAGGTAAAAAAACTTTCTAACTTAGTGAAATTTTGCCCTAGTTTAGGCAGGATTTTGACCTATCTTCATGGAAATTTTTCACATAGTTCCAATTGGAATTTCAAAATTAATTTCAAAGATGGATTGTAGAGCATGTTACAAGCTTTCCAAAATGTCCAATAACTCTCCAAGATCATTTGTGGTTAGGGAGAATCGAAGGATTGAAAATGGCAAATTATCACTTTTGGCCAAGGCATTTTGCACATTGATACAAGTTGCAAATCTGTCCAAACCTTGATTGTACTTGGTTTACATGTTCTAATCCTTTCTACACTCATAAATTAAATGCAAACACATTGGATTAAGGCTTTGTTCTGAGCTTTAGAACATTACACATTGAATTAATCCATTTTTGGCAAAAAGATAACAATGCCATTTTGATAAAGGTCACTTTTAGCAACTTTGTTTATCTTGAGCCAAGGACCAAATATTTTGCAGCAAACAAAGTATACAAACTTGGGGCAAAGTACACCAATTATGTGCAGGATTTGAGCTAGCCTGTACAGACCTTAGCATTGTCAATTCCAACTTTTCTTCAAAAACAAGCAAGTGTGGAAAAACTCCACAACTCTTCCATCTGATAAGAACAAAGTTTGTACATATTTCAAACAACTTCAGCATAATATACCAAGCCTAATACACGAGTTACAAGCCTCTCAAACACCCTTAAGCACAAAATCAAAATTTCTTGCAAAAACAGGGCAGGTTCTGCAGATTCACTTCAAAAACCAATTCCACTCGTGTGTTTTGTCCCAAATCACTTCAAACACATTCTAAACAATACACCTAAGCTGTCCAGACCATTCTCAAGCAACTGTAACCTTGTTTTCACACTTCACCATTTTTACTTTGAAGCTTTGTAGGTGGAGTTCTACAAGCACATTCAGGCAAGTTCAAAGCAAGCCAAGCATTGGGAAAGGTTGAGTGAACTTCAGGCAAGCTAACACGACCTTTAGGCCTCATCCAAAACACCTACATTGCCATATCCAAGCTTGGCTGAAACAGGTAAATTTCAAACTTCTATCTCCTTATTTAGGAATCATTAGGCTTAGGTTTGTGAAGCAAAAATGTAGTCCTCATTGTCCTTGAGCTGTACATATGCATAGAATTCATTTATGTTAGTTGAGCTAGGAGTATTTGATAGTTGAACTTACTGAAAAAATTAGGTTATAAATTAGGGGCACTGAAATTCTCCCTGGTTTCTTAGAATTAGATGACGTTTTTTACATGGTTGAGATCATGGTTTCAAGCTCTATAATTTTCATGTTATGAGTTTTTGATTTCTTGCAAGAACAAGAGAGAAGAGGTTGAAGGTACAGAGCGCACGCATTTTTGTTCAAAGGTCATGGATGAAGCTGGAACATGGGCTGGGCTTGTTGGTTCTGACTATTTGCACCCCCTTGCTTGCTTTCTGCACCCCTTGGCCCATTTGATTTATTTTTGCACATTTTTCATTTCTATTTTTATTTTCTGACTTTTATTATTTTTTTCTTGAACATTTAAAATCACAAAAATTATTTTCTTTATTTTTGGCATTTTATCATATTTTTATTTTGTTTTTATTTGCATAATAAATAATTATTAGGTTAATATTACTTTATTTTCTTAATTAAAATTTATAAATAATACAAAAATATCATATATTTTTATTTTTATTATTTATACACTTAAATAATATTTTCTCACACATTTTAATTTTTTAACACTTTTGAATATATTTTTATTTATTTTCTTGTACATAAACAAATAATATAATATATATATTTTCTTAAAACAAAAACTAGGGTTTCTACCCTTTCAAAAATAATCATTAATATTTTTCTTATTTTTGAGACATTAAATAATTTATTTTACATACATTAAATAAATACAAAAAACATTTTTTGCATATTTATATTTAATTGCATATTTAAATATTTGCTTATTTATTTATTTGTACAAATAAATTCAATATGGTTGTAATAGTTTTAGGGCTTTATTTTTTAGCAATATCCCCCTATTCAAACTTGTATCTCTCTCCCCATAATAATGTTGTAATAGTCTTAGATTTACTTTTACGCATTTTATTGATTTATATGCATGATTAGTAAGATTAGGGTTTGTATGCAAAGAACCAAAATCAAACAAATAGCTTGACTAAACACAAGACAAAAATGCATGAAAAATGACAACACAATGCAAACAAGCACCCCTAGGGTTTCATCCACTTGTTGCCTTAAAAATGGCCATGGTATGCATGCTAGGCATCTTGGCAAAACAAAAACAAAACAAAAAGATCATAGTCCCTCGATGACGCTGTCTTGGTTGTCTAAACAAAAATGATCTAGTCCTCAAAAAACTTGTTAAGATACTTAGCACCATTGCTATCATGGTCATACGATGACCCACGCCTATCCCGTTTAACATCCAAATGCAAGGTTATTTACCAAATACAATGGTAAAACTACAATGTAAAAGGGTTAAAAATGTGTAGGAAAGATCTTTGAATAGGGTAGACAACTCCTAGTTACTTGATCAAACTTGCAAACCATCCTTGCTATTTTCAAAAACACACAACACAATTTCAAAACATTTTCCCAAACAAACTTTGAAACATTGAAACATTTTTCAAAAGACAAACACCTTTGTATACATTCAAACAAGAATCATTACAAAGATTTCCTAAACAAAGGTCTCTTTTCAAAATACTTTTAAAACCACACACAAAAGAACCATTTCAAACAATTGAAAAGCAAAAGCAAGTGATCTAAAACAAGTAACTAAGAGCCCATGGAAAACCATGGATGAAAAGGGTACTAGCACCTTCCCTTTTCATAATCTACCCCGCGAACCCAAAAACAATCTCAAAGGTCTTTCCTGTGCTTTTTGACCTTTCCTTTGGATAAAATAAAAAGTCAGTGGCGACTATTGCTAAACCGAAACATTTGCAAACACAAACGCAAAACCTCAAGTCAGTTCTCCCACCGCATCATAATGACCCTTGCATCTAGTTTGCTGGTGGCCTGGATGATGAGATATTGGTGATGCACGGAGGATGTCCTGGAGGCTTGCACACCTGATCATGTAAAATAAAATAGCATTGAACAAATATGGGGGACTTGGGAATCGAACCCTGGCCCTTTGGCTTTTCCAAGCGCCTCCTCACCAACTGTGCTAGCATGTTCTTTTGTACATGGAATAACAAATAAAGATTATATTGAAAAAAACAAATTAACAAATGCCAAACACGCGAATTTTTGAATAGGCCAGTCAGGCCACGCCACGCCATCATCTTCCACCTCCTTTCGTTGCTAAATGTTTAGAAACTTTTACCTACGGACAAAAGGGCGTAGGTATAGCCCTGTGATCTTCCAAAATCCTTTGTAAGCATGGTAAATGCACAACAATGGTACCAATCAACTCGTGACAACCTCACGAGAATCATGGTACCACTTTCCATGGCCAATTGTTCCTGCAAGCAAAATCCCTAAAAACGAAACCTAAACCCTAATCATGGAAAATCTTTGTATGGTTAACAAAAATGCAATTAATTATTATCATTAGCTTGCAAATGTCTCAAAGATTCAGAATATATCCATAACATATGCTAACAATGCCAGAATTATGAGATTAGATTTCAAGAAAACATGGAGTTCGTGAGATACTTACAGTGCGTATCTAGGCACGAAAACGCTTGCTAATGATTGGGATAGAGTCCTTAGATGCCCAGCAAGCGAATGGTATGCTTGGAATGGCTTGAAGAAGCCTGGAAATTGGAATTTGATTCACCACTTTTATTGAGTTTTTGCAAGTTTTCTTTCATCTTCTCACGCCTCCAATCCTTGTTCTTTTGCTTTGGATTTATTCAATATATATCATAGAGTGCATTAGGGTTACAAGTTTGCATCAAATCCTTGCAATTATGAAGATTTGATCATTGATTCACCCTTGCATCAAATCTTTCCAAAACAAGAAAAATTCAATATTTTTGTGTCCAAACAAGCCTTGCACGATTTGATTCTCTTCCCAGCTGTATGAGAGACCTATACATGCATAAAATCTCAAGCTTTGATTAGTTTTGATATTTTCATGATTTAATTTTGATTTAATTTGATTTAATTGAAATAAAAATCAAAATAAATGACAAATATAAAATAAAGGCAAGTGGGAAGGATCATCGGTCGTGAATCATGTTACAAACTCAATACAAGTACAAAAAGTTGGGCCTATTTGACAAAAATTGCAATTTTGGGCACATTTGACTTTTGGCAATTTTGCAAAAAAGGTCAACTTCACCAATGCACAACTCTTTCAATTTTGACCCTAGAGATGTATTCTTGGACTTTTTAGAAAGCTTAAGATGTCCTATAAGAAAAACTTTTAGTCTCATCTCAATTGAGTCTTCTATGTTCATGTATGAAGCTTTGACACAAAAGGTGTTTTTGTTTACTTTTCAAAATGACCTATAATGTCCAAATTTATAACTTCTTGTGAGTGCATATTTTGAACTTGGGAGATGAAGATGAATTTTAGGGCATTTCATCCTCTTCAAAATGGGATTTGGACGGGTCATTCTTGATAAAGTATGAGAAATTTATGTTTGGTCAAAGTTGAGTTGACTTTTCCTGCAAATTCCTAATTTAGCAACTTTTGAGTTTTAATGAATTGTGAGCAATCCTTGAGGAATCATGATCAACCCTTGATCAAATGATGAATAATACTTAAAAATGAGGAGGTTGACCAAAAATATTGAAGTTTGACTATATGCAGGACACAGTTGACTTTTGCCCTAGCATAGTTGATTTTCAGGCCTTTGGGCAATTGACTGAGCAAACTTTTTTTGTAGGGATTGAAACTTGACATGGATGATATTGAGAATATATTAGGACAATGGTGAGAATTTTTGATCCCTTGGACTCAAGTACCTTGATGCAAACTTAAACCCTAATTTGAGGTAGACTGCCTTAGGAGGGAGTTTGTCTGGTCAACCCTTAGACTTCCTTGGGCAATTTGAAGACCTTACTTGAAGTGTATTGAGAAATATGGGAGGGAAAATTTTGGGGTACAACAGCTTCCCCAGTTAAATCTTCTTAAACCTGAGGATGTAGATTGGCTTGTCTGCCTTTCGTGATCCGAAGGTAGAAGATGATTGAACACTAGAGTGCCCAGAAATTTGCACTCGCATGAAGTGGTGCTTGTCTTGTGATGTCGAGAATGGGCTTATAGATGCCATTTGGAAGTTAATTACGGAAAATGGGATTAAAGATGCCATCAGAAGAAGTGTTGATCGCATAAGAGATTCCTTTACGAGAGCCCGTATACCTGTTGTTAAGGGGGATTTCGCTGGGGAATGTTGGTCCCTGTCTCGAGAGAAATAGAATTTTAGGAGCTTCAGTCGTCCGTTATTCTACTGGGGAATCATCTCTTAGTCGGAGAGGTAAAAATGAATTACTATCTGGTCGTTATCCAGGCTTCATAGTGATAAGATCGACTGCTATCTGGTCGTGCTCCAGGCTTTACAGTGACTTAACGGGGAGATGAGATTAAACTTGTTATTCAGTCATTTTCCAGGCTTCGTAATTTCTCGATTCTTATCTGGCCGTACTCCAAGCTTCAGAAGGAATTAATTGTTATCCGGTCGCATCCGGGCTTCAACTTGAATTTAGGGCACACTACTATCCGGTCGATTCCCTGGATTCATAGTAACTGGCCGGGTAGACTGCTATTTGGTCGGAATCCAAGCTTTGCAGTGTCCCTTACTATTATATGGTCGTAGTCCCAGGCTTCAGTGTCTTTTATCGCTATTTGGTCTTAATCCAGGCTTCACGATGTCTTATACCATTATCTGGTCGAATTCAGGCTTCATGGTGTCCTGTACTGCTATCTGGTCGATTTTTCAGGCTTCACAATACCTTGTTAAGCTGTTTTTCGGTCGATCTCCGGGATTCACCGCTTGTGTTTATGATATACCACTATCTGGTCGATTCCAGGCTTCATGGTGTCTTTGTACGGCTATTTGGTCGTAACCCAGGCTTCACAGTAACTTGCTTTGTTATCTGGTCGTTCTTCAGGCTTCACAATAACTTGCTAGGGATTCAGCTATTTTCCGGTCGATTCCGGGCTTCATAGCTTAAATTTAAGATAAACCACTATCTGGTTGATTCCAAACTTCACGGTATTTTGGTACTGTTATCCGATCGTTCTCTGGGATTCACAGTATGATGGAGAAATCAAGATATTATCCGGTCGGATCCACGCTTCATAGCTTGGGTTGTAATAGAAATCTTAGCATCGATTTGACTGAACCAGAGAAACTTGTGAGAATTTTATTGTATCTTTCCCTAAAAAGTAAAGAGTTAGTCGTATGTAATGTCATGATGCATAACATGTATCGAATAATGATGTTCTCAAAATAAATGAGATTGTGCTGTATGATGCTTATGCGTATGCCATGATGTATGAATATGCAATGTTCTTGTGATGTTCTTTAGCTGGGGGAAATAAATCCCGGACTGCTGCTGGAGAGTGCAAGGAGTTGAATTCTTCGTTCTCGCTGGGGATGACGACCGAAGATGATTTGAGAATAAATTGGCGGGAGAATAACTCGGCTGGAGAATAAACTGGCGAGAAAATGGCTCTGTGGGGGAAGAGATACTCTGCCATAAGATCTGCTGATTTGGAGAAATAACCTCGACTGGGGATGAATTACCGTTGCTGGCGATAATGAACCCTGTTGGGGATTGAGTTTCTGCTTGTGTAAGAAATAAACTCCACTAAGGATGGTCTTCCCTTGCTGGCGATAGTTAAACTCTGCTTGGGGAGTACTAACACCACTGACTCTGGGTATTTCTTATTCTGCGGGGAGTGTATGTTCCTTTAGTCATTTTATCAAGCTGACTCCATCCCTGTACCTGGTGGTTTGAGCAACTGTAAGGTTTGTACACTTCTTGTTTGCCCATGTTCTTGAAATTACCAGTAATCTTATTTTGTTTTGCATATAAATACTTGTGAGCAACAATTATTTTCAAATGCATATATCAAAAATGAATCATTGGACGTTCTTGCAAAACAAAACGGAAAAAGAAAACACAAGTTTGAAATTTATTGTAAAATGAATTGTATTGATTTTGAAGTTAGCCAGTAATAGGCATTTTGTACAAGAGGTTGACGTCATAGTAAAGGAACACCACTGAAAGATAGAATTTATACAATTTGTGAAAAACAAAGAAGAACAACTATGTGAAAAATCCCACTGGGTTCCAACTCTGCTATTTCCTTTATATCTTCGAGCGTCTCATCACTTTGCTGCTTGGTTGAAGGTAGATCAGATTGATCGGCGTCGTCCGAGCTTGATAGTCGATATTGAAGTCTGGTTGCAAGATGATCCAATGAGACATAGTGTTACGCTTTAATCCCTAATTTTTTTCCTGGACCGTCCTTTCGGGTTTTCAGTCAATTGGGATACCCTTTTTTGCCCAAGCCGCCTTTTCAGGTTTTCGACTTGCCGGGTGTACAGTTTTTTCATTTTCATCCCTTACTTTTGCCCGAACCCTTTTGGTTCGCCGGGAAGCCCTTATTTTTTCCTAGGCCAGTTAACCTAGCAGGTCTTTCATTATGCTTAGTATTTTTTCACTATGTCTGTATTGACAGGGTGAGGAAGGTCGTCACCATCCATGGTGGTTAGAATCATAGCTCCTCCCGAGAAAATGTTCTTAACCACAAATGGCCCTTCGTACGTAGGGGTCCATTCTCCCCTGGGATCACCTTGCGACAATATGATGCGCTTGATTACTAGATCCCCGACTTGGTACTCTTGTCGTCTAACTTTCTTGTTAAATGTCTTGATCATTCGCTTTTGATATGTCTGACCATGATAAATCGTAGTAAGTCTCTTTTTGTCGATTATATTCAGGTGATCAAGCCGGGTCTGGATCCAATCGTCCTTGCTCAAACCTGCATCCTTCATAATCCAGAGAGAGTGTATCTGGACTTCAATAGGCAGGACCGCCTCCATGCCATACACCAGAGAATAGGGTGTTTCCCCTGTGGATGTCCGTGCTGAGGTGAGATACCCATGAAGAGCGAATGGTAACATCTCATGCCAGTCTTTGTAGGTCACCATCATCTTCTGCACAATCTTCTTGATGTTCTTATTAGCCGCTTCAACAGCCCCATTCATCTTCGGCCGGTAAGGAGAAGAGTTGTGATGATGTATCTTAAACTGTTTGCAGAGCTTGGTGATCATCGTGTTGTTGAGATTTGTACCATTATCCGTAATGATCCTCTCTGGTACACCATATCGTCAGATCAAGTTGTGTCGGATAAACTGCACTACGACGTTCTTGGTTACTGTAGCAAAGGAAGCTGCCTCAACCCACTTTGTGAAATAATCAATAGCTACCAAAATGAAACGATGCATGTTAGATGAAGTAGGTCTGATCTCGATGATCATGTCAATGCCCCACATTGCAAAAGGCCAAGGAGCTGTCAAGACGTTCAGAGGAACTGGAGGTACATGCACCTTGTCAGCGTAGACTTGGCACTTATGACAGGTCCGAGAATGCTGATAACAATCAGCTTCCATAGTAGACCAATAATATCCTGTCCGTAGGATTTTCTTTGCCATGGTATATCCACTGAAATGAGTTCCGAAGGTACCTTCATGTAACTCTGCCATGATCCTTTCTGCCTCGCTCTTGTCCACACATCGCTGTAAGGTCGAATCATGGTTACGCTTATAAAGAATCCCATTACTGATGAAGAACTTTGCAGCGAACCTTCTCAAGAACTTCTTATCATTAACAGATGCACCCTCGGGGTACTCTTGAGCCTCAAGATACCTCTTTACCTCGTGGAACCAGGGTTTATCTTCCACCTCTTTAGTCTCAATGTCACAGTAATGCGCGGGTTCGTCCAACCTCTCAATGGTAATCTGGGGAGCTTCATTGTCCCACCTGACCTTGAACATATAAGACATAGTAGCTAGCGCGTCCGCTAATTGGTTCTCTTCTCTTGGGAAATGTTCAAAGGTTATATCCTCAAAGTGTGGAAGCAATGTCAACACACACTCTTTGTAAGGAATAAGATTTAGGTGTTTCGTATCCCACTCGCCTTTGATCTGACTGATCACTAGAGCGGAATCTCCGAACACACTCAAGAACTTAATCCTTAGGTCAATAGCAACTCGTAGACCCAGGATGCATGCTTCATACTCCACCATGTTGTTGGTGTAGTTAAAACATAATCGGGTGGTAAACGGAGTATGACAGCCTTCGGGAGATATAATCACGACGCCAATGCCATTACCCAACGTGTTTGAAGCTCCATCAAAATAAATAGACCATCGAGATCCTTCCTCGGGTCCTTCATCTGGTCCAGGTTTTTCACAGTCGGTCACCAACATGATGTTCTCATCCGGGAACTCAAAATTCATGGATTGGTAATCATCCACGGCCTGATGTGCCAAATGATCCGCCAACACACTCCCCTTGATTGCTTTTTTGGTTGTGTATTGGATGTCATACTCGGTTAAGATCATCTGCCATCTTGCTATTCTTCTGGACAAGGCAGGCTTTTCGAAGATATACTTGATTGGATCCATCTTTGATATCAATAGGGTAGTGTGAGTCAGCATATACTGTCTCAGCCGGCGAGCAGCCCATGCCAAAGTGCAGCTATTTTTCTCGAGCAACGAGTATCGGGTCTCGCAGTCGGTAAACTTTTTGCTAAGGTAGTAAATAGCGTGCTCTTTTTGGCCAGACTCGTCATGATGCCTCAGCACGCACCCCATTGAATTATCCAGCATTGTCAAGTATAAGATCAGAGGTCTTTCTTCAACTGGAGGCATCAGGATAGGTGGCTCTTGGAGGTATTCCTTGATCCTTTCGAAAGCGGTCTGACATTCATCATTCCATTTTACCACTTGATCTTTCTTCAGCAGCTTGAAGATCGGCTCACAAGTAGCAGTCAGATGTGAAATGAATCGGGAAATGTAATTCAAACGTCCCAAAAGCCTCTGACTTCCTTTTCCGTTCGAGGAGCTGGCATCTCCTGTATAGCCTCACCTTTGCAGGATCCACTTGAATACCTTTATCACTAAAAACGAAACCCATCAGCTTACCAGACCTTACCCCGAAGGTGCACTTGTTCGGGTTTAACCTTAGCTTGTACAACTTCAACTTGTCGAATGGTTTCTGGAGATGGTCAGGGTGCTCTTCTTCAATCTGGGACCTTGCAATCATGTCATCAACGTAAATCTCAATCTCATGGTGAATCATGTCGTGGAACAAAGCGACCATGGCGCGCTGATAAGTTACCCCAACATTCTTCAACCCGAAAGGCATTACCTTGTAATAAAAGGTGCCCCACTGTGTAACGAAGGTTGTCTTCTCCATGTCCTCGGGAGCTATCTTAATCTGATTGTAACCAGAAAAACCATCCATAAGGGAGAAAATCTTATGCTACGCGGTGTTGTCGACCAAAACATCGATGTGAGGTAGTGGGAAATCATCCTTGGGGCTTGCCCTGTTCAAATCTCTATAGTCCACACACATACGTACCTTACCATCCTTCTTGGGTACTGGAACAATGTTTGCGACCCACTGTGGGTAAGAAGTGACAGCTAGAAATCCCGCATCAAACTATTTCATGACCTCAGCTTTAATTTTCTCAGACATCTCAGGGCGCATACGACGAACCTTCTGCTTTACCGGAGGACAATCTTCTTTAGTTGGCAGGCGGTGCACCACAATATCAGTGTCTAAACTAGGCATACCTTCATAATACCAAGTGAAGATCTCAACATAGTCGCATAGCATCTGTATCAACCGTTGCTTGATACTAGGCTCCAGCTTTGCACCTATCTTGACCTCTTTCTTGTCTTCTTCTGTACCCAAATTCACTGATTCCACTGGCTCTTCATGAGGCTGTATGGCCCTCTCTTCCTGTAGTAATAGTCTAGCAAGTTCCCCAGGTACCTCATAATCATCCTCACCTTCGTCCTCGGCTTGGTTGATCGGATTTTCGAAGCCATAATCGGCAGTAGCAGAGTTGTTATCAATGGGATCCAGAGTGGATGTGGATCTGTATTATGATATGTGAGTGTGTGTAAGACAATAGTTGTTTTGATAAAGTGCGAGATAGAAAAGAAAAACAAGGAGCGTAAAATTTGTAATGCAAGAAAACATCCAATGCTTTATTGATGATATATGAAAATGACAAATAATAAACCCTCACAAACAAATCCAAGGTTCCTCGGGCAAGGCATTGGGACGTAAAGTTTTAAACTGTTTATTACAAATCTCAAAACAAAAAGTCTATTACTGTGTAATAAAAGAAACGGGCACGAAGTCCTTCGTCGTTCAGTTGTTCAATCCATCCTTGGTAGTCGGGTAGATCCAGCTGTCGATATCTGACTCTTCTTCATCATCCTCAATTGCATTCACTCCCTGATTACTGATGTGTAGAGGACGTCTTCCAATTCACGCGCGCCGAACAGCCCTTTGAGCCTCTTTTTCAATTACAGCCCTGGCATCCTTGAGGGAAACCATCTTCATCGGAGGTTTGTCAGCAACAACTTCAGTCGACGCCTAAGTCTGGGGAACCTCTTCAAAGTTCTGACACGGGGTTTCGATGAACTCTCCATCCATCTCCACATACCGAAAGGAGTTAAGATGACTCACCATGTACTCCTCTTCTCCTTGCATCGTAACAATCTTCCCCTTCACTGGATATTTCAACATTTGACGGAGCGTAGAAGTCACTGCCCTAGCCTTATGAATCCACGGGCGACCCAGCAAGCAAGAATATGATGGTCGAATATCCATCACATAGAAAGTAGATGCAAAAGTCTGAGAGCCAACTTTAACAGGGACGTCCACCTCCCCGTGCACCATCCTTTTTGACGCGTCGAAAGCCTTAACCACAATATTACTCGGCTTCAGAATCAAACCTTCATAGTCCAGACGGTCTAATGCTTTCTTCGGCAAAACATTCAAAGAGGACCCGATATCTACTAGTACATGGGCCATGGTAGTGCCCCTGCACTCGATTGAGACGTGTCGAGCATCATTGTGATTTCTTCCTTTAGCAGTCAGATCTGCATCTGAGAAACCTAACTCATTGTCGGCAGTCAAACTAGCTACGCAGTCTTTGAATTGATCGGCAGAGGTTTCCTGCGGCACATGCGCAGTTTTGAGGAAAGCAATTAAAGCCTTTGCATGGGCTTTCGAACATAATAACAAGGACAACATGGAGATTTTAGACGGGGTCTGCCCCAGCTGCTCGACTACGTTGTAATCGCTCTTCTTGATAATCTTCAGAATTTCCTCTATCTCCTGCTTAGAGGTTTCTACAATGATCTTCTTAGGCACTGTTAGAACATAGTTTGATTCTACAACCCTCAGTTAGAGTTTTGATGATAACAAAATACAAGATTAAATAAATTGTAAGATTTATATAAGACATATATGCTACTTAAAATTATGTTGTGTATTTACATAAACTCTGATGGAATCAGCATCAGAATATCAGTATCAACATCAGCATCAGAAGATATGTCAGCATCAGAAGATCAAATAACATGTGCTATACGCTGAAGCCTGATGAACAGAATCTGCGCATAAAATACTCTGACTCTGATCAAGATCCTAACCAAGTCATCAGCACTCAGAAGCGTCAGCATAAAGGAAAGAACACTCTGATTACCATAAGCAGAGAAGACTCTGAAGTGTCAACGTTACTAAGCATTCAAGACAGATTTATTACCAACGGCTTTATTCAAAGACAAGATCTGCTCAAATAGGAAAGAACGTTATTGTGATACGGTGGGAGAAATGACTTGAGGTTTGCGTTTGTGTTTGAAAATGTTTCGGTTTAGCAAGAGTCGCCACCGACATTTTATTTTATCCTAAGGAAAGGTCAAAAAGCACAGGAAATACCTTTGAGATGTTTTCGTGGGTTCGGGGGGTAGATTATGAAAAGGGAAGGTGCTAGCACCCTTTTCATCCATGGTTATCCATGGGCTCTTAGTTACTTGCTTTAGATCACTTGCCTTTGTTTTTCAATTGCTTGAAATGGTGCTTTGTGTGTGTGGTTTTGAAAATGTTTTGAAAAAGATGCCTTGTCTAGGCAACCTTTGTAACAATTCTTGTTAGAATGTTTTACAAAGGTGTTTGTCTTTTTGAAAAGATGTTTCAATGTTTTTGAAAGTTTGTTTTGAAATTGTTTTTAAAGTTGTGTTGTGGAGTGTGTTTGAAAAATGGCAAGGATGTTTTGCAAGTTTGATCAAGTAACTAAGAGCTATCTACCCTAATTTTACTCAAAGATCTTTCTCATGTTTTTAACCCTTTTAACAGTGTTGTTTCACCATTGTGTTTAATGAACAACCTTGTGTTAGGATGTTTAACGGGACAGGTGCGGGTCATCGTATGCAATCATTGAAGGCAACTTGTGAGACGCTCTAGCAATTTCGTAAGGGACGAGATCGTTTTATCGAAGGCAATATCGAGGGTCATCGAGGGACTACGATCTTTGTTTATCGAAGGGACATTTGCTAGAGTGTCTTATACTCGAGGGACATGATTGCATTTTCCGAGGCAACAAGTGAGATTACCCTAAGGGTGCATGTGTGCAAAGTGTGTTTTATTGTATGCATTTGTCTTTGATTTTTAGGTTGTCTACTTGTTGTTTTCATCTTTCCATACATCCTAATTACTAGCGTTTGTGTGAAAGTAATAAAAATGCAGAAAATAAATCCTACACTATTACAACCATATTGAAGAGCAAGAAATGTAAAGACAAAACAAAAATAAAAGGAATAAAAATGATCCTTTCGATCTGGGCAGAGACACCCTTCGATTCTGCACTTTCTGGCTCTCTTCGATTTGGCCTAAAAAGGGTGAAGGCATGACTTTCGACTGAGGCCCCACGGTCAGCATGTTGTGCCTTTCGATTGGGAACAGCAGGACAGCATGTTGTGTCTTTCGAATGGGCCTGGAACTAGTATAAGATGCAATCTGCCTTTCTGCCTCCTTCGATTGGGCCTGGAGTCAGTGAGGAAGCCTGAGGCTTCGTTTCATATTATTGTTTCCTGTTTATTTCGTTTGAGATATTAAATAGCAACATGGCCTAAGTCCATGCTATCATTACCTCAGGGCCAGGTTAGTTCTTAAAGCATCAGTAACCAACCAAAGAACCAAACCAAAAGGAGAAGCAATAAAAATAAACTAAAGGGTGGAAACGAAAAGGTAACAAACACTACGTATATATTTGAAACAAAAAGGAAGCTTATTTACATGTTATGCTAAAAATGAAGGGTTCAAGGTTAAGAATGACTTACCCTGCTTGAGGTTGGAACGTGTGTTGGGCCTTTAAGTGGTTTCCTTGAATGCTTCTGGATTCGAAGGGAGGAACCAGGGGTTATGTCTTTGATACTGGATTCGAAAGAGAAGAACAAGTGTGAGGTTCTTCCTGCTGGATTCAAAGGGTAACAAGGTATAGGGATGTTTCAGATTCTAAGGGGATAAGTTTTTGGATTCTGGGTATGTATGAGTGTTTAAGTGTTTGAGAAAATTTGGTGTTTTTGAGAATTTTCTGAAGATTCGTTCGCCTGGCCCAAAGATCCTCCTTAAACATGTGTTGGAGCCTCTTATTTATAGGCAAAGTTGGCTGAAGCTTTTGGAGGGAAAACAAAATAATTTGAACAATTTGGGTAAACTGCTCTTTGTAGCCTTCGAGGGACAGTGGTTGTATGCTATTTTGGTGCAAGAATGGGGCAGTGTTTCAGGACTGCTGTGCAGCAGTTTTGGCCAGTGTACCATGCCTGAACTTGGCAGCAAGCATCTTTGAATATTTCATCCTTTCATTTTGACCCTCCTTCGACCAGATTCTTCTTCCAACATATTGTTTGACTTTCTTCCAACAAGTGTCCTTCGAATGAATCACCTTTGTGCATCGTTTGAAGGGGCCAAATGTGTCTTAAGGTGGCTCATGTCTAATCGAAAGCTTGCACGCCAGGGGGTACATGTGGTCAAACGAAAGACAAAATGTTCATATTCGAAAGAGACAAATAGGGAGCAAGAGGTGCAAATTGAAGGATGTTAAAAGAGAGCCTTTTGCCTTGGAAATGAAATAGATTACAAGAGGCTATTTTCCTTGTGAATCCAAACCAAACTGTGTCAGAGGCCCATGCCCAATCGAAGGATGCAAGCCAAGCTTGTGTCGAAAGAGGTCAAAAGGCCAATCAAAGGATGCAAGCCAAACTTGTGTCGAAAGAGGCCAAAAGGTCAATCGAAAGATGCAAGCCAAGCTTGTGTCTAAAGAGGCCAAAAGGCCAATCGAAAGATGCAAGCCAAGCTTGTGTCGAAAGAGGCCAAAAGGCCAATCGAAAGAGCTGAAACGAAGAACACTTGTATTTCTCCAATTTTTGTCAAAATAATATTTTTATCTGTTTTCTCCATTTTTGACAGTTTCCTTTTAATTTTGGTATTGGAAAATCCAAATGCACTTGTTCAAGCTTGAACCTTGAGAATCCTTGTGAGAAAGGCCTTGATAATTGAGAGGGAAAATTTTGGGGTACAACAGTTGCCCCTGTTCAATTTTCTTAAACCTGAGGATATAGATTGGTTTCGAGCCTTTCGTGATCCGAAGGTGGAAGATAATTGAACACTAGAGTGCTCAAAAAATTGCACTCGTTAAAGCGTAGTTTGAGGGAATGGGCTTAAAGATGCCATTTGGAGATGTGACAGAATCTTGTTGGAGATGGGCTTAAAGATGCCGTTTGGAGAGATGATAGAAAGTTGTTGGAGATGGGCTTAAAGATGCCATCCGAAGGTGTGACAGAATCTTGTCGGGGATGGGCTTAAAGATGCCATCTGAAGATGTAATGGATAGTTGTGGAGATGGGCTTAAAGATGCCATCTAGAGGTGAATTCTAGACTGTATCTATAAGTTAGAACTGGATGATTGCCAGCATGGCGTCCGTGTCTGGAGCGCCTCTGAACTGTATTGGAAAGTTGGGTTGTTTGAGCTGGTCGAGTAGATAGTTGTCCTGTCTGGTTTCAGGTATTAATCTCTGACCTGAGAAAGAAAGATAGTTTTCCTGGCTTGCTACAGGTATTAATCTTCAATCTCTTCATGTAGATAGTTTTCCTGGCTGGTTTCAGGTATTAATCTACAATCAATCATCCACAGATAGTTTTCCTGGCTTGCTACAGGTATTAATCTGGAACTTGAAAAGGTTGGTCGACGAGATAGTTGTCCTGGCTGGTTTCAGGTATTAATCTCTGACCTGAGAAAGAAAGATGGTTTTCCTGGCTTGCTACAGGTATTAATCTTCAATCTCTTCATGTAGATAGTTTTCCTAGCTGGTTTCAGGTATTAATCTACAATCAGTCGTCCACGGATAGTTTTCCTGGCTTGCTACAGGTATTAATCTGGAACTTGAAAAGGTTGGCCGATGAGATAGTTGTCCTGGCTGGTTTCAGGTATTAATCTCTGACCTGAGAAAGAAAGATAGTTTTCCTGGCTTGCTACAGGTATTAATCTTCAATCTCTTCATGAAGATTGTTTTCCTAGTTGGTTTCAGGTATTAATCTACAATCAGTCGCCCACAGATAGTTTTCCTGGCTTGCTACAGGTATTAATCTGGAACTTGAAAAGGTTGGTCGACGAGATAGTTGTCCTGGCTGGTTTCAGGTATTAATTTATGACCTGAGAAAGAAAGATAGTTTTCCTGGCTTGCTACAGGTATTAATCTCCAATCTCTTCATGTAGATAGTTTTCCTGGCTGGTTTCAGGTATTAATCTACAATCAGTCGTTCACAGATAGTTTTCCTAGCTTGCTACAAGTATTAATCTGGAACTTGAAAAGGTTGGCCGATGAGATAGTTGTCCTGGCTGGTTTCAGGTATTAATCTCTGACCTGAGAAAGAAAGATAGTTTTCCTGGCTTGCTACATGTATTAATCTTCAATCTCTTCATGTAGATAGTTTTCCTGGCTGGTTTCAGGTATTAATCTATAATCAGTCGTCCACAGATAGTTTTCCTAGCTTGCTACAGGTGTTAATCCGGAACTTGAAAAGGTTGATGGGAGCCATCTGTTGATTGACCTCTTCCTGAAACGGTAAAACGTTAGTTGTATGCAATGTCATGACGTATCAAATGCAAAATGTCATGATGTTCTCAAAAGTAAATGAGATTGTGTTGTATGCACTTATCATGTATGTAAATAGGATGTATGAAATGTGAAATGTTAATGAATGTATTTTTGTCTGGGAAAATAAATCCTTGACAAAAGCTGGGGAGTCATTAAATCCTGGACTGCTGTTGAAGAGTATGTGTGTCTTCAAACTTTGCTTAGAATATTTCCAATGGATTCCTGTTTTGTTGTTTGAGGAGAACTCCGTTGGGGGAAGTTGAAAACTCTGTGGGAAGTATGTTTATTTCTGCTTGGAAAAGGAGTTTAGGAGTCTTAGTCGTCCGTTGCTCTACTGGGGAGTCGAAGTTAAACTGATGTCTGGTCGGGTCCAGGTTTCGCAGTAACTTGCTGGGGATTGTAGAGTAGTCTACTGGGGAAGAGGAGTTGTGGTCCTTTGATTTGTAGTAGTCGGAGAGGCAAACTCAAGCTGGGGAATCCTGGTGTTATTGGGGAAATAAACCTTGTCGTCAGTCCGCTAGAGAGGTGACATCTTCGTTGGGGGAAGTCCTCGAGGATTCTTGAGGTTGATTCAGCTGGGGAAAGGGGGTCAGAGATTATACTCTTGTTGTGGAATCATCCTATGAGAAGGACTTTGGGGAGACTTGTCAATGCCCCTAGTAGCGAATGTTCGTGACATTGCCAAAAATATTTGATTGTATGTAACCCTTTGCTGAGATTTGACGTTTAATGCCCCAAGTGACGGAGATGGAGGCCTGCCCCTGGTTACTCTGCATTTCTTTGAGAGATTTCCTGGAATCTTGACTGGACTGCCCCAGGTGTGCTGGATAGTGACATGTCATGCCCCCTTGTTGATAGGAGATTTGTCAATGGAAGTGTCATCCTTTTTTGAAGTGATTTTGTTCATTGAGAGGGCTTTCGTTCATCGGATACTCGTTGTGTGAATTTCTCCGCTGTCAAACAAATATCCAAATGAAAACAGTGATATTCAAATAATGCGAAGTTTACGCTTGTCTTGAAATTTTGAAAAATGCGTTTTTTAGCAGAAAACTTTTTATAAGACAAATTCAACACAAGATTTAGGGCAAAGCCTTACAGAAGTCAGGATACCTTTTGTAACAGTATGCTTTCGAACTAACCCATGCTTCAGTTAGGACTTTTGAATGGTTGTAACGTGGCTTGGTTAACGGTTTAAGAAACAAAGGATAAAGGCTCAAAGTATATTTGTACCCACCCGCTCTTCGTGATGTTCTTCAATCCTAAACTCAGTTGATTGTGCATTTGAACTCCAAATGAGTCTGGAACGACGTTTTTGGTGATGGTTCACACAAGTTGAATTTGTTGGAAGGCAGTCATTTTTGCAACATTTTTCATGTTGTTGAGGATTTGTAGCGACCTCGTTCTTTTAATTTGTGATCCCTAACTTTTGCCTGACTGTTCCTGTTTTCGAGATTACAGTCAGCGGGATGCCCCAGTTTTCTTAAGTCTCCTTTGTAAGTTTTGACTTAGTGGGCTTTTTCTTTTGAGAGATAATGAATTCCTATGCGATAAGGAACCATCATTGTCTTTCGGTTCCAAAGGAATGTTTTTGATGTCATTCGTTGTATTACGAACTGAGAGTTTACGACTTCAATGCGCATCTTTTTGAATTAACTGAGTGACTACCCTGCCCCAAGTTTAAATCAAAGGTTTCAATTTGTTTAAAAACAGAAAACTCCTACTTATTTGGCTCGAAGGGGTTGACTAGGGATTATCTTCCTTATAACTCCAGTGTTTAGGATTTGAAAGAAATTCCTGTACATCGTCAGCAAGGTTTGTTCAAAAGCATACTGTATGAGATTATGGCATTGTTTCGTCATCCTCCCTCTAAAGGCTTGTAACTTTTAGCAAGAGTTGAAAGTCATAAAGAGAGCATAATTATAGTGAAAATGAATGGATGAATTCAAGGCAAACATATGTAATGCATTAATGAAACAGAGTTTGACATTAACAGATAATTGTTTGAATAACAAAAGAGATTACAACTTGAAAATTCAAATGAAACAAAGATTCTCTCAATGATTCGTCAAAGAAGCAGTGATTATGCTAGAGTCTCCGGAGGGTCAAACTCGATCTCCTTGGCATCAATCATGTCTTGGACCTTGTTCTTCAGAGCCCAACAGTTGTTTGTGTCATGCCCTGGGCTACTAAAATGATAAGCACATCTTGCATCCGGGTTGTAGTTAGGAGAAGAAGTCTTAGGGTTCGGATGAGGAGCCTTTAAAGTAATCAGCTCTTTCTTCAACATGTGTTGTAACGCTTGAGCTAGTGACATGTTGATCTTAGTATATTGTCTTTTAGGCGCGTATGGCCTTCGTTGATTTCCCCTTTGCTGTTGTCGGTGTGACGCAGAACCAGAGATCAGGACTGCCCCTACGTGTTGGTCATGGCGACTCTTTTGACTGTACACAGCATTAGAATCTTTCTTCCCACTGTAAGGCTTTTTCTGAGCATCGGAAGGTGTAGCTTCTTGAATCTTCCCACTTTTGATGCCAGCTTCGACCCTTTCGCCAGTCAGTATTAGCTCGATGAATCCGGCTGAAGAGCTTCTGATCAAGTGTTTGAAGAAAGGCCCTGTCAAAGTTCCCATGAAGATGTCAATCAGCTCCCTGTCAGTTAAAGGGGGTTGCACCCTACCAGCCAGATCTCTCCACTTTTGGGCGTATCCTTTGAAGCTCTCGTTGGAACCCATGGTCATGTTCTGTAATTGCACACGAGTTGGTGCAAGATCAGCATTGTACTGATATTGTTTGTAAAAAGCAGCAGTTAGATCCTCCCAGGTGTGGATGCGGGAACTCTCCAATTGATAAAACCACTCGAGTTGAGTCCCTACCAGGCTTTCTTGGAAGAAATGGATCCAAAGCTTTGGATCAGTTGTGTATGGTTGAATCTTGCGGACATAAGACTTTAAGTGCATCTTAGGGCAAGAGACTCCATCGTACAGGGAAAAGATAGGGACTTTAAACTTTGGCGGGATGACCAATCCAGAAACTAAACCCATGTCTCCTAAATCCAAGCCAGGTATTTGTTAAATCTCCATAGCACTGAGGCGATCCTCCAACTGTTTGTACTTGTCATCAGCGGGAGGATATTGTTCTTCGGAGTAGTCGACTTCAACTTCATTAATCTCCAAATTATGGTTTTCCTCAAGACTATCCCCTATGTTAGGTGGAGTTGAAAGATCTAGGGTTTCAGGTCTTCTTCTCAAGTTCAGGATGCCCGCCGCCTTCTTGGACTTCTTCTTCTTGTCTTTGAGAAGGAGAGATTTCAGATCCTCTTGCCCTTTACCCATAGCCAGAAGCATTTGTTGGAATTGAGCGTTTTGAGCTTGGAGATCTTTCACCGTTTGTTCCATATCCATCTTACTGAAATAAACAGTAGGAAGATAAGGAGACCTGTATGGGAGAAACCTGTCATGATATGATGCATGATATGTGGATGCATGTTTTTAAGGATCTCGCGAGGTAAACACAAGAAAATGTTAGAGGTTGAACTTTTATCAACATCTTTGATTGGAGAACTTTGTACCGGTGGATGTCTTTCCACGAGAATCAAGCTCACCGTGTCAAGTGGGTCATAGCCCCTGATTCAAGTTGTTGCACTTGATCTTTGATGGAGTTTGTTTAGAGGAGAACCCTCTTGCTCTTTGGTAGACGTCTGGTTCAACGTGCCCCTGTATCAAAAGACCCTCGAGATCCTTGAAATGGTTATTGAGAATGCCATGGTATGATGTTATGACGTTATGTACATGTATGCAAAAGTAAGCAAGTGTATATACAGGTAATCATATTCACACAAAGCAAACAAGTCCTTAGGTTTAGGCTTGCATGGGGTTCGTAGGTAAGTACCCTCTTGAAGTTAGTTGGCTCATCCTGTCCTAAAATAGAAACCGGGTTCTAAGGAGCTCAATATCACTGGATTATTTTCTGTGTTCATTGTTTTTGTTTAGCCACTTAACTGGCGACCAAAATATTCCAAGAAAACAATCCTCAATGAGTTTAGTATCGAGTATCTACCAACTTCGGACTGCACCAAAGTCGGTCATCTCACTACCCCTAAAAAAGGCCAAGATGGTCAAGTAAGGTTCTAAGAGTTCGTTAGTGCTTCATGACATCGCTCAGTGGCCCCGTATTCTCCTTGACTACTCAAGGGCTACCGGTACCCACAAATATGTCACACTAACATAGCTACTGCTTCAACCACGTCGGTATACCCCGCACAGTTCCCTCACAGTTTATTGCTATTTACCTAAAAAGGTGCCCCTAAATTCGGGTGTAGGATTAGACAAACCCAAACAAGGAACCCAAAAAGTAAAGCAATCAAATCAATCAAAGTAAGCATGTAAAGGTGATCTAAAAACCCTAAGGTAACCCCACTTTTAGAAATATCCCCAGCAGAGTCGCCAGTTCTGTGATACGGTGGGAGAACTGACTTGAGGTTTGCGTTTGTGTTTGCAAATGTTTCGGTTTAGCAAGAGTCGCCACCGACTTTTTATTTTATCCTAAGGAAATGTCAAAAAGCACAGGAAAGACCTTTGAGATGTTTTCGTGGGTTCGGGGGGTAGATTATGAAAAAGGAAGGTGCTAGCACCCTTTTCATCCATGGTTATCCATGGGCTCTTAGTTACTTGCTTTAGATCACTTGCCTTTGTTTTTCAATTGCTTGAAATGGTGCTTTGTGTGTGTGGTTTTGAAAATGTTTTGAAAAAGATGCCTTGTCTAGGCAACCTTTGTAACAATTCTTGTTAGAATGTTTTACAAAGGTATTTGTCTTTTTGAAAATATGTTTCAATGTTTTTGAAAGTTTGTTTTGAAATTGTTTTTAAAGTTGTGTTGTGGAGTGTGTTTGAAAAATGGCAAGGATGTTTTGCAAGTTTGATCAAGTAACTAAGAGCTATCTACCCTAATTTTACTCAAAGATCTTTCTCATGTTTTTAACCCTTTTAACAGTGTTGTTTCACCATTGTGTTTGATGAACAACCTTGTGTTAGGATGTTTAACGGGACAGGCGCGGGTCATCGTATGCAATCATTGAAGGCAACTTGTGAGACGCTCTAGCAATTTCGTAAGGGACGAGATCGTTTTATCGAAGGTAATATCGAGGGTCATCGAGGGACTACGATATCGAAGGGACATTTGCTAGAGTGTCTCATACTCGAGGGACATGATTGCATTTTCCGAGGCAACAAGTGAGATTACCCTAAGGGTGCATGTGTGCAAAGTGTGTTTTATTGCATGCATTTGTCTTTGATTTTTAGGTTGTCTACTTGTTGTTTTCATCTTTCCATACATCCTAATTACTAGAATTTGTGTGAAAGTAATAAAAATGCAGAAAATAAATCCTACACTATTACAACCATATTGAAGAGCAAGAAATGTAAAGACAAAACAAAAATAAAAGGAATAAAATGATCCTTTCGATCTGGGCAGAGACACCCTTCGATTCTGTACTTTCTGGCTCTCTTCGATTTGGCCTGAAAAGGGTGAAGGCATGACTTTCGACTGAGGCCTCACGGTCAGCATGTTGTGCCTTTCGATTAGGAACAACAAGACAGCATGTTGTGCCTTTCGACTGGGCCTGGAACCAGTATAAGATGCAATCTGCCTTTCTGCCTCCTTCGATTGGGCCTGGAGTCAGTGAGGAAGCCTGGGGCTTCGTTTCATATTCATGTTTCCTGTTTATTTTGTTTGAGATATTAAATAGCAACATGGCCTAAGGCCATGCTATCATTACCTCAGGGCCAGGTTAGTTCTTAAAGCATCTGTAACCAACCAAAGAACCAAACCAAAAGGAGAAGGAATAAAAACAAACTAAAGGGTGGAAACGAAAAGGTAACAAACACTACGTATATATTTGAAACAAAAAGGAAGCTTATTTACATGTTATGCTAAAAATGAAGGGTTCAAGGTTAAGAATGACTTACCTTGCTTGAGGCTGGAACGTGTGTTGGGCCTTTAAGTGGTTTCCTTGAATGCTTCTGGATTCGAAGGGAGGAACCAGGGGTTATGTCTTTGATACTGGACTCGAAAGAGAAGAACAAGTGTGAGGTTCTTCCTACTAGATTCGAAGGGTAACAAGGTATAGGGATGTTTCAGATTCTAAGGGGATAAGTGTTTGGATTCTGGGTATGTATGAGTGTTTAAGTGTTTGAGAAAATTTGGTGTTTTTGAGAATTTTCTGAAGATTCGTTCGCCTGGCCCAAAGATCCTCCTTAAACATGTGTTGGAGCCTCTTATTTATAGGCAAAGTTGGCTGAAGCTTTTGGAGGGAAAACAAAATAATTTGAACAATTTGGGTAAACTGCTCTTTGTAGCCTTCGAGGGACAGTGGTTGTATGCTGTTTTGGTGCAAGAATGGGGCAGTGTTTCAGGACTGATGTGCAGCAGTTTTGGCCAGTGTACCATGCCTGAACTTGGCAGCAAGCATCTTTGAATATTTCATCCTTTCATTTTGACCCTCCTTTGACCAGATTCTTCTTCCAACATATTGTTTGACTTTCTTCCAACAAGTATCCTTCGAACGAATCACCTTTGTGCATCGTTTGAAGGGGCCAAATGTGTCTTAAGGTGGCTCATGTCTAATCGAAAGCTTGCACGCCAGGGGGTACATGTGGTCAAACGAAAGACAAAATGTTCATATTCGAAAGAGACAAATAGGGAGCAAGATGTGCAAATTGAAGGATGTTAAAAGAGAGCCTTTTGCCTTGGAAATGAAATAGATTACAAGAGGCTCTTTTCCTTGTGAATCCAAACCAAACTGTGTCAGAGGCCCATGCCCAGTCGAAGGATGCAAGCCAAGCTTGTGTCGAAAGAGGTCAAAAGTCCAATCGAAGGATGCAAGCCAAACTTGTGTCGAAAGAGGCCAAAAGGCCAATCGAAAGATGCAAGCCAAGCTTGTGTCGAAAGAGGCCAAAAGGCCAATCGAAGGATGCAAGCCAAGCTTGTGTCGAAAGAGGCCAAAAGGCCAATCGAAAGAGCTGAAACGAAGAACACTTGTATTTCTCCAATTTTTGTCAAAATAATATTTTTATCTGTTTTCTCCATTTTTTACAGTTTCCTTTTAATTTTGGTATTGGAAAATCCAAATGCACTTGTTCAAGCTTGAACCTTGAGAATCCTTGTGAGAAAGGCCTTGATAATTGAGAGGGCAAATTTTAGGGTACAACAGTTATGATCATTGAAATGGATTTATGGACAACCAACGTATCTCTTCTGTGGCTATAAAAACAAGACTGTGTGAGAAAAGAAAAGGCTAATAACCTACACGCATATACACGCCTAAGCTAATACTCTTCACGCACGCATACGAAAACGTTCTCACTCATTCAATTTGCTAAAGCTTTCAACCACGCCTACTCAAAAGCATTAGCAGTCTAGTTTCATTCTAAGCTTAACATTGTGTATTATCACAGTTGTGATATATAGTTTTACTAGAAAACATCAAACACACTTTTGTTCATTTATCTATAAGAGAATTTCCTTGAGGTAAACCGGTCTGTGGTTAGACTCAAGAAGGCTTTAACAGTTGTTAAAGTAGTTGTTGTATTCAGTTGAATATAGTGGATTAAGACCTCGTTGGAGAGAGGCGAAATCACCTTGACGGGTGGACTAGAGTAGTTTGAGATCAAACGAACCAGGATAAAAATACAGTGTTGTCTGCATTTGATTTAAAGTTTTACAATTCCACCCCCCTTCTTGTGTTTTTCACATCTTCAATTGGCATTAGAGCGCCTGGTTCTGAGCTTATAACACTTAACTGTGTCAATACAAGATCCAGCTTCAGAAAAACACAATGGCAGGACCACATCAAAACATCAGCAATGACAACAATGAAGAAAGAGACATATTCAATGGCAAACCTCCAGTCTTTGATGGAGAGAACTTTGACTACTGGAAAGACAGAATTGAAAGCTTCTTTCTGGCCTATGATGTTGATCTGTGGGACATGGTGACTGATGGATACACGCACCCAGTGGATGGAAGTGGTCAGAAGATTGACAGGAAAGCAATGTCTGATCAGCAAAAGCGTGATTTCATAAATCATCACAAGGCCAGAACAATTATTCTCAGCGTCATCTCTTATTCTGAATATGAAAAGATATCAAACAGAGACACTGCAAAGAATATGTTTGACTCTCTGAGAATGACGCATGAAGGCAACATTCAAGTCAAAGAAACCAAAGCTCTTGCGCTCATTCAGAAGTATGAGGCATTCAAGATGGAAGAAAGTGAATCAATAGAGACCATGTTTTCAAGATTTCAAATTTTGGTTGCTGTTCTCAAAGTTCTTGACAAAGGGTATTCCACTGCTGATCATGTTAAGAAGATCATCAGAAGCTTGCCAAAACAGTGGAGGCCAATGGTCACAGCACTTAAGCTAGCTAAGGATCTCAACAAAATATGTCTGGAGGAACTTGTCAGCTCCCTCAAAAGTCACGAGATAGAGCTAGAAGCAAATGAACCTCAAAATCAAGGTAAGCCATTAGCTTTAAAATCTAACAGAAAATCTGACTCCAAAGTTTTGCAGGCTGTTGAAGAAACCTCTGATGGGTCCTCATCAGAAGAAGATGAACTATCTCTCCTCTCCAGAAGGGTGAACCAATTATGGAAGTAGAGGCAAAGAAAGTTCAGGAATCCCAGAAGATCAGAAAATCAGAATGAATCTTTCTCCAGATACAGAAGGTCAGAATCCTCCTCTGGACACAGAAGATCTGAAGGCTCTTCAGGAAGCAGAAAGCCAAACAACAAAGACATCATCTGCTATGAATGTAACGAGCAAGGACATTACAAAAGTGATTGCCCAAAGCTTCAGAAGGAAAAGCCCAAAAAGAAGTTTGGCAAGGAAAAGAACAAAAGTCTCATGGCTACATGGGATGACTATGACACATCTGAAGCTGACTCAGAATCAGATGATGAAAGAGCAAACATAGCTCTCATGGCAAACATACCAGAAGACAGTGAAGCTTCTGAGTCAGACTCTGAATCAGATACAGAAGAGGTATTTCCTGACTTTGCTATTAACTTTACTAAGGCTGAACTAGCTGAAAGCCTTAATGAAATTCTGGAAAGATATCAGCATATCAAAGTCAAATTCAGAAACCTGAAAAGGAATCTTGCTTCTGACTCTGATAAGACTGAGAGTCTCAAATTGGAGAATTCTGAGTTAAAAGATAAAATTTCAAAATTAGAAAATCTATTGCAAAACTCTCTGAAGGAAACAATCCCTGAAACTCCCAGCAGTGCTGATGAGATCATCAAGGACTATGATCACAGCTTTCAGAAGTTTCTAGCTAAAAACATAGATAGAAGCAAAATGGCTTTAATGATCTATGGAGTTAGCAGAAATGGCAGAAAAGGAATAGGATACCAAGGTAAGGTACCTACACCAAAAAATGCCATGGATTTAGTTATAAAACGCACTTCACTTGATTCACACTTTGTATATGGGCACACACATGACATCAAATATACAAGTAGTAATTATTCTGTCAAACCAAAATTCAACCAGAATTTTGGTAAAACTAACAAATCAGGACCCAAGAAAATATGGGTACCTAAGGATAAAATAATACATGTGGCAGATATCTTTAGCAGCAAAGCAGAAACATCAATCATGGTACCTGGACTCTGGCTGCTCACGACACATGACGGGAAGAAGGCATACGTTCCAAAGCCTGGAACTTAAGCCTGGAGGCCACGTAGGCTTTGGAGGCAATCAGAGAGGAAAGACCATTGGCTCTGGAACAGTAGGTAATAGAAATCTTCCCTCTATAAGTAATGTTTTATTAGTAGATGGATTAATGCATAACCTGTTATCCATAAGTCAATTAAGTGATAACGGTTATGATATAATCTTTAATCAAAATTCATGCAAAGTTGTTAGTCAGAAAGATGGGATTATCCTATTTAATGGAAAGAGGAGAAACAACATTTATAAAATAAAACTTTCTGAACTGAAAAGTCAGAATGTAAAGTGTCTTCTGTCTGTTAACAACGAGCAATGGATCTGGCACAGAAGATTGGGACATGTTAGTATGAGAAGAATATCTCAGATTAACAAACTCAATCTGGTCAGAGGACTTCCTAACCTGAAGTTCAATTCAGATGCTCTGTGTGAAGCATGTCAGAAAGGCAAGTTTGCAAAACCAGCTTTCAAATCTAAAAACGTTGTTTCCACCTCTAAGCCATTAGAACTTCTGCACATTGACTTATTTGGACCAGTTAAAACTGCTTCAGTCAGTGGCAAGAAGTATGGGTTAGTAATCGTAGATGACTATAGCAGATGGACATGGGTAAAATTCTTAAGACACAAGGACGAGTCACACTCTGTGTTTGTCACCTTCTGCAACCAAGTTCAGAATGAAAAGGATCTTAGAATCGTCAAAGTCAGAAGTGATCATGGTGGAGAGTTTGAAAACAAAGATTTTGAATAATTTTTTAATGACAAAGGCATTCTGCATGATTTCTCTTGTCCTAGAACTCCCCAGCAAAATGGAGTTGTAGAACAAAAGAACAGAACATTGCAAGAAATGGCCATAACCATGATCAACGAGACTAACGTTGCTAAGATCTTCAGGGCAAAGGCAATAAACACAGCGTGTTACATTCAGAATAAAATCTCCATAAGACCTATTCTGGAAAAGACTCCATATGAATTGTGGAAGAACAGAAAGCCCAACATTTCCTATTTTTATCCATTTGGATGTACTTATTTTATTTTGAATACAACAAATTATTTGAACAACTTTGACTCTAAAGAACAAAAGTGTATTATGTTAGGATACTCTGAACACTCAAGAGGGTACAGAGTATACAATACAGAAACACAGATTGTTGAAGAATCAATCAGTGTTCGTTTTGATGATAAGCTTGACTCTCCAAAGTCAAAGCAGAATGAATTACTTGCAGGTATGGAAGTTGAACTCACAGGTACTGAAGACAAGTCATCAGAAGCTCTTAACAGAGACACTCCCTCAACATCAGAAAGAGGCACTGCAAGCAATCCAGCACCTTCTGTTGATAACATTCAGAAAAGACCATCCAGAAGCAGCATGGATCACCCAGAAGAAACAATCTTAGGAAGAGAGGAAGATCCAATCAGAACAAGAGCCAGCTTCAGAAACTCTGAAGAATCCCTCATGGGACTTGTTTCTCTAATTGAACCATCAACAGTTGATGAAGCACTTCTGGACAATGACTGGATTCTAGCAATGCAAGAGGAGCTGAATCAATTCACAAGAAATGACGTATGGGATCTAGTTCCCAAACCAAATGGATTCAACATCATTGGAACAAAATGGGTGTTCATAAACAAACTGAATGAACAAGGTGAAGTCATCAGAAACAAAGCACGATTGGTAGCACAAGGTTATAGTCATCAAGAGGGGATAGACTATACAGAAACCTTTGCTCCAGTCGCCAGGTTAGAATCTATCAGACTCTTAATTTCTTTTGCTGTTAATAAAGGCATCACTATGTATCAGATGGATGTTAAGAGTGCATTCTTAAATGGCTATGTAGAAGAAGAGGTATATGTGCACCAACCCCCTGGTTTTAAAAGTTCAAAAAATCCAGAATATGTTTTCAAACTAAAGAAGTCACTGTATGGTATGAAACAAGCTCCCAGAGCTTGGTATGAAAGACTAAGTAACTTCCTGTTAGAAAAGGAATTCACCAGAGGGAAAGTGGACACAACCTTATTCTGTAAGACAGTTAAGAATGACATTTTAGTATGTTGATGATATCATATTTGGATCTACTAAACCTTCTTTGGGAAGAAAGTTTGCTAAGTGTATGCAGGCAGAATTTGAGATGAGCCTAATGGGGGAACTGAAATTCTTTCTGGGCATTCAGATCAATCAAACCCCAGAAGGAACTTACATTCATCAGAGCAAATATATCAGAGAACTTCTGAAGAAATTTGATCTCTCAGAATGTAAGCCATCAAAGATTCCAATGCATCCCACGTGCATTCTGGAAAGAGAAGAGGTAAGTAAAAAGGTAAAACAGAAGGTCTATAGAGGTATGATTGGTTCTCTTCTTTATCTGACGACTTCAAGGCCTGACATTTTATTCAGTGTATGCATTTGTGCTAGATTCCAATCAGATCCTAGAGAATCTCACTTAACAGCAGTTAAGCGAATTTTCAAGTATCTGAAAGGTACTACTAATCTGGGTTTGTTTTATAGAAAATCAAGTGATTACAGCTTAGTAGGATACTGTGATGCTGATTTTGCTGGAGACAGAGTAGAACGTAAAAGTACTTCTGGAAGTTGCCAGTTTCTGGGAGAAAATCTGATCTCATGGTCCAGCAAAAGACAATCCACAATTGCTCTATGAACAGCAGAAGCTGAATACATAGCAGCAGCTAGATGCAGCACACAAATGCTCTGGATGAAAAGTCAACTTGAGGACTTCCAGATATTTGAGAGTAACATTCCTATCCTCTGTGACAATACTTCTTCTATATGTCTTAGTAAAAATCCAATTTTACATTCTAGGGCTAAGCATATAGAAATAAAACATCATTTTATTAGGGACTATATTCAGAAAGGGATTTTAAACTTAAAATTTATTAACACAGACCATCAATGGGCTGATATTTTCACAAAACCACTTTCTGAAGATAGGTTCAACTTCATTCTGAAACATCTCAGCATGAAGCTCTGCCCAGAATAAAATTGTTTTAATTTTATATATTAACCTTCAGAACTTTGTTTATTTTCTGTGAACTACTGATCAATCTTCCTTCAGAATTTTAGAAGTGCAGATTGTATCAGAATCTATCCATGAAGATCTGAGCGCTTCATTTCTAGGATGGAAATGTGCTGTTCACTCAAGCAAACAAGTGTCATCCAGTCATCAGCTATTTTCTGAGGCTGAACACGCATTCACGTTTCTGAAAAAGGCAAAGCGCTGATTGGATGCATTGAGACACATGTCATGGGTAACCGTTCCAAATATCTTTCTGAATCCCCTAAAATCATCTATCATTAAATGCTAATAATCATTATTAATTTCTCTCTCTTAAACATTTATGTTTTCAAAACCTTTTTAGAAATTTATTTAAACACTTCACACCATTCACACACTTTTACCGTCACTTTCGTTTTCTCTCAATATTTCTGATTTCTGTGTTCTTTTTTCTCAAGAAAACCTTTCAATCTTTTTCACAAAAAACCTCGTGTGAACATGGCTTCTTCCAGCATTCCTTCTTCAGGTTCCCAGAAAAATGCTTCATCTGAACAATATGAAGTACCTTTCAGAACGCTTCTCACTCCAATCAAGAATCTTGAAGTTCTGTCTGAACTGATAGTGGATTTCAACAGTCTCAAGGAGAATGGTTTTGATTTATCTGAAGAGGTTAAAGCTCAAGGTTGGGAAAAGTATTTTGACAGGCTGATGGGTCAAACATTTCCTATTTTGGTAAAGGAATTTTGGATTCACGCTTCTTCTTCAAACCTTCAAGTTACAAGACCAGAGCTATGGACAGGCTCAACAGAACTTCAGCAATCTGCTGAAAGAAATTGAAGGTCCAGTTTTGAGCAAGCTGCTTAAGGAAGAAGTTATTCCACTGGATATTGCTCCCTGGTCTGAACAGCGTCCAGCATCCAAAGTTCAACCTGCAGAAGAACAGATGATTCCAGCTGAAGAACAGGTTCAAGAAGAAGATATTGAAGAGAGCTCTGAGAAGCACCCTGTATCTGAAGATCCTCAAGCTTCCTCTCTTGACAGGCAGACTCTGGAGGACTTGAAAAGATCTGATATGCTGATGAATGAAAGGATGGATAAGCAGGACATCAAAATTGATGCAATAGCAAACATGGTATCTCGGCAACAGGAAACCAGTAATCAAATCAAGAGCATGTTGGAAGCTCTGTTCACACGTCTTCCACCTCCCTCTTAGAATTTTCTTGTGTTTTCTGTGTTTTCTTTACATGTTTGTCTGTAATATTTTTCCATTGTTCGGAATTAATCATTGCTTTTGTTCTTAATACAAACGCTTTTTTAGCTCTGGTCATTTTAACTCTAATTATTTGTGCTTTTTGATAACTGACAAAAAGGGGGAGAAAGAATGATATTTTTCAATAACGGATTACTGAGACATAAGTCTCAAACATTCTAACATTCTGATATATTTGAGTTTCTTTCTTCTGAAAAGCTTACAGGTACAAGAATCTGATGAATCTGATGAACTCTGATAAAGTAAAGTTCTGATGCTCAAAGAAAGTTCAATAAAGTTTTGATGCTCAAGGTCTCATGGAATTAAAGGGAAGTAATCAACTCAGGGGGAGTTTCTCTCTTCGTTTCTCTGATACCTTTTATTCCTTATCTTCTTATCTCTGATACCTTTTATTCGTTATTTGTTTATCTCTGATACCTTTTATTCTTTAATTTTAATTGAAAAAAATCTGGTTTTTGTCATCATCAAAAAGGGGGAGATTGTTAGAACATAGTTTGATTCTACAACCCTCAGTTAGAGTTTTGATGATAACAAAATACAAGATTAAATAAATTGTAAGATTTATATAATACATATATGTTACTTAAAATTATGTTGTGTATTTATAGAAACTCTGATGGAATCAGCATCAGAATATCAGTATCAACATCAGCATCAGAAGATATGTCAGCATCAGAAGATCAAATAACATGTGCTATACGCTGAATCCTGATGAACAGAATCTGCGCTTAAAATACTCTGACTCTGATCAAGATCTTAACCAAGTCATCAGCACTCAGAAGCGTCAGCATAAAGGAAAGAACGCTTTGATTACCATAAGCAGAAAAGACTCTAAAGTGTCAACGTTACTAAGCATTCAAGACAGATTTATTACCAACGGCTTTATTCAAAGACAAGATCTGCTCAAATAGGAAAGAACGTTATGATCATTGAAATGGATTTATGGACAACCAACGTATCTCTTCCTTGGCCATAAAAACAAGACTGTATGAGAAAAGAAAAAGCTAATAACCTACACGCATATACACGCCTAAGCTAATACTCTTCATGCACGCATACGAAAACGTTCTCACTCATTCAATTTGCTAAAGATTTCAACCACGCCTACTCAAAAGCATTAGCAGTCTAGTTTCATTCTAAGCTTAACATTGTGTATTACCACAGTTGTGATATATAGTTTTACTAGAAAACATCAAACACACTTTTGTTCATTTATCTGTAAGAGAATTTCCTTGAGATAAACCAGTATGTGGTTAGATTCAAGAAGGCTTTAACAGTTGTTAAAGTAGTTGTTGTATTCAGTTGAATATAGTGGATTAAGACCTCGTTGGAGAGAGGCGAAATCACCTTGACGGGTGGACTGGAGTAGTTTGAGATCAAACGAACCAGGATAAAAATAAAGTGTTGTCTGCATTTGATTTAAAGTTTTACAATTCAACCCCCCTTCTTGTGTTTTTCACATCTTCAGGCACCTCCGTCCTGGCAGGCTCACTTGTGATTTCTTTGCCCCGAGTGCCAGATGGCTCGGCGACAGGGGTGATAACTGGAATAGGCACTGGGATGGTAGCTGATGTACTAACAGATGGAATGACAACAGGTTTGTGAATAGTCGAAGGGGAAATCACGGGAGAAAAGAGTCTTTCGCTTCTGGTGACCTTGCTAGCCCCGATAATATTGCTGACATCTGCGTCAACTTCCTCACTTTTTAAGTCTTTCTTAACTCCATGGTAATACACATCTGCACTGTAGTGCCAAGGGACAGCCTTATACAAAGTGTATGGGATAGGACCAGGGACAGTAATTATTAACGGAGTAACTTTTAGGAAGGATGTAATCCTAACAGGCTTTCTCGAGGAAGCCTTAGAAGGATTGGCGGATATGGTTATGATGGAAACATCTTGGATTGGAACCAACAGAATCATAGTCTTTTCGAACAGGATATCTTTGTTATCCATCAGGCGCTGAACACCTGATTTCAATAAGTGGCAACCAGCAGGAAGAATTGAACACAAGTGGCAACCTTCGCCATAACCCAGAAATAAACCGGCCAACAATAGATTCTTCTTAACTTTCATCAAAGGAGTAGGAAATTCTTCCACGAAGGTCACAAATAAATCATCGTCCACAGCATTCATTCCATGACCATGTTTGGGCAAGGGAGCAGTTATGACGTTGGGCTTCTCTGAAGCGTCAAATTCAATCTATTTAGCTTCGATCAAATCTTGCACCTTATTCTTCAAGGCCCAACAGTTGTTTGTATCATGACCTGGGCCATCGGAGTGATAGGCGCAGCGGGCATTCGGAATATATAGCAGAGATGTGGTGTTGGGATTCTTCGGGGCTTCCCTCAGAGTTACCAGGTTGGTCTTCAATAATTGCGGTAGAATTTGAGACAAGGTCATATTGAGCCGAGTGTACTGTCTCTATGGTCTTTCAATCCTTTGTTGATTGTTGCGTTGTGGAGCAACGGTGGGTCTTGATATCACTACCGCATTCACCACTTGACGGTGTTCGGGTCTGCTTTGGCCCCTTGGGCCATAAACTGCACTAGCTTCTTTCTTACCGGTGAAAGGCTTCTTCACTGCACTTGATGAGGTATCCTTCTGTATATTACCACTTCAGATACCATCTTTTACTCTCTCTCCCGTCAAAATTAACTCAGTAAACCCAGACGATGAACTGCTGATCAGATGATTGAAAAATGGACCAGACAACGTCCCTAGAAAGATATCAACCAACTCCCTATCAGACAAAGGGGGTTGGACTCTCCCAGCCAAATCTCTCCATTTCTGAGCATAGTCCTTAAAGCCTTCGCTTGCACCCATAGACATACCCTGAAGCTGAGTACGAGTGGGAGAAAGGTCGACGTTATACTGATATTACTTATAAAAACCAGCATCAAGGTCCTCCTAGTTTCGGACATTAGCTCCTTCCAATTGATAAAACCATTCAAGCTGAGTCCCTGACAGACTATCTTCAAAGAAATGTACCCACAAATTTGAAGACCTTACTTGAAGTGTATTGAGAAATATGGGAGGGAAAATTTTGGGGTACAACATCCGGGTCATGACACCAACAACTGTTGGGCCTTGAAAAACAAAATACAAGACCTTATAGAGGCAAAAGAAATTGAGTTTGATGCGCCCGAGAAGCCAAACGTCATTTCTGCTCCTATGCCCAGACATGGTCACAACACCAATGCTATTGAAGAATATTTGTTTGTTACCACAGTTGATGAACTCGTAACTCCACTCCCAATCATTAAGATAAACGTGTTGAAAGCCGGTGTATTCCCGGGTTGTAATGAAGACCGCCACCTCTGCTTATCCTCACCAACTGTTTTCCTTTTGTTGAAAATGATCGCGACTTTATCGTCTAAATTAATCGGGAGACTGCAAGTATACAGCCCTATCGCGTAGTTTTAAAAGATATCGAACCTAAGGGACTATAAATCGAACTAACGTAACCTAAACTACTGTGTAAAGCTATAGTTATCGAATAATTAATTTGGGAAATTTTTGGGTAATAAAACTTAATTCTAATTGAAATAATAATAATGCGAATATCGGTATGTACTTCGTTAACACTAGAGAATCCGGCTTTCCACAGGCTTGTTTTCTAAAAATGATAATAATATATTTTTCAGCAAAAAGTATTTATTCAAAAATCTATTCTCAAACTTTCGCTCTATTGAAGTAAATTATAATTTTAAACTCTGATGTATGCTTTCGCTATCCCATTGATTTTAAAATTACTTTTTGAAAATAAATAAAGTTTAATTGGTTTTAAAAAGCTGTCGCAGTCTTTAAAAACAATACCTAGTATCTACTATCTGATTCTAAACCTCAAACTGTCGCTCTGTTGGTTTCTAATCTTAGTCGGTTTATTAACCTCAAACTGTCGCTCTGTTGGTTTCTAAACCTTTTTAACAAAATAAACTAGATAACTAAATCAGAAAAAGTATTTATTTTATAAAATATAATCAAGCCTGTTTATTCCGGATCCACTCAAATTAACTCGTTACATACCGATATTTAAATGATTTAGCCAGACATACTCAGAAAAACGGACATGGATACATTAAAGGAATTAATAATCATAAATAAATTCATGGCTAAATAAATATTCTCATGCAAATAATTAATTAAAGGATATAAATAAAGAACCTGAATTAAATAAATGCTGGAAACGATCTTTCAAACTTGAATCAATCCGTACAGAGTCTTCGTTCTTCAATGGGAATAAATTCTAAGTATTCGAAAGGGAAAAGAAAACTGGCTGGAAAAATAACTACTAGGAATCGAATTACACTGGAAACTAGTAAATGCAATGAAAGTAAAAATTCTGAAAACTGGAAAAAATTCTAAGCAAAAACGGTCCCAATTTTCACTTTCTAATGTCTTCTTATAGTCCTTGAACGTAACCACCTCTTCAGATATTTTTGTGTCACACGTATCCTTGAATTTCTCGTTTCTTACTTGCCCACGTTGAGACGGGCGCCCCAATTGACTTGTTCTTCCTTTGACCATGCTGAGACGGGCGCCTCCCACTAAGGGGAAAATCCGAGGCGGGCGCCTCAATTGTAGGAGGAGAGTTGAGACGTGCGTCTCACTCTTGCATGCGCTTTTAGGGTTTTCTTTCCTGCGTGGGTTTGAATTCTTTTGGGCCCGTTTGGAGATAATAGACCCTTTTTGATCCATCATCATTGCTTTGCACACCCCTTCTCTTCATTTCTTGCACCTTTAGTCCAATAACTCTTGAATTTCTTCACTTTGCTCAATTTGTCTAATTAAAATAAAATACCTGAAACAATAGAAATACCGGCGTAATATGGAAATAAAATGAAATAATTAGATAAAAATACTAACATTACCTATGAAAATTAAATCAAATATACTATATAAAATTGCGTTATCAAACTCCCCTATACTTAAACCGTTGCTTGTCCTCAAGCAAAAGTAAAAAGGTGAAAATTACTGACGCGCAGTTAAACACAGATATAAGAACATACATCACTTCGTACCAGGTTGCAAGTTGAAAAAAAAAATTTTGTTAGAGAATTTAAGTCGAACTTAAACACCAAAGTTACCGTAGGAACACTAGATAATCCCATTTAAGCAGACCAATTTAAGTCATGTCATTATAGCTTAACCTAATACTATGTTTTATTTCACCCGTTTTCATTCTAGTGCAATCACATTAAGCCCTTTACCTTACACGCACATAGTGGAGTAACTGGTTAGTGAATTTGATCTTAGTAAGCCAGCTAGGAGTTCTGGTAATTTAATCATATGGTACTCCCTTTTTCCAATTAAAAACTGCGGGGGATCGAACCGTAATTCGCCCTACCAAGTTCAGCACCAGGGACCACTGAACCAATTTATAATGGATTATTTTGCATTTAAATTTATAGTTTCTGCAACTGTTGGATTAAATGATCTGGTAAGGATCATCTAACTTAATAAGTGCACCTTCAGATAAAAGCAATTTCTTAAGAATATTTGATCAATCACTTATATTCATCAGCTCTCCACGTAGTTTGTGTTTATGGCGGTGCCGACTGCTTAATAAACTACTCGGGGCTAATCTAAAACTAAGTTTTAAAGGTTTTGGTATAATAAGTATTTAAATCGATCCAACACATCGGGGGTTTTGAAGTGTTAAGACGATAGCAATTTTGCTAAGTTGCTCGAATTCTTGTTTATAATAGGCAACCTTAATACTAATTGAATAATGTTTTATAAATGCGTGTTTAAAATTGTTTTATTTTATTCGTTATGGCTCAAGAAAGTTATGGCTCGAGAAATAGGGGGAATTCGAGTAAGCACAAATTTTTTTTTTGCATAAGAGATTAAAATTTGCATAAGTATTTTATTGAATTGAAACTTTGCAATACAGGAAAAGAAATAAAAGGAAAAATACTACAAAGAGTGCAAAGGAAATAGAAATGAACAAGGAAGTGATCTGACTCCCCCCATACTTAAAAGGAGCAATGTCCTCAATGCGATAAAAACAAAGGAGAATCAGATGAAAAGAGAAAGGCGATCACTCGTGGCTTTGAGAATCATGAGCTCTTGTTCTTCGTCCTCTAGTACGAGGTCTTCGTCCTACGTCAGAATTAGAATCATTAAGATGAAGTGTGTCTGCTATGCGAGCTTGTAAAGATTCGAGGTTACGATCATGGCGAAAAGCATATTGTTGTTGTTCGCGTCGCATCTCTTGTTGATCACGTTGTACTTCTTGTACGAGACGTAAAGTCTCAGCTTGGTTTTGTTGCATGGCATGGACATGGGTTTGTGCATAGACTGGTTAAACCGGTGTTATTGAGCATTAATACGATGCTATCGGTCATTCCTAAGGTTTCCAAACACTCCGAACTTATGTATTTTGTAGGGACGACGGAACGGGTATAGAATTTGGTATACTTTTGTAGTTGTTGGCCGTCGTCGTTGTCGCGGAAAATGATATTGGATAGGTCGGGTGGTGGTCGGTCGGGCTTAACTTGTCTTTGGTTGTTTCGTGGAGCCATAGATGGATATGGGTAGAAGAAGAAAAAAAGGTAGAGAATATGGGTGTAGGAGAAGAAATGGTAGAGATGGTTAGAAATGTTATGAAAATTGGAAGAAGGATGAATGGTATTTATAGTGGAGGGAGATTTAAGAGTGATAAATTATAATAAGTGGGTGTTGGAAAATGGAGGGGAAAATTTGAATGGAGATTAATGGTGGGAAATGGAAGGAATATAGTTTGAATGGGAATAAAGAGTGTTGAATATGAATTAATGGGGTGAATGGGAAAACGAAACGGACAAGACAAGTAAATGCAGGGAGACCAGCTTTTACTGCGCGAGACAAAAGCTGAGGCGCCCGCCTGACATAGGAGACCACGCGTGAGGCGTGCGTCTCAAAGCTGCATGGGAAGTTGGAGGCGTGCGCCTCCTGTCAGCGTGTTAGGCTGAGGCGTGCATCTCAGCTTGTTTGGGGAACAGGGACAGGCGCGTGAATGACAGTATGCATGTAATAATGCTAATATTCCTATAACAAAATATGTTTATAACATACAATATATTAAGCTGCAATATAATTATAGGAAAATAACGTGAACGGCTTTTTAAAATGATGACCAAAATTGCTTACAATCTTCAGAATCATGTGTCTGGAAAGTAAATCATAAAAACATAACAAAAATATTGTAATTCCTAACAAAATCAAACTAAGCTAAATATAACGAACTACTTAAAAACTCTAGCCACTACATGGTCCTGCCTTAGGAGCGGAGGAAGAATGAAAGTAGGAGAAAACTTCTTGAAATTGCGCAGAAACAGTATCCATAAAACCAAAGAAGTTTGCTCGCAAACTAGTCAAATCTTCCCTCAAAGCCTGATGTTCCACCTGGAGAGCGTGGATGACAGGGGCATAATCAGTGGTAGGAGCCTCATGCATAATAGTGTCAGGAGCAACAGAGTGAGCAGTAGAGTCGTGTTGAGGAGGGCCTAGATCATAATAACCTGAAGGAGCAGTGGGATCTTCCTCATAATCTTCCAAAACCTCATAATCTTGCGGAGTCTCAGGAGTGCGGGGCGGAGAAGGCTGCTGATCAAGACCAAAAAGCCAGTTGGCTTTGTTATGCACACTCATAGCAGGGTTAGGCAAGGTAAACAGCTGCATAACTTTACCATTAATCAACAAGGTAAACTCAGTCGGGCCAAGATCACCAATTATACCAGTGTTGAAACAGAACTCGATGGTCATGCAAGTAATACCCGTAAAAGCATTCAGATGCTTAAAGGATTGTCGAGGTCCAACAACATTTGCAATCATAGTGACGAGACCTCCCATCCGAATGGGTGCATGATCAGTATCAATGAGATCCACAAAGGTACGGATCAGATAAGTGATCGCATTAACCGGACGGTTTTGCGAAGCACAATACATGATAAACAGCTCATCTTTAGAAACAGTAGTGACATTCTGGGGTTTTCCAAAAATGGTGTGGGCCAGAATCTTATGGAAATACCTGAAGGCCGGGTTGTGGATATTCTCTGATACAAAGTCCTCGGGCTCAGGGTTAAGGATTCCAGAAATAGATCCCCAAAAATAGTCAAGCTCTCTAAATCCAAGACACTCCTCCTGAGTTTCATGATAAACTCCTATGCCATTAGGAAAACCAAGAAGCTCACCCAATTCTTTATGGTTAAACTTGAAAGTGATGCCAAAAAGTCTGAAGATAATAAGTCCACGGCGTAAAGAGAAACCATGAGTAAGAAAGTACATCAAAGAGCTGAGGAACTCCAAAGTAAGGTTCCGATAAGTGGCATAGCAAGTCATAAAGCGTGAACTATCCCACCCAATCTGATTCAGCAGAAAAAGCACACTATCACGAATACCAAGAGCAGTCATAGCACCGTGATGAGGGTAGATAGTGGGTAACATCTCACGCTCGGATAAAACTCCATATTTGGTGCGTTGATTTCTCCCTCTGAAACTAACCGGCATATTGTCAACTCGAGACATAGCGGGAAGAGAAATAAGTAGCAAGAAATAGCCTGGCGAGAAGAAAAATAAAGAAGATCAGCATTGGCCAAAATGCCGATAAGAAGAAAAAAACATAGAATAGAAAGAAATAAGACAAAGAGGAGAAATATAATGAATAGATAAAGAAAAGAAATAGATATATTTTTTTGTTTTTGTTTTCGTTAAAAATAGACTAAAGAAGAAATGAAAAATAAGAAGAAGGAAAATAAAAAATAAATAATAAAAAAAGGGTGGGTTGTCTCCCACAAAGCGCTTTGTTTTATGTCGTAAGCTCGACAAATAGGACTAAAAACTAGGCTTTTAATCGAGCGTGTGGCTCGTCTAGATTTATCGTTTGAGAAGTTCCCTCGAGTTCATTTAGATGGTAATGTTTTAAACGCTGCCCGTTTACTATAAACGGTTCAATCGAAGGTCCCTTAATCTCTATCGCACCACTTGGATAAACTCGAGTTATTTCAAAAGGTCCGGACCATCTAGATCGTAATTTTCCAGGAAATAATTTTAATCGTGAGTTAAATAGTAATACCAAGTCACCTATGTTAAAATTCTTCCTAGATATATGCTTATCGTGCCATTTCTTTGTGCGCTCTTTGTAAATCCTAGCATTTTCGTACGCATCCTGTCTAAGTTCTTCCAATTCATTAATATCCAGGATACGCTTCTCTCCAGCGGCAGTGTAACTTAAGTTCAGATTCTTAATGGCCCAATAGGCCTTGTGTTCTAACTCAACTGGGAGATGGCATGACTTACCATAAATAAGCTTGAAAGGGGTGGTACCGATGGGAGTTTTATAGGCAGTTCTATAAGCCCATAAAGCTTCGTGAAGTTTAAAGGACCAGTCCTTTCTGGACGTAGCGACAGTTTTTTCAAGGATTTGCTTTATCTCGCGATTTGAAACTTCAACTTGTCCGCTAGTTTGAGGATGGTAAGGTGTAGCTATGCGATGTCGAACTCCATATTTTCCTAATAATTTTTCAAAGATTTTGGAAATGAAATGAGATCCACCATCACTTATAACGAGTCTGGGTACACCGAACCTAGGAAAAATTATGTTCTTGAACAGCTTAATTACCACTCGGGTGTCATTTGTTGGAGAAGCTATAGCTTCGATCCATTTTGAGACATAATCCACAGCCACGAGTATATACTTGTTGCTGGATGAAGATGGAAAGGGTCCCATAAAGTCTATCCCCCACACATCAAAGATTTCGACTTCTAAAATGCCTTTTTGTGGCATTTCGTCACGTCTAGATATATTACCGGTGCGTTGGCACCGGTCGCATTTTAAGATGGTGGCATGTACGTCTTTCCATAAATTAGGCCAATAGAGGCCGGATTGTAAAATCTTTGCACAAGTTTTGGATGTACTCGCATGTCTGCCGTAAGGTGCAGAATGACAGTGTTTTATAATGTTTTCAATCTCTTCTTCTGGCACACATCGGCGGAAAATTCCATCGGGACCCCTCTTGAAAAGTAAAGGTTCATCCTAATAATACTGTTTAAGATCATGGAAGAATTTCTTCTTCTGTTGGTAGGTAAGTTCAGGTGGTAAAACGCCTGCAGCGAGGTAGTTTACGAAATCGGCATACCAAGGCACTGAGGAGACGGCTAAGGTGGTTTCCATGAGCTTATCTGGTTCTGTGTCTTCCAAGTGGGCAATTAGTTTATCATACTGGAATTCATCATCGATCGGCACTTGTTCATGTTTAAGATTTTTCTAGTCTAGAGAGATGATCTGCTACCATGTTTTCGGTTCCTTTCTTATCTTTGATTTCTAAATCGAACTCTTGCAGTAGCAATATCCATCTCAGGAGTCTAGGTTTAGCGTCCTTTTTGGTTAGGAGATATCTAATAGCAGCATGATCAGTGTATATGATTATTTTGGATCCTACTAAGTAGGAACGAAACTTGTCTAATGCGAAGATCACTGCTAAGAATTATTTCTCGGTTGTAGCATAATTCATCTGCGCTTCGTCCAGGGTTCTGCTTGCATAATATATGACGTGGAGTCTTTTATCCTTTCGCTGTCCTAAAACAGCTCCTACGGCATAGTCACTTGCGTCACACATTATTTCAAAAGGTTCATTCCAATCTGGAGTTTGCATTATAGGCGCAGAAATTAATGCTTTCTTAAGTGTTTGAAATGCTTCTAAACACTTTTCTTCGAAGATAAATTCAGAGTCTTTCATTAATAGCTCAGTTAGGGGTTTAGTTATCTTAGAGAAATCTTTAATGAATCGTCGATAAAAACCGGCGTGTCCTAAAAAGCTTCGGATTTCTCTAACAGTTTTCGGAGGTTGAAGGTTCTCAATAACTTCGATTTTAGCAGAATCGACTTCAATTCCTCTTTTGGATATAATGTGTCCTAAAACAATTCCTTCTTGTACCATAAAATGGAATTTCTCCCAATTAAGCACTAGATTAACCTTCACACAACGTTCTAATACCCTTTCTAAATTTTCTAAACATTCTTCAAAGCTTTGTCCACAGACGGAAAAATCGTCCATGAAGACTTCCATAATATTGTCCAGAAAATCAGCAAATATTGCCATCATACATCTTTGAAAAGTTGCAGGAGCATTGCATAAACCAAATGGCATTCTTCTATAAGCAAAGGTTCCAAAAGGGCATGTGAAAGTTGTTTTCTCTTGGTCATTAGGATGAATAGGTATCTGAAAGAAACCTGAATAACCGTCCAAGAAACAAAAATGAGAGTGTCTAGCTAAACGTTCTAACATTTGATCAATAAATGGTAAAGGGAAATGATCTTTTCTGGTGGCTTTGTTAAGTTTATGATAATCGATGCACATCCTCCATCCAGATTCGACTCTTTTAGTTATGATTTCCCCTTTCTCATTTTCGACTACTGTGACACCTCCTTTCTTAGGTACAACATGCACAGGACTAACCCATTTGCTATCAGATATAGGATATATGATTCCTGCTTCTAACAACTTCATAACTTCCTTTTTCACAACCTCGCTCATAATCGGGTTTAGTCTCCTCTGGTGTTCTCTTGAAGTTTTACAATCTTCTTCTAGCATAATGCGATGCATACAGATAGAGGGACTTATTCCTTTAAGATCAGTGATATTATATCCTAAGGCTGTTGGATATTTTCTCAGAGTTTGTAAAAGTTTTTCAGTTTCGGTTTCGCCAAGTTCTGCGTTGACTATCACTGGTCGTTCGAGTTCGGAATCTAGGAATTCATATCTTAGATTTTTAGGAAGTGTTTTGAGTTCTAGGGATGGTTTCCTTAAACATTGTGTAGGATCTGGTGCCATAACTAAGCATTCACTTAGATTACTAATCAGATTTTCATCGAGATTGTCTTCATTTTCAAGCTCAGCTTCTTTTCTACATTCATCGATGATATCCATGAAGTAACAAGTATCTTCAATTGCAGGTGCTTTCAGGAATTGAGAGAGGATAAATTCGATTTTCTCTTCACCTACTTCAAAAGTAAGTTTTCCTCTTTTTACATCTATAATTGCACCGGCTGTAGCTAAGAAAGGCCTTCCAAGAATGATTGGGGTAACTTCGTCCTCCCTTATGTCCATGATAATGAAATCAGTTGGTATATAGAATTGGCCAATGCGTACAGGAACATTCTCGAGAACTCCCGCAGGATATTTAATTGACCTATCTGCTAATTGAACGGACATTTTGGTTGGTCTGAGTTCTCCCATTTCAAGTTTCTTGCATATAGATAACGGCATCACACTTATACTGGCTCCAAGATCACATAAAGCTTTATCTATGACAAATTTGCCAATTACACATGGAATAGGGAAACTTCCAGGGTATTTGAGTTTAGGAGGCATTGTGTCTTGAATAATTGCACTACATTCAGCTGTAAGCATGACAGTTTCATTATCCTCTAGCTTTTTCTTATTGGATAGAATCTCTTTAAGGAATTTAGCGTAGGAGGGCATTTGAGTTATAGCTTCGGTAAAAGGAATTGTGACATTAAGTTGTTTAAGAAGATCCACGAATTTCTTGAATTGACCCACATTCTTAGTTTTAGCTAACCTTTGAGGGTATGGGATACGAGGCTTATAAGGTGGTGGGGGTACATAAGTTTCATCTTTTTGCGTGGTATCTTCATTATTATCTCTCTGATTTCCCTTTTCTTCTTTATCTTTAGTTTCAGATTGTTTATCATAATTTTGTTGCATAGCTGGGCTATTATTTCTGGGATCTACAGGTCCATCATACTCTGTTCCGCTTCTTAAGATAACAACATTTGCATGTCCTTTGGGATTAGGTTGAGGTTGTCCAGGAAATGAGCCGGCAGGAGCAGCAGAAGCCGCTTGTTGTTGAGCTACCTGAGAGATTTGTGTTTCTAACATTTTATTATGTGTAGCTAAAGCATCAAGCTTGTTAGATAATTGCTTAATCTGCTCATTAATGTGTATATTCTGATTTTGAACCTCCTTATTAGTCTGGGATTGAGTATTATTGGTTTGGGATTGAGTAGCGATGAAGTGCTCTATCATGACTTCCAAATTAGACTTCCTAGGAGCATTAGACGTGTTAGGACCATTATTAGGATGATTTGGGATAGCCTTAGGATAACCAGGTGGTGTAGCAGGAGCTTGTCCAGGTGCGTATAACGCGTTGTTATTCTTGTATGAAAAGTTAGGATGATTCTTCCAGCCAGGGTTATATGTGTTGCTGTAAGGATTACCCTGTACGTAATTCGCTTGTTCAACTGGAACTCCTGTTAAAAGTGGGCATTCCGGAGCAAGGTGTGATTGAATACCACATAAGTCGCAAGTTTGAGCAATTTCAGCAACAGTAGCTGCGGGAGCGGTGGTAAGATTCTCGAGCTTTTGAGTGAGAGCTTCCACTTTAGCGTTGACTTGATCCATACTATTCACTTCAACCATGGCACCTTTCGTTTGAGATTTCTCTACGCTAACTCTCTCCGTACCCCATTGGTAATGGTTTTGAGCCATGCTTTCGATAAGTTGTCTTGCTTCAGTATATGGTTTATTCATCAGTGCGCCACCAGCTGCGGCGTCTATAGTCAATCTCGTATTATACAAGAGACCATTGTAGAACGTGTGAATGATCAGCCATTCTTCTAAACCATGATGAGGACAGAGTCTAAGCATGTCCTTATAACGTTCCCAAGCTTCAAAGAGTGATTCATTGTCTTTTTGTCTGAAACCATTGATATTGGCTCTGAGCATAGCAGTTTTGCTTGGAGGAAAATATCTAGCCAAGAAGACTTTCTTCAACTCATCCCATGTGGTGATTGAGTTGGAAGGAAGAGATTGGAGCCATGCGCGAGCTCTGTCCCTGGGAGAAAAAGGGAATAGGCGCAATCGTATCGCCTCGGGGTTAACACCATTCGCTTTTACAGTGTCTGCGTACTGCACAAACACTGACAGATGAAGATTCGGGTCGTCAGTAGGAGCTCCAGAAAACTGGTTCTGCTGAACGGCGGAAAGAAGCGAAGGTTTTAGCTCGAAATCGTTTCGAGCAATAGCAGGAGCAGCAATACTATTATGAGGCTCTGCTTGAGAAGGAACAGCGTAGTCCTTAAGAGGACGAGGAGCAGGAGCATCAGGATCAGCCATCTTCTTGAGTTCTTCAATGTCAGGAAGTTTGGTTGGAGGAAGGTTGTTGCGTTCTAAATACTCTTGAATTCGTCTTCTTAATCTAAGGTAACGCTCGATATCGTATATAGGTATATGCAAAGGCGCGCCTTGAGAGCGAGTATTTGGCATACACAGAGGGAAAAGAAATAGTTGCTATAGTCTATACTTCATAATAAAATTACGATATCAACTTAAATAGTCCCCGGCAACGGCGCCAAAAACTTGATCGCGACTTTATCGTCTAAATTAATCGGGAGACTGCAAGTATATAGCCCTATCGCGTAGTTTTAAAAGATATCGAACCTAAGGGACTATAAATCGAACTAACGTAACCTAAACTACTGTGTAAAGCTATAGCTATCGAATAATTAATTTGGGGAATTTTTGGGTAATAAAACTTAATTCTAATTGAAATAATAATAATGCGAATATAGGAATGTACTTCGTTAACACTAGAGAATCCGGCTTTCCACAGGCTTGTTTTCTAAAAATGATAATAATATCTTTTTCAGCAAAAAGTATTTATTCAAAAATCTATTCTCAAACTTTCGCTCTATTGAAGTAAATTATAATTTTAAACTCTGATGTATGCTTTCGCTATCCCATTGATTTTAAAATTACTTTTTGAAAATAAATAAAGTTTAATTGGTTTTAAAACGTTGTCGCAGTCTTTAAAAACAATACCTAGTATCTACTATCTGATTCTAAACCTCAAACTGTCGCTCTGTTGGTTTCTAATCTTAGTCGGTTTATTAACCTCAAACTGTCGCTCTGTTGGTTTCTAAACCTTTTTAACAAAATAAACTAGATAACTAAATCAGAAAAAGTGTTTATTTTATAAAATATAATCAAGCCTGTTTATTTCGGATCCACTCAAATTAACTCGTTACATACCGATATTTAAATGATTTAGCCAGACATACTCAGAAAAAAGGACATGGATACATTAAAGGAATTAATAATCATAAATAAATTCATGGCTAAATAAATATTCTCATGCAAATAATTAATTAAAGGATATAAATAAAGAACCTGAATTAAATAAATGCTGGAAACGATCTTTCAAACTTGAATCAATCCGTACAAAGTCTTCGTTCTTCAATGGGAATAAATTCTAAGTATTCGAAAGGGAAAAGAAAACTGGCTGGAAAAACAACTACTAGGAATCGAATTACACTGGAAAATAGTAAATGCAATGAAAGTAAAAATTCTGAAAACTGGAAAAAATTCTAAGCAAAAACGGTCCCAATTTTCACTTTCTAATGTCTTCTTATAGTCCTTGAACGTAACCACCTCTTCAGATATTTTTGTGTCACACGTATCCTTGAATTTCTCGTTTCTTACTTGCCCACGTTGAGACGGGCGCCCCAATTGACTTGTTCTTCCTTTGACCATGCTGAGACGGGCGCCTCCCACTAAGGGGAAAATCCGAGGCGGGCGCCTCAATTGTAGGAGGAGAGTTGAGACGTGCGTCTCACTCTTGCATGCGCTTTTAGGGTTTTCTTTCCTGCGTGGGTTTGAATTCATTTGGGCCCGTTTGGAGATAATAGACCCTTTTTGATCCATCATCATTGCTTTGCATACCCCTTCTCTTCATTTCTTGCACCTTTAGTCCAATAACTCTTGAATTTTTTCACTTTGCTCAATTTGTCTAATTAAAATAAAATACCTGAAACAATAGAAATACCGGCGTAATATGGAAATAAAATGAAATAATTAGATAAAAATACTAACATTACCTATGAAAATTAAATCAAATATACTATATAAAATTGCGTTATCAGAAAACAGGCATTTAACGCTTGATAGACAACAAAGAGATTCTGTTTGAAAGTACTCCTGTATCACCTGTTCCTATTGAAGACGTTTCAATCATTACCATCTCCGCCAATTCTTCCAGGGTCCCCAAAAGACCCGTTAGAATTACATCGGTTCCGAAAACTACTCCTCTTATAATCACAATGCCTGGGCCAGTCCCATATGAATCAGACAAAACTGTGTCATGGAATTACAATGGAGACATCTACTACCATGGCATCAAACAAGATGGGCTGGCCGCCGAAGAGATAAACTCAAAAGAAGAAGATTCTGACATTAGCAATATTTCCGGAACTAGTAAGATTACCCGAAGCAGTAGGATCTTTTCTCCAGAGATTCCCCCCCCCCCCCCCAAAGGCAGTTTTTGGACCTGTGGCTGCTTCAAAGGTTACTTCCGTACAAATAATCATCTCTGCAAGTGCTCCTATTGATGAAGACGATACAACCCCTGTCATTCCTACCAACACTCCTGCTGCTGAAACTAGAGGAAAAAGTATTCAAGTAGAGCCTGTCTGGACGAAGGCTCAATCTCTGACTATCCCCGAGACCTCCAAGAAAGAGATGGAGGAGATTCTGAAAATTATAAAAAGGAGAGACTACAATGTAGTTGAACAGTTGGGGCAAACTCCCTCCAAGATCTCCATGCTGGCATTGCTACTGTGTTCTGAGGCACATGCGAAAGCCTTGGTGAAGTTCCTAAAGACAGCCCATGTGCCTCAAGATACGTCTGTTGATCAATTTCAAGATTGTGTGGCCATCTTGACAGCGGATAACGGCCTAGGCTTCTCAGATGCTAATCTGACACCAAGGGGGAGAAAGCACAACGAGGCATTACATGTCTCTGTGGAATGTAGAGGCACAACTCTGGCCCATGTCTTGGTGGACACTGGCTCATCTTTGAATGTTTTACCAAAGAAAGCTCTCGACAGACTGGACTGCGAAGGACTAACATTGAAACCAAGTAACATAGTCGTAAGGGCATTTAATGGCTCAAAGAGGATGGTACACGGGGAGGTGGATATTCCCATAAAAGTTAGGACTCATAATTTCAATTCAACCTTTTATGTAATGGACATCCACCCCTCTTACTCATGTCTGCTAGGAAGGTCGTGGATCCATAATGTCGGTGCTGTCACCTCTACACTGCACCAGATGCTGAAATATCCGGTCCAAGGAAAGATTATCACTGTCCATGGAGAGGAAGAATATATGATTAGCCATCTCAATTCCTTCAGGTATATGGAATTGGACGGTGAGTTCATTGAAACTCCTTTTCAACATTTCGAAGAAGTCCCCTAAGAGGTAGCAATGACCAAGATTGTGTCCCAGATTCCCAAGATTACAAGACCTCCACTCCGGATGTCATCTCTGAAGGACGCCAAAGCAGTAGTAGAGGAAGGTGGGTGCACCATCTGGGGGAAACTTCCGGATATTTCGTATAAATCTGACAAATTTGGTTTAGGTTTCACTTCAAGTGCTCAGAAAGCTGTACATCGTGCCCGTGCTGGAGGGCCACCCTTGAAGATTAGCAACCGGGAGGTCAATGCGGTAGAAGATGGTGAAGAGGATTGCATCTTGGAGGATTGGATATTTCCAACTGTCAGCGGAGGACTTCGCAATTGGGAGGCCAGAGACTTTTTCCCAATAACTTTCATCCCTCAGTAATTTATCTCTACATTTTGATTGGACTTGTAATATTCAAAAACAATTTGCACACTTAATACCTTGTGTCTTGCCCGAGGCACAATGGTCCATTTGTAAGGGTTATTATTTCATCTTCATATGACATTCAATGAATCATGGAAGTTTTCCGCATACAAATTTTTGTGCTCATTGTTTTTCTTTTACATTTTATTTTTTAAGGATGGCTATACCCTTACACACACCCACACTCACAAATGCAGGTACCCTTCCATTCTGGATCCCATGGGTAACGATACTGCTATGGCCTTTTATGACTCTGAGGATCTAATCTACCAAGCCAAAGACGAAGGTGAGAAAGATTGTGAAGTACCAGGGGAACTGGCTAGACTACTACAACAAGAGGAAAGAACCATTCAGCCTCATGAGGAACCTGTGGATACAATCAACTTGGGTATCGAGGAGGATAAAAAAGAGGTCAAGGTGGGTGCCAATATGGAACCCATTGTTAAGGAGCGTCTGATTCAGCTGTTGCATGATTATGTTGAGATCTTTGCCTGGTCATATGAAGATATGCCAGGACTTGATACAGACATCATGGTACATCGTCTTCCTACAATATCTGTATCGAGTCCTGGCATGTCTTCGTATGACCAGGCGAAGATCTCAACATGTTCATTCAACAGCTGAAATAGGCGCTCTTTGACACTTGGCTCTAGGTTGGCACCCACTCTGTCTTCTTTTCTGTCTTCCTCAGTACCCAAGTTGATTGTCTCTAACAGCTCCTCATGAGGTACAATAGCCCTTTCTTCCTGTTGTAGCAGTCTAGCCAATTCTCCCGGCACTTCACAATCTTCCTCGCCTTCGTATTCGGCATGGTAGACCAGATCTTCAGAGTCACTAAAGGCCATAGCAGAATTGTTACCCATGGAATCCAGAATGGAAGGGTACCTGCATTTGTGAGTGTGGGTGTGTGTAAGGGATAGCCACCTTTAAACAAATAAAATGTAAAAAGAAAGACAATGAACATAAAAGTTTACATGTGAAAACTTCCATGATTCATTAAAATGGCATATGAAGATGAAAAATCAAACCCTTACAAATGGACCTATGTGCCTCGGGTAAGGTACAAGGCTAAAAGTGTACGAATTGTTTAAGAATTATTACAAACCAACAGAAATGTTTGAAAGATAAATTATTGATTTATGAAAGTAAAGGGAACAAAGTCTTTTGCCGCCCAATTGCACAGTCCTCCGTTAACAGTAGGGAAAATCCAGTCTTCCAAGTTGCTCTCCTCTTCACTATCCTCCAAAGCATTGACTCCATGATGGGTGATCTTCACTGGTGGCCCTCCAGCACGGGAGCGGCGCACAGCCTTTTGACTAGCCGAAGTGAAACCCAAGCCAAATTTATCAGATTTGAAAGGAAAGTATGGAAGTTGCCCCCAGATTGTGCTTCCTCCTTCTTCAATCACAGCCTTTGCATCTGAGAGACGACATCTGAGGCAGAGGTCTGGTAATCATGGGTACAGAAGACACTGTATTGGTTTCTGCAATCTCCTGAGCTACCTCTTCAAAATGCTGAAAGGGGGTTTCGATGAATTCGCCATCTAATTTTATATAGCGGAAAGAATTAAGATGGCTTATCATGTATTCCTCTTCGCCGTGAACAGTTACAATTTTCCCCTGGACAGGGTACTTGAGCTTTTGATGCAGAGTAGAAGTGACGGCTCCAGCATGGTGAATCCAGGGTCTTCCCAACAAGCAAGAATAGGAAGGACAGATGTCCATCACATAGAACGTGGAGTTGAAGGTTTCAGTTCCCACTTTGATCGGGATGTCCACCTCCCCGTGGACCATCCTCTTAGAACCATCAAAGGCTCTGACAATGATGTTGCTGGGCTTCAAGGTTAAACCTTCACAATCCAACCTGTCCAAAGCTTTCTTTGGCAATACGTTCAGCGATGAACTAGTGTCTACCAGAACGTGTGCTGGAGTAGTCCCTCTGCATTCCACCGAGACATGCAAAGCGTCATTATGTTTTCTCCCTTTGATTGTTAGATCAACATCGGAAAATCCTAGACCATTGTCAGCTGTTAGGCTAGCTACACATTCCTGGAATTGATCCGTGGAGGTTTCCTGTGGCACATGGGTCTTCTTTAAAAATCTGATCAGAGCTTTAGCATGAGCTTCTTAACAAAGCAGCAGGGCCAATATAGAGATCTTTGAGGGGGTTTGCCCTAGTTGCTCCACAACATTATAATCGCTTTTCTTGATTATTTTCAAAATCTCTTCCATTTCTTTTTGAGAGGTCTCAGGGATGACCAATGGCTGAGCCCTCATCTTGACGGGATCTTCTTGGATCCCTTTCCCTCTATCATCAGCAGTAGTAGAGGGCACAACCACAGGAGTCACAACTTCTTCAATAATCGGAGTTCTTGCAGATATGTTGACCGGTACAGGGGTAACCTTAGGAGAAGCTGAGGGTCCGAAGATTGCCTTTGGAGGGGAAATCTCCGGAGAGAAAATTCTTCCACTGGGGGTGATTTTACTCGTTCCAACAATGTTTCCAATGTCGGAAGTCTCTTCATCAGAACTCTCTTCAGTTAATTCAATTTGCTTAATACCGTGGTAGTAGATTTCTCCACCATAGTTCCACAGTATTGATTTGTCGGACTTGTACGGGACGGGCCCGAGCATGGTTATCTTCAAAGGTACAGTCTTCGGAACGGATGTAATCTTAACAGGTCTTTTGGAGACCTTGGAAAGATTGGCGGATATGGTAATTATTGAAACATCATTGACAAGAGTCAGTGTAACAGGAGTCTTTTCAAAAAGGATTTCTTGGTTATCCATTAGGCGTTGGATGCCTAACTTCAACAATGGACAGTCGATTGGTAAGGATGAACAAAGGCAGCAATCTTCTTCACAACCTGGGAAAATCCCAGCCTTTAGCAAATTCAACTTGATTATTGGTAGCGGAGTCATCAAATCATCAACCGTAGCAACAAAAATATCTTCTTCAACAGCATGGGCATTGTGGCCATGCTTTGGCATTGGGGCAGAGATCACATTCGGCTTTTCAGGGGCATCGAATTCAACTTCTTTAGCATCTATCAAATCCTGAATATTATTCTTGAGGGCCCAATAATTATCGGTGTCGTGCCCCAGGTTGTCTGAATGATAAGCACACTTGGCATTCGAATGGTAGTAAGGAGAAGAAGTATTCAGATTCTTCGAGGCCTCTTTCAAACTTGCAAGGTTTAACTTCAAGAGATGGGGTAGTACCTGAGCGGGAGTCATGTTGATCCGGGTGAATTGTCGTGCAGGTCTTTCCACCCTTGTTTGGTTGGTTCTGGGTTGATTGTTTCTAGGCTGATCAACTGCAGACTTCTGAATCATTACGGCCCCCACCGCTGGCCGGCGCTCAACTCTTCCTTGACCCCTTTGAGAGTAGACAACTGATACTTCTTTCTTTGCTGGAAAAGTCTTTTTAATGGTAGCGGAAGCAGACGCATCCTTTTGAATTTTCCCGCTCTTTATGCCGACTTCAACTCTCTCACCAGTTAGAATCAACTCGGTGAACTCCGCAGAAGAACTTTCAATCAGGTGATTGAAAAATGGACCTGATAGTGTACCCAAGAACATATCTACTAGCTCCCTCTCAGATAGAGGTGGTTGCACTCGTCCTGCCAAGTCTCTCCATTTCTGAGCATACTCTTTAAAGCCTTCATTTGAGACCATGCCCATACTCTGTAATTGAGTACGGGTCAGTGCTAAGTCCGCATTATATTGATACTGTTTGTAGAAGGCGGCCGCCAAATATTCCCAATTATGCACATCAGACCTCTCCAACTGGTAAAACCAATCCAGCTGTGTCCCCGATAAACTATCCTGGAAGAAATGAACCCACAGGTCTTTGTCAGAAGAATATGGTTGAATTTTTCTGACGTAAGACCGCAGGTTCATCTTGGGACAAGACAAACCATCGTACTTAGAAAATATAGGCACCTTAAACTTGGGGGAATTACAATGCCAGAAACCAGCCCTAACTCTTCAAAGTCCAACCCATGCACCCTCTGTATTTCCATGGAAGCTAGACGCTCTTCCAAGTTCTTGTATTTGTCATCTGCAGGAGGGTACTGCTGTTCAGAATAGTCTTCATCCTCCTCCTCTTCTTCTTCCTCAGAGTCAGATGGCACCGCAGTCTCTTTACCCTTTCTTACTCCTTCATCAGATGTTGAGGGGAAATCCAGGACCCTTCTAGCTTGACCTTCGAATTTTCTACCCATGGTAGCCACACCAGCCCTCTTCTTTTTCTTTTTCTCTTTTTCCTTTTCCAGTGGAGTTTTGAGCTCCTCCTGCCCCTTAGCCAAGGTCAGAAGTAGCTGTTGAAACTGTGAATTATGCGCTTGCAAGTCTTTGACCGTCTGCTCAATATCCATCTTGCTGAAATAAACAGCAGAGAGATAAGGAAACCTGGTGTGAAGACCTGTTTATGCATATGATGAATGATATTTATTCATATAATGCATTCAAGGATTCAGAAATTCAAATTTGTTTTAAACAAAAAAGGAACACGTGTCATATTAATAAGATAGAATTTGTTAGTACACCAATGCCTCATGGGCAAAATAATACAAAATTCTAAGGTAAAAAGATGTGTGCATCCTCTTTGTTGCAATGTAGGTGTTGAGAGTCTGCTCTTCGTGAAGTTGACGAGTAAGTTCCAAAATCTTCTTCTCACTTGTGTAGAATTGGGATTTAAAAGTATCACGCTCTCCCTTGAGCTGTATCCAACTCCTTTGTAAATCTTCTAGTGATGTTGGCATGTCAGGATGTAGGAGGGTGTATGGAACGTCTCCTTCCATAACAGGCTCTTTGATCACAGGTAGAATGTAAGGGTAAGGCATCATAAGACTTTGGGTGCGGGTTCGTACCCACTTAAGGTAAGGCTCAAGAGGGATGGAATTCTTGTGTCCCACGATCTTACTGTCCACCTTGTTGGGCATCCTCCAAGCTCGGATGAACCTTTGTCGGAGTCCTTGATCGTCGTTGTCGAAGTCAAAAACCAAGTCTGGAATCAGCATGTCATGTGGGCTATCCCATCAGGCATACCCGAACTGTCTTAGAGCCAAGCAGGGGTTGTAGGTAATGCCTCCCCTAATGCCAAGTAGAGGGACATTAGGAAATTCCCCACAACGATCAATGATGATGACATTTTCTCTGGATCGAGAACACCAATGAACATCTGAATATGTAAGAGTCATCAATCGTTGTGACCACCTCAAACCTTGCTCATTCTTCAAGACTGATTGGGGAAGATGAGAAATAAACCATCTTTCCAGTAGAGGAGTGCAACACATGAGAATACCTCTTTTCCTCATTGTTCGAGTGTGAAAAGAATGGAGGATATCCCCAAGCAATGTAGGCACCGGGTTACGAGCCATGAAGATTTTTACAGCACTCACATCTATGAGTTGGTCAGGCTTAGGGAACAAGACCATCCCATAGATGAGAAGAGCTACCACTTCTAGTTTCCCAATGGCCTATGATATCAGATGGTTGCAAGTGTAGGGCTTGAGCAACATCTTCAGGCTTTGGATCTCTTTCCGTACCGTTGAAAGGTAGTTGATGGAGAATAGGAATCCTCAAGAGTTGAGATAATTCCTCCAAAGTAGGCACTAGCTGGTAATCAGAAAATGTAAAGCAATGATGCAAAGGGTCAAAGATTTGGAAGATAACTTTCATCATATCCTCCTCAGTGTTGGCAGTGACTAAGTTGAGAAGACGACCATGCCTCTCAGTGAATGGAGAATTCTCAGGAATCCTTGAAGCTAGCTCCTTGAGTTGAGGAGGAATTCTTACAAGGTTGACTTGGATAGTTTTCCTGCGAAGTGAATCCATTACCTACAAAACAGGAACAAAGATGAAAATCCAAATCCTAGAAATGGTTAGTGGATGCATATGATGCTTCATGATGTCCATGATGTTATACACAAGTATGTACAAACAAATCACACAAGTTCCTAGTTTCAGGCTTGCATGGGGTTTCATAGGTAAGTATCCTCTTGAATTTTAGTTGGCTCAACCTGTCCTAGAAATAGTAACCGGGTTCTAAGGAGCTCAATATCACTGGATTATTTTCTGTGTTCATTGTTTCAGTTTAGCCACTTTATTGGCGACCAAAATATTCCAAGAAAACAACCCTCAATGAGTGTATTATCGAGTATCTACCAACTTCGGACTGCACCAAAGCCGGTCATCTCACTACTCCTAAAAAGGCCAAGTTGGTCAAGTAAAGGTTCTAAAAGTCCATTAGTGCTTCATGACATCACTCAGCGGCCCTATATTCTCTTTGATTGACTCAAAGGCTATCGGTACCCACAAATATGTCACACTAATATAGCTATTGCTTCAACCATGTCGGTATACCTCGCACAGTTTCCACAACGTATTGCTATTTACCTATGAATGTTTCCCAAATCCGGGTAGAGGATTCAAACCCAAACAATAGAACCAAAGTGTAAAGCATACAAGTCAAACAAGATAAGCATGTAAAGGTGATCTAAACCCTAAGGTAACCCCACTTTTATAGCATTACCCCAGCAGAGTCGCCAGTTCTGTGATGCAGTGGGAGAACTGACTTGAGGTTTTGCGTTTGTGTTCGCAAATGTTTCGGTTTAGCAAGAGTCGCCACCGACTTTTATTTTATCCAAAAGGAAAGGTAAAAAAGCACAGGAAATACCTTTGAGATTGTTTTTGGGTTCGGGGGGTAGATTATGAAAAGGGAAGGTGCTAGCACCCTTTTCATCCATGGTTTTCCATGGGCTCTTAGTTACTTGTTTTAGATCACTTACTTTTGCTTTTCAATTGTTTGAAATGGTGCTTTGTGTGGTTTTGAAAGTATTTTGAAAAGAGAGGCCTTTGTTTTGGCGACCTTTGTAATGATTCTTGTTTGAATGTATACAAAGGTGTTTGTCTTTTGAAAAATGTTTCAATGTTTGAAAGTTTGTTGGGAAAATGTTTTGAAATTGTGTATATGTTTTTGAAAATATCAAGGATGGTTTGCAAGTTTGATCAAGTAACTAGGAGTTGTCTACCCTAATGAAAAGTCTTTCCTACACATTTTTAACCCTTTGACATTGTTGTTTTACCATTGTATTTGGTAAACAACCCTATCTTTGGATGTAAAACGGGACGGGCGTGGGTCATCGTATGACCATGATGACAATGTTGCTAAGTATCTTAGCAAGTTTTTGAGGGACTAGATCATTTGTTTTTTTAGGCAACCAAGATAGCGTCATCGAGGGACTATGATCTTTTGTTTTGTTTTATTTTGCCAAGATACCTAGCATGTATACCATGGTCATTTTAAGGCAACAAAGTGGATGAAACCCTAGCGGTGCTTGTGTGCATTGTGTTGTCATTTTTCATGCATTTTTGTCTTGTATTTAAGTCATGCTATTTGTTTGATTTTGGTCTTTGCATACAAAACCCTAATCTTACTATCATGGCATATAAAAGCAATAAATGCATAAATCTAAGACTATTACAACATTATTATGGGGAGGGGGATACAAGTTTGAATAGGGGGATATTGCACAAAATAAAGCCCTAAAACTATTACAACCATATTGAATTTATTGTACAAATAAATAAATAAGCAAATATTTAAATATGCAAATAAATGTAAGTATGCAAAAAATGTTTTTGTATTTATTTTATGTATGTAAAATAAATTTATTTATGTCCTAAAAATAAGAAAATAAAAATGATTATTTTTGGAAAGGGTGAAAACCCTAATTTTGGTTTTTTAAAAGAAAATAAGTTTTATATTATGTATTTATTCTTTTTTGTTTAAGAAAAAATAATAATAATATGTACAAAAATGTTAAAAATTAAATATTGTATGAAAATATTAATTTAAGTGTATAAATAATAAAAATAAAAATGTATAATATTTTTATATTATTTACAAGTTTTATTTAAGAAAATAAAAGTATATTATTATTAATAAACTATTCTTATGCCAAAAATATAATAAAAATAATAAAATAAAAATGCAAAAATTAAGAAAATATTTTTGGTGATTTTTGATATTTGGAAAAAATAAATAAAGTCAGAAAATATAAAAGAAATAAGAAAATATACAAAATAAAGAAAATGGGCCAAGGGGTGCAAATAACAGAATGGGGGGTGTCAAAAGTAGAACAAAACAGGCTCAGGCCCAAGCTGCACTTCATCCCTGTCCTCTGAACATGCGCGCGCGCCTCTGCAATGAAAATCATGTTCTCTCTATTCTTTGCATGAAATCAAAAACTCACAACATGAAATTTATAGAGCTTTAAACCACGATTCTAATGATATAAAAAAACTTGATCTAAATCTCAAAGACCAGAGAGAATTTTAGTGGTCCTAAATCTTGACCTAGTTTTTTCAGCAAGTTCATCATCCAAATTCTCCTAGCTCAGTTAATATAAATACAAGTTATGCATATGTACAGCTCAAGGACATTAGGGACTACATTTTTGCTTCACAAACCTAAGCTTAATGATGCCTAAATAAGGAGTTAGAATCTTGACAAATACCTGTTTCAGTTGAAGTTGGCTATGGCAATGTAGCAGCTTTGAGTGAGGCCTGAAGGTCTTTTGAGCTTGCTTGAAGTTGTCTCAACCTTTCCCAATGCTTTGCTTGCTTTGAAGTGACCTGAATCTCCTTGTAGAACTCAACCTGCAAAGCTTCAAAGTGAAAATGGTGAAGTGTGCAAACGAGGTTACAGTTGCAAAGTAAGGGCCTGGACAGTTTAGGTGGGTTGTAAGGAATGTGTTTGAAGTGGTTCAAGGCAAAACGCACGAGTGAAATATGTTTTGGCTTGTGATTTGTAGAGATGGCCCTGTTTTGGGCAGAAGTTGGTGTTTTTGTGTTTTGGGTGTTTTGAAGCTTGGCAATTCGTGTTTTTTGACTTGGTACAATATGCTGAGGTTGTTTGAAATGAGTCCAAGACTTGCTCTTATCAGATTTTCAAGTTATGTTCCTTTTGCAAGCTTACTTACTTTTGAAGCAAAAGTGAGTTGACAAAGGCAAAGGCTTGTACAAGCTAGCTCAGGGTCTGCACATAGTTGGTACACTTTTCCTGATATTTGTGGAGTTGGTTTGCAGCAAAAGCTTTGGTCCATGGCTCAAGATAAACAAAGTTTGTAAAAGTTAACTTTATCAAAGTAGCAATGTTAACTTTTTGCCATTTTTGGATTAAACCCTTGTACAAAGTTTCAAAGATCAAAACAATGCCATTAACCATTGCATTTACATTCAATTTTGGAGTGTAAAAAGGATTATAACATGTAATGCAAGTACAAGCATGGTTCAAACTGATTTGCAAGTTGTAACATGGTGCAAAATGCCTTGGACAAAAGTGATAATTTTCCATTTTCAAACTTTTGATTCTCCCTAACCATGAATGATCTTGGAGAGTTCTTTGACATTTTGGAAAGCTTGTAACATTATCTACAATCCATATTTGAAATTAATTTTGATATTCAACTTGTAACTAGGTGAAAAGTTGCCATGAAGATAGGTCAAAATCCTGCCTAAACTAGGGCAAAATTTCACTAAGTTAAAAGTTTCATGGACCCTTATTCACAAAATCATAACTTGAGATCCAAGCATCTATTAGGAAAACTTTGTGAATCAAAGTTTTATATTTTGTGGAGGAATACAACTTTCATGTTGGAAGTTTTCTTTGAATCCAATTGCATCATGGTGAAAAAGTTGGAAAATTTTGGGGGAAAATAAGAAATTTCCATACCTTAGAAAATTTCGAAGTTATGAAAATTTTCAAACTTAAACCCTAATTTTCAAAATTAGGTTTCTTGGTGAACAAGTTTCATGTTTTGATACATCTTGATGAAAAATGACCCTTGGCACTTGATTTTGACCAAAAAGTCAAAGTTTGACTTTTCAGTGTACAGTTGATTTTTGATCAGTTGACTGGAAAATTCATCTGTCAATCCAATGTATTTGAGATATTTTGAACCTTGTGATTAGGTCAAGATGATGCCATTGAGTCCTTGAAACCATGCTTGAACCCAATTTGCCATTGGCTAGGTGAAAAATCAGAAATTGCCCTTCTGCAGTCAAAAACCTAAAAATGACCATTTTGCCCTTTTGATGATATCATCAAATTTCTTGAGGAGTTATGGTCCAAACTTGATCAAATGGTTCATATGAGCCTATAATGTTGATGTGGATCAAAAATTATGAGGTTTGACTGTAAATTAGCCACAATTGACTTTTTCCCCAATACAGCTGATTTTTAGGTCAACTGTCCAATTGACTGGGCAAAAATTTGATTCAAGGCTTGAAACTTGGTATGAGCAATCTTAGAGGTCCAACATGAAGTATGAAAGTCACATGAGGCATTGGAAGTCTAAAAATCCTTGTGCAAACTCAAACCCTAATTTCAAGTCATCAGTGCAAGGAGGTGTCTTGAGCTGAGCAAACCCTAATCTGATCTTGAGTCCAAAGAGTCTTGTGAGGAAAATCTTGATAAAATGAGAGGGAAAATTTTGGGGTACAACAACTGCCCCTGTTCAATCTTCTTGAACCTGAAGAGTTAGATTGGCGAGTTTGTCGTTCGTGACTCGAAGGTAAAAGATGATTGGACACTAGAGTGCCCGTAAATTTGCACTCGTCAGAAATGTTGTTGAGGAAATGGGCTTAAAGATGCCATTTGGAGATGTGATAAAATCTTGTTGGAGATGGGCTTAAAGATGCCATCCAAGAATGTTTGTTGAACTGCATGTTGTAAGTCAAAAGAATGAGTATCAGAATGGTATCCGTGTCTGGAACGTACCTGAACTGTATCTGGAGACTGAGTCTGTATGAGAAATGGAATGGCGTCCGTGTCTAGAGCGTATCTGAGCTGTAACTGTACTTGAATCTGAATGAATGACAGAATGACTTCCGTGTCTGAAGTGTATCTGTATTGTATCTGATTCTGATATTTGAATAAGCGACAGAATGACTTCCGTGTCTGGAGCATCTCTGGGCTGGGGGAAAAGGCAGAATAAGTGACAGAATGGAAACCGTGTCTGGAGCATATCTGGATTGTATCTTGAATAGGCGACAGAATGAATTCCGTGTTTGGAGTGTATCTGAGCTGGGGAAAATCAGAATAAGTGATAGAATGGCAACCGCGTCTGGAGCGTATCTAGACTGTATCTTGAATAGGAGACAAAATGACTTTCGTGTTTGGAGTGTATCTGAGCTGGGGAAAATCAGAATAAGTGACAGAATGGCAACCGCGTCTGGAGCGTATCTGGACTGTATCTGAAGTTGAGATTTGTATGAGTAGCAGAATGACTTTCGTGTCTGGAGTGTATCTGAACTGTAACTGGGATCTGAATAAGTGAAAGAATGACTTCCGTGTCTGGAGTGTATCTGAACTTGAAATTGATAGTTGAATCTGAATGAGAAATAGAATGGCTTCTGTGTCAGGAGTGTATCTAATCTGTATCTGATTGTTGAAGTCTGAATGAGAAATAGAATGGCTTCCGTGTCTGGAGCGTATCTAATCTGTATCTGATTGTTGAAGTCTGAATGAGTGACAGAATGGCATCCGTGTCTAGAGTGTATCTGAATTGTATCTTGACTTGAAATTCTGAATGAGTAATAGAATGACTTCCGTATCTGGAGTGTATCTTTACTATATCATGAATAAGAGATCTGAATGAGCAATAGAATAACTTCCGTATCTGGAGTGTATTCGTATTGTATCTGAAATCTTTGAATATTTGTTAAAGATAACTGTTAATCTTATCCTGAAAAGGGTAAAATGTTAGCTAAAACACAAAGTTATGTTGCATGAAATGTATGATGCAATAAATATGTTTTATCAATGTTTATGATATATGAGTGTAATGTATGCGCATGTAAGCTGATTTGTTGTATTGCTGAGGAAAATAAATCCTTGATAGCTGGAGATAATAAAATCCTGACTGCGGCCTGGGAAAATAAATCCTTGACTGCTGCTGGAGATAGAAAATCCTTGGTAACTTGCGGGGATGAGAAATCCTTGCTGACTGCTTGGGGATTAAAGATCTTGACAACTTCTGTGGCGACGTGAGAATCCTTCATGACTTTTCTGGGGATAGGGATCCTTCAAGTCTTTGGAGTTGGAGGATGATAAACATTCTGTTGTGAGAATAATGCCAAGTGTTGTTTGAGAAACCTGCTTGGGGAATCCCGAGAACTTTGAAGACTTCTACTGGGGATTAAATAATGAGAATCTTTACTCGGCTGGGGAATAGGAAAAACTCTGACGATCTCTACTGGGGATCAGACAAAAGAAAAACATTGATCTGCTGTAAAATAAGGAAGACTCTGATGGCTTCTGCGGGGAATTAAGAATGAGAATCTTCAATCTTCTGGGGAATTTGAATCCTTGGGAACTTCATGTTGGGGAGTCAAGAATGAGAATCTTCGATCTGCAGGGGATTAAAAATTCTGACAAATTCATGCTGGGGAGTAATGAAGACTCTGGCAACTTCACTGGGGAATCCAGAATGAGAATCTTCATTCTGTTGGGGAGTAAAAACTCTGTGGGGAGTAGCTATACTGCTGGGGAGTAGCTATCCTGCTGGAGAGTAAGTTCAGGACTCTGGGGGGAAAAGTTGATTCCTGTTTGGAAAAAGTTCAGGAGTTTGGGTTGTATGCCACTCTACTGGGAATTATCCTAGGTTGGGGATAAGACAAAAGTTAACTATTATCTGGTTTACTTCCAGGCTTCAAGACAACTTGCTGAGGAAATTGGGGAAAAAATGAATGGTTCTCGCTGGGGGTTGATAGTTGGAAATTTGACTCGACTGGGGAAGAAGGTTTCTTCTTTGCTGAGGGTCTATAGCTCAAAGTTTTTACTCCACTAGAGATTGGGAGTTTGAAGTTTTAGCTCTGATGGGAATTGAGGATTTGAAATTATAACTCCGCTGGGGATATGTATTTCAAGGTTTTAGCTCCGTTGGGGATCTAGATGATGTACTGCAGGGGATTGCCTCTGGAATAGCCTAGATACGTTTTCCTATACTTTCAACCTGTCAGTAATTATTCTTTCCCATTTCGTTTATTTGTAAACAGTGATTATATTCAAATGCATATGCTCATTTAATAAATCATTGGACGTTTTCAAATAAAACACAAGTGTAAAAAGGAAAAGATAAATAGTTTTCTGCACTTTGAAGTATCTTTGTATTAACTTTGTGTAAGTATTTTGTACAAAGGAGACAGACATCCTAGTAAGAGAACATTGTCATAAAAATGAGAAAATTTTATACAAAGAAAGATGGTTATGTGTGAAAATTCCATGGGGTTCCCATTCTGCTATAGCCTTCGTAACTCTGAATATCTTGTCCATTTGTTGCTTCGTCCGAAGATAATTGAGTTGATCAGAAGCCTGGAGCTTGTCCATGAAGAGATTGTCCTTAAAGTGATCCGACGAGACATAGTCATACGCTTTAATTCCCTAACTTTTGCCTGGATCGCCCTTTCGGGTTTTCAGTCCACCGGGAAACCCTTTTTTGCCCAAGTCTCCCTTTCGGGTTTTCAACTTGTCGGGTGTACAGATTTTTTTTGTTTATCCCTAACTTTTTCCTGAACCTCCCTTTCGGGTTTTCGACTCACCGGGATGCCTTTTTTTTGCCTAGGTGTGTCAACCTAGCGGGTCATTTATGCGTAGTATCTCTTGACTATGTTTGCGTTCGTAGGGTGCAACAGATCATCATCGTCCATGGTGGTTAATATCATTGCCCCACCAGAAAAGATGTTTTTGATCACAAATGGTCCTTCGTAGGTAGGAGTCCATTTGCCCCTGGGGTCACTTTGCGGCAAGATGATCCGCTTGATTACAAGATCTTTGACTTGATAAACCTGGCGTCTGACTTTCTTGTTGAAAGCCTTAATCATCCGTTTTTGATACGTCTGACCATGGCAAACAGCATTAAGTCGCTTTTCGTTAATCAAGTAAAGTTGATCAAGCTGGGTCTGAATCCAATCGTCTTCACTCAAATCAGCATCCTTCATGATTCTCAAGGAGGGAATCTGAACCTCGATAGGTAAAACAGCTTCCATGCCGTATACCAAAGAATAGGGTGTTACCCCAGTTGATGTTCGTGCCGTGGTACGGTACCCATGGAGAGCAAATGGTAACATCTCATGCCAGTCCTTGTAGGTGACTGTCATCTTTTGTATGATCTTCTTGATATTTTTGTTCGCATATTCGACATCACCGTTCATCTTTGTCCGATAGGGAGATGAATTGTGATGTTGAATCTGGAACTGTTTGCACAAGGCAGTGATCATAGTATTGTTAAGGTTTGTACCGTTGTCAGTGATAATCCTTTCGGGGATGCCGTACCCACAAATGAGGTTCTGCTTGATGAACCGGGCAACAACATTCTTTGTGACGGATGCGAAGGAAGCTGCTTCGACCCACTTGGTGAAATAATCAATGGCCACCAGAATGAAGCGGTGTCTATTGGATGCTGTAGACTTGATCTCTCCAATCATGTTGATTCCCCACATAGGGAACGGCCAAGGAGCTGTTAAGACATTGAGAGGAACTGGAGGTATATGTACCTTGTCCGTGTAGATTTGATATTTGTGACAAGTCTTGGAATGTTGATGGCAGTCAGCTTCCATGGTAGACCAGTAGTAGCTTGCCCGTAGAATCTTCTTAGCCATCGTATGTTCGCTAGAGTGAGTTCCAAAGGTACCATTGTGCAGTTCAGCCATGATCTGCTCAGCTTCAACCTTGTCCACGCAACAGAGTAGAATGCAATCATGATTGCGCTTGTACAGGATACCATTGCTCAGAAAGAACTTAGCTGAGAATCTCCTTAAGAACTTTTTATCGTTGACTGAAGCTCCTTCAGGATATTCTTGAGCCTCGAGATACCTTTTGACTTCACGAAACCAACGTTGGTCCACTACTTCTTCGGTATTAATCTCGTGACAATGTGCAGGTTCGTCCACCCGTTCAATGGTGATTTGGGGATCCTCTTTATCCCAGTTAAGTTTAAACATGGATGATATTGTAGCTAGAGCATATGCTAGCTGATTTTCTTCTTGCGGGAAGTGCTCGAAGGTAATCTGCTCGAAATGTGGTAACAATGTCAGGACATGTTCTTTGTAAGGGATGAGGTTTGGATGTTTAGTATCCCACTCTCCTTTGATATGACTGATGACCAAAGCCGAGTCCCCAAATACAATCAAGGATTTGATTCCCAAGTCTATGGCAACCTTGAGACCAAAGATACAAGCTTCATACTCGGCCATGTTGTTGGTGCAGTTAAAGCAAAGTCTGGCTGTGAAAGGTGTATGGCAACCTTCTGGAGAGATGAGTATCACACTGATTCCGTTGCCAAGCGCATTGGAGGCACCATCAAAGTACAGGGTCCATCGGGATCCTTGTTCAGGTCCGTCATATGGTCTGAAGTCTTTAACATTGTCCAATGTCATGATATCCTCATCGGGGAAGTCGAACCTTATGGATTGGTAATCTTCGACAGCTTGATGAGCCAGATGATCAGCTAGCACACTCCCCTTTATAGCTTTTTGGGTCGGGTACTGTATATCGTATTCCGTTAGGATCTTCTGTCATCTAGCGATTCTTCCAGATAGAGTAGGCTTCTCAAAGATGTACTTGATCGGATCCATCTTAGAGATCAGCAAAGTGGTATGAGTCAACATATATTGCCTTAGCTGGCGAGCAGCCTATACCAAAGCGCAGCAAGTTTTCTCGAGCAGTGACTATCGGGTCTCACAGTCAGTAAACTTTTTGCTAATGTAATAAATGGCATGCTCTTTTCGGCCAGACTCGTTGTGTTGGCCCAGTACGCACCCCATTGAATTCTCTAGGACGGTCAGATACATGAGTAGCGGCCTTCCTTCAACGGGTGGCTTCAAGATAGGAGGTTCTAGAAAATACTCCTTGATTTTATCGAAAGCAATTTGACAGTCATCATTCCATTTAACTACCTGATCTTTCTTCAACAGCTTGAAGATTGGCTCACAGGTAGATGTTAGGTGAGAAATGAACCTTGCAATGTAGTTTAGGCGTCCCAAGAAACCTTTGATCTCCTTCTCAGTGCGAGGGGCAGGCATTTCTTGTATAGCTTTGACTTTGGCAGGATCAAACTCAATGCCTTTGTTGCTGACAATAAAACCCAAGAGTTTACCGGACCTGACTCCGAATGTGCACTTGTTAGGGTTCAGTCTGAGCTTGTACTCTTTCAACCTGAAAAACAGCTTTTGCAAATGGTCGAGGTGTTCTTCTTCAGTTTGTGAACGGGCTATCATGTCATCTACGTAGACCTCTATCTCATGATGTATCATGTCATGAAACAAAGATACCATGGCGCGTTGATAGGTTGCCCCGGAATTCTTCAGTCTGAATGGCATCACTTTGTAGCAGAATGTACCCCACTGTGTAACAAAAGTAGTTTTCTCCATGTCCTCAGGGGCCATTTTGATCTGGTTATAGCCCGAGAATCCGTACATGAAAGAAAATACCTTGTGTTGAGCTGTGTTGTCAACCAAGATGTTAATGTGTGGAAGTGGAAAGTCATCTTTAGGGCCGGCCCTGTTTAAGTCTTTGTAATCCACGCACATTCTCACTTTGCCGTCCTTCTCAGGCACGGGCACAATGTTAGCAACCCATTGTGGATAGGAAGTAACAGCAAGAAAACCAGCATTGAATTGCTTCATAACTTCTGCTTTGATCTTTTCAGACATGTCGGGCCTCATGCGGCGGACGTTCTGTTTAACTGGGGGATAGCCTTCTCTTGTGGGTAGACAGTGAACCACAATATATGTATCGAGTCCCAGCATGTCTTCGTATGACCAGGCGAAGATCTCAACATATTCATTCAACAGCTGAACTAGGCGCTCTTTGACACTTGGCTCTAGGTTGGCACCCACTCTGACTTCTTTTCTGTCTTCCTCAGTACCCAAGTTGATTGTCTCTAACAGCTCCTCATGAGGTAGAATAGCCCTTTCTTCCTGTTGTAGCAGTCTAGCCAATTCTCCCGGCACTTCACAATCTTCCTCGCCTTCGTATTCGGCATGGTAGACCAGATCTTCAGAGTCACTGAAGGCCATAGCAGAATTGTTACCCATGGAATCCGGAATGGAAGGGTACCTGCATTTGTGAGTGTGGGTGTGTGTAAGGGATAGCCACCTTTAAACAAATAAAATGTAAAAAGAAATACAATGAACATAAAAGTTTATATGTGAAAATGTCCATGATTCATTAAAATGGCATATGAAGATGAAAAATCAAACCCTTACAAATGGACCTATGTGCCTCGGGTAAGGCACAAGGCTAAAAGTGTACGAATTGTTTAAGAATTATTACAAACCAACAGAAATGTTTGAAAGATAAATTACTGATTTATGAAAGTAATGGGAACAAAGTCTTTTGCCTCCCAATTGCACAGTCCTCCGTTAATAGTAGGGAAAATCCAGTCTTCCAAGTTGCTCTCCTCTTCACTATCCTCCAAAGCATTGACTCCATGATGGGTGATCTTCACTGGTGGCCCTCCAGCACGGGAGCGGCGCACAGCCTTTTGACTAGCCGAAGTGAAACCCAAGCCGAATTTATCAGATTTTAAAGGAAAGTCTAGAAGTTGCCCCCAGATTGTGCTTCCTCCTTCTTCAATCATAGCCTTTGCATCTTTGAGAGACGACATCCGAGGCGGAGATCTGGTAATCATGGGTACATAAGACACTGTCTTGGTTGCCGCAATCTCCTGAGCTACCTCTTCAAAATGCTGAAAGGGGGTTTCGATGAATTCTCCATCTAATTCCACATAGCGGAAAGAATTAAGATGGCTTATCATGTACTCCTCTTCGCTATGAACAATTACAATTTTCCCCTGGACAGGGTACTTGAGCTTTTGATGCAGAGTAGAAGTGACGGCTCCAGCATGGTGAATCCAGGGTCTTCCCAACAAGCAAGAATAGGAAGGACGGATGTCCATCACATAGAACGTGGAGTTGAAGGTTTCAGTTCCCACTTTGATCGAGATGTCCACCTCCCCGTGGACCATCCTCTTAGAACCATCAAAGGCTCTGACAATGATGTTGCTGGGCTTCAAGGTTAAACCTTCACAATCCAACATGTCCAAAGCTTTCTTTGGCAAGACGTTCAGCGATGAACCAGTGTCTACCAGAACGTGTGCTGGAGTAGTCCCTCTATATTCCACTGAGATATGCAAAGCATCATTATGTTTTCTCCCTTTGATTGTTAGATCAGCATCGGAAAATCCTAGACCATTGTCAGCTGTTAGGCTAGCTACACATTCCTGAAATTGATCCGCAGAGGTTTCTTGTGGCACATGGGCCGTCTTCAAAAATCTGATCAGAGCTTTAGCATGAGCTTCTAAACAAAGCAGCAGGGCCAACATAGAGATCTTTGAGGGGGTTTGCCCCAGTTGCTCCACAACATTATAATCGCTTTTCTTGATTATTTTCAAAATCTCTTCCATTTCTTTTTGAGAGGTCTCAGGGATGACCAATGGTTGAGCCCTCGTCCTGACGGGCTTTTCTTGGATCCCTTTCCCTCTATCATCAGCAGCAACAGAGGGGACAACCACGGGAGTCACAACTTCTTCAATAATCGGAGTTCTTGCAGATATGTTGACCGGTACAGGGGTAACCTTAGGAGCAGCTGAGGGTCCGAAGATTGCCTTTGGAGGGGCAATCTCCAGAGAGAAAATTCTTCCACTGCGGGTGATTTTACTCGTTCTAACAATTTTTCTAATGTCGGAAGTCTCTTCATCAGAACTCTCTTCAGTTAATTCAATTTTCTTAATACCGTGGTAGTAGATTTCTCCACCATAGTTCCACGGTATTGATTTGCTAGACTTATACGGGACGGGCTCGGGCATGGTTATCTTCAAAGGTACAGTCTTCGGAGCGGATGTAATCTTAACAGGTCTTTTGGAGACCTTGGAAATATTGGCGGATATGGTAATTATTGAAACATCATTGACAGGAGTCGGTGTAACAGGAGTCTTGGTTATCCATTAGGCGTTGGATGCCTAACTTCAACAATGGACAGTCGATTGGTAAGGATGAACAAAGGCAGCAATCTTCTTCACAACTTGGGAAAATCCCAGCCTTCAGCAAATTCAACTTGATTATTGGTAGCGGAGTCATCAAATCATCAATCGTAGCAACAAAAATATCTTCCTCAACAGCATGGGCATTGTGGCCATGCTTTGGCATTGGGGCAGAGATCACATTCGGCTTTTCAGGGGCGTCGAATTCAACTTCTTTAGCATCTATCAAATCCTGAATCTTATTCTTGAGGGCCCAATAATTGTCGGTGTCGTGCCCCAGGATGTCTGAATGATAAGCACACTTGGCGTTCGATGGTAGTAAGGAGAAGAAGTATTCGGATTCTTCGGGGCCTCTTTCAAACTTGAAAGGTTTAACTTCAAGAGATGGGGTAGTACCTGAGTAGGAGTCATGTTGATCCGGGTGAATTGTCGTGTAGGTCTTTCCACCCTTGTTTGGTTGGTTCTGGGTTGATTGTTTCTAGGCTGATCAGCTGCAGACTTCTGAATCATTACGGCCCCCACCGCTGGCCGGTGCTCAACTCTTCCTTGACCCCTTTGAGAGTAGACAGCTGATACTTCTTTCTTTGCTGGAAAAGTCTTTTTGATGGCAGCGGAAGCAGACGCATCCTTTTGAATTTTCCTGCTCTTTATGTCGGCTTCAACTCTCTCACCAGTTAGAATCATCTCGGTGAACCCCGCAGACGAACTTCCAATCAGGTGATTGAAAAATGGACCTGATAGTGTACCCAAGAAAATATCTACTAGCTCCCTCTCAGATAGAGGTGGTTGCACTCGTCCCTCCAAGTCTCTCCATTTCTGAGCATACTCTTTGAAGCCTTCATTTGAGACCATGCCCATACTCTGTAATTGAGTACGGGTCGGTGCTAAGTCCGTATTATATTGATACTATTTGTAGAAGGCGGCCGCCAAATATTCCCAATTATGCACATCAGACCTCTCCAACTGGTAAAACCAATCCAGCTGCGTCCCCGATAAACTGTCCTGGAAGAAATGAACCCACAGGTCTTTGTCAGAAGAATGTGGTTGAATTTTTCTGACGTAAGACCACAGGTGCATCTTGGGACAAGACAAACCATCGTACTTAGCAAATATAGGCACCTTAAACTTAGGGGGAATTACAATTCCAAAAACCAACCCTAACTCTTCAAAGTCCAGCCCAGGCACCCTCTGTATTTCCATGGCAGCTAGACGCTCTTCCAAGTTCTTGTATTTGTCATCTGCAGGAGGGTACTGCTGTTCAGAATAGTCTTCATCCTCCTCCTCTTCTTCTTCCTCAGAGTCAGATGGCACCGCAGTCTCTTTACCCTTTCTTACTCCATCAGATGTTGAGGGGAAATCCAGGACCCTTCTAGCTTGACCTTCAAATCTTTTACCCATGGTAGCCACACCAGCCCTCTTCTTTTTCTTTTTCTCTTTTTCCTTTTCCAGTAGAGTTTTGAGCTCCTCCTGCCCCTTAGCCAAGGTCAGAAGTAGTTGTTGAAACTGTGAATTCTGCGCTTGCAAGTCTATGATCGTCTGCTCAATATACATCTTGCTGAAATAAACAGCAGAGAGATAAGGAAACCTGGTGTGAATACCTGTTTATGCATATGATGAATGATATGTATTCATGTAATGCATTCAAGGATTCAGAAATTCAAATTTGTTTTAAACAAAAAGGAACACACGTCATATTAATAAGATAGAATTTATTAGTACATCAATGCCCCATGGGCAAAATAATACAAAATTCTAAGGTAAAAAGATATTGCGCATCCTCTTTGGTGCAATGTAGGTGTTGAGAGTCTGCTCTTCGTGAAGTTGACGAGTAAGTTCCAAAACCTTCTTCTCACTTGCATAGAATTTGGCTTCAAAAGTATCGCGCTCTCCCTTGAGCTGTATCCAAATCCTTTGTAAATCTTCTAGTTATGTTGGCATGTCAGGATGTAGGAGGGTGTATGGAACCTCTCCTTCCATAACAGGCTCTTTGATCATAGTTAGAATGTAGGAGTAAGGCATCATAATACTTTGGGAGCGGGTTCATACCCACTTGAGGTAAGGCTCAAGAGGGATGGAATTCTTGTGTCCCAAGGTCTTACTGTCCACCTTGTTGGGCATCCTCCAAGCTCAGATGAACCTTTATCGGAGTCCTTGATCGTCGTTGTCGAAGTCAAAAACCAAGTCTGGAATCAGTATGTCATGTGGGCCATCCCTTCGGGCATACCCAAATTGTCTCAGAGCCAAGCAGGGGTTGTAGGTAATGCCTCCCCTAATTCCAATTAGAGTGACATTAGGAAATTCCCCACAACGATCAATGATGATGACATTTTCTCTGGATCGAAAACACCAATGAACATCTGAATGTGTACGAGTCATCAATCGTTGTGACCACCTCAAACCTTGCTCATTCTTCAAGACTGATTGGGGAAGATGAGAAATAAACCATCTTGCCAGTAGAGGAGTACAACACATGAGAATACCTCTTTTCCTCATTGTTCGAGTGTGAAAAGAGTGGAGGATATCCCCAAGAAATGTAGGCACCGGTTTGCGAGCCATGAAGATTTTGACAGCACTCACATCTATGAGTTGGTCAGGGTTAGGGAACAAGACCATCCCATAGATGAGAAGAGCTACAATCTCCTCAAAGGCTTGAAGAGCTACCACTTCTAGTTTCCCAATGGCCTATGATATCAGATGGTTGCAAGTGTAGGGCTTGAGCAACATCTTCAGGCTTTGGATCTCTTTCTGTACCGTTGAAAGATAGTTGATGGAGAATAGGAATCCTCAAGAGTTGAGAAAATTCCTCCAAAGAAGTCACTAGCTGGTAATCAGGAAATGTAAAGCAAGGATGCAAAGGGTCAAAGATTTGGAAGAGAACTTTCAGCATATCCTCCTCAGTGTTGGCAGTGACTAAGTTGAGAAGACGACCATGCCTCTCAGTGAATGGAGAATTCTCAAGAATCCTTGAAGCTAGCTCCTTGAGTTGAGGATGAATTCTTAAAAGGTTGACTTGGATAGTTTTCCTGCGAAGTGAATCCATTACCTACAAAACAGGAACAAAGATGAAAATCCAAATCCTTGAAATGGTTAGTGGATGCATATGATGCTTCATGATGTCCATGATATTATACACAAGTATGTACAAACAAATCACACAAGTTCCTAGTTTCAGGCTTGCATGGGGTTTCATAGGTAAGTACCCTCTTGAAGTTTAGTTGGCTCAACCTGTCCTAGAAATAGTAACCGGGTTCTAAGGAGCTCAATATCACTGGATTATTTTTTGTGTACATTGTTTCAGTTTAGCCACTTTACTAGCGACCGAAATATTCCAAGAAAACAACCCTCAATGAGTGTAGTATCGAGTATCTACCAACTTCGGACTGCACCAAAGTCAGTCATCTCACTAATCCTAAAAAGGCCAAGTTGGTCAAGTAAAGGTTCTAAAAGTCCATTAGTGCTTCATGACATTACTCAGCGGCCCCGTATTCTCTTTGATTGACTCAAAGGCTACCGGTACCCACAAATATGTCGCACTAATATAGCTATTGCTTCAACCATGTCAGTATATCCCGCACAGTTTCCACAACGTATTTCTATTTACCTATGAATGTTTCCTAAATCCGGGTAGAGGATTCAAACCCAAACAATAGAACCAAAGTGTAAAGCATACAAGTCAAACAAGATAAGCATGTAAAGGTGATCTAAACCCTAAGGTAACCCCACTTTTATAGCATTTCCCCAGCAGACTCTCCAGTTCTGTGATGCGGTGGGAGAACTGACTTGAGGTTTTGCGTTTGTGTTCGCAAATGTTTCGGTTTAGCAAGAGTCGCCACCGACTTTTATTTTATCCAAAAGGAAAGGTAAAAAAGCACAGGAAAGACCTTTGAGATTGTTTTTGGGTTCGGGGAGTAGATTATGAAAAGGGAAGGTGCTAGCACCCTTTTCATCCATGGTTTTCCATGGGCTCTTAGTTACTTGTTTTAGATCACTTGTTTTTTCTTTTCAATTGTTTGAAATGGTGCTTTGTGTGGTTTTGAAAGTATTTTGAAAAGAGAGGCCTTTGTTTTGGCGACCTTTGTAATTATTCTTGTTTGAATGTATACAAAGGTGTTTGTCTTTTGAAAAATGTTTCAATGTTTGAAAGTTTGTTGGGAAAATGTTTTGAAATTGTGTATATGTTTTTGAAAATAGCAAGGATGGTTTGCAAGTTTGATCAAGTAACTAGGGGTTGTCTACCCTAATCAAAAGTCTTTCCTACACATTTTTAACCCTTTGACATTGTTGTTTTACCATTGTATTTGGTAAACAACCCTATCTTTGGATGTTAAACGGGATGGGCGTGAGTCATCTTATGACCATGATAACAATGTTGCCAAGTATCTTAGCAAGTTTTTGAGGGACTAGATCATTTGTTTTTTTAGGCAACCAAGATAGCGTCATCGAGGGACTGTGATCTTTTGTTTTGTTTTGTTTTGCCAAGATACCTAGCATGTATACCATGGCCATTTTAAGGCAACAAAGTGGATGAAACCCTAGGGGTGCTTGTGTGCATTGTGTTGTCATTTTTCATGCATTTTTGTCTTGCATTTAAGTCATGCTATTTGATTGATTTTAGTCTTTGCATACAAAACCCTAATCTTACTATCATGGCATATAAAAGCAATAAATGCGTAAATATAAGACTATTACAACATTATTATGGGGAGGGGGATATAAGTTTGAATAGGGGGATATTGCACAAAATAAAGCCCTAAAACTATTACAACCATATTGAATTTATTGTACAAATAAATAAATAAGCAAATATTTTAATATGCAAATCAATGTAAGTATGCAAAAAATGTTTTTGTATTTATTTTATGTATGTAAAATAAATTTATTTATGTCCTAAAAATAAGAAAATAAAAATGATTATTTTTGGAAAGAGGGAAAACCCTAATTTTGGTTTTTTAAAAGAAAATAAGCTTTATATTATTTATTTATTCTTTTTTGTTTAAGAAAAAATAATATTAATATGTACAAAAATGTTTAAAATTAAATATTGTATGAAAATATTAATTTAAGTGTATAAATAATAAAAATAAAAATGTATAATATTTTTATATTATTTACAAGTTTTATTTAAGAAAATAAAAGTATATTATTATTAATAAACTATTCTTATGCCAAAAAAATAATAAAAATAATAAAATAAAAATGCAAAAATTATGAAAATATTTTTGGTGATTTTTGATATTTGGAAAAAATAAATAAAGTCAGAAAATATAAAATAAATAAGAAAATATACAAAATAAAGAAAATGGGCCAAGGGGTGCAAATAACAGAATGAGGGGTGTCAAAAGTAGGACAAAACAGGCCCAGGCCCAAGCTGCACTTCATCCCTATCCTCTGAACACACGCGCGCGCGCCTCTGCAATGCAAATCATGTTCTCTCTATTCTTTGCATGAAATCAAAAACTCACAACATGAAATTTATAGAGCTTTAAACCACGATTCTAATGATATAAAAAACTTGATCTAACTCTCAAAGACCAGAGAGAATTTCAGTGGCCCTAAATCTTGACCTAGTTTTTTCAGCAAGTTCATCATCCAAATTCTCCTAGCTCAATTAATATAAATACAAGTTATGCATATGTACAACTCATGGACATTAGGGACTACATTTTTGCTTCACAAACCTAAGCTTAATGATGCCTAAATAAGGAGTTAGAATCTTGACAAATACCTGTTTCAGTTGAAGTTGGCTATGGCAATGTAGCAGCTTTGAGTGAGGCCTGAAGGTCTTTTGAGCTTGCTTGAAGTTGTCTCAACCTTTCCCAATGCTTTGCTTGCTTTGAAGTGGCCTGAATCTCCTTGTAGAACTCAACCTGCAAAGCTTCAAAGTGAAAATGGTGAAGTGTGCAAACGAGGTTACAGTTGCAAAGTAAGGGCCTGGACAGTTTAGGTGGGTTGTAAGGAATGTGTTTGAAGTGGTTCAAGGCAAAACGCACGAGTGAAATATGTTTTGGCTTGTGATTTGCAGAGATGGTCCTGTTTTGGGCAGAAGTTGGTGTTTTTGTTTTTTGGGTGTTTTGAAGCTTGGCAATTCGTGTTTTCTGACTTGGTACAATATGCTGAGGTTGTTTGAAATGAGTCCAAGACTTGCTCTTATCAGATTTTCAAGTTATGTTCCTTTTGCAAGCTTACTTGCTTTTGAAGCAAAAGTGAGTTGACAAAGGCAAAGGCTTGTACAAGCTAGCTCAGGGTCTGCACATAGTTGGTACACTTTTCCTGATATTTGTGGAGTTGGTTTTCAGCAAAATCTTTGGTCCATGGCTCAAGATAAATAAAGTTTGTAAAAGCTAACTTTATCAAAGTAGCAACATTAACTTTTTGCCATTTTTGGATTAAACCCTTCTACAAAGTTTCAAAGATCAAAACAATGTCATTAACCATTGTATTTGCATTCAATTTTGGAGTGTAAAAAGGATTAGAACCTGTAATGCAAGTACAATCATGGTTCAAACTGATTTGCAAGTTGTAACATGGTGCAAAATGCCTTGGACAAAAGTGATAATTTGCCATTTTCAAACTTTCGATTCTCCCTAACCATGAATGATCTTGGAGAGTTCTTGGACATTTTGGAAATCTTGTAACATGCTCTACAATCCTTCTTTGAAATAAATTTTGAGATTACACTTGGAACTAGGTGAAAGTTTTCCATGAAGATAGGTCAAAATCCTGCCTAAACTAGGGCAAAATTTCACTAAGTTAAAAGTTTCATGGACCCTTATTCACAAAACCATAACTTGAGATCCAAGCATCTTTTGGGAAAACTTTGTGAATCAAAGTTGTAGATTTTTTTTAGGAATATAACTTTCATGTTGGAAGTTTTCTTTGAATCCAATTGCATCATGGTGAAAAAGTTGGGAAAAGTTGGGGAAAAATAAGAAATTTTCATAACTTAGAAAATTTCTAAGTTATGAAAAATTTCAAACTTAAACCCTGATTTTCAAAATTAGGTTTCTTAGTGAAAAAGTTTCATGTTTTGACACATATTGATGAAAAATGACCCTTGGCACTTGATTTTGACCAAAAAGTCAAAGTTTGACTTTTTAGTGTACAGTTGATTTTTGATCAGTTGACTGGAAAATTCATCTGTCAATCCAATGTATTTGAGATCTTTTGAACCTTGTGATTAGGTCAAGATGATGCCATTGAGTCCTTGAAACCATGATTGAACCCAATTTGCCATTGGCTAGGTGAAAAATCAGAAATTGCCCTTCTGCAGTCAAAAACCTAAAAATGACCATTTTGCCCTTTTGATGATCTGATCAAATTTCTTGAGTTGTGGTCCAAACTTGATCAAATGGTTCATATGAGTCTATAATGTTTATGTGGATCAAAAATTATGAGGTTTGATTGTAAATTGGCCACAATTGACTTTTTCCCCAATACAGTTGATTTATAGGTCAACTGTCCAATTGACTGGGCAAAAATTTGATTAAAGGCTTGAAACTTGGTACGAGCAATCTTAGAGGTCCAACATGAAGGATGAATGTCACATGAGGCATTGGAAGTCCAAAAATACTTGTGCAAACTCAAACCCTAATTTCAGGTCATCAGTGCAAGGAGGTGTCTTGAGCTGAGCAAACCCTAATCTGATCTTGAGTCCAAAGAGTCTTGTGAGGAAAATCTTGATAAAATGAGAGGACAAATTTTGGGGTAAAACAGATACGCTACAGACACGGATTCCATTCTGATACTCATTCAGATTCAACTTTCAGATACAGTAAGGATACGCTCCAGACACGGATGCCATTCTGATACTCATTCAGATTCAACTTTCAGATACAGTACGGATACGCTCCAGACACGGACGCCATTCTGATACTTATTCTTTCAACTTATAACTTACAATTAAACAAACTTTCTTGGATGGCATCTACAAGCCCATCTCCGACAAGATTCTATCACATCTCCAAATGGCATCTGTAAGCCCATTCCTTCTATCATCACATCATCGAGTGCAAATTTATGGGCACTCTAGTGTCCAATCATCTTCCACCTTCGAGTCACGAATGTAAAGACTCGCCAATCTAACTCTTCAGGTTTAAGAAGATTGAACAGGGGCAGCTATTGTACCCCAAAATTTTCCCTCTCATTTATCAAAACTTTTCTCACAAGATCTCTTTGACTCAAGACTGGATTAGGGTTTGACCAGCTCAAGACACCTCCTCATGCACTGATAACCAAAATTAGGGTTTGAGTTTGCACAAGTATTTTTGGACTATCAATTCTTCATATGACTTTAAAGTATCATTATGGACCCCTAAGATTACTCATGTCAAGTTTCAAGCCTTGAAACACATTTTTGATCCGTCAATTGGACAGTTGACCTAAAAATCAGTTGTATTGGGGAAAAAGTCAACCATGGCCAATTTATAGTCAAAATTCATAATTTTTTATCCACATCAACATTTTAGACTCATATGTATAATTTGATCAAGTTTGGACCACAACTCTTCAAGAAATTTGATCAAATCATCAAAAGGGCAAAATGGTTAAAATTAGGGTTTTGACTAAGAAAGGGAAATTTCTGGTTTTTGACCTAGCAAATGACCAATTGGTTTGAAACATGATTCCAAGGTCTCAATTTCATTATCATTACCTAATGACATGGTTCAAAACATTGCAAATCCATTGGATTGACAGATGAAATTTGCAGTCAACTGATCAAAAGTCAACTGCATACTGAAAAGTCAAATTTTGACTTTTTGGTCAAAATCAAATGCCAAGGATCACAATTCATCAAAACATGTCAAATGTGAAACTTGTTCATCAAGAAATCAAAGATTGAAGATTTTGTTTGAAAAGTGAAATTTTCTTAACTTCGAAATTTTTCTAAGTATAGAAAATTTCTTATTTTTTCTCAACTTTAAGCCAATTTTCCACCATGATACAAGATGATTCAAAGAAAGTTCCCAACATGAAAGTTGTAGATCTCCATGAAATATACAATATTTCTTCATACATTTTTCCATAAAGATGCTTGGATTTCAAGATACAGTTTTATGAATACATGCTCATGAACCAAAATAACTTAGTGAAATTTTGCCCTAATTTAGGAAGGTTTTTGACCTAACTTCATGGCAATTTTTCACCTATTTCCAAGAGGAATCTTGAAATGCATTTCAAAGATGAGTTATATAGGACATTGCAAGATTTCCAAAATGTCCAAGAACTCCTTAAGATCATTTTTGGTTAAGGAGAATCGAAGAGATGAAGTTGGCAATTTCTCACTTTGATTTCAAGCCATTTCATGAAGAACAAAATTCAAATTTGAACCTATGCTGCCTAATCCTTGCTTTACAGGTCTCAAACTTGTTTATCACTTCATAATTTAATGCTTACACAGATGATAAAGCCTTAATCCAAGCACAAGAGTCTTTGTCCAAGCTTTAATTCCATAAATGACACAAAGTTGCCATTGCCATTTTAGAAAAGCATAACTTTTGCAACTTTTCACTTCTTGAGCATTGGACATGTTTTCTCTGCACACACAAGTCCTATAAACCAAAAGCAAGTTGTCTAGGACTTGTACCAACTCCAAGCAGGACTGTACAAGCATGTAGAGACTTGTCTCCTCACTTTGCTTCAAAAGCAAGTAAAGGTGCAAAAAGCCTATAACTCAGAAATTTGTTGTTGAGTGGATTAGAAACCTTCCTTATACTTATACACAAACACATTACAATAAAGGACATGATTTCTCAAGGCCAGAAACTCCCTAAAACTCCCTATCACCAAAAATCTGTCAAAAACTTGCAGTTTGAGACCAAGCATAGCAATCCAGAAATCTACTCGTGCGTTTCAAGTTCTAATCATTCAAGCACTTAACCTACCTTATATCTAAGTGTTCCAGACCATCACCCCTTCATTGTAACTCCTCCTTCTCCATCTGCCATTTTTGTTTTTCAAGCTTGCAGGTTGACTTAGATAGAGAGATTCAGGCACTTTCAGGACAAGGCAAGGATTGGAACACACTCAGGGAGGTTCAGGCAAGCTAAAGGAATCTTCAGGCCTTCATAAAACTCACTCAAACTCCATTCATGATCTCAGTTGAAAGAGGTAAGAACACTAACTTCTATCTCTTCATACAGATATCCATTGGTCACGATTTATGAAGATAAAATGTAGATATTATTGTGCTAAAGCCAACTAAGTGCATAGATTTCATTTCTGTTCATTATGTATAGAGAATTTTAGAGTTCAAATTTCTGTAAAAATTTGGGTTGAAATTAGGGCCATTAAAATTCACTTTGATCTTTGATTGTTAGTTTACATGAGTTACATGGTTAAAATCGTGGAAAAGAGTACTATCATTTTCATGTTGGAAGTTTCCAGTTTCATGGAGAAATGAGAAAGTTACAGAGGTTCTGGCCAAGCTTGAGGAAGAAGATGAAGTACAGGGCAAGGAGGCATTATGTGTTATGTATTTTTTATTTCATATGAACTAACGGATGTACATCTACCCCAGTGGTAAGGCAGCGCGCAAAAATGCTTAAGGTCACGGGTTCGAGCCTTGGCGCTACCTTTTGCATTTTTCTCATTTTTCAGCATCAGTTTTGACATTTTTGACAGCATGGGCTCAGCAACTGGGCTTCTCATTTTTTTAACACTTACCTCCCTTTCTCCTTACATCACCCCTGGCCCAATATTTTATTATTTATTTTCATTTTCATTCTATTAAATCTATTTTCTTTAATATAAAAAAATCATGAAAAATATAAATATGTTAAATATTTCATTTTTGTTTATTTTATTTTATTTTCACATAAAAAATATTTTTATTAAATTATATATTAACTATTTTTTTTATTTTCTTAAATAAATTTATAAAAATAAAATAGACTTAGGATAATTTTTATTTCCTTTTTTTTCACGCTTGTAAATATCTTTTCCTAACATATAAAAGGACTAAATATTTTCATAAACATTATTTATTATTTTAAGACTAAAATACACAAAAAATAATACTTAAAGAACTTTATTTTCTTTTAAATTAGAAATTAGGGTTAATCACTTTTTCAAGAAATAATTTCCTTTTCTTAAGTTATTAGGATTAGGTCAAAACTCTTTTGCATATGAAAAAACAAAGCAAAATTCTTTTCTTGCATATACATAAACATTGCATATTTAATTTATATTGTATATTATTCATATACTTGTACAAATTAGATTTGGTTGTAATATCTTAATTAGATTTACATTATTGCAAATCCCCATTCATAATTTGTACTCCCCCCTCCCATACAATCTTGTAATAGTGTAGTAATCTTTAAATTATGCAATTTACCCCTTTTATATATCATGCTAGTAATTAGGGTTTGAATGGCAAGATAAAAATAAATCAAATAGAAAACCCTAATCCAAGACAAAATCAAGCATGAAAATAACACACTTGCACACAAACACCCTTAGGGTTACTCCACTTGGTTGCCTTACATAAAAATTGCCATATTACGCATGTGAAGTATCTTGGCAAAAACAAACAGATATAAGATCATAGTCCCTCGATGATGCTATTCAAAGTTGCCTTATAAAATGATCTTAGTCCCTTAAAAAATGCTAAGATACTTTGCAACATTGCTAATCATGGCTATACGATGACCCCCGCCTATCCCGTTTACATCCAAAGATAAGGTTGCTTACCAAATCAATAGTAAAACAACAATATCAAAGGAAAAGAAAATGAACAAGAAAGACATTTGAGTAGGTAGATTACTTCTAGTTGCTTGCTTCATCTCAAAACAACTATCCTTGCTATTTTCAAAACACACACATCTTACAAACATTGAAAACATTTTCAAAAAAGACAAACATCTTTGTATACATTCTTACGAACGAGAATCATTACAAAGATTGCCTAAACAATGGCCTCTTTTACAAAATACTTTCAAAACCACACCAAGCACAATTTCAAAATAAACAAAGTAAGTGATCTAGCAAGTAACTAAGAGCCCATGGAAAAACATGGATGAAAAGGGTGCTAATACCTTCCCTTTTCATAATCTACCCCCCGAACTCAAGAAAACATCTCAAAGGTCTTTCCTGTGCTTTTTCACCTTTCCTTTTGGATAAAAGAAAAGTCAGTGGCGACTCTTGCTAACGGCAACATTTGCGATAAAATGCAAAACCCTCAAGTCAGTTCTCCCACCGTATCACACATATCACTGACTTTTCTTTTAGGCATTGCTCTAGCTCAAGCACCAAAGTATTGCGGCCAGAATATCCCAAAAGTCCAATCTCAATGAGTGTAGCATCGAGTATCAACCAATCTTCAGTCGGAACCAAAGTCGTCCCTCTCACTACTTTCTAATGGCTTAGGATGAGTCAATTAAAGGTTCTAAAGGTCAGTTAGCGCTTAATGACACTATAAGGAAGCCTAATGTTATCCTTGACTGACTCAAGGAACATTAGTACAAGACAGAGTATCACGCTAACGTAGCTATCACTTTTTCTATATCGGTTTATGTCGTACAACCTCCATGATTTATTGCTACTTACCTAGAAAGGTGCCCCAGATCCGGGTATAGGATCTTTAACAAAAGCTCAATCAAAGACTCAAAAAAATGTAAAGCAAGCAAGTCAAATAAGGAAAGTAAGTAAAGGTGATCTAGCCCTAAGGTAACCCCACTTTTAAGTAAAAATTCCCCAGAAGAGTCGCCAATTCTGTAATACGGTGGGAGAACTGACTTGGTTGTTTTGCGTTTGATTGCAATTGTTGCGGATAGCAAGAGTCACCACCAAATTTTATTTTATCCAACAAAGGAAAGGGTGAAAAGAACAGGAAATACCTTTAGAGATTTTTTCTTGAGTTCGGGGGGGGGGGGGGGGGGGGGGGGGGGGGTAGGTTATGAAAAGGAAAAGTATTAGCACCCTTTTCATCTGTAGTTATCTACGGGCTCTTAGTTGCTTGCTAGATCAATGGCTTTTGTTTGAAAGCGTGCTTGTGGTGTGGGTTTGAAAATATTTTGAAAACGTCTTTGTAATCATTCTCGTCTTTATAAGAATGCGTACAAAGTGTTGGTTTTGAAAAGATTTCAAAGATATGTTTGTTGTGGAAGATGTTTTTGAAATTGATTTTGAAAAGCGCCTTTGTAATGATTCTCGTCTCTATAAGAATGCGTACAAAGTGTTTTAACTATTGAAAATGTTTCAATTGAAAGTGTTGGTGTGAAAATGGTTTTTTAGTTATGAGCAAGCAAGCAACTATGAGCATCCTACCTACTCAAAAGGTCTTTGTTCTTTTCCTCCTCCTTTAGATGTTACTATCTTACCATTGATTGATAAGAAGCCCTATCGTTGGATGTGAAGGGACGGGCGTGGGTCAATTGTGTAGTCATAGAAGGCAACCTATGAGACATTTTAGAAATTTCGTATAGAGACTAGATCGTTTACCAAAGGCAACATCGAGGGACTACGATCTTTTATCGAGGGTCTTTGCTAAAACATCCATATTCGAGGGACATGACTATTTTTCTGAGGCAATAAGTGAGATTACCCTAGAGGTTCATGTGTGTGAATAATATGTTTGGTTGCATGCATTTAGTCTTTGATTAGGGTGGTCTAATGGTTGATTTTATCTTATCATACACACCATATCTTACTAGAAATTATATGAAAATTGGTAAACTTGCGGAAATTAAAATCCTAAGCTATTACATCATTAGGGGGATGGGGATACAATTTGTAAATGGGTATGAAATAGGTGTCTAATTATTACAACCATTTCGAATAAGTGGAAAATAATGAAGAATATATATATATATATATATATATATATATATATATATATATATATATATATATATATATATATATATATACGATGCAAAAATAGTGTAAAAAAGAAGGAAAAACTACATTTGAACTATTATGTGTCGATACATGTTGTTATGCATCAACACATAACTTTCCTTGTTCCTGCCAAACTAAATCAACTCACTATGAGTCGACGCATAATGGGATGTGTCAACTCATTTCCTTCTTGTGTCAACACATACGCGTTTTGTTTCGACTCATGCACCTTCCATCCTTCTGTTTTGGGACCTGGATAGAAGTATGAGTCAGTGCATAAGGCCATGTGTCGACTCATACCATGTTTTGTCACTAGAATGAGTCGACCCATATGGGTATGTGTCGACTCATGTTGCAGTTTTTTGCCTCTATCACAATTCTTTTGCATGTATCAGTCAGTTTTCAACAAATAAATGATAAAAATGAACAGCAAGTAAATTATTAACTTCAAGAGTAGTGATTGTTACAACTTGTCTTCAGAAATAAACCAAAAATGATGTATGAAAAATGAAAGGTTAAGATGACTTACCTTGAAACTGCACTTTAGGTTTTGAGTCCAAATACCCTTCAAGATGTTGTGTGGACCTTAATGAAACTCCAGGAAGTTGTTAGACCTCCCTTTGTGTTAAAGGTTGTTGAACTAACTCCGAACAGTCAAATTTGTGTAGTATTATCTTTTGTTTAGAAGTTGAGAATAAGGGCACTACAGAAACTGTTCTTGTGCTTGAACAATATCTATGTGATGTGAAGTGTTTAGAGGGTTTATGGGAGAGTTTTCAAGGTTGTACAATAATGGGTTGAGGATTTTTCTGTTTTATGAGTGAAAGCAGATTTGAAGATGAGCAGAGTTTTATGAAAATGACCTGAGTTTTACAAAAGTTATGTTTTTCTCTTCTCCTTTTTTCTCTAAGAAATCCTCTCTCCTTATGTCTTATGAAATAGTGCCTTTTGTAGGTCCTTGACTGAGGTTTGGGAGGGAAACAAAATAAGTTATTTTTGAACTGTTTTTTCCTACTGCTTTGATACTTTTTCCACATTATTTTCTTTTGCCACTTTGGTGTAATTTTGTGGATGTTATGATGCAGGTTGGAGCAGACTGCATAGAGCAGTTTTGGACTGGTTTTTTTGGACAGACTTTAGACTGTATAGGACAGCATATGCAGGTTTTTGTGACAGGTTTGTGGTGTAGCATAGCACAAGGTTTCTTGTAGGACAGCAATGGAGCAGGGTTTTAGAGTGTTGTGGCAATGTATAGAAGTGGCATATCATTCTTTGTTCAACAATAACTTGGACAACATAGTTTGCAGCATGAAACAAGTTTGGTTTGTGGAGCAATTTATGCAAATTGTATCAAAAATAAAGCATTGTGGTAAGGTTTTGAGTTAAAGGAAAAAAGTCCAAACCAATACAAAGTTTAGAATTTGTAAACTTGCAAAAATGCCACTTTGTAATAACTTGAATTATTTGTAACATCTTGAACTATTTTGAATTGTAGTGACAAGATGTCATGAAGCAATGAACTTAAATTAGAAAATTTTCCAAGTCTTGCAAAAGTTGGATTTTTGACTTTCTTGATTTTTGATGATCAAATTTCATATTTTGGATGTCTTGATAAAATATGATTTTTGGGACTCAACTTTGGTAAAAAAAGTCAATGTTTAACTTTTTAGTGTACAGTTGACTTTTCCCACCAGTTGACCGAATTTTGTCTATCAATCCACTGATCTCAGGAGATGAATTGAAATACGCAATTAGGTCAAAATGAAACGCTCGGATTCTTGAGATCATGCTTCCAATCAATAAGCCAGGTATTAGGTCAAAAATCAAAGTTCGTTCGTTTACAGTCAAAACCCTAATTTTGCTCATTTTGCCCTTTTGGTAATTTGAATGACTTTCTTGGAAAATTGTGATCCCAGACTTGAAACTTGACAAAAAAAATCCTGAGGATCCATAATGATCCATGAAAGTCATTCGAAACATTAGAAATCCAAATGCCTTTGTACAAACTCAAACCCTAATTTGAGGTGTTAGTGCTGGGGAGATTATTTGACCTAGTCGGTGCTTGCGCAAACTTGAGTCATTGAAGATCTTTACAGGAAATATCTTGAAAAATGAGAGGGAAAATTTTGGGGTACAACAACAGCAAATAGTGATGATGGCACTGTGGAAAGGGAAAGAACCTACAACAGTTACACTATTGATAACATTAGGAAAACCCTAACTACATTTGAAGTTGGGTACATAGAACGCATAAACCGGGCCTAAAACCAGGAAGCCCGTAATTTGGATTGTAAAGTTATTAGAGCTATCAACAGTATCCAAATGGATCAGCCCAGTGACTGTAATTCAAGCCTGTATGGCTATTTACCATTAATACAAATTTTTTCCATTTCAAAAATAATATCACTGAGATCAGATTGATAACTATTTGTTTCACTTAAAGTATATCAGATGTCTCATCGAGTATATAACATGATAAATCCTATTTTTGGCGCATATGTGATATTATTCAAGTGATTCATTTCTCCCTTAATTGAAGGGTATTGTATTTTAGATAGACACAAGCCATGTTGCATAGATATGAATCCTTTTTTAGAATCATGAATATTAAAGTGTAAGTATTTTTTTCTATGTGTGCATTTTGACTTAAGTAAATCGATTTTTGTTGTAATTAATAATAATTAATGATCATAGGTGTGTTTCAAAGTGACAAGAAAATATACTAAGTCATGGTTATTTTTTGAATTCATAAATAGGCAACACTTGTGAAGTGTTGCAATATACAGTTTCTTTTTGAATTAAGAAATAGACAACATTTTGTAATGTATTACAGTAGGAAATTTGTATTTTGAATTCGAAAATAGGCAACACTTTTTAAAGTGTTGCAGAATATAGTCAGAATAGGCAGCACTTCTAAAGTGTTGTATAAGGTAACAAGTTGTAACACTCAACAAAAAGTGTTGTTGAAAGGGCATGCTTCATCAAGGGTCACAACCTTGTGAAACAACACAACTTAGCCTATAAATTCATAATTTTGTATTAAAATATACAATAAAAAGGCATATCCTCTTCACTACAAATTCCAAATTTCATCTTACCAACATTCAAGTTTTCATCAGTCTTATGCAAACTCGAAACATGTTGAATTATCTTAGGTATTCCTGCACGACCTCAATGTTTTAAAACCTGAACTGGACATGGATTCGTTCAAGCATTTTAGTTGGGTTATTGGTTGGACTAATAGGTCACTGGTTGGACCGCGTGACTTCTAATTCAGTTTATACAAATATATTCATGAAAAATTCTTAACATAAATTCCATAACTATAAAATCTACAAAAGAAAATTCTATAAATTTATTCATGCAAATAAGTTGAATAAAAATATTAAATAACATTCTAACTTCCAAACATAAATTATTATTGATGCTCATAAATTAAAAAAATTCAAAAAAATAAGTGTATGATATAATAATATCGCAAAGTCAAAAAAATAAGTGTATGATATAATAATACCGCAAAATAATATAGAACACAAACAAATAGTATGCTCTATATAAATAATTAAAAATAAAAGATAGAGTAGAAAATAAAAATTTATAAATAAAAAATTTAATAATTATAATGTGACTTTATTTAAAAATAATAATGAAATTTATACTGAAAATAATGTAAAAATTTAATTATATATTCCTTTGGTAACATAATTTTTTTCTAAATAATGAGATTCATACTGAAAATAATGTGAAAATATAATTTCATTTTTCTTTGGTAACATGATTTTTTTTCAAAATTTTTGTTAATTTATAGTATTATATATTGTATAAAAATTCACAAAACAGGAAATGGACATAAATAATATTATGCGAGATATGTAGAAAAGAATCATTAAATAACGGAGGTCCAATCACAAGGGATAATTATTCAAAGCGTGGCCACCTAAAATCCTGATTAGGCTTTGTGTTGTTCTTACTAAAGTTAAGTTCAGATCGAAAAATACTTAATTGTATTAACATTCTTTGTTTCCATTTTATTTGGAATTGATCTTGCCATTATTGGAATAAGTGGGGTATTATTGTAATTAGTAATAATTAATTATCATAGGTGTGTTCCATAATGATAAGAAAATATGCAAGTGAAGGTTGTTTTTTGAATTCAAAAATAGACAACACTTGTGAAGTGTTGCAATAGGCATTTTGTTTTTTAATTTGAAAATAGGCAACACTTTGTGAAGTATTGCGGTAGACAATTTGTATTTTCAATTCAGAAATAGGCAATGTTTTATGAAGTGTTACCGAATAAAATCAGAATAGGCAACACTTATGAAGTATTGTAGTAGGCAAAAAGTTGCAACACTCAGCAAAAAGTGTTGCTGAAAAGACGTGTTTCATCCAGGGTCGCAATTTTGTGAAACAACACTACTTGGTCTATAAATTCATAATTTTGAATTCACAAAAATACAATAAAAAGGTGCATCCTCTCACTACAAATTCTAGATTTCACCTTTCCATCATTTGAGTTTTCATCGATCTTATGCAAACTCGAAATAGGTTGAATTATCATGTGTATTCGTGTACATTGACTCTAAGACAATTTGAGAGTGCTTGAAATACTATAAGAAAATTATTTCATTCACGATTCTAGCCTTGAACCATTTAATTTAAAATTAACTTCCTAACAACTTTTGTGATCTATCTCTATAGATCTTGATTCCTAATATTTACTTAACAAAGTTTTCATTTGTTACAAGTTAAGGACACCGTTCATGATTAGAAATATATCATCTACATATAAAACCATAAATATGATCATGCTCCCATTATCCTTCTTGAATACACAAGGTTCGTCTTAATTTTTAATGAATCCAAATTCGTTTTACAGTTTCATCAAAACAAAAGTTCCAGCTTCTGCAAGCTTTCTTAAATCCATAGATTGATCTATATAACTTGCATATTATTTTGGCTTCTTATGGAATGCCAAAACCTTCAAGATGTGTCATGTACAATTTCTCAAGGTTATTCTTATAAAGTAAAGATGTCTTGACACTCATCTGCCATATTTCATAATCATGATATGCAACGATAATATGTAAAATTCGAACATGTTTAAGCATTGCAACTAGTGAAAAGGTTTCATCATAGATTACACCATGAATTCGCTTATAGCCCTTAGCAACTTGTTATTCCTTATAGATATGTACCTTACCATCCATTTTACTCTTATTTTTGAAAAGCCATTGGCATCCTATGGGACTAACTCCTTTTAGGAAGCTCTACCATGGTCTAAATCTAGTTTATGAACATGGAATCCATTTTAATTAATTTGGTTATAGTCTGGGTAAGCATCTGTAAATCTAAGTACCTTATATCCTGCAAAACTATCAATCAGCCTATATATGTTCGGCAGAGAGTAATGGTCTTTAAAGAAAACCTAATTCAAATTGAGGAAATCCACACACATGTGCTATTTACCTGAGTATTTTTTTCACCGTCACGACATTCGTAATCTAAGTAGGTACTTGATTTAATTAACATACCTTGTATCTTTTAAATTTTTAACTTCCTCATTGACAACTATCCTCCTTTTTTCTCCAATTTTAGCTTTCTCTAAATAACATGTTTAAAGTTGACATTAAGGGCGAATGATGACAAACTATGTTGGCGTATATATCAAACTTATCTGAAGGTGCTTAGGGGAACATGTCCATATTATCTTGGAGCAATCTTACAATTTCTCCTTCTTCGTCTTCTACTAAATAAGTGCGTATATTTTTAGTTTGGAAACTTTAGTGACAATTTGTATATCTTTCAGATCTTGCATATGCACTATTACGTCTTCTACATATTTTTTTCCATGGATTTAGTCCACAAAGTTAACAATGTGAGTGTTACCTCTGAATGAATTCTCCTTAGTTCTTTATTTATTCTCAAACTATCTTGACAACATTTTGGAGACCTCCTAGTCTCCCTTCACCACTCCTATTTTTCCATTACCTAGGGAATATTTATTATATGAGTAGAATGTGGATATAACTGCTTTCAGGGAATTGAACATGGATATGCCAATGATAATATTGTAGGAAGAAGGAACCTTCACCACGAGATACCTGAATTTTATCACCTTCAAATTCTTTTGATTAAATATATATGTGAATATGTACATGTTTTTCTGGGAAACCTATCAAAGAGTCTTTGAAAGGCTGTAAATGCTCCAAATCTAACTAGTGTCCTAACATATCTGATTGCTCATTGTTGATTCTTTCTTCAAGATATTTCCCCCTTATTATTTAATAAATCCTGGGAAGATATAACCTTGATGGTGTAGCCTTACTCCCAGGTTATGAGAATTCCCATAGACGTACCTTGTCACTTGGCCTTTTTTAATGAAGCAATTTATCTCATTTTTAGTCGGTAGTTGTTATTTGTATGATGATCCTTAATGTTATGATATTTACACCATTTGTTGGGTTTTATCTTCATCATTTTCCATTTATATGAGAGTATGACCTATATCAGTTTTACTGTGGCCCCATAGTGGGCATCAAATATACTTATAGAAAGTACACTATATATGACCTTACTTGCAGCGGATAAGCAAAGTCTCAATATGAATGATTTATGAATAAGTGATTGACTTATCTAGAGTACTTATAGTAATTTTTGTTTTAATTAAACTGTCAAGACTTGGAGCATTATGTATGTTATGTTGTTACTGATCTTCATTGCCTTGTCCCTCTCTTGTCTAGGACTTAAATGCATGATCAAATTTTGTCATTAATGTTAGTTATATCATCACAATCATTCATGCCTTACTCTTTTATCTAAACTTTTATAGTGTCACTTTTATCCTAAATTTGTCGCATGACTCAAAGTTGATTCAGCTTCTAGTTTGATGATCTCTCTCATAAAACACATTGTGTCAAGATACACTACAACGAATAACTTTTTTCATGACGAAGCTTTCACCTCTACCAGAGAAAAATCAAGGTAAAATGCCAAGGCGAGCCATCTTTTTTTATTTATAAAAATAAAACTCCACAATTTCCCTTGGATTTTAAAATAACTGAGGGGAAAGACAAGTCATGACACACTTTGAATCCCAGCTATTGCAGTTTATGTTTTTATTTGTTTATAAGTGTAAAATAAATTATCTAACCTTTTGATTTTCGATATAATCGAGGGATAAAATAATCAAATTTTATTATAAAAGCAGTCGTTAAATTTTACCATAATCCTTACTTATATAAAGCCGCCCCAAACTCACATGCATCATTCTTTGGGATGGATTGCAAGACAGAAAAAATCTTCAATGTTCTTCTATCTAGAACAAAACATTTTTCTGCTTTTGCAATCTATCTCACATAATGGTGTTGATGTTGTTGTATTTTTGGAATAAACTTCTTATGATGGATTGTAGGTGCAGAAAAAATATTTTTCAATGTTTGGAATAAATAACTTATTAGAAGATAGATGCATTCAAACCATTGAGCTTAAAAAGCATGCACACAAGGGTATGCAACTAAATTTGAATTATAACAAAGATTTGTTGTTCTCCAAGAATAACATCGACTATAATTGAAGGAAAATTGCGATCAAAAGCGCAGCGGAATTTAAAATTTTCCTTTAGCGATCCTTACGAATGAGCATGGTCAGTGATAGAAATATTTACCTCTTGTGGCGATTCAGACCTTTGATGTTGTGATCACGAGCGTTGATGAAGAACAATGCCTCTACTCAGTCCACACGAACAGATCGCTTCTGGTCACAGTGCTAGCTGATCACGAACGGAAACCTTGAGTGAGAGAGAGAATCAAAAATGAAATTGCATCAAGTAAAATTGCTTCATCACAAGGGATCTATTTATAGAATCACTCGTGTGGGCTACAAGCTAAAAGCCCAATTAAGGCTATAAGCTAAAAGCCCAATTAAGCTTATGGACATCATACCTTATGATGTACCATATATCACTTATCCACGTGGTACCTTACCACTTTCCGTATTACACTTAAGTGTATCGTACCTTACGGTGTTCCTTATTTATTCTATCTCTCATCAACCTATTCTTATGTGTGTGACCCTGTAGGTTTTCGTGACGTTGGCAATTATATTAAATCACACATTTAATATAATAAACAGTGAGCGGTATCTAGCAACACATCATTGTTACCCAAGTCACGAAAATGTCATGTGATCTGACCAAACCTTTTCCGTGATAATATTTGTGTTGTACAATTACCCTTTTGCCCTCATGCATATATTGAACACAAGGCATACACTGTGTCACCCTTGTCCAGTTCAATATTGGGCCCTTAGATATTTATCCTGTTATGCAGGATGAGCAAATTCCATCTAGGTCACTCATGTCCCTTAGCATGCTTTGTGAAGTACCCATCAATCGTCTTTATAGTCATCCAGTTACGGATGATGTTTGATCAGCAATAAAGTACTTGACTCTACATCTAGGGTCCATAGTGGTTTCAGGTCGAAGGGTGGTATACACCATTATCATCATGAGAATAACTTATGACACTTTGCATAACATTCTATGTAGTATTCTCATAGCGGGTCAATCCAGTATAAATATTACTCCTAATATTCATACCTATGTCAAGACTTGATAACTCCTTATCTATGTTCCATGAGATGTGATCATCAATCTATCTTCATAATAATCTTAATGCTTTAATGTTATCCCACTTCACATTAAAGCTTGACTACGGATACTTTAAGAATAGTGTCTTATGTTTAATGGGATCTCATGATTAAGTCACACTTAACATTTTATTAAACAAATAAACCATTCTAGGGACTTTATTATTTTAGAAAGCAAACATAATTAAAGAAATGTCTTTTATTATTAATAAATAATTCGATACAAGTACCAAAAGTATTGGCCTCTAGGGCTTACACCAACAATAATGACACTACATCTGTTGTAATAATGCATTTTGATATTATTGCTTCAACTTACACAAAGAAGGGAGTTCAACCTTTGGATGATGGATATCAGTGAAGATATTCATTCAAAATAGAAAATATTTGTTGTAAACCATTTATTTTAATATTTTGTGTAAACAATGTAATTGTCAATATATATATATATATATATATATATATATATATATATATATATATATATATATATATATATATATATATATATATATATATATATATATATATATATATATAACAAATGTCATCTCGATTTTTAAAATAACTGAGGTGAAATCTGACATTTGTAAAACAGATTTTATCCTAATTATAACTAATATGTAGTCGCGACAGATAGAGGAAATATTTACCATTGTCCATTGCCATGAAAATTTTTGGGTTAGAAACGCTTAAGAACAAATTTTTTAAGACTATGAAATCTCATAGGACTCCAAAGACTATGAGATCTTTGAGGATTCCACCAAAGATCTGTTGTAAATAGTTTATTCTCAATAACTCCTTATAGCAAATATTTGTTTATCTCCAAGAATTTGGATTTGCTGTAAGATTGTGTTTTAAAATTCTTTGTAAATTATGTAAATTAAAAATTAATAATAATAAAAATCTTTCACCTCGGATTTTCTAAAAATCGAGGGGATATTTTAGCATTAATTTTGAGGATATTTATCATCGTCCTTAATCAAATCCTTGTCGTCCATTTTCATCATTAACAATGCTCAAGACACTTCCATTACCGATCCACATGAAACCTAAATAACTTCCATTATAAAAGCAATCTGAGTATCAAAAATTCATAATACAACATCATGAAGCGCTTGAAACTATCCTCCACTTTAAGATTTGTAAGAGTATTGGTCATGAAGAGTTCTCTAAGATGGATTATAAGAGCAGAAAATTATTTGGGTTTAAGGTTTGTGTTCTTAAATGTTTATTTTCACATAAATTTATATTTATCTAACCCTTTTTTTATATCGGAAACAAATGCAAGGAAAAGAAATTGAAAATATATTGTTTCCAGCAATTGATCTTCCCATGGATATCAAAGATTTGAAGATCCAACATATGATCTTCATGGACAACTTTGACTTTTATTTTGATATTTTGTGTAAATAATGTAACCAGTTTAATATTATGGGTAAACATTGTATTTTCTAAACAAGTTAATTTATTAATTTTCTATGTAAACAATTTAACCAGTTTAAATTTAAAAAAAATACTAATAGTTTAACCCTCAGTTTTATTGATAATCTGAGATACTTGAGGCACTACATTTGTAAATAATAAAAATGTAGACGGTGTGGATTGAACTCATGCGCTATTAAAATACCCCTCGGTATTTTAACCACCAAGATGATAAGTCTTTACTTCTCATAACGACCTTATTTACCTCGCTTCAGATGCCGAGGTAAAACGTATTTCGCGTCCGACGTGACACAGACTTTTGTATTAGTGATAATCAATATGAACCATGACCGGCTTTATCTCAGCTATAGTGGCATGTTATAGAGAAAATGAATCGTTGTATATTTATGCTAAGTGGGTGTGGGTCATTATAGACATGTTGTTCCACAATTACTTAAGCATATGGCATGCAAGAGCAGAGGGATTAAGTAAGATATCTGACAGTTGACAATCCCTCTAGCATGACACCTATAAGGCCAAAGTGATTGAGTAATATATTTGACAATTCACATTCTCCCAAGCATGAGGTTTGTAGAGGCATGATGATTAAGCATATGAGTTTAAGATTAAGGACATGGTCCATCTAAAATGTTTTACTTAGGAGAAACTATTTGGTTTAAATAGTGAAATGATTTGGAAAACTATTTAAACTTCTTTTTTAAAATTTTGATGATTAAGTTTGTCTTAAGAATGGCCATTTAATATGGGTCACCCATTGATTATCATCTTATAAAATAATTGTGTACCTTTTATCATTGTAAAAAGTGTTTACCATATTTTCATTAAAATTTTGGTCATTGTTTAACCAAAAATAAAATCATAGTTGAACCAAAAGATTGTTAGAATTTTGTTTTAGGGGACTATTGCAAAATTTTAACAAGAAGAAAATGACAAGATGATACAAGGACTTGTAGCGAGACCTAAAGGAAGACAAATGCAAGGCTATAAGGATCAGCATTGCCTCTCTTATCAGAAAGTTAAGAGACATGACAATTAAGCCCTTGACACATTAAGTGAGCTACTCTAGCCAGACATTTGTAGGTGAAGACTCTTGATTAAAGCCTAAGTTAGCTACCGCGTCCCTTACCAATTCCTTCAATGGCTAATAAGTAGTGGCCATGCCGTTTGGTTAAAATATAACTTACTAAATATGCAAAGCACAACTATTACTAGGATGTATGATGTTAGTCTTAATAAATAAATTTTCACTAAAATCTTTTCCTTCTATTCATTAAATATCGTAATGAGTCAGGGGTATTTCACAAACTCCACTGATGTACGACCAAATAAATCAAAGACTCTCACAAAAACTCAGGGGTATTGTCACAAACGACATCGTTGTACGACTAAGGCAATCAAATTTCCATAGTGTTAATGCATAGATAAAGACAATGAACCACAAATTGGAAGCTATAGGCTTTCCACCTCTTAGTATATAGACATTCCATGGGCACTGATGAATCCATATTACGTTGATCTCGAACCAAGTTATCACTTGGGACCAAGGAATGGCTATCGAGATGTTCAGTAAAACTAAAATACACACTACAAAGTAGAAACCATGAAATTTGCTTATTCATTAAAGATACAAGTACACAAGAACAAAAAAAACATGCATCTGACTAATCATCCAAGGAGATCGGCTTTTTCATCCTCTGTCATTTGGTTAAGGTGGACTGTCTCTCATGAGATAGGTCAAGAGGGATTAAAAATATTTCACTTGTTTCGAATGATTTTCAAAAGAGTCGTGTGCAACAAAGTAAGTCTCTTTTAATTACTTTGCATACTTTTAGCCAAGGAAATATTCTCAAGACGCATATTACAGAGGTCGTCTTCAATGTTCTCTCGATCTTCGTGAGACTCATTAAAAGATGCCTTAAGTTATTCTATCCTTTTTCAGGAAGGGTTGTGTTCATAGTTTAATTCATTGATAACAACCTCCATCATAGATAATGATGTTTGGGCTGAAGCTAAGGCTTCATTATTATTTTTCGCATCTTGCGCAACTTTGTCTTCTCAGCCAGCATGTCAGGATACTCGAAGGAATCCACATCGGCCTCTAAGCCCAAAAGCAGGATAGACGCCCCTTGAAGCTCTTTCAAATTTCGATCTTGCTCAATGGTAAGGTTATTGACACATTCTTTAAATTTTTTAAATAAGTAAGAATAATATTTTTCAAAGATAGAAGATTGGAACTCTCTAACGACCCAAGTACTAGGGTGGGATACTAGTGTAGAAGGCTAACTTGTCAAAATCGACACAGAATTCCCTGTAGAGTCTGACCTCCTTAATCATGCATTAGAAGGGGGGAACACTTAGAGATTGACTCTTTAGTTAAGGATCTTTGACCTTATGACCAAGGTTAGAACTTCCCCCCATCATTGGGTCGTGACGAGCCCAGATAATTCTCCATCTTAACCCGGTTAGATGAATCTCAGACTTCCATTTGTGTCGAAGTTGGTGTGTCTTGGGTAACCATAATAGTAGGTACTTCCGTTGTGGGAACCCCTCCAATGGTCGGGATATTGGTGGAACCGATCAGGAAAAAGATAACCTGGGGAGTCACCCTTATTTGTTGCATTATTTTATCATATTTCATCTTATCAGTAGGACAAGAATATACAGGTTACAGAAGGAATCACAACAAAATATTCAAAAAGAGAAGGCTCCCTAACTCACTCATTAAAAATAAACTTCTAGGCATCTCTTGAGTCGACTTCCACCAGTAGGCGCGTCCCTATGAGCCGTTTTAGTTATTTTTTTATACTAAAACAAGGGGAGTGACGCCCTCGTAGTAGCCTAGATCCTCGAAGAAAGACACCAGGTTCCTCTTCAATAAAACTTCTTCTTGTGACAAATCATCAATCCTGTAAATGTAAGATTCAGACTCTAACAAGAAGTGGTTTTCTCGCCAAAACTTAGAAAATATGTTTGAGCATTTGTAAGGCGGGCTAGGGTTTATGGAGCATATTTTAGCGTGAGCTTCTTCATTGAAAGAAGTTACCATGAAAAATTGATCCTTAATGTGCTTTATAGTATCCGAATAAACATTAAACATCCTAGTGCACTGATGACGAGATATCTAGCCTTAACCCTTTGATGAAGCGCTCCCACTATGTTGAGCTTTGAAAAGATGGAAGAAGAGTGCTAGGGTCGACACACTCTTCTTATATCTGCACCAGTATTGGAAGACTTTAACGTAAGTCCAACTCATCGGATGTAGTTACGAATTGGCGATTAACAGTGTTTAAGAACGCTAATCTCAAAAATGTTGAAAGAGAGATAAAAACCTATCAAAGAAAGCATACACTCTTGAAGAGGAATGACACTCACATCATACTTTTTACACTTCATCTTATCTTCCACGTGAACAAATAATCCTCAGTCAAATGAAGATCCTACCTTGGAGAAAGCATTGTTTAATCCTCCCTAAGAGATGAAAGTAGAGGCGGTGTCCAATATCTTCTGATCCATCCACACTGACGAGTTAACTCCCTTGTTTACGAAGCATGGTAGGTGGAATCTCCATTCTAAATAATATTGTCTAGGGATGGCAACGGGTCGGGTCGGGTGCGGGTTTCACACTACCCACACCCGCACCCGAAATCATCACCCGAACCCGAAGGCTATTCGGGTGACAAAATCACACCCGCGCCCGCACCCGTTAGGTTCGGGTTTTTTCACCCAAACCCGAACCCGAAGGCTATTCGGATGACAAAATCACACCCGCGCCCGCACCCGTTGGGTTCGGGTTTTTTCACCCAAACCCAAACCCGCACCAAAAATCAAAAAAAATTACAATTAAAATAAGGTCTCTTTACATTGTCTTCAAGAAAATGCAATCACAATTATCTTAACATAGTCTTCAACATCTTAACATTACAATTAAAATTAAATTCTACAATCAAATTACAACTTTTCAACAACAACAAGCTAATATATTACAACTTTCTTGTGTAAGATTAGATGTTCCTTCCGGCTCCGGAGTTGTGGTCACTTGATCTATTTTACCTATTACAAAGAAAATATATTTCACATGTTAAGAAACACTAATAGATATTATCATCATAATTTTAAATTGTAATAACAAACATGTGAAACTTAAAACATATAAAACATGTAACTTAATTCTTGGTAATGCTGAACTTTTAAATTGTAATAAGAAGAATCCTTTAGACCACTTCTTGATACATACAGAGATGTAATAGCTTTCAACACAGATAACATATCGCTTTTAAATTGTAATAATTTTAACATGCCATATTCTTGATAATTTATCATGTTTGCAACTGGAATAAAACTGCCTATAATAATGTTTGTCTACTAACTTTCAGCATGCTTGCATGCGCGTTAAATATCATGTTTTTGAACTGTCTAGAAACATAAGCACAACACTAAAAGAACTGTCTAATATCAAAAGCATTAGTGAAAATTAGTCGGGGCAACAATGGTGGAGATAGAAACAATAATACTCACGTCACTTCAACCGAATAAATACATCCTTGTACTCTATGGAAATATCAAGCATCTTATATGTGCTATTCCATAGGAGGAGAAGATCCCCACTTACCCTCTGATTCACTTGGTTCTATCACTTTGACAGACCCATCACTCAACCCAACAGCAAACTGGTTAGGTTGAAGTGGATGAGCCGCAATCACAAGAGGATACACAGCTTGGCTTCTGCAATACACAACAACACCGGCAAGTGTTAAGCTTGAAGCTCATAAACATAAAAATTGTTGTCTATCTATCTTAAGAGAGGTTTCCCCATGATACACTAACAAACTTTCACGCGATTGTTTTCTGTTTTATTTTACTAGTTACAAATAACAAATCACCACTCACCTTGAACTAAATATTAAACATTTATTACAAAACATTAAAGAGTGAAATCCACTAAGCTGAAACTTACCTATTTAAAGCGGCTGATGACAAGCATATTGATGGGGCAATACGACATCTTAGTTTCAAGCTCTCCGCATCAAAAACCCCAATGTTTGCATCACAGAATGAAGCAAATATTAACTGACTGTTGCAGGAATACGCCGCATATGATATGGGAGCAGGCAGAACATCTTGGGGAATCCACTGCAGCAAAAGAGCTTATGAGCATATCTCAGTTCTAATTTTTTCAACCAGCAGTTCTCTATGAATATGGAGAGAAAAATATTACCTGACGAATGCGTTCCATCTTGGAGGCATCATATATTGCCAATTGAGTCTCATGGACTACCAATAAGCAAAGTTGGTCAGAATGGAACTGAACACGTGTATCACCAACAAGTGGCTTTCCCGCGGGTAGTTGAATTGGGACTGATTTTCTTTTCTCCCATGTATCAATGCTCCATACACACAGCTGTACAACATGTAGAAATTCTTAAAACAAAAATAAAAGGCAAAAATATTGAGCAAAGCAAAAGGACACATTTCCTAATGGGAAAACAATGCAATTGATAAAAGTGGCAGAGGCACAAGTATTTGTAAAAGGAAGATACTTCAACTTAAGCACCACAGAAAAGAAAATTATAAAGCCAAATAAAAATCCTCAAACTTAAGTGCTACAATCTAGCAACTCAAGAGTAAGTACATTCGCTCGTCATTCAGAACTCTTCAACCTTTTCTCAGCTAATCATAGGAATTCTTATAGGATAGACATTTAGAATTGAATAAGAAAAAAGGTAGAGTCAAAGAAAACCAAAAAATGAGAAAATTATTTTGAATAACAATAATTCCATTGAAGCCGACCCTTTTAATTTTTTTTATTATCTAATAGTTCAGAATTTGCAAGCAATATAGTCTTTAAATTGAAAAGTATATCTAGCAAAAGAAGGATAATTACAAACGATGGGAAGTAGGATAACCAACAAAACGATCTCCAAAATAAATTATTAGGAAATAAACTGATATAAAAGATTTCCCATGCCACTCAGAATCTTGTCAAAAAGGAGCATGGCTAAAGACTTACGTGAGCATCAGCACCAGATGAAACCAGTATGTTAAGATTGGTGGAAAAAGCTAAACTAGTGATTCGTCTCTGGTGACCCTTCAATTTTGATTTCACCTGGAAAAGACCCCCAAAAGCAGCAAAAAAAGTGCTTGCGAAATAAGTTTTTTAAAAAGATAATGTAATTATTAAAATAAAAATTAGCAAAAGTGGGTAATCACCTCATCCACTCTGACATTATAGATATGAATGGTTGAATCCTCCATCCCAATGGATATAATGTTGTTATCTTGGGGATGGAATGCTAGGAAGGTAGAGGCAGGAGGTGGGGACATGAATGTTGTCATTACCTAAAAAAAATGTAGACTATCAGTAACCAATAAACTAGCTGCTTAATCGAATATCAGGCCATATATCCGGATACACACCTTGAATGTCATCATGTTAAATAGTGAAACTTTTCCACCACAGGCAGACATTACATATGAGTCATTTTTTGAGAGTGCAATGCAAGGGACTGCTTCTTCAAGGTTGACACACGCGATATCATTAGTCATAAGAGGACCATTGTTGGGTTTCCAACGTTGTGGAACAACACTGGCAGTTGTCTGTAATCACATGAACTTCAGACTTTTGATCTCTATTGAAAGGTAAAAGGCTAACGAAAAGTATAAATAAATAAAAAAGGATTGAACCAGGAAATACATAAAGTAACTGATTTGCTTATGACAACCTTCCCAGTAGGATTTTGTTCATTGCGAGCCCATTTCCAAAGCTTCTGAACGCCATTTGAACCAAGGGCCAAAACACCAACAGCAGAATTTGTATATAAAAGTCGTACAACCTATATACCAATCAGAAGATTAAATTAAAGCATAACCTAAACTCATGGTATATACAAGTTGTGATACGGTGGGAGAACTGACTAGTGTTTTGCGTTCGTACTCGCACTTGTGCGGTTAGCAAGAGTCGCCACCGACTTTTTTATTTTATCCTAAAGGAAAGGTTAAAAAAGCACAGCAAAAACCTTTTGAGATATTTCGTGGGTTCGGGGGGTAGATTATGAAAAGGGAAGGTATTAGCACCCTTTTCATCCATGGTTATCCATGGGCTCTTAGTTACTTGGTTTTTTAGATCACTTGCCTTGTTTTTTCGATTGCTTTGAAAATGGTATGTGTGTGGGTGCTTTTTGAAAATGTTTTGGAAAAAGATGCCTTGTCTTAGGCCAACCTTGTAATAATTCTTTACTCGAATGTTTTACAAAGGTGCATATCTTTTCGAAAAGATGTTTCAAAAGTTTGAAAAAAAGTTGATTTTTGAAAGTGTTGCGGATTGTGGTTTTTGAAAAGAAGGCAAGTGTTTTTGCAAGTTTGATCTCAAGTAACTAAGAGTTTTGTCTACCCTATTGTACTCAAAGGTTTTTGTCATGTTTTAACCCCTTTTAACAATTTTGTTCTACCATTGAAATTGGTAGACAATCTTGCGTTTAGGACATTTATTCGGGACGGGCGCGGGTCATCGTATGGACCATGAATGCAATGATGCCAAGAGTCTTTCGCAATTTGCTTGAAGGGACTTGATCATTTTGATAAGCGACTTTCGAAAGCGTCATCGAGGGACTTATGATCATTTGATTCGTTTTGCCAAAGATACTCGACGTGCAAGCATGGCCCATTTTGGAAGGCAACATGTGGGATTACCCTAGGGGGTGCAAGTGTGATTGTGTATTGATTACATGTATTTGTCTTGTATTAGGTTATCTAGCGTTTTGATTTTAGGTACATACAAACCCTAGGTCTAACCATGGTATAATTGGAAAACTGTAAATTGCGGAATGTAAATCTACGCTATTACACAATAATATCCAGGAGTGGGGGTATAAATGTACAAGGGGATGGGATTTATTTACAACCAAATCGAATGTGCGATCAATATGTAAATATCAAATATACAAATATAAGATAAAATGTGTATAGGGCAATGTGAATGTATTTGTGTAAGTGTACAAGTGTATATGTATGTGAATTGTGTATATGTAATTATGTACAGGTGCGAAATGTGAAATTGAGCCGTATTAGGGTTTTGACCTAGATAAATGTTTTTTAGATGAATCTTGATTTTTGTGTGTTTAATTATGTACAAAGGAAAAATGAAGGTGTTTTGATTAAATGTTTGGAAATTAATTGGAAAGTATTCTAGTCTAATGTTTGTGAGAAAAATGTATTTCTATTATATATAAAAATGTATATTAACTAAAAAAAGAGTTTAATTTTAATTGTGTATAAAAAAAAGAAGAAAAGGTAATATATACAAATATATTTCAATATGTATTAAAAATGTTTTTTAAGTTAATTGCGTATAGAAGTATTTTGTTATTGTTATGTACAAAAGTGGTGAATTAAAAAAGATGTTTTAAACATATGATGAAAATGTAATTTATTCAAGTTAGTATTTACAAAATAAAAAAAAGTGAACATTTTTTATAAGATAAAAAGAGGGTTAGTGTTTTTTATAAAATAAAATAATGGTTAGTGTTTAGAAAAAGAAGTAAACATAAAATAAAAGAAAAGAAAGGGTTAATGTTTAATGAGACGATTTTCTTATTGGGCTTAGAGGAGTTAGGAACGGGTTAAGCTCATGTTGATCCACAAACGAAATTTAGGGTTTAGGCAATGTTTCAGTGTGGAGCGAAGGCAGCGGCGCCGTTTGTTGAGTCTTCTCCGATTAGGCTTCCTGAGCTTCCTCCGGCCACCAGCGCGTTTCAACGCCTTTCTTCCCTCCAAGGCATGAGCCTAGCGTCCTTGATTTTAAGGTTTGATGACAACGCTTTATGCTTTCTTTGTGAACGATACGCATTTGTTTAATTTGAGTTCTTACTATTTTCTTTTCATTATGAGGTGAAAGAGAAGAGATAGGGGGCGAGGATTATACTACCTGATATTTGGAGGTGGAGGGAAGGTGGAGAAGTAGCGCTCAGGAGGCCGGAGCGGCGAAGGGAGATGCTTGCTACGCTTCTGATTTTTCCTGGTATCTTCGTTCTGTTGCCTTTTGCTTAGGTTTTGATGATGATACGTACTGAGAAACCCTAATGTGCACTTCTTTACCTCTTCTTCTTATTGTCCCTTTGCCTATGATTTGTTTCTGCTTCTCCTTCTCTCGTGTTGCCTTGATATCTTTATCTCTTCCACTTTCGTGTTGCCTTCTGGATTTGTATGTTGCCTGAGATGCTGCCTTGAGCTTGCCCTTTTGCTTGCCTAGAACTGTGGCCTCAAATGTTTTGCCTTTGAGTTTGCCCCATGATGTGTTTCACTGAGGGCTTATGTGTTTGATTATGCTTGACAGTTTGGGTTTCCTTGAATTTCTGTTGAGGGGATAGTTTGACAGTATGGTGTTTTGGTGATTGAACAAGATGTTGAGGTTTGTATGATTATGGCATTGTGTTTCTGGTTATGTTAAGGCACTAGCAGGTTATTGCTTCATTTTTTTTTGATGCAGGTTCAATGGTTTAGGGGTTAGACAGGTTTGAGGTGTTATGCTGTGTGGTTTGGATATGGTATTGGTTTTGGTAGTGAGGATTATTGTTGTTTGGAGCTCTTAACTTTTACAGGTTCAGTAGCCTTTGAGTTTTTTGGGTTTGAGGATGTTGGTATGGTGAGGTTATTGGTGGTTTTTGGTTATGGTGCTGGTGCTTATGCTGGACTGGTTTATATTTGCATAATCTCTTCTCCTCTCTCTTCTGAACTGAGTTTTCTGATTATCTCTTTTTGTCTTTCTTTTTCTACCGTCTATTTCTTTACTGAGTTGGCTTTTGATGATTTTGTATATCTTCTGCTATCTTGCCCCTCCACTGTGCCTAACCTTGCCTATGCTTGCCTATGCTTGCTATTTTCTTTTCTATTTCACTCTCTTCACTTCTGAACTGCTACGCTGGACTGCTGCCTGCTATGCTGAACCCAGTCTTGGCTTTTGTGTATTTTGTTTTCTTCTCACTTCTCTATTGTCTGCTGTGAACTGTGTATTCTCCCTTTTCTCTTACTCTGAACTGCCTTTCCTGAACTGTCTTGGCCTGCTGCTTTATCTCTCTTTTTTCTCTCTTAGTACAGTTTTGAATTATTATATGATTTTATTCTGTACTTGCTCTGAAGGGGTTGACTAGGGAAATGATGAAAAAAATCTCTTGTATAAAACACCATTGCATCTTTATCTCCAGCTTTTGTGCTTTGCTCTGACTTTGCATTTCTTTGATATCTTGGGACTTTGTGATATGTCCCATATCTTTCTTTGACAGCCTGTATGCTTGTGACAGCAAATGCACTTTTGAAATCTTTGATACCTTTTGCATTTTGACAGCTAGTGCCTTTGCTTTTGGATAGAAAGTTTGGATTTGAACTTTTCAGTTTGGATTGGATTTTGAATCTTGAATTTCTATGCAGCTTAAAATTTGTAACTTATGCATTTTTGACATTTGCATTTCATGAGATAAAATAATCTTCCCTCTCTGTGAACCGGGAGAAATCCCGTGATTTGCAGAGAGGGCAACTGATCCCAGTCAGTGGCCCCTAATGATGAGCAACTTTTACTGTCTTTTCCAATTTAATGCTTTCTGACTTTTCTTGTTCTTTTTGCAGATGAAAAAATGGAATACCGGAGCGGAATGAAGCACGAAGAATATTTAGAAAATAGGATAGTTTTTTCATTCTATGTAATATTTAAATTAAATGTAAATTATTGTCTGTAACAACAATTTGTACAAATAATTCGAATATCAATAAAAATCAAATTATCCAATTGGTTCTAACTTTCTTTATTGCTTATTTATTTATTTAAAATTCTTAGAATTAAAACAATTGAAAAATAAATTCAATCATTTAATTTCAGAATAATAAATAACTAAAATAAAACAACATTGATCCAATAAACCTGTCTTATCCAACATCCAAAGCAAAGCAGCAATTAGCCCAGATAGACTGATCAAACACATGAACACTGTGAATCCAATACTGCATCTTGTATCTGACTGGCCCAATCAAAACGTACTGAATTCAAACCACTGTCTCTTTTACTGATTAAACCAAGATAACGCGAATTTTAATCCGAATCTTGAAATAAACCGCAAAGTGCTGTGGAATTCAAATTCTTCTGAGAATACGCCCATAAAACCCTAATTCCCGATTAAATGCCAAATCACGCTCGCTTGATCAAAATTGAACCAAAAATCAATCAAACCCTAAGCCCACTGTATGAAACAATTCAGAGCTCTGAAAATCAGTAAAAAACCCTAGTTTTGCTTGACTGTCAAGAAAAGTCCGTTTGTCCGATTCTTGAGCCAGTTTGAAAAGTCAGGAAATGTTTGAAGCTGAGATTTCTTGGGGAAAAATGCGAGGGCAAATTTTGGGGTACAACAGTTGACCCTGTTCAATCTTCTTTGACCTGAAGAGTTAGATTGGCAAGTTTGCCTTTCGCGACTTGAAGGTAAAAGGAGATTGGACACTAATGTGCCCAGAAAATTTGCGCTCGTCGATGTGACGGTGGAGGTGAATGGGCTTAAAGATGCCATCTGAGAATGGGCTTACAGATGCCATCTGGTGCGAGAGAATTTTGTCGGGGATGGGCTTAAAGATGCCATCTGGAAGGGAACATTAGGAAAGCGTCCGAGCTTTAGACCATTTCTGAACTGGGGGTCTGAACAGGCAATAGGTTGACATCCGTGGTTGGGGGAACCTACAAGCCATTTTCAAGAAGCCGCATCTAAATAAGTTGATAGATTAACATCCGTTACTTGGGAAGAATCCATGAACTGTTTTCAGAAATCTTGAGGTTGAATCTGAACAAGTGATAGGTTAACATCCGTTTACTTGGAGAACCTGTGAACTGTTTTCAGAAATCCTGAAGTTAAATTAGCAATAGAGCAGCATCCGTTGTTGGGAAGCGTCCGTAAACTAAATTCGAAGGTTGCATCTGAACAAGCTGATAGATTAACATCCGTTACTTGGGAAGAATCCATGAACTGTTTTCAGAAGTCTTGAGAAGAATCCGAACAAGTGATAGGTTAACATCCGTTTACTTGGAGAACCCGTGAACTGTTTTCAGAAGTCTTGAAGTTGAATTAGCAATAGAGCAGCATCCGTTGTTGGGAAGCGTCCGTAAACTAAATTCGAAGGTTGCATCTGAACAAGCTGATAGATTAACATCCGTTACTTGGGAAGAATCCATGAACTGTTTTCAGAAGTCTTGAGAAGAATCCGAACAAGTGATAGGTTAACATCCGTTTACTTGGAGAACCCGTGAACTGTTTTCAGAAGTCTTGAAGTTGAATTAGCAATAGAGCAGCATCCGTTGTTGGGACACGTCCGTAAACTATTTTCAAAAATTGAGAAGAGTCTGAATCAGTCGGTAGATTGACATCCGTTGTAGGGAAGAATCCGTAAACTAAATTCAAAGGTTGAGAAGAGTCTGAACAAGCCGATAGATTAACATCCGTTGTTGGGACACGTCCGTAAACTATTTTCAGAAGTCTTGAAGAAGAATCTGAACAAGTGATAGGTTAACATCCGTTTACTTGGAGAACCCGTGAACTGTTTTCAGAAATCTTGAAGTTGAAGAGGAACCGGTGTAGGGTTTCTTGATAATGCGTCTGAATGGATCTGGAATAAGTATCAGAATGTCGCCGTGTCCGGGCCACATCTGAACTATTTCTGGATGAATCCTGGGAGTTGATCTGTCTCTGTCGACTGATCTTACCTGAAAAGGTGAAGGGTTAGTTGTATGCAATGTTATGATGCATGATGCAATGTATGTGACATTAATGTTTATGATATGAATGTAATGAATGCGCTTGTAAGCTGATGAGCTAATCCTGCCGAGGATACATGAATCCGAGATGGCTGAAGATAAAAACGTCTTGACTGCTGCCGGGGAAAATAAATCCTTGGCTGTTGCTGGGGAAGAGAATTCCTGATGACCTCTACTGGGGAGTTTCAACTAGTAAACTCATGCTGGGGAAGTCAGATTTGAGAATCTTCAGCTTGATGGGAAGTAACTCTGGAGACTTCACTGGGGAACTCAAGATTTGTCCTTCCAAAACTCTGTGGGGAGAAGGTTTAAAAGTCTGACTTCGTTGGGGATTGTCCACTTGAAGCTCTTGATCTGCTGGGGATACTGAAGCTTAAACTCTGAGGGGGATTGAATTCCTGAGGATTCCCTGGCTGGGGATTTCCAAAGATAAGTTACTGCTGGGGAATTTTGATGAACTCCGCTGGGGATGGGAAGAATTTCCTGATTGTTGTAGGTGTTGGTCTGGGATAAGTTACTGAATGTCGCCATCGCTGGATCACATCTCGAACTATATTTAGAAGCACTTTGAATAAGTTATAGAATGTCGCCAAGTCTGGGTCACATCTTGAACTATATCTGAACGTCTGAATGAGTTATAGAATGTCGCCATGTCTGGGTCACATCTTGAACTATATCTGAACGTCTGAATGAGTTATAGAATGTCGCCATGTCTGGGTCACATCTTGAACTATATCTGAAAGTTTGAATGAGTTATAGAATGTCGCCATGTCTGGGTCACATCTTGAACTATATCTGAAAGTTTGAATGAGTTATAGAATGTCGCCATGTCTGGGTCACATCTTGAACTATATCTGAAAGTCTGAATGAGTTATAGAATGTCGCCATGTCTGGGTCACATCTTGAACTATATCTGGAATGATCTGAATGAGTTATAGAATGTCGCCATGTCTGGGTCACATCTTGAACTATATCTTGAATGATCTGAATGAGTTATAGAATGTCGCCATGTCTGGGTCACATCTTGAACTATATCTGGAATGATCTGAATGAGTTATAGAATGTCGCCATGTCTGGGTCACATCTTGAACTATATCTTGAATGATCTGAATGAGTTATAGAATGTCGCCATGTCTGGGTCACATCTTGAACTATATCTTGAATGATCTGAATGAGTTATAGAATGTCGCCATGTCTGGGTCACATCTTGAACTATATCTGGAATGATCTGAATGAGTTATAGAATGTCGCCATGTCTGGGTCACATCTTGAACTATATCTTGAATGATCTGAATGAGTTATAGAATGTCGCCATGTCTGGGTCACATCTTGAACTATATCTTGAATGATCTGAATGAGTTATAGAATGTCGCCATGTCTGGGTCACATCTTGAACTATATCTGGAATGATCTGAATGAGTTATAGAATGTCGCCATGTCTGGGTCACATCTTGAACTATATCTGGAATGATCTGAATGAGTTATAGAATGTCGCCATGTCTGGGTCACATCTTGAACTATATCTGGAATGATCTGAATGAGTTATAGAATGTCGCCATGTCTGGGTCACATCTTGAACTATATCTTGAATGATCTGAATGAGTTATAGAATGTCGCCATGTCTGGGTCACATCTTGAACTATATCTGGAATGATCTGAATGAGTTATAGAATGTCGCCATGTCTGGGTCACATCTTGAACTATATCTTGAATGATCTGAATGAGTTATAGAATGTCGCCATGTCTGGGTCACATCTTGAACTATATCTTGAATGATCTGAATGAGTTATAGAATGTCGCCATGTCTGGGTCACATCTTGAACTATATCTGGAATGATCTGAATGAGTTATGGAATGTCGCCATGTCTGGGTCACATCTTGAACTATATCTTGTCTTTTGAGGTGATAAGGAACTTGTTGAACACTTTTGACATTCGAATGCCCCAAGTGGCGGTGAAGGAGTCTTGAATCAGATTACCCCGCATATTGAGAGATTTCTTGAAATCTTGACTGGACTGCCCCAGGTTAACTGAACTTTGAAAGATCTGTTGGACCTTGACTGGACTGCCCCAGGTTAATTGAATTGTGACATGTCATGCCCCTTGTTGATAGGAGATTTGATGGAAGTGTTATCCTCTTGAAGTGATTTTGACTTACTGAGAGAGTTTTCGTTCCTCCGAACATTCGCTGTATGAACTTCTTCGCTGTCAAACAAAAGGGTCAAATGCAGACAGTGATATTCGAATAATGCAAAGTTTATGTTTGTCTCGAAGTTTTGAAAAATGCGTTTTTTAGCAGAAAACTTTTCACAAGACAAGTTAACACAAGATTTAGAGCAAAGCCCCACAGGAGTCAGGATACCTTTTGTAACAGTATGCTTTCGAACTAACCCATGCTTCAATTAGGACTTTTGAAGGGTTGTAACGTGGCCTGGTTCACGGTTTAAGAAACAAAGGATAAAGGCTCAAAGTATATTTGTACCCACCCGCTCTTCGTGATGTCCTTCAACCTAAGCTCAGTTAACTGTGCGTCGCACTCTATTTTGAGTTTGGAACGACTTTTGGGCGATGGTTCACCAGTTTGAATTTGGGAGACAGTCATCATCTCCTTTTTCTTTTTCAACACTTTTCATGTTGTTGAGGATCTTGTAATGACCTCACTATTTTGATTTTGATTTGTTATCCCTAACTTTTGCCTGACTGTTACCGTTTTCGGGATTACTGTCAGCGGGATGCCCCAGCTTCCTTAAGCCTCCTTTATAGGTTTTGGCTTGATGGGCTTTTCTCTTTTGAGAGATTGACTGTCTATGTGATAGGGAACCACCCTTGTCTTTTGATTCCGAAGGAATGCTTTCTTTTTCGACGTTGTTCGTTGTATTACGAACTGAGAGTTTGCGACTTCAATGCGCGTTCTCTTTTGAATTAACCGAGAGACTACCCTGCCCCAGGTTTATATCAAAGGTTTTGATTGTATCAGAACAGGAAACTCCTACTTCTTTGGCTCGAAGGGGTTGACTAGGGATTAACTTCCTTATAACTCCAGTGTTTGGGAATTGAAAGAAATGCCTGTACATCATCAGCAAGGTCTGTTCAAAAGCATACTGTATAAGATCACGGTATTGTTTCGTCATCCTCCCTCTAAAGGCTTGTAGCTTTTTATCAAGAGTCAAATATCATAAAGAAAAGCATAAGAGTAGTGAAACGAATGGATGAATTCAAGACAAACACATGCAATGCATTAATGAAAACAGAGTTTAACATCAACAGATAATTGTTTGACAACAAAAGAAATTACAACTTTGAAAATTCAAAATGAAACAAACGTAATCTCAATGATTTGGCATAGGAGGAGTGATCATGCTGGAGTCTCTGGGGGACCGAACTCAATCTCCTTGGCATCGATCATGTCCTGGATCTTGTTCTTCAGAGGCCAACAGCTGTTGGTATCATGCCCCGGGTTATCAGAGTGGTATTCACATCTTTCATTGGGGTGATAGGTAGGAGCAGAAGTATTCGGGTTCCGGAGAGGAGCCCTCAAAGTAATCATACCCCTCTTCAACAGGTGTTGCAGTGCCTGAGACAGTGACATGTTGATCTTGGTGAACTGCCTCTTAGGTGCAACTTCCTTATGCTGGTGCCCCTGTCTTTGTTGAGCAGGTACAGGATTGGGGATCAGGATTGCCCCTACATGTTGGTCATGACGACCCTTTTGACTGTTCGCAGCAATGGACTCTTTCTTCCCGTTGTAGGGGATTATCTTAGTATCGGAGGTTGTGGCTCCCTGGATCTTTCCACTCTTGATGCCAGCCTCGACCCTCTCGCCGGTTAGTATTAGGTCGGCGAATCCGGCTGAGGAGCTTCCAATTAAGTGCTTGAAGAAAGGCCCTGTCAAAGTTCCCATGAAGATGTCAATCAGCTCTCTGTCAGTTAGAGGGGGTTGCACTCTACCAGCCAGATCTCTCCATTTTTGAGCATACCCTTTGAAGCTCTCGTCAGAACCCATGGTCATGTTCTGCAACTGCACACGAGTTGGTGCGAGATCAGCATTGTACCGATACTGTTCGTAAAAAGCCCCAGCTAGATCTTCCCAGGTGTGGATGCGAGAACTCTCCAATTGATAGAACCACTCGAGATGAGCCCCTACTAGGCTTTCTTGGAAGAAATGGATCCAAAGCCTCTTATCAGCTGTGTATGGTTGAATCTTGCGGACATAAGACCTTAGGTGCATCTTAGGGCAAGAAACTCCGTCGTACAGAGCAACGGTAGGAACTTTGAATTTTGGAGGGATGACCAATCCAGGAACCAGCCCCATGTCTCCTAAATCCAAGCTAGGTATTTGTTGGATCTCCATAGCATTGAGGCGATCCTCCAACTCTTTGTACTTGTCATCAGTGAGAGGATATTGTTCCTCAGAGTAGTCAGCTTCACCAATCTCCACATTGTGGTCTTCTTCAAGACTAACCACTGTGTTGGATGGAGTTGCAAGGTCTTGGGTCTTGGGCCTTCTCCTCAAATTCAGGATGCGGGCTGCCTTCTTGGACTTCTTCTTTTTGTCTTTGAGAAGGAGAGCTGTCAGATCCTCTTGCCCCTTACCCATAGCCAGCAGCATTTGTTGGAATTGAGCATTTTGAGCCTGGAGCTCTTTCACCGTTTGCTCCATATCCGTCTTACTGAAATAAACAGTAGGAAGAATAAGGAGACCTGTAGGGGAGAAACCTGTTATGCAATGATATGTGTGATATATATGCAATGTTTTCAAGGATCTCTTGGGGTATACACAAGAGAATGTTAGAGGTTGAACTTCAATCTTTGATTGGGGAATTTTGCACTGGTGGACGTTCTTTCACTAGAATCAAGCTCACCATGTCGAGTGGGTCATAGCCACTGATTCAAGTTGTTGTACTTGAACTTTGACTGGATTGGTTAGAGGAGAGACCTCTTGCCCCTTGATAGATGTCTGGTTCAACGTAACCCTGCATTAACAGAACCCTCGGGATCCTTGAAACGGTTATTGAAAATGCTAAAATGCTATGGTATGACGTCATGATGTTATGTACATGTATGCACAGGCAAGTAAGTGTATATACAGGCAAACAATATTCACACAAAGCACACAAAAGCCTTAGGTTTAGGCTTGCATGAGGTTCAGGTACTACCCTCTTTCAGTTTGTTGGTTAAAAACCTGTCCTACCAAAAGTAACCGGGTTCTAGAGGTCCCAATATCACTGGATTGCTTTCATTGTTCATCGTTTCGATTTAGCCACTGAACTGGCGACCGAAATATCCCAGGAAAGCAACCCTCAATTGAGTGTAGTATCGAGTATCAACCGACTTCGGAGTACACCAAAGTAGTCATCTCACTACCCTAAAGAGGCCAAGATGGTCAATTAAGGTTCTAAGGTCAGTTGATGCTTCGCGACACCACGCGGCGGCCCCGTACTCTCCTTGACTGAACTCAAGGGTTACCGGTACACACCAAAGTGCCACATCAACGTAGCAGACTGCTTCAACCATGTCGGTATACCCCGCACAGTTCCCTCACAGCCTTGTTGCTACCTAAAAGGGTTTCCCCAGATCCGGGTTAGGATCTATAAAACTCCGATACAAAGCCCATAAATGTAAAGCAAACAAAGCAATAAATTGAAAGTAAAGGTGATCTAAACCCTAAGGTAACCCCACTTTAAAATTGTCCCCAGCAGAGTCGCCAGTTATGTGATACGGTGGGAGAACTGACTAGTGTTTTGCGTTCGTACTCGCACTTGTGCGGTTAGCAAGAGTCGCCACCGACTTTTTTATTTTATCCTAAAGGAAAGGTTAAAAAAGCACAGCAAAAACCTTTTGAGATATTTCGTGGGTTCGGGGGGTAGATTATGAAAAGGGAAGGTATTAGCACCCTTTTCATCCATGGTTATCCATGGGCTCTTAGTTACTTGGTTTTTTAGATCACTTGCCTTGTTTTTTCGATTGCTTTGAAAATGGTATGTGTGTGGGTGCTTTTTGAAAATGTTTTGGAAAAAGATGCCTTGTCTTAGGCCAACCTTGTAATAATTCTTTACTCGAATGTTTTACAAAGGTGCATATCTTTTCGAAAAGATGTTTCAAAAGTTTGAAAAAAAGTTGATTTTTGAAAGTGTTGCGGATTGTGGTTTTTGAAAAGAAGGCAAGTGTTTTTGCAAGTTTGATCTCAAGTAACTAAGAGTTTTGTCTACCCTATTGTACTCAAAGGTTTTTGTCATGTTTTAACCCCTTTTAACAATTTTGTTCTACCATTGAAATTGGTAGACAATCTTGCGTTTAGGACATTTATTCGGGACGGGCGCGGGTCATCGTATGGACCATGAATGCAATGATGCCAAGTGTCTTTGGCAATTTGCTTGAAGGGACTTGATCATTTTGATAAGCGACTTTCGAAAGCGTCATCGAGGGACTTATGATCATTTGATTCGTTTTGCCAAAGATACTCGACGTGCAAGCATGGCCCATTTTGGAAGGCAACATGTGGGATTACCCTAGGGGGTGCAAGTGTGATTGTGTATTGATTACATGTATTTGTCTTGTATTAGGTTATCTAGCGTTTTGATTTTAGGTACATACAAACCCTAGGTCTAACCATGGTATAATTGGAAAACTGTAAATTGCGGAATGTAAATCTACGCTATTACACAATAATATCCAGGAGTGGGGGTATAAATGTACAAGGGGATGGGATTTATTTACAACCAAATCGAATGTGCGATCAATATGTAAATATCAAATATACAAATATAAGATAAAATGTGTATAGGGCAATGTGAATGTATTTGTGTAAGTGTACAAGTGTATATGTATGTGAATTGTGTATATGTAATTATGTACAGGTGCGAAATGTGAAATTGAGCCGTATTAGGGTTTTGACCTAGATAAATGTTTTTTAGATGAATCTTGATTTTTGTGTGTTTAATTATGTACAATAGAAAAATGAAGGTGTTTTGATTAAATGTTTGGAAATTAATTGGAAAGTATTCTAGTCTAATGTTTGTGAGAAAAATGTATTTCTATTATATATAAAAATGTATATTAACTAAAAAAAGAGTTTAATTTTAATTGTGTATAAAAAAAAGAAGAAAAGGTAATATATACAAATATATTTCAATATGTATTAAAAATGTTTTTTAAGTTAATTGCGTATAGAAGTATTTTGTTATTGTTATGTACAAAAGTGGTGAATTAAAAAAGATGTTTTAAACATATGATGAAAATGTAATTTATTCAAGTTAGTATTTACAAAATAAAAAAAAAGTGAACATTTTTTATAAGATAAAAAGAGGGTTAGTGTTTTTTATAAAATAAAATAATGGTTAGTGTTTAGAAAAAGAAGTAAACATAAAATAAAAGAAAAGAAAGGGTTAATGTTTAATGAGACGATTTTCTTATTGGGCTTAGAGGAGTTAGGAACGGGTTAAGCTCATGTTGATCCACAAACGAAATTTAGGGTTTAGGCAATGTTTCAGTGTGGAGCGAAGGCAGCGGCGCCGTTTGTTGAGTCTTCTCCGATTAGGCTTCCTGAGCTTCCTCCGGCCACCAGCGCGTTTCAACGCCTTTCTTCCCTCCAAGGCATGAGCCTAGCGTCCTTGATTTTAAGGTTTGATGACAACGCTTTATGCTTTCTTTGTGAACGATACGCATTTGTTTAATTTGAGTTCTTACTATTTTCTTTTCATTATGAGGTGAAAGAGAAGAGATAGGGGGCGAGGATTATACTACCTGATATTTGGAGGTGGAGGGAAGGTGGAGAAGTAGCGCTCAGGAGGCCGGAGCGGCGAAGGGAGATGCTTGCTACGCTTCTGATTTTTCCTGGTATCTTCGTTCTGTTGCCTTTTGCTTAGGTTTTGATGATGATACGTACTGAGAAACCCTAATGTGCACTTCTTTACCTCTTCTTCTTATTGTCCCTTTGCCTATGATTTGTTTCTGCTTCTCCTTCTCTCGTGTTGCCTTGATATCTTTATCTCTTCCACTTTCGTGTTGCCTTCTGGATTTGTATGTTGCCTGAGATGCTGCCTTGAGCTTGCCCTTTTGCTTGCCTAGAACTGTGGCCTCAAATGTTTTGCCTTTGAGTTTGCCCCATGATGTGTTTCACTGAGGGCTTATGTGTTTGATTATGCTTGACAGTTTGGGTTTCCTTGAATTTCTGTTGAGGGGATAGTTTGACAGTATGGTGTTTTGGTGATTGAACAAGATGTTGAGGTTTGTATGATTATGGCATTGTGTTTCTGGTTATGTTAAGGCACTAGCAGGTTATTGCTTCATTTTTTTTTGATGCAGGTTCAATGGTTTAGGGGTTAGACAGGTTTGAGGTGTTATGCTGTGTGGTTTGGATATGGTATTGGTTTTGGTAGTGAGGATTATTGTTGTTTGGAGCTCTTAACTTTTACAGGTTCAGTAGCCTTTGAGTTTTTTGGGTTTGAGGATGTTGGTATGGTGAGGTTATTGGTGGTTTTTGGTTATGGTGCTGGTGCTTATGCTGGACTGGTTTATATTTGCATAATCTCTTCTCCTCTCTCTTCTGAACTGAGTTTTCTGATTATCTCTTTTTGTCTTTCTTTTTCTACCGTCTATTTCTTTACTGAGTTGGCTTTTGATGATTTTGTATATCTTCTGCTATCTTGCCCCTCCACTGTGCCTAACCTTGCCTATGCTTGCCTATGCTTGCTATTTTCTTTTCTATTTCACTCTCTTCACTTCTGAACTGCTACGCTGGACTGCTGCCTGCTATGCTGAACCCAGTCTTGGCTTTTGTGTATTTTGTTTTCTTCTCACTTCTCTATTGTCTGCTGTGAACTGTGTATTCTCCCTTTTCTCTTACTCTGAACTGCCTTTCCTGAACTGTCTTGGCCTGCTGCTTTATCTCTCTTTTTTCTCTCTTAGTACAGTTTTGAATTATTATATGATTTTATTCTGTACTTGCTCTGAAGGGGTTGACTAGGGAAATGATGAAAAAAATCTCTTGTATAAAACACCATTGCATCTTTATCTCCAGCTTTTGTGCTTTGCTCTGACTTTGCATTTCTTTGATATCTTGGGACTTTGTGATATGTCCCATATCTTTCTTTGACAGCCTGTATGCTTGTGACAGCAAATGCACTTTTGAAATCTTTGATACCTTTTGCATTTTGACAGCTAGTGCCTTTGCTTTTGGATAGAAAGTTTGGATTTGAACTTTTCAGTTTGGATTGGATTTTGAATCTTGAATTTCTATGCAGCTTAAAATTTGTAACTTATGCATTTTTGACATTTGCATTTCATGAGATAAAATAATCTTCCCTCTCTGTGAACCGGGAGAAATCCCGTGATTTGCAGAGAGGGCAACTGATCCCAGTCAGTGGCCCCTAATGATGAGCAACTTTTACTGTCTTTTCCAATTTAATGCTTTCTGACTTTTCTTGTTCTTTTTGCAGATGAAAAAATGGAATACCGGAGCGGAATGAAGCACGAAGAATATTTAGAAAATAGGATAGTTTTTTCATTCTATGTAATATTTAAATTAAATGTAAATTATTGTCTGTAACAACAATTTGTACAAATAATTCGAATATCAATAAAAATCAAATTATCCAATTGGTTCTAACTTTCTTTATTGCTTATTTATTTATTTAAAATTCTTAGAATTAAAACAATTGAAAAATAAATTCAATCATTTAATTTCAGAATAATAAATAACTAAAATAAAACAACATTGATCCAATAAACCTGTCTTATCCAACATCCAAAGCAAAGCAGCAATTAGCCCAGATAGACTGATCAAACACATGAACATTGTGAATCCAATACTGCATCTTGTATCTGACTGGCCCAATCAAAACGTACTGAATTCAAACCACTGTCTCTTTTACTGATTAAACCAAGATAACGCGAATTTTAATCCGAATCTTGAAATAAACCGCAAAGTGCTGTGGAATTCAAATTCTTCTGAGAATACGCCCATAAAACCCTAATTCCCGATTAAATGCCAAATCACGCTCGCTTGATCAAAATTGAACCAAAAATCAATCAAACCCTAAGCCCACTGTATGAAACAATTCAGAGCTCTGAAAATCAGTAAAAAACCCTAGTTTTGCTTGACTGTCAAGAAAAGTCCGTTTGTCCGATTCTTGAGCCAGTTTGAAAAGTCAGGAAATGTTTGAAGCTGAGATTTCTTGGGGAAAAATGCGAGGGCAAATTTTGGGGTACAACACAAGTTAACTTAAAAAATGAGCAAAACCAAAACTAAGCCAAGGTTTTTAACCTCTTTGCAATATCCGGGCAGCAACCAACTCAGACAAATAAGTTCAAAGATTCCAATTCAACATGTTCAATAACTTTACACCAACCAAGCTTCAACGGATTTAGATTAAATAGAATGGTGTCGACACCAAAGATTCACGAACAAACACCAATATTAACCAAACTCTATTACTCAAAATCAACACGGATAAAGTGACATTGATACCAAAATCTCACTCTGGTTCAACACATATAAGCATGGTATCAAGACATTAATTCAATAACAATTATGTTATGGTCAAGAACTATGCTACCAATTCACTCATACCATTAGTACCTACATGAAAATATAACATAGCAGTAACATAACAATGTCATCAATCCTTCTAAATTTCAAAACACAATTATCTTCAACAATAACCCAAGAACAACAAATCAACTTCTCCCTTAAATTAACAATATCATCACCAACACTTCCACAAATCACAACAACAATTTCACCTTATCAACAAAACAATCTAACAAAATCAATTTGAATACTAATCAACAATAATCACCAATATCTCAACAATAATATCCATTAGCTACAACATTTAAAACCAAAACAAAATCAATTTCTCATTACCATTAATAGAATCACAAGCCAGGAAGAAAAATAGTGAGAGTATTTTACCAACAATGATGGCAGTGCTGAGTCGAATCAGAAGTAGTGGCGGATTGTGCGAGCTGGTTTCTGTTGCGCGGATGATGATGTTGACAGAAGAGAGGAATCCGGAATGGAAGGAAGGGTTTACGGTGGAGGGAGGCTGGTTCGCGAGACGTTGATTGGAGTTCGGAGGGAATGGTCGCGGAAGCTGAGGGGGATAGTGGTTGTTGGAAGGTTTCGGTGTTACTTGGTTGTTCGACGAGGGAGTATGTCGCGGGTAGGCGGATGGGAGTGAGGGATTGGAAGGTGACGAGGATGATGGTAGGTAGCAGGGAGATTGAGTGGCTAGCTGGAGAAGGAGAGTTCAGAGGGAGTCGCGAGGAGGATGAAGGAGAAATTTTGTTCTGGTTTTTTTGTCTCTCAAGATGTGATATACTGAACAATAAACCCTACATTTTATTTTTAATTATTGAAATATATATATATTTAGGGATAGTTTTGTAATTTAACATATAAGCGGGTGTGGTTTCGGGTTTCGGGTGCGGGTTTAAGCTATCCCAAACCCACACCCGAAATATCGGGTGGCACCCGAACCCGAACCCAAACCCAGTCAATTCGGGTTTCACCCGTTGACTCGGGTGCGGGTGCGGGTGGGGCCCGCGGGTTTGGGTCTGCTTGCCATCCCTAATATTGTCAACGTAGAAAAGGAAAATATAAATAAATGACGCAATATACAAGCAAAATTCAACGTTTAGCGCTTCGATCAAACATGACAATAGTATAAGTTCAAACATTAGAGATATTAGAAACCTATTATCCAGAAACTCCCACAAGGAAGAAAGCAAAAGCAAGAAGAAAGATATAAACTTTAGCTTAATAGAAATGGGTTGATTGTGTACGTGTCTCAGATATCACTGAACGAGATATCACAAATGAACCTAATCAGAAAATTAATACAGAAGAACTCACAAGAAAGAGTGAAGTTGATGATACAAAAGAAGAGCTTTAGTAGTTCGTAAATGGAAGGGAAAAAATGGGAAAACGATACTTCAGGAACCCTTTATGTGTGCCATAGCCACGGGGATTCATGTGGTCCATTATGTTAGGGAATACAAAACACACCACCAACAATCAAGATTTCATCGAGGATTGTTAAAAGTACTTGAGTACCTTGAGGTAGGGAAAACATCATTACTATAGGAACACGCGTCAAAGACTCCTCATGAAACATTACCTATTACAAGAAAGACATTGAATGTACATGTTATCGATGATAGTGACGCCTCATCAAAGCTCTTGGTTTACTTTAACCAAGCAGCTGAACTAGAATACACAACAAACTCTCATCTTGCAAAACAGTAACAAGAGCTTGGGAGCAACTGTTACAGACCATTCGCAAGGCCCAAGAGCATCATTAAGCGGTAAAGCACGTGGATCATATGATCCTTCGTTCATCTAAGAGGAGGCAATTACATCCTCCATACATGCCATTGTCGTCTGATTAGATTCAACGGCTACCCACATAAAGCGCATCACCTCATGCTAACGATTTTAACTGTTTTTTCTATATAAAAAGAAAAATATCATTTCAGTATTTAAATTTATTTTCACTCTCACATTATATTTCATTATCTCATTAATTTGAAAATTAAAATGTTAACCTTACCTATAAACTTATTCTCTATCTCACCGAAAATTCACTCAACTATATCAAGAACTCATTTAACTATTCACCAAACATTCTTGATCCATTACGGAATAACATTTAATGCCTAGCTCATTTCGGTAACTTGTGTCATTTACGGTCCAAAACATAAATACACATTTTCATTAAAAAAATCCAAAAATACATTTTAAAAATTCTCCAACATTCTTTCGGTGCAAGAGGATCAGGAACAACAATATTAACTATTGCGTATACTTTTTATATTAGATGTTATCAAATGTCTAGCCATATCAGGACAATTTTGATTATGTAATAATGGTTCATCAATATATTAATTCAAAGAAAGAGAGAGAAATATATAAAGAGAGGTTCCTACGATCCAACATAATATTCGAGTAAAATATTCTAATTGGATATGATTATGAAATTCGACATTCAACAAAAAAAAAAAAATACAGAATCATAAAAGAGGATAAAGAATCATTTTAAAACAAATCGGTTAGTATTTAGTTATTAGCTGCAATTCACATTCCTTCTTTTTTTTTAACCTTACTTTTCCTTAATTCTTCGCGTAAGGGAATAGTTTTAGAATCAATTTTTAATCTAAAATCACTTTTTGAATTCTTTTTCCATTTTTTAAAAATAAATGATTTTACGTATATTTTTAGTTTTTTCTTTGTGATTTCGCTATCTTAATTCGATATTGTATTGTTCGTCATCTTATTACGATGTTATTTTGTTTTTCTATTTCTGTGCGGTGTTTGTTCGATTCAAATTAACAAATCAATTTTGATTCATTGCATATTCAACTAATAATTTTAACGTAGTCAACAATGTAGACTCAGAGACATAAGTATTCAGAGCATTTTAATTTTATCATTATATGCTATTAATGTGGGTGATGTGAATTTGTTCGCAAATTTATTCTTTTTAGTTTATAACAATTTTGAATTTGTATTATTCTATGTATTTTTTCAATTTATGTTTTTTCTAGTAAAAAAATCGGTTAGTTTCGTATAAATATTTAATTATTTAGAGTTGATTTTAGATATAGGTAGAGGTGGAAATATGTTGGGTCGAGCTAGGCTTTGTCAAATCAAAGTCTGTGATCTGTCAGAAAATTTAAAGCCTAAATCTTGTGTGTAGTTTGTCATAGATTTATTTTTAGGTCTGAGCCTGACATTTTCTAAGGTTTAGTTAGTCTGTTAACCTACATAAAAACTTATTATTTTAGAAATATATAAATAGGCAATTTAAATAATATTTAAATAGACTAACAAACTAAAAAATTAATGAGAATAAAAGTTTGTTTGCATTTATTTATTTTAACTTATCAATTAGCATAAGTTTTGTGAGACTATTTATTTAAGAGAATTTGTGGAAACAACTTATAACATTGTTCATAAGCTATTTTCATCTTATTTTCATAAGATCTCAAAGATAATCAAGTTTTATTTATGTAATTGATTCAAAATATAAAATTATAACATAATGATAATACAAAAATTATTCATATTTATTTATATAAGTCGGCTCGTAAGATTTAAAAGGCTTTTTTATGACCTGAGACCTAATCTTTTTAATTAAATAGACTTATAAAAAAATCTAGATTTAGTCTGAGTCTATGTAGACTAGGTCGTAGGCTCCTGTTATCGGTCTGACTTATTTCCACCCCTAAATATAGATTTAATTTGTTTGATTTATTGTTTTGCATTTTTAATATTAATATTTCTGAATTATTTTTAAATTACAAAAGAAGTTAATTTATTTTTTATAAATTAACAGACTAACTTTATTATCTAATAATATAAATATAGATTATTGAAAATTAAAACATAATTAAAATTACATAATTTTTTAAAAATATATGTATTTAAAAATAATTTTTATAGAAGTTGTTTAAAATAAATTTTATTTTAAGTAATTATTGAAAATTTTTCAAAAAAAGTATAACAAATTAAATAATTAAAATAATATTTTATATAAAACTATTTTAAAAAGTTATAACAAAAATGATGTTTTACACCCTTGACTAAGTTGTAAATCTCCTAATATTCCCTAGAACTCAACAATGTTCATCACAATTCTTGTTGAGAAGAAATTCACAAATGCAACGAAAAAAACAATAATACAATCTCTTCCAAATAAAAAATGCAACGACAATCAACAAAATACATAAAATAACACAACACAATTCTATCGTGAAAAAAGCTCTGTTAATTAGGAGTAAAAAATCACGGGACCCGTATGCCACTTAAAATATCCACTATAATCAATAATGAATACAAATAAGGTTCTCTCTGACACTAGTTAGAGGCATACATAAACATCATCAAGATTTGCAATCAATCTTGGAATACAACAATAATCAAGAGAGAAAACACAATCCAAAAACACCAAAAAATTCAGACCTCAAAGATGGACTCGACAAAAGGACTTAGAAAGCTCTGAATCCAATCTCCACCGTTCAGAATGTTCTCCTATGAGTCATGAAAATTATTTCAAAATTTCAGGACGATCCGATCATTGGAACATCTACACCTTAATTTTCAAACCATTATCAACATTCAAATTTATACCTTGATTTTCAATTGAAACATCATTAAAAGTGATAGGGGTAAGAGCAATAGTAGTTGAGTCTTTATCAACCATTCTTTCATCTTCAAAATTTGAATCTTTATTCTCAACTTTGTCTATGTCCTCAATGGTATAATCCTCAATGAAAACGACATCACGACTACAAATGATTTTCCATTGAACCGATTCAAGGAATCGATACCCAAACTCATCAAGTCCATGCCCAACAAACACACATTTCTTCGACTTCTCATCCAATTTTGATCTCTCATCCTTTGGAATAAACACCCGAAGATGGTCGTAGGTAACATCTTTACCACTCCAAACATGATTTGGAATATCAAACTTCAACGAAACACATGGAGTGAGGTTTAAAAGATGTACAATTGTGCTTAATGCTTCTTCCCAGAAGTATTTCGACAATATTGATTGAGAAAGTGAACATTTGACCCTTTCCGACAAAGTTATATTCATTCTTTCGGATAACCCATTCAATTGTGGTGTCTTTGGAGGATACTTTTGATGATGTATACCTTGATCTTGACAATACTTGTCGAAAGGTCTAATGTACTCTCCCCCGCTCTCAGTTCGGATACACTTGAGCTTCTTCCTCGTTTCTCTTTCAACCGATGCTTGAAACAACTTGAAGGTATCTAACATTTTATCTTTCATCTTCAAGGTATAAGTTCGTGTTTTTCGAGAACAATCATCAATGAAATTCAAAAAGTAATATGCACCACCAAGTGATTGTATCTTCATCGGACCACACACATCAGAATATACTAAATCCAACACTTATGATTTTCTCTTTGGTTCGGATGACATAAAGGAAACTCGCATTTGCTTACCCGCCAAACAATGTGAACACTTTCTCAACTTTGCATCAGAAACACCACACAACACATTCTTCTTTTCCAAAATTCTCAAACCTTTTTCACTCATATGACTCAAACGCTTGTGCCATAATTCGGATAAGCTATCATTATCACAAGGGTTGATGTAGAACTTTGAATCCCCAAGTTGGACGACATACAAGTTCAGATTCATTTTTCCTTTAGCAACCACCATTGAGCCTTTCTTTAACTTTCATTCATTTCTCGTAAAATAGTTATCATATCCTTCATTATCCAACTCTCCAATAGATAAAAGATTGAATCGAAGTTCTGGATTGTGCTTCACACCTTTGAGAACTAGAGCAGTCTCATTGCTAGTTTCGACACAAATATATCTCATTCTAACGATATTAGCTTGCCAATTATTTCCCATACATTGAAAAAAGATAACGTCTCGAGGTTTCATGAGTAGAAGCACCATTATGAACCACTCAATCCATCTCATCACATGATAGGTGGACATTCTAAACACAACTATCACAAACAATAAAGAAATCATCAACAATAACAACATTTTCATTATTGTTACCTTCCTTTTTGTCATTGTTGCAGCTCTTCTTCTTGTTTTCTCTTTTCAACTTACGACAATACCTCTTTATGTGTCTCTTTTCTCCACAATGATGATACTCAATATGAGAGAATCTATTAGAGCCTCCTTGTGATTTACCACGTGAAGTTTCACGATCACTTGAACCTCTATTTTGATGTCTCTCCTCAATTCGGTAATTAACATCTCGGAATGTGAAAAAGAACCTTGTGAGTTACGCCTCAACTCCTCATTCAACACACTACTTTTAGTCAAGTGTGTCGAGATAATACCATTTGGAGCGTGTGATATGGTGGGAGAACTGACTTGAGGTTTTGCGTTTGTATTCGCACTTGTTCGGTTTAGCAAGAGTCGCCACCAACTTTTTATTTTATCCTAAGGAAAGGTTAAAAAGCACAGGAAAAACCTTTTGAGATGTTTCGTGGGTTCGGGGGTAGATTATGAAAAGGGAAGGTATTAGCACGCTCTTCATCCATGGTTATCCATGGGCTCTTAGTTACTTGTTTAGATCACTTGCCTTTGATTTTCAATTGCTTGAAATTGTGGTGTGTGTGTGTTTTGAAAATGTTTTGAAAAAGACGCCTTGTCTAGGCAACCGTTGTAATGACTCATGTTTGAGTATATACAAAGGTGTGTATCTTTTCGAAAATATGTTTCAAATGTTTTTGGAAGTTTGTTTTGAAAATGTTTGTGGAGTGTGGTTTTGAAAAGTAGGCAAGTGTTTTTGCAAGTTTGATCAAGTAACTAAGAGTTGTCTACCCCTATTGTACTCAAAGGGTTTTTCTCATGTTTTAACCCTTTTAACAATTTTGTTCCACCATTGTATTTGGTGGACAATCTTGTATTAGGATGTTAACGGGACAGGCGCGGGTCATCGTATGGACCATGAATGCAATGGTGCCAAGTGTCTTTGGCAATTTTGCTTGAAGGGACTATGATCATTTTGATAGGCAACTTTCGAAAGCATCATCGAGGGACTATGATCATTTTGATTTGTTTTGTTTTGCCAAAGAAACTCAACGTGCAAGCATGGCCCATTTTGGAAGGCAACAAGCGAGATTACCCTAGGGGTGTAAGTGTGATTGTGTATTGATTTCATGCATTTTGTTTTGTATTAGGTTATCTAGCGTTTGATTTTATTTACATACAAACCCTAGGTCTAACCATGGTATATTTGAAAGCGATAAATTGCGAGAATTTAAAGTCTACGCTATTACAAATAAGTATCCGGGAGTGGGGGTACAAATATTTACAAATGGGGATGAGACTTTAATAGGAGAGTAGTGTCCAAATAATTACAACCAAATCGAATTTCGATCTCAAATGTAATATGTGTCAATGTACAAGAATAAAGCAATGTAAATGTGTCAATGTATTTGTGTAAGTGTAAGTGATTATTTACAAGTGCGAAATGTTAACTTAATGCAATTAAGTATTTGTGATCGGTGGATCTGGAACTGACTGTTTAAAGCTGGTTCGCGAAATGTTGCGGTAAGCAAGAGTCGCCACCGTCTTTTATGTTCTCCAACATGGAAAGGACAAAAGCACGGCAAAATTCCTTCTTTGAGAATGTTTCTCGGTTCGGGAGGTAGATTTATAGAAAGGGAAGGTGTTAGCACCCTTTCTATCTGTGGTTATCCATGGGCTCTTAGATACTTGCTCATTGTGTTTTCAAAAGTGTTTGCTTTTCAATTGTGAGTGAGTTTGAAAAAGTTTCGTTTAAAGATTTCAGATCGACTCTTGTATCAGTCCTCAAGAGTGTTTGAAAAATTCTTTTTGAAAGCTTTTTGAAAGTGTCGGTGTGAAAAGAGTTTGATTTGTTTTTGAATAGAGCAAGTATCTACGAGTCATCTACCTACCCTAAGGAATTAGGCTGTGTAAATGTCCTTAAGGTAGTGCCGTCCCACCATTGAGAGGTAGGTAGCACCACCGTTGGAGGTGTTCGGGTCAATTCGTTTGTTAGGGACAGTGTGGTCACCAGAGCAACAGTAGGACACCTTAGAAGCTACCCTTATGCCATTGATCCTTTTTAATTCCGAGGCAACCGTTTCGAGGCAACTGGATCATGTCATGGACATAAGGACTTACTAAAACGTCCTATACTCGACGACCACGTTTCGAAGGTAAGGCAACAGTGAGGCGTACCCTAAGAGTGGTGTGTGAATTGGTGTGTTGTTTTCATGTTTAGCAATTATGTTGTACATGTATCATGGTAACCTACGCTTGTTTTTAATTTAGGCCATACATTCTTTCATGCAATTAGAACTTAAAAGTGCGGAAATTTAAATGCGGAAAGTAAAATCCTACGCTATTACAAGGCGCGGGTCTATACATCGCCAAAATACAAAGACCCGTTTTAATAAAAGTGCGGAAAGTAAAATACCTAATTACTATTACAAGGCTTGAGCAATTACATAATATTCGAAAGGAAAGTAACGTGCGAAAAGAATAAAAATAGAACGTTCGAGGGCGTTGGACCCTTTAAAGAAATTAAATGAAATTAAAAAGCTAATTAATTATTTAATAAAAGAAAAGAAATGTTTTTTAAGTTTTTGGTATTTATGAGAGAAAGAGATTAAAATTGAAGAGAAACCCTAATTCTAAGTTGTTTTAATTATTAATGAAAAATATTAAAGTTTAACCTAATTTACTAAATATTTAATGTACATGTTTATTTACAAAATAAATTAGTAATTAATAATAATGATAATAAGAAAAAATTATTTATAAAAAAAAAAGATTAAAATGCTAAAAAACCCTAATTTCTACATATTTTAATTATTTAAGAAAAAGTGTTAAAATTGAAAACCTAAATTAACTAAATTTATTATTTAAAGTTTATTTAGAAAAATAAATTAATGGTGAAATAATAATAATTAAATATATTTTAGTTTCTGATTTTTTTTATTATAAAAATTAATTTGTGAAATTAAAGAAAATAATTAAAAACAATTAAAAGAAACAAAAGGAAAATCAAATAAAAAATAAACATGATGCAAACCATGGGGGGTGTCTGGCCCCTTTTGGAGGTACATTGGAAGCAATTTGGCCCAACAGAACAAGCCCTTTTTGACTTTCAGGGATCACGTGTAGAGCGGTTGACCCAGACGTATGATGGTCCTCATCCTGTAGCCTTCAGATTGATCATCCTGATTACGTGGCAAGCCAGCATGTGAAGGCGTATGGTGGATCTTTGAGTATGTGCTACGTTGGAATACCTTGCAACAATAATTATTAAGCGTTTTGGGGGGACCTGGGAATCGAACCCAGGTCCCAATACCTGCCAGACACCTCAATCACCAACTGAGCTATTGAGCGCATTTGTAATGTTAATGGAATATAATTATTATAATAAGAAACAAAGTTAATGATATGAAACAAAAAAAGCGCGCTGGATTTTGAATACTCCAACCATGTTGTTGTACCCCAAAATTTGCCCTCGCATTTTTCCCCAAGGAATATCAGCTTCAAACATTTCCTGACTTTTCAAAACTGGCTCAAGAATCGGGCAAACGGACTTTTCTTGACAGTCAAGCAAAATTAGGGTTTTTACTGATTTTCAGAGCTCTGGATTGTTTCATACAGTTGGCTTAGGGTTTTGGTTGATTTCGGCTCAGTTTTGATCAGGCGAGCGTTATTTGGCATTTAATCAGGAGTTAAGGTTTTATGGGCATATTCTCAGAAGAATTCAAATTCCACAGCACTTCGCAGTTTATTCTGAGATTCGGGTTAAATTTGCATTGTTTTGATTTAATCAGTGAAAGAAACAGTGGTTGGAATTCATGTTGTTTTCTTTGAGTCAGTCAAATACAGGATGCAAGATTGGATTCACAGTGTTTATGCGTTTGATCAGTCCATTTGGGTTAACTGCTGCTTTGTTTTGGATATTGGATAAGACAGGTTTAATTGACCAATATTGTTATTATTTAAGTTATTTATTATTCTAAAAAATTGAATGATTGAAATTTATTTTTCAATTGTTTTGATTCTAAGAATTTTAAATAAATAAATAAACAATAAAGAAAATTAGAATTAATTGGATAATTTAGATTTTATTGATATTTGAATTATTTGTACAAATTGTTGTTTATAATTTAAATTATGAACAATAATATACATTAATTTAAATATTACATAAAATAAAAACTATCCTATTTCTAATATTCTTCACTCTTCACTCCGCTCCGGTGCTCCATTTTTTATCTGCAAAAAGAACAAGAAAAATCAGAAAGCAGTTAATTAAAGACAGTTAAAATTTGCTCATCATTAGGGGCCACTGACTGGGATCAGTTGACACTCTCTGCAAATCGCGGGATTTCTCCCGGTTCACAAAGAGGGAAGAATTCTATTTTTTATTCATGAATGTCAAATGCATAATTTCTAAAAATTCAAACTGCAAACTCCCAATTCCAACTAAACTGAAAAGTCCAATTCCCACTTAAATGCCAAGTTTACTCAAAGAAAAAAGCAAGAAGTACAATTGCTGTCAAATCCCAAGCTGCCAATAAGAAAGATTTTGGAAAAGATATCAAGGAAAAGTCAGCACACAAAGCACAAAAGCTGGATAAAGATGCAGAGATATGTTATGCAAGTAACTTGAATCTTTCATCATTTCCCACCAGATGGGCCCCTTCAGAAAAGAAGTACAACATAAATCATATAATAATTCTCAAAGCTGTACTATGGAAGAAAAAGAGAGATAATAGAAGCATAGGCAGGTTTAGGTATACAGCAGAAAAGATATAACACAGAGATAGAGAACTCAGTTCAGCAGGTGAGGATAGAGAGAAAAATATACAAAACCAAGAGCCTGTATCCTCCTCACAGATCTAACATAAACACACTAAACCTTCTGCAAGCATCAACCTGCTCCAGCCCATAAACCTGCATCAGGCCTCACCCTCAAGAACATACAAACACATGACCTGAAAATGCTTTAACCTGCCTACTGTCAAGAAAGGAGACAATCTGCAAAACCTGCTAATGCCTTAACCTGCCTACCATCCAAACTGAAGCAAATAAACACACAACATAACACATCTCAAAACCATAACACACCTCAAAAGCCTAACCATCAAACATGGCCTAGCTTTCAAACCTGATAAACAAAATCCAAATCCATCAACCATACTGTCAAACTAAACCAGCATAGGCCAAATCTCATAAAACATGAAGCCTCAAACTGTCAAGCAAAGAATTCAAAAAAACAGAAAATATACCAAACCTCAACCATCTCAGAAACCTGTCTAATCCCTAAGCCTCAGAGTTTTTCTTTCCTCATCATAGGCGATACATAGCATCCAATTCAACAGAAGTTCAAGGCCAGCAAACATCTCAGAAAGGCATATCTCAAGCATATAGGCAACAAATACGAGCCCCTCAGAACTGTAAGTTCATCATGGGGGGAAACAAATCAAATCATATAGCGTCAAGCACGTAAGCAGAAACAAATCAAGGCAACACGAGAGAAGAAGAGCTAGCATCCAGCATATCCAAGTCATTCAGAACAACAACTCAAGGCAACCTAGGCCCTCAGACCTCTGAGGTCATCACTGGGCAATACAAACAAATAATACAGCGTTCAAGAAGAGGAGAGAAATTTCGTTCAGAAGCAAGTAAGCATTTCAACCAAGCATATCAATCTCAGAGGGCCAGCAACAACGATTCAAAAAACATACAAATTCCCATAGGCAACAGTGGCATGGAAGAAGAAGATAAAGAAGTGAATTAGAAAGAAGGGTTTTCAGGCAAAGCTAAAATCATCATAAAACCCTCACACAGCAAGAGGTAAGAACGAAAATACCAGGAAAGCATCAGAAGCAAAGCAAGCATCCAGCTTCGTCAGCGAATTGCCGCTCCGGCCTCCTCAACGCCTCCACTCTTCTCTCCTCCTCCTCCAAGGTCAGGTAGTAAGCTTTATTCTTTTTCTTCCTTTCCTTCACCTCATAATAATGAAAACTCAACTTAAAACGAATCCAAAACGCGTATCATTCACAGAAGAAAAAAGGGAACATTGAAACAAACCTTGAACCACGAATCCACTGAGCTGGAGGCAAGAGAGGTCTGAGGGTAGCGCTGGTGATCGGAGTGGGTTGCTCAGGAAGCTTGATCGGAGAAAACGAATACGCGCCGCCGCTGCCTCGCCTAAACCGGATGCTTTCCCCAAATTGAACAAACAAACGTGAAACTCTAAGAACGCTGCTCCAAGCAAACCTGGGCCTGACCCGCTTCACCCTCTCTGAAGCCCATTAAACATTTCTTTCCTTGTTTAACAAAATTATACTAACACATTTTACTTCTGTTCTTTATATTATGTAAACTCATTTTATTTTTTATCACAAAATCATACAAACACTTTTTTATTACAAAATCACATTATTACTAAATATATGAAAACTTTTTATTTAAAACACCTAATTTAAATTATAACCAAATACCTTTTTACCATATAATTAAAATTGCAAACATTTTTAATTAAATACATCTTTGTACATACATTTTAAAAACATTAATTTTGTACATATTATACATTTTTTTTATCATATAATTAAAAATTGAAAATATTTTTAGTTAACATACATATTTTGTACATAATAATTTAAATACATTTTTCTAATATTAAATTCACAACATTTAATCAAAATACTTTTTGCAAATAAAGATACATTTTCTAATTAAAACATTTTCTTTTGTACATAATTAAACATATAAATCAAAAATACAAGATTTAAATATATGTCTAGGTCAAAAACCCTAATACGTTTCAATTCCACAATTCGCGCTTGTACATAAATACACATACTCATATACATCTCACATTTACACTTACACAATACATTGCCCTATACACATTTTTACCTTATATTTGTATATTCGATATTTACATTTTGATCGCACATTCGATTTGGTTGTAACTTATTGGATACTATAAGTCTCATCCCCTTTGTACATTTATACCCCCACTCCCGGACACTATTTTGTAATAGCGTAGATTTACATTCTGCAATTTACAATTTTCCAATTATACCATGGTTAGACCTAGGATTTGTATGTACATAAAATCAAATGCTAGATAACCTAATACAAGACAAATACATGTAATCAATACACAATCACACTTGCACCCCCTAGGGTAATCCCACATGTTGCCTTCCAAAATGGGCCATGCTTGCACGTCGAGTATCTTTGGCAAAACAAAATCAAATGATCATAAGTCCCTCGATGACGCTTTCGAATGTTGCCTAAACGGAATGATCATAGTCCCTTCAAAGCAAATTGCCAAAGACACTTGGCACCATTGCATTCATGGTCCATACGATGACCCGCGCCCGTCCCGAATAAACTTCCTAAACGCAAGATTGTCCACCAATTTCAATGGTGGAACAAAATTGTTAAAAGGGGTTAAAACATGACAAAAACCTTTGAGTACAATAGGGTAGACAAAACTCTTAGTTACTTGAGATCAAACTTGCAAAAACACTTGCCTTCTTTTCAAAAACCACAATCCACAACACTTTCAAACAAACTCTCAAAAACATTTTGAAACATCTTTTCGAAAAGATACACACCCTTGTAAAACATTCGAGTAAAGAATTGTTACAAGGGTAGCCTAAGACAAGGCATCTTCTTCCAAAACATTTTCAAAACACACCCACACACACACCATTTTCAAAGCAATCGAAAAACAAGGCAAGTGATCTAAAAAACCAAGTAACTAAGAGCCCATGGATAACCATGGATGAAAAGGGTGCTAATACCTTCCCTTTTCATAATCTACCCCCCAAACCCACGAAATATCTCAAAAGGTTTTTGCTGTGCTTTTTTAACCTTTCCTTTAGGATAAAATAAAAAGTCGGTGGCGACTCTTGCTCAACCGCACAAGTGCGAATACGAACGCAAAACACTAGTCAGTTCTCCCACCGTATCACAGAACTGGCGACTCTGCTGGGGAGATTTTTTAAGTGGGGTTACCTTAGGGTTTAGATCACCTTTACTTTCAATTGATTGCTTTGTTTGCTTTACATTTGTGGGCTTTGTATCGGAGTTTTATAGATCCTAACCCGAATCTGGGGAAACCCTTTTAGGTAGCATAATCTGTGAGGGACCTGTCCGGCGTATACCGACATGGGTAAAGCAGTGGCTACGTTGGTGTGGCGTCTTGGTCTGTACCGATATCCCTCGTGTTCAGACGGGGAGAATATGGGTCTTCCAAGGAGTCATTAAGCACCAACCGACCTTAGAACCTTAATTGACCATCTTAGCCTTTTTAGGGTAGTGAGATAACTGACTTTGGTGCAGTCCGAGGTTGGTTGATACTCGATACTACACTCAATTGAGGGTTGCTTTCATGGAATATTTCGGTCGTCAGTTCAGTGGCTAAATCGAAACGATGAACAATGAAAGCAATCCAGTGATATTGGGACCCTTAGAACCCGGTTACTTCTGGTAGGACAGGTTTCAACCAACAAACTGAAAGAGGGTAGTACCTGAACCTCATGCAAGCCTAAACCTAAGGCCTTGTGTGCTTTGTGTGAATATGTTTGCCTGTATATACACTCACTTGCTTGTGCATACATGTACATAACATCATGACATCATACCATAGCATTTTCAATAACCATTTCAAGGATCTCGAGGGTTCTGTTGATGCAGGATTACGTTGAGCCAGACGTCTATCAAGGGGCAAGAGGTTTCTCCTCTAACCAATCCAGTCAAAGTTCAAGTGCAACAACTTGAATCAGTGGCTATGACCCACTCGACATGGTGAGCTTGATTCTCGTGGAAGGACGTCCACCGGTACAGAGATCTCCAATCCAAGAGCAGAGTTCAACCTCTAACATTTTCTTGTGTTTACCCTAAGAGATCCTTGAAAGCATGCATCCACATATCATGCATTTCATTTTGACAATCTTTCCTTTTTCAGGTTTCCTTACTCTCCTGCTGTTTATTTCAGCAAGAGATGGCTCTAGAAAGGTCTGTCAAAGACATCCAAGACCAGACTGCTCAGCTGCAGGAGATGTTCCTGAACTTGTCTCTGGGGCAAGAAGAGATGAAAGCTCTCCTCACCAAAGGCCTGGGGAATTCCAACAATGCCAGGAGTGATCAGATTGCGGAGCTGCAGTTTGATCTGACAACACTGAGGACTCAAATGATGGGACAGTTGGTGGGCCAGATGGCTCTCATTCAAGACTTATCCCAAAGACAAGAGGAACTCAGAGTTCTTGTCCGCCAATTGCTTCCAAACAACCAACTGGGGCAAACATCTGAGGTTGAAGAGCAGGTCACCGCTCAGCCTCCATCCACTCAAGAAGACAAGGGGAAAGCTCCTTTGCTAGCTTCAGGGTCACAATCTCATCAACAACCTCGCCAGCGTCAACGGGAGAATCGGCGTAAACAAGAAAAGTCGGGAAGACAGTTTACGGAGACTGAAATACCATCATTCTTCATACTGAAGCGCCTGTTGGAGGTCAATTTGCTCACCGTAAAGGACCCTCCTCAGAAGCTCAATATCTCCTCTCCTCACTTTAATCCCGACGCATTCTGTGTTTACCACTCCTACAGCCCGGGACACGGCACCAACGACTGTTGGGCCTTGAAGAACAAGATTCAAGATCTGATCGACATTGGGGTGCTGGAATTCATGCCAGACGGCGAGATGAAAATCTTCCGTTAAATGGTTCTCCTCTTAAAGTGACGAAGCTCGAGCTGAAAGACTTTTGTTTCTTTCTGAATTTTCAAAGTTGTAATTTCTTTTGTTGTCAAACAATTATCTGTTGATGTTAAACTCTGTTTTCATTAATGCATTGCATATGTTTGTCTTGAATTCATCCATTCGTTTCACTACTCTTATGCTCTTCTTTATGATATTTGACCCTTGATAAAAAGCTGCAAGCCTTTAGAGGGAGGATGACGAAACAATACCATAATCTTATACAGTATGCTTTTGAACAGATCTTGCTGATGATGTACAGGCATTTCTTTCAAATCCCAGACACTGGAGTTATAAGGAAGTTAATCCCTAGTCAACCCCTTCGAGCCAAAGAAGTAGGAGTTCTCTGTTCTAAACAATCGAAACCTTTTGATATAAACCCGGGGCAGGGTAGTATCTCAGTTGATTCAAAAGAAGATGCGCATTGAAGTCGCAAACTCTCGGTTCGTAATACAACGAACGACGTCAAAAAAAAAAAAAAGCGTTCCTTCGTAATCGAAAGACAAGGGTGGTTCCCTATCACATAGACAGTCAATCTCTCAAAAGAGAAAAGCCCACCAAGCCAAAACCTATAAAGGAGGCTTAAGAAAGCTGGGGCATCCCGCTGACAGTAATCCCGAAAACGGTAACAGTCAGGCAAAAGTTAGGGATAACAAATCAAAATCAAAATAGTGAGGTCATTACAAAATCCTCAACAACATGAAAAAGAAAAAGGAGATGATGACTGTCTCCCAAATTCAAATTGGTGAACCATCGCCCAAAAGTCGTTCCGAACTCAAAACAGAGTGCGACGCACAGTTAACTGAGCTTAGGTTGAAGAACATCACGAAGAGCGGGTGGGTACAAATATACTTTGATCCTTTATCCTTTGTTTCTTAAACCGTGAACCAGACCACGTTACAACCCTTTAAAAGTCCTAATTGAAGCGTGGGTTAGTTCGAAAGCATACTGTGACAAAAGGTATCCTGACTCCTGTAGGGCTTTGCTCTAAATCTTGTGTTAACTTGTCTTGTGAAAAGTTTTCTGCTAAAAGCGCATTTTTCAAAACGAAAAAAACTTCGAGACAAACATAAACTTTGCATTATTCGAATATCACTGTCTGCATTTGACCCCTTTTGTTTGACAGCGAAGAAATTCATACAGCGAATGTTCGGAGGAACGAAAACTCTCTTGGTAAGTCAAAATCACTTCAAGAGGATGACACTTCCATCAAATCTCCTATCAGCAAGGGGCATGACATGTCACCATTCAATTAACCTGGGGCAGTCCAGTCAAGGTCCAACAGATCTTTCAAAGTTCAGTTAACCTGGGGCAGTCCAGTCAAGATTTCAAGAAATCTCTCAATATGCAGAGTAATCTGATTCAAGACTCCTTCATCACCACTTGGGGCATTCGAATGTCAAAAGTGTTCAACAATTTCCTTATCACTTCAAAAGACATGATATAGTTTAAGATGTGACCCAGACATGGCGACATTCTATAACTCATTCAGACTTTCCAGATATAGTTTAAGATGTGACCCAGACATGGCGACATTCTATAACTCATTCAGACATTCAGATATAGTTCAGATGTGACCCAAGATTTGGCGACATTCTGCAACTCATTCAGAATTTCATTCCAGATATAGTTCAAGATGTGACCCAGACATGGCGACATTCTATAACTCATTCAGACTTTCAGATATAGTTCAGATGTGACCCAAGATTTGGCGACATTCTGCAACTCATTCAGAATTTCATTCCAGATATAGTTCAAGATGTGACCCAGACATGGCGACATTCTATAACTCATTCAGACTTTCCAGATATAGTTCAAGATGTGACCCAGACATGGCGACATTCTATAACTCATTCAGACTTTCCAGATATAGTTCAGATGTGACCCAAGATTTGGCGACATTCTGCAACTCATTCAGACTTTCCAGATATAGTTCAAGATGTGACCCAGACATGGCGACATTCTATAACTCATTCAGACTTTCCAGATATAGTTTCAGATGTGACCCAAGATTTGGCGACATTCTGCAACTCATTCAGAATTTCATTCCAGATATAGTTTAAGATGTGACCCAGACATGGCGACATTCTATAACTCATTCAGACTTTCCAGATATAGTTCAGATGTGACCCAAGATTTGGCGACACTCTGCAACTCATTCAGAATTTCATTCCAAATATAGTTCAAGATGTGACCCAGACTTGGCGACATTCTATAACTTATTCAGAGTTGCTTCTAGATATAGTTCGAGATGTGACCCAGCGATGGCGACATTCAGTAACTTATCCCAGACCAACACCTACAGCAATCAGAAGATTCTTCCTATCCCCAGCGGAGTTCATCAAAATACCCCAACAGTAACTTATCTTTGCAAATCCCCAAGCCAGAGAATCCTCCGGAATTCAATCCCCCTCATAATTCAAGCTTCAGTATCCCCAGCGGAGCCAGACCATTGAACCTTCTCCCCACGGAGTTTTGGAAGGACAAATCTTGAGTCCCCCAGTGAAGTCTCCAGGGTTACTTCCCATCAAGCCGAAGATTCTCAATCTGGTCTCCCCAGCATGAGTCTACTAGTTTAGAACCCCCCAGTAGAGGTCATCAGGAATTATCTTCCCCAGCGACAGCCAAGGATTTATTTTCCCCGGCAGTAGTCAAAATACTTTTATCTTCAGCCATCTCGGATTCATGTATCCTTAGCAAGATTAGCTCATCAGCTTACATGCGCATTCGTTACATTCATGTCATAAACATTGACGTCATGTACATTGCATCATGCATCATAACATTGCATACAACTAACCCTTTGCCTCTTCAGGAAAGATCAGTCAACAGACACAGATCATCTCCCGAGATTCATCCAGAAATAGTTCAGATGTGACCCGGACACGGCGACATTCTGATACTTATTCCAGATTCATTCAGACGCATCAGCAGAAACCTTACACCGGTTCCTCTTCAACTTCTCAACTTCTGAAACAAGTTTATGGATTCTTCCCAACAACGGATGTCAATCTACCAACTGATTCAGATTCTTCTCAATTTTTGAAAATAGTTTACGGACGCTTCCCAACAACGGATGTTGCTCTATCGCTTATTCAATCTCAACTCCTGAAATAGTTTATAGATTCTCCAGATATGGACGTCAATCTGTTGCTTGTTCAGCCCCCAATTCAGAGATGTCCCAAAACAGGGATGCCCTTCTGATACTTGTCCACTCACCATTGATACACATTTCAACTTTTCCAGATGGCATCTTTAAGCCCATCACCAAATGGCATCTTTAAGCCCATTCACCATCACATCGACGAGCGCAAATTTTCTGGGCACATTAGTGTCCAATCTCCTTTTACCTTCAAGTCGCGAAAGGCAAACTTGCCAATCTAACTCTTCAGGTCAAAGAAGATTGAACAGGGGCAACTGTTGTACCCCAAAATTTGCCCTCGCATTTTTCCCCAAGGAATATCAGCTTCAAACATTTCCTGACTTTTCAAAACTGGCTCAAGAATCGGGCAAACAGACTTTTCTTGACAGTCAAGCAAAATTAGGGTTTTTACTGATTTTCAGAGCTCTGGATTGTTTCATACAGTTGGCTTAGGGTTTTGGTTGATTTCGGCTCAGTTTTGATCAGGCGAGCGTTATTTGGCATTTAATCAGGAGTTAAGGTTTTATGGGCATATTCTCAGAAGAATTCAAATTCCACAGCACTTCGCAGTTTATTCTGAGATTCGGGTTAAATTTGCATTGTTTTGATTTAATCAGTGAAAGAAACAGTGGTTGGAATTCATGTTGTTTTCTTTGAGTCAGTCAAATACAGGATGCAGTATTGGATTCACAGTGTTTATGCGTTTGATCAGTCCATTTGGGTTAACTGCTGCTTTGTTTTGGATATTGGATAAGACAGGTTTAATTGACCAATATTGTTATTATTTAAGTTATTTATTATTCTAAAAAATTGAATGATTGAAATTTATTTTTCAATTGTTTTGATTCTAAGAATTTTAAATAAATAAATAAACAATAAAGAAAATTAGAATTAATTGGATAATTTAGATTTTATTGATATTTGAATTATTTGTACAAATTGTTGTTTATAATTTAAATTATGAACAATAATATACATTAATTTAAATATTACATAAAATAAAAACTATCCTATTTCTAATATTCTTCACTCTTCACTCCGCTCCGGTGCTCCATTTTTTATCTGCAAAAAGAACAAGAAAAATCAGAAAGCAGTTAATTAAAGACAGTTAAAATTTGCTCATCATTAGGGGCCACTGACTGGGATCAGTTGACCCTCTCTGCAAATCGCGGGATTTCTCCCGGTTCACAAAGAGGGAAGAATTCTATTTTTTATTCATGAATGTCAAATGCATAATTTCTAAAAATTCAAACTGCAAACTCCCAATTCCAACTAAACTGAAAAGTCCAATTCCCACTTAAATGCCAAGTTTACTCAAAGAAAAAAGCAAGAAGTACAATTGCTGTCAAATCCCAAGCTGCCAATAAGAAAGATTTTGGAAAAGATATCAAGGAAAAGTCAGCACACAAAGCACAAAAGCTGGATAAAGATGCAGAGATATGTTATGCAAGTAACTTGAATCTTTCATCATTTCCCACCAGATGGGCCCCTTCAGAAAAGAAGTACAACATAAATCATATAATAATTCTCAAAGCTGTACTATGGAAGAAAAAGAGAGATAATAGAAGCATAGGCAGGTTTAGGTATACAACAGAAAAGATATAACACAGAGATAGAGAACTCAGTTCAGCAGGTGAGGATAGAGAGAAAAATATACAAAACCAAGAGCATGTATCCTCCTCACAGATCTAACATAAACACACTAAACCTTCTGCAAGCATCAACCTGCTCCAGCCCATAAACCTGCATCAGGCCTCACCCTCAAGAACATACAAACACATGACCTGAAAATGCTTTAACCTGCCTACTGTCAAGAAAGGAGACAATCTGCAAAACCTGCTAATGCCTTAACCTGCCTACCATCCAAACTGAAGCAAATAAACACACAACATAACACATCTCAAAACCATAACACACCTCAAAAGCCTAACCATCAAACATGGCCTAGCTTTCAAACCTGATAAACAAAATCCAAATCCATCAACCATACTGTCAAACTAAACCAGCATAGGCCAAATCTCATAAAACATGAAGCCTCAAACTGTCAAGCAAAGAATTCAAAAAAACAGAAAATATACCAAACCTCAACCATCTCAGAAACCTGTCTAATCCCTAAGCCTCAGAGTTTTTCTTTCCTCATCATAGGCGATACATAGCATCCAATTCAACAGAAGTTCAAGGCCAGCAAACATCTCAGAAAGGCATATCTCAAGCATATAGGCAACAAATACGAGCCCCTCAGAACTGTAAGTTCATCATGGGGGGAAACAAATCAAATCATATAGCGTCAAGCACGTAAGCAGAAACAAATCAAGGCAACACGAGAGAAGAAGAGCTAGCATCCAGCATATCCAAGTCATTCAGAACAACAACTCAAGGCAACCTAGGCCCTCAGACCTCTGAGGTCATCACTGGGCAATACAAACAAATAATACAGCGTTCAAGAAGAGGAGAGAAATTTCGTTCAGAAGCAAGTAAGCATTTCAACCAAGCATATCAATCTCAGAGGGCCAGCAACAACGATTCAAAAAACATACAAATTCCCATAGGCAACAGTGGCATGGAAGAAGAAGATAAAGAAGTGAATTAGAAAGAAGGGTTTTCAGGCAAAGCTAAAATCATCATAAAACCCTCACACAACAAGAGGTAAGAACGAAAATACCAGGAAAGCATCAGAAGCAAAGCAAGCATCCAGCTTCGTCAGCGAATTGCCGCTCCGGCCTCCTCAACGCCTCCACTCTTCTCTCCTCCTCCTCCAAGGTCAGGTAGTAAGCTTTATTCTTTTTCTTCCTTTCCTTCACCTCATAATAATGAAAACTCAACTTAAAACGAATCCAAAACGCGTATCATTCACAGAAGAAAAAAGGGAACATTGAAACAAACCTTGAACCACGAATCCACTGAGCTGGAGGCAAGAGAGGTCTGAGGGTAGCGCTGGTGACCGGAGTGGGTTGCTCAGGAAGCTTGATCGGAGAAAACGAATACGCGCCGCCGCTGCCTCGCCTAAACCGGATGCTTTCCCCAAATTGAACAAACAAACGTGAAACCCTAAGAACGCTGCTCCAAGCAAACCTGGGCCTGACCCGCTTCACCCTCTCTGAAGCCCATTAAACATTTCTTTCCTTGTTTAACAAAATTATACTAACACATTTTACTTCTGTTCTTTATATTATGTAAACTCATTTTATTTTTTATCACAAAATCATACAAACACTTTTTTATTACAAAATCACATTATTACTAAATATATGAAAACTTTTTATTTAAAACACCTAATTTAAATTATAACCAAATACCTTTTTACCATATAATTAAAATTGCAAACATTTTTAATTAAATACATCTTTGTACATACATTTTAAAAACATTAATTTTGTACATATTATACATTTTTTTTATCATATAATTAAAAATTGAAAATATTTTTAGTTAACATACATATTTTGTACATAATAATTTAAATACATTTTTCTAATATTAAATTCACAACATTTAATCAAAATACTTTTTGCAAATAAAGATACATTTTCTAATTAAAACATTTTCTTTTGTACATAATTAAACATATAAATCAAAAATACAAGATTTAAATATATGTCTAGGTCAAAAACCCTAATACGTTTCAATTCCACAATTCGCGCTTGTACATAAATACACATACTCATATACATCTCACATTTACACTTACACAATACATTGCCCTATACACATTTTTACCTTATATTTGTATATTCGATATTTACATTTTGATCGCACATTCGATTTGGTTGTAACTTATTGGATACTATAAGTCTCATCCCCTTTGTACATTTATACCCCCACTCCCGGACACTATTTTGTAATAGCGTAGATTTACATTCCGCAATTTACAATTTTCCAATTATACCATGGTTAGACCTAGGATTTGTATGTACATAAAATCAAATGCTAGATAACCTAATACAAGACAAATACATGTAATCAATACACAATCACACTTGCACCCCCTAGGGTAATCCCACATGTTGCCTTCCAAAATGGGCCATGCTTGCACGTCGAGTATCTTTGGCAAAACAAAATCAAATGATCATAAGTCCCTCGATGACGCTTTCGAATGTTGCCTAAACGGAATGATCATAGTCCCTTCAAAGCAAATTGCCAAAGACACTTGGCACCATTGCATTCATGGTCCATACGATGACCCGCGCCCGTCCCGAATAAACTTCCTAAACGCAAGATTGTCCACCAATTTCAATGGTGGAACAAAATTGTTAAAAGGGGTTAAAACATGACAAAAACCTTTGAGTACAATAGGGTAGACAAAACTCTTAGTTACTTGAGATCAAACTTGCAAAAACACTTGCCTTCTTTTCAAAAACCACAATCCACAACACTTTCAAACAAACTCTCAAAAACATTTTGAAACATCTTTTCAAAAAGATACACACCCTTGTAAAACATTCGAGTAAAGAATTGTTACAAGGGTAGCCTAAGACAAGGCATCTTCTTCCAAAACATTTTCAAAACACACCCACACACACACCATTTTCAAAGCAATCGAAAAACAAGGCAAGTGATCTAAAAAACCAAGTAACTAAGAGCCCATGGATAACCATGGATGAAAAGGGTGCTAATACCTTCCCTTTTCATAATCTACCCCCCGAACCCATGAAATATCTCAAAAGGTTTTTGCTGTGCTTTTTTAACCTTTCCTTTAGGATAAAATAAAAAGTCGGTGGCGACTCTTGCTCAACCGCACAAGTGCGAATACGAACGCAAAACACTAGTTAGTTCTCCCACCGTATCACACATGTTATGACACGCATGCATCTTCTTCATCTTTTGTACCTGTAATATAAGCAATTAGCGGGGGTTTTAAACCCCCACTAAGTAACACCAGGAAAAATAGTGATTAGACGATGGGCAAATATAAAAAGGGCGCGAGGTCATGGAATGATTCGTCTTCATGTTACGAATTCAATGGCATAGGTTTGGTGGCCTGATTTTTCCATATGAAGAAACCCCTAATTTTGAGCTCCTGAAAACCTAATATCCATCAATGGTAGATTTTGATATAGGCATTGTTAGTTCAATTAAAGGGTACCATTAGCTTCAGAGCATCAATATTAGTGTAAATCCACAAATGAAATACATGAACAATGCATGAAAAGTAAAACATGATTATGGAAAAGTTTGTGAAAAGTGCAATGTTGTTCTACCAATTCTTGGGGTATGGAGACCTGGTTTTGATTGTAATCGACTCTTGGCAATGTCAGGAATGTATTGGAAGGCTTGTTGTGCTTTGAAACGCCTTGTAACTAGGTTTTCAGATTTCAAAATTTTGGTGAAAAGTGCACCTTTGTTCTATGGCCTCTCAGCAGCTTTTCGTGTGTATGAGTATTAGGTTTAGTCTTGTATATGTATCTAAACGTGATTAGGTTAAGAAAACAAGCCCAAAGTCCATGTATTGATGATTCCAATATTTGATTTTCTCCATATCTTTTCCAATCTTTTTGCCATGAAAATCATGCCAATTATGGAAGATTTGGCCTTGTTGATTGATGCACGAAATATTTAGCTCATAATGGACATATTTGCTGCACAAAAAAGATTTAAAACCATTGTTTAATATTTTTCTCATAATTAAATTTAATTAAATGAATTAATAAGATTAAAAATTCAAATAATTAATCAAAAATAAGAAAATACATCCCTTTGAGGTCAATGGGTCGTGCATAGCCTTTGGGTAATGATTCATGGAAGAATTTGTGGCCCATTAGCAATTTTGAAGCTTTTGAAGCAAAGTTGACTTTTCAAAATTCCCAAAACTTTCCCAACTTCTACAAGGCATATCTTGCTCAATTTTGAAGTTATGATCATGTTCTTGGACATTTTGGAAAGGTCTTTAAGTCCTATAACCAATGTATTTGGTCCCATGTCATTTTGATTTACCAATCACAAGTTATGGTCTTTGACTTAAAGTGCCTTTTTGTTGACTTTTGAAAATGACCTATAATGTTGAAATTGATAACTTTTTGTGAGAGCATTTCTTGGACTTGAAGTCTGAAGATGATTTGTAGAAAATGTCATTCTCTTCAAAATGAGCTTTGGATGGGATTTTTATGATAAACCATGAAGAAGTTATGCCCTGGTCAATTTGCAGTTGACTTTTTCAACTGTCCAAAAAAAGAAACTTTTGCATCTTGAGACTTTTTGAGCCATGCTTGTGAAATCATGATCAAGAATTGATCAAATGATGTTTGTGGCTTCAAAATAAGATGTTGACCAAAAATTTTGACTTTTGACTGTCAAATGACCATTTTGCCCCTGCAGTTGACTGTGAGGCAATTAGGGTTTTTGACTGTGCAATTTGATATTGTGAGTCTTGAAACTTGACATATGAATGCTTGACAATATATGTAGGCATGTGGGACTTTATTGGACCCTTGGGAACCTCAATTTCTTTGCCAGAACCAAAACCCTAATTTTGACTGTGTTAGGAGGCAATTGGACTGTGCAATCCTTGAGAGATTTTGAATCATCTGGGCAAATCTTGAAGAATATGGGAGGGAAAATTTTGGGGTACAACAGTTTCCCCTGTTCAATCTTCTTAGACCTGGGGATGTAGATTGGCTGGCGTGCCTTTCGTAATCCGAAGGTGGAAGATGATTGAACACTAGAGTGCCCAGAAATTTGCACTCACATAGTAGAGTGTCAGCAGTGTGATGCAGAGAATGGGCTTATAGATGCCATTTGGAGAGATGGATAGGAGGATGGGCTTATAGATGCCATCTGGAAGTGTGACAGTACTTTGTCGGGAATGGGCTTATAGATGCCATTTGGAGACTGTAGGTATGTGGATGGGCTTACAGATGCCATCTAGGTGTCGATCGCGTAAGAGATTCCTTAGCGAGAACTTGCGTACCTGAGAAAGAAAATAATTACCTGGCCTGTTACAGGAGTTCACCTTCAAACTCTTTATGCAGATGTGCCCTGGCTGGATACAGGTATCGAATCTTTAAACTCTTCAGACGTTCCCTGGCAAGATACAGGAATCGAGTCCGGAGAATATAGTCGTCAACAGATACACCCTGGCAGGATACAGGAATCGGATCTTCGAACTCTTCAGACGTGCCCTGGCAGGATACAAGAATCGAGTCTGGTAATGTAGTCGTCAACAGATACACCCTGGCAAGATACAGGAATCGGATCTTCGAACTCTTCAGAAGTGCCCTGGCAGGATACAGGAATCGAGTCTGGAATTAGTCGTCAACAGATACACCCTGGAAAGATACAGGAATCGGATCTTCGAACTCTTCAGACGTGCCCTGGCAGGATACAGGAATCGAGTCTGGAATTAGTCGTCAACAGATACACCCTGGCAAGATACAGGAATCGGATCTTCGAACTCTTCAGACGTGCCCTGGCAGGATACAAGAATCGAGTCTGGTAATGTTAGTCGTCAACAGATACACCCTGGCAAGATACAGGAATCGGATCTTCGAACTCTTCAGACGTGCCCTGGCAGGATACAGGAATCGAGTCTGGAATTAGTCGTCAACAGATACACCCTGGCAAGATACAGGAATCAGATCCTCAAACTCTTCAGACGTGCCCTGGCAGGATACAGGAATCGAGTCTGGAATTAGTCGTCAACAGATACACCCTGGCAAGATATAGGAATCGGATCTTCGAACTCTTCAGACGTGCCCTGGCAAGATACAGGAATCGAGTTTGGTAATGTTAGTCATCAACAGATACACCCTGGCGAGATACAGGAATCGGATCTTCGAACTCTTCAGACGTGCCCTGGCAAGATACAAGAATCGAGTCTGGAATTAGTCGTCAACAGATACACCCTGGCAAGATACAGGAATCGGATCTTCGAACTCTTCAGACGTGCCCTGGCAAGATACAGGAATCGAGTCTGGTAATGTTAGTCGTCAACAGATACACCCTGGCAAGATACAGGAATCGGATCTTCGAACTCTTCAGACGTTCCCTGGCAGGATACAGGAATTGAGTCTGGAATTAGTCGTCAACAGATACACCCTGGCAAGATACAGGAATCGGATCCTCAAACTCTTCAGACGTGCCCTGGCAGGATACAGGAATCGAGTCTGGAATTAGTCGTCAACAGATACACCCTGGCCAGATACAGGAATCGGATCTTCGAACTCTCCAGACGTGCCCTGGCAGGATACAGGAATCGAGTCTGGAATTAGTCGTCAACAGATACACCCTGGCAAGATACAGGAATCGGATCTTCGAACTCTTCAGACGTGCCCTGGCAAGATACAGGAATCGAGTCTGGAATCAGTCATCAACAGATACACCCTGGCAAGATACAAGAATCGGATCTTTAGTTGCGACTGTTGATGGTAATCATCTTTGTATTAACTTTTGTCCTGAAAAGACAAAACGTTAGTTGTATACGATGTCATGATGTATGACATGCGTGATGTTCTTAGAATAAATGAGATTGTATGTTCATGATGCGTATATGCATGCTATAATGTATGAAGATATGATGTTCATGAATGTATTTTTGTCTAGGAAAATAAATCCTGGACGGGTGCCGGGAAGTTGAATCCTGGGCTGATGTTGGGAGAGTAGCGTTCTTCGTCTCTGCTGGGGATGATAGTTGCAAGAATATCGGTAGGAGAAGATGACTCCGTTGAGGAATAAACTTGGCGAATAAATTACTCTGCAGGGAGATAACTCTATGGGGGAAGAGCGGTATTTTTGTTGAGATGTTGATGATAACTCCGTTGGGGGATAGGAAGAACTTCACCGAGGACGATCATTCCGTGGCAGTTGGCTGAGGATAACCCAGTTATACCCTGGTGGGGAGATAACCTTCTGAATAAAGTCGAGGGAGACGTTTGTGCTATGCGGGTGACAAGCTTCCAGAATCTACTGGGGATAAGCTTCAAGACCTGCTGGGGATATGGATTCCACTCTCCTGGGGGACTTTTGGACTGGACTCTCCTGGGGAAATTTTAGAGATATACTGGGGAAGTGGCTCCACTGAATGTCTGTATACAGCCGAGGAACAATCTTAGATCAAGACTGCCGGGGATGCTTGTTATGGAATGTTTGTAGACTCCGTTGAGGAATGTTGAGATCTGCTGGGGATGCCCAACTTCCTTAAGGCTGGCAGTGTGTTAACTCTGCTTGGGGAGAGTGTTGCTGACTTGCTGGAGATATTGTGCCTTGTTAGGGCTGATGGGAGACCAACTGCTTGGGGAGAATTGTTGAATCTTGGCTCACTCTCTGGGGAATTAAGGCATCTTGGTTATATTCTTCAGCCGAACTTACCTTGGCACCTTGGTGGACGGAGCAATTAGATTGCTTAGACAGTTTGTATTGCCCATGTTTCTGTGGGAGAAGATACTGGTGGAGGCCTGATGATGAGCTCATGTAAAACTGCATCTTTGGAGGGAGGAAACCTGTGTGAGGTTTACTGATAATGAGTCTGTATAAGACTGCATCTGAAATGGAGAAGGAACCTGTGTAGGGTTACTTTGGTGATAAGTCTGTGTAAGACTGCATCTTGGAATGAGTAAAACCTGGGTAGGGTTTCTGATGACGAGTCCGTGTAAAACTGCATCCTTGGGAAGAGAGAACCTGTGTAGGGTTTCTTTGAGGATGATCAAGTAGATAATTGCCCTGTTTGGTTTCGGATATTAATCCATAATCAGTCATCCACAGAATTTTCCTGGCTTGTTACCAGTGTTAATCCGAAGCTGTAAAGATAGATGGTAATCATCTTTTGATTGACCTTTCCTTGGTACTTTGGTTGACAGAGCAACTGGATCGCCTGGACAACTTATTATTGCCCCTGTTCCTGACACTACTACGAAAATGGGCTTTCACAGCGCTTTTTTTTGCCCTTTAAAAGCGCTTAAAAGCGCTGCCGTAGCCAGCGCTGGCGTAGGCTACGAAAGCGCTTTTTTCTGGCCAAAAGCGCTGTCGTAGGTGGACCTATCCCAGCGCTTTTTCCTTAAAAAGCGCTTTGATAGGGGGGTCTTTCCCAGCGCTTTTTGAAAAGCGCTTTGATAGGTGTGCTATTTAAATTATTTTTTTTTATTTATCAGGCCTTTTACAGCGCTTTTTATGGAAAAAGCGCTTTGATAGGGGGGTCTTTCCCAGCGCTTTTTCCATAAAAAGCGCTTTGATAGGGGTTCTATTTAATTTTTGTTTTTTTATTTATCATGGCTTTTACAGCGCTTTTTATGGAAAAAGCGCTTTGATAGGGGGGTCTTTCACAGCGCTTTTTCCATAAAAAGCGCTTTGATAGGGGGTTTCTATTTAATTTTTTTTTATTTATGCTGCCTACGAAAGCGCTTTTTAGCCAAAAGCGCTTTCGTAGCTCATACAAATTTTTTAAAGTGAAACCTATAATTTGAGGTTCCCTGTGTGGCCTGTAATTTTTTTTTGGTCCAATAATTTAACCTGTAATTCAATCCTTATCTATACATATATTTTAAGAAATCGGTATTATATTAACAGAAACCAGTATACCATATAATATTCAATCCTTATCTATATATATGTAACTAAATCATATATAACTAAATTTGTAACCATATATACATTTGTAACCATAACTAAATCACATACACAGTATCGTGTTAATTTGTAACCATATATATATACATATGTAACTAAATCATATATAATTACATCGAAAATAATGCTCCACCGACACGGTCGTCATCCTGCAAAGTATGAATATGAACAACACGGTAAATTAAACAAACAATATTAAAGGCTCCAACACAATCAAACTAACACGTACAATAATATTTTATTCATACCCATCAGAATAATCTGTTTTCAACATAAAATTGACATATTTCCTCTTTGACTTCTTCCACTTGAACTTTCGTGTACGACATAGTATAGAGGTCATCAAAGTACTACATAAGAAATTATTACTTCAGTATATGCATGATGTTATTAAATGTAGAAATCATACAAAATTATTCTAAGTTATAAATCCATACCGTGCTTGGAATCTCTACTTGATTTTTATGAAGGATTTCTTTCATAAACCTCAAGCAAAAGTATCCGCAATCTACATCGTTATTCTGTAACGGACACTGCATAGAAAAACAGAATATATTTTATAGTTGTCGTGTAATTTTATCAAGTAACATAACTATTATTATAAGCAACTAATTTTGTACCTGCACTTTGATCCAAGTAATATTTGATGATTTACTCCGGGGTACCTGTGCGTCCCTTTGACTACGAAATATTTGTATTGATCTAAGAAAATAAAAACATATATTTAGATCAATCTCACAGAAATAATTAAATATATAAATATACACGAATAGTTAGAACGATCTCACTTACTGATCAACAGTTTCCTTCATAGCGGGATAGTTAGTCCATTCCCCGTCTATCGAATTCAGAAAGTACACAACTTCTTTAATCGGATCGATAGCCAACAACAACCAGTGTTTTCTAAAAATTTAAGCAACAGTTTATAAGAAAAGTTTCTACGCAAAATAAACAAAGATATATTAGAATAAATGAAAAACTCACCCCACTGGAACAGTGTTATACGGCAAAATAAACAAGCTATCTGGGTTGCCGACGTAGGCCGTGTATCGATTCACTAAGTACTCCCTAACTGAACCCGGTTCCCTGACAATTGTCGCTCCGCTGACAATATGGGCAGACAAGAAATGGAAGCGTCTTGCCAATACAGTCTCGCGCATTTTTTTATCGTACAACAACCTTAAATAAAAACATATAAACATTAGACTATTTTCATTGAAATGTGTAAATAAATTGTTCAACTAATTAAATGATATATTTATCGGAATACCGGATGTATGCGTGAACATTGCCGATGCCTAATTCACCATGCGTCATAATCTCAGTCATTTCGTCCATTCCTATCGTTTCCTCGCAGTCAAGACCAAAGATATCTGCATCCATAAGGATTCGACGAATACCACCTGACTTCAAATCCGAGGTTTCCAAAAGTACTCCAAGTGTATTCCGATATCGAGGTACAAAAACGCCTCTTCCCCCGCCTCTTCCCCCCTTATGCATTGACTTTTTCGGGGGTGGTCTGCTACGAACAGGCTGGGTCACTTGTTGTGACACTTTCGCAGATACCTAACAATCATATAACTTAGGTAAATTATAAAACCGTTCAGTTTTAAATTCATATCATATAATAAACAATTTAAGTGTACCTCTGGAATTGATGCCATAGACTCGCCGCCTTGCTGCAAAATCTCCTTACCCTTATTAGCGGGTTTTGTAGGAGGCTAATATTAAAAAATAATTAACTTAACGGTTCAGAATTGACATTTGAAATCTAAATGATTCATATTAACGGTTTTAAACATACCTCATCATCAATGAAAATGAGGTACAAGGGCCATGCAACAAACGACCCTACTGCGTCTCGCACCGATCTTATATCCAAGGCCACGTCAGGTACCGGTACCAACGCATCGGGATCAATAGGATAATCTACTGATACTCTCAGGTGTCCAGCCGGGATCGGTGTATTATGAATTAAATCTCCCAAAGTGTTGTACACTTTGCCCTTGCCAACAAGGTGATAATCTGATGCCATTACGTATAGTTGGCAAGATGAAATGCCCTAAACCAATATGCATACATATTACTTTTAATTCAATAATAGAAAGAGGTGGAATAAAAATGAGAAACTTGAACAATAGAGATTTATCAATATATTTATAATTACCTCAGGAAATTTATTCTGACGGTTGATACTAGCGTTGTCACTAGTTTCTTTCGCCATTTCCGCATTGCCCTTTTCCCTCATTAATACCTCTTTATCTCTTTCCAATGCATTGACTTTTGCTTGTAATTCCATAAGTACATTCATCACTTCTGCATTGGTAGGATTTCTTTTCCGATGATGCTGGTAGAAAGAGGTTGGAGTCACACCATGACCTTTACCCCTCACCCGACCGGAATACTCAGGAACATTCAGTGCTTTACTAAGTACGCTCCTCGTATCCTGGTCGTCACCGGTGGACTCCGTTTGTGACAATGTCTCCTGAAAATAATGGAGATAAAAAAATCAATTAAATAGTCATAAAAATTTGATTTAATTAAAGACACAATGTTATACTTACGCATTCATCATAAATTCTTAGAACACTTGGATCAACAGCTTGATTCTTGCCCACACGAGCTTCCTTCCACAGCAAATGTGCTGGAAGTGAGGTTTCATCACTTTTCGTCTCCTCTAACTATGCATAGAAACAAACGGTTAGATCGTCAAATACAACACATTTAGACAATTAATAAGAACATATCATTTCTATTTATTACTTACAATTTTTTCCTCTAAGCGTGCATATCCCAAACGCCCTTTTTTGTATGGATACGCGGGCTTTGATGCTCTCTCACTATTTTTGGCACTCTTTTGCCGGAATTCGTCATCTCTTTGTCTAATAAACTCAGTCCAATCTTCTTGTTTAATGAAAAGATTATACTTTTCTGGCCTTCCGGCCGGGAACTCTTCCAGCCACTTTCCTTTGTCATCCTTAAGATAGGTGTTCGTCAACAGATTTTTCCACCCTCTAAATCTTTTCCCGGCCAACCCAAGTACGAAGCCTTTACGCTCATCTGGAACGTTAAAAGACCGCTGCGTATAAACCATATAAACATATAAGTAATTTAAAAACCATATAAACCATATAAACATATAAGTAGTTTAAAAACCATATACACCATATAAACTTATAAACTTATAAACATATAACCATATAAACCATATAACATACATACCTTAACATCTTCCCAAAACATTTCTTTTCCTTGCTTCAATGCTTCACATTGTTTCGCATTCCATCTAGATATGGAGATTGGCACATGCATACGAACAAGTGTACCAACGTAGCTTGTGAATTTTGAAGCATTAACCCCAACTACTTGATTTGAATGATTCCAATCTACATTATATATCACTCCCTTATCTCTAGCACGAATGATTTCGCGCATTATGGTGATGCCTCGTGCAACATCATTTGCTGAAGTATCATCCGCTGCATGATTTGTTTCTTGTGAGATTTCATGATCTTGTTGGTTTCCTGGTGGGTTTTCTTGTTGGTTTCCTTGCGGGTTTTCTTCATTGCTAGCCATTAGACCTGTAACAAAAGTCAAACAAGCACATTAGTACACTACATGAAAATGGATAGTCGAAAAAGATATGAATAGCACTAAAGGAACTCAAAATTGAATAAAATACTAAAAAACCAAACTTGCAAGAAATAAACCTCACCATCAGCTCCGGAAACATTGTTCTACTAAATAAACACTAGTCACATTCGCAAAAATTCAAAACGGTTCAAAAGATATGCCAAAAATTCAAAACATTATTCACATATTACTTACAATATTAGGCTATAATTATAATAATACCTTTTTCACTAACGTCTCTTTCTTTTCTTGGTAGCAATATATTTTACGCTTCTGTTAACAACTCGGATGGTTGGATTGATCCAAATACCCTCATTATGATCATCTCTAGTACAAGGTTCATTCTCATTTTGATCGTTTCTTGTACAAGATTCAATGCCAACGCCAATATCACCTTGATCTCCAATGTTTTCATCAATTACTTTGTTAGACAAAAGCACTATAGACCATTTCGTACTTGTCGGATCATTGACATAGAACACTTGTTTAGCCTGAGAGGCTAGAATAAAGGGTTCATCTTTGTACCCCACCCTATTGAGATCCACTTGCAAAAATCCTGACTTATCCATTCGTACGCCATTATTATTTTCAAACCACTTGCAATCAAATACAGGAATCTGAAACTTCCCGTAATCAAACAACAAAATGCGCTCGATAACCCCAAAATATGACAGATTTGCAAATTTCGGGTTTAAGTCATTCGCACTTGATATGTGCATCGCTTCAGCTACCAAGGTAACACCACTATTCTGCATAGTACTTTTATCATCCTGTTCTTTGGTATAAAATGTGTATCCATTAATTGCGTATGCGCTATAAGAAAACACAATCATACTTGGACCATATGCTAAACATCTCAACCTTTCTGTTACTGAAGCAGGATCCGAACGATACTTTGAATAAATTTGTTCCTTAAACCACGGTATGAAACTTCGATTGTGCTCTCGTACTATCCAATTCTCATTTCTATTTAGATTTAAACCTCGAAGAACACCCTTGTGCATTTCAGCATACGGCTCAACCTCAATCTCATTGTGCAGAACATACAAATGCACCTGATCCCGTTCGACCATTGACACTGTCACAACTTTATTTCCAATTAGTCTTTTTCCTTCTTTTTTCTCGACAATATGAGATTTGGGGAGTCCAATTGATTGAACATTTGACAGATATTCAGTGCAAAACTCAACCGCTTCTTCAACAATGTATCGTTCCGCAATACAACCCTCCCGTCGACTTCGGTTTTTCACGTACCCTTTTAAAATTTTCATATAACGTTCAGCAGGGTACATCCATCTCATATAAGCTGGTTCGCACAACTGTGTCTCTTTGACAAGATGAACGACTAGATGAACCATTATGTCAAAAAACGAGGGAGGAAAATACATTTCAAGCTCACATAAAGTAACAACCACCTCTTTTTGCAATGTTGGTAAGATTGCAGGATCGATCACCTTGCTGCAAATTGACTTGAAGAAAAAACACAACTTAGTTATTGCGCTCCTTACTTTTTCTGGCAGAATAGAACGTATACCTATTGGTAGAAAATGTTCCATTATAACATGGCAATCATGAGTCTTTAAACTCTTTAACTTTAGGTCTTTCATTGACACAAGTCTTCTAATATCTGATGAGTAGCCTTCTGGAACTTTAACTTCACTGAGGAACTTACACAATATTTTCTTCTCCTTTCTAGATAGAGTGTAAACAGCAGGTGGTAGATATGTGCGTCTTCCTTTCGTCACGGGTGCCAATTCAGTTCTAATTCCCATGTTTAACATGTCCTTCCTTATGTTAATGCCATCCTTAGACTTTCCTTGTATATTGAGTAACGTACCAATAACACTATCAAATACATTTTTTTCAATATGCATAACATCGAGGAAATGTCTTACGTACAACGACTTCCAATATGGAAGTTCAAAAAAAATCGACCTCTTCTTCCACCCACTCGTGACAAGTCTATGTGCAAAAGGCTTGCCAAACTCAGTACTCACATCTTTCACCTTTTCAAAAATCTGATCACCTGTCAACATATGTGGAGCTCTACCGTGTTCTGCCTCTCCATTGAATGCCTTTCTCCACCCACGATAGTGATGATTAGAATTTAAGAATCTACGATGACCGAGAAAAACATTCTTCTGACAAAAGTTCAATCGCATCGTATCGGTTTCATCTTCACAAACAGGACACGCTTTTTGACCCTTAATGCTGTACCCTGATAGATTTCCGTACGCCGGAAAATCATTAATTGTTCCAAACAACATCGCCCTCAAGTTGAAACTTTCTTTCCTATACCCATCGTAAACCTCCACACCGGTCTCCCACAAAAACTTCAAATCTTCGACTAAGGGTGCCAAGTACACGTCTATGCCATTCCCTGGTTGTTTGGGCCCAGAAATTAACATAGATAGCATCATGTACTTACGCTTCATACATAGCCACGGAGGTAGGTTATATATCATAAGAATCACAGGCCAGGTGCTATGCGAGATACTTTGAATACCATGCGGGTTCATTCCATCAGTAGACAACGACAAGCGAAGATTTCTTGCTTCTTTTCCAAATTCAGGATAATCAATATCAACTTTCGTCCACTGTGGTGAGTCTGCCGGATGTCGCAACTTCCCATCAATAATTCTTTCATCTGCATGCCAAGTCAAGTGTCTTGAATCGGTCTCACTACGATACATGCGCCTAAATCTCGGAATTATAGGAAAATACCATAACACCTTTTCCGGAGACAACTTTTCCTTATATCGAGGGGCACCGCATTTAGGACACTCATTTAACACTGCGTACTCGTTTCGAAATAAAACGCAATCTTTTGGACATGCATGTATCTTTTCATAGCTCATGCCAATAGAGGACAACATCTTTTTGGCCTCATACGTTCGATTGGGAAGAACATTATCCTCTGGTAGCATTTCTTTCACGAGGGCTAATAACTGTGTGAAACTTTTATCCGACCATCCGTTGTCCGCCTTTAAGTTGTACAACTTTAACACCGCAGACAATCTTGTGAATTTTGTACAACCATCATACAACGGTTTCTCTGCATCGCTTACCAACCTCTCGAACATTTTGGGACAATCCTCAAGATCTTCTTCAAGCGCTTCTGCAATCTCTTCGACTCGATCATAATCGTATGCGTCTGCGAAATCCTCATTTGAAGCATACGTCGTATTATAACTCGATTCAACATTCCCGCTACTTTTCTCACCATGCAAATTCCAACATGCATAACTTCTATCAATTCCATGCATCAGTAAATGCGATTCCAACTGAACCGCGTCAACCCGTCTCCCATAACAGCATCTCAAGCAAGGACATATCATTCCATTGGGTTCTCTGGCGTGCGCAACGGCAAACTTAACGAATTCTGATACCCCATCCTCATACTCTTTCGACAATCGATTGGCAGTCATCCATTTTTTATCCATGGTTTGACTATAGCAACTAATTAGTCACGCAACTATAGCAAAATAATAATTAATTACCTGTAAAGAAATTCAACATATCAGGTAATCAAATTCATAGTTATTCTTGCCTCACCTTAAGCATGTGCTAAACAACTCATAGTTATTCACTACTTTTTAAGAGTCTAGCTACTAGATGAAAAATTATGATTTTGAAAACTCAAACCCAAAAGCAAAGCCTATGATTCTCTCATGAATAGTCATTGTCTTGTTTTGATAAACAAATTAATTGTTCATATGTCGTTATGCATTTTGTCAATTAAGATATCCTTTATTATTCAACTGAAGTGGTTGGGGAGATTTTGTACGCTTGTTAGATTCATTCATGGTTTTTCTAAACAAGATTTTGTACGCTGCAGGCGACCCGTACTATTCATTGGAGGAGATAGAGATAGATGGTAGATGGTTTTTCTAACACATGGTTTTTCTTTGTTGTTGCTACTAGAGTGAAGAGGGGATAGATGTTAGAAAGATGATGGAGCATAAAAGGAGCATTTGCTCTGTTGATCAAAGCAATTATAATTCCATTGCATCTAAAAAGCAAAAGCCTGATTTATCGATCACCACTAAGGTTTCTTTACTTTTTCTTTCTCCTTTATTAACTTTTTCTGTTTAATAATAGTACTGTTTCCTTTTTTTCCCCTTTTCTTTCTGTATGCATTTAAAGTCAAACTATTTTCTGTACCCAATTCTTTCTACATGGTCTTAAAGGAACTAGTGTCCTTGGGTAGTTTTCTCTTAGAGGAAGTACCTGTATTCAACCAACTTGTTGAAATGAACTCTCATTGATTATCTTCAATGATTATCTTCGCTGAAATTTCTCTCTTTTTTCTCTCATTTTTTTTACGAAATTTCTAATGTTTCTGAAAATAGGATAGGAAGGAAAAGATTGGCGAACGAATTGTTGCTCTTCAACAGCTTGTTTCACCATATGGAAAGGTATGCAACAATTGATTCCTGGCATAATGTTCTATAACTAGTGATGTTCTAAGTTTCTGTGAGCCTAAAAGACTCCTTAATTTCTATCTGCAGACAGATACATCTTCTGTTCTAAAGGAGGCGATGGAATACATAGGGTTCCTTCATAAACAAGTTAAGGTTTGTCCATTCATGCTGCTTTGTGCTCATTTATCGATATAAATATCATAGTAACAAGTTTAATTTACCACAAACATGCCTATATTCTTGGACCGAAGTTTAAAGGTCGTTGCACATTCAAAATTATGTTTACACAATTTGACTTTTGATCTTATGTAAATGTTTTCTCTTAATGTTTTAACAGCTGCTTAGTGCTCCTTACCTCGAAACTACACCAGCAATCCAGATGCAGGTGAGAATAACATGAATACTAAGGATTTTGTCAACTTAGATGATGTGGTCTTAAAACTATTCTTAATACTATGAATTATAATAGAATTGTTACCTCTGCAGGATACAGAGTCATGCAGCCTTAGGAGTAGAGGGTTATGTCTTTTTCCTGTCTCATTTACTATTGGAGTTGCTGAGGGCAATGGTGCAGACATTTGGGCTCCGATCAAGACCACTTCGCCTGATTCTGAGAAAGATGTTTCTCAAATTCAGTGATTAATTTTGTTGGATAAGTAGCCTTAAGGTTGCCAAGTTGCTAAACAAGTTTATTAGCATTAAAATTTATCTTCTATTAAAGATGGAATCATAGTACCTAAAATAGTCATAAGTTTTAAGAACTCTTCTGTGAAGAAGTTATCCCATTCCTTAATAATTTTAATCTGGTGATAGGGTAAGGTTTCAAGTACATATGGATTCAGTTTTATGTGCTGATTTTTAAGTGTATATTTAAAAATTCTAGTTGTATGATGAATGGTTCCATGTACTGATTGATTAGCTTAATGAAATTCAGTTTCGATGATATTTTCATCTCAAGTGTACATGTAATATTTGACCCTAGATTTATTATATGGGGGTTTCTCATGCTGCACTACACAAGACAAATTAATATTAAACATACATTACCTTCCTAGTAATCCTAGGTCTCTTAGATTTATATCTATTTAAGTGTTAGATCGAGGTTTAGGAGTGACCTTGCTATGATCTCACATTCTTAATATGTCTGTCTAATTCTAGTACTTTCTCTCTTTCGCTGACAAACCATATCCTTTGTCTAAACCAAAACTGTTCTAAAGGTTTAATCACATTTGCAAATTCTTGCCACTATGACATTGATGAAAACTTACAAATTTTCTGTGTTTTTATATTGATTTTAAAGCTCAAAATTTGAAAGGGAAACAACTCTAAGGTGTTTTGCATTTTTACTTTTCAAAACTAAAAAAAATAAAAGCAGTTTTCAAATGGAACAACATTAAAAAAAACTCAAAATAATAGTGTCCTCTATCCAATGGGACAATAAACAACTCAAAATTCAAATAAAAGAATGTGAAACAAATGCTCAAGATTTTTATACAGAAGTTTTTATACAATGTTTTATTTGTCTTTGAATATCTTCAAATGAGAAAGCTGGCTGGCTCCAAAATGTCTGAGTCAAACATGTTTATACTGTTTGAGTTGCATTTCCAATCTTATTTGAGGCTTGGACTAGTTGGACCTGCTAATTTTAACTTTCTATTCAAACACTGCTTTAGGAGTAGTGGTAACTTCTACTATGACATGGTTTATCGAATATGAAAACTTTGGAATATTTAACTTTTATGCTTCTAGTTCAGTTTTGTGATTTTAATATGTGAAGTTGTGTTTCTTATGTTCCTCCGCTTTCTCTTGTAAACTAAGCAACTTGTTTATTTTTCAGTTTTCAAAATATGTGCTAAGAAGAAGAATGTTCTTGGAAAAGCAGAAGTGATGAAGTTAGTGGATGACACATATAGGTCAGTGTTAGAGACAACATGTTGATGATATTTTCTTCATCTAGTTTTGTTATACTTCAGATTAATGTAATGGCTGAGGTTATATAGATAAACTCAGTTAACACATGATACGGTGTTCTGTTTTTAGGGTTGCTTTAAGTTGACTGTACTGGTGTATACATGCCATAATGCCCTCATTTCATAGTTTTTTTTTCATGATATTTTGTGTTTACTCTTCCCCCAGAAAACTACAGGCATCTGGAGCCACTGATCTAGCATCAAAGGGGCAGGGTGCTTCAGACAGAACTAATGCGAGAATTAAAGGTTAGTGTTCTAACATCACATTTATCACCCCAATCCACCACCCATCCATCCCTAACCTATACTAACATGCTTGGGGAACAAAAAAACATAAAATCGGTACATGCATACTCAATAATCATACCATTGTCATGAATTTCAGGCATTAGCACAAGACCACACATGAACATACAACCCTAAGCTTCTAACCCCAAGTTCTAACTAAGAACTTACCTTGAAGAGAATATTTTGAGTTGGGTGTTTGAGATATGAAGAAAATGATGATGACTTATACACTTGATCACTGCCCTTCTTCCAAATGATGATGAAGACGAAGACTTGCGACGACGGCCGGAGGACGGACGAAGACGGAGGAAGAAGAGTTGCGTTTGAAGAAGAGAAAAGAATGAATAATGTTATTTTGATGTTTTAATTTATTAAATTAAAAATAATATAAGCTATAACAGCGCTTTTGAAAGCGCTTTCATAGGGGGGCTTTTACCAACGCTTTTTAGGGTAAAAGCGCTTTCATAGGTCCAGCTATGCCAGCGCTTTTGAAAGCGCTTTCAAAGGCCAATCTTCCACAGCGCTTTTTAAAAAGCGCTTTCGTATCCCCCACCTATGCCAGCGCTTTTAAAAAAGCGCCTTCGTAGGTTTCCCTTTTTTTTAATTTTGTTTTTTGTGAAGGCTATGGCAGCGCTTTTTCAATAAGCGCTTTAGTAGAGGCGCTGCAAAAAGCAGTTTTTAGCGTAGTGTGAGGTGAGGGAAGAAGATACCTGTGGAGGTGCTTGATGACTTCCGCCTGACAACCCTTCTTCTGATAGGCAAGTGACGAGATGCCGGGACATAGTCGTACGCTTTGATCCCTAACTTTTTCCTGGACAGCCCTTTCGGGTTTTCAGTCCACCGGGATACCCATTTTTGCCCAAGCTACCTTTTCAGGTTTTCGACTTGCCAGGTGTACAGATTTTTCATTTCATCCCTCATTTTTCCCGAACCCTTTTGGTTCGCCGGGAAGCCCTTATTTCTGCCTAGGTGTGTCAACCTAGCGGGTCTTTGATTTTGCGTAGTATTTTTTTCGACTATGTCCACGCTCTCAGAATGTAGGGATTTGCCCCTGTCAGAAGTGTAGTCATACCACCAGAAGGTCTCCGTTGATCATGCAAGATTCGTAGCTAGAATTCATGTCCAATGCCCCAAGTGACTCAGGCGGAGATTTTCCCCTGGTATTTGGCATTTGAGAGATTCTCCGAATCTTGACTGGACTGCCCCAGATGACGGACAATGATCCTGCCATGCCCCTTGATTGGAAGTGTTTTTGTTCATCCGATATTCTTCGTGCGAATTTCTTTGTTGTTCGAACAAAAAGTCATATGCAAACACAGTTATGTTAAAAATGCAAAGCTTATGTCTGTCTTGAAGTTTTTTGAAAATGCATTTTTTCATAAAAACAAGTGAATTTTTTGTAAACTGTAATGTCAACTCAGTATTTTACAGCAAGCCTTAAGGAGTCAGGATACCTTTGTAACAATATGCTTTCGAACTAACCCATGCTTCAGCTAGGACTTTTAAGGGTTATAACGTGGCCGGGTTCACGGTTTAAGAAACAAAGGATAAAGGCTCAAAGTATTTGTACCCACCCGTTCTTCGTGATGTTCTTCAAACCAAAACTCAGTTGATCGTGCGTTAGACCTTGTTTGAGTCTTTGCCCTGATTTTTCGGTGATGGTTCGGATATTGACAATTTATTTTGAATAGGCAGTCATCTCTTTTTTGTTGTTGAGGGTTTGTAGGACCTCTTTCTTTTGATTTGATTATCCCTATTTTTTTTGCCTGAACTGTTCTTTTGTGATTACAGTCAGCGGGATGCCCCAGTTTTGTAAGTCACCTTCATAGGTTTTGACTTATTGGGCTTTTATTTTGAGAGATGACGACTGCCTGTCCTTATGATTATTCGGAACCATCACTGTCTTTTGTTTTGGAAGGACTCCTTTGGTGCTGTTCATTGTGCATTTGGATCAACTGAGAGAACTACCCTGCCCCAGGTTATGATTAAGGGTTTTAATTTTTGAAAAGAAAAACTCCTACTTCTTAGGCTCGAAGGGGTTGACGAGGGATTATCTTCCTTATTACTCCAGTGTTTAGGAATTGAAACAATGCATGTACCTCATCAGCGGGGTCTGTTCAAAAGCATACTGTAGATTGTGGTATCGTTTTCGTCATCCTCCCTCAAGAGGCTTAGAATTATTAATTGAGAGTTGACATCAAAAAATGTGAAAACAGTTTGCATATAGTGAATACGGAATGATTACTTCAAAACAGACATATGTGATGCATTAATGAAATAACAGTGTTTGATATGAATAAATGTTTGAACAATCAAAAGAAAATTACAACTTGAAAAATTCTAATGAACAAAAGTCTTCTAGTCTCAGGGCTTGTTACTTCAACTGGTGCATCTTGTAGGGATGGCAGAAGAACTCAGCTTGACCCACTTGGGTGAAATCCACTACTCCTTCATTAATCAGATCCTGGACCTTGTTCTTCAGAGCCCAGCAGTCAGCAGTGTCATGTCCCGGACTATCAGAGTGGTATGCACACCTTTTGTTAGGATGATAGTTAGGAGCAGAGGTGTTGGGGTTCCAGGGAGGATCCCTTAGGGTAATCAGATTCAACCTCAACAGGTGTTGTAGAGCTTGAAACAGCGGCATGTTAAGCTGGGTGAATTGCCTCTTGGACCTACTTGGCTTACTCTGATCAACCTGTTGCTCTGGGCGAGGTTGATGTTGGGCTTGTGAAGTAGTAGCAATTTGGAGAGGTCCATTCATCACCGTACCAGACTCTTGTCCTCTCGGAAGCTGATTAAAGACCTGGTCCCTGACTTGGACTGGTTGCTTCATGTTGGATCTGTCTTGGTGGAGTTGACTGATCATGGTCCTCAACTCTTCTTGTTCCCGAGCTAAACCTTGGATGAGAGCCCTTTTCCCCAGCATCTGGGTTTTCATCGTATCTACCTCAGCTTGTAGATGTTTCAGCCGTTCGTCCTTGTCATCTTCGGGACTTTCCTTGGCCAGATTCCCCATGAGGAGTGTCCTTAACTCTTCCTTCCCCTTGGATAGGCTTAGAAAGATCTCCCTGAACTGAGTCTCTTGAGCATGAAGACCCTGGTTATCTTGTTGGGAAGCCATTGCTGAAATAAACAGCGAAGAAGGTAAGTGACTTGTAACAAGGATACCTGTAATGCAATGATGTGTATGATATATGCATGCAATGTTTTCAAAGATCTCCCAGGGTAAACAAAAAATTTGTTAGAATTGGGATCCGGTAGCTTGATTGAAGGAACTTTATGTTGTTGAGAGTCCTTCTTCAAGAGTCAAGGCTCACCATATCGAGTGGGTCATAGCCCCTGACTCAAGTTATCATGCTTGATCTCCGAACATTCTTGGCTAGAGGAAAATAAATCCCCTTTGCCCCTTGCTATACAGTTTGATTCATCATGACCTACATCACAGACCCTTGAGATCCTTGAAATGGATTAGTCCTTATGTAGGATAGGATGTATGCAATGGTATGATGGTATGATGCATGGAATAATGTAAGTAACCCTGTTATGAGTCCAAATTAAGGACTGTAAACAAAACCTGCAAGAAACTTAAGTGTCAGATAACAAGCATGCAAATAGTCAAGTTGGAAGGCACACAAGTCACACAAGACAACCCTTAGAGTTTAGGCCACCATGGGGTCTAGGTATTACCCTCTTTCAGTTTGTTGGTTAAGACCTGTCCTATCAGAAGTAACCGGGTTCTAGAGGATCCCAATATCACTGACTACCCTCAATCGGTCATAACTCCAGCATCGCAATCTTTTCTTGCAGCCAGAACCATCACGAGAGTTTAGCCTCAATGGGCGTAGCATACTGCTACCGTTCTATTGGCCAAGTTGGGTCATTTAAGGTTCTAAGGTCGGTTGGTGCTTAATGACTCCTCAGAAGACCCATATTCTCCTTGTTGCGACACAAGGGATATCGGTACAGACCAAGGTGCCACACCAACGTAGCCACTGCTTCACCCATGTCGGTCTACGCCGGACAGGTCCCTCACAGCTTATGCTACCTAACAGGGTATCCCCAGATCCGGGTTAGGATCTATGTAACTCCGATGCAGCCCACAATAATAAAGCAAACAAGCACAACAATTGAAAACACAAGTATAAGCTATCCTAAGGTACACCTCACTTTATAAGATTCCCCAGCAGAGTCGCCAGTTCTGTGATCGGTGGATCTGGAACTGACTGTTTAAAGCTGGTTCGCGAAATGTCGCGGTAAGCAAGAGTCGCCACCGTCTTTTATGTTCTCCAACATGGAAAGGACAAAAGCACAGCAAAATTCCTTCTTTGAGAATGTTTCTCGGTTCGGGAGGTAGATTTATAGAAAGGGAATGTGTTAGCACCCTTTCTATCCGTGGTTATCCACGGGCTCTTAGATACTTGCTCATTGTGTTTTCAAAAGTGTTTGCTTTTCAATTGTGAGTGAGTTTGAAAAAGTTTCGTTTAAAGATTTCAGATCGACTCTTGTATCAGTCCTCAAGAGTGTTTGAAAATTTTTTTTTGAAAGCTTTTTGAAAGTGTCGGTGTGAAAAGAGTTTGATTTGTTTTTGAATAGAGCAAGTATCTACGAGTCATCTACCTACCCTAAGGAATTAGGCTGTGTAAATGTCCTTAAGGTAGTGTCGTCCCACCATTGAGAGGTAGGTAGCACCACCATTGGAGGTGTTCGGGTCAATTCGTTTGTTAGGGACAGTGTGGTCACCAGAGCAACAGTAGGACACCTTAGAAGCTACCCTTATGCCATTGATCCTTTTTAATTCTGAGGCAACCGTTTCGAGGCAACTGGATCATGTCATGGACATAAGGACTTACTAAAACGTCCTATACTCGACGACCACGTTTCGAAGGTAAGGCAACAGTGAGGCATACCCTAAGAGTGGTGTGTGAATTGGTGTGTTGTTTTCATGTTTAGCAATTATCTTGTACATGTATCATGGTGATCTACGCTTGTTTTTAATTTAGGCCATACATTCTTTCATGCAATTAGAACTTAAAAGTGCGGAAATTTAAATGCGGAAAGTAAAATCCTACGCTATTACAAGGCGCGGGTCTATACATCGCCAAAATACAAAGACCCGTTTTAATAAAAGTGCGGAAAGTAAAATACCTAATTACTATTACAAGGCTTGAGCAATTACATAATATTCGAAAGGAAAATAACGTGCGAAAAGAATAAAAATAGAACGTTCGAGGGCGTTGGACCCTTTAAAGAAATTAAATGAAATTAAAAAGCTAATTAATTATTTAATAAAAGAAAATAAATGTTTTTTAAGTTTTTGGTATTTATGAGAGAAAGAGATTAAAATTGAAGAGAAACCCTAATTCTAAGTTGTTTTAATTATTAATGAAAAATATTAAAGTTTAATCTAATTTACTAAATATTTAATGTACATGTTTATTTATAAAATAAATTAGTAATTAATAATAATGATAATAAGAAAAAATTATTTATAAAAAAAAAAGATTAAAATGCTAAAAAACCCTAATTTCTACATATTTTAATTATTTAAGAAAAAGTGTTAAAATTGAAAACCTAAATTAACTAAATTTATTATTTAAAGTTTATTTACAAAAATAAATTAATGGTGAAATAATAATAATTAAATATATTTTAGTTTCTGATTTTTTTTATTATAAAAATTAATTTGTGAAATTAAAGAAAACAATTAAAAATAATTAAAAGAAACAAAAGGAAAATCAAATAAAAAATAAACATGATGCAAACCATGGAGGGTGTCTGGCCCTTTTTGGAGGTACATTGGAAGCAATTTGGCCCAACAGAACAAGCCCTTTTTGACTTTCAGGGATCACGTGTGGAGCGGTTGACCCAGGCGTATGATGGTCCTCATCCTGTAGCGTTCAGATTGATCATCCTGATTACGTGGCAAGCCAGCATGTGAAGGCGTATGGTGGACCTTTGAGTATGTGCTACATTGGAATACCTTGCAACAAAAATTATTAAGCGTTTTGGGGGGACCTGGGAATCGAACCCAGGTCCCAATACCTGCCAGACACCTCAACCACCAACTGAGCTATTGAGCGCATTTGTAATGTTAATGGAATATAATTATTATAATAAGAAACAAAGTTAATGATATGAAACAAAAAAAGCGCGCTGGATTTTGAATACTCCAACCATGTTATGACACGCATGCATCTTCTTCATCTTTTGTACATGTAATATAAGCAATTAGCGGGGGTTTTAAACCCCCACTAAGTAACACCAGGAAAAATAGCGATTAGACGATGGGCAAATATAAAAAGGGCGCGAGGTCATGGAATGATTCGTCTTCATGTTACGAATTCAATGGCATAGGTTTGGTGGCCTGATTTTTCCATATGAAGAAACCCCTAATTTTGAGCTCCTGAAAACCTAATATCCATCAATGGTAGATTTTGATATAGGCATTGTTAGTTCAATTAAAGGGTACCATTAGCTTCAGAGCATCAATATTAGTGTAAATCCACAAATGAAATACATGAACAATGCATGAAAAGTAAAACACGATTATGGAAAAGTTTGTGAAAAGTGCAATGTTGTTCTACCAATTCTTGGGGTATGGAGACCTGGTTTTGATTGTAATTGACTCCTGGCAATGTCAGGAATGTATTGGAAGGCTTGTTGTGCTTTGAAACGCCTTGTAACTAGGTTTTCAGATTTCAAAATTTTGGTGAAAAGTGCAACTTTATTCTATGGCTTCTCAGCAGCTTTTCGTGTGTATGAGCATTAGGTTTAGTCTTGTATATGTATCTGAACGTGATTAGGTTAAGAAAACAAGCCCAAAGTCCATGTATTGATGATTCCAATATTTGATTTTCTCTATATCTTTTCCAATCTTTTTGCCATGAAAATCATACCAATTATGGAAGATTTGGCCTTGTTGATTGATGCACGAAATATTTAGCTTATAATGGACATATTTGCTGCACAAAAAAGATTTAAAACCATTGTTTAATATTTTTCTCATAATTAAATTTAATTAAATGAATTAATAAGATTAAAAATTCAAATAATTAATCAAAAATAAGAAAATACATCCCTTTGAGGTCAATGGGTCGTGCATAGCCTTTGGGTAATGATTCATGGAAGAATTTGTGGCCCATTAGCAATTTTGAAGCTTTTGAAGCAAAGTTGACTTTTCAAAATTCCCAAACATTTCCCAACTTCTACAAGGCATATCTTGCTCAATTTTGAAGTTATGATCATGTTCTTGGACATTTTGGAAAGGTCTTGAAGTCCTATAACCAATGTCTTTGGTCCCATGTCATTTTGATTTACCAATCTCAAGTTATGGTCTTTGACTTAAAGTGCCTTTTTGTTGACTTTTGAAAATGACCTATAATGTTGAAATTGATAACTTTTTGTGAGAGCATTTCTTGGACTTGAAGTGTGAAGATGAGTTGTAGGAAATGTCATTCTCTTCAAAATGAGCTTAGGATGGGATTTTTTTGATAAACCATGAAGAAGTTATGCCCTGGTCAATTTGCAGTTGACTTTTTCAACTGTCCAAAAATAGAAACTTTTGCATCTTGAGACTTTTTGAGCCATGCTTGTGAAATCATGATCAAGAATTGATCAAATGATGTTTGTGGCTTTAAAATAAGATGTTGACCAAAAATTTTGACTTTTGACTGTCAAATGACCATTTTGCCCCTGCAGTTGACTGTGAGGCAATTAGGGTTTTTGACTGTGCAATTTGATGCTGTGAGTCTTGAAACTTGACATATGAATGCTTGACAATATATGTAGGCATGTGGGACTTTATTGGACCCTTGGGAACCTCAATTTCTTTGTCAGAACCAAAACCCTAATTTTGACTGTGTTAGGAGGCAATTGGACTGTGCAATCCTTGAGAGATTTTGAATCATCTGGGCAAATCTTGAAGAATATGGGAGAGAAAATTTTGGGGTACAACAGTATTGTTTATTTATTCTTTTTGGATTTTTGTATTTTTGTTAATATGTACAAAAAGGTTTTAAGAAAAGAAAAGGAAATGCTTTAAGTTCTATTTTATGTATTAATGTTTTATGTTAGTATAATTAGTATTTTTATGTACAAAATTTTAATTAAAAGAAAAAAGAAAAGTTTTAAGAAAAAATTAAGGTCTTATGTATTAATGCTTTTATTTTTATGCACAAAACTTTAACTAAAGAAAAGAAAAGAAAATTGTTCCACATTAAGAAAATTAATATTAAGGTTTATATATATTCTTAAAAATGTAATAAAAATAAAAAGAAAATAATTAAGAACATTTTATATAAGAAAAAAAAAGGTATTATTTATTTAACAAAATATTAAGTATATTAAGAAAATAATATTGTCAATTAAAGTTTAATGTAAAAAAAAGAAAGTATGAGTTAGTTTGAAATAATAAAAACAAGCTGAAAGATTCAATGGGCCTTGTGTTTGTCTTTGGCCCAAACAAAACAGGTGGGTTTAGGAAAAAGGAGGGGGTGCGCATGCTGGAAATATGATGGGCCTAGGCATTTGTGGAACGGGCAAGGCCCATTGTGTTTGACGCAAGTTTTGTAAGGGTTTCAGAGCTTTGGTTCACTTGGGAATTAGGGTTAGGCAACAGAGGCGCTGTTCACTTCGTTTCTATCCTCTTCATCTTCTCCAACCGAATATAGCTTACTGACGCTCCTCTGTCCTCGTTGCCAGGCGCCGTTCCCTCTCTCCTTTCCCCATATTCACGCAGGCGGCGACGTTTGCAAGGTAACGATTTCATAACTTATGTTTTAGGGTTTCCAGTTCGTGCACGTTTTTTACTCCTTGATAAATTCTAATCTCTGAACATTATTATTGTTATGTGAGGTGTGAAGGAAAAAAAAGTAGAAAAGTTATACCTTCGTTGTCTTTTGAAAATGGAGGAGAAAGCTGGAGGCGCCTAGGATGGACGGGGCGGAGAGGTGCGTGATGCTCTGAACCTTTGCTTCCTGGTATCTTTATTTTTTGCCTTTTAGGTTTTGTGATGAGCTTCTGAAAACATTTGCTTTAATTTCTTTTCCTCTTCTGTCCACTTGCTTCTGTATGCTTGTGTGCTTATAGCTTCTGAACACTTCTTTTCCTCTTCCACTGTTTGCCTCAGTTGCCTTTGATTGCTTGATATGCTGGTTAGGCTTGCTGTTTGATATGATGAGTTGCCTGATATGCTTGCCTCCTATTTGCTTGTATGCCTGCCCTTATGATGAGGTTATCTCTGAGGGTTTGTTCGGACACGGTTTGTTGTTTTGGTTGTGAGTTCTGGATTGAGCTTGGACAGGTTTACAGGCAGGTTAGGCTTGAGGGCTTTGAGGCTTGTGTTCTTGAAAGGCCTTTTGTTTGTTTAAGATTGACACAGGTAAGGCTTTTTGTTTGGTTTATGAGGCTTACGCAGGCTTCAGGCTTGATGGCTTGTGGTTTAGACTAGCAGGTTTGTGATACTGGTTTTACAGGGCTTGAGGGTTCTGTTTGTTGTTTAGAGGCTTGAAGTTTTTGGCCTCAGTTTGTGGCTTAGGCTGGTACAGGTTATAGGTTTGAAGCTTTGAGGCTTGGCCTGTTGAAAGGTTTGACACAGTTTGGTTTAAGGCTTGATGTGCTTCTGGTTTGATTGTTTAGATGCAGGTTAGGCTTGCTGTTTGGGTTGAAGCTTTAGGCTTGGACACAGGTTTTTGGAGAAGCTGTTTGTATGTTACAGTTTGTGATTTGAAACTTGTGGAGGCAGGCCCTTGTTGTTGACACAGCTTGTGGTATTTGCTTTTTGTTATTTTATGCCCCTTTTTTGTGTTGTGGTACGTTGGTTTATATCTTTTCTTGCCTCAAGCCTGCTGTAAGCCTATTTTCTTTTTCTCTTCTCTCTCTCTCTTGACAGATTTAAGCATAAAATATTGCTTTAAAACTGTACTATGCTGAAAAAGTAGTTGGCCTAGGAAAATGATGATATTTGAACCTTTGCTTGCAATGCATATTTTCCAGCTTTCCTGCATCTTGTTGACAGTATTTTGTACTTCTTTGACAGCTTTTGGATAGCCTTTTGTACTTGTTGATGTTTTGATATCTTTTGATATCTTTGGATAGTTGCTTTGACAGCTTGTTGTCCAGTTTGGACTTTGGTTGGGCATGCTTTGCAATTCTGGACAGTTTAGTTTGCTATTCAGTTTGCCTTTTTGATTATGCAGCTTGTTGACAATGCAGTATGTTTGAAAATTTGAATTTGTGTATTTCACATTTTTGCAAGACATTTTATCCCTCTTTGTGAACCAAGAGCAATCTTGTGATTTGCAGAGAGGGGAAACTGATTCCGGCCAGTTACTTTTAATGATGAGTCCCTTTTTTTATCTGTCTGCTCTTTAATTTCATTTCATCTGCTTTTGACTTTTTCTTTCGTTTCTTGTTTTTGCAGATAAAAGTCAATGAAGCGAAAGAGGAGTAGCAGTAGAAGATGGAGATTTAGGAAATTTAGGACATAGTTTTATTTCAATTTAAATTATTTGTAATAATATTAATGTAAATAACTGTAAATAAATTTACAGTATTTAAATAATATCTGTAACAAACAATTCAAAATGAATAAACATCCTTTTTATCAGTTAATTCCTCTTTCAATTTACTGTCCATTTAATTATTTAAATTTCTTAAATTAAAATAACTGAAAGTATCCAATTATTCTGACTTAGAAAAATAATTAATAAACATTGTGGTCTTGCCATTTAGCATGAATCAAAAATAAACCTGGCGCTCCAATTAAACAATGCATAGTTAATCAAACCAACATCCAGATACTTATCTTTTTACTGATTAAATCAAACACTGCAGATTCTCAATTTAAGCACCTCAGCTTTTATCTCATCTCAAATCAAATGCCTTAGCCTTTACTGATTAAACAAAATACTGCAAGTTCTTGATTCAAATGCCTCAATCCAAATCTCAGAGTAAACTGAAAAGAACTGTAGGATTAATTCTTTCTGCGCGCACAAACCCTAGTCCTTGGTTAAATGTCAAAGAAACGTCCGCCTGATCAAAACCTGAGCCAACTCAACCAAACCTTAGTAATCTGCCTGAACTGCTTCAAAAGTTAATGGAAACCCTAACTGAATAGACTGATAAGAAAAAGTCTGTTTGACTGATTCTTGACAAATCTTGGAGAATATGGGAGGGCAAATTTTGGGGTACAACAGAGCAGAATTAGACAAGGATGTCCTAAAAGTCTCCCAGGAATTAGGCAAAGTATCAAGAAGCCACAAACCTTGAATTTCATCATCAAAAGTAAGATTCATCTCCGACAATTGATTTAGAATTTCTTGAAAAGTGTTCAAGTGATCGTTCATTAGTAAACCATCACTATACCTCAATGACATCAATTGCTTGAACAAGAATAACTTATTGTTCCCCTCCTTTCTTGCATACAACTCCTCAAGTTTGGTTCAAAGAGAGCGAGCATGAGTCACTGAGCTCACATGATTCTAAACATTAGCATCCGCCCATTGACGAATATAAACACAAATTTGTCTATGCAACAAAGTCCATTCTTCATCGCTTTTTCCATCAGGTTTTTCATTAGAGAAAATAGACAAGTTAAAACCTTTCACATAAAGCAAATCTTCTATTTTTCTTTTCCAAACATTATAATTGGAATCATTCAAACTCACTGTCCTAGTTGTGTTCGTCTGCATCGTTAGACAAATCAAACAACGGCTCTAGATACCACTTGTTGGGAGGAAATCTACAAACACAACGGAATAAACCAACAACACAATCTCTTCCAAATAACAAATGCAACAACAATCAACAAAACAGATAAAACAACACAACACAATTTTATCGTGGAAAAACCTCTGTTAACTGAGAATAAAAAACCACGGGACCCGTAGGCCACTTAATCTCCACTATAATCAACAATGGGTACAAGCAAGGTTCTCTCTAACACTAGTTAGAGTCATACATAAACATCATCAAAATTTGCAATCAATCTTGAAATACAACAATAATCAAGAGAGACAAAACAATCCAAAAACACCAAGAAATTCAGACCTCAAAGATGGACTCGACATAAAAATTTAGAAACCTCTGAATCCAATCTCCACCGTTCGGAATGTACTCCTATGAGTCATGAACGTTGTGTCAAAATTTCAGGACGATCCAACCGTTGGATTTTGCGCAAGCTTCGATTTTCTGGGACTGACTTATGCAGAATTGGGGCTGCGGGAATAGGGTTTTCTCTCTAGCTTTTCTTGTTGTTTTTCTTACACAATGAATAAATGACATAATTCTCTTTGTTGGATAATAACAACGATATAAACACACATAGACCATTAACCCACATTCATTTGAGCCTCTCCAAATGGAAGGAATAACCCAACTACTCAATTGGAACTTGAACCCATATTAACACTAATGATATAATGTTGATATGTTTCATGTATGAGCTTTGACAAAAAAAATGTTTAAAAAAATAAACTAATTGCATCATAGTCGTCAATCTAATGTCAAAATATGCTATTTTGCATTATTATTGTGCAACATTTAAAAGATAAAACCTCTCAATAATCACCATTTTAAGGGCATAGGGAACTTTTGAGGCCCAATTATTATTGCTGTATAGATCTTTTCAAAAGAAAGTTTTTCAGAGTCTAAGGGCATCTCCCCAGCCATTTGTTATATAACTTTGGTTCAAAAAAAATAGTTCTGTATTCTGTGTAATGAAATTGCAAATTTGTTTACCATTATCTTGGAATGGATTTTTTTTTCTCAGAAAAATGATTGTCATATTAAGTGCATGTTTTGATTAACTTCTACAAATTTCAGAATCAATTTTAGAGATACAGAATTAATTCGGGGTGATTTTGAGGTCTTTGTTTTATTAAAAGCAGAATTGATTCCGCTTTTAGAATTGTTTCTATTTGAAACTATAATTTATAGTTTCTGCCTCTAAAATTGATTTTGTATGATTTTTACACTAAGATTTATTATTCAACTCACTTTTGCTTAAATATATCCAAAGATAAATCAATTCTGCTAAACTCAATTCTATTAAAATCAAATCTACTAAACTCAATTAACTCAATTATGCTAGAATCAATTATGTTGCCAATAAAAAACACCCTAAAAGTAGCTTGTTAGCAAGAGTATTACTAGCAACTCTTATGGACCAAAAATGTGACACATAACAAAGCTTTTAAGACAAGGGAAATTTTGTTCTTCACCTCTCTTCATAAGATGACCAGCATACTGAAACTATTTATATATATACACACAGTTCAAGTCTATCTTCTGAGTGAAAAAATGACCATCATCAACAATGTGGTCACCACACAACAAAAAAGAAACTAAGGAAATATTTGGAAATTTACATGGAGTTGCGGCGGTTACAGAGTATGTAACCAGAGATGAGTGAGCTCATGGCAAATGCAACAAAAGCTAGAAATGACATTCCAACTGAAACAGTAGCCATCTCAGTGAACTCATCTTTCCCCCAATTAGATTGCCAATCATCCACCCTTGTGGCTGCAGAGGATGATGCTGACATCAGAAGATATGCCACAACCTACACATCAATATTTACATAAAATAGGTAAGAGACTAATAGTAATAGTTTGGTTTTTGCAGAGTTCTGTAATGACATGCCTGATCCATGAAGAACTGAAAGTGATAGCGAAGGTGGTGACTGATCATGTGTTTTCCTGTGACTAGTTGAAAGGCTACATCACAAGCTTGTAATCCTGAGTATGCAAATCCGATAACATTCATTGATAAACAATACCTGCCATACATACAACTGACCTTTACCATCACCATTTCTAATGTATATGTATTTGCCCTAGCGTGAAAACTTCAATATATCTTTTAGACTTTGGTGTATTGAAGTTTGGTTTGATATCTAGCATAGTTAATATTAATTCAATTATTTTTAAAATGAGTCTAACAGTGTTAATTTCAGCTAGAAACAATAAATTTTAATGAATGAATAAATACCTGTATTCTTTATAACGATCATAAGAGTCCCCACTCCAACCTTGCGTCTTATTTGCAGCCATAACCGAAAAAGAAATTAGACACACCACCACCTCGCATAGCCGGAACCCTAAACCCGCCTTTCTCGTAACCTCCTCCGCCGTACAGCTTACCGGAGCCGGCCTGGGTCTCCGCTCACCACCTTTTTCTGTAGTCTCCACTTTCGTCACCTGCCGTTGAGGCTCCTCTCTCTCTGATCGGGTGAGCACCGCAAGAGTATTCTCCGGTGGCAGCTTCCGTTGGTCAGGGAGTTTGTCATGAGAAATCTGTTTTAGCTTGTTGACGGTTACCACTGCCATTGGATTTTCTACCAACTTTCCGGGTGAGTTTTCCGGTGATCGGTATTCCGGCGAGTCTGTTGCGTCCCATCGTAAGGGAGAGCAGAAACGTGCTGGAGATTCGAACTGAGTTGAGTCGGAGCCCCTCGACCATGATTTTTTCATGGCTGGGTGAGGTGTTGTTGCCATTCTCGGTTTTCTTTTCAAGTTCCTTTTCCTTGGCTTTCGCTAATTTTGAAAAACATAAGTGGAAGAAAAGAAGAAGATTGAAATAGATAAATAATAGAAAAGAAAAAGTTTGTAAGTTTGATTGGGTGAGTGGTGGGAAAAGGAAAAAGAAAATAAAGTAGAGTGTGTGCTTTTCTTCAGTTTGTGTTTTTAGTGTAATAAAAAGCATATGACACATTCATTGATTTCATTCTATTAAATGCCTACTTCCCTTTCTTCATAGTTCATACATAAATTTGGTTTCTTTAAAAGATTCACACATATCTATATAAAAATTGTTGGACAATTTTATATCTATTTATTAAATCATAATCATAAAATTCTGGCAATATTATAAAAAAATATTCTTTTAGGATTTTCTGAATTTAGTTGAATGTGAACCAAAATGTTGTTATTGAAATTTTTCTTTAAATTGATAGTTGTGTAAGATTAGGGTAGTACAATTACTAAAAAAAAAAAAAAAAGTGAATTAAACTGAACCATAATAAAATATCATCCGAATTAAACTATTTCAGTTTATTTAAAATCGAATCAAAATAAAATTATTGATTTGGTATATTTATTTGAAATTTCAAAATTATTAATTTGGTATATCTATTTAAAATTTCAAATGATATCAAACTATTAGAAGATAATTTTTCTCAAACTAACTCATTATTAAAGAACCAAAAACTATTATACTTCTTTGAATTTTTGACAAAAAAAAATTAACTTGTTTTTAACATTATTCATTTTCACTTTCAATTCAGTTTTAATTTTGATTCAGTTAAATTTCAATTTCAATTTGGTTAATTTGCTATTTAATTTAATTCTAGAATTAATTGTGCAACACAAATTCAGTTTATTAACCAAACATAATGATGGTTCGATGGTTTTTTTCAGCAATCCTATGTAAAATCCATATAGTGAAGTTAAGAACCACAAAAATGCTCTTAATTTCTCAAAAAACCACAAGTTGCTTGATGAAAAACGTGAAAGAAATTAAATTATGCAACTAATATTATGTTATTTTTTCAATGATCAATTTTAAGTTGATGGCGTCTTGGAAATAAAAGATGAAAAATCAAGTAGGTCCAATTACCTAAGCAAGCTTTTCAATGGATGAATATCTTATTTCTTTTGAGAGTGGATTGTCTTTAATTCAATAAAGCCTTAAAGTGTTTCAGACTTTAACTTAGTGTCGACCATAAAGGTTCACCCTCCGCGTTATAATGCAATTCATTCATGCAAATGCTAAATAATTGAGCTCTTAATTTTCTCACAAGACACTTTTTATCTCTTTCCACGCCATCAAAAGCATTATCATAGGTTTTTATAGGATCTATCTTGACTCACTTTTTTGAGCTACCAATACCTTAACCACATTCATTCTTCTTGATGGGGTCATAAAATGCACAAAGCATATAACTTCCAATTTTCTTTATGTGACCAAATTATCATAGGTATGCAACTCTTTATTATCAACTTTAGTTACGAACGATCCCACGCAGATAGCTCGGTTGATGAATTAGGAAACACGAAAAGAGCATTAAGGAGGTCCAGAGTTCAAACTCTAAAAACTAACATAACTTCTAACTTACTAACACAGCCATAACCATAATGCACATAAAGGATCCCTTAAGGTCTTTCTATAAGTTCCTACTACACTATTTTGTCAATCAGCAAAATTTATATATACATAAGATGGTATTAAAGAGATTGAGTAAACAAACAACCAAAAATTAACTCTTAAAAGGCATTGAGAGGCTAGAAAAATTACAAGTGCCTGCGTGTCTGAGTAAGTAAGACTATTGCTCAATGAAGTAAGCTAACATAATCTCCATCACTATTGTCAGAATCCTTCATATTCCAACGGATGGTCTGGGAAGAAAGAAATTGGAAGGGTTTTGTGGCTTACTCGGGTAGTTTCAACCGGTTGAATAGCACAAGAAAGCTTTGGTCGGGCACAACATAAAGGAAACCAAGATCTGCACCTTTCATGTGAGGTCCCATGCCCTAAACACAGCACAGCATTAATGTCAACATAAATTCTAGATACAAAAACTGGTTTGTTGATTGATACCAATAATCCTGCTTGTATATTTAGAGGAAAGGCGACACATTTTACCACTAATTTACCTTGCCGTTAAGTTGAAGCAATTCTCCATCAACCCATTTTGGATTCTGGAAACCAGAGTCTGCTATTCTCCCCTGGCCTCTATAACTTGCATTCTGTTTGTAAATGAGTACAGGATTTAAGATAAGTTGCATGCTTTTCAGAACAATCCACATGACCAAAATGACAAAAATAAAAAATAAAAAAATTGGGTGAAGAAGCAACAATGTAAAACAATAAAAATATATGTGCCTAAAAAATTAAAATATGTTTTAAAATATTCGTAATCAACAATTTCAATTACCAGGAAACTGATGGAAAAAGCTTAATTTGTTGGCAGTTAATTACTATTACCATTTTTTGTATATTGTGAATGGTGATGTCACTTGATACAATGACTTATGAGCCATCTCTAAAGGTTAAGCTGTAAGGTGAAGAACACGTGGATGAGTTCGGCAAACATGTGCACAAGTCTACCTAACATGTGCTAGCATTTAACTTTTCAAAAAGAATGAAAGAGGCAAGGATTGAACTTTAGATCATTTGGTCAAAAGAGGCTTTGATATCATATCATGAACAATCCTGACTGAACTATCCAAAAAGCTTAAATTGTTTTGAGACACTTGATTTGTTTTTCCATTATATATTTCTAACAATACTAACTACCAGTGGAATAGCTTCTTTCAGAACTGTAATATAAAGATGCGATCCAATTTTCTCGCATTTATCTGAAAAAGAAAAATAGTGCACGCATAGAAATAGCTAAGCATAACAGCTGGTGTGATGTTATATCATAACAAATTGTTTATAAAAACAGCTCACAGCATGATGAATTGGAAGGGAAATTGAAATAGAAAATGAGCATAAAACCGTGAATATGTATTTAGTTATTTACCACTCCTAATTCATCAGGGTACAGTCCACGGTTTGCATTGCGATTGACTTTGCCAATTTTAGCACGGAATGTCACCTACACATCATAATGTAAGATTTTGATTCCTACCATGCTCACATATAAACCGAATAGAAGCATATGAATAAAAAAGGATAACAAAATTCGAGAGATTCAAAAGGCATAAATCACCTGGCCTGCAGGAACATTAAGATCCCCAGTCAATTTCACTGCCTCGACATATTCAAAAAATTTGATATCGGAAGTGTTGGTTTCGTCGTCCGCATCATTCCAATGTCCAAATTTTCGCTTCAATTGCACTATTTCAATACCATAAGGGCCAAATGCACCAACATAGAGTCCTGCATTTTAACCAGTAAAATCCATTCTCTAAGATATTTTTTCTGCGTAAATTTAAAATAATATAATCAACACAAGAGGATAAGCCAACGCACCATCGAAAGGATCAATGTCCCCTATGGAACCGGAACTTGTAATCCGGCTAAAATATGTATCTTCAGATAATCTACTCTTTTTCTGTGCTTGGCTAATAGCAAGTTTGACAATTTGTCGCATGCTTTTGGAAACCTAAGTCATGTGAGATATTAGTCATTTTGATAAAAATAAATAAAAACAGTTTTTCAATAATAATCAAATTACTCAATCTCACCTTAGAAGAGACTTTATCAGAACCCCAGAATGCCTTAGCAACATCGGAAGGCATAAGTTCTGAGATTCCTTGTGCTGCTAGTGCTGCCACTTTGATATTGCGAACTTTATCCTCTTTCCTATCATTGTCTAGATTTCTCTTAGGTATATGTAAGAGGAAAGAATCTCTTTCCATATTATTTATTTCTGCGGGAAGACGTATAAATTCATCCTTAGCAGCATTATCTTCATTGCTGTGTACAATCCCCCCCCAAAAAAGCTTCATATCTAACTCCTTTTCTTCTTCCGAGGCATCAATGTCACCTTCTAGATTGATCTCATCAGGTTCGTCCATATTATTAACTTCCCCTTCAGAATTCTCAGTGGAGCTTGTTTTATTACCATCTTCCTCCATGATTTGTTTAATAGAATCACTACCCTCTCTCTCTTCCTCTTCAACATTAACATTCATAACTTTAACTTTCAACCCTGGAATTTTTTCTTTCAGAAAATTTATGACACTTTTAATGCCCTCTTCAGTTGCCGCTTCAATGTTATTGTTTTTCTCATCGTTTCTCTCCTCTACCTTCTCTTCAGGTTCCTCCACCTCAACGGAAGACAAATTCTCAACCTCGGGTTTGGATGGGCTTTTAGCAGGTATAGATGGAGGATTACTTGTAGAATTTCCTTTGGATCTTCGCAAATACACTACCTATTATGTGTTGTCATGTAAACATCATAAGCATTATCACACATACTAACAGAGTCAATTATTCAGAATCAGGTAGATATCAAAGGCAAAGGCACGAGACTTAACAATTGTTATGCTAACTGAAAAATCTTAAACTTCAACCAAAAGCTCATGTTCTACGGAAAAAATGATGTTTCCATTCCATAATTCATTTTATATTCAGATCATGATACATGAAAATGTTTCTTCATTTAAAATTGAAATAAATTCAAAATCACCCATGATCCATAAACATACATTTGAACTAAGACTTTGTTTCACCCCAGGGTATAATTAAGTCACAAACAGACAATGATCGTTTACTGAAAAGTTTGAATATATTACCTGCATATGATATGTGTCGTCCGCATTTTTTACCACATAAATTTCAAATAACGGTGTTCCGGTAGATGATGTGAGCAATTGTCTGTAGCAAACAGAAATAAGCATTGATCCCCATTCACTAGAGCGAAAAGAAGAAACTACAAAGATCGTACCTTGGACTGTAAATCTTGCCGACAAACCTGCCCATACCAGGACTTATACGTATTAGTCTACCAAATGGGTCCTCTGAATTTTTCGAGTATCCTACCCACCAACCCACCTGCACGTAAAGGTCAAAATGGTAATTGGGCATTAAAGGCATGTGATTCACAATTTACAAAAAGATACTAAGGCCTAAGGCCATTAGTACCGTAATCAATACTCATAAATCATAACCACCACTTGGATCTTCTCCGACAACTGCATTATTTCACAATCTAGTGTGTCATCTCTTTTAAAGTGACTTAATCTCGAGTCGCTTTCAGATTATATATTACTTTCGCTGATATTAGCAAGTGAAGAAATAGTTTTTGGATGGTTTCCAGTTTCCCCTTCCACATTACTCCCAAAAATTTCAAAACATAGTGCAACTCCCTATTATTTCCCCCACCCCAGACTGTAGTGGTGAGTTATTGCTTGTAAGTTGTAACTTGCATGTGCCATTTCATTTTTTGATAAAGACAGTTCAAGAATACTTCCAAATCAAGAAATACTTTAATTTTGGTTCTTTCTCCAATGGACACATGAACGCTTAGCAAGCTATGTTAAACTTTGAGAGATTTTCCCAACTAATCATGTGTATGTGTGAGGCAGAGTTATCGATAGCGGCCGCTGTCGGTGCTATCCCGGGATATCGGCCCGGAGTGGTGACCCTCCGCTATTTGATGTTTAGTAGGTAGCAGGAGTAGGGTGCTTTCCAACCCGAGCGGGTTTGAACTGTTTTGAACGCCAAAACCCAGATTTACCCTTGAAATAAATAAATTTGGTTTGATTTTATATTTGTTTTCCATTACCTCTGTTTTTTTAAGTAATAGTCATTTAATAACTCTATTCCTCTTCTTTGTTTGGTTTTACATTAAATATATATTTAATAGATTATTCATATAATTAGTCTAAAAAATAGTCAAATAGAGGTTAACCCGCTATTCCGCTATCCCATTTTTGGGGGCCGCCGCTCCACTCCGCTATCCGGGATTGATAACTGGTGTGAGGGTGAGAAGTTATTGTTGTCATGAAATAATAATAATTAACTACAATACGATAAAATTAATAGTTCTTATTACATCACTAATCACAATTCTTAAGCGATCTTAAATTCAATATGAAACAAGATCATGCAATATTTATAATAAACCATTCATTTCAATCTAATGATAGTAATTAAACTCTTCATTTCTCACTAGATAGCTATGGTGTGTGTGTGTGTGTGTGTGTGTGTGTGAATCAAAAAATGCAAGAGAAATGTATGCTTCTGAATAAAGCAAGCACAAATTAGCAACAAGTAAAGGTACCAGTCCACTTCCAGTATATCTGCATAATCTCGAAGCATCGTGGTAACGCTCATCATCTATAGCATTCTGCAACATACGAGATCATCACTAATAAACCATGAGTAAGAAAAATCAAGAAACTAAGACAACAAAACCTGTTCTTACCTTCAACTGTGACATAATTTCCGCAACACTGTCCTTGGATGTTGCTTCTTCTATAGCCCTCTTTAACTTGGCCGCTTCTTGAAACTCTTCTTTCTCAACCGCATCTTCAAGTTGGAACTGAATTATACATAGTAGCAACCATATGAGTAATTAAACCTTCGATTGTGAACTGAAATTGAAAATTAAGGGTTTGAATTACCTTGAGAAGAGAGGCGAAGCTTTCAGCCTGTTCGATATCAGAGAAATGGCGACACCATCGATTCCAATCCCAGTTAAGGGAAGTGTCGTTGGTGGAATTGGGGGTGCAACGGAAGAACTGAGGGGTGCGATTCTTTCTGGGGAAAATTGAAATTGAGGGGTTGGTTTGAAGAGGAAAGGACGGTGGTTTTTGTGGGGAGAGATTGAAACGAGAAGGGGTAGTGGTTGGAGTGATGTTGGAGAAAAAGATGGCTTGGGAAACACCCAACGAAGCCATCACCATGATTGGGATTTGGAGAAGATGAAGATGGAGTTTGAAGATTGACACAAGGTTGCTGTGGTGTGTGCTGTGCTGTTGAGTTGGGATAAGTTTTCTGTTGGCACGCCGATAAAACAAATATAAAATATAAAAATAAAAATAAAAAGCAAATAAATTAATTATGTTTTTTTGTTGATAAAAACAAAAACAGACAGCATGATGATTTGACAAAAAAAAAAGTTATTTTGGATAAAATTATAAGAATTTGATTAACTATGACTTTTAAAAAAAATCTTATTTTAGTCTCTCACAGAAATATCATTCATAATGATCTTAAACTATCTTATTTGTTTTTTGCGGATGTTGTAATATTGTTTGTAATTTTTTTTTGACAAAGGTAAAATCTTGTTAAACACAACTTATTGTTAATATTTTGAAAAAAAAAAAATTTCTTTTACGAGTCTCAAAATAAGTGAATATTGGTCAAGAACTTATGTCTCTGAAGATGTTAATCGAACCATTAAAGATAATTTTGAGGCTTGAGAAATTCGCTAGTATAAGATTTATTAATCAACTAGAAAAATACTTAAGATTCAAAATGAAACGCATGCGCATAAGAAAAGAGTATTTTTTGAAAATCTATGATAAGGTAGCTCAAAACGTATTTCTTGAAAATGTATAATTTTGAACAAGTATGAGTGTGTTACTCTTGCCAAGTTCATTCTTACTTTTTATCCGCTTATAATATGCAAATTTATCGGCTTTCTCGATATGTTAGTGAGACATTTGGATAAAGGTCAGAGAAGTTTTGCTTAACATAGTAAGACATATCAATCCCTGCATATGGTTGGTTGAAACAAGATTATTAAGCATAGAAGGTTAGGTGGTTCAAGGATTCGTTTGACTAGTTTGTAAAACACTACTTTGGTAGGCAAACTTGTTTATAGATTTGTGCAATTCGATCAGAAAGTTTAGGTTTCGCAATTAGATGATAAACAACTCTTTGAAAGTAACATGTTTCTCAATATATAAAAAATGTAAAGATGGTTTGCCTACACGAGAATTCATTCTCAAAGTTATTGATGTGTTGAAAGATTATTTCAATTATAATATAAGAGATGAAGATATCAGTGTTTGGTTTCAACCATGACTATCAAAACCTCATCTTTTTTTAGAATATTCAAGATATCTCTTCCTAAGTTGAAGATGAAGGACGTATGAGTTAACGGTAAAAATATCATTGAAGACTTAAATTTCTAGCTATTACCATAAGTTACTACTTTGACTCAGAAATTATAACAAACTTTCGTTAATTTTGTTGAAGATATTTTATTTTGAAGTGAAAAACTTAATGGTAAATATACTAACAAAAGCGGGTTTCATTATATGTCATTTATGTGTCATGATTATGATTCACTAGAATTGGATATGAAAGTAACCTCGTGCGTCAAGCGTTCAATTTTCATTTAACATATTTCTCAAAACTCTCTTTTAGCCAAATCTATCTTGTAACATTAAAATGTTAATATTTCTCACACATATTCTTATTATGTTAGAAATGTCAAAACTATTGCCCCATTACTTACTACTTTGTCTGTGAGTTATGTCTATTTGGCGTGGGTGTGGTTTTTTATATAACCCTACAAGATTTCTTAAATTAATAATTTGAACTTCTTTATATACAAAATATATTTATTGAGGTAGGTAACATAGCTCACTTGATTATGTAATTCAAAACTTGTTTTTTGGAAAGGAAGAGTTTTGAATTAGTCAGGATGTATCAATCTTACCAAGTTTATTTCTACTCCTTTATCGGTTTATAGTATACAAATTTGTTGCTCTTGAAAAGTTGTGAGGAGTTTTGTTTGATATTATAAGACATATCAATGCATGCATGTGATTGGTTAGAACAAGATTATTAAGCATAAAATGTTAGGTGGTTTAGGAATTTATCTTCCTCGTTTGCAAAACACTACTTTGTTAGTCAATTTTGTTTAGAGTTTAGTGCAATCAAACAAGAAATTTTGGGTCTCGTTATTAGAAGATAAATAACTCTTTGAAGGTAATATGTTCCTCGATATAAATATATGAAAAAGTATGGCTTGCCTGCATGTAAAGTCATTTTCAAAACTCTTGATATGTTGAAATATGATTTCATTTATAATATAAGAGATGGAGATATCAGTGTTTGGGTTAAACCGAGATTATCAAAACATCATTCTTTTTAGAATATTCAAGATATCCCTCCTCAACTTATGGAGCGGTAAATCAAGGACTTACCAGTTGATGGTAAAAGTATCATTGTAGACTTAAATCTCTAACTGTCACATAAATTACTACTTTGATTCAAAGATTCTAACAAACTTTTATTAATTCTATTAAAGACTGATGGTTGTACGGTAAAAATCTTAATGTACTACCAAAAGCAAGTTTCATTATATCTCATTTATGCATCATGATTGTGATTCACTAGAATTAAATATGAAAATTACCTCGTGCATCAATACGTCTAATTTTTCTTTTGGTAGATTTTTCAAAACTCTCTTCTAACCAAGTTTATCATGTAACGTCAAGATATTTTAGTATTTTTCCCATGTGTTCTTATTGTGTTTGAATTATCGAAACTATTACCCACTAATTATTACTTTTACGTGAGTTGTGTCTATTTGGCGTAGGTGTGACTTTTTAGATATTCCTATAAGATTTCCTTAAGTTGATAATGTGAACTTCTTAAATTATATACAAAATATAGTTAATGAGGTAGTTAACATAGCTCATTTGATTATGTGGTTCTTGCGGTGCATAGACTTTTCTTTAAAGGAACACAATCATAAGCTACGTTTATGATTGCTTCAGTTTTTTCACAGTATCACATATTACAACAATCATTTAGTAAATTAAATTTCTCTCCTTCTATATAATTTTCAAGATAAGTGTGTCGGAAAAACGGTGATAGTGATAGTTGGGTTCTAAATAGTTTTGGCAGTGTATTAACAAACCATACGGACAAGCAGATTATGGTGGTTTGGTGTGCAACTCAAATGGTCGATTGTAGTTTTGTTATTATGATAGTGTGAGTTTGCCAATTATTTTACATGCGGAGATTTAAGTATTGTTAACATAAATTACTTTTTCTTGACACACATTCTTCAATAAAATCATGTGTTTTTTCTAGCTTCTTATATGTTGTCTAGTTAGTGACAAAAAAACACTGAGATTTCATCATTATACTAATATCTTGTATGAATGTCCTTGTAAAATTAGGTGTTAATCAAAAGAGATCTTTTGTGATGGTTCATAAGTAATTGTATTACCTTTTCTAAAGTATTATAAACAGTTGTTGTATAAGTGTCGTTTATTAGGATGCATTCATTTCTTTTCTTTTTTCCTATTGGAAAAAAAAACAAAAGGAACACATTAGTCATTCTATCAAAAAAATTTCAATCTTTTTTATATGATTGAATTGTGATTTATGACACAACTTACCTAGTACTTCACTTGTCATGTTTTAGATGTGCATTCAAGATGAGCTTTGAGACATTTAGGTATCTTCAATAAAAACTCATAAGAACACTTTAGTTAATACTTAATCTTTTTTCCTATTTCTTTTTCTTAATAAAGATATAACCCATATAATTTATTTATAGTGTGTGCATGTTAATCAGTGAGAACTAGGATAGAGGAGAAAATTCTTTGTTGTAGCGATAGAAATGTTAAGACTAAGTTATTGGATTGACTTAACTCACACAGATCAAATAAAAAAATCGTCACCGCGCTTTATTATTTCCAAAGGAAATAGGAAAAGAGTTAACAAACCCAAAAAAGAGAGGGAGAGCATCTAGGTACGGGGGTTGATTATGCAAAGGGAAGATATTAGTATCTTAAACATCTACGGTACTCTGCGAGAATCTCTTTGAAAATTTGTGTATTTTGGCTATAAAAAGTGTATACAAAAATAGATGGTGGTGATGAGAAAAGAAGTTTTTTTTTATAATTTTTGCACCCGCCACGGTTGTGAACCTTTAGTGCCTACATATCACATTTTGTGTAGTAGGAGATCAGATTAATTGTAGTTCACCTTAGAAATTTTTAAACACAAATGTTTGTTGGTTAATTTTAAGAGAAAAGACATCATCATCATATCTGAATGGAAAATATACTTATTATCCACAATTATGATAAAGGAGAATTTGCATCATCTCAAAGTGGAGGATATAGCTTGGATTTTAAAATCAACAAAGCCTCGCTCAACACCCAAGTGGAAAATATCTCACTTCACTACATATCGTAAAAGTATAATAGCTCGCATCACTACAAGAATCAACAAGAATATAATCTTTTTAGAAAAGTTTAAAGTAAAAAGTCAAAGTGGAAAAGTGGTTTGAATGATGTTAATTGACTTTTAGTCTTGATAAATATGTTAAAGTATGATTAAATTGATTAAATTTTAATTAAGAAAAGATTTTTGAAAATGCATGGAGCTAAGTCCGAGTTTATTATGAAAACGGTTCAAGTTAGAAAACAAGAATATTTTTGAAAAGGATGGAGAAATTTTTTTAAATTAAAGAAGATGGGAGGAGATTAAGGAACTATCCTAAAGCATGAGGTAAAATTCAAGGAAAAGAACTATCTAACCAACAAGAAGCCAACACTTGACATATGAAGTCAATGTAAAATTCTCATCCTTTTGATTGAAACCAAGCAAGCAAAAATATTAAATCTATGAGGAATATCAAGTTTCAGATGAATTAAGTCTTCACAAAAATTGAGCAGAGTAACGGTTGTATACAGAGGAGTTCTCAATCACAGACAAAGCATATAATCAAAATAACCTACACACAAAGAAAAAAAACAACCCAGTGCCTTGGAGTAAACCCCAAGGATTTCAGATAAAATAATAACAGAGCCACAAGGTTCCAAAGTATCAAAGCTTATAATCATAAGTATGAGAGATCCACATCTCCATAATGCTAAGGATAGTAACCAAGTAATTCAAGTAACCTTAAAGTTTTTTATTATTCAAGTTGATTATTAAGTGTCTTTAAAAAAAATAAAAAAGCTCAAATGAGCAAAGATAAAATGGTATAAAGATAAATGCTCAAGTGAGCAAAAGAAAAATGACATGGGATGTAAATGCTAAAATAAATAGTACATAAAAATAAAGGTGAAAAATAAAGGCATAAAGTAAAAGTACAAAGTAAAGTTAATTGTTAGTGAATTAGAAGTTAGAAGGTTAGTTGAATGACCATTTTGAAACTTGCATTTGAGAACTCATTAGAAGATTGATAAAATTAAAACCTCTCAACAATAAGTTTCAATTGTTTTTTGTCAAGTATATCATTCATTTTAAGTATTCAAGGCAACCACATATGATCAACGATGTTCAAATGATTCACTTAGACCAAAGTTTGTGAAGTTCATCAGAGGATTGATATAATCAAAGCCTCCTAACAATTAACTTCAAAGTTATTGGATCAAAGATTTTAAATTAAACATACTTGGGCTTGCAAACATAAGTTTGGGCCACAAATGATCATCTTTTGAATCGGGACAAATTTAGCGCTATGTTAAGCAATCGTAAGTGAACTTATATAGAAGTCACACCTATTTTGAGGTCGGTCAACAGTAATCTATGTACCAATATGTTAGAGAAATGATATGTAGATTATTCTCCAAAAACATGTAGCACAAGTAAAAACAAGAAAGGGATAAGATGAAGAGAGATAGGATGTATCTGATGAAATTAGGGTTTCAAATATTATCAACATCATTCATCTATTTTTGTGGATTTGGTTTTTCAACCTATCAACACTTAAGATCTAATGAGTTTTAGGAACTTGTCCCAAAATAACACCCAAATCAAGACCAAACAAAAATAATAAAAATATATATTTAATAAAACAATATTTAAATAATTAATAAAAGAGAAATAATTGGTAAAATACACAAAACGTGTTAAAACACCAAATAAAAATTCTAAACAAATATCAGAAGTCAAACATGAGTCAATAAGTGTTGACAAAAAATTTCAGAATTTTTTAAAGTCAAAAACTATTTTTAAAATTTAAAGAAATAAGTAAAACAAGCCAAAACTTGTGAAAAACAGTAAAATCAAAAATAAAAATAAAATGAGGTTAGTAATGTTTGTCAAGAGGTTATTGGATCCTTCCAAAAAAATTCCAGAATTTTAAAATCAAGAAAAGTATTTTTAAACAATTAAAATAAGTCAAATAAAGTCAAAAATCATGAAAAAAAATATATTGAATCACAAAATAAAATTGTCAAAAAATAAAAAAATCAGAAAGAGAAAAATCAAAAGTCGTTTTTGAGAATTTTTTTCAGAATTTTAGAAGTTGAAATAAATTTTCTATGAATTTTTGAAGTTTAAAACAATTAAAATATAAAATCAGAAAATAAAAATAAAGCCAAAAAGATGTAGACCATTGGATGAATGTCAAAACGTGTTAGTAATCAAATCCAAGAGATCTGGTGCATCGTTCATATCATGGTCATTAATGAATAACACACTGGATCAATTATTTAAAATAGATTTTTAAAAAATGTGCGACATCATATCATTGGTTGAGAGGTGACATGTCATCATCTTCAACCTCCAGCCACGTACGAATTACAGGTCTCACAAACTGTAAAATCAGGAGCTCATACCGGTGCCAATCGCTTCGTCTCTTCAAGACGATTTCAATGGTACCCTCGCGAAAAATTTATTTAAAGTGTAGCTCAATCGATTTGAGAAAAACCAGAGAGTTTTGAAAAATTTTGAAATCAAAAACAGATGCATCAAAAGCATCGATTGATCAAAATTAAACCATCAGTAAGCATCAATGAACATCATAGACCATTCCAGTAATTTGAGTTAGAAGAAATGATGCCTTAAACTACCTGAACAAAGTATGAAGAAATTGCTCTGAAACTTGACTTGGATAGCATGATTTAGGACACTTCAAGGCTTGGCTCTTCTTCGGTTAGCTTTAGTGAAGTTCGAGGATGAAGAATCAGCGAAGAAATTGGATTGAAAAATGCTTTAAAATCAAATTCGAAATTACAAAATTGAGAGATGTGGAGGAAGTTTGACAGAGGTTTTTTGGCTCTCTAAAGCTTGAGAAATGAATGAAATATCATCCGCTATTTATAGGGAAGTGAATGATGATAAGAAATGAGAGGAATTGTGAGCAAATCGTGCAAACTAAGCCAGTTGCGATCATGTCAAACGTGTGACTTGAAATGTAACAAAACGACCTCATACCAAGTGCAATTCTTATCAAAACGCATTTGAGAAATTAGTTAAACATGTTTATCAACTAAAGTTTGAGTAATTCAACTTGTAATCCAAGTTTACTCATGGTAAAAACTCTGACTCGAGGTAAAAATAGATTCCATGGAGCCAACTTCAACAATGCATAGCTCACTACTCAGGGACCTTTTGGGGTGATTCTTGAAGCACTTGAAAGACAGGGTCACAATCTTTATAATTTCCCAAGAAAGACTCCATTTGGATAATTGATCTGGAAGTTATGTCTTCTTGAAATCGTGAAAAACAAACTGATTTTTGTACTTAGAAAAATTTCTAAGTAGAGAACTCCAAAGTGACCTATAATGTTTTTCAAAATTACATGACTTTCCACTCAAAATTTGATCTTGATATCTGAATATGAGACGAAGTAGGCCTTTTGAATTGAATTTTGGAATTGATATCACTCAAAAATCATAAAAATTGAAAGAGTTATGGTCTTTGGAAGATGATGAGTAAATTTGGGGAAATTCACAAAAGACCTATAATCTTTTCAATTCTTCAACCACTTTCCAAGCATCTTCAAGCCTTGCACATTGAAACAAAGTTGTAGTAGACACCCAAAATATTATTGTAAAAAAATAATAGGCTCAAGGAGATAAAAAATGACCAAGTTATGATCATTTGAAGTCAAACCCTAAAATTTAAAGGCTTTTCAAGGAGACTTGTAATCTTTCTCGACCATTAGTGATCTTCCATTCAAAATTAGCCTTAGATTCCTGAAGAGAGCTTGTTAAGGACACTTTAAAGAGAATCATGGCTTTGGATTCAATCAAAAATCTCAAAAAAATAACAAGATATGGTCCTTAGAAGTCAACAAACCCTAGCTCAGAGAGTGTCAAAATGACTTGAAACCCCTTTCAACTTTTGATGATTTTTCTTGCACAATTGGATCTTGTCATGTGAAGGGGGGTTGTTGTAGATGCTGATAAGAACCCATATAAAAAAGAAACAACTCAAAAATTTGAAAATTGAGAGAGTTATTCACATGTGATCACTGAATCAAGCATTTGCTCAATTAGGTCAAACTTGTTGAACCAACCTTGAATATTTTTGAACTTTCTTGGAAAAATAAAGCATGATGGATCACAATAGGCTTTAAAATTATTTTGTATTGGAGAATACTCTAATATGGAGATAAAGTCTCAATGAAACTTGTTGAAGAAGGCATGGAAATAAACACATGAACCTATGAATCTTCTTGATGAATGTCACCACCAACTTTGAGAAGAACTTGGCCTAAATAAAGTGAGAGGTATCTTTGGAACACGTATTTGGTGTCATAGAAATAACCTTTAATCTTGAACTCTTGCAATCTGTTGTACCCCAAAATTTTCCCTCCCTTTTCTTCAAAACATTTCTCACAAAAGATCTCAAATGCTCAAGGGTTCTCAAGAGTTTGTTCAGACAATCTCACCTCCTAAGCACTAGATCCAAATTAGGGTTTTGGTTTTCTCATAACAAGTTTTAAGTCTTGCACCACAAATTTGCTCAGTCAATTGCTCAAATGACTAAAAATCAGCTGTATTGGGTAAAAAGTCAATTATGGTCAACATACAGTCAAAATTCATGATTTCTGGATAACATCAACATTTTGAAGTCATATTCATTAATTGATCAAGGTTTGTTCACAATTTCTCAAGGAAAGCATTCAAATCATCAAAGGGGCAAAATTGTCAAAATTGGGGTTTTGACTGAGAATGAATGATTATTGACTTTTGACCTAGTACATGACCTAATAGATTGAAGCATGATCTTAAGGATTCAAACGCAATGTCTTGACCTAATTTCATGGCTCAAATCATTTCTCAAGATCAATGAATTGATAGTTGAAATTTGATCAACTGATGAAAAGTCAATTAATACACAAAAAGTCAAACTTTGACTTTTTGGTCAACGTTTTTCAAAGATCAAGATTCATCAAGATATTCAAAAATATCAAACTTGATCATCAAGAATCAAGAAATTCAAGAAAAGTCAACAAAAAGTCAAAGTTTTCAATACTTAGAAAAATTCTAGGTGTTTTTACCCTTGATAATTTTATTATTTCATGACATTTTTTCACCAAGATGCAAGATAATTCAAAGAAAACTTTCAACATGAAAGTTGTAGATATTGGTGAATTCTACAAATTTGTACTTGAGGGTTGATGTCCAAAAAATGCTTAGATTAAGAGATATAGGCCCATGAAGTCATGACATTTTTGTATAAACACTTAGTGAAATTTTCAACAAGTTTAGGCAAATTTTTATCCTAACTTCTTGGCCAATTTTCACCTAGTTTAAATTTGATTTTTCCAAAGTGGTAAACATGAAGGTTGTAGAAAATGTTTCAAGCTTTCTAAAATGTCCAAGAACTTGAAGAGATCATGCTTGAGCTAGGAGAATCTAAGAGAAGAAGTTGAGCATTCATTCTTGAATTTTAGGTCATTTTGTGACGAACCTTATGATGCAATCTTCAAGTATGCTTCATAATCTTGCTTTGCAAGCCCCTTAACCTCTAAATCTATCCATAATCAGTTGATTAAAAAAACTTTTGAGCCATTGTCCAAGTGATTCAAGCATTGTCCAAGTTACCTTACCATTTGAGGAACAAAGTTCACACTTCCATTTTGGAAAAGTGACTTTAATCACAAAGTCAACTTGTCTTGAGCCTCTAACTTGTTTATTCTGATCACACTCAACATGTATGCTCAGAAGTAACATGTTTAAAGTGCCTAACTACCATATGATCCCTTGTACCATTGCATTGGAACAATGTTTGTCAGAGTTGCTTCAAAATCAAGTTTCAAAATCATAACATGTGATCTTGTGAATCTAATTATTTCAAACCCTCAAACATTTCCTCTATAAATAGAGAGGTTGTTTGCAAACTAACACACACGAAAAAACAAGCCTTGAAATACTCTCAAACACTCTAAAATCAGAACTTGTATCAAAGCCTCTATTACTTGTCATTTCTGACCTTGAACTTCAAATACACAATCCACTCATGTGTTTTCACTTCTAATAAATCACAAAGCGTCTATAACTCATATAGTGGCTATCCAAACACCTTCTACATGACTGTAACACCATTTGCACCATTCTCCATTTCCAAAAAGTCAAACCTGCAACTTGACTTCTCTAGAAAGATCCAGCCACTCTCAATCCAAAGTAAGCATTGCAATAGCTTCCCAGGAGTTCGGTGAAGCTATCCAGATCATCACAACACCTCTAGGAGTGCTCAAACTCCAAATATGATTTCCAGTTTTGAGGTAAGTTTTCTCAACTTTGAACTCTTTATACAAGATCATTAATAGTTACTTTGTGAATAAAAAATGTAAACATCATTGCCCTGAAGCAAACCATGCCCTTAGTTTTCATTTATGTTGCCTGAGTGATACGAATTTTGAAGTTGAACTTTCTGGAAAAAAAAGTAGGTTTTAATTTGGTACCAACAAAATTCTCATTCATCTTTGATTTATAGCTTGTGAAATTTATATGGTTGAATTCGTGTTGAAAAATGGAACAACTTTCATGTTTACATTTTTGAAAATGGTTGAGAAATGAGCAAGATCAGAAATCCAAAAACGTGACAATGGAAACTTCCACGAGGTTAGGGATGAAGTAATTTTCAGATTTGAGTTTATTTTAAATTTAGTTGAAGTTATATTATAAATGGATGAAACAACCACCTCAGTGGCAGAGAAGCGTGCGCTAAGGCATTGATCTATAGGGACTTGGGTTCGAGCCCCAGCGGTACCCTTTTATTTTTCACACAATTTGTTATTTCAGATTTAGTGCAAGTAGATTGGGAGCGCTCATCATGTATCCATCATCCACACCACATGATCATGATGCAATCAAATCCCACATTCCATAATGCAAGACCATAATACACCTCAGAAGGCTACCACCACTGAACTAAACAGGCACTAGACTTGAGATGTTTGGGCCTTTTTGTTTTTGATTTCATACACCCCCATATTACTTTTCAGCAACCAAGCTCACTCCACTTTTTTTTTTATTTTCTCTGATTTCAAACAAAAAAACATATTTGGGCCCAGCGCCTCATTTTTTTCTTTTCAACCCCCTTTTTACTCTTTAACACCCAGACTAAATATTTTTTATATTTTCTTATTTTTATTTCTTTACTTATTTTTATTTTAACCAAAAATACAAAAATATATATATTTTTTAAATAATTAAAGTAAAAATATTTTAATTCAAGCACTTTATTTTATTCATTAAATTAAATTTTATTATTTCTTTTACATGGTGAAACATTTTCTTTATTAACATTGATATCTAAATCATTTTTTAAACAATTAAATTAGACTTAGGTTTTGTCATTTAATTTTCCTTTTAAATTAATTAAGTTAATTAACATAGATTTTAGGTTTTTATTTTGATTAATTAATAGTTTAATTAGGTTAAATTATCAAATCTTTTCTCCATCAAAAAACCCTAAAAAAATTTATTTTTCTTCTTCATCTTTACATTTTATGAATTTTATTATTATTCATGTTCAATGGTTTGTAATAGATAATTAAGTTTTATTGATTTCTTCCCCTCATCCACAAAATTGTACCCCCCATTCTCAAAGTGTTGTAATAGCGTAGGACATTTAAATTTCGTAATTTATCGTTTTCCTTATTATTGTTAGTAATTAGGGTTTGCATGATAAGACTAAAATCAAACATTAGACAACCATAATTCAAAGATAAAATACTTGAAATCAAAACACTTTGCACACATTCACCTCTAGGATAACCCACACTTGTTGTCTCAGATAAAATAGTCATGTCCCTCGAACGTGAGATAATTTAGCAAAAGACCCTCGATTAAAAGATCGTAGTCCCTCGATGACCCTTCAATGTTGCCTTCGATAAACGATCTTAGTCTCTTACAACAAATTGCTAAAATATATTACAAGTTACCTTTTATGATTGTACAATGATCCACACTTGTCCCTCACATCCAATGACATGGCTCTGTATCAATCAATGGTAAAATAGTACTATCTAAAGGTGGAGGAAAAGAACAAAGACTCTTTGAGTAGGTAGATTATTCGTAATTTCTTTCTCACAAACTAAAACCATTCTCACACCTCACACTTTAAAAAACAAACATCTTTTCAAACACTCTTTTTTCAAACAAATATTTTCAATACAAACACTTTGTATGTGTGATCGGTGGATCTGGAACTGACTGTTTAAAGCTGGTTTTGCGAAATGTCGCGGTAAGCAAGAGTCGCCACCGTCTTTTATTTTCTCCAAACAAGGGAAAGGACAAAAGCACAGAAAAATTCCTTATAGAGATTGCTCTCGGTTCGGGAGGTAGATTTATAGAAAGGGAAGGTGTTAGCACCCTTTCTATCCATGGTTATCCATGGGCTCTTAGATACTTGCTCATTGTGTTTTCAAAATGTTTGTTTGCTTTTCAAGTGTGAGTGGGTTTGAAAAAGTTTCTTTGAAAGTTTCAGATCGACTCTTGTATCAGTCCTCAAGAGTGTTTGAAAAGTTGTTTTGAAAGCTTTTTGAAAAGTGTAAGGTGTGAAAAGTATTTTGATTTGTTTTTGAAAAGAGCAAATATCCATGAGTCATCTACCTACCCTAAGGAATTAAGCTGTGTAATTGTCCTTTAGGTAGTGCCATCCCACCATTGAGAGATAGGTAGCACCACCGTTGGAGGTGTTCGGGTCAATTCGAGGGTTAGGGATAGTGTGGTCACCGGGCAATAGTAAGATACCTTAAAAGCTACCCTTATGCCATTGATCTTTTTATTCCAAGGCAACTTGTTTCGAGGCAACCGTTTCGAGGCAACTAGATCAATGGAACATAAGGACTCACTAAGACGTCCTATACTCGACGACCACGTTTCGAGGGGCAAGGCAACAGTGTGATCACCAGAGCAATGGTAAGATACCTTAGAAGCTACCCCTATGCCATTGATCCTTTTATTCCGAGGCGACCGTTCCGAGGCAACTTATTCGAGGCAACTGGATCAATGGAACATAAGGACTCACTAAGGCATCCTGTACTTGATGACCACCTTTCGAGGGGCAAGGCAACAGTGAGACGTACCCTAAGAGTGGTGTGTGATTTGTGTGTCATTTTCAGTTTATTGTTTGTCTTGTCATGCATTGGTGATCTACGTTTTGATTTTATTTTTGGGCATTCATTCTTTCATGTGATTGTTTAACAGTTAAAAGATGCGGGAGTTTAAAGTGCGGAAAAGATAAAGGTCCTACGCTATTACAAAGGCGTGGGTCTACATCGCCAAATTAATACAAAACCCGATTTAAAATAAAATGCAGAAAGTAAATGCCTAATTAACTATTACAGGGCTTCGGGGCAAATACATCATATTTACAAATAGAAATAATATAAACGCGCGAAAAGAAAATATAATCGAATGTGAGGGTATTGGACCCTTTAAAATGAAATTATTAAATTAATTAAATTAAATAAAAAAGAAAGAACTTGTTTTTTCATGTTTTTGGGATTTATGGATTTAAAGAAAATTAAATTAATTAAAAGTCAAATAATTCTAGTTCTAATTGTTTTTTAATTTATTAAAGAAAAATTATCTAAGTTAAATCTAATTTAAACCTAATTGATTAATTACAAGTATTTACTAAATTAATTAATGGTTAATAATAATTATAATAAGAAAATAAAAATATTTATTTAAAAAGATGAAAATGTGCTAAAGACCCATTTTTTTATATTTTAGTTATTAAAAAGAAACATTAAAGTTAATAATCTAAAATCAAAACTAAATTAATTATTGAATTTTATTTACAAAAAAAATGGAACCATTAATAAATTAAATAAAATATTTTTATATTTTTTATGATTTCTGATTTTTTATTTATTTTAAGAATTAAACTAACTAAATTAACAATTAGAACCTAATTAAATCTAATCAATTTTAATATTGCAAAATAATTTGGAGTTTCCTAAAATAAATAAAAAAAGTCCTAATTAATTAATTAAATTTAGAAAAAGTGAAAATCTAAAATTATTTGGGTAAGAATATTTTGTGATTTTTTTGAAATAAAGAGAAAATTAATTTTGTGAATAAAAAGCAAATTAAATAAATTAAAATGAAATAGAAAAGAAAATAAATTCAAGGGAAAAAAGAAATGGGCCTGCTTTTTGGTAGCAAAAGGGGGGTGATTCTCAAACCTGCGAAAACAGAAAAAATGAAGCAAACAAAATAGCCAGACCGAGTAATTAGGGCATGGCGATTCTCATGGTGAGGTTTTCATAGTTTAATATTGCCTGTCCCCATCAAAACGAAGCTTCACATAAACTGAACCCTAGCCATGGAGGTTCACGTTTTGGCCATGGAAAATCCCAAGCGATAGCCCAGACCTGCTCTAAACATCCATTGGAACTCAAAGGTATGGTCAGTAGGGATTAAATCAAGACATAATCGAAAATACAATCCATGGAAATTCTGCAAAATGAATGCTCATGTACCTATAGTTTCAGTCTGCATGGTTACATGAAATGGGTGTGTTTATACCTTATTTTACATGTAGATCACGATAGGATGGATGGGAAGTCTTGTGGATGACTGAGTCCTTGAATTCGATCTTGGTGCAATTCTTTGGAATTTTTGAAAAGCAATTTCTCTTGGCTGCCTCTCTCTCACGTTTTTTTTCCTCCCTTGTGATAGTTTGTCTCTAGGTTATGTAATAGATTTCAATCAGCATTAAGGGCCATAATGCCATGCATTCAAGCTTGAGATTTTGATATAAACTCCCTTAACCAACTTTCCATTTTGAACCAATTTTTGAATTATTGCTCCATTTGGCCTTGAAACGAAATTGGGAGGTTGCATAATGATGAGTCAAAGCTAGTTAAGACCAAATATCCCCCTTTATTAAACTTCTTGATTTTTCTTTGATTTTAAAAGATTTAAAATTAATTAAATCCAATAAAATCAACAAAAAATGAAAAAATTAATTTAAAATTTTGAAATAAAATGTGGGACACGTGGAAAGCATGGCCAAGCTAATTCAAGTGGAAAAAGTGGGGCCCTTTTGTCAAAAAATGAAATTTCAAGGATAAGTGATTTTGGTCATTTCACAAAACTTTCCCAACTTCTCCAATGCACATCTTGCTCAATTTTTAAGCTTTGATCATGTTCTTGGACATTTTAGAAAGGTCTTGAAGTCCTCTAATCAATGTCTTTGGTCCCATGTCATTTTGATTTACCAATCTCAAGTTATGGTCTTTGACTTAAAGTCCCTTTTTGTTGACTTTTGAAAATGACCTATAATGTTGAAATTGATAACTTTTTGTGAGAGCATTTCTTGGACTTGGAGTGTGAAGATGAGTTGTAGGAAATGTCTTCCCCTTAAATATGAGCATTGGATGGGATTTTTATGATGAACCATGAAAAAGTTATGCCTTGGTCAAGTTACAGTTGACTTTTCAACTATCCAAAAATAGAAACTTTTGCATCTTGAGACTTTTTGAGCCAAACTTTTGAGAATCATGATCAAGCATTGATCAAATGATGTTTGTGGCTTCAAAATAAGATGTTGACCAAAAATTTTGACTTTTGACTGCCAAATGACCATTTTGCCCCTACAGTTGATTGTTGAGCAATTAGGGTTTTTGACTGTGCAACTTGACCTTGTGAGCCTTGAAACTTGACATGTAGGTGCTTGACAATGTTTAGGCATAGGATACTTGATTGAGCTTTTGAAAACTTCAACTTCCTTGCAAGAACCAAAACCCTAGTTTGACTGTCTTAGGAGGATGGTTTGACTGTGTGGCCCTTGAGTAAACTTGAACCAATTGTGGATGATTCTTGTCAAAACTTTGAAGATTATGGGAGGGCAAATTTTGGGGTACAACAGTTTCCCCTGTTCAATCTTCTTAGACCTGAGGATGTAGATTGGCTTGTGTGCCTTTCGTGATCCGAGGGTGGAAGATGATTGAACACTAGAGTGCCCAGAAATTTGCACTCACATAGTAGAGTATCAGCAGTGTGATAGCGGGAATGGGCTTACAGATGCCATTTGGAGAGGTGGTGGATAGGAGGATAGGCTTATAGATGCCATCTGGAGGTGTCGATCGCGTAAGAGATTCCTTAGCGAGAACTTGCGTACCTAAGAAAGAAAGAAAATTACCTGGTCTATTACAGGAGTTGACTTTCAAACTCTTTACGTAGACGTGCCCTGGCTGGATACAAGAATTGAATCTTTAAACTCTTCAGACGTGCCCTGTCAAGATACAGGAAACGAGTCTGGTACTGTAGTCGTCAACAGATACACCCTGGAAAGATACAGGAATCAGATCTTCGAACTCTTCAGACGTGCCCTGTCAAGATACAGGAATCGAGTCTGGTACTGTAGTCGTCAATAGATACTCCCTGGCAAGATACAGGAATCGGATCTTCGAACTCTTCAGACGTGCCCTGTCAAGATACAGGAATCGAGTCTGGTACTGTAGTCATCAACAGATACTCCCTGGCAAGATACAGGAATCGGATCTTCGAACTCTTCAGACGTGCCCTGTCAAGATACAGGAATCGAGTCTGGTACTGTAGTCGTCAACAGATACTCCCTGGCAAGATACAGGAATCGGATCTTCGAACTCTTCAGACGTGCCCTGTCAAGATACAGGAATCGAGTTTGGTACTGTAGTCGTCAATAGATACTCCCTGGCAAGATAAAGGAATCGGATCTTCGAACTCTTCAGACGTGCCCTGTCAAGATACAGGAATCGAGTCTGGTACTGTAGTCGTCAACAGATACTCCCTGGCAAGATACAGGAATCGGATCTTCGAACTCTTCAGACGTGCCCTGTCAAGATACAGGAATCGAGTCTGGTACTGTAGTCGTCAACAGATACTCCCTGGCAAGATACAGGAATCGGATCTTCGAACTCTTCAGACGTGCCCTGTCAAGATACAGGAATCGAGTCTGGTACTGTAGTCGTCAACAGATACTCCCTGGCAAGATACAGGAATCGGATCTTCGAACTCTTCAGACGTGCCCTGTCAAGATACAGGAATCGAGTCTGGTACTGTAGTCGTCAACAGATACTCCCTGGCAAGATACAGGAATCGGATCTGGAATCACGACAGTTGATAACAATTATCTTTGTATTAACTTTTGTCCTGAAAAGACAAAACGTTAGTTGTATGTGATGTCATGATGTATGACATGCGAGATTCTCTCAGAATGAATGAGATTGTATGTTCATGACGCGTATATGCATGCTATAATGTATGAAGATGTGTTGTTTATGAATGTATGTTTTCGTCTTAGGAAAATAAATCCTTGACGGATACCGGGAAGTCAAATCATGGGCTGATGTGAATAAAATTCTTTGTTTCCACTGGGGAGTGATGACTGCAAGGGTACCGGTAGGAGAAGATGACTCCGTTGGGGAATAAACTTGGAGATTACTCTGCGGGGAGAAACTAGTCTAGCGATCTTGCTGGGGAACAGTACTCTGTGGGGAGAGAGGTACTTTGCTAGGATATTGATGGTAACTTCGCTGGGGATACCGTTGTCATGTTGGAAGTGTCAATAGACTTCGCTGGGGATAAGAAGACTTCGCCGAGGACGATCTTCCCGTGGCTTTTGGCTGAGGATAACCCAGTTATATCCTGGTAGGGAAATAACCTTTGAATAAAGTCGGGGGACGCGTTCGTGCTCTGCGAGGGATAAGCTTCTAGAATCTACTGGGGATAAGCTTCCTGCTGGGGAGATGATTCAGCTTTCCTGGGGAAATCTTCAGACCGGACTCTCCTGGGGAAATTCTTTGAGATGTATTAGGGAAGTGGCTCCGCTGAATGTCTGACGTGCCGCCGGGGAACAATCTTTAGGTCAAGACTGCCGGGGATGCTTGTTAGGAATGTCTGTATGATATGCTGGGGAGTGTTTGAGATCTGCTGGAGGATACACAACTTCCTTAAGGCTGACAGGATAACTCTGCTTGGGGAGAGTGTATTGACTTGCTGGCTCACTCTCTGGGGAGTTTAGAGATTTTGGTTATGTTCTTCAGCTGAACTTACCTTGATACCTTGGCGGACATAGCGATTAGATCGTTTGGACAACTCATCATTGCCCCTGTTTATGAGGTGGTAGAGGAAGCCCTGTGAGGTGCTGATAGTTGTTGATAGACAAACCTTCTTCTGGTAGGCAAGTGACGGGATGCCGGGACATAGTCGTACGCTTTGATCCCTAACTTTTACCTGGACCGCCCTTTCGGGTTTTCAGTCCACCGGGATACCCTTTTTTGCCCAAGCCGCCTTTTCAGGTTTTCGACTTGCCGGGTGTACAGATTTTTTCATTTCATCCCTTACTTTTGCCCGAACCCTTTTGGTTCGCCGGGAAGCCCTAATTTTTGCCTAGGTATGTCAACCTAGCGGGTCTTTGATTACGCGTAGTATTTTTTCGACTATGTCCACGCTCTCAGAATGTAGGGAGACGCCCCTGTCAGTAGTGCTTTGCCATGCCATCAGAAGATGTTTGATCAGGCAAGATTCGTTGCTGGAGTGCCCCAAGTGACTCAGGCGGAGATTTGCCCCAGGCTGTTTGGCCTTTGAGAGATTCTCCGAATCTTGATTGGACTGCCCCAGATAATAGACCATGATCATGTTTTCCCCTTGATTGGGAGTGCTTTTGTTCATTAGGTATTCATCGTGCGAATTTCCCTGCTGTTCAAACAAATAGTCATATGCAAACAATGTTATCTTAAGAATGCAAAGCTTATGTCTGTCTTGAAATTTTTGAAAATGCATTTTTTCATAAAAACAAGTGAGTTTTTTTTTTGTAAACTGTGATGTCAACTCAGTATTTTACAGCAAGCCTTAAGGAGTCAGGATACCTTTCGTAACAGTATGCTTTCGAACTAACCCATGCTTCAGCTAGGACTTTTAAAGGGTTATAACGTGGCCTGGTTCATGGTTTAAGAAACAAAGGATAAAGGCTCAAATTATTTGTACCCACCCGCTCTTCGTGATGTTCTTCAAACCTAAGCTTAGTTAATCGTGCGTTAGACCTTGTTTGAGTCTTTGTCCTGATGTTCCAATGATGGTTTAGATATTGATGATTTATTCTGAATAGGCAGACATTTTTTGGTTTTTGTTGAGGGTTTGTATGACCTCTTTCTTTTGATTTCACTATCCCTAAATTTTGCCTGAACTGTTTCTTTTTTTATTACAGTCAGCGGGATGCCCCAGTTTTGTAAGTCTCCTTCGTAGGTTTTGACTTATTGGGTTTTTATTTTTTGAGATATAATGACTGCCTATCCTTATGATTATTCGGAATCATCACTGTCCTTTTTTTTTGTAAGGACCTTTTTGGTGCCATTTGTTATGCACTTGGATCAACTGAGAGAACTACCCTGCCCCAGGTTATGATAAAGGGTTTTAATTTTCGAAAAGAAAAACTCCTACTTCTTTGGCTCAGAGGGGTTGACGAGGGATTATCTTCCTTATAACTTCAGTGTTTAGGGATTGAAACAATGCCTGTACCTCATCAGCGGGGTCTGTTCAAAAGCATAATGTAAGGATCGTGGTATCGTTTTCGTCATCCTCCCTCAAGAGGCTTAGAATTATTAATCGAGCGTTGATCACCAGAAAAAATATGAAAATAACTTGCATATAGTGAATACGAATATATTGCTTCAAAACAGACATATGCGATGCATTAATGAAATAACAATGTTTAACATGAACAAATGTTTGAACAATCAAAAGAAAATTACAACTTGAAAAATTCTAATGAACAAAAGTCTTCTAGTCTCAGGACTTGTTACTTCAACTGGTGCATCTTGTAGGGATGGCAGAAGACCTCAGCTTGACCCACTTGGGTGAAATCCACTACTCCTTCATTAATCAGATCTTGGACCTTGTTCTTCAGAGCCCAGCAGTCGGCAGTGTCGTGTCCAGGACTATCAGAGTGATATGCACACATTTTGTTGGGATGATAGTTAGGATCAGAGATGTTGGGGTTCCGGGGAGGAGCCCTTAATGTAATCAGATTCAACCTCAGCAGGTGTTTCAGTGCTTGAAACAAAGGCATGTTGAGCTGGGTGAACTGCCTCTTGGACCTGCTTGGTCTACTCAGATCAACCTGTTGCTCTGGGCGAGGTTGTAGTTGGACCTGTGAGGTAGTAACAATTTGGAGAGTTCTATCCTTCACCATGTCAGGTTCTTGTCCTCTTGGAAACTGATCAAAGACCTGGTCCCTGATTTGGGCAGGTTGCTTCATATGGTGTCTCTCTTGGTGGAGCTGACTGATCATGGTCCTCAACTCTTCTTGCTCCTGAGCTAGACCTTGGATGAGAGCCTTTTTCCCCAGCACCTGGGTTTTCAATGTATCTACTTCAGCTTGTAGACGTTTCAGCCGTTCGTCCTTGTCATCTTCAGCACTGTTCTTGGCCAGATTCCCCATGAGGAGTGTTCTTAACTCTTCTTGCCCCTTGGATAGGCTTACGAAGATCTCCCTGAACTGAGTCTCTTGAGCACGAAGACCCTGGTTATCTTGTTGGGAAGCCATTGCTGTAATAAACAGCGGAGATGGTAAGTGACCTGTCAAAAGAGTACCTGTAATGCAATGAACTGTTTGATATGCATGTAATGTTTTCAAGGATCTCGCAGGGTAAACAAGAAAATTGTTAGAGTTGGAAACTGGTAACTTGATTGAAGGAACTTCATGTTGTCGAGAGTCCTTCTTCAAGGGTCAAGGCTCACCATATCCAGTGGGTCATAGCCCCTGACAACCTTGTCTAGAGGAAAATAAATCCCCTTCGCCCCTTGCTGGACAATTGGTTCATCATGACCTGCATCACAAGCCCTTGGGATCCTTGAAATGGGTTAGTCTTTATGTAGGATGCATGCAATGGTATGATGTCATGATGCATGGGGTAATGTGGGCAAACCCTGTTATGAGTCCCTAATTAAGGACTGTGAACAAAACCTGCAAGAAGCTCAGTAACCTTGTTATGAGTCCCAATTAAGGACTATAAACAAAACCTGCAAGAAAACTCAGTAAACCCTGTTCTGAGTCTCAATTAAGGACTATAACCAAAACCTGCAAGAAACTTGAGTGTCAGATAACAAGCATGCAAGTAGTCAAGTTTTGAAGGCACACAAGTCACACAAAAGAGACCTTAGAGTTTAGGCCAGCATGAAGTTTGGGGTACTACCCTCTTGAAGTTGGTGGGCTCAACCTGTCCTATCAAAGTAACCGGGTGTTGTACCCCAAAATTTGCCCTCCCATATTTCTCAAAACATTTCAAGAAAATTCACAAGTCCAACCCGGCGCGTCATATTCAGGTATTCTTTCGCCAAGATATCTCTGATAACATATTCTCAAATTCAGGTTCAGCTCAAGAGTCAATTCTTTAAAGAAGGTATCCGAATGTGCGAGTTTTCTTGAAGAAATATAGTGAAAAAGTGTGCTGAAAGTGCAGTTTTTACGCGCTAAAAAAATTCATAACTTGAAGATCGTGACTCGTTTTGAACCCGTTCCGGTGGCCAAAATTCCTTCTTGACATTATCTACGTTTTCATCTCTCACGGCTGGAAGCCAATTTCGATCAGAAGGTCTTCAAAAATATGGATTTATCAAGTATTTTCGTACAGAAAATTTGTGACAGAAGTTTATTTGCGTCATGTTCAGAAAATCATAACTTGGTCGATTTTCATCGTATCGAGCTGGTTCCGGTGCCAAAATTTCACAAATTGAGTTGGCTACATTTTCACAGAAGGTATTGAGTTCAAAAGGTATTCAAAAGGCCTTCGTTTTTTGCTCAGAGTGCGTGACACGCTGAAAATCCTGAATGCTGAATATTATTTCATCTGGGCCGAAACTTCGAAAATTCATAACTCGGTCAATTTTTATCGGATTGGACTCATATTTTTACACAAGGTCACTGACTCATAGATCTACAACTTTGCTTCAAAAGTCGATACCAAATTATGCACCGATCAATACCAGTTTTTATCGAAGAACGTGTCAGAGTCGACACTGGAGCCCAAAATAAGTTTGTCTGAGCTGAAACTTCAAAAATTCATAACTAATTCAACGTTTATCCGATTGAGTCGATTTTCGGACAGGAGTTAGTTCTCGATGCCGGCTACATTTTGTTTTCACATTTCAACTTCAAAAATTACACTTAAGTCCCTGCGATTTAGCCTGGAAAGTGACGAACTCAAGTGAACATGGGAGGCCCAATTGCACATTCAAAGCCCATTTTCTTTACCCTAATTTCCATTATATAATCACCTTCTTTTCACACAAACCAAAGGAGAAAAAGAGGAGAAAAAAGAGGAGGAAAAGAGAGAAAAAACCTTGCCACAACACTGTTAGAATATCAAACTCTTTCAAGAACCATAAAACCTTGAAATCCTTATTACAAATCTCTCTCTCACTACAAACAAGCCATCACAGTTACAAACCAACACCTCATTACTTCTTCAGTAAGGGTAAGGCTGGCTCGATCTCCATGATCCTAATTTTCCAGTAAGACATAAAAGCATTCAGGCCACTGATTTTCCAGTAAGGGTAAGATTGATTTGATCTCCATGATCAAAAGGGTATAATCATTCATACATGCCATATTTTGCCTAAACATTAAATTTCTTCATATATTGGCTTTATTTGCATTTTATGATTTTATTTAATGTGTTCGTGAGATTTAACACTGCAGATTTAGACAGATTTAGACAGGATCCCAGGTTCATTAAGGAACGTTGAGGCCAAAAGCCAAAAGCCAAATGGCCAAAGTAGAACAACTTATGCATGACACCAATACATGGCGAGACAGACATCCTGAGAAGATTAAGGAACGTTGAGGCCAAAACGCAAATGGCCAAAAGCCAAAAGCCAAATGGCCAAAGTAGAACAACTTATGCATGATGAGGCCAGAACACAAATGACCAAACCACTCCAATTCACCTCCAAAAAGGGGACAGAAACCCCCAAGTTATTGTATTTTCTTTCTTTTCCTTATTTTATTTATTTCAATTATTTCTTTTTTTAATTAATTCCTTTAATTTAACTTATTTTCATAAAATATAAAAAATAGTAAAAAACAGAAAAGTCATAAAAATCAAAATATATTTATTTAATTAATATTTTTTGTAAATAAATTTCACTAATAATTAATTATTTATTTTTATAAATCAAAATTGCATGTAAATAATTAGATTAATTTTAGGTTTAATTTTAACATGTTTTTCTTAATAAATAAAAAAAATTAGAATTAGGGTTAATATTTTAATTTCATTTAATCTTTCTCATAAAAATACATAAAAAACATAAATACCAAAAACTAAAAAAATAATAATAATTTCTTTTTTCTCTTTAATTTCATTAGTTTAATCATTTAATTTAATTTCATTAAAAAGGGTCCAACGCCCTCGTTTCCAATTTTAATTCCTATTCGCGCATTTTTATTTATTTCCTTCTTTTAAATATTTATGTAACTCTCCCAAAGCCTTGTAAACTTAATTTCTCGCACTTTACTTTATTTCTTTATTTACTTTCCGTCAAATCGGGTCCTGGATTTTAATTTTGGCGATGTGGACCCGCGCCTTTGTAATAGTTTAGAATTTTACCTTTCTTGCAATTTTTAACTGTTAAATAAATGCATGCAAGAATGAATAAAAAAATAAAAACAAACGCATAGATCACTTTGACATGAACAAGATAAATGCAAATGAACATGATACACAAATCATACACCACCCCTAGGGTACGCCTCACTGTTGCCTTGCCTCTCGAAAGGTGATCGTCGAGTAGAGGATGTTTTAGTAAGTCCTCATGATCCGGGAACCTGGCATGAGGGTAGCTTCTAAGGTATCTTCCTATTGCTCCGGTGATCACCATGTCCCGAACCCTCGAATTGACCCGAACACCTCCAACGGTGGTGCTACCTACCTCTCAATGGTGGGATGGCATTACCTTAAGGACATTTACACAGACGAATTCCTTAGGGTAGGTAGACGACTCTAGATACTTGCTCTAAATTTCAAAACAAATTCAAAAATACTTTTCACACCAACACATTTTCAAAAAGCTTTCGAAAGCATTTTTCAAACACTCTTGAGGACCGATACAAGAGTCGAACTGAAATTTTCAAAGAAACTTTTTAAAACCCGCAGTTGAAAAGCAAACAAACCATTTTGAAAACACAAATGAGCAAGTATCTAAGAGCCCATGGATAACCATGGATAGAAAGGGTGCTAACACCTTCCCTTTCTATAATCTACCTCCCGAACCGAGAGCAATCTCTTTAAGGAATTTTTCTGTGCTTTTGTCCTTTCCATTTGGAGAAAATAAAAGACGGTGGCGACTCTTGCTTCCGCGACATTTCGCGAACCAGCGTTAAACAGTCAGTTCCAGATCCACCGATCACAGAACTGGCGACTCTGCTGGGGAATATTTTTAAGTGAGGTGTACCTTAGGGTTAGTTCATAACTGTGTTTTCAATTGTATTGACTTGTCTGCTTTAAATTTGTGGGTCGCATGGGAGTTACATAGATCCTAACCCGGATCTGGGGATACCCTGTTTAGGTAGCATAAGCTGTGAGGGACCTGTCCGGCGTAGACCGACACGGGTGAAACAGTGGCTACGTTGGTGTGGCACCTTGGTCTGTACCGATATCCCTTGTGTTGCAACGAGGAGAATATGGGTCTTCTAAGGAGTCATTAAGCACCAACAGACCGTAGAACCTTAATTGACACAACTTGGCCATTAAAACGGTAGCAGTATGCTACGCCCATTGAGGCTAAACTCTCGTGATGGTTCTGGCCGCAAGAAAAGATTGCGATGCTGGAGTTATGACCGATTGAGGGTAGTCAATGATATTGGGATCCTCTAAGAACCCGGTTACTTTGATAGGACAGGTATGAACCAACAAACTGAAAGAGGGTAGTACCTAGACCTCATGCTGGCCTTAAACCCTAAGGACTTGTCTTGTGTGACTTGTGTGCCTTCCAACTTAACTATTTGCATGCTTGTTATCTGACACTTGAGTTTCTTGCAGGTTTTGTTTATAGTCCTTAATAGGGACTCATAACAGGGTATACTAAGTTTCTTACAGGTTTTAGTTTGCAGTCCTTAATCAGGACTCATAACAGGGTTTACCGAGTTTCTTGCAGGTTTTGTTTTTTAGTCCTTAACTGGGACTCATGACAGGTTTTACTTGAGTTTCTTGCAGGTTTCTGTTTATAGTCCTTAATAAGGGCTCATAACAGGGTTTATTCATATTACCCCATGCATCATGACATCATACCATTGCATACATCCTAACCCATTTCAAGGATCTCAAGGGCTTGTGATGCAGGTCATGATGAATCAAACATCTATCAAGGGGCAAAGAGGATTTATTTTCCTCTAGCCAAAGTTGTCAGAGGCTATGACCCACTTGATATGGTGAGCTTTGACTCCTGAAGAAGGTTCCCCTAGCCAAGGTTGTTTGGAAAGCAAAATAAGGTTGATGACTTGAGTCAGGGGCTATGACCCACTGGATATGGTGAGCCTTTGACCCTTTGAAGAAGGACTCTCAATAACACGAAGCCCCTTCAATCAAGCTACAAATTCAAATGCTAACCATCTTCTTGTTTACCTCGCGAGATCCTTGAAAACATTGCATATATATACATACATATCATTGCATCACAGGTACCCTTGTTACAGGTCACTTACCCTTCTCGCTGTTTATTTCAGCAATGGTTTCACAACAAGATAACCAGGACCTTCACGCTCAAGAGACTCAGTTCAGGGAAATCTTCCTAGGCCTATCCAAGGGGCAGGAAGAGTTGAGGACACTCCTCATGGGGAATCTGATCAGAAAGAGTCCTGAAGATGACAAGGACGAACAGCTGAAACGTCTACAAGCTGAGGTAGACACATTGAAAACCCAGATGTTGGGGCAAAGGGCCCTCATTCAAGGTTTAGCTCAGGAGCAGGGAGAGCTGAGAGCCATGATCAGCCAGCTTCCTCAAGGCATGAAGCAACCAACCCAAATCAGGGACCAGGTCATAGAACAGCTTCCAAGAAGGCAAAGGTCGGGTCCAATGAATAGACCTCTCCGAGTTGCTACTACTTCTCAGGTCCAACAACGACCGCGCCAAGAACAGCGGGTTGATCAAAACAGGTCGGACGAGCCTAAGAGACAATTCACCTACATCAACATGTCATGGTCACGAGCTTTGCAGCACATGTTAAGGATGAACCTGATTGCGGTGATCAACCCTCCTGCAAATCCAAAGACTTCCTCTCCAAATTACAACCCAGAAGCAAGGTGCGCTTACCATTCTGGTAGCCCGGGGCACGATACTGAGGACTGTTGGGCATTGAAGTACAAGATTCAGAATATGATCGATGCTAAAGAGATCGAGTTCGAGCCCGCCGAGACTCCCAATGTGATCATTGCTCCCTTGTCAAAACATGGCTAGGATTGATAAATTTTTGTTCATTAGAATCTTTCAAGTTGTAATTTTCTTTTGATTGTTCAAGCATTCTATTCATATCAAACGTTGTTATTTCATTAATGCATCGCCTATGTCTGTTCTGAAACAATATATTCGTATTCACTAAATGCAAATTATTTTCATATTTTTTCTGATGATCAACTCTTAAATAATAATTCTAAGCCTCTTGAGGGAGGATGACGAAAATGATACCACGATCTTTACAGTATGCTTTTGAACAGACCCCGCTGATGAGGTACAGGCATTATTTCAATCCCTAAACACTGGAGTTATAAGGAAGATAATCCCTCGTCAACCCCTTTGAGCCAAAGAAGTAGGAGTTTTTCTTTTCGAAATTTAAAACCCTTAAACATAACTTGGGGCAGGGTAGTCTCTCAGTTGATCCAAGTGCATAACAAATGGCACCAAATAAGTCCTTACAAAATGAAGAAAGACAGTGATGGTTCCGAATAATCAATAAAGAAAGGCAGTCATTATCTCAAAAAATAAAAAACCCATTAAGTCAAAACCCATGAAGGAGACTTACAAAACTGGGGGCATCCCGCTGACTGTGATTCCAAAAAAGGAAACAGTTCAGGCAAAAAAGAAAGGGATAACAAAAAAATTAGAAAAGAAAGAGGTCTTACAAACCCTCAACAAAAACAAAAATGACTGCCTATTCAGAATAAATCATCAATATCTGAACCATCATTGGAACATCAGGATAAAAACTCAAATAAGGTCTAACGCACGATCAGCTGAGTTTAGGATTGAAGAACATCACGAAGAGCGGGTGGGTACAAATAATTTGAGCCTTTATCCTTTGCTTCTTAAACCGTGAACCAGGCCACGTTATAACCCTTAAAAGTCCTAGCTGAAGCATGGGTTAGTTCGAAAGCATACTGTTACGAAAGGTATCCTGACTCCTTAAGGCCTACGGTAAACACGGAGTTGACATCACGTTTTACAAACATTCACTTGTTTTATGAAAAAAAAAGAATGCATTTTCAAAATCTTCAAGACAGACATAGGCTTCGCATTTTTAACATAACTTTGTTTGCATATGACTTTTGTTTGAATAGCATAGAAATTCGCACGACGAATGCCTAATGAACAGAAGTACTTCCAATCAAGGGGCACGGCATGATCATGGTCCATCATCTGGGGAAACCCAATCAAGATTCGAAGAATCTCTTAAAGGCCAAATAGCCTGGGGCAAGTCTCCGCCTGAGTCACTTAGGGCACTCCAACAAAGAATCTTGCCTGATCAAACATCTCCTGGTGGCGTGGCAAAATACTTCCAACAGGGGCAACTCCCCACATTCCCTGAACGTGGACATAGTCGAAAAAAATACTACGCATAATCAAAGACCCGCTAGGTTGACATACCTAGGCAAAAATTAGGGCTTCCCGGCGAACCAAAAGGGTTCGTGCAAAATGAAGGGATGAAATGAAAAAATCTGTACACTCGGCAAGTCGAAAACCTGAAAAGGCGGCTTGGGCAAAAATGGGTATCCCGGTAGACTGAAAACCCGAAAGGGCGGTCCAGGAAAAAGTTAGGGATCAAAGCGTACGACTATGTCCTGTCATCTTGTCACCTGCCTACCTGAAGAAGGTTTGACCCTCAACAATTATCAGCATCCCACAGGTGCCTCCCCCATAGAAACAGGGGCAATAACGGGTGGTCTAAGCAATCTGATTATTTCTGTCCTCCAAGGTATCAAGGTAGATTCCGTGGAAGAACATAACCAATACAGTTCAATACTTCCCCAGGAGGGTCCAATCCAGTTTCCCCAGGAAAGTTGGAATCCATCTCCCCAGCAGTAAGCTTATCCCCAGTAGATTCTGGAAGCTTATCCTCGCAGGGCACGAACGCGTCCCCGGCTTTATTCAAAGAGTTATTTCCCTACCAGGATATAACTGGGTTATCCTCAGCCAAAAGCTACGGAAAGATCATCCTCGACGAAGCCTTCTTATCCCCAGCGAAGTCTATTAACACTTCCAACACAACAATGGTATCCCCAGCAAGTTACCTTCATCAAACTCAACAGAGTATCTCTCTCCCCACAGAGCATTGCTCCCCAGCAAGATTACTAGAGTACTTTCCTCCCCGCAGAGTAATCCATTCGCCAAGGTCATTCCCCAATGGAGTTATCTTCTCCTACCGGTATTCTTGCAACTATCATCCCCAGCGGAGGCAAAAATCTATTCTTCAACCGCAGCCCAGGAGTGACTTCCCGGCACTCGTCAAGGATTTATTTTCCTAAGACGAAAACATATGTTCATAAACATCACATCTTCATACATTATAGCATGCATATGCATCATACTACACGAATCTCATTAATTTTGAGGACATGTAGAAATCATGCAGTTCATGCATCATGATCTTGCATACAACTAATGCTTTACCTTTCAGGAAAGGTCAAAGATGATTACTATCAACTATCGCAACTCTTTCTAGACATAGTTCAGATGTGAACCGGATATGGCGACGTTCTGATACTTCTTCCAGATTTCCTTCTAGATATAGTTCAGATGTGAACCGGATATGGCGACGTTCTGATACTGCTTCCAGATTTCCTTCTAGATATAGTTCAGATGTGAACCGGATATGGCGACATTCTGATACTGCTTCCAGATTTCCTTCTAGATATAGTTCAGATGTGAACCAGATATGGCAACGTTCTGATACTTCTTCCAGACTCCCTTCTAGATATAGTTCAGATGTGAACCAGATATGGCGACGTTCTGATACTTCTTCCAGATTTCCTTCCAGATATGGTTCAGATGTGACCCAGGCATGGCGACGTTCTGACACTTATTCCAGTTGAAGATTTCAAGACCTAGACCAGTTCAGTTAATCGACCCTAAGATTTTCTGTTTCTTATCCAGTCCAAGGCCTTCTCTAGTCCAACTAAATCGACCCCTAACAGATTTTCCTGATAAAGACTCAGTAGAAGATATCCAAGATTCTCTCAATGATTGTTGTTGAGGTTGTAGTCGCCTATGGTTCTCTCCCTGATACTGCGGAGGTAGTAATCATCCCAAGATTTTCTCAATGATTGCTGTTGAGGTTAAAGTCATCCAAGGTTCTCTCACCGTTCCTGTTGAGGTAGTAACCACTCCTGGTTCATTCATCACCTTTTGAAGATCCAGATCCAGCTCCTGCAACCAGTCAGGATACATCTACACAAAGAGTTTGAAGACCAGCTCCAGCAACAAGTCAGGTAATCATTTTTTTCTTTTGCAGGTACGCAAGCTCTCGCTAAGGAATCTCTTATGCGATCAACATCCAGATGGCATCTGTAAGCCCATCCACCTATCCATCACATCTTAGCATGGCATCTATAAGCCCATCATCCTATCCATCAATCTCTAAATGGCATCTATAAGCCCATTCCCCACCATCACACTACTATGTGAGCGCAAATTTCTGGGCACTCTAGTGTTCAATCATCTTCCACCTTCGGATTACGAAAGGCACGTCAGCCAATCTGCATCCTCAGGTCTAAGAAGATTGAACAGGGGCAACTGTTGTACCCCAAAATTTGCCCTCCCATATTTCTCAAAACATTTCAAGAAAATTCACAAGTCCAACCCGGCGCGTCATATTCAGGTATTCTTTCGCCAAGATATCTCTGATAACATATTCTCAAATTCAGGTTCAGCTCAAGAGTCAATTCTTTAAAGAAGGTATCCGAATGTGCGAGTTTTCTTGAAGAAATATAGTGAAAAAGTGTGCTGAAAGTGCAGTTTTTATGCGCTAAAAAAATTCATAACTTGAAGATCGTGACTCGTTTTGAACCCGTTCCGGTGGCCAAAATTCCGTCTTGACATTATCTACGTTTTCATCTCTCACGGCTGGAAGCCAATTTCGATCAGAAGGTCTTCAAAAATATGGATTTATCAAGTATTTTGGTACAGAAAATTTGTGACAGAAGTTTATTTGCATCATGTTCAGAAAATCATAACTTGGTCGATTTTCATCGTATCGAGCTGGTTCCGGTGCCAAAATTTCACAAATTGAGTTGGCTACATTTTCACAGAAGGTATTGAGTTCAAACGGTATTCAAAGGGCCTTCGTTTTTTGCTCAGAGTGGATGACACGCTGAAAATCCTGAATGCTGAATATTATTTCATCTGGGCCGAAACTTCGAAAATTCATAACTCGGTTAATTTTTATCGGATTGGACTCATATTTTTACACAAGGTCACTGACTCATAGATCTACAACTTTGATTCAAAAGTCGAGACCAAATTATGCACCGATCAATACCAGTTTTTTATCGAAGAACGTGTCAGAGTCGACACTGGAGCCCAAAATAAGTTTGTCTGAGCTGAAACTTCAAAAATTCATAACTAATTCACCATTTATCCGATTGAGTCGATTTTCGGACAGGAGTTAGTTCTCGATGCCGGCTACATTTTGTTTTCACATTTCAACTTCAAAAATTGCACTTAAGTCCCTGCGATTTAGCCTGGAAAGTGACGAACTCAAGTGAACATGGGAGGCCCAATTGCACATTCAAAGCCCATTTTCTTTACCATAATTTCCATTATATAATCACCTTCTTTTCACACAAACCAAAGGAGAAAAAGAGGAGAAAAAAGAGGAGGAAAAGAGAGAAAAAACCTTGTCACAACACTGTTAGAATATCAAACTCTTTCAAGAACCCTAAAACCTTGAAATCCTTATTACAAATCTCTCTCTCACTACAAACAAGCCATCACAGTTACAAACCAACACCTCACTACTTCTTCAGTAAGGGTAAGGCTGGCTCGATCTCCATGATCCTAATTTTCCAGTAAGGCATAAAAGCATTCAGGCCACTGATTTTCCAGTAAGGGTAAGATTGATTTGATCTCCATGATCAAAAGGGTATAATCATTCATACATGCCATATTGTGCGTAAACATTAAATTTCTTCATATATTGGCTTTATTTGCATTTTATGATTTTATTTAATGTGTTCGTGAGATTCAACACTGCAGATTTAGACAGGATCCCAGGTTCATTAAGGAACGTTGAGGCCAAAAGCCAAATGGCCAAAAGCCAAAAGCCAAATGGCCAAAGTAGAACAACTTATGCATGACAACAATACATGGCGAGACAGACATCCTGAGAAGATTAAGGAACGTTGAGGCCAAAACGCAAATGGCCAAAAGCCAAAAGCCAAATGGCCAAAGTAGAACAACTTATGCATGATGAGGCCAGAACACAAATGGCCAAACCACTCCAATTCACCTCCAAAAAGGGGACAGAAACCCCCCAAGGTATTGTATTTTCTTTCTTTTCCTTATTTTATTTATTTCAATTATTTCTTTTTTTAATTAATTCCTTTAATTTAACTTATTTTCATAAAATATAAAAAATAGTAAAAAACAGAAAAGTCATAAAAATCAAAATATATTTATTTAATTAATATTTTTTGTAAATAAATTTCACTAATAATTAATTATTTATTTTTATAAATCAAAATTGCATGTAAATAATTAGATTAATTTTAGGTTTAATTTTAACATGTTTTTCTTAATAAATAAAAAAAATTAGAATTAGGGTTAATATTTTAATTTCATTTAATCTTTCTCATAAAAATACATAAAAAACATAAATACCAAAAACTCAAAAAAAAATAAATAATAATTTCTTTTTTCTCTTTAATTTCATTAGTTTAATCATTTAATTTAATTTCATTAAAAAGGGTCCAACGCCCTCGTTTCCAATTTTAATTCCTATTCGCGCATTTTTATTTATTTCCTTCTTTTAAATATTTATGTAACTCTCCCAAAGCCTTGTAAACTTAATTTCTCGCACTTTACTTTATTTCTTTATTTACTTTCCGTCAAATCGGGTCCTAGATTTTAATTTTGACGATGTGGACCCGTGCCTTTGTAATAGTTTAAAATTTTACCTTTCTTGCAATTTTTAACTGTTAAATAAATGCATGCAAGAATGAATGAAAAAATAAAAACAAACGCATAGATCACTTTGACATGAACAAGATAAATGCAAATGAACATGATACACAAATCACACACCACCCATAGGGTACGCCTCACTGTTGCCTTGCCTCTCGAAAGGTGATCGTCGAGTAGAGGATGTTTTAGTAAGTCCTCATGATCCGGGAACCTGGCATGAGGGTAGCTTCTAAGGTATCTTCCTATTGCTCCGGTGATCACCATGTCCCGAACCCTCGAATTGACCCGAACACCTCCAACGGTGGTGCTACCTACCTCTCAATGGTGGGATGGCATTACCTTAAGGACATTTACACAGACGAATTCCTTAGGGTAGGTAGACGACTCTAGATACTTGCTCTAAATTTCAAAACAAATTCAAAAATACTTTTCACACCAACACATTTTCAAAAAGCTTTCGAAAGCATTTTTCAAACACTCTTGAGGATCGATACAAGAGTCGAACTGAAATTTTCAAAGAAACTTTTTAAAACCCGCAGTTGAAAAGCAAACAAACCATTTTGAAAACACAAATGAGCAAGTATCTAAGAGCCCATGGATAACCATGGATAGAAAGGGTGATAACACCTTCCCTTTCTATAATCTACCTCCCGAACCGAGAGCAATCTCTTTAAGGAATTTTTCTGTGCTTTTGTCCTTTCCATTTGGAGAAAATAAAAGACGGTGGCGACTCTTGCTTCCGCGACATTTCGCGAACCAGCGTTAAACAGTCAGTTCCATAACCACCGATCACACCGGGTTCTAAGGATCTCAATATCATTGGATTGCTTTCATTGTTCATCGTTTCGATTTAGCCACTGACTGGCAATCAAAATATCCTAAGAAAACAACCCTCAACTGAGTGTAGTATCGAGTATCAACCGACTTCGGAGTACACCAAAGTAGTTATCTCACTACCCTAAAGAGGCCAAGATGGTTCAATTAAGGTTCCTAAGGTCTGTTGATGCTTCACGACACCACGCGGAGGCCCCGTACTCTCCTTGATTGACTCAAGGGTTACCGGTACACACCAAAGTGCCACATCAACGTAGCAGACTGTTTCAACCATGTCGATATACCCCGCACAGTTCCCTCACAGCCTTGTTGCTACTTTCTAAGAAGGTATCCCCAGATCCGGGTTAGGATCTATAGAACTCCCAAGACAGTCCCATAATTTAAAGCAAACAAGTCAAAGCAATTGAAAACACAGTTATGAACTATCCTAAGGTACACCTCACTTTATAAGAAGTCCCCAGCAGAGTCGCCAGTTCTATGATCGATGGATCTGGAACTGACTGTTTAAAGCTGGTTTCGCGAAATATCGCGGTAAGCAAGAGTCGCCACCGTCTTTTATTTTCTCCAAACAAGGGAAAGGACAAAAGCACAGAAAAATTCCTTATAGAGATTGCTCTCGGTTCGGGAGGTAGATTTATAGAAAGGGAAGGTGTTAGCACCCTTTCTATCCATGGTTATCCATGGGCTCTTAGATACTTGCTCATTGTGTTTTCAAAATGTTTGTTTGCTTTTCAAGTGTGAGTGGGTTTGAAAAAGTTTCTTTGAAAGTTTCAGATCGACTCTTGTATCAGTCCTCAAGAGTGTTTGAAAAGTTGTTTTGAAAGCTTTTTGAAAAGTGTAAGGTGTGAAAAGTATTTTGATTTGTTTTTGAAAAGAGCAAATATCCATGAGTCATCTACCTACCCTAAGGAATTAAACTGTGTAATTGTCCTTTAGGTAGTGCCATCCCACCATTTAGAGATAGGTAGCACCACCGTTGGAGGTGTTCGGGTCAATTCGAGGGTTAGGGACAGTGTGGTCACCGGGAAATAGTAAGATACCTTAAAAGCTACCCTTATGCCATTGATCTTTTTATTCCGAGGCAACTTGTTTCGAGGCAACCGTTTCGAGGCAACTAGATCAATGGAACATAAGGACTCACTAAGACGTCCTATACTCGACGACCACGTTTCGAGGGGCAAGGCAACAGTGTGATCACCAGAGCAATGGTAAGATACTTTAGAAGCTACCCCTATGCCATTGATCCTTTTATTCCGAGGCGACCGTTCCGAGGTAACTTATTCGAGGCAACTGGATCAATGGAACATAAGGACTCACTAAGGCATCCTGTACTTGATGACCACCTTTCGAGGGGCAAGGCAACAGTGAGACGTACCCTAAGAGTGGTGTGTGATTTGTGTGTCATTTTCAGTTTATTGTTTGTCTTGTCATGCATTGGTGATCTACGTTTTGATTTTATTTTTGGGCATTCATTCTTTCATGTGATTGTTTAACAGTTAAAAGATGCGGGAGTTTAAAGTGCGGAAAAGATAAAGGTCCTACGCTATTACAAAGGCGCGGGTCTACATCGCCAAATTAATACAAAACCCGATTTAAAATAAAATGCTGAAAGTAAATGCCTAATTAACTATTACAGGACTTCGGGGCAAATACATCATATTTACAAATAGAAATAATATAAACGCGCGAAAAGAAAATATAATCGAATGCGAGGGTATTGGACCCTTTAAAATGAAATTATTAAATTAATTAAATTAAATAAAAAAGAAAGAACTTGTTTTTTCATGTTTTTGGGATTTATGGATTTAAAGAAAATTAAATTAATTAAAAGTCAAATAATTCTAGTTCTAATTGTTTTTTAATTTATTAAAGAAAAATTATCTAAGTTAAATCTAATTTAAACCTAATTGATTAATTACAAGTATTTACGAAATTAATTAATGGTTAATAATAATTATAATAAGAAAATAAAAATATTTATTTAAAAAGATGAAAATGTGCTAAAGACCCATTTTTTTATATTTTAGTTATTAAAAAGAAACATTAAAGTTAATAATCTAACATCAAAACTAAATTAATTATTGAATTTTATTTACAAAAAAAATGGAACCATTAATAAATTAAATAAAATATTTTTATATTTTTTATGATTTCTGATTTTTTTTTAATTATTTTAAGAAATAAAACTAACTAAATTAACAATTAGAACCTAATTAAATCTAATCAATTTTAATATTGCAAAATAATTTGGAGTTTCCTAAAATAAATAAAAAGTCCTAATTAACTAATTAAATTTAGAAAAAGTGAAAATCTAAAATTATTTGGGTAAGAATATTTTGTGATTTTTTTGAAATAAAGAGAAAATTAATTTTGTGAATAAAAAGCAAATTAAATAAATTAAAATGAAATAGAAAAGAAAATAAATTCAAGGGAAAAAAGAAATGGGCCTGCTTTTTGGTAGCAAAAGGGGGGTGATTCTCAAACCTGCGAAAACAGAAAAAATGAAGCAAACAAAATAGCTAGACCGAGTAATTAGGGCATGGCGATTCTCATGGTGAGGTTTTCATAGTTTAATATTGCATGTCCCCATCAAAACGAAGCTTCACATAAACTGAACCCTAGCCATGGAGTTTCACGTTTTGGCCATGGAAAATCCCAAGCGATAGCCCAGACCTGCTCTAAACATCCATTGGAACTCAAAGGTATGGTCAGTAGGGATTAAATCAAGACATAATCGAAAATACAATCCATGGAAATTCTGCAAAATGAATGCTCATGTACCTATAGTTTCAGTCTGCATGGTTACATGAAATGGGTGTGTTTATACCTTATTTTACCTGTAGATCACGATAGGATGGATGGGAAGTCTTGTGGATGACTGAGTCCTTGAATTCGATCTTGGTGCAATTCTTTGGAATTTTTGAAAAGCAATTTCTCTTGGCTGCCTCTCTCTCACGTTTTTTTCCTCCCTTGTGATAGTTTGTCTCTAGGTTATGTAATAGATTTCAATCAGCATTAAGGGCCATAATGCCATGCATTCAAGCTTGAGATTTTGATATAAACTCCCTTAACCAACTTTCCATTTTGAACCAATTTTTGAATTATTGCTCCATTTGGCCTTGAAACGAAATTGGGAGGTTGCATAATGATGAGTCAAAGCTAGTTAAGACCAAATATCCCCCTTTATTAAACTTCTTGATTTTTCTTTGATTTTAAAAGATTTAAAATTAATTAAATCCAATAAAATCAACAAAAAATGAAAAAAATTAATTTAAAATTTTGAAATAAAATGTGGGACACGTGGAAAGCATGGCCAAGCTAATTCAAGTGGAAAAAGTGGGCCCCTTTAGTCAAAAAATGAAATTTCAAGGATAAGTGATTTTGGCCATTTCACAAAAATTTCCCAACTTCTCCAATGCACATCTTGCTCAATTTTTAAGCTTTGATCATGTTCTTGGACATTTTAGAAAGGTCTTGAAGTCCTCTAATCAATGTCTTTGGTCCCATGTAATTTTTATTTACCAATCTCAAGTTATGGTCTTTGACTTAAAGTCCCTTTTTGTTGACTTTTGAAAATGACCTATAATGTTGAAATTGATAACTTTTTGTGAGAGCATTTCTTGGACTTGGAGTGTGAAGATGAGTTGTAGGAAATGTCTTCCCCTTCTATATGAGCATTGGATGGGATTTTTCTGATGAACCATGAAAAAGTTATGCCTTGGTCAAGTTACAGTTGACTTTTCAACTGTCCAAAAATAGAAACTTTTGCATCTTGAGACTTTTTGAGCCAAACTTTTGAGAATCATGATCAAGCATTGATCAAATGATGTTTGTGGCTTCAAAATAAGATGTTGACCAAAAATTTTGACTTTTGACTGCCAAATGACCATTTTGCCCCTACAGTTGACTGTTGAGCAATTAGGGTTTTTGACTGTGCAACTTGACCTTGTGAGCCTTGAAACTTGACATGTAGGTGCTTGACAATGTTTAGGCATAGGAGACTTGATTGAGCTTTTGAAAACTTCAACTTCCTTGCAAGAACCAAAACCCTAGTTTGATTGTCTTAGGAGGATGGTTTGACTGTGTGGCCCTTGAGTAAACTTGAACCAATTGTGGATGATTCTTGTCAAAACTTTGAAGATTATGGGAGGGCAAATTTTGGGGTACAACAGTATGCATTCTCAACGATACGAGAATCATCACAAAGTTTTCCGTACTAAGGCGTTTTCAAAATATTTCCAAAACAAACATTTTGTATACATTCTCAATGATACGAGAATCATTATAAAATCACCACTTTCAAAAAAAATTCAAACATTTTCAAACATGCACAAAACACAAAGCATTTTTATGACCAAGCAATTAAGAGCCCGTAGATAACTACGGATGGAAAGGGTGCTAACACCTTCCCTTTTCATAACCTATCCCCCGAACTCAAGAAAATTCTCAAAAGGTCTTTCTTGTTCTTTTCACCCTTTCCTTTATTTGATAAAAGAAAATTCGGTGGCGACTCTTGCTATCTGCAACATTTACGATAAAACGCAAAACACCCAAGTCAGTTCTCCCACCGTATTACACAATACGTTGAAGAACCATTTGAATGAAGACCATCCTTTAAACCCTAGGTTAGATGCTGAAATGAATTCAATTGTGTCATCACCTATAATATGAACATTCAAAGAGACATATATACATATTTTGATGTTAGTTAAAAGAAATCTTGTACAAGATACACAATTTAAGGTGCTTAGTGATCCCCCAAGAGCAAACTTAAAGATAGGATAAAGTATAAAGGGAGAATCAACTCTAATGTGTGATCTTGGTGTATTGATAATATGAAATGATGAGGGATCTTAGGAGCAAAAATTAGGGTATAACACCCGTGACAGAGATTCCAAATTGATTTAAGAAATAAGTTTGAGGGCGGGGATGAAGATTTCTCCTCCGTCCCATTGACATCCTTTCTAGTGGATAACACGTAAATGAAAATACTCACTGATGAAATATTCTACATGAGACTCGCATAGTTATTTCTTGGAACCACTCCAGTAGAAAACAATGTGAAGTTAACAATACATAAGATGAGAAACATGTTGACTCAACAATTTGTTTTAACAAAATATAGAGGTTCCTTGAGATATATGTGTAGCAGTCAATCTAATATTGCTTATGGAATAAGCCTGGTAAGCAGATTTATGAGTAATACAATAAATTTCACTTGGTAAGAGCAAAGAGAATAAAAAATTATGGTGAATAATGACAAGATTCAATTTTAATTTATGAGGCAAAGAACAGTAGTAACCAAAATAAATGGCCTACAACAATAATAATCAATACATAGATAATATAACAGAATAAGGCAAGAAAAAATACGAAAGATTTATTTACTCAATTCGATCAAACTATTTACTCTAGGGGAGATATCAGCTCTCCAGTTCATTATTGTTCGAGTTTTACAATAGATTACAGATGAGTTACAAGAGAATAGTCTTCCTTTCAGATTCCCAAGAACAATCCTGAAGGCGGGCGCCCAAGAACAACCTATTTTATACCCAAGTGTTTCTCAACATCCCCAACTCTCAATAATGTAAACACACAAGCCAATGTATAACAAGTGTTTCCCAATATCCTTAGATAACTCCAAAGGTTTCCCTAAACCCTTGTCTTTATAAGGTTTCCCCTGAGAAGACCCCAAAACCTTACCCTAGCCCTTTTCTATAAACTCAAAGATTCACCCCTTTAAACACAACAAATAGATATATATTTATAATTGCAAATATCTAACAAACAAAGCCCAAAAACACATTCCATTTACAAATGGATCCATGGACTGAACCGAAAGAGCTTGAAACACAAATTGAGAAATAATCGATTTTTTCAAAAATACAGAAACTGACTGACCTACTGTATGATTGTACGGATTGACATCGGTGGCTTGAATTTGACTGTATGGACATCGCCAACCACTACCACTAGACGTACGAACCATTGACCCACCGCCTTACGGGCCGGTCAGCACCGCCGCGCCCTCGTCGTACTCTGTCGCCGCCTACGAAAAACCTGTGATCGCCTCCGTCACTTCTCGTCCGATCATCGTCGTGGCTCCGGCCACTCCAACCCTATTTTTTACCTGATTTCTATTTTTCAACTTTTCAACCAACTTTCTGGAACTTCCAATTTTCGATTTTATGTAATCTCTAAAATATGTTTTTTTTCTCTTTATCAACAAAGGTTTTGAGGCACACTTTAATAATCTCCACCTTGAATTGAAACCGTGTTGACATTAATTTAACCCTCAACAGCTTTGTTGCTCTCTACCATGTTGAAATTCTAATCAATAACCTTAATCAAATTCGAGTCAATCTTGAATCTTGATCTCTCCACTTGAATCCACTTGTTTCCAATTACCCTTTATGCCTAGGTAATTTAACAAGCCCACAAGTATGATTTTTAAATCATCATTGACCCCACTTGCTTTCAAATGCCTCCATGAAGGTCCTTCTTTCTAAATTTTGTAACCCTTATGAAATTCGGGCACATACAATATCAAAAGTCAAGACTGATGTCTTGATAACACACAATATCACGACATATGTTATAACATCTACTAACAGAACATCAACAATAACAACAATGCAGAAATATAACTTGCAGAAATTAAAGAACACAATGATATGCTAACCCAGTTCGGTGCAAACTCACCTACTCTGGGGGATACCAAGCCAGGAAGAAAATCCATTATCAACAATATTAATTCTAAGCTAAAATCCTCCATTGACAACTTATCACTTAATCCCTACCCAGTGAAACTTCTTACTAGGCACCTCCTAGATATGAGAACCCGCTCACTTCCAATCACCGCAGTGATATCAAACTCCCAATCACATGGAAAGACAATCCCAATCCCAGGAACTTCCAGGAAGAACACACTTCCCAATTACAACTACTTAGTTTGCTTAAAAGCTTTACTAAGAACAATACTTAACTAGTTCCTACGAGCTTTGAGTGAGAACAATAACTTGACAAGCAAGTAAAAATCAATCAATTCAAATGTATCAGAGATACATGAGGACATACAATAAAATAACACATGGAGAACCTAAGGACTATCAAACCATAAACCCTTATTTTTCACAAGGTTTTACAATAAAAACTATGCTTAAAAACTAGGTCTTAGATGACACCTTATATAGGCTTATGCAGTTGGGCTAGAACTTACTTGGATTCTTCAATCAACTCCAATCTTCGGCTGAAAAAATATTTGCAAAATATTCTCCACAAAAATAGAAACAATCTTCATAAAAAGTTTCCTAAAAAGTCCCAATCAATCATTTTTAGTAACTAATCAAATCAACAGTTGTTTCTAACACAATCCTTGATTGTCCTGTGCCTATAATGAGTACATAATATTTCATATACTTCTATATTAAAATTAAATCTTCAAGTATATCCAAAAGCAACGCCTACTGCATCAGACTCAGGATGTCACAACATCTTCTGTGACATCTGGCAGAAAACTCATAACAGAAAATTTGTTATGACAATTGATAAAGATGATGCACCATCTCACTCAACATTAACATAGAACCATGCTTAGCCAAAATTTAGCCAACCATTAAAACATGGAACTAAAAATCTCCCCCTTTGGAAAATTTTGGCTAAAAAAACCAAAAACCAAATTCAGTTGAAGAGAAGAATAAAACCACAACACAAGCTACATGTTGATCATGTAAACTTTATAAAACAACACAGGTCAGAAAGCTTGTACAATCATACATGTATAGAACTCTCCATGTCATACATAATAGGTTCTCCCCCTCAATGGCAAACCCCACAACATAGAACCCGCAGTGGAACAACAGAAGCAGTAGCACCAACTTCACCATACACACAAGCATGAACACACATGATCCCCATGAGTAGTTGCAAGAGCAGCCACACAAACATAAACAACTACTCTCCAAAAGAAGTAGCACACAATCCTATCACAATGATATATCAACATTTCAATACATGTGATGTAACATCAAGGCGCAACACTTTACTCCCCCTTTTTAGACAAAATATTGATGAAAAGAACTTAGAGTAAATGTACACAATGGAAACATACAGAGCACTTAAGAACATATTTCACTCATGCAATACAACAGATGGAAACACATATTACACACTAGCAATACCACATATGGAATAACACCTATGAAAACAAACTCCTTGGCTTGGTTCAGGTGGTCTTCCACCTTATGCCCCTATCAAAGAGCCTTTTGCCCCTATCAAAGAGATTTCTGCATTCCTTGGTGTTGTAGCCAACCCCACTGTCTTGCAGAGCACCATTCTTCCAATCCTTCTCAGTAGCAATTTATCCAGGCATGTCATGCCTCAAAATATAGAGTAAAAATGCAGTGTTAGGTTCTCTCCCCCATTTATGTAATTGTTATAACTCTTCAATAGTACAATTTCAAATCCCACTATTTTTTATAACAACAAGGTGTTCCTTGTTGTCCATAAGCTCCAGAGTATCATCCTTCCCTTCAACAAGATTTCTGATCAATTGTTTACAATTACAAAGATCCTTGTACCAGTTATGTTGAATGAGATATATGAAAGAATTTGTATCTTTGTTATGAAATAGCATGACATCTCTCTTGACATCATACCTCTTCAACATCAGTTTATAGAGACTTCCTATTATTTTCCTCAAGGAAACACATCCATCTATATTTGATATCTTCTGTTTAAATTCAGTGATGTTACCTTCATCAGGGTGACTTACAGCTAGATCCCTAAATTCTTCTATCTGTCTCTCAGTAGACAGACTTATACTGGATTAAGAATTCACTGGCTTAGTGTTTGTGAATTCACCAGTCCCCTCTCCTAGTGCTACATCAATTTGCACATAGGATGTTCTAACATTATCTTTGACATCTTGTTTCTCTTCAACAACTGAATCTTCAATTCTCACATTGATAGATTCCATAGACATACCAGTTCTAGAGTTATAGATCCTATATGCTCTTCTGCTTGAAGAGTAACCTAGAAATATCCTTTCATCCCCTATGGAACTCATCTTGTCCATTTGATCTTTAGCAACGAAGATTTGACATTTACTTCCAAAAATGTGAAAGTATTTGACTTTAGGTTTTCTTCCTTTCCATAGCTTATAATAAGTATAGAGAGTACCTCCCCTCAAGGTGACCCTGTTATGAATATAGTAAGCAGTATTCATAGCTTCATCTCAAAATTCAAATGGCAATTGCTTAGCACTAAGAATCACTCTAGCTGATTCTTGTATAACTCTAGTCTTATACTCAAAAGTGAAAGCAATACAAGAAATGCCTGCTCCCCGTACTGAAAAGGAGGTTAGAGGGTTCTTGGGGCGCTTGAACTATATTGCCAGATTCATCTCTCATCTGAATTCTACCTGTGAGCCAATTTTCAAACTCTTGAAGAAAGATCAGGTAGTCGAATGGAACGACGATTGCCAAGCTGCTTTTGATAAGATCAAGGAGTATTTGCTAGAACCTCCTATTCTGATGCCACCCGTCGAAGGAAGACCATTGATCATGTATTTGACCGTCCTGGATAACTCAATGGGGTGTGTTTTGGGCCAGCATGACGAGTCTGGTCGAAAAGAGCATGCTATTTATTACCTTAGCAAAAAGTTTACCGACTGTGAGACTCGCTACTAACTGCTCGAGAAAACTTGCTGCGCTTTGGTATGGGCTGCTCGCCGACTAAGACAGTATATGTTGACTCATACTACCTTGTTGATTTCCAAAATGGATCCTATCAAGTATATCTTCGAAAAGCCCGCTTTGTCTGGAAGGATAGCTAGATGGCAAATGATCCTAACTGAATACGACATCCAGTACACCACCCAAAAAGCTATAAAAGGGAGTGTACTAGCTGACCATCTGGCTCATCAGGCTATCGAAGATTATCAACCCATGAGATTTGACTTCTCAGACGAGGACATCATGAATTTGGATAACATTGAAAGTAACGGACCGTATGACGGACCCGAAAAGGGATCCCGATGGACCCTGTACTTTGATGGTGCTTCAAATGCACTTGGAAACGGTATCGGCGCAGTACTCATTTCTCCGGAAGGTTGTCACACACCTTTCACGGCCCGACTTTGCTTCAGCTGCATAAATAACATGGCTGAATATGAAGCTTGCATCTTTGGTCTCAAGGCTGCTATAGATTTGGGAATCAAATCTTTGATCGTATTTGGGGACTCGGATTTGGTTATCAGTCAAATCAAAGGAGAGTGGGATACCAAGCATCCTAATCTTATCCCATACAAAGAACATGTCCTGACATTGTTGCCTCATTTCGAGCAAATTACCTTCGAGCATTTCCCGCGAGAAGAGAATCAGCTAGCAGATGCTCTAGCTACAATGTCTTCCATGTTTAAACTCAACTGGGATAACGAGGCTCCCCAAATCACCATCGAGCGAATGGATGAACCTGCGCATTGCCACGAGATTAATGCCGAAGAAGTAGTGGAACAACCCTGGTTCCATGAAATCAAGAGGCATCTCGAGACTAGAGATTATCCCGAAGGAGCTTCCGTAAATGACAAGAAGTTCTTAAGGAAATTTGCTGCCAAATTCTTCCTGAGCAACGGCATCCTTTACAAACAAAGCCATGATTGTGTATTGCTCCGATACGTAGACAAAGCTGAAGCAGAGTTGATCATGACTGATATACACAGCGGCACATTTGGCACTCACTTGAGCGGGCATACAATGGCTAAGAAGATCCTAAGGGCAGGCTATTATTGGTCTACCATGGAAGCTGACTGCCATCAACATTCTCGTACTTGCCACAAATGCCAAGTCTACGCTGACAAGGTTCATATCCCTCTGGTTCCTCTCAACGTTCTGACTGCTCCTTGGCCATTTGCAATGTGGGGCATCGACATGATTGGAGAGATCAAGCCCACAACTTCCAACGGACATCGCTTCATCCTGGTTGCCATTGACTATTTCACCAAATGGGTCGAAGCAGCTTCCTTTGCCTCTGTTACTAAAAATGTGGTTTCCCGCTTTATCAAGCAAAATCTCATATGTCGGTATGGTGTTCCAGACAGGATCATCACAGACAACGGTACAAATCTGAATAACACAATGATCACCGCCTTGTGCGAACAGTTCAAGATTTATCATCACAATTCATCTCCCTATCGGCCGAAGATGAACGGTGCTGTTGAAGCTGCGAACAAAAACATTAAGAAGATCATTCAGAAAATGACAGTCACTTACAAAGACTGGCATGAGATGTTACCGTTTGCTCTACATGGATACCGTACGACGGCACGTACTTCAACCGGGGAAATCCCATTTTCGTTGGTATATGGCATAGAAGCTGTCCTGCCTATGGAAGTCCAGATTCCTTCTCTAAGGATTATGAAGGATGCAGGTTTGAATGAAGATGATTGGATGCAGACCCGACTTGATCAACTCAATTTGATCGACGAGAAGCGACTCGTTGCTATATGCCATGGTCAGACGTATCAAAAATGGATGATCAAGGCCTTCAATAAGAAAGTCAGACGTCAAGTGTATCAAGTCGGAGATCTCGTAATCAAGCGGATTATCTTGCCGCAAAGTGATCCTAGGGGCAAATGGACTCCTACATATGAAGGACCATTTGTGATCAAAAGCATATTTTCTGGTGGTGCAATGATTCTGACCACCATGGACAACGACGATTTGCCGCACCCTGCGAATGCATACATAGTCAAAAGATACTACGCATAAAATAACCCGACAAGTCAAAAACCCGAAAGGGCGGCTTGGGCAAAAATGGGCATCCCGGTGGACCGAAAACCCGAAAGGGCGGTTCAGGCAAAAATTAGGGATAAAAACAAAAAAAATCTGTACACCCGACAAGTTGAAAACCCGAAAGGGCGGCTTGGGCAAAAAGGGGTTTCCCGGTGGATCGAAAACCCGAAAGGGCGATTCAGGCAAAAGTTAGGGAATTAAAGCGTATGACTATGTCTCGTCGGATCACTTCAAAGACAATCTCTTCATCAACCAGTTCCAGGCTTCTGATCAATCCAGTCATCGGCAAATGAAGCATTGAATGGGCAGATATTCAGAGTTGTGAAGGTTATAGCGGAATGGAATCCCATGGAATTATTTCACATAGCCATCTTTATTTTGTATAAATCTTTCAATATTTACAACAAAATCCTCTTACTAGGATGATTGTCTCCTTTGTACAAATATACTCAGAGAAAGTTAATACAAATACTTTTCCCAGAAATTTGTGTCATTTCCTTTTCTTTTTCTCTTGCACTAATTGTTTTATTTTGAGAAACGTCCAATGTTTTGTTAAAAAGGCATATGCATTTGAACATAATCATTTCCTTATGAATCAAGAAAGAGGATTACTGATAAGTTGAAGATACAGTTGGATATCTTGATACCCTTTCAAAGGAAACCCCCCGGAAATTTGGAATCCATATCCCCAGCAAGTTCTGAAGCTGATCCCCAGTAGATTCTGGAAGCCTGTCCCCTGCAGAGTACGGACGTCTCTCCCGAGTTTTATTCAAAGTTATTCCTCACAAGGGCTTATAACTGGGTTATCCTCAGCTTATTACCACGGAAGATCGCACTCGGCAAAATTCTCCCTATCCCCAGCGGAGTTCATCAGCATAACTTATCAATACAATCCCCAGCCAGAAAATCCTCCGGAATTCAATTCCCCTCAGAGTTTAAGTTTCAGTATCCCCGGCCGAGCTAAGGTTTCAAATTATCGCTCCCCAGCGAAGCCAGACTAGTGAACCTTCTCTCCACAGAGTTTCAGGATGGCAAATCTTGAGTTCCCCAGTAAAGTCGCCAGAGATACTTCCCACCAAGCTGAAGATTCTCAATCTTACCTCCCCAGCATGAGTCTATTAGATTGGTACTCCCCAGTAGAAGTCATCAGGAATTCCCCATGAGATTGGTATACAACCCAAGCTCCTTGTTCTCCAGCAACAACCAGGAATTATTCTTCCCGGCAGCAGTCAAGATACTGTTATCTTCAGCCGTCTCGGATTCATCTATCCTCTGCAAGACAGCTCTCCAGCTTACATGCGCATCCATTTACATTCATATCACATAACATACACTGTATCATGCATCATGACATTGCATATAACTAACTCTTTACCTTTCAGGTAAGATCAGTCGAAAGACTAATATCATTATCTTCCGAGATCCTTTCCAGGAATAGTGCGGATGTGACCCAGACACGGCAACATTCTAATGCTTATTCCAGATTTATCCAGATGCAGTTTTACACGAGCTCATCATCAGGGAACCCTACACCGGTTCTTCCTCCTAATCCAAGATTTCTGAAAACAGTTCACGGATTCTCCAAGTAACGGATGTTAACCTATCACTTGTTCAGATTCTCCTCAAGATTTTTGAAAACAGTTTATGGATTCTTCCCAACAACGGATGTTAATCTATCAGCTTGTTCAGATGCAATTTTTGAAAACAGTTTACGGACGCTTCCCAACAACGGATGCTGCTCTATTGCTTATTCAACTCCAAGATTTCTGAAAACAGTTCACGGGTTCCCCAAGTAACGGGTGTTAACCTATCGCTTGTTCAGATTCTTCTCCAGACTTCTGAAAACAGTTTATGGATTCTTCCCAACAACGGATGTTAATCTATCAACTTGTTCAGATGCAATTTTTGAAAACAGTTTATGGATTCTTCCCAACAACAGATGTTAATCTATCAACTTGTTCAGATGCAATTTTTGAAAACAGTTTATGGATTCCTCCCAACAATGGATGTCAATCTATTGCTTATTCAGACCCCCAGTTCAGAGATGGTCCCAAGCATGGACACCTTTCTGATACTCATTCCAGATGGCATCTTTAAGCCCATCCCCGACAAGTTTCTGTCATTCTTCCAAATGGCATCGCTAAGCCCATCTCCAAATGGCATCTCTAAGCCCATTCTCGCATCCATTGCTTTGACGAGTGCAAATTTAAGGGCACTCTAGTGTCCAATCTCCTTTTACCCTCGAGTCACGAAAGGAAAACTTGTCAATCTAACTCTTCAGATTCAAGAAGATTGAACAGGGGCAACTGTTGTACCCCAAAATTTGCCCTCCCATTTTCTCAACATTTCTCATCACCAAGCCCTTGGAGATCAAGATCCAGTTAGGGTTTCATCTGCTCAAGACTTCTCCTTGCACTGTTGACCCAAATTAGGGTTTGTGTTTGCACAAAGATGTTTTGACCTAAATTGCCTAAATGACTTTCTTGCTTCATATTGGACTCCCAAGTTTATCCACATCAAGTTTCAAGTCTTGATTCCAAGTTTTGCCCAGTCAACTGGACAGTTGACCTAGAAATCAACTGTATTGGGGAAAAAGTCAACTGTGGCCAATTGACAGTCAAACCTCATGAAAATTGACCCACATCAACATCATGAAATCACATGGATCATTTGATCAAGTTTGGATCACAATTTCACAAGAAATTTGATCAGATCACCAAAAGGGCAAAATGGTCATTTTTAGGGTTTTGACTGTACAAAGGCAATTTTTGACTGTTTGACCTAGCCAATGGAAAACCAAGCTTACATATGGACTCAAGGACCCCATGGAATTATCTTGACATGCTCAACAAGTTCAAAAGATCCCAAGTACACAAGATTGACAGTTGAATTTCCCAGTCAATTGATCAATCTTGACTGTATACTGAAAAGTCAAACTTTGACTTTTTGGTCAAAATCAAGAGTCAAGATTCATTTTTCATCAAAACATGCCAAATCATGAAACTTGTTCATCAAGAAATCAAAAAATGCAAATTAGGGTTGAAATGAGAATTTTTTCATAACTTAGAATTTTTCTAAGTTATAAAAAACCCTAATTTTTTCCCAACTTTGCCCCATTTTTTCACCAAGATTTATTTGGATTCAAACAAAAGTCAAAACATGAAAGTTGTAGCCTATTTCATAATCTACAACTTTGATTCACAAAGTTTTCCCAAAAGAGGCTTGTATCTCAAGTTACAATTTTTGGAATAAGGGTACTAAACCATTCTTAACTTAGTGAAAATTTGACCTATTTTGGCAAGGTTTTCTACCTAACTTCAAGACCATTTTCCATGTACTTCCACTTGGAATTTCAATTTTAACTTCAAAGATGGATTGTAGTACACATTCCAAGCTTTCCAAAATGTCCAAGAACTCATCAAACAACCTCATAACTTGAGAGAATCGAATTTTGCAATATGGCAAAAACTCACTTTTGAATTGGTCATGTACATGTTCATAACTTATGCCATTTTCAAGTCAGCTTGGTTTGTGTTATATTACAGGCCTCTAAACCATCCAACACTCAATAATTTAATGCATGTTCATTGTGCTAAGGTCTTGTTTCATGAGTTTATGCATTACATGTTGAATTAAGCCATTTATGGAAAAAGTGAAATAGCCATTTTTGCAAAAGCAAGCTTTGTGTCATAATGCAAATCCAAGAGGTACAAATCAAATCTAATTGGCACAAGTTTATGAGTTAATCACACTGATCAAGGAGAAGCTTTGCAGCATGTTTAGGGGGCCTCTACCTGCCTAGAAACTCAAGTGGCCTTTGCTTGCTTAAGTGTGAAGAAACACATCATAACATCACCAACTTTCATCTCAGCATTAGAACACTTAAGAAAATATTTTATACACCTTCTAATCATCCAACCCAAGCTAGAACACGAGCAAACAAGGTCCCAAACACTCCCATTCCCAGAATCACTCTCAAACTGCAAAAACAGGGCAGGGCCTGCAGATTGAATCCCATCTCTCATTCCTTTCATGATTTCTTGCCCAAAGCTCATCAAACACATTCCCTAGCATCACTTGAAGCTAACCAAAACACAAAACACGACCTGTAACTCCTCTAACCAGTTCCACCATTTTCATTTTCTTGTTTTGCAGTTGAAGGTCCATAGCTCGATTCAAGGTGTTTCAAAGCAAAGTAAGCATTGGAATAGCATCACCACACTTCAGGCAAGCTATACAGATCATCATCTTGCCCTGAAAGCTCCCCCATTGCCAGATAGAACTTCAACTGAACATGTATCTTTTTGAACTTCTAACTCTTAGTATAGGCATCATTAGCTCTAGGTTTGTGAATAAGAAGTGTTCTACTCATGCCCCTGAATCTGTACATGCTTTTACTTTTCATTTATTTTGCTTGAGCTGTGAGAATTTAAGGTTTGAATATGGAAGAAAAGTTAGGTCAGGATTTGGGAATGTCAAAATTCTCTCTCATTTCTGAGAGTTAGGATGAGTTCTTTATATATTTAGAATCGTGATTCAATGCTTAACATTTCTTGTGTTGAAAGTTTGTGCAAAAAGTCAAAGAATCCAGATGTTTGAACTTGAATACAGGCGCGCGTTTTTGACATCTTTTTGTCTGAAGGTTGAAGAAGAAGCTACATGGGCTGGGCTTTTTGTGTTATTTCTCTTCACACCATACTTTTGGTTTTGCACCCCCTGAGCCCATTTTACTTATTTGCTTGATTTCTTGACTTTTCTTTTTTTATTCTGATTTATTTATTTTTGCTAATAATATTAAAAACTTGAAAAATTATTTTTACACCATTTTTGCATTTTTTAGGTATTTATTTGTTTATATGGACATTTATGCATAAATATATATATATATATATATATATATATACACTATTATTTAGAAAAAAACTATAAAAATAATGTAAATATATTTTATTTCTGATATTTATTTCTTTTTTTCTTTTGAAAATATTTTATGTAAAATATACTTTTTTATATAAATATTAAATATTATTATTTTTATATATATAATACATATTTAGAAATTAAAATACAAAAAATACCTACATTTTTTATCTTATTAATATTTGACCTCAAAAAATACTTTTTATAAATATACTTCATTTTATTTTATTTCTTTTGTACATAATAAATAAATACTTGTATAAATTAAATAATATATATATATTTATTTAATGAAATTAGGGTTTTACCCTAAAAACACAAAAAACTCCAAAAAAATAATACTTATTTTATTTTATTTATTTGACATAAACAATACTTTTTTTCATACATATAAAAACCCTTTTTGCATTTTGCATCTTTATTTTATTTTCCATTTAATTTACGCAATCAATTATTTTGTAAATATTCCAAAATTGATGTAATAGCTAGGTTTAAATTCCTTGTCTAAATATCCCCCCATTTGAACATTTGTACCCCCCTTCCCATATTGTGTTGTAATAGTGTAAGAATTTTATTTTTCGCACTTTAACGCTTTTTAAATATACCATGCTAGAACTAGGGTTTGTATGCAAATAAAAAGAACAAAATAGTTTGACCTAATTTCAAGATAATCAAGCATGAAAATGGACAACACATATCACACTTGCACCCCTAGGGTATTCCACTTGTTGCCTTCAAATAAATGGGCCATGTTGCATGTTAGGTTTCTTTGGGTAAAAAAACAAACAATCAAATGATCATAGTCCCTCAATGACGCTTTTGAAAAGTTGCCTAAAATGATCAAGTCCCTTTCAAAGAAAAATTGCCCAAAGATACTTAGCACTATTGCAATTATGGTCTAAACGATGACCCGCGCCCGTCCCTTTCATCTCCTAACACAAAATTGTCCACCAAATGCAATGGTGGAACAAAATTGTTAAAAGGGTTAAAACATAATAAAAATCTTTGAGAACTTTAGGGTAGATAGCTCTTAAGTACTTGTCAACTTGCAAAACAAAACACTTGCCTATTTTCAAACCACACTTCACAAACACTTTCAAAACAAACTTTCAAAGAAACCTTGAAACATCTTTTCAAAAAAGACAAACACCTTTTGTAAAACATTCGAGTAAAGAATTATTACAAGGGTAGCCTAGACAAATGCATCTTTTTCAAAACATTTTCAAAAGCCACACACAAAGCACCATTTAAAACAATTGAAAACCAAGGCAAGTTGATCTAAGCAAGTACCTAAGAGCCCATGGATAACCATGGATAGAAAGGGTGCTAATACCTTCCCTTTCTATAATCTACTCCCCGAACCCAAGAAAAATCTCAAAGGTTTTTGCTGTGCTTTTTAAACCTTTCCTTAGGATAAAATAAAAAGCCGGTGGCAACTCTTGATCAACCGAAACATTTGCGAAAACAAACGCAAAACCATAGTCAGTTCTCCCACCGTATCACAGGTGCCATAGCTTTACTTTATCCTTTTTGGTTGTTGAACATGCGGAAGAGTAGGCAACTATTTGAGATTCCCATGAGTAGCAGTTGTCTTTGGACCTGATACCTTTCATTAGTACATCTTATTTCTCATATTTGACCAGACATTCTGATTTTGAGAAGTTGACGAACAAACCTTGGTCACATAGTTAACTAATGCTAATAAGATTATCAGTTAATTTTTTGACATACAACACATTATTTAACCTGGGACAGCCATCACATATCAGCTTTCCAACTCCTTTGACCTCTCCATTTAAACCATCACTAAATCTAATAGACTATGTAGGATGAGGCTTGACATCCACCAACATCTTCTGGACACATGTCATGTGTCTAGAGAATCCATTGTCAAAGTGCCAATCTTCACTATTTTAGTCTCTCAAGGATGTATAAGCTACAAGGTTAATATTCTTATTTTCAATACTCCTCTTCTTGCTTGCGTTATTAGCCTTGTAATGAAATGAAGATTTTTTATCTCCATATAATTTGAAGTAAAAAGGCTTTATATGACCAGACTCACCACATTAGTGACATCTCCAAGTAGATTGAGGTTGATTTGACAATTCATTTTTTTGTTAGGATGTTGTAACACGTGCTTGGACATGTTGATCTCTTTCTTCTTCTCAAAAGTAATGACATCCTCTTCTGACATTTTCCTCAATTTAATATCAGGTTGATAATGAATCCTGGTATTTTCATCCTCTTTCACCATATTTATGGAATCAGTCAAGTTATCAAGCTTGGAATTTAAGCGTGTTACCTCAGTTTGAAGATGAGACACGATACTAAGGAGTTGCTTCCTTTAATTATCCAAATCAGTAATGATCTTCCTATGCTCTTCCTATTTATTAAGGATTTCTTCACACCCGTCACTTGTATCCATGTAGGACACACCCAGGTCTTCATAAAGATCATTCTCATCACAAGCTTCAACTTCATCTGCCCATCTACCAGATAGAGCCAACACAAATTTGGCTGTCTCATAATTTTCTTCATCTTATGACTTATTATCATCAGACCAAGATGTAGTAAAACCCTTATGATGTTTCTTAAGGAAGGTGGGAAATTATGGTTTGATGTGACTAAAACCTTCACACTCGTAACATTGAATGCTTCTATTTTGACTTGACTTCTCTTCTAGTCTCATTTTCTTCTGAGAATCAATATTATCACTGATGTTATACGAGATGTTCTTGACATCTGGTCCACCTCTTCTTTCCAATCTTCTTAAAACCCTATTGAATTGCTTTCCAAATAGAATAATGCTATTAGACAGATGTTCCTCGGTGTCTAGCTCAGTTTTACCTTTATCATCTTCAGCATTAGATACAAAAGTTATGCCTTTATTCTTTTTCTCAGCCTTGTCACTAATAGTCAATTCAAATGTTTAAAGTGACCCAGTAAGTTCATCAACTCTCGTGTTGTTGATGTCCCGAGCTTCTTAAATTGTTGTGACCTTCATGTTAAATCTCCTAGGCGAGGCCCTAAGAATCTTCCTGACCAACTTTGCTTCTAAGATCTTCTCTCATAATGCACTGGATGCACTGGCAATTTCAAGAATCTTCGTCTGATATTCCTAAATTGTCTCATCAATATCCATCCTTAACTTCTTAAATTTGAAGTGAGAAGCTGAAGTCTTGAAATCTTCACTCTTGAGGCACCTTCATAAGTTGTCTTGATAATTTCCAAGCTTCCTTAGCAGCAATACATGTATTAATAAGCCTGGACATATTCTTGTCAACCCCGTTGAATAGAGCATTCAAAGCCTTGGAATTTCCAATAGCTTCTTTATCATCATCTTCATTCCACTCCTCTTCAGGTTTCATAGTTTCAATTATAGTCTCTTTCCCATATTTGTAAATATCCTTGACCACATGATGCTTCCATCATTTCAAACCAGCCTTCCAAGCCTTGATGTCCATAGCTTTCAGAAAAACTATCATTCTAACTTTCCACCAATCATAGTTTGAACCATCCAACATGGGTAGTTTGTTGTTATATCCACCTTCTTTCTCCATATTTCGAGAAAATATATCCTTGAATCTCACCCAATAACCAGAATAGGGTGCCTACTCTGATACCAATTGAAATTTTGGCACACACAATATCATAAGTCAAGACTGATGTCTTGACAACATACAATATCACGACAGATGTTATAGCATCTACCAACATAACATCCAAAATAACAATAATGTAGAAATATAACTTGAAGAAATCAAATAACACAACGATATGTTAACCCAGTTCGGTGCAAACTCACTTACTTTGGGGGCTACCAAGCTAGGAAGGAAATTCATTATCACCAGTATTAATTCTAAGCTAAATTCCCCCATTTACAACTTATCACTTAACTTATGCCCAATGCAACTTCTACCTGGGCACCTCATAGATATGAGAACCCACTCATTTCAAATCACCGCAGTGATATCAAACTCCCAATCACATGGAAAGATAATCCCAATCCTAGGAACTTCCAGGAAGAACACACTTCCCAGTTACAACTACTTATTTTTCTTAAAAGCTTTACTAAGAACAATACTTAACCCGTGCCTACAGGATTTGAGTAAGAATAATAACTTAACAAGCAAGTAACAAATAGTCTACTCAAATGTATCAGAGATACATGAGGACATACAATAAGAAAACACGCAGATAACCTAAGGACTATCAAACCCTAAACCCTTATTTTTCATAAGGTTTTATAATAAAAACTATGCTTAAAAACTAGGTCTTGGACGAATCCTTATATTAGACTCTGCAATTGGGCTTGGACTGGCTTGGATTCTTCAATCAACTCCAATCTTCAGCTGAAAAAATATTTGCAAAATATTCTCCACAAAAATAGAAACAGTCTTCATAAAAAGTTTCCTAAAAAGTCTCAATCGATCCTTTTTAGTAACCAATCAAATATGCACTTGTTTCTAAAACAATCCTTGATTGGCATGTGCCTATAATAAGTACAGAATATTCGAGATACTCATATATTCAAATTAAATCTTCAAGGATATCCAAAAGCAGCGCCTGCTTCATCAGACTCAGGATATCACAACATCTTCTGTGACATCTAGCAAAAAAAATCATAGAACCATTTGACAAAAATGATGCATCATCTTACTCAACATCAACATAGAACCATGCTTATCCAAAATTTAGCAAACTATTAAAACATGGAACTAACACCTTCAACCACATTCAAAGCATAATTAACAAGGCTAGCATAACCATCCCTTTGAGATGCTACAATCACCTTCCTTACCTTATCATGAGTCAAATGATAATCAGAGATCTCTGTAACTGTTCCCCCACTACTGCTAGCATTGATAGTAGGAAACTCCACCTCAAACTGAGTTTTCTCTATTATTATTTTTAATAGGTTTATCCCTTGGTTTTTACTATTATTCCTTTGAATAAATTTTCTACCAACCAAGTAGGTTATTTTAACATCACATCTTCCCCAAAGACTCAATAACAACTCAGCGGTAACATGCATTTTTATCCCTTGTTTTCTACAAAATTCATTATACTGTTCTAAAGCAACCTCAAGGCATTCATAACGCCTTGACCTCAAATCTCATAGATCTTCCTTGTCATGAAATCCTCCACTAGTTAATGATGAATGAATAACAACATTTGAACTTTCTATAATATATAGACCACATATTTTAGACCCTTTATCAATAATCACTTCATCATGCAAAATTTTCAATATTCCATGTTCAACTCTAGTGAAATAGCCTAGATCATCAAACGTACTTATAGATAACAAATTTCGCTTGATTTCTGGAACATACCTCACATTGTGAATAAGAAGTTCACGATCATCAAACATTTTAAGTCTGACCCTACCATTACCATGAACCTTCCAGGCCTTATTATCACCAAGGAGAACTACTCCACCTTACACCATCTTCAAAGTTTCAAAAGTATTCTATTCTTGGACACATGAGATAAGAGTAACGGGAGTTAATTAAATAACTATCTTCAGTTTCCAAACTCGACACAACTAGTGCATCAGCATCCTCATAACCATCCTCGTCCAAGGCAACTACAACTTGAACATAATATTCATTGACCTTTCTCTCAGAAGAATCCTTCTTAAAGTGACAAGTTTTTTGACAATTAAAATATTTTACCTTTGACTTGTCAAACCTCTTTGATTTGGACATCCCATTACACTCACACCCTCCTCTTGACACACTTAAGCCTTCACCACTATCTTCAATCTTCAAATCTTTCACCATTGGAAAATCTTTGGATTTTATTGTTGTTTAGACTTTATCCAAAGTGATAGTACATTCTTTACCATAAATAAGGGTATCCTTAAAGTGCTCAAAGGATATGGATAATAAACTTAACAAGAGTAAAGTCTTGTCATCATCATCAATCTTCACTTAAATATTCTCAAGATCATCAATAATCTTGTGAGATTATGTAAGTTGTTCAACTATGGATTTGTTTTCCACCATTCAGAATGAATAGAACTGTTGTTTGAGACACAACATATGAACTAAAGACTTGGTTATAAACAATGATTAATGTTTTTCCCACATAGCAACCGTAGTTTTCTCCCTGGCGACTTCTCTTAGAACTTTATCCTCGAGGCACAAAATAACACTCTTGACCTTATTCACCATCTCGGTCTTAAGCCCAGCAAGTACCAATGCTTTATACTTCAAAGCATCGATACACTTTTATTGAATTAAAATTGCTTGCATCTTAGTTTTCCACAACCCAAAGTCGTTGTTACCGAAAAATTTATCAATCTCTCATTTGCCCATGGTGCTCGCTTGTAAATGATGCCCCTTTGTCCCACGGTGGGCGCCACTAGTTGTGAATAAATACAAGATTCAATTTCAATTTATGAGGCAAATAACAATAACAAACAAAATAAATGGCCTATAACAATAATCAATACACATATAATATAACTGAATAAGGCGATAAAAAAAGACGAAAGACTTGTTAACCCAGTTTGATCAAACAATCTACTCTGGGGGAGAGAGAAGCTCTCGAATTCATTATTGTAAGAGTTTTACAAGAGATTACAAATGAGTTACAAGAAAATAAAATTCTTCTTCATATTCCCAAAAACAACCTTGAAGGCATAAAAAAATAATCTATTTTTTACCCAAGTGTTTCTCAACCAATACAATGAATAACACTTTTATGAAGAAGTTTTCATCTCGAACATGCTAAAAACCGAGAGTATATATCTTAAGAGCGCCATGTTTGATTTTTTTTAATAAGATAAACAATATTTTACCTCGGTGTTATAAAAAACAGAGGTAACACGGTTATAAGTGAGCGCCATTTTTATACATAAAAAATAATAAACTTATTCTCTCGATTTTTTTTGGAGAACTGAGGTAATAAAGCTCTAAGGTATCTCGCTTCGAATCTCCGTTACCACATTTAAAAAAAAATCAACGATATATCACTTGGTGTCTTTTCCAGATTCCATGTATTTCTTTGTTAATTAGTAATTCTCAAAATCTTTGTTATCAATAAACAAGAATAGACAATAATAGAAAAATGAAATAATATATTGATAATAAAAAATAAGATAAAAGAGAAAACTATTCCACATATTCAAACCTCTCAATCCACTCAAGTTCAGTATTATTCCTAATTATCCCTAACTTAGACAAAAGTTCATAAAGAACTCTTCCATATGGTATGAGGAAAATCATTTCCTCCTGAGAAATGCTTATCATTTCCTTCAAGAAGTTGAAAATGGTAAGAGGAATATTAACTCTGACGTTGTAGGTGAGGAAGTACAAGATATGCTTAAGCAGTTCTAGTTGTTTCTCTCTTGGGCGGAAATTTGCCACTAGAAGTTGAAACCAAAATTATGCAATAGGGAGTAGAGAAGCACGATTGGTCGGCTTATCTTGGTTGGCATAAATTCGATGAAGGCCAGTTGAGTAGACATTGTTGAATTGGTAATGTTCAATGCAACTACCTGTCTCTTGACAATTGTTGTCATATCAATTAGTGATTGAGTAATGAAGAAATAAGAGCCATTGACGTAGGATTGGATGACTTCATCATGACCAGCTGGCACAACTGAGACATTCATCCAGAACTCTTTAACGATATTAGTGTATATGGGGCCATGTAGAATATGAAAGTAACCATTCAACCTTTGTTTGTTAACAACTTTCCTTAGTTCAAAACGACCAAAATCATTGAAATCAACAAACTTTTCATTGATGACAAAAAAAGATTCGCATCCATTTTTGAATAAAAAAAAGACTTTGAAACAAGGAAACAAGACACATAGAGTTTGAAATGAGACGTTGAAAATATGAAAAGACTTTGAAATAAGGTTTGAAGACACAAAGAGTTGAAAATTGTCATACCCCAAATTTGTCCGCCATATTTCTAACTGTTAAATTATTTGTAAGCTTATGTTTTATAAAAATTTTAGTTTATTTCTACTAATTTTTAACACTAATTTATTTTGCTTATTCAAAAAAATTATTAAAAAAAGTTTGTTTTTTAAAAATAGCAAATATGCTACCATCCTTAATTTTTAAATGTTACTTTTATTCTTGAATAATTAAGATAGTGCAGTTGATAAGGGAACATGGTAAGAATATTGAGCATAAGGTTGCAGGTTCAAATCTCATTATGCTACTTCTATGTTTTATTCTCTTTTTTGTATTTTTTTCACTTAAAAAGGATAAAAAGGTCTTTTTAAATTATTTTATTATTATTTTCATTTTCTATTTTAAGGCTATTTTAAAATTATTTTTTATTTTTTAAAATTATTTTATCATTATATTTATTGATTTTTGGTTTAGATCGCTCATTTGTTTATTCTATTTTTTTATTGTTTTAATTAACCAAAATTTCATAAAACGAAATTATTTGGAATAGATAGTCTTGTTCTCACGACTTTTTCCAGAAACCATAACCATAAAATTCATCTCCAACATTAAAAAACTCTATACATTAACTTTCACCAATAAACCTTTCATTACCTGTGAAATTCCAAATAAAAAATGATATAAACCATATATCATCAACCTGCCATGTTAACACAAACCAAAACCTGCAACTGAAAATTTGTAAAACAAACTTAATATCACCACTAACAATGTCAACAACATAACCATCCAAAATATAAAACACAAAAAATAGGAAAAGAAAATTGACTTCATCGTAAACGTGACCATCATCGGATGTGGCCACTGCGTCACCAACGAACGTCCTTAAACCTATCGGGTATGACTTTGAAGAATGGTCGCTAACCCTCCGACGGTAACAACCTAGATCCACGAGAATTAGATCCACTCTTTCCCCACCATCACAACCCCTCGCTACCGGAACTCCAAACACCTCACTACAACCGCCACTCTCTTTGGTACACACGTTGTTGTTGCTGTTGATGTCTCATTTCACATGTGCTTATATATTCCTGTTTTCTGAACTTTTGAGCCCCATTTTTAAAATTCAGTATTTTAGTCTCCAAACATACTATTTTTGGCACTCTTTTAGCCCCCTCCAAAAATGCATATGTGACACATAGGAATGCTGAGCTATTCAAAAGGCCTTGAAGCCACGTATTTTAAGTTTATTATTTAATTATTTTTAATTATTATTAATTTATGAAAATATTTAATTATTATTAACTGAAATTATTGTATTTATAAACCTAAATCCTGTCATGCGCAAAAGTCATTCTTTATTGCCCTAATCCTTTCCTTCTCTAATCCTATTTTGCGCAACGATCTTCTTAACCCATATTTGAAAAATCTTCATCTTTCACCGTTCGTCCAAGCGGCAACGAAGATGAGCAACATTTTACCCATTCCACCGTGTTCAACGGGAAAAGAAGATGTTTGTTTCTGTATGAGGTATGCTCTTTGAAGTCATTATCTTTCCTCATCTTGTTTTCACCATGTTTTATACAGTATTCTGATGGAAAGTTTGTTATTTATTCAGACCATCTCAAAATCATTGCATTAAGATAAGATTTCATCATAGGGGAAAGTTAGTTGAGAGTCCTGTTAAATGGTATGTTGATGAATTAGTGTCTGAATTGGATTAGAAGTGAGATATGGAATACATGTCCTATTTGGATTTAGAAAATCTGATAAAGGAGGAGGGATATAGGAATATCAAGTGTATGTGGTATTAGAACCCCAAGTATAGCTTTAGTCGTGGCCTTAGACCCCTAAACTATGATAGTGATGTTCTTAAGTTGGCTGAAGATATTAAGGGTTTTGAATTGGTGGATGTGTATGTTGAGCACTCAATAGAAGTGACTCATATTAAGGATAATGTTGATGGTTGTCCAAACTATGTTGATAATGAAGCTGACTCTGATGTTGAAATTATAAGTAATCATGATGAGGCTGGAGTTGAAGTTAGAATTGAACCTATTGAAGCTGAAGTTGAAGTTGTAAGTAAACCTGTTGGAATGGATGATGGTGATGATGATGATGATGAAGACTATATTCTAAGTGAGGGTGGTATAAGTAGTTATAGTCATGAGGCTAATGAACATGATGTTGAAAGTGAGAATGTTGAAGAGCATGTGGATTTGGATTGGACAACTGCCATTCATTGTGACGAGGTTAGTGATAAGGCTATAAATTCTAAGGATGATGATGATTTTGATGTGTTGCATACACCTAATGAGAGTTGCAGTGATGAGGAGCAAGATAAGTTTCCTTATTTTAAAAGTGACTCCTCAAAGTTTGAGCTAGGTATGGAGTTTAGTAACAAAGAAAAGGTTCATAAGGTTGTGGCAGACTATGCTTTGAAGATGAACAAAAATATTTACATTAAGAAAAATGATGCAAAAGGATGGTGATGAAATGTATAGAAGGCTGCAATTTTCACATGAGGGTTAGTAAAAGGGTTGGGAATCAATTTTGGTAAATAGTTAGTTTATTTGATGAACACAACTGTTCTAGAACTCCAAATAACAGGCAAGCAAAGACTACATATTTGGCTAAGCAGTTTGGTCACATTCTAAGATACAACCCTGATATGAAGCCAGCAGGATTGATTGCTCAAGATTTTGATAAATGGGGAGTGAAGTTGTCACATGATCAGGAATATAGAGCTAAAAGAAAGGCTATAGATTTGTTACAAGGTACTACTATGGATCAATTCAACCATTTGAGAAGTTATGCCCAAGAGTTACTGAAATTTAACCATAATAATAGTGTTGTGATCAGATGTTCTCTGTCAAATGAAGGCCATGTGTTTGAAAGGATTTATGTATTTCTAGAGGCTTGCAAATATGGTTTTCTAAATTACTGTAGGCCATTGATTGGGTTGGAGGCCTGCTTCTTGAACGGTGATTTTGGAGGGCAAATGATGGCTGTTGTTGGGAGAGATGGAAATAATAAGATTTTTATTATTACTTATGCGGTTGTAGAAGCTGGGACAAAGGATTCTTGGGATTCGTTCATCAAACTTCTATTGGAAGACTTGGAAGCTATAAACAAAAGAGCTTATGTTTTTATTTCTGACCAAAAAAAGGTAATGCTCTAGTTATTATTTTTTGACTTGCAATTAATCATTGGTCTTGTTTGTAATATTGTAATTGTCGTTTTTGTATGTTAGGGATTGGTACCATCAATTCAAAGCGTGAATGCTCATGTTGAGTAACGCCTTTGTGCAAAGCACCTATATCAGAATTGGGAGAAGAAAAATCCAGGGCTTGAATTCAAAGAGGTTATGTGGAGTGCAACAAGAGAAACAACTGACATTATTGGAGTCGATCTCACTTTAAAACATATTCCAAATGTGATCTTCAGGTAAACAACATGTGTGAGGCTTTTAATAGGGCTATTCTAAAATATAGGGATAATCCAAACATCACTTTGTTGGAAGGGATTAAGCACTACCTTACTAAGAGGATAACTAAGTAAAAGGAAGTCATGAGTAACTACAGTGGTGACATATGCCCTAGAATACAAATGGTGCTTGAAAAGAACAAGAAGAATGCAAATCATTGGACTCCTACATGACATGGTGATGATGACATGGAAATATACGGTATGACTAATGGAAGAAACACATATGTTGTTAATCTAAAGAAACAAACTTGTGCGTGTAGGAAATGATATTTAACTGGCATTCCTTGCAGTCATTCTATCACATGTAAGTGGAAAATCAAGAGAAAACCTGAAGAATATGTTTCTCAATATTACAGGTATCAATTAAACACTAATTGGTTTATGCTAATGGCAATCTGACTAATTTATGTTTAATTGCAATCTAACTTAAAACCTGACTTACAAGAAGAGTAATTTCAAGAACACTTACTCACACATTATTTACCCTACTAATGGTCCACAACTATGGCCTTTGAATGAGCAGTCCATTATGAATCCACCAGTTATGAGAAGGGCTATAGGTCGTCCAAAGAAAATGAGAAACAAGGCTAACGATGAACCAAAAATCCACACGTCCTTCCTCGAAGATTGACAACTGTCACTTGTCATAAGTGTGGAGCAATGGATCATAACAAAAGAAGTTGTAAGGGAAAGAGGGTTGCTGAAAGAGCCATTCTAAAAGATGACAATAACAAGAAGTCTAAAAAGGGTGGCCAAGGGAAGAAGAAAAAGACAACTCAAGTTGAGATTGGAAGCTCATCACAAGCCCCTCCACCTACACAACCATCTCAGCAGTAGTGTTATATAAATATTGGTTGTTAGTTTGAGTACCTTTTGTAATGTAATGCTCAAGTACTATGAACAATGGTCAAGTATCTTTTGTTAGTATGGGTACCTTTTGGTTAACCAGTAATTAGCAAGTATTATGGTTAAGTTTTAATGTTATTATGGTATTATATTTAATGAACAAGTTTTATGATTAATTTATATTATTACTTTGGTACATTTTGTTATCTGTCATGAAAGCATTAATGAATTGGCTGTAGGATATAACAAAATGTTATTTGTTATATGTAACTTCAAATAAACTTGATCTGTTATCGGTAGGATATAACAAACCATTAAAAATGACATGTAATGTACATATAAACATTCAACATTTAGACCTTCAAATAAATATTGATATAACTGATACAATTGGAACAAAATGATATAACATTCATATAAATCTTGATATAACAAACTGAAATTACATTTGGAACAACATTAATATTACATTAACTGATTCATTTGGAACAAACTGAGACAAAATGTTGAACAACATTTGACATCCAAATTCATTACAAATTCTACAACTAGTCCTACTACCAACATAACAACCATAGTAATTGATAACTTCAAATACTTGATCTCAGTCTTCAAATTCCTGATCTTCCCGTTCAATTCATCTTCTTGGATCTTCCCTGCATCAATTTTGAGCTTTACAATATTCAGTCTCTGGTTCAATATCAAAATCATATCTTTTGCTCTAGGACCCATCTCTTCACCATACCAAACAAAATGATTGCATTGCTTGTACCCCTGAATCTACATAAATTTACATAAGAAATTTACAGCAATTCTTAGTGATAACTAGTGAAACTTACAGATGGAATTTACATAAATTTAGATGTCTTATAACCTTGTACACCCCACACCCGTAAAAATGACGTCATGGGTTAGCATCAGTCCATGATATCATCAACGATGCATCGAGACCACATCTACATTCACCATGAACGGAGGGAGATTTGGTTTGACAACTTGCTTAAGAATACCGAGACATGGTAATTGAATAACGAACAAAGCTGAAAAACGAACACAGCTTATTGCACAGAGCTGAAGAACGAAGCTGAAGAACGGATGTAGCTTATTACACAGAGCTGAAGAACGAACGCAGCTTATTCCATGGAGCTGAAGAACAAAGCTGAAGAACGAACACAACTTATTGCACGAAGTTGAAGAACGAAGCTGAATAACGAACGCAACTTATTGCAAGGAACTGAAGAACAAATTTGAAGAACTAAGATGAAGAGGATGTAAGAATTCAGTAGAAGATCGTTGTGCAAGAGAGGATTAGGATAAGAAAAGATTAGGGCAATGGAGATTTTCAGTTAATAATAATTAAATATTTTTAGAAATTAATAATAATTAAAAACAATTAAATAATAGGCTTAAAATATGTGATACCAAGGTCATTTGAACATCTCAATATTCTTATATGTCACATATACATCTGGAGAGGACTAAAAAAATACTAAAAAATAATATGTTTGAGGACTAAAATGCTGAATTTTAAAAATAGAAGTTCAAATATTTTAAAAAATATATAAATAGGAGGGTTAAAATTGCATTTAAGAAAAAAAATTGTTGGAAATTTTAGATGCAGAAGATAAGAAGACAGACTGGTTCACGAGAGAGAAAAAGTGTTGTATTGGTTCTCCAATTTTGACCATCTGTTTAATTTTAACTTTTTATTTTTGGTTTAATATTTACTAATTGAAGTGAAACCACGTGATACCACCACCAGTGGCTAAACACTTATTTTCCTTTCATTTTACTTCTTGTTAATGGTGATAACTTCACCTTGGTGACACAGTAGGGAGAAGAAGATAGAACCAGAAACAGATTGCATTGTAACAGAAAACAATTGAGCAAATAACAGAAAAATATTCTTCCTCTTTCAAATTAATTCTATCAGCACTGTACAATAGGATATATATACAAAGGGATAGGATAAAGAATGTGTGGATGTTAGGAAGCTAAAGAAAACACACGTGGCATCCACAGATAGGCTAATACTAGAGTTAGAAATAAAACTAAAACTATCCTATCTATATACATATATTAACAGCCCCCCTCAAGTTGGACGTTGGATATTGCAAAGTCCCAACTTGTCCAATGTAATCTTCAAAGCTGGTGAATGTAGAGGCTTAGTCAACATATCAGCTAATTGAGCATTGGTTGATATGGGAAGAAGATGAATGAGCTTGGACTGTATTTTCTCGCGCACTACATGACAGTCAAGCTCAATGTGCTTGCTCCTCTCATGGAAGGTTGGATTGTGAGCCAAGTAAATGGCTGATCTACTATCACAAAAGATGGATGAAGGCTGGGAGAAAACAACATGAAGATCACGAAAGAGATAATGCAGCCATTGAATTTCACAGGAAACAGATGCAAGAGCCCGATACTCTGCCTCAGTTGAAGAACGAGACACAGTCTGTTGCTTTTTGGATTTCCAGCATAAAAGAGAGGAGCCAAGCATGACACAATAGCCAGTGATTGATCTTCTAGTATCTAGACATCTGGCCCAGTCTGCATCAACGAAACCAACAAGTTTCAGAGCACTGGATGCAGAGAAAAGGATACCTGTAGCAGGAACGGACTTAAGATATCTCAAGACCCGATTAGAAGCTTGTAAGTGAGGCATCCTGGGTTGAGACATGTACTGGCTTAAGTGCTGAATGACATAGGAAATGTCAGGTCTTGAGTTGGTCAGATAGATCAAACGACCAATTAAGCGCCTGTAGACAGTGGGATCCTCCAACGTAGGTCCTTCATGAATAGAAAGTTTGACAGTTGGGTCAAAAGGAACAAAGGAAGGTTTTGCAACGAGAACACCAGCATCCTGAAGAAGTTCCAGGGTATACTTGTGTTGGTTCAAGAAAATGCCATCTGCAGATCGAGCAATCTCAAGACCAAGGAAGAATCTCAACTGACCCAAATCTTTAATCTTAAACTGCTGATCCAAGGACTTCTTGACATGATTAATCTCTGAAATAGAATTCCCTGCTAACACTATATCATCTACATAAACCAATAGTGCAGTGAAATGTTGGGAAGAAGATTTAACATATAAAGAATGGTCAGCTAAAGACTGATTATAACCCAGAGAAATAAGGAAAGCAGATAATTTGGAATACCACTGTCTACTAGCCTGTTTCAAACCATAAAGTGATTTCTGTAACTTGCATACTTTTGATGGAGAAAGACCAGTAAGACCAGGAGGAAGATTCATGTAAACTTCCTCATGAAGGTCACCATGGAGGAATGCATTGTTCACATCTAACTGTTCCAAATGCCATCCCTTAATAGCTGCAAGTGAAAGTAAAACTCTAACAGTAGTAAGTTTAGAAACAGGGGAAAAGGTATCAAAATAATCTACTCCTTCCATTTGAGTGAAACCCTTTGTTACAAGTCTGGCCTTATATCTCTCAACTGAGCCATCAGCTTTGTGTTTTACTTTGTAAACCCATCTACAACCTATAGGAACCTTGCCAGGAGGAAGATCAACCACAGTCCAAGTTTGATTTTCTGCAAGAGCTTCTAACTCAACATTCATGGCATTAATCCAACAATCATGTTTAATGGCCTGTTTATATGTTTTAGGTTCAGAGATAGCAGATATAGAACATCAAAAATGCTTAAAGGCTGGAGAACACCTGTCATAGGATAAAACAGATGATAGAGGATATAAGGTGTATTGTTGCTTAGGAGATGAAGAAGACAGAGATTGAGGGTTATTCAAAATATGATAGCAATGATAATCTGCCAGGTATCCAGGAGGATGAGTAGACCTGGTGGACTATCTAAGAGGAGGATGGGGATTGTCTGAGATAGGAAGATGAGTATCAGGGGAAGATCTATCATTAGACAAGGAGTTATCAATTGGTTGTCCAAGAGATAATGAAGGAGAATCAGGTACATAAGTAAGTGAGGGTGACTCAGAAATGGATATAGGGATAGTACTAGAAACAGGAGTAGCTGGCAGAATAGGAGATGTAGGATCAGTAGCAGAATTAGGACTGCTGACAGAAGGAGGACTGTGTGTACTAGGAAGTTGACGAGGACTAGGAGCAGAAATAGGATCAGAAAAAGAAGTAGTATTGTCTAAAGGATTAGAAATATCAGTGGATACATGAGACTGATGGACCATAGAATGGTCATCATAAAGTGGTTGATGTTGGGATGTGTGTTTGGAAAGAATTTTGGACTGATGTGGCTGAAAAGGAAAGTTCTGCTCATAGAAAATAACGTTCCTAGATACAAATATATTGTGATGAGTTAGATCATAAAGGATGTAACCTTTGGTGCCATCCTTGAATCCAAGGAAAACCGACTTTCTAGCCCTAGTGTCAAATTTTGTCCCGTGAGAGTGTAAAGTGGCAGCAAAACTCAAACATCCAAAAACTTTTAAATGCACAATAGAAGGTGGCTGCTGAAAAAGCAGTTCATAAGGACATTTTAATTTCAAAGTAGGAGTAGGCAACCTATTGATGATATGAATAGCATGCTGTATGCAGAAATTCCAGAGATTTAGGGGAATATTGGAATGAAAGAATAGAGTTATAGCTACATTCAAAATATGTTGATGTTTTCGTTCAACTACTCCGTTTTGTTGGGGGGTTTCCACACATGTTTTCTGATGAATAATGCCCTTAGATGCAAGAAAATCAGTCAATGCTATGAACTCAGTACCATTATCCAACCTTAAGCATTTTAGAGAAGTATGAAATTGGTTTTCTATGTATGCTATGAACTTGATAATGTTTTCTTTGGTTTGATGTTTGCTCTTGAGAAAAACAGTCCAAGTATATCTAGTATAATCATCAACTAAAGTCAAAAAATATTTATGTCCTAACACAGATATAGTAGAAAATGGACCCCAAACATCAGCATGAAGAATTTCAAAAGGAGCATTAGATTTACTATTACTATGAGGAAAAGGAAGCCTCTTTTGTTTGCAAAAGTGACAAGAGTCACAAGGTATGTCATTATTACATTGTGAAGGTACAAAAGGGAAAACTTTAGAAATATCTTGTAAACCTATATCAGAAACATGGCCTAATCTTAAATGCCACAGATTACAAGGATTTTGAGCAAAAGAATGGAAAGCACGATGATGAGAAGAAGATTCAAGAACATAAAGCCCTCTTTGAAGTTTAACTATACCAATCATTGCCCTCGAATGATTCTGCACAATTTTGCAGGAATTATCAGTAAATTGAACAAAACAATTATTACTGTTGACAAGCTTGACAATAGAAATCAAGTTAACACGAAATTTTGGTATGAACAAGACATTGTGTAAAACTAAAGCAGGGGAAATAATGATGCTGCCAGAAATTGAAGCAGTTACTTGGGATCCATCTGGCAAACTAACATGAATGGGAATTATGGATTTGTAAGAAGTAAAAGCTGTAAGATCAAAAGCAATGTGGTCGGTAGCACCAGTATCAAGAATCCACAAATAGATATTATTACCTTGTTCATTGTGAGAGTGAGAGTTCAGAACAAAAGGCGATGTGGTGATGGAATTGGCTTGAGAGGTGTGTTTGGATTGCTGAAGTAATGCCAGAATGTTTTGGTATTGCTCTTGAGTAAAACCAAAAGAGGACTTGGATGAGTTCTGCTGAGAAGATTCCAAGGCTGCATCAGCAGAGACATCACTTTGAGTAATTGAGTTGGTGGATTTACCTTTGCTCTTGAAGCCAGGTGGATACCCATGTTTCTGAAAACAAGTCTCAACTGTGGGATTGTTTCTACCACAGTGTGTACAAATACGACTGTGACCTTTAGCTCCACCATAACTCTGTGTTCTGCCTTTACCATAGTTGTTACCAGTCTTGCTGTTACCATTACCATTGCCATTGTAGGAATTGGTGTGAAAAGCTGCAGATTCTTCAGAACTATTGGTAGTGGGTGTAGCAGCAGAATTAGAGTTATTCAACTCTCGTTCTTGTTGAATAACCAGCGAAAAGGCTTTGTCAATATCTGGTAAAGGATTCATCATCATGATTTGGGACTTGGAATGAGCAAACTTCTCATTCAAGCCCTTAAGAAACCTAATCACATAATCCTGTTCACGATATTGACGAATTGATGCAAGAGCACCACATGAACAAGGAATAGCACAACAACAAGCAGTAATGGGACGATAGGTTTCAAGCTCATCCCACATTACTTTCATCTGTGTAAAATAATTGGAGACATCAAGAGTACCTTGGCGGAATTTGTACAAATCTTCTTGAATGTCAGAGATTCTGAAAATGTCACCATGAGAGAAGCGAATTTGCAGGTTCTTCCACACGCCAGCTGCAGTATCAATCCAAAGAACAGATTTAGCAATTGATTCAGAAATCGAACGGTGAATCCATGCTAATACCATCGTATTGCAGCGAATCCACAGAGCGTAAAGAGGATCAGAAACGGGAGGTTTCGTGATGGTGCCATTGATGAATCGCTCCTTGTTCTTGGAAATCAATGCGATGTGCATTGATCTTGCCCAGGTATGATAATTCTTGTCATCAAGCAAGGGTGATACAAGAACAAGAGACGGATTTTCATTCGGATGAAGGTAAAAAGGATTCGTGGAATTTGTGGAGAAGTCGCTATAGCTCTGGTAAGCCATCAGAAGGAAAGAAAGCGAAAGACGCAAACGAAGAAGAGGAGTGTGAATCAAAGAACGAAGAAAACTCAAGGTGAGCAAGAAAAACGGGGAGATTCACAATCGAGGAAGGGTTTGCAACAATGGCTACCAGAGCTTTTTGAGCTCTGATACCATGTTAATGGTGATAACCTCACCTTGGTGACACAGTAGGGAGAAGAAGATAGAACCAGAAACAAATTGCATTGTAACAGAAAACAGTTGAGCAAATAACAGAAAAATATTCTTCCTCTTTCAAATTAATTCTATCAGCACTGTACAATAGGATATATATACAAAGGGATAGGATAAAGAATGTGTGGATGTTAGGAAGCTAAAGAAAACACACGTGACATCCACAGATAGGCTAATACTAGAGTTAGAAATAAAACTAAAACTATCCTATCTATATACATATATTAACACTTCTCTATCTAATTATTATTTAGTTATATTTTTTAATGATTTTCATTTACATGTTAGGTTTGGGTCTATATTTAGTTATATTTTTTAATGATTTTCATTTACATGTTAGGTTTGGGTCTATATTGCTTGGTGTTTGCATTCTAATTGCTATTTGTACTCTCTAGTTTGTATTTATTTGTATACTTGAGATTTAGATAATATTGAATGTACGTATAATTATAATATTTTATATAACCTATTGGTGAAGAGGTTGTGAAACACATTGTGTCTGCTTTATTGACCTATGCACTTTATTTTCATGTGGTGAAGAGGGTTTATTATTTTCATGGGCTCTTGGACCATTTCTAGTAGTGTTTCTATCAACACCCTTCCTTAACAATACACCTATTGGTCTACTTAGTTAGTTTCTTTTATTTTTATTTGATTTATCTATTTATTTTAGTTAATATATTTAGTTTGTTTAATTTTATTTTGTTCTTTTTTTGTATTAATTTTAGTTAAGTGCATGTCTTAATTAATTACTATTAGAAAAATAAATAAAAAATGAGTCTTTTATTTTTATTATGATAATTAGACCTTTTAGGTTAATCATTTAGTTAGGATCTGTACCATTTACTTGTACATACTCTATTACCTAAATTAATTCAACATCTTCGAAAATAAAATGATAAGTGGATGCATTGTCACCACACCTTCGAATAATTAATAGGTCGACTTAATATCTTATTGATTGATTAGTCAATTCAAAATATCTAAAATTCACTCAACTCATCAAATTTCTTTTTCATCAATCAAATTCTTTCGCCTCTGAGCGATTAAATAAATTAACTTTTTCGCTCCTCGCGATTTAATTATAATCAAGATCAAATATTTTTCATAATCTAAAATCAACTAACCAAACATATACGAACTACGGTACTCTGATTCCTCTTCGCCCCCCACGAGGATACGTAGGCACAGGGAGAAACTTGGCGAGTTAATAATTAAAATATTTTTTTGTAATTAATAGATAAGATAAAATTAGGCATTAGACAGTCAAACTTTAACAAACACACCTTAAACCCTAAGATTAGAGAAGGTTCCCATTGAGTATAAGGGGAGTGAGGGGTGTCTAACACCTTCCCCTCACTTAACTGACTCTCGAACTCTTAACTTGATTACAAAGATCGTCTTATCCATATAATTAGAATTTTCATATTATTTTCCATGTCTTTAGGACAAATAAATAATGGTGGCGACTTTATTAATTTAATCAGGTATTACAGAAATGAGATAATTAAATAACTCAAAAGCCTCCTTGAAAATTCAAAGGAGACGTTACGACTTGAATATAGACGATCATTGTTATTCTAGTGATATAATTCCAATGCATACGCACCACATTTTAATTAGTTTTTAAAATAACATATTACCTCAGATTTTCTCATAATCGAGGGGTAAAACAAAACTGGAACCTCTCTTTTTATTATATTTTTTATTTATAAATTAAATGATCTAACTCGTCGATTTTCATGTAACCGATGGATACGATAATCATATTTTACTATAAAAATACTCCTTAAATAGATTTTACTCTAATTCTAACTCGCACGCATCATTCTTTGGGATAGATGCTTATCATTTCCTTTAAGAAGTTTGAAAAAAAATTCTATGATGGATTACAAGTGCAGAAAAACTCTTTTTAATAGTTGGAACATATATCTTCTTTAGAAGTTGGATGCATTCACTATATATAACATTTTCCAATATTTGGAATAGATGACTCCTCACGGCTAAGAAGTTGGATTTGTTGCAATATTGTATTTTAATATTTTGTGTAAACAACGTAACTTCAAAAAAAGAAGAAGATTTTGCCCTTTGGTTTTCCTAAAAACCGTGGGGATAATTTAGCGTTAAAATTGAGGATATTTATCATCGTCCTTAATAAAATCTTCGTTGTCCATTTCATGACTATCAACGCTCAAGGCACTATCATTGGTAATTCGTGTGAAACATAAATAACTTCCATTATTAAAGCATTTTGAATATCAAAAATTGATAATGAAATATTATGAAACGCTTGAAACTATCCTCCACTTTAAAGCTTGCAAAAGTGTTTTCTATGAAGAGTTCTCTATAATGGATTGTAAGAGCATAAAACTATTTGGGTTAAAGGTTTGTGTTCTTAAATATTTATTTGAGCAGAAAATCATTTATTTATCTAACAATTTTTTGTCTAACCATTTTTTTGTTCATATCAGAAACAAATGCAAGCAAAAGCCACATAGAATATTATGAAACCATCATTTGATCTTCCCCAGATTTATATCATTTGAAGATCTAAAATCTATATCTTAGGGAAATTAATTTTTTTTGTGTAAACAATGTAATATTCTGACTAAACAATGTTGTTTGTAATCAAATTATTTTTTTAATTTTCTGTGTAAACAATATAACGAGCTTTAATTTAAAAAAAAACTAATTTACCCCTCGGTTTTTTTGATAAATCGAGATATAATGAGGCGCTAGTAAAGTTGATGGAGTTCGAACCCATGCGCAAATAATTTTACCCTTCGGTATTTTAAAAACTCAGGTGTTAAGTCATTACTTTTTATGATGCCCTTTGTTACCTTGCTTCTATAGCCGAGGTAAAACGCGTTTCACGTCCGAGGTGAAAAACACTTTTTGTAGTAGTGAACCTCCCCAACTCTCAATAATGTAAACACACAAGACAATATGTAACAAGTATTTCTCAATAACCTTAGATAACTCCAATGGTTTTCCTAAACCTTTTTCTTTCTAAGATTTCCCTTGAGAAGTCCTTAAACTCTTGCTCTTGCCCTTTTAAGTAAACTCTAAGACTCACCCCTTTAAACACAACAAAGAGATACATATTTATAATAGCAAATACCCAACAAAAAAAGCCCAAAAATACAACTCATTCATAAATGGATCCATGGTTGAACCAAAAGAGCCTAAAACATACAAATCAAAAAACTGTCAATTTTTATGAAAACCCTGAAACTGACTGACTCGTCGTACGATCATACAGACTACCGCAGACCGCCCAGCTCTGATTGTAGAGACGCTGCTGACCACCTCCTCCTGTCGTATGGACCATTAACCCACCACCATATAGACCGGCCGGCATCGCCGTGCTCTACCTTCGCCCATCGAAAAACCTCTTATCGTCGCCACTTCCCGATCAGTCACCACAGGAGCCATCATGTTTTCGGATGCTTCCGCCACCATTGGTTTCTGAACTTCGCGATTCTGACCGCCGCCACCGTGTTCGTCAGAGATCTGCCACAGCTCTGACCACTCTAACTCGATTTTTTACCCAGTTTCAATTTTTTGACTTTTTGACCAACTTTTTAGAACTTCCGATTTTTGTTGGTTATACAATCTCCAAAATATGTTTTCTTTCTCTTCATCAACAAAAGTTTTAAGACATATTTCAATAAAAGGTAGGGTTGAATATGTTTTTAGTCCCTATAAATATGACAATCTTCAATTTTAATCTCTATAAAAATTTTCTTCAAACACTGGTCCTCAAAAAAAATTTGTCCCTATTTTTGGTCTCTTCCGTTAGATTCCACTAACGGAGGCTTACATGGCATGCCACATGTCACGCCACTTCAGTTAAAGTCAACACTAAATAAAAAGATACAGGTTATGGGGGTTTTAAATCCCCTTTAAATAACTTTAAAAACAATAATTTTCACATCAATTATCAGATAACATCACTTTGTTTTGCAGTTTTGTGTAGGTGACAGTTATGTTACTAAAAGAAGGATTGCAACATCTTTTGAAGCAAACTATGGTGTATGTGTGGGTGTTAAGATAGAACTAAAGTCAAAGTAAGTCAAAAGATTCTTCTCTGAATTTTGTTTTGTAGTTTTGATTCTTTGCTGAGGTATAAACAAAAGCATCCTCATAATTATATTTTGTTTGAACTTTTCACCCTTTCGATTAGCTTCATCATTGGAAGCATATAATTTAGAACTAAACATTGTTATAAAACTAAAAGTAGTGAAATTACGAACCTAAAGAAGTGAGATAACATTTGCACATGGAAAGTTATAAGATGAAGGAGCAGCCTTATTGAACATCACCAATATAACTGCAATAATAACAACAACAACACATGGACAAACAAAATTAAAATAAATCTTTTCTAAATTCCATATAAATTTTTCTGTTAAAAACAATTTTTTTTAATACATTTTTATGAACAATTACAAGAAAAACCACAAGAAAGTTGGTTAATAGGTAATTACCGGTGTAAGACATGTAAGAGATGGCAGCGTAGGCACCATGTTTGGTCATGGTAGAGCCTTTGAAAATTTTGTCATTAGGTTGGCTTTTGGGAGGATCCTACAAAGGAAGCATCGTATTGTACAAGGAAATTGACGGTTTGAGAGACATGATACGATAATAATGTTAATTGTAAGATGAGAAAACAATTTGTTTTATAATTGAAAAGTTGTTGTTGAAATTGAAATAAAAGGGGGGGTAAGATACAAAATATTTAAAACTTAAAATTCTTTTCCATTAGGTATGATTCATTATAAAACATGATGAAACTGTTGTCTTTATGTGGTTGCATAATCTAATGAAAAAATGTCTGTCTGTAGGCACACACATTATTTATGTATGTGTGTATGTAAATAGTTTATGCTTGTAGCTTTTCTCTTGCTTAAGACTAGTTTTTCTTTGATGCAGATGTTCTTCTCTCTTGAACCATCAACACGTGTTATCCATGGTGAAATGTGTGCTATGTGTAAGTTAATAATGCGCCTAAGAGGGGGGGGGGGGGGGGTGAATTAGGTGATGGTCAATTTTTGCCTTCTTTTTAAAGTTCTTATTTTTATGATTATGGTGATGAAAGCAATAAAGTATGGAAAGTAAATGAACATCAAATGTATACTGGTTTCCCTCATAGATCGAGAGTACTCCAGTCCTCTTGCCAACACGGAAGAGATTTCACTATAGTTTAGAATGGCTGCATAAGCCTAATCATACAAAAGGTGATGCCTTACTATCTAATATATAAGGAGATCAAAGACTCTTAAAACATTTAAGATCTTCAACCCTAAGTTCAAGAAGAACAATCCTCTTTAATGCACACACTTGCTCCAACAATCCTGGAATGCAAGGTTAATCTTATACAAAATCTGATTTTTACAAAGCATGATCAATTCTTGAATAACACTATGATTATCAAGATACTAAGACAAGATTTAATAAGAAGTTTATAGTCAGATCTAGTGCTCAATATTTGTTAAAACAATGATGAGTATGAAAGTTCTAAACAATGTTTCATGCAATATGTAAATTCTCAAAGTTTTACAACACTTCAGAATTTTTGAAATTTTGAATAATATGTGTTATTTATGATCAGAGTGCAAACAAATTATATATATATAATGCACCCTTTCATTACACTCTAAATGAGTAAAAAGATTCAACGGTTGGACCCCAAGAGGTATCATTCAACAACCAAGTAAAACCGATTTTTTTTTGAAATTTTCTTCAGCGGTAACCGGTTACCATAGGGTTGTAACCGGTTACACATGTGAGATAACATGTATATTTTCAAACTTGCATACATGTAACCGGTTACCTAAAAGCTGTAACCGGTTACCACTGAACCAGAAATCTTATTTTATTTTTGCAAATCCCTGTAACCGGTTACCACTGAGTGAAAGTGATAAAAATTTATTTTCTAAGTGATGGGCATGTAATGTTTTACTCTTAAATGATCATAACACTTATGTAAAATGTTTAGAGTATATTTTGATCACTATATCATCTTAAAAACCTCAAATTAAAACTTGTACCTAACTTCTTGATGAATCTTCATAAATCTTTATCTTGAAAGTTGGTTGTACACATGTAGAAGACTTCAAAGAGTGGTCTTGAAATATTATATGATCTTGAATATCTTCTTTTCTACAGCCTTGATATTTCTTTGATTTTATGTATGGTGGTACTCGTCAAAACACTTTGGTTGAAGTGCATGCAATCACATTCTCCCCCTTTTTGATGTAGACAACCAATTTGACATTTGTAGTTTGTGCATCAAGGTCTTTGAGTGTTGCTTGTATGTGTATCATAGTGATGTGCATTCTACCCCTAAGTTGGATATCCCCCCCCCTGAATTTATGTAGCCTTTGAAGACTTGTTTTTCAAAGAGGAAGCTTTAAAATCTGGAAAAAAAACTGCATCACTAAACACAAGCACACAATGTCTTTTCCCCCTTTGTCAATATCAAAAAGGACGGGGAAAAGACCATAATAAAACAGAATATAAAACACAAGTAAAAGATAACACAATTTATAATAAAACACAAAATGAACGCATACTTAAAAATACATTGGACACCAGGTCTTTGAAGACATAAACGATACTGAAGGAAATACGATAAAAAATGCAAAAGATAAAAACATTACATAGGAAGAACATTAACAACAAACAAAGGTACAAAAGCATTTACAATTCTTCATCATCACTCTCAACCATAGAGTCCTCTTGAATTGGTGTTTGAAGACCTGTCAATTCTTGACGGATGTCTCGAAATTCAGAAATCATGAAATTTTTCGTTGAGCAAAGTTTGTGATAAATCATCTCATTTGATATTTCGCTGTCATGTGTGAGTAGTGGAGGATGTGCATCTTGATTGGAGGAAATCATAAATTCCTTTACAAAACCAAAATTTTGAAAAACTTCATGCTGTAACCGGTTACAGGATATGGGTAACCGGTTACTAAAGGTGTTTGGAAAGTTAAAAACGCCTTTGTTTGCATGGTAACCGGTTACTGATAGTGAAAAAGTGAAAAAACAGTACATACCACTCTAGAACCTATACTTATTTATTGTAACTTCTACCAAACATGTATAACAACATAATAACAGATATATATGACATTAAAACATATAAATAAACATTACATAGAACCATTCAAAGTGAATGTAGGATGAAGAGAGATATACTTGGTAAGAATAATATAAAAGTTAATGAAAAGAATACATGCACCTTTTATGTTTCAGAGATATAAATCATAGGTCATGTTCATCTAATAAGTTCTCGTTGAATATTGAAGAATGAATCTTTTGCTATAGGCTTTGTAAAGATGTCTTCTAGTTGGTTGTGTGTATCAATAAATGAGATTTCTACGTCTCCATTTTGCACATGATCCCAGAGAAAATGATGTCGTATATCAATATGCTTTGTACGAGAATGCATGCTTGGATTCTTCGTGATGTTGATTGCACTTGTATTGTCATATTTTAGCGGGATGCATCCAAGATTAATTCTATAGTCATGTACACTATGCCAAAAATAAGTTTTAGCAGCACATAAAAGAAAGCGCTTTTGGAAAAAAGCGCTGCTGTAGGTTTTAAAAAAAATTCGCTTAAAAAAGCGCTTTCAAAGGGTGCCTTAAGAAAGCGCTTTTCAAAAGCGCTTCTAAAGGTCACCCTTAGAAAGCACTTTTTGGGAAGCATTGCTAAAGCTGGCCTTTCAGAGGGTACCTTAAGAAAGCGCTTTTCAAAAGCGCTACTAAAGGTCAGCCTTAGAAAGCGCTTTTCCAAAGCGCTGCTAAAGCTGGCCTTTAGAAAGCGCTTTTAAAAGCGCTGCTATAGGATATGCTACGAAAGCGCTTTTTGATGTAAAAGCGCTGTTATAGATTACCTTTAGAAAGCGCTTTTAAAAGCGCTTTCGTAGGTAGTTTTATAATAAATATCAAAACACAATTCGTATCACTTTTCTATTCTCAGTCAGATTTTCTTCACGAAAAAACCCTAAACCAGAGCTTCTACGGCGGTCAACGGTGCTCCACTTCTCCGGCCAACTGCAATTCATATCAGGTTTCATTTTTTTCCTCATCTCGTATGTGTTTGTCTGGTTTTCGTGTGCTTTTGTTTGGTTAATGATTTTGAGCAAGCATGGTTTCTACTTTCATAGAAGTTATTAAGAAGTTGTGCATAAAAGTAACATGCTAAGAGAGAAATAATGCGAGATATGGGAAGAGAAATCATTCGTGAGGAATCACCAAGGAGGCCTGAGGAACGTAGTAGGTTGTGGTTTCACAAGGATGTGGTTGACGTATTATCAAGATAGAATGTAAGAGCTTCATATATACTATTTTCTTAGAACTATGGATTCATAATATCTAGAGCTTAAGAAGTTAAAAGAAACATTTATGATTCAATTGTCAATATCTTTTTGTTTTGTTGATTATTAAGAGATCGTCAAAAATTAGTTTGATGGTGAATCTTTTTGTGCTTCCTGACTTTTTTTTAGTTGTAATATATAATTGGATTCATGACAGTTTTATACCCGCCTTGTTGATGTTATTTCTTTTAGTTAGCTGTAATATATGATTGGATTCATGACAGTTTTATACCCGCCGTATTGATGTTATTTCTTTTTGGTTCATTTTACTTTATAGGGAAAAGAAGGTGTTTTGGGACTGGCTTTAAAGCTGCCTAGAGCTAATGCAAAATGTTTTAGTACTAAAGCATTTGAGAAGATGGAGAGACTCAGACTCCTTCAACTTGATGAGGTAACACTTGATGGAGATTTTGAATATGTTTCTAGAGATCTGAGATGGCTGTCATGGAATGGATTAAGTCAAATTCTTATAAACTTCTATCGAGAAAATTTAGTTTCCATTGAGTTAAAGAATAGCAATCTTGAACTTCTAGGGAATAAGACTCTGGTATGTGTTTTAATTTTTGTTTTTCATACTTCATGAGCTATTATCACTTCTCATAGTTATGTTTGAATTTAAATTTAAAAATCATGACTTTTCAAGTTAAATCTCTAAATAAATTTTATTTACTATTAGTTCCTGTTTTAATAATGAAACTTTAGTAAACATTTAACAATATATAATTGGATGAGATACTATAAGGAAATTTATACAATATATATGCAAAAATTTGCCTTTTAAAAAGATTTTCCACTAATATTTAAAAAAAATAACTCTACACTAATCTAAATGTTTTACTTTCCGATCTCATGGTTAGTGATGCACTGTAATCCTTTCTATTTACTTTTTGAAGCCTCTTCCTTAAGTTCCTCAATAATATTTATCTTCTTGTAGTGGATGGTGAAGCTGAAAATTCTAAATCTTAGTCATTCTCACTTTCTCACACAAAGCCCTGACTTTTCAAACATGCCTAATCTTGAAAATCTAGTACTCAAAGATTGTCCATTGTTATATGCGGTTTCTCCTACCATTGGAGATCTCAAGAAAATTCTTCTGATAAATTTGGAAGACTGTCTAAATCAAACAACATTAATTGGATCAAAGTGCAGGTATATTAATTTCCACTATTTTGCTTATAATATTTATGATATTTGATAAAACAATACAACTATATATTCTTATTTGTTTTTCTATGTAGTGTCCTCAATAGCAAAACGGTATAGATTGCGGATACTTCGTTATGCGGTTTATTAAAGAAATCATTCAACTGAATCAAATAAAGATTTCAGTCACGGTATGGATTTATAACTTAGGATTTGTTTTATTATTTCTCGGATATTTCATATAATTTTTTACTTTTAACTAAATCATGCATATTATGTTTTGTTATGTAATACTTCGATGAATACAAATATGCATATTACACGAAACTTCAGTTGGAAGAAATCAAAGAGGAATTGTGTCAATATTTTATTGAGCAGAGAATTATATAAGGTTCATACATTATTATGTGAAAAGTGTTATGAATATGTTACATGTGTACATGGAATACCATATTGACCGTGTTATTATGTTCAAACCTCGCAGGACCAGGACCTTAATACATAATTGACCGTGTTTCTTTCATACATTAGGACTGGTTTAGTTGTTGTTAGGGTTGATTTTGTAAGACTAATTTTGAGTTACAATGCTGATAACAATGGTTTTTATATTGAGGTACAAAAATAGTGTATATATATTTTGGATTACAATGATATACAATGCATTACCGCGGTTTATGAATTACAGGTTATGGCAACTGGTTTATATAAATAATATGCTGCAAACAATGCAGGTATATGAATTATACCTCTAAAAAAAACACCCTATGAAAGCGCTTTTTCAAGAAAAATGTTGCCTTAGGTAACCTATGAAAGCGCTTTTTCACAAAAAGCGCTGTCTAAGGTAAACATATGACAACGCTTTTCCAGGAAAAAGCGTTGCTAAAAGACCACCTATGAAAGCGCTTTTCCAGAAAAAAGCGTTGCTAAAATCCTACCTAAGACAACGCTTTTCCAGAAAAAAGCGCTGCTAAAAGAAAACTTATGAGAGCGCTTTTCCAGAAAAAAACGCTGCCTTAGGTAGACCTATGAAAGCGCTTCTTCATAAAAAAGCGTTGCCAAAAGCCTACTTAAGAGAGCGATTTTTAGAAAAAGTGTTGTATTAGGTAGACCTACGAAAGCACTTTTCATTAAACAAAAAGCGCTGCTAAAACCTATAGCAGCGCCACCATAGAAAGCGCTTTTAAGCGTTTTTAAATGCCAAAAAAAAGCGCTTTCGTAAGTCTTTTTCGGCGTAGTGGTAGTTGTTGTTTTAGCCATAGAATTTGAGCGCAATAACTTTCAGCCACAATGTATTTTGCTTCAACCGTGCTAAGAGCCACACATGCTTGCTTCTTGCATGACCATGATGTTGCGACTAGTTTTTTAATCAAAGTTGCCACTATTAGTTTTTAACCTAGGGAAGGGAATCTAACAAAAAACCCTAATTCGCAGATAGAGATTTTAAGTTTCGGACTTCTTTAGACGAAAGGAAGGTGTTAGGCACCTTTCATCTACCTTGTTCACAAGGATATTAGGTTTTAGGTTTGAGTTGGGGAAACAAGATTTAAATTTTATTAGGGGAAAGGGTTTAAATTTTTTATAGGGGAACTCGCTACGATTTTTGATTGTATGCCTACGTATCCTCTTATGAGGAATCAGAGTCCCAATTCATAGTTCGTATGAGGTTGGTGTTTTTTAGGGGTTGCAAACGTACTTTGAATCACATCGCATTTTAGCCGGGAGTAGTGATTGCGGAGATTTTGGCTAAATGTGCGGTTAGTCAAAATCTGTTTGAAACCCTTTTGCTAAAAATAGTTGATTAGATTAGTTGATTGTGAAAAAATAGTTTGAGATTTGTTAGTATTTTTTAATCATATTAATTGCAAAAATTCTTGGTTAATGCTTGATCAAAAATATTTAATGCAATATGTGGAAAATAATATATTCATGAGTTTTAAATAAAAATAATTTATTTACATGATAATATTTACATTTTAGTAAAAATAAAATTAATATAATAATAATGATAATAATTATATAATAATAATTAAAAAAACAATGGAATAAGAAAATATAATATAAAAATAGAAAAAAAACAAATTTAATTAATTAATTCAAGAGGAGGGTGCGTTTCATGTTAAGTAGTAAAAGAGTAGGGGTGCAGAAAGTCAGGGCCTGGATTCAGATATTGAATTCAGGCCCAATAAGCTTGAGGGGTGTAACTTTGAACTGTCAAGCAAAACAAAGGGGTGTTAAACGTAATGGGCTTGGCCCAAATGCAGTTTTTTTGGGAGGCTTGAATGACCGTGCGTGGCGAGGGTGCATGGGGTTTATGGTGAACTTGGCCTCACGACCGTTCAATCATGATTAAACGAATGGGATTTAAAGGTACATACTAAGTATTATGGGTGCACATGTAGTGAATTTTTACAGAACATAATAGTTTTTTTCACATTTTATTTCATTATCTCGTTTTCTTTTACAACACCCTTCGTATCTCTCTTTCCAGTACCCTTCTCTTCTTCTTTCTAACCCTAATCCTAAAGCAAGCTCCGCGGTGGTGCAATAGTAAACCCTTCCCTTTAGAGCACAATCAAACCCAATAACCCCAAATTAACATTAGGACAAAACAAAAGCAAAGTTATTTTACCCTTTTCGCTCTTTGTATTCTGACTTCAAGCTTTCAGTTGGCTCCCAACTAATATCTTTCTGTGTTCTTTGACCGATGGTGGCGAAGGCGACGGTGCAGTCAAGCAGTTAGGGTTTAGATATTGAAACCCTAATTGCCTCTCATTCAATCTTCAACAACCCCGAGGTCTCTCTTCTGCAAATTTCTCTCCGGTAGTCAAGCTCTTCTTTGTTCTTCACTTTTGTTTCGTTTTTGCATTTGAGCTCCGGCCATTGTAATCGACCTCTGTCTTTGTCTCCGTATCTCCATCTATCCTCCTCCCTTCTTCAAATTTTCTTTTTGTATTTATAGGTTTCAAATTTTAAGGTTTTACGGATTTCTGTTTGGGCTTGCTTAGATTTAGGGTTTAGGAACAAATTAGGGATCCCATATTTTAGGTAATTGATTGAGTAATTAGATTTGTCATATGTAATTGATTCAATCTCTGCAAATATGTTATGATTGACTGCAATTGATGTAAATTTCGGATTTTGTTGTAATATATGAATATAGATTTGATTTAGCAATTTCTAAATTTGATTGCTGTAAATTGGTATTTGATTTAGTTTTCTGCTATTTCCTGGATTTAATTTGCGTTTTTAGATTTGATTAGTTTTCAATTTGAACAGTTGTTGTTAGTTGCAAAACCTGCGCTAATTATTGATAGATTGGAATAGTAGTTGTTTCTTTAACACTTGGGCCTTTACGCTATTATTTTATCATCAGCCCAACTAAATTAATTTGATTCAGCTATATTATATTTTTTTACAGCAAAAAAAAACATTCTCTAACATTGCTAGGCCCAATTGGCCTCTAATCCAATGCTAATTATTTAACTAAAAGCTTTTAATAAATAAACAAATTTTATTTAATGACTAATGAAACATTATTAAAAGAGTTTAACAATAACATTCTTGTAAAAAGTTTGTCCGTACTAAAAATATATTGTGTTTTTAACAAAGAAAAAATATATTTTGTTTATTTTTTATTAAAACAATTTTAGTATTAATGCTACCTTTTGACATGAGACAGTAAAATTCAAGAAGACAAATGGGTCCAGCTTTACTAAACAAACAGCAAAATAATGTTTAAGCATAATAGGATGATTTTCAAAAATAGATCGAATGGGCTACTTCAATGTTTTCAATTTCTTTGGGCCTGTAATTGGAAATTATACCCCCTTTCTTTACTAACAACCACTTAAAATTAAGTGGACTTAATAATTTAATAACTTAATAATTATTTCTGAAATAAATTTCGATATTCGAATCGCATGGGCCGTTGGCCAACATGCTTCTTAAATGGGGCTACAGATATATGAGTCTTTCTGATTTAGAAAGTCCCACTCTCCTGAATTAGAATACACCCCATAGTCGACTTGAATTTAAGAATGGGCCATTAGATACTAATGTACCACCTTTAATTAAATATTTCTTCTATTTAAATCTTGAAAAATGAAACCATCGGGATAAGACAATTTTGGGGGTACGACACATGATACTAGAGAGTTGCCAAGAATATGACACGTGCCACTAGTTCTTTTTCTATCTGTTTTACATCCTGCATAATCTGCGTCAGAATAACCAAGTAAAGAACACATACTACCTTTAGCATACCATAAGTCGATGTCCGCAGTTCCCTTAAGATATTTCATAATGCGTTTAACTGAAGCAAGGTGAGACTCCTTTGGATTGGCTTGAAATATAGCGCCAAATACATACACTAAACATGATGTCGAGTCAACTTGCCGTTATGTATAATAGGGAGCCAATAATCCATCGATATTTTGACACGTCTATGGGCACACCGGCTTCATCAAGATCCACTTAAGTTCCCGAACCCATTGGAGTGGCAATAGATTTGCATGCATCCATATCAAGTTTCTTTAATAACTCTTTACAATATTTTAATTAATGAATAAAAGTCTCCATTGCAAGTTGCTTGATTTGTAATCCAAGAAAGTAGTTCAATTTATCCATCATGGACATTTTGAATTCTCCTTGCATCATGGATGAAAATTCTTCACATAAGTCTTTATTTGTTGATCCAAAGATGATATCATTGACATACACTTGAACAAGTAGAGTATAATTATTGATCTTCTTGATAAAAAGTGTCTTGTCCACTTGTCCCTTTTCGCATAGAAAATTGCTAAGTCAATCGTACCATGCCCTTGGTGCTTGTTTTAAGCCATAAAGTGCCTTTTTCAACTTGAAGACATGTGAAGGATTCTTGAAGTCTTCAAAACCAGGAGGTTGTTTGACATAGACTTCATTGATGTATCCATTCAAGAATTCACTCTTGACATCCATTTGGAAAAGCTGAAAATTCATAGAACAAGTGTAAGCCAATAATAATCTAATTGCTTCTAACCTTGCAACTGGAGAGAAGGTTTATTCAAAATCAATTCCTTCTTCTTTATTGTATCCTTGTGTGAACAATCTTGCTTTTTTCCAAACAATTATCCCATTTTCATCGAGTTTGTTTTTGAATACCCATCTAGTTCTGATGATTTGTTTTCCGTTTGGTCTTGGTACTAGTTCCCAAACTTGACTTCTTTCGAATTGGTTTAATTATTCTTGCATTGTAACCACCCAATGGTCGTCCAATAAAGATTCATCTATTTTGGAAGGTTCAATTTGAGATACAAATTCCATGTGTAGACATGCATCTTGAAGATTGAGTCTTGTTGATACTCCTTTGCTAATATCGCCGATAATATTGTCAATTGGGTGATCTCGATGAGTTCTCCATTTTTTAGGTATATCTTGTTGAGAAGTTTCTACTATGAAAGAATCTTGATTTTTTATTTCGATTGACCTTGGTAACATCTTCTATTGGTATATCTAAAATATCATCATCATCACAAGAGACTATATCCTCAAGGGTTAGTTTCATCGAAAGAAACATGCATAAATTCTTCTATAGTTAAAGTTCTTTTGTTGTATATTCTATAAGCTTTGCTTGAAAGAGAGTAACTAAGGAATATACCTTCATCGGATTTCTCGTCAAAATTACCGAGATTGTCTTTGTCATTATTGAGGATAAAACACTTTCATCCAAAAATATGAAAGTGAGCAATGTTTGGCTTTCTTCCTTTGAAGAGTTAATATGGAGTCTTTTTCAACATAGGTCTAATAATAACTCTATTTTCAACATAATATTTCGTACTAACCGCATCCGCCCAAAAATATTTTGGTATATTTGCATCACTAAGCATTGTTCTTGCAAGTTCCACTAGAAATTGATTCTTTCTTTCAACTACTCCATTTTGTTGTGGAGTCCATGGAGCTGAAAAATTGTGAGAGATACCATGTTCTTCACAAAATTCTTCAAAAGATGCATTTTGGAATTCTCCACCATGATCACTTCTTATGGATACAATCTTTAATGATTTTTCATTTTGAATTTGCTTTACGTACTTCTTAAATTCCTTAAAAGCATCACTTTTCTGCACAAGAAACAAAGTCCAAGAATATCTAGAAAATCATCAACAATAACTAAAGCATATACATTACCTCTGAAGCTTCTTGTTCTTGATTGACCAAATAAGTCCATATGCAACAATTGTAGTGGCCTTGTAGTAGACACCATATCCTTAGATTTGAAAGTTGATCTAGTTTGTTTTCCCTTTTGACAAGCATCATACAATTTATCTTTGACAAATTTTATCTTTGGTAAGCCAATGACAAGATCAGGTTTGCCTAATTTATTTAAATGTTCCATACGTATATGGGCTGCCCTTTTATTCCATAACCGCGATTCATTATTGTTTACCATAAGACATTTTACTTTCAAAGACAACTCATCTAAAGAAATCATAAAAATATTGTTAACTCTTTTACTTTTGAGTTTTACCTTATTGGTTATTTCGTCCATGATCAAACATTCATCTTTATTGAATTTGATCTTGAACCATTTGTTACAAAGTTGGCTAATACTTAGAAGATTGTACTTGAGTCCTTCAATATAAAGTACATATTCAATGGATGTGAAAGATGGTGCACCAACTTTGCTAATGCCAAGAATTTTTCCTTTGGTATTATCTCCATAGGTGACATACCCCTTGGCTTTTAATGTTAGATGTGAAAATTTGTTAACATCTCCCGTCATATGCTTTGAACATCCACTATCGAGATACCATAGATTTTGAGTAGTTTTCAAGCATACCTACAAAAACAAAAGAAATTATTTCTTGTTAGGTACTCAATTTGCCTTGGGTCCTTCATAGTTAGTTCCTTTCTTAACCCATACATAGTGTCCACTTGTCATACTAAAGTTTCTAACACAACAACCATTAGGTGTATGGCCAAGAATACCATAATAAAAACAATTTGGAATAAAGTTGCTCTTGTATCTTGGAACTTGTTTTTTCTTAACAACTGTTTTCTTTTTCTTTTGATGAATATGCTTAATTTGCACATTGTTGGCTTTCTTGGTTTCAGATTGATTACTAGCCTTTACAAAAATGGTTTTGTTGGAACTTGATTTATTTTCTTTTAAATAACTAAGCCCACTTTTGTCATTAGGATATCTTTGTTAGCTAAGCAATCCTTCCAAACCAATTTTATCTTTTTCATATCGTTCAATAACTATTTTTAGTTGAACAATTTGAAAAGTATATGATTCATATTTTCTGCATACAAAGTCTTGTTTTTCTTTAAGAAAAACTTGTTTTTGACATTTAAGATCCTTGTTCCTAGTATCAATGTTTTCTTGAAAAGAAATAAGTTCCTTTTCTTATGTCGATATCTTTTTATACAAGACTTTGCATTCATTTAGAAGTTCATCAATTGCACCTTGAGAATTTTCATCATAAAGTGTAAAATTTGTACTAGCCTCTTCATTTTCATCATCATTGGATTCATGAGTAGCCACCAATGTTAAATTTGTATATTTGTCATTCTTCGATTCAAATGATGTACTAACTTCATTGTCATCCCAAGCGATATAGGCTTTATTGTATTTGGAGTCTTTGTTTCCTTTGTTTCCATCCTTCTTGGAGAGGTTTGGACAATCCGATTTGATATGGCCTTGCTTTCCATATTCATAGCATGTAACATTTGATGTGGAGGCTTCTTTATCTTTGCTCTTTGAGAATTTCTTCCTTTTGACAAAGTTAGAATTACCAAAATTATTTTTAGGACCAAAGAATTTACCTAACCTTTTCACAAGAAGCATAAAATTTTCATCTTCTTCCAGATTTTCTTCAATAGCGAATTCCTTGGATTCCACCTTCAAAGTAATGCCTTTTGATTTCTTTTCTTGATTTTCATGCTTAGCAAGTCTTCCAAGTCCCGTCTCGTTCTCTTGAAGTTTTCCAAATAGAGTTATGAATGACATATTGGATAAATTATTATTTTCCGAAATAGTCGTTACTTTAGGTTTCCATTCTCTAGTTAAAGATCGAAGCACCTTTAGGTTGAGTTTGTCATTGGTGAGATTTTTACCAAGAGATTTTAAATGATTCATCAAATGAATAAATCTTTTCTGCATATTGAGAATAGATTCTCCGAGTTCCATTCTAAACATCTCGAACTCTTGACTCAAGGTATTCAATCTTAATATTTTAACATTGACTGTTCCTTCGTGTGTTTCAACCAAAGTATCCCAAATTTCCTTTGTCGTTGTGCATGCCGAAACACGAAAGAATTCATCCATGCAAAGTGCATTTTGAAGAAGATTAATTGATTTCTTATCATAAATGACCTTTTTCTTATCATCACCATCTCATGATGTTTTAGGCTTTTATGTTCCAACACCATTGACAACACATATTGGAATAAACGGACCATTTTGAACAGCAACCCATATTTCTTCTTCTTGTGCTTCTAGATGAGCCTTCATGCGAATTTTCCAAAATGCAAAGTATTCACCAAAAATAATGGAGGCTTGTTTTTACTACCACCATCTTTGAAAGTTAGTTGTGCAGAAGCCATTCTGGATCGAATAGGAACAAGTTACCTTAACTTTCTTTGATGCCAAATATAAGTTAATAATGCGCCTAAGAGGGGGGGGGGGGGTGAATTAGGTGATGGTTAATTTTTGCCTTCTTTTTAAAGTTCTTATTTTTCTGATTATGGTGATGAAAGCAATAAAGTACGGAAAGTAAATGAACACCAGATGTATACTGGTTCCCCTCACCGATCGAGAGTACTCCATCCCTCTTGCCAACACGGAAGAGATTTCACTATAGTTTAGAATGGTTGCACAAGCCTAATCACACCAAAGGTGTTGCCTTAGTATCTAATCTATAGGGAGATCAAATTATCTTAAAAGCTTTAAGATCTTCAACACTAAGTGCAAGAATAACAATCCTCTTCAATGCACACACTTGCTCCAACAATCCTGGAATGCAAGGTTAATCTTATACAAAATCTGATTTTTACAAAGTATGACCAATTCTTGAATAACACTATAGTTATCAAGATAATAAGACAATATTTAATAGGAAGTTTATAGTCAGATCCAGTGCTCAATATTTGCTGCAACAATGATGAATATGAAAGTTCTAAATAATGTTTCATGCAATATGTAAATTCTCAAAGTTTTACAACACTTCAGAATTTTTGAAAATTTGAACAATATGTGTTATATTATGATCAGAATGCAAATGAATTTTATATATGAAATGCACCCTTTTATTACACTCTAAATGAGTAAAAAGATGCAATGGTGGACCCTAAGAGGTATCATCCAACAGTCAAGTAAAACAAATTTTTTTTGAATTTTTCTTCAGCTGTAACCGGTTACCGTAAGGCTGTAACCGGTTACACATGTGCGATAACGTGTATATTTTCAAATTTTCATGCGTGTAACCGGTTACCCAAAAGTTGTAACCGGTTACCACTGAACCATAAATTTTATTTCATTTTTGCAAAGCCCTGTAACCGGTTACTGTAACCCTGTAACTGGCTGCCACTTAGTGAAAGTGATAAAAAAAATTATTTTCTAAGTGATGGACATGCAATCTTTTACTCTTAAATGATCATGACACTTATGTAAAAATATTTAGAGTATATTTTGAGCACTATATCATCTTAAAAACCTCAAATTAAAACTTGTACCTAACTTGATGAATCTTCATAAATCTTCATCTTGAAAGTTGGTTGTACACATGTAGAAGACTTCAAAGAATGATCTTGAAATATTATATGATCTTGAATATCTTCTTTTCCACAGTCTTGATATTTCTTTGATTTTATGTATGGTGATCTTCATCAAAACACTTTGATTGGAGTGCATGCAATCACACTATAATTTTCACTGCTCATATTGTCTACAAAATTGACAACCTGATCAAGAACTTCACTTATGATAAATACATTAGGGCCTCTGTAACTTTTTATCTTGACATCCTGAACCTAATCCTTTCCATCTCGAGGATTTTAATTATGCTCTGGGGCATACAAGATTACATGTCCCTTAATATTTGATGCTATGCGAATTTGTTTATGCTTGATGTGAAGCATATCCTATTTTTTCTCATAGGAACATTCTTCTTTTCCATAAGACTAATGTTGAGTTTCATAAGATAATTATCAAACAGAGTGATGCTATTTGATAATGGATGTGAAAATTATTGTTTTTTAAGTTATTTAAAGGGGGTTTAAAACCCCCGTAATTTGTCTTTTTTTTTAGTGTTGATTTTAACTGGTGTGACGTGACACATGGCGTGTTGCGTAAGCCTCCGTTAGTAGAATCTAACCGGAGGAACAAAAAATAAGGATGGAAAATATTGTGAGGACTATTATTTGAAGAAAATTTTTGTAGGAACTAAAATTGAAAGTTGTCATATTTATAGGGACTCCTAAGAGCATCTTCAATGGTGCTATTTATATTTGGATTCTTTGTGGGATACTTTAAACTATATCATTTTAAAATAACTCATCTAATTTTCACTTCAATAATACAACTCTAAAAAATCATATTGAACACCACAATTTTACTTTATATATTAATATTTTATTTATTTACAATTTTATTTGAACTTGACCCACAATTTAAATGTTATTATGTTTGTAAGGTGTAGAAATTTTGAGAAAACTCCTCGTTAGAGTTACTCTAATATATTTGACCCTAAAAATTATGTTAAAGATATACATAAAAAATATATTTCGCTTATTAGGATAAAACTTTTAATTTAGTTCACTATTAGCACTAGACAAGCCTTCTCGTTATTAATGTTCATGTATGTCTAATGTATACTCATTCCCAATGGATAAAAACAATAATATTGATAGTCCATCTGTTTCATTGTTTCAACTTCACTATTGTCTTTCACTTAAATCCAAAATCTAACAGGAAATGTAAAAACTTAATCATTAACCTTTTCTCCACTGAAATCATCTGAAAATGTTAGACTATGACACTTGACAGTATATTTACGCCACAAAACTTAATGGAGGAAATTTAAATTAGATTTGGAGTTTATAACCCTTAAATCAAACACGTGGAAATTTTCAATTATCGAAAACTATGACCTCAATTACAGGGTGGTGAAAACTATGACCACAATTACAGGGTGGTGTGGCCATACGACGAAAGTTTTGGTTTTACTGTTAAAAGTTGCTATTGGAAGTTGATAAAGTCGCAAATGGATAATGGAATAGACGGTGAAATGAAGAAGGCACTGAAGGTTATGTGGAAAACTAAAATTCCTCGTAAGGTTAAGACATTTGGGTGGATATTATTTTACGACAGGCTACCATCGAAGATTCAACTTGTACGAAGAGGAATTTCACTTAGTGGGGATGAAATTTTTTGTACTTTTTGTAACAGGTTTGATGAGGACATCCAACATGTTATGTTGCAATTCCAAATGACTAGGAGAATATGGAAACATGTTTTTAGTTGGTTGGACCTTCAAGGGCCAATTGAGATAGGTGCGAATAGCGACAATTGCTGTAAGCATTTCTTGAAGTTGCAGACTTATTTAACGGGAAAAGTGTTTAAAGGAAGAGAGTGGTTTATTTGGTTAGAAGTGTGCTAGTGCATTTGGAGGCTGAGGAATGGTAAAAATATTTAATAATGAAGAGAATTTAGTATTTAGAGTTAAGATGTTTTCATGGTAGTGACTCTTGATCCATTCTAAGAGATTGAATTTAATTTCTATGAGTGGTGTAAATGTTCCATAAATTTCCTTTGAATTTACGTTGATGTTATTAATATTGTTCGTTATTTCTGTATTTGGATTTAAGTATCCCTAATACTCTTATTAGAATACAAAGTTGTTTATAAAAAAAACTAATTAATAGTGTATATTATTTTTGGACAAAAATTTTTAGGATGCCATTAGTCAGTTTGATTTAACAAAATCAATCACATCATCAAGAAGCTATAGTAAAACTTTTCATATGGTCGAGATTTAGAGTTTTAGAGAGGATGGAAATAAAGTTGTTCTTTATTGGCCAAATTTTCTCATTGTTTTGGGAATCAAGACTAAAGGTACTACTAGAAGTTTACAAAACACATACTATACTTTAATTTAACGGGATATCGTTTCCAAAGAATAAAGTCTTGAAAATTTCCATACTCAAAGCGAACTGAATCTCGTAATTGCAGTGGTACAGACTTGAGATCGATTTAAACATTGACATCATCGGTAAGAATTCAAAATTTATATTCTGCCTCTTAGTCTCAATCGGGGGTAATTATTTTGAATTGGCCAAAATAGTTACACATTACTTCGAAATTGAGACAACGTAATTTATATACAACACTCATATATCTCAACTCAATCAAACGTTGTTTTTAAAAGGCAAAACCTTAATTCTCACACTCAAAAGGGATAATACCTCATTGTCATAGTGTTGCGAATTTGAGATCGATTAGGACAAAAACTATCCATCTTAATGTTAAAAACATGTCTCAAGTTGATATGACAATAACAATTGTATTTCATTTCTGAAATTGGTTTCAAAAACTGGCTTCTCTTAAATTATTTGATGAATAAATTCATTCTAAAATCACATGGTTACTCTCTAAAAAAATTACAAATAACATTGTATAACTTTCGTAATCTTTGAAGAATCTTGAGTATTTTGTTAATCACATAAATTTTCTTTCTCAAATTAACCTTGAAGAATAATTTTTCTTAATCTTAATTTCTTAAGTGTGAATAAGTGTTGCGTGAGATTTTTCTAAAAAATTTTATCTTTAACCTCTAGCCAAAAACATCATTGTTGAGTGTTACTCAGCTCTAAGAGAAAATGAGGGTTATAGTTATGAGGTGATACATTAGGTGTTATAATGTTCTTGTAAAGAATTTTTTTTTTCAAATTGAAGTATTTGATTGTGATTGTGATTTCTGGAGGTTGACAATCAATGGAAAAAAAAGTTTCTTCTCCAATAGATCTTAGAGTTCTAACTCCTTTAATAAGTTTAAATAATCGGACAACGAAATTTTGATATGTCGGGTGAAAGTTGTTGTAGATGAAATCTTGGAGTGCTTTGATTCTAAGAAGATAGTCAAGAATGAAGATCTCGAAGGATTTACAGTCTACTGAGATGTATATATTAGAAGAAGAATCAAAATTTAAATATGTGTTAGTTAACAATTAACTTTAAATTTTTAGTTTGTTTGTATATCTTGTATTAAAATACACTTATAAATCTTCTATTAGTGTAACACTCAATAATTTCCAATGACTTGTCATTGGAGTTTAGAATAAGTGTAGACGATACACCAAACTATTATAAATTTTATTGTACGCTTTCTCTAACCTTTTAAAACACTTTTGAAACTCCACTTTTAAAATATTTTTTTATCGAATATCCATATTAACCCAAACCAAGAGAAAGAGTGTGTTTAAAAAATTCATTTATTATAAATTTTAAAACAAATAATTTTAATAATTTTAATATTTAAATTAATTTCAAGAAAGAGTGGATATCCATCCATTGAAAATATGATAATGGATAAATTGAATTTTCTTTAAAATATTTATTGTTTTAATTTATCCATTATCATTTAAACATATTCTATGCTTCCATTTGTCATCCTTAGAATCCTCTTCCATAACTCCTCTTGCAAGTTGTCTAGCTTTGAATGCCTTGCATTTTAAAATTTAAGTGGAGAACCTTGCTCTCACCTCTTCCAGAATCGTATTCAACTTCAACTTTATATAGGGGTTCAGTTTCTCAACAATCATTTTTGCAACCAACTTGATCTAGTGCTCTTGTTTTCAAAAACTACATCACATGTATATTAAGGCTTAAATGTCTTCATTTATGACATATTGCATCTTCGGTGGTGCTTTGCAGAGTCAGGTTAAAGGTTAAATGTCTATGGATACGAATCTAACATGATGAATAAGACTGTTGGATTTGAGGAGGTTTATGTTTTCTCTAGCTGCATGTACAAATCAAGCCAACTATGTTTAATGTCTGTTTTGAACTAGTTACCGATAATTGAACACAAGCAATATCATGATTGGTGTTATAGAAGTAATTGTGCAAGACTACCTCTTTTGTTGAATTCTTCAAAAATGTATCTATTAATTTCAACTACTTTTATTTGTATACAAATTGATTGAAACCTGTTACAATTGTACACAATGTATAGGATGCACGCTATATGTTAAAGATGACAACACATGTTGTATTAGTAGAGCATCTGAATGCTAAATTCGTGAATGATAGCCATCAAAGGAATGCAGATAGAATAAATACACCTTGTGGTTCTGTTTGGGTAAAAGTCGTCTTGGGGCGGCACGATCTGGGATTGCTCCATCTGTTGATATGTCTCTTTTGGAGATTCCATTTTACACTGACCATAGTTCACCTAAGATGCAGATGAAACACATACAGACTCAATGATAACTCTCGTTTAGATAATCCAATCTTAATGCACATGGAAATGAATTCGAAACTCTCATACTAGAAAATGAGTCACCTATCGCGGTCTTTAATGGAGCGGAATCAGGCTGATCACGTTCGAAAAAATGTCTTATGTACGTTTCACTGTCAAAGAGGACTATATATACTGACCTCAAAGACTAGATTGAGAGATTATTTTTTCACAAATCACGGTCTTAGAGACACACTGTTGTCAAACATTAATAGAGTTACTACTATCGTGTTCACGACAAGTACACGGATATTTATTTTGAACTCGTAAATTTTTGTTTAACAAGAATCAAAAACTTATTAAATCCTAAAATTTTTAAAAAATAATCTATAGAATCATTATACAAAAGTGTAAAAAAGGGTGCATCTGTCATACCAACAAGAGTAGAGTTGCCTGCCGTCTATATACCCCACTAACAATCATAAACGATGAGGATCATGACTTCGAGCTTTTGATGGCAGTATCTATTTCTTCGGTTGCACTTAAAGCTGCTGCAACGTTTATAATTTGCATGCAGTTTATGCTCTCACTTTACAATCACTCCACCCAGCACGTGCTCCACACTTCACCACCCTCTCCCTCACCAAGGCGTGTGCAGTAACAATCACAATCACCACCATTCCATCACATCACAGAAACCCATGATATGCTTCTCTGTTCTCTAATGCTATCCTATAATGTCTTGCCTTTATTAGGTACCCTCTCTGTTAACAACATTCTACTACCTTTATTAAAGATTCTCCATACTTTTGTCCAATTCCATAATTTCAATTTCAATTCCTTATGCTGAACTTTGGATTGGTACTCACGATTCAGGCGCTTCTTTATCTTTCTTTAATTGGAAGACGTCTACCTTAGGCTCAACCAAACCTAATCTTGTTTCTAATGATGGTGAAGAGTGTTAAACTTAAAGATTGGATTTTTAATAACCCTGATTTGCTTGGTGACAAAGTTGTTCAGAAATGGGGTTTTGATCTACCTTTCTGGTTTAAGGTGTTGTCTGTGGGAAAGGCTTTATCTATACAAGCTCAACCTGATAAGGAATTGGCTAGGATGCTGCATAGACTGCATCCTGATGTGTATAAAGATGGGAATCATAAACCTGAGATGGCTCTAGCAATGACAGATTTTGAGGCTCTTGGGGGATTTATCACTCTTGAGGAGCTTAAAGCTGTGAATCATAACATTCCCGAAGTTGTCGACCTAATTGGTGATGTAAATGCAGTCCTAGTCTTACAAACTAGTGATCAGAATGATCAAGAGAAGGTTAAACCTGTTCTACAGGCAGTGTTTACGCATCTTATGTCAGCTAGTAAAGAAATTGTAACCGATGCAGTGAACAGTTTTTTCAATCTAATAATCTAATAATCTTCCAAAGTTAAGTCATAATAAAAATAATCTACAAAAGAAATTAATTTATTTTTCATACAACAAGAGAAATACAAAAACGCTTAAACAATTAACTAAACATCCTATTGTTAAAAGCCAAGTCCTAGTTTTTGTTCCAAAGAAACCGCTTCCTGTTCTAACATTATGCATCAAATGTTTGAAAAAGAATCAAAACATTCAATTCAAACTCCCAACCTTTTCTATGTTAAACTTGAAATAGCAATAAAGGTGTGAGCATATAACCAAAATTGTTATATCATTAACTTGCCCCATAGGCATCATCAGAGAAACACAATCCCAAGTAAAAATCAACCAAAACTTAAGATATCAAAAAAGAAACTAGAAGAAACAAATGACGAATACAGTTTTTGTCATAGTGAACAAAATTGCAACAGGAACGGTTACATATGTAGTTCAGTCTGTCAGCCCGGTCTGCTCAAGTTCAAACCACTACCAGATCACCACAATTTGTTTTTCTATTACACATGATTGAGCTCTGCCATCACCACATATATTAATGGCAAGTTTACCTGCTCAGGTCCATTGAAGTACATGATTGAGCTTTCTTTTAATTTGTCTTCAGATGTAGAATAACTAGTCGTACAATGAGTAAATGTTCATATCAATTTGTCCCCTGCAAATATAATACTAAATTGCGTTAGCATGTTAAAGCATAAACTCAGATAAAAAGAGTATACAGAAAGAGAAGAAAAAAAGAGTCGAGTTTGAATAATTAACAAAAACACTAACTACATCCAACGCAATAATAAACCTTTGGAAGGGACTTACTTCCTCTTGTTACTTCGATCTTCAGTTTTTCGGTTACAGCAGTCACCATGTTACAAATTTTGGCTTCAGCTGTCAAACAACTAACCATTCCTTCAACTGATCTCAGCTCTTCATGAAACTGTGGATGTAACACCAGTGAAGAAAAATTCTCATCAAGCACAAAACCAAGACATTTTACAACATCTTCGAGTTTAGGAATCCAATGGCAAGCCTCCAAACCTAAAACCAATGAGGCTTTCGGACATGGACCAGCTTGAGGAAATCTCTCATATTTCTTAAACCACTTTGCTAAATAGCGAATCAAGTTCAACAACTCTTTGCCATTCAACTTACTGAATGCAGGGGATGATATTGCATTGTTGATGTTCGGTGATGAAACCAAGTAATGCAAACAAAGTTCAGGGGCAGAGAAACCATCGTATGCCATCATAAATAAAATAGAAGCCTCCTTTGCAACAATCGAATTCTTCCGTTTGAGGTTGCTATCACTAGCTTTCTCAATGGCAAACAATGCTTGGTTCTCCCACTCCTTCTTTATAGATACCATAGAACTTAAAGCATCTTTAGACGGAGAAAGAAAATACCTCAAAATGGAGAATATTTCTGATGCACCGAGATCAAAAGCATGCTTACAACACAAACAGATTAAGTCAGACCTCTTTTTTTCCACCAATTTAGCAACCAAGTTCGAATAACAAGAATTCACAATAACACCATTAACAATCAAAGCTTCAACCAATTCCCATATCTCCAATGAAACACACCCATCCAAAACCAGACCAGCAACATCTTTACCAACAAAAGATCCTAATTTGCCAATCAAAATCTTGCAATAAGCACTACCAGCGGAACCACCGATCTCAATCAAAACCCCAACTTTCTCCCTAATACTTTCAAGAAATGAAATCAACCTACCAATAAACTCATCCTTTTTCAAATTATCAGCACTCTTAACCTTCGTTTTCAGCTCTTTCATAAACTTTTTGTTGATCTCAATGATTTCATTATCAGTTTCTGAAATTTTCCATCCAATAACGGGTTTAATAGGGTACGAAGAAGAATCATCTTCAAGTTCATACTTTAAATTTGACAAAATCTGATCTGGATTGAGAACAACCGGATAATCCGAATGTACATCAAGTGATTTAGAATTGATAGAAGCATCCTTAATGAGTTCCAGTAAAGTCGTCATGATTGAAATTGCAAACAACAATAACTGCAACAACAACAAAAAATGCAAAAAAAATAAACTTTAAACTTCATACCAGTAACTAGGTTTTGTTGAACAAATTACATAATTAGGACTTCTATAAAGACATATATGCAAAAGTTAAGTTCAATCAAAACGAATGAGGTTTGAATCGAAAGAAGCAAAAAAAAAGGTATATGCAAAATGGAAAAAATCTATGTAACATGCTTACAATTCAGTTTCGCAAAGAGAGTGGTGGTTTGAAGCAACTGAAAGCTCGCCGGAGATTGGTGTCGACGGCAAACTGCAGCGCTGATGGGAGGGTTTATGAGCGACTGTGTTGTTTTAGGGTTTTAGTTTTTTTATCTTTTTTTTTAGTAAAAAAACATTAAAATTGTTATTTGTATAGATAGATAATGATGATAATGGGCCAAAAAATGGATTGGGCTTAAAATTAGAATGATATAAGTAGAGGATTTAACATCACACACCCAAATTAAACATAGCACTCCCCAATTTTCATTATTCTAAAACTATCTCTGGTGAGATACAAAGAATTTTTGGACGAAATTTTTGGTAGAAGTATTCAAATTTTCGGTACTGGGAAAATTTTCGGTGTTGGGAAAATTTCTGGTTAGTTTAAATTTCTGGTAGTGTATTTGGACTTTTTGGTATTCCGAAAATTTCAAATTTACCAGACAGTTACAGAAATTTGAGATATACTGAAATTTCCAGTAGTTCATGTATTTGAGTTTTTTAACGGTCAGGATTTTGTCGATATCTTTGGAGGGTTCGGATTGCACCGACAAATTTGTATGGTCTAGAATGCATCGCCATTTGTATAAATAGAGGCATATGTTATAGATAAAGACATTCAAAAAATGCTTATTCCTCAATTTTTGATTAAGGTAGAAGTGTATTACAACGGAAACTACCATCCTGATGAATTCAAGCTTCCAGATGGTACCACGTCCATTGCCAACAAGAAAGAAAAGTTGAACGAATTGCTACCTGATTCCAATAACAGAAGGGTGACAAAGATCGAGTTTTGGGAAGATTTGATTGATCCAAATGGAAGGGTGAAATACAACCTGATTGAGTTGAAAACCGATGAAGACGTGAAAGCCATGTGGAAATCATTTTGTCATATGATAACTAAAGGTCCGATCGAGTTGGATGTGCAAATTCAAAGATCCGTCGACGACATAATCAAGATGCTGAAATGTCCATAATCATCTGGTAGTGCTTAGGTTTTCATGTTTAATTGTTTTTAGTTTATGTTTTTTGTATTGTTTTATGTTATGTTCATCATCAATTTGAAACATGTAATCGCCAAAATATTATGCAATAAATAAGAAGTTTGTGTGTCACAAAATATACATATAATATAACCAAAATAAAATAGATCTACATAGCCCCCCCACGGGCTATGTCGGCTAACCTAACTAAACCTATATAAATCTCACCATTAGGATTTACCAAATCTGTGAGGTTATCTAAATGAACTGCAATAAATTATAGGCGGTTGTCTTGATCACATGTAAGAGCCTCCACGGGAGTAGAAACTCTAGCAGTACACCGTCTAGGTACTTAAAACTGCACCTGTTACTCAGTCATCTATTTCCAGTGAGAACCGGTCATAGCACGTCGTCCTGCCCGTAGCTTGGAAGCTTGAGCCTCATCAGCCCCTACCTGAGCTTCTGCTCTATCAATCGTCCTGCCCGCAATGGAATCGTCTTTTCCCTTGGTCCTCACTGAAACAAAGAATAAAGGGAGAAAAATGAACTACCCGAAAAGTTTGAAATTTTCGGTATTTTTCAAAAAAATTGAACTACCAAAATTTTCGAAATTTTCGGTACAGTAAGTAAACCTCCAAAAAATTTCAAAATTTCTGGTATAACATGTAACACAATAATAAAAAATTTCATAATTTCCGGTTAGGAAATACCAAAAATTCAGAAATTTTTAAATACCGATGATTTTGCGAAAATACCATAAATTGCTTACTAGGTGATATCTCCGGTATCGCCTTGAAATTTCTGGTATCGCCTTGTGAATTTGAAAAATATGGTGTGGTACTGGAAATTTGGAATTTTTGAAAATTATTTTATTTGGGATAGTTTGGTCTTTTCATACCCTTTTGGGGAGTGTCATGTACAACTGATGGGTGTCATGTTAAACCCTTATATAAGTATAAGGCAATTTCTATTACACCTTTATGTAGTGGGGCGCACCTCCGAAAACTCCAACAAGCTCGAGTCCAACTTTTCGAGCAGCAATTCTGGTCGAGAGGACAGTGGGTTTAAGGAACTCTACTCACATGTCGAGGGCTTCAGACTGATTCTCAGATGAAGAAATGGGAAATTATCTCTAGAACAAATTTTACATGTGACTTCGATTGGGGAAAGGTGCCATATAAGAGTTAAAATCAACACGATGCATAAACATGAGCAAATACTACTTAGAAGTACCATGAAGATATCTAAGGATGAGCTTTATGGCTTTTAAATGAGATTCCTTAAGAGAAGATTGATATTTAGCGCACATGCACACACTAAACATAATGTCAGGCCTAAATGCAGTAATATATAAGAGAGATCCAATCATACCTCTATACCTTTCAACATCAGCATCCTTACCATTTTCATCTTTGTCCAAGTTTCCATCTATGGGTATTGGAGTGTCAATTGACTTTGCATGTACCATTCTAAAGTGCTTAAGCAACTCTTGGCAATACGTTGTTTGACACACAAATGTTCTTTCTTTGAGTTGTTTGATTTGAAGTCCAAGAAAGTAGTTTAACTCCCCCCTTAGACTTATTTCCTACTCTCCCTACATTATCTCAAAAAACTCTTTGACTGATTGCATGTTAGTATAACCAAATATGATATCATCAACATAAATTTGAACGATTAAAGTAGGTTCTACTCGACGTTTAATGGAAAGCGTTGTATCAATCTTCCCTCTTTAATATCCTTGTTCAAGTAAGAACTTATTAAGTCGCTCATACTAAGTACTAGGGGCTTGTTTGAGGCCATATAAAGCTTGTTTTAGTTTAAAAACATGATTTTTAGGATACTCATGGTTTTCAAAATCGGGAGGTTGTGAAACATACACTTCTTCATTTATGTAACCGTTAAGGAAATCACTCTTCACATCCATTTGAAATACTTTGAAAGTTTAGGAACATGCAAAAGCTAGACTTTGTTATATCCTTTAGCCACTAGCTAGACTTTGTTCCTTGTTATCACTCTGTTTTCGTCTAATTTATTTCTAACAACCTACTTAGTGCCTATAACTTGACGATCTCGCGGATGTGAGATAAGGTCCCAAACATCATTTCTTTTAAATTGATTTAACTCATCTTGCATGGCGTAAGCCAACGCCCATCAAGTGGGGGCATCTTTCGTGTTTTTAGGCTCAATTTAAGACACGAAGGCTAAGTGATAACATAAATTACTTGTCTTAGAGCGGGTAGTTACGCTTTAGGTGATGTCTCCAAGAATGTTGTCAGTTGGATGGTATTTTGAAGACCTCCAAGAAAAGTGTAGATATTCCACTTTAGTTAGACTTTCTTCCTTCTCTTATTCATGATCGTGGTCTTCCTCTTCCTCAAGTTTCATCGCTTCAAGTTTATCAGTTCCTTCTTTGGTGTCTTTGAGTATGTCTTCTGAAGACACACATGCATCATGAAAAGAAATACCTTTCCCGATATTTCTCGGATAAGATTCATCAAAAGTAACATGTATGAACTCTTCAGCAATAAGAAATCTCTTATTATATACTTTATAGGATTTTCTTGATTGAGAGTATCTAAGGAAGATACCTTCATCAGCTTTCACATCTAATTTTCCAAGGTTATCCTTACCATTGCTTAAAACAAAACACTTGCATATGAAAACATGAAGATGTGATATATTTTATTTTCTACCTTTAAGAAGTTCATAAGGAGTTTTGTTTAAAATAGAACATATAAGTATCCTATTTAAAACATAATATATCGTGCTTATTGCATCAGACAAAAAATATTTTGGTAGACCACCTTCATTGATCATAGTTCTTACCAACTCCTATAAAACTCGATTTTTGTGCTCCATAACACCATTTTGTTGTGGAGTTCTAGGAGCGGCAAAATAATGTTCAATTTCATGTTTATCACAATAATCCTCAAAGAGATGGTTTTTAAATTCACCTCCATGATCGCTTCGAATAGTAACTATGTTTAAATTCATTTTATTTTGGGATAACTTTGCAAAACTAGAGAAAACCGGAAAAGTTTCATCCTTACTAAGCTAAAAAATGGTCCAACAAAATCTAGAGTAATCGTCTATAATAATAAAATCATAGTAAGTACTCCATCCGTCTCATAATAAGTGTCTCATTTGAATTATGCGTGATTCTTAAGAAAATGATTAGATATGTTGATTTTAATGACAAAATTAGTGTCATTTACCAAAACACCCTTATTTATTATAGTTAGTAGAACAATTAAAAAGCGTGAAAGCTAATAAATAAGGGTATAGTAGTGGAAAAAAATAATAAATGTTGTATTAGTATTCTAAAGAGACATTTATTTTGAGACATAAAAAAAATGCAAATGAGACACTTATTATGAGACAAAGGGAGTAACACGCAAGCTTTTAGTCCTTGAGGGGCCAAAAATACCCATATGAAGAAGCTCAAGAGGTCTAGAAGTTGAAACAATATTTTTATATTTAAAAGAGACCCTTGTTTGCTTTCCCATTTGGCATGCATCGCATAAATGATCTTTTGAAAATTTAATTTTTGGTAGACCAATAACTAGATATTTTGAGACCATTTTGTTTAGTAAATCAAAGTTGGCACGTACTAAGCGTTTATGCCATAACCAAGAGTCTTAACTAATGGTTACTAAACACTTAGTGCTTGTAAATGATACACCATTCAAGTTACGCTTATAAATATTGCTTACCCTTAAGCCCTTAAACAAATAATATTTTTGCCATTATGATCAATCATGCAACAATCACTTGTAAGAGTTATTTTGTATCCTTTGTCGCATAATTGACTAATGCTAAGTAGATCATGTTTAAGACCTCCATCAAGTATAACGTCATTGATAATAGTAAAAATGGATTACCTACACTACCATTTACAAGTATAAAACCCTTGTTATTGTCTCCATAGATAACATACCCCTTCTTTTTTACCACAAAGTTAATGAATAAGGATATGTCACCCAAGATATGCCTTGAGCATCCACTATCAAGAAATCACATTTTTTGCATGGAGCCAAGATATTCAACCTACAATATAAAACAAGAGTGATAGGTATCCAATTTTCATTGGGTCCTTGAGAGTAAGTGGATATTATGTTGCCCTTAGGCAACCATTGAAAAACATATTTAGGAGCAACAAATCTCATAAAATTGCATTTTACAATGGTATGACCTTTCTTGCAATAATAGTGATAAGTCAAATGATAATGAGAGGAACTTTTTCTATTTGATTATTTTTCAACAAAACAATACTTTTTATGGAGGATTTAAATCATTTTAAATTTTTCTAGGATCAATAGCAAAAATAAATTTTGGTTCTAAAGCCTTGTTCAATTTGACGTTTAGAGTTATAAACTTTTTTTGTCAAATATGACAAGTTTCACAACCAACCCAAGAAGGATCTTAATAATTAATTTTATCCTTTTGAATATCTAATATATATTTCTTATGAGCTTCCATATTTTATCAGTTTCTAAAACTTTGGCATCTAAGTACGAAAAGATTCTTTTGTTTGAAGCCAACCTTTTAAAAGCTTCTACGACCTCACTATGTAGATTTTCAAAAGAAATTTGCAATTCGGAATAAGACATATTATTATTAAGTTCATGTTTAGAATGAATTACATTCTTTTTCTTTTGATGGCCCATGAGGCAAAAGTTTTTCGTCTCATCATCATCACTTACCCTAGCAATGTATGCCTTAAAATGACATGTAATGTCCTAATGAATTACATGGCCTTCCAAGCATCTTTAGAAATTGACCATTGAAGATAACTTGTAGAGGGAACCAATAAGAGTATTTTTCAAAAAGAATAAGCTCCATATGATGAAAATTTATCAAGTTGTGATTCTTGAAAGTTGAAACAAAACACTTGAAAATAGGTCAAAACTTCACTAAGTCCACAAATGACCTATAATGTCTTCAAACCTTTGATGATCTTCCTTATATAATTAGCTACTGAATTGTAAAAAGAAGTTAGAGAGAATGTAAAAGAGAGTCATATGAAAAAGTAACCATTAAAAAATATTGATCAATAAAGAAGTTGTGGTCTTGTGAACTTTGACTTGAAAACTTGCCAAGTTAGGTCAAACCACCTTGAAAAACTTTGATACTTTTGATCTTTTCATGCATTTGAAAGCATGATGAGGCTCATATGAACTTAAAATAATGATATCTTGATTGATCTAAGCTCACACTTGTCAAAAATTGAGGTTACTTGGTGAAGAAGGCATGAAAATAAACACATGAACCTTTGACTTATCTTGAGGAATAAGTGCCCAATCCTTGGGGAAATCTTGATTAATTGAGATTGAATGATGTTTAAAGACGACATGACCTAAGATTATTGGTCAATCACTTAATTAATAATTCTTTGAGAATCAATGTTGACCATACTTTGACTTTGATCAAATGAAAACCTAGCTGAAGGTACTTGCTTGATCCACTTGGTTCACACTTGTCCTTGTAAAACAAACAAAGACATGCCTTTTTGTATTTTAATTAGAGGTTAGCAAAACATAAAGCATGTATAAACAAATGTACAAGATTCATAATAGGGTGTTTGGTGATCCCTCAAAGGCAAACCTAAAGAAAAGAGGGAAATCAAAAGTTAAGAGGCAACCCATAATTTGTGATCTTGATGTGTTACAAAGATGCAAATGAGGTAAGGTCTTAGGGGGAAAATTAAGGTATGATAGTTGCGTATATTTAAGTGTATTATTTCCGGAGATATGAGGATTGAAATCTTCGTATCAACATGATTGAAGATACTTAAATATAATAAGACCCAATTTTTGGTCCTAAGATGCCATGCAACACTTATGATTATGAATGCACAAGAAAGAATTTGTAAGGGAGACAAGACACCACTGGGAATGACTATGAATGAGGAAAACCAAGAATTGGTTTTGTGGTCCATAAAAAAGGCATTGAGATGAACCAAAACAAGACCAAAGCTATCTTGCAAGCCAAAGCGCCAACTAACAAAAAGGAATTGCAATCCTTACTTGGGAAGATAAATTTCCTGAGGAGATTTATATCCAACCTCAGTGGGAAAATGCAAGCCTTTTCGCCACTACTTCGACTCGGCAAAGGAGGATTTGAGTGGAGGCAAGAACATTAAGAATCATTCGACAAAATCAAAGAATACCTCACCAAACCACCTATTCTGATACCTCCTTGTCAAAGTAGATGTATGAGACTGTACATAGCTGCGTCTGATAAAACTTTAGGGAGCATGTTGGCTCAAGAGGATGAGCATGGTGTCGAAAGGCCCATATACTACCTCAGTAGAGTTTTAAATGATGCAGAAACCAAATACAACGAGGTTGAAAAACTACGTTTATGTCTTTATTTTTCATGTACAAAACTTAAGCAATATATAAAGCCAGTTGATGTTTATGTTTCGTCTCATTTTGATGTTTTCAAATATATGTTGTCGAAACCTATTTTGCAGAGTAGAATTGGCAAATGGACACTCGCATTAACTGAGTACTCATTAACCTTTATGCCTCTCAAGGATATGAAAGGTCAGGTGGTAGCAGACTTTATAGTCGACCATTCTATACAAGAGGGATCACTGAATTATTTGGAGATTGAACCTTGGAAACTATATTTTGATGTTCTAGTTATAAAGATGGAACTGGAGTCGGAGTCCTCATTATTTCTCCAAACAAAATTCCAACAACATTGAAGTACAAGATAAACGGGGATTTCTCTAATAATGAGGCTGAATACGAAGCGTTAATCGCAGGCCTTGAAATCCTGTTGGAATTGGGGGCAACTCAAGTCGAAATAATAGGAGACTCAGAGTTAGTCCTAAAACAAATTACGAAAGAATACAAATGCATAAAATAAAATCTTATCATGTATTTCGTAATATCCAGACGGTTGTTGAAGAACTTCGAAGTAGTTAACATTCGACATATACCCAGATTGGAAAATCAAGTAGCTAATGACTTGGCGCAGATTGCTTCCGGGTATAAAGTTTCGAAAGATGGGCTACAACAAGCAATCGAAGTTAGAGGGAGAGTAACTTCCACGAAGTTATCTCCATTGGATTTAAGGACCACAACGTTGGGATGCACTGATCACGAAAATTTTGAAATTTCGTTCATAGACAATCTAACAGAACAAGATTGGAGAAAGCCTGTGGTGAATTATTTACAAAATCCAACGGCTTCGACAGAACGGAAAATAAAATATAGAGCATTGAGTTATGTGTTGATGGGAAATGAATTATTCAAGAAAACACCTGAAGGTGTGCTTCTGAAATGCCTAAGTGAAACAGAAGCATACATAGCTCTTTCCACCACACACGTTGGGGCATGTGGAGCACACCAAGTAGGCCAAAAGATGAAATGGTTATTGTTTCGGCAAGGATTATATTGGCCCACTATGTTAAAAGATTGTGTTGAGTTTGCAAAAGGATGCCAAGAATGTCAAATACATACAGGTATTCAGCATGTGCCGGCAAGCGAACTTCACTCGATTGTGAAGCCTTAGCCTTTTAGAGGATGGGCTTTAGATCTTATTGGAGAAATTCGACCAGCATCTTCTAAAAGCCAGAAGTATATATTGGTGGGCATTGATTATTTTACTAAGTGGATTGAAGCAATCCCTTTAGTCAATGTAAACCAAGAGAATGTCATTGAATTCATTCAAAAGTACATCATATACAGATTTGGAATTCCCGAAACAATAGCTACAGATCAAGGGTCAGTCTTTACTGGTCGAAAGATGCAAGACTTTGCTGCGGAAATGGGGTTTAAATTGTTAACATCTACACCTTATTATGCGCAAGCTAACGGCCAGGTCGAAGCAGCGAATAAAGTAGTGATCAGTTTAATAAAGAAACACGTGGGAAAGAAACCCAGAAACTGGCACAAGACACTAGATCAAGTTCTATGGGCATGTCGAACTTGTCTGAAAGAAGCCACGGGAACAACACCATTTCGCCTAACCTATGGTCATGATGCAGTGTTGCCAGTGGAAATCCACCTGCAGGCGACAAGGATTCAGGTACATCATGATATCCCTTCTGAGGTCTATTGGAATATAATGTTAGACGAACTAATTGACTTAGAGGAAGAAAGGTTGAAAGCTCTGGATCTTTTGAGACTGCGGAAGAAGCGAGTTGAGAAATCCTATAATCGCAGAGTGAAATCTAATACATTTCAGCCTGAGGATCTAGCTTGGAAAGTAATTCTTCCGATGGATTGAAAAGATAGAAATTTGGGAAAATGGTCTCCTAAGTGGGAGGGACCTTTCAGGATTATCCATGCTTTCTCTGGTGGAGCCTATGAGATTGAAGAGTTAAGTGAAGATCAAAGACTTTTAAATGTGAATGGTAAATACTTGAAAGCGTATAGACTTACGCTTCAAGAGGTAAAAATAAGTAATATATAGTCACTGTTGAATAGAGAATGCCAAAATGGAAACTTAAATTTTCATTAAAATAGCCAAAATGGCTTTGAAATCATTACAACAAGTGATTACATAAATGAAAGAAACAAGATTCAAAAAGGGAAATTAGCCTTGATCTGAAGATACTTAATTCTTTGTAATTCTAGGCGTCGATCACATAAAGCCTTTGATTGATGAAGGGTCTCGAGCTTAGCATCAAGAGATTGGGCTCGATCGACGTGTCTTAACCCTTCATCCAGTTCCTCTTGGCTCTCTGACTCAGTGTTAACAGCGAGGAGTTCCTCCTTCTTTTTATCATTGGCAACAATTTTAGCTCTCAATTCTGCAATCTGCACCCTCAGTTGAGCAGTGTCTCGATCTATCTCTTCGACCTCTTTTTGTCTAGCCTCCTGGGCCTTCGACAAATCCTTCACCCTAGAAGCTGATTCGGTAGCAGCATGCCACGCAGCAGCCACTTGACCATTGGTTTCCTCAATCTCACGATTAAGAGTCCTTTGACAGTTATAATCCGTTGATACTTGGTCAATAATGGAGATTAAATCCAAGATAACGCTGGCTACGTTCGGAGAAGCAATGAGGAGATCGACAACCCTCAGAGTAGTCTTCAGAAAAGAGGGAGCCATGGGTTCCCCCTCCAAGGTTAACATTAAATCTCTTTTGAAGATTTTTGCCTTAACTTTTTGAAGGGCCTCATTGAGAGCAGAGGTCGAAGTAGATCTTCCAGACGCAATTGAGGCACTATGATCAGAGGAACTTTCTCGACCTTCTAGAATTGCAGTCAAATAGCCTAAAGGATTTTGTTGTTTCAGCAAGGCCAAATCCTCCTTAGTTCTAGATCATGTCGAAGGGACACTTTCGTTGGTAGCCACAACCACGTTGGCCACCTGCTCTGGAATCGCCTCAGTGTCTGTAAGATTCTGGTTTCCTTCAGCAGAACCCTCTTCACCATCAGCTTCTGGGATCCCTTCATTCTCCCTCGCTATCACAGTCTCAGCATTAGGGGGTCCTTTCCTCTTCAGTTTCTTGCATGTCAACCAACGAAGCCCTAGTCTCTTCATGATTTTCTACAGGGCCTTCTTTATTGACTTCCTCTATGGTTTCGTGCTGAGGTTCAGAAGTTTGATTCACTTCATCAGCTGAACTCATGAAAGAGACTTTCGCTGAAGAAGGCCTATAGGTAGGCTCTCCTTCACTATTCAATAGGGTGACAGAGCCTTCGACAGGAGTAAGGACTTGGTTGGAGGTGCCAGCAGTGTCCTGGAAAATAAAAGAAGTTCATTTCTTTCAGAATTCTCGTAAATAAAAAAGGGGAGTTCGAGAAGTAAATGATGGTTTGTCAAAGAAAATACCTGGACTGGGATTTCAGCACCGGGACTAGAGTTATCACTCTCGCTAGGGTTGTTTATCCTGGCAGCTACTTCCTGTTCAGTAGGCTCTTTGATAACTACAAGAGGAGGCCTCGCAACTGTAGTCTTAATTCTAATTTTGGGACGAGACTCAACGGCAGGAACTGGCTTCTTTAACCTTTGTCTCTTCAGAGGAACAATAGGAGATTCCTCTTTTTCGTCACTAGAGATTTCTATCTCCTAGACCTTCCGTTTTTTGGGGGTAGTTTTCTAAATACCCAGAAAGACAAGTCAAAGAAATCAGTACCCATGTCGGAAAATCATAGAAAATAAGAGTATAGAAGAAAGTAAATACCTTGGGAGAGGGGTTGACAGCAGAATATCCCCCTTTTGTGCTTTCAGCAGCCTTCTTCGAAGTGGTTCTCTTGACATCTACATAAAAACAAAAAACAAGAAAACTAAAGTTAATCGAGCGTCGAATGATAAATCTGAAGCGAAGAGAAAGGAAAAGAAGTAATACCTTTCTTGATCCTGTCGAGAACCAACTTAAACGCCTCACGAAGGTGGTGGGCGAAGTCCTTCTCATCGAAGAACTCTTCATCATAATACTGCCTCCACCACCCCTCAAAATTACCAGAACTCAAAAATTTGAGTTTAAAGTCGAACATGGTTAGTACGGTTTGACCAACGTACCTACTAATATGCTTGGTAGCAGCATCTTCTGAGTAGTCTGCGTTGTAAAATAATAGTAGCTTCTCTTGAGGATAGATGGGTGAGGGAAGTGACTGTACAATACCAAATTGTCGAGAGACAAGGTTTGGTTGATAAGCGATCAAGCTTAATTGATTTTTGGAGCTCTTGAATCTCAATGGCATGATTCTAGGGTGAAGAAATGATTCCCACATGCCCACATATTCATCATTCAAATCTTCCTCCTCAGTCGAAGGAAATGGTCTGGTGAACCATTTTGGACCAACTTTTCGACTAGCAAAAGGAGCCATGGTCGAAACAAAATGTTTGTGCTCCGCAAACATCATCACGAAACTTGTGAAAGCCTTCTGAAACTGTTGGCATTCATCAGTAGGAGTCAGCAGTGCAAGCCTGGTACCTTCGACCCTCCTGTTCAGGATTTCTGGGGCCGCTTCATTAATCTTATTCTTCTGAGGAAGAAAAGATTCGAAGGTGACATTGAGCCAAAGTTGGAGAAGCCAAAAAGGGCCAGAAAGCAGCAGGCTCCCCCTGTCCCCTATAACCTTGAGTTGGGTCACACCATTACTGATGGACTCATATAGATTGGCCAAAATCAATTCGGCCAGACAAAAGGGATAACCGTGGTGAAGCTGCGTCGCGAGCGTAAGCATTCTCTTAGTCATCTAAAGTGACTTAGTGCAAAAAACGAAACGGGATAACCACATAGCCAAAAAGGCTATATGCTCCACCTCTGACACAGTACTGGAGGTTTTATCGTGGAAGTGGTTGATAAAGGTGGTGTAGGTGGGTTTTGTAGCTGCAAACCCAATAACATCTTCAGACAAATCCTCAGGATCAAAATAATCGCCAGTCGGTCGAAGATCGGTAATTGCGGCTATGTCGAATAGGGTGGGGGTCATCATCCCACAGGGAAGATGAAAGGTAAAATGTGTGCTATCCCAGAAATACAACGAAGATACCAACATGAGGGGACAATAAGACAATCCTGTCTTCGACAACATTACCAAATCATAAATTCCCATTTCCTTCCAGACGGAGGTTTGCGCCTTCTCCATCTTATTCAACCAATCTGAATACTCTGAGGAGAGGTTAGGGCATGATCGAAAGATTTTGTTCTCTTTGTTCATAAATTGAAGGTTAATGTCCTCCGTAGTCTAAACATGATGCTTATTGGCCGGAGTAGCGTCTTCAGGATCATCCTTAGGCTTCTTCGTGCAACCTATAGGTCTGAGTCTTGGGTGAGTAGGGAAGAAGACGTGATTCCTCATGGGATTCTCGACACACGTAGACAAAGGACCAGACATAACATATATGTCTTCAGAGTACCTAATGGGAATGAGGAGCTGGGAATCATATGCTTCTCGCCTCTCCTTCGTCATGGGTTCAGAAACGAACCGAAGTCCATCAGTAGAGGAAGGAGAAGGGTTAGTAGAAAAGATCTATGGTTGGCTTTGGATATCATCAGCATTTTTAGGTTGGGGACTGTTTGGTGCATTGGAAAGGAAATCCATTGTTGCAGATTTGGAGAAAACAAAGTTGACAATACAAGGTGTTTAAAAGCAGAAGATTTGGAAATGCTTGGAGTGGTGAAAGTTCCAAATGAAAAGGCTCAGAAGTATTTATAGCCTTCTGTTGTACCCCAAAATTTGCCCTCTCATGTTTTCCAAAGTCTTCCCCCTACATGGTTGACTGTTGTACCCCAAAATTTGCCCTCGCGCTTTTCCACAAAAAAATCTCAGCTTCAAACATTTCCTGACTTCTCAAACTGGCTCAAGAATCGGACGAACGGACTTGTCTTGACAGTCAATCAAAACTAGGGTTTTTTACTGATTTTCAGAACTCTGAATTGTTTCATACAGTGGGCTTAGGGTTTGGTTGATTTTGGTTCAATTTTGATCAAGCGAGCATGATTTGGCATTTAATCAGGAATTAGGGTTTTATGGGCATATTCTCAGAGGAATTTAAATTCCACAGCACATTGCGGTTTATTTCAAGATTCGGATTAAAATTCGCGTTATCTTGGTTTAATCAGCAGAAGAGACAGTGGTTTGAATTCAGTACGTTTTGATTGGGCCAGTCAGATGCAAGATGCAGTTTTGGAATTCACAGTGTTCATGTGTTTGATCAGTCTATCTGGGTTAATTGCTGCTTTGCTTTGGATGTTGGATAAGACAGGTTTATTGGATCAATGTTGTTTTATTTAAGTTATTTATTATTCTGAAATTAAATGATTGAATTTATTTTTCAATTGTTAATTCTAAGAATTTTAAATAAATAAATAAACAATAAAGAAATTAGAATTAATTGGATAATTTAAACTTTTATTGATGTTTGAATTATTTGTACAAATTGTTGTTTATTACAAACAATAATTTACATTTAATTTAAATATTACATAGAATGAAAAACTATCCTATTTTCTAAATATTCTTCGTGCTTCATTCCGCTCCGGCATTCCATCTTTCATCTGCAAAAAGAACAAGAAAAGTCAGAAAGCAGTTAATTGGAAAAAAACAGTTAAATTGCTCATCATTAGGGGCCACTGACTGGGATCAGTTGCCCTCTCTGCAAATCACGGGATTTCTCCCGGTTCACAGAGAGGGAAGATTATTTTATTTCATGAAATGCAAATGTCAAAAAAAATGCATAAGTTACAAATTCAAGCTGCATAGAAATTCAAGATTCAAAATCCAATCCAAACTGAAAAAGTTCAAATCCAAAATTTTTATCCAAAAGCCAAGGCTACTGTCAAAATGCCCAAAGTCCACTCAAAGAAAGTCACAAGTACCCAAGCTGTCATGAAAAGATTTAGCCAAGATATCAAGGAAAAGGAAGTCAGCACACATAAACTGTCAAAAGAGATGAAGATGTAAAATGTAAAATGCAAGCAATCTAGAATCATCACTTCCCATCTAGGGCCCCTTCAGAAAAGTACAAACAAAAATCATATAAAAATCTTAAACTGTACTTTAAGAGAGAGTAAAGAGAGATAAAGCAAACTCAGTTCAGGTTAGGCATGGACATCAGCACAACAGGCAAAAGGGAGAGAGAGGAATGTGTACAAATTTCATCAACTCTGCATAATAGAAAAGCCAAGACAGTCCAATAGCAGTTCACAGCACAGCAGGCAAAAGGAAGAAAGAAGAATGTATACAAAATACCAACTCTGCCTCAGCACAGGACATACACAAGCCAATAGACAATAAGAAGGTTTAAGATAGAAAAGGAAGTATACAAGACAGTTCAGCAGGCAATTCAAAGAGAGATATACAAAGTCAAAAGCCAACTCAGCAAAATACAAGGCAGTGCACAGCAGACAGTAGAAGAGTGAATATAGAAAAGAAAATAGCTAACACAGTTTAGGCAACTCAGAATAGACAGAAGTAAGGTGAGAGAAGAGAGAAGTATAAAAAACTGTCAAGGCAAACACAACTAGGTAGCTGCATCAAGCACTTAACTCTGCCTCACCACAATACACATTAGCCAATATAGCAGTTCAGAGGATAAAAGAGATATATACAAGCTGAAGCAAAAACACACAAAAGATATAAACCTGCAAAAAAATGAGTTGTCTAAGAAAAAACATCCTCTCATATCCCAAAACCCATAGCATAAACATACTGAGCTTATCAAAGAAAAGAAAACCATAACCATCATCTGAACCAAACACATTTCAAACCTCAACCTTCATGCTAAACCCACAAACCTGATAACACATTTCAAGCCTCAACCTTCATGCTGAACATACAAACCTCATGTCCAAACTTGCCTCACCATAACATACTGAACCAAGCACATACAAGCTAAAGTCTCAAACCAATACCATAACCTGAACAACCTCAAGCTTAAGCATCAGTGATAACCATAACCAAAACCAACCCAAGCCTACAACCCTGTGAAGCTGAACATCTCAAGTCACATAGCATCAAGCTCACAAACAAGCACATAGTCTCTCAAGAAGAAGAAGAAAGAAGCAATTCAAAGTGAACTCAGTAGCAATCTCAAAAGGCAGTTCAAAGAGCCTCAGAAGCAAGCTTCATCACAGGCAAGCACACATAGGCAAGCACACAAGCAAATACTCAGACATATCATACTCAGGCAACAAGACTCAAGGCAACGATTGTTCCAAAATATTCCACAAACAGAAGCAAAGGCATCACAGTAGGAAAGAGGAAGATGAAGAAGTGAATCATTTCAAGGTTTGTTTTTTTTTCAGTTAATAATCATCATCAAAAAACCTGAGCAAAAGATAAAAGAACGAAAGTACCAGAAAGCATCAAAAGCAAGCTCCATCACCGCCGTTCCGGCCTCCTGAAGCATCACCCCTTTGCCTCTCCTCCGTCTCCCAAAATCAGGTAGCAATCTTCTTCCCTTTCACCTCATAAAACGAAAATATAAAACTCAGTTTAAAACAAGTCCGAACCACGCGAATCCAGAAAAGAAAGATAAAGACATAACATCTTAGGACTAAACCTCGTTTCAAAGGATGCGGATTTCCTGCCTAGAAGGGAAGAGAGTGTGAGGATGATGTTGGTGGCCGGAATCGAGCGCTCAGAAAGCCTAAACGGAGAAGACGAATTCAGTAAACACGGCGCCGCTGACTAGCCCTAACCCTCGTTCCACAAACAACACGCTTAACCCTAATTTCGTTCAAGGCGAGCTTGGGCCTGACCCGTTTCCTGATTACCCCAAAGCCCATTAACATTAACCTCTTTTCATATTCATCAGCAATGTTTGTTTAACTTACTTTTTCTTTCATATATTAATAATAACCCTTTAAAATCTTATGAAAGCATTTCATTTACTTTACAAAAAAAATCATTTTTATACAAATACTTTCTTTTTATTTACAATTTAACTAAAGCATTTTATATATACTTATTTAATTAAAAATACTAACCTAAATATCTAAATACTTTTTATACACAAATTAAAATTAAAAACATTCTTAATACACATTTGTATATATTATCTTTTCTTTTTATATACATACATAATTAAATTGAAAATACCTCTTTTAATTAAAACATGTTTGTACATATTATACGTAATTAAAATTAAACTTTTTAGTTAACATTCTTTTTGTACATAATCAACATATAAATCAAAAATACAGATTAAAACGTATATCTAGGTCAAAACCCTAATACGGCTCAACTTCACATTTCGCACTTGTACATATTTACATTTACACAATACATATACATTTGCACTTACACAATATATCGCCCTATACACACTTTATCTTATATTTGTATATTTGATATTCATTTTGATCGCACATTCGATTTGGTTGTAAATTATTGGGTACTATAAGTCTCATCCCCTTGTACATTTATACCCCCACTCCCGGACATTATTTTGTAATAGCGTAGATTTACATTCCGCAATTTACAGCTTTTCAAATATACCATGGTTAGACCTAGGGTTTGTATGTACATAAAATCAAACGCTAGATAACCTAATACAAGACAAATGCATGTAATCAATACACAATCACACTTGCACCCCCTAGGGTAATCCCACATGTTGCCTTCCAAAATGGGCCATGCTTGCACGTCGAATGTCTTTGGCAAAACAAAATCAAATGATCATAAGTCCCTCGATGACGCTTTCGAAAATTGCCTAAACGGAATGATCATAGTCCCTTCAAAACAATTTGCCAAAAACACTTGGCATCATTGCATTCATGGTCTATGCGATGACCCGTACCCGTCCCGAATAAACTTCCTAAACGCAAGATTGCCCATCAATTTCAATGGTGGAACAAAATTGTTAAAAGGGGTTAAAACATGACAAAAACCTTTGAGTACAATAGGGTAGACATAACTCTTAGTTACTTAAGATCAAACTTGCAAAAACACTTGCCTTCTTTTCAAAAACCACAATCCACAACACTTTCAAACAAACTCTCAAAAACATTTGAAAACATCTTTTCGAAAAGATTCACACTTTTGTAAAACACTCAAACACGAGTCAAATACATTAGTTGCCTAAAACAAGGCATCTTTTTCTAAAACATTTTCAAAAAGCACCCACACACACACCATTTTCAAAGCAATCGAAAAAACAAGGCAAGTGATCTAAAAAACCAAGTAACTAAGAGCCCATGGATAACCATGGATGAAAAGGGTGCTAATACCTTCCCTTTTCATAATCTACCCCCCGAACCCACGAAATATCTCAAAAGGTTTTTGCTGTGCTTTTTAACCTTTCCTTTAGGATAAAATAAAAAGTCGGTGGCGACTCTTGCTAACCGCACAAGTGCGAATACGAACGCAAAACACTAGTCAGTTCTCCCACCGTATTACAGAACTGGCGACTCTGCTGGGGACTTTTTTTAAAGTGGGGTTACCTTAGGGTTTAGATCACCTTTACTTTCAATTGATTGCTTTGTTTGCTTTACATTTGCGGGCTTTGTATCGGAGTTTTATAGATCCTAACCCGGATCTGGGGAAACCCCTTTAGGTAGCAACAAGGCTGTGAGGGAACTGTGCGGGGTATACCGACATGGTTGAAGCAGTCTGCTACGTTGATGTGGCACTTTGGTGTGTACCGGTAACCCTTGAGTTCAGTCAAGGAGAGTACGGGGCCGCCGCGTGGTGTCGTGAAGCATCAACTGACCTTAGAACCTTAATTGACCATCTTGGCCTCTTTAGGGTAGTGAGATGACTGCTTTGGTGTACTCCGAAGTCGGTTGATACTCGATACTACACTCAATTGAGGGTTGCTTTCCTGGAATATTTCGGTCGCCAGTTCAGTGGCTAAATCGAAACGATGAACAATGAAAGCAATCCAGTGATATTGGGACCTTTAGAACCCGGTTACTTTTGATAGGACAGGTTTTAACCAACAAACTGAAAGAGGGTAGTACCTGAACCTCATGCAAGCCTAAACCTAAGGCCTTGTATGCTTTGTGTGAATATTGTCTGCCTGTCTATACACTTATTTGCTTGTGCATACATGTACATAACATCATGACATCATACCATAGCATTTTAGCATTTTCAATAACCGTTTCAAGGATCCCAAGGGTTCTGTTAATGCAGGATTACATTGAACCAGACGTCTATCCAGGGGCAAGAGGTCTCTCCTCCAACCAATCCAGTCAAAGTTCAAGTACAACAACTTGAATCAGTGGCTATGACCCACTCGACATGGTGAGCTTGATTCTAGTAGAGGGACGTCCACCGGTACAGGGCTCTCCAACCCAAGAGCAGGGCTCAACCTCTAACATTTTTCTTGTGCTTACCCCAAGAGATCCTTGAAAACATGCATCCGCATATCATGCATTGCATTTTGACAATCTTTCCTTTTTCAGGTTTCCTTACTCTCCTGCTGTTTATTTCAGCAAGAGATGGCTCTAGAACGGTCTGTCAAAGACATCCAAGACCAGACTGCTCAGCTGCAAGAGATGTTCATGAATTTGTCTCTGGGGCAAGAGGAGATGAAAGCTCTCCTCACCAACGGCTTGGGGAATTCCAACAATGCCAGGAATGATCAGATTGCGGAGCTGCAGTTTGATCTGACAACACTGAGGACCCAAATGATGGGATATTTGGTAGGCCAGATGGCTCTCATCCAAGACCTATCTCAAAGACAAGAGGAACTCAGAGTTCTGGTCTGCCAACTGCTTCCAAACAACCAACTGGGGCAAACATCTGAGGTCGAAGAGCAAGTCACCGCTCAGCCTCCATCCACTCGAGAAGACAAGGGGAAAGCTCCTTTGCTAGCTTCAGGGTCACAAACCCATCAACAACCTCGCCAGCGTCAGCGGGGCAGTCGACGTAAGCAAGAAAAGTCGGGAAGACAATTTACGGAGACTGAAATACCATCATTCTTCATACTGAAGCGCCTGTTGGAGGTCAATTTGCTTACTATAAAGGACCCTCCTCAGAAGCCCAATATCTCCTCTCCTCACTTTAATCCCGACGCATTTTGTGTTTACCACTCCTGCAGCCCGGGACACAGTACCAACGACTGTTGGGCCTTGAAGAACAAGATTCAAGATCTGATCGATATTGGGGTGCTGAAATTCATGCCAGACGGCGAGATGAAGATCTTCCGTTAAAGGGTTCTCCGCTTGAAGTGACGAAGCTAGAATTGAAAGACTTTTGCTTCTTTTTGAATTTTCAAAGTTGTAATTTCTTTTGCTGTCAAACAATTATCTGTTGATGTTAAATTCTGTTTTCATTAATGCATTGCATATGTTTGTCTTGAATTCATCCATTCGTTTCACTACTTTTATGCTTTTCTTTATGATATTTGACTCTTGATAAAAAGCTGCAAGCCTTTAGAGGGAGGATGACGAAACAATACCGTGATCTTATACAGTATGCTTTTGAACAAACCTTGCTGATGATGTACAGGCATTTCTTTCAATTCCCAAACACTGGAGTTATAAGGAAGTTAATCCCTAGTCAACCCCTTCGAGCCAAAGAAGTAGGAGTTGTCTGTTCTGAACAATCAAAACCTTTGATATAAACCTGGGGCAGGGTAGTATCTCAGTTAATTCAAGAGAAAATGCGCATTGAAGTCGCAAACTCTCAGTTCGTAACACAACGAACGACGTCAAAAAAGAAAGCGTTCCTTCGGAATCAAAAGACAAGGGTGGTTCCCTATCACATAGACAGTCAATCTCTCAAAAGAGAAAAGCCCACCAAGCCAAAACCTATAAAGGAGGCTTAAGAAAACTGGGGCATCCCGCTGACAGTAATCCCGAAAACGGTAACAGTCAGGCAAAAGTTAGGGATAACAAATCAAAATCAAAATAGTGAGGTCATCACAAAACCCTCAACAACAGGAAAAGTGTTGGAAAAAGGAAAAGGAGATGATGACTGTCTCCCAAAAATTCAAACTGGTGAACCATCGCCCAAAAGTCGTTCCAAACTCAAAACAGAGTGCGACGCACAATTAACTGAGCTTAGGTTGAAGGACATCACGAAGAGCGGGTGGGTACAAATATACTTTGAGCCTTTATCCTTTGTTTCTTAAACCGTGAACCAGGCCACGTTACAACCCTTCAAAAGTCCTAATTGAAGCATGGGTTAGTTCGAAAGCATACTGTTACAAAAGGTATCCTGACTCCTGTAGGGCTTTGCTCTAAGTCTTGTGTTAACTTGTCTTATGAAAAGTTTTCTGCTAAAAAACGCATTTTTAAAAAAAAAACTTCGAGACAAACATAAACTTTGCATTATTCGAATATCACTGTCTGCATTTGACCCTTTTATTTGACAAGCGAAGAAATTCATACAGCGAATGTTCGGAGGAACGAAAACTCTCTCAGTAAGTCAAAATCACTTCAAGAGGATAACACTTCCGTCAAATCTCCTATCAGCAAGGGGCATGACATGTCGCAATTCAGTTAACCTGGGGCAGTCCAGTCAAGGTCCAACAGATCTTTCAAGTACAGGGTAATCTGATTCAAGATTCCTTCATCACCACTTGGGGCATTCGAATGTCAAAAGTGTTCAACAAATCAACTACAACATTTCCAAATTCGACTCCTGTATCCAGCCAGGGCATATCTGTTGACCACATTTCCAGACTCGACTCCTGTATCTAGCCAGGGCACGTCTGAAGAGTTCGAAGATTCGATTCCTGTATCCAGCCAGGGCATATCTGTTGACGACTATTTCCAGATTCGACTCCTGTATCCAGCCAGGGCATATCTGTTGACCATTTCCAGACTCGACTCCTGTATCTAGCCAGGGCATGTCTGAAGAGTTTAAAGATTCGACTCCTGTATCTAGCCAGGGCACGTCTGAAGAGTTCGAAGATTCGATTCCTGTATCCAGCCAGGGCATATCTGTTGACGACTATTTCCAGATTCGACTCCTGTATCCAGCCAGGGCATATCTGTTGACCATTTCCAGACTCGACTCCTGTATCTAGCCAGGGCATGTCTGAAGAGTTTAAAGATTCGACTCCTGTATCCTGCCAGGGCATATCTATCAACTATCACCTTTCCAGATTCGACTCCTGTATCCAGCCAGGGCATGTCTGAAGAATTCCAGATCAACACCTGCAACAACCCAGGAAACATCTGTGAACGACCGATTGTAGACCAACACCTGTAATAAACCAGGATTTTATCTACATCACCACTTGGGGCATTCGAATGTCAAAAGTGTTCAAAACCCGATGCAGTTTTACACAAGCTCATCATCAGGAAACCCTACACCGGTTCCCCTTCAAGACTTCTGAAACAGTTTACGGATTCTTCCCAACAACGGACGCTAATCTACCGACTTGTTCAGATTCTTCTCAAAGACCTCTGAAAACAGTTCATGGATTCATCCCAACAACGGATGTTAATCTATCAACTTGTTCAGATGCAACCTTTGAATTTAGTTTACGGACGCTTCCCAACAACGGATGCGGCTCTATTGCTGATTCAACCTCAAGATTTCTGAAAACAGTTTACGGATTCTTCCCAACAACGGACGCTAATCTACCGACTTGTTCAGATTCTTCTCAAAGACTTCTGAAAACAGTTCATGGATTCATCCCAACAACGGATGTTAATCTATCAACTTGTTCAGATGCAACCTTTGAATTCAGTTTACGGACGCTTCCCAACAACGGATGTTGTTCTATTGCTGATTCCTCTTCAAGACTTCTGAAACAGTTTACGGATTCTTCCCAACAACGGACGCCAATCTACCGACTTGTTCAGATTCTTATCAAGACTTCTGAAAACAGTTCATGGATTCATCCCAACAACGGATGTTAATCTATCAACTTGTTCAGATGCAACCTTTGAATTTAGTTTACGGACGCTTCCCAACAACGGATGTTGTTCTATTGCTGATTCAACCTCAAGATTTCTGAAAACAGTTCCCGGGTCCTCCAAGTAAACGGAGGTTAACCTATCGCTTGTTCAGATTCTTCTCAAAGCTAACCACCACGGAAGATCGCGCTCGCCAAGATTCTCCCTATCCCCAGCGGAGTTCCTTCAATCCCCAGCGGAGTCAGACTTTTAAACCTTCTCCCCACAGAGTTTTAAGGAAGCAATCTTGAGTTCCCCAGTGAAGTCTCCAGGGTTACCTCTCATCAAGCCAAAGATTCTCAATCTGGTCTCCCCGGCATGAGTCTACTAGTTGGAGCTCCCCAGTAGAGGTCATCAGGAATCCTCTTCCCCAGCGACAGCCAAGGATTTATTTTCCCCGGCAGCAGTCAAGACGCTTTTATCTTCGGCCATCTCGGAATCATGTATCCTTGGCAAGATTAGCTCATCAGCTTACATGTGCACTCATTACATTCATATCATAAAATGTCACCTGCATTGCATCATGCATCATAACATTGCATACAACTAACCCTTTGCCTTTTCAGGTAAGATCAGTCGACAGACACAGATCAACTCCCAGGATTCGTCCAGAAATAGTTCAGATGTGACCCGGACACAGCGACATTCTGATACTTATTCCAGATTCCTTCAGACGCATCAGCAGAAACCTTACACCGTTTCCTCTTCAATTTCTCAACTTCTGAAACAAGTTTACGGATTCTTCCCTACAACGGATGTCAATCTACCGACTGATTCAGACTCTTCTCAACTTTTGAAGACAGTTTACGGATTCTTCCCTACAACGGATGTCAATCTACCAACTGATTCAGACTCTTCTCAATTTTTGAAAATAGGTTACGGACGCTTCCCAACAACGGATGCTGCTCCATTGCTTGTTCAGTCCCAACTCCTGAAAATAGTTTACAGATTCTCCAGACACGGACATCAATCTGTTGCTTGTTCAGACCCCAATTCAGAGATATTCCAAAACAGGGATGCCCTTCTGATACTCGTCCACTTACCATTGACGTACAGTTCAACATCACCATATGGCATCTATAAGCCCATCCTCCTACCAGCAGTTGCCGAATGGCATCTGTAAGCCCATTCTCAGATGGCATCTTTAAGCCCATCACCAAATGGCATCTTTAAGCCCATTCACCTCCGCCGTCACGTCGACGAGCGCAAATTTTCTGGGCACATTAGTGTTCAATCTCCTTTTACCTTCAAGTCGCGAAAGGCAAACTTGCCAATCTAACTCTTCAGGTCCAAGAAGATTGAACAGGGGCAACTGTTGTACCCCAAAATTTGCCCTCGCGCTTTTCCACAAAAAAATCTCAGCTTCAAACATTTCCTGACTTCTCAAACTGGCTCAAGAATCGGACGAACGGACTTGTCTTGACAGTCAATCAAAACTAGGGTTTTTTACTGATTTTCAGAACTCTGAATTGTTTCATACAGTGGGCTTAGGGTTTGGTTGATTTTGGTTCAATTTTGATCAAGCGAGCATGATTTGGCATTTAATCAGGAATTAGGGTTTTATGGGCATATTCTCAGAGGAATTTAAATTCCACAGCACATTGCGGTTTATTTCAAGATTCAGATTAAAATTCGCGTTATCTTGGTTTAATCAGCAGAAGAGACAGTGGTTTGAATTCAGTACGTTTTGATTGGGCCAGTCAGATGCAAGATGCAGTTTTGGAATTCACAGTGTTCATGTGTTTGATCAGTCTATCTGGGTTAATTGCTGCTTTGCTTTGGATGTTGGATAAGACAGGTTTATTGGATCAATGTTGTTTTATTTAAGTTATTTATTATTCTGAAATTAAATGATTGAATTTATTTTTCAATTGTTAATTCTAAGAATTTTAAATAAATAAATAAACAATAAAGAAATTAGAATTAATTGGATAATTTAAACTTTTATTGATGTTTGAATTATTTGTACAAATTGTTGTTTATTACAAACAATAATTTACATTTAATTTAAATATTACATAGAATGAAAAACTATCCTATTTTCTAAATATTCTTCGTGCTTCATTCCGCTCCGGCATTCCATCTTTCATCTGCAAAAAGAACAAGAAAAGTCAGAAAGCAGTTAATTGGAAAAAAACAGTTAAATTGCTCATCATTAGGGGCCACTGACTGGGATCAGTTGCCCTCTCTGCAAATCACGGGATTTCTCCCGGTTCACAGAGAGGGAAGATTATTTTATTTCATGAAATGCAAATGTCAAAAAAAATGCATAAGTTACAAATTCAAGCTGCATAGAAATTCAAGATTCAAAATCCAATCCAAACTGAAAAAGTTCAAATCCAAAATTTCTATCCAAAAGCCAAGGCTACTGTCAAAATGCCCAAAGTCCACTCAAAGAAAGTCACAAGTACCCAAGCTGTCATGAAAAGATTTAGCCAAGATATCAAGGAAAAGGAAGTCAGCACACATAAACTGTCAAAAGAGATGAAGATGTAAAATGTAAAATGCAAGCAATCTAGAATCATCACTTCCCATCTAGGGCCCCTTCAGAAAAGTACAAACAAAAATCATATAAAAATCTTAAACTGTACTTTAAGAGAGAGTAAAGAGAGATAAAGCAAACTCAGTTCAGGTTAGGCATGGACATCAGCACAGCAGGCAAAAGGGAGAGAGAGGAATGTGTACAAATTTCATCAACTCTGCATAATAGAAAAGCCAAGACAGTCCAATAGCAGTTCACAGCACAGCAGGCAAAAGGAAGAAAGAAGAATGTATACAAAATACCAACTCTGCCTCAGCACAGGACATACACAAGCCAATAGACAATAAGAAGGTTTAAGATAGAAAAGGAAGTATACAAGACAGTTCAGCAGGCAATTCAAAGAGAGATATACAAAGTCAAAAGCCAACTCAGCAAAATACAAGGCAGTGCACAGCAGACAGTAGAAGAGTGAATATAGAAAAGAAAATAGCTAACACAGTTTAGGCAACTCAGAATAGATAGAAGTAAGGTGAGAGAAGAGAGAAGTATAAAAAACTGTCAAGGCAAACACAACTAGGTAGCTGCATCAAGCACTTAACTCTGCCTCACCACAATACACATTAGCCAATATAGCAGTTCAGAGGATAAAAGAGATATATACAAGCTGAAGCAAAAACACACAAAAGATATAAACCTGCAAAAAAATGAGTTGTCTAAGAAAAAACATCCTCTCATATCCCAAAACCCATAGCATAAACATACTGAGCTTATCAAAGAAAAGAAAACCATAACCATCATCTGAACCAAACACATTTCAAACCTCAACCTTCATGCTAAACCCACAAACCTGATAACACATTTCAAGCCTCAACCTTCATGCTGAACATACAAACCTCATGTCCAAACTTGCCTCACCATAACATACTGAACCAAGCACATACAAGCTAAAGTCTCAAACCAATACCATAACCTGAACAACCTCAAGCTTAAGCATCAGTGATAACCATAACCAAAACCAACCCAAGCCTACAACCCTGTGAAGCTGAACATCTCAAGTCACATAGCATCAAGCTCACAAACAAGCACATAGTCTCTCAAGAAGAAGAAGAAAGAAGCAATTCAAAGTGAACTCAGTAGCAATCTCAAAAGGCAGTTCAAAGAGCCTCAGAAGCAAGCTTCATCACAGGCAAGCACACATAGGCAAGCACACAAGCAAATACTCAGACATATCATACTCAGGCAACAAGACTCAAGGCAACGATTGTTCCAAAATATTCCACAAACAGAAGCAAAGGCATCACAGTAGGAAAGAGGAAGATGAAGAAGTGAATCATTTCAAGGTTTGTTTTTTTTTCAGTTAATAATCATCATCAAAAAACCTGAGCAAAAGATAAAAGAACGAAAGTACCAGAAAGCATCAAAAGCAAGCTCCATCACCGCCGTTCCGGCCTCCTGAAGCATCACCCCTTTGCCTCTCCTCCGTCTCCCAAAATCAGGTAGCAATCTTCTTCCCTTTCACCTCATAAAACGAAAATATAAAACTCAGTTTAAAACAAGTCCGAACCACGCGAATCCAGAAAAGAAAGATAAAGACATAACATCTTAGGACTAAACCTCGTTTCAAAGGATGCGGATTTCCTGCCTAGAAGGGAAGAGAGTGTGAGGATGATGTTGGTGGCCGGAATCGAGCGCTCAGAAAGCCTAAACGGAGAAGACGAATTCAGTAAACACGGCGCCGCTGACTAGCCCTAACCCTCGTTCCACAAACAACACGCTTAACCCTAATTTCGTTCAAGGCGAGCTTGGGCCTGACCCGTTTCCTGATTACCCCAAAGCCCATTAACATTAACCTCTTTTCATATTCATCAGCAATGTTTGTTTAACTTACTTTTTCTTTCATATATTAATAATAACCCTTTAAAATCTTATGAAAGCATTTCATTTACTTTACAAAAAAAATCATTTTTATACAAATACTTTCTTTTTATTTACAATTTAACTAAAGCATTTTATATATACTTATTTAATTAAAAATACTAACCTAAATATCTAAATACTTTTTATACACAAATTAAAATTAAAAACATTCTTAATACACATTTGTATATATTATCTTTTCTTTTTATATACATACATAATTAAATTGAAAATACCTCTTTTAATTAAAACATGTTTGTACATATTATACGTAATTAAAATTAAACTTTTTAGTTAACATTCTTTTTGTACATAATCAACATATAAATCAAAAATACAGATTAAAACGTATATCTAGGTCAAAACCCTAATACGGCTCAACTTCACATTTCGCACTTGTACATATTTACATTTACACAATACATATACATTTGCACTTACACAATATATCGCCCTATACACACTTTATCTTATATTTGTATATTTGATATTCATTTTGATCGCACATTCGATTTGGTTGTAAATTATTGGGTACTATAAGTCTCATCCCCTTGTACATTTATACCCCCACTCCCGGACATTATTTTGTAATAGCGTAGATTTACATTCCGCAATTTACAGCTTTTCAAATATACCATGGTTAGACCTAGGGTTTGTATGTACATAAAATCAAACGCTAGATAACCTAATACAAGACAAATGCATGTAATCAATACACAATCACACTTGCACCCCCTAGGGTAATCCCACATGTTGCCTTCCAAAATGGGCCATGCTTGCACGTCGAATGTCTTTGGCAAAACAAAATCAAATGATCATAAGTCCCTCGATGACGCTTTCGAAAATTGCCTAAACGGAATGATCATAGTCCCTTCAAAACAATTTGCCAAAAACACTTGGCATCATTGCATTCATGGTCTATGCGATGACCCGTACCCGTCCCGAATAAACTTCCTAAACGCAAGATTGCCCATCAATTTCAATGGTGGAACAAAATTGTTAAAAGGGGTTAAAACATGACAAAAACCTTTGAGTACAATAGGGTAGACATAACTCTTAGTTACTTAAGATCAAACTTGCAAAAACACTTGCCTTCTTTTCAAAAACCACAATCCACAACACTTTCAAACAAACTCTCAAAAACATTTGAAAACATCTTTTCGAAAAGATTCACACTTTTGTAAAACACTCAAACACGAGTCAAATACATTAGTTGCCTAAAACAAGGCATCTTTTTCTAAAACATTTTCAAAAAGCACCCACACACACACCATTTTCAAAGCAATCGAAAAAACAAGGCAAGTGATCTAAAAAACCAAGTAACTAAGAGCCCATGGATAACCATGGATGAAAAGGGTGCTAATACCTTCCCTTTTCATAATCTACCCCCCGAACCCACGAAATATCTCAAAAGGTTTTTGCTGTGCTTTTTAACCTTTCCTTTAGGATAAAATAAAAAGTCGGTGGCGACTCTTGCTAACCGCACAAGTGCGAATACGAACGCAAAACACTAGTCAGTTCTCCCACCGTATTACATTGACCAAAAACCCTTGCCTAAGGAAAAAGAAATTTTTTGAGTGGTACTTTAAGTACCTTTCGATTGGCATTCTGAAAGACCCTTCGATTGGTGTTCTGAAGGAGACTTTCGATTGGCATTCTGGACAAACACTTCGATTGGCATTCTGAAAGACCCTTCGATTGGTGTTCTGAAGGAGCCTTTCGATTGGCATTCTGGACAAGCACTTCGATTGGCATTGTGTCAAGGCTTTCGATTGGGATTCTGAAAGACCTTTTTGTTTGGCACCCTGGGCCAAGCCTTTCAATTGGCATGACAAGGGATCCTTCGATTAGCATGAACAACACCTTTCAATTGGCCTGTTAACAAAGCCTTTCGACTGGCCTGTTAACAAAGCCATCAAGAGGGCAGTCAAAAAACATGTCCAGGTTCATTGAACATGAGAAAATGGCGTGTTTCCCTTGCAAATATAGAAATAATTAAATGCTGATTGTGGATTTAATTCCTGAGTTGAAGGTCAGATTCTTGCCTTTTCTATTCCTAAAGAGCTGATTCGACCAGAGTGATTCTATTCAAATCAAGACCAATCGAAGGACAGGGCCTGAAGGCATTCGAAAGTCAAAAGCGTCCAGGTTCATTCAAGGGACACGAATGTTTCAAAAAAGGAAATATTTTAATGTGTCTGATTCTTGTCTCATGGCTTTAATGGCCTGGTTAAATGGCTGTCTCCTGCCGTTACTAAACCCCCACACTCCTATAAATACAAGGGCCAGTGGCACATTACAGAGGACGGAAAAAACACACAAAAAATAGAGAAAATAAAAAAATAGAGGATTTGAAGATACGCTGCCCACAAACCCACCAAAGGTTATCAGCATTTTAATCCAAGCCAAGGCAGCCATTCCACACTCAGAACTACAGATCAAAACACCTCTGTTTGGTAAAAAAAATCTAATCTCAAACTCATTCAATCTCTGATTTAAATTCATTTTGATTGCATATTCACGTTATTATTGTTGTTTGTGAATGATTTAATGTGATACATGTAAGCTACAGCGTAAAGTTGAGATTGTGCCATTACTTAGGCACAATCTGAGTTTCTCCTCCGAATCCCAAGATAGAACAAACCCAGACCCAGATTCAGCAGGTTCGAATTGGGAGGAGATTCGAATCAGGGGGGTAAAAGTCCCCCCTGAACCTTTTAACATTTGTTTCGTTTTGCAGGAAATATATTCTCAGAATCCTGTTCAGAGCTTCGAAGCTTAGCAGCTTAGCTTCGAACTGGATCCAGGATTTCCAGATCGAAGGATGACCTTTCCAGATCGAAGGATGACATATCCAGATCGAACACTCTCAGAGTGCAGCCCCTCATTCACCTTCGATCAAGCCTCTTCACTGGGTCGAAAGACAACCTACACCTCTTTCGACCCAGGCCTCCAGAATTATATTTTTTTCTTGATTTACTGCCTGATTTCATTTTTGTTTTGACCATTTTTTTTAATCAACATAAAAAATCATAAAAAATAAGTAACTTAGAATTAGGTTTCATTTTCTAAGGATTTAATTTAGTTAATTATTTTAACTTACTTTCTTCAATTTTAAAATCAGTAGACTTAGGATTTATTTGAATTCAATCCTTTTCATAAACAAAAAATGCAAAAAACTATTAGGTATGTTTTAGAATTAATTTTAATTAATTAAATTTGACTTAATTGAACATTTAGCATTTCCCAAAATAAAATAAAACAACAAAAATATTTTATTCTTAGGATTTTTAGAGGTTATTTTCAGATTCGCACGCGTTTATTTTATTATAAATGCCTACTGGTTTGTAATATCTTAACTAAGACTTTTACACTTTACTGCTTTATTCCCCAATTTTGGACATGTAAATAATCCCCCTCCCCGAAGCCTTGTAATAGCGTAGGATTTATAATTCCCGCACTTTAAATTCCTGTACATATATTAACTGTTTAGATGTATGCTAACTAGGCTATGCATGACAAGATTAACTCTTAACTTAAATCAACCGTAGCTCACCATAACATGTACAAAGATAATATAAACTGAAAATTGACACACTCGCACATATCACTCTTAGGGTACGCCTCACTTGGTTGCCTCAAACGTGGTCATTGAGTATAGGAAGTCTTAGAGGTCGCCCTCCTGTCCAAAGATCAAAGTTTCCTCGAAATGGTTGCCTCGATAAAAATGATCTAAGACATTAGGGTTACCACTAAGGCGTCCTAACATTGCTTTAGTGACCACACGTCCCTTAAACCGAATTGACCCGAAAACTCCAACGATGATGCTACCTACTCCTCAATAGTGGGATAGCACTGTCTAAAGGATATTTGAACAGTTTAATTCTTTTTTGAGTAGGTAGATGCTCTTAAGTACTTGCTCGTTTTAAAAACAAAACAAAACTTTTCGCACTTACACTCTCTTCAAAAACAAAACTCTTTTCAAAACCCACAAACACAAATAAAAGCAAACTTTTGAAAACATAGTGAGCAAGTACCTAAGAGCCCGTGGATAACCACAGATAGAAAGGGTGCTAACACCTTCCCTTTCTATAATCTACCTCCCAAACACGAGAAACAATCTCGAAAAGGAATTTTTCTATGCTTTTGTCCTTTCCTTGTTGGATAAAATAAAAGACGGTGGCGACTCTTGCTTACCGCGACATTTTGCGAAAACAAACGCAAACGCGAACCAGCATTCCAAAACAGGCAGTTCTATTCCCATCGATCACAAAACTGGCGACTCTGCTGGGGAATTTTATAAGTGAGGTGTACCTTAGGATTAGATCACTTATGTTTTCAATTGTATTGCTTTGTATGCTTTTAATTTTGTGGGCTTGTATCGGAGTTCTATAAATCCTCCACCCGAATTTGGGAAAACATTCATAGATAGCAATACGTTGTGGAAACTGTGCGGGGTATACCAACACGGTTGAAGCAATAGCTATATTAGTGCGACATATTTGTGAGTACCGGTAGCCTTTGAGTCAATCAAAGAGAATACGGGGCCACTGAGTGATGTCACTAAGCACTAATGACCTTGAACCTTACTTGACCATCTTGGCCTTTTTTAAGGGTAGTGAGATGACCGACTTTGGTGCAGTCCGAAGTTGGTAGATACTCGATACTACACTCATTGAAGATTGCTTTCTTGGAATATTTTGGTCGTTAGTTCAGTGGCTAAACCAAAACGATGAACATAGAAAACAATCCAATGATATTGAGCTCCTTAGAACCCGATTACTATTTATAGGACAGGTTTTGAGCCAACTACACTCAAGAGGGTACTTACCTATGAAACCTCATGCAAGCCTGAAACTAGGGTTTTTGTGTGACTTGCTTGTACATGTGTTTGTGCATACATCATGAACATCATAAAGCATCATATGCATCCGCTAACCATTTCAAGGGTTTAGATCTTCATCTTTGTTCTTGTTTTGCAGGACATGGAATCTCTCAGCGGGAAAACAATTCAAGTCAACCTTGTAAGGATCCCTCCTCAACTCAAGGAGCTTACATCCATGATTCCTGAGAATTCTCTCTTCAGTGAAAGACATGGTAGACTCCTCAGCTTGGTCAACACCAACATTGAAGAAGACATGATGAAAGTTCTCTTCCAATTCTTTGACCCCCTACACCACTGTTTCACATTCCCTGATTATCAATTGGTGCCTACTTTGGAGGAATTTTCTCAACTCCTGAGAATTCCTATTCTTAGTCAACTACCCTACAACGGTACGGAAAAGGAACCAAAACTTGAAGATGTTGCTCAAGCATTACGCTTGCAACCATCCGACATCAAGGGGCATTGGGAAACCAGAAGGGGTGTCAAGGGATTCTTGGCAAAGTTTCTGTTTGAGAAGGTACAAGAATGCTGGAATTCTCTTGATCTACAAGCCTTTGAAAAGATTGTGGCACTCCTTATCTATGGGTTGGTTTTGTTCCCAAATCCTGATCAACTTATAGATGTGAATGCTGTCAAGATTTTCGTATCCAGGAATCCTATACCTACATTGCTTGGGGACATCCTCCACTCATTTTACACACGAACAATGAGGAAAAGAGGTGTTCTCATGTGTTGTACTCCTCTCCTAGCAAGGTGGTTTATTTATCACCTTCCACAATCAGTTTTGAAGAATGAGCAGGGTTTAAGGTGGTCACAACGATTGATGACCCTCACACATTCTGATATACATTGGTGTTCTCGGTCCAGAGAAAATGTCACCATCATTGATCGTTGTGGAGAATTTCCTAATGTTCCATTACTTGGAATTAGAGGAGGCATTACCTACAACCCCTGTCTAGCTTTGAGACAATTTGGATATGCTCGAAGGGATGACCCTCATGACATGCTGATTCCTGACCTAGTTTTTGACTTCAACAACGATGCGCAAGGACTTCGACAAAGGTTCATCAGAGCTTGGAGGATGCCTAACAAGGTGGATAGTAAGACACTGGGGCACAAGAATTCCATGCCCCTTGAGCCTTACCTCAAGTGGGTACGAACCCGCTCCCAGAATCTTATGATGCCTTATCCTCACATTCTCCCCTTGATCAAAGAGCCTGTTATGGAAGGAGAGGTTCCATACGCCATCCTACATCCTGACATGCCGACATCATGGGAATAAATGCAAAAGAGTTGGATCCAACTCAAGGAAGAACATAATACTTTTGAAGCCAACTTCTATGCCAGTGAGAAGAAGGTTTTGGAGCTTACCCGCCGACTTCACGAGGAAGAGACCCTCAACACTTACATTGCTCCAAAGAGGATGCACAATGTCTTTTTACATTAAGAATTTTGTAATATTTCGCCCATGGGGCACTTATGTACTAAATTTCTTCTTAATGTGACGTGTGTTCCTTTTTTGTCTGCAACAAATTTGAATTTTTGAACCCTTAAATGCATTACATACGTAGCATACCATTCATCATATGCATAACAAGTACCCTTTTACAGGTCTCTTATCTTCTTCGCTGTTTATTTCAGCAATCATCATGTCTACTGAACCTTCCACTGAGCAAGTTATCAAGGCCCTTCAGGCCCAGAATGCCCAATTTCAAGAGTTGGTCATGAGCCTAGCTAAGGGTCAGCAGGACTTGAAGACCCTGATTCTGAAAGAGAGGAAGAAGAAGAAGAAGAGGACCGTCCTGTTCAACACCGGACGCAGGTTTAGAAACAGGCTGCAGAGTAAAGTTGATCTGACCACCCCATATGGAGAGAAAGACTGTCCATAAGAAAGGAGGGCTCCTAGCCCTATGGTCTCCAACAACGAGACAGACTATGATGAAGAACAGTATCCTCCTGCTGAGGATAAGTACAAACAGCTGGAAGACCGTTTGAATGCTATGGAAGTACAGAAGGTGCCCGGTCTGGACTTCGGAGATCTAGGTCTATCATCTGGGATGGATATTCCCCATAAGTTCAAGGCACCCGCCTTTGCCAAGTATGACGGAGCTTCCTGTCCAAAGCTGCACCTCCGGTCATATGTGAGGAAGATCCAACCTTACACTGCTGATAAGAACTTGTGGATCCATTTCTTTCAAGACAGTCTTTCAGGGACTCAGCTTGAGTGGTTCTATCAGTTGGACGGAGCCAGTATCTGCAGCTGGGAGGATTTGGCTGCTGCATTCTATAGGCAGTATCAATATAACTCCGACCTCGCTCCTACGCGTACCTAACTCCAGGGTATGTCAATAGGGACGGGTGAAGGATTTAAAGAGTATGCTCAAAAATGGAGAGACCTGGCCGGAAGGGTGCAACCACCTTTGGCTGATCGTGAACTGGTTGATATGTTTCTGGGGACCCTGTTTGGTCTGTTCTTTAATCATCTGATTGGAAGCTCTTCAGCCAGATTTACAGACCTTATCTTGACTGGTGAGAGGATTGAAGCTGGTATTAAAGCTGGGAAGATACAGAAGGGTGCCTCATCGAGCATCGAGAAGAAACTATTTAAGAAAGAGTCCAGTGTTGTCTACAGTTCAAGAAGACAGAGTAGACCTGAACACTGCCAGGCTGTCAATGCGGTTGTTATTTCAAAACCTACTGGTGCTCCTCAGCATCACAACCAACAAAGGGATGAGAGACCTAGAAGACAATTCACCCGTCTCAGCATGACTTTGTCTCAGATTCTGCCACAGTTGTTGAGAACCAATCTAGTGACTCTAAGGGAAGCCCCAAAGAATCCAAACACAACGTCATCAAAGTATAACCCCAACGCCCGCTGCGCTTATCACTCTGAGAGCCCGGGGCATAATACAGATGATTGTTGGAGTCTGAAAAACAAGGTTCAAGACCTAATCGATGCAAAGGAGATTGAGTTTGAGGCGCCCGAGAGGCCTAATGTTGTGACTGCTCCCATGCCCAAGCGTGGAGTGAATGCTGTAGAGGAAGACTTGTTTGTAGTTTCTGTGGATGATGTTGTTACCCCTCTGATGACTATCAAGAAGAACCTGTTGCTAGCCGGTTTATTTCCGGGCTGTGGTGAAGGTTGCCATACATATTCTGTTCTACCTACCAGTTGTCCGCTTCTGAAATCAGGTATCCAACGCCTGATGGATAGTAGAGAGATTCTGTTTGAGAAGACTGATGTTCCATCTGTTCATTCTGAAGAAGTTGCCATCATTACCATTTCCGACAATTCTTCCAAGGCTCCCTCGAGGACGCCTGTTAGAATTACATTTGTTCCGAAGGCCGCACCCATAATCATCATTGTTCCTGGGCCCATCCCCTACACCTCTTACAAAGCTATCCCTTGGCACTATGGGGCAAATGTTTATGTTCTTGGAGTTAAGCAAGAGTTCGGTGCTGATATCAGCGTCAGCAACGTTACTGAACCTGCTAAAGTCACCCGCAACGGTAGACTTTTCTCACCTGATATTGCTCCACCAGTTGTCCGAAGACCTGTTGTCATTAAGCCTGCAAGTGTACCTGATGCCATTCCTGATCAAGTCCCTGTTCCTACCCCTGTCGCCGAGTCATCTAACGCTCGGGGAAAAGGGATCACCACTAATATGCCTGCCCAGACGGAGGCGCCAAAGACAATCACTGTTGAAGCTTCCAAACAGGAGATGGAAGAGATTCTGAAAATTATTAAGAAGAGTGATTATAATGTAGTTGAGCAACTGGGGCAAACCCCATCCAAGATTTCTGTTATCACTGTTGTTGTGTTCAGAGGCCCATGCCAAGTGTGATCGATGGGAATGAGAACTGACTGTTTTGGAATGCTGGTTCGCGTTTGCGTTTGTTTTCACAAAATGTCGCGGTAAGCAAGAGTCACCACCATCTTTTATTTTATCCAACAAGGAAAGGAAAAAAGCACAGAAAAATTCCTTTTTAAGATATTTCTCGGGTTCAGGAGGTAGATTATAGAAAGGGAAGGTGTTAGCACCCTTTCTATCCGTGGTTATCCATGGTCTCTTAGGTACTTGCTCATTATGTTTTCAAAAGTTTGCTTTTCTTTGTGATTGTGGGTTTGAAAAGAATTTTTGTTTTGAAGAGAGTGTAGGTGCGAAAAGTTTTATTTTTGTTTTAAAAGGAGCAAGTACTTAAGAACATCTACCTACTCAAAAGGGAATTAAACTGTGCAAATGTCCTTTAGACAGTGCTATCCCACTATTGAGGAGTAGGTAGCACCGTCGTTGGAGTTTTCAGGTCAATTCGATTAAAGGACATGTGGTCACTAAAGCAATGTTAGGACGCCTTAGCGGTAACCCTAATGTCTTAGATCATTTTATCTGAGGCAACCTGTGATACGGTGGGAGAACTGACTATGGTTTTGCGTTTGTTTTTGCAAATGTTTCGGTTGAGCAAGAGTCGCCACCGACTTTTTATTTTATCCTAAGGAAAGGTTTAAAAAGCACAGCACAAACCTTTGAGATTTTTCTTGGGTTCGGGGAGTAGATTATAGAAAGGGAAGGTATTAGCACCCTTTCTATCCATAGTTATCCATGGGCTCTTAGGTACTTGCTTAGATCAACTTGCCTTGGTTTCCAATTGTTTGAAATGGTTCTTGGTGTGTGGTTTTGAAAATGTTTTGAGAAGATGCCTTGTATAGGCTACCCTTGTAACAATTCTTTACTCGAATGTTTTACAAAAGGTGTTTTGTCTTTTTGAAAAGATGTTTCAAGGTTTTTGAAAGTTTGTTTGAAAAGTGTTTGTGAAATGTGGTTTGAAAATAGGCAAGTGTTTTCTTTGGCAAATTGACAAGTACTTAAGAGCTATCTACCCTAAAGTTCTCAAAGATTTTTGTTATGTTTTAAACCTTTTTACAATTTTGTTCCACCATTGCATTTGGTGGACAATCTTGTATTAGGAGGTGAAAGGGACGGGCGCGGGTCATCGTTTAGACCATAATTGCAATAGTGCTAAGTTTCTTTGGGCAATTTCTCTTTGAAAGGGACTTGATCATTTTAGGCAACTTTTCGAAAGCGTCATCGAGGGACTATGATCATTTGATTGCTTGTTTTACCCAAAGAAAACTAACATACAATATGGCCCATTTATTTGAAGGCAACAAAGTGGAATACCCTAGGGGTGCAAGTGTGAGATGTGTTGTCCATTTTCATGCTTGATTATCTTGAAATTAGGTCAAAACTATTTTGTTTGTTTTATTCGCATACAAACCCTAATTCTAGCATGGCATATTTAAAAAAGCGTTAAAGTGCGAAAAATAAAATTCCTACACTATTACAACACAATAATATGGGGAAGGGGGGTACAAATGTTCAAATGGGGGATATTTAGACAAGAAATTAAATCTAGCTATTACATCAATTTTGGGATATTCACAAGATAAATAATTGCATAATTAAATAGAAATGAAATAAATATGCAAGATGTAAAAAGAATTTTTATATGTATGAAAAAAGTATTATTTATGTCAAAAAAATAAAATAAAATAAAAAGTATTAGTTTTGGAGTATTTACCTATTTAGGGCAAAACCCTAATTTTAATCAAAAGGGTATTAATTATTTAACATATATAATATTTACTATTTATATACAAAAAAAAAATAAAATAAAAATGAAGTATATTTGTAAAAATGTATTTTTAGTGTTAAATGTTAATAAAATAAAAATATGTATATTTTTGGTATTTTATCCTAAGTGCATTAATATATATATATATATATATATATATATATATATATATATATATATATATATATATATATATATATATATATATATATATATATATATATATATATATATATATATATATATATATATATATATATATCTTTATTATTTACTAAATAAATATCATATATATAAGATAATAATAATTAATATTTATGAAAAAAAAGTATGTTTTGTATAAAATATTTTAAGAAGATAAAACAAAATAAAAATGAAGATAAAGTGTGTTTACATTATTTTTCTCTATTTATTCTAAATAATATATTATTTACTTATTTGTATATAAATATCAATATAATCAAATAAATGCCTAAAAAATATAAAAATGATGCAAAAAATATTTTCTATGTTTTTAATATGATAAGAAAAAATAAATGAGTCAGAATGAAAAAGGAAAAATCAAAAAATCATAAAAATACACAAAATAGGCTTGGGGGGTATGAAAGCAAAAACAGGGTGTGAAAAGAAATAACAAACAGGCCCAGCCCAGAAAGTTGTTGTCTTCAACCTTCAGACCAAACAAAATTCAAAAATACGCGCCCTTCTTCTCCAATCCCTAACTCCTGATTCTTTGATCTTTTGCTAAATCTTCCAACATGAAACCTGTAGAGCTTGAAGCCACGATTCTAGACATATAAAGAAGTCAATCTAACTCTCAGAAATGAGAGAGAATTTCTTCTCTCCCAAATCCTGACCTAATTTTTATGCCATGTTCAGACTTAAAATTCTTGCAGCATACATAATATAAATGAAATCTAATTATATGGGCATGTTCAGGGCTATGATTGTGACATATTCTCTTCACAAACCTAAAGCTAACAATGCCTAATAAGAGAGATAGAACTTCATGAATATACCTGTGCAGTTGGAATCGTGCCTTGCAATGGAGGAACTTTCAGGACAAGATGATGACTTGTACAGCTTCCTTGAAGTGTAGTGATGCTATTCCAATACTTACTTTGCCTTGAGACACCTTGAATCGAGCTGTGGAACTTCAACTGCAAAATGAGAAAGTGAAAATGGCGGAACTTGTTAGAGGAATTACAGGTCGTGTTTCAGGTCTTGGTTAGCTTGCATTGATGCTAGGGAATGTGTGTGAACTGGTTTGGGCAAGAAAGCTTGAGAGGAATGAGAGATGGCACTCAAACTGCAGGCCTTGCCCTGTTCTTGCAGTTTGAAGGTGATTCTGGGAATGGGAGTGTATGAGGGATGTTAGGGTCGTGTGCTAGCTCAGTTGGGATGTCTGGAATGTGTTTCAAAAGTTTGCTTAAGGGTTTGCAAGCTGATATCAAAGTTGTGTTGAACAATGCAATGTTTCTTAGCACTTAAGCCAAAAAGGTCAAGTTGGTGTTTAGGCAGCTAGAGCCCCCCATAACATGCTGCATAACTCAGTCTTGATCAGTGTGATTAATCCCTAAACTTGTGCCAAAGAGATCTTAACTGTATTTCTTGGATTTTCAATTGGACATAAAGCTACCTTTTGCAAAAATGGAAGAAATGCTTTATCTATTTTGGGATTAATCCTTTAGGCAATGCTTGAACATACAAAACATGGTTTTGGCACAAAGGATTGGCATTAAATTTATGAGTGTTGGATGGTTTAAGGACCTGTAATCAAGATATGCAAGCTGAGATTGAAAATGCCTAGTGTTATGGACATGTAAATTGACCAATTCAAAAGTGAGTTTTTTCCAAATTGTGAAATTCGATTCTCTCAAGTTATGGGGTTGTTTGATGAGTTCTTGGACATTTTGGAAAGCTTGAATTGTTTTCTACAATCCATCTTTGAAATGAAAATTGAAATTCCAAGTGGAAGTGTATGGAAAATGGCCTTGAAGTTGGGTAGAAAACCTTGTCAAAATAGGTTAAAATTTCACTAAGTTAAGAATGGTTTAGTACCCTTATTCAAAAAATTGTAACTTGAGATACAAGCCTCATTTGTGAAAACTTTGTGAATCAAAGTTGTAGATTATGCAACAAGCTACAACTTTCATGTTTTGACTTTTGTTTGAATCCAAATGAATCTTGGTGAGAAAGTAGGGCAAAGTTGGGAAAAAATTAGGGTTTTTCATAACTTAGAAAAATTCTAAGTTATGAAAAATTCTCATTTCTAACCCTAATTTGCATTTTTTGATTTCTTGGTGAACAAGTTTCATGATTTGGCATGTTTTGATGAAAAATGAATCTTGACTCTTGATTTTGACCAAAAAGTCAAAGTTTGACTTTTCAGTATACAGTCAAAATTGATCAATTGATTGGGAAATTCAACTGTCAATCTTGTGTATTTGGGATCTTTTGAACTTGTTGAGCATGTCAAGACAATTCCATGGGGTCCTTGAGTCCATGTGTGAGCTTGGTTTGCCATTGGCTAGGTCAAACAGTCAAAAATTGCCTTTGTGCAGTCAAAACCCTAAAAAATGACCATTTTGCCCTTTTGGTGATCTGATCAAATTTCTTGTGGAATTGTGATCCAAACTTGATCAAATGGTTCATAGGAGTTCATAATGTTGATGTGGGTCAATTTTCATGAGGTTTGACTGTCAATTGGCCACAATTGACTTTTTTCCCCAATACAGCTGATTTCTAGGTCAACTGTCCAATTGACTGGACAAAACTTGGAATCAAGACTTGAAACTTGATGAGGATAAACTTGGGAGTCCAATATGAAGCAAGAAAGTCATCTTAGGAATTTTGGGTCAAGACCTCTTTGTGCAAACACAAACCCTAATTTGGGTCAACAGTGCAAGGAGAAGTCTTGAGCAGATGAAACCCTTGGGTCTTGAGCTTCAAGGGCTTTGTGGTGAGAAATCAATGAGAAATGGGAGGGCAAATTTTGGGGTACAACAGTTGCCCCTGTTCAATCTTCTTGAATCCGAAGAGTTAGATTGGCAAGCTTGCCTTTCGTGACTCGAGGGTAAAAGGAGATTGGACACTAGAGTGCCCGGAAATTTGCACTCGTCAAAGCAATGGATGCGGGAATGGGCTTAGAGATGCCATTTGGAGATGGGCTTAGAGATGCCATCTTGAGGGGTGACAAAAACTTGTCGGGGATGGGCTTACAGATGCCATCTGGAATGAGTATCAGGAAGGCGTCCATGCTTCGGACTATCTTCGAACTGGGGGTCTGAATAAGCAATAGATTGACATTCGTTGTTGGGAGGAATCCGTAAACTGTTGTCAAAGGTCGCATCTGAACGAGTGATAGATTAACATCCGTTGTTGGGAGGAATCCGTAAACTGTTGTCAAAGGTCGCATCTGAACGAGTGATAGATTAACATCCGTTGTTGGGAGGAATCCGTAAACTGTTCTCAAAGGTCGCATCTGAACGAGTGATAGATTAACATCCGTTGTTAGGAAGAATCCATAGACTGTTTTCAGAAGTCTTGAGAAGAAACTGAACAAGCGATAGGTTAACATTCGTTACTTGGAGAACCCGTAAACTGTTTTCAGAAGTCTTGGAGTTGAATAAGCAATAGAGCGGCATCCGTTGTTGGGAAGCGTCCGTAAACTGTTTTCAAAAGGTGAGAAGAGTCTGAACAAGCAATAGATTAACATCCGTTGTTGGGAAGAATCCATAAACTGTTTTCAGAAGTCTGAAGAAGAATCTGAACAAGCGATAGGTTAACATCCGTTACTTGGAGAACCCGTAAACTGTTTTCAGAAGTCTTGGAGTTGAATAAGCAATAGAGCGACATCCGTTGTTGGGAAGCGTCCGTAAACTGTTTTCAAAAGGTGAGAAGAGTCTGAACAAGCGATAGATTAACATCCGTTGTTGGGAAGAATCCATAAACTGTTTTCAGAAGTCTGAAGAAGAATCTGAACAAGCGATAGATTAACATCCGTTACTTGGAGAACCCGTAAACTGTTTTCAGAAGTCTTGGAGTTGAATAAGCAATAGAGCGACATCCGTTGTTGGGAAGCATCCGTAAACTGTTTTCAAAAGGTGAGAAGAGTCTGAACAAGCGATAGATTAACATCCGTTGTTGGGAAGAATCCATAAACTGTTTTCAGAAGTCTGAAGAAGAATCTGAACAAGCGATAGGTTAACATCCGTTACTTGGAGAACCCGTAAACTGTTTTCAGAAGTCTTGGAGTTGAATAAGCAATAGAGCGGCATCCGTTGTTGGGAAGCGTCCGTAAACTGTTTTCAAAAGGTGAGAAGAGTCTGAACAAGCGATAGATTAACATCCGTTGTTGGGAAGAATCCATAAACTGTTTTCAGAAGTCTAAAGAAGAATCTGAACAAGCGATAGGTTAACATCCATTACTTGGAGAAACCGTAAACTGTTTTAAGAAGTCTTGGAGTTTGAGGAGGAACCAGTGGAGGGTTGCTTGATGATGAGTCAATGTAAAACTGCATCTGAAACTGTTAACGATAGCCTTTTATTCTTATCCTGAAAAGGACAAAATGTTAGCTAAACACAAAATTATGTTGCATGAAATGTATGATGCAATATATGTTATATCAATGTTCATGATATGAATGTAATGAATGCGCATGTAAGTTGATGAGCTGTCTTACCGGGGATAGATGAATCCTGGATGGCTGAAGATAAAAGCATCTTGACTGCTGCCGGGAAGAATAATTCCTTGGCTGTTACTGGGGAATAAGGAGCTTGGGTTGTATACCAAACTTCTGGGGAATTCCTGATGACTTCTACTGGGGAGTACCAATCTAGTAGACTCATGCTGGGGATGCAAGACTGAGAATCTTCAGTTTGGCGGGAAGCATCTCTGGCGACTTCACTGGGGAACTCAAGATTTGCTCTCCTAAAACTCTGTGGGGAGAAGGTTCATTAGTCTGGCTTCGCTGGGGATTCTGAAACTTAAACTCTGGGGGGAATTGAATTCCTGAGGATCCTCTGGCTGGGGGATTGTAAAGATAAATTACGTTGGGGAATCTTGATGAACTCCGCTGGGGATAGGAAGAATTTTGGCGAGTGCGATCTTCTGTGGCAATAAGCTGAGGATAACCCAGTTATAAGCCCTTGTGAGGAATAACTTTGAATAAAACTCGGGAGAGACGTCCGTACTCTGCAGGGGATAAGCTTCAAGAATCTACTGGGGATACGCTTCAAGACTTGTTGGAGGATATGGACTCCAAATCTCCTGGGGGTTTCCTTTGAAAGGGTATCAAGATATCCAACCGCACCTTTGACTTATCAGTAATCCTATTTCTTGGTTCATAAGGAAATGATTATGTTCAAATGCATATGCCTATTTAACAAAACATTGGACGTTTCTCAAAATAAAATAAATAGTGCAAGAGAAAAGGAAAGGAAATGGCACAAATTTCTGGGAAAAGTATTTGTATTTAATTTCTATGAGTATATTTGTACAAAGGAGACAATCATCCTAGTAAGAGGATTTTGTCGTAAATATTGAAAATTTTATACAAAATAAAGATGGCTATGTGAAATAATTCCATGGGATTCCATTCCGCTATAGCTTTCACAACTCTGAATATCTGTCTATTCAATGCTTTGTTGGCCAATGACTGGATTGGTTAGAAGCCTGGAACTGGTTGATGAAGAGATTGTCTTTGAAGTGATCCGACGAGACATAGTCATACGCTTTAATTCCCTAACTTTTGCCTGAATCTCCCTTTCGGGTTTTCGATCCACCGGGAAACCCATTTTTGCCCAAGCCGCCCTTTCGGGTTTTCGACTTGCCGGGTGTACAGATTTTTTTGTTTTTATCCCTAATTTTTGCCTGAACCGCCCTTTCGGGTTTTCGATCCACCGGGATGCCCATTTTTGCCCAAGCCGCCCTTTCGGGTTTTCGACTTGCTGGGTTATTTTATGCGTAGTATCTTTTGACTATGTCTGCGTTCACAGGGTGCGGCAAATCGTCGCCGTCCATGGTGGTCAGAATCATTGCCCCACCAGAAAATATGCTCTTGATCACAAATGGTCCTTCATATGTAGGAGTCCATTTGCCCCTGGGATCACTTTGCGGTAAGATAATCCGCTTGATTACGAGATCTCCGACTTGATACACTTGACGTCTGACTTTCTTATTGAAGGCCTTGATCATCCGTTTTTGATACGTCTGACCATGGCATATAGCAGCAAGTCGCTTTTCGTCGATCAAATTGAGTTGATCAAGTCGGGTCTGCATCCAATCATCTTCATTCAAACCTGCATCCTTCATAATCCTTAGAGAAGGGATCTGGACTTCCATAGGCAAAACAGCTTCCATGCCATAAACCAAAGAAAATGGGGTTGCCCCAGTTGAAGTACGTGTCGTCGTACGGTATCCATGTAGAGCAAACGGTAACATCTCATGCCAGTCTTTGTAAGTGACCGTCATTTTCTGAATGATCTTCTTAATGTTTTTGTTCGCAGCTTCAACAGCACCGTTCATCTTCGGCCGATAGGGAGATGAATTGTGATGATAAATCTTGAACTGTTCGCATAGAGCGGTGATCACCGTGTTATTCAGATTCGTACCGTTGTCTGTGATGATCCTGTCTGGAACACCATACCGACAGATGAGATTTTGCTTGATAAAGCGGGCAACCACATTTTTAGTAACAGAGGCGAAGGAAGCTGCTTCGACCCATTTGGTGAAATAGTCAATGGAAACCAGGATGAAGCGATGTCCATTGGAAGTCGTGGGCTTGATCTCTCCAATCACGTCAATGCCCCACATTGAAAATGGCCAAGGGGCAGTCAGAACGTTGAGAGGAACCAGAGGAATATGAACTTTGTCAGCGTAGACTTGGCATTTGTGGCAAGTACGAGAATGTTGATGGCAGTCAGCTTCTATGGTAGACCAGTAATAGCCTGCCCTTAGGATCTTCTTAGCCATTGTATGCTCGCTCAAGTGAGTGCCAAATGTGCCGCTGTGTATATCAGTCATGATCAACTCTACTTCGGCTTTATCTACGCATCGGAGTAAAACACAATCATGGCTTTGTTTGTAAAGGATGCCGTTGCTCAGAAAGAACTTAGCGGCGAATTTCCTTAAGAACTTCTTGTCATTTACGGCAGCTCCTTCGGGATAATCTCTGGTCTCGAGATACCTTTTGATTTCATGGAACCAAGGTTGTTCCGCTACTTCTTCGGTATTAATCTCGTGACAATGCGCAGGTTCATCCATTTGCTCGATGGTGATCTGGGGAGCCTCGTTATCCCAGTTGAGTTTAAACATGGAGGACATTGTGGCCAGAGCATCTGCTAGCTGATTCTCTTCTCGCGGGAAATGCTCGAAGGTAATCTGCTCGAAATGAGGCAACAATGTCAGGACATGTTCTTTGTATGGGATAAGATTAGGATGCTTGGTATCCCACTCTCCTTTGATTTGACTGATAACCAAAGCCAAGTCCCCAAATACGATCAAAGATTTGATCCCCAAGTCTATAGCAGCCTTGAGACCAAAGATGCAAGCTTCATACTCAACCATGTTGTTTGTGCAGCTGAAGCAAAGTCGGGCCGTGAAAGGTGTGTGACAACCTTCCGGGGAGATGAGTACCGCACCGATATCGTTTCCAAGTGCATTTGAAGCACCATCAAAGTACAGGGTCCATCGGGATCCCTTTTCGGGTTCGTCATACGGTCCATTACCTTCAATGTTGTCCAAACTCATGATGTCCTCGTCTGGGAAGTCAAATCTCATGGGTTGATAATCTTCGATAGCCTGATGAGCCAGATGGTCAGCTAGTACACTCCCTTTTATAGCTTTTCGGGTGGTGTACTGGATGTCGTAATCAGTTAAGATCATTTGCCATCTAGCTATCCTTCCAGATAAAGCGGGCTTCTCGAAGATATACTTGATAGGGTCCATTTTGGAAATCAACAAGGTAGTATGAGTCAACATATACTGTCTTAGTCGGCGAGCAGCCCATACCAAAGCGCATCAAGTTTTCTCGAGCAGTGAGTGGCGAGTCTCACAGTCGGTAAACTTTTTGCTAAGGTAATAAATAGCATGCTCTTTTCGACCAGACTCGTCATGCTGGCCCAAAACACACCCCATTGAGTTATCCAAGACGGTCAAATACATGATCAATGGTCTTCCTTCGACGAGTGGCATCAGAATAGGAGGTTCTAGCAAATACTCCTTGATTCTATCAAAAGCAGCTTGGCAATCATCGTTCCATTCGACTACCTGATCCTTCTTCAAGAGTTTGAAAATTGGCTCGCAGGTAGAAGTCAGATGAGAGATGAATCTGGCAATATAGTTCAAGCGTCCCAAGAACCCTCTCACCTCCTTCTCAGTACGGGGAGCAGGCATTTCTTGTATGGCTTTCACTTTTGCTGGATCGACCTCAATGCCTTTGTTGCTTACAATGAATCCCAAGAGTTTACCAGACCTAACTCCAAAAGTGCATTTACTTGGATTCAGCCTGAGCTTGTATTCTTTCAACCTGGCAAACAACTTTTCTAGATGTTCGAGGTGCTCTTCCTCTGTTTGGGACCGAGCTATCATATCGTCTACGTAAACTTCAATCTCATGATGTATCATATCATGAAATAAAGCCACCATGGCGCGTTGATAAGTTGCCTCTGCGTTCTTCAGCCCGAACGGCATCACCTTGTAACAGAAAGTGCCCCATTGTGTGACAAAAGTAGTTTTATCCATGTCCTCGGGGGCCATTTTGATTTGATTGTAGCCTGAGAATCCATCCATGAAGGAAAATACTTTGTGCTGAGCTGTATTGTCGATCAAGATGTCAATATGAGGTAGCGGGAAATCATCTTTGGGGCTGGCCCTATTCAAATCCCGGTAGTCCACACACATCCTGACTTTGCCATCTTTCTTAGGTACTGGCACAATGTTAGCGACCCATTGAGGATAGGACGTAACAGCCAGAAAGCCAACGTCAAATTGCTTCATTACTTCTGCTTTGATCTTTTCAGACATGTCAGGCCTCATTCGGCGAACTTTTTGCTTGATCGGTTGACAGTCTTCTCTTGTGGGGAGACGGTGAACCACGATGTCTGTGTCTAAACCCGACATGTCTTCATAAGACCAAGCGAAGATTTAAACATACTCATTCAACAACTGTATCAGGCGTTCCTTGAAACTCGGTTCCAGATTGGCACCCACTTGCACCTCCTTCTGGTCTTCCTTGGTCCCTAAGTTGACAGTTTCCAATGACTCTTCATGAGGTAAGATGGACCTTTCCTCTTGCTGCAGAAGTCTGGCTAGTTCCCCGGGTACTTCACAACCTTCGTCATCTTCATACTCGGCTAGATTGACCAAATCTTTAGAGTTATTGAAAGATATAGCAGAATCGTCACCCATGGAATCCGGAGTTGATGGGTACCTGCATTGGTGAGTGTGGGTGTGTGTAAGGGATAGCCATCCTTAAACAAAAAATGCAAAAAGGAAAGAAAATGAACACAAGCAGTTTATCAAATGAAAAACGTCCAATGAATCATTAAACATGGCATATGGATATGAAAAATAATCAAAACCCTTACAAATGGACCTACATGCCCCGGGCAAGGCATGAGGTGAAAAAGATAGTGTACGGATTGTTTAAAAGTAAATATTACAGACCAAATAGGAAATGTTTAACAGATAAATTACTGATGAATAAAAGTGATGGGGACAAAGTCTTTTGCCTCCCAGTTGCTCAATCCTTCTTTGACAGTTGGGTAAATCCACTCTTCGATGTTGCTCTCTTTGTCTTCATCCTCCAAAGCGTTGATTCAGTAGGGAGAAATTTTGACTGGCGCTCTTTCAATCTTCGAACGGCGCATAACTTTCTGGCCAGCGGCTGTGAACCCTAATCCAATTTTGTCTGTCTTATGTGGAATATCAGGCAACTGCCCCCATGCTGAATTTTCCCCTTCTTTTATTGCAGCCCTTGCGTCCTCCAGAGATGCCATCCTGGCCATCTGTCTCAGTGTCTCAGCTGCCAATTTTGCTACTGCTATTTCAGGAAGGACTTCTTCGAAATGTTGAAACGGTGTCTCAATGAACTCTCCTTCAACCTCCACATACCGGAAAGAATTTAAGTGGCTAATCATGTACTCTTCTTCGCCATGGACAGTAATGATCTTTCCCTTGACAGGATACTTAAACGTTTGATGCAAGGAGGAGGTGACTGCCCCAGCATGGTGTATCCAAGGTCTACCCAACAAGCAAGAGTATGATGGACGGATGTCCATCACATAGAAAGTGGATTTAAACACCTCAGTACCTATCTTGATGGGAATTTCAACCTCTCCATGGACCATTCTCTTCGAACCATCGAAAGCTCTGACAACAATATCACTCGGCTTCAATTCTAACCCTTCACAATCTAGTCGGTCCAAGGCCTTCTTAGGTAAAACATTCAGCGACGAACCAGTGTCGACCAAGACGTGTGCGAGAGTAGTTCCTCGACACTCGACTGAAATGTGCAAAGCATCATTGTGGTTTCTACCTTTAGGAGTTAGGTCGGCATCAGAAAAACCTAATCCATTGTCCGCAGTCAGGCTAGCCACACAATTTTGAAATTGATCCGCAGAGGTTTCCTGGGGCACATGGGCTGCCTTCAGGAATTTTATCAGAGCTTTAGCGTGCGCTTCCGAGCAAAGTAGTAGTGCCAGCATGGAAATCTTGGAGGGGGTTTGCCCCAGCTGTTCTACCACATCGTAATCACTTCTTTTGATTATCCTCAAAATCTCATCCATTTCCTTCTTGGAGGTTTCCGGGATAACCAAGGGTTGAGCCCTCGTCCTGACGGGCTCATCTTGGATTCCCTTACCTTTGTCAGCAGCGGTAGGAGAGACAGTACTAGGGACAACAACGTCTTCAATCAAAGGAGTTCTAGCAGAAAGTTTTATTGGTGCAGGGATGACCTTATCGGCTGACGAGGGTCCAAAGACTGCTCTTGGAGGGGCAATCTCTGGAGAAAATATTCTCCCGCTCCTGGTGATTTTGCTAGTGCCTGCAATGTTACTAATGCTGGCTTCTTCATCATCCGAACTTTCTTCAATTATTTCGATTTGTTTGATACCATGGTAGTAGACGTCACCGCCATAGTTCCAAGGTATTGACTTCTCAGAAACATAGGGAACAGGCCCTGGCATTGTTATCTTCAAAGGAATAGATTTCATAGCTGGTGTAATCTTAACAGGCTTTTTGACGGCCTTGGAAAGATTGGCGTGAATGGTTATGATTGAGACATCTTCAGTATGAACTGGAACAGCAGAAACTTTTTCAAACAAAATTTGTCGACTATCCATAAGGCCTTGGATGCCTTCACTCAGTAACGGACAATCAAATGGCAGAGAGTAACAACAATAGCAGTCTTATTTACATCCCGGGAAGATCCTGGCCCTCAACAGGTTCAACTTAATGGTTAGCAGTGGAGTAGTCAGATCACTGACATCAGCAACATACAAATCTTCTTCAATGGCATTGACATTTCGGCCGTGCTTCGGCATGGGTGCAGATATCACATTAGGCTTCTCTGGAGCGTCAAACTCCACCTCCTTAGCCTCTATCAGGTCTTGGATTTTATGCTTGAGTGCCCAACAATCATTGGTGTCGTGTCCAACACTGTCTGAATGGTAGGCGCATTTAGCATTAGCATGATAATGCGGAGAGGATGTATTCACATTCTTTGGTGCCTCCTTGATGGTGGCGAGATTTAACTTCAGTAGATGGGGAAGCACTTGCGCTGGAGTCATATTAATGCGGGTGAACTGCCGTTGTGGCCGTTCCACCCGTTATTGATTTGGTCTGGACTGGTTATAGCGAGGCTGCTCGCTCGGAGTGTTTTGAATCATTACAGCCCCCACAGTTGGCCGACGCTCCGTCTTCCCTGCTCTTCTCTGAGAATATACCATAGTTGTCTCCTTCTTAAAAGGCTTCTTCTCAACACTTGCAGCAATACCCTTCTGAATCTTTCCTGATTTGATGTCGGCTTCTATTCTCTCGCCTGTTAAGATCAAATCGGTAAACCCCGCGGAAGAGTTACCAATTAGATGATTGAAAAATGGCCCAGATAGGGTCCCAAGAAACATATCAACGAGTTCACGGTCGGTTAAAGGAGGCTGCACCCTGCCAGCCAAATCCCTCCATTTTTGAGCATATTCTTTGAATCCCTCGCTTGTTCCTAGTGACATACCCTGAAGTTGGGTACGAGTAGGAGCAAGGTCAGAATTATACTGGTATTGTTTGTAGAAAGCGGTGGCCAAATCTTCCCAATTTCTGACACTGGTTCCTTCTAGCTGATAAAACCACTCCAACTGAGCTCCCGACAGGCTGTCTTGAAAGAAATGAATCCAGAGGTTTTTATCTGCCGTATAGGGTTGAATCTTTCTCACGTAGGATCTGAGATGCATTTTTGGACAAGACAGCCCATCATACCTCACAAACACTGGCACTTTGAATTTTGGGGGAATCACAATCCCGGCAACCAAACCCAAGACTTCAAAATCCAAACCCGGTACTCTTTGTAGCTCCATGGCGGCCAATCTGTCTTCTAAACCCTTGTATTTATCATCAGCTGGAGGGTATTGCTGGTTAGAATAATCTTCATCCTCTTCAACCTCTTCTTCTTCCGCATCAGACTCGGAAGGTACCGCAGCCCCACCTCCTTTGCTGGTTCCTTCATCAGAAATAGGAGGAAATTCAAGCACTCTCCGAGCTTCTCCGTCAAATCTTCTACCCAAAGTAGCCACCCCTAGTCTCTTTTTCTTCTTTTTCACTGGGTCCTTGTTTCCCAATTGGGTCTTGATATCCTCCTGACCCTTAGCCAAGGTCATCAGGAGTTGTTGGAACTGTGCATTTTGAGCTTGCAGGTCTTTGACTGTTTGCTCGAGATCCATCCTACTGAAATAAACAGCAGACAGATAAGGAAACCTGTTGAAGAGACCTGCTTATGCACATGATGGATGATATGCTTATGTATGCAATGCATTCAAGGATTTAGGACATTCAAAATTGTTTCAGACAAAGAAGAACGCACGTCATATTAATAAGAAGAAATTTGTTAGTACATAAATGCCCCATGGGCCAAATATTACAAAAACTTCTTAAGGTAAAAAGACACTGCGCATCCTCTTTGGTGCGATTTAGGTGTTGAGGGCCTCTTGCTCATGGATTCGGCGGGTAAGCTCTAAAACCTTCTTCTCACTAGCGTAGAAGCTGGCTTCAAAAGTATTCCGCTCCTCCTTGAGCTGAATCCAACTTTTCTGCATTTCCTCCCACGATGTAGGCATGTCAGGATGTAGGATGGTGTAGGGAACCTCTCCCTCATTGACGGACTCTTTAATCACTGGGAGTACATGAGGATAAGGCATCATTAGACTTTGGGCTCGGGCTCGTACCCACTTGAGATAGGGCTCAAGAGGGATGGAGTTCTTGTGTCCCAGAGTCTTGCTATCAACCTTGTTGAGTTTTCCCCAAGCTCTGATGAATCTTTGGCGAAGTCCTTGCGCATCGTTGTCGAAGTCAAAAACTAGGTCAGGAATCAACATGTCATGAGGGCCATCCCTCCGTGCATATCCAAATTGCCTCAAAGCTAGGCAAGGGTTGTAGGTGATACCTCCTCTGATTCCAAGTAAAGGAACATTAGGAAATTCTCCGCAACGATCGACAATGATGACATTTTCTCTGGACCGAGAACACCAATGCACATCAGAATGAGTAAGAGTCATCAACCGTTGGGACCACCTTGAACCTTGGTCATTCTTCAAGACAGATTGTGGAAGGTGCGAGGCAACTGTTTCGAGGCAACTGGATCATGTCATGGACATAAGGACTTACTAAAACGTCCTATACTCGACGACCACGTTTCGAGGGGCAAGGCAACAGTGAGGCGTACCCTAAGAGTGGTGTGTGAATTTGTGTGTTATTTTCATGTTATGTTTTATCTTTGATCATGCATTATGGTGATCTACGCTTTGATTTTGTTTGGGCCATTCATTCTTTCAAGTGATTAGCAGTTAAAGGGTGCGGAAATTAAAATGCGGAAAATAAAAGTCCTACGCTATTACAAGGCACGGGTCTATACATCACCAAATTAACAAAGACCCGATTTTGAATAAAAATGTGGAAAATAAAGGTCCTAATTACTATTACAAAGCTTTGGGGGAATTACATAATATTTAAAATGAAGAATATAAACAAACGCGCGAAAAGAAATTAGAAGCGAAAGTTCGAGGGCGTTGGACCCTTTAAAGAAATTACATTGAAATTGGAAATTAATTAATTATTGAATGAGAAAAGAAATTGTTTTTTTATGTTTTTTTGGTATTTAATGGAAATAAAGAGAATGAATTAAAATTAAATAAAACCCTAGTTCTAAGCATTTTTAATTATTAAAGAAAAAAAAGATTAAAGTTTTAACCTAATTTATACTAATTATTTAATGACATGTTTATTTATAAAAATGATTAATAATTAATAATAATGATAAGAAAAAATATATTTATTAAAAGAAAAGATAAAAATGCTAAAAACCCTAATTTCTATGTATTTTAGTCATTAAGAAAAACATTGAAATTTTAGCCTAAATTAACCTAAATTGATTAATAAAATTTTATTTACAAAATTAATAGAAATTAATATTAATAAAACATATTTTTTTGTTTTATGATTTTCTGGTTTTATTATGAAAAGAAAATTATTTGAAGTAAATTAAATAAAAGTGATCAAAAGAATTAAAAAAAGAGAAAAGAAAAGAAAAGAAATTAAAAGATATACAAACATTGGGGGGTATCTGGCCCATTTGAGAGGTGTTGTTGGAAGGATCTTGGCCCAACAGATTCCAGGCCTCTTTGACTTTCAATGATCACATGGGACTCAGTTGACTAACGCGCATGGTGAGCCACTTTTGTGGCCTTCAGATCAGAGCCTATGGAAACTTGGCAGGCCAGGAGATGAGGTTGTACAATGGTCCCTTATGAGCACACTGCACAGAAGCGCGTTAAAGAAAAAATTATAGAGGAAGTGGGGGACCTGGGAATCGAACCCAGGTCCCAGTACCTGCGTGACAACGCATCTACCAACCCAACCAATGCGTTTATTTGTTAACTTAGTGGAACCTGATTAATGTATATGAAAACAAATGCTATTGGTGTAAAACAAAAATTAAGCGCGAAGATTTGAATCTCCCAGTCACGTCCAGACACGCAAGCATCATCTTCATCGTTTTACCTGTAACATAATCAGTTAGCGGGGGTTTTAAACCCCCACTGAGTCAAACCTGCCATAATAGCGATTAGCATATAGTTAAAAAGAAAAAGGGCGCGATGGGTGGTTTATATTCGTTTGAAGGTCCTGATTCCAATGGTACCAGTTTCATGGCCTGATTTTTCCATATATGCAAAACCCCAAATTGAAGCTTCTAAAACCCTAACCTACGTTCATGGCAACTTCTCATACGGGCAATATTAATTCAATTGGATAACACCATTAGCTTCAGAGCATTCATGTTAGTACAAATCAGTCATTAAAAATGATAAATCATGCATGGAATGTGAAACACGATTATGCAAATTTTCAACAAAAGTAGGACTTTGTTATACCGATTCCTTGAGTATGGAGGTGTGGTTTTGATTGGAAAAGCTTCCTGGTAGTGTCAGGAGTGTATTAGAATCCTTTTGCAGTCTTGAATTGTCCTCTAGATACCAAAACAGTTTTCACTTTTTTTGTGTAAAAATGCAAGTTTGTTGCTTGGTTCTGAGCGCAGCTTCTGTGTGTTTTTCATTAGGTTTATGTTTGTGCATATATGTGGAAGGAATTAGGTCAGAAAAATAAGCCCATGATCCATTGTTTCAATGCTTTTGAATTTTTGATTTTGCATATCTTTTTCAATCCTTTTTTGCCATGAAAACTTTCCTATTTGGAAGATTTGGTCTCTTTGATGTGGTACACGAAATATTTAGGTCTTAATGGGAGAATATGCTGCACAAAAAGATTTGGAAAACATGTTTTAGTATTTTTCTCATAATTAATTTTATTTAAATGAATTAATAGGATTAAAAATTCAATTAATTAATAAAAAATAAGAAAATAACTCCCTTTTAGCTTAATGGGTCGTGCATAGATTTTGGGTGATGATTCATGGAAGAAATTGAGGCCCATTAGCAATTTTGAGGCATTTGAAGCAAAGTTGACTTTTCAAAATTCCCAAAAATTTCCCAACTTCCACAAGGCATATCTTACTCAATTTTTAAGCTTTGATCATGTTCTTGGACATTTTGGAAAGGTCTTGAAGTCCTATAACCAATGTCTTTGGTCCCATGCCATTTTGATTTACCAATCTCAAGTTATGGTCTTTGACTTAAAGTGCCTTTTTGTTGACTTTTGAAAATGACCTATAATGTTGAGATTGATATCTTTTTGTGAGAGCATTTCTTGGACTTGAAGTGTGAAGATGAGTTGTAGGAAATGTCATTCTCTTCAAAATTAGCTTTGGATGGAATTTTTCTGATAAACCATGTGGAAGTTATGCCTTGGTCAATTTGCAGTTGACTTTTTCAGCTGTCCAAAAATAGAAACTTTTGCATCTTAAGACTTTTTGAGTCATGCCTTGAGAATCATGATCAAGAATTGATCAAATGATGTTTGTGGCTTCAAAATAAGATGTTGACCAAATTTTTTGACTTTTGACTGTCAAATGACCATTTTGCCCCTACAGTTGACTGTGAAGCAATTAGGGTTTTTGACTGTGCAATTTGGTGCTGTGAGTCTTGAAACTTGACATAAGGATGCTTGACAATGTTTATAGGCATGTGGGACTTGATTGGACCCTTGGAAACTTCAATTTCTTTGCCATAACCAAAACCCTAATTTTTGACTGTTAGGAGACCATTGGACTGTGCAACCTTTGGGAGATTTTGAAGCATGCTCTTAGAAAATCTTGAAGAAAATGGGAGGGCAAATTTTGGGGTACAACAGTTGCCCCTGTTCAATCTTCTTAAACCTGAGGATGTAGATTGGCTGGCGTGCCTTTCGTAATCCGAAGGTGGAAGATGATTGAACACTAGAGTGCCCAGAAATTTGCACTCACATAGTAGAGTGTCAGCAGTATGATGGTGAGAATGGGCTTACAGATGCCATTTGGAGATTGATGGATAGGAGGATGGGCTTATAGATTCCATCTGGAAGTGTGACTGAACTTTGTCGGGAATGGGCTTACAGATGCCATTTGGATGTTGATCGCGTAAGAGTTTCCTTAGCGAGAACTTGCGTAGCTGAAAAAGAAAGATAATTACCTGGCCTGTTACAGGAGTTGATCTTCAAACTTTTTATGTAGATGCGCCCTGGCTGGTCACAGGAATTGAATTTTTAAACTCTTCAGACGTGCCCTGGTGAGATACAGGAATCGAGTCTGGAGAATATAGTCGTCAACAGATACACCCTAGCGAGATACAGGAATCGGATCTTCGAACTCTTCAGACGCACCCTGGCAAGATACAGGAATCGGGTCTGGTAATGCTAGTCGTCAACAGATACACCCTGGCAAGATACAGGAATCGGATCCTCAAACTCTTCAGACACACCCTGGCAAGATACAAGAATCGAGTCCGAAGAATATAGTCGTCAACAGATACACCCTGGCAAGATACAGGAATCGGATCTTCGAACTCTTCAAACGCACCCTGGCAAGATACAGGAATCGGGTCTGGTAATGTTAGTCGTCAACAGATACACCCTGGCAAGATACAGGAATCGAATCCTCAAACTCTTCAGACGCACCCTGGCAGGATACAGGAATCGGGTCTGGTAATGCTAGTCGTCAACAGATACACCCTGGCAAGATACAGGAATCGGATCCTCAAACCCTTCAGACGCACCCTGGCAAGATACAGGAATCGGGTCTGGTAATGTTAGTCTTCAACATATACACCCTGGCAAGATACAGGAATCGGATCCTCAAACTCTTCAGACGCACCCTGGCAGGATACAAGAATCGGGTCTGGTAATGCTAGTCGTCAACAGATACACCCTGACAAGATACAGGAATCGGATCCTCGAACTCTTCAGACGCACCCTGGCAAGATACAGGAATCGGGTCTGGTATTGTTAGTCTTCAACGGATACACCCTGGCAAGATACAGGAATCAGATCCTCAAAACTCTTCAGACGTGCCCTGGCAAGATACAGGAATCGAGTCTGGTAATGTTAGTCGTCAACAGATACACCCTGGCAAGATACAGGAATCGGATCCTCAAACTCTTCAGACGTGCCCTGGCAAGATACAGGAATCGAGTCTGGTAATGTTAGTCGTCAATAGATACACCCTGGCAAGATACAGGAATCGGATCCTCGAACTCTTCAGACGCACCCTGGCAAGATACAGGAATCAAGTCTGGTATTGTTAGTCTTCAACGGATACACCCTGGCAAGATACAGGAATCGGATCCTTGAACTCTTCAGACGCACCCTGGCGAGATACAGGAATCGGGTCTGGTATTGTTAGTCGTCAACGGATACACCCTGGCAAGATACAGGCATCGGATCCTCGAACTCTTCAGACGCACCCTGGCAAGATACAGGAATCGGGTCTGGTAATGTTAGTCTTCAACGGATACACCCTGGCAAGATACAGGCATCGGATCCTCGAACTCTTCAGATGCACCCTGGCAAGATACAGGAATCGGGTCTGGTAATGCTGGTCGTCAACAAATACACCCTGGCAAGATACAGGAATCAGATCCTCGAACTCTTCAGACACACCCTGGCAAGATACAGGAATCGAGTCTGGTAATGCTAGTCGTCGACAAATACACCCTGGCAAGATACAGGAATCGGATCCTCGAACTCTTCAGACACACCCTGGCAAGATACAAGAATTGAGTCTGGTAATGCTAGTCGTCAACAGATACACCCTGGCAAGATACAGGAATCGGATTCTCAAACTCTTCAGACGCACCCTGGAAAGATACAGGAATCGGGTCTGGAATTGATCGTCAACAGATACACCCTGGCGAGATATAGGAATCAGATCTTTAGTTGCGACCGTTGATGGTAATCATCTTGGTATTAACCTTTGTCCTGAAAAGACAAAACGTTAGTTGTATGCGATGTCATGATGTATGACATACGTGATGAGATTATATGTTCATGATGCGTATATGCATGCTATAATGTATGGAAATGCGATGTTTATGAATATATGTTTTCGTCTTAGGAAAATAAATCCTTGACGGATGCCGGGAAGTTAAATCCTGGGCTGATGTAGAGCTTTTGTTTCCACTGGGGAGTGATGGTTGCAAGAATACCGGTAGGAGAAGATGACTCCGTTGGGGAATAAACTTGGTGAATGGATTACTCTGCAGGGAGAAAATTACTCTAGCGATCTTGCTGGGGAACAATACTCTGTGGGAAGAGAGGTACTCTGTTGAGATGTTGATGATAACTTTGCTGGGGATAGCGTTGTTATGTTGGAAGTTTTAATAGACTCCGCTGGGGATAAGAAGACTTCGCCGAGGCCGGTCTTTCCGTGGCTTTTGGATGAGGATAACCCAGTTATATCCTGGTAGGGAAATAACCTTTGAATAAAGCCGGGGGACGCGTTCGTGCTCTGCAGGGGGGAGGCTTCCAGAATCTACTGGGGATAAGCTTCCTGCTGGGGAGATGGATTCAAACTTTCCTTGGGAAATCTTGAACTATACTAGACTCTCCTGAGGAAATTTTGAGATGTACTGGAAGTGACTCCACTGAATGTCTGGTATACCGCCGGGGAACAATCTTAGATCGAGATTGTCGGGGATGCTCGTTAAGAATATCTGTATGATGTGCTGGGGAATGTTGAGATCTGCTGGAGGATACCCAACTTCCTTAAGGATGACAGGATAACTCTACCTGGGGAGAGTGCATTGACTTGCTGACTCACTCTCTGGGGAATTAAGATATCTTGGTTATGTTCTTCAGCTGAACCTACCTTGGTACCTTGGTGGACAGAGCAATTAGATCGCTTAGACAACTCATTATTGCCCCTGTTTCTAATGTTACCTGTAATTAATCCTTTGTTTCATATGCAAACATTTATGAATCAGCAATTATTGTCAAATGCATATATCACAAATTGAACCTTGGACGTTCTTCGCAAAACAAAACAGAAAAGGAAAAACAAATGGCAATTTGAGCTGAAAAGTGTATTTGTATTGATTTTTGAATTTGCCTGTAAATAGGCGTTTTATATACAAGAGGCTGACGTCCTAGTAGGAGAACGCCTCCGAACAAAAGAGTTTATACAATTTGTACAAAGGGAACAAAAACAGCTATGTGAAAAGAATAATCCCACTGGGTTCTAACTCTGCTATCGCCTTTATATCTTTGAGCGTCTCATCACTTGATGACCTAGCTGAAAATGAAGCTGATTGATCGATGCCTTATGAACTTGACGGTTGGTACCGGATTCTGGATGCAAGGTGATCCAATGAGACATAGTATTACGCTTTATCCCTAATTTTTTCCTGGACCGCCCTTTTGGGTTTTCAGTCCACCGGGATACCCATTTTTTCCCAAGCCGCCTTTTCAGGTTTTCGACTTGCCGGGTGTACAGATTTTTTTTATTTCATCCCTCATTTTGCCCGAACCCTTTTGGTTCGCCGGGAAGCCCTAATTTTTTGCCTAGGTATGTCAACCTAGCGGGTCTTTTATCATGCGTAGTATCTTTTTACTATGTCTGCATTGGCGGAGTGAGGAAGGTCGTCACTATCCATGGTGGTCAGAATCATGGCTCCTCCTGAGAACACATGTTTAACCATAAATGGCCCTTCATACGTAGGGGTCCATTTGCCCCTTGGATCACTCTGAGGAAGGATGATACGTTTGATTACCAGATCCCCAACTTGATACTCTTGTGGTCTGACCTTTTTGTTAAATGCCCTGATCATCCGTTTTTAGTACGTCTGACCATGACAAATAGCAGTGAGTCTCTTTTTGTCAATCAGGTTTAATTGATCAAGTCGTGTCTGGATCCAATCATCTTCGCTCAGATCTGCATCCTTCATTATCCGGAGAGAGGGTATCTGCACTTCGATCGGTAAGACTGCCTCCATGCCGTAGACCAAGGAGAAAGGAGTTGCCCCGGTTGACGTCCTTGCTGAGGTATGGTACCCATGTAGAGCAAACGGTAACATCTCGTGCCAATCTTTATAGGTCACTGTCATCTTCTGCACAATTTTCTTGATATTCTTATTCGCTGCTTCTACAGCCCCATTCATCTTCGGTCGGTAAGGAGAAGAGTTGTGGTGCTGTATCTTAAATTGCTCGCAGAGCTCAGTGATCATCTTGTTGTTAAGATTGGTATCGTTGTCCGTAATGATCCTTTCCGGGACTCCGTATCGACAGATCAGATTGTGCCGAATGAACCGTGCCACAACATTCTTGGTTACAGTGGCGTAAGAAGCTGCTTCAACCCACTTCGTAAAGTAATCGATCTCTACCAGGATGAAGCGATGCCCATTGGATGCTGTAGGTTTAATCTCACCGATCATATCTATGCCCCACATTGCAAACGGCCAAGGTGCTGTCAAGACGTTCAGAGGCACAGGAGGAACGTGCACCTTATCAGCATATATCTGGCACTTATGACATGTCCGAGAATGTTGGTAACAGTCAGCTTCCATAGTGGACCAGAAATATCCTGCCCGAAGGATTTTCTTTGCCATAGTATGTCCACTGGAATGCGTTCCGAAGGTACCTTCGTGCAACTCTGCCATGATCCTTTCTGCTTCAGTCTTATCCACACAACGCAGTAAGGTCGAATCATGGTTTCGCTTGTACAGAATGCCATTACTGAGGAAGAAATTCGCTGTGAATCTTCTCAGAAACTTTTTATCATTGACAGACGCACCTTCAGGGTATTCCTGAGCTTCCAAATACCTCTTCACCTCATGGTACCAAGGTTTCTCAGTCACTACCTCAGCCTCAAGATCACAACAGTATGTCGGTTCGTCCAGTTTCCAGATAATGACCCGGGGAGCCTCATTGTCCCATTTGACTTTGAACATGGAAGACATCGTAGCCAACGCGTCCGCCAACTGATTCTCCTCTCTTGGGAAATGTTCAAAAGTTATCTCTGTGAAATGGGGGATCAATGTCAACACACATTCTTTGTAAGGAATAAGGTTCAAATGTTTCGTATTCCACTCGCCTTTGATCTGATTGATCACGAGAGTGGAATCTCCGAAGACACTCAGAAACTTAATCCTCAAGTCAATCGCAGCTTGAAGACCCATGATGCATGCCTCATACTCCGCCATGTTGTTGGTGCAGTTGAAACATAGTCGGGCAGTGAGTGGAGTATGAGTGCCTTGAGGGGATATGATCACAACGCCGATACTGTTACCCAAAGCATTGGAGGCTCCGTCAAAGTGCATAGACCATCGGGATCCTTCCTCATGTCCTTCATTCGGTCCAGGTACTTCACAATCAGTCACTATCATGATACTCTCATCTGGAAACTCGAAGTTCATTGACTGATAGTCGTCTACTGCCTGGTGTGCCAAGTGGTATGCCAATACACTTCCCTTGATAGCTTTATGAGTTGTGTATTGGATGTCGTATTCTGTCAAGATCATTTTCCATCTTGCTATTCTTCCAGACAGAGCGAGCTTTTCAAATATGTACTTTATAGGATCCATCTTTGAAATCAACAAGGTAGTGTGAGTCAACATATACTGTCTCAGCCGGCGAGCAGCCCATACCAAAGCGCAGCAAGTTTTCTCGAGCAGTGAGTATCGGGTCTCACAGTCGGTAAACTTTTTGCTAAGGTAATAAATGGCATGCTCTTTTCGGCCAGACTCGTCATGTTGCCCCAGCACACACCCCATTGAGTTGTCCAGTACTGTCAGGTATAGTATTAGAGGTCTCCCTTCAACCGGTGGCATAAGGATGGGTGGTTCTTGGAGATACTCTTTGATTCTGTCAAAAGCGGCCTGACATTCATCATTCCAACGTACTACCTGATCTTTCTTCAGCAGCTTGAAGATTGGTTCACAAGTAGCAGTTAGGTGCGAGATGAATCGAGCAATGTAATTCAGACGTCCTAGAAAGCCTCTGATCTCTTTCTCTGTCTTAGTAATTGGCATCTCTTGAATGGGTTTAACCTTGGCAGGGTCCACTTGAATACCCTTATCACTTACAACGAAGCCTAGCAACTTTCCAGATCTTACCCCGAAGGTGCACTTGTTCGGGTTTAACCTCAGCTTATATAGTTTCAGACGGTCAAACAGCTTCTGTAGATGGTCAAGGTGTTCCTCCTCAGTTTGAGACCTTGCAATCATGTCGTCGACATACACTTCAATTTTATGATGGATCATGTCGTGAAATAAAGCAACCATGGCACGTTGGTAGGTTGCCCCAGCATTTTTCAGTCCAAAAGGCATGACCTTGTAGCAGAAGGTGCCACACTGAGTAACAAAGGTAGTCTTTTCCATATCTTCAGGAGCCATCTTGATCTGATTATACCCTGAAAAACCATCCATGAAAGAGAACACCTTATGCTGAGCAGTATTATCAACCAGGACGTCAATGTGAGGTAGGGGGAAGTCATCCTTGGGGCTGGCCCTGTTCAGATCCCTGTAATCAACACACATTCTGACCTTACCATCCTTCTTCGGTACCGGAACCACATTGGCAACCCACTGAGGGTAAGAAGTCACTGCAAGAAACCCGGCATCAAATTGCTTCATAACCTCAGCTTTGATCTTCTCGGACATCTCTGGACGCATACGGCGGACCTTTTGCTTTACCGGAGGGCAGTCTTCCTTAGTAGGCAAATGATGGACCACAATGTCGGTATCCAACCCAGGCATGTCTTCGTAGGACCAGGCGAAGATCTCCACATAATCATGTAACATCTGAGTCAACCGTTGTTTTACGCTGAGCTCCAGATTGGCACCAATCTTAACCTCCTTTCTGTCTGCCTCAGTACCCAGATTTATCGTTTCCATTGGCTCTTCATGTGGTTGAATTGCCCTCTCTTCCTGGAGTAACAGTCTCGCAAGCTCGCCAGGCACTTCGCAATCATCTTCACCTTCGTCTTCGGCTAAGTTGATCGGATTTTCGAAGTCATAACTGGCAGTAGCAGAGTCGTTACCAGTGAGATCCAGAGTGGATTGAAACCTGTGTAGGTGAGTGTGTGTAAATATAGCTATTTTGCAATATATAAAGAGAGAAAGAAAGAAAGGGAGCACAAGATTTGAAATGCGAAAAAACGTCCAAGGTCTTTATTCATGATATATGTAAATGACAGTTATAAGCCCTCACAAATGAAGCCAATGGTGCCCCGGGTAAGACACCGGGCCATAAAGTTTCAATTCATTGTTTATTACAAATAACAAAAACAAAGGAATTCATTACCGCGTAACAAAAGTAACAGGTGTATGATCTTTCGCGGTCCAATTGTTCAATCCACCGGCAGTCGTCGGGTAGATCCAGCTATCGAACTCTGATTCTTCCACTTCGTCTTCATCCCCAATAGCATTCACTCCATGAGCAGGCAGGGGAGCTGTCACTACATTGGGCTTCTTAGGTGCCTCAAACTGTACCTCCTTTGCATCAATAAGGTCTTGCACCTTGTTCCTTAGGGCCCAGCAATCATCAGTAGAATGTCCCGGGCTATCAGAGTGATAAGCACAGCGGGCATTTGGATTATACTTGGGAGAGGCAGTATTCACAACCTTTGGAGCCTCTCTGACAGTCACCAAGTTGGTTGATAACAGTTGCGGCAGGATTTGTGACAAGGTCATACTCAGCCGGGTAAATTCTCTTCTAGGTCTTTCAGCCCTGGGTTGGTTAGCTTGCCGAGGAGCGGCAGCAGGCTTAGCAATCACCACCGCGTTGACAGATTGGCGGCGCTCTGGTTTGTCTTGCCTCCTAGGCCCATACACAGCACTGGCCTCCTTTTTAAAAGGTTTTTTCTCAGCACTTGAAGATGCACCTTTCTGAATTTTACCGGACTTCATGCCAGCCTCTATCCTTTCCCCAGTCAGAATAAGGTCAGTAAACCCTGCAGATGAATTACCGATAAGATGATTGAAGAATGGCCCGGAAAGGGTCCCCAAGAACATATCCACTAGCTCACGGTCTGTTAACAGAGGCTGCACCCTGCCAGCCAGGTCCCTCCACTTCTGCGCATACTCTTTAAAACCTTCGCTTGATCCTAGTGACATACCCTGAAGTTGGGTACGTGTAGGAGCAAGGTCGGCATTATATTGATACTGCTTGTAAAAAGCAGTAGCCAACTCCTCCCAGTTACGAACCTTGGTTCCATCCAGCTGATAGAACCATTCGAGATGAGTCCCTGAAAGACTCTCCTGGAAGAAGTGGATCCACAAGTTCTTGTCCACTGTATACGGCTGAATCTTCCGCACATAAGATCTGAGATGTAACTTAGGGCAGGACGCCCCGTCATACTTGGTGAAAGATGGTGCTTTAAACTTGTGCGGGATGATCACACCAGAAGATAAACCCAAGTCTCTGAAATCCAAACCAGGCACTTGCTGAATCTCCATGGCGTTCAGACGGTCTTCCAACTGCTTGTATCTGTCTTCATCCGGAGGATACTGTTCCTCATTAAAATCAGTCTCGTTGTCAGAGACCACCGGACTTGGAGCCCTTCCCCCATGGGGACTGTCTTTTCCTACAGAAGAACCAGCTTCCTCATTCTGCAGAGTGTTACCAAATATCCGGCCCGTGTTGAATAGAACAGTTCTCTTCTTCTTCTTTTCCTTCTTCAGGAGCAAAGCCTTCAGCTCTTCTTGACCTTGAGCCAAACCCATGATCAGCTCTTGAAATTGTGCGTTCTGCGCCTGAAAGGCCTTGATAGACAGCTCGGTAGATGATTCAGGGTTCATGATGCTGAAATAAACAGCAAAGAACAGTAAGCAACCTGAAAAGAAGAGTACCTGCTATGCACATGATGAATGATATGTGTTCATGCAATGCATTCAAAGAGTTCGAAAGTTCAAATTTGTTGTAGACAAAAAGGAACACACGTTATCATTAAGGAAATAATTGTTTGGTACATCAAGGCCTCATGGGCACACATTACAAAGAAAATCAATCCCAAAATACACTACGCATCCTCTTCGGAGCAATGTAGGTGTTGAGATTCCTCTCCTTGTGCAGTAGGCGGGTGAGCTCCAAGACCTTCTTTTCACTAGCATGTAGACTGGTCTCAAGAGAATTGTGTTCTTCCTTAAGCTGGATCCAGCTCTTCTGCATCTCTTCCCAGGACGTGGGCATGTCAGGATGTTGAATGGTGTAGGACACCTCTCCTTCCAATACTGGCTCTTTGATCACAGAGAGAACATGAGGATAAGGCATCACTAACTTCTGGGAGCGGGCTCGTACCCACTTGAGATAAGGTTCCAATGGGATGGAATTTCTGTGCCCCAGGGTCTTGCTGTCTATCCTACTTGGCATCCTCCAAGCTCTGATAAATCTCTGGCGAAGTCCTTGTGCATCATTGTCGAAGTCAAAAACTATGTCAGGAATTAACATGTCATGAGGGCCGTCCCTCCGAGCATAACCAAACTGTCTCAAAGCCAGGCACGGGTTGTAAGTAATACCTCCCCTGATTCCAAGTAAAGGAACATTAGGATACTCCCCGCAACGATCAATGATAGTGACATCCTCTCTGGATCGAGAGCACCAATGTATATCTGCATGTGTAAGAGTCATCAATCGTTGTGACCATCTCAAACCCCGCTCGTTCTTCAAAACTGATTGTGGAAGGTGCGAAATAAACCACCTTCCCAGGAGAGGAGTGCAGCACATAAGAACACCTCTTTTTCTCATGGTTCGAGTGTAACATGAGTGAAGGATGTCCCCAAGCAACGTAGGTATAGGATTCCTGGACATGAAGATCTGGACAACACTGATATCTATAAGCTGATCTGGATTAGGGAACAATACCAAACCATAGACAAGGAGGGCCACAACTTCTTCAAAAGCTTGTAGGTCAAGGGAGTTCCAACATTCTTGGGCCTTCTCAAACAGAAACCTGGCTAAGAACCCTTTGATACCACTTCTAACTTCCCAATGTCCCTTGAGGTCAGATGGTTGTAGGTGTAAGGCTTTAGCAATCCCTTCAAGCTTGGGTTCCTTTTCCGTACCGTTATAGGGTAGTTGATCAAGGATAGGGATCTTCAAGAGCCGAGAGAACTCTTCCAATGTAGGTACCAGTTGGTAATCCAGGAAAGTGAAACAGTGATGCAGAGGGTCAAAGAACTGGAACAGGACCTTTATCATATCTTCCTGAATGTTGGTGTTGACCAAGCTGATGAGTCTTCCATGTCTTTCACTGAATGAAGAGCTCTCGGGAATCCTGGATATAAGCTCCTTAAGCTGAGGAGGGATCCTTACAAGGCTGATCTGAATTGTCTTTCTGCGAACAGTTTCCATGTCCTACAAAACAAGAACAAAGATGAAGATTCGAACCCCTGAAATGGTTAGTCAATGCATATGATGCTGTATGATGTCATGATGCTATGATTAAACACACTACAAATATTCACTAGGGAAAACATGGTAAGGCACACAAGTCACACAAGGCAAACCCTTAGAGTTTAGGCCAGCATAGGGTCTAGGTATTACCCTCTTGAAGTTGGTGGGCTCAACCTGTCCTATCAGAAGTAACCGGGTTCTAAGGGTCCCAATATCACTGAATTGCTTTCATTGTTCATCGTTTCGATTTAGCCACTAAAATGGCAACCGAAATATTCCAGGAAAGCAACCCTCAATTGAGTGTAGTATCGAGTATCAACCGACCTCGGACTGCACCAAAGTCAGTTATCTCACTACCCTAAAGAGGCCAAGATAGTTCAATTAAGGTTCCTAAGGTCAGTTGATGCTTCACGACACCACGCGGAGGCCCCGTACTCTCCTTGACTGAACTCAAGGGTTACCGGTACACACCAAAGTGCCACATCAACGTAGCAGACTGCTTCAACCATGTCGGTATACCCCGCACAGTTCCCTCACAGCCTTGTTGCTACTTTCTAAGAAGGTATCCCCAGATCCGGGTTAGGATCTATAGAACTCCCAAGACAGTCCCACAATTTAAAGTAAACAAGTCAAAGCAATTGAAAACACAGTTATGAACTATCCTAAGGTATACCTCACTTTATAAGTCTATCCCCAGCAGAGTCGCCAGTTCTGTGATCGGTGGATCTGGAACTGACTGTTTAAAGCTGGATCACGAAATTTCGTGGAAGCAAGAGTCGCCACCGTCTTTTATTTTCTCCAACATGGACAGGACAAAAGCACAGAAAAATTCCTTATGAGATTATCTCTCGGTTCGGGAGGTAGATTTATAGAAAGGGAAGGTGTTAGCACCCTTTCTATCCATGGTTATCCATGGGCTCTTAGATACTTGCTCATTTTTGTTTTCAAAATGTTTGTTTGCTTTTCAATTGTGAGTGAGTTTGAAAAAGTTTCGTTTAAAGGTTTCAGTTCGACTCTTGTATCAGTCCTCAAGAGTGTTTGAAAAATTGTTTTGAAAGCTTTTTGAAAAGTGTCGGTGTGAAAAGAGTTTTTGATTTGATTTGTTTTGAATTAGAGCAAGTATCTACGAGTCATCTACCTACCCTAAGGAATTAGGCTGTGTAAATGTCCTTAAGGTAGTGCCATCCCACCATTGAGAGGTAGGTAGCACCACCGTTAGAGGTGTTCGGGTCAATTCGTTTGTAGGGACAGTGTGGTCACCAGAGCAACAATAGGACACCTTAGAAGCTACCCTTATGCCATTGATCCTTTTTAATTCCGAGGAACCCGTTTCGAGGCAACTGGATCATGTCATGGACATAAGGACTTACTAAAACGTCCTATACTCGACGACCACGTTTCGAGGGGCAAGGCAACAGTGAGGCGTACCCTAAGAGTGGTGTGTGAATTTGTGTGTTATTTTCATGTTATGTTTTATCTTTGATCATGCATTATGGTGATCTACGCTTTGATTTTGTTTGGGCCATTCATTCTTTCATGTGATTAGCAGTTAAAGGGTGCGGAAATTAAAATGCGGAAAATAAAAGTCCTACGCTATTACAAGGCGCGGGTCTATACATCGCCAAATTAACAAAGACCCGATTTTGAATAAAAATGCGGAAAATAAAGGTCCTAATTACTATTACAAAGCTTTGGGGGAATTACATAATATTTAAAATGAAGAATATAAACAAACGCGCGAAAAGAAATTAGAAGCGAAAGTTCGAGGGCGTTGGACCCTTTAAAGAAATTACATTGAAATTGGAAATTAATTAATTATTGAATGAGAAAAGAAATTGTTTTTTTATGTTTTTTTGGTATTTAATGGAAATAAAGAGAGTGAATTAAAATTAAATAAAACCCTAGTTCTAAGCATTTTTAATTATTAAAGAAAAAAAAGATTAAAGTTTTAACCTAATTTATACTAATTATTTAATGACATGTTTATTTACAAAATGATTAATAATTAATAATAATGATAAGAAAAAATATATTTATTAAAAGAAAAGATAAAAATGCTAAAAACCCTAATTTCTATGTATTTTAGTCATTAAGAAAAACATTGAAATTTTTGCCTAAATTAACCTAAATTGATTAATAAAATTTTATTTACAAAATTAATAGAAATTAATATTAATAAAACATATTTTTTTGTTTTATGATTTTCTGGTTTTATTATGAAAAGAAAATTATTTGAAGTAAATTAAATAAAAGTGATCAAAAGAATTAAAAAAAGAGAAAAGAAAAGAAAAGAAATTAAAATATATACAAACATTGGGGGGTATCTGGCCCATTTGAGAGGTGTTGTTGGAAGGATCTTGGCCCAACAGATTCCAAGCCTCTTTGACTTTCAATGATCACATGGGACTCAGTTGACTAACGCGCATGGTGAGCCACTTTTGTGGCCTTCAGATCAGAGCCTATGGAAACTTGGCAGGCCAGGAGATGAGGTTGTACAATGGTCCCTTATGAGCACACTGCACAGAAGCGCATTAAAGAAAAAATTATAGAGGAAGTGGGGGACTTGGGAATCGAACCCAGGTCCCAGTACCTGCGTGACAACACATCTACCAACCCAACCAATGCGTTTATTTGTTAACTTAGTGGAACCTGATTAATGTATATGAAAACAAATGCTATTGGTGTAAAACAAAAATTAAGCGCGAAGATTTGAATCTCCCAGTCACGTCCAGACACGCAAGCATCATCTTCATCGTTTTACCTGTAACATAATCAGTTAGCGGGGGTTTTAAACCCCCACTAAGTCAAACCTGCCATAATAGCGATTAGCATATAGTTAAAAAGAAAAAGGGCGCGATGGGTGGTTTCTATTCGTTTGAAGGTCCTGATTCCAATGGTACCAGTTTCATGGCCTGATTTTTCCATATATGCAAAACCCTAAATTGAAGCTTCTGAAACCCTAACCTACGTTCATGGCAACTTCTCATACGGGCAATATTAATTCAATTGGATAACACCATTAGCTTCAGAGCATTCATGTTAGTACAAATCAGTCATTAAAAATCATAAATCATGCATGGAATGTGAAACACGATTATGCAAATTTTCAACAAAAGTAGGACTTTGTTATACCGATTCCTTGAGTATGGAGGCGTGGTTTTGATTGGAAAAGCTTCCTGGTAGTGTCAGGAGTGTATTAGAATCCTTTTGCAGTCTTGAATTGTCCCCTAGATACCAAAACAATTTTTACTTTTTTTGTGTAAAAATGCAAGTTTGTTGCTTGGTTCTGAGCGCAGCTTCTGTGTGTTTTTCATTAGGTTTATGTTTGTGCATATATGTGGAAGGAATTAGGTCAGAAAAATAAGCCCATGATCCATTGTTTCAATGCTTTTGAATTTTTGATTTTGCATATCTTTTTCAATCCTTTTTTTGCCATGAAAACTTGCCTATTTGGAAGATTTGGTCTCTTTGATGTGGTACACGAAATATTTAGGTCTTAATGGGAGAATATGCTGCACAAAAAGATTTGGAAAACATGTTTTAGTATTTTTCTCATAATTAATTTTAATTAAATGAATTAATAGGATTAAAAATTCAATTAATTAATAAAAAATAAGAAAATAACTCCCTTTTAACTTAATGGGTCGTGCATAGCTTTTGGGTGATGATTCATGGAAGAAATTGAGGCCCATTAGCAATTTTGAGGCATTTGAAGCAAAGTTGACTTTTCAAAATTCCCAAAAATTTCCCAACTTCCACAAGGCATATCTTGCACAATTTTTAAGCTTTGATCATGTTCTTGGACATTTTGGAAAGGTCTTGAAGTCCTCTAACCAATGTCTTTTGTCCCATGCCATTTTGATTTACCAATCTCAAGTTATGGTCTTTGACTTAAAGTGCCTTTTTGTTGACTTTTAAAAATGACCTATAATGTTGAGATTGATATCTTTTTGTGAGAGCATTTCTTGGACTTGAAGTGTGAAGATGAGTTGTAGGAAATGTCATTCTATTCAAAATTAGCTTTGGATGGAATTTTTCTGATAAACCATGTGGAAGTTATGCCTTGGTCAATTTGCAGTTGACTTTTTCAACTGTCCAAAAATAGAAACTTTTGCATCTTAAGACTTTTTGAGCCATGCCTTGAGAATCATGATCAAGAATTGATCAAATGATTTTTGTGGCTTCAAAATAAGATGTTGACCAAATTTTTTGACTTTTGACTGTCAAATGACCATTTTGCCCCTACAGTTGACTGTGAAGCAATTAGGGTTTTTGACTGTGCAATTTGGTGCTGTGAGTCTTGAAACTTGATATAAGGATGCTTGACAATGTTTATAGGCATGTGGGACTTGATTGGACCCTTGGAAACTTCAATTTCTTTGCCAGAACCAAAACCCTAATTTTTGACTGTTAGGAGACCATTGGACTGTGCAACCTTTGGGAGATTTTGAAGCATGCTCTTAGCAAATCTTGAAGAAAATGGGAGGGCAAATTTTGGGGTACAACATCAAATAACAAGAATGTGCAAGTAGTTCAGATTTGAAGGCACACAAGTCACACAAAAAAGCCCTTAGATTTCAGGCTGGCATGAAGCTTAGGTACTACCCTCTTTCAATTTCAGTTGGTTTAAACCTGTCCTAAAAATAGTAACTGGGTTCTAGAGAATCTCAATATTACTGACTACCCTCAATCAGTCATAATTCCAGTTTAGCAACCTTTTCTTGCGGCCGGAATCATCGCAAGAGTTTAGTCTCAATGAGTGTAGCATACTGCTACTGTTCTATGGACAAGTTGGTCAATTTAAGGTTCTAAAGTCAGTTGGTGCTTAATGACTCCTCAGAAGACCCATATTCTCCTCGTTCCAACACAAGGGATATCGGTACAGACCAAGGTGTCACACCAACGTAGCTACTGCTTCATCCGTGTCGGTCTACGCCAGACAAATCCCTCACAGTTTATTGCTACTTACCTAAAAAAAAGGGTACCCCCAGATCCGGGTTAGGATCTATAGAACTCTGATACAAGCCCGCAAAATTAAAGCATACAAAGCATATAATTGAAAACACAAGTGATCTAATCCTAAGGTACACCTCACTTATAAGATATTCCCCAGCAGAGTCGCAAGTTCTGTGATCGGTGGGAATGAGAACTGACTGTTTTGGAATGCTGGTTCGCGTTTGTGTTTGTTTTTGCAAAATGTCGCGGTAAGCAAGAGTCGCCACCGTCTTTTATTTTATCCAACAAGGAAAGGACAAAAGCACAGAAAAATTCCTTTTTGAGATATTTCTCAGGTTCGGGAGGTAGATTATAGAAAGGGAAGGTGTTAACACTCTTTCTATCCGTGGTTATCCACAGGCTCTTAGGTACTTACTCATTGTGTTTTCAAAAGTTTGATTTTCTTTGTGATTGTGGGTTTGAAAAGAATTTTTATTTTGAAGAGAGTGTAGGTGCGAAAAGTTTTGTTTTTGTTTTAAAAGGAGCAAGTACTTAAGAACATCTACCTACTCAAAAGGGAATTAAACTGTGCAAATGTCCTTTAGACAGTGCTATCCTACTATTGAGGAGTAGGTAGCACCGTCGTTGGAGTTTTCGGGTCAATTCGATTAAGGGACATGTGGTCACTAAAGCAATGTTAGGACGCCTTAGCGGTAACCCTAATGTCTTAGATCATTTTATCCGAGGCAACCGTTTCGAGGCAACTTATGATCTTTGGACAAGTGGGCGACCTCTAAAACTTCCTATACTCAATGACCACGTTCGAGGCAACCAAGTGAGGCGTACCCTAGGAGTGGCATGTGCAAATGTGTCAATTTTCAGTTATGTTATCTTTGTACATGTTATGGTGAGCTACGGTTGATTTTAAGTTAAGATAGATCTTGTCATGCATAGCCTATTATTCATACATCTAGCAGTTAATGGTTGCGGAAAATAAAACTAAGCTATTACAAGGCGTCGGGTATTTACATCGCCAAAAACAAACCCTTGAAAAGTAAATGCGGAAAAGTAAATAAAAGCGATAAAAGGTCCTAAGTTAAAACTATTACATCCTTGAAGCAGTTACAATTATATGGAATATGAATCAAAAAATAATATGCGCGAGAAAAATTGAATCAGAGAGTTTTTAGGGTTTTGACCCTTTTTATTAAAGAAAGCATATTTTTGTTATTTTGCATTAAACGGAAATTAAATCTAAGTTAATTAATTAATTAAATAAAAAAATATTTTTTTGGATTTTTTAGAATATTTAAGGAAATAAAAATAAAATGATTAAAATTGTTAAAAACCTAATATTCTAATTAATTTTAAATTATTGCAAAAAATATTAAAATTATACCTAATTAGAAACTAAATTAATTGGTTAATTTTTATTTACAAAAATAAATAATGAAATTAATAAATATTATTTTTGGTGTTTTCTGATTTTATTAGGAAAATATTAATTATTTTAGTTAGTAGTTAATTAAGAATAAAAAATAAATCTAGTAATAAAATAAAATATAATGAAAGAAAAAAAAAGAGCAAACTCAAGGGGGGTGCTGGGCCCACGTTGAGAGTATGATCAGCATAATTCCAGGCCCAAACGCTTTAGCCTTTTTGACTTTTCTGGATTCCCTAGGCGCAGGTTGACCAGGGAGTATGATGAACATGCACTCTGAGCCCCTGGATCTGATTTGAGACCACCTGGCCAACATCTGGAGAAGGGCGTATGATGGACCATCCTTAGAGACCTGCACCTGAATATCTGAAGAAAAAAATGAACAAAGTTTTGGGGGACCTGGGATTCGAACCCAGGTCCAAGGGATAATGCATCAACCTGCTTGCCAACTCAACCAGCGCGTTCATTCATTATGGGAATAGAAAATAAATATAATATATGCAAATCAATTAATATGCTGGCAAAAATAAAAAAACGCGCTTAAGATTTGAATTGGCCAATGAAGACAAGCCACGTCTTCATCTTCTTCCATAAACCCTGTGTTTTTTCCTGCGGATTTGATTCCGCATCAAAATCCATGGCTTATTTCTAAAATCCACCCTAGGCTATGAAAATCAATTTTAAGACCCAGGCTGGCTTCGTCTCCTTCCACTGAACACCAATATGGCCATGGTTGGCCTTGATTGTACCTGTACAAGGAATGCCTAAAAACAAAACTTTGAAACCCTAGGTTCGGGCATCAACATATAGGGCATAAAAATGAAATTGAATGTTGCAGTCATGTTAGAAATTTGACATTAAGCATAATTATTCAAAAGTTTTGGCAAAAGGATGTAAGATGACTGATTCACGATCTCAGTTACAGGGCCAATTTCGTGATGACTTACAGTGAGATGTAGGTGATGAAAAGGCCTGGTTTTTATTCCAATCGCTTCAGGGGATGGCAGTCAAGCACACTACGTTGAGTTTTGGTCCTGAAAACGTCCCTAATGTGGATTTCGATCCTCACTTTTTCAAGCTTTTTCTCAAAGTGGGTATGGCCGTTTATGCAAGGTTTTGTGCGTGTATTAGGTTTGTGAGGCTTACTTGCATATAAGGGAATGATTCTAGGTCAAAACATGGGCCAATATCCTTGTGTATTGAAGAATTAGGATTTGATTGACCACCATTGATAAGCTTTCCAAAATTGAATCAAATATGAGATTTTGTGCATGTTTTGACTTGGCACGAATCGGATTGAGTTGCACATGATATTTGCAAGCTGTACAAATCACAAAGACCCCATTTCAATAATTTTTAGATTTTATTTGAATTAATATAGATTTAAAATGAATTAAATCAATAAAAATGAAAAAAAATAAAAAAAATAAATGTTTGGTCATGAAATTAAAGATGGGACACGTGTGTGTCATGGCAAGACTAAATCAAGTGGAAAAAAGTGGGCCCTTTTGTCAAAAATTGGAGTTTCGAGGATAGTTGACTTTTGGCAATTTTGGAAAAATGCCCAACTTCAACAATGCATAACTTCTTCAATTTTGAACTTTTGGAGGTGTTCTTGGACTTTTTAGAAACCTTGAGATGTCCTCTAATCAACCCTTTTGGTCTCATCTCATTTTGATCTTCCATTATCAAGTTATAAGCTTTGGAAAAAAGGTGTTTTTGTTGACTTTCAAAAATGACCTATAATGTCCAAATTTATAACTTCTTGTGACTGCATTTTATGATCTTGGGGTATGAATATGCATTGTGGGAAATTGCATCCTCTTCAAAATGAGTTTTGGATGGGTCATTTCTCATAAAGTATGAGAAATTTATGCTTGGTCAAAGTTGAGTTGACTTTTCCTACAAAACCCTAATTTAGCAACTTTTGAATCTTGATGAATTTTGAGCAATCCTTGATGAATCATGATCAACCCTTGATCAAATGATTAATTATTCTTAAAAATGAGAATTTTGACAAAAAATCTGGAGGTTTGACTGTATTTAGGTCACAGTTGACTTTTGCCCTAGCACAGTCGATTTTTGGGTCTCTTGAGCAATTGACTGACCAAAGTTTCTCTGCAAGGCTTGAAATTTGTCATGGATGAACTTAAGAACATATTAAGACATTGGGAAGCACTTGAGGTAATTTGGATGTAAGGACCTTGATGCAACACAAAACCCTAATTTTGAATTGACTGCTTTAGGAGGTGATTTGACTGTACAACCCTTGAGCCATTTTGAGCAATTTGAAGATCATTCTTGACAAATCTTGAGGAATATGGGAGGGAAAATTTTGGGGTACAACACCAAGGCTCTGATTACCTTCCTGAAGACGGCCCACGTACCACAAGAGACATCAGCTGATCAGTTTACCGATTGTGTGGCCAATTTAACTGCTGATAATGGTTTAGGTTTCTCCGACGCTGATCTGACTGCTAAAGGGAAGAACCATAATGATGCCCTGCATGTCTCTATTAAATGCAGGGGCACTACTCTTGCACATGTGTTAGTTGACACTGGTTCGTCATTGAACGTCTTGCCAAAGAAAGCTCTAGACATGCTGGATTGCGAAGGTTTGGAGCTAAACCCGAGTAACATTGTTGTCCGAGCCTTTGATGGGTCTAAAAGGATGGTGCATGGTGAGGTTGATATTCCAATCAAGGTTGGTTCTCAGGTCTTCAATTCTACATTCTACGTGATGGACATTCGACCGTCCTATTCTTGTTTGCTGGGTCGTCCATGGATCCACAAAGCTGAAGACGTAACCTCAACGCTCCACCAGAAGTTGAAGTACCCGGTCAGAGGGAAGATTGTGACTATTGTACCCCAAAATTTTCCCTCCCATTTCCTCAACATTTTCTCATCACAAAACCCTTGGAGCTCAAGATCCAGTTAGGATTTCCTCTGCTCAAGACTTCTCCTTGCATTGTGGACCCAAATTAGGGTTTGTGTTTGAACAAAGATGTTTTGACCTAAGAAGCCTAAGATGACTTTCATGCTTCATGTTGGACTCCCAAGTTTATCCATACCAAGTTTCAAGTCTTGATTCCAAATTTTGCCCAGTCAATTGGACAGTTGACCTAGAAATCAACTATATTAGGGAAAAAGTCAAATGTGGCCAATTGACAGTCAAACCTCATGAAAATTGACCCACATCAACATTATGAACTCACATGGACCATTTGATCAAGTTTGGATCACAATTCCACAAGAAATTTAATCAGATCACCAAAAGGGCAAAATGGTCATTTTTAGGGTTTTGACTGCACAAAGGCAATTTTTAACTGTTTGACCTAGCCAATGGCAAATCAAGCTCACATATGGACTCAAGGACCCCATGGAATTGTCTTGACATGCTCAACAAGTTCAAAAGATCCCAAATACACAAGATTGACAGTTGAATTTCCCAGTCAATTGATCAATTTTGACTGTATACTAAAAAGTCAAACTTTGACTTTTTGGTCAAAATCAAGTGTCAAGATTCATTTTTAATCAAAACATGCCAAATCATGAAACTTGTTCATCAAGAAATCAAGAATTGCAAATTAGGGTTTGAAATGAAGATTTTTCATAACTTAGAATTTTTTAAGTTATGAAAAACCCTAATTTTTTCCTAACTTTGTCCCACTTTCTCACCAAGATTAATTTGGGTTCAAGCAAAAGTAAAAACATGAAAGTTGTAGCCTATTGCAAAATCTACAACTTTGATTCACAAAGTTTTCCCAAAAGAAGCTTGTAGCTCAAGTTACAATTTTTGGAACAAGGGTACCAAACCATTCTTAACTTAGAGAAAATTTGACCTATTTTAGGCAAGGTTTTTACCTAACTTCAAGACCATTTTTCACATACTTCCACTTGGAATTTCAATTTGAATTTCAAAGATGGATTGTAGTACACATTCCAAGCTTTCCAAAATGTCCAAGAACTCATCAAACAACCTCATGGTTAGGGAGAATCGAATTTGGCAAGTTGGGAAAAACTCACTTTTGATTTGGCCAAGTTACATGTTCATACATCTAGGCCATTTTGAAATCAGCTTGCACAACTTGATTACAGGTCCTATATCCCTTTTGCACTCATAAATTTAATGCAAACTCATTGTGCAAAGACCATATTTTATGTGTTCAAGCATTACATAAAGGTTTAGTCCCAAAATGGAAAAAGCATAATGTCCATTTTTGCAAAAGTAAACTTTATGTCAATTAGCAATCCAAGCAAGTACAGTGCAAATCTATTTGGCACAAGTTTATGAGCTAATTACACTGATCAAGTCCAAGGTTTGCAGCACATTAAGGGGGCCTCTATCAGTCTAAAAACTCAAGTGGACATTTGTTGCTTAAAGTTGAAGAAAGCTAGCATAACATAACACAACTCTCATCTCAGCTAACACAAGCTTAAGCAAACTTGTCAAACACTTTCTAATCATCAAACCTGAGCTAGAACACGAGCCAACCATCTCCAACACCCTCTCAAACACAGAATCACCCTCAAACTGCCAAAACAGGGGACCTGCTACAGATTGAGTTCCATAGCTCAATCCTTTCATGCATTCTTGCTAAAATCACCTCAAACACATCCCACAACATCCCTTGAAGCTATTCCAAACCTCAAACACGACCTGTAACACTCCCATTCAACATCACCATTTTCATTTTTCTGTTTTGCAGGTAGAGTTCTATAACTCGATTCAGCTAGTTTCAAAGCAAAGTAAAACTTGGAATAGCATCCCTGGACATCAAGGAAGTTGTACCAATCATCACCTTGCACTGAAAGTACCTCCATCACCAGATACAACTCCAACTGAACAGGTAAGTTCATGAACTTGTATCTCTCTATCCAGGCATTGTTAGCTTTAGGTTTGTGAAGAAAATATGTCACATTCATAGCCCTGAACATGCCCATGTAATTAGTTTTCATTTCTATTATGTGTGCTGTGAGAATTTAATATCTGAACATGGAACAAAAACTAGGTCAGGAATTGGGGGAGAAGAAATTCTCTCTCATCTTAGAGAGTTAAGTCAAGTTCTTTATATGTCTGGATTCGTCTTTTACTGCTCTACATTTTTCATGTTGTGAGTTTTGCTTGAAAGTCCAGGAATTGGGAGATAGAAAACGCGCGTGGATGGTTGTTCAAACATGTTCTGAGGTTGAAGATGAAGTCTTCTTGGGCTGGGCCTGAGTTGACTTTCTTTTTGCACCCTTTTGTTACTTTTAAACCCCCTTGGCCCATTATGCTTATTTTCATGATTTTTTGACCTTTTCTTTTTTTGTTCTGACTTATTTATTTTTCCTCACAATATTAAAAATATAAAAAAATATTTTTACACCATTTTTATATTTATTAGGCATTTATTTGTTTAAAATAATGTTTGTACATAAATAAATACTTACATACTTTTATTTAAGAAATACTAAAATAGTGCAAACACATTTTATTTTCCATTTTTATTTCATTTTATCTTCTAAAAACATTTTATATAAAATATACTTTTTTTCATAAATATTAAATATTATTATTTTGTACATATTCAATATATTTTGTAAATAATATAAGTACATATATATTTATTAGTATATTTAGGTTAAAAAATACAAAATATACACATTTTCATTTTTATTAATATTTAATATTAAAAATACCTTTTTACAAATATACTTTATTTTTATTTTATTTTTGTACATAATTGATAAATATTTGTACATATTAAATAATTAATACATTTTACTTAATAAAATTAGGGTTTTGCCCTAAACATGGAAAATACTCAAAAAATTAATACTTCTTATTTTGTTTATTTGACACATAAAAAAATACCTTTTTTTCATACACATAAAAAAACATTTTTTGCATCTTGCATATTTATTCCATTTTATTTAATTGTTGTATATTAAATATCTTGTAAATTCTCAATTTGATGTAATAATCTAGGTTTAAATTCCTTGTCAAAATACCCCCATTTGAACATTTGTACCCCCCTTCCCATATATTGTGTTGTAATAACTTAGGAACTTTATTTTTCGCACTTTAATGCTTTCTAATTATACCATGCTAGAATTAGGGTTTGTATGCAAAATCAATTAACCAAAGTAGTTTGACCTAATTTCAAGAAAAACAAGCATGAAAATGGACAACACTAATCACACTTGCACCCCTAGGGTATTCCACTTGTTGCCTTCAATAATGGGCCATATTGCATGTTAGGTCTCTTTGGGCAAAACAAAACAATCAAATGATCATAGTCCCTCGATGACGCTTTCGAAAGTTGCCTAAAAAATGATCAAGTCCCTTAAAGAAAACATTGCCCAAAGATACTTGGCACCATTGCAATTATGGTCTAAACGATGACCCGCGCCCGTCCCTTTCACATCCTAACACAAAATTGTCCACCAAATGCAATGGTGGAACAAAATTGTTAAAAGGGTTAAAAACATAGGAGAAATCTTTGAGAAATTTAGAAGTAGATAACCTCTTAGTTACTTGAATTAAACTTGCAAAATAAAACACTTGCCTATTTTCCAAAACACACATCACTACACTTTCAAAAAACAACTTTCAAAAACAAATGGAAACCTTTTCAAAAGACGTATATCTTTGTATACATCCCAACATGGATCATTACAAAGGTTGCCACCACATTGGCTTCTTTTCAAAACATTTTCAAACCTACAAAGCACCATTTCAAATAATTGAAAATTAAGGCAAGTTGATCTAAGCAAGTAACTAAGAGCCCATGGATAACCATGGATAGAAAGGGTGCTAATACCTTCCCTTTCTATAATCTACTCCCCGAACCCAAGAAAACATCTCAAAGGTTTTTGCTGTGCTTTTTAAATCTTTCCTTAGGATAAAATAAAAAGTCGGTGGCGACTCTTGCTCAACCGAAACATTTGCGAAAACAAACGCAAAACCATAGTCAGTTCTCCCACCGTATCACAGAACTGGCGACTCTGCTGGGGAGAAATTTAAAAGTGGAGTAACCTTAGGGCTTAGATCACCCTCTTGCATGACTAATTGTTTGAATTGATTGCTTTATATCTTGGCTCTCTTGTTTGGGTTTACAATCCTACACCCGGATTTTGGGAAACATTCATAGATAGCAATACGTTGTGGAAACTGTGCGGGGTATACCGACACGGTCGAAGCAATAGCTATATTAGTGCAACATATTTGTGAGTACCGGTAACCCTTGAGTTCAATCAAGGAGAGTACGGGGCCGCTGAGTGATGTCACTAAGCACTAATGACCTAGAACCTTACTTGACCATCTTGGCCTTTTATTAGGGGTAGTGAGATGACCGGCTTTGGTGCAGTCCGAAGTTGGTAGATACTCGATACTACACTCATTGAGGGTTGTTTTCTTAGAATATTTTGGTCGCTAGTTAAGTGGCTAAACCAAAACAATGAACAATGAAAATAATCCAGTGATATTGAGCTCCTTAGAACCCGATTACTATTTATAGGACAGGTTTTTTAGCCAACTACACTCAAGAGGGTACTTACCTATGAAACCCCATGCAAGCCTGAAACTAGGGTTTGGTGTGATTTGCCTGTACATATGTTTGTGCATACATCATGAACATCATAAAGCATCATATGCATTTACTAACCACTTCAAGGGTTTAGATCTTCATCTTTGTTCTTGTTTTGTAGGTCATGGAAATTCCTCGCAGAAAAACCATCCAAGTTAACCTTGTGAGAATCTCTCCTCAACTCAAGGAGCTCACCTCAAGAATTACGGAAAGCTCATCCTTCAGTGAAAGACATGGTAGAATGCTCAGCTTAGTCAACACCAACATTGAAGAAGACATGATGAAGGTGATATTCCAGTTCTTTGACCCTCTTCACCACTGTTTCACTTTCCCTGACTACCAGTTGGTACCCACTTTGGAGGAATTTTCTCAACTCTTGAGAATTCCTATCCTTAATCAACTACCTTTCAACGATACGGAAAAGGAACCAAAGCCTGAAGATGTTGCTCGAGCATTACATCTATAGCCTTCTGACATCAAGGGGAATTGGGAAACTAGAAGCGGCGTCAAAGGTTTCTTAGCAAAATTCTTGTTTGAGAAGGCACAAGAATGTTGGAATTCATTGGACCTACAAGCCTTTGAAGAGATTGTGGCACTCCTTATCTATGGGTTGGTCTTGTTCCCAAATTCTGACCAATTGGTAGATGTCAACGCCGTCAAAATCTTCTTGTCCAGAAATCCAATACCAACATTGCTTGGGGACATTCTTCACTCATTTTACACACGAACAATGAGAAAGAGGGGTGTTCTCATGTGTTGTACTCCTCTCCTTGCAAGGTGGTTTATTTCGCACCTTCCACAATCTGTCTTGAAGAATGACCAAGGCTCAAGGTGGTCCCAACGGTTGATGACTCTTACTCACTCTGATGTACATTGGTGTTCTCGGTCCAGAGAAAATGTCATCATCGTCGATCGTTGTGGAGAGTTTCCTAATGTTCCTTTACTTAGAATTAGAGGAGGTATCACCTACAACCCTTGCCTAGCTTTGAGGCAAATTGGATATGCACGGAGGGATGGCCCTCACGACATGTTGATTCTTGACCTAGTTTTTGACTTCGACAATGATGCGCAAGGACTTCGCCAAAGATTCATCAGAGCTTGGGGGAGGCCCAACAAGGTTGATAGCAAGACACTGGGACACAAGAACTCCATCCCTCTTGAACCTTATCTCAAGTGGGTACGAGCCCGAGCCCAGAGTCTAATGATGCCTTATCCTCATGTTCTCCCTGTGATTAAAGAGCCCGTCAAGGAAGGAGAGGTTCCCTACACCATCCTACATCCTGACATGCCTACATCGTGGGAGGAGATGCAGAAGAGTTGGATCCAACTCAAGGAGGAACGGAACACTTTTGAAGCCAGCTTCTACGCCAACGAGAAGAAGGTTTTAGAGCTCACCCTCCGACTCCATGAGCAAGAGGCCCTCAACACCTACATTGCGCCAAAGAGGATGCGCAACGTCTTTTTACCTTGAGAAGTTGTCTTTGTAATATTTGGCCCATGGGGCATTTATATACTAACAAATTGCTTCTTATTAATATGACGTGCGTTCTTTTTTGTCTGCAACAATTGTGAATTTCTAAAATCCTTGAATGCATTGCATAAATAGCATCTCATGCATCATGTGCATAACAGGTACCCTTTCTTCTACAGGTTGCTTAATCTTCTTCGCTGTTTATTTTGAACAGTCATCATGAATCCAGACTCATCCAGTGAGCAAGCAATCAAGGCCCTTCAGGCCCAAAGTGCCCAGTTTCAAGAGATGGTCCTAAGCCTGGCCCAAGGTCAGCAAGAGTTGAAGGCTCTGCTCCTAAAGAAGAAGAAGAAAAAGAGGACTGCGTTATTCAACACTGGACGCAGGTTTGGGAACACACTCCATAATGAGTCTGATCCAACTACTTCCTCTGCAGAGAAAGACAGTCCCTAAGGGGGAGGAGCTCCTAGTCCTGCAGCCTCTGACAACGAGACGAATTACAATGACGAACAATACCCACCCGCTGCTGACAGATACAAGCAATTAGAGGACCGCTTGAGCGCCATGGAGATTCAGAATGTGCCGGGGCTGGATTTCGGAGATTTGGGGTTATCTTCTGGGGTAGTAATCCCACACAAGTTTAAGGCGCCTGCCTTTGCCAAATACGACGGGGCTTCCTGTCCAAAACTGCATCTAAGGTCGTACGTAAGGAAGATCCAACCTTACACGGCAGATAAGAACCTTTGGATCCACTTCTTCCAAGATAGCCTTTCGGGGTCACAGCTTGAGTGGTTCTATCAGCTAGATGGAACCAGTATCCGACATTGGGAAGATTTGGCAACCGCATTTTATAGACAATATCAATATAATTCTGACCTCGCTCCTACGCGTACCCAACTTCAGGATATGTCTCTAGGAACGGGCGAAGGGTTCAAAGAATATGCACAAAAATGGAGAGATTTGGCTGGCAGGGTGCAGCCTCCATTGACTGATCGTGAGATGGTTGATATGTTTGTAGGGACCTTGTCTGGTCCATTTTTCAATCATCTGGTTGGTAATTCCTCAGCTGGGTTTACGGATTTGATCCTGACGGGTGAAAGGATAGAAGCTGGCATCAGGTCAGGAAAGATACAAAAAGCTGCCTCCGCAAGTACTGAGAAGAGGCCTTTCAAGAAAGAAGCAAGTGCCGTCTATGGTCCTAGAAGACAAGTCAAGCCAGAAAGCCGCCAAGCCGTCAATGCCTTGGTCATTTCAAAACCTGTTGTTGCTCCTCAGCAGTACAATCAACAAAGAGGTGAAAGGCCCAAGAGGCAGTATACTCGGCTGAGTATGACCTTGTCACAAATCTTATCGCAACTGTTATCAACCAACTTGGTGACCATCAAAGAGGCTCCGAAGGTCGTGAATACTGCATCTCCTAAGTATAACCCAAATGCCCGTTGTGCTTATCATTCTGATAGCCCCGGGCATACTACTGATGATTGCTGGGCCCTGAGAAATAAGGTGCAAGACCTTATCGATGCGAAGGAAATTCAGTTTGAGGCGCCTGAGAAGCTAAATGTTGTAACTGCTCCTATGCCCCAGCATAGAGTAAATTCCGTCGAGGAAGATTTGTATGCGGTTTCGGTGAATGATGTTGCTACCCCTCTTTTGACTGTTAAGAGGAACCTACTGCTAGCCGGTTTATTTCTGGGTTGTAGCAAGGGTTGCCTCCTGTGTGCTGTTATCCCTACCGGTTGTCCGCTGCTGAAGTCAGGCATCCAAGGCCTGATGGATAGCAAGGAGATTCTGTTCAAGAAAACTGTTGTTCCGTTTGTTTCCGCTGAAGAAGTATCTGTCGTCACAATTTTCAACAATCCTACCAAGGCTCCCCCGAGGAAGCCAGTCCAAATTATGTCTGTTGCCCCCATTACCATTACTATTCCAGGGCCTCTCCCCTATGAGTCTGATAAGGCTGTCCCATGGCACTATGGGGCAGACGTGTATGTACTTGGAGTGAAGCAGGAGTTCAACACCAGTACCAGTATCAGTAACATCACTGGTCCCGCCAAGATTACTCGCAGTGGCAGGCACTTCTCGCCTGACATTGCACCACCAGTTATCCGAAAACCTCTTATCATCACACCCGCAAGTGTGCATGTTTCAAATCAAGTTCCTGTGCCTGCTACTGCCGCCGAGTCCTCTGATGCTCGGGGCAAAGAAGTTGCTACCGATTTGCCTGCCAGGACGGAGGCACCAAAAAAGACTGCTGTTGAAGCCTCCCAACAAGAGATGGAGGAAATCCTTAAAATCATTAAAAAGAGTGACTTCAATGTTGTTGAGCAGTTGGGGCATACCCCCTCCAAAATCTCTATGCTGTCATTGTTGTTGTGCTCAGAGGCCCATGCAAAGGCCCTGATTTCATTTCTGAAAACGGCCCATGTGCCGCAAGAGACCTCTGTAGATCAGTTCACTGACTGTGTGGCTAATTTGACAGCTGACAATGGTTTGGGGTTCTCAGATGCTGACCTTACCGCCAAAGGGAAAAATCACAATGATGCCCTGCATGTTTCCATAGAATGCAGGGGAACTACTCTCGCACACGTGTTGGTGGACACCGGTTCTTCCCTGAATGTTTTGCCCAAGAAGGCCTTAGATCGCTTGGATTGTGAGGGCCTGGAATTGAAACCTAGTAACATCATTGTCAGAGACTTCGACGGTTCTAAGAGGATGGTGCACGGTGAGGTAGACATTCCTATTCGTGTGGGTTCCCAAGTCTTCGACTCAACGTTCTATGTAATGGATATCCGCCCATCTTATTCCTGTTTGTTGGGTCGACCCTGGATTCACAAGGCTGGGGCAGTAACATCCACTCTACACCAAAAGCTCAAATACCCTGTCAAAGGGAAGATTGTTACTGTGCAGGGTGAGGAGGAATACATGGTTAGTCACTTGAATTCATTCCGGTATATCGAGATGGACGGGGAGTTTATTGAAACCCCCTTTCAGCATTTTGAGGAGGTTCCTCCAACATTAGCGTCAGTTGAGACAGTGGTTGAAGAAGACTTTCCTCTGAAGATGGCTTCCCTGAAGGATGCCCGGGCTGTAATCGAGAAAGGAAAGTGCGCAAATTAGGGACAACTTCCTGACTTCACTCAAAAGACCGACAAGTTTAGGCTGGGCTTCACTGCAGAGGCTCAGAGGGCTGTGTGCAAAGAAAGGATTAGAAAGGCTCCGGTGTTTATCACCAACCCAAGGATGAATGCTATTGAGGAGGACATAGAGGAAGCATAATTTGACAGTTGGATCTATCCAACCACCAACAACGTACCAAGCAACTGGACGGCAAAGGATTTTACACCTATTGCATTTGTCACGCAGTAATTAACTCTTTTGATTTTCAATTTGTAACAAACAATATGTTGAAACTTTTATTGGCTCGGTGTCCTACCCGGGGCACCGTAGCTCCATTTATGAGGGCTTTTTGTATGACATTTCCATATATCATTAATCAAAACATTGGACGTTTGTTTCATTTCAAATCTTGTGCTCTTTTTCTTTCTGTGTTATATATTGCAAAACAGCTATATTTACACACACTCACTTATACATGTTTCAATCCACTCTGGATCTCACTGGTAACGGCTCTGCTACCACCAGTTATGACTTCGAGAATCCGATCAACTTGGCCGAAGACGAAGGTGAAGATGATTGCGAAGTGCCTGGTGAACTCGCAAGACTGCTACTCCAGGAAGAGAGGGCCATTCAGCCGCATGAAGAGCCGGTGGAAACAGTAAACCTGGGTACTGAGACAGATAGAAAAGAAGTCAAGATCGGTGCCAATCTAGAGCTCAGCGTGAAGCAACGATTGATCCAGATGCTGCATGATTACATGGAAATCTTTGCTTGGTCTTACGAAGACATGCCCGGTTTGGATGCCGACATCGTGGTTCATCACCTGCCTACCAAGGAAGACTGCCCTCCGGTAAAGCAAAAGGTCCGCCGTATGCGTCCAGAGATGTCCGAAAAGATCAAAGCTGAAGTTATGAAGCAATTCGATGCCGGGTTTCTAGTAGTAACTTCTTACCCTCAGTGGGTTGCCAACATGGTGCCAGTGCCGAAGAAAGACGGTAAGGTCAGAATGTGTGTCGATTACAGGGATTTGAACAGGGCAAGCCCCAAGGATGACTTCCCCCTACCTCACATCGACGTTCTTGTTGACAATACTGCTCAACACAAGGTGTTCTCCTTCATGGATGGTTTTTCAGGGTATAATCAGATCAAGATGGCTCCGGAAGATATGGAAAAGACTACCTTTGTGACTCAGTGGGGCACCTTCTGCTACAAGGTCATGCCATTCGGGTTGAAAAATGTTGGGGCAACCTACCAACGTGCCATGGTTTCTTTATTTCATGATATGATCCATCATGAGATTGAGGTATATGTCGATGACATGATTGCAAGGTCTCAAACTGAGGAGGAACACCTTGACCATCTGCGGAAGCTGTTTGACCGATTGAAGTTATACAAGCTGAGGTTGAATCCCAACAAATGCACCTTTGGGGTGAGGTCCGGAAAATTGCTAGGTTTCATTGTAAGCGATAAAGGTATTCAGGTGGACCCTGCCAAGGTAAAAGCCATACAAGAGATGCCGACTCCCAAGACAGAGAAAGAAGTCCGAGGCTTTCTGGGACGACTAAATTACATTGCCCGATTCATCTCACATCTAACTGCTACCTGTGAGCCAATCTTCAAATTACTGAAGAAAGATCAAGTAGTATGCTGGAATGATGAATGTCAGGCCGCTTTTGAAAAGATAAAGGAGTATCTCCAAGAGCCACCCATTCTTATGCCACCAGTGGAAGGGAGACCTCTGATACTATACTTGACAGTGCTTGACAATTCAATGGGGTGTGTGCTGGGGCAGCATGACGAGTCTGGCCGAAAAGAGCACGCTATTTATTACCTGAGCAAAAAGTTTACCAACTGTGAGTCTCGGTACTCACTGCTCGAGAAAACTTGCTGCGCTCTGGTATGGGCTGCTCGCCGGCTGAGACAGTATATGTTGACTCACACTACTTTGTTGATTTCAAAGATGGATCCCATCAAGTACATATTTGAAAAGCCTGCTCTGTCTGGAAGAATAACAAGATGGAAAATGATCTTGACAGAATATGATATCCAGTATACCACTCAAAAAGCTATCAAAGGAAGTGTACTGGCAGATCATTTGGCACACCAACCCGTAGACGATTACCAATCATTGAACTTTGAATTTCCGGATGAAGATATCATGGTAGTAACAGATTGTGAAGTGCCTGGACCGGATGAAGGACCTGAGGAAGGATCCCGATGGTCTATGCATTTCGACGGAGCCTCGAACGCTTTGGGTAATGGAATCGGTGCTGTAATCATATCCCCCAAAGGAACTCATACTCCACTCACCGCCCGACTGTGTTTCAACTGCACCAACAACATGGTAGAATATGAGGCATGTATCATGGGTCTTCAAGCTGCAATCGACTTAAGGATCAAGTTTCTGAGTGTCTTCGGAGATTCCGCTCTCGTGATCAATCAGATCAAAGGCGAGTGGGATACGAAACACCCAAATCTTATTCCTTACAAGGAGTATGTATTGACTTTGCTTCCCCACTTTAAAGAGATAACTTTTGAACACTTCCCAAGAGAGGAGAATCAGTTAGCGGACGCACTAGCTACGATGTCTTCAATGTTCAAAGTCAAATGGGACAATGAAGCTCCCCGGATCATTATCTGGAAGTTGGACGAACCCGCATACTGTTGCGATCTTGAGGCCGAAGAGGTGATCGAAAAACCCTGGTATCATGAGGTGAAGAGATACTTGGAAGCTCAGGAATACCCTGAAGGTGCATCTGTCAACGACAATAAGTTCATGAGAAGGTTTGCGGCAAAGTTCTTCCTCAGCAACGACATTCTCTACAAACGGAATCATGATTCAACTCTACTGCGTTGTGTGGATAAGGCTGAAGCAGAGAAGATCATGATAGAACTGCATGAAGGTACATTCGGAACACATTCCAGTGGACATACCATGGCAAAGAAAATCCTTCGGGCATGATATTTCTGGTCCACAATGGAAGCCGACTGTTACCAACATTCTCGAACTTGTCACAAATGCCAGATCTATGCTGATAAGGTGCACATCCCTCCGGTTCCTCTGAACATCCTGACGACACCTTGGCCTTTTGCAATGTGGGGCATCGATATGATCGGTGAGATCCGACCAACGGCATCCAACGGGCATCGTTTCATCCTAGTAGCAATTGATTACTTCACAAAGTGGGTTGAGGCAGCTTCCTACGCCACGGTAACCAAGAGCGTCGTGGCACGTTTCATCCGGCATAACCTGATCTGTCGGTATGGCGTCCCAAAAAGAATCATTACAGACAATGGTACCAATCTTAACAACAAGATGATCACTGAGCTCTGCGAGCAATTTAAGATACAACACCACAACTCTTCTCCTTACCGGCCGAAGATGAATGGAGCTGTCGAAGCAGCTAATAATAACATCAAGAAAATTGTGCAGAAGATGACAGTGACCTACAAAGATTGGCACGAGATGTTACCGTTTGCTCTTCATGGGTACCGTACCTCAGCAAGGACGTCAACCGGGGCAACTCCTTTTTCCTTGGTCTATGGCATGGAGGCGGTCTTGCCGATTGAAGTCCAGATACCCTCTCTCCGGATAATGAAGGATGCAGATTTGAGTGAAGATGACTGGATCCAAACTCGACTTGATCAATTAAACCTGATTGACGAAAAGAGACTCACCGCTATCTGTCATGGTCAGACGTACCAAAAACGGATGATCAGGGCATTTAACAAGAAAGTCAGACCACAAGAGTATCAAGTTGGGGACCTGGTAATCAAGCGCATCATCCTTCCTCAAAGTGATCCCCGGGGCAAATGGACCCCTACATACGAAGGGCCATTTGTGGTTAAACATGTGTTCTCAGGAGGAGCCATGATTCTAACCACCATGGATGGTGACGACCTTCCTCACCCCGCCAATGCAGACATAGTAAAAAGATACTACGCATGAATAAAAGACCCGCTAGGTTGACATACCTAGGCAAAAATAAGGGCTTCTCGGCGAACCAAAAGGGTTTGGGAAAAAATAAGGGATGAAATGAAAAAAATCTGTACACCCGGCAAGTCGAAAACCTGAAAAGGCGGCTTGGGCAAAAATGGGTATCCCGGTGGACTGAAAACCCGAAAGGGCGGTCCAGGCAAAAGTTAGGGATAAAGCGTAACACTATGTCTCGTTGGATCACCTTGCATCCAGAATTCGACATCAACTATCTGGCTCAGACTTCGGCATCGATCAATCAGCTTCATCTTCAACTAAGCAGCAAAGTGATGAGACGCTTGAAGACATAAAGGCGATAGCAGAGTTGGAACCCAGTGGGAATATTGTGCACATAACTGTTTTGTTTCCTTTTCAAAATTGTATAAACTTTATGTTATTCGGCGGCGTTCTCTTACTAGGACGTCGGCCTCTTGTACAAGAAACGGCTATTTACAGGCAAATTTCAAAATCAATACAAGTTCACTTTTCCAAACAAATTTCCCATTGTTTTTCCTTTTTCTGTTTTGTCTTGCGAAGAACGTCCAATGTTCATTTTTGATATATGCATTTGACATTAAATTGCTGATTCATAAATATTTGCATATGAAACAAAAGACTAATTACAGGTGACATCAGAAACAGGGGCAATGTAAAGTTGTCTGATGCAGTCTGGTTGCTTTGTCCGCTGAAGTACCAAGGTAGGTTCAACTGAAGAATGTGACCAAATTATCTCAACTCCCCGCAGAGTAAGACAAGATTCAGCAATACTTTCCCCAAGTAGAGTTAGTTCCCTATCAATCCTGAAAAGGCACAATATTCCCCTAGCAAGTCAGCAATACTCTCCTCCAACAGAGTTAGTCTACGGTCAGCATGAAGGAAGTTGTGTATCCCTAGAAGATATCAACATTCCCCATTGGAGTATAGGCATTCATCAGCAAGCATCCCCGGCGGAATATCAACACCCCGGTGCAATTCCAAAAGTTTCCCCAGGAAAGTGGAATTATTATCCCCAGTAGGTCTTGAAGCTTATCCCCAGTAGATTCTGGAAGCTTATCCCCTGCAGAGTACGGACATCTCTCCCGAGCTTTATTCAAAGTTATTCCTCACAAGGGCTTATAACTGGGTTATCCTCAGCTAATTACCACGGAAGATTTCCCTCGGCAAAGTTCTTCCTATCCCCAGCGGAGTTCATCAAAGTTCCCCAACATAACTTATCAACACAATCCCCAGCGGAGTTTATCATTGTTATCCCCAGCGGAGTCCATCATTGAAATCCTCAGTGGAGCTCTCGTCAAAACTTCAGCAAAGTGTCTCTTTCCGCAGAGTAATTCCCCTCAGAGTAATCTCTCCAACAAGCTTATTCCCCAATGGAGTAATCTTCTCCTACCAGTGTATTCTTGCAACCATCGTCCCTAGCGGAAGCAAAGAACTCTACTCTTCAACATCAGCCCGGGATTTAATTCCCCGGCCGGTCGTCAAGGATTTATTTTCCTAAGACAAAAATACATTCATAAACACTTCATATTTCATACATCTTGCTTACATACATGATAAAGTGCATACAACACTATCTCATGTTGAACATCATGACATCATGCATTTCATACATCATGACATTGCATACAACTGATGTTTTGCCTTTTCAGGAAAAAGATAACCCAAAAGACAACTACCTACAACTGTCACAGTTTCCAGATTCGATTCCTGTATCTAGCCAGGGCACATCTGTGAGTGATCAGTTTCTAGACTCGATTCCTGTATCCAGCCAGGGCACGTCTGAAGAGTTTGAAGATTCGATTCCTGTATCCAGCCAGGGCATATCTATCAACTGTCACAATTCCGGACTCGATTCCTGTATCTAGCCAGGGCACGTTTGAAGAGTTTGAAGATTCGATTCCTGTATCCAGCCAGGGCATATCTATCAACTGTCACCATTCCGGATTCGATTCCTGTATCTAGCCAGGGCACATCTGAAGAGTTTGAAGATTCGATTCCTGTATCCAGCCAGGGCATATCTGTTGACGACTATTTCCAGATTCGATTCCTGTATCTGGCCAGGGCATATCTGTGAGCAACCGATTATAGATTCGACACCTGTATCTAGCCAGGGCATATCTGCATGAGGAGATTGAAGATCAAACACCTGTAACAAACCAGGAAAACATCTGTCTTTCTCAAAATACACAAGTTCTCGCTAAGGAATCTCTTATGCGATCAACACTTATAAATGGCATCTATAAGCCCATTCCCGACAAGGTTCTGTCACATCTCCAGATGGCATCTATAAGCCCATCTCCCTATCCACCATCCCTCCAAATGGCATCTATAAGCCCATTCCCGACATCACTTTCCGGGCACTCTAGTGTCCAATCTCCTTTTAGCCTCGAGTCACGAAAGGCAAACTTGCTAATCTAACTCTTCAGGTTCAATAAGATTGAACAGGGGCAACTGTTGTACCCAAAAATTTGCCCTCCCATTTCCTCAACATTTTCTCATCACAAAACCCTTGGAGCTCAAGATCCAGTTAGGATTTCCTCTGCTCAAGACTTCTCCTTGCACTGTGGACCCAAATTAGGGTTTGTGTTTGAACAAAGATGTTTTGACCTAAGAAGCCTAAGATGACTTTCATGCTTCATGTTGGACTCCCAAGTTTATCCATACCAAGTTTCAAGTCTTGATTCCAAATTTTGCCCAGTCAATTGGACAGTTGACCTAGAAATCAGCTGTATTGGGGAAAAAGTCAACTGTGGCCAATTGACAGTCAAACCTCATGAAAATTGACCCACATCAACATTATGAACTCACATGGACCATTTGATCAAGTTTGGATCACAATTCCACAAGAAATTTGATCAGATCACCAAAAGGGCAAAATGGTCATTTTTAGGGTTTTGACTGCACAAAGGCAATTTTTGACTGTTTGACCTAGCCAATGGCAAATCAAGCTCACATATGGACTCAAGGACCCCATGGAATTGTCTTGACATGCTCAACAAGTTCAAAAGATCCCAAATACACAAGATTGACAGTTGAATTTCCCAGTCAATTGATCAATTTTGACTGTATACTGAAAAGTCAAACTTTGACTTTTTGGTCAAAATCAAGTGTCAAGATTCATTTTTCATCAAAACATGCCAAATCATGAAACTTGTTCATCAAGAAATCAAGAATTGCAAATTAGGGTTTGAAATGAAGATTTTTCATAACTTAGAATTTTTCTAAGTTATGAAAAACCCTAATTTTTTCCTAACTTTGTCCCACTTTCTCACCAAGATTCATTTGGATTCAAGCAAAGGTCAAAACATGAAAGTTGTAGCCTATTGCAAAATCTACAACTTTGATTCACAAAGTTTTCCCAAAAGAAGCTTGTAGCTCAAGTTACAATTTTTGGAACAAGGGTACCAAACCATTCTTAACTTAGAGAAAATTTGACCTATTTTAGGCAAGGTTTTTACCTAACTTCAAGACCATTTTTCACATACTTCCACTTGGAATTTCAAATATGGATTGTATTACACATTCCAAGCTTTCCAAAATGTCCAAGAACTCATAAAAAAACCTCATGGTTAGGGAGAATCGAATTTGGCAAGTTGGGAAAAACTCACTTTTGATTTGGCCAAGTTACATGTTCATACATCTAGGCCATTTTGAAATCAGCTTGCACAACTTGATTACAGGTCCTATATCCATTTTGCACTCATAAATTTAATGCAAACTCATTGTGCCAAGACCATATTTTATGTGTTCAAGCATTACATAAAGGTTTAGTCCCAAAATGGAAAAAGCATAATGTCCATTTTTGCAAAAGTAAACTTTATGTCAATTAGCAATCCAAGCAAGTACAGTGCAAATCTCTTTGGCACAAGTTTATGAGCTAATTATACTGATCAAGGCCAAGGTTTGCAGCACATTAGGGGGGCCTCTATCAGTCTAAAAACTCAAGTGGACATTTGTTGCTTAAAGTTGAAGAAAGCTAGCATAACATAACACAACTCTCATCTCAGCTAACACAAGCTTAAGCAAACTTGTCAAACACTTTCTAGTCATCAAACCTGAGCTATAACACGAGCCAACCATCTCCAACACCCTCTCAAACACAGAATCACCCTCAAACTTCCAAAACAGGGGACCTGCTACATATTGAGTTCCATAGCTCAATCCTTTCATGCATTCTTGCTAAAATCACCTCAAACACATCCCACAATATCCCTTGAAGCTATTCCAAACCTCAAACACGACCTGTAACACTCCCATTCAACATCACCATTTTCATTTTTCTGTTTTGCAGGTGGAGTTCTATAACTCGATTCAACTAGTTTCAAAGCAAAGTAAAACTTGGAATAGCATCCCTGGACATCAAGGAAGCTGTACCAATCATCACCTTGCACTGAAAGTACCTCCATCACCAGATACAACTCCAACTGAATAGGTAAGTTCATGAACTCGTATCTCTCTATCCAGGCATTGTTAGCTTTAGGTTTGTGAAGAAAATATGTCACATTCATAGCCCTGAACATGCCCATGTAATTAGTTTTCATTTATATTATGTGTGCTGTGAGAATTTAATGTCTGAACATGGAACAAAAACTAGGTCAAGAATTGGGGGAGAAGAAATTCTCTCTCATCTTAGAGAGTTAAGTCAAGTTCTTTATATGTTTGGATTCGTCTTTTACTGCTCTACATTTTTCATGTTGTGAGTTTTGCTTGAAATTCCAGGAATTGGGAGATAGAAAACGCGCGTGGATGGTTGTTCAAACATGTTCTGAGGTTGAAGATGAAGTCTTCTTGGGTTGGGCCTGAGTTGACTTTCTTTTTGCACCCTTTTGTTACTTTTAAACCCCCTTGGCCCATTATGCTTATTTTCATGATTTTTTGACCTTTTCTTTTTTTGTTCTGACTTATTTATTTTTCCTCACAATATTAAAAATATAAAAAAAATATTTTTACACCATTTTTATATTTATTAGGCATTTATTTGTTTAAAATAATATTTGTACATAAATAAATACTTACATACTTTTATTTAAGAAATACTAAAATAGTGCAAACACATTTTATTTTCCATTTTTATTTCATTTTATCTTCTAAAAACATTTTATATAAAATATACTTTTTTTCATAAATATTAAATATTATTATTTTGTACATATTCAATATATTTTGTAAATAATATAAGTACATATATATTTATTAGTATATTTAGGTTAAAAAATACAAAATATACACATTTTAATTTTTATTAATATTTAATATTAAAAATACCTTTTTACAAATATACTTCATTTTTATTTTATTTTTGTACATAATTGATAAATATTTGTACATATTAAATAATTAATACATTTTACTTAATAAAATTAGGGTTTTGCCCTAAACATGGAAAATACTCAAAAAATTAATACTTCTTATTTTGTTTATTTGACACATAAAAAAATACCTTTTTTTCATACACATAAAAAAACATTTTTTGCATCTTGCATATTTATTCCATTTTATTTAATTGTTGTATATTAAATATCTTGTAAATTCTCAATTTGATGTAATAATCTAGGTTTAAATTCCTTGTCAAAATACCCCCATTTGAACATTTGTACCCCCCTTCCCATATATTGTGTTGTAATAACTTAGGAACTTTATTTTTCGCACTTTAATGCTTTCTAATTATACCATGCTAGAATTAGGGTTTGTATGCAAAATCAATTAACCAAAGTAGTTTGACCTAATTTCAAGAAAAACAAGCATGAAAATGGACAACACTAATCACACTTGCACCCCTAGGGTATTCCACTTGTTGCCTTCAATAATGGGCCATATTGCATGTTAGGTCTCTTTGGGCAAAACAAAACAATCAAATGATCATAGTCCCTCGATGACGCTTTCGAAAGTTGCCTAAAAAATGATCAAGTCCCTTAAAGAAAACATTGCCCAAAGATACTTGGCACCATTGCAATTATGGTCTAAACGATGACCCGCACCCGTCCCTTTCACATCCTAACACAAGATTGTCCACCAAATGCAATGGTGGAACAAAATTGTTAAAAGGGTTAAAAACTAAGGAGAAATCTTTGAGAAATTTAGAAGTAGATAACCTCTTAGTTACTTGAATCAAACTTGCAAAATAAAATACTTGCCTATTTTCCAAAACACACATCACTACACTTTCAAAAAACAACTTTCAAAAACAAATGGAAACCTTTTCAAAAGACATACATCTTTGTATACATCCCAACATTGATCATTACAAAGGTTGCCACCACATTGGCTTCTTTTCAAAACATTTTCAAACCCACAAAGCACCATTTCAAACAATTGAAAATTAAGGCAAGTTGATCTAAGCAAGTAACTAAGAGCCCATGGATAACCATGGATAGAAAGGGTGCTAATACCTTCCCTTTCTATAATCTACTCCCCGAACCCAAGAAAACATCTCAAAGGTTTTTGCTGTGCTTTTTAAACCTTTCCTTAGGATAAAATAAAAAGTCGGTGGCGACTCTTGCTCAACCGAAACATTTGCGAAAACAAACGCAAAACCATAGTCAGTTATCCCACCGTATCACAGTGACGATACAAGGGGAGGAGGAATACATGGTCAGCCACCTCAACTCGTCCCGGTACGTAGAGATGGATGGGGAATTCATTGAGACCCCATTTCAACACTTTGAAGAGGTTCCTCAGACATTAGCATCCGCTGAGACTGTGATTGAAGATTCTCCTATGAAGATGGCTTCCTTAAAGGATGCCCGGGCTGTTATTGAGAAGGGTGAGTATGCAAACTGGGGTCGACTTCCTGATTTCACTCAGAAGACTAACAAGTTTGGGTTGGGTTTCACTGCAGAAGCTCAAAGGGTTGTTCTAAGTGCAAGGATTGGAAGACCTCATGTGTTCATCAACAACTCGGGAGTAAATGCCATCGAAGATGACGTAAAGGAGTTTGAATTCGACAGCTGGATCTATCCTACGACCAACGGTGGACCAAGCAACTGGACGGCAAAGGACTTCATCCCTATTACTTTTGTTACCCAGTAATGAACTCTTTGTTTTGAATTTGTAACAGACAATATTGTAAAACTTTATGGCCCGGTGTCTTACCCGAGGCACCGTGGTTTCACTTGTGAGGGATTTTGTGTGCCACTTTCATATATCATTAATAAAAGCATTGGACGTTTTGCATTTCAAAATTTTGCGCTCCTTGTCTTTCTTTATTATATATTGCAAAACAGCTATTTTACACACACTCACATATGCAGGTCTCAATCCACTCTGGATCTCACTTGTAACGACTCTGCTACTGCCAGTTATGACTTCGAAAATTCGATCAACTTAGCCGAAGACGAAGGTGAAGATGATTGTGAAGTGCCTGGTGAACTTGCAAGACTGCTACTCCAGGAAGAGAGGGCCATTCAGCCACATGAAGAGCTAGTAGAAACAATGAATCTGGGTACTGAGACAGACAAAAAGGAAGTCAAGATCGGTGCAAATCTGGAGCTTAGTGTGAAACAACGATTGATTCAAATGCTGCATGACTACGTGGAAATCTTTGCCTGGTCTTACGAAGATATGCCTGGGTTGGATACCGACATTATGGTTCATCGCATGCCTACCAAGGAAGACTGTCCTCCGGTAAAACAGAAGGTTCTCCGTATGCGTCCAGAGATGTTTGAGAAAATCAAGGCCGAAGTTATGAAACAGTTTGACGCCGGTTTTCTAGCAGTAACTTCTTACCCTCAATGGGTTGCCAATGTGGTTCCGGTACCGAAGAAGGATGGTAAGGTCCGAATGTGTGTTGACTACAGGGATTTGAACAGGGCAAGCCCTAAGGATGACTTCCCTCTGCCTCACATCGACGTTCTGGTTGACAATACTGCTCAGCAAAAGGTATTCTCCTTTATGGATGGTTTCTCCGGTTATAATCAAATCAAGATGGCTCCTGAAGACATGGAAAAGACCACTTTCGTTACCCAGTGGGGTACCTTTTGTTACAAGGTCATGCCTTTTGGGTTGAAGAATGTTGGGGCAACATATCAGCGTGCCATGGTTGCTTTATTTCATGACATGATCCATCATGATATTGAAGTATACGTCGACGATATAATTGCGAGGTCCCAAACTGAGGAGGAACACCTTGACCATCTACAGAAGCTGTTTGACCGGTTGAAGTTGTACAAACTGAGGTTGAACCCGAACAAATGCACCTTCGAGGTGAGGTCTGGAAAACTGCTAGGTTTCGTCGTGAGCGACAAAGGTATTCAAGTGGACCCTGCCAAGGTGAAAGTTATACAAGAGATGCCAGCTCCCAAGATAGAGAAAGAGGTCAGAGGCTTTCTAGGACGTCTGAACTACATTGCCCGATTCATTTCGCACCTAACTGCTACTTGTGAGCCAATCTTCAAGCTACTGAAGAAAGATCAAGTGGTACGTTGGAACGATGAATGTCAGGCCACTTTCGAAAGAATCAAAGAGTATCTCCAGGAGCCACCTATTCTTATGCCACCAGTGGAAGGGAGACCTCTAATCTTATACTTGACAGTACTTGACAACTCAATGGGGTGTGTGTTGGGGCAGCATGACGAGTCTGGCCGAAAAGAGCATGCTATTTATTACCTTAGCAAAAAGTTTACCGACTGTGAGACCCGCTACTCACTGCTCAAGAAAAATTGTTGCGCTTTGGCATGGGCTACTCGCCGGCTGAGACAATATATGTTGACTCACACTACTCTGTTGATTTCAAAGATGGATTCAATCAAGTATATCTTCGAAAAGCCTGCCTTGTCCGGAAGAATAGCAAGATGGCAGATGATCTTGACTGAATATGACATCCAGTACACGACTCAAAAAGCAATCAAGGGAAGTGTATTGGCAGACCATTTGGCACATCAGGCAGTGGATGATTACCAGTCTATGAATTTTGAATTTCCGGATGAGAATATCATGTTGATAACTGATTGTGAAACACCTGGACCGAATGAAGGACCTGAGGAAGGATCCCGATGGTCTATGCATTTTGATGGAGCTTCAAACGCTTTGGGCAATGGCATTGGCGCTGTGATCATATCTCCTAAAGGCTCTCATACTCCGTTTACCGCCCGACAATGTTTCAACTGCACCAACAACATGGAGGAGTATGAAGCATGCATTATGGGTCTTCGAGCTGCAATTGACCCAAGGATTAAGTTTCTGAGTGTCTTTGGAGATTCCGCTCTCGTGATCAGTCAGATCAAAGGAGAGTGGGATACGAAACACCCAAATCTTATTCCTTACAAGGAGTATGTATTGACGTTACTTCCTCATTTCTAGGAGACAACCTTTGAACACTTCCCAAGAGAGGAGAATCAGTTGGTAGACGCGCTGGCTACGATGTCTTCTATGTTCAAAGTCAAATGGGACAACAAGGCCCCCCGGATCATTATTTAGAAATTGGATGAACCTGCACATTGTTGCGATCTTGAGACTGAAGAGGTAACAGAAAAGCCTTGGTATCATGAAGTGAGGAGGTACCTTGAAGCTCAAGAATACCCCGAGGGTGCATCTGTTAACAACAAGAAGTTTCTGAGAAGGTTCGCGGCAAAGTTCTTCATCAGCAATGGCATTCTTTACAAACGTAACCATGATTCAACTTTATTGCGTTGTGTGGATAAAATTGAAGCAGAAAGGATCATGGCAGAGCTGCATGAAGGTACTTTCGGAACTCATTCCAGTGGACATACCATGGCAAAGAAAATCCTTCGGGCAGGATATTACTGGTCCACAATGGAAGCCGACTGTTATCAGCATTCTCGGACATGTCACAAGTGCCAGGTCTATGCTGATAAGGTGCACATACCTCCAGTTCCTCTGAATGTCTTGACATCACCTTGGCCTTTTGCAATGTGGGGCATTGATATGATCGGTGAGATCAGACCTACGGCATCCAACGGGCATCATTTCATCCTGGTAGCGATTGATTACTTTACGAAGTGGGTTGAAGCAGCTTCCTTTGCTACGATAACCAAGAACGTCGTGGCACGGTTCATTCGGCACAACCTGATCTGTCGATACGGTGTACCAGAGAGGATCATTACGGACAATGGTACCAATCTTAACAACAAGATGATCACTGAGCTCTGCGAGCAATTCAAGATACAGCATCATAACTCTTCTCCCTACCAGCCGAAGATGAATGGGGTTGTAGAAGCAGCTAATAAGAACATTAAGAAGATTGTGCAGAAGATGACAGTGACATACAAAGACTGGCACAAGATGTTACCATTTGCTCTTCATGGGTACCGTACCTCAGCACGGACGTCAACAGGGGAAACACCCTATTCCTTGGTTTATAGCATGGAGACAGTCTTGCCCATTGAAGTTCAGATACCCTCTCTTCGAATCATGAAGGATGCAGGTTTGAGCAAAGACGACTGGATTCAGACCCGACTTGATCAATTGAATCTAATCGACGAAAAGAGACTTACTACTATTTGTCATGGTCAGACGTACCAAAAACGAATGATCAAGGCATTTAACAAGAAAGTCAGACGACAAGAGTATCAAGTTGGGGACCTGGTAATCAAGCGCATTATTCTACCTCAAGGTGATCCCAGGGGAAAATGGACCCCTACTTACGAAGGGCCATTTGTGGTTAAGAACATCTTCTCAGGAGGAGCGATGATTCTAACAACCATGGATGGTGACGACCTTCTTCACCCCGTCAATGCAGACATAGTAAAAAGATACTACGCATAATCAAAGACCCGCTAGGTTGACTGGCCTAGGAAAAAATAAGGGCTTCCCGATGAACCAAAAGGGTTCGGGCAAAAATAAGGGATGAAAATAATAAAAAAATTGTACACCCGGCAAGTCGAAAACCTGAAATGGCGGCTTGGGCAAAAATGGGTATCCCGGTGGACTGAAAACCCGAAAGGGCGGTCCAGGCAAAAGTTAGGGATTAAAGCGTAACACTATGTCTCATTGGATCGCCTCGCATCCGGACTTCGGTATCAACTATCAGGCTCGGACGACGCCAGTCAATCAGATTCATCTTCAACTAAGCAGCAAAGTGATGAGATGCTTGAAGATATAAAGGCAATAGCAGAGTTCGAACCCAGTGGGGCTATTCACATAGCTGTTTTGTTTTCTTTTCACAAATTGTATAAATTCTATTTGTTCGACGGTGTTCTCTTACTAGGACGTCAGCCTCTTGTACAAAACGCATATTTACAGGCCAAACTTCAAAATCAATACAAATTCATTTTCAGACAAATTTCAAACTGTTTTTTTTTCCTTTATCTGTTTTGTTTTGCAAAGAACGTCCAATGTTCATTTTTGATATATGCATCTGACATTAATTGCTGCTCATAAATATTTATGTGCGAAACAAAGGACAAATTACGGGTGATATCAGAAGTAGGGGCAGTAAGAAGTGTCTGAGCGGTCTAGTTGCTCTGTCCACCAGGTACCAAGGTATATATTCAGCTGAAGAATATGGCTAAGATACTTTCACTTCCCGCAGAGTAAAACAGTAATGGTAGCTCTCCCCCACTGAGACTCTCAACCATGAACAAATAAGCAAGACTCTTCCCAAGCAGAGTGGATCTACCATCAGCCTGAAAAGGCTTGGTATCCCCAGAAGGTCTTAATATTCCTCAATGGAATATAAGAATGTTCCCCGACAGAATGCAAGATACCCCCAGTGGAGCCATTTCCCCAGCGCAGTCTAAAAAAGTTTCCCCAATGGAGTTGAATCATCTTCCCCAGTAGACTCCGGAAGCTTATCCCCTGCGAAGCACAAATAAGTCTCCCCAGCCAAATTCAGAAGGTTATCCTCACAAGAACCTAACTAGGTTATCCTCAACAAGTTGCAACGGAAATATTATCCCCAACAAAGTTCTTTCTTTCCCCCCAGCAGGACTTCTATCCTCAACAGGTTCAATATCACTAGCAACGGTAATCTATCCCCAGCGGAGTTTATCATCTATCCCCAACAGAGCTTATCAATGGAATCCCCAGCAGAATTATCGTTAAAATCATCAACAGAACATCTCTTCCCCACAGAGTAATTCCCCTCAGAGTAATCTCTTCATCCAGTTTATTCCCCAACGGAGTCATCCTCTCCTGCAGGTTTATTCTTGCAATCATCTTCGTTCGTCATCCCCAGCGGAAACGAAGAATTCAATTCTATTCTCCAGCAAGCTGTCCGGGATTTATTTTCCCCAGCTAAAACATTACATTTCCATACATCATGATACATGCATAAACGCATCATACCACACAATCTCATTTATGTTGAGAACATCATTGCTTGATCCATATCATGCATTGCATATGACTGACCTTTACCTTTCAGGAAGGATGCAGTTAAATTCTCAACCATATTAAAAGACCTTCTCTGGTCCAGTTAAATCGATTCCTAAAGATTTTCCTGATGCCGATCCAGTTGAAGATATTCCAAGACCTTGTTTGGTCCAGTTAAATCGATTCCTAAAGATTTTTCTGATGCCGATCCAGTCAAAGGCCTTCTCTGGTCCAGTTAAATCGATTCCTAAAGATTTTTCTGATGCCGATCCAGTTGAAGATATTCCAAGACCTTCTCTGGTCTAGTTAAATCGATTCCTAAATATTTTTCTGATGTCGATCCAGTTGAAGATATTCCAAGACCTTCTCTGGTCCAGTTAAATCGATTCCTAAAGATTTTTTTCTGATGTCGATCCAGTTGAAGATATTCCAAGACCTTGTATGGTTCAGTTAAATCGAATCCCAAAGATTTTTCTCAGGCGAAAGCATGTCAATGGAGACAAAATCAGTTAAATCGATTCCTAAAGATTTTTCTGAGGCAAAGCAAGTCAATGGAGACAAAATCAGTTAAATCGATTCCTAAAGATTTTTCTGGGGCGAAACCAGTCAATGGAGACAAAATCAGTTAAATCGATTCCTAAAGATTTTTCTGAGGCAAAACCAGTCAATGGAGACAAAATCAGTTAAATCGATTCCTAAAGATTTTTCTGAGGCGAAACCAGTCAATGGAGACAAAATCAGTTAAATCGATTTCTAAAGATTTTTCTGAGGCACAACCCGTCAATAGAGACAACTCGTCAAAAGAGACACCCCATCAAAAGAGACAATCCGTCAACGAAGACAAAACCACCTACCAACAATCTCCAAATGGCATCTGTAAGCCCATTCCCGACATCACAATGCTGATACTACACCATGCGAGTGCAAATTTCTGGGCACTCTAGTGTTCAATTATCTTCCACCTTCGGATCACGAAAGGCTCGAAAGCCAATCTATATCCTCAGGTTTAAGAAAATTGAACAGGGGAAACTGTTGTACCCTAAAATTTGCCCTCTCATGTTTTCCAAAGTCTTCCCCCTACATGGTTGACCAGAAACCCTTGCCTAAGGAAAAAGAAATTTTTGAGTGGTATTTTAAGTACCTTTCGATTGGCATTCTGAAAGACCCTTCGATTGGTGTTCTGAAGGAGCCTTTCGATTGGCATTCTGGACAAACACTTCGATTTGCATTATGAAAGACCCTTCGATTGGTGTTATGAAGGAGCCTTTCGATTGGCATTCTAGACAAGCACTTCGATTGGCATTGTGTCAAGGCTTTCGATTGGGATTCTGAAAGACCTTTTCGTTTGGCACCCTGGGCCAAGCCTTTCAATTGGCATGACAAGGGATCCTTCGATTAGCATGAACAGCACCTTTCAATTGGCCTGTTAACAAAGCCTTTCGACTGGCCTGTTAACAAAGCCATCAAGAGGGCAGTCAAAAAACATGTCCAGGTACATTGAACATGAGAAAATGGCGTGTTTCCCTTGCAAATATAGAAATAATTAAATGCTGATTGTGGATTTAATTCCTGAGTTAAAGGCCAGATTCTTGCCTTTTCTATTCCTAAAGAGATGATTCGACCAGAGTGATTCTGTTCAAATCAAGACCAATCGAAGGACAGGGCCTGAAGGCATTCGAAAGTCAAAAGCGTCCAGGTTCATTCAAGGGACACGAATGTTTCAAAAAAGGAAATATTTTAATGTGTCTGATTCTTGTCTCATGGCTTTAATGGCCTGGTTAAATGGTTGTCTCCTGCCGTTACTAAACCCCCACACTCCTATAAATACAAGGGCCAGTGGCACATTACAGAGGACGGAAAAAACACACAGAAAAAATAGAGAAAAGAAAAAACAGAGGATTTGGAGATACGCTGCCCACAAACCCACCAAAGGTTATCGGCATTTTCATCCAAGCCAAGGCAGCCATTCCACACTCATAACTACAGATCAAAACACCTCTGTTTGGTAAAAAAATCTAATCTCAAACTCATTCGATCTCTGATTTAAATTCATTTTGATTGCATATTCACGTTATTATTGTTGTTTGTGAATGATTTAATGTGATACATGTAAGCTACAGTGCAAAGTTGAGATTGTGCCATTACTTGGGTACAATCTGAGTTTCTCCTTCGAATCCCAGGATAGAACAAACCCAGACCCAGATTCAGCAGGTTCGAATTGGGAGGAGATTCGAATCAGGGGGGTAAAAGTCCCCCCTGAACCTTTTAACATTTGTTTCGTTTTGCAGGAAATATATTCTCATAATCCTGTTCAGAGCTTCGAAGCTTAGCAGCTTAGCTTCGAACTGGATCCAGGATTTCCAGATCGAAGGATGACCTTTCCAGATCGAAGAATGACATATCCAGATCGAACACTCTCAGAGTTCAGCACCTCATTCACCTTCGATCAAGCCTCTTCACTGGGTCGAAAGACAACCTACACCTCTTTCGACCCAGGCCTCCAGAATTATATATTTTTTTCTTGATTTACTGCCTGATTTCATATTTGTTTTGACCTTTTTTTAATCAACATAAAAAATCATAAAAAATAAGTAACTTAGAATTAGGTTTCATTTTCTAAGGATTTAATTTAGTTAATTATTTTAACTTATTTTCTTCAATTTTAAAATCAGTAGACTTAGGATTTATTTGAATTCAATCATTTTCATAAACAAAAAATGCAAAAAAATATTAGGTATGTTTTAGAATTAATTTTAATCAGTATTTTTAATTAATTAAATTTGACTTAATTGAACATTTAGCATTTCCCAAAATAAAATAAAACAACAAAAAGATTTTATTCTTAGGATTTTTAGAGGTTATTTTCATATTCGCGCGCGTTTATTTTATTATAAATGCCTACTGGTTTGTAATAGCTTAACTAAGACTTTTACACTTTACTGCTTTATTCCCCAATTTTGGACATGTAAATAATCCCCCTTCCCGAAGCCTTGTAATAGCGTAGGATTTACAATTCCCGCACTTTAAATTCCTGTACATATATTAACTGTTTAGATGTATGCTAACTAGGCTATGCATGACAAGATTAACTCTTAACTTAAATCAACCGTAGCTCACCATAACATGTACAAAGATAATATAAACTGAAAATTGACACACTCGCACATATCACTCTTAGGGTACGCCTCACTTGATTGCCTCAAACATGGTCATTGAGTATAGGAAGTCTTAGAGGTCGCCCTCCTGTCCAAAGATAAAAGTTGCCTCGAAATGGTTGCCTCGATAAAAATGATCTAAGACATTAGGGTTACCACTAAGGCGTCATAACATTGCTTTAGTGAACACACGTCCCTTAAACCGAATTGACCCGAAAACTCCAACGACGATGCTACCTACTCCTCAATAGTGGGATAACACTGTCTAAAAGACATTTGAACAGTTTAATTCTTTTTTGAGTAGGTAGATGTTCTTAAGTACTTGCTCCTTTTAAAAACAAAACAAAACTTTTCGCACTTACACTCTCTTCAAAAACAAAACTCTTTTCAAAACCCACAAACACAAAGAAAAGCAAACTTTTGAAAACATAGTGAGCAAGTACCTAAGAGCCCGTGGATAACCACAGATAGAAAGGGTGTTAACACCTTCCCTTTCTATAATCTACCTCCCGAACCCGAGAAACAATCTCGAAAAGGAATTTTTCTGTGCTTTTGTCCTTTTCTTGTTGGATAAAATAAGAGACGGTTGCGACTCTTGCTTACCGCGACATTTTGCAAAAACAAACACAAACGCGAACTAGCATTCCAAAACAGTCAGTTCTATTCTCACCGATCACACCTTCAGAAAGGGATATGTCTCGTCAGGGCCATTTAATGCTGTGAAGATAGTGGGGCACATGGCGAAGTATGAAGCAGTTACCGTGCCGACGTTGGGAAACATTTTGACATGCTTGCCTAGGTTCTAGGAATATGGTCATCATGGCAGCATGGTAACGGCAGTTAGAAAAGACATCTTGAAAAAGAGTAATGATGGGTTTTTTCGAAAGCAGCAACTGTTGGAAGATGAAAAGCGCACGTCAGGACTTTGTGGACAACTAGAAAGACAGGTGTCGAATGGAAAGATCAAAGAATGGCTATTTCTTTGGGCGTCGAAATAGACATTCTTGGGGGGTAATTTGTTGGCTCCCAAATTCGACACTTACTATATTTGGTCTTTTGGACCAAAAAACTGGAATGAATCAAGCCAAGAATGTTTTGATGTATGAAATAACTTAGGAAAAAGATCTAAGTTGTATTTGAGCCTTCGACCAGGGGTCACTTTCAGGATTTTCGACTGAAGAGGACTTATGACCTTCGACTAAGAGAAAATACCCTCGCTTTGACACATAATACGAGGGACATTTGAATTTAAATTATTGGAGGGAAAGACAGTTTCGCTAGCGGCTAAGAAGAAGCAACGTGGTTGGAAGCTAGAGGTCGAGGGACATGCATAAGACACTTGTCTTCATCTTAGCGCAGAGTCATTCCTCGACGGTTACTTAGTTTTTAGTATAAATTAGGAAACCTGTGTAGTTTTTAAAGGGTGTTCAACCTATTGTACTAGTCACTCAAATATTGTCCAAGTAACCGCTGTGTGAGAAAGGATAAAACTGAGAAATGTACGTTGGAAACACCTCTTTTTATTAATGAAAGTCTTTTACATTGCTTTAATCTTATCTTGCAAAGTTATTTTTCTTGCATCTTTACTTGCATTTCTACATTTCTGCCTACTTTTCCAAAATCTCAAGTACCTTTTCTCTGGTCGAACGTGCGTTCTTCCTGATTGCTTGTCTTACATAAAAAATTAGCATATGTTTTGGGATCAATCTGATTGATCCCGTTAGTAACCAAAAAGAACTTTCCTTTTTGGAGGATCAGTGGTTGTTTACCAAAAACCACGGTAAACACCCACTAAGCCAAACCTAGGCTTTCATACCACTTGTTGGAGAGTCTAATGAGCGTGAAGAGTGTCAATGAGCTAAATGTTCAAGATTCAAGAGACTTCGATACCATATATTCACCAAAAACTTTAAGAGTACGTTTGGATTGGTGGTAAGGGATGAAATTGAATGAAATAGAGTGGTAATTAATGAAATTCCATTGTTTAGATTTGTAAATAATGGTTTAAATGGAAAAAAAATATGATGGAATCCATTCCATCTCATTCCATCAAATTTTCTATTTTTTTGTTTCATCCAATTCGGAGTGTATGTGGTGGAATGAGACATTTTTAATAAAATAAACAAACAATAGAGTTGAATCTATATTTCACTCCACTTTACTCCATTATGTTCAATTCCGTTCCGTTCCATTATATTTCATCTATTCAAACATAACCTAAATCACTGAATATATATATATATATATATATATATATATATATATATATATATATATATATATATATATATATATTTTCAATTTCTAATAGATAAATCACTCCTATTTAAATTTCAACTTACTCCAATACAATTCTATTGTTTTATTCTTAGAACTTGTAATTAATAGTTTGCTTGCACATTGGTGCAAAACGTCTAAAAAGATGGCAATCTCATCTCAATAATATCTCTGGTAGATGAGACATTAGAACTTCTAGTTAATAGTTTGCCTGCACATTGGTGCAAAACATCTAAAAAGATAGCAATCCCATCTCAATAATATCTCTGGTAGATGAAACAATTTAAAAATATATATAATTTTTAGTTACAATTGCCATTATATTTAATATTAATTTTTTTCTAATTTCTTTTCGATCGGAGTTGCAGAAGATTTAATTCTGATCTTCCCTGTCAAATTCAGTCATTAGACCAACTAACTATTCATAATAGTAATCTTTGGTTATTTGAATAACACTTAAGTGCAATTAAAATGATAAAAAAAACGGCTGAGATATTCAATATCTCATTCACGTGTTTGAATACACAATATTATTTTTATAGGCACTATGCTTAATGTTAGGTTCTTAATTTGAAAATAAAATACACAAATCCAAAAGGGAAGAATCTTTCCAAACACAGTTAGTTAGAAGACCAATTGAGTAGAATAAAGAGGCCCACTTCTCGATTAATGTTTAGCTAAAGACAAAAGGGAAACATCCATTCAATTATTTAACAATTGGATTGGATTAAATTTACAGTATCAAATCCATTGGACAATGCTAATCTGATTCCGTTTTCAGCTCCTTATTATAAACTCAATGAGGTTTACTAATTTGTTAGAAGCATTTGTTGACCACTAATCAATGTCCAACTATTCACCTCATTTTTCTTAACAAAACCGATACAACTGTCCTACCACATTTCACTCTCTAATGAGCACCATGTTGAGTAGGAGTGTTTTTTAAGTGTATTAGTATCTCACCAAACATACCCATACTTGCATATATATATATATATATATATATATATATATATATATATATATATATATATATATATATATATATATATATATATATATATATATATGAAAAAGTAAAAAGAATACGGAAAAAACATAAAGAAAAGGAACCTTCTTACTTTAATTTCCTATTCATGGATGCATTGCTTTTGCAGAGAAAAGCAAACTACATGTCTAGGGAGACCATAAATTTATTGTCCCCCAAATGTCCAATATGTACGCTGTCCCCCAAATGTTCAAAATGTACATTTTACTACATTAGACTATTAATATATCTAATTCATATATTAATCAAATACATTAATACTAAAAAAATAAAAGTTATTTATAATAATGTTCAGCTACTTTTCTTATATATCACTCTCATAACAATAACTCACCATCCCAAAAATGAAAATCCACTTCATCTTCTTGTTCTTCTCACTCTCTTTTTTCCATGTAAGAAACACTCCACAAAAATGCATAATAGTCATATACTAGTACATATTTACTTCAGTAATCTGCATTATATATTTACTTTCCTTTGCTAAGTTTGTTATTTTCCTACATGTAAATTATGTCTTACTAATTTTGTATGAATGCAGGGTTTTATAGCAACCATTGGCAGCAAGGAAATCACTGAAACACAAGAACATTCATTCAAACTAAAGACAAACCCTTTCAGTCCCAAAGCCTCACTCATTCGTCACTGGAACACAAGAATCTCTAACAACCTTCCAAATTCAATCCCTAATTTCTTTCTCTCTAAAGCTTCCCCTCTCACACCACAACACTACGCCAACTTAGTAAATCTCCTTAAACAAAAGCCCTTATCTGCAAATTTCCATAATTCCCTCTGCTCCACACCATACTTATTCTGCTCCTTCGACCACCCAAACCAATATTACCAATCCAAAAAAAACACCAAAGATGATGCCAACTTCGCAGTCTACTCAAACAAAAAATTCGCAGCTTATGGATCGTCTCGACTCGGCGGAGTCGACTCGTTCAAAAACTATTCAAACGGGTTAAACACAAACAACGACTCGTTCAAGAAATACAGCACAACCTCATCTCGCCATACCGGACAATTCAACAGCTACGCGGAAAACGGCAATGTAGCTAACACAAACTTCACCAGCTACGGTTCCGGTTCAAATTCCGGCACCGGCGAGTTCAAAAGCTATGATAAACTCGTCAATGACCCTAACCTAGGTTTCACCACCTACGACTCCTCCGCTAGCAACCACAAACTCTCTTTCTCAAGCTACGGCAATGAAACAAACTCTGGATCAGAATCATTCAACAGCTACGGCAAACACGTTCGCAGCGGCAACAGCGATTTCACCAATTACGCTGTGAGTTCCAACATTCTTCAATCATCTTTCACCGGCTACGGCGAATTAGGAACCGGAGCCGCCAATGATTCTTTCACATCGTACAGTTTCAACGGTAATAATCCCCGGAGCACTTTCAAAACCTACGGCGCCGGTTCGATTTCTGGCTCCGATACTTTCGTCAGTTACCGGAATCGCGCCAACGTCGGCGATGATTCATTTCAAAGCTACGGTTCAAAATCCAAATCCGGAAGTGCGTCGTTCACGAACTATGGCCAATCGTTCAACGAAGGAAACGACACTTTCACTGAATATGGAAAAGGTTCCACTGGTAAAACCGCGTTTGGATTCAAAATTTACGGATTGGGACGCGCGTTCAAAGGCTACAACAAAAACGGCGTGTCGTTTTCTAGCTACAACAATTTCAGCTTATCCAGTGGCAAAATCGTGAATAAATTCGTTGAGCCGGGTAAGTTTTTCAGAGAGTCAATGTTGAAAGAAGGAAATGCGATGGTTATGCCAGATATTAGAGATAAAATGCCTAAGAGGTCGTTTTTACCCCTATCCATTTCTTCGAAATTACCATTTTCATCATTGGTGTTGGAGGATATTAAGAAAACTTTCCACGCGCGGAAGGGATCTGCGACAGAGCGCGTGATAACAAACGCGCTTGGAGAGTGCGAGAGGGATCCGAGCGTGGGCGAGACAAAACGGTGCGTTGGATCCGCTGAGGCTATGATTGATTTTGCGGTTTCTGTAATGGGTCCCAATGTGGTTGTGAAAACAACTGAGAATGTGAATGGGTCAAAAAAGAGTGTGATGATTGGAAAAGTCTATGGAATCAACGGTGGAAAAGTGACTAAATCGGTTTCATGTCATCAAACTCTGTACCCTTATTTATTGTACTATTGTCACTCTGTCCCTAAAGTGAGAGTTTATGAAGCTGAGATTCTTGACGTAGAAACTAAGTTAAAGATTAATCACGGTGTTGCCATCTGTCATATGGACACGTCAGCATGGGGCCCACAGCATGGTGCTTTTACAGCTTTGGGGTCGGAACCTGGGAAAATTGAGGTTTGCCATTGGATTTTCGAGAATGATATGACGTGGACCATAGCTAGTTGAAGAAGGAAATATTTTCTGCTGTTTTTTCCGTTAGTTAAAGAATATTAGTACAACGTTTTCATATTACTATCATGTGTAACCATGTTGTGGTGGTTGTTTTAGTTTTGGAATTCTATTTATGATTCTACCTTGTGTCGTGTTCTAGAGTTGTTTGAATCTTAGAGTAGGCGTGACTCAATCATATGGCTCATGGCTTTAAAATATTATTATTTTAAAATTTCTTTTGCATATGTGTGAAATTGAATATGCTCATTTTGGTCTATCCCTTTTTAGTGTTAGTTTAATAATTTAAAAATAAGAGAATCTAGCATTCAGGTGACAAAAGTGTGGACATGGGAATCTTTAATGAAGCTACTAGAATGTTGTTAGAGAGGTTACCCAATAGAGGCAAGACATAATGGGATAGCGTTAAAGAACAGAGAAGAATATCATGGGTTTCTGTGATGTGATGGAATGGTGCTGATTGTGATTGTTACTGCACGCTTAGGTGAGGGAAAAGGTGATGAAATGGGAAGCACATGCTGGGTGGAGTAATTGTAAAGTGAGAGTATACATTGCATGCAAATTGCAAACGTTGCAACAGCTTTAAGTGCAATTGAAGAAATAGGTATACCATCAAAAGCTTGAAGGCATGATCCACATTAGTTTTTGATATGTTTGTTAGTGGGATAGATAGACTGCAGGCTACTCTACTCTACTCTTGGTGGTATGAGTATGACAGAAGCATGGCTAAATGAGGCAAATAAAGGAACCATCACTCACTTATTGCAGACCTCTTTAACCCTTTTTTACACTTTTGTATAATGGCTCTAGAGATTTTTTTTTAAAGAAAATTAGGATTTAATAAGTCTTTTGTTATATAAAAAATTATGAATTCGAATACGAAATAAATTTTTATGTATTTGTCGTGAACACAATAATATTGACTCTATTAACTATATATATATATATATATATATATATATATATATATATATATATATATATATATATATATATATATATATATATATATATATATATATATATATATATATATATATATATATATATATATATATATATATATATATATATATATATATATATATATATATATATATATATATATATATATATATATATATATATATATATATATATATATATATATATATATATATATATATATATATATATATATATATAGGGGCGGATCCAGACTTTATATATTGATGTGGCTAAACATAAAAGAAATTATCGACTAAAATATATTGAAAATAAAAAATAATATTGTTTGATAAAGTGTATTTACAATGAAAACCGTTTAGTATCAATTTCTTGAAAATGAGCTAAAATAACATCATTGTTAATTGTTCCAAGAACATCTCTTTCTATAAAAGTTATAAGATGAACATTTAATTATAGATTACTCATTTTGTTACATAGTTGAATCTTCACAAACTTCATAGTTAAAAAAACACGGTTCACGTTTATAGTTGCTATCGAGAAGACCAAAGTCAATTTTAAAAACTTATAAATCATATTAAATATATTGCACTTATTTATTAGGAGGTTGGTAATTTATTTTTAAATAAGCTTTCTTACATCATTTTTATGTTAGAATAATAGTTTGAAATTTGAAGGCTAATTCTTGAATCTGATTCCAACAATTTTAATACTCTCACTTGAATTCTATAAAGAGAATAATGAAATTATTTAAAATAGTTATTTATATGATAAAGAGAATAATAAAATTAATTTATTATAAATAAAATAATTTATGAAAAATTGAAAGAAAAAATTTTTAACAAAGATTATAGGATTCAACTCAAAAAATAAAAGAATAAAGAAAAATTAGAATATTCATTTTATCTTTTATTTTCAATCACTAATAAATAAATGTAGTCTAGTTAAGTGAAAAAATTGAAGAAAAAATAGAGAATTATTAGATTAACAAATATGAGATAAAGCATGAGAGATGATGGAGTTTGAGAAGAAGAGAAAAAGAAAATACTAAGAGAGAGAAAAACTGAGAGTAAGAAATATTTATAAGAGAGAAAAGTGAGTTAGACTTGGATTTGATAATATATTTTTTTATTAATTATAGTTACCTAATAACTAAACGTGTATATAACATAAAATATAAAAAAAAACTGGTGTGGCTATAGCCACACCCTGCCTACATGTACATCCGCCCATGTGTATATATATATATATATATATATATATATATATATATATATATATATATATATATATATATATATATATATATATATATATATATATATATATATATATATATATATATATATATATATATATATATATATATATATATATATATATATATATATATATATATGATTGTGCTAGATCAGAATGAATCGTCAAGGCCTTATGTCGAGTTAAGGTTGAAAGCGAGATGATGCGGTACTTGCAAGACACTCCGATTTTAAAGCAAGTTTCAGGAATAGTGCAAACAAGTGTGAGTATGAGTATGAGAGAATGAATCCCTGATCCTCTCAAATGAGAGGGTATTTATAGCCCCAGCGTTGGGTCAAGGTCCCCAATGTTGGGCCACGATGAGGCCCAACAATAAAGACTATCAGGGCTTACGTGTGTATGGAGTCCAGCACGTGGACTCCCCCCTGGTCAACTGCCACGGGAGAATAGGTGTTGGATCCGTGATTTTCGGAGGGCAGTTATGATGACAATGATACGGACACGTGGGCCACGTTCCCCAACGGATGCATGGGGAGTTTTCCAATGATCTCCAGCTTGGGTTGCTTGTCTTTGGGTCTTATGCAATGGTGTTAGATTAGACCTCCCAGCAGTGGGGCAAGTGCAGGCCCAGTCCAAATCAGGAGCCCCAAGTTATTGCCCTTAGGTGAAAGGATGATGACTTAAGTTCAGCCCTAGAGCCGAAGAGAATTTGCTCGAGAAGGGAGGTCGAAGTCCTCTGATGGAAAGGAGTTGTTACCCGTGTCGGGAATAACCTGTTTGACCGTGTCGGGGATCTTGTGAACAAGTGAGCTGCGAGACCAACTGGGTTAGTTGTTCGTCCAGTGTTCGACGGGAGTATATAGGCTACGGGGAGCTTCCATGAACTCTTTTTCGACGTGCCCGTCTTTAAGGGGTTGTCATGATATCAGGAGCTTTATGTTGAAGTTGGGGGCATGTTTGTCTCTTGAGAATGGATATGTGGTTGATTGTTGGGCCACGTGGATGTTGCTTTGGGGTGCCATCTCTTCGTGGGGAGTCCAAAAGGCCAAATTCAATGATGACTTTTCGTGATGAACCTCGTGGGGTGTAAGCCACCTATAAAAAGGGGCCCCAAGGTTTCATTTATCATTTCTCAAGTTTTCTTCTCCAACTTCCCTTGCTCGCGCGTGAATCCTCTCCTCCTAACTTCTCCAAATTTCTTCCAAGTATCTTTCATCCAAGTAAGTCATATCTCCTTAACAATGTATTTTCTTAGTGTTTCTAGATTAAACACCTAGTTTTTGCCTTGACTGGATGAATCTTGAATGAATATTCATGAGGTCTGGGATGAATGTTTATTGAAGTTCATGAGTTTAATTTTCATGATGTCGGGGACAATCTCCCCGAATAGTAGGGTTGACTCGGGCTTCTTGCCGGTTTGACTAGATACCCCCAATAGAAGTGTAGTCTGTTTTAGTGTGCAGTCAAGGGCTTAGGTTGAGGTCCACTCCTCGACCGCTTCATCGCTCTTTCACTTGATCTACGGCGGAAGGGTGGATTTGATGATGTCGAATTCACTGTTTTCCCCTGCTTTTCAGGTATAATGGCACACTCGGGCGGGGACGATGTCTTACCCTTCAACCACGAAGACAAAACCATCGTCAAAGAGGACCCCTTATCCTGGGTCGCGCATGAGCCTCGAAATAAAAGGTCGTGCTTTTCACATGATGCAACGAATGTGTTCAACTGTCCGAAGGTTCGGGTCGAAGGGGCCCCCGCCAACTAGATTCTCCAAATTCCTCATTGCAACCGGAGGATCTACTCGACATATCCGGGCAAACGTTTTCCCATGTACGAGTTCGCGTTCAAAGAGGCAGGGATGCGTTTGCCCTTCAATGATTTTCAAGTGGGGGTTTTCCAGTGGCTTCAATTGTCACCCTCTCAACTTCACTCAAACGCGATGACGTTCATACAGGCGTTCGAGCTCGTCTGCCAGTATCTGCAAATAGGAGTTACGCTGCCCCTCTTCTTCCTTATCTTTCACCTACAAAGGCAATCCATTAGAGGAGGGCAAGCGTGGGTGTCCTTCAAATAGTTTGGGAAACTCTTTAGACCTTATCTGGAGTCTGTCTGTCACTTCAAAGAGAGGTACTTTGTTGTGAACCTTTGACGGACGCGGCCATAAACTCCCTATACACTCGCATGGAAGAGGTGGAAGATGGGTGACCAGTTACCCGGCCTGTGGCCAGATTTCTGCTCGAATGGCAATGGAAACATTTCGAGCAAAAGCCCGAGTATTATGCTGTAAAGCCTGAGGATTTGGACGCTCAAGACCAGCTCTCCTATGAGAAGCTGGCGGCCTATGTTAGGAGCTTCTTTCCAGCAAGGTGTATGGACGTGAACAACAACATCCTCTTCGACAATAACAGGGAGTACCTCTTAGTTAATAGATTTATCAACACAAAGGCTTCGCTCGAATGTTCCTCAGACGAGGAAGCCATGAGGATTTTAGGTAGGGGATGCAGTCAAGATGATTATTTTTGTTTGTCTTTCATGCAGGGACGTGCCCACGCTATTATCCTTGTTTAAACTATGACTGACCGTTTATTTTTAATCGCAGGTCGGATGGCGTTTGTGATACGGTGGCAGAACCAACAGTTTAATACTGGTTTGCATTTTGTATTCGCAAATGTGAGGTAAGCAAGAGTCTCCATCGAATTTTATTTCATCCAATAAAGAAAAGGGAAAAGAATAGAAAAAACCTTTTTTCGAGAGTTTTTAAGTACGGGGGTAGATTATAGAAAGGGAAGGTGTTAGCACCCTTTCTATTTGTGGTTTTCCACGGGCTCTTTGGTATTTGCTCATTTTTGAAATTGCTTGTGTGTGTTTTGCAAAAAGTTTTGTTTAACTTCATGATAACTCTTGTATCGGTCCTCAAGAGCGTGACGAAGTGGTTTTTGAAAGTGTTTGTGGGAAAGAGTTTATTTGAGCAAGTACTTAAGATGTTCTACCTACTCGAAAAAAGATTGTTCATTCTCGTTTCCTTTAGACAGCGCTATCCTACTATTAAGGAGTAGGTAGCCCTATCATTGGAGTTTTAAGGGACATTCGAAGGGACGAATATGATCACATAAGCAATGATTAGGAAGCTTTAGTAGTTACCCTAAAATCCTAAAGATCTTTCTGAGGCAACATTCGAACGGGTCATTTTTGATCTTTTGGGACTAGAGGGCAATCACTAAAATTCTCTATGCTTCATGACCGTTTACCGAAGGCAACCGAAGTGGAGTAAACCCTAGGAGTGAGTATGTGAAAGTGTTTGATTTTAGTTAATGTTATATTTGCACAATTAGGGTTATCTACCGTTTTAATCGTTATTCTTTCCATTCAATCCTATTATCCATACATCTAGGCAATTTATAATCGCGGAAAGTAAAGTGCGAGAAATTAAAACCCTAGCTATTACAAGGCCTTGGGAGGGGGATTACATAATAAAAAACCTGGAAAATAATATATGCAAAAATAGTAAACCTAATTAACTATTATAAACTCGGAGCAATCATTAATAGGAAAAATAATGGGAAAAAAGATGCGCGCGAGAGTAAGTCAAACGGGGAATTAACGTTAAATTCAGAAACAATCAATTAGTGAATAAAGAAAAGATATTTTTGGATTTGTTTGTTATAGATACAAAATATTCTAGAATATTATGCTAACCTATGTGACGCTCAGGTTGAAGATTGAAGAGATTCAAGCTGATTTTAAGGAGTCTTATCAGTTTCTATTTATGAAGACAAATTAGGAAACAAATGATTGGAGTCTTAATTTTATGCAGAAGATTCTGCAGAGTTTTAGCAACTGATTTATTAAGTTGTTGAAGCCCAATCTAGTCTAGAAGATTGTTATAAATAGAAGGTTAAAAACCTAATGTTTGTATGGGATGTATTATAATGTTTGTTGAGACTTTAGGGTTTGTGTTCCATCGTTATCTTGTGATCCACTCTAAGATAGAGTCAGACTGTGTTAATTGTGAACCACTCTTGTATTATTTGTTACTTAAGTTGGACTGTTAGTTGAGTTGTAATTGTGAGTTACTCATAAGCTTTTAAGCAAGAGTGAATTATGTTTATTGAAGTGTGTCTGCTTCTTGATTGATAACCCCTCTTAAGATTCTAAGTATAGAGTGATTGTGTGTTTGTGAAGTTTGTTTTCTAATTCGTTTGAGTTATAGTTTTGTCACTGTTATTGACGGTTAGGGAAGTGACAGGTGTCTCATACCTAAATGAGTCTTGGGTATAAGTATAGAATGGGTAGTGATTAAGTGAGAAGTTATAAACTGAGATTATTTAGGCTTTGAATTGATACTATTTAGTGGATTTCCTTTCTGGATTGAAAGTCCCCAGAGTAGGTGTTGTTGTACCCCGAAATGGGTTAGCAATTCTGCGTGTTGTTTACTTATTGCATTAATTGTATTATATTTGTTTATTGTGTTAAAGTCAGATTAGAGTGTCTCGACATCTCTTAGGACATATGTGATCTGAATACTAGAATTTCAATTGGTATCAGAACAGGCATCATGTTCTGTTCTGGGTGAGACTCGAGGAAGATACTTTCTAGTACAATGGACATTGGAAGTGGATTGGTGAATGAAAGCTCTATGCAAAAGGTTGTTTTGAATAAGTCATACTCCTAGGAGATGACTAGGGAATTCAGTGGTAACACTCCTAAAATCTGCAACAAAATCAAGGAGTGCAAGAGGTTATTTGATAGAGGAAAAAGGTTGAAGACAATCAAAAGATGATCAAGATTGACTTGTTCTCAATGATGGTGTGTGCTTCTGGAGCTACTGATAGTATTATGTGTGATTTATTACCAAATTTTATGACATCCTGCCTGATGTGTGAACTTGGACAAGTCATATCGCTGCTTGGATGGTCCCTTGAGGGGGAATATTGTTTTTTTATGACAGGGTGAGTAATGATCCTGTCTGAAGTTGTTAAGCATATTGGTTTGATGGTGAGTTATTGTGGTTATGATCTGTGTGTTTGATTTATTTTTAAACCTTTGATGTTCTGTTGGCACTTGTATTGTTGTGCCTAAAGGCTACTGAGAAGTTTTTTTTATGATGTGTGTGTATCTGATGTATAACCTCTGTAGTTCCTTGTGTTGAGGCTATAAAAAGGATCATTCTTAGAATACCAATAAGGGAAAAGCATTGATACTTGGAAGATAGATTCAACCAGTAGACTAAAGTTTCCAAAGATACTTGAGGTTCATCTCAAGTCCACTCATAAAGGCACTTCCAAAGGTGATTGATGAAGAGAGTTCTCAAGATCAAGGAATGTTCTGATCGTCTGGAAGTAGTAGTGACTTTAGAATCAAGCTTAATAATCTATTAGAACTCCACACCAGCAAATGTGTGTTAATCACATATGTTTAGAATCTTCTCCTAAATTTGCATAGGCATCTGGGTTGTGTGTCTAAGAGGTTTCTATACCAGAAACATGTCTTAGATTAGTGGGTTGGTCAAGAGATGATCAACCTATCGATTACTCTCTGGGTCAGTTTATTTGTTGATCCAAGTAAGTAGGAATGCAGAGGCTAAGTTCTAACTTCTAGTGGAGATTCGTATCTCAACCTGGTTCTATATAAATGGAGGACAAGTTAAAATGTCAAAGACATTCTCTCTGACGTCTGGAAGTTTCTTCTGTTTAAAGAAGCCAAAATTATGCGTTCTTGCTCTAATGGAACATATTCTGATTGAGTTGGAAAAAGGGGAGTAATGTGTGTGTGTGTGTGTATATGCACTAACCATTAACCTTAGGTTGTGTTGTTATTGAGAAGGGGGAGAATTATGATTCTCAAGGTTTTCTTAGCAGTTGTTAAAGAGGAGTCCCTAATCTGGGGTTGAAGGGACCTGAAGAAATGTAAGATATAATGCATTGACATCATTGCATTGAGAATTTATTTTTCTTAAAATGTATGGTTGTGTTGAGTAGACCGATTACTAATTGGTCCTCTTAAACAGGATGGAGATTGTTTAATCAAACTTGATTTTATTATCAAGTCTATGAGAACATGAAACTCTTATTTTGTTGTAAAAGACATCCTAGGTAGGATTTTTGGAAGCCTAAGGGATAGATCTCCAAGACTGTATTAGGCAATATGATGACGTATGGTGTGTGTGATACAGTGGCAGAACCGACTGTTTAATACTGGTTTGCGCTTTGTATTTTTTGTTTGCAAAATATCGCGGTAAGAAAGAGTCGCCACCGACTTTTATTTCATCCAACCAGAAAGGAAAAAAGTACAGAAAAAATCCTTTTCCGAGATTTTGAGTACGGGGGGTAGATTATAGAAAGGGAAGGTGTTAGCACCCTTTCTATCCATGGTTTTCCATGGGCTCTTAGGTACTTGCTCATTTTTAAATTGCTTGTGTGTGCTTTGTTTTGAAAAGTTTTACTTCGTGATAACCCTTGTATCAGTCCTCAAAGGTGTGACGAAGTTGTTTTGAAAATTTGTTTTTTGAAAGGTGTAAGCGTGAAAAAGTTTTGATTTGAGCAAGTACCTACTAGCATCTACCTACTAGAAAAAAGATCGTTTCTATTCTTGTTTCCTTTAGACAACGCTATCCTACTATTGAGAAATAGGTAGCACCGTCGTTGGAGTTGTAAGGGTCAATTCGAAAGGGACGTGCGGTCACTAAAGCAACATTAGGACACCTTATTAATAACCCTAGAGTCTTAAGATCTTTCGAGGCAACATTTCCGAGGCAACATTCGAATGGGACATTAGATCTTTTTAGACAGGAGGGTAACCACTAAGACACCCTATGCTTAATGATCGTTTACCGAAGGCAACCGAAGTGAGGGTATACCCTAAGAGTGAATATGTGCGAGTGATTTGTTTCAGTTATTTATCTTTGCACATTAGGGTTTTCTAACCGTTTTAATTTGTCATGCATTCTTGCCATACAATCTTATTAGCATACATCTAAACAGTTAAATATTTGCAGGAATAAAAAATGCGAGAAAATAAACCTAGCTATTAAAAGGCTTCGGGGAGGGGGATTAATTACATAACCAAAAATCGGGGATTTAAACAGCAAAATAAAAACCCTAAGTTAACTATTACAAACCATGAACAATTACAAAATATTGGCAAAATAATTAACAAACGCGCGGCGAATTAAAAGCGAGGTGATTAGGGTTTTGACCCTTTGACTAATCCTACTTGCGATTGATTGAAGAAAAATGCTTTTTTGTCATGTTTTGTTATTTGAGAAAATAATGAATAATTAAATTGCAAAGAAAATCCTAAGTTCTAATTAATGTTAATTTTTGAAAATAAATAAATTAATTCTAAACAACCTATTTTTGTATTTTTGTTTTTTATTTGAGAAAAAGAGAAAAATTAAATCAAGAATTAACCTAATTTTCTATTTGATTTTAATTGTGAACAAACAAATTAAAGTTACCCTAGTTTTAATAATAATCTAATTAATTAACAAAATTAAATTTGATTAAAAAAAAACCTAATTCTAATTTTTATGATTTCTTGATTTTATGATTATAAAAAAAATAAAGAAAGTGATTTATTTTGTTAATTAAAATAATTAAGGAAAATAATAAAAGAATTAAAAAAATAAGAAGAAATAAAAAGTGAAGAGACGGGTCTGTATTGAATAGCATGCTGAGGGGTGCAAATCTGATTTTCTTGGCCCAAATAAGCATTAAGCCTGGTCAACGTTGGATCTGGTATGGGCGTTAACTTGAGTATCATGGTGGACCCTCATTACTGGCACGTTGGATCTGGCTTGCTGATGAATCTGATGGTCAAATCTTTGAGCTGCATGGTGGACACATGGAATGGTAGTGCACCTGATCATATGAAGAAAAATAATACAAAGCAAAGGTTGGGACCTGGGATCGAACCCAGGTCCTCATGCTCAATTCCAATGCTTGCTTGCCAGCTGTGCTACGTGTTCTTGTTGTTCATATAATAGAAGCAAAGCAATATAATCAAATCAAACAATATATTCAGAAAATGCGCGAAAATTTAAACCAGACATCCATGGACTGCCACGCCTCATCTTCTTCCTTGGACCGTCACCTTAGAAAACAAGACTTTTACCTACAAATGTTCAATGTAGGTATAACCATGTTCATCTCCAAAATTTCATACGAGCAAGATAAATGAAAAGTATTGGTACCAATCAACTCGTCTCATGCTCACGAGTATCATGGTACCAGAATCAAGGCCTAATTTTGCCTGCATTGAAAACCCCTAAAACAAATACAGAAACCCTAGCAATGGCAATATCACGTACATGCATCAAAAACGCAATTAAATGGCATGGTTAGTGTGATACGGTGGTAGAACCAGAACTGTTTTGGAAATGCTGGTTTGCGTTTTGCGTTTGTGTTTGCAAAATGTCGCGGTAAGAAAGAGTCGCCATCGACTTTTATTTTATCCTACAAGGAAAGGAAAAAAGCACAGCAAAATTCCCTTTTCGAGATTTTCTGAGTACGGGGGGTAGATTATAGAAAGGGAAGGTATTAGCACCCTTTCTATCAGTGGTTTTCCATGGGCTCTTAGGTACTTGCTCATCATTTTAAAATTTGCTTCTTTGTGTGTTTGTGTGATTTGAAAAGTTTTTGTTTGACTTCGATTTAACCCTTGCTTCTGTCCTCAAGAGTGTTACGAAGTTGTTTTGAAAACTTTGTTTGAAAAGGAGTGTAAGTGTGAAAAAGTTTGTTTGGATTGAGCAAGTACTTAAGAACTAATCTACCTACTCGAAAAAGAATTGTTCTATATTCATTTCCTTTAGACAACACTATCCCACTATTAGTGAGTAGGTAGCACAGTCGTTGGAGTTTTGCGGGTCAATTCGAAAGGGACGTACGGTCACTAAAGCAATATTAGGACATCTTAGTAATAACCCTAATGTCTTAAGATTAATATTCGAGGCAACTATTCCGAGGAAACCTTTCCGAGGCAACTTTGATCTTTGAAATAAAAGGGAGACCACTAAAATATCCTATACTCAATGACGGTTTACCGAAGGCAACCGAAGTGGGAGTATACCCTAGGAGTGCGCATGTGCGAATAATTCAATTTCAAGTTTATTATCTTTGCACATTTAGGGTTTGCTAACCGTTTTAAAGTTAATCATACATTCTTGTCATGCATCCCTAATATTCATATATCTAACAATTAATAGTTTGCGGAATTTAAAGTGCAGAAAGTAAAGCTAAGCTATTACAAGGCTTTGGGTATTTACATAGCCAAAAACAAACCCGTAAAACAAAAGCGATAAATGAAAGTAAAAGTCCTAATTAAACTATTACAACTTGCGAACAATTACATTAATATGGTAAAAAAATAAAATAATAAAGCGCGCGCGATGAAATTAGAACGATGAGAGAGCTAGGGTTTTGACCCCTTCTAACCTAATTAAAAGAAAAATTGTTTTTTGTTGTTTTTATATATTTTTTAAGAAAAGAATTAGGTTTTTAAATTAAACACAAAATTGATTAGTAATTAAATTAATTAAAGAAAAATAATTTACATGGCCTATTTTTTGTATTTTTTTGTTATTTTCAGAAAAAAAGAAAATATAATTAAGTTAAAACCCTAATTGTTCTAATTAATTTTAATTATTTACAAAAGAAATTAAAATTACCCTAAAATTAAATAACCTCATTAAATTAAATAATTTTTTTTTGATAAAAAAAATAAACCTAAATCTAATTGGATGAAATATATTTGTTTAGTGATTTTTTGATTAAAAAAAATAATTTTTATGTTAGTAAAATAAATAAATTAATTAAATAATGGAAATATAAAAAGAAAAGAAAAGAAACTTGGGCCTGCAACCAGCAATTTGGGGGGTGTGAGAACCAGATTCTGGGCCCAAAAGAAGGTGACCCACGTTGACTTCCATGCCCTCATGCGCTGCATTGACTAGGGTGTACCATGGACACCACATCATGGCCATCAAATCTGGCTTCCTGGACACGTTGCAGGTTGGATGATGAGGTCACATGGTGGTCTCTTGGCTTGTGCGCACGCTGGATCACATGAAAGAAAATAATATGAAATAATTGGGGGACCTGGGATTCGAACCCAGGCCCTGATGCCTTTTGCCCTCACCTTGTAACCAATTGCGCTAGCTGTTTTAGTTGTATATAACATAAACAATAATTATAATATTATAAACAAGCGAATAAGAAGAAATTCACGCGGAAATTCAAATGGACGAGTAGGGTTTGAAAACCTTTACCTACGGACAACGTCCGTCGCTACAACCCTGAAATTTCTCAAAATCAAGCACAAGTAAGATAAATAAAATATAAGGCCATGAATAAGTTCGTCTGGACCTGCTGAGCATAATGGTTCTCCTTTCATGGCCCAATTTCACCTGTATGCAAAGATCCCAAATGGAACCAAAAAACCCTAGCAATGGTGAAATCTCATACAGTTCATAAAAATGCAATTAAACGTTCCAGATAGCTTACAAATGTGATGGTGAACAAGAATATGTGATTAGAATGTGATGAATATGCAAGAATAAAAAGATTCAGTTTTAGAAATCATGGCAAACCGTGGGAGTCGTGGGGGCGAATTCTGGGCACTAGCGCGCTTGTTTTTGATTGGTACGGCTTGCTTGTACTCCTAAGAAGTGAATGGGATGATTAGGAAGCCTTGTAATTGCCTGGAAGTATGAATTCGACTCAGCACTTTTTATGATTTTTTTCAAGTTTTGTTCTTGTTCTTGCGCCTCTCTCTAGCCTTCTTTTAGGTCTGCAAATGTTCAATATATATCAAGGATTGGATTAGGGTTGAAAACTTGATCTCAATCTTTCTCCATTATTGATTTTGATCTTGATTTTATTCCTTTGAAAATCATTCCAAAAATAGTCTAAAACCAATATTTTTATGCTCACAAAAGCCTTGCACGAATTCAATCTTTTGCTAGCTGGATGTAGAACCTGAAACATGTACAAGATCTTTGGATTTCAATGTTTTGGATTTTCTATAATTTGTTTTGATTTAAATTGATTTAATTCAAATAAAAATCAAAATAAATAATAAAAACAAGATAATGACAAGTGGGAAGAGCTAGGACTCGTGGACCATGATGCCAACTCAAAACAAGTGCAAAAAGTTAGGCCCATTTAGCAAAAATTGCAATTTGAGGCATAGTTGACTTTTGGCAATTTTGCAAAAAAAGTCAACTTCACCAATGCATAACTTCCTCAATTTTGACTCTTTGAAGGTGTTCTTGGACTTTTTAGAAATCTTGAGATGTCCTCTAAGCAACCCTTTTAGTCCATCTCAATTTGGTATTCCATGTTCATGTATGAAGCTTTGACAAAAAAGGTGTTTTTGTTGACTTTTCAAAATGACCTATAATGTCAAAATTCATAACTTCTTGTGAGTGCATATTTTGAACTTGGGAGATGAAGATGAATTGTATGGAATTTCATACTCTTCAAAATGAGATTTGAATGGGTAATTTCTCATAAAGTATGAGAAAGTTATGCTTGGTCAAAGTTGAGTTGACTTTTCCTATAAAACCCTAATTTAACAACTTTTGGGTTTTGATGCATTGTGAGAAATCCTTGAGGAATCATGATAAACCCTTGATCAAATGATGAATAATACTTCAAAATGAGAATGTTGACAAAAAATCTTGAAGTTTGATTGTATGTGGACCACAATTGACTTTTGCCCTAGCATAGTCGATTTTCAGGCTTTTGAGTAGTTGACTGAGCAAACTTTCTCTTCAAGGCTTGAAACTTGACATGGATGAACTTGAGAACATATTAGGACATTGATGATCATTTGAGACCCTTTGTACTCAAGTATCTTGATGCAACATGAAACCCTAATTTTGAGTAGACTGCCTTAGGAGAGAGCTTGTCTGGTTAACTCTTGGACTTCCTTGAGCAATTTGAGAACCTCACTTGAAATGTATTGAGAAATATGAGAGGGAAAATTTTGGGGTACAACAACTGCACCTGTTCAATCTTCTTAAGCCTGAGGATGTAGATTAGCTTGTCTGCCTTTCGTGATCCGAAGGTGGAAGATGATTGAACACTAGAGTGCCTAGAAATTTGCACTCGCATGAAGTGGCACTCGTCTTACGACATCGAGAATGGGCTTATAGATGCCATTTGGAGATTGATGAGGGAAGATGGGATTAAATATGCCATCAGAAGGAGTGTCAATCGCATAAGATATTCCTTAGTGAGAGCTTGTATACCTGTTGTTGAGGAGGATTCCGCTGGGGGATGCTGGTCTCTGTCTTGGGAGAAAGTCGAATTTTAGGAGCTTCAGTCATCCGTTATTCTACTGGGGGATGAGATTAAACTTGCTATCCAGTCGTAATTTGGGTTTCGCAATTTCTCAATTCTTATCTGGTCGTAATCCAGGCTTCAGAATGGATTAAGTTGTTATTCGGTCGCATCCGGGTTTTAACTTGACTTTAGGGCATACTAATATCCGGTCGACTCCGGGTTTCTTAGTAATTGTCCAGGTAAGAACTGCTATTTGGTCGAAATCCAAGTTTCACAATATTTTGTACCGCTATCTGGTCGTAATCTAGGTTTCACGATGCAATATACCATTATCTGGTCGAATCCAGGTTTCATGGTGTTTAGGGAAAATAAGGTATTATCTGGTCGGATCCGGGTTTCATAACTTGAATTAAAGATATACCACTATCTGGTCATAATCCAGGTTTCGTAGTATTCTTGGCTTCTATCTGGTCGTAATCCAGGTTTCACAGTGTCTTGTATTGCTATCTGGTCGTAATCCAGGTTTCACAATAACTTTGTTAAGCGGCTATCCGGTCGAATCCGGGTTTCACGACTTGTGTTTATGATATACCCCTATCTGGTCGTAGTCCAGGTTTCATGGTGTCTTCGTATTGCTATCTGGTCGTAATCCAGGTTTCACAATAACTTGTTGGGGATTAAACTACTATCCGGACGAATCCGGGTTTCATAGCTTGAATCTGAGATGAACCACTATCTGGTCGTAATCCAGGTTTCACGGTGTTCTGATATTGTTATCCGATCGTTCTCCGGGCTTCACAATATGATGGAGGAATCAAGATACCATCCAGTCGTTCCTGGGCTTCATAGCTTGAACTTTGTGAGAGTTTGATTGTATCCTTTCCTGAAAGGTAAAGGGTTAGTCAGATGTAATGTCATGATGCATGAGATGTATTGAGCTATGATATTCTCAAAATAAATGAGACTGTGCTGTATGATGCATATGAGCATGTCATGATGTATGCCATGTATTACGATGTTTTCTAGCCGGGGAAAATAAATCCTGGGCTGCTGCTAGAGAATAAAAGAAGTTTGGCTTGCTGAGGATAATAACCGAAGATGATTTGAGAATAACTCTGCTAGAGAATATACTGATGAGAGAATGACTCTTGTGGGGAAGAGAGACTCTGTCATAAGATCTGCTGATTTGGAGAAGTAATCTCGGTTGTAGATGAATTACCGTTGCTGGTAATGATGAACTCTGTCGAGGATAAAATTTCTGTTCGTGGGAGAAATAAACTCCACTGGGGATGATCTTACATTGCTGGTGATAGATGAATTATGCTTGGGGAGAATTCTACTGACTCACTCGCGATTGCGAACCTAAGCTGAGGAGAGTTAACACCACTGTTTTTAGATACCTTCTAACTCTGCGGGGAGTATATGCATCTTTCAGTCTTATTCTTCAGCTGGGTCTATCCCTATACCTGGTGAATAGAACAACTGTAAGGTTTGGACATTTCACGTTTGCCCCTGTTCCTGGTTTTACGAGTAATCGTCTTTTGTTTCGCATGTAAATATTTATGAGCAGCAATTATTGTCAAATGCATATATCAAAAGTGAATCATTGGACGTTCTTGCAAAACAAAACAGGAAAAGAAAAACAATTTTGAAATTTATTGTAAAAATGAATTGTATTGATTTTGGAGTTGGCTTGTAATAGGTGTTTTTGTACAAGAGGCTGACGTCCTAGTAAGAGAACACCGCCGAAATGATAGAGTTTATACAATTTGTGAAAAACAAAGAAAAACAGCTATGTGAACGATCCCACTAGGTTCCAACTCTGCTATTGCCTTTATGTCCTCGAGCGTCTCATCACTTTGCTACTTGATTGAAGGTGAATCCGGTTGATTGGCGCCGTCTAAGCTTGATAGTCAATACCGTAATATGGTTGCAAGATGATCCAATGAGACATAGTGTTACACTTTGATCCCTAATTTTTTCCTGGACCACCCTTTCGGGTTTTCAGTCCATCGGGATACCCTTTTTTGCCCAAGCCGCCTTTTCAGGTTTTCGACTTGCCGGGTGTACAGCTTTTTCATTTTCATCCCTTACTTTTTCCCGAACCCTTTTGGTTCGTCGGTAAGCCCTTATTTTTGCCCAGGCCAGTCGACCTAGCGGGTTTTTGATTATGCGTAGTATTTTTTCACTATGTCTGCATTGACGGGGTGAGGAAGGTCATCACCATCCATGGGGGTTAGAATCATAGCTCCTCCTGAGAAAATGTTCTTAACCATAAATGGCCCTTCGTATGTGGGGGTCCATTTGCCCCTGGGGTCACCTTGCGGCAGTATAATGCGTTTGATCACCATATCCCTGACTTGATACTCTTGTCGTCTGACTTTCTTGTTAAATGCCTTGATCATTCGCTTTTGATACGTCTGACCATGACAAATAGCAGTAAGCCTCTTCTCGTTGATTAGATCCAGCTGATCAAGTCGGGTCTGGATCCAATCATCTTTGCCCAAACCTTCATCCTTCATAATTCGAAGAGAGGGTATCTGGACTTTGATAGGCAGGACCGCCTCCATGCCATACACCAACGAGTAGGGTGTTGCCCCTGTTGACGTCCACGCTGAGGTACGGTACCCATGAAGAGCGAATGGTAACATCTCGTGCCAGTCTTTGTATGTCACCATCATCTTCTGCACAATCTTCTTGATGTTCTTATTAGCTGCTTCAACAGCCCCATTCATCTTCGGCCGGTAAGGAGAAGAGTTGTGATGCTGTATCTTAAACTGTTTGCAGAGCTCGGTGATTATTGTGTTGTTGAGATTTGTACCATTGTCCGTAATGATCCTCTCTGGTACACCATATCGACAGATCAGATTGTGTCGGATGAACCACGCCATGATGTTCTTAGTCACTGTAGCAAAGGAAGTTGCTTCGACCCACTTCGTAAAATAATCGATTGCTACCAGAATGAAACGATGCTCGTTGGATGCAGTAGGTCTGATCTCGCCAATCATATCGATGCCCCACATTGCAAAAGGCCAAGGTGCTATCAAAATATTCAGAGGAACTGGAGGTACATGCACCTTATCAGCATAGACTTGGCACTTATGACAGGTCCGAGAATGCTGATAACAATCGGCTTCCATAGTAGACCAATAATATCCAGCCCATAGGATTTTCTTCGCCATGGTATGTCCACTGGAGTGAGTTCCGAAGGTACTTTCATGTAACTCTGCCATAATCCTTTCTGCTTCGTTCTTGTCCACACACCGCAGTAAGGTTGAGTCATGGTTACGCTTATAAAGGATACCATTATTAATGAAAAACTTTGCCGCGAACCTCCTCAAAAACTTCTTATCATTAACAGATGCACCCTCGGGGTATTCTTGAGCCTCAAGATACCTCTTTACCTCGTGGAACCAGAGTTTATCTGCTACCTCTTCAGTCTTAATATCATAGCAATGTGCAGGTTCGTCCAACCTCTCGATGGTAATTTGGGGAGCTTCATTTTCCCACCTGACCTTGAACATAGAAGACATAGTAGCTAGAGCGTCCGCTAACTGGTTCTCTTCTCTGGGGAAATGTTCAAAGGTTATCTCCTCGAAGTGCGGAAGCAACGTCAGTACATACTCTTTGTAAGGAATGAGATTTGGGAGTTTCGTATCCGACTCGCCTTTGATCTGACTGATCACGAGAGCGGAATCTCCGAACACACTCAAGAACTTAATCCTCAGGTCAATAGCTACTCGAAGACCCATGATGCATGCTTCATACTCCGCCATATTGTTGGTGCAGTTGAAACATAATCGGCCGGTGAACGGAGTATGACAGCCTTCAGGAGATATGATCACGGTGCCAATGCCATTACCCAACGCGTTTGAGGCTCCGTCAAAATATATAGACCATCAGGATCCCTCCTCAGGTCCTTCATCTGGTCCAGGTTCTTCACAGTCGGTCACCAACATGATGTTCTCATTCGGGAATTCGAAGTTCATAGACTGGTAATCATCCACGGCCTGATGCGCCAAATGATCTGCCAACACACTTCCCTTGATTGCTTTTTGGGTTGTGTATTGGATGTCATACTCGGTTAAGATCATCTACCATCTTGCTATTCGTTCGGACAAGGCAGGCTTTTCGAAGATATACTTGATTGGATCCATCTTTGATATTAATAGGGTAGTGTGAGTCAGCATATACTGTCTCAGCCGGTGAGCAGCCCATGCCAAAGCGCAACAACTTTTCTCAAGCAACGAGTATCAGGTCTCGCAGTCGGTAAACTTTTTTCTAAGGTAATAAATAGCATGCTCTTTTCGACCAGACTCGTCATGCTGCCCCAGCACGCACCCATTGAGTTGTCCAACACTGTCAAGTATAAGATCAAAGATCTTCCTTCAACCGGAGGCATCAGGATTGGTGGCTCTTGGAGATAATCTTTAATCCTTTCGAAGGCGGCCTGGCACTCATCATTCCACTTTACCACTTGATCTTTCTTCAGCAGCTTGAAGATTGGCTCACAAGTAGCAGTCAGATGTGAAATGAATCGGGCAATGTAATTCAGACATCCCAAAAAGCCTCTAACTTCCTTTTCTGTTCGGAGAGCTGGCATCTCCTGTATAGCCTTCACCTTTGCAGGATCCACCAGAATACCTTTATCACTAACGACGAAACCCAACAGCTTACCAGACCTTACCCCGAAGGTGCACTTGTTCGGGTTTAACCTCAAGTTGTACATCTTTGTTGTACCCCAAAATTTTCCCTCTCATTTCATCAACATTTTTCATCACAAGACTCTTGGAATTCAAGATCAAGCTAAGGTTTGTTCTGCTCAAGACACCTCCTTGCACTGTTGACCTAAATTAGGGTTTGAGTTTGCACAAGGATGTTTTGACCCACAATGCCCAAAATGACTTTCATGCCTCATGTTGGACTCATAAGTTTTTCCATACCAAGTTTCAAGCCTTGATTCAAATTTTTGCCCAGTCAATTGGACAGTTGACTTAAAAATCACCTGTATTAGGGAAAAAGTAAACTGTGGTCAATTGACAGTAAAACCTCATGAAATTTGATTCACATCAATATTATGAACTCATATGAACCATTTTATCAAGTTTGAATCACAATTCTACAAGAAATTTGATCAGATCACCAAAAGGGCAAAATGGTCATTTTTAGGGTTTTGACTGTACAAAGGCAATTTTTGACTGTTTGACCTAGTCAATGGCAAATCAAGCTCAACTATGGACTCAAGGACTCAATGAAATTGTCTTAACCCATTCAACAAGTTCAAAAGATCTCAAATGCATAGGATTGACAGATGAATTTTTCAGTCAACTGATCAAAATTTGACTGTACACTAAAAAGCCAAACTTTGACTTTTTGGTCAAAATCAAGTGCCAAGAGTTATTTTTCATCAAGACATGTCAAATTATGAAACTTTTTCATCAAGAAACCCAAAAATGCAAATTAGGGTTTAAAATGGAAAAATTTCATAACTTAGAAATTTTCTAAGTTATAAAATTTTCTTATTTTTTCCTAACTTTGTCCCATTTTTTCACCAAGATGCAAATGGATTCAAACAAAACTTGAAACATGAAAGTTGTAGTCCATCACAAAGTATACAACTTTTATTCACAAAGTTTTCTTAAAATAGGCTTGTATCTCAAGTTATGATTTTTGGAACAAGGGTACCTAAAACTTTTAACTTAGAGAAATTTTGCCCCAGTTTAGGCAGGATTTTGACCCATCTTCTTGGCCATTTTTCACATAGTTCCACTTGGAGTTTAAAGTTCCATTTCAAAGATGGATTATAGTAAATGTTTCAAGCTTTCCAAATTGTCCAAGAACTCCTCAAACACCCTTGTGGTTAGGGAGAATCGAATGCTTGAAGTTGGCAAAAACTCACTTTGATCCATGGCCAATACATGTTCATACAACTTGCATTTTCAAATCAGCATGCTTTGTACTATTTTGCAGGCCTCTAAACCATTTTACACTCCTTAATTAAATGCAAATCCACTGAGCTAATGCATTATCTTGGCCATTTGGACATTGCATGCAAAACTAATCCCTATTTGGAAAAAGGTGTATTGCCATTTTTGAAAAGTTACACTTTATGTCAAACCAAGATCCTTGAGGCATGGGGCCAGATCTCTGAGGCAAGATCAAATCCACAAATTTCAAGTATCAAGAGCAAGATATGCAGCATACAAGATAGGGATCACAGGCCTGTAATCACAAGTTGACATTCTCTTGCTTCAAAAAGAAGAAATTGGTCCAAATCCTCCAAACTCAAGAACCATCCATAGTTAGCTTACACAAACATTACAAACACATTTCACACAACCCTTTGAGTCATAAACACGAGCCCTTAACCACTCAAACTTTCTTGTACACAAAATCACTGTTTTTCTGCAAAACAGGGCAACCCCTGCAAAACCATTTCCATCACCACTTTCCCTCGTGCGTTTTGCCTCAAATTTGTTCCAATACCTTCCATTCAACTCACCTGAACTATTCCAGACCTCCATTGCTAGCTGTAACACCATTAACACACATTGCCATTTTTGTTTCAAAGCTTTGCAGGTTGAGTTCTGTAGCACGATTCAGGCTACTTCAAAGCAAGCCAAGCATTGGAAAAGTTTCAGTGATCCTCAGGCAAGCTCAAAAGAACCTCAAGCACCCTTGGAAGTTGCTACATTGTCCAGCTCAAAGTCAACTGAAACAGGTATTTCATGAACTTCTATCTCTCTATTTAGGAATAGTTAGACTTAGGTTTCTGAATGAAAGATGTTGTATTCATAGCCCTGAAACCATACATGTGCTTAGTTTTCATTTATATTAATCGTGCTAGGAGAATTTTGTTCATGAACTTTCTGAAAAAACTAGGTTAAGAATTAGGACCAGAGAAATTCTCTCTGATCTTTGAGAGTTAGCTCAAGTTTTTTATATGGTTAGATTCGTTATTTGATTCTCTACAAGTTTCATGTTATGAGTTTTGTCAAAAAAGCACATAATCAGGAGATAGCATTTTGTACATAACACGCGCGCGCTTCTGTTCCAAGGAAGAAGATGAAGCTGATTCTGGGCTGGGCCTGGATCTCTTTGCTTTTGACACCCCATTTTTCAGTTTACACCCTGTGATACGGTGGGAGAACTGACTTGAGGTTTGCATTTGTATTCGCAAATGTTGCGGTTAGCAAGAGTCGCCACCGACTTTTTATTTTATCCTAAGGAAAGGTTAAAAAGCACAGCAAAAACCTTTTGAGATGTTTTCTTGGGTTCGGGGAGTAGATTATAGAAAGGGAAGGTATTAGCACCCTTTCTATCCATGGTTATCCATGGGCTCTTAGTTACTTGCTTAGATCACTCGCCTTTTGTTTTCAATTGTTTTAAATGGTGCTTGAGTGTGTGGGTTTTGAAAATGTTTTTTTGAAAAGAGGCCAATGTGGTGGCAACCTTTGTAATGATCCATGTGGGGATGTCTACAAAGATGTATGTATTTTGAAAAAGTTTTCATTTGTTTTTGAAAGTTGTTTTGAAAGTGTAGTGATGTGTGATTTTGAAATTAGGCAAGTGTTTTGTTTTGCAAGTTGATTCAAGTAACTAAGAGGCTATCTACTCCTAAATCTCTCAAAAGATTATTGCTATACTTTAACCCTTTTAACAAGTTTGCTCCACCATTGTATTTGGTGGGCAACCTTGTGTTAGGATGTGAGAGGGACAGGCGCGGGTCATCGTTTAGGCCATAATTGCAACGACGTTAAATGTCTTTGGGCAATTTCTTTAAGGGACTTGATCATTTGTTTTTGTTTGTTTTGAAAAGTTTTGTCGAGGGACTATGATCATTTAAATTGTTTGCTTTGCCCAAAGAAGTCCAACATACAATATGGCCCATTTATTTGAAGGCAACAAGTGGAATACCCTAGGGGGTGCAAGTGTGATTTGTGTGTCCATTTTCATGCTTGTTTATCTTGTATTAGGTCAAACTATTTTTTATCGTTTTTTCGCATACAAACCCTAATTCTAACATGTTATCATTAAAAAGCAATAAAGTGCGAAATTAAAATTACTAAGCTATTACAAAACCAAATATGGGAAGGGGGGTACAAATGTTCAAATGGGGATATTGACAAGAATTTAAATCTAAATTATTACATCCTTTTGAATATTTGCAAGGTAAATAAATTGCATAATTAAATGGAAATTAAATAAATATGTGAAATGCAAAAAGAAAGTTTTTATATGTATGAGAAAATATTATTTATGTAAAAGGAAAAAAGAAAATAAAAATGTATTATTTTTTGAGTATTTTGAACTTAGGGTAAAAACCCTAATTTTTAAAGAAAAAAAGGTATTATTTAATTTAATACAACTATTTATTTATTATTTATAAAAATAACATAAAATGAAGTGTATTGTGAAAAAAGGTATTTTTGTATCAAATATTAAATAAAATGAAAAATCAAGTATTTTTATATTTTATCTTAAATATATTAATAATCACATATATATATTTATATTAAACCCTAAATATGTATTATACAAAAATAAATATTTATTTAATATTTTAATAAAATAAATAAAAGAGTATTTTTTGTGTGAAATATTTTCAGAAAGTAAATAAAAATAAAAATTGTATTTACATTATTTCTTATTTATTCTAATAATAATAAATGTATATATTATATACAAACAAAGAAAATAAACAAATAAATATGCAATAAATGCAAAAAATGATGAAAAAAAAAATATTTTTAATTTTTTAATGTCATGAGAAAAAATAAACAAAGTTAATCAAAAAAAGAAAAAGTCAAAAATGTTAAAAAATAAGACAAATGGGCTCATGGGGTGTAATAGCAATTAAGTGGTGTGAAAAGTGAAATAACACAGGCCCAGCCCACTGACCATTGTCTTCAACCTCCAGCTTCAAACATTTGAAAAAACGCGCGCCTCTTGCTTCAATGTCTAACTCCTGATTCTTGGCTTTTCAGCAAAAACTCATAACACAAGAAATGTTCAGCATGAAGAGACGGTTTCAACCATATAAATAACTTGACCTATCTCTCTAAGATGAGGGAGAATTTCTCTCCCCCTCTTTTCTGACCTAACTTTTCATCAATGTTCAGACATGAAATTCTCTAGGCACACGAAACATAAATGAAATCTAATCATATGAGCATGTTCAGGGCTATGATTGTGACATGTTTTCTTCAAAAACCTAAAGCTAACAATGCCTAATAAGAGAGATAGAACTCCATGAATATACCTGTTCAGTTGGAATCGAGCTTGGCAATGGAGGATGTTTCAGAGTGAAATGATGACTTGTACAGCTTCCTTGAAGTGTAAGGAAGCTTTTCCAATTCCTACTTTGCCTTGAAACTCCCTGAATCGAGCTAATGAACTCCAACTGCAAAACAGAAAATTGAAAGTGGTGAAGTGGCTTGGAGGTGTTACAGGTCTGATTTTAGGACATGGTTAGCTTGTATATATTATAGGGAAGGTAGAGGAAAAGGTTTGAATCAAAATGCTTGAAGGGATTGGGAGTTTGCACTCAAACTACAGGGGCTCCCCTGTTTGTGCAGTTTTGAGGTGATTTTGAGATGGAGGGTGCTTTAGATGTTCAGGACTCGTGCCAAAGCTTGGATATGGTCTATGGAATATGTTTGATAACTTTGTTCTTCTGTTTCTCAACTGAGATGAGAGTTGTGATAAGTTATGCAATGTTACTTGAAAATGAAGCAAGCAATGGTCACTTTTGTTTTTAGGTCAGTAGGGGCCTCTAATCCTGCTGCATAATATTCTCTTGATCAGAGCAACTTGTCCATAATCTTGTGCCAAGAGGATTTTGCTTGTACTTGCTTGGATTTCAAATTGACATAAAGCTAGCTTTTTACAAAAATGGATAAAGCACTTTATCTAGTTTAGGATTAATCCACTATGCAATGTTAGAACACAAAGAACATGACCTTAACACATTGAATATGCATTAAATTATTGAGTATGAAATGGTTCAAGGACCTGTAATCAAGCATAAAGCAAACTGATTTCAAATTGGCAAGATTATGAACATGTCTTGATGAAGAACAAAAGTGAATTTTTGCCAACTTGTGAAATTCGAATCTCTCAAGTTATGAGGTTGTTTGATGAGTTCTTGGACATTTTGGAAAGCTTGGAATGTGTACTACAATCCATCTTTGAAATGCAAATCAAAATTCCAAGTGGAAGGGTATGAAAAGTGGCCTTGAAGTAGGGTAGAAAACCTTGTCAAAATAGGTTAAATTTCACTAAGTTAAAAGATGGTTTAGTGCCCTTATTCAAAAAATTATAACTTGAGATACAAGCTTCAAATGAGAAAACTTTGTGAATCAAAGTTGTAGATTATGCAACAAGCTACAACTTTCATGTTTTGACTTTTGTTTGAATCCAAATGGATCATGGTGAAAAGATGGGGCAAAGTTGGGAAAAAATTAGGGTTTTTCATAACTTAGAAAAATTCTAAGTTATGAAAAATTCCATTTTCAAACCCTAATTTGCATTTTGAGATTTCTTGGTGAACAAGTTTCATGATTTGGCATGTTTTGATGAAAAATGAATCTTGACTCTTGATTTTGACCAAAAAGTCAAAGTTTGACTTTTCAGTATACAGTCAAAATTGATCAATTGACTGGGAAATTCAACTGTCAATCTTGTGTATTTGGGATCTTTTGAGTTTGATGAACATGTCAAGGTAATTCCATGGGGTCCTTGAGGCCATATGTGAGCTTGGTTTGCCATTGGCTAGGTCAAACAGTTAAAAATTGCCTTTGTGCAGTCAAAACCCTAAAAATGACCATTTTGCCCTTTTGATGATCTGATCAAATTTCTTGGGGAATTGTGATCCAAACTTGATCAAATGGTTCATATGAGTTCATAATGTTGATGTGGATCAAATTTCATGAGGTTTGACTGTCAATTGGCCACAGTTGACTTTTTTCCCCAATACAGCTGATTTCTAGGTCAACTGTCCAATTGACTGGGCAAAACTTGGAATCAAGACTTGAAACTGGGTATAGGTAAACTTGGGAGTCCAACATGAAGCATGAAAGTCATCTTAGGCATTTCAGGTCAAAACATCCTTAGGAAAACACAAACCCTAATTTGAGTCCACAGTGTAAGGAGAAGTCTTAAGCAGAGGAAACCCTAACTGGATCTTGATCTTCAAAGGTCTTGTGATGAGAAAATGTTGAGGAAATGGGAGGGCAAATTTTGGGGTACAACAGTTGCCCCTGTTCAATCTTCTTGGACCTGAAGAGTTAGATTGGCAAGCTTGCCTTTCGTGACTCGAGGGTAAAAGGAGATTGGACACTAGAGTGCCCGGAAATTTGCACTCGCATGCTGGAGTCTCAACAATGTGGTGCCGGGAATGGGCTTATAGATGCCATTTGGAAAGATGGTGGATAGGGAGATGGGCTTATAGATGCCATCTGGAGAAGTGACAGAACTTTGACGGGAATGGGCTTATAGATGCCATTTGGAAGTGTTGATCGCATAAGAGATTCCTTAGCGAGAACTTGTGTATTTAAGAAAGACAGATGTTTTCCTGGCTTGTTACAGGTGTTTGATCTTCAGTCTCCTTATGCAGATATGCCCTGGCTAGATACAGGTATCGAATCTACAATTGGTTGCTCAGATGTGCCCTGGCTGGATACAGGAGTCGAATCTGGAAATAGTCGTTTAATAGATGTGCCCTGGCTGGATACAGGAATCGAATCTTCGAACTCTTCAGACGTGCCCTGGCTAGATACAGGAGTCGAGTCTGGAAACGTGGTCAACAGATGTGCCCTGGCTGGATACAGGAATCGAATCTGGAGATGCTGTAGTTGATAGATGTGCCCTGGCTGGATACAGGAATCAAATCTTCGAACTCTTTAGACATGCCCTGGCTAGATGCAGGAGTCGAGTCTAGAAACTGATCACTCTCAGATGTGCCCTGGCTAGATACAGGAATCGAATCTTCGAACTCTTCAGACATGCCCTGGCTAGATACAGGAGTCGAGTCTAGAAACTGATCACTCTCAGATGTGCCCTGGCTAGATACAGGTATCGAATCTGGAATTGTGACCGTTGAAGGTAGTCGTTTTTGAGATTGTCTTTTTCCTGAAAAGGCAAAAACGTAAGCTGTATGCAATGTCATGATGTATGATATGCATGATATCATGATGTTCAACATGAGATGTTGTATGCGTTTCATCCTGTAAGTAAGATGTATGAAAATGTAAAATGTTCATGAATGTAATTTCGTCTTAGGAAAATAAATCCTTGACGAACGGCCGGAGAATTGCTCTGTGGAAGAGATATTTGGCCGAAGTTTGATGAGAGGCCTGCTGAGGACTTTAACGACGGATTCCGCTGAGGATAATGATGATAAACTCCGCTGGGGAACTCCAAAGATAAACTCTGCTTGGGAATACCAAAGATAGACTTCGCTGGGGATTGAAGGAACTTTGCCGAGAGCGGTCTTCCGTGGCTTTTAGCTGAGGATAACCCAGTTATAAGTCCTTGTGAGGAAATAACTCTAAATAAAACTCAGGAGAGACGTCCGTACTTCGCCGGGGATAAGCTCGCAGAATCTACTGGGGATGAGCTTTTAAGACCTGCCGGGGAATGCTGTGCCTTTTTAGGATCGACGGGGGACCAACTCTGCTTGGGGAAAGTATTATCGCATCCTGTCTTATTCTGCGGGGAATTGAGGTGATTTGGCCACATTCTTCAGTTGAACCTACCTTGGTGCCTTGGCGGGCAAAACAATCAGACTGCATTAGACAACTCCACATTGCCCCTGTCTTTGATGTCACCTGTAATTAATCTCTTGTTTCATATGCAAACATTTATGAATCAGCAATTTAATGTCAAATGCATATATCAAAAATGAACATTGGACGTTCTTCGCAAGACAAAACAAGAAAGGAAAACAATGTTAATTTGTATGGACAAGTGAACTTGTATTGATTTAAACTTTGCCTGTGAATAGGCGTTTTTTGTACAAGAGGCTGACATCCTAGTAAGAGGACATCGCCAAATAGTATAGAGTTTACAATTTGAAAAAGGAAACAAAACAGCTATGTGAACAATCCCACTGGGTTCCAACTCTGCTATTGCCTTTATGTCTTCGAACGTCTCATCGCTTTGCTGCCTAATTTGAAGATGAAGCTGATTGGTCAATGCCGAAATCTGGAGCCAGATAGTTGATGCCGAATTCCGGATGCGAAGTGATCCAATGAGACATAGTGTTACGCTTTTATCCCTAACTTTTGCCTGGACCGCCCTTTCGGGTTTTCAGTCCACCGGGATACCCATTTTTGCCCAAGCCGCCCTTTCAGGTTTTCGACTTGCCGGGTGTACAGATTTTTTTCATTTTTCATTTCATCCCTTATTTTTGCCCGAACCCTTTTGGTTCGCCGGGAAGCCCTTATTTTGCCTAGGTATGTCAACCTAGCGGGTCTTTTATTTATGCGTAGTATTTTTTCACTATGTCCGCATTGGCGGGGTGAGGAAGGTCGTCACCATCCATGGTGGTTAGGATCATGGCTCCTCCTGAGAACACACGTTTAACCACAAATGGCCCTTCGTAAGTAGGGGTCCATTTGCCCCGGGGATCACTTTGAGGAAGGATGATGCGTTTGATTACCAGGTCCCCAACTTGATACTCTTGCGGTTTGACTTTCTTGTTAAATGCCCTGATCATCCGTTTCTGATACGTTTGACCGTGGCAGATAGCAGTGAGCCTCTTTTCGTCAATCAGATTTAATTGATCAAGTCGAGTTTGGATCCAATCATCTTCATTCAAGTCTGCATCCTTCATTATCCGGAGAGAGGGTATCTGGATTTCAATTGGCAGGACTGCCTCCATGCCATAGACCAAGGAGAAAGGAGTTGCCCCGGTTGATGTCCTTGCCGAGGTGCGGTACCCATGAAGAGCGAACGGTAACATCTCGTGCCAATCTTTATAGGTCACTGTCATCTTCTGCACAATTTTCTTGATATTTTTATTGGCTGCCTCTACAGCCCCATTCATCTTCGGCCGGTAGGGAGAAGAATTGTGGTGCTGTATCTTGAATTGTTCACAGAGTTCAGTGATCATTTTGTTATTGAGATTGGTACCATTGTCCGTAATGATTCTTTCTGGGACGCTGTACCGACAGATCAGATTATGCCGGATGAAACGCGCCACGACGCTCTTGGTTACCGTGGCATAGGAAGCTGCCTCAACCCATTTCGTGAAGTAGTCGATCGCCACCAAGATGAAGCGATGCCCATTGGATGCCGTCGGTCGGATCTCACCGATCATATCGATGCCCCACATTGCGAAAGGCCAAGGTGCCGTCAGGACATTCAAAGGAACCGGAGGGATATGCACCTTGTCAGCATAGATCTGGCATTTATGACAAGTTCGGGAGTGCTGGTAACAATCGGCTTCCATTGTGGACCAGAAATATCCTGCCCGAAGGATTTTCTTAGCCATGGTGTGCCCACTGGAATGTGTTCCAAATGTACCTTCATGCAGTTCCATCATGATTTTCTCAGCTTCAGCCTTATCCACACAACGCAGCAGGGTCGAATCATGATTCCGTTTGTAGAGAATGTCGTTGCTGAGGAAGAATTTTGCAGCAAACCTCCTCATGAACTTCTTATCATTGACAGACGCACCTTCAGGGTATTCCTGAGCTTCCAAGTACCTCTTCACCTCATGATACCAGGGTTTTTCAGTCACCTTTTCAGCCTCGAGCTCGCAGCAGTATGCCGGTTCATCCAACTTCCAGATTATGATTCGGGGAGCCTCATTGTCCCATTTAACTTTGAACATTGAAGACATCGTGGCTAGTGCGTCCGCTAGCTGATTCTCCTCTCTGGGGAAATGCTCAAAAGTTATCTCTTCAAAGTGAGGGAGCAAGGTCGACACATACTCCTTGTAAGGAATAAGATTCGGGTGTTTCGTATCCCACTCGCCTTTGATCTGATTGATCACGAGAGCGGAATCTCCGAAGACACTTAGAAATTTTATCCTTAAGTCGATTGCAGCTTGTAAACCCATGATACATGCCTCATATTCTGCCATGTTGTTAGTGCAGCTGAAACATAATCGGGCGGTGAGGGGAGTATGAGTTCCTTTGGGAGATATGATTACAGCGCCGACGCCGTTACCCAAAGCATTGGAGGCTCCGTCAAAATGCATAGACCATCGGGATCCTTCCTCAGGTCCTTCATCCGGTCCAGGTACTTCACAGTCGGTTACCACCATGATGTCTTCGTCCGGAAAATCAAAGTTCAATGATTGGTAATCATCCACAGGTTGGTGTGCCAAATGATCTGCCAGTACACTTCCCTTAATTGCTTTCTGAGTTGTATACTGGATATCATATTCTGTTAAGATCATTTGCCATCTCGCTATTCTTCCAGACAGAGCAGGCTTTTCAAATATGTACTTTATGGGATCCATCTTTGAAATCAATAAAGTAGTGTGAGTCAGCATATACTGTCTCAGCCGGCGAGCAGCCCATACAAGAGCGCAGCAAGTTTTCTCAAGCAGTGAGTAACGAGACTCACAGTCGGTAAACTTTTTGCTCAAGTAATAAATAGCGTGCTCTTTTCGGCCAGACTCGTCATGCTGCCCCAGCACACACCCCATTGAATTATCAAGTACCGTTAAGTATAGTATCAGAGGTCTTCCTTCCACCGGTGGCATAAGAATGGGTGGCTCTTGGAGATATTCCTTTATCCTTTCAAAGGCGGCCTGACATTCATCATTCCAGCGTACTACTTGATCTTTCTTCAGCAATTTGAAGATTGGCTCACAAGTAGCAGTCAGATGCGAGATGAATCGAGCAATATAATTCAGTCGTCCTAGGAAACCTCTGACTTCTTTCTCTGTTTTTGGAGTCGGCATCTCCTGAATAGCTTTAACCTTGGCAGGATCCACCTGAATACCTTTATCACTTACAATGAAACCTAGCAACTTTCCGGATCTTACCCCAAAGGTGCATTTGTTGGGATTCAACCTCAGCTTGTATAACTTGAGTCGGTCAAACAACTTCCTCAGATGGTCAAGGTGCTCCTCCTCAGTTTGAGACCTTGCAATCATGTCATCAACGTATACCTCAATTTCATGATGGATCATATCATGAAACAAAGCAACCATGGCACGTTGATAGGTTGCCCCAGCATTTTTCAACCCGAATGGCATGACCTTATAACAGAAGGTGCCCCACTGAGTCACAAAGGTAGTCTTCTCCAGATCCTCTGGAGCCATCTTGATCTGATTATACCCTGAAAAACCATCCATGAAGGAGAACACCTTGTGTTGAGCTGTATTGTCAACAAGGACATCAATGTGAGGTAGGGGGAAGTCATCCTTGGGGCTGGCCCTGTTCAAATCCCGGTAGTCGACACACATTCTGACTTTACCGTCTTTCTTTGGTACTGGCACCACATTGGCAACCCACTGAGGGTAAGAAGTTACTGCAAGGAACCCGGCATCAAACTGCTTCATAACCTCGGCCTTGATCTTTTCAGACATCTCTGGACGCATCCGTCGGACTTTCTGCTTTACCGGAGGGCAATCTTCCTTGGTTGGCAGGTGGTGAACTACAATGTCGGCATCCAAACCATGCATATCTTCATAGGACCAAGCAAAAATCTCCATGTAGTCTTGTAGCATCTGGATCAATCGTTGCTTCACGCTGAGCTCTAGATTGGCACCAATCTTGACCTTTTTCCTATCTGTCTCAGTACCCAGGTTAATTGTCTCCACAGGCTCTTCATGTGGTTGAATAGCCCTCTCTTCCTGGAGTAGCAGTCTTGCGAGCTCACCAGGCACTTCGCAATCATCTTCACCTTCGTCTTCGGCCAAGTTGATCGGATTTTCGAAGTCATAACTGGCGGTAGGAGAGCTGTTACCAGTGAGATCCAGAGTGGATTGAAACCTGTATAAGTGAGTGTGTGTAAATACAGCTGTTTTGCAATATATATAACACAGAAAGGAAAAGAGCAAAAGATTTGAAATGCAACAAACGTCCAATGTTTTGATTGATGATATATGAAAATGTCATACAAAAGCCCTCACAAATGGAGCTACGATGCCCCGGGTAGGACACCGAGCCAACAAAGTTTTAACATATTGTTTGTTACAAATTGGAAATCAAAAGAAATCAATTACTGCGTGACAAATGTGATAGGGGTAAAATCCTTTGCCGTCCAGTTGCTTGGTCCGTTGCTGGTAGTCGGGTAGATCCAACTGTCAAACTCAGCTTCCTCCACATCCTCCTCGATAGCATTCACCCTTGAGCTGGAAATAAACACCGGAGCCTTTCCGATCTTCTCTTTACGCACCGCCTTCTGAGCCTCTGCAGTAAAGCCTAGCCCAAACTTGTCGTTCTTCTGAGTGAAGTCAGGAAGCTGACCCCAATGTGCACAATTGCCTTTCTGAACCACAGCCCGGGCATCCCTTAGGGAAGCCATCTTCAAGGAATCACTCTCTTCGGCCGTTGTCTCTGCAGCTGCTGAAATTGGATGCACCTCCTCGAAATGCTGGAAGGGAGTTTCAATAAACTCTCCGTCCATCTCGATGTACCTGAAGGAATTCAAATGGCTCACCATATACTCCTCTTCTCCTTGTACAATGACGATCTTCCCCCTGACGGGATACTTCAGCTTCTGGTGCAAGGTGGAGGTCACTGCCCCAGCTTTATGGATCCAAGGTCGACCCAGCAGACAAGAGTACGATGGACGTATATCCATCACGTAAAAGGTAGAGTCAAACACTTGAGAACCCACACGAATAGGGATGTTAACCTCTCCATGAACCATCCTTTTGGAACCGTCAAAGGCCCTGGCGATGATATTGCTGGGTTTCAACTCCAGGCCTTCATAATCCAGACGATCCAAAGCCTTTTTCGGAAGAACATTCAAGGAAGAACCGGTGTCCACCAATACATGTGCCAGAGTAGTGCCCCTGCATTCAATAGAGACATGCAGGGCATCGTTGTGGTCTCTCCCTTTTGCGGTCAGGTCAGCATCTGAAAAACCCAAGCCGTTGTCCGCTGTCAGATTCGCTATGCAGTCAGTGAACTGGACTGCAGACGTCTCTTGCGGCACATGGGCCGTCTTGAGAAATGAGATTAAGGCCTTAGCATGGGCCTCGGAGCATAGCAATAAGGAGAGCAGGGAGATCTTGGAGGGTGTATGCCCCAATTGCTCGACAACATTAAAATCACTTTTCTTTATTATTTTCAGAATCTCCTCCATTTCTTGTCGGGAGGCCTCAGCATTTATGGGTATCGGCGCCTCCATCCGGGCAGGCTCTTCTTCAATCCCTTTGCCCCGAGCATTTGATGACTCGGCAGCAGGGGACACAATTTGATCAGCAACAGGACTAGGTAAACTTGTAGGTTTTATGAGGAGGGGTTTTCGAATAGCGGGCGGCGCAATGTCAGGCGAGAAGAGCCTGCCACTGCGGGTGACCTTGGCTGGACCAGTGATATCGCAGATACTGGCACTAGCGTCGAATTCTTGCTTGATTCCATTTATATATACGTCTGCCCCATAATGCCAGGGGACAGCTTTATCAGACACGTAGGAGAGGGGTCCTGGAACAGTAATGATCACAGGCGCAACTGTCAAGATTTGAACAGGCTTCTTTGGGGGAGCCTTGATCGGATTTTTGAAGATGGTAATTACAGAAACTTCTTTCATTGGAACCAATTGAACAGCAGTCTTTTTGAATAGAATCTCCTTGCTATCCATTAGGCCTTGGATGCCTAACCTTAGCAAGGGACAATCAGATAGGGAAACAGCACAAAATAGGCAACCTTCACCGCAACCCGGAAATAAACCGGCCCGCAGTAGGTTCTTCTTAACAGTCTTCAGAGGGGTAACAATTTCATCTACCGAAACAGCGTACACTTCTTCCTCAACGGCATTTACCCTATGCTGGGGCATAGGAGCCGTTACAACATTTGGTCTTTCCGGCGCTTCAAACTGAATTTCATTCGCGTCGATCAGATCTTGCACTTTGTTTCTTAAGGCCCAGCAATCATCAGTAGTGTGCCCGGGACTATCAGAATGATAAGCACACCGGGCATTTGGGTTGTATTTAGGAGACGCAGTGTTGACGACCTTAGGAGCTTCTTTGAGGGTCACCAGGTTGGTGGATAACAGTTGGGGTAAAATTTGAGATAATGTCATACTTAGTCGGGTATACTGCCTCTTGGGCCTTTCGCTTCTTTGTTGATTGTACTGCTGAGGAGCAGCAACAGGTTTGGAGATGACCAAAGCATTGACGGCTTGGCGACTTTCGGGCTTGACTTGTCTTCTAGGACCATAGACGGCACTTGCTTCTTTCTTAAACGGCCTCTTCTCAGCACTTGTAGAGGCAGCCTTCTGTATCTTGCCTGACCTGATGCCAGCTTCAATTCTTTCTCCCGTTAATATCAAATCTGTAAATCCAGCGGAGGAGTTACCAACCAAATGATTGAAAAACGGACCAGACAACGTCCCCAGAAACATATCAACCAGCTCTCTATCAGTCAATGGAGGCTGCACCCTGCCAGCCAAATCTCTCCATTTTTGAGCGTACTCTTTGAACCCTTCACCCGTTCCTAGAGACATACCCTGAAGTTGGGTACGTGTGGGAGCGAGATCAGAATTGTATTGGTATTGTCTGTAGAATGCGGTTGCCAAATCCTCCCAGTGTCGGATGCTAGCTCCATCCAATTGGTAGAACCATTCAAGCTGTGACCCCGAGAGACTATCTTGGAAGAAGTGAATCCAAAGGTTCTTATCCGCCGTGTAAGGTTGGATTTTCCTTACGTACGACCTTAGATGCAGCTTTGGGCAGGAGACCCCATCATACTTGGCGAAGGCAGGCGCCTTAAACTTGTGTGGAATGACTACCCCAGAAGATAACCCCAAATCTCCGAAATCCAGTCCCGGCACATTCTGAATTTCCATGGCGCTCAAGCGGTCCTCCAATTGCTTGTATCTGTCAGCAGCAGGTGGGTACTGTTCGTCATTATAGTCCGTCTCGTTGTCGGAGACTGCGGGACTAGGAGCTCCTCCCCCTTGGGGACTGTTTTTCTCAGCAGAAGAAGTGGTTGGATCAGCTTCATTGTGGAGTGTGTTCCCAAATCGGCGTCCGTTGTTGAATAATGCGGTCCTCTTTTTCTTCTTCTTCTTTATGAGTAGAGTCTTCAACTCTTGCTGACCTTGGGCTAGGCTTAGGACCATCTCTTGAAACTGTGCACTTTGGGCCTGAAGGGCCTTGATTGCTTGCTCACTGGAGGATTCTGGATTCATGATGACTGTTCACACAAACAGCGAAGAAAATTAAGCAACCTGCGAAATAGGGTACCTGCTATGCATATGGTGCAATGGAATGCGTATGTATGCAATGCATTCAAGGATTTAGAATATTCAAAATTTGTTGTAGACAAAAAGGAACGCACATCATATTAATAAGGAAAAATTCGTTAGTACATAAACGCCTCATGGGCCAAATATTACAAAATAACTCCCTAAGGTAAAAAGACATTGCGCATCCTCTTTGGCGCGATGTAGGTGTTGAGATTCCTTTCCTCGTGCAGCAGGCGGGTGAGTTCCAGGACCTTCTTTTCACTAGCATGTAGACTGGTCTCAAGAGAATTCCGTTCTTCCTTAAGCTGGACCCAGCTGTTGCACCCCAAAATTTGCCCTCCCATATTCTCCAAGATTTGTCAAGTCAAAGTCACAAAATTCCCCCAGGGTTGTGCGGCTCAACTGTCTCCTAGACAGTCAAAACTAGGGTTTGGGTTCTGATCAAGCAAATGAAGTTTTCAAAGGCCCCAATCAAGTCTCATATGCTTAAAAAGATGGTCAAGTATCCTCATGTCAAGTTTCAAGGCATTCAGCTCAAAATTGCACAGTCAAAACCCTAGATTGCACTACAGTCAACTATAGGGGCAAAATGGTCATTTGACAGTCAAAAGTTCAAATTTTTGGTCAACATATCATTTTGAAGCCACAAACATCATTTGATCAATGCTTGATCATGATTCTCAAAATTTGGCTCAGAAATCATCCAAGATGCAAAAGTTGCTATATTTGGACAGCTGAAAAAGTCAACTGAAATTGACCAAGGCATAACTTTCACATGGATTATCAGAAAAATTCCATCCAAAGCTCATTTTGAAGAGAAAGACATTTCCTACAATTCATCTTCATGTTCCAAGTCCAAGAAATGCTCTCACAAAAAGTTATCAATTTCAACATTATAGGTCATTTTCAAAAGTCAACAAAAAGTGACTTTAAGTCAAAGGCCATAACTTGAGATTGGTAAATCAAAATGACATGGGACCAAAGGCATTGGTTAAAGGACTCAAAGACCTTTCCAAAATGTCCAAGAACATGTGAAAAGCTTAAAAATTGACCAAGTTATGCCTTGTTGAAGTTGGGAAATTTTTGGAAATTTTTGAAAGTCAACATTGATGCAAAAGGCCTAAAAATGCAAATGGGCCCATTTTTCTTCCAAGTTTCTTCATGCCAAGCCTATGCACGACCACTAGGCCCAAAGGGAAGTATTCTCATATTTTTTAATTATTTATTTGAATTAATATTAATTTATATTCATTTAAATGATTTTAATATATGAAAAATATCAAACCTAACCTAAAAAAATCTTTTTATGCACATTCTAATCTCAATATTTCGTGCTTAATTGATTATGGCAAGTTTTGATAAGATTTGAGCTGATTGAACAAAAACAACATGAAAAAAGATTTGGAAAAGATTTGGTAAAATCAAATATTGAAATCCATGAATACTTGAGATTTTGTGCAATATTTTTGACCTAGCATGCTCTATACATACTCAGCATCACAACCCTAATGATCCTAGACTGCAAGCTGCGCTCAGAAGCAAAACACAAACTTGGAAAAATTGTCAAAAAATTGAAAACTGATTTCAAGGTTATAGGTAGATTCAAGCCTCCATTCCTTTTGCAATAGCTTCCTTGGGTGATTCTGAACGTGTGCCAATCATTAGCATCAATTCAAACACGAAGAATCGGTACATTGAGTGTGAACTGCATCCAAAAAAATTCCTAATCGTATTTTGGTTTTAAAGCATGATCATGGCATTTTAATCATATATTCATGTTCCTGATGAAGTTTGTGAACTAACCATTATATTTAATTGGATTTTCATGCCATGTACAAGGTTTTGCCATGTCCATATTCTAGGTTTTACAGATTTTAAAATTGGGGCTTTTACAAAGAAGAAAAATTGATGCTTCAAACCAGGACCATTGAGTTCAGTACATGGAGACGAAGAAGAACGTGTCCTCGCGCCTAATTTATGTTGAGAAACGAGCTATTCGCTATTTTTTGATAGCTAGCCTAAAGCAGCGTTTCAAAAACCGTGGCCATAGTGTTTTGTTTTACAGGGGAGGAAGACGAAGGCATCGTGTCAATTGCTAACTGGCCAATTCAAATTCGCGTGCGTTTTAACTACTTAACGTTGATTTTGCTTTTTTTATTATTTGCTTATAATAATATATCAATTAGCGCGATTGGTTCAGCGGTTAAGTGTTGTGCTTGTGACCCTCAAGACCTGGGTTCAAGTCCCAGGTCTGGCAAAAACTCCATATTATTTTTCAATAATCGATCCCATGCAGCATAAGCGTTGAGGCGCACCATGTGTGTCAAGATCCACAAGTCCACGTGCCTAATGGATGCAGATCAATGGCTCCAGTGCAGAGGACATACCATACGCAAGTCAATATGCCACACACGATCCAAAAGGTCAACCAATTTCCAGCTTATTGGGCCAGGCTTCTCCAATTTGCACCTCCTAATCTGGGGCAACACCCCACCCTGGTTTGCATTTTATATTTTTCTTCTCACTTTTATTTTTGTTGTTTTATTTATTTATTTTATTGTCTTAATTCAATTAATTTATTTTTTCTATAAAATATAAAAACATTATAAAAATCAGAAAAAGACCAAAAAATAATATCTATTTTATTATAATTATTTTATTAGCATGTAAATAAATTAATTTCAAATTAGTTTTAATTTATATTTTTCCATAACAAAAATCCAACAAAATAGAATTAGGTTAATTAATATTTTTTTATTCCTTTTAATATTTTTCCCTTTTTAAAAATAATAATATTGTTTATCTATTTTCATAAATTAAAAATTGTGTATACATAAATTAGGTTTTAATTCAGATCATATTTTAATTCTTTCAAATCTAAAAAACACAAAAAATAACAAAAACATTTAATCATTTAATTTTTAATTCTCATTAATTTTAATTGTTTGCAAAAGGGTCCAACGCCCTAGTTTTGTTTTGATTATTTTCTTTTTGCGCGTTTACTTTATCGCTTAATATAATTCTGTAAATCTCCCAAAGCCATGTACATTTATTTATCGCACTTTTATTGCTTTATTTATTTTCCGCTAAATCGGGTCCGGTTTATTTTGGCGATGTGGACCCGCGCCATTTGTAATAATCTTAGATTTATTTCTTCGCAAAATATTTAACTGTTAATCAAGCATGAAAGAATGAATGTCTAATAAAAATCAAACGTAGGTCACCATAACATGAAAAGACAAAAATATCTGAAAAGACACACAAATCACACACCACCCCTAGGGTACGCCTCACTGTTGCCTTGCCTCGAAAGGGGATCGTCGAGTAGAGGATGTTTTAGTAAGTCCTCATGATCCGGGAACCTGGCATGAGGGTAGCTTCTAAGGTGTCTTCCCATTGCTCTGGTGATCACCATGTCCCGAACCTCGAATTGACCCGAACACCTCCAACGGTGGTGCTACCTACCTCTCAATGGTGGGATGGCACTACTTTAAAGGACATTTACACAGACGAATTCCTTAGGGTAGGTAGGTTCTCGTAGATACTTGCTCTAATTTCAAACAAAAATACTTTTCACACCAACACATTTTCAAAAGCTTTCAAAGCAAATTTTTCAAACACTCTGACGTACGAGTCGATCTGAAATTTTTCAAAAGAAACTTTTAAACCCACATTGAAAAGCAAGCAAACAATTTTGAAAACACAATGAGCAAGTATCTAAGAGCCCATGGATAACCATGGATAGAAAGGGTGCTAACACCTTCCCTTTCTATAATCTACCTCCCGAACCGAGAGCAATCTCTTTAAGGAATTTTTCTGTGCTTTTGTCCTTTCCATTTGGAGAAAATAAAAGACGGTGGCGACTCTTGCTTCCGCGACATTTCGCGAACCAGCTTTAAAACAGTCAGTTCCAGATCCACCGATCACACCAGCTCTTCTGCATTTCTTCCCAGGAGGTGGGCATGTCAGGATGTTGAATGGTGTAGGATGCTTCTCCTTCCAAGACTGGTTCTTTGATCACAGGAAGCATATGAGGATAAGGCATCACTAATTTCTGGGAGCGGGCTCGTACCCACTTGAGGTAAGGTTCCAACGGGATGGAGTTCCGGTGCCCCAATGTCTTGCTGTCTATCCTACTTGGCATCCTCCAAGCTCTGATAAATCTCTGACGAAGTCCTTGAGTATCGTTGTCGAAGTCAAAAACTATGTCGGGAATTAACATGTCATGAGGGCCATCCTTCCGAGCATAACCAAACTGTCTCCAAGCCAGGCATGGGTTGTAAGTAATACCTCCTTTGATTCCAAATAAAGGAACATTAGGGTACTCCCCACAACGATCAATGATAGTGATGTCTTCCCTAGACCTAGGGCACCAATGTATATCTGCATGCGTGAGAGTCATTAACCGTTGTGACCATCTCAAACCCCGCTCGTTCTTCAAAACTGATTGTGGAAGATGCGAAATAAACCACCTTCCCAAGAGAGGAGTGCAACACATAAGGACACCCCTTCTTCTCATGGTTCGAGTGTAACATGAGTGAAGGATGTCCCCCAACAGTGTAGGTATAGGATTCCTGGTCATAAAGATCTGGACAGCACTGATATCAATAAGCTGATCTGGGTTAGGGAACAACACCAAACCATAGACAAGGAGGGCCATGACTTCTTCAAAAGCTCGTAGGTCAAGAGAGTTCCAACATTCTTGAGCCTTTTCAAACAGAAATCTAGCTAAGAATCCTTTGATACCACTTCTAACTTCCCAATGTCCCTTGAGGTCAGATGTCTGTAGGTGCAAGGCTTTAGCAATCTCTTCAAGCTTGGGTTCCTCTTCCGTACCGTTGTAGGGTAGTTGATCGAGGATAGGGACCTTCAGAAGTCGGGAGAACTCTTCCAATGTAGGCACCAACTGATAATCCGGGAAGGTGAAGCAGTGATGCAGAGGGTCAAAGAATTGGAACAGGACCTTTATCAAGTCCTCCTCAATGTTGGTGTTAACCAAGTTGATGAGTCTTCCATGTCTCTCACTGAATGAAGAACCCTCGGGAATCCTGGACAGAAGTTCCTTAAGCTGAGGAGGGATCTTTACAAGGCTAATCTGAATTGTCTTTCTGCGAGCAGTTTCCATGTCCTATAAAACAAGAACAAAGATGAAGATTCGAAACCCTTGAAATGGTTAGTCAATGCTCATGATGTTTGTATGATGTAATGATGTGATGATTAAATGCACTATAAACATTCACAGAGGCAAAACATGGTAAGGCACACAAGTCACACCAACCCTTAGAGTTTAGGCATGCATGGGGTCTGGGTATTACCCTCTTGAAGTTTGGTGGGCTCAACCTGTCCTATCAAAAGTAACCGGGTTCTAAAGGTCCCAATATCACTGGATTGCTTTCATTGTTCATCGTTTCGATTTAGCCACTGAACTGGCGACCGAAATATTCCAGGAAAGCAAACCTCAATTGAGTGTAGTATCGAGTATCAACCAACCTCGGACTGCACCAAAGTTAGTTATCTCACTACCCCTAAAAGGCCAAGATGGTTCAATTAAGGTTCCTAAGGTCAGTTGATGCTTCATGACACCACGCGGCGGCCCCGTACTCTCCTTGACTGAACTCAAGGGTTACCGGTACACACCAAAGTGCCACATCAACGTAGCAGACTGCTTCAACCATGTCGGTATACCCCGCACAGTTCCCTCACAGCCTTGTTGCTACCTAAAAGGGTTTTCCCCAGATCCGGGTTAGGATCTATAAAACTCCGATACAAAGCCCACAAATGTAAAAGCAAACAAGACAATCAATTGAAAACAAAGGTGATCTAAACCCTAAGGTTACTCCACTTTTAAGTTATTCCCCAGCAGAGTCGCCAGTTCTGTGATACGGTGGGAGAACTGACTTGAGGTTTGAGTTTGTATTCGCAAATGTTGCGGTTAGCAAGAGTCGCCACCGACTTTTTATTTTATCCTAAGGAAAGGTTAAAAAGCACAGCAAAAACCTTTTGAGATGTTTTCTTGGGTTCGGGGAGTAGATTATAGAAAGGGAAGGTATTAGCACCCTTTCTATCCATGGTTATCCATGGGCTCTTAGTTACTTGCTTAGATCACTCGCCTTTTGTTTTCAATTGTTTTAAATGGTGCTTGAGTGTGTGGGTTTTGAAAATGTTTTTTTGAAAAGAGGCCAATGTGGTGGCAACCTTTGTAATGATCCATGTGGGGATGTCTACAAAGATGTATGTCTTTTGAAAAAGTTTTCATTTGTTTTTGAAAGTTGTTTTGAAAGTGTAGTGATGTGTGATTTTGAAATTAGGCAAGTGTTTTGTTTTGCAAGTTGATTCAAGTAACTAAGAGGCTATCTACTCCTAAATCTCTCAAAAGATTATTGCTATACTTTAACCCTTTTAACAAGTTTGCTCCTCCATTGTATTTGGTGGGCAACCTTGTGTTAGGATGTGAGAGGAACAGGCGCGGGTCATCGTTTAGGCCATAATTGCAACGACGTTAAATGTCTTTGGGCAATTTCTTTAAGGGACTTGATCATTTGTTTTTGTTTGTTTTGAAAAGTTTTGTCGAGGGACTATGATCATTTAAATTGTTTGCTTTGCCCAAAGAAGTCCAACATACAATATGGCCCATTTATTTGAAGGCAACAAGTGGAATACCCTAGGGGGTGCAAGTGTGATTTGTGTGTCCATTTTCATGCTTGTTTATCTTGTATTAGGTCAAACTATTTTTTATCGTTTTTTCGCATACAAACCCTAATTCTAACATGTTATCATTAAAAAGCAATAAAGTGCGAAATTAAAATTACTAAGCTATTACAAAACCAAATTAAAGTGAGAAAATATTATTTATGTAAAAGGAAAAAAGAAAATAAAAATGTATTATTTTTTGAGTATTTTGAACTTAGGGTAAAAACCCTAATTTTTAAAGAAAAAAAGGTATTATTTAATTTAATACAACTATTTATTTATTATTTATAAAAATAACATAAAATGAAGTGTATTGTGAAAAAAGGTATTTTTGTATCAAATATTAAATAAAATGAAAAATCAAGTATTTTTATATTTTATCTTAAATATATTAATAATCACATATATATATTTATATTAAACCCTAAATATGTATTATACAAAAATAAATATTTATTTAATATTTTAATAAAATAAATAAAAGAGTATTTTTTGTGTGAAATATTTTCAGAAAGTAAATAAAAATAAAAATTGTATTTACATTATTTCTTATTTATTCTAATAATAATAAATGTATATATTATATACAAACAAAGAAAATAAACAAATAAATATGCAATAAATGCAAAAAATGATGAAAAAAAAATATTTTTAATTTTTTAATGTCATGAGAAAAAATATACAAAGTTAATCAAAAAAGAAAAAGTCAAAAATGTTAAAAAATAAGACAAATGGGCTCAGGGGGTGTAATAGCAATTAAGTGGTGTGAAAAGTGAAATAACACAGGCCCAGCCCACTGACCATTGTCTTCAACCTCCAGCTTCAAACATTTGAAAAAACGCGCGCCTCTTGCTTCAATGTCTAACTCCTGATTCTTGGCTTTTCAGCAAAAACTCATAACACAAGAAATGTTCAGCATGAAGAGACGGTTTCAACCATATAAATAACTTGACCTATCTCTCTAAGATGAGGGAGAATTTCTCTCCCCCTCTTTTCTGACCTAACTTTTCATCAATGTTCAGACATGAAATTCTCTAGGCACACGAAACATAAATGAAATCTAATCATATGAGCATGTTCAGGGCTATGATTGTGACATGTTTTCTTCAAAAACCTAAAGCTAACAATGCCTAATAAGAGAGATAGAACTCCATGAATATACCTGTTCAGTTGGAATCGAGCTTGGCAATGGAGGATGTTTCAGAGTGAAATGATGACTTGTACAGCTTCCTTGAAGTGTAAGGAAGCTTTTCCAATTCCTACTTTGCCTTGAAACTCCCTGAATCGAGCTAATGAACTCCAACTGCAAAACAGAAAATTGAAAATGGTGAAGTGGCTTGGAGGTGTTACAGGTCTGATTTTAGGACATGGTTAGCTTGTATATATTGTAGGGAAGGTAGAGGAAAAGGTTTGAATCAAAATGCTTGAAGAGATTGGGAGTTTGCACTCAAACTGCAGGGGCTCCCCTGTTTGTGCAGTTTTGAGGTGATTTTGAGATGGAGGGTGCTTTAGATGTTCAGGACTCGTGCCAAAGCTTGGATATGGTCTATGGAATATGTTTGATAACTTTGTTCTTCTGTTTCTCAACTGAGATGAGAGTTGTGATAAGTTATGCAATGTTACTTGAAAATGAAGCAAGCAATGGTCACTTTTGTTTTTAGGTCAGTAGGGGCCTCTAATCCTGCTGCATAATCTTCTCTTGATCAGAGCAACTTGTCCATAATCTTGTGCCAAGAGGATTTTGCTTGTACTTGCTTGGATTTCAAATTGACATAAAGCTAGCTTTTTACAAAAATGGATAAAGCACTTTATCTAGTTTAGGATTAATCCACTATGCAATGTTAGAACACAAAGAACATGACCTTAACACATTGAATATGCATTAAATTATTGAGTATGAAATGGTTCAAGGACCTGTAATCAAGCATAAAGCAAACTGATTTCAAATTGGCAAGATTATGAACATGTCTTGATGAAGAACAAAAGTGAATTTTTGCCAACTTGTGAAATTCGAATCTCTCAAGTTATGAGGTTGTTTGATGAGTTCTTGGACATTTTGGAAAGCTTGGAATGTGTACTACAATCCATCTTTGAAATGCAAATCAAAATTCCAAGTGGAAGGGTATGAAAAGTGGCCTTGAAGTAGGGTAAAAAACCTTGTCAAAATAGGTTAAATTTCACTAAGTTAAAAGATGGTTTAGTGCCCTTATTCAAAAAATTATAACTTGAGATACAAGCTTCAAATGAGAAAACTTTGTGAATCAAAGTTGTAGATTATGCAACAAGCTACAACTTTCATGTTTTGACTTTTGTTTGAATCCAAATGGATCATGGTGAAAAGATGGGGCAAAGTTGGGAAAAAATTAGGGTTTTTCATAACTTAGAAAAATTCTAAGTTATGAAAAATTCCATTTTCAAACCCTAATTTGCATTTTGAGATTTCTTGGTGAACAAGTTTCATGATTTGGCATGTTTTGATGAAAAATGAATCTTGACTCTTGATTTTGACCAAAAAGTCAAAGTTTGACTTTTCAGTATACAGTCAAAATTGATCAATTGACTGGGAAATTCAACTGTCAATCTTGTGTATTTGGGATCTTTTGAGTTTGATGAACATGTCAAGGTAATTCCATGGGGTCCTTGAGGCCATATGTGAGCTTGGTTTGCCATTGGCTAGGTCAAACAGTCAAAAATTGCCTTTGTGCAGTCAAAACCCTAAAAATGACCATTTTGCCCTTTTGATGATCTGATCAAATTTCTTGGGGAATTGTGATCCAAACTTGATCAAATGGTTCATATGAGTTCATAATGTTGATGTGGATCAAATTTCATGAGGTTTGACTGTCAATTGGCCACAGTTGACTTTTTTCCCCAATACAGCTGATTTCTAGGTCAACTGTCCAATTGACTGGGCAAAACTTGGAATCAAGACTTGAAACTGGGTATAGGTAAACTTGGGAGTCCAACATGAAGCATGAAAGTCATCTTAGGCATTTCAGGTCAAAACATCCTTAGGCAAACACAAACCCTAATTTGAGTCCACAGTGTAAGGAGAAGTCTTGAGCAGAGGAAACCCTAACTGGATCTTGATCTTCAAAGGTCTTGTGATGAGAAAATGTTGAGGAAATGGGAGGGCAAATTTTGGGGTACAACACACCCCCTAGCCCATTTATTTGTATATTTGTCATTTTGGTATTTTTATTTTTTATTCTGACTTTATTATTTTATGTCCAAATATAAAAAATGCCAAAAAATTATTTTTATATTTTTTCATATTTATTTGATATTTATTTTCATTTTACTAGTATAAAAATGTAAATAATTTATATTCTTTTTATTAAAACTTAAAGAATAATGTAAAAAATATGTTTATTTTTATTTATTATTTTTATACACACTTAAAAACATTTTCTTGAAATATACACATTTTTTTGTAAATAATTAATTTTTATTTTTTTATACATTTAATATGTTTAATATATATATATATATATATATATATATATATATATATATATATATATATATATATATATATATATATATATATATATATATATATATATATATATATATATATATATATATATATATATATATATATATATATATATATATATATATATATATATATATATATATATATATATATATATATATATATATATATATATATATATATATATATATATATATATATATATATATATATATATATATATACTTTATTTTATTAAATAATTAGGACAAAAATACAAAAATAATACATTTTTATTTTTATTAATATTTTATACTAAAAATACTTTTTTTAATATATATATTTATTTTTGTACAAATTAATGCATTATTGTATGTAAATAATAAATAATACCATTTATTTAAAAAAATTAGGGTTTTTGCCCTAAATAAACAAATAATTAAAATTGACTTTTTATTATTATTTACACTTCACATTTAAAAATACTTTTTACATACATAAAAATCTTTTTGCATAATACATTTTATTTGATATTTATTTAATTGTATTTATTTAAATATTGTATTATACCTTGCCCATTCAATTTGGTTGTAATAATTTAGGATTTATTTTCTTGCAAAATAATCCCCAATTCAAATTTGTACCCCCTCCCTATATCATGTTGTAATAGTGTAGAATTTAAATTCTCGCACCTTTAAGCTTTCAATTATGCCATGATTAGACTTAGGGTTTTGTATGCAAAAATTAAATTAACAAATAGTTTGACCTAACCAAAGACAAAAATGCATGAAAATCAAACACAATGCACACTTGCACCCCTAGGGTTTCAATCCACTTGTTGCCTTCAAAAATGGGCCATGGTATGCATGTCAAGTACTTTAGCAAACCAAAAACAAAACAAAAGATCATAGTCCCTCGATGACGCTATCTGAGTTGCCTAAACAAAATGATCAAGTCCCTTAAGAAAATTGCAAAAAATACTTGACACCATTGCTATCATGGTCTATACGATGACCGGCGCCTGTCCTGTTTAACATACTAACATAAGGTTGTTCACCAAATACAATGGTAAAACAACACTGTTAAAAGGGTTAAAAACATAGGAAAGATCTTTGAGTAAAAATAGGGTAGACAACTCTTAGTTACTTGATCAAACTTGCAAAAAACATCCTTGCTATTTTCAAAACACACTTCACCACACAATTTCAAAACCCTACTTTCAAAACATTGAAAACTTTTCAAAAGACAAAAACACCTTTGTATACATTCAAACAAGAATTATTACAATGGTTGCCACAACGATGGCCTCTTTTCAAAACATCTTTCAAAATCACACACAAAGCACCATTTCAAACAATTGAAAAGCACCATTTTAAACAATTGAAAAGCAAAGCAAGTGATCTAAGCAAGTAACCAAGAGCCCATGGATAACCATGGATAGAAAGGGTGATAATACCTTCCCTTTCTATAATCTACTCCCCAAACCCAAGAAAACATCTCAAAGGTCTTTCCTGTGCTTTTTGACCTTTTCTTAGGATAAAATAAAAAGTCGGTGGCGACTCTTGCTAAACTGAAACATTTGCGAACACAAACGCAAAATCCCAAGTCAGTTCTCCCACGGTATCACAGAACTGGAGACTCTGCTGGGGAATAGGATTTTCTAAAAGTGGAGTAACCTTAGGGCTTAGATCACCCTTTGCATGATTATTGTTTGCTTTGATTGCTTTACATTTGGTTCTCTTGTTTGGGTTTGAAATCCTCCACCCGGATTTGGGAAACATTCATAGGTAAATAGCAATACATTATGGAAACTGTGCGGGGTATACCGATACGGTTGAAGCAATAGCTATATTAGTGCGACATATTTGTGAGTATCGGTAGCCTTTGAGTCAATAAAAGAGAATATGGGACCGCTGAGTGATGTCATGAAGCATTAATGAACTCTTAGAACCTTACTTGACCATCTTGGCCTTTTATTAGGGGTAGTGAGATGAACGGCTTTGGTGCAGTCCGAAGTTGGTAGATACTCGATACTACACTCATTGAGGTTTGTTTTCTTGGAATATTTTGGTCGCTAGTTAAGTGGCTAAACCAAAATAATGAACATAGAAAACAATCCAGTGATATTGAGCTCCTTAGAACCTGGTTACTATTTATAGGATAGGTTTTGAGCCAACTAAGCTCAAGAGGGTACTTACCTATGAAACCTCATGCAAGCCTGAAACTAGGGTTTTGTGTGACTTGCTTGTACATGTGCTTGTGCATACATCATGAACATCATAAAGCATCATATGCATCCACTAACCATTTCAAGGGTTTGGATCTTCATCTTTGTTCTTGTTTTGTAGGTCATGGAATCTCTTCGCAGGAAAACAATTCAAGTCAACCTTGGGAGGATCCCTCCTCAACTCAAGGAGCTTACTTCCAGGATTCCAGAGAATTCTCTCTTTAGTGAAAGACATGGTAGACTCCTCAACTTGGTCAACACCAACATTGAATAAGACATGGTGAAAGTCCTCTTCCAGTTCTTTGACCCTCTACACCACTGTTTCACATTCCCTGATTACCAATTGGTACCTACTTTGGAGGAATTTTCTCAACTCCTGAGAATTCCTATTCTTCATCAACTACCCTACAACGGTACAGAAAAAGAACCAAAGCTTGAAGATGTTTCTCAAGCATTACATTTGCAGCCATCTGACATCAATGGACATTGGGAAACTAGAAGTGGTGTCAAGGGTTTCTTGGCAAAGTTTCTGTTTGAGAAGGCACAAGACTGCTAGAATTATCTTGATCTACAAGCCTTTGAAGAGATTGTGGCACTCCTTATCTATGGGTTGTTCTTGTTCTCAAACTCTGACCAACTTTTAGATGTGAATGTTGTCAAGGTTTTCATATCCAGGAATCCTATACCTACATTGCTTGGGGACATCCTACACTCATTTTACACATGAACAATGAGGAAAAGAGGTGTTCTCATGTGCTGTACTCCTCTCCTAGCAAGGTGGTTTATTTCTCACCTTCCACAGTCAGTTTTGAAGAATGAGCAGGGTTTGAGGTGGTCACAATGGTTGATGACCCTCACACATTCTGATGTACATTGGTGTTCTCGGTCCAGAGAAAATGTCATCATCATTGATCGTTGTGGGGAATTCCCTAATGTCCCATTACTTGGCATTAGAGGAGGCATTACCTACAACCCCTATCTAGCTTTGAGACAATTTGGATATGCTCGGAGGGATGGCCCTCGTGACATGCTGATTCCTGACCTAGTTTTTGACTTCGACAACGATGCGCAAGGACTTTGATAAAGGTTCATCAGAGCTTGGAGGATGCCCAACAAAGTGGATAGTAAGACACTGGGGCACAAAAATTCCATCCCCCTTGAGCCTTACCTCAAGTGGGTACGAACCCGCTCCCAGAATCTTATGATGCCATACCCTCACATTCTCCCCTTGATCAAAGAGCCTGTTACGGAAGGAAAGGTTCCATACACCATCCTACATCCTGACATGCCAACATCATGGGAAGAAATGCAAAAGAGTTGGATCCAACTCAAGGAAGAACGGGATACTTTTGAAGCCAGCTTCTATGCCAGTGAGAAGAAGGTTTTGGAGCTTACCCGCCGACTTCATGAGGAGGAAAATCTCAACACTTACATCGCACCAAAGAGGATGCGCAATGTCTTTTTACATTAAGAATTTTGTAATATTTTTCCCATGGGGCACTTATGTACTAACAATTTCTTCTTAATATGACGTGCGTTCTTTTTGTTTGCAACAAATTTGATATTTTTGAATCCTTGAATGCATTACATGAATAACATACCATTCATCATATGCATAAACAGGTCTTCACACCAGGTTTCCTTATCTTTCAGTTGTTTATTTCAGCAAGATGGATTTGGAGCAGACGGTAAAGGATCTGCAGGCACAAAATTCACAATTCCAGCAACTCCTCATGACCTTGGTAAAGGGTCAAGAGGACCTCAAAGCTCTGTTGGAGAAGAATAAAGAGAAAAAGAAAAAGAGACCCGGGGTAGCCACTTTTGGAAGAAGGTTTGAGAGCAATGCTAGGAAGGTTCTTGAGTTCCCCTCAACGTCTGACGAAGGGGCCGGTAAAGGGAAAGGGGTTACTGTACCTTCTGAGTCTGAGGTGGAAGAGGAGGAAGAGGAAGAAGACGAAGACTACTCCGAACAACAGTATCCTCCAGCGGATGATAAATATAAGAATCTTAAAGATAAATTGGCAGCTATGGAGTTGCAGAGGGTGCCCGATTTGGATTTTGAAGAACTAGGGCTGGTAGCTGGGATTGTTATCCCTCCCAAGTTCAAGGTGCCAACATTTGCCAAGTATAATGGTCTGTCATGCCCAAAGATGCACCTGAGGTTGTATGTCAGAAAAATCCAACCCCACTCATCTGATAAAGATCTTTGGGTGCACTTTTTTCAAGACAATTTGTAAGAAACGCAGTTGGACTGGTTCTATCAGCTCGAGAGATTAGAGGTTCACAATTGGGAAGACTTAGCAACTGCTTTTTACCGTAAGTATCAATACAATGCTGATTTGGTGCCCACTCGTACTCAGTTACAAAGTATGGGGATGACTTCCAATGAAGGGTTTAAAGAGTACGCCCAGAAGTGGCGTGATCTGGTGGAAGGGTGCAGCCACCGTTGTCAGATAGGGAGTTAGTTGACATGTTTCTGGGGACCCTGTCTGGCCCCTTCTTCAACCATCTAATCGGGAGTTCTTCCGCGGGATTTACTGAACTGATTTTGACCGGCGAAAGGGTTGAGGCTGGTATTAAAAGTGGAAAGATTCAAAAGGATGCTTCCGCATCCACAGTAGTTAAAAAACCCTTCCCCTCCAAGAAGGAAGCATCTGCTATGTATTCTCAGAAGGGTCAGGGAAGAACCGAGCACCGACCGACTGTAGGGGCTGTGATGATTCAAAACTCGTCAAATAATCAACCTCGTAACAATCAGGCGAGACCAAATCAACAATGGGTAGAAAGGCCACAACAGCAGTTCACCCTAATCAACATGACGCCCGCTCAGGTACTCCCCCATTTGTTGAAGCTGAATCTTACCAGTTTGAAGGAAGCGCCGAAGAACCCTAACACCTCCTCTCCATACTACCACTCCAATGCCAAATGTGCCTACCATTCCGATAGTATTGGGCACGATACCAATAATTGCTGGGCACTTAAGAACAAAATCCAAGACTTGATTGATGCCAAAGAAGTAGAATTCGATGCGCCTGAGAAGCCCAATATGATATCTACTCCGATGCCCAAGAACGGCCATAATGTTCATGCTGTTATGGAGGACCTTCATGTTACTTATGTTGTTGACCTGTTGACGCCGTTACTTGTGATTAAAGAGAATTTATTGAGAGTCGGGATCTTTCTTGGTTGTGGCAAAGACTGCTATTTTTGTTTGAACATACGAGGTGATTGCCCAATGTTGAAGTCAGGTGTCCAACGCCTGATGGATACCCAAGAGATACTTTTTCTGAAAACCCCTGTTGATACCTTTAATCCTGTTACTCCTACTACTTTTGCTACTACAACCAACGATATTGCAATCATAACCATTTCCGACAATCCTCCCAAGGCTTGCAAAAGGCCTATCAGGATTACTCCCAACTCTGAATGTGTACCATTAAAGATCACCATGCCAGGACCTGTCCCGTACCAATCCAGCAAAACGATACCATGGAACTATGGGGGAGAAATCTTCTACCATGGTATCAAACAAATTGAGGCAGTCCAAGAAAATTCTGAAGAAGAAAACCCCGATATAGGGAACATTGCAGGTACAAGCAAGATAACCCGCAGTGGCCAGATCTTTTCTCCGGAGATTGCTCCCCCTCGAGCAGTTTTTGGACCCTTGAAAGCTTCTGTACCTGTTGGACCATATGTGCAAGGCCCGGTGATTGAAGAATTGGATACTCCTGAAGAAAGACCATCTGCTGATACTACCGACAAGGGTAAGGGGATACTGGAAGTGCCTGTCAGGACGAAGGCTCATGTTGTGGTTATCCCCGAAACCACTCAGAAAGAAATGGATGAAATCTTGAAAATAATCAGAAAAAGTGACTACGACGTTGTGGAACAGCTAGGGCAGACCCCTTCTAAAATTTCAATGTTGGCTTTTCTGCTCTGTTCTGAGGCCCATGCTAAGGCCCTAATCAAATTCTTGAAGGCGGCACATGTACCCCAAGAGACTTCGGCTGACCAGTTTCAGGAGTGTGGGGCCAGTCTTACTGTTGATAATGGCCTTGGCTTTTCCGATGTTGACTTGACCTCCAAAGGAAGGAAACACAACGACGCGCTACATGTTTCAGTTGAATGCAGGGGAACCACCCTCGCCCATGTTTTAGCTGATACTGGTTCTTCCTTGAATGTGCTACCAAAGAAAGCCTTAGACCATTTGGACTGCGAAGGATTGACCCTCAAACCTAGTAACATCGTTGTTAGGGCCTTTGATGGGTCCAAAAGAACGGTTCATGGAGAGGTTGATATTCCTATCAAAGTAGGCACAAAATTTTTCAACTCCAACTTCTACGTGATAGACATCCGTCTGTCATATTCATGTTTGCTAGGAAGATCGTGGATCCATTATGCCGGGGCAGTTACCTCCTCTTTGCACCAAATGCTGAAATATCCTGTTAAGGGTAAGATTATAACAGTGCACGGCGAGGAAGAGTACATGATAAGTCATCTCAATTCCTTTCGCTATGTGGAGTTGGATGGCGAGTTCATCGAAATGCCTTTCCAACATTTTGAGAAAGTTTCTCCTGAGGTAGCAGTTGCGAAGACAATGGTTGAGGTGTCTGTCGTTCCTAAGCATGTATCTAGGATGGCATCTCTCAAGGACGCAGAGTATGATCGGTGGATCTGGAACTGACTATTTAACGCTGGTTTGTGAAATGTCGCGGAAGCAAGAGTCGTCATCGTCTTTTATTTTCTCCAACATGGAAAGGACAAAAGCACAGAAAAATTCCTTATTGAGAATGTTCTCGGTTCGAGAGGTAAATTTATAGAAAGGGAAGGTGTTAGCACCCTTTCTATCCATGGTTATCCATGGGCTCTTAGATACTTGCTCATTTGTGTTTTCAAAAGATGTTTGCTTTTCAATTGTGAGTGGGTTTGAAAAAAGTTTCGTTTTAAAGTTTCAGATCGACTCTTGTATCAGTCCTCAAGAGTGTTTGAAAAGTTGTTTTTGAAAGCTTTTTGCAAAGTGTTGGTGTGAAAAGAGTTTTGATTTGTTTTTTTTTAGAGCAAGTATCTATGAGTCATCCACCTACCCTAAGGAATTAGGCTGTGTAAATGTCCTTTAGGTAGCGCCATCCCACCATTGAGAGGTAGGTAGCACCACCATTGGAGGTGTTCGGGTCAATTCGTTTGTAGGGACAGTGTGGTCACCGAGCAACAGTAAGACACCTTAGAAGCTACCCTTATGCCATTGATCTTTTTATTCCGAGGCAACTATTCTGAGGCAACCGTTTCGAGGCAACTGTTCCGAGGCAACTGTTTCGAGGCAACTAGATCAATGGAACATAAGGACTCACTAAGACGTCCTATACTCGACGACCACGTTTCGAGGGGCAAGGCAACAGTGAAGCGTACCCTAAGAGTGGTGTGTGAATTGTGTCATTTTCAGTTTATGTTTTATCTTGATCATGCATTGGGTGTTCTACGCTTTGATTTTATTTTTGGCCATTCATTCTTTCATGTGATTAGCAGTTTAAAGGTGCGGAAATTAAAATGCAGAAAATAAAAGTCCTACGGTATTACAAGGCGCGGGTCTATACATTGCCAAATTAACAAAGACCCGATTTTGAATAAAAGTGCGGAAAGTAAATAAGTCTCTAATTATTATTACAAGGCCTTGGGGCAATTACATTATATTTAAAAAGGAAATCAAAATAAACGTGCGAAAAGAAATTAGAATCGAGTGCGAGGGCGTTGGACCCTTTAAATGAATTAAATTGGCATTGGAAGTTAATTAATTATTTAATGAGAAAAGAAATTATTTTTTGATGTTTTTTGGTTTTTAATGGAAATAAAAGAGAATTAATTAAAATTAGAAATTAAATAAAACCCTAATTCTAAGTTGTTTTTAATTATTAAAGAAAATATTTAAGTTTTGACCTAATTTACTAATTATTTAGTTACATAAGTATTTACAAAAATAATTAATAATTAATAATGATAAGAATAAAGAAAAGGGTTATTTATTAAGAAAAAGAATAAAAATACTAAAACCCTAATTTCTACATTTTTTAGTTTATTTAAGAAAAACATTAAAGTTGAAAACCTAAAATTAAACTAATTTGATTATTGAAATTTATTTACAAAAAAAAAACTATTAAGGAATTAAAAATTAAATAAACATATTTTTTATTTTTATGATTTCTGATTTTTATGTTATGAAAATTAAATTTGGTGAATTAAATAAAACAAAAGAAAAACAATTAAAATAAAAAGAAGAAAAGAAAATGAAAAAAGAAAATGTGATGCAAACCATGGGGGTGTTGGCCCTTTGAGAGGTGTATTGAAGCATTTTTGGCCCACTAGAATTAGGCCCTTTTGACTTTTCTGGCGCGTGTGAGGAGTGGTTGACTGGTATCTATGGTGGACTGCTTTGGTGACCATTGGATTGATCAATCAGATTACGTGGCAAACGAATGCTTGAGGATGTATGATGAACCCTGGGGACTTACACTGCATGGAAGTATGTGAAACAAAACAATAGAAATTATTTGAGGGGACCTGAGATTCGAACCCAGGTCCCAATGCTTACCAGCGAATGCCTTGACCAAGTGAGCTATTGGTGCGCGTTTGTAGTGTAATAGATAATAAATATTATAAAACAAAACCAAAGTCAATGTTATGAAAATAAAAAAAACGCGCTGGAATTTAAATCCTCCAGTCATGTCTCGCCACGCAATCTTCTTCTCCGTTCGTTCCTGTAACAAAAAGAGATAGCGGGGGTTTTAAACCCCCCCAAAACACAGACCTATGGATAATAGCGATTAGGCCATGCTTGACCATAAATTGAGCGCGAGGTTATGAAGCGATTCGTTTGGACATCACGAATTCAACCATGGCAGTTTGATGTCCCAATTTTACAGTATGTGCAAACGCCTAATTCCAAACCTCTGAAACCCTAATGTCCATCAATGGCAACTTTTGATATGGGATGCTATTGCTCAATCAAGTAATACCAAAAGCTTCAGGATGTTAGTATGAATGTAAATCAATTCAAAAAATGTCAAAAAAAACGCATGAGTGATCACATAGAATTCAAGAGAAAAAACAAACCGTTTGGGCCTGAGTGCTGAGATTCTGGGCACGTTTGGATTGGCTTTTGATTGTAAAAGTTTCCTTGAGATGCCAGGAATGTGTTTGGATGGGAATGGGGACTCAAAACGTGCTGTAAGGAGGTTTTCAGATTTCAAGTTTGTGTGACAATTTTGCAATTTTGTATGGCCGTTTTTGGAGCTCTTAGGTCGTGATCTGCTTGTGATGTCTTGCCTATGTGTTATGTAATGAGTTTTGATAAGAATTATGGCCAATAATGCCTTGCATTCATGCTTAAGATTTTGCTATAAACTCCATTAAAACACCTTCCATTTTGGAGCCAAATTTGAATTCTTGCTAGCTTTAGCCCTTTGCACGAATTTGGGATGTGTATAATGGTGGTTCAAAGCTAATCAAAGCAAGATATGTCCCCTAATTAATCTTTTTGATTTTCATTTGATTTTAAAAGATTTAAAATGAATTAAATCCAATAAAATCAAATAAAAATGAAAAAATTAATTTTAAATTTTGAAATAAAATGTGGGACACGTGGGAAGCATGGCCAAGCTGATTCAAGTGGAAAAAGTGGGCCCCTTTGATCATGTTCTTGGACATTTTGGAAAGGTCTTGAAGTCCTCTAACCAATGCCTTTGGTCCCATGTCATTTTGATTTACCAATCTCAAGTTATGGTCTTTGACTTAAAGTGCCATTTTGTTGACTTTTGAAAATGACCTATAATGTTGAAATTGATAACTTTTTGTGAGAGCATTTCTTGGACTTGGAGTGTGAAGATGAGTTGTAGGAAATGTCTTCCCCTTCAAGATGAGAATTGGATGGAATTTTTCTGATAAACCATGTGGAAGTTATGCCTTGGTCAAGTTACAGTTGACTTTTCAACTGTCCAAAAATAGAAACTTTTGACACCTTGATGATTTTTGAGCCATTCTTGTGAAATCATGATCAAGACTTGATCAAATGATGGTTGTGGCTTCAAAATAAGATGTTGACCAAAAATTTTGACTTTTGACTACCAAATGACCATTTTGCCCCTACAGTTGACTGTGAAGCAATTAAGGTTTTTGACTGTGCAATTTTGTGCTGTGAGTCTTGAAACTTGGCATATGAATGCTTGGAAATGTTTATAGGCATGTGGGACTTGATTGGACCCTTGGAAACCTCAACTTCTTTGCCAGAACCAAAACCCTAATTTTTGACTGTTAGGAGGCAATTGGACTGTGCAACCCTTGAGAAATTTTGAAGCTTGATCTTGGCCAATCTTGAAGAATATGGGAGGAAAAATTTTGGGGTACAACACAGAGGTTGTGGTTAAAGAAGGGAAGAGTAAAATATGGGGGCAATTGCTTGATTTTCCCCATAAGACGGATAAGTTTGGATTAGGGTTCACTGCTGTAGGACAAAAGGCTATGCGTCGCTCCAAGGCTGGAGGACCACCCGTCAAGATCTCTCACCATGGAATCAATGTTGTAGAAGATGAAGATGAAGAAAGCCACTTTGAAGATTGGATATTTCCGACCGTCGAAGGGGGTTTAAGCAACTGGGAAGCAAAGGATTTTATTCCCATCACCTTTATCAACCAGTAATTTTATCTTTGAACAATTTCCCATTTATGGTCTGTAATAACTAAATAATTCGCACACTATTTTCACCTCATGCCTTGCCCGGGGCATGTAGGTCCATTTGTAAGGGCTTGATTTTCTTCATTATCATATGCCATGTTTTAATGAATCATTGGACGTTTTTCATCTATAAACTGCTGTGTTCATTTTCTTTCCTTTTGCATTTTTGTTTGTTTAAGGATGGTTATCCCTTACACACACCCACACTCATAAATGCAGGTACCCATCCACTCTGGATTCCATGGGTGACTATTCTGCTTTAGCCTTCGATAACTCTGAAGATTTGGTCAATCACGCTGAGTACGAAGTTGACGAAGATTGTGAAGTGCCGGGAGAGTTAGCCAGACTTTTGCAACAAGAAGAGAGGGCTATTCTGCCTCATGAAGAGTTGCTAGAAACCATCAACTTAGGGACAGAGGAAGACATGAAAGAAGTAAAAGTGAGTGCCAACCTGGAACCAAGTGTCAAAGAGCGCTTAGTGCAGTTATTGAACGAATATGTTGAAATCTTCGCCTGGTCTTATGAAGACATGTCGGGACTAGACACAGATATCATGGTCCACCGTCTCCCTACAAGAGAGGATTGTCCATCGATCAAGCAAAAAGTATGCCGAATGAGGCCTAACATGTCTGAGAAGATCAAAGCTGAGGTAATGAAGCAATTCAACGCTGGTTTTCTGGCTGTTACTTCCTATCCATAATGGGTTGCTAACGTTGTGCCCGTACCTAAGAAGGACGGCAAAGTCAGAATGTGTGTGGACTATCGGGATTTAAACAGGGCTAGCCCTAAAGACGATTTTCCACTACCGCATATCGACATCTTGGTTGACAACACAGCTTAACACAAGGTTTTTTCCTTCATGGATGGATTCTCGGAATACAACCAGATCAAAATGGCCCCCGAGGACATGGAGAAAACTACTTTTGTCACGCAATGGGGTACCTTCTGCTACAAAGTGATGCCATTCGGACTGAAGAATGCAGGGGCAACCTATCAACGCGCCATGGTAGCTTTGTTTCATGATATGATACATCATGAGATCTAAGTTTACATAGACGATATGATAGCTCGATCACAAACAGAAGAATAACACCTTAATCATTTGCAAAAGTTGTTTGCCATGTTGAAGGAGTATAAGCTCAGACTGAATCCAAGCCAGTGCACTTTTGGAGTCAGGTCTGGTAAACTTCTGGGATTTATTGTCAGCAACAAAGGCATTGAGGTTGATCCAGCTAAGGTAAAGGCTATACAAGAAATGTCTGCTCCCCATACTGAAAAGGAGGTTAGAGGATTCTTGGGACGCTTGAACTATATTGCAAGGTTCATCTCTCACCTGACATCTACCTGTGAGCCAATCTTCAAACTGTTGAAGAAGGATCAGGTAGTTGAATGGAACAATGATTATCAAGTTGCTTTTGATAAGATCAAGGAGTATTTACTAGAACCTCCTATTCTGATGCCACCCGTTGAAGGAAGGCCGTTAATCATGTATCTGACTGTTTTGGATAATTCAATGGGGTGCGTACTGGGCCAACATGATGAGTCTGGCCGAAAAGAGCATGCCATTTATTACCTTAGCAAAAAGTTTACCGACTGTGAGACTCGCTACTCACTGCTCGAGAAAACTTGCTACGCTTTGGTATGGGCTGCTCGCCGGCTAAGGCAGTATATGTTGACTCATACCACTTTGCTGATTTCTAAGATGGATCTGATCAAGTATATCTTCGAGAAGCCTGCTTTATCTGGAAGAATCGCTAGATGGAAAATGATCCTGACTGAGTATGACATCCAATATACTACCCAAAAAGCTATAAAAGGGAGTGTACTAGCTGACCATCTAGCTCATCAAGCCGTCGAAGATTACCAATCTATGAGGTTCGACTTCCCTGACGAGGACATCATGACTTTGGACAACATTGAGGGTAACAGACCGTATGACAGACCTGAACAAGGATCCCGATGGACCCTGTACTTTGATGGTGCTTCAAATGCACTTGGCAACGGTATCAGTGCGGTACTCATTTCTCCGGAAGGTTGCCATACACCCTTCACTGCCCGACTTTGCTTCAGCTGTACCAACAACATGGCTGAATATGAAGCTTGCATCTTTGGTCTCAAGGCTGTTATAGACTTGGGAATCAAATCTTTGGTCGTATTTGGAGACTCGACTTTGGTTATCAGTCAAATCAAAGGAGATTGGGACACTAAACATCCTAATCTTATACAAAGAACATGTCCTGACATTGTTACCACATTTTGAGGAGATTACTTTTGAGCACTTCCCGCGAGAAGAAAATCAGTTAGCAGATGCTCGGGCTACAATGTCTTCCATGTTTAAACTCAATTGGGATAACGAGGCTCCCCAAATTACCATCGAGCGAATGGACGAACCTGCACACTGTCACGAGATTAATACCGAAGAAGTAGTGGAACAACCCTGGTTTCATGAAATCAAAAGGTATCTCCAGACTAGAGAATACCCTGAAGGAGCTTCCGTCAATGACAAAAAGTTCTTAAGGAGATTTGCTGCCAAGTTCTTCCTAAGCAATGGCATTCTTTATAAGTGCAGCCATGATTGTGTTTTACTTTGTTGTGTGGACAAAGCTGAAGCGGAGTTGATCATGACTGAGATACACACTTAAGCGGACATACGATGGCTAAGAAGATTCTAAGGGCAGGCTATTACTGGTCTACCATGGAAGCTGATTGTCATCAACATTCCCGTACCTGCCACAAATGCCAAGTCTATACCGACAAGGTACATATTCCTCCTGTTCCTCTCAACGTTCTGACAGCTCCTTGGCCATTCGTAATGTGGGGCATTGACATGATTGGAGAGATCAAGCCTACAGCGTCCAATGGGCATCGCTTCATCTTGGTCGCTATTGATTATTTTACCAAGTGGGTCGAAGTAACTTCCTTTGCCTCCGTTACAAAGAATATGGTTGCCCGCTTCATCAAGCAAAACCTCATATGCTGGTATGGTGTCCCCGACAGGATCATCACAGACAACGGTACGAATTTGAACAACACCATGATCACCACTCTATGCGAGCAGTTCAATATTTATCATCACAATTCATCTCCCTATCGGCCAAAGATGAACGGTGATGTTGAAGCTGCGAACAAAAATATCAAGAAGATCATTCAAAAGATGACAGTCACCTACAAAGACTGGCATGAGATGTTACCGTTTGCTCTGTATGGATATCGTACCACGGCGCGTACTTCAACAGGGGCAACCCCATTTTCTTTGGTATATGGCATGGAAGCTGTTCTACCCATGGAAGTTCAGATTCCTTCCTTAAGGATTATGAAGGACGCTGGTTTGAGTGAAGACGATTGGATTCAAACCCGGCTTGATCAACTTAATTTGATCGACGAGAAGCGACTTACTGCTGTTTGTCATGGTCAGACGTATCAAAAACGGATGATCAAGGCTTTCAATAAGAAAGTCAGGCGTCAGGTATATTAAGTCGGAGATCTTATAATCAAGCGGATCATCTTACCGCAAAGTGATCCCAGGGGCAAGTGGACTCCTACTTACGAAGGATCATTTGTGATTAAGAGCATCTTTTCTGGTGGGGTAATGATTCTGACCACCATGGACGGCGACGACTTGCCGCACCCTGCGAATGCAGACATAGTCAAAAGATACTACGCATAAAATGACCCGACAAGTTAAAAACCCGAAAGGGCGACTTGGGCAAAAAATTGGCATCCCGGTGAATCGAAAACCCGAAAGGGCGGTTCAGGCAAAAATTAGGGATAAAACAAAAAAAATCCGTACACCCGACAAGTTGAAAACCCGAAAGGGCGACTTGGGCAAAAAAGGGTTTCCCGTTGGATCGAAAACCTGAAAGGGCGGTCCAGGCAAAAGTTAGGGAATTAAAGCGTATGACTATGTCTCGTCGGATCACTTTAAGAACAATCTCTTCACCAACAAGCTCCAAGCTTCTGATCAATCCAGTCATCGGCGGACGAAGCAGCAAATGGACAAGATATTCAGAGTTGTGAAGGCTATAGCAGAATGGGAATCCCATGAAATTGTTACACATAGCCATCTTTCTTTTGTATAAAAAATTTTCAATTTTTTCGACAACATTCTCTTACTAGGATGTCTGTTTCCTTTGTACAAAGATACTCACAAAAGTTAAATACAAATATACTTCAAAGTGCAGAAATTTGTTTGCCTTTCTTTTTACACTTATGTTTTATTTGAAAACGTCCAATGTTTTGTTAAATAGGCATATGCATTTGAATATAATCACTGCTTACAAATAAAATGAAATTAAAAAAGGATAATTACTGATAGGTTGAAGGTATAGGAAGATATCTTTATGCCATTCCAGAAGAAGTCCCCTGTAATACATCATCCAAATCCTCAACAAAGCTAAAATTTGGGGTATATTTGCCCAACGGAGTTAAGCTTCAAGATCCTCAGCTGAGCCAGTGCATTCCAAAACTTGATTCCCCCAGCTGAGTTAAGTTTCAAAATTCCCATCAGAGTTAAGCTTCAAGATCCCCAGTGGAGCCCGAAAACCCTGAAAATCCTATCCTCAGCGGAGCCAGAATAGTGAACATTTCCCCACAGAGTTATCTCCCAGCAGATCAAAGATTCTCGGTCTTGTTTCTCCAAGCAGAAGACTCCCAGGTTTCAACTCCCCAGTAGAGGTTTTCATAGTTTTCCCTATTTCCCAGGAAGGTCATAAAGGATTCTCATTCCCTGCAGAAGTTGTCAAAGGCCTTGTTAATCCCCACAAATTGCCGAGGACTTTCAATCTCCAACAGTGGTCTAAGGATATCTCCTTCTCAAATAATCAAAGATATTTAATCCTCAAGCAGTCAGCAAGGATTTCTCATCTTCAGTATTCAAATATTTTTGGAATCCCCAGCATTGGTCAAGGATTTACTCTCCCCGACAGCAGTCAAAGACTTCATTATCTCCAGTTATCAAGGATTTATTTTTCCTCAGCAAGACAGTTACTCAGCTTACATGCACATCCATTACATTCATATATCATAAACATTGATGAAACACAGTTCATTGCATCATACATATCATGCAACATAACTTTGTGTTTTAGCTAACATTTTACCCTTTTCAGGATAAGATTAAAAGGCTATCGTTAACAATTATTCAGATATAATATGGATACACCCCAGACACAGCGGTCATTCTATTACTCATTCAGAATTTCAAGTCAAATACAGTACAGATACACCCCAGACACGGCGGCCATTCTATCTCTCATTCAGACTTCAGCAATCCGATACAAACTAGATACGCTCCAGACACGGCAGCCATTCTATCTCTCATTCAGATTCAACTATCAACCACAAGTTCAGATACGCTCCAGACACGGATGCCATTCTGGCCTTTTCACCAGCAGTTTAATTCTCCCCAGTGCAATCTCCACGAAAGTCATTATGTCACTTATTCAGATCCCAGTTACAGTCTCAGATACACTCCAGACACGGAAGTCATTCTGCTACTCATACAGATCTCAACTTCAGATACAGTCCAGATACGCTCCAGACACGGTTGCCATTCTGTCGCTCATTCGAAATTTACCCCCAGCCCAAAGATGCTCCATACACAGATGTTTCTCTATCGTCCATTCAGAATTCAGATACAATACATATACACTCCAGACACGGTAGTCATTCTGATATTCATTCAAAATCCAAATACAGTTACATCTCAGATACGCTCCAGACACGGACGCCATTCTTTTGTTCATACAAACTCAGTCTCCAGATACAGTTCAAATGCATTCCAGACACGGATACCATTTTAATACTCATTCTTCTGACCTACCACATTGTAATTCAACAAAAATTCTTGGATGGCATCTTTAAGCCCATCTCCAGCAAGATTCTACCATCTCCAAATGGCATCTTTAAGCCTATTCCCGCATCTATGTTTTGGCGAGTGCAAATTTACGGGCACTCTAGTGTCCAATCCTCTTTTACCTTCGAGTCACGAAAGGAAAGCTTGCCAATCAAACTCTTTAGGTTCAAGAAGATTGAACAGGGGCAACTGTTGTACCCCAAAATTTTACCTCTCATTTCATCAACATTTTTCATCACAAGACTCTTGGAATTCAAGATCAAGCTAAGGTTTGCTCTGCTCAAGACACGTTCTTGCACTGTTGACCTAAATTAGGGTTTGAGTTTGCACAGGGATGTTTTGACCCACAATGCCCAAAATGACTTTCATGCCTCATGTTGGACTCATAAGTTTGTCCATACCAAGTTTCAAGCCTTGATTCAAATTTTTGCCCAGTCAATTGGACAGTTGACCTAGAAATCAGTTGTATTGGGGAAAAAGTCAACTGTGGCCAATTGACAATCAAACCTCATGAAATTTGATTCACATCAACATTATGAACTCATATTAACCATTTGATCAAGTTTGAATCACAATTCCACAAGAAATTTGATCAGATCACCAAAAGGGCAAAATTGTCATTTTTAGGGTTTTGACTGTGCAAAGGCAATTTTTGACTGTTTGACCTAGACAATGGAAAATAAAGCTCAACCATGGACTCAAGGACTCAATGACATTGTCTTGACCCATTCAACAAGTTCAAAAGATCTCAAATGCATAGGATTGACAGATGAATTTTTCAGTCAACTAATCAAAATTTGATTGTACACTGAAAAGTCAAACTTTGACTTTTTGGTCAAAATCAAGTGCCAAGAGTTATTTTTCATCAAGACATGTCAATTATGAAACTTGTTCATCAAGAAACCCAAAAATGCAAATTAGGGTTTAAAATGGAAAAATTTCATAACTTAGAAATTTTCTAAGTTATAAAATTTTCTTATTTTTTCCTAACTTTGTCCCATTTTTTCACCAAGATGCAAATGGATTCAAACAAAACTTGCAACATGAAAGTTGTAGTCCATCACAAAGTTTTCTCAAAAGAGGCTTGTATCTCAAGTTATGATTTTTGGAACAAGGGTACCTAAAACTTTTAACTTAGAGAAATTTTGCCCCAGTTTAGGCAGGATTTTGACCCATCTTCTTAGCCATTTTTCACATAGTTCCACTTGGAGTTTCAAGTTGCATTTCAAAGATGGGTTATAGTACATGTTGCAAGATTTCCAAATTGTCCAAGAAATCCTCAAACACCCTTGTGGTTATGGAGAATCGAATGCTTGAAGTTGGCAAAAACTCACTTTGATCCATGGCCAATACATGTTCATACAACTTGCATTTTCAAATCAGCATGCTTTGTACTAGCTTGCAGGCCTCTAAACCATTTTACACTCCTTAATTAAATGCAAATCCACTGAGCTAATGCATTATCTTGGCCATTTGGACATTGCATGCAAAACTAATCCCTATTTGGAAAAAAGTGTATTACCATTTTTGAAAAGTTACACTTTATGTCAAACCAAGATCCTTGAGGCATGGGGCCAGATCTCTGAGGAAAGATCAAATCCACAAATTGCAAGTATAAAGAGCAAGATATGCAACATACAAGATAGGGATCACATGCCTGTAATCACAAGTTGACATTCTCTTGCTTCAAAAAGAAGAAATTGGTCCAAATCCTCCAAACTCAAGAACCATCCATAGTTAGCTTACACAAACATTACAAACACATTTCACACAACCCCTTGAGTCATAAACACGAGCCCTTCACCACTCAAACTTCCTTTTACACAAAATCACTGTTTTTCTACAAAACAGGGCAACCCCTACAAAACCACTTCCATCTCCATTTTCCCTCGTGCGTTTTGCCTCAAATTTGTTCCAATACCTTCCATTCAACTCACCTGAACTATTACAGACCTCCATTGCTAACTGTAACACCATTAACACACATTACCATTTTTGTTTCAAAGCTTTGCAGGTTGAGTTCTGTAGCACGATTCAGGCTACTTCAAAACAAGCCAAGCATTGGAAAAGCTTCAGTGAACCTCAGGCAAGCTCAAAAGAACCTCAAGCACCCTTGGAAGTTGCTGCATTGTCCAGCTCAAAGTCAACTGAAACAGGTATTTCATGAACTTCTATCTCTCTATTTAGGAATAGTTAGACTTAGGTTTCTGAATGAAAGATGTTGTATTCATAGCCCTGAAACCATACATGTGCTTAGTTTTCATTTATATTAATCGTGCTAGGAGAATTTTGTTCATGAACTTTCTGAAAAAACTAGGTTAAGAATTAGGACCAGAGAAATTCTCTCTGGTCTTTGAGAGTTAACTCAAGTTTTTTATATGGTTAGATTCGTTATTTGATTCTCTACAAGTTTCATGTTATGATTTTTGTCAAAAAAGCACAGAATCAGGAGATAACATTTTGTACATAACACGCGCGCGCTTCTGTTCCAAGGAAGAAGATGAAGCTGATTCTGGGCTGGGCCTGGATCTCTTTGCTTTTGACACCCCATTTTTCAGTTTACACCCCCTGGCCCATTTATTTGTATATTTGTCATTTTGGTATTTTTATTTTTTATTCTGACTTTATTATTTTATGTCCAAATATAAAAAATGCCAAAAAATTATTTTTTATATTTTTTTCATATTTATTTGATATTTATTTTCATTTTACTAGTATAAAAATGTAAATAATTTATATTCTTTTTATTAAAACTTAAAGAATAATGTAAAAAAATATGTTTATTTTTATTTATTATTTTTATACACACTTAAAAACATTTTCTTGAAATATACACATTTTTTGTAAATAATTAATTTTTATTTTTTTATACATTTAATATGTTTAATATATATATATATATATATATATATATATATATATATATATATATATATATATATATATATATATATATATATATATATATATATATATATATATATATATATATATATATATATATATATATATATATATATATATATATATATATATATATATATATATATATATATATATATATATATATATATATATACTTATATACTTTATTTTATTAAATAATTAGGACAAAAATACAAAAATAATACATTTTTATTTTTATTAATATTTTATACTAAAAATACTTTTTTTAATATATACTTTTATTTTTGTACAAATTAATGCATTATTGTATGTAAATAATAAATAATACCATTTATTTAAAAAAATTAGGGTTTTTGCCCTAAATAAACAAATAATTAAAATTGATTTTTTTTTATTATTTACACTTCACATTTAAAAATACTTTTTACATACATAAAAATCTTTTTGCATAATACATTTTATTTGATATTTAATTAATTGTATTTATTTAAATATTGTATTACACCTTGCCCATTCAATTTGGTTGTAATAATTTAGGATTTATTTTCTTGCAAAATAATCCCCAATTCAAATTTGTACCCCCTCCCTATATCATGTTGTAATAGTGTAGAATTTAAATTCGCGCACCTTTAAGCTTTCAATTATGCTATGATTAGACTTAGGGTTTTGTATGCAAAAATCAAATTAACAAATAGTTTGACCTAACCAAAGACAAAAATGCATGAAAATCAAACACAATGCACACTTGCACCCCTAGGGTTTCAATCCACTTGTTGCCTTCAAAAATGGGCCATGGTATGTGTTCTGGACTGGGCCGGGCTGGCCCAAGAGCAACGATAAAGGCCCAATCCAAACGGACTTGCTAGGGGTCACGCCGACCCAAGGACCATAGTTATGCCCGACATACGTCACTGGGCGACATCTCCGTCCTCGTGCTATCCAGCTCGACCTCATCTCGAGTACTCCTTCAGCAGCGGACACGGTCCACTACGCTCTCAACGGGACCCCGAAAAGACCGCGTCCTTGTCCGCCCGCACTTCACGCAGGACATCCAGGAAGGGGACCACGTGCGGGTCCCCACTATGCACGTAGAACTTGGCAGTTCCTCCATTGGGCCAAACCTGCCCGGCCCAATGAAGGAACCTTGGCCCAGCGCTGGAGGCTATAAATACCCTCTGTTTCCAGAGGGTCAGGTATTCATTCTATCCCATATACTCACATTTTGCCTGCTCACGCTCTTACTTACTTCAGCATCGGAGTGCCTTGCAGGTACCCCCCCTACCTCGTTCAAAACTTCAGCTCGGAGCCAGCCGTGACGGTCCAAGTCTGATCAGGTCAGATCAGTGGCGCCGTCTGTGGGAAACTAGCTTCCCCGTCTTACAAAACTCAAAGACCAAAGCTCAAATTCAACTATCGCTGTCATGGCTGATCAAGCTCGCGATGAGCAGAACGTCCGTGTCGTCGACACTAATAACGACACCTCGGACAAAAACGGACACCTTGATAACGCCGGCAACCCCGGCCACAACACCATTCCTGCGACAACCGCCCCCGGAACTTCCACCTACAGGGACGGAGCTACTGCATCATCCTCCTTGGTCCCTCCACCACTCGAAGACGACCCAGCGGCCCTCGCACACTACAAAGCTGCCCGGTTCCAGGAAGTCCCTGTCCCCGCCGGGGCGGATGCCACAACTCAAGCGCTGTTCGCAGCAATTAATCAAACGAACTATCTCATCTTCGCCCAAGGAGAGAGACTGAGGGCGCTTGAAGACGAGCGAAGACCCCTGAGGAGGCATCAGAGACCCCATACTCCCCCTCCTCGAGTGACTGAAGCTCGACATCCATCTCCCCCGCGGAGACATTACAGGGAGACCTCTTGAAGCCAATCTCCCCGACCAAAAGAGAAACGGCCCCATCTGGATAGGTCCCCCATCATTCAAGCCGGAGAACCTAGTTGTGACCCGGCGAGACAGGAAAGAAGACACTCCGGAGATGGGCGTGTGAAATTCAACCACCGAGCATCCCGCTCGAGAGAGACTCAGCACGACCTGGACCGTCGTGCCAGACAATATTACAGGTCCCCATCTCTGTCTCCGGAGAGAAGCGACGAGGACGACCCCCGCGGTCCCCTGTCACAGGCTATTATGGAAGCAACCATCCCCCCGGGCATGGAGAAGCCCCCTCACTTGAAGGAGTACGATGGAGTCGCGGACCCGGTCGACCACATAGACGGGTTCGAGGCTATGCTTCATTATCACAATGTCGGGGGGGCCCATCAAGTGCCGTCTATTCCCCACGACTCTCAGGAAGGCGACAATGGACTGGTACAAAGGACTCGCCCTGGGCTCAATCACCTCGTGGCGGAACCTGAAGAACCAGTTCATCAGTTCCTTCACAGCTTCTCGGCGGCATCCGAAGACCGAGGCGGCTCTCGAGGCCATCATCCAAAGACAGGATGAAACCTTGAGGGAATTCATCAACCGCTTCAACCGGGAAGCAATACAGGTCCCCTGTGCGGACCATATGAAGAGATATTTGCTGGAGAGAGGGCTCCTCCCCGGCACGGAATTCAGAAAGGCCGTGGGTATCGAGCCACCTCGGACATTCGATGCCCTCCTCGAAAAAGCTCGGGCATACATGGACTACGAGGAGAGGGAAGCGGCCAACAGAGCCCGAGATCCCAGGACTCGTGGTCCCAGCAGCAGCTCGCGCCAAGAAGCCCCTCCTCGACGAACCGGGGAGAAAAGGAAGGAAGACAGACCCCAGGAGGTCCGGGAACAAAGAGGACCTTCGGGATGGTTCACCGAGTACACTCCGCTTACAGCTTCCCGCGAGCGCATTTTGGCGGAGTGTGCCAGCACTGATTTCAAGGACGGCCGTGTCAAACGTCCCCGACCTGCTCCCGCCAAGCCCGGAGCAGACAAGAACAAATATTGTCAGTACCATAGGAGCCATGGTCATCTGACTGAGGATTGCGTCCACCTCAAGGACGCCATCGAAACCCTCATCAAGGGAGGGAGGCTCGCGCAATACCGGCAGAACGATGCTCCCCGTCGTGACGCCCAAGAAACTAGAGAGCTGGAGGAGGATGTCCGACCATCTGACGAGTCGGTCCCTATCCAAACCGCCTTCTCCGTGACCAGGCCCGAGGACTTCGACTTCCCCGAGCACCTGCATGAGCCGCTCACAACGCACAGCAGGTGGGAATATTTCCCCTCCGCCCTGGTCATCAACGGCGGCGGGTTCAACGACTTGACCATCAATTCAGCCAAGAGGAAGCTGGACGAGCTGGTCGACGCGGCTCCCCCGCAAACAGTGACGTTCGAAAGGGTGAAGGGCAGGTCAGAGCCCATCACCTTCTACCTAGAAGAGCTCCCCGGCGGAGCCCCGAACACGATCATCCCCTTACTGATAAGGGCAAGAATGGCCAATTTCGATGTACATCGCATCCTGGTCGACGAAGGGAGCTCCGTCGACGTCATGTACAAGCAACTGTTCCGAACCCTACAACTGGACGACTCACATCTCTCGCCGTATGTAGGGTCGAACTTACAAGGTTTCAACGGCTCGACCTCTAAACCTTGGGGATATGTCGAGCTTCTGGTTACGTTCAGCGAAGGGACGGCTACAAGACAAGTCAAACAGGGAGCCAATGTACTTATACTTGGCCGTTTCGAACGAAGCCATCAGTGCGGCCCTCGTCCGCGAGACCACCGACGGACAGAAACCCGTCTACTTCACGAGCAAAGCCCTGCAAGGACCCGAAAGCAGATACCAACAAATAGAAAAGGTGGCCCTGGCCCTCGTCAACACGGCGAGGAGACTCAGACACTATTTTCTGGCCCACACGATCATCGTGCGAACCGACCAACCGGTGAGGCAACTCCTGGGTCGACCTGATATGGCGGGCAGAATGTTGAAATGGTCCTTGGAACTCTCCGAATTCGACATTCAGTACGAGATTAGGAAAGCCTTGAAAGCTCAGGCCCTGGCCAACTTCGTCGCGGAAATGACCACTCATGACCCACCCCCAGGGAAGGAACACAAGTGGACCATCTTCGTCGACGGAGCATCCAACTCGTCCGGAAGTGGTGCAGGAATCCTTTTGGAAAATGAAGAGGGTGTAGTGATCAAGCACTCCCTAGCTCTTTCCTTCCCGACGTCAAACAACCAAGCAGAATATGAGGCCCTGCTCGCAGGATTGAGATTAGCCGAGGACCTGGGAGCCCGCGAGGTACAGATCTACACCGACTCCCAACTCGTCGCCTCCCAAGTCCAGGGGAGTTACCAAGCCAAAAATGACAACCTCGTCGAGTACTTGAACTTGGTCAAAAAACACATGACAAAGTTTGTACGGGCAGAAATTTCACATGTTCCCCGTGAGCAAAACACGAGGGCGGACATATTATCCAAACTCGTGAGCACGAGAAAGAAAGGCGGGAACAAATCCGTCATCCAAGAATCCCTAGCACGCCCGAGTATCGAAAGATCCTCGACGCCAGTCGAGGTCCACGCCATTGGGGACGCCTCGTCCTGGATGACCCCGGTTTACAATTTCTTGACAAAGGGCGAACTTCCGTCGAACCAGTCCGATGCGACCGTCACAAAGCGGAGAGCATGCTCCTACGTGGTGCTCGAGCACAAACTGTACCGCAGGGGATTCTCCATCCCCCTCCTAAAATGCATAGACAGATCCACAGTCCCCGAGGTATTGCGAGAGATACACGAAGGGATCAATGCCCAGCACATGGGCGGTAAGTCCCTGGCGAGGAAAGCCCTTCGAGCAGGATATTACTGGCCGACAATGCAGCAGGACACCAAGGAGCACGTTAAGAAATGCGACAAGTGCCAGAAGCACGGCGACATGCACCTCGCCCCGCCTCACGAGCTGAGCATACTATCGTCCCCATGGCCGTTCGCTTGGTGGGGTATAAATATCCTCGGACCCTTCGTGCAAGGGACTTATCAAAACAAATTCCTAATCGTGGTCGTGGATTACTTCACGAAGTGGATCGAGGCCGAGGCCCTCGCGAAGATCACCTCGCATAATATCCTCCGCTTCTACAAAAGAAACATCCTCGCCAGATTTGGGATTCCGAGTGCACTGGTGACCGACAACGGCACCCAATTCACCGACCACGGGTTCCAAGACTTCGTCACCAGACTAGGGACAAAACAAAACTTCACTTCGGTCGAGCACCCTCAAACCAACGGGCAGGCCGAGGCCGCGAACAGAGTCATCCTCCGGGGACTCAAACGCCAACTCGGCAAAGCGAAGAGGGGATGGGTCGAGGAGCTCCACAGCGTCTTGTGGGCTTACCGCACCACGCCCCACTCAACGACGGGCGAGACCCCATTCCGACTAACATACGAGACCGAGGCTGTCATCCCGTTAGAAATCATGGAACCATCCAGACGGACAGAGCGCCCCCTCGACGAAGAAATGAACGACGAGGCGCTGAGGGACGAGCTCGACTTAGTCGAGGAAATCCGATCTGGTGCAGCCCTGTGCGAAGCCACCCTGAAACAACGATTGGCTCTGCGCCACAATGACAAGGTTATCAAGTGAGAGTTCGAAATCGGCAGCCTGGTATTACGAAGGAACCAGAAAGACTCCCACGAAGGGAAGCTAGCCGCGAACTGAGAAGGGCCTTATCGCGTCCACGGCACCATCGGTACCGGGGCGTACTACCTCGAGCAATTAGACGGAGAGCCACTACCACGACCCTGGAACGCTGCTAAAATAAAGCAGTATTATAGTTAAAAACTACCAACACTGAGGACCCTCGACTGTCGGCTCCCGCACCCAGTCAACGAGGAGAAACGTCTGACCCCGTAGATAGGCCAAGGTACGGGCCCGACCTACGTCCAAATCGCATAACATGGTTCAAATAAGAACAAGGATAATGCCCGACGTGGACACCTCTACCGAGCTCCACCGTCGAAGTACCTATAAGGCAGAACACCCAGCTCGCGATGAGCAGTTCACGCCAAGGACAAATAGTCCTGACCGGGCCATGTACCCGACCGAGCGACTTCGCTCTGTCTTCCCGACAAATATTCAAGAATGTCGGGCCATCTAAAAGGGTCAAAAATGAGTCTCTCCCCTCGAGTTCACCACTTAGGTGACTCTGGCCATCGAGAAGAGGCCGAGCACATACACGAACAAAAGACAGGCAAATTTGCCAGCAAAGCCACAACCACTTACGGGCACTCCTCGGGCCCATAACTTAGGCCAATTTTTGCGCAAAAACATAAAACGAAAGCACGGGAAAACAATCAAAATTGAAACAAAGCATTCATTCAAAAATGCCCGTAGGCAACAAAGCAAATAAGATGTAAACCGACCAAAAAGGCCGGCAATATTCAGGAATACAAAGAACGGGCGTGCATGCCCAAAAGAATGTGAACGGGCACGCAGGCCCAAAACAAACATCAACGAGGCACGTAGGCCCCACCACTATCTCACACTTCGGCTTCCCCCAAGCTACCATCACCAACAACAGGAGAGTCGGGCGGAGGCACGACCTGACCATCGATAATCTGCGACATATGGCTCACCCCTTCAGTGTTCAGGCCGGGATTTAACAAGGAAAGTTGGCTGACCGCGGCTTCGAAGCCGTCCACCATAGCTCTGACACAGTCCCCCTCGAGCAGTTGAATGCGATCGACCAGTTCCGATCGACTCCTCAGAAGAGATGTGTCCTCCGATTCATCCTCGGCAGGAAGCATAGCAGACTTTAGGTCCTCGACCTCCCTAGCAAGGCTCCCGTTGTCGAGTTCCAGTCGTTCACGATCCACACAAAGAAGGTCCCTCTCCTCGGCCAGCTTCCCCGAGCTCTCTCTCTCCAGAGTCAGCGCCTCCGTCTCCGCCACCAGCAGCTCAGCTTGCTCGCGGAACATCTCCTCGGAGCACTCCATGGCAGCTTTCAGCTTTCTCGAAGTCGAGGTGAGGGCAGCTTTCTCCTGTTCCAACTCCTTGACACGGTCAGCATCCTCCCCCTCCTCGGCCAGTACAACAGCCATTTCGACCATCTTCACCAGCCCGGCCATGTTGGCGGCCAGGTGTCTTCTCCGGCTTTCCTTGTTCATCTAGCGGATGGTTTCAGCTTCGTCGGGATTCACAGACAAAGGAAACCCCTCGAAGAAACCCTCCTTCTTAAATCAAGGGGGCAACCCGAAGGACCTCACAGCACTGGAGTCCTCGCCGACTTCCGGCTGACTTTCCACCCGATTTCTTTTTCTCTGTATCAGGTCGGTATGTGGCTCGACCTCCTGAACATCCAGAGTCCCTCCTGAAGCAGCCCCCGGGCTAGGTGGCGAGTCCACCCTCGTCGCCTGAGAAACACCCGGGCTATGTGGCGGGCCTATCCGTGTCGCCTGAGGAGGTCTCACCACCCTCCTGTTCACCTTCCTGTCACAAGACAATTTCAAGAGCCTCTCCCTTCGACCAGCCATCGAACCTGCATGAAAGAACCCGGGTTAGTGCCGGGCAGATAATCTAACAAGTAACAAGTGAAGAAATTCAAACAATAAACGACCTAGCAAACGCGCAGCCTGCCCAAAAGACTGGCACTCCTCGAGTGCCTTCGTGTCAATTGGCCGAGCCTCGAAGGTCGGATAACCTTCATCGTCCAGAATATCTTCCCCCTCCCTCGTGGCCCATCTGGCGGGATGGAAGCTATCGACATACCGACAAATAGTATCGTAAGCCTTCTCGTCCTCGGAGCTCATATCGCCCGCGGACGTATGGTAATACCCGATACCGTGCTCATAATGCCTCAAGATCCAATGCACGGGAAATTTGGTCGTGCATTCTAACATCGGACATCCTTCGCCGTCCAAAAGGGCCTCCCCATCATCGTCGGTTATGACCGCTTCCTCCTCATACACGGACTATAAACCTACTGTGGTAACCGGCCTCACGACATACCACTTGTCTTTAAAACCCCGCACGGAGTCCATGTACATCCTGAAAAGTCTCTTCGACTGTTTCAGGGAAACCCAGCTATGCTTTCCTCCCCGAGATTGCCGCTGTAGGTGGAAGACTCTGAAGAAGAGGGGTATGGTCGCCCCAATCCTCAGAAAACGACATGTCAGCTCAAACGCCCGGATAAACGCGAGCGAATTGGGATGAAGCTGCGACGGGGCCAGCCCCAGGTGGCTGAAGACCCCGACCTGGAAATCGCTGAAGGGCAGCTGTAACCCAAGGTCTTTAAAGGCAATCTCATACATAGGGAAACTGTACTCGGGGAACACCGAGCAAATTCGAGCAGTGAAAGATGGCCGAGTGACCACGAAATTCTTCTGGAAACCGGGCTGGTCGTGGCCCGCCTCAAGGATAGTGTATGCCCTTCGGCTATGTCGACTATAGACCGAAGCTATCCCTCTAGGTTCGGCACCCACCCAGTCCAGCAGAGGGTCCTCTACAGTGTCAACCAAACTCACATTCTCATCGGCACTTTGCTCTTCCACCTCGGGCCGTCCTGAAGAGCACGGTTCGTCCACCATGGTTACCTACAAAGCACGGGAAACCAATCAATTGGGCGCGGAACCATATGCTCGCCATAATGGACGAGATGAAGGGCACGACAAACCACGTCGCTCCACGCGCGACTGCAAAGTTGGTGTTTTGGAACAAAAAACAGTAGCCATCTCTCTGACTCCCAGATACCTCGACAGGTCCTCCTACAAGTCGCCTAAATAGACCGACAACTCGGTCACTCATGAATACGTCGACCCAGGGCATGAACATAGCAAGCAAAATCATAAAGCCTAGAGCTAGAGCTATGAGTCTACCGGGAACGATCATGAATTAGGCGCCCTGGATCATGAAGACCCCGGGCAGCACTGCAGATTAAAACCTAAACTATGCATTTACCGAGCACAAGCATGCGCTTGTCAGACATACGTATGGATCCGTCGAGCTACATATGAATCTACCGGGCTAATCCCAGGCGTACAGCCTCTAAATGTCTAAAAACGATGAAGAATCATGCATCACAACAGAAAAACAAAGGAGACAAGTCACTTACTTGGAATCAAGAAGGAGATTTGACGACGGAGGAAAGGAATCAGCGGCGGAGATCGCGGCGGTCCTATAAGAATCTGGGAAGAATAGCAACAGCAGAAATAGAGTGAAGAGGAGAGGCGCGAAGAGCGGAAACACGTTCTGGGTCCCAAGGACCCTATTTATAGTGATGGCGTGGAATACCAAACGTCACCTCGGGCAACCACGAATTCCCCTCCTCAACGCACAGCTCCCCTAGGCAATGATGACCCTATCCTCATAAGGTGGTGGCACATTTCCCAAAAGAGACCTCGCGTGCTCGACAGACGTAGGCTGTCGAGAAATCCCCGAGCATTCCTCGCAGGGAACCTGTCCACGAGGACGATACGGGGAAACCCTCGAGTACCCCACGAGGAGCCGCATCTCTTGCCCGGATACGGGCCCCCGAAACGGAAGCAACCTAAGATCAAGTCATGGCTCCTAACTCAAGGAACCACGACTTGGGGGGCTCCTGTTCTGGACTGGGTCGGGCTGGCCCAAGAGCAACGATAAAGGCCCAATCCAAACGGACTTGCTAGGGGTCACGCCGACCCAAGGACCATAGCTATGCCCGACATACCTCACTGGGCGACATCTCCGTCCTCGTGCTATCCAGCTCGACCTCATCTCGAGCACTCCTTCAGCAGCGGACACGGTCCACTGCGCTCTCAACGGGACCCCGAAAAGATCGTGTCCTTGTCCGCCCGCACTTCACGCAGGTCATCCAGGAAGGGGACCACGTGCAGGTCCCCACTATGCACGTAGAACCTGGCAGTTCCTCCATTGGGCCAAACCTGCCCGACCCAATGAAGGAACCTTGGCCCAGCGCTGGGGGCTATAAATACCCTATGTTTCCAGAGGGTCAGGTATTCATTCTATCTCATATATTCACATTTTACCTGCTCACGCTCTTACTTACTTCAGCATCGGAGTGCCTTGCAGGTACCCCCCCACCTCGTTCAAAACTTCAGCTCGGAGCCAGCCGTGACGGTCCAAGTCTGATCAGGTCAGATCAGTATGCATGTCAAGTACTTTGGCAAAACAAAAACAAAATAAAATATCATAGTCCCTCGATGACGCTATCTGAGTTGCCTAAACAAAATGATCAAGTCCCTTAAGAAAATTGCCAAAAATACTTGACACCATTGCTATCATGGTCTATACGATGACCCGCGTCTGTCCCGTTTAACATCCTAACACAAGGTTGTTCACCAAATACAATGGTGAAACAACACTGTTAAAAGGGTTAAAAACATAGGAAAGATCTTTGAGTAAAAATAGGGTAGACAACTCTTAGTTACTTGATCAAACTTGCAAAAAACATCCTTGTTATTTTCAAAACACACTTCACCACACAATTTCAAAACCCTACTTTCAAAAGACAAAAACACCTTTGTATACATTCAAACAAGAATCATTACAAAGGTTGCCACAACGATGGCCTATTTTCAAAACATCTTTCAAAATCACACACAAAGCACCATTTCAAACAATTGAAAAGCACCATTTCAAACAATTGAAAAGCAAAGCAAGTGATCTAAGCAAGTAACTAAGAGCCCATGGATAAACATGGATAGAAAGGGTGCTAATATCTTCCCTTTCTATAATCTACTCCCCGAACCCAAGAAAACATCTCAAAGGTCTTTCCTGTGCTTTTTGACCTTTCCTTAGGATAAAATAAAAAGTCGGTGGCGACTCTTGCTAAACCGAAACATTTGCAAACACAAACGCAAAATCCCAAGTCAGTTCTCCCACCGTATCACAATCTTCAACCTGTCAAATAGCTTCTGAAGATGGTCCATGTGTCCTTCTTCAGTCTGGGACCTCGCAATCAAGTCATCAACGTAAACCTCAATCTCATGGTGAATCATGTCGTGGAACAAAGCGACCATGGCGCGCTGATAAGTTGCCCTAGCATTTTTCAAACCGAAAGGCATTACCTTGTAACAGAATGTACCCTACTGCGTAACGAAAGTTGTCTTTTCCATATCCTCGGGAGCCATCTTAATCTGATTGTAACCGGAAAAACCATCCATAAAGGAGAATACCTTATGTTGTGCGGTGTTGTCAACCAGAACATCGATATGAGGCAGAGGGAAATCATCTTTGGGACTCGCCCTGTTCAGATCTCTAGTCTACACACATACGTACCTTACCATCCTTTTTCGGCACCGGAACAACGTTGGCAACCCACTGTGGGTAAGAAGTAACAACTAGAAATCCGGCGTCAAACTGTTTCATGACCTCAACTTTGATTTTCTCAGACATCTCGGGGCGCATACGGCGAAACTTTTGCTTTATCGGAGGACAGTCTTCTTTGGTTGGCAAGCGGTGAACCACAATATCAGTATCCAAACCAGGCATATCTTCATAAGACCAGGCAAAGATCTCAACATAGTCGCGTAACATCTGTATCAACCGTTGCTTGACACTAGGTTCCAGATTCGCACCTATCTTAACCTCTTTCTTGTCTTCCTCCGTACCCAAATTCATTGATTCCACTGGCTCTTCATGAGGCCGTATAACCCTCTCTTCTTGTAGCAGCAATCTAGCAAGCTCTCCAGGAACCTCACAACCATCCTCACCTTCGTCTTCAGCTTGGTTGATCGGATTCTCGAAGTCATAATTAGAAGTAGCAGAGTCGTTATTAATGGGATCCAGAGTGGATGTGGATCTGCATTATGATATGTGAGTGTGTGTAAGACAATAGCTGTTTTGATAAAGTGAGAAAAAGAAAAATAGGGAGCGCAAAATTTGTAATGCAAGAAAACGTCCAATGCTTTATTGATGATTGTGATAAAGTGGGAGAACTCACTTGAGGTTTTGCGTTTGTATTTGCAAATGTTTCGGTTTAGCAAGAGTCGCCACCGACTTTTTATTTTATCCTAAGGAAAGGTCAAAAAGCACAGGAAAGACCTTTGAGATGTTTTCTTGGGTTCAGGGAGTAGATTATGAAAAGGGAAGGTGCAAGCACCCTTTTCATCCATGGTTATCCACGGGCTCTTAGTTACTTGTTTAGATCACTTGCTTTTGCTTTTCAATTGTTTGAAATGGTGCTCTATGTGTGGTTTTGAAAGATGTTTTGAAAAGAGGCCATCGTTGTGGCAACCTTTGTAATGATTCTTGTTTGAATGTATACAAATGTGTTTTTGTCTTTTGAAAAGATTTCAATGTTTGAAAGTTTGATTTGGATAATGTTTTGAAATTGTGTTTGTGAAGTGTGTTTGAAAATAACAAGGATGTTTTGCAAGCTTTTGATCAAGTAACTAAGATTTATCTACTCTATTTTACTCAAAGATCTTTCCTAATGTTTTTAACCCTTTTGACAGTGTTGCTTCACCATTGCATTTGGTGAACAACCTTGTGTTAGGATGTTAAACGGGACAGGCGCGGGTCATCGTATAGACCATGATAGCAATTGTGTCAAGTATTTTTGGCAAATTTTTGAGGGACTTGATCATTTTTGTTTAGGCAACCAAGATAGTGTCATCGAGGGACTATGATCTTTTGTTTTGTTTTTGTTTTGACAAAGTACCCAACATGCATACCATGGCCCATTTTTGAAGGCAACAAGTGGATTGTAACCCTAGGGGTGCAAGTGTGCATTGTGTTTGATTTCCATGCATTTTTTTGTCTTTGATTAGGTCAAACTATTTGTTGATTTGGATTTTTGCATACAAACCCTAATTCTCTAATCATGGCATAATTGAAAGCGTAAAATGCGAGAATTAAAGTTCTAAGCTATTACAACATGATTATGGGGATGGGGTACAATTTTGAATGGGGGGTATTTGACAAGAAATATAAACCCTAATTTACTATTACATCCAAATTGAATCACAATGCATAAATATTTAAATGGACAATATTTAAATAAATAAAATAAATAAATATCAAATAATATGTATTATGCAAAAAGGTTTTTGTTTACCTATGTATGTAAAAGTATTTTTAATGTAAAAAAGTATAAGGAAATAAATAAATAAAAAAGATTAATTTTATTTGTTTAAGGGTAAACCCTAATTTCTTTAAGAAAATAAACATATTATATTATTTTTATACAATAAAATATATTAATATATGTAAAAATAAAATATACTTAGAAAAAAGTATTTTTTAGTATAAATGAAAATAAAAGTAAAAATTTAATATTTTGTGCATTTTTATTCTAGAGTATTTAATAAAATAAAAAGTATATATTTATATACATGTATATTAAATATATTAAATATATATAATATAAAATAAAATATGTACAAAAATAAATTATATTTATTATAATATTTTCAATGTGAATAAAAATAAGAAATAAAAATAAAAGTATACATATATATATATATATATATATATATATATATATATATATATATATATATATATATATATATATATATATATATATATATATATATATATATATATATATATATATATATATATATATATATATTTCAAGTCTTAATAATAAAAAAAGTATTTAAATGCTTTTAATGTTAGAAAAATCAAAATAAAATACCAAATAAATGTAAAAAAATATGAAAATATTTTTTGAGCATTTTTTATATTTGGAAATAAATAAACAAAATCAGAAAAGAAAACAAAAATGCAAAAATGTAAAAATACAAGAAAATGGGCCAAGGGGTGCAAAAATGAAAATGGGAGGTGTCAAGAGTGAGCCAGGCCAAGCCCAGCCCACCACTTCATCTTCTACCTCCAGCTTTTGAAAATACGCGCGCGCCTGTACAAACTTGGGACATCCTGTATACGTGATCTATTGCAAAAACATACAACATCAAACTTGTAGAGAATTTCAAGATGATTCCAACCATATAAACAACTTGTCTTAAATCTCAAAGATCAGAGAGAATTTCCCTGGCCCTAAAATCTGACCTAGTTTTTTCAGCATGTTAATGGATGAAATTCTCCTAGAACACTTAATATAAATGAAAACTGAGCATATGTACAACTTCATGGCAATGAACACGAAATTTTTTATTCACAAACCTAAGGCTAAATGTTCCTAAATAGAGAGATAGAAAGTGGAGAAAAACTTGTTTCAGTTGGATTCGTGTAGGGCAATGCAGTGCTTCTCAACAAGGTTTGAGATGTCTGGTAGCTTTCTTGAACTTCACTTGACCTTTTCCAATAACTAGCTTGCCTTGAATGTCCTTGAATCAGCCTATAGAACTCAACCTGCACAAGCTCAAAATGAAAATGGTGAACACTGTAAATGGAGTTACAGTTGGTATTTGAGGTTTGGGATAGCTTGAGTGAGTTGAATGGAAGGTGTTTGAAGCAACTTGGGGCAAAACGCACGAGCCAAATGAGCTATGGAACTCAAGTTGCAGCACCTGCCCTGTTTTGCCAAAGGAATGTGATTTCTGGCTATGGGGTGTCTAGGGGCTCAAGCACTCGTGTTTCTAGCTCAAAGGGTTGTGAGAAATATGTTTTAAGTGTTTGTGTAAGTTGATCTTTGTTGGTTTTCAAGCTCTAAGCCTTTGGACCAATTTCTTGTTTTTGAAGTAAGAAAGTGGAAGTTGTGATTACAGGCCTATACAGGCTATCAAATATGCTTGCATACACTGCCCTTGATCCCTGCAACTTGTGGATTTGATTTTCCTTCTGAGATATGGACCAATGCTCAAGGGATAGTGGTTTGACATAAAGCACACTTTTGCAAAAATGGAAATGTGCCTTTTACCATTTAGGGATTAATCTTGTGTACAATACCCTAATGACCAAGACAATGTATTAGCTCAATGGATTTGCATTAAATTATGGAGTGTGAAGTGGTTTAGAGGCCTGAAAGCTAGTGTAAGGCATGCTGACTTGAAAAGGCAACTTGTATGAACATGAATTCGCCATGTGTGATCGGTGGATCTGGAACTGACTGTTTAACGCTGGTTCGCGAAATGTCACGGAAGCAAGAGTCGCCACCGTCTTTTATTTTCTCCAAATGGAAAGGACAAAAGCACAGAAAAATTCCTTATAGAGATTGCTCTCGGTTCGGGAGGTAGGTTACAGAAAGGGAAGGTGTTAGCACCCTTTCTATCCATGGTTATCCATGGGCTCTTAGATACTTGCTCAATGTGTTTTCAAAAATGTTTGCTTGCTTTTCAATTGTGGGTTTTAAAAAAGTTTCTTTGAAAAAGTTCAGTTCGACTCGTACGTCAGAGTGTTTGAAAAATTTGCTTTGAAAGCTTTTGAAAAGTGTTGGTGTGAAAAGTCTTTGAATTTTTGTTTTGAAGAGAGCAAGTATCCATGAGTCGTCTACCTACCCTAAGGAATTCGTCTGTGTAAATGTCCTTTAAAGTAGTGCCATCCCACCATTGAGAGGTAGGTAGCACCACCGTTGGAGGTGTTCGGGTCAATTCGAGTTTGTAGGGACGTGGTGATCACCGGAGCAATAGGAAGACACCTTAGAAGCTACCCTCATGCCAGGTTCCCGGATCATGAGGACTTACTAAGACATCCTCTACTCGACGATCACCTTTCGAAAGGCAACAATGAGGCGTACCCTAGGGGTGGTGTGTGCGAATTGTGTGTCGTTTTCATTTGTATTTGTCTTGTCATGTTCATTGTGATCTACGCTTGATTTTATTTAAGGCCATACATTCTTGCATGCTTTTTGTTAACAGTCAAAATATTGCGAGAAAAATAAATCTAAAGCTATTACAAATGGCGCGGGTCCACATCGCCAAAATTAAACCGGACCCGATTTGACAGAAAAGTAAATAAAATTAAAAGTGCGAGGAATTAGAACGTCCGAGTTACATGGCTTTGGGAGAGATACACAATTATAATAAACGAAATAAAATAAATATGCGAAATAAGAGAATTAGAAATATGGGCGTTGGACCCTTTTGCAAAAAATTAAAGTTAACGAGGAATTAAAATTGAAATTAAATGTTTTTTTTTTGTTGGTATTTTTATGTTTTTTAAGATTTAAAAGAAAAAAGAATTAATTGAAAATAACTAACCCTAATTCTAATGGTTTTTAAGCTTGTTATGAAAATATTAAAATATAACCTAAATTAAACCTAAGCTAATTTATGTACAATTTAATTGTGAAAATAAAATAAGTAATATAAAAAAGAAAAATTGAAAGGAATAAAATTTATTAAACCTAAGTTCTATATTTTTTATATTTTTATGAAAAGAATTAAAGTTGCAACCTAAATTAATACTAAGTTAATTTACATGTTAACTTATTTATGAAAATAATTAAGTTAAATATTTATTATATTTGTCATCTTTTCTGATTTTTTGTGATATTTTTATATATATGGTAAAAATAATTTATTAATTAAAACAATAAAAGAAATAAAATAAGAATTGAAAACAAAATAAATAAAAAAAGGAAATTGCAAACCAGGGGGGGGTTCAGGCCCTAAAGTGGAGGTGTGGATCCAGTAAATTGAGCCCAATAGCATTCAGAGTCGTTGACCCTCCCAGACATCATGTGGCAACGTCGACTAGGGTTTATTGTGCCCTTTGAATCCCTGCCTTTGATTTGCATGTGCCAGACGCGTGGATGGCTTGATATGATGAGCGTACGGTGATCCACAATGTTGTGCCTGCATAGGAATTAATGTGGAAAAATAATATTGGAATTATTCAGACCTGGGACTCGAACCCAGGTCTTGGACATTGCAAGGGTGAACGTCTACCACTGAAGCGTTTGAATCACTTTTAATATATAATGGTTAACAATTATTATAAAAGAAAAGAGCGTTAGTGGCCCCAACGCGCGCGAAATTTGAAACTAGCCAGTCACGTCTTGCCACCGAGCCTTCTTCTTCGTTGTCTTTTTTATTTTCTGAAACATAAAAACAAAGAGCAACGGTTTTAACCCGTTGCTATAGAGGACATATCAAAAAATAGAGAATAGGATTCAGGACTCCATAAATTGAGCGCGAATATATGAATCTCTTCGTCCAAGCGTGATGATTGCAATGGTGGTGGCCTGGAGTCCTAATTTTTCCTTGGGTGAAAAACCCCAAATCAAAACTCTGAAAACCCTAGAAAACCAGTTATGGCATAATCGTGTATGTAGCATAAACATTCAATTAAACATAATGGTTAGTCTCAGAACTTCATAAGGAACATGATTCCATGAAAATAATGCAGTAAAAATGCTTAGAATAGGATGTACGATTATGGAATTTTTCATGTACAGTTCATGCTCGATATACCAGTTCTTGGCGTTTAAGTTGATGTTTTGGATTGGAATCTGTTCAGGGGACCACAAGGAAGCTTTTGGAATCAATATTAGGACTTGAATCAACCTAGAACAATGATTTCAGTTTTGAGTTTTATGGACAATTTTTCAAGTTAGCAATGGTGTCTCCTGCGCAGCATTTTGTGTCCTGTGATTAGGGTTTGACTCAGTACTTATGAGGGAAGGGAATTAGGTCATTAGCTGGCCTTGATCCATGCCCATGAGAGAATTAGTCTTAGGTCTTTCACCATTAACAAACTTTCCCTTTTTTTAAGCAAAACCAAGATTTGGTGTACAACCTAACCCTAGCATGAGTTTGTGAGCTGGCACATGATATATGGAAGCTTTTCCAATTCAAATGACACTATTCCATTGATTTTTAAATTTTGTTTGAATTTTTAAAGATTTAAAATGAATTAAATTATCAAAAATTAAATAAAATAGAAAAATCAATGTTTGATCTTGAAATTAATCATGGGACACGTGTGTGGCATGACAAGGCTGAATCAAGTGGAAGAAAGTGGGCCCTTTTGTCAAAAATTGAAGTTTCAAGGATAGTTGACTTTTGCCATTTCACAAAAATTTCCCAACTTCTCCAATGCATAACTTGCTCAATTTTTAAGCTTTTCTCATGTTCTTGGACATTTTGGAAAGGTCTTTGAGTCCTTTAACCAATGCCTTTGGTCCCATGTCATTTTGATTTTCCAATCTCAAGTTATGGCCTTTGACTTAAAGTCCCTTTTTGTTGACTTTTGAAAATGACCTATAATGTTGAAATTGATAACTTTTTGTGAGAGCATTTCTTGGACTTGAAGTATGAAGATGAGTTGTAGGAAATGTCTTTCTCTTCAAAATGAGCTTTGGATGGAATTTTTCTGATAATCCATGTGAAAGTTATGCCCTGGTCAATTTCAGTTGACTTTTTCAACTGTCCAAATAAGGAAACTTTTGCATCTTGATGATTTTCTGAGCCAAATTTTGAGAATCATGATCAAGCATTGATCAAATGATGTTTGTGGCTTCAAAATGATATGTTGACCAAAAATTTGAACTTTTGACTGTCAAATGACCATTTTGCCCCTACAGTTGACTGTAGTGCAATTTAGGGTTTTGACTGTGCAATTTTGAGCTGAATGCCTTGAAACTTGATATGGGGATGCTTGACCACATTTGTAGGCATATGAGACTTGATTGGGCCTTTGAAAACTTCCTTCCCTTGATCAGAACCCAAACCCTAGTTTTGACTGTATGGGAGACTGTTGAGCTGTGCAACCCTTGGGGAATTTTGTGACCTGGCTTGGCAATTTCTTGAAGAATATGGGAGGGCAAATTTTGGGGTGCAACACCATGGATGAAAAGTGAGTTTTTGCCAACTTCAAGCCTTCGATTCTCCCTAATCACAAATGTGTTTGAGGAGTTCTTGGACAATTTGGAAATCTTTCAACATGCCCTATAATCCATATTTAAAATGAAACTTGATACTCCAAGTGGAACTATGTGAAAAATGGCCAAGAAGATAGGTCAAAATTCTGCCTAAACTAGGGCAAAATTTCACTAAGTTAAAAGTTTTAGGGACCCTTGTTCCAAAAATCATAACTTGAGATCCAAGATTCTTTTGAGAAAACTTTGTGAATCAAAGTTGTATAATTTAAGGAGGACTAAAACTTTCATGTTGTAAGTTTTGTTTGAATCCATTTGCATCATGGTTAAAATGTGGGACAAAGTTAGGAAAAATTAAGAAAATTTCATAGAAAAATTCTAAGTTATGAAAATTTTCAATTTCAAACCCTAATTTGCAATTTTGGGTTTCTTGATGAACAAGTTTCATAATTTGACACATCTTGATGAAAGATGACCCTTGGAACTTGATTTTGACCAAAAAGTCAAAGTTTGACTTTTCAGTGCACAGTCAAATTTTGATCAGTTGACTGAAAAATTCATCTGTCAATCCCATGCATTTGAGATCTTTTGAACTTGTTGAATAGGTCAAGATGATGCCATTGAGCCCTTGAGTCCTTGGTTGAGCTTGAATTGCCATTGTCTAGGTCAAAAAGTCAGAAATTTCCTTTGTACAGTTAAAACCCTAAAAATGACCATTTTGCCCTTTTGGTGATCTGATCAAATTTCTTGTGGAGTTGTGGTCCAAACTTGATCCAATGGTTCATATGAGTTCATGATGGTGATTTGGATCAAAATTCATGAGGTTTGACTGTAAATTGGCCATAGTTGACTTTTTCCCCAATACAGCTGATTTCTAGGTCAACTGTCCAATTGACTGGGCAAAAATTTGATTCAAGGCTTGAAACTTGGTATGGACAAACTTATGAGTCCAATATGAAGTATTAAAGTCAATTTGAGCATTGAAGGTCCAAAAATCCTTGTGCAAACTCAAACCCTAGTTTAGGTCATCAGTGCAAGGAGAAGTCTTGAGCAGAGCAAACCCTAGCTTGATCTTGAGTTCCAAGAGCCTTGTGATGAGAAATGTTGATAAAATGAGAGGGAAAATTTTGGGGTACAACAGTTGCCCCTGTTCAATCTTCTTGAACCTGAAGAGTTAGATTGGCAAGTTTGCCTTTCGTGACTCGAAGGTAAAAGAGGATTGGACACTAGAGTGCCCGTAAATTTGCACTCGTCAAAATGTATCTGAGTGAATGGGCTTAAGGATGCCATTTGGAAATGGTAGAATCTTGTTGGATATGGGCTTAGAGATGCCATCCAAAACTTGTTTGTTGAAAATCAGTAGAATGAACATCAGAATGGTATCCGTATTTGGAACGTATCTGAGTTGTATCTGGAGACTGGGTTTGTATGAGCAAGGGAATGACATCCGTGTCTAGACGTATCCAAGCTGTAACTGTATTTTATTCTTGCATGAATATCAGAATGACTGCCATGTCTGGAGTGTATCTGTGTTGTATTTGAATTCTGAACAGGCGACAAAGAAACATCTGTGTATGGAGCATCTATGTGCTGGGGATGAATTCCGAATGAGTGACAGAATGGCAACCATGTCTGGAGCGTATCTGGACTGTAACTGAAGTTGAGATCTGTATGAGTAGCAGAATGACTTCCGTGTCTGGAGTATATCCGTACTGTAACTGGGATATGGACAAGTGACATAATGACTTTCGTGTCTGGAGTGTATCTGGACTTGAATTTGATAGCTGAATCTGAATGAGAAATATAATGGCTGCCGTGTCTGGAGCGTATCTAGTCTGTATCTGATTGCTGAAGTCTGAATGAGTAATAGAATGACCGCCACATATGGGTTGTATCCATACTGTATCTTGACTTGAAATTCTGAATGAGTAATAGAATGACCGCCGCGTCTGGGGTGTATCCATATTGTATCTGAAATCTATGAATAGTTGTTAACGATAGCTTTTTAATCTTATCCTGAAAAGGGTAGAATGTTAGCTAAAGCACGAAGTTATGTTGCATGATATGTATGATGCAATGAAATGTGTTCCATCAATGTTTATGATATATGGACGTAATGGATGTGCATGTAAGCTGATTAGCTGTCTTGCTGAGGAAAATAAATCCTTGATAGCTGGAGATAAGGAAATCTTTGACTGCTGCCGGGGAAAGTAAATCCTTGACCGATGCTGGTAATTCCAAAAATCTTTGATTTATTGAGAATGAGAAATCCTGGGACCACTGCTGGGGATTGAAAATCCTTGGTGACTTGTGGGGATTAACAAGAGTTTTGACAACTTCTGCGGGGAATGAGAATCCTTCATGACTTTCCTGGGGAAATAAGGAAAAATCTGACGATCTCTACTGGGGAATTAAAACCTGGGAGGCTTCAAATGGAGAAACAAGAACTAGAATCTTCGTTCTATTGGGAAATAACTCTGTGGGGAGAGTGTTTATTCTGTCGGGGAAATTAGGAGCTTGGGTTGTATGCCAATCTACTGGGGATTCCTTGTTTTGTGGAGAACTCTGCTGGTGAAAGTTTAGAGTATTCTGACTCCGCTGGGGATCAGGAGTTTTTTAGAAACTTAACTCCGATGGGAATTTTGAAATTTAACTCTGCTGGGGGATATATACTTCAAGCTTTTAGCTTTGTTGAGGATCTGAATGACATACTATAGGGGATTCCTTCTGGAATAGCCTAAAGACGTCTTCCTACACCTTCAACCTATCAGTAATTATCTTTTCTTATTTCGTTTTATTTGTAAGCAGTGATTATATTCACATGCATATGCTCATTTAATCAAATCATTGGATGTTTTCAAATAAAACATAAGTGTAAAAAGGAAGGGCAAGCAAATTTCTTCACTTTGAAGTATTTTTGTATTAACTTTTGTAAGTATCTTTGTACAAAGGAGACAAACATCCTAGTAAGAGAACGTTGTCGTAACATTGAGAAAACATTTATACAAAGAAAGATGGCTATGTGTAACAGTTCCATGGGGTTCCCATTCTGCTATAGCCTTCACAACTCTGAGTATCTTGTCCATTCGTTGCCTCGTTCGCGAATGATTGGATAGATCAGAAGCTTGGAGCTTGTCCGTGAAGAGATTGTTCTTAAAGTGTTTCGAAGAGACATAGTCATACGCTTTAATTACCTAACTTTTGCCTGGACCGCCCTTTCGGGTTTTCAGTCCACCGGGAAGCCCTTTTTTGCCCAAGTCGCCCTTTCGGGTTTTCAACTTGCCGGGTGTACAGATTTTTTTGTATTTATCCCTAATTTTTGCCTGAACCGCCCTTTTAGGTTTTCGATTCACCGGGATGCCCATTTTTTGCCCAAGTCGCCCTTTCGGGTTTTCAACTTGTCGGGTCATTTTATGTGTAGTATCTTTTGATTATGTTTGCGTTCGCAGGGTGCGGCAAGTCATCGCTGTCCATGGTGGTCAGAATCATTGCCCCACCGGAAAAGATGTTCTTGATCACAAATGGTCCTTCGTAAGTAGGAGTCCACTTGCCCATGGGATCACTTTGCGGCAAGATGATCCGCTTGATTACAAGATCTCCGACTTGATATACCTGACGCCTGACTTTCTTGTTGAAAGCCTTGATCATCCGTTTTTGATACGTCCGACCATGACAAACAACAGTAAGTCGCTTCTCGTCGATCAAATTAAGTTGATCAAGCCAGGTCTGAATCCAATAGTCTTCACTTAAACCAACATCCTTCATAATCCTTAAGGAAGGAATCTGAACTTCCATAGGTAAAACAGCTTCCATGCCATATACCAAAGAAAAGGGGGTTTCCCCAGTTGAAGTATGCGCCGTGGTACGATATCCGTGCAGAGCAAACGGTAACATCTCATGCCAGTCCTTGTAGGTGACTGTCATCTTTTAAATGATCTTCTTGATATTTTTGTTCGCAGCTTCAACAACACCGTTCATCTTTGTCCGGTAGGGAGATGAATTGTGATGTTGAATCTTGAACTGCTCGCACAGAGCGGTGATCACAGTGTTGTTAAAATTTGTACCGTTGTCCGTGATGATCCTGTTGGGGATACCATACCGGCATATGAGGTTCTGCTTGATGAAGCGGGCAACCATATTCTTTGTAACAGAGGCGAAGGAAGCTGCTTCGACCCATTTGGTAAAGTAATTAATAGCCACCAGGATGAAGCGATGTCCATTGGATGCCGTAGTCTTGATCTCTCCAATCATGTCAATTCCCCACATTTCAAATGGCCAATGAGCTATTAGAACATTGAGAGGAACTGGAGGAATGTGTACCTTGTCAGCGTAGACTTGACATTTGTGACAAGTACGGGAATGTTGATGACAATCAGCTTCCATGGTAGACCAGTAGTAGCCTGCCCTTAGAATCTTTTTAGCCATCGTATGTCCGCTTAAGTGGGTGCCAAATGTGCCACTATGTATTTCGGTCATGATCAACTCAGCTTCAACCTTGTCCACACAACGAAGTAGAACACAATCATGGTTGCGCTTATATAAGATACCATTGCTTAGAAAGAACTTGGCAGCAAATCTCCTTAAGAACTTTTTGTCATTGACGGAAGCTCCTTCAGGGTATTCTCGAGTCTGGAGATGCCTTTTGATTTCATGAAACCAGGGTTGTTCCACTACTTCTTCGGTATTAATCTCATGACAGTGCGCAGGTTCGTCCATTCGTTCGATGGTGATTTGGGGAGCCTCATTATCCCAGTTAAATTTAAACATGGAAGACATTGTAGCCAGAGCATCTGCTAGCTGATTTTCTTCTCGCGGGAAGTGCTCAAAGGTAATCTGTTCGAAATGAGGCAACAATGTCAGGACATGTTCTTTGTATGGGATAAGATTAGGATGTTTAGTGTCCCACTCTCCTTTGATTTGACTGATAACCAAAGCCGAGTCCCCAAATACGACCAACGATTTGATTCCCAAGTCAATAGCAGCCTTGAGACCAAAGATACAAGCTTCATATTCGGCCATGTTGTTGGTGCAGCTGAAGCAGAGTCTAACAGTGAAAGGTGTATGGCAACCTTCCGAAGAGATAAGTACCGCACCGGTACTGTTGCCAGGTGCATTTGAAGCACCATCAAAGTACAGGATCCATCGAGATCCTTGTTCAGGTCCGTCATACGGTCTGTTACCTTCAATGTTTTCCAATGTCATGATGTCCTCATCAGGGAAGTCGAATCTCATAGATTGGTAATCTTTGACGGCTTGATGAGCTAGATGGTTAGCTAGTACACTCCCCTTTATAGCATTTTGGGTTGTGTACTGGATATCATACTCTGTCAGGATCATTTGCCATCTAGCGATTCTTCCAGATAAAGCAGGCTTCTCGAAGATATACTTAATCAGATCCATTTTAGAAATCAGCAAAGTGGTATGTGTCAACATATACTGCCTTAGCCGGCGAGCAGCCCATACCAAAGCGCAGCAAGTTTTCTCGTGCAGTGAGTAGCGAGTCTCACAGTCGGTAAACTTTTTGCTAAGGTAATAAATGGCATGCTCTTTTCGGCCAGACTCGTCATGTTGGCCCAGTACGCACCCCATTGAGTTATCCAAAACAGTCAGATACATAATTAAGGGTCTTCCCTCGACGGGTGGCATCAAGATAGGAGGTTCCAGCAAATACTCCTTGATCTTATCAAAAGAAACTTGACAATCATTGTTCCATTCAACTACCTGATCTTTCTTCAACAACTTGAAGATTGGCTCCCAGGTAGATGTTAGGTGAGAGATGAACCTCGCAATATAGTTTAAGCGTCCCAAGAAACCTCTAACCTCCTTTTCAGTGTGGGGGGCAGGCATTTCTTGTATAGATTTGACTTTTGCAGGATCAACCTCAATGCCTTTGTTGCTGACGATAAATCCCAAAAGTTTACCAGACCTGACTCCAAAAGTGCACTTGCTAGGGTTCAATCTGAGCTTATACTCCTTCAATCTGACAAACAGCTTTTGCAGATGGTCGAGGTGTTCTTCTTCTGTCTGTGAACGGGCTATCATGTCGTCTACGTAAACTTCAATTTCATGATGTATCATGTCCTGAAACAAAGCTACCATGGCTCGCTGACAGGTTGCCCCGACATTCTTCAGTCTGAATGGCATCACTTTATAGAAGAAGGTACTCCATTGCGTAACAAAAGTAGCCTTCTCCATGTCCTAGGGGGCCATTTTGATCTGGTTGTATCCCGAGAATCCATCCATGAAGGAAAATACCTTGTGTTGAGCTGTGTTGTCAACCAAGATGTCAATGTGTGGTAGTGGAAAATCATCTTTAGGGCTAGCCCTGTTTAAGTCCCGATAGGACATACACATTCTGACTTTGCCGTCCTTCTTAGGCACGGGCACAATGTTAGCAACCCATTGTGGATAGGAAGTAACAGCCAGAAAGCCAGCATTGAATTGCTTTATCACTTCAGCTTTGATCTTTTCAGACATGTCAGGCCTCATTTGGTGGACCTTTTGTTTGATCGGTAGACAGTCTTCTCTTGTAGGGAGACGGTGCACCACGATGTCTTTATCCAGTCCCGGAATGTCTTCATAGGACCAGGTGAAGATCTCAACATATTCGTTTAACAACCGCACTAAGCGCTCTTTGACACTTGGCTCCAGATTGGCACCCACTTTTACCTCTTTCTTGTCTTCCTCTGTCCCCAAATTGATGGTCTCTAGCAACTCTTCATGGGGCAGAATAGCCCTTTCCTCTTGTTGAAAAAGTCTAGCTAACTAACCAGGCACTTCACAGTCTTCATCACCTTCGTACTCGGCATGATTGACCAAATCTTCAGAGTCACTGAAGGCCAAAGCAGAATAGTCACCCATGGAATCCGGAGTGGATGGGTACCTGCATTTTGTGAGTGTGTGTGTGTGTAAGGGATAGCCATCCTTAAACAAAACAAAAATGTAAAAGGAAAGAAAATGAACACAACAGTTTATAGATGAAAACATCCAATGATTCATTAAAAATGGCATATGATAATGAAGAAATCAAGCCCTTACAAATGGACCTATATGCCCCGGGAAAGGCATAAGGAAAAAAAGAGTGTACGAATTATTTAATTATTACAGACCAAAATGGGAAATTGTTCAAAGATAAATTACTGGTTGATGAAAGTGACGGGAACGAAGTCTTTCGCTTCCCAGTTGCTTAATCCTCCTTCAACGGTTGGAAAGATCCAATCTTCAAAGTTGTCTTCTTCATCATCATCTTCTAAGGCATTAATTCCATGGTTAGTGATTTTTAAGGGTGGTCCTCCAGCCCGGGAGCGACGCACAGCTTTCTGGCCAGCAGCAGTGAAACCCAATCCGAACTTGTCCGTCTTGTGAGGAAAATCAGGCAGTTGCCCCCACACTGTACTCCTTCCTTCTTTGATTACAGCCTCCGCATCTTTGAGGGATACCATCCGAGACACATGCTTGGAAATGATAGGCACCTCAGTCATTGTCTTCGCAACTGCGACTTTAGGAGAAACCTCTTCAAAGTGCTGGAAAGGTGTTTCTATGAACTCGCCATCTAACTCCACATAGCGGAAGGAGTTAAGGTGACTTATCATATACTCTTCCTCCCCATGGACCGTTATGATCTTACCCTGGACCGGATACTTTAGCATTTGGTGCAGAGAGGAAGTGACTGCCCTAGCGTTGTGGATCCATGGCCTTCCCAACAAGCATGAATATGAAGGACAGATGTCCATCACATAAAAATTAGAGTTGAAAATTTTTGTGCCCACTTTGATTGGAATGTCCACTTCTCCGTGAACCATCCTCTTAGAACCGTCGAAGGCTCTAACAATGATGTTACTGGGTTTTAGGGTCAAACCTTCACAGTCCAATCTGTCCAACGCCTTTTTCGGTATAACATTTAAAGATGAACCGGTGTCAACCAGAACATGGGCAAGTGTGGTCCCTTTGCATTCTACCGAGACATGCAGCACGTCGTTGTGCTTCCTTCCCTTAGGGGTCAAATCAGCATCAGAAAAAACCAAGACCATTATCAGCTGTAAGGCTAGCCACGCACTCTTGAAACTGGTCTGCAGAAGTTTCTTGAGGCACGTGTGCCGTCTTTAGAAATTTGATCAAGGCTTTAGCATGAGCCTCAGAGCAGAGTAAGAGAGCCAACATGGAGATTTTTAAAGGGGTCTGCCCTAGCTGCTCCACGACATCGTAGTCGCTCTTCTTGATTATCTTTAAGATTTCTTCCATCTCTTTTTGGGTGGTCTCGGGGATAACCACAGTCTGAGCCTTCGTTCTGACATGCGCTTCTTGTATCCCCTTTCCCTTATTGGAAGTAACATCAGAGGGTCTAGCTTCGGGAGCATTAAATTCTTCAATTACCAGACTTTGCACAGATGACTTGACAGACACAGAAACTCTCGAGGGTCCGAAGACTGCCCATGGAGGAGCAATCTCCGGAGAGAAGATCCTTCCGCTGCGATTTATCTTGCTTGTTCCCGCAATATTCCCTATATCAGGGGTTTCATCATCAGAATTCTCTTGGACTTATTCTATTTGCTTGACACCATGGTAGAATATTTCTCCTCCGTAATTCCATGGTATCGTCTTGTTAGATTTATACGGGACACGCCCCGGCATGGTAATTTTCAACGGTACAAACTTAGGATCATGCGTAATCTTAACAGGCCTTTTGCAGGTCTTGGAAAGATCGTCGGAGATGGTTATTATAGCAATGTCATTGGTTGGAGTATCAAAGGTAACAGGAGTAACATGAGTGATAGTATCAATAGGAGTCTTTTGAAAGAGGATCTCTTGGGTATCCATAAGGCGTTGGATGCCTGATTTCAACAGTGGGCAGTCAGTTTGCAAGTTTGAACAAAAGTAGCAGTCTTTTCCATAGCCTTGGAATATCCCAGCTTTCATCAAATTCACTTTAATTACTGGTAACAGAGTCAAAAGGTCATCAATAGTGGTAACATGAAGATCTTCTATAACGGCATGGACATTATGACCGTGCTTGGGCATTGGGGCAGAAATCACATTCGGATTTTCGGGCGCATCGAATTCTACCTCCTTGGCGTCTATCAAGTCTTAGATTTTGTTTTTAAGAGCCCAACAGTTGTTGGTATCATGCCCTACACTGTCAGAGTGGTATGCACATTTTGCATTGGAATGATAATAAGGAGAAGAGGTATTGGGGTTTTTCGGCGCTTCTTTCAAGTTGGTAAGGTTCAGCTTTAACAGATGAGGGAGGACTTGAGCCGGTGTCATATTGATTCAGGTGAATTGTCGTTGTGGCCTTTCTACCCTTTGCTGATTAGCTATTGGTTGATTGCTTCGAGGTTGATCGGTTGAAGAGTTCTGAATCATCACAACCCCCACAGTTGGTCGGCGCTCCGTTCTTCCTTGATTCTTCTGGGAATAAACAGCAGAAGCTTCTTTCTTGGCTGGGAAGGTCTTCTTAACAGCAGTGGAAGCGGAGGCATCCTTCTGAATTTTACCACTCTTAATGCCAGCTTCGACCCTTTCACCAGTCAGAATTAATTCGGTGAATCCTGCAAATGAACTCCTGATTAAATGATTGAAGAATGGACCTGACAGAGTCCCTAAAAACATGTCAACCAACTCTCTATCCGACAGAGGTGGTTGCACCCTTCCAGCCAAATCCCGCCACTTTTGGGCGTACTACTTAAACCCCTCATTAGAGGCTATACCCATACTCTGTAGTTGAGTACAAGTAGGCGCTAAATCTGCGTTGTATTGGTATTGTCGGTAGAAAGCAACAACCAAATCTTCCCAGTTATGAACATCAGATCTCTCAAGTTGATAGAACTAGTCTAATTGCGTGCCTGACAAACTATCTTGAAAAAAGTGGACCCAAAGATCCTTATCAGAAGAGTGAGGTTGGATCTTTCTGACGTAGGATCTCATATGCATCTTCGAATAGGATAAACTGTCATACTTAGAAAATGTAGGTACTTTGAACTTGGGAGGAATGGCGATCCCAGCAACCAACCCTAGTTCTTCGAAATCTAACCCGGGTACCCTTTGCAACTCCATGGCTGCCAACCGATCCTCAAGATTTTTATACTTATCATCCGCTGGGGGATATTGCTATTTGGAGTAATCTTCATCCTCTTCCTCTTCCTCTTCTTCTTCTTCAGCTTCAGATTCAGAAGGCATTGTAACTCCTTTACCTTTACCAGCCCCTTCATCAGACATTGAGGGGAATTCGAGGATCCTTCTAGCCTGGTTTTCAAACCTTCTTCCCATAGTGGCCATACCGGTCCTTTTCTTTTTCTTCTCTTTGTCTTTCCCTTTTTCCAACAGTGCTTTAAGGTCCTCTTGACCCTTTGCTAAGGTTATGAGGAGTTGTCAAAATTGCGAATTCTGTGCTTGCAGATCTTTAATCGTCTGCTCCAAATCCATCTTGCTGAAATAAACAGCAGAAAGATAAGGAAACCTGGTGTGAAGACCTGTTTATGCATATGATGAATGATATGTTATTCATGTAATGCATTCAAGGATTCAGAAATTTAAATTTGTTGCAAACAAAAAGAACACACGTCATATTAAGAAGAAATTTGTTAGTACATAAATGCCCCATGGGCAAAATATTACAAAATTCTTAATGTAAAAAGACATTGCGCATCCTCTTTGGCGCGATGTAAGTGTTGAGAGTTTCCTCTTCATGAAGTCGGCGGGTAAGCTCCAAAACTTTCTTCTCACTGGCATAGAAGCTGGCTTCAAAAGTATTTCGTTCTTCCTTGAGCTGTATCCAACTCTTTTGTAATTCTTCCAATGATGTTGGCATGTCTGGATGTAGGAGGGTGTATGGAACCTCTTCTTCCATAACAGGCTCTTTGATCATGGGGAGAATGTGAGGGTATGGAATCAAAAGATTCTGGGCGCGGGTTCGTACCCACTTGAGATAAGGCTCAAGGGGGATGGAATTCTTGTGCCCCAGTGTCTTACTATCCACTTTGTTGGGAATCCTCCAAGCTCTGATAAACCTTTGTCGAAGTCCTTGCGCATTGTTGTCGAAGTCAAAAACTAGGTCGGAATCAGCATATCATGAGGGCCATCCCTCCGGGCATATCCAAACTGTCTTAGGGCTAAACAGGGGTTGTAGGTAATGCCTCCACTAATGCCAAGTAGAGGGACATTAGGGAATTCCCCACAACGATCAATGATGATGACATTTTCTCTGGACCGAGAACACCAATGAACATCATAATATGTTAGGTCATCAACCGTTGTGACCATCTTAAACCCTGCTCATTCTTCAAAACTGATTGGGGAAGGTGAGAAATAAACCACCTTGCTAGAAGAGGAGTACAACACATGAGAACACCTCTTTTCCTCATTGTTCGTTTGTAAAATGAGTGTAGGATGTCCCCAAGCAATGTAGGCACAGGATTCCGAGATATGAAAATCTTGACAGCATTTACATCTATAAGCTGATCAGGGTTTGGGAACAAGACCAACCCATAGATGAGGAGTGCCACAATTTCTTCAAAAGCTTGTAGATCTAGAGAATTCCAGCAGTCTTGTGCCTTCTCAAACATAAACTTTACCAAGAAACCCTTGACACCACTTCTGGTTTCCCAATGACCTTTGATATCAGATGGTTGCAAGTGTAAGGCTTGAGCAACATCTTCAGGCTTTGGTTCTTTTTCCATACCGTTGTAGGGTAGTTGATGAAGAATAGGAGTCCTCGGGAGTTGAGAAAATTCCTCCAAAGTAGGTACTAGTTGGTAATCAGGGAATGTGAAACAGTGGTGTAGGGGGTCAAAGAACTGGAAGAGAACTTTCACCATGTCTTCTTCAATGTTGGAGTTGACCAAGTTGAGAAGCCTACCATGTCTTTCACTGAAAGGAGTGTTCTTTGGAATCTTGGAAGTAAGCTCTTTGAGTTGAGGAGGGATTCTCTAAAGGTTGACTTGAATTGTTTTCCTGCGAAGAGATTCCATGACCTACAAAACAAGAACAAAAATGAAGATCCAAACCCTTGAAATGGTTAGTGGATGCATATGATGCTTTATGATGTTCATGATGTATGCACAAGCACATGTACAAACAAGTCACACAAGATCCTAGTTTCAGGCTTGCATGAGGTCTCATAGGTAAGTACCCTCTTGAAGTTAGTTGGCTCAACTTATCCTATAAATAGTAACCGGGTTCTAAGGAGCTCAATATCACTGGATTATTTTCTATGTTCATTGTTTTGGTTTAGCCACTTAATTGGCGACCAAAATATTCCAAGAAAACAACCCTCAATGAGTGTAGTATCGAGTATCTACCAACTCCGTACTGTACCAAAGCCGGTCATCTCACTACCCCTAAAAAAGGCCAAGATGGTCAAGTAAGGTTCTAAGAGTTCATTAGTGCTTCATGACATCACTCAGCAGCCCCGTATTCTCTTTGATTAACTCAAAGGCTACCGGTACCCACAAATATGTCGCACTAATATAGCTATTGCTTCAACCATGTCGATATACCCCACACAGTTTCCACAACGTATTGCTATTTACCTATGAATGTTTCCCAAAAATCTGGGTGGAGGATTCAAACCCAAACAAGAGAACAAAATGTAAAGCAATCAAAGCAAACAAGATAATCATGCAAAGGTGATCTAAACCCTAAGGTTACTCCACTTTTCAGATACTCCCCAGCAGAGTCGCCAGTTCTGTGATACGGTGGGAGAACTGACTTGAGGTTTTGTGTTTGTGTTCGCAAATGTTTCGGTTTAGCAAGAGTCGCCACCGACTTTTTATTTTATCCTAAGGAAAGGTCAAAAAGCACAGGAAAGACCTTTGAGATGTTTTCTTGGGTTCGGGGAGTAGATTATGAAAAGGGAAGGTGCAAGCACCCTTTTCATCCATGGTTATCCATGGGCTCTTAGTTACTTGTTTAGATCACTTGCTTTTGCTTTTCAATTGTTTGAAATGGTGCTTTGTGTGTGGTTTTGAAAGATGTTTTGAAAAGAGGCCATCATTGTGGCAACCTTTATAATGATTCTTGTTTGAATGTATACAAAGGTGTTTTTGTATTTTGAAAAGATTTCAATGTTTGAAAGTTTGATTTGGATAATATTTTGAAATTGTGTTTGTGAAGTGTATTTGAAAATAGCAAGGATGTTTTGCAAGCTTTTGATCAAGTAACTAAGAGTTATCTACACTATTTTACTCAAAGATCTTTCCTAATGTTTTTAACCCTTTTGACAGTGTTGCTTCACCATTGCATTTGGTGAACAACCTTGTGTTAGGATGTTAAACGGGACAGGCGCGGGTCATCGTATAGACCATGATAGAAATTGTGTCAAGTATTTTTGGCAAATTTTTGAGGGACTTGATCATTTTTGTTTAGGCAACCAAGATAGCATCATCGAGGGACTATGATCTTTTGTTTTGTTTTTGTTTTGCCAAAGTACCCAACATGCATACCATGGCCCATTTTTGAAGGCAACAAGTGGACTGTAACCCTAGGGGTGCAAGTGTGCATTGTGTTTGATTTTCATGAATCTTTTGTCTTTGATTAGGTCAAACTATTTGTTGATTTGGATTTTTGCATACAAACCCTAATTCTCTAATCATGGCATAATTGAAAGCGTAAAATGCGAGAATTAAAATTCTAAGCTATTACAACATGATTATGGGGATGGGGGTACAATTTGGAATGGGGGGTATTTGACAAGAAATATAAACCCTAATTTACTATTACATCCAAATTGAATCACAATGCATAAATATTTAAATGGACAATATTTAAATAAACAAAATAAATAAATATCAAATAATATGTATTATGCAAAAAGGTTTTTGTTTACCTATGTATGTAAAAGTATTTTTAATGTAAAAAAGTATAAGGAAATAAATAAATAAAAAAGATTAATTTTATTTGTTTAAGGGTAAACCCTGATTTCTTTAAGAAAATAAACATATTATATTATTTATATACAATAAAATATATTAATATATGTAAAAATAAAATATACTTAGAAAAAGTATTTTTTAGTATAAATGAAAATAAAAGTAAAAATTTAATATTTTGTGCATTTTTATTCTAGAGTATTTAATAAAATAAAAAGTATATATTTATATACATGTATATTAAATATATTAAATATATAATATAAAATAAAATATGTACAAAAATAAAATATATTTATTATAATATTTTCAATGTGAATAAAAATAAGAAATAAAAATAAAATTATACATATATATATTTTTCAAGTCTTAATAATAATAATAAAGTATTTAAATGCTTTTAATGTTAGAAAAATCAAAATAAAATACCAAATAAATGTAAAAAAATATGAAAATATTTTTTGAGCATTTTTTATATTTGGAAATAAATAAACAAAATCAGAAAAGAAAACAAAAATGCAAAAATGTAAAAATACAAGAAAATGGGCCAGGGGGTGCAAAAATGAAAATGGGAGGTGTCAAGAGTGAGTCAGGCCAAGCCCAGCCCACGACTTCATCTTCTACCTCCAGCTTTTGAAAATATGTGCGCGCCTGTACAAACTTGGGACATCCTGTATACGTGATATATTGCAAAAACATACAACATCAAACTTGTAGAGAATTTCAAGACGATTCCAACCATATAAACAACTTGTCATAACTCTCAAAGACCAGAGAGAATTTCTCTGGCCCTAAAATCTGACCTAGTTTCTTCAGCATGTTCATGGATGAAATTCTCCTAGCACACTTAATATAAATGAAAACGGAGCATATGTACAGCTTCATGGCAATGAACACTATATTTTTTATTCACAAACCTAAGGCTAAATGTTCCTAAATAGAGAGATAGAAAGTGGAGAAAAACTTGTTTCAGTTGGATTCGTGTAGGGCAATGCAGTGCTTCTCAACAAGGTTTGAGATGTCTGGTAGCTTGCTTGAACTTCACTTGACCTTTTCCAATAGCTAGTTTGCCTTGAATGTCCTTGAATCAACCTATAGAACTCAACCTGCACAAGCTCAAAATGAAAATGGTTAACACTGTAAATAGAGTTACAGTTTGTATTTGAGGTTTGGGATAGCTTGAGTGAGTTGAATGGAAGGTGTTTGAAGCAACTTGGGGAAAAATGCACGAGCCAAATGAGCTATGGAACTCAAGTTGCAGCACCTGCCCTGTTTTGCCAAAGGAATGTGATTTCTGGCTATGGGGTGTTTAGGGGCTCAAGCACTCGTGTTTCTAGCTCAAAGGGTTGTGAGAAAGATGTTTTAAGTGTTTGTGTAAGTTGATCTTTGCTGGTTTTCAAGTTCTAAGCGTTTGGACCAGTTTTTTGTTTTTGAAGTAAGAAAATGGAAGTTGTGATTACAGGCCTGTACAGGCTATCAAATATGCTTGCATACACTGCCCTTGATCCCTGCAACTTGTGGATTTCATTTTCCTTCTGAGATATGGACCAATGCTCAAGGGATAGTGGTTTGACATAAAGCACACTTTTGCAAAAATGGAAATGTGCCTTTTACCATTTAGGGATTAATCTTATGTACAATACCCTAATGACCAAGACAATGTATTAGCTCAATGGATTTGCATTAAATTATGGAGTGTGAAGTGGTTTAGAGGCCTCCAAACTAGTGTAAGGCATGCTGACTAGAAAATGCAACTTGTATGAACATGAATTTGCCATGGATGAAAAGTGAGTTTTTGCCAACTTCAAGCCTTCGATTCTCCCTAACCACAAATGTGTTTGAGGAGTTCTTGGACAATTTTGAAAGCTTGCAACATTCCCTATAATCCATATTTGAAATGCAACTTGAGACTCCAAGTGGAACTATGTGAAAAATAACCAAGAAGATAGGTCAAAATCCTGCCTAAACTAGGGCAAAATTTCACTAAGTTAAAAGTTTTAGGGACCCTTGTTCCAAAAATCATAACTTGAGATACAAGCTTCTTTTGAGAAAACTTTGTCAATAAAAGTTGTATACTTTGTGGAGGACTACAACTTTCATGTTGTAAGTTTTGTTTGAATCCATTTGCATCATGGTGAAAATGTGGGACAAAGTTAGGAAAAATTAAGAAAATTTCATAACTTAGAAAAATTCTAAGTTATGAAAATTTTCAATTTCAAACCCTAATTTGAAATTTTGGGTTTCTTGATGAACAAGTTTCATAATTTGACACATCTTGATGAAAAATGACCCTTGGCACTTGATTTTGACCAAAAAGTCAAAGTTTGACTTTTCAGTGCACAGTCAAATTTTGATGAGTTGACTGAAAAATTCATTTGTCAATCCCATGCATTTGAGATCTTTTGAACTTGTTGAATAGGTCAAGATGATGCCATTAAGCCCTTGAGTCCTTGGTTGAGATTGAATTGCCATTGGCTAGGTCAAAAAGTCAGAAATTGCCTTTGTACAGTCAAAACCCTAAAAATGACCATTTTGCCCTTTTGGTGATCTGATCAAATTTCTTATGGAGTTGTGGTCCAAACTTGATCTAATGGTTCATATGAGTTCATGATGTTGATGTGGGTCCAAATTCATGAGGTTTGACTGTAAATTGGCCACAGTTGACTTTTTCCCCAATACAGTTGATTTCTAGGTCAACTGTCTAATTGACTGGGCAAAAATTTGATTCAAGCCTTGAAACTTGGTATGGACAAACTTATGAGTCCAATATGAAGTATGAAAGTCAATTTTAGCATTGAAGGTCCAAAAATCCTTGTGCAAACTCAAACCCTAGTTTAGGTCATCAGTGCAAGGAGAAGTCTTGAGCAGAGCAAACCCTAGCTTGATCTTGAGTTCCAAGAGCCTTGTGATGAGAAATGTTGATAAAATGAGAGGGAAAATTTTGGGGTACAACAATGATATATGAAAATGACAAATAATAAGCCCTCACAAGCAAAGCCAAGGTGCCTCAGGTAAGGCACCAGGCTGTAAAGTTTCAAATTGTCTGTTACAAATCTCAAAACAAAAGTCTATTACTGTGTAATAAAAGAAACATGCACGAAGTCCTTTGTTGTCCAGTTGTTCAAGCCACCATTGGTAGTTAGGTAAATCCAGTTGTCGATATCTGACTCTTCTTTATCATCTTCAATTTCATTCACTCCTGGATTACGGATGCACAGAGAAGGTCTTCCAATCCGCGGGCGCCGAACAACCCTTACCTGAGGCACCTTGGCTTTGCTTGTGAGGGATTATTATTTGTCATTTTCATATATCATTGTTGTACCCCAAAATTTGCCATCTTATTTCATCAACATTTCTCATCACAAGAATCATGGAAGTCAAGGTCAAGCTAGGGTTTGCTCTGCTCAAGACACTTCCTTGCACTGTTGACCTAAATTAGGGTTTGAGTTTGCACAATGATGTTTTGACCTACAATGCCCAAAATTAATTTCATACTTCATGTTGGACTCATGAGTTTGTCCATACCAAGTTTCAAGCCTTGATTCAAATTTTTGCCCAGTCAATTGGACAGTTGACCTAGAAATCAACTGTATTGGGGAAAAAGTCAACGGTGGCCAATTGACAGTCAAACCTCATGGATTTTGACCCACATCAACGCTGTGAACTCATATGAACCATTTGATCAAGTTTGGATCACAACTCCACAAGAAATTTGATCAGATCACCAAAAGGGCAAAATAGTCATTTTTAGGGTTTTGATTGCACAAAGGCAATTTTTGACTGTTTGACCTAACCAATGGAAAATCAAGCTCAACCATGGACTCAAGGACTCAATGACATCATCTTGACCTATTCAACAAGTTCAAAAAGATCCCAAATGCATGGGATTGACAGATGAATTTTTCAGTCAACTGATCAAAATTTGACTGTATACTGAAAAGTCAAACTTTGAGTTTTTGGTCAAAATCAAGTGCCAAGGGTCATTTTTCATCAAGACATGTCAAATTATGAAACTTGTTCATCAAGAAACCCAAAAATGTAAATTAGGGTTTAAGATGGAAAAATTTCATAACTTAGAAAATTTCTAAGTTATAAAATTTTCTTATTTTTTCCTAACTTTGTCCCATTTTTTCACCAAGATGCAAATGGATTCAAACAAAACTTGCAACATGAAAGTTGTGGTCCATCACAAAGTATACAACTTTGATTCACAAAGTTTTCTCAAAAGAAGCTTGTATCTCAAGTTATGATAATTGGAACAAGGGTACCTAAAACTTTTAACTTAGAAAAATTTTGCCCTAGTTTAGGCAGGATTTTGACCCATCTTCTTGGCCATTTTTCACATATTTACACTTGGAGTTTCAAGTTTCATTTCAAATATGGATTTTATTACATGTTGCAAGCTTTCCAAATTGTCCAAGAACTCCTCAAACACCTTTGTGGTTAGGGAGAATCGAATGCTTGAAGTTGGCAAAAACTCACTTTGAAACCATGGCCAATACATGTTCATACCAAGTTGCAAATCTGACCAAACTAGCTTAGTACATGATTACAGGCCTCTAAACCAATTTACACTCCAAAATTGAATGCAAATACATTAGATATTGGCATTGTTCTGATCAAGAGAGCTTTGTACAATGAACATTGTCATTTCAAGCATAAAGGCCACACTTTCATTTTCATAAAGGGCACTTTATGTCAAAGTGCTTTTTCTTGAGCCTTGGACTTTCTTCCTTTGCATCAAACAAGCTCCACAATCTCAGGCATAGTACAAGAAGTTGGTGCATGCTTAGAGATAGCCTGTACAGGCCTACCTCACTTCACTTCCAACTTTGCTTTCAAAACAAGTCAAAGGGCCAAAAGCTTGTATCTCTCATATCTGATAAAACCAGCTAAAACAAAGTTGTCAAACAAGTTTTGCATATCCTCACAAGTCAGAAGCACGAGCCCTTGACCCCTTAAACCCCCTCATACTCCAAAATCCCATTTTTCTGTAAACCAGGGCAAGCCCTGCAAAACCACCTCCATCTCCACTTTCCCTCGTGCGTTTTGCCTCAAATTTGTTCCAATACCTTCCATTCAACTCACCTAAACTATTCCAGACCTCTATTGCCAGCTGTAACACCATTAACACACATTGCCATTTTTGTTTGGAAGCTTTGCAGGTTGAGTTCTGTAGCACGATTCAGGCTACTTCAAAACAAGTCAAGCATTGGGAAAGCTTTATTGGACCTCAGGCAAGCTCAAAAGAACCTCAAGCACCCTTGGAAGTTGCTGTATTATCCAGCTCGAAGTCAACTGAAACAGGTATTTCATGAACTTCTATCTCTCTATTTAGGAATAGTTAGACTTAGGTTTGTGAATGAAAGATGTTGTATTCATAGCCCTGAAACCATACATGTGCTTAGTTTTCATTTATATTAATCGTGTTAGGAGAATTTTGTTCATGAACTTTCTGAAAAAACTAGGTTAAGAATTAGGGCCAGAGAAATTCTCTCTGGTCTTTGAGAGTTAGCTTAAGTTTTTTATATGGTTAGATTCGTTGTTTGATGCTCTACAAGTTTCATGTTATGATTTTTGTCAAAAAAGCACAGAATCAGGAGATAGCATTTTATACATAACACGCGCGCGCTTCTGTTCCAAGGAAGAAGATGAAGTTGATTATGGGCTGGGCCTGGATTTCTTTGCTTTTGACACCCCTAGTTCACTTTTAGCACCCCTTGGCCCATTGCTTTGTATTTTCATTATTTTTGCATCTTTATTTTTTCTCTGACTTTGATATTTTATTTGCAAGCATAAAAAATATTCCAAAAATATTTTCACATTTTTTTTTCATTTATTAGATATTTTTTTCTAATTTTTTCCTAATGTAAACATGTTTAAATATTTTATATTCTTTTGTTAAAACTTAAAAATAATACAAATAATACTTAAATAATTTATTTTATTGTTATATACATTTGAAAATATTTTCTTGAAATATATACATTTTTGTAAATAATTTATTTAATTTTTTTTATACCCTTAATATAATTAATATATATTTATATACATATATACTATATTTTATTAAATAATTAGAACAAAAACACAAAAACAATACATTTTTATTTTTATTAATATTTTATACTAAAAATACCTTTGTTTCAATATACTTATATTTTTTGTACAAATTAATACATTATTGTATATAAATAATAAATAATACTACTTATTTAAGAAATTAGGGTTTTTGCCCTAAAAAAATAAAATAATTTAAATTGACTTTTTATTTATTTATTTACATTTCACATTAAGAATACTTTTTACATACATAAAAACTTTTTTTTGCAAAATACATTTTATTTAATATTTATTTATTGTATTTATTTAAATATTGTATATTTAAATATTATGTCTTACCCATTCAATATGGTTGTAATAATTTAGAATTTAATTTCTTGCAAAATAATCCCCAATTCAAATTTGTACCCCCCTCCTTATATCATGTTGTAATAGTGTAGAATTTAAATTCTCGCACCTTTAAGCTTTCAATTATGCCATGATTAGACTTAGGGTTTTGTATGTAAAAATCAAATTAACAAATAGTTTGACCTAATCCAAGATAACAATGCATGAAAAAACAAACACAATGCACACTTGCACCCCTAGGGTTTCAGTCCACTTGTTGCCTTCAAAAATGGGCCATGGTATGCATGTCAAGTACTTTGGCAAAATAAAAACAAAACAAAAACAAAACAAAAAGACCATAGTCCCTCGATGACGTTATCTGAGTTGCCTAAACAAAATGATCAAGTCCCTCAACAAAATTGCCAAAAATACTTGACACAATTGCTATCATGGTCTATACGATGACCCGCGCCTGTCCCGTTTAACAACCTAACACAAGGTTGTTCACCAAATACAATGGTGAAACAACACTGTTAAAAGGGTTAAAAACATAAGAAAGATCTTTGAGTAAATAGGGTAGACAACTCTTAGTTACTTGATCAAAGCTTGCAAAAACATCCTTGCTATTTTTTAAAACACACTTCACAACACAATTTCAAAACCCTACTTTCGAACATTGAAAACTTTTCAAAAGACAAAAACACCTTTGTATACATTCAGACAAGAATCATTACAAAGGTTGCCACAACGATAGCCTCTTTTCAAAACATCTTTCAAAATCACACACGAAGCACCATTTCAAACAATTGAAAAACAAAGCAAGTGATCTAAGCAAGTAACTAAGAGCCCATGGATAACCATGGATAGAAAGGGTGCTAATACCTTCCCTTTCTATAATCTACTCCCTGAACCCAAGAAAACATCTAAAAGGTCTTTCCTGTGCTTTTTGACCTTTCCTTAGGATAAAATAAAAAGTCGGTGGTGACTCTTTCTAAACCGAAACATTTGCGAACACAAAACGCAAAATCCCAAGTCAGTTCTCCCACCGTATCACAGAACTGGCGACTCTGCTGGGGAATTATTTAAAAGTGGAGTAACCTTAGGGCTTAGATCACCCTTTGCATGATTATTGTTTGCTTTGATTGCTTTACATTTGGTTCTCTTGTTTGGGCTTGAAATCCTCTACCCGGATTTGGGAAACATTCATAGGTAAATAGCAATACGTTGTGGAAACTGTGCGGGGTATGCCGACATGGTTGAAGCAATAGCTATATTAGTGCGACATATTTGTGAGTATCGGTAGCCTTTGAGTCAATCAAAGAGAATACGGGGCCGCTGAGTGATGTCATAAAGCACTAATGAACTCTTAGAACCTTACTTGACCATCTTGGCCTTTTATTAGGGGTAGTGAGATGACCGACTTTGGTGCAGTCCGAAGTTGGTAGATACTCGATACTACACTCATTGAGGGTTGTTTTCTTGGAATATTTTGGTCGCTAGTTAAGTGGCTAAACCAAAACAATGAACATAGAAAACAATCCAGTGATATTGAGTTCCTTAGAACCCGGTTACTATATATAGGACAAGTTTGAGCCAACTAAACTCAAGAGGGTACTTACCTATGAAACCTCATGCAAGCCTGAAAGTAGGGTTTTGTGTGACTTGCTTGTACATGTGCATGTGCATACATCATAAAGCATCATATGCATCCACTAACCATTTCAAGGGTTTGGATCTTCATCTTTGTTCTTGTTTTGTAGGTCATGGAATCTCTTCACAGGAAAACAATTCAAGTTAACCTTGTGAGAATCCCTCCTCAACTCAAGGAGCTTACTTCCAGGATTCCATAGAATTCTCTCTTCAGTGAAAGACATGGTAGACTTCTCAACTTGGTCAGCTCCAACATTGAAGAAGACATGGTGAAAGTTCTCTTCCAGTTCTTTGACCCCCTACACCACTGTTTCACATTCCCTGATTACCAGTTAGTGCCTACTTTGGAGGAATTTTCTCAACTCCTGAGAATTCCTATTCTTAATCAACTACCCTACAATGGTACGGAAAAAGAGCCAAAGCCTGAAGATGTTGCTCAAGCATTACACTTGCAACCATCTGACATCAAGGGACATTGGGAAACCAGAAGTGGAGTCAAGGGTTTCTTGGCAAAGTTTTTGTTTGAGAAGGCACAAGACTGCTGGAATTCTCTTGATCTACAAGCCTTTGAAGAGATTGTGGCACTCCTTATCTATGGGTTAGTCCTGTTCCCAAACCCGAATCAGCTTATGGATGTCAATGCTGTCAAGATTTTCATATCCAGGAACCTTATACCTACATTGCTTGGGGACATCCTACACTCATTTTACACACGAACAATGAGGAAAAGAGGTGTTCTCGTGTGTTGTACTCCTCTCCTAGCAAAGTGGTTTATTTCTCACCTTCCACAGTCAGTTTTGAAGAATGAGCAGGGTTTAAGGTGGTCACAACGGTTGATGACCCTCACACATTCTGATGTACATTGGTGTTCTCGGTCCAGAGAAAATGTCATCATCATTGATCGTTGTGGGGAATTCCCTAATGTCCCACTACTTGGCATTAGGGGAGGCATTGCCTACAACCCCTGTTTGGCTTTGAGGCAGTTTGGATATGCTCATAGGGATGGCCCTCATGACATGCTGATTCCTGACCTAGTTTTTGACTTCGACAACGATGCGCAAGGACTTCGACAAAGGTTTATCAGAGCTTGGAGGATGCCCAACAAGGTGGATAGTAAGACACTAGGGCACAAAAATTCCATCCCCCTTGAGCCTTATCTCAAGTGGGTACGAACCCGCACCCAGAATCTTTTGATGCCATACCCTCACATTCTCCCCTTGATCAAAGAGCCTGTTGCGAAAGGAGAGGTTCCATATACCATCCTACATCCTGACATGCCAACATCATGGGAATAAATGCAAAAGAGTTGGATCTAACTCAAGGAAGAACAGAATACTTTTGAAGCCAGCTTCTATGCCAGTGAGAAGAAGGTTTTGGAGCTTACCCGCCGACTTCATGAGGAGGAAAATCTCAACACATACATCGCACCAAAGAGGATGCGCAATGTCTTTTTACATTAAGAATTTTGTAATATTTTTCCCATGTGGCACTTATGTACTAACAATTTCTTCTTAATATGACGTGTGTTCCTTTTGTTTGCAACAAATTTGAATTTATGAATCCATGAATGCATTACATGAATAACATACCATTCATCATATGCATAAACAGGTCTTCACACCAGGTTTCCTTATCTTTCTGCTGTTTATTTCAGCAAGATGGATTTAGAGCAGACGATAAAGGATCTGCAGGCACAAAATTCACAATTCCAGCAAGTCCTCATGACCTTGGAAAAGGGTCAAGAGGACCTCAAAGCTTTGTTGGAGAAGAATAAAGAGAAAGAGAAAAAGAGACCTGGAGTAGCCACTTTTCGAAGAAGGTTTGAGAGCAATGCTAGGAAGGTTCTTGAGTTCCCCTCAACGTCTGACGAAGGCGCCGGTAAAGGGAAAGGGACTGTTGTACCTTCTGAATCTAAGGTTGAAGAGGAGGAAGAGGAAGAAGACAAAGACTACTCCGAACAACAATATCCTCCACCGGATGATAAATATAAGAATCTTGAGGATAGACTGGCAGCTATGGAGTTGCAGAGGGTGCCCGGTTTGGGTTTTGAAGACCTAGGGCTGGTAGCTGGGATTGTTATCCATCCCAAGTTCAAGGTGCCAACATTCGCCAAGTATGACGGTCTGTCGTGCCCAAAGATGCACCTGAGATCGTATGTCAGAAAGATCCAACCCCACTCATATGATAAAGACCTTTGGGTGCACTTTTTTCAAGACAACTTGTCAGGTACGCAGTTGGATTGGTTTTATCAGCTCGAGAGATCAGATGTTCACAATTGGGAAGACTTAGCTGCCGCTTTTTATCGTCAATATCAATACAATGCTGATTTGGCGCCCACTCGTACTCAGTTACAAAGTATGGGGATGGCTTCCAATGAAGGGTTTAAAGAGTACGCCCAGAAGTGGCGTGATTTGGATGGAAGGGTGCAACCACCGTTGTCAGATAGGGAGTTAGTTGACATGTTTCTAGGGACCCTGTCTGGCCCCTTTTTCAATCATCTAATCGGGAGTTCTTCCGCGGGATTTACTGAACTAATTTTGACCGGAGAGAGAGTCGAGGCCGGTATTAAAAGTGGCAAGATTCAAAAGGATGCTTCCGCATCCACAGCTGTTAAGAAACCCTTCCCAGCTAAGAAGGAAGCATCTTCTGTGTATTCTTAGAAGGGTCAGGGAAGAATTGAGCGTCGGCCGACTGTAGGGGATGTGATGATTCAAAACTCGTCAAATGATCAACCTCGTAACAATCAGTCAAGACCTAATCAACAACGAGTATAAAGGCCACAACGGCAGTTCACCCGAATCAACATGACGCCCGCTCAGGTACTCCCTCATTTGTTGAAGATGAATCTTACCAGTTTGAAGGAAGCGCCAAAGAACCCTAACACCTCCTCGCCATACTATCACTCCAATGCCAAATGTGCTTACCATTCTGACAGTGTTAGGCACGATACCAATAATTGTTGGGCGCTTAAGAACAAAATCCATGACTTGATTGATGCCAAAGAAGTAGAATTTGATGCTCTTGAGAAGCCCAATGTTATATCTGCTTCGATGCCCAAGTACGGCCACAATGTTCATGCCATTATAGAAGACCTCCATATTACTGATGTTGCCAATCTTTTGACTCTGTTGTTAGTGATTAAAGAGAAGTTGATGAGAGCCGGGATATTCCCAGGCTGCAGGAAAGACTGTTATTTTTGTTTGAATATACGAGCTGACTGCCCAATGTTGAAATCAGGTGTCCAACACCTGATGGATACCTAAGAGATACTTTTCCAGAAAACCCCTGTTGATACCTTCAATCCTGTTATCCCTGATACTTTTACTACTTCAACCAACGATATTGTAATCATAACCATTTCCGAAAATCCTCCCAAGGCTTGCAAAAGGCTTGTCAGGATTACACCCAACTCTAAATGTGTACCATTAAAGATCACCATGCCGGGACCTGTCCTGTACCAATCCAGCAAAACGATACCATGGAACTATGGAGGAGAAATCTTCTACCATGGTATCAAACAAATCGAAGCAGTTCAAGAAAATTCTGAAGAAGAAAACCCTGATATAGGGAACATTGTGGGTACAAGCAAGATAACCCGCAGCGGCCGGATTTTTTCTCCGGAGATTGCTCCCCCTCAAGCAGCTTTCGGACCCTTGAAAGCTTCCGTACCTGTTAGGCCATCTGCACAAGGCCCGGTGATTGAAGATATGGATACTATTGAAGTAATATCATCTGTTGATACTACCGACAAGGGTAAGGGGATACTAGAAGTTCCTGTCAGGACGAAGGCTCATGCTGTGGTTATCCCCGAAACCACTCAAAAAGAAATGGATGAAATCTTGAAAATAATCAGAAAAAGTGACTACGACATTGTGGAACAGCTAGGGCAGACCCCTTCTAAAATTTCAATGTTGGCTCTTCTGCTCTGTTCTGAGGCCCATGCTAAGGCCCTGATCAAATTTTTGAAAGCGGCACATGTACCCCAAGAGACTTCGGCTGACCAGTTTCAGGAGTGTGTGGCCAGTCTTACTGCTGATAATGGCCTTGGCTTTTCCGATGCTGAGTTGACCCCCAAAGGAAGGAAACACAACGACGCGCTACATGTCTCAGTTGAATGTCGGGGAACCACCCTCGCCCATGTCTTAGTTGATACTGGTTCTTCCTTGAATGTGCTGCCTAAGAAAGCCTTAGACCGTTTAGACTACGAAGGATTAACCCTCAAACCTAGTAACATCATTGTTAGGGCGTTTGATGGATCCAAAAGAATGGTTCATGGAGAGGTTGATATTACTATCAAAGTAGGCACAGAAGTTTTCAACTCCACCTTTTACGTGATGGATATCCGTCCTTCATACTCGTGTTTGTTAGGAAGACCGTGGATCCATTATGTCGGGGCAGTTACCTCCTCTTTGTACCAAATGCTGAAATATTATGTTAAGGGTAAGATTATAATAGTGCACGACAAAGAAGAGTACATGATAAGTCATCTCAATTCCTTCCGCTATGTGGAGTTGGATGGCGAGTTCATCGAAACGCCTTTCCAACATTTTGAGGAAGTTTCTCCTGAGGTAGCAGTTGCGAAGACAATGGTTGAGGTGCCTGTCGTTACCAAGCATGTATCTAGGATGGCATCTCTCAAGGACACAGAGGCTGTAATTAAAGAAGGAAAGAGTACAATATGGGGACAATTGCCTGACTTTCCCCATAAGACGAACAAGTTTGGATTAGGGTTCACTGCTGTAGGACAAAAGGCTATGCGTCGCTCCAAGGCTGGAGGACCACCCGTCAAGATCTCTCACCATGGAATCAATGCTGTAGAAGATGAAGATGAAGAGAGCCACTTTAAAGATTGGATCTTTCCGACCGTCGAAGGGGGTTTGAGCAACTGGGAAGCAAAGGATTGTATTCCCATCACCTTTATCAACCAGTAATTTTATCTTTGAACAATTTCCCATTTGTGGTCTGTAATAACTAAACAATTTGCACACTATTTTCACCTCATGCCTTGCCCGAGGCATGTAGGTCCATTTGTAAGGGCTTGATTTTCTTCATTATCATATGCCATGTTTTAATGAATCATTGGACGTTTTTCATCTATAAACTGTTGTGTTCATTTTCTTTCCTTTTGCATTTTTGTTTGTTTAAGGATGGTTATCCCTTACACATACCCACACTCACAAATGCAGGTACCCATCCACTCTGGATTCCATGTGTGACTATTCTGTTCTAGCCTTCGATAACTCTGAGGATTTAGTCAATCATGTTGAGTACGAAGTTGACGAAGACTTTGAAGTGTCGGGAGAGTTAGCCAGACTTCTACAACAAGAAGAGAGGGCCATTCTGCCTCATGAAGAGTTGCTAGAAACCATCAACTTGGGGACAGAGGAAGACAAGAAAGAAGTAAAAGTGGGTGCCAACCTGGAACCAAGTGTCAAGGAGCGCTTAGTACAGTTGTTGAACGAATATGTTGAAATCTTCTCCTGGTCTTATGAAGACATGCCAGGGTTAGACACATATATCGTGGTTCACCATCTCCCTACAAGAGAAGACTGTCCACTGGTCAAGCAAAAGGTCCTCCGAATGAGGCCCGACATGTCTGAGGTAATGAAGCAATTCAACACTGACTTTCTGGCTGTTACTTCCTATCCACAATGGGTTGCTAACATTGTGCCCGTGCCTAAGAAGGACGGCAAAGTCAGAATGTGTGTGGACTATCGGGATTTAAACAGGGCTAGCCCTAAAGACGATTTTCCACTACCACACATCGACATCTTGGTTGACAACACAACTCAACACAAGGTTTTTTCCTTCATGGATGGATTCTCGGGATACAACCAGATCAAAATGGCCCCCGAGGACATGGAGAAAACTACTTTTGTCACGCAATGGGGTACCTTCTGCTACAAAGTGATGCCATTCGGACTGAAGAATGCAGGGGCAACCTATCAACGTGCCATGGTAGCTTTGTTTCATGATATGATACATCATGAGATCGAAGTTTACGTAGACGACATGATAGCTCGATCACAGACAGAAGAAGAGCACCTTGATCATTTGCAAAAGTTGTTTTCCAGGTTGAAGGAGTATAAGCTCAGACTAAACCTTATCAAATGCACTTTTGGAGTGAGGTCTGGTAAACTTTTGGGATTTATTGTCAGCAATAAAAGCATTGAGGTCGATCCAGCTAAAGTAAAGGCTATACAAGAAATGCCTGCCCCCCGCACTGAAAAGGAGGTTAGAGGATTCTTGGGACGCTTGAACTATATTGCGAGGTTCATCTCTCACCTGACATCTACCTGTGAGCCAATCTTCAAGCTGTTGAAGAAAGATCAGGTGGTTGAATGGAACAATGATTGTCAATTTGCTTTTGATAAGATCAAGGAGTATTTACTAGAACCTCCTATTTTGATGCCACCCGTCGAAGGAAGACCGTTAATCATGTATCTAACTGTTTTGGATAACTCAATGGGGTGCGTGCTGGGCCAACATGACGAGTCTGGCCGAAAAGAGCAAGCCATTTATTACCTTAGCAAAAAGTTTACTGACTGTGAGACTCGCTACTCACTGCTCGAGAAAACTTGCTGCGCTTTGGTATGGGCTGCTCGCCGGCTAAGGCAGTATATGTTGACTCACACCACTTTGCTGATTTCCAAGATGGATCCGATCAAGTATATCTTCGAGAAGCCCGCTTTATCTGGAAGAATCGCTAGATGGAAAATGATCCTAACTGAGTATGATATCCAGTATACTACCCAAAAAGCTATAAAAGGGAGTGTACTAGCTGACCATCTAGCTCATCAAGCCGTCGAAGATTACCAATCTATGAGATTCGACTTCCCTGACGAGGACATCATGACTTTGGACAACATCGAAGGTAACGGACCGTATGACGGACCTGAACAAGGATTCCGATGGACCCTGTACTTTGATGGTGCTTCAAATGCACTTGGTAATAGTATCGGTGCGGTACTCATTTCTCCGGAAGGCTGCCATACACCCTTCACTGCCCGACTTTGCTTCAGCTGTACCAACAACATGGCTGAATATGAAGCTTGCATATTTGGTCTCAAGGCTGCTATAGACTTGGGAATCAAATCTTTGGTCGTATTTGGGGACTTGGATTTGGTTATCAGTCAAGTCAAAGGAGAGTGGGATACCAAACATCCTAATCTTATCCCATACAAAGAACATGTCTTGATGTTGTTGCCTCATTTCGAGCAGATTACCTTCGAGCACTTCCCGCGAGAAGAAAATCAGCTAGCAGATGCTCTGGCTACAATGTCTTCCATGTTTAAACTCAACTGGGATAACGAGGCTCCCCAAATTACCATCGAGCGAATGGACGAACCTGTGCATTGTCATGAGATTAATACCGAATAAGTAGTGGAACAACCCTGGTTTCATGAAATCAAAAGGTATCTACAGACTAGAGAATACCCTGAAGGAGCTTCCGTCAATGACAAAAAGTTCTTAAGGAGGTTTGCTGCCAAGTTCTTCCTAAGCAATGGCATCCTTTATAAGCGTAGCCATGATTGTGTTCTACTCCGTTGTGTGGACAAAGCTGAAGCAGAGATGATCATGACTGAGATACACAGTGGCACATTTGGCACCCACTTGAGCGGACATACGATGGCTAAGAAGATTCTAAGGACAGGCTACTACTGGTCTACCATGGAAGCTGATTGTCATCAACATTCCCGTACTTGCCACAAGTGCCAAGTCTACGCCAACAAAGTATATATTCCTCTTGTTCCTCTCAACATTCTGACAGCTCCTTGGCCATTTGCAATGTGGGGCATTGACATGATTGGGGAGATCAAACCTACGGTATCCAATGGACATCACTTCATCTTGGTCGCTATTGATTATTTCACCAAGTGGGTTGAAGCAGCTTCCTTTGCCTCTATTACAAAGAATTTGGTTGCCCGCTTCATCAAGAAACCTTATATGCCGGTATGGTGTCTCCGACAGGATCATCACAGACAACGGTACAAATTTGAACAACACCATGATCACCGCTTTATGCGAACAATTCAAGATTTATCATCACAATTCATCTCCCTATCGGCCGAAGATGAACGGTGTTGTGGAAGCCGCGAACAAAAATATCAAGAAGATCATTCAAAAGATGACGGTCACATACAAAGACTGGCATGAGATGTTACCGTTTGCTCTGCATGGATATCGTACCACGACACGTACTTCAACAGGGGCAACCCCATTTTCTTTGGTGTATGGTGTGATCGGTGGAAATAGAACTGGCTGTTTTGAAATGCTGGTTCACGAAATGCCGCGGTAAGCAAGAGTCGCCACCGTCTTTTATGTTCTCCAACAAGGAAAGGACAAAAGCACAACAAAATTCCTTTTCGAGATGTTTCTCGGTTCGGGAGGTAGATTATAGAAAGGGAAGGTGTTAGCACCCTTTCTATCCGTGGTTATCCACGGGCTCTTAGGTACTTGCTCACTATGTTTTCAAAAGATTTTGCTTTTCTTGTGTTTGTGGGTTTTGAAAAGAGTTTTGTTTGAAAACTTCAATTTGACTCCTGTATCAGTCCTCAAGAATGTGTGAAGTATTGTTTGAAAACTTTTGTCGGAAAAGTGTAAGTGCAAAAAGTTGTTTTTTTGTTTTGAAAGATCAAGTACCTGAGAACCTCTACCTACTTAAAGGAAATTAAGCTGTGTAAATGTCCTTTAGACGGTACTATCCCACTATTGAGAAGTAGGTAGCACCGTCGTTGGAGTTATTCGGGTCAATTCGATTATATGGGACATGTGGTCACCAAAGCAATAGTAGGACGCCTTAGCGGTAACCCTAATGTCCTAGATCCTTTTTATCTGAGGCAACCGTTTCGAGGCGACTTGGATCTTTAGACAAGAGGGCGACCTCTAAAACACCATATACTCAATGACCACGTCGAGGCAACCAAGTGAGGCGTACCCTAGGAGTGGCATGTGCACGTGTGTCAGATTTCATGTTAAATTATCTTTGCACATGTATTACGGTGAGCTACGAGTTGATTTTAATTTTCAGGCAAGTCTTGTCATGCATAGTTAACAGTTAATAATTTGCGGGAAATAAATTGCGAAAAGTAAATCTACGCTATTACAAGGCGTCGGGTATTTACATCGCCAAAAACATAACCCTTGAAAAGTAAAATGCGAGAAAATAAAGAAAGCGATAAAATTCCTAATTATCTATTACATCCTCGGAGCAATTACATGAATATGATCAAAATTTAATATGCGCACAAAGAAATTAAATCAGGGACGTCCTTAGGGTTTTGACCCTTTTTGAGAAAAGAATGAGTTTTTGATCCTTTTTGCATTTAATTAAACCTAATTCTAATTAATTAAATAAAAGAAATATTTTTTAAGTTTTTTAATGTTTTAATGGAATAAATAAAAAAAGGGAAACATGATTAAAAGTTAGTAAAAAACCCTAATTCTACATGATTTTTATTTATTATGAAAAAAAGTAAAAGTTGACCTAATTAACTAAATTAATCTATGTAAGAATTTATTTACAAAAATAATATATTAAAGGTGAAATTGATAATAATAATAATAAAAATATTAGTTTTCAGAATTTATTATAAAAAATTAATTTATGAGTTAATTAAATAATAATGATAATAATTAATAAAAGAAAACAAAAAGGAAAAGAAAATAAAAAGGAATAATAAACCAGGGGGTGTGCTGGCCCATTAGGAGGTGAAGCAAGCAATTCTCAGGCCCATTTGTTTGCCAGTCTGTTTGACTTTTGTGATTGTCCAGGGCATTGGTTGACTGGGAGCATGGTAGTCATCCTCTCATGACCCTTGGATTTGTGCCCATAGCCATATGGCGCTTGGATGGTTGGAGGCATATGGTAGACACCTCCTGGAACGCTGCATGTAATTATGTTAAGAAAAGAAATATCAAGTATTTGGGGGACCTGGGACTCGAACCCAGGTTCCAATGGTCACCAGCCAGCACACCATCCACTGAGCCATTTGCCTGCATTTGTTATTATGATAATAAGCAAATATTATATTGGATAATTAATACATATGTTGTAAACAGCATAAAAACGCGCGCTCATTTGAATTACCCAACCATATGCTTACACGTCCTTCGTCTTCCTCGTTTTCCTATAAAAAAACAAATAGATAGCGGGGGTTTTTAACCCCCACAACCTGCAACCACGAAAAATAGCGAATATGCGTATGATTAATATAAATATTTCGCAATGATCCCCTTAGATTCGTCTGGTCTCAACGATTCTAACCATGGGTCTTAAAGGTTCCAATTTTTCCTGGATAATAAATCCCTAAATCCAAAGCTTATGAACCCTAAAATTTGTCAATGGCAACTTTCGATTCTGCGCATTTTAATCCAATTAGCTTATGCCATTAGTTTCCTGTGAGTTCTAGTAACACAAAACAAACAAGAAATCATGTTAATGATGCATGAATCATGAGTTTCGATTATGAGAAAAAGCATCAAACCGTGTGACTGTAAATGGTGATTTCTTGAGCCTTAGCATGTGGTTTTGATTGCAAAACGTTCCTCACACTCCCAGCAACGTGTTTGAATCCACAAATTGCTTTGAATCGTGCTAGAATGCAGAAAACAGTTTTGACTTTTCTTGGATTTTTTTGAATGTGGTTATGGATTTCTTGCAGCAAATACACGTATGTGGCATTAGGGTTGGCTTGTGTACTTATAGTAGAATAGAATTAGGTCAAATCCTTGAGCAAAGATCCATTGAATAATGGTTTGAATATTTGATTTGCAATCATATATTTTTGAATCTTTTTTATTGGAAAAACTTTCCAAAATTGGAGATTCTTGTCCCTTTGGTTTGCACACGAAATTTCCAGCATATATTGACCACTTTTGCTTCACAAAAAGATTGAAAAATCAAATCTTTGTATTTCCTACAATTTAAATTAATTAAATGAATTAAAATTGATTAAAAATCCAATTAATTAATAAAAATAAGGAAAATATGTTCAAATAAGCTTGATTGGTCGTGCATAGATCATGGATAAAGTTTCAAGAATAAATTTGAGGCCCATTAGCAAAAACAAAGTGTTTTGAGCAAAGTTGACTTTTGCAAATTCACAAAAATTTCCCAACTTCTCCAATGCATATCTTGCTCAATTTTGATCATATGAACATGTTCTTGGACATTTTGGAAAGGTATTGAAGTCCTCTAACCAATGCCTTTGGTCCCATGTCATTTGGATTTACCAATATCAAGTTATGGTCTTTGACTTAAAGTGCATTTTTGTTGACTTTTGAAATTGACCTATAATGTAGAAATTGATAACTTTTTGTGAGAGCATTTCTTGGACTTGGAATGTGAAGATGAGTTGTAGGAAATGTCACCCCCCTTCAAAATGAGCATTGGATGGGATTTTTCTGATGAACCATGAAAAAGTTATGCCTTGGTCAAGATACTGTTGACTTTTCTACTGTCCAAAAATAGCAACTTTTTGCATCTTGATGATTTTTGAGCCATGCTTGTGGAATCATGATCAAGACTTGATCAAATGATAATTGTGAGCTCAAAATAAGATGTTGACCAAATATTTTGACTTTTGACTGTAAAATGACCATTTTGCCCCTGCAGTTGACTGTAGATCAAATAGGGCTTTTGACTGTGCAATTTGGCATTGTGAGTCTTGAAACTTGGCATGTAGGAGCTTGAGGATGCATATAGGCCTAGGGGACTTGATTGAAACATTGAAACTTTCAAATACCTTGAAGGAACCAAAACCCTAATTTTGACTGGCTTAGGAGGTTTTGGACTGTGCAACCCTTGAGTAATCTTGAACCAGTTGAAGATGATTCTTGATAAATCTTGAAGGATATGGGAGGGAAAATTTTGGGGTACAACAGTTGCCCCTGTTCAATCTTCTTAAACCTGAGGATGTAGATTGGCTTGCGTGCCTTTCGTGATCCGAAGGTGGAAGATGATTGAACACTAGAGTGCCCAGAAATTTGCACTCGCATAGTGGAGTATCAGCAATGTGATGTCGGGAATGGGCTTACAGATGCCATTTGGGGAGATATGATGGATAGGAGGATGGGCTTATAGATGCCATCTGGATATGTAATGGATAGTTGTGGAGATGGGCTTAAAGATGCCATCCGGGGGTGTCGATCGCGTAAGAGATTCCTTAGCGAGAACTTGCATACTTGTGAAAGAAAGATCGTTTCCTGGCTTGCTACAGGTATTGATCTTCAAACTCTTCATGCAGATACTTTCCTGGCTAGATACAGGTATATATCTACAATAAATCGCTCACAGATATGCCTTGGCTAGATACAGGTATCGAATCTGGAACTTCAAAAGGTTGGTCGAGATAGCTTTCCTGGCTAGATACAGGTGTAGACCTCTGACCTGAGAATGAAAGATGACTTCCTGGATAGATACAGGTATTGATCTTCAAACTCTTCATGCAGATACTTTCCTGGCTAGTTACAGGTATAGATCTACAATCAATCGCTCACAGATATGCCCTGGCTAGATACAGGTATCGAATCTGGAACTTCAAAAGGTTGGTAGAGATAGCTTTCCTGGCTGGATACAGGTGTAGACCTCTGACCTAAGAAAGAAAGATGACTTCCTGGCTTGCTACAGGTATTGATCTTCAATCTCTTCATGCAGATACTTTCCTGGTTAGATACAGGTATAGATCTACAATCAATCGTCCACAGATATGCCCTGGCTAGATACAGGTATCGAATCTGGAACTTCAACAGGTTAGTCGAGATAGCTTTCCTGGCTGGATACAGGTGTAGATCTCTGACCTGAGAATGAAAGATGACTTCCTGGCCTGATACAGGTATTGATCTTCAATCTCTTCATGCAGATACTTTCCTGGCTAGATACAGGTATAGATCTACAATCAGTCGTCCACAGATATGCCCTGGCTAGATACAGGTATCGAATCTGGAACTTCAAAAGGTTGATGGTAATCATCTTTTGATTGACCTTTTCCTGAAAAGGCAAACATTAGTCGTATGCAATGTCATGATGTATGAAATGCATGATGTCATGATGTTCTCAAGAATAAATGAGATTGTGTCGTATGCACTTTATCATGTATGTAAGTAAGAGATATGAAATGTGAAATGTTTATGAATGTATTTTCATCTGGAAAATAAATCCTTGACGAATGCCGGAAGTTTGTTAAATCTTGGGTTGATGTTGAAGAGTAGAGTTCTTTGTTTCCGCTGAGGATGATGAACAAAGATGATTGCAAGAATAAACCGGTAGGAGAAGATGACTCCGTTGGGGAATAAACCTGATGGAGAGATTACTCTGCGGGGAATTACTCTGTGGGAAGAGATACTTCACTGAGATTTTGATGATAACTCCGCTGGGGATTCCTGTTGATAAGCTCTATTGAGGGATCTGATGAACTCCGCTGGGGATAGGAAGAACTTCGTCGAGGACGATCTTTCTGTTGTAATTTGCTGAGGATAACCCAGTTAGGCTCTGGTGGGGAATAACTTTTGAACATGGTCGGGGGGAGATATTTGTACTCTGTAGGGGACAAGCCTCCAGAGTCTACTGGGGAGATGGTTCAACTCTCCTGGGGAAACTTTGGACTACACTGGGGAAATGACTCCATTGGGGTGTCTGTATTCCGCCGGGGAACAATCTTATATTTCTGTCGAGGAATATTAAGACTGTCGGGGATGCTTGTTGAGGAATATCTGTATACTCTGCTAGGGAATATTGAGATCTTCTGGGGATATCCAACTTCCTTAGGGCTGACAGTAACCTAACTCTGCTTGGGGAGAGTGTTGCTGACTTTCTAGGGATACTGTGCCTTTTTGGGGCTGATGGGAGACCAACTCTGCTTGGGGAGAGTATTGCTGAGTCTTGCCTTACTCTGCGGGGAGTGAAGGTATCTTGGTAACATTCTTCAGCCGAACCTACCTTGGTACCTTGGTGGACAGAGTAACTAGATCACTTAGACAATTCTCATTGCCCCTGTTTCTGATGTCACCTGTAATTAGCCCTTTGTTTCGCATGCAAACATTTATGATCAGCAATTAATGTCAAATGCATATATCAAAAATGAACATTGGACGTTCTTTGCAAAACAAAACAGATAAAGGAAAAACAATTGGCAATTTGTCTGGAAAAATGATCTTGTATTGATTTTGAAATTTGCCTGTAAATAGGCGTTTTTTGTACAAGAGGCTGACGTCCTAGTAAGAGAACGCTGCCGAATAACATAGAGTTTATACAATTTTGTGAAAAGAAAACAAAACAGCTATGTGAAAAATCCCACTGGGTTCCAACTCTGCTATCGCCTTTATGTCTTCAAGCGTCTCATCACTTTGCTGTTTAGTTGAAGATAAAGCTGATTGGTTGATGCCGTCTGAGCCTGATATTTGATACCAAAGTCTGGATGCAAGGTGATCCAATGAGACATAGTATTACGCTTATCCCTAACTTTTTCCTGGACCTCCCTTTCGGGTTTTCAGTCCACCGGGATACCCATTTTTGCCCAAGCCGCCTTTTCAGGTTTTCGACTTGTCGGGTGTACAGATTTTTTTCATTTCATCCCTTATTTTTGCCCGAACCCTTTTGGTTCGTCGGGAAGCCCTTATTTTTGCCTAGGCCAGTCGACCTAGCGGGTCTTTTATTCATGCGTAGTATCTTTTTACTATGTCTGCATTGGCGGGGTGAGGAAGGTCGTCACCATCCATGGTGGTTAGAATCATCGTACCTCCTGAGAAGATGTTCTTAACCACAAATGGCCCTTCGTACGTAGGGGTCCATTTGCCCCTGGGATCACCTTGAGGTAGAACGATGCGCTTGATTACCAGGTCTCTGACTTGATACTCTTGTCGTCTGACTTTCTTGTTAAATGCCTTGATCATCCGTTTTTGGTACGTCTGACCATGACAAATAGCAGTGAGTCTCTTTTCATCGATTAGGTTTAATTGATCAAGCCGAGTCTGGATCCAGTCATCTTCGCTCAAACCTGCATCTTTCATTATCCGGAGAGAGGGTATCTGGACTTCAATAGGCAAGACTGCCTCCATGCCATAGACCAAGGAAAAGGGAGTTGCCCCTGTTGATGTCCGTGCTGAGGTACGGTACCCATGAAGAGCAAACGGTAACATTTCGTGCCAATATTTGTAGGTCACTGTCATCTTCTGCACAATCTTCTTGATATTCTTATTAGCTACTTCTACATCCCCATTCATCTTCGGCTGGTAGGGAGAAGAGTTGTGGTGTTGTATCTTAAATTGCTCGTAGAGCTCATTGATCATCTTGTTGTTAAGATTGGTACCATTATCCGTAATGATCCTCTCCGGTACACCGTATCGACAGATCAGGTTATGCCGAATGAACCGTGCCACGACGTTCTTGGTTACCGTAGCGAAGGAAGCTACTTCAAACCACTTCATAAAGTAATCAATCGCTACCAGGATGAAGCGATGCCCGTTGGATGCCGTAGGTCTGATTTCGCCGATCATATCAATACCCCACATTGCAAAAGGCCAAGGTGCCGTCAAGACATTCAAAGGAACTGGAGGAATGTGCACCTTATCAGCATAGATCTGGCATTTGTGACACGTCCGAGAATGTTGATAACAGTCGGCTTCCATTGTGGACCAATAATATCCTGCCCGAAGGATTTTCTTTGCCATGGTATGTCCACTGGAATGCGTTTCGAAGATACCTTCATGCAGCTTTGCCATGATCCTTTCTGCTTCAGTTTTATCCACACAACGCAGTAAGATTGAATCATGGTTTCGTTTGTAGAGAATGTCATTGCTGAGGAAGAACTTTTCCGCGAACCTTCTCAGAAACTTCTTGTCATTAACAGATGCACCCTCGGGGTATTCTTGAGCTTCAAGGTACCTCTTCACTTCATGATACCAAGGCTTTTCTGTTACCTCTTCGGTCTCAAGATCACAGCAATGTGCAGGTTCATCCAATTTCCAAATAATGATCCGGGGAGCCTCGTTGTCCCATTTGACTTTGAACATAGAAGACATTGTAGCTAACGCGTCCGCCAACTGATTCTCCTCTCTTGGGAAATGTTCAAAGGTTATCTCCTCGAAATGGGGAATCAACGTCAATACATACTCCTTGTAGGGGATAAGATTTGGGTGTTTCGTATCCCACTCGCCTTTGATCTGACTGATCACGAGAGCGGAATCTCTGAAGACACTCAGAAACTTGATCCTTAGGTCAATTGCAGCTCGGAGACCCATAATGCAGGCTTCATACTCTGCCATGTTGTTGGTGCAGTTGAAACATAGCCGGGCGGTCAGTGGAGTATGAGTGCCTTTAGGAGATATAATCACAGCGCCAATACCATTACCCAAAGCGTTTGAGGCTCCGTCAAAGTGCATAGACCATCGGGATCCTTCCTTAGGTCCTTCATCCGGTCCAGGTACTTCACAATCAGTCACTACCATGATATTCTCGTCTGGAAATTCAAAGTTCATCGACTGGTAGTCATCCACTTCCTGATGTGCCAAATGGTCTGCCAACACACTTCCCTTGATTGCTTTTTGGGTCGTGTACTGGATGTCATATTCGGTCAAGATCATCTGCCATCTTGCTATTCTTCCGGACAAGGCAGGCTATTCGAAGATGTACTTGATTGGATCCATTTTTGAGATCAACAGAGTAGTGTGAGTCAACATATACTGTCTCAGCCGGCGAGCAGCCCATACCAAAGCGCGGCAAGTTTTCTCGAGCAGTGAGTATCGGGTCTCACAGTCGGTAAACTTTTTGCTAAGTTAATAAATAGAATGCTCTTTTCGGCCAGACTCGTCATGTTGCCCCAGCACACACCCCATTGAGCTGTCAAGTACTGTCAAGTATAAGATTATAGGTCTCCCTTCAACCGGTGGCATAAGAATGGGTGGCTCTTGGAGATACTCTTTGATTCTTTCGAAAGCGGCCTGACATTCATCGTTCCAACGTACTACTTGATCTTTCTTCAGTAGCTTGAAGATTGGTTCACAGGTAGTAGTTAGATGCGAGATGAATCGGGCAATGTAGTTCAACCGTCCTAGAAAGCCTCTGACTTCTTTCTCTGTCTTGGGAACTGGCATCTCTTGTATGGCTTTCACCTTGGCAGGGTCCACTTGAATACCTTTGTCACTCACGACGAAGCCTAGCAATTTTCCAAATCTCACCCCAAAGGTGCACTTGTTCGGGTTTAACCTCAGCTTGTACAATTCAGACGGTCAAACAGCTTCTGTAGATGGTCAAGGTGTTCCTCCTCAGTTTGGGATCTTGCAATCATGTCGTCAACATATACCTCAATTTCATGATGGATCATGTCATGAAACAAAGAAACCATGGCACGTTGGTAGGTTGCCCCAGCATTTTTCAACCCAAAAGGCATGACCTTGTAGCAAAAGGTGCCCCACTGAGTAACGAAAGTGGTCTTCTCCATGTCTTCAGGAGCCATCTTAATTTGATTATAACCGGAGAAATCGTCCATGAAGGAGAATACCTTATGCTGAGCGGTGTTGTCAACCAGAACGTCGATGTGAGGTAGAGGGAAGTCATCCTTGGGGCTCGCCCGGTTCAAATCCCTGTAGTCAACACACATTCGGACCTTATCATCCTTCTTCGGCACTGGAACCACATTGGCAACCCACTGAGGGTAAGAGGTCACTGCTAGAAAACCGGCGTCAAATTGTTTCATAACCTCAGCTTTGATTTTCTCGGACATCTCTGGACGCATACGGCGGACCTTTTGCTTTACCGGAGGGCATTCTTCCTTGGTAGGCAAGTGATGAACCACAATGTCAGTATCCAACCCAGACATATCCTCGTAAAACCAGGCAAATATTTCCACGTAGTCATGCAGCATCTGAATCAACCGTTGTTTCACACTAGACTCCAGATTGGCACCAATCTTGACTTCCTTTCTGTCTGTCTCAGTACCTAGATTTACCGTTTCCACTAGCTCTTCATGTGGCTGAATGGCCCTCTCTTCCTGGAGTAACAGTCTTGCAAGCTCACCAGGCACTTCACAATCATCTTCACCTTCATCTTCGGCTAAGTTGATCAGATTTTCAAAGTCATAATTGGCAGTAGCAGAGTCGTTACCAGTGAGATCCAGAGTGGATTGGAACCTGTATATGTGAGCGTGTGTAAATATAGCTGTTTTGCAATATATATATAATAAAGAAAGAAAAGGAGCACAAGATTTGAAATGCAAAAAACGTCCAATGCTCTTATTAATGATATATGAAAATGACACACAAAAGCCCTCACAAATGAAGCCACGGTGCCCCGGGTAAGACACCGGGCCATAAAGTTTCAAATTATTGTCTTTTACAAATTCAAAACAAAGGAGTTCATTACTGAGTGACAAAAGTAATAGGTATGAAGTCTTTTGCAGTCCAGTTGCTTGGTCCACCGTCGATCGTAGGGTAGATCCAGCTGTCGAATTCGGATTCCTCCACGTCGTCTTCGATAGCATTTACTCCCGATTTGGTGATGAATACAGGAGGTCTTCCAATCCTTGCCTTACGAACAGCCCTCTGAGCTTTTGCAGTGAAACCCAAGCCAAATTTGTCAGTCTTCTGAGTGAAATCAGGAAGTCGTCCCCAGTTTGCACACTCACCCCTCTCAATAACAGCCCGGGCATCCCTTAAGGAAGCCATCTTCAAAGGAGGATCTTCGATCACAGTTTCAGCTGAGGCCAGCGTCTGAGGAACCTCTTCAAAGTGCTGGAATGGAGTCTCGATGAACTCCCCATCCATTTCTATGTACCGCAACAAGTTGAGGTGGCTGACCATGTATTCTTCCTCCCCATGAACTGTCACAATCTTCCCCTTGACTGGGTACTTCAGCTTCTGATGTAGTGTAGAAGTCACAGCTCCTGCTTTATGGATCCATGGACGACCCAGCAGGCAAGAATAGGACGGCCGAATGTCCATCACATAGAATGTTGAATCAAAGACCTGAGAACCAACCCTGATTGGAATATCAACTTCACCATGTACCATCCTTTTGGACCCGTCAAAGGCCCGAACAACAATGTTACTTGGCTTCAGCTCCAAACCCTCACAATCCAGCCTGTCTAAAGCCTTCTTGGGTAATACGTTCAACGAGGAACCAGTGTCAACCAGCACATGGGCAAGAGTAGTGCCCCTGCATTCAATGGAGACATGCAAGGCATCATTATGGTTCTTCCCTTTAGCAGTCAGATCAGCGTCGGAGAAACCCAAACCATTATCAGCAGTTAAGTTGGCCACACAATCGGTAAATTGATCAGCTGATGTCTCTTGTGGCACGTGGGCCGTCTTCAGGAAGGTAATCAGGGCCTTGGCATGGGCCTCTGAACACAACAACTGTGATAGCATAGAAATTTTAGATGGGGTGTGCCCCAGCTGCTCAACTACATTGAAATCACTCTTCTTGATAATCTTAAGAATTTCTTCCATCTCCTGTTTGGAAGCTTCAACATCGGTTGTCTTTGGTGCCTCCGTCTGGGCAGGCATATCAGTAGCAATCCCTTTGCCCCGAGCGTCAGATGACTCGGCTGCAGGGGTAGAAATAGGAACTTGATCAGGCAGGGAAGTGGGCACACTTGCAGGTGTGATGACAATAGGTCTCTGGATGGCTGGTGGCGCAATATCTGGTGAGAACAGTCTACCACTACGAGTGACTTTGGCAGGCCCGGTGATGTTGCTGATGTCGGTACTAGTATCAAACTCTTGTTTAACTCCAAGCACATAAACATCTGCCCCATAGTGCCACGGGACAGCTTTGTCGGATGTATATGGGAGGGGCCCCGTAACAGTGATGATGATAGGAGCAATCTTCTGAGTAGACATGATTTTGACAGGCTTCTTTGAGGGAGTCTTAGGAGAGTTGTGGAAAATAGTAACAATGGACACTTCTTCAGTAGGGATAGCAGGAACATCAATCTTCTCGAACAAGATCTCTTTGTTGTCCATCAGGTTTTGGACGCCTGACTTCAACAAAGGACAACCAGCAGGTGAGACAGAACATAGATGGCAACCTTCACTACATCCCGGAAATAAACCGGCTAGCAACAGGTTCCTCTTGACAGTCAACAGCGGAGTAACAATATCATCCACAGAGGCTACATACAGGTCTTCCTCTACAGCATTCACTCCATGCTTGGGCATGGGAGCAGTCACAACATTGGGCCTTTCGGGCGCCTCGAACTCTATCTCTTTAGCATCAATAAGGTCCTGAACCTTATTCCTCAGAGCCCAACAATCATTCGTAGTGTGCCCCGGGCTGTCAGAGTGATAAGCGCAGCGGGCATTGGGGTTGTACTTTGGAGATGTTGTATTCACAACCTTTGGAGCTTCTTTTATAGTTACCAGATTGGTTGACAGTAGTTGCGGCAATATCTGGGACAAGGTCATACTGAGTCGAGTGAACTGCCTTTTAGGTCTCTCACCCCTTGGATGGTTGTATTCCTGAGTAGCAGCAGCAGGCTTTGAGATTACCACCGCGTTGATAGCTTGGCGGCGTTCCGGTTTATTTTGTCTCCTTGAACCATAAACAGCACTAGATTCTTTCTTGAAGGGTTTCTTTTCAGTACTCGAGGAGGCACCTTTCTGTATCTTCCCCGACTTGATACCAGCTTCTATCCTCTCACCAGTTAAGATCATATCTGTAAACCCAGCAGAAGAATTCCCAATCAGATGGTTGAAGAAAGGACCAGACAGGGTCCCCAAGAACATATCAACGAGCCCACGATCAGTTAGAGGTGGCTGCACCCTTCCAGCAAGGTCTCTCAACTTTTGAGCATATTCCTTAAATCCTCCACCCGTCCCTAGTAACATACCCTGGAGTTGGGTACGCGTAGGAGCGAGGTCGGAATTATACTGATACTGCTTATAAAACGCAGTAGCCAAATCCTCCCAGTTACGAATACTGGTTCCATCCAGCTGATAGAACCATTCGAGTTGAGTCCCTGAAAGACTATCCTGGAAGAAATGGATCCATAAATTCTTGTCGGCGGTGTAAGGTTGGATCTTCCTTACATACGATCGGAGATGCAGCTTAGGACAGGAAGCTCCGTCGTACTTTGCAAAAGCAGGCGCCTTGAACTTATGGGGAATCACCACCCCAGAAGATAAGCCTAGGTCTCCAAAGTCCAATCCGGGCACATGTTGAATCTCCATAGCACTTAAGCGGTCCTCCAGCTGTTTGTACCTATCCTCAGCAGGAGGATACTGTTCATCATTATAATTCGTCTCGTTGTCGGAGACCACGGGACTAGGAACCCTTCTCTCTTGTGGGTTGTCTTTCCCTATAGAGGAAGTAGTCAGATCAACCTCATTTTGTAGTCCATTCCCAAATCTGCGTCCAGTGTTGAACAACATAGTCCTCTTCTTCAGAATCAGAGTCTTCAACTCCTGTTGACCCTGGGCTAAGCTCATGACCAACTCCTGGAACTGGACGTTCTGGGCCTGGAGGGCCTTGATAGCTTGTTCAGTAGTAGGTTCAGAAGTCATGATGATTGCTGAAATAAACAGCGAAGAAGATAAGTGACCTATAAAAAGGGTACCTGTTATGTATATGATGAATGGAATGCGTATGATTTTATGTTTTCAGAGACAATCGGGATTCAACTTTGTAGACAAAAAGGAAACACACTTTATTAGATTCAACTTTTAGAATTCAAATGGTTCAACAAATTGCCCTTAGGCATTACAAGAATGAAAATACTGAAAAGGAAATAAAAGCTGTAAAAGAAACATCCAAAGCCCATCAGTGCTCCCATGGCCTCTTCTTCTCAGTACGGATATAGTCATTCAGGATCCGCTCATTCTCCAATTGCTTGGTCAGCTTCTGGATTTTCTGTTCTTGTTCATTGAACCTTTCCCGATAAGAATCTCGTTCTTCCTGCAGTTGTGCCCAAGACCTTTTCAGTGTGTCAACATCAGTGGGTATCTGAGGATGAAGAACAGTTGGAGGAACCCCTTCTCTATTAGGCAATTCAAGAATAATAGGCCTGACAGCTTCGTATGGCATTCCTAACTTCTGAGCACGGATGCGGACCCACATGTAGTAGGATTCCATAGGCAGAGAAGTCTTCGGTCCCAACTCATGTGGGTCAGCTTTGTGAATTCTGTCCTAAGCTCGGATGAATCTACGGCGCAGCTCGTCACTATCTACCTGAAACTCAAAACTGATGTGAGGTACCAACATCTCATGAGGCCCTGCTCTTCTGGCTCTTCCAAACTGACGGAGAGCTAAACATGGGTTATAAGAGATTCCTCCCTGGGTACCGATCAATGGAACATTAGGATACTCTCCACAACGATCAATAACAGCCACTTCATCTAAACCTCTGAGAGTCCAAATGATGTCATTATCAGCGAGAGACATTAACCTATGAGCCCAACCCCTTCCTTCTTTGTTCTTCAGCATGAACTTAGGGAGGGGCGAAATAAACCACCTCACTAACAAAGGAGCACAACACCACAAAGTTCCCCGTCTTCGGGCAGTACGAGCATAGAGCTGTTGCAGGATATCACGCAAGAGAGTGGGTACAGGGTTCCGAGAGATGAAGATCCTTATGGAGTTGACATTAACAAAGGTATCAGGATTTGGAAACAAAACCAGACCATAGATTAAGAGAGCCAGAATGTCTTCGTACGCCCTGAAGTCTAAGTCATTCCAGAAACTATTAGTCTTACCAATCAGAAATTTAGCCAAAAAGCCCTTAACTCCGCTTCTAGTCTCCCAGTTATCCATTACCTCTTTGTTGGTCAAAGGAAGGGCTGCAGCAATCTCCTCAAGCCTAAGAGTCTTTTCCAAACCAGTGAATGGAGCCTGTTCCAAAACAGGGATACCAAGCAAATCAGATAATTCTTCCAGGGTAGGGACCAACTGGAAGTCTTGAAAGGTGAAGAAATGGTATAGGGGATCATAAAACTGGGTCAGGACACTCATCAGTTGTTGGTCCCACTTTGAAGTGACTAAACCGAGAAGAGAACCATGCCTCTTGATGAAGGAAGTAGTGTTTGGAATTCTGTCAACCAATTCTTTAAGCAAATCAGGTGGGTGAACAAAGTTGAGCCGGATAGTATTCCTTCGCACGGGCATCATGATGTCCTACAAAACAGAGCAAAGATGAAACCCTCTTGTCTTTGAAATGGGTCAGTCTTTATGCAGGATGCATGCAATGTTATGATGGTATGATGTTATGGTAAAGCACACCACAAGTATTCACAAAAGGCAAACATGGTAAGGCACACAAGTCACACAAGACAACCCTTAGAGTTCAGGCCAGCATGAAGTTTAGGTACTACCCTCTTTCAGTTTCGTTGGTTAAGACCTGTCCTAAAAATAGTAACCGGGTTCTAGAGGATCTCAATATCACTGACTACCCTCAATCGGTCATAACTCCAGCTTCGCAATCTTTTCTTACGGCCAGAACCATCGCGAGAGTTTAGCCTCAATGAGCGTAGCATACTGCTACTGTTCTATGGCCAAGTTGGGTCAATTTAAGGTTCTAAGGTCAGTTGGTGCTTAATGACTCCTCAGAAGACCCATATTCTCCTCGTTCCAACACAAGGGATATCCGTACAGACCAAGGTGTCACACCAACGTAGCTACTGCTTCACCCGTGTCGGTCTACGCCGGACAGGTCCCTCACAGTTTATTGCTACCTAAAGGGTATTCCCCAGATCCAGGTTAGGATCTATGAAACTCCAATACAAGCCCATAAATATAAAAGCAATCAAGACATACAATTGAAAACATAGAATGATCTAATCCTAAGGTACACCTCACTTATAAGAGTCCCCAGCAGAGTCGCCAGTTCTGTGATCGGTGGAAATATAACTGACTGTTTTGAAATGTTGGTTCGCGAAATGTCGCGGTAAGCAAGAGTCGCCACCGTCTTTTATGTTCTCCAACAAGGAAAGGACAAAAGCACAGCAAAATTCCTTTTCGAGATGTTTCTTGGTTCGGGAGGTAGATTATAGAAAGGGAAGGTGTTAGCACCCTTTCTATCTGTGGTTATCCACGGGCTCTTAGGTACTTGCTCACTATGTTTTCAAAAGATTTTTCTTTTCTTGTGTTTGTGGGTTTTGAAAAGAGTTTTGTTTGAAAACTTCAATTTGACTCCTGTATCAGTCCTCAAGAGTGTGTGAAGTATTGTTTGAAAACTTTTGTCGGAAAAGTGTAAGTGCGAAAAGTTGTTTTTTTGTTTTGAAAGAGCAAGTACCTGAGAACCTCTACCCACTCAAAGGAAATTAAGCTGTGTAAATGTCCTTTAGACAGTATTATCCCACTATTGAGAAGTAGGTAGCACCGTCGTTGGAGTTATTCGGGTCAATTCGATTATATGGGACATGTGGTCACCAAAGCAATAGTAGGACGCCTTAGCGGTAACCCTAATGTCCTAGATCCTTTTTATCCGAGGCAACCGTTTCGAGGCGACTTGGATCTTTAGACAAGATGGCAACCTCTAAAACACCCTATACTCAATGACCACGTCGAGGCAACCAAGTGAGGCGTACCCTAGGAGCGGCATGTGCACGTGTGTCAGATTTCATGTTAAATTATCTTTGCACATGTATTACGGTGAGCTACGAGTTGATTTTAATTTTCAGGCAAGTCTTGTCATGCATAGTTAACATTTAATAATTTGCGGGAAATAAATTGCGAAAAGTAAATCTACGCTATTACAAGGTGTCGGGTATTTACATCGCCAAAAACATAACCCTTGAAAAGTAAAATGCGAGAAAATAAAGAAAGCGATAAAAGTCCTAATTATCTATTACATCCTCAGAGCAATTACATGAATATGATCAAAAATTAATATGCGCGCAAAGAAATTAAATCAGGGACGTCCTTAGGGTTTTGACCCTTTTTGAGAAAATAATGAGTTTTTGATCCTTTTTGCATTTAATTAAACCTAATTCTAATTAATTAAATAAAAGAAATATTTTTTAAGTTTTTTAATGTTTTAATGGAATAAATAAAAAAAGGGAAACATGATTAAAAGTTAGTAAAAAAACCCTAATTCTACATGATTTTTATTTATTATGAAAAAAAGTTAAAGTTGACCTAATTAACTAAATTAATCTATGTAAGAATTTATTTACAAAAATAATATATTAAAGGTGAAATTGATAATAATAATAATAATAAAAATATTAGTTTTCAGAATTTATTATAAAAAATTAATTTATGAGTTAATTAAATAATAATGATAATAATTAATAAAAGAAAACAAAAAGGAAAAGAAAATAAAAAGGAATAATAAACCAGGGGGTGTGCTGGCCCATTAGGAGGTGAAGCAAGCAATTCTCAGGCCCATTTGTTTGCCAGTCCGTTTGACTTTTGTGATTGTCCAGGGCATTGGTTGACTGGGAGCATGGTAGTCATCCTCTCATGACCCTTGGGGATTTGTGCCCATAGCCACATGGCGCTTGGATGGTTGGAGGCATATGGTAGACACCTCCTGGAACGCTGCATGTAATTATGTTAAGAAAAGAAATATCAAGTATTTGGGGGACCTGGGACTCGAACCCAAGTCCCAATGGTCACCAGCCAGCACACCATCCACTGAGCCATTTGCCTGCGTTTGTTATTATGATAATAAGCAAATATTATATTGGATAATTAATACATATGCTGTAAACAGCATAAAAACGCGGGCTCATTTGAATTACCCAACCATATGCTTACACGTCCTTCGTCTTCCTCGTTTTCCTGTAAAAAAACAAATAGATAGCGGGGGTTTTTAACCCCCACAACCTGCAACCACGAAAAATAGCGAATAGGCGTATGATTAATATAAATATTTCGCAATGATCCCCTTAGATTCGTCTGGTCTCAACGATTCTAACCATGGGTCTTAAAGGTTCCAATTTTTCCTGGATAATAAAGCCCCAAATCCAAAGCTTATGAACCCTAAAATTTGTCAATGGAAACTTTCGATTCTGCGCATTTTAATCCAATTAGCTTATGCCATTAGTTTCCCGTGAGTTCTAGCAACACAAAACAAACAAGAAATCATGTTAATGATGCATGAATCATGAGTTTCGATTATGAGAAAAAGCATCAAACCGTGTGACTGTAAATGGTGATTTCTTGAGCCTTAGCGTGTGGTTTTGATTTCAAAACGTTCCTCACACTCCCAGCAACGTGTTTGAATCCACAAATTGCTTTGAATCGTGCTAGAATGCAGAAAACAGTTTTGACTTTTCTTGGATTTTTTTGAATGTGGTTATGGCTTTCTTGCAGCAAATTCACGTATGTGGCACTAGGGTTGGCTTGTGTACTTATAGTAGAATAGAATTAGGTCAAATCCTTGAGCAAAGTTCCATTGAATAATGGTTTGAATATTTGATTTGCAATCATATATTTTTGAATCTTTTTGATTGGAAAAACTTGCCAAACTTGGAGATTCTTGTCCCTTTGATTTGCACACGAAATTTCCAGCATATATTGACCACTTTTGCTTCACAAAAAGATTGAAAAATCAAATCTTTGTATTTCCTACAATTTAAATTAATTAAATGAATTAAAATTGATTAAAAATCCAATTAATTAATAAAAATAAGGAAAATAAGTTCAAATAAGCTTGATGGGTCGTGCATAGATCATGGATAAAGTTTCAAGAAGAAATTTGAGGCCCATTAGCAAAAACAAAGTGTTTTGAGCAAAGTTGACTTTTGCAAATTCACAAAAATTTCCCAACTTCTCCAATGCATATATTGCTCAAGTTTGATCATATGAACATGTTCTTGGACATTTTGGAAAGGTCTTGAAGTCCTCTAACCAATGCCTTTGGTCCCATGTCATTTGGATTTACCAATCTCAAGTTATGGTCTTTGACTTAAAGTGCATTTTTGTTGACTTTTGAAATTGACCTATAATGTAGAAATTGATAACTTTTTGTGAGAGCATTTCTTGGACTTTGAATGTGAAGATGAGTTGTAGGAAATGTCACCCCCTTCAAAATGAGCATTGGATTGGATTTTTCTGATGAACCATGAAAAAGTTATGCCTTGGTCAAGATACAATTGACTTTTCTACTGTCCAAAAATAGCAACTTTTTGCATCTTGATGATTTTTGAGCCATGCTTGTGGAATCATGATCAAGACTTGATCAAATGATAATTGTGAGCTCAAAATAAGATGTTGACCAAAGATTTTGAATTTTGACTGTAAAATGACCATTTTGCCCCTGTAGTTGACTGTAGATCAAATAGGGCTTTTGACTGTGCAATTTGGCATTGTGAGTCTTGAAACTTGGCATGTAGGTGCTTGAGGATGCATATAGGCCTATGGGACTTGATTGAACCATTGAAACTCTCAAATTCCTTGAAGGAACCAAAACCCTAATTTTGACTGGCTTAGGAGGTGTTTGGACTGTGCAACCCTTGAGTAATCTTGAACCAGTTGAAGATGATTCTTGATAAATCTTGAAGGATATGGGAGGGCAAATTTTGGGGTACAACATATGGCATGGAAGCTGTTCTACCCATGGAAGTTCAGATTCCTTCCTTAAGGATTATGAAGGACGCTGGTTTGAGTGAAGACGATTGGATTCAGACCCGGCTTGACCAACTTAATCTGATCGACGAGAAGCGACTTACTGTTGTTTGTCATGGTCAGACGTATCAAAAACGGATGATCAAGGCTTTCAATAAGAAAGTCAGACATCAAGTATATCAAGTCGGAGATCTTGTAATCAAGCGGATCATCTTACTGCAAAGTGATCCCAAAGGCAAGTAGACTCCATCCTACGAAGGACCATTTGTGATCAAGAGCATCTTTTCTGGTGGGGCAATGATTCTGACCACTATGGACGGTGACGATTTACCACACCCTGCGAACGCAGACATAGTCAAAAGATACTACACATAAAACGACCCGGCAAGTTGAAAACCCGAAAGGGCGACTTGGGCAAAAATGGGCATCCCGGTGAATCGAAAACCCGAAAGGGCAGTTCAGGCAAAAATTAGGGATAAAACAAAAAAATTTGTACACCCGGCAAGTTGAAAACCCGAAAGGGCGACTTGGGCAAAAAAGGGTTTCCCGGTGGATCAAAAACCCGAAAGGGCGGTCCAGGAAAAAGTTAGGGAATTAAAGCGTATGACTATGTCTCGTCGGATCACTTTAAGAACAATCTCTTCACCAACAAACTCCATCTTTCTGATCAATCCAGTCATCGGCGGACGAAGCAGTGAATGGACAAGATATTCAGAGTTGTGAAGGCTATAGCAGAATGGGAATCCCATGGAATTGTTACACATAGCCATCTTTCTTTTGTATAAAATTTTTCAATTTTTACGACAACATCCTCTTACTAGGATGTCCGTCTCCTTTGTACAAAGATACTCACAAAAGTTAATACAAAGATACTTCAAAGTGCAGAAATTTGCTTGCCTTTCTTTTCTTTTTACACTTATGTTTTATTTGAAAACGTCCAATGTTTTGTTAAATAGGCATATGCATTGAATATAATCACTGCTTACAAATAAAATGAAATTGAAAAAAGATAATTACTGATAGGTTGAAGGTGTAGGAAGATATCTTTGTGCCATTTCAGAAGAAATCCCCTACGATACATCATTCAGATCCTCAACAAAGCTTAAATTTGGAGTTTATTTCCCTAGCAGAGTTAAGCTTCGAGATCCTCAGCGAAGCCAGTGCATTCTAGAACTTGATTCCCCAGCTGAGTTAAGTTTCAAAACTCCCATCAGAGTTAAGCTTCAAGATCCCCAGTGGAGCCCGAAAAACCCTGAAAATCCTATCCCCAGCGGAGCCAGAATAGTGAACATTTCTCCCCCACAGAGTTATCTCCCAGCAAGATCGAAGATTCTCGGTCTCATTTCTCCAAGCAGAAGCCTCCTAGATTTTAACTCCCCGGTAGATATTTTCAGAGTTTTCCCTATATCCCAGGAAAGTCATGAAGGATTCTCATTCCTCGTAGAAATTGTCAAAGACCTTGTTAATCCCCACAGATCACCAAGGATTTTCAATCTCCAACAGTGGTCCCAGGATTTCTCATTCTCAACAATCAGAGATCTTTAATCCCCAAGCAGTCAGCAAGGATTTCTCATCTTCAATAATCAAAGATTTTTGGAATCCCCAGCATCGGTCAAGGATCTACTTTCCCCGACAGCAGTCAAAGATTTCATTATCTCCAGTTATTAAGGATTTATTTTCCTCAGCAAGACGACTACTCAGCTTACATGCACATCCATTACATTCATATATCATGAAACACAGTTCATTGCATCATACATATCATGTAACATAACTTTGTGTTTTAGCTAACATTTTACCCTTGTCAGGATAAGATTAAAAGGCTATCGTTAACAATTATTCAGACACAGTATGGATACACCCCAGACACGGCGGTCATTCCATTACTCATTCAGAATTTCAAGTTAAAATACAGTACAGATACACCCCAGACACAGCGGTCATTCTACTACTCATTCAGACTTCAGCAATCCGATACAGAATAGATACGCTCCAGACACGGCGGCCATTCTATCTCTCATTCATATTCAACTATCAGCTACAAGTTCAGATACGCTCCAAACACGGATGCCATTCTGGCCCTTACACCAGCAGTTTGATTCTCCCTAGTGCAATCGCCACGAAAGTCATTATGTCACTTATTCAGATCCTAGTTATAGTCTCAGATATACTTCAGACACGGAAGTCATTCGGTTACTCATATAGATCTCAACTTCAGATACAGTCCAGATACGCTCCGGACACGGTTTCCATTCTGTCACTCATTCGGAATTTATCCCCAGCCCAGAGATGCCCCATACACAGATGTTTCTCTGTCACCCATTCATAATTCAGATACAATACAAATACACTCCAGACACGGCAGTCATTCTGATATTCATTCAAAACTCAAATACAGTTACAACTCAGATATGCTCCAGGCACGGACGCCATTCTTTCGCTCATACAGACTCAGTCTCTAGATACAGTTCAAATGCATTCCAGACACGGATACCATTTTAATGCTCATTCTTCTGACCTACCACGTTGCAATTCAACAAACATTCTTGGATGGCATCTTTTAAGCCCATCTCCAACAAGATTCTACCATCTCCAAATGGCATCTTTAAGCCCATTCCCGCATCTATGTTTTGACGAGTGCAAATTTACGGGCACTCTAGTGTCCTATCCTCTTTTACCTTCGAGTCACGAAAGGCAAACTTGCCAATCTAACTCTTCAGGTTCAAGAAGATTGAACAGGGGCAATTGTTGTACCCCAAAATTTTCCCTCTCATTTCATTAACATTTCTCATCACAAGAATCATGGAAGTCAAGGTCAAGCTAGGGTTTGCTCTGCTCAAGACACCTCCTTGCACTGTTGACCTAAATTAGGGTTTGAGTTGCACAGTGATGTTTTGACCTACAATTCCCAAAATGACTTTCATACTTCATGTTGGACTCATGAGTTTGTCCATACCAAGTTTCAAGCCTTGATTCAAAATTTTGCCCAGTCAATTGGACAGTTGACCTATAAATCAGCTGTATTGGGGGAAAAGTCAATTGTGGCCAATTGACAGTCAAACCTCATGGATTTTGACCCACATCAACATTTTGAACTCATATGAACCATTTGATCAAGTTTGGATCACAACTCCACAAGAAATTTGATCAGATCACCAAAAAGGCAAAATAGTCATTTTTAGGGTTTTGACTGCACAAAGGCAATTTTTGACTGTTTGACCTAACCAATGGCAAATCAAGCTCCACCATGGACTCAAGGACTCAATGACATCATCTTTACCTATTCAAAAAGTTCAAAATATCCCAAATGCATGGGATTGACAGATGAATTTTTCAGTCAACTAATCAAAATTTGACTGTATACTGAAAAGTCAAACTTTGACTTTTTGGTCAAAATCAAGTGCCAAGGGTCATTTTTCATCAAGACATGTCAAATTATGAAACTTGTTCATCAAGAAACCCAAAAATGCAAATTAGGGTTTAAGATGGAAAAATTTCATAACTTAGAAAATTTCTAGTTATAAAGTTTTCTTATTTTTTCCTAACTTTGTCCCATTTTTTCACCAAGATGCAAATGGATTCAAATAAAACTTGCAACATGAAAGTTGTAGTCCATCACAAAGTCTACAACTTTTATTCACAAAGTTTTCTCAAAAGAATCTTTTATCTCAATTTATGATTTTTGGAACAAGGGTACCTAAAACTTTTAACTTAGAAAAATTTTGCCCTAGTTTAGGCAGGATTTTGACCCATCTTCTTGGCCATTTTTCACATAGTTCCACTTGGAGTTTCAAGTTTCATTTCAAAGATGTATTGTAGTACATGTTGCAAGCTTTCCAAATTATCCAAGAACTCCTCAAACACCTTTGTGGTTAGGGAGAATCGAATGCTTGAAGTTGGCAAAAACTCACTTTGAAACCATGGCCAATACATGTTCATACCAAGTTGCAAATCTGACCAAAATAGCTTAGTACATGATTACAGGCCTCTAAACCAATTTACACTCCAAAATTGAATGCAAATACATTGGATATTGGCATTGTTCTGATCAAGAGAGCTTTGTACAATGAACATTGCTATTTCAAGCATAAAGGCCACACTTCCATTTTCATAAAGGGCACTTTATGTCAATTGCTTTTTATTGAGCCTTGGACTTTCTTCCTTTGCAGCAAACAAGCTCCAAAATCTCAGGCATAGTACAAGAAGTTGGTGCATGCTTAGAGATAGCCTGTACAGGCCTACCTCACTTCACTTCCAACTTTGCTTTCAAAACAAGTCAAAGGGCCAAAAGCTTGTATCTCTCATATCTGATAAAACATGCTAAAACAAAGTTCTCAAACAAGTTTTCCATATCCTCACAAGTCAGAAGCACGAGCCCTTGACCCCTTAAACCCCCTCATACTCCAAAACCCCATTTTTCTGCAAAACAGGGCAAGCCCTACAGAACCACCTCCATCTCCACTTTCCCTCGTGCGTTTTGCCTCAAATTTGTTCTAATACCTTCCATTCAACTCACCTAAACTATTCCAGACCTCTATTGCCAGCTGTAACACCATTAACACACATTGCCATTTTTGTTTGGAAGCTTTGCAGGTTGAGTTCTGTAGCACGATCCAGACTACTTCAAAACAAGTCAAGCATTGGGAAAGCTTCATTGGACCTCAGGCAAGCTCAAAAGAACCTCAAGCACCCTTGGAAGTTGCTGCATTCTCCAGCTCGAAGTCAACTGAAACAGGTATTTCATGAACTTCTATCTCTCTATTTAGGAATAGTTAGACTTAGGTTTGTGAATGAAAGATGTTGTATTCATAGCCCTGAAACCATACATGTGCTTAGTTTTCATTTATATTAATCGTGCTAGGAGAATTTTGTTCATGAACTTTCTGAAAAAACTAGGTTAAGAATTAGGGCCATAGAAATTCTCTCTGGTCTTTGAGAGTTAGCTTAAGTTTTTTATATGGTTAGATTCGTTGTTTGATGCTCTACAAGTTTCATGTTATGAGTTTTGTCAAAAAAGCACAGAATCAGGAGATAGCATTTTGTACATAACACGCGCACGCTTCTGTTCCAAGGAAGAAGATGAAGTTGATTCTGGGCTGGGCCTGGATTTCTTTGCTTTTGACACCCCCCAGTTCACTTTCAGCACCCCTTGGCCCATTGCTTTGTATTTTCATTATTTTTGCATCTTTATTTTTTCTCTGACTTTGATATTTTATTTGCAAGCATAAAAAATATTCCAAAAATATTTTCACATTTTTTTTCATTTATTAGATATTTTATTCTAATTTTTTCCTAATGTAAACATGTTTAAATATTTTATATTCTTTTGTTAAAACTTAAAAATAATACAAATAATACTTAAATAATTTATTTTATTGTTATATACATTTGAAAATATTTTCTTGAAATATATACATTTTTGTAAATTATTTATTTAATTTTTTTTATACCCTTAATATAATTAATATATATTTATATACATATATACTATATTTTATTAAATAATTAGAACAAAAACACAAAAATAATACATTTTTATTTTTATTAATATTTTATACTAAAAATACCTTTGTTTCAATATACTTATATTTTTTGTACAAATTAATACATTATTGTATATAAATAATAAATAATACTACTTATTTAAGAAATTAGGGTTTTTGCCCTAAAAAACAAAATAATTGAAATTGACTTTTTATTTATTTATTTACATTTCACATTAAAAATACTTTTTACATACATAAAAACTTTTTTTTTGCATAATACATTTTATTTAATATTTATTTATTCTATTTATTTAAATATTGTATATTTAAATATTATGTCTACCCATTCAATATGGTTGTAATAATTTAGAATTTAATTTCTTGCAAAATAATCCCCAATTCAAATTTGTACCCCCCTCCCTATATCATGTTGTAATAGTGTAGAATTTAAATTCTCGCACCTTTAAACTTTCAATTATGCCATGATTAGACTTAGGGTTTTGTATGCAAAAATCAAATTAACAAATAGTTTGACCTAATCCAAGATGACAATGCATGAAAAAACAAACACAATGCACACTTGCACCCCTAGGGTTTCAATCCACTTGTTGCCTTCAAAAATGGGCCATGGTATGCATGTCAAGTACTTTGGCAAAACAAAAACAAAACAAAAACAAAATAAAAAGATCATGGTCCCTCGATGACGCTATCTGAGTTGCCTAAACAAAATGATCAAGTCCCTCAACAAAATTGCCAAAAATACTTGACACAATTGCTATCATGGTCTATACGATGACCCGCGCCTGTCCCGTTTAACATCCTAACACAAGGTTGTTCACCAAATACAATGGTGAAACAACACTGTTAAAAGGGTTAAAAACATAAGAAAGATCTTTGAGTAAATAGGGTAGACAACTCTTAGTTACTTGATCAAAGCTTGCAAAAACATCCTTGCTATTTTTTAAAACACACTTCACAACACAATTTCAAAACCCTACTTTCGAACATTGAAAACTTTTCAAAAGACAAAAACACCTTTGTATACATTTAGACAAGAATCATTATAAAGGTTGCCACAACGATGGCCTCTTTTCAAAACATCTTTCAAAATCACACACAAAGCACCATTTCAAACAATTGAAAAACAAAGCAAGTGATCTAAGCAAGTAACTAAGAGCCCATGGATAACCATGGATAGAAAGGGTGCTAATACCTTCCCTTTCTATAATCTACTCCCCGAACCCAAGAAAACATCTCAAAGGTCTTTCCTGTGCTTTTTGACCTTTCCTTAGGATAAAATAAAAAGTCGGTGGCGACTCTTGCTAAACCGAAACATTTGCGAACACAAAACGCAAAATCCCATGTCAGTTCTCCCACCATATCACAGATGGGACCAGGAACAGTAATGATCAACGGAGCGATTTTTGGAACAGATGTAATCCTAACAGGCGTTCTCGAGGAAGCCTTGGAAGGATTGGCGGAAATGGTTATGATGGCGACATCTTCAACTGGAATTAATGGAGTCAAAGTCTTCTCAAACAAAATCTCTTTATTATCCATCAGGCGCTGAACACCTGACTTCAATAAACAGCAACCAGCGGGTAGAATTGAACATAGGTGGCAACCTTCGCCACAACCTGGAAATAAACCGGCCAACAAAAGATTCTTCTTCACTGTTATTAGCGGAGTAGATATGTCTTCCACAGAGGTCACAAACAAATCATCGTCCACAGTATTTACTCCACGATCATGCTTGGGCATAGGAGCAGTTACAACATTGGGTTTCTCTGGAGCGTCAAACTCGATCTCTTTAGCTTCAATCAAATCTTGCACCCTATTCTTTAAAGCCCAATATTTATTGGTATCATGGCCCGGGCTATCAGAGTGATAGGCACAACGGGCGTTGGGATTATATAGCGGAGATGTGGTGCTGGGATTCTTCGGGGCTTCCCTCAGAGTTACCAGATTGGTCTTTAGCAATTGTGGTAGAATCTGAGACAAAGTCATGTTAAGACGAGTGTATTGTCTTTGCGGCCTATCCATTCTTTGCTGATTGTTGCGTTGTGGGGAAATGGTGGGTCTTGATATTACTACAGCATTCACCGCTTGACGGCGTTCAGGTTGGTTTTGGCTCCTCGAGCTGTAGACTGCACTAGCTTTTTTCTTACCAACAAAAGGCTTCTTTACTACACTGGATGACACATCCTTCTGTATCTTACCACTTCTGATACCAGCTTCCACTCTTTCCCCAGTCATAATCAATTCAGTAAACCCAGATGACGAACTACCGATCAGATGATTGAAAAATGGGCCAAACAATATCCCAAGAAACATATCAACCAACTCCCTGTCAGACAGAGGGGGTTGGACTATTCCAGCCAAATCTCTCCACTTCTGAGCATAGTCTTTAAAACCTTCGCTTGCACCCATAGACATACCCTGAAGCTGAGTACGAGTGGGAGCAAGGTCGGCATTATACTGGTATTGCTTGTAGAAAGCAGCAACAAGGTCCTCCCAGTTGCGGACATTAGCTCCTTCCAATTGATAGAACCATTCAAGTTGAGTCCCTGACAGACTGTCTTGAAAGAAGTGTACCCACAGATTCCTATCAGCAGTGTAAGGTTGAATTTTTCTGACGTACGAGCGGAGGTGGAGTTTCGGACAGGATACTCCATCGTACTTAGCAAAAACCGGAGCTTTGAACTTGTGAGGGATCACCACCCCCGATGCTAGTCCCAAATCTCCGAAGTCCAACCCAGGAACCTTCTGAATCTCCATAACACTTAGACGGTCCTCAAGTTGTTTGTACCTATCTTCAGCAGGAGGATATTGTTCCTCATCAAAGTCAGTGTCATTATCATAGACCACAGGACTAGGCCCATTTTCTTCCTCTTGATTATCTCCTCCTTTGGATGAATGAGACAGATCAGCTTCCTCTTGCAACCTATTCCCAAACCGGTGACCCATATTCAGAAGAACCACATTCTTCTTCTTCTTCTTTTCCTTCTTCAGGATGAGAGTCTTCAAATTTGCTTGCCCTTTGGCCAGGTTCAAGAACATCTCCTGGAATTGAGCATTCTGAACCTGAAGAGCTTTGATGGCTTGATCGGTAGGCATTTCAGAAGACATCTTGTGCTGAAATAAACAGCGAAGAAGACGAGAAACCTGTAACGGTACCTGTGATGAGGTGCATGATAATGGAATGCGTATGAAATGATTTCAAAGACTTTGGGAGATTTAAATTTGTAAGACAAAAATGAAACACACTTTATTAGATAAACTTATGGAAAATGTTTAACAATGCCTTCAAGGTGTTACAAAAGAAATAACTGAAAAGCAAATCTAAACTAGAAATAATAAAAGACATCAGAGCTCCCATGGCCGCTTCCCCTTCGTGCTGACATAATCATTGATTTTTATTTCATTCTCAAGTTGCCTCGTGAGCTTCAAGATCTTCCTCTCTTGCTCATGGTACTTCTCTCGGTAGGTATCCCTTTCTTACCTCAACTGAATCCAAGATCTCTTCAATGCCCCAAGATCAGTAGGCATGTATGGATAAAGGACTGTATAAGGAACACCTTCTTCATTAGTATGCTCCACAATCACTGGCAGTACAACTTCATAGGGCATCCCAAGCTTCTGGGCACGAGCTCGGGCCCACTGGAGATAAGGTTGCATAGGGAGAGAAGTCTTTGGTCCTAGCTCATGAGGGTCAGACCTGTTCACCATGCTCCAAGCTCGTATGAACCTTCGACGATGCTCATTAGTGTCTCCCTTGTAGTCAAAGGCAATGTCCTCAAGAAGCAACTCATGGGGACCGTCTCTCCTAGCGCGACCAAACTGTTGTAAACCCAAACAAGGACTGTAGGTTATACCTCCTTTGATTCCGAGCAACGAGACATTAGGGTATCCTCCACAGTGATCAATGACAGCAACCTTTTCCATATCTTTAGAACTCCAAAGAATGTCCGTATGGGAAAGGGACATTATTCTGTAGGACCAACCTAGACCTTCCTCATTCTTCAATACAGACTTGGGGAGATGCAAAATAAACCACCTCGCCAGCAGCGACATACAACACATGAGGGTCCCTCTTCTTCGCATAGTACGGGTATATAGAGCATGTAGGATATCACCAAGAAGAGTAGGCACAGGATTGCGAGACAGGAAGATCTTGACCGCATTCACATCTATGAAGGAATCTGGATTCGGGAAAAGAACCAAGTCGTAGATGAAGAGAGCCAAGATGTCTTCAAAAGCCTGAAAATCCAAGTTATCCCAGAACTGTTAAGCTTGATCCATCAGAAACTTAGCCAAGAAACCTTTAACCCCGCTCCGTGTCTCCTAGTTGGATACTACATCAGCCCTTTTTAGGTGTAAGGATGAAGCAATGTCCTCAGGTCTAGGAGTCTCTTCCAAACTTGTGAAGGGTGTCTGCTCGAGAATGGATATGCCCAGTAAATCAGAAAACTCTTCCAAAGTAGGAACTAGCTGATAATCCGGGAAAGTGAAGCAATGATGCAACAGGTCGAAGAACTGGAAAAGCACACTCATCATCTGCTCATCAAACTTTGAGGTAACCAAACCAAGAAGCTGACCATGTCTCCTAATGAATGATGAAGTATCAGAAATCTTTGAGGCTAAATCTTTGAGTTGAGTAGGTATTTGCACAAAGTTAACTTGGATGGTGTTTCTGCGCATAGAAGCCATAATCTGCAAAACAGAACAAAGATAAATCCCCTCGGTTTTTGAAATGGTTAGTGTAATGAAGTATGCATGCTATGTTATGATGCATGATGTCATGATAAAACACACAACAAGTATAGTAGGTAACAGACATGGTAAAGGCAAACAAGTCACACAAGAGAGCCCTTAAGTTTCAGGCTTGCATGGAGTCTAGGTACTACCCTCTTGAAGTTCAGTTGGTTCAACCTGTCCTAATAATAGTAACTGGGTTCTAGAGGTTCTCAATATCACTGACCATCCTCCATCGGTCATGGTTTCAGCTCACGCAATCTTTTCTTGCGGACGGAACTATCTCGAGAGTATGGTCTCAATAAGTGTAGTATCGAGTATCGACCAGTTCTCAGCTCTATACCGAGGCCGACTATCTCACTACTTCCTATGGCCAAGTTGGTCAATTATAGGTTCTAAGGTCAGTTGATGCTTAACGACCCATATAGCAGCCCCGTATTCTCCTTGTTTCTCCACAAGGGATACCGGTACCAACTAATGTGCCACATCAACGTAGCTACTACTTCAACCGTATCGGTCTATGTCGTACAGTTCCCTCATAGTTTATTGCTACTTACCTACAAGGTGTCCCCAGATCCGGGTTAGGATCTATAATAACTTTGATACAAAGCCCACAAAGATAAAGCAATCAAATCAAACAATAGAAGTAAATATGATGAACTATTCCTAAGGTATACCCACTTAGAATTCCCCAGCAGAGTCGCAAGTTCTGTGATACGGTGGCAGAACTGGAACTGTTTTGGAAATGCTGGTTTGTGTTTTGCGTTTGTGTTCATAAAATGTCGCGGTAAGCAAGAGTCGCCACTGACTTTTATTTTATCCAACAAGGAAAGGAAAAAAGCACAGAAAAATTCCTTTTTCGAGATTTTCTGAGTACGGGGGGTAGATTATAGAAAGGGAAGGTATTAGCACCCTTTCTATCCATGGTTTTCCACGGGATCTTAGGTACTTGATCATCATTTTAAAATTGCTTCTTTGTATGTTTGTGTGATTTGAAAAGTTTTTGTTTGACTTCGATTTAACCCTTGCTTCTGTCCTCAAGAGTGTTACGAAGTTGTTTTGAAAACTTTGTTTGAAAAGGAGTGTAAGTGTGAAAAAGTTTGTTTGGATTGAGCAAGTACTTAAGAACTAATCTACCTACTCGAAAAAAGAATTGTTCTATGTTCATTTCCTTTAGACAGCGCTATCCCACTATTAGTGAGTAGGTAGCACCGTCGTTGGAGTTTTGCGGGTCAATTCGAAAGGGACGTACGGTCTCTAAAGCAATGTTAGGACATCTTAGTAATAACCCTAATGTCTTAAGATCAATATTTGAGGCAACTATTCTGAGGCAACCTTTCCGAGGAAACTTTGATCTTTGAAACAAAAGGGCGACCACTAAAATATCCTATACTCAATGACCGTTTACCGAAGGCAACCGAAGTGGGAGTATACCCTAGGAGTGCGCATGTGCGAATGATTCAATTTCAAGTTTATTATCTTTGCACATTTAGGGTTTGCTAACCGTTTTAAAGTTAATCATACATTGTTGTCATGCATCCCTAATATTCATATATCTAACAGTTATAAGTTTGCGGAATTTAAAGTGCGGAAAGTAAAGCTAAGCTATTACAAGGCTTCGGGTATTTATATAGCCAAAAACAAACTCGTAAAACAAAAGCGATAAATGAAAGTAAAAGTCCTAATTAAACTATGACAACTTGTGAACAATTACACTAATATGGTAAAAAAAATAAAAAAATAAAGCACACGCGATGAAATTAGAATGATGAGAGAGCTAGGGTTTTGACCCCTTCTAACCTAATTAAAAGAAAAATTGTTTTTTGTTGTTTTTATATATTTTTAAGAAAAGAATTAGGTTTTTAAATTAAACACAAAATTGATTAGTAATTAAATTAACTAAAGAAAAATAATTTACATGGCCTATTTTTTGTATTTTTTTGTTATTTTCAGAAAAAAAGAAAATATAATTAAGTTAAAACCCTAATTGTTCTAATTAATTTTAATTATTTACAAAAGGAATTAAAATTACCCTAAAATTAAATAACCTAATTAAATTAAATAATTTTTTTTTATAAAAAAAAAAACTAAATCTAATTGGATGAAATATATTATTTTTTTTGTGATTTTTTGATAAAAAAGAAAAATAATTTTTATGTTAGTAAAATAAATTAAATAATGGAAATATAAAAAGAAAAGAAAAGAAACATGGGCCTGCAACCAGCAATTTGGGGGGTGTGAGAATCAGATTCTGGGCCCAAAAGAAGGTGACCCATGTTGACTTCCATGCCCTCATGCGCTGCATTGACTAGGGTGTACCATGGACACCACATCCTGGCCATCAGATCTGGCTTCCTGGACACGTTGCAGGTTGGATGATGAGGTCACATGGTGGTTTCTTGGCTTGTGCGCACGCTGTATCACATGAAAGAAAATAATATGAAAGAATTGGGGGACCTGGGATTTGAACCCATGCCCTGATGCCTTTTGCCCTCACCTTGTAACCAACTACGCTAGCTGTTTTAGTTGTATATAACATAAACAATAATTATAATATTATAAACAAGCGAAATAAGAAGAAATTCGCGCGGAAATTCAAATGGACGAGTAGGGGGATGCCATGCCATCATCCTTGTCCTCTCTTTGTGGCTAGAAGGTTTGAAAACCTTTACCTACGGACAACGTCCGTCGCTACAACCCTGCAATTTCTCAAAATCAAGCACAAGTAAGATAAATAAAATATAAGTCCATGAATAAGTTCGATTGGACATGCTGAGCACAATGGTGCTCCTTTCATGGCCCAATTTCACCTGTATGCAAAGATCCCAAATTGAACAAAAAAACCCTAGCAATGGTGAAATCTCATACAATTCATAAAAATGCAATTAAACGTTCCAGATAGCTTGCAAATGTGATGGTGAACAAGAATATGTGATTAGAATGTGATGAGTATACAAGAATAAAAAGATTCAATTTTGGAAATCATGGCAAACCGTGGGAGTCGTGGGGGCGAATTCTGGGCACTAGCGCGCTTGTTTTTTATTGGTACGGCTTGCTTGCACTCCCAGGAAGTGAATGGGATGATTAGGAAGCCTTGTAATTGCCTGGAAGTATGAATTCGACTCAACACTTTTTATGATTTTTTTCAAGTTTTGTTCTTGTTCTTGCGTCTCTCTCTAGCCTTATTTTAGGTCTGCAAATGTTCAATATATATTAAGGATTGGATTAGGGTTGAAAACCTGATCTCAATCTTTCTCCATTATTGATTTTGATCTTGACTTGATTCCTTTGAAAATCATTCCAAAAATAGGCTAAAACCAATATTTTTATGCTCACAAAAGCCTTGCACGAATTCAATCTTTTGCTAGCTGGATGTAGGACTTGAAACATGTACAAGATCTTTGGATTTCAATGTTTTGGATTTTCTATAATTTGTTTTGTTTTAAATTGATTTAATTCAAATAAAAATCAAAATAAATAATAAAAATAAGATAATGACAAGTGGGAAGATCTAGGACTCGTGGACCATGATGCCAACTCAAAGCAAGTGCAAAAAGTTAGGCCCATTTAGCAAAAATTGCAATTTGAGGCATAGTTGACTTTTGGCAATTTTGCAAAAAAGGTCAACTTCACCAATGCATAACTTCCTCAATTTTGACTCTTTGAAGGTGTTCTTGGACTTTTTATAAAGCTTTAGATATCCTCTAAGAAACCCTTTTGGTATCATATCAATTTGGTATTCCATGTTCATGTATTAAGCTTTGACAAGAAAGGTGTTTTTGTTGACTTTTCAAAATGACCTATAATGTCAAAATTCATAACATCTTGTGAATGCACATTTTGAACTTGGGAGATGAAGATTAATTGTAGGGAATTGCATACTCTTCAAAATGATATTTGGATGGGTCATTTCTCATAAAGTATGAGAAAGTTATGCTTGATCAAAGTTGTGTTGACTTTTCCTACAAAACCCTAATTTAGCAACTTTTGGGTTTTGATGCATTGTGAGCAATCCTTGAGGAATCATGTTCAACCCTTAATCAAATGATGAATAATACTTCAAAATGATAATGTTGACAAAAAATATTGAAGTTTGACTGTATGTGTACCGCAGTTGACTTTTGCCCTAACACAATCGATTTTCAGGCTTTTGAGTAGTTGACTGAGCAAACTTTCTCTTCAAGGCTTGAAACTTGACATGGATGAACTTGATAACATATTAGGACATTGATGAGCATTTGATACCCTTTGGACTCAAGTATCTTGATGCAACATGAAACCCTAATTTTGAGTAGACTGCCTTAGGAGAGAGCTTGTCTAGTTAACCCTTGGACTTCCTTGAGCAATTTGAGAACCTCACTTGAAATGTATTGAGAAATATGGGAGGGAAAATTTTGGGGTACAACAGTTAGCTTGCAAACATGATAACAAACACGAATATAACAATCAAAAGTGCTAATGATGCAAGAATTGTGATATACGAATAGAAAAAATATGCCAAACCGTGTGAAGTGTAGCGCGCGTTTCTGGGTGTTTTGAAGCTTGAAAAGGATGTTGTTAGCTTCCTGAGATGTCTAGAAATCGATTGGAAACTTCAACACACCTCGAATTGGCCTGTGGAAGAAGATTCGTCTCACACTTTTCTTGGAAATTTTGAAGTTTTGTTATGGCTTTTGGAGGCAGGTTGTGCACGAAAATTATTGTCTTTAGGGTTCCACAAACTTCAGTATATGTATTGAATCCAATTAGGTTAACAATTTTGGATCCAATCTTGAGAATTCATGAATGGAATATTTGATTTTTAAGCCATATGATATTTTTCCATAATCATGCCAATCATGCTTTTTTTTGTACCAATTACCATTGATTCGAATTGATCTTGTAAACTCAGCATATCTTGATTGCCAAGCTATCAAAAAAACAAATCAAATAAAATCTTTATTAATTTTCATCATTTATTTGATTTAATTCACTTTTTAATTAATGAAAAATCAAAATAAATTGAAAAATGAAGCACATAATGGGTGAGGGAACATTTGAGTCGTGAACCACATTATAATTGAGGTGCAAGCATAAAAAGTTGGGCCCATTTAGCAAAAAATGCAAATTTGAGCACATTTGTCTTTTGGCAATTTTGCAAAAATGGTCCACTTAGCCAATGCATAACTCTCTCAATTTTGACCCTAGAGAGGTGTTCTTGGACTTTTTGAAATCTTAGGATGTCCTCTAAACAACCCTTTTGGTCTCATATCAATTGAGTCTTCCATTTTCATGTATGAAGCTTTGACCCAAAAGGTGTTTTTGTTGACTTTTCAAAAGGACCTATAATATCAAAATTCATATCTTTTTGTGAGTGCATATTATTGACTCAGGAGCTGAAGATGAATTGTAGGTAATTTCATCCTCTTCAAAATGAGCTTTGGATGGGTCATTTCTGATAAAGTATGAGAAAGTTATGTTTGGTCAAAGTTGAGTTGACTTTTCGTATAAAACCCTAATTTAGCAACTTTTGGGTTTTGATGAATTGTGAGCAATCCTTGAGGAATCATAATCAAACCTTGATCAAATGATGAATAATACTTCAAAATGAGGATGTTGACAAAAAATATTGAATTTTGACTGTATGTGGGCCACAGTTAACTTTTGACCTAGTACAGTTGATTTTTCAGGCATTTGAGAAATTGATTGAGCAAACTTCTTCTGCAAGGCTTGAAACTTGATATGGATGATCTTGAGAACATATTATGACAATGGTGAGCATTTGGGTCCTTTGTGGTTCACGCATCTTGATGAAAATAGAAACCCTAATTTGAGGTATACTGACTTAGGAGAGAGTTTTGTCTGGTCAACTCTTGAACTTCCTTGAGCAATTTGGGGACCTCACTTGCCATGTGTTGAGAAATATGGGAGGGCAAATTTTGGGGTACAACAGCTTCCCCTGTTCAATCTTCTTAAACCTGAGGATGTAGATTGGCTCGTCTGCCTTTCGTGATCTGAAGGTGAAAGATAATTGAACACTAGAGTGCCCAGAAATTTGCACTCGCATGAAGTGATACTTGATTTGTGATATCAGGAATGGGCTTACAGATGCCATTCGGATGTTGCTAGAGAATTTTCGGAGATGGGCTTAAATATGCCATCTGAAGAGGTGTCTATCGCATAAGGGATTCCTTTGCAAGAACCCGTATACCTGTTGTTAAGGAGGACTTCGCTGGGGAATGCTGGTCTCTGTCTTGAGAGAAATAGAGTTTTAGGAGCTTCAGTTGTCTGTTATTCTACTGGGGAATAACCCGGGTTCGTATAAATGGAAATGAACTGAGTATTTGGTCGGGGTATATGCTGCACCACGACTTACTGGAGAGATGTGAAACCAATCGTGTTTGATCGGGTCCCGGTCTTACAATGTTATGGATTGCTGTCTGGGGATAAGAGAGGAAGAACCCGGATAGTAAGGTTATGAGAAGGAACCTGGATAGTAGGGTTACTTCGAGATAAAAGCCTGGATAGTAGGGTTGTGATAAGGAACCTGGATAGTAGGGTTACTTCGATATGAAAGCCTGGATAGTAGAGCTGTGAGAAGGAACCTGGATGGTAAGGTTACTTCGATATGAAAGGCTGGATAGTAGGGCCGTGAGAAGGAACCTGGATGGTAGGGTTACTTCGATATGAAATCCTGGATAGTAGGGCGGTGAGAAGGAACCTGGATGGTAGGGTTGCTTTGACATGAAAGCCTAGATAGTAGGGCTTGAGAAGGAACCTGGATAGTAGGGTTACTTCGACATGAAAGTCGGGATAGTAAGGTTGTGAGAAGGAACCTGGAAGGTAGGGTTACTTCGACATGAAAGCCTGGATAGTAGGGCTTGATAAGGAACCTGGATAGTAGGGTTACTTCGAGATGAAAGCCTGGATAGTATGGCTGTGAGAAGGAACTTGGATAGTAGGGTTACTTCGATATGAGTTTGGGTAAAACCGCAGAGGGAACCTGGGTAAGGTTGCTTTGTGATGAGTCTGTGTAGGACTTCTGTGAGGAACCTGGGTAAGGTTGCATTGTGATTAGTCTGTGTAGGACTTATGTGAGGAACCTAGGTGAGGTTGCATTGTGATGAGTCTGTGTAGAACTTCTGTGAGGAACCTGGGTAAGGTTGCATTTGTCACACCGATGATTACTCTGTTTAGCTTCGAGTGTTGGTCATGGACCTGCTGGATATTGTTGATAATAAATGTCTTTCCTGAAAGAAATACGGGGTTAGTTATGTGTGATGCATGAGATGCATTGTGATGAGGTTCTTAAAAAAGCTGAGATTATGTTATATGTAATGTATGCACATGTCATGATGTATGAACATGGAATGCTGACGTAAATAATCTGAGTCCAGGAAAATAAATCCCTGACTGCTGTTTGGAGAGTATGGGAAATGGTATTCTTGAATGCTATAAAAAACCATAGTTTCTCTACTACCGTTGAGAATGGTGAACAAAGATGACTAGATGAGGATTCACATCCATTCGACTGGTGAATATTCTGCCGGAAGAGACTCTGTCTGAGGATAACTCTGTGGGGAATAACTCTGTTGGAGATTGAATTTCTGCTTGTGAGAGAAATAAACTCTGCTTGGGGGAAAATTTACTGACTCACTCGCGATTGTGAACCTCAGCTGGGGAGAGTTATGTCTTGTTTGGGAAAGATAATATCACTGTCTTCAGATACTTTTTACTCTGTGGGGAGTGTATGTACCACTACTCATGTTCTTAAGCTGGCTCTATCCTGGCACCTGATGGGCAGAGTAACTGTAAGGTTTGGGCACTTCTTATTTTCCCTGTTCCTGGAATTACGAGTAGTTGTATTTTGTTTTTTGTGTAAATATTTATGAGTAGCCATTATTTTCAAATGCATATATTAAAAATGAATCATTGGACGTTCTTGCAAAACAAAACAGAAAAAGAAAAAACAAATTGAAGTTTTTGTGAAAATAAACTTTGTATTGATTTTGAAGTCGGCCTGTAACAGGCGTTTTGTACAAAGAGGCTGACATCCTAGTAAGAGAACTCCGTCGAACGATAGAAATTATACAATTTGTGTAAAAGAAAGAAAAACAGCTATGTGAAATAATCCCATCGGATTCCAACTCTGCTATTGCCTTTATATCTTCAAGCGTCTCATCACTTTGCTGCTTGTCCGAAGGTTGATCAGATTGATTGGCGTTGTCCGAGCTTGATAGTTGATATCGAAGTCTGGTTGCAAGATGATCCAATGAGACATAGTGTTACACTTCGATCCCTAATTTTTTCCTGGACCTCCCTTTCGGGTTTTCAGTCCACCGGGATACCCGTTTTTGCCCAAGTCGCCTTTTTAGGTTTTCGACTTGCCGGGTGTACAGTTTTTTTCTTCTTTCATCCCTTACTTTTTCCCGAACCCTTTTGGTTCGTCGGGAAGCCCTTATTTTTGCCTAGGCCAGTCAACCTAGCGGGTCTTTGATTATGCGTAGTATCTTTTCACTATGTCTGCATTGACGGGGTGAGGAAGGTCGTCACCATCCATGGTGGTTAGAATCATAGCTCCTCCCGAGAAAATGTTCTTAACCACAAATGTCCCTTCGTATGTGGGGGTCCATTTGCCCCTGGGATCACCTTGTGGTAGTATGATGCGTTTGATCACTAGATCCCCGACTTGATATTCTTGACGCCTGACTTTCTTGTTAAAAGCCTTGATCATTTGCTTTTGATACGTCTAACCATGACAGATAGCAGTAAGTCTCTTTTCATTGATTAAATTCAGCTGATCAAGTCGGTTTTGGATCCAGTCGTCTTCGTTCAAACCCGCATCCTTCATAATCCTGAGAGAGGGTATCTGGATTTCGATGGGTAGGACTGCCTCCATACCATACACCAAAGAGTAGGGTGTTGCCCCTGTCGACGCCTGTGCTGAGGTACGGTACCCATGTAGAGCAAATGGTAACATCTCATGCCAGTCTTTATATGTCACCGTCATCTTCTGTACAATCTTCTTGATATTCTTGTTAGCTGCCTCAACAACGTCATTCATCTTCGGCCGGTAGGGAGAAGAGTTATGATGTTGTATGTTGAATTGTTTACAGAGCTCGGTGATCATTGTGTTATTAATATTTATACCATTGTCAGTAATAATTCTCTCTGGGACACCATATCGACAGATCAGATTGGGTCGGATGAACCGCGTCATGACGTTCTTGGTTACTGTAGCAAAGGAAGCTGCCTCAACCCACTTTGTGAAGTAATCAATTGCTACCAGAATGAAGCGATGCTCGTTAGACGCAGTAGGTCTGATTTCGTCGATCATGTTGATGCCCCACATTGCAAAGGGCCAAGGAGCTGTCAAAACATTCAGGGGAATCGGAGGTACATGCACCTTATCATCATAGACTTGACACTTATGACAGGTTCGAGAGTGCTGATAACAGTCGGTTTCCATAGTGGAGCAGTAATATCCTGCCCGTAGGATTTTCTTCGCCATGGTGTGTCCACCAGAATGGGTTTCGAAGGTACCTTCATGTGACTCTGTCATGATCCTTTCTGCCTCGCTCTTGTCCATACACCGCAGTAAGGTTGAACCATGGTTATGCTTATAGAGGATTCCATTACTAAGAAAGAACTTCGCAGTGAATCTTCTCATAAACTTCTTATCATTAACGGATTCCCCCTCAGGGTATTCTTGAGCCTCAAGATACCTCTTTACCTCGTGAAACCAGGGTTTATCTGCTACCTTTTCAGTCTCAATGTCACACCAATGTGCGGGTTCATCCAACCTCTCAATGGTAATCTGGGGAGCTTCATTGTCCCACCTAACTTTGAACATAAAAGACATGGTAGCTAGCGCGTCCGCAAACTGGTTCTCTTCTCGTGGGAAATGTTCAAAGGTTATCTCCTTAAAGTGTGGGAGCAATGTCAGTACATACTCTTTGTAAGGAATAAGATTCGGGTGCTTCGTATCCCACTCGCCTTTGATCTAACTTATTACCAGAGCAGAATCTTCGAATACACTCAAGAACTTAATCCTCAGGTCAATAGCAGCTCGAAGACCCATGATACACGCTTCATACTCCACCATATTATTGGTGCAGTTAAAACATAATCGGGCGGTGAGCGGAGTATGACAACCCTCATGAGATATAATTACAGCGCCAATGCTGTTATCCAATGCGTTCGAGGCTCCATCAAAATACATAGACCATCAGGATCCTTCCTCCGGTCCAGGTTCTTCGCAATCGGTTGCCAACATGATATTCTCATCTGGGAACTCGAAATTCATGGACTGGTAGTCATCCACGGCCTGATGCGCCAAATGATCCGTCAATACACTCCCCTTGATTGCTTTTTTGGGTTGTGTATTGGATGTCGTACTCAGTTAAGATCATCTGCCATCTTGCTATTCTTCCGGATAAGGAGGGCTTCTCGAAAATATACTTGATCGGATCCATCTTTGATATCAACAAGGTAGTGTGAGTCAGCATATACTGTCTCAGTCGGCGAGCAGCCCATGCCAAAGCGCAGCAAGTTTTCTCGAGCAATGAGTATCGAGTCTCACAGTCGGTAAACTTTTTGCTAAGGTAATAAATGACGTGCTCTTTTCGACCAGACTCGTCATGCTTCCCCAGCACACACCTCATTTAACTGTCTAGCACTGTCAAGTATAATATCAAAGGTCTTCCTTCAACTTGAGGCATCAAAATTGGTGGTTCTTGAAGGTATTCCTTGATTCTTTCGAAAGCGGTCTGGCACTCATCATTCCACTTTACCACTTGATCTTTCTTCAGCAGCTTGAAGATTGGCTCACAAGTAGCAGTCAAATGTGAAATGAACCTGGCGATGTAATTTAGACGTCCCAAGAAACCTCTAACTTCTTTTTCTGTGCGGGGAGCTGGCATCTCTTGTGTGGCTTTTACCTTTGCAGGGTCTACCTGAATACCTTTGTCACTGACAACAAAACCCAGAAGCTTACCAGACCTTACCCCGAAGGTACACTTGCTCGGATTCAACCTCAACTTGTACGTCTTCGACCTGTCAAACAGTTTCTGGAGATGATCGAGGTGTTATTCCTCAGTCTGGGACCTGGCTATCATGTCATCAACATAAACCTCGATCTCGTGGTGAATCATATCGTGGAACAAAGCGACCATAACGCGCTGATAAGTTGCCCCAGTATTCTTCAACCCAAAAGGAATTACCTTGTAACAGAAGGTGCCCCACTGTGTAACGAATGTTGTCTTCTCCATGTCCTCAGGAGCTATCTTGATCTGGTTGTAGCCAGAAAAACCATCCATGAAGGAGAAGATCTTGTGCTGCGCGGTGTTGTCGACTAGAACATCAATGTGAGGAAGTGGGGAGTCATCCTTGGGGCTTGCCCTGTTCAGATCTCTGTAGTCCACACACATATGTACCTTACCGTCCTTCTTAGGTACCGGAACGACGTTGGCAACCCACTGCAGATAAGAAGTGACAGCTAAGAATCCTGCGTCGAATTGTTTCATGACCTCTACCTTGATTTTCTCTGACATTTCAAGGCACATACGGCGGACCTTCTGATTTACCGGAGGGCCATCTTCTTTAGTCGGTAGGCGATGTACCATAATATCAGTGTCCAAACCAGGCATGTCTTCATAGGACCGGGCAAAGATCTCAACATAGTCGTGTAGCATCTGTATTAGCCGTTGTTTGACACTAGGCTCCAGATTCGCACCTATTTTAACCTCTTTTTTTGTCTTCCTATGTACCAAATTCACTGACTCAACTGGCTCTTCATGAGGCTGTATGGCCCTTTCTTCCTGCTGTAATAGTCTAGCAAGTTCTCTAGGCACCTCACAATCATCTTCACCTTCGTCCTCGGCTTAATTGATCGGATTTTTGAAGTCATAACTGGCAGTAAAAGAGTTGTTATCAATGGGATCCAGAGTGGATATGGATCTGCAGTATGATACGTGAGTGTGTGTAAGAGAATAGCTGTTTTGATAAAGTGAGAGACAGAAAAGAAAAACAAGGAGCGCAAAATTTGTATGCAAGAAACGTCCAATGCTTTATTAATGATATGTGAAATGACAAATAATAAGCCCTCACACATAAAGCCAAGGTACCTCGGGCAAGGCATCGGGCCGTAAAGTTTCAAATTGTTTATTACAAATCTTAAAACAAATGAGTCAATTATTGCGGAATAAAAGAAACAGGTATGAAGTCCCTAGCCGTCCAATTATTCGGTCCACCGTTGGTTGTTGGGTAGATCCAGTTGTCGATATCTGAATCCTCTTCACTGTCTTCAATTGCATTAATTCCTCGATTACTGATATGTAGAGGAGGTCTTTCAGCCCGAGCGTACCTAACATCCCTTTGAGCCCCTGTAGTAAAGCCCAAACCAAATTTGTCAATTTTGTGAGTGAAATCAGGGAGCTGACCCCAATTGGTACACCCACCTTCTTCAACCACAGCCCTGGCGTCCTTGAGAGAAGCCATCTTCAATGGAGGTTTGTTGGTAGTAACTTCAGTTGATGCCAAGACCTGAGGGACCTCTTCGAAATTTTGACAAGGAGTTTCTATGAATTCCCCGTCCATCTCTATGTAGCGGAAAGAATTGAGGTGACTCACCATATATTCTTCTTCACCTCGCACTGTGACGATCTTCCCCTTCACCGGATACTTCAGCATTTGATGGAGTGTGGAAGTAACTGCCCCAACCTCATAGATCCAAGGGTAACCCAGCAAGTAAGAATACGAAGGCATGATATCCATTACGTAGAAGGTGGACCCAAAAGTCTGAGAGCCCACTTTGACAGGAATGTCCACCTCCCTGTGCACCATTCTCTTCGATCCGTCAAAAGCCCTTACCACAATGTTTCTAGCTTCAGAGTCAAACCCTCATAATCCAAACGGTCCAACGCTTTCTTCGGCAGAATATTCAGTGAAGACTTTGTATCTACCAGCACATGAGCCATAATGGTGCCCCTGCACTCAATCGAGACATGCAGAGCATCATTATGATTCCTTCCTTTCAGTGTCATATCCGCATCTGAAAAACCCAGCCCATTGTCAGCAGTCAGGCTGGCCACACAATCTTTGAACTGATCTGCTGAAGTTTCCTGCGGCACATGCGCAGTCTTGAGAAATGCAATTAAAGCCTCCGCATGGGCTTCAGAATACAACAACAAAGACAACATGGATATCTTTGACGGGATCTGCCCCAGCTGCTCAACCACATTGTAGTCGCTCTTCTTAATGATTTTCAGTATTTCCTCTATTTCTTGTTTAGAGGCTTCCACAACGATTTTCCTAGGTGATTTTCTATATCACATTCGATTTGATACATTAAATTTAAACTGGATAAATGAACCCCATTCTAGTAATATACAATTATTTTACACAACTTGGATTTTGTGTAATCATACAAAATCAATTCATTTGTCAATAGAGAAACTAGTAGTACATGTCATTATCACACCAAATCAAATTAGCATTGATAAGTCAAATCACAACAAACATTAACCAGTACAGTATATTGGTTGGAATTGTTGTTGAACCAAAAGTAGTAGAGCAAAAACATGCAAGTCGTTCCATTTATAATTTTATTTTTTAATTAAAATTTTAACACAACAATACTACTTTTCTATGGGTTAAAGGTCAGTAACTTATACAGCAATAGAAGTTACAATATTTCCTCTAACTTTAGTTGAATGAAAGCTTGAAACCAACATGTTATTACATAAATTATTCTGATGAAAGAAATTTACATTAATCAAACACAAATCAGTGAGTTTTCAAACAAACAATCAATGACATTGTTACTATAACATATAACTATATATCTGATCACAATATAAATTTGAATGAAAACAGAAGAAAAAAAATCATGATGAAATTGATTGAGGAAAACAGAGTTACATGATGAAGTTGTTTATCGGTAACAACGATGAAGATGGATGAAGTTATTTATCTGAAATCCATACTTCTAAGGTTCAACACCTTTAATCTCGGTAACAATGACGAATTTGTAAGAAGATTAATAAAATAGAATCTTAGAAGTATTGATTTCGAATTTTTGTTCAACCATAAAAGAAGAAGTTGAAGAAGTTCAAGTTTCTGCAAACAACAAAATATTTGTTCGTAGAGTTCAAAAATTGGAATAGAGAAATTAATCTCAATTTTCTGAAATAAAAACTTAACTACACAAATGGAGGTTCAAGTTTCTTATTGGGCCACTTAAATTACAAAAATCAAACCAATGCAATGAATTAATATAAAAGGCTCAATATATTATGTAAAAGTCCAACAAAAAAATATATTAAATATAATATTTTATTATTTTAAATATTTGAAATGAAATCCACAAAAGAAGTCACCAACAAATTACAGGTCAAAGATCTCAACCGTTGAATATAAATAATAATATATAATGGCTAAAAACCTCATTTCTCCATAGAAACTCGTCCATGCTAAATGCCACCAAGATAAAAGATGGTATTTAGCATGGACGAGTCTCTTTTTATCCACCATAGAGAAATGATGTTTTTAACTATTAATATATTATTATTTAATTTGGACGACTAAGATGAATGATCGGTTACCTGTCACCCACTTTTTGTTCCAATTAATTTTGTAAAAATACTCAATCAATTTTATTAATATTTAAATAATTTTTTTGATACTTCATTTTTCTAGTCTTCAATCAACTTCATCTTCTTCTTCTATCATGTTCTTCGTCTTTATCATCTTCCATCACCCACATCTTCATCTTCCATCATCTTCGTCTATCTTCATCCATCATTTTCATCTTCCATCATTTTTGTCTTCCATCATCCTTAAAAACTTATATTCATCCATTATCTTCATCTTTCATCATTCTTAAAAATTCAAATCTATATATCTATTATCTTCATCTTCCATTATCATTTTTATCTCAATAATTTAAACAAACAATAACTATATATACAACTTTAATAAATCTGGAGAAAAAAAATACATGAATCTTAAATTAAAGATTCAAATTTAAAAAAAAAAAAACTATATTTTCACATCTAGATTTTTCCAAATCTAAAAAACTATATAAAAATCTGTTTGGTTCAATCGAGAGGAGTGGAGAGAGGGATTTCTATCAAAGGGAGAGGAGAAATTTTAGTTACATATATATTTGGTTCAAAATATAAAAAGGAAGAGGAGGAGAGAAATTTTATTTATAAATATGTTTGATTCATAAGGAGAGAGGAGGTATTTTAAAATTTATTTACTTTTATATCTTTGTAATTTTATCATAAGACTCGGAATATTTATCGTTCATAATTCAAATACAAATTCATTAATAAAAAATATTTAATTGTAGAACATCATAAAATATTTTATAAAAATGTAACGATTATAACATATAACTTTAAAAATATTATTGAATACAACAAAATCTAACAAAAATTAACATAAACAAAAATATTACAAAAATTAACAAGTGACAATAAAATAAATAAAATAAAAAATTTAAACATCTATAATAATAATGTGATGAATATATAAAAATACAATAAATACAAAAGAAAAATAAAACTTATTTAATATAAAACTTTTAATATTTTAATAAGTTAAATATAATTTAAATAAATAAATAAGAATAAATATGTAAATATAATTAATATTAAAATGAAATACATTCTCTCCCCCTTTAAATATCTCCAAATTGAGGGGAAGAAAAAGTTATCCATGAAAAATTTTAGTCCCCACCATCTAGCTCTTCTCTCTTCTCTTAAAATTTGAATCAATCAGTATTAAATATTCCTTCTCATGCCTTCCCCTCTCTCCCTTCCATTTATCCCTAACTATACAGATCCTAAAAGTTCTTTATATTTTAACTAGCTGTGTTATTTATATTTTAACTAACCGGTATTGTTGATTATATTTCCATGCTTTGTTTTCAATTATATGATGTGTAAATCATTTAATTTTAATTATTTAGTTGAAAGCGTACCATAAATTGTAATTAGTTGGTTTTCAAATTATATATAAAACTAATTGAGTTAATGGTTCTCGATCATCTGAATGAGAAAATCTAGTGACACTAAAAATCAGGTTGGGTATTTGTTTACTTTATTCAGGTGCAGGGTTTTAAAAAATGATTGTGATTCTGGAACTCGGTTAAAGTTTTTCGTAATTTTAGTGGATATAGATATCGTAATAATGATTGTTATTGTCGCAGTATGAATTAATTTGTAATGTGTTTTTTTAGCATAAAAACAGTGATGACGTTATAGATACCAATATATGTTGATAACATTTTCGCATTATATTTTTTAAAACACTATTCAAGAGATAAGTTAGCAAACTATGATTCCATTTAATTTCTATGAATACAAGGTATAATATTAAAATTTGCCACACAAATATTACTCGTTTTCCATCGAATTCAAACGAAGAAGGCACAACATATTAAACAAGAACAAAATATATAATATTTAATATTACTCTCTGATCATCATCAAAGTGATTGAATGCATGTAAAATATGTATATATTAGAACATGGTAATTATTTTGGTTGTTCTTATAGTATTATGTAAGTTCTGCAGAATTTTGGTTGGTTGGTTTAGCAGGTTAGACATCTATATACAATCTAGTATATACAATGCTTTAGACTCAACAATATCTATAAAACTGCAGAAACAATTTGGTTATGACAAACTAAGGGGAAAATTAACCTTAAAGTAAGAGAAAAAAACACAATTAAATCATAGAATTAGTGGTGTATGAGTCTCCAATATATCAAAACCCAAACCATTTTCTTCTCTCTGAAATCCAAAATACTAATATAAGAGTTATCTTTTCTAGGAAACATTGTAGCCACTAACAAACAATTACTACCTTCTAAGTTCTAACTATTGAAGTTTATCAGCATCACCAAGTGACCAACCTAAAGGCTAAAAACATATCATCTTGTTTACCAGTAACTTGGTCCCAAACACCAACACCAACTTGTATATGATGCAGAGCATACTTTGACTGTACTCATGTTTTGTATTTTTTATCTATCAAAAGAAAAATAAGTGGAGTCACGATGAGAAAATGTTTCTAGGTAGAGAGAAGTTAATTTGAAATGTGTGAATGATGTGATTAAGACAAAATATTATTAATTTAACGGTTTCCGGTCAACTAAAACAAAAACAATAAAATATTTTTAGCAGATCCTAACTTGCTGTTATAGGTAAAAGTGTAATCTTCTTATGGTGGACAAAAAGTCCATTATCCAGACTAAACGCCACCAAAATAAAATGTCTCTGAGATAAATACTAAGATAAAATGTCTCATAAATGAGATAAATAGATGTAACAATACTTTGTTGCGAACTAATAAAGAATAACTGTGTTTTTATGACTTAAATATTAAAAACAAGCTAACAATGCATGTTTAAGACTTAAATGATTCATCTTATACAAAATAATTTATATAAACTAATTCATTATAACTAAAAAACTTACTTGACTAGTATTTTTTATACATGTGAGTTATATGGAAAACAAATATTAAGATTAGTTTCTAAAAATAAATAAAAACAAATATATTATTTTAACTCTTCATTGGGTATTAATTTGTTCTATTCTTCCCCTAAAATATTCCAGAAGATAAACAAAGAAATTGGACATTTTAGCACGAGGTAGCACCACAGCAAATTGAAGATGAACAAAACCTCTATGCTCCTTGGAGAATAAGAAGACGCACAAGTTTTGGCTATAACTTACATAAAAAAAGAGTTTGAATTTAACCAATTTAACAATCGAATGTTCATCAAAGCTCTCATAGCTCAGTTGGTTAGAGCACCCGTTTAGTAAGCGGGAGGTCTTGAGTTCAACTCTCAATGAGAGCATTTTCATTTTTTTTTTCCTGAATTTTACTCATAAAACAATGCATGTGTGCTCAGGTACAACTCCATGTGCCGACATGGATTATTGGAGGGGGGCGTGGCGGTGTTCCGACATCATAGAAAACGACACCTCAGACAGCCACCACCTTACCTTCATTGTTACCGGTTTTAACGCTGCACCATTAATCACACTCACATATACACACACGCCAAAGATAGAGTGAAGAGAGACAAAAAGATGAAGGAAAAGAATGATGGGTTTATGAGAGCTGATCAAATTGATCTCAAGAACATAGATGAACAACTTGAGAGACACCTCAACAAAGCATTGCCTGTAGCTCAGAATGATGACTCAAACTCTGGTGGTGATGCTGCTGTCTTCAATGAGAATCAAAGACAAGAGTGGGAAATTGATCCTTCTAACCTCATCATCAAGAGTGTCATAGCTCGTGGCACTTTTGGTACTGTTCACCGTGGTGTCTATGATGCTCAAGATGTTGCTGGTAACTTCCACTTACTTACACATTCTTTCACTTTTCATTGAAGTTGTCTTATCAGTTCACTTCAAGTAAATAAGACTCATTGGAAATTTCTATGCATTTTGTGGTTCTTTACTTCTTTAGTTCTTTCTTAGATGATTGGAATGTTTATATCAAAGTCTGTTACTGTTTAGATAAATAACTTAATTAAGAGTTTACATCATAAACTTTTATTATTGTTGTTTTTGCTGAGTATTGATGATCTAAGGTTTCGAGTTGAACCTCTACATATAGAGAAGGGGGCTATACGTCGATCTTCATTGTAACCTTGCTTCAGCTCTGCTTGACTAAGTAAAATCGTACCGTAGGTGTCTTGTTGTACGGGCGCACTTATGCTCGGGTTTTGTGTGGTAGAGGCCTTGTGTTGAAGTTGAACGTTTATGACAGTCATACGAAAGCTATTTTAGAGAGCTTGTGCAAATTAGCTTAAACCAATTTTTGGACATAAGCGCTCTCAAACAGTCTCACAACAAATAGTTGTGCTAGTAGATAAGTTTCAATAAATCAATCCAAACAACATGTTGTTTGTTAGCCTGGTTATGGAAGGGAAAATTTTTTAATGGACAGAGAATCACAGACCAAGAATGATGCATGAAACAATATTGGAGTTGTGAGGATTCTGTGAATCTGAAATGGTTTTTCTGTGCATGTAATGTGACACTAAACTGAGTTTGCTGCTTGCTCTTTTGCATTCATTTTTCTGAGAACCATTTTGTGCTTATTTACTTGATGTCCAGTTAAAATACTGGACTGGGGTGAAGAAGGACTCAGGACAGAAGCTGAAATTGCTGCACTCAGGTCTGCCTTCACGCAGGAAGTTGTTGTTTGGCATAAACTGGATCATCCTAATGTCACAAAGGTACATTTCCTTTATCTACCTTCAACTCTCTTGCTACTTTTACTATATTGTTCTTGTTTGGATTATCAAGTGATAGTTTTGCTTTCAGGAAATGGTTATTCGACCGTCTATAATGGCAAGGTTAACATTTTTCTTTCTCCGTGTTTAGTTTATAGGGGCAACAATGGGGTCATCTGAATTGCAGATACAAAGTGACAATGGTGTGATTAGCATGCCTAGCAATATCTGTTGTGTGGTTGTAGAGTATCTTCCCGGAGGTGCACTTAAATCTTTCTTAATAAAGAATAGGAGGAGGAAATTAGCTTTTAAGATCGTCGTCCAGCTAGCACTTGATATGGCTAGAGGGTATTTATCTTTTTTTTTTGTAAATTTCTGCTCTATGTAATAGTGTGTTAGTACTCGTCGAGAACAAAGAGAACAAAGACGGACTTGTAATATGTTTACTTTGATTTGTAGGCTGAATTATCTTCACTCCCAGAAGATTGTCCACAGAGATGTAAAGACAGAGAACATGCTGTTGGATAAGACACGGACAGTTAAAATTGGTGATTTTGGAGTTGCACGTATTGAAGCATTGAATCCTAGTGACATGACCGGGGAGACTGGAACACTTGGTTACATGGCTCCTGAGGTGTGTGGCCAGTTTTCTTAGAAAGCTGAGTAATTTAATTGTGACTTATTTGACAAATGGATGATTTTGCTTTACAGGTTTTAAACGGAAACCCTTATAACAGGAAATGTGATGTATATAGTTTTGGCATCTGTTTATGGGAAATATATTGTTGTGACATGCCATATCCTGACCTAAGTTTCTCTGAGATTACATCAGCCGTTGTTCGCCAGGTATATATTCTTTCGATTTTGATCGTCTCTCATTTCAGCATTCCAAGTTTGTAACTGTAAATTGGTATCTAAAATGAATCCATGGTATTAATATACTAATTTGTATTGAACTTTCAGAATGTTAGACCCGAAATACCAAGATGCTGTCCAAGTTCTTTAGCAAATGTAATGAAAAGATGCTGGGATGCAAATCCCGATAAGCGGCCTGAAATGGATGAGGTAGTTGCCATGCTGGAGGCTATTGACACATCCAAAGGTGGAGGTATGATCACTATTGATCAGCAACATGGTTGTCTTTGCTTCCGTAAGCGTCGAGGACCTTGATCCATAGTAAAATAAACCATTAAGGAAACAATATATGTATCTTTGGCTAGAACTATAATGTAAATCCACACCTCTTATTTTCTTAGGTTCATCTTGATGAACTAACCTTGTAACTTGTAATGTAACCTCGTAAGATCTTCATGATACTGGTGCACTTGATTGCATATTAATCAAAGTATAATACATAAAAAAGAAATATATATGAAATTCTGGCTGTAGATACTCAATGTCACAGTCAATGTTGTGACATCGTATCTGACTTTCTATAAGACAGTAAATACAAAAACAGTAAAGAACACAGTCAATTGTTTACCCAGTTCAGTGTGAAACAACACCTACTCTGGGGGCTACCAAGCCAGGGAGGAAATCCACTATAAGAGATATTAATTCAGGAATAAACCAACCAGTTTATCTCCTTCACTTAAGACCTACCCAATGCAACTTCAATCTAAGTTCTACTTAAACTTGAGTTCCTACTCACTCCCCCTCAATCACAACAGTGATACTTAAAACAATTGACTAATGAATTAATGAAGACACTCTTCAAAACATACACTTGATTATGCTTCACAGCTTTTTAATCAAGTAACACAAACACTCTTGCTTCACAGCTTTGAGTGATACATAAACCTAACTTGACTTTGCTTCAAAGCTTTAGTCAAGAGACACAAAACACTCTTGCTTCAAAGTTTTGAGTGGTACAAAAACCCTTACAAATAAAACCTATTCCAAGTCACTTATCACAATGATAATTGCTTGGATTACAGCAGTTAAAACTATACAGTTTCTGATTGATCTTCAGTCCAAAGAGTTGTTTTCCAAACAGCAGACCTGTTGAATATATAGCAGATGTTTCTTCAGTTAGGGTTTCCACAAAAAGTTAGGGTTAATTAGGTTTAACCATAAGACTTGGTCACAAGACTTTGTCAACCAGTTTAGGGTTGAGCTAGGTTAACCCAAAGACAACGGGAGATTCTGTTCTGGAAGGAATGAGCCAACTTCCTGAAAAATCTCAGAATTAACCAAACTGCACTATTGTTAGATCAGTACAGGATGTCTTAACATTTGTTATGACATCAGAATTCCTGTTTACTGAGAAGACAATAAATGTGATCTTTTTGCAAAATGCTCAGATACACACTCATAAACAGCAGTATTTGTATGCCACTATTTTTCTGCAAAGGTACCTAATAAACCAGTACCTAATAAATCAGAATGTTATGATATTAGTCATGACATTCACACACCTGGTTTTACCAAAAATGCATGCCAATAACTAAACACCTACAAACTCCCTCTTTGGCAGATTTTTGGCTAAAGCCCCTAAGCAATCAAAGAATAGATAGCAGCAGAATAAATGTGACTGCAGAAAAATATAGTGTTTATCAAGTAATTAACCACAGAATATCTCCCCCTCTTTAGCCACAAATGGGCCAAAGATACATGTACTTAAAAGTTGTACAGTCATCCCAAACAAAGACAGCAAAAGAAAAACAAACAAAACACTTGCATCAACTGGGACTAGCAGCCAGTTTTCCATCTCCACTGAACTTTAAGCATTGTCATCAGACTCAGAAGTTTCGGGCTTCTTCCTTTTCTTGTGAGCAATATCAGCATTCTTCTCTTTGTCCATGTCAACAACTGGGGCTTCAGCATCCTTATCTTTGTCTGGTGTCTCAACATCCTTAGAGACATCTGGATTTGTTTCAGCATTTGAACTTTCTTGATTTAAAGGAACGAAAATGCCAGGAACTAAGTGGTTCTCATTCAGAATTCTTGTAACAAGTTTAGCTATTGCTTGACGTACATAGGCTGACCCTTCCCTATTTGCAATTTCAGAGGGAACAGAAGAAGAAGGATGAGAGGGATTACCAGAAGCAGTAGCTTGGGACCTTCCTGCATGCCTTGTTCTCAGCTCTTTGACCTTGGTGGGGTTAGTTTCCATTTCTCTAAGAGGAGCAATCTTCAGGACTTCAGAATCCAGGCAAGATGAGATTGCCCTAGAATCTTGATCAGAGGAAGAGGATGAAATAGTCGTATTGGATGATGATGATGTTTGAGACATTTTGATAGTATTAGAAGACCAATAGCAACTAGAGAGAAAATTTTGATTGTGAGACTGGGTTTTGATGCGGAGGCGAGAGGGGAAGGAGGTAAATAAGTGACTATTCAAATTCTTAAATATTTTGAAGGAAATGGGAAAGCATATGTTTAACCCAATCAAAATAGACTTAGCAAAAATAACTCCTTCAACCCTTGTTTTAAGCAAAATTAATTTCTATAATTCCTCATGTTGGCAAATACCCAACTTGCCCCTCAAGTTTTCAAATTGATTTGCATCAAGTGCCTTTGTAAAAATGTCAGCCAGCTGTAGCTCAGTGGCAACATGTTCCAGTTTAATCGTCTTCTCTTTTACAAGGTCTCTGATAAAGTGATGTCTTATGTCAATATGTTTGGTCCTACTATGCTGAATAGGATTTTTGGAAATGTTGATTGTACTCAGATTGTCATAGTACAATGTCATAACATCTTGTGTGACATTATACTCAGTAAGCATCTGTTTCATCCAGATCATTTGAGAACAACTATTACCAGCTGCAATGTATTCAGCTTCAGCAGTAGAGAGAGATACACAGTTCTGTTTCTTGCTGAACCAGGAAACCAGATTGTTTCCTAAGAAGAAACATCCACCAGAGGTGCTTTTTCTATCATCAGCACTTCCAGCCCAATCAGCATCACAATAACCAGTCAGAGTTGGTTCACAGCCATGAGAATATAACAAGCCATAGTTGTAAGTTCCACTCACATACTTCAAGATTCTCTTCACCTGGTTGATATGACTGACTTTAGGATCAGCTTGGTATCTTGCACAAACTCCAACTGCAAAAGCAATGTCAGGTCTGCTGGCAGTTAAGTACAGCAAACTTCCTATCATGCTTTTGTACAGACTTTGGTCCACCTTAACCCCACTTGAATCTTTGGATAGCTTTAAGTGAGTAGGTGCAGGAGTCCTTTTGTGACTGGCATTCTCCATACCAAACTTCTTTACAATGTTCTTTGCATACTTGCTTTGAGATAGAAAGATTGAGTCCTCCATCTGTGAGACTTGCATTTCAAGAAAATAAGTTAGTTCTCCCATGAGACTCATTTCGAATTCAGCCTGCATCTGGTCAGCAAAATGTTTAACCATTTGTTCTGACATTCCCCCAAACACTATGTCATCAACATATATTTGAGCTACCATTAACTTCCCTCCTTCAGTTTTGACAAAGAGGGTTTTATCCAAGCCTCCTTTTCTTTATCCTTTGTCTGAGAGAAATTTTGTTAACCTGTCATACCATGCTCTAGGAGCTTGTTTCAGGCCATATAGAGCTTTCCTCAATTTGTAGACATGATCAGGGTGGTTTGGATCCACAAAGCCTTTAGGCTGTTCCACATAAGCTTCCTCATTCAAGTACCCATTTAGGAAGGCACTTTTCACATCCATCTGAAATAACTTGAACTTCAGGAGACAAGCAATTGCCAGTAGGAGTCTGATTGATTCCAGCCTGGCTACAGGAGCAAAGGTTTCATCAAAATCAACCCCTTCAACTTGAGTGTATCCTTGAGCAACAAGTCTTGCCTTATTTCTGGTGACAACTCCTTCAGCATCTGATTTGTTCTTGAAAATCCATTTTGTGCCAATGATGTTTGTTCCTTCAGGTCTAGGAACTAGCTCCCAAACTTCATGTTGCTTGAATTGGTTCAGTTCATCTTGCATTGCTCCAATCCAGTAATCATCAATTAAAGCTTCCTTGACATTTCTTGGTTCAATTTTAGACACAAAGCAAGAGTTTGAGATGATTTCTCTAGATCTTGTAATGACTCCACTGTTGGGATCTCCTATGATGAGCTCTTTTGGATGATCCTTCTGAATTCTGATGGAAGGGATTTTGCTAGCTTCCTTTGATTCAGATTCTGCTGTGGTGGTGTTGGGTAGATCATTTTGTTGAGTTGGAGTCTCAAAGAATGTCTCAACATTACAAGGGACATATGTTTCCTCATGATAATCATCAATTATGACATTTATTGATTCCATCATGGCTTTGGTCCTGGAGTTGAATACCCTATAAGCTCTGCTGTTTGAGGAGTATCCTAGAAATATGTCTTCATCACTTTTAGGGTCCAGTTTTCTCCTTTGTTCACGATCTTCCAGAATATAGCATTTGCTACCAAATACATGGAAGTACTTCACAGTTGGTTTTCTTCCTTTCTAGAGTTCATATATGGTGGATGAGGTTCCCTTTCTCAAGGTGACCCTGTTATGGACATAGCAGGCTGTATTCATAGCTTCAGCCCAAAAATACATAGGAAGTCTTTTGGCATGTATCATTGCTCTGGCAGATTCCTGTATGGTCCTGTTTTTCCTTTCCACAACTCCATTTTGCTGAGGAGTTATAGGAGAAGAAAATTCATGACTAATTCCTTCTGAGGAACAGAACTCATCAAACTTGCTGTTTTCAAACTCCTTGCCATGATCACTTCTGATTCTGACAATACACCCTTCTTTTTCTCTTTGAATTCTTTTGCACAGTTCTTTAAAAACTTCAAATACATCAGATTTTTCCCTAATGAAGTTAATCCAGGTGAATCTGGAAAAATCATCCACAACAACATAGGCATATCTTTTTCCACCAAGACTTTCCACCTGCATTGGTCCCATCAGATCCATATGAAGAAGTTCTAGAACTTTAGAGGTGATCAGATGTCTTGACTTTGGATGTGACATCCTAGTTTGCTTACCAACCTGACATTCACCACAAACTCTCCCTTCATCAATTTGCAGTCTTGGAATCCCTCTGACTGCCTCCATGGAGATAATCCTTTTCATTCCTCTTAGATGAAGGTGGCCAAGTTTTTGGTGCCACAGTTTCACCTCTTTTTCTTCTTTGGCAATAGAACACACAGTAGAGGTATTAGTGTTCTCAGGCTCCCACAAGTAACAGTTGTCTTTAGATCTGACTCCTTTCATTATAACTTCTTATTTTTCATTTATTATAAGACATTCAGATTTTGAGAAATTGACCTTGAATCCATGATCACACAATTGGCTGATACTAATGAGATTAGCAGTCAGGCCTTTTACCAATAGTACTTCATTCAGATTTGGAACTCCAGGGCAGTCTAAATTACCAACTCCTTTGATTTCACCTCTAGCACCATCTCCAAAGGTCACATAACTAGTGGTGTGAGGTTTAACATTATTGAGAAGGTTCTTGATTCCAGTCATGTGCTTAGAACACCCACTGTCAAAGTACCAGTCTTCCTTTGCAGAGACTCTCAGGGAAGTGTGGGCTATCAGGGCAGTAGCCTTTTTCTTCCATTGAGGATTATGTGGTACCCTTTTAGGTTTAACACCTGGGTTCTGATTAGGGTATCCATACAATCTGAAGCAGAAAGGCTTAATGTGACCATACCTCCCACAATGATGACATCTCCATCTTTGGTACCTTTTCTTCATATATCTCTGTTCCTGATGTTGAGAGTTGTGTTGAGACATCTGCTTTGACATTTGTTTATCAGACCTGATCTTCTTGTCTGCACCAGATTTCTTTGCTTCCACAAATCCTAGTCCAGACTTGTTTCCCACATTTTGTCCAACCTGAAGGATTTCTTCCAATTTGTCAGTTCCATTTGTCAGCATCTTGACAGATTTGGTCATCTGGTTCAGTTGTGAGTTCAGCAATTGAACTTCCCCTTCTAGATGACTTATAGTTTCAAGGTCTGCCCTTTTTTCAGCTTCCAACTTTATGATGAGCTTTGTTTGTCTCTCATTTTGCACACAGACTTCAGCACTTCTGATACACAATTTCTTGTAAGTATCAGCCAGTTCTTCAAATGTCACTTCCTCATCACTGGTGTCACTTTCAGAGGTGCAAACACCAGTTAGAGCAGTAACACGTTTGGCAGATTCTTCTTCAGAATTACTTTCTGAATCACAGTCAGACCAGGTAACAGTCATTCCTTTCTTTTGTTTCTTAAGAAAGGTAGGGCATTCAGCTCGAATATGCCCATATCCTTCACAACCATGGCATTGAATTCCTCTGCCTTGATTTCCCTTCTCTTCTGACCTTGGTCTTCTGCTGGAACTGTCAATGTCAGATGGGATGTTATGAAAATTAGACCTTGACTTTGGATTTATTCTTTTGATGAGTTTGTTGAATTGTCTTCCAAGCATGGCTATAGCTTCTGAAATATTTTCTTCTTCATCCTCCTTGTTTTCATCTTCAGTGTTGGATACAAGTGATATGCTCTTGTTCTTTTTGTCAACATTTTCAGTGATCCCCATCTCAAAAGTCTGAAGAGACCCAATGAGTTCATCCATTTTCAACTTGCTGATATCCTGGGCTTCCTCTATAGCAGTTACCTTCATTGCAAATCTTTTAGGCAAGGATTTGAGAATCTTTCTCACCAATTTTTCTTCTGACATCTTTTCTCCCAATGCTCCTGAGGTGTTGGCAATCTCCAAGATGTTCATGTGAAACTCATGAATGGTTTCATCTTCCATCATTTTTAGATTCTCAAACTTGGTAGTCAGCATCTGAAGCCTTGACATTTTTACTTTGGAAGTGCCCTCATGGGTAGTTTTGAGAGTGTCCCAAACTTCATTGGCCAGTTCATATTGATGTACTAGTCTGAATATGTTTCTATCAATTCCATTGAACAAGGCATTTAAAGCTTTGGAATTACCCAGGGATAACTCATCTTCTTCTTTACTCCATTCTTCCTCAGGCTTCAGACTGATTGTCCCATCTTTCTCAGTTATGGTGGGATGGTTCCATCCTTTGTCAGCAGCTCTCCAAGCCTTTTTGTCCAGAGATTTTAAGAAGGCAATCATACGAGGTTTCCAGTAGTCATAATTTGTTCCATCCAGAATGGGTGGTCTATTTCCAAGAACTCCTTCTTTGTCCATAGTGCCAGAAAGTGATATCCCTAGATCTCACCCAATAATACAGGCAGGATGTCTGCTCTGATGCCAATTGAAATTCTGGATGTAGATACTCAATGTCACAGTCAATATTGTGACACCGTATCTGACTTTCTATAAGACAGTAAATACAAAAACAGTAAAGAACACAATCAATTGTTTACCCAGTTCAGTGTGAAACAACACCTACTCTGGGGGCTACCAAGCCAGGGAGGAAATCCACTATAAGAGATATTAATTCAGGAATAAACCAACCAGTTTATCTCCTTCACTTAAGACCTACCCAATGCAACTTCAATCTAAGTTCTACTTAAACCTGAGTTCCTACTCACTCCCCCTCAATCACAGCAGTGATACTTAAAACAATTGACTAATGAATTAATGAAGACACTCTTCAAAACATACACTTGATTATGCTTCACAGCTTTTTAATCAAGTAACACAAACACTCTTGCTTCACAGCTTTGAGTGATACATAAACCTAACTTGACTTTGCTTCAAAGCTTTAGTCAAGAGACACAAAACACTCTTGCTTCAAAGCTTTGAGTGGTACAAAAATCCTTACAAACAAAACCTATTCCAAGTCACTTATCACAATGATAATTGCTTGGATTACAGCAGTTAAAACTATACAGTTTCTGATTGATCTTCAGTCCAAAGAGTTGTTTTCCAAACAGCAGACCTGTTGAATATATAGCAGTTGTTTCTTCAGTTAGGGTTTCCACAAAAAGCTAGGGTTAATTAGGTTTAACCATAAGACTTGGTCACAAGACTTTATCAACCAGTTTAGGGTTGAGCTAGGTTAACCCAAAGACAACGGAAGATTCTGTTCTGGAAGGCATGAGCCAACTTCCTGAAAAATCTCAGAATTAACCAAACTGCACTACTGTTAGATCAGTACAGGATGTCTTAACATTTGTTATGACATCAGAATTCCTGTTTACTGAGAAGACAATAAATGTGATCTTTTTGCAAAATGCTCAGATACACACTCATAAACAGCAGTACCTGTATGCCACTATTTTTCTGCAAAGGTACCTAATAAACCAGTACCTAATAAATCAGAATGTTATGACATTAGTCATGACATTCACACACTTGGTTTTACCAAAAATGCATGCCAATAACTAAACACCTACAATATAAACATACAAAATTAGTATATTACGTAAAAAAGAAATATATACATAAAAAATTAGTATAATGCAACTGCATTCACGATATAAATTTGTATTCTCTGCAGTTGAAGATCTGCACACGAGCTGCGGTGTTAAGTTGTAGCGGAATTGAAGTTGATCAAGTCATTATCATTAAGGGTCTTGATCCTCAGTCCAATAAACCATTAATTATTTCAATATACGAGATTTGAATTGCATGTAGTGTAACCGCATGCAGTCAATCACATCTAGGACATTCGATATTAATCGGATGGCCTACATGTGGCTAACTGCTGCAGTCACGGCTGCACACAACAACCCAATCTTTGATAAGAAAACAGACAAGATAACTTTTTTTTTATACAAGGAAGACCCTATAATCCAAATCCAAAATAAAAACCAGACAAATCCAAATACACATACATTTGATTGCAAATAGTTCTGGGATGGGAAAAAAATGCTTGATTAAGATGATCAAGTCATTATCATTAATAGTATAAAGTAGTCTGTGATTTGAGTTTTGATACTTTAATCAACCAACCACTAAATAATCTAAGCAAGGACCATTAATTTGGAGGTTGAACTGTATTATTCCTCTTAACTACTTGATGTTGATGCCTATCTCACCAATAAAATTATTCTGCACTAATCAACATTTCTTCTTTTGAAGTTCCTTAAAAACAAAGAGTATGAATTATACATGAGTTAGTATCATATGCTTAATATAATTAAGGCCTTCATTAAGGAATTGGAATTTAACAACAGAGATAGAGACAGGACTTGAACTAGCCCTGTGAGGCTGTGTACCAAACATTGTTATATGCTACACCCCACCATGTCACCCTGGCTCCTCTATCAACAAATGTAATGTCCTAATTAAACTATAGTTTAACTTTCTTATAACCATGATATGTCGACGAAGTATCATATCTTTCACCGTCGTTTGAATACACAAGGTGGACTCGCAACTCTCAACCGAGTTTTCTTCATATCCATTTTTTAAGGTGTTTGAATCTCTGACCAACCAGATGTCTGTATCTACTTTAATTTGAGTGTATGAAAACACTTTTTTTAAATCATGATAAAATTAAATGTTTATATAACAACAACTCAATCATAAAAGCAAAATTTCAGCTTTCTTTGTATTTTTCTGATTAAAAATAATAATTAAAAACCAATAAGTCATAATAAGAACAGCCAGCCAGGTAGATTGCCGTAGCTACTACAAATATGTGATTGAACCTCTATATTGTCGTGTTGTCATTGAGGAGCAAACAAAACTGTATCATAAGTATGTTTGAACCTTGTCTTAGTTTTTTCATCACCTGAAACTAAATTACACCAAAAACTATGGTAATGGAAATTGTCATTTCTTTGATAATCTTATTCGTTGGGATTGGTATTCTGGTTTCTATCCATTTCTGCATAGTTGGTAGAGCTTTTACAAGGGATAATAATAGTGCAGACACTCAAGTCCAGAGTAGTAGTAGTACTAGTACTAGCAGAACAACAAAAGGAATGTTTGGTGACAATATTGGTGACTTGAAGAACCTTCCTTGCTTTGATTATGTGGAACAAGAGAAAGGAAACAATAATCTTGTCGACTGTGCTGTTTGCTTGGAGAGTTTTAAAGTTGGTGATGCTTGTAGGTTGTTGCCTAATTGCAGACACAGTTTTCATGTTCAGTGTATAGATTTGTGGATTCTCAAGAAACCGTTTTGTCCGATTTGTAGAACATGGGTTCATTCAAGAGTTGTGAGAGAAGAAAGTGTTGTTTCGGATTCTGATATTGTAGAAATTGAAATACCATAGAGATTCTGTTTTGTTGAAAATCGAAATCCTCAGGTGTAATGTTTTCTAAGGTTTTGTATTATTACCTTTGGTAAGATTGGTAAATATTTTTGTGATTCTGTTTTATTGAGTTACTGTTCTCTACTAATTGCAGTGGTGGAATCAATTTGGTTTCATGCCAAATGTAGAAAGGGTCAAACATCATTCTCCCTGTGGTTGGTTGTGAAAAGCTTATCCATTCAAATTGATGGGTGGTGTTGTTGACAGATTTATAGTAGAAATAATAGGAACCACTACAAAAGTAGTACTTGTATCTGTCTTTTCGACCTGGTGAATGGCCAAATTTATTGTTGTCTGTTTGTGGCCATGTAATTTATCTTGATCATTATATTGTGGTTCTAATTAGTACGCATGCAGTAGAGAATTTTGAATAGTAACTAGCATATAATTAAGCATGCAGCAGTCCTGAAGTTAAAACCATTAGCTGAAAAAAGAAAATCTTTCTATAGTTTTAAATTCAAACAGGTTCCCAACGCACAATGAGAAACTCATCGGCAATTTCATTAAAACAATCCAGAAATAGCAAGCAACTGGAGTTATATTTAGAAGGAAAAAAAAAAAGCCACATCCAACACAATTAAGATTGAGGACCTTAACAAATGTATTAGTTAAGCAATCAAATATTAGGACAGTATTTCTCTCACCAACAAATTCAAGCTTATATCAATAAAGCAAGAGAATATCTACATGGAGTTGAGAGTAGGCGAGTGACATTTATCAATACAAAAAGTGCGCTTGTAACTTAATGGTTAAAACAAAGTTAAAACTCATATGAATTCCACCATATTTATATAGAATCCACATAATTTGATGAAACCTATAAAATTTCAACCACTTGAATTTAGTGTCAAGAAATTTGTTTAAAAGTGTGTTTCGTAGCATTAGTAGGTAGAACCTGCTCACGTACTATTTGACAATTTAAACTTGCATACAAATTTTCTCCAGTTTATATAAAAGGTAGAGGCAGCTTTTGGCTAAAGGCAAACTGTTCGACCCAACAAAGCTCAAACCGCCAAATATGAAACTCGTAAAAAGATCTCAACTCCACAACTCGAATATTAAAAATTTAAGCCCCAGTAAAACGACAATAGTGAGAAAAGCATAGTTCGTAAAGCCAGACACCAACAAATTTTATAAAAACACATAACAAAACTGAAAAACAAAAACATGTACGCAATAACTTCTAAGCAGGTGTTTCAAAGAAATAACATGTGAATCCGTTTCCTTCCTAACACAGCATAGTTTAAGTTCTTTTTGTAGGTAAGAAAACACCTCAAGTACCTAAGTTGTAACTCATTAAACATGTTATATCAAACAATAATAGCCAGCAGGTGGTTTAATTCTTCTCAGTAGTGCTCTCCAGCTCCCTTCTCAACTGAAGAGAGAAATCATCACTAACATCGTCATCATCCCAATCATCTTCCCACTGTTGAGCTATTTCTTTACCTTCCTCCTTGTCATCCCACTCTGAAAGTTGTAAAACAATAAATTGCAAAAAGAAACATTAGAATGTGAGTGTGAATTTAAAACCCCCAAAAAAGCACCATGTATATCCGCCATAGGGCCGCTAATGGCAGATATTTTATAACACCGCTTGACAATTCTACATACAAAACTTCTGACAATTCAGACATTTGTATGTATATATGATTTAATAGTAGATATTTATATTTAAAATAGCATCTTATGTATTTGAATAGAGCTATGTTGTTAATCTTAATCCCAGATAGCGTCGCAAAACACTAACCCCAAAAATGCTATAGCGGATATAAGGATAGCCTTGCAAAGCCTAAAAAACCAGTGTACAAAGTAATCATAAATACTCAAAAATAGGAAGAACATATTGATTGTTTATGAGAAAGAACATAACAAAAGGAATAGTTTAATATTACTCTCGGAAAGGTCCAAATTGACATTTGTAACCCTAAAAAGGACATCTTTTAAAAAAAGGCTTTAAGGAATTTTGCCCCGAAACCCTATTAGAGGCTGCGATAGCAGTTTGGAACTGCAATTAGAGGCCGTTTGCAGGTCAAAAGCGCCAAACCCTACCACTGCTACACTATTCCCCTATAACGCGCTATTGACAATACAGAAAGTGGTGAGAAGCAATATCATATAACAAAAGGAGTAGTCTAGAGGTTTGGATTGGTACACCGAAGTCTAAAGTTCAGTCCCAACTGCTAACTCTCTCCCTAACAAATTAACGACGAACATTGCATAGAAAAAAAATTGCATATCAGAGTTTTAGAAGAAATTTGTTACTCCTAGTAATTAATTGGATAGCAAACACACAAAAAGCCTCACTCAAACTTGCAACAATACTCAATGAAATCCCTAACTTGCTCCATGAAAGAAACTAACCAATATCAGTTGTAAAGCATTTGATGATAGCATCATTGAAAAACTATTAATATCAAATCTAGTGATAGGTCATAAGCAACATTTGACTACCGATAAAACATTTAACAATGAATAATCAGCAGAAACAAATAAAACAACAAAAACACATGTAAACCTGAAACAAAACCGAAGATAATCGCATCAGCAAAAGAATGAGATTAGTGAGCCATACCTTCATTGATTTCGAACTCTTCGAACTCATCATCGTCTTCGAAGAGATCGATCTTAACATCCTCGGTAACAGCCTTTGTTTCGGTCGCCATAGGTGAATCTGAATCTGTAACTAATTCAAACGCAAAAGCGCATAAATTTGTAAGGAGAGTGAAGAATAGGAAAAAACCCTAATTTGATAAAAGGGAAATAAGGTTTGCCGTTAAATTAACAAAAACAAATTCATAGAAGCAGTAAGTGGAAGAAGAAAGTGCTTACCAGGTATTAGGAGAATGAAAACTGCAATGATCCTTTGAGTATTCGCTATTGATGAGATTATAAGAATTTTTTTCTGCGTGTAAAGGAAGTAAAAAGGGTTTGGAACACTGTCTAAAACGGTGTCGTTATATGCTTCATTCAGCATATTCTTTTCCTACTTATTTTGTTTATAAAAATATTTAAATAGTTTATACTTAAATATGTTTTTAGTAAATTATTATTGATAAATTATTTAAAGTAGAAATTTAAAATATTTTTAAATAATATGAGTATCTTTTATTTTTAATGTGATTTTTATATAAAAAATTGCAATAATTTACTATTTTGCATAGTATAAAAGGGTTAATATTCATTTTCTTTCTTTGGTATAGTAGGCAAATTCAAAATTTAAAAAATAAATCTGTAAAAAGTTTCCTTATTTTAACTCTTTAATTTAGATAAATTGAATGGGTGACGTGACATGTACACAATGGATTTTTTATATTCATTTAAATACATATCTATATGATATTTAAATACATATTCAAATTACTAAAATATTAAAATAAATCAGTTACTAAAATTATTTCCTCTGCCCCAAATTAAATATCACATTTCAGTATTTTACATATTAAAAAAGTGTAATAAATGAAAGAGAGAATATCAATTTTATTAATTATTGATGTATTTTAATTATCCTAAATAAGTTAGAGATTAGTAAATTGAAAGTGATGTATGTAATATTAATTGAAGGTACAATTGAAAGAATAAAATGAAAATTGCATTGGAAACTAAAAAATGATAGTTATTTTGGGACAAATATTTTGTTAAAATGTAACATTTATTTTGGGACAGATGGAGTATAATTAAAAAGGTGTCCATATCATTTAAACCCTATCTCACGTGACCTAATTGTTCAAAACTCATTTTCCTCTCCTACCTTAGAAAACATGAGTTGCTGAGACACGAGCTAAGATTCATCTCTCGTCTTTTCCATCTTCAATTATTATTATCTACCTCAAATCATCTCATAATAGTTTGAAGCTTCAGTTCAGGTGTTTCCATTTCCAGTGGAAGAAAAGGTTCATTTTATGGACACGAGTTACTCAAGAAGATTCATGTTTTCAGATCAAGCGCAAACCCAAGAAGAAGATATGGGAAGTGTAAATTATGGGGGATTTGTTCAATTTATTCATCTCCTTCATTCATATTTCTTTGTTATTCATATTTTTATCTAAGTTCTAATATCATTCATATTTTTCTCAATGTGCTTGAATGCATATTTACCATAACGATTATGATTGTCAATTCTTTCACTGGTATGATAAATTGTTTTTTGAAAACAAGTGAAATCAGGGTCTGATGCAGGTTGTTATGAATCTGAAAAACTAAAAGTGTATATGAAGAAATATGGTTTAGAGTTTGGCAAAGAATTTGAGCATGAGTTTGGAGAGGCAATTAGAAACAAAAATATTGAGAAACTCAAGTTGAAGGCTTCAAATAATCCGAAGAAAATTAATACACGCGCTTACGTTTTTGTTGCATATTAGATTTTTTTTTTAAATGTACAAATATATATAATAAAATTAATTAAATACACTAAAGTATATGCAATGTACAAGTAACATGGGGTAGCAAAACAAAGTCTTATAACCTTTTGATTATCAATGAAATGAATTGGAAATTGTTGTTTATTTTCATATTTGCACTAAAATTTATTTTTCTATCTACCCTAAAGTTTGATATACAAAATGATGCACTTCTACACTAAATTTTGCATATATGTAGTAAAATATTATAGTAAAGTCTGCATTATCTGCTTAACAAAAATGATGCAGTAAAGTTTGCATTATATGAACAAATTGTGCATTGCATAGGTTAGTTGGAAATGAGCATATTATGTGTATAACATTCAATGGTACCAAAATAAGATATTATATGCATTATAGTCATAAGAGCAAAATAAGAATATTATGTGCATTACAATCATAATATCATTACACACATTACAACAAGGTTCTAAATTGGATTATACTAATATAAGATGTCACTATGACATTTGTCTTGATATTTCATCTCGTGACTTCATTTTGGCAAATAAAAAGATAATATGGAAAGAGTTGATAAGTGTCAAAAATATACGAAATACATGGGCACCTATTAAACTATTTTACAAGCAATCAATTACAATGATTAAAAAATGGCTTTATGGGCTTCTAGATGAAGTTGTAATTGGTTACAGTTAGTCTATAAGTAATTACAGGTATGTGAAGTTGAGTTTTTTCGGTTCTGGAAATTGTTGTAATTGATTACATCTAGTTTGTAATCGATTACATGGGCTGCAAAGTGAAAGTTTTGAATTTTGGGACAAGTTATAATCGATTACAACTAATCTATAATTGATTAATGGTGTTGTAAAAATGGAAAATGACCTAAATATTTGATGTAGCTTATGCAATTTCATGTGTTTATTTCAGTTATATGATATTTTAATGTATCAGTACCACCTTAATTAACATCCCAATTATGATATTATATATACTATATGGTTGGGGTATTACATTGCCCCTAGCATATTCTCCATCTTGAGCTCACTGGGGAAGTTAAGTTGAAAATTAAGATGCTCGTGTACAATTCCCATGGCATCAAAGTCCTTGTTCCAAAAAGAAAGTGTGACCTTGCTCCCTGAAAGAGTTGATGAAGTGGTTCCTTGTATTTATTAACCTTTGGTTTTTTAGCTCCCATAGAAGAATGGTTCTCATCAACCGCTCTTGACTTCACAATGGAAATAGGTGTGGCTGATATTATACAAACCTCATCTACCGACCTCCTCTTCTTTTCATTATGTGTTATCAAACCTAAGGGGTTGCTCTTCAAATTGGCAGACCACATATCACCCCGATCAGCCATCCTCTTCTCATGCACAACCTTCTTCTCAACAATGGTCAAGGGGACCATCCTCTCTATAAAAAGGTAAAAGTAAGGTTAAATAAAAATAACCATGTCAATTAGACCATTAAATTGGGAAAACACTTACTTAAATAATCTCTAATTTTTTTTCCATTCACATTATCCGCTCATACTCCAGCCCCTCTATCGCACTCATAAATAGAACGTCCTTAGGAAGTTGACAACTTCTCTTTCTGTCTCTCTCAACAGATCACGGTTGAAATTTTTTATCAGAACAAGGTTGTTCGTCTAATACAAAGGAACCAATGCTCTTTGGTCTCTTCAAACATAACCTGTTAGGTATTGTTGTGTTGGTTGTATTTTGTTAAAACAAGTATTTCAGCAAGATATTGGACAAGATGTCCTGACATGTTGGATCAACATCATAGCTCAAGATTTATTTTACTTTTATGAAGGTTTACTTTTAGTGCAAGATCACTGAAGAATTGATGGAGATATGATTTGCACAATTTGTAGTTGTGATACGGTGGGAGAACTGACTTGATGTTTTGCGCTTTGATCGCATTTGTGCGGATAGCAAGAGTCGCCACCGACTTTTCTTTTATCCAAAAGGAAAGGTAAAAAAGCACAGGAAAGACCTTTCGAGATTATTTCTCGGGTTCGGGGGGGTAGATTATGAAAAGGGAAGGTATTAGCACCCTTTTCATCCATGGTTTTCCATGGGCTCTTAGTTACTCGCTTAGATCACTTGCTTTTGTTTTGACAGTGTGCTTGTGGTGTGGGCTTTGAAAGTGTTTTGAAAAATCTCTTTGTAATGGTTCTCGTTTCTATAAGAACGCGTACAAAGTTTTGTTTCGAAAGATAGTTCAAATATGTGTTTGTGGAATGTGTTTTTGAAAGTGGTTTTGAAAAGACGTTTTGCAATGGTTCTCGTCTCTATAAGAATGTATACAAAATGTTTTGTCTTTTTGAAAATGTTTTGAGATGAAAGTGTCGGTGTAAAAATGTTTTTGTTGTGAGTAAGCGAGTAACTAGGAGCGAATCTACCTACTCGAAAGGTCTCAAATGTTCTTTTCTTCCTCCTTTAGATGTTGCTATCTTACCATTGATTTGGTAAGAAGACCCATCGTTGGATGTAAAGGGACAGGCGCGGGTCAATTTTACAGTCATCGAAAGCAACTTATGAGACGCTTTAGCAATTTTTGTAAGGGACTAGATCGTTTTATCGAAGGCAACGTCGAGGGTCATCAAGGGACTACGATCTTTTTTATCGAGGGTCTTTGCTAAAGCGTCCATATTTGAGGGACATGACGGTGTTTCTGAGGCAACGAGCGAGGTTACCCTAGAGGTGCGCGTGTGAAAAAGTGTGTTTGATTCAAGTTAACTTGCTCTTTGATTAGGTTATCTAGCGATTGATTTTGAATCTTGTCATGCACGCCTATTTACTATACAGTATATAGAAAACAGTAAATTGCAGAAATTGAAATTCTACGCTATTACAGAGTTTTCGGGAATGGGGGTACAAGTTTACAAATGGAGATGGAAAAGAAATAAAGGCCTAATTATCTATTACAGACCATTTGCATAAATGATAATGCTAAATAATAAAATACGCAAGAATGTGAAGTAGTAAAAAAGATTTTTTTTTTTTGGTGATTTCTAGAGTGATACTTATGTACAAATTAATTAATCTAGGCATGAAAAAAAGACTTGTTTTTTTTTTTTTTCTAATTAAAAAAAAAACTAATGAAACAAAATAAACATGTTTTGGTTTTTTTTTTAATTTTATATTTTTATAAGGTAAAACATCTAACCTGATAACTAAATTACTAAAATGACACTAAACAAAATAAAATTAATATTTTAATATTTTTGTATATCTTGTTGTTTTTTACTAATTAACTAAATAAATCAATAAAACTAAATAAATTAACAAATATAAGAACTAAACTAAATAAATAAACCAAGATAAATAAATTAGATAAACAACAAAAAAAAATAAAAACAATGGTGCAAAATTGAAATAGGGGTTAGTGTAAGTAAATTGAAATAGAGATCAAATTATATACGTGCTTCAGTATTGACATTATTTAAATCAAAATCCTCTTTTTTTATATAAAAAAATGATTAATTTGAGGGACTCTCTCTATTAGGCCTCGTGCTGAAGGGATCATAAATTGAGCCGACTTACATTAATCACAACACCATTCTAAACATCATTTTTGAGGGACTATGAGCTATAATGTCTTACCATAATCACATCGTGCTTGAGGGACTTTGAACTAAAATATCTTTGTACGAGTCTCAGAAAGGCCAACTTATCAAATATTCAACTTGTATATGACATGAAAGAGACTTGAACACAATATGGCTAGATCAGGTGGTGAGCACATGATCTCTCCTACCCAATACTTATTGGTTATGGGTCATGAGGGAAGGTGGCAAGCTACATATTGAGTAATAATTAAAGTTATCACAAGTTTAGAGATTTTAATCACACTCCGTTTATGTAATATGACTCGCTCCAGTCACCCCATATCTGATGAATGTTAGTGGGCACAGTGTCAGGCTAATAAACACTTGAATCGATCCTCATATTAATCATGTAACTAAGGAATTTAATCTATAAATAACCCAACCATACAATTGTGGCATGAGTTCACTTTGTTATAGGTCAAAACTCAAAAGGTCCTCGTGTGCATCTTATCAAATACAAAAACATCCTTTATTGTACTTACCACAAGTACAACACTCAATTTAAAACTCCATGTGCCAGCAGTCCAAATACTTTGTAAATCTAATAAAGATAAGTCAAATAGTCATCTGCCAATTGGTATCATCCTCCATTTGCCAAAATAATTTCAATGTTTCAATAACTACTCACGGAGAAAAAGGCATTGTAATAGGTAAGGGAGACAAAATGGGTTTGGCCCACCGAGCATGTCTTTTTTGCCCACCTTTTTTTGCAGGACGTATCAATGTTTTAGGCTTGCACTCTTTAATATGTTTGTCCCATCCTATTCCATTTTTTATTGTCTTTTATGGGCGCAGACATTAACATAATTTTTTTCTTTCAATTTGTAGATGTTGAGTGTGACTATGATAATAGAAAATAGTCTAAGGGTGAATAGACTTAAACACAAAAGTCAACTAATTCTTCAAGTAAGAATAAATAGAAGTTCTTCAGAGATTATGCGCGAAAGTTTTTAGAGTGAAAATGTGAAATTATATTCAATTAATAATTATTAGGTAGCAACCCAAATCACTTTGAAAATATTATAATGTCTAGGTGAGGAAACACAACGTATGCAAGTGAATCAATTGAATAAGTCACGATATGTGGTTACATAATTTATCAATAAGTCGAATTCTAAAAGAATGATGTTTCTCGGATTTTAATCACCACTAAAGCCTTTAATAGGTTTTCTAATTCCAACAAAACTTTAGCTTATCAAATAAATTTTTATTACCAAAATGTAAACCTAAGTATGCATGTGTTTCCAGTGATTTCTGGTAAACAACCGCTAGTCTTCCAAACTATCGAATAAACTTACTGACTGTTATTCAATTTATCTGGTAACTCGCAGGATCAACTAGATTGATCCTAGGACTCATTGGTCATTAGGGTAACTCTCATGATCGAACAGATATTCATGGTTGGTATTTGAGTGTTGTGTAGGTGTTTGACTTATTTCGATTTCTCTCTTAAAGATCTAAAGGTGTAATCAAAATATATGTGCGCGAAACTAACTTGCATGAATAAATGTTAATTGTAAAGACATGTAAAATTGCATAAAAAGCAAGTAAATGGCTTCGAATTATAAAAACAGTTAATGTAAAAGATGCTCTGGAATGTAAAAGATTCGAAATATGAAGAAAGCGTTTAATGCAAGAAATCTGTAAAATGACCTTAAGTAAAAGAGGCGTTCGAAGGATAAAACTTGAAGATAAAGGCATGAAAAGTATGACAGTTTTCTGAAATGTAAATTGTTTGAAATGGAAAGAAAGCATTAAAATGTAAGGCTTCAATGAAAAGATTTCGAATAAAAAGACTTTAAATGAGAAAAATTGTAAATGGTATTTGGCAGGAAGATAAAGGAAAGTACTGGAAATGATAAAAGGTTTTCATTAAATCATAAACATGTGGTGCTATCATACGTACATTGCTCTTGCATTCGTTTCCCTAGCCATGTGGTAATTTGAATGTTTACTGAGTATTTAGTACAATAGATATGACACACGAAATCCTAATACTAAGACTTCTATTTATACTACTTCGACCATAACGGTCTTGCTATAAGATTATGCCACGTTCAGAACATGCAGAACAATGCCTCTCTCTTGTTTCCACGTGTCTCCAAATGCTCCAGCACATAAATTTCAAACTTCAAATGTCCAGCTTGCATTTGAATTTCAAATGTTTTGGTACTTCTCCGCTTCGAACGCACTTCTCAGACACAGCCTTGTTGTCATTTCGAGACTTCTTTAGATATGTTCCCATAATTGCCACTCGAAGCTCCAAGCTTTGATATGCTCATTCGAAACACTGCTTCTGCTATTTCGAAACATGACGCTTTGTTTCATTTTGATTGAAACGTTCAATTCACTTGGCTTCTAATAATATTATCAAAATCTTCAGCCAACAAAATGCCCCTTTAAAATATGTATTTCGATCTCTCTGAGAAATACTTATTTTAAACATCTACACAAGATTTTGATGCGACCTTCGAATCATCGTAACATTTAATGCATTTGACTCCAGTCACGTCAATCATAACACTTTTTGGATTCCTTAACCGCCTGGAGCCACTTCACAGTATGGTGCAGTTACAAAACAATGATTATATTTAATCACGCCTATTACCCATGTTAACTTTACGCCACCTCTTCATCAAACCAACCCATGATTTCCACGTATCACAACCTTATTCAGTGGATGCTTAAACTTCCACATTATAAAACATCATCAACTTAGTCTTTTCTTTTCTTTCCACATTCTAAATATTTTATCCTTCTTTACTCACCAAAAAACCCTAAGCTTTCAACATTCTTCAAAAATGTCTTCTTCTACTTCATCCCAACTCAAAAAGGTTTCCAAGAAGAAAGGAAAAACCGCAGGAACTACAATGGAAAGTAAGGTTATCACTCACCAAGGTCAATCCGTTCTTGCTCCCCAGATGATCTCAAAGGAAAAAGAAATGCTTTATGCATCACAGGTACTCATTCCTACCACCGCTGCTGGTAAAAGGTTAGCTTTAATGGGCCCTCTTACGGTTTTTGAAATTTTAAAAGATACCAGGAAAATTTTCCCAGTTTGCTATAGTTTCAAACCCTTGTTTAACAAAATGGACGCCCCTAAGGCAATAGAATCTTCTGGCTCAAACACCATGGAAAATCCCACTGTTCCTCCTAAGGACCCTTTTGTATTAGACTATGTAAAAAGTAATTTTAAACCGTTTCGATCTTGCCCCACCTCCGACACTGCTTATCAGAACTGGTTCAATAAGGTAGAAGCTAAGAAATCCCAGCAATGGGAAGAATTAGGTATCTACAACTTGATTAAGCTGTCGAAGCCTGGTTTCACTTACAGCCACCCTTTGCTATTCGCGTCCCTCTATTTCTGGGACAGTACCTATAATACTTTCCATCTCCCTGGTGGAATGATCACCCCTACCTTCTTCGACATAGCGGCCATCACTGGGCTATCACCAGTAGGAGAAACATATATCCCTGACAACGAAGAACATTCAAGTATAATCGACTTCGAAGTTAAACTAGCAAGTTTTTCCAAGTTTATCAGTCACTACCATGCTGAGGGAGACAGTGTGTCTGATGTAGAACACATTGCTTTCCTTACTCTATGGCTGTCAAGATACGTCTTCTGCAGTAGATCCCTACAGGTAGCCAGTAGGTTTATTCCTCTAGCTAGGGATCTGCATGAAAATCGAAGAGTGTGATTAAGTGAACTGCTCTTAGTTGACCTTTATGAAAGCCTAAGGTCAGCTGTTTCGAGCCTAAAATCTCATACCTCCAAGAATATCCTGTTGGCTGGCCCTTTTTGGTTACTTCAGCTATGGCTAAACGCCATGTTCGAACCCTCCTTGTCAACTGCCAACACCATTGATGAACAAGACCCTGAGATAACTGATGGAATAGTCGAAGGCACTAGGTTGCGAAGATTAACTCCAAATGACGACAAAGATGACTTCAAAGTCCTATTCTCGAAGTACATCATGATATTCTCCAAAAGGCATAAGTTCGAAGAGACCATGGCGCCTTTTGCTTCGAGGGCTCATGGACCTTCCTGGTTCACCATGGCTCTCTCAGAAGCTGTCAAGAGCAAGGAGATTCAGGATGTATGGAGAGCCTTTTTGCTACCTAGACTCATTTCTTCAAGAATAACTCCTGTCAAGAATCAAATTTTCCTTTTCGCTTACCATCCAAATTTTGTTTCGAGACAGTTTGGCTTATGCCAACTAATTCCTGAACCCTTATTTCAAACTGAGAGTGCCATTACCTCTGGGCGAACTTTCAAGGCACGGGAAGCCAAATTACAGCAAGAACAATACCAAGGCTTTGCCCAGTTTGAGCTAATAACCTTCGAACCTACCCATCTCACAGCTAAGGGGTTTCTGGAATGGTGGACCAAGTTTTATCAAACTTATATGTTCGATACACTTACAATTCAACATAAACTAATTGATGCCTTCGATGTGCAGGTACCATCCAAGAAAGGTATGTTTACTCATGCCAAAGAGATTAAAGCTTTTCAAAATTATTTTGAAACTACTTATGACCCCACACGCTTGGAATCCACTGTGCATCAAGCGGCTGAGACCTTGAAGGAAAAATTCAAACAAAAAGTTTCTAAGTTAAAACTTCCTTCAGGGTTGTCACCTGAGGATAGGTATAGGTTGGCATTCGAAATGCATCCACCTAAATTTCCTAGATTACCTACCTCAGAACTGGCTCTGGCTTGGTTTCCCCCATATCCTTGGTGGTTCACTTGCAAAGAGATGTTCAAACATCTTCAAAAGAAACCAAAGCCATCTGAGACTGTGACATGGGCTCGACATTGGCTCCACGATTTCCCAGGACACCTTTGATACGACCTTTCTGCCATGTCGATTAAATCTGATCAAGGCACAGGTGCGAATGCTTGGGAAAATCCCAAACGTTTTTCATTTTCCATATCTTTAACCTTTGCTTTAATTGTTTCGATTTTCAGCCATCAGGATAAAGACAGCCGCTTCGAAGTCGAAAGAAGGGAGCGCCTCTCAAGCCTTTATCGAAACCACTGACAAAGTGACTCCATCCGAAACAACAACCATTGTTGCAACAACCACAACAACAATACCAACAACAACCAGTATTCCAACTCCAACGGTAATCACTTAGCCTTGATGTTTCGAATTTACTAATGTTTTATGGTTTGCATCTAACTCTTTGTTTAAATCTTTTCAGACCAACAAACTTCCTCCTACTACTCCCAAGAAGCGAAAATCAAACACCACTGGGGAAGACCCCAAGGCTGGAGGAAACTTACCAACTGCTTCGAAGAAGAAGCAGAAGAAGGATATTTCAAAGAGTACCGTTCCAACTAGTGTCTCTGGACTAGATTCCAGGGATGCTGCTCCCTCACCCAAATCCAAAATTCCACCTTCGACCTCCAACATAATGTTGGAACGCATAGCTAGCAACCTCTCCTCCGAGAGTCCACAGGTAAATTGAACTTTTAAATCTCTTTGAAAATAATAATTTCTTATTACCTTGGTGCATGTTTTTAACATTCTTTTGCTCCTTGCAGAACATCTTGAATCCAGCTTCCATTACTTCGAACTCACCATCCAAAGCTGCTGCTCCACTCAACTCCTCTCCTCAAGGAGATTCCAGCAACCTTGTACAGAACAAAGGTTCCTCCAATATGGAGGTTCTGGCTGGAACTTCTGAACAGCAGGATGATCAAGGTACCTCTATTCCTATGAAAGAGACAAACGAAACACCACTTCAAACATCTGCAGAAGATTTGCAAAGAGCTTCTCTTCAAAAGTCCCCTCTTGAAACCCTTCAAGAGGATCCAAAGGACACTCAAACTGAAGGAGAGAAAGTTGATTCTGGCCAAAGAGACGAAGAATCTGCAGACGAAGAGTCTGAGGAGGAGGATGCCAATGATGGTTCGACTGCTGGGACGGAGTCCAATGCAAATAGCAGTGAAAAAGAAGACATCGAAGTGGTGGACTTGAATGATGATGAAGAAGATCATGAGCACGAAACGGATGAAGGGGATGGTGACACAACCAACAAACCTATGGAGGTTGAAATGGACGTGACTCCCCTACGTGTGGAACTCCCTCAATTCTCTTTGTCTCGAATGACTGACGAGGAGCTTGCACTCCTGAGACGAAATGACCCTATTGGGTACATGAAGGCAAAGCTGGCTCAAAGGGACATCCCACTTGCTAGGGCTGTCACAAGTTCGACCAGCTATCCTCTTCCCACAGATGAAAGAATTGTACTTCTTAATAAGATCAGGAAAACAATTCTCAATGTGGACATATTCGAAGTGCTCAAACAAGATAGCACTGCTTGCTATACTATGAAGGAGTTGCTTACAAAGGTCAATCTTGCTACCTGCTCCTTGCCAGTTAGTACTCTCTTGTTCGATCTTCAGTCTTTGCTGGACAACGTAACTGGTTACCTTCTTCAAGATGAATCTGCTGCCAAGAAGGTTCAAGAAAAACGCATTGCAATGGATGCTGCTTATGAACAAGCTTCGAAACTCTCTCAAGAAGCTGAGGATCAAGCTATGCATCTAAAGCAGGCGAAAACTGATTATGAGGCTCGAGCTGAGTCCATACTTCTTTGGGAAAGGCAGATTCTGGAACTTCAACAGAAGGTTAAGGAGGCTAAAGAACAACAAATAGCCTTCGAAACCAATACTGCTGGTAACCAATTCGAAGAGCTTCTCAACCAGGGGCTTGCAGAAATGGAAACTGCAGAACAACTTAAAGGAGAAGTGGCAACCTTGGAAGGAGCCAGGCGTTTCGCTCAGCAGAGACTTGAATCTTTTCGAAGCACTTTCAACAGATTGAAAAATAATTCTTATTTCTAAATTTCAGTGTTTATTTGACTACAATTTGGTTTCTTATATGTAATATTCGAACAACGCCATTTTGGCATCTCATCTTGCCATTTTGGCCTTTTTATAATATCTTGGTTACGTTGTTACTATTCGAATCTCCTGCAGGTGTGGCTTATATTTCTTTAAATATTTCCCATTAACCTTTAGGATACGCTTATCATCCACCAATTCTTCAATTTCATATGCATTGTTTGAGAATACTTTTAAGATTCGAAAAGGTCCTTCCCAATGAGGTGACCATTTACCTAATGCTTTATTTTTCTTGTCCATGGGCAATATGACTTTCCAAACTAAGTCATTAGTAATGAATACTTTTTTCTTCACCCTTTTGTTGTATGTTCTGGCCACTCTTTCTTTTTGTCTCATCAAAATTTCCAATGCATGTAATCTAATTTCGTCCAACTCAACTAATTCATTCATCATCATTTCCCAATATAATGCAGCTGGGATTTCGTTTTGTCTCTGAATTCGAACTGATTGTAAATGAATTTCTACTGGCAGCACTGCATCATAACCAAATGTGAGTTGGAAAGGTGTAGTGTTAGTAGCTTCCTTAGGAGATGTTCTACAGGCCCATAATATTTGGTCCAAAGTTTTGTGCCAGTTTCTTGGCTTTTTACCAATATGCTTCTTGATTAGTCCTATTATCACTTTATTGGCTGCTTCGACTTGACCGTTTGCTTGAGCATAATATGGCGTTGAAGTTAGCAATCTAAACCCCATTTCTTGGGCAAATTCTTGCATCTTTCTACCAGTAAACACAGAGCCTTGGTTTGTGGTTATGCTCTCTGGAAATCCGAACCTATAGATAATGTGCTTCTGTATAAACTCAATAATAGCCTCTTGATCAGCAACTATTAATGGTATAACTTCAATCCACTTGGTAAAATAATCTATTCCTACCAAGATATATTTCTGTCCTTTGGACGAAGCAGGATTTATTTCTCCTATCAAATCCAATGCCCATCCTCTAAATGGCCATGGTTTGATGATCGAATGCAACTCACTTGCAGGGGCATGTTGAATCCCTGCATGTTTCTGACATTCCTCACATCCTTTAGCGAAGTCTATGCAATCTTTGAGCATGCTAGGCCAATACAAGCCGTATCGAAATAACAGCCATTTCATTTTATGGCCTGCTTGATGTGCCCCACATGCCCCATTGTGGACTTCTGACAATGCTAAGTATGCCTCACTTTCTCCTAGGCATTTCAATAATACGCCCTCTTGGGTCTTTTTAAACAATTCGTTCCCCATGAGGAGATATGACAATGCTCTGTATTTTGTCTTTCTATCCACATTCAGAGTTGGGTTTGCTAAATAACTCATCAGTGGACTTCGCCAATCTGCATCTGACAAAGTATTTATGGCTAATATTTCGAATCCCTGTTTCTCAGCATATCCCAATTTCATACTTTCCAGATCCGATGGTGTGAATCTAGTAGCCATAACTCTACCCCTTAATTCAACTAAATCCTTAAAGTTCCTGGTAGAAACATTATAACCCGAAGCCAACTGTGCTAAGTCATTTTCTTCTTGGTTCTCTATTCTTGGTACGTGTTGAATATCCATGTATTCAAATTTCCTTAGTAGCCTATTGACTATGACGAAGTATATCATCAAGTTTTCCTTTATGCACTTATATTCCTTTGTAATTTGTTTGACCACTAATTCTGAATCTCCTTTAATTTCGACTCTAGTTGCCCCCAATTCCAACAAAGCTTCAAGTCCAACAATGAGCGCTTCATACTCAGCTTCGTTGTTCGAGCAACGAGGACCATCTAATTTATACTTGAATTTTGTTGGAATTCCTTCAGGAGAAATTAGAAGGACTCCAACGCCACTTCCATTCCTGTGGGTTGAACCATCAAAGTACAATTTCCATGGTTGTATTTCGACGTAACTCATGACAGTCTGCTCAACCAAAGAATGGTCCACAATGAAGTCAGAAATCACTTGACCTTTCACAACTTTTAAAGGCATGAAAGTCAAAGAATATTCTGTTAAGGCTAAAGCCTATTTACCAACTCTGCTATGCATTATTGGTTTTGAAAGCATATGTTTAATGACATCGAAATGAGATGAAACATAAACATCAACAGGCTTTATATAATACTTGAGTTTCATACAAGAGAAATACAAACAGAGACATAGCTTTTCTAAATTGCTATATCTGGTCTCTGCATCATTTAGTACTCTACTTAAATAGTATATGGCTCTTTCGATACCATTGCTATCTTCTTGTGCTAACATACTACCTATACTAACTTCAGAGGCAGATATGTACAATCTCATGGGCTTCCCCCATGAAGGTGGAGACAAAATAGGAGGCTGAGAGAGGTATCTTTTTATCCTGTCAAATGCCTCCTGGTGGGCTTCGTTCCATTCGAAGGCTTGGCCTTGCTTTAGACGAAGTAACGGAGAGAAAGCTTGGGTTCTTCCACTCAGGTTCGAAATGAATCTTCTGAGGAAGTTAATTTTCCCTAGCAGAGATTGCAACTCCCTTTTTGACGTAGGTGCTTTCGTCTCCATTATGGCTTTGGTTTTGTTCTGGTTGATTTCAATCCCTTTCTTGTGAACCACAAAACCAAGAAAATCTCCAGCCTGCACAAAAAATGCACATTTAAGGGGATTCATCTTTAAGCCATGTTTTCTCATTCGCTCGAATGATTGGCTCAAATGATGCAAATGTGTTTCTGCAGATATAGATTTGATGACTATATCATCAATATACACCTGCATGAAGGTTTCAATGAAATCATGAAAAATTGAATTCATTGCCCTTTGATAAGTTGCCCCAGCGTTCTTTAAACCAAAAGGCATCACCACCCATTCGTAGGTGCCTAAGGCTCCTGGGCAACGAAATGCTGTCTTTGCAACATCTTCTTCAGCAATGAAAATCTGATTATACCCAGAGTATCCATCTAACATACTTAAGTATTCGAACCCTGCAGCAGAGTCTACTAGCATTTCTGCCACAGGCATGGAATATTCATCTTTAGGGGTTGCAGTGTTTAAATCCCTAAAATCTATGCAAATTCTTAAAGAACCATTTTCTTAATAACAGGTACTATATTTGCTAACCATTCAACGTACCTTGTTGTTCTGATGAATTTGCAACGCAACAACCTTTCTATCTCAGCTTTAATCTTTGTGAGAACCGCTGGTGCGAATCTTCTGGGAGTTTGTTTGATGGGCTTCTTGCCATCTTTGATTGGCAGTCTGTGTTTGACCAACTCCCTCTTTAAACCAGGTATCTCGTCATAATCCCATGCGAAGCAATCTTTGTTTTCCTTGAGGACTTCGATTACTTCCTTCTTGAGGCCTGGGCTAAGTTTTGCACTTATGTAGGTTATTCTTTCGTTTTTTCATCCCCTAAGTTGACTTCTTCGAGTGGATCTTGTGCCAACATTTTGGCACCTGAGTTTATGGGGTCCCTTTCGAAGCCTAAGGGTTCTTTATCGTAGGTGGCATCCAACCTTTGATCCATCTCAAATTCTTTGAAGGGTGAGCATTTCGAGCCATCCCCACTTACTTCGTTCATCTTTACAGTTAATTTATTTATTTCAGCCTCTAAGGCCGCTTTTGATTCGTTCTCAGCCATATAGGCCGAAATCCTTTCGAAAAAGGTGGACTCAGTCATGGATAAGGTTGTCGAAGTCCCAGCCTGATGGCCGTTTTTGTATAGTGCTTTCGACTCCCTCTTCTTCACTGATTATTGTTCTATCCCAGTAAAGGCCATCATGGCGAAGGGTCATGTAGTAGTGGGCGTTTCTGGTTTCGTTAATCTCGTCATTTGGAACACACGGAGCAATCTTTGCCAGATTTTTATCATAATCCCTCTTGTCAACTAAATTGACTGTTGACATAAAGTAACTCTGGTCTGCTTCGATGTTTTCCACGATTCCATCATCTCTCCACAGAACTAGTCGCTGATGCATTGACGAAGGAACTGCCCCTACGCCATGGATCCACTCCCTTCCCAGCAATAAGTTATAGTTGGCCTTGGCTTCGATCACCATAAACATGGTGGGCCTACAGCTTGAGCCTATTGTCAATTCCAACTGGACCACTCCCAGTGTTTTGCCCACTTTCCCCTCATAATTAGACAGAACCATATTATGGGGCTTGATGTCTCCTTCGCGGATCTCTAATCTTTTCAGCATGAAGTGGGGTATCAAATTGACTGCAACACCCCCATCCACTAGAACCTTGTTCACACCATGGGCACCAACTTTTGCTCGAATGAATAGTGGCTTAAGATGGTTCTTCATAGCAGGTTCTGGACGTTCGAAGAACGCATTTTGCTCCTCGACAGCCCCATTGTCCATCACATAGTAGCACACAGACCTATGCTTCATCAAATCTGTGGTATCTTCTTCCTCATATTCATCAATTTCGGTTTCCTGCCCAAATTCACAGGGAAGTACGGATACCACGTTACAGTTTAGGTTGAATGAAGACTCCCCCTCCGATTCGAAGTTATCTGTTATCATATCTTCGTCTTCTTCTGGGCCTGGAGTGTATTCCTTTGGTTCATCCAGTTGTACTTCAGAAAAAAGCCTCCTATTAACTGGAGGTTTGTCTTCAGTTTGATTTTTTGGTTTGTTGGTGCTAGATTCACCTTGGTTCTTTGTTGAAGTGACCCCTTTGTTTGCCACATCTTCCCTCTCAGCCTTTCGAATCCTTTGTTGCCTGCGCCACTGGGATCTTAACATGGGGTTCCTTCCTTTGTAGTTTTCTAATCTTACCTCTTCCCTTTTTGCTATGTTGAATTGCCTTCTGTACGTCATAGCATGGCGTGCATTTCGTTCGGTGTTTCTCCATCTGTCTTTGCCTTTGTCATTTCTGACTTGCAACCATCTGTCGGTTGGCACTTCAGAAGGGAGTTTGAAAGTCACTCTTCGAGCATCCTTGGGGTGAGGGCTATCAGGCCTTCGTTGTTTGTGTCTGCTGTCGAAACGTGGGCCCATCTGGACAGTTTCTTGATGGTTCCAGCAAGGGGCGAAGGGAATCGTTTCGAAAGCTCTGGCCATGCTTTGATCATACACGGCAGAACACCTTGGGTAAATCAAGCACTTGGTTGCCCCTTTGTAGCAGCGAAACACAAATTCCAGCAAACTTTCTCCAGCCTTAGGATAACACCTGAACAACTGGTTATCCTGGCGCCAATTGTTGCCAGTTCGAGTCCTCTGTACCCTCTCGAAATTCGCAGCGATTCTCTGATTGTAGAGGATGCTGCACCTAGGGCATAATATCATGCATGTATCTCCTTTGTGGCATGTCATGAGGTAATCCTTTAGACTAGCATCTCCAGCGTGATTATCCCCCATTCTATACTTCTCTTTCTCTAAGTATTTTTTCTACCTCCTCCATCTCAGAGTGAGGTCTTTCCATGTCCACCATGTTTACCTCAACATCCTCCCCTTCAGCTTCATCATTTCCCCATCATGTGGGTTTTATATCTTTAATGTGGACCTTCGAACTCTCTGGGGCAGAATATTTGACCAAATAGTCAAATTTTCCACTGGGTTCCCCTAGAGTGTCCCATATTTCCTTCTGAGGGGAAGTTGGCTTCGTGATTTGGACTTTCTCCAATTCCAGCCTCAAGCCTTCAGTGACCTGTGTTAGTTCTTGGTTTTGATTTTCCTGGCCTTCAATAGCCTGGGTTTCTTTTGCAACAGCTACAAGTGCTGCTTCAATCGAAGTCTCTGGTATCTTCTGGATGTCTTCAGTGACCTCCTTATCGACTTCGACCATCACCCAACTTTCGTTTTCAGTATCTTTCTCTCCTATTGGGACATCAATTTGGTCAGCTTCCACCATGTTAATCTCTCCAATGCATGCAGGCTCGGAGTAGTTGGTGTCTGCGACGTCCAAGGGATCTTCGTCCACTTTCATCTTTGCCTTATCAGCAAACTTTAGTCTGTCGTCTTTGATTGCATTTTGAATTAGGTCCTTGAAAAGAAAACACTGTGAGGTTTTGTGGCCTAGGAAACTATGATATTTGCAAAATCCTCTCTTCTTTCTCTGATCTAAAGGAGGTATTTTGACATTTGATGGCACAATGAGTTGGCCATCTTTGACAAGTAAATCAAAAATCTCGTCACATTTAGTGACATCGAAGGTATAAACCTTCTTTGGGAATTTGTCACTCTTCTCATTTTCAACAATCTCTTTCCCTTTTGTGGGAACCAATAATTTGCAGGAGTAAGGTGGAGCCTGTTTTAATTCAGCGAGGTCGATTTCGACCTCTTCGAATTCGAATTCAGGATAATCTTCTGCTTCCTCAGTTCCAACATAAGAGATCCTTTCTTTCTTGTTATTCTTAAAGACTCTGGCCTTTTCGGCCTTTAGCCTTTCGACCCGTCGAACCCTATCGGCTAACTGAGCCATGTCCCTCAAATATTGAGTGTCTAGTTTCTTTCGAATAGAGTAATCCAAACCACCAGCGGCCATTTCGACTAACTCATGTTCAGGCACTAATGTGTAACATCTGGATTTCAAAAGCCTAAATCTATTCAGATAATCATCTATGGGTTCAGTGAACTTTCTCTTGACACTGGCTAATTCCTTCAAGCTTATTTTCGACTGTCCCATGTAAAATTGTTCATGGAATAATCTCTCCAAAAGAGCCCAAGTGTCAATGGACCCAGGAGGCAAAGTGGTAAACCATGTGAAGGCGTTTTTAGTCAAGGAACTTGGGAAATATTTGATCCTGAGATCTTCATTATTGGCTATATCTCCCGCTTCGGTTAGATATCTGGCTATATGTTCGACTGTTGACTCATTGGTATCCCCAGCGAACTTTGTAAATTTAGGGACTTTATATCCCCTTGGTAAATCAGTATGAATTATGCAATCTAATATAGGAGAAGCGTAATTTGGCCTTCTCATTCCTGTGTTGAGGCCATTCTGGGCCATGACTCTCTCTATCATGGTGGTTAGATTGTTTTCTGCCAAGATGTTATCGTTTCGAATTCTATGAACGACAGCATCAACATCTTGATTTCGACCAACCATGACAACCCCCCTAGGTTGTTCTTCTCGAAACTCTGGGGCTTCTAGCCTTTCGACCCTTGCCCCTGGTTCCATAATTTCTCTTTGTGGGCCTGGGATTATTGGGGCTTCTAACCTTGGTGCCCTTGCCCCCAAGTTAACTTCTTCTCTAGGTGGTCTATAAATTGGGTCGTTAGCAACTTGTTCCATAACAGGCATGTTTGCTTGAAATCCCGTCTGATTCTGCCTACGCCTTTCTGGGGGAGTAAAGAAATCTGCTATTCGACTCATGTTGTCAGCATTTTCCCTGTTTGTCACAGTCACATTTTGTACTATTGGGGCAAATATTTCCTGCATAGTTTGTGCTAACACCCCTATCATATTATGGTTACTGTCATCCATCAATTGCCTAAAAGCCAACTGGTTTTCTGTGGTTAAAATAGGCATTGTGCTATAACCCACTGACCCTTGGTTATTTGTCATAAACTGATTCGCCCCAGACCCAGACCCTAATTGTGGTGTTGAATTCGATGTGGAATTGTGTAAACCTGCCATAAAGGAAGTTGGCATTTGTAACACCCCAGTTTTAATTATTTGATTTATTTTAATGGGAAAATTATTTTATTGGAGTTAATAAAATAAAAGAATTATTTATTTTGGAATATTTGAAGAGGATAAAAGAAATAAGAAAACATTGGGTTTTTAAGTTATTGGGCTTGGATGTCGTTAGTAAAGAGTGGGGGTGCAAAAGAAATAGGGATATATTTTGGAACTCAAGTTATTTTCTCATTATTCACGATAACACAGAATTTGGGAAATTTGGGAAGCTGAGCTCCGAAGGAACGAAGAACATCGCTCAAAGAACTCAAGCTGCAATTTGATAAGGTAAGGGGGGCTACTACTCAATTTACATTTGCTTATGGGTTTAGATGCAATTGGTTGGGTAATCGTAGGATAATCCCATTTTCTCTGATGTTCTTAGTGATCGATAACTTTAGGGTCGAATTTCGTTAGAAAAGATTAGGTTCCCTAAAGGTTGTGAATCGATTAAGAAATTAATCCCCATTGTTGATTTAGATCGAAATTGTATGATCGTGAGTTTACCTTAGGTGTTCTAGGGATAACCTCAATGTTGTTAGAATTTCCCTAAAGGACGGGTAATATGTCACTTAAGGTCAATTTTATAAAACTTATTGTTGATGAAAGAATCGTTGATAAAATGGGATGTTTTAAAAATGAAAACTCTGAGTTTTGATTGATTTTAGAAAATGAGACCTTAAGTGAATTGATGTTGTCCTTAAGATTGGAAATTGACTAACGTAGAAGGGAATTGTGTTTCCAATTGATATGTTTCTTTGAGTTATGCAAAATTGATGTTGGTATGTACCGCAATGCACGTTTTGGCCGGTATTTTCGCGTTTGGTTGCTGTCCTGAGCCTGCTGCAGGTACAGGAAAAATGTGTACGCGCTCATCAACACGGGCCGTGTTGATTCACACGGGCACCCGTGTTGATCTACTGGATGGGTAAAGAAAATGTGTTTCCAGACACATTTCAACACGGGCCGTGTTGATTCACACGGGCACCCGTGTTGATCCCCTGTATTGGCAAAATAACGTGTTTCTGGACACATTTCCACACGGGCAGTGTTGATTTACACGGGCACCCGTGTTAAACCTCCTGTGTTGGTTTCTGAATTTTGTTTTCTGTGCATGCTGTTATGTACGGGATTGATCTTGTTTTGATGTGCAGTGTTTGATATGTTTTGAATATGCTGTGTATTGATTTCCTAGTGTTGATTGATGCTTGTATCGAATAACGTTTGTATGTTATGATACCAACACTACGTAGATTTATTGTCATGCTTTTAGATGATGTTATCAAGCATGAATTATGATATAACTTTATATGGTTGGTTGATGTTTAATAGTATGCTGAGTGATTACATGCTATCCATATCCTGTTGAGATTGATAATGTTGATGTTGCATGATATGTTTTATTGATGTGAATAGTATGCTGAGTGTTACATACTTTACATATCATGTTGCATTTGTTAATTCCCATTGTGTGGAATTAACATGGTGGCCAATATACGTGTCCGCGATTTAATGGAACGTTGAGGTGGTAGCCGTGTCCGCGATATAATGGAACAGTGAGTTATCCGTGACCCGAGATTTAATGGGGCGGTAAAATGGTACCACATGCATGGGTGTGTTGCATTATATTGAATATAACATGAATGGATGATTTTCCAATGTTGTATTTAATTGATTGTATGCATGTATTGTTGCTGAATTGTTAATGATGTTTGATGTTAATTATAAGTATGAAAAGTAATATATTATGAATATATGAATCGTAAAGGTTTTCATAAACTATGAAACGTGCTAACTGTTGGGTGATGCTTATGGTTTATCCGAATTGATTGTTATGAACGTATAATCAAATGTATAGTTGAGATGCTCACCCTTACTGTTGAACATTTCAGATTGAGGAGCTTCGTTCAGGTGCTTGGCGAAGGCTTGTTGCTTCTAGTTTATTTCCGTTTAAGTATTGTCCGGGTCATGCTCTGATAGTTGTAACTCCGGGAACGTTGTTTGTCGAGCTGCTTTAGTCAGACTCGTTTATTTCCTTATGTTTGTTATAATATGATGTTGATATATTCCAGGTGTTAATCCCTGATGATTTTGAAAATATTATAACATTGGTTTTGTTAATTAAATTATTCCGCTGTGTAAACATGTATGAGTTGCTTCTATGTTATGCATGACAGGAACTTGTTTTTATTAAAAGAGAATTGTGACATCCTCGTTAATACATGTACTCTGAAAATATGATTTTAATTATTTGCGAAATTTTGTTCGGAGTTTTAGAGGGTGTTACAATAGTGGTATCAGAGCATAGTCGATCGTTGCGACCAGAGTCTTGAGTCAGTCATCCCTTTTGTATGCGATTAGTGTAAGGTAACATTGTCGATACTGTATTCTGATGAGGAGTATGTTTTGATTCTCAGGAATATGGCTGGAAGAGGTAACGGACGAAATGATGCTGCACTCGCTGAGGCTTTGGGGATGTTAGCTGGTGTACTTGCTGGAAATCCAAGTGGAGGCGTGATTGGTACTGATAGGCAATTGGGGAACTTCCAAAGGAACAATCCTCCGTTGTTCAAAGGTACACATGACCCTGAAGGTGCTCAGAAGTGGCTGAAGGAAATCGAAAGGATTTTCCGTGTGATTGATTGTGCTGAAGATCTGAAAGTCAGATATGGTACGCATATGTTGGCAGAAGAGGCCGACGACTGGTGGGTTGCCACAAGGACTGAAATGGTTCAGGATGGAGAAGCATTGACTTGGGCTAACTTCAGAAGGGCTTTTCTGAGGAGGTACTTTCCTGAAGATGTTCGGGGAAGAAAGGAAATTGAATTTTTGGAGCTTAAGCAGGGCAATCTGACTGTTAGTGAGTATGCTACTAAGTTCACGGAGTTGGCAAAGTATTATGCGCACTACAACAATGATGAGGCTAGAGAATTCTCTAAATGTATCAAATTTGAGAATGGTCTCCGAGACGAGATTAAGCAGGGAATCAGGTACCAGCGTATTCGTAGATTTTCTGATCTGGTGGATTGTAGCAGGATCTTGGAAGAAGATATTACCAAGACTAGGTCGTCTCACTCTCGTGGGGCTGTTGATAAAAGAGGAAAGCAACATATGGACCGTGGCAAGCCATATGGTAGAGGTAACCAGAAATCAGGTGGATGGAAAAGGCCTAGTGGGGGAGATTCTAAGGCTCCTATCAGATGCTACAGGTGTGGTGAGTTTGGTCATCATATTCGAGATTGCAAGAGTGATGAGAAGAAGTGCTATAAATGTGGGAAGACTGGTCATTTGTCTATTGATTGCAAAGGGAAGTCTGTTACTTGTTACAATTGTGGTGAAGAAGGTCACATTCGTTCGCAGTGTCCTAAGCCTAGGAAGGATCAGTCAGGTGGAAAAGTGTTCGCCTTGTCTGGATCTGAGACTACTCCAGAGGATCGATTGATTAAAGGTACGTGTTTTATTCATGGCACACCTTTAGTTGCAATTATTGATACTGGTGCAACTCATTCTTTCATTTCTTTGGATTGTGCTGAGAGGTTGAAACTGGACATATCTGATATGCGAGGTAGCATGGTTGTTGATACTCCTGCATCGGGTTCAGTGACAACTTCACTTGTATGTAGGAATTGTCCTATTGAGATTTTTGGTAGAGGTTTCAGTATGGATTTAGTGTGCCTACCGCTTGAACAAATTGATATTATCCTTGGGATGAACTGGTTGGAATTCAACCGAGTTCATCTGAACTGTTTTTCTAAGACGGTGATTTTCCCAGAGGCAGTTGGTGTCGGGAATTTGACTATGACTGCTAGACAGGTACAAGAAGCAATGGAAGACGGTGCTAATGTGTTTATGTTACTTGCTTCGTTAGATGCAACAGGAAAGGTCAGGAGTGGCGAATTTCCAGTGGTGTGTGATTTTCCAGAAGTCTTTCCTGATGATGTTGGTGAGTTACCTCCTGAGAGAGAAGTGGAATTTTCTATAGATTTGATTCCTGGTACGAGACCGGTGTCGATGGCACCATATCGTATGTCTGCATCTGAGTTGGCTGAATTGAAGAGTCAGTTGGAAGATTTGCTGGAGAAGAAGTTTATTCGTCCAAGTGTTTCGCCTTGGGGTGCTCCGGTATTGTTGGTTAAGAAGAAAGAAGGTTCTATGAGACTGTGTGTTGATTACAGGCAATTGAACAAGGTAACCATTAAGAATCAGTATCCATTACCGAGGATTGATGATTTAATGGATCAACTAATTGGAGCCAGTGTATTCAGTAAGATTGACTTGAGATCTGGATATCATCAGATTCGTGTGAAAGCGGAAGATATTCAAAAGACTGCTTTTCGAACGAGGTATGGGCATTATGAATATTCTGTTATGCCGTTCGGAGTTACTAATGCACCTGGTGTTTTCATGGAATATATGAACAGGATTTTTCATCCGTATCTGGATAAGTTTGTTGTGGTTTTTATTGATGACATTCTGATTTATTCCAAAAATGACGAAGAGCATGCGGAACATCTCCGAATTGTGTTAGAGTTGTTGAAAGATAAGAAGTTGTATGCAAAGTTGTCCAAATGTGAGTTCTGGCTGAATGAAGTTAGTTTTCTTGGACATGTGATTTCTAAGAATGGTATTGCAGTGGATCCTACAAAAGTAGAAGCAGTATCTCAGTGGGAAGCGCCGAAGACTGTTTCTGAAATCAGAAGTTTTCTTGGTCTTGCAGGTTATTACAGAAAGTTTATCGAAGGATTCTCAAAGTTAGCATTGTCGTTGACGAAGTTGACTCGTAAAGGACAAGCGTTTATTTGGGATTCTGAATGTGAGAAAGGTTTCCAAGAATTGAAGCGGAGATTGACTAGTGCTCCTATTCTGATTTTGCCGAATCCAGTGGAATCTTTTGTGGTTTATTGTGATGCATCTCTGATGGGTTTAGGTGGTGTTTTAATGCAGAATCAACAGGTAGTTGCGTATGTGTTGTACCCCAAAATTTGCCCTCCCTTTCTTCAGGAAACCATCTTAGATTTTTCAAAGTCCCCTGAAACAAATCCAAGTCCTGAGTTATCCTTTTGCCCAAGCAAGTCACTCACAAGAGCAAGATGATCTCCCGAACTCCAGAAACAACGCTTTCATCTTGAGGAAAATCAAATTCTAAGTGCTTAGAATGTTTCTTTAAATAAGTGTTTTTAGAAAAAAAATCAGCGCTTCAGAACTTCTGGATCCATTCCAGATGAAGACGATCAGAAGTTGCAAGTTTGGCTCAGGATGGTCAGAAGTTGTCTCTTCAGCAGCTACATCAGTTCAATCAGAAGTTGTAAACATGGTTCAGAGTGTAAGCCTCAAACAGAACATACCCCTTCAGCAGTTACACAAGCTCAGTCAGAACTTGCTAAAGGAATGTAAAAGAAATATGAAAGTATAAAGGCTCCTTCAGAACAGGTTGAAGTCAGAAGATGAAAGGTCAGAGGGATAGGTGTCACATTGATATAGGATCTCTAAGCCTAGATTATCCAGAAGTAGATCCAAGGAACGTACCAGAAAACCAGGAGAATCTCCAGAGTTTGCTAAAACAACAGGTAGCCAAGGCCAGAGCATGGTTTACGCTGCTGATTCAACAACCAGAATGTTGGTATTGACAGGTCTTGTCACCATTTAATGCCCATTAATGCTTCCAACCACTCCTGAGCGTTCACGTGTGGCTTGGAAAATGCTTTTGCACAGATTCTGGCATGGGTCTTCACGCCACCGCCCATTTCAGAGGTCACTTCCCCCAATCCACGCCTGCTGCTGCTACCTAGGCTGAAAAATAGCTGTTATCACAACTTCCCAGGAATTTCTGTCAAAGAACCAGTTCAAACTCTGTTGGCGCCTTAAATGTTCAAGATATCCACAAGAACTTTGCCTATAAATAGAAAGCTTTCACCACTGCAAAAGACGTTCAAGAAGTTCAAGAAAAACAAAAAAAATTGCTAAGAGAGAAACAAAACTCCTAGCAACATAACATTCTGAAACTCTGCCAAAATTTCTAGTTTTGTTTCATAACTTTAAGTTTCTCACCTTCAACCTCATCAAACACCCAGCTCTTTCCTGTAAACCAAAGCGTTCTTTCCAAAACTTCTGACCCTATACACGTTTACACCTTCACTTCCCCTTTTCCAAATCTGTCCAGAACACCACCAGAACCAAAAGCTAACTTTCACCCACCATTTTCCAGAAAGTCAGGTAAGCACCTGCTGACCCTCACCACACTGTTAAGCATCATCAGCTGTGCATATTCAAATAACATAATGTAAATATTCATGTTATCGCTGTTTATGTTCTGAGGACTCTCATACCTCAGGACGTTCTGAGCCAGTTTAGGACTTGCCTGTGACCTTGGTGATTCTGACCTCTGGGACATTTTGCTATTTTGCTGGATCTGTTCCAAATATGTTTTCTGTTTTGTGGAGTAACAACAGGATTGCAGATGTTCTGATTAGTGCAGGAAAAAGCCTAGTGCTGACTTTGACGTTAGCACATCTGAAGCCTGTTTTGTTGCCAATGACCTCAGAACCTCTGAGAGTTATTGCCTTTTCAGCAGAATCTGAACTTCTGGGTTCTCCACTAACAAACTTCTGTCTTGCAGCGCAGGGAAATCAGAACCTCTGGTTTCCCCACTAACCAGATTCTGTTTTGCAGGTTCCAGAGTCAGAAGTTCTGACTCATCCAGTTTCATCAACAGGTTGATCATCTGACAGCGGATCTGGGTCAGAACTTCTGATGGCCTCCCAACAGCGCGCGGCCTCCCTCTCTCTCTCTATATATCTTGTTTTTCGCTATTTTCTTTTTTGTCTATTTTTCTCGTTGAACCCCCCATGTACAAATGTGTATCCCCCTCCCCTAACTATTGTAATAGCGTAGGATTTTACATTCCCGCTTCTTATTGCTAGTAATTAGGACGTGTATGGCAAGATAAAACTCAATGAAATAGAAAAACCTAATTCAAAGAAAAAACTCTTGTATGCAATAAAACACACTTGCACATTAACACCCCTAGGGTACTCCACTTTGTTGCCTTCCAAAATTGGGCCATATTGCATGTTAGGTCTCTTTGGGCGAAACAAACAATTTAAATGATCATAGTCCCTCGGTAATATTTTCTCAAAACAAAATGATCAAGTCCCTTAAGGAAAATGCCCAAAGATACTTGGCACCATTGCAATTATGGTCTAAACGATGACCCGCGCCTGTCCCTTTCACATCCTAACACAAGGTTCCCCACCAAATACAATGGTGGAGCAAACTTGTTAAAAGGGTTAAAGTATAGCAATAATCTTTTGAGAAATTTAGGAGTAGATAACCTCTTAGTTACTTGAAATCAACTTGCAAAACAAAACACTTGCCTAATTTCAAAATCACACATCACTACACTTTCAAAACAACTTTCAAAAACAAATGAAAACTTTTTTCAAAAGACATACATCTTTGTATACATCCCCACATGGATCATTACAAAGATTGCCACCACATTGGCCTCTTTTCAAAAACATTTTCAAAACCCACACACTCAAGCACCATTTAAAAAACAAGGCAAGTGATCTAAAAAAAACCAAGTAACTAAGAGCCCATGGATAACCATGGATGAAAAGGGTGCTAATACCTTCCCTTTTCATAATCTACCCCCCGAACCCACGAAATATCTCAAAAGGTTTTTGCTGTGCTTTTTAACCTTTCCTTTAGGATAAAATAAAAAGTCGGTGGCGACTCTTGCTAACCGCAACATTTGCGAATACAAACGCAAAACCTCAAGTCAGTTCTCCCACCGTATCACAGAACTGGCGACTCTGCTGGGGACCCTAACTTAAAAGTGGAGTAACCTTAGGGTTTAGATCACCTTTGTTTTCAATTGATTGTCTTGTTTGCTTTTACATTTGTGGGCTTTGTATCGGAGTTTTATAGATCCTAACCCGGATCTGGGGATACCTTCTTAGAAAGTAGCAACAAGGCTGTGAGGGAACTGTGCGGGGTATACCGACATGGTTGAAGCAGTCTGCTACGTTGATGTGGCACTTTGGTGTGTACCGGTAACCCTTGAGTTCAGTCAAGGAGAGTACGGGGCCGCCGCGTGGTGTCATGAAGCATCAACTGACCTTAGGAACCTTAATTGAACCATCTTGGCCTTTTAGGGGTAGTGAGATAACTGACTTTGGTGCAGTCCGAGGTTGGTTGATACTCGATACTACACTCAATTGAGGGTTGCTTTCCTGGAATATTTCGGTCGCCAGTTCAGTGGCTAAATCGAAACGATGAACAATGAAAGCAGTCCCGTGATATTGGGACCTTTAGAACCCGGTTACTTCTGATAGGACAGGTTGAGCCCACCAAACTTCAAGAGGGTAATACCCAGACCCCATGCAGGCCTAAACTCTAAGGGTTGGTATGACTTGTATGCCTTACCATGTTTTGCCTCTGTGAATGTTTATAGTGCATTTAATCATCACATCATTACATCATACAAACATCATGAGCATTGACTAACCATTTCAAGGGTTTCGAATCTTCATCTTTGTTCTTGTTTTATAGGACATGGAAACTGCTCGCAGAAAGACAATTCAGATTAGCCTTGTAAAGATCCCTCCTCAGCTTAAGGAACTTCTGTCCAGGATTCCCGAGGGTTCTTCATTCAGTGAGAGACATGGAAGACTCATCAACTTGGTTAACACCAACATTGAGGAGGACTTGATAAAGGTCCTGTTCCAATTCTTTGACCCTCTGCATCACTGCTTCACCTTCCCGGATTATCAGTTGGTGCCTACATTGGAAGAATTCTCCCGACTTCTGAAGGTCCCTATCCTCGATCAACTACCCTACAACGGTACGGAAGAGGAACCCAAGCTTGAAGAGATTGCTAAAGCCTTGCACCTACAGACATCTGACCTCAAGGGACATTGGGAAGTTAGAAGTGGTATCAAAGGATTCTTAGCTAGATTTCTGTTTGAAAAGGCTCAAGAATGTTGGAACTCTCTTGACCTACGAGCTTTTGAAGAAGTCATGGCCCTCCTTGTCTATGGTTTGGTGTTGTTCCCTAACCCAGATCAGCTTATTGATATCAGTGCTGTCCAGATCTTTATGACCAGGAATCCTATACCTACACTGTTGGGGGACATCCTTCACTCATGTTACACTCGAACCATGAGAAGAAGGGGTGTCCTAATGTGTTGCACTCCTCTCTTGGGAAGGTGGTTTATTTCGCATCTTCCACAATCAGTTTTGAAGAACGAGCGGGGTTTGAGATGGTCACAACGGTTAATGACTCTCACGCATGCAGATATACATTGGTGCCCTAGGTCTAGGGAAGACATCACTATCATTGATCGTTGTGGGGAGTACCCTAATGTTCCTTTATTTGGAATCAAAGGAGGTATTACTTACAACCCATGCCTGGCTTGGAGACAGTTTGGTTATGCTCGGAAGGATGGCCCTCATGACATGTTAATTCCCGACATAGTTTTTGACTTCGACAACGATACTCAAGGACTTCGTCAGAGATTTATCAGAGCTTGGAGGATGCCAAGTAGGATAGACAGCAAGACATTGGGGCACCGGAACTCCATCCCGTTGGAACCTTACCTCAGGTGGGTACGAGCCCGCTCCCAGAAATTAGTGATGCCTTATCCTCATATGCTTCCTGTGATCAAAGAAGCAGTCTTGGAAGGAGAAGCATCCTACACCATTCAACATCCTGACATGCCCACCTCCTGGGAAGAAATGCAGAAGAGCTGGGTCCAACTTAAGGAAGAACGGAATTCTCTTGAGACCAGTCTACATGCTAGTGAAAAGAAGGTCCTGGAACTCACCCGCCTGCTGCACGAGGAAAGGAATCTCAACACCTACATCGCGCCAAAGAGGATGCGCAATGTCTTTTTACCTTAGGGAGTTATTTTGTAAATATTTGGCCCATGAGGCGTTTATGTACTAACGAATTTTTCCCTATTAATATGATGTGCGTTCCTTTTTGTCTACAACAAATTTTGAATATTCTAAATCCTTGAATGCATTGCATACATACGCATTCCATTGCACCATATGCATAGCAGGTACCCTATTTCGCAGGTTGCTTAATTTTCTTCGCTGTTTGTGTGAACAGTCATCATGAATCCAGAATCCTCCAGTGAGCAAGCAATCAAGGCCCTTCAGGCCCAAAGTGCACAATTTCAAGAGATGGTCCTAAGCCTAGCCCAAGGTCAGCAAGAGTTGAAGACTCTACTCATGAAGAAGAAGAAGAAAAAGAGGACTGCATTGTTCAACACCGGACGCAGATTTGGGAACACACTCCACAATGAAGCTGATCCAACCACTTCTTCTGCTGAGAAAAACAGTCCCCAAGAGGGAGGAGCTCCTAGTCCCGCAGTCTCCGACAACGAGACGGACTATAACGATGAACAATACCCACCTGCTGCTGACAGATACAAGCAATTGGAGGACCGCTTGAGCGCTATGGAAATTCAGAATGTGCCAGGACTGGATTTCGGAGATTTGGGGTTATCTTCTGGGGTAGACATTCCACACAAGTTTAAGGCGCCTGCCTTCGCCAAGTATGATGGGGTCTCCTGCCCAAAGCTGCATCTGAGGTCGTACGTAAGGAAAATCCAACCTTACACGGCGGATAAGAACCTTTGGATTCACTTCTTCCAAGATAGCCTCTCGGGGTCACAACTTGAATGGTTCTACCAATTGGACGGAGCTAGCATCCGGCACTGGGAAGATTTGGCGACTGCATTCTACAGACAATACCAATACAATTCTGATCTCGCTCCTACGCGTACCCAACTTCAGGGTATGTCTCTAGGGACGGGTGAAGGGTTCAAAGAGTACGCTCAAAAATGGAGAGATTTGGCTGGCAGGGTGCAGCCTCCATTAACTGACCGAGAGCTGGTTGATATGTTCCTTGGGACTTTGTCTGGTCCGTTTTTCAATCATTTGGTTGGTAACTCCTCCGCTGGGTTCACAGATTTGATATTAACGGGAGAAAGAATTGAAGCTGGCATCAGGTCAGGCAAGATACAGAAGGCTGCCTCTACAAGTGCTGAGAAGAGGCCGTTTAAGAAAGAAGCAAGCGCCGTCTATGGTCCTAGAAGACAAGTCAAGACCGAAAGTCGCCGAGCCGTCAATGCTTTGGTCATCTCCAAACCTGTTGCTGCTCCTCAGCAGTACAATCAACAAAGAAGTGAAAGGCCCAAGAGGCAGTATACCCGACTGAGTATGACATTATCTCAAATTTTACCCCAACTGTTATCCACCGACCTGGTGACCCTCAAAGAAGCTCCTAAGGTCGTCAACACTGCGTCTCCTAAATACAACCCAAATTCCCGGTGTGCTTATCATTCTGATAGTCCCGGGCACACTACTGATGATTGCTGGGCCTTAAGAAACAAAGTGCAAGATCTGATCGACGCGAAAGAAATTCAGTTTGAAGCACCAGAAAGACCAAATGTTGTAACGGCTCCTATGCCCCAGCATAGGGTGAATGCCATTGAGGAGGAAGTATACGCTGTTTCGGTAGATGAAGTTGTTACCCCTCTGAGGACTGTTAAGAAGAACCTACTGCGGGCCGGTTTATTTCCGGGTTGCGGTGAAGGTTGCCTGTTCTGCGCTATTTCCCTATCTGATTGTCCCTTGCTGAGGTTAGGCATCCAAGGCCTAATGGATAGCAAGGAGATTCTATTCAAAAAGACTGCTGTTCATTTAGTTCCGATGAAAGAAGTTTCCGTGATTACCATCTTCAAAAATCCAATCAAGACTCCCCCGAAGAAGCCTATTCAAATCATGACAATTGCGCCTGTGATCATTACTGTTCCAGGGCCCCTCTCCTACGTGTCTGATAAAGCTGTCCCCTGGCATTATGGGGTAGACGTGTATGTAAATGGAATCAAGCAAGAATTCGACGCTAGTGCCAGTATCTGCGATATCACTGGTCCAGCCAAGGTCACCCGCAGTGGCAGGCTCTTCTCACCTGACATTGCGCCGCCCGCTATTCGAAAACCCCTCCTCATAAAACCTGCAAGTTTACCTAGTCCTGTTGCTGATCAAATTGTGTCCCCTGCTGCCGAGTCATCAAATGCTCGGGACAAAGGGAATGAAGAAGAGCCTGCCCGGATGGAGGCGCCGATACCCATAAATGCTGAGGCCTCCCGACAAGAAATGGAGGAGATTCTGAAAATAATAAAGAAAAGTGATTTTAATGTTGTCGAACAGTTGGGGCATACACCCTCCAAGATCTCTCTGCTCTCCTTATTGCTATGCTCCGAGGCTCATGCTAAAGCCTTGATCTCATTTCTCAAGACGGCCCATGTGCCGCAAGAAACGTCTGCAGTCCAGTTCACTGACTGCATAGCGAATCTGACGGCGGACAACGGTTTGGGTTTTTCAGATGCTGACCTGACCGCAAAAGGGAGAGACCACAATGATGCCCTGCATGTCTCTATTGAATGCAGGGGCACTACTCTGGCACATGTATTGGTGGACACTGGTTCTTCCTTGAATGTTCTTCCGAAAAAGGCTTTAGACCGTCTGGATTATGAAGGCCTGGAGTTGAAACCCAGCAATATCATCGTCAGGGCCTTTGACGGTTCCAAAAGGATGGTTCATGGAGAGGTTAACATCCCTATCCGTGTGGGCTCTCAAGTGTTTGACTCTACCTTTTACGTGATGGATATACGTCCGTCGTATTCTTGTCTGTTGGGTCGACCTTGGATCCATAAAGCTGGGGCCGTGACCTCCACCTTGCACCAGAAGTTGAAGTATCCCGTCAGGGGGAAGATCGTCACTGTACAAGGAGAAGAGGAGTATATGGTGAGCCATTTGAATTTCTTCAGGTACATCGAGATGGACGGAGAGTTCATTGAAACCCCCTTCCAGCATTTCGAGGAGGTGCATCCAATTTCAGCAGCTGCAGAGACAATGGCCGAAGAGAATGATTCCTTGAAGATGGCTTCCCTAAGGGATGCCCGGGCTGTGGTTCAGAAAGGCAATTGTGCACACTGGGGTCAGCTTCCTGACTTCACTCAGAAGAACGACAAGTTTGGGCTAGGCTTTACTGCGGAGGCTCAGAAGGCGGTGCACAAAGAGAAGATCAGAAAAGCTCCGATGTTTATTTCCAGCTCAAGGGTGAATGCTATTGAGGAGGATGTGGAGGAAGCAGAGTTTGATAGTTGGATCTACCCGACTACCAGCAACGGACCAAGCAACTGGACGGCAAAGGATTTTACCCCTATCACATTTGTCACGCAGTAATTGATTTCTTTTGATTTCCAATTTGTAACAAACAATATGTTAAAACTCTGTTGGCTCGGTGTCCTACCCGGGGCATCGTAGCTCCATTTGTGAGGGCTTTTTGTATGACATTTTCATATATCATCAATCAAAACATTGGACGTTTGTTACATTTCAAATCTTTTGCTCTCTTCCTTTCTGTGCAAAACAGCTGTATTTACACACACTCACTTATACAGGTTTCAATCCACTCTGGATCTCACTGGTAACAGCTCTGCTACCGCCAGTTATGACTTCGAAAATCCGATCAACTTGGCCGAAGACGAAGGTGAAGATGATTGCGAAGTGCCTGGTGAACTCGCAAGACTACTACTCCAGGAAGAGAGGGCTATTCAACCACATGAAGAGCCTGTGGAGACAATTAACTTGGGTACTGAGACAGATAGGAAAGAGGTCAAGATAGGTGCCAATCTAGAGCTCAGCATGAAACAACGATTGATCCAAATGCTACAAGACTACATGGAGATTTTTGCTTGGTCATATGAAGATATGCCCGGTTTGGATGCCGACATTGTAGTTCACCATCTGCCAACCAAGGAAGATTGCCCTCCGGTAAAGCAAAAAGTTCGACGAATGCGTCCAGAGATGTCTGAAAAGATCAAAGCCGAGGTTATGAAGCAGTTTGATGCCGGGTTCCTTGCAGTAACTTCTTAACCTCAGTGGGTTGCCAATGTGGTGCCAGTACCGAAGAAGGACGGAAAGGTCAGAATGTGTGTTGACTACAGGGATCTGAACAGGGCCAGCCCCAAGGATGACTTCCCCCTACCTCACATTGATGTCCTTGTTGACAATACAGCTCAACACAAGGTTTTCTCCTTCATGGATGGTTTTTCAGGGTACAATCAGATCAAGATGGCTCCGGAAGATATGGAGAAGACTACATTTGTGACTCAGTGGGGCACCTTCTGTTATAAGGTCATGCCGTTCGGATTGAAAAATGCTGGGGCAACCTATCAACGTGCCATGGTTGCTTTGTTCCACGATATGATCCATCATGAAATTGAGGTATACGTTGACGACATGATTGCAAGGTCTCAAACTGAGGAGGAGCACCTTGACCATCTGAGGAAGTTGTTTGATCGACTCAAGATATACAAGCTGAGGTTGAATCCCAACAAATGCACCTTTGGGGTGAGGTCCGGAAAATTGCTAGGTTTCATTGTAAGTGATAAAGGTATTCAGGTGGATCCTGCCAAGGTAAAAGCCATACAAGAGATGCCGACTCCAAAAACAGAGAAAGAAGTCAGAGGCTTCCTGGGACGACTAAATTACATTGCCCGATTCATCTCACATCTGACTGCTACTTGTGAGCCAATCTTCAAATTGCTAAAGAAAGATCAAGTGGTACGCTGGAATGATGAATGTCAGGCCGCCTTTGAAAGGATAAAGGAATATCTCCAAGAGCCACCCATTCTTATGCCACCGGTTGAAGGGAGACCTCTGATACTATACTTGACAGTACTTGACAAATCAATGGGGTGTGTGCTGGGGCAGCATGACGAGTCTGGCCGAAAAGAGCACGCTATTTATTACTTGAGCAAAAAGTTTACCGACTGTGAGTCTCGTTACTCACTGCTTGAGAAAACTTGCTGCGCTCTTGTATGGGCTGCTCGCCGGCTAAGACAGTATATGCTGACTCACACTACTTTGTTGATTTCAAAGATGGATCCCATCAAGTACATATTTGAAAAGCCCGCTCTGTCTGGAAGGATAGCGAGATGGCAAATGATCTTAACAGAATATGATATCCAATATACAACTCAGAAAGCAATTAAGGGAAGTGTACTGGCCGATCATTTGGCACACCAACCTGTGGACGATTACCAATCATTGAACTTTGATTTTCCGGACGAAGATATCATGGTGGTAACTGACTGTGAAGTACCTGGACCGGATGAAGGACCTAAGGAAGGATCCCGATGGTCCATGCATTTTGATGGAGCCTCCAATGCTTTGGGTAACGGTGTCGGTGTTGTAATCATATCTCCCGAGGGAACTCATACTCCCCTCACCGCCCGATTATGTTTCAACTGCACCAACAACATGGCAGAATATGAGGCGTGTATCATGGGTTTACAAGCTGCAATCGACTTGAGGATCAAATTTCTAAGTGTCTTCGGAGATTCCGCTCTTGTGATCAATCAGATCAAAAGCAAGTGGGATACGAAACACCCGAATCTCATTCCTTACAAGGAGTATGTGTCGACCTTGCTCCCTCACTTTGAAGAGATAACTTTTGAGCATTTCCCCAGAGAGGAGAATCAGCTAGCGGATGCACTAGCCACGATGTCTTCAATGTTCAAAGTTAAATGGGACAATGAGGCTCCCCGGATCATCATCAGGAAGTTGGATGAACCAGTATACTGCTGCGAGCTCGAAACTGAGAAGGTTACTGAAAAAACCCTGGTATCACGAGGTAAAAAGGTACTTGGAATCTCAAGAATACCCTGAAGGTGCATCCGTCAATGATAAGAAGTTCATGAGAAGGTTTGCTGCAAAATTCTTCCTCAGCAACGACATTCTCTACAAACGGAATCATGATTCGACTCTGCTGCGTTGTGTGGATAAGGCTGAAGCGGAGAAAATCATGATGGAACTGCATGAAGGTACATTTGGAACACATTCCAGTGGACACACCATGGCTAAGAAAATCCTTCGGGCAGGATATTTCTGGTCCACAATGGAAGCCGATTGTTACCAACACTCCCGAATTTGTCATAAGTGCCAGATCTATGCTGACAAGGTACATATCCCTCTAGTTCCTTTGAATGTCCTAACGGCACCTTGGCCTTTCGCAATGTGGGGCATCGATATGATCGGTGAGATCCGACCAACGGCATCCAATGGGCATCGCTTCATCTTGGTGGCAATCGATTATTTCACGAAATGGGTTGAGGCGGCTTCCTATGCCACGGTAACCAAGAGTGTCGTGGCGCGTTTCATCCGGCATAATCTGATCTGTCGGTACGGCGTCCCAGAAAGAATCATTACGGACAACGGTACCAATCTCAATAACAAAATGATCACTGAACTCTGTGAACAATTCAAGATACAACACCACAATTCTTCTCCCTACCGGCCGAAGATGAATGGGGCTGTAGAGGCAGCCAACAAAAATATCAAGAAAATTGTGCAGAAGATGACAGTAACCTATAAAGATTGGCACGAGATGCTACCGTTCGCTCTTCATGGGTACCGCACCTCAGCAAGGACATCAACCGGGGCAACTCCTTTCTCCTTGGTCTATGGCATGGAGGCAGTCTTGCCGATCGAAATCCAGATACCCTCTCTCCGGATAATGAAGGATGCAGACCTGAATGAAGATGATTGGATCCAGACTCGACTCGATCAATTAAATCTAATTGACGAAAAGAGGCTCATTGCTATCTGTCATGGTCAGACGTATCAAAAACGAATGATCAGGGCATTTAACAAGAAAGTCAGACCGCAAGAGTATCAAGTTGGGGACCTGGTAATCGAACGCATCATCCTTCCTCAAAGTGATCCCCGGGGCAAATGGACCCCTACTTACGAAGGGCCATTTGTGGTTAAGCGTGTGTTCTCAGGAGGAGCCATGATCCTAACCACCATGGACAGTGACGACCTTCCTCACCCCGCCAATGCAGACATAGTGAAAAAATACTACGCATAAATAAAAGACCCGCTAGGCTGACATACCTAGGCGAAAATAAGGGCTTCCCGGCGAACCAAAAGGGTTCGGGCAAAAATAAGGGATGAAATGAATAAAAATCTGTACACCCGGCAAGTCGAAAACCTGAAAGGGCGGCTTGGGCAAAAATGGGTATCCCGGTGGACTGAAAAACCGAAAGGGCGGTCCAGGCAAAAGTTAGGGATGAAAGCGTAACACTATGTCTCATTGGATCACTTCGCATCCGGAATTCGGCATCAACTATCTGGCCCCAAATTTCGGCATTGACCAATCAGCTTCATCTTCAGATTAGGCAGTAAGGCGATGAGACGTTCGAAAACATAAAGGCGATAGCAGAGTTGGAACCCAGTGGGATTGTTCACATAGCTGTTTTGTTTTCTTTTTTCAAAATGTAAACTCTATACTATTTGGCGATGTCCTCTTACTAGGATGTCAGTCTCTTGTACAAAAAACGCCTATTCACAGGCAAAAGTTTAAATCAATACAAATTCACTTGTTCATACAAATTACCATTGTTTTCCCCTTTTTTTTCTGTTTTGTCCTGCGAAGAGCGTCCAATGTTCATTTTTTTTGATATATGCATTTGACATTGAATTGTTGATTCATAAATATTCGCATATGAAACAGGAGATTAATTACCGGTGACATCAAAGACAGGGGCAATGTGGGGTTGTCTATTGCAGTCTGGTTGTTTGATCCGCCAAGGCACCAAGGTAGGTTCAACTGAAAAATGTGGCCAAATCATCTTAACTCCCCGCAGAGTAAAACAAGGTTCAGCACAACATTCCCCGGCAGGTCTTAAAAGCTCATCCCCAGTAGATTCTGCAAGCTCATCCCCTGCAAAGTACGGACGTCTCGCCCAAGTTTTATTTAAGAGTTATTTCCTCACAAAGACTTATAACTGGGTTATCCTCAGCTAAAAGCCACGGAAGATCGCTCTCGGCAAAGTTCCTTCAATCCCCAGCGAAGTCTATCTTTAGTATTCCCAAGCAGAGTTTATCTTTGGAGTTCCCCAGCGGAGTTTACCATCATTATCCTCAGCGGAATCCATCGTTAGAGTCCTCAGCAGGCCTCTCATCAGAACTTCGGCCAAGCATCTCTTCCGCAGAGCAGCTTCCCGGCCGTTCGTCAAGGATTTATTTTCCTAAGATGAAATTACATTCATAAACATTTCACATTTGCATACATCTTGCTTACCTACATGATGAAACGCATACAACATTTCATGTTGAACATCATGATATCATGCACATCATACATCATGACATTGCATACAACTTGCGTTTTTGCCTTTTCAGGAAAAAGACAATCTCAAAAACGACTACCTTCAACTGTCACAATTTCAGATTCGATACCTGTATCTAGCCAGGGCACATCTGAGAGTGATCAGTTTCCAGACTCGATTCCTGTATCTAGCCGGGGCATGTCTGAAGAGTTCGAAGATTCGATTCCTGTATCCAGCCAGGGCACATCTATCAACTACAACTATTTCCAGATTCGATTCCTGTATCCAGCCAGGGCATATCTGTTGACCACGTTTCCAGACTCGACTCCTGTATCTAGCCAGGGCATGTCTGAAGAGTTCAAAGATTCGATTCCTGTATCCAGCCAGGGCACATCTATCAACTACAACTATTTCCAGATTCGATTCCTGTATCCAGCCAGGGCATATCTGTTGACCACGTTTCCAGACTCGACTCCTGTATCTAGCCAGGGCATGTCTGAAGAGTTCAAAGATTCGATTCCTATATCCAGCCAGGGCACATCTATCAACTGTCATGTTCCCAGATTCGATTCCTGTATCCAGCCAGGGCATATCTATTGACGACTATTTCCGGATTCGATTCCTGTATCCAGCCAGGGCACATCTGTGAGCAACCAATTGTAGATTCGACACCTGTATCTAGCCAGGGCATATCTGCATGAGGAGATTGAAGATCAAACACCTGTAACAAGCCAGGAAAACATCTGTCTTTCTCAAATACACAAGTTCTCGCTAAGGAATCTCTTATGCGATCGACACTTCCAAATGGCATCTATAAGCCCATTCCCGACAAGGTTCTGTCACGTCTCCGGATGGCATCTGTAAGCCCATCTCCCTATCTACCGCCTCTCCAAATGGCATCTATAAGCCCATTTCCATTGCTGATACTCTACTAGGCGAGTGCAAATTTTCGGGCACTCTGGTGTCCAATCTCCTTTTACCCTCGAGTCGCGAAAGGCAAACTCGCCAATCTAACTCTTCAGGTTCAAGAAGATTGAACAGGGGCAACTGTTGTACCCCAAAATTTTCCCTCCCTTTCTTCAGGAAACCATCTTAGATTTTTCAAAGTCCCCTGAAACAAATCCAAGTCCTGAGTTATCCTTTTGCCCAAGCAAGTCACTCACAAGAGCAAGATGATCTCCCGAACTCCAGAAACAACGCTTTCATCTTGAGGAAAATCAAATTCTAAGTGCTTAGAATGTTTCTTTAAATAAGTGTTTTTAGAAAAAAAATCAGCGCTTCAGAACTTCTGGATCCATTCCAGATGAAGACGGTCAGAAGTTGCAAGTTTGGCTCAGGATGGTCAGAAGTTGTCTCTTCAGCAGCTACATCAGTTCAATCAGAAGTTGTAAACATGGTTCAGAGTGTAAGCCTCAAACAGAACATACCCCTTCAGCAGTTACACAAGCTCAGTCAGAACTTGCTAAAGGAATGTAAAAGAAATATGAAAGTATAAAGGCTCCTTCAGAACAGGTTGAAGTCAGAAGATGAAAGGTCAGAGGGATAGGTGTCACATTGATATAGGATCTCTAAGCCCAGATTATCCAGAAGTAGATCCAAGGAACGTACCAGAAAACCAGGAGAATCTCCAGAGTTTGCTAAAACAACAGGTAGCCAAGGCCAGAGCATGGTTTACGCTGCTGATTCAACAACCAGAATGTTGGTATTGACAGGTCTTGTCACCATTTAATGCCCATTAATGCTTCCAACCACTCCTGAGCGTTCACGTGTGGCTTGGAAAATGCTTTTGCACAGATTCTGGCATGGGTCTTCACGCCACCGCCCATTTCAGAGGTCACTTCCCCCAATCCACGCCTGCTGCTGCTACCTAGGCTGAAAAATAGCTGTTATCACAACTTCCCAGGAATTTCTGTCAAAGAACCAGTTCAAACTCTGTTGGCGCCTTAAATGTTCAATATATCCACAAGAACTTTGCCTATAAATAGAAAGCTTTCACCACTGCAAAAGACGTTCAAGAAGTTCAAGAAAAACAAAAAAAATTGCTAAGAGAGAAACAAAACTCCTAGCAACATAACATTCTGAAACTCTGCCAAAATTTCTAGTTTTGTTTCATAACTTTAAGTTTCTCACCTTCAACCTCATCAAACACCCAGCTCTTTCCTGTAAACCAAAGCGTTCTTTCCAAAACTTCTGACCCTATACACGTTTACACCTTCACTTCCCCTTTTCCAAATCTGTCCAGAACACCACCAGAACCAAAAGCTAACTTTCACCCACCATTTTCCAGAAAGTCAGGTAAGCACCTGCTGACCCTCACCACACTGTTAAGCATCATCAGCTGTGCATATTCAAATAACATAATGTAAATATTCATGTTATCGCTGTTTATGTTCTGAGGACTCTCATACCTCAGGACGTTCTGAGCCAGTTTAGGACTTGCCTGTGACCTTGGTGATTCTGACCTCTGGGACATTTTGCTATTTTGCTGGATCTGTTCCAAATATGTTTTCTGTTTTGTGGAGTAACAACAGGATTGCAGATGTTCTGATTAGTGCAGGAAAAAGCCTAGTGCTGACTTTGACGTTAGCACATCTGAAGCCTGTTTTGTTGCCAATGACCTCAGAACCTCTGAGAGTTATTGCCTTTTCAGCAGAATCTGAACTTCTGGGTTCTCCACTAACAAACTTCTGTCTTGCAGCGCAGGGAAATCAGAACCTCTGGTTTCCCCACTAACCAGATTCTGTTTTGCAGGTTCCAGAGTCAGAAGTTCTGACTCATCCAGTTTCATCAACAGGTTGATCATCTGACAGCGGATCTGGGTCAGAACTTCTGATGGCCTCCCAACAGCGCGCGGCCTCCCTCTCTCTCTCTCTCTATATATCTTGTTTTTCGCTATTTTCTTTTTTGTCTATTTTTCTCGTTGAACCCCCCATGTACAAATGTGTATCCCCCTCCCCTAACTATTGTAATAGCGTAGGATTTTACATTCCCGCTTCTTATTGCTAGTAATTAGGACGTGTATGGCAAGATAAAACTCAATGAAATAGAAAAACCTAATTCAAAGAAAAAACTCTTGTATGCAATAAAACACACTTGCACATTAACACCCCTAGGGTACTCCACTTTGTTGCCTTCCAAAATTGGGCCATATTGCATGTTAGGTCTCTTTGGGCGAAACAAACAATTTAAATGATCATAGTCCCTCGGTAATATTTTCTCAAAACAAAATGATCAAGTCCCTTAAGGAAAATGCCCAAAGATACTTGGCACCATTGCAATTATGGTCTAAACGATGACCCGCGCCTGTCCCTTTCACATCCTAACACAAGGTTCCCCACCAAATACAATGGTGGAGCAAACTTGTTAAAAGGGTTAAAGTATAGCAATAATCTTTTGAGAAATTTAGGAGTAGATAACCTCTTAGTTACTTGAAATCAACTTGCAAAACAAAACACTTGCCTAATTTCAAAATCACACATCACTACACTTTCAAAACAACTTTAAAAAACAAATGAAAACTTTTTTCAAAAGACATACATCTTTGTATACATCCCCACATGGATCATTACAAAGATTGCCACCACATTGGCCTCTTTTCAAAAACATTTTCAAAACCCACACACTCAAGCACCATTTAAAAAACAAGGCAAGTGATCTAAAAAAAACCAAGTAACTAAGAGCCCATGGATAACCATGGATGAAAAGGGTGCTAATACCTTCCCTTTTCATAATCTACCCCCCGAACCCACGAAATATCTCAAAAGGTTTTTGCTGTGCTTTTTAACCTTTCCTTTAGGATAAAATAAAAAGTCGGTGGCGACTCTTGCTAACCGCAACATTTGCAAATACAAACGCAAAACCTCAAGTCAGTTCTCCCACCGTATCACAGTATGCTTCGAGACAGTTGAAGGTTCATGAAAGGAACTATCCTACTCATGACTTAGAGTTGGCAGCAGTTGTGTTTGTCTTGAAATTGTGGAGACATTATCTGTATGGTTCGAGATTTGAAGTGTATAGTGATCATAAGAGTTTGAAGTATCTTTTCGATCAGAAAGAGCTCAATATGAGGCAAAGAAGGTGGTTGGAATTTCTCAAAGATTATGATTTTGGTTTGAATTACCATCCTGGTAAGGCAAATGTGGTTGCAGATGCTTTGAGCAGGAAATCCTTGCATATGTCTATGATGATGGTTCGCGAATTGGATTTAATTGAACAATTCCGAGATTTGAGTTTAATTTGTGAAGGTACTCCGAAGTGTGTTCGTTTGGGTATGTTGAAACTTACTAGTGGTATTCTAGAAGAGATCAGGATCGGGCAGAAATCTGATGTTAATTTGGTTGATAAATTGACATTGATCAACCAAGGTCAGGGTGGTGAGTTTAGAATTGATGAAAATGATGTTATGAGATTTGGCGATAGAGTCTGTGTTCCTGATGTTGCAGAAATCAAGAAGAGTATATTAGAGGAAGGACATCGCAGTGGAATGAGTATTCATCCGGGTGCCACGAAAATGTATCATGATTTGAAGAAATTGTTTTGGTGGCCGGGAATGAAAAAGGAAATAGCTGAATTTGTGTATGCATGTTTAATCTGTCAGAAATCGAAGATTGAGCATCAGAAGCCGTCTGGATTTATGCAACCGATGTTTATTCCAGAATGGAAGTGGGATAGTATTTCTATGGATTTTGTATCCGGGTTGCCGAGGACTCCTAAGAATTGTGAAGCGATATGGGTTGTGGTGGATAGACTGACTAAGTCTGCTCATTTTATACCGGTGAGAATGGATTACTCAATGGAGAGATTGGCACAGTTGTACATTGAGAAAATAGTGAGTTTGCATGGAGTTCCTTCTAGTATTGTGTCAGATAGAGATCCGAGGTTCACTTCGAAATTTTGGGAAGGATTGCAGAAGGCTTTGGGTACTAAATTGAGGTTGAGTTCAGCTTACCATCCTCAGACTGATGGACATACGGAGAGGACGATTCAATCGTTAGAAGATTTATTGCGTGCTTGTGTTTTAGAGAAGGGTGGAGCTTGGGATAGCTATTTGCCATTGAATGAATTTACTTATAACAATAGTTACCATTCGAGTATTGGTATGGCTCCGTTTGAGGCATTGTATGGTAGACGGTGTAGAACGCCTTTGTGTTGGTATGAATCTGGAGAGAGTTCAATAATTGGGCCAGAGATTGTTCAGCAGACTACATAAAAGATCAAATTGATTCAAGAGAAGATGAGAGCTTCTCAGAGTCGTCAGAAAAGTTATCATGATAAGAGGAGAAAGAATTTAGAATTCAGTGTTGGAGATCATGTGTTTATGAGAGTTACTCCGATGACGGGTATTGGTCGAGCGTTGAAATCTAAGAAGTTGACTCCGCGTTTTATTGGTCCGTTTCAGATTACGGAAAGAGTTGGAGAAGTTGCTTATCGTATTGCTTTACCTCCGAGACTTGCGAATTTGCACGATGTTTTCATGTTTCTCAGTTGAGGAGATACATTCCAGACCCATCTCATGTAATCCAAGTAGATGATGTACAGGTGAGAGATAACCTGACAGTAGAAACATTGCCTATGAGGATAGAAGATCGGGAAGTGAAACAGTTAAGGGGTAAAGAGATAGCATTAGTGAAGGTTGCTTGGGGAGGTCCAGCAGATGGAAATGTTACTTGGGAACCGGAGAGCCAGATGAAAGAGGCTTATCCGGAACTGTTCGTCTAAGGTATGTTTTCGAGGACGAAAACTCTTTTAGTGGGGGAGAGTTGTAACACCCCAGTTTTAATTATTTGATTTATTTTAATGGGAAAATTATTTTATTGGAGTTAATAAAATAAAAGAATTATTTATTTTGGAATATTTGAAGAGGATAAAAGAAATAAGAAAACATTGGGTTTTTAAGTTATTGGGCTTGGATGTCGTTAGTAAAGAGTGGGGGTGCAAAAGAAATAGGGATATATTTTGGAACTCAAGTTATTTTCTCATTATTCACGATAACACAGAATTTGGGAAATTTGGGAAGCTGAGCTCCGAAGGAACGAAGAACATCGCTCAAAGAACTCAAGCTGCAATTTGATAAGGTAAGGGGGGCTACTACTCAATTTACATTTGCTTATGGGTTTAGATGCAATTGGTTGGGTAATCGTAGGATAATCCCATTTTCTCTGATGTTCTTAGTGATCGATAACTTTAGGGTCGAATTTCGTTAGAAAAGATTAGGTTCCCTAAAGGTTGTGAATCGATTAAGAAATTAATCCCCATTGTTGATTTAGATCGAAATTGTATGATCGTGAGTTTACCTTAGGTGTTCTAGGGATAACCTCAATGTTGTTAGAATTTCCCTAAAGGACGGGTAATATGTCACTTAAGGTCAATTTTATAAAACTTATTGTTGATGAAAGAATCGTTGATAAAATGGGATGTTTTAAAAATGAAAACTCTGAGTTTTGATTGATTTTGGAAAATGAGACCTTAAGTGAATTGATGTTGTCCTTAAGATTGGAAATTGACTAACGTAGAAGGGAATTGTGTTTCCAATTGATGTGTTGCTTTGAGTTATGCAAAATTGATGTTGGTATGTACCGCAATGCACGTTTTGGCCGGTATTTTCGCGTTTGGTTGCTGTCCTGAGCCTGCTGCAGGTACAGGAAAAATGTGTACGCGCTCATCAACACGGGCCGTGTTGATTCACACGGGCACCCGTGTTGATCTACTGGATGGGTAAAGAAAATGTGTTTCCAGACACATTTCAACACGGGCCGTGTTGATTCACACGGGCACCCGTGTTGATCCCCTGTATTGGCAAAATAACGTGTTTCTGGACACATTTCCACACGGGCAGTGTTGATTTACACGGGCACCCGTGTTAAACCTCCTGTGTTGGTTTCTGAATTTTGTTTTCTGTGCATGCTGTTATGTACGGGATTGATCCTGTTTTGATGTGCAGTGTTTGATATGTTTTGAATATGATGTGTATTGATTTCCTAGTGTTGATTGATGCTTGTATCGAATAACGTTTGTATGTTATGATACCAACACTACGTAGATTTATTGTCATGCTTTTAGATGATGTTATCAAGCATGAATTATGATATAACTTGATATGGTTGGTTGATGTTTAATAGTATGCTGAGTGATTACATGCTATCCATATCCTGTTGAGATTGATAATGTTGATGTTGCATGATATGTTTTATTGATGTGAATAGTATGCTGAGTGTTACATACTTTACATATCATGTTGCATTTGTTAATTCTCATTGTGTGGAATTAACATGGTGGCCAATATACGTGTCCGCGATTTAATGGAACGTTGAGGTGGTAGCCGTGTCCGCGATATAATGGAACGGTGAGTTATCCGTGACCCGAGATTTAATGGGGCGGTAAAATGGTACCACATGCATGGGTGTGTTGCATTATATTGAATATAACATGAATGGATGATTTTCCAATGTTGTATTTAATTGATTGTATGCATGTATTGTTGCTGAATTGTTAATGATGTTTGATGTTAATTATAAGTATGAAAAGTAATATATTATGAATATATGAATCGTAAAGGTTTTCGTAAACTATGAAACGTGCTAACTGTTGGGTGATGCTTATGGTTTATCCGAATTGATTGTTATGAACGTATAATCAAATGTATAGTTGAGATGCTCACCCTTACTGTTGAACATTTCAGATTGAGGAGCTTCGTTCAGGTGCTTGGCGAAGGCTTGTTGCTTCTAGTTTATTTCCGTTTAAGTATTGTCCGGGTCATGCTCTGATAGTTGTAACTCCGGGAACGTTGTTTGTCGAGCTGCTTTAGTCAGACTCGTTTATTTCCTTATGTTTGTTATAATATGATGTTGATATATTCCAGGTGTTAATCCCTGATGATTTTGAAAATATTATAACATTGGTTTTGTTAATTAAATTATTCCGCTGTGTAAACATGTATGAGTTGCTTCTATGTTATGCATGACAGGAACTTGTTTTTATTAAAAGAGAATTGTGACATCCTCGTTAATACATGTACTCTGAAAATATGATTTTAATTATTTGCGAAATTTTGTTCGGGGTTTTAGAGGGTGTTACAGCATTCCATAAGAGGAATTTCTGGTTCTATTACCATCGAAACCAGGTGGTCTAGTTAGTGGAGTGGCGAAATGGGATTGTGTCCCTGATGGTGGAACAAATCCCCCAGGATAACCAACAGTTCCAGTATTTCCTAAGATCGAACTATTAGTTGATATGCCACTTACTCCATTAGTGGCCATATTACTGGTTGAAGATGCAACAGACTGTGCATTCGAAGGGATCACATTAGATGTTCCCATCGAAGTGGACACATTAGTGCCTGTTGTATGTGGGGAATTTTGTTCCCCTTGTTGATTGTCAGAATTAGACATCTTGTTCAAACGTTTTCTTCTGGATAAGGTTTGGTTGCCGTTGGTTATCTTACCACTTCTTAGGTTCATAAAACAACAAACTTCTTAGGTTCCAACGTTTTTATAATGGTTATGTCTCAACAATCTTTATTTTTAATGTTCAATTATTGGTCCCACCAGGTGTGCCAATTTGTTTCCAGTGATTTCTGGTAAACAACCGCTAGTCTTCCAAACTATCGAATAAACTTACTGACTGTTATTCAATTTCTCTGGTAACTCGCAGGATCGACTAGATTGATCCTAGGACTCATTGGTCATTAGGGTAACTCTCATGATCGAACAGATATTCATGGTTGGTATTTGAGTGTTGTGTAGGTGTTTGACTTATTTCGATTTCTCTCTTAAAGATCTAAAGGTGTAATCAAAATATATGTGCGCGAAACTAACTTGCATGAATAAATGTTAATTGTAAAGACATGTAAAATTGCATAAAAAGCAAGTAAATGGCTTCGAATTATAAAAACAGTTAATGTAAAAGATGCTCTGGAATGTAAAAGATTCGAAATATGAAGAAAGCGTTTAATGCAAGAAATCTGTAAAATGACCTTAAGTAAAAGAGGCGTTCGAAGGATAAAACTTGAAGATAAAGGCATGAAAAGTATGACAGTTTTCTAAAATGTAAATTGTTTGAAATGGAAAGAAAGCATTAAAATGTAAGGCTTCAATGAAAAGATTTCGAATAAAAAGACTTTAAATGAGAAAACTTGTAAATGGTATTTGGCAGGAAGATAAAGGAAAGTACTGGAAATGATAAAAGGTTTTCATTAAATCATAAACATGTGGTGCTATCATACGTACATTGCTCTTGCATTCGTTTCCCTAGCCATGTGGTAATTTGAATGTTTACTGAGTATTTAGTACAATAGATATGACACACGAAATCCTAATACTAAGACTTCTATTTATACTACTTCGACCATAACGGTCTTGCTATAAAATTATGCCACGTTCAGAACATGCAGAACAATGCCTCTCTCTTGTTTCCACGTGTCTCCAAATGCTCCAGCACATAAATTTCAAACTCTGAATGTCCCGCTTGCATTTGAATTTCAAATGTTTTGGTACTTCTCCGCTTCGAACGCACTTCTCAGACACAACCTTGTTGTCATTTCGAGACTTCTTTAGATATGTTCCCATAATTGCCACTCGAAGCTCCAAGCTTTGATATGCTCATTCGAAACACTGCTTCTGCTATTTCGAAACATGACGCTTTGTTTCATTTTGATCGAAACGTTCAATTCACTTGGCTTCTAATAATATTATCAAAATCTTCAGCCAACAACATGTTCTACGAAATTCAAATTCAAGAGTAAGAGATAGAGAGATGACACAATAATTTATAGTGCTTTGACTCTTTCGTCCTCGCGTGAGTCTACGTGCACTTTTGAAAGTACCTACATAATTCCATTAGTTTTGACAAATATACAAAGAGTTTATAAAAACACTTATCCAAAATAGTGTTGAAGACAATAAAACTTCGATTCTGGATCTTGATTCGTATATGGCCAACTACCAAACCCTTATGCGTAATCTTTACTCGATTAACACTTTCAATCTTCCAATATCACCAGTTCGGCTCTAAGCATTCGTGTGTAGCAATCAACCCCTTGATCCTAGTGAATCCTTGAGCGGTGAATTGTCTGAAGATGTAAAAAGAACTATGTCTTATCCGTAACCTTCAACATAGTCACTACTAAGGCAATTATGGAGAGAAGACTTTCTTCTTTTCACTGGAATTTGTTAGCACCAATGACAACAACCCCAATCTTGCAAGAACCTGAAAATCTTTGAGCAAATCTCCTAGAACGACTAGTTTTAAGACATTGTCTCCCCCAATCAATTAACATCCACTCATGATTAAGATGTGAAAAGAAATGAGGTTGAAGATGAAATATTTCTGATGCAAGAGTTTCAAGAAGTGGTTGATTTTCATAGAAATTCACAAAACAGTTATGAAAAAACTTCATGATGATTATGAATGTCTTACATGAAAAGGTTGACTAAATGCTTATATAAGTGCTTGAGTTGAAGCACACAAAAGACTGAAAATGTTGGTTAGATTCGAATCAAAATCAATGCATGTAATGCGTCAAATGAGCAAGTGAATGGAATAAAACAAATTCAGAATTTTTGATCCATTTGCAGTTGATATGAATCATGTGCATTGAGTGATTCAAATCACAGCCTTCGTGATTTGAATCATGTGTAAATATTGATTCGAATGAAATGCTCCAGGGATCAAATGAAAATTCAGAAAAGTTGCATGATTCGAATCATGTGCAAAATATGATTCGAATTAATTTGGACAGAGGTGACAGGAAAAAATCTAATTTGAATCATGTGAAGACCCTGATTCGGATAAAATGGTTTTAAAAAGATTTTGGTCACTTCTGTTTGATTTGATTCGAATCAAATTTCATATGTAAATGATTGATTTGAGTCAAATACCTCATAATCAATTTTTTCATGTTTTTAAAGCTTTTCTTTACATGTGATTCGAAAAAAGCATACATAACTTTTATTCCACAAACTCATACACTTAACTAATAACATTTTTCAAAAGGTTTATGCATGCTAAAAGATATATGAATCATGTGTGTGCAATCTATGAGGGAGACTTAACAAAAAAAAAACACAAAAGCAATAGGACAAGTAACAACATAAAATCGTATAAGGATTTCTCCCCCTACATATGATAAACTCCCCCTAAGAATATGCAGCTACAATAGACTTAAAAGTTGCAACGTCCGCAGTCCGTCCCGCTCAACCCTCTTTTTTTTAGAGTAGATCAAAGTTTCATGTCCGTACCCTCAACTATATTTGTCCCGCCTCATTCCATTTTTTGCGAGGTTTTGCAGGACAACATATCCTTAGTGTTGGATTTCGACCGAGATTAGGTAATTGTGTCGCACACTCTCTCTTTTCAACTTTGCTAGCAATGACTTTGATCTAGATAATTCTAAATACTTGCATTCTACTATAAATAGCACAAGTAAATACATACTCTAGCAACACTCCATCTGGTCAAATGATTTCCTTATGAACTTACCACCTATCGAAACGTAATACTACTTAATACCTGGAAAAACTATCATCCTAGTGGTTGAAGCAATACAACACCCACATGATCTAACATATGTGAGATTGTCTTCCGCTTGAAATATAAAAACATTGATTTTAATTCGCCAATGCAGTTAGCTCTTTTGAAAATGTGTAGTATCAAAGTCAAATTAACGGAACCTCGAGTGATAATTGCTGCATCCTCTTCAACTAGTCTAGCAGATCATGTATCTTTGACATTCAAGCTGTTACTTGGAGATGGCTTAAATCAAAGATCAAGGGATTCAGTTTTGATTTATTTCATTGGATATCAAACCCAAAAGTGTGTATTGGTTTGAAAAGATGGCTGTCATTCCACTGTTGCCGGTTGGCGTCGGGTTGCATATGTCCGTTTGAGGTGGTGCGTCTTCTGGTGTGACTACTGATGTGCCGGTTGCTTCTGGTGCAATGCGTGTTGGACATGTAGTGTGGTTAGGGACTGGTGCTTAGAGTGGGACTGGTGTTGTTTTGACTCATGTATACTGTATTATATTTTGCTGGGTGGGTTGATGTTGTTATTGGTTTGGGATGGAGGTACTGTCTTGACAGTAGGGTGAAAGTTTAATGGTTTTGGTGTTCCTAAGTGGCATTTCTTATGCCCCTTAAATAAATTTGGCTTTTCAAAAAAGAAAACTAGTTTTAGATTTTTTCCAAAATTTAAGTGTAGGAAAAGCTGAAGCTAATCCAACGGTAATTTCTACGCTAAATAAGAAGAACTAAGATATCATAGGTATGATTCTATACTTATCTACAAGGAGAAAAAGAAAGAAGGTACAAACTAACTAATTCAACTGAAGCAATCTTTGGTGCAAAACAGAAGTGCCCAAAGTTTTCTTCTCATCAAATTCTTGTAACACACTGATAAGTTTCCGTGCTTTCTTCTCCGCTAGAGGAGTACCATCCGTAAGAATCCCATAAAGCAAAGGCATAATTACAGAACCATCGTTCACCAGAACACTAACAATCTCATCACCAATATTAGCACACAGCGATACCAAAATGGAAACACAGTACTCCTTCTCAGCACGCGAAGTTGCAGATTGCAAAATCCCAACCACCAAAGATAAACCCGAAGCTTCTAATACAGCACGGGAACCGTCCACATTCTCCGCCAAAGCTACCAAAACCGCCAAACAATCATTAACAACATAAGATTTCTCCCAAGAACACAAAACACTAACTATAGCAGGAACAACACCAGAAGCAAGAACCTTAGTATGATTCTTAGGAAGCAATAACAACCCGAAAATCGCATCTACTGCGGTCTTTTTTCCTCGAATTGTTCCTTTCTTTATCAATTCCACTAAACCAGAAACAACCTTTGAATTTTCACCTATTAGTTTTCTATACTCCTTCACTGAAGTGAGATAAAATACTATACCAGCAGCAATTCTGCGAGCTTCCAAACTATAACCTTGTCTGACAACAGTAACTATAGAATCTAAACCTCGACTCTCCATTATAACTTCGCGGCCATTACTATGCTTTGAAAGCTTCAAAAGAGCAAAAATCGCGTTCTCTTGCGTTGCTGAAGCTAAAACAAGATCAATCAACGGTGGCACAGTTCCCATTTCAATCAAACAAGCAGTATTGAAAACATTTGATTTCGCGAGTAATCCAATCTCATAAGCTGCTTTGTTTTTCTGTTCATCTGTTCCGAAAACTAGTCTCTGAGCGAGTGACCATGACGCGAACTGTATCGCATGTGCTGCTGCAGGACTACCGGGATTAACAGTGGTTACAGCTACGCCGACGTGTGATTGTGAATTAGTTCGTGAAACTGAAATTCTGTTATCGTAACAGAATTTTTGGATAATTGTTTTGAGAGCTGTGTTGGGGAAAACCTCTATGGAAACGAGTTTTTCACCTGTTTTCGGACAGGTTATGTTTCCGGAGTTAAACCATTGTTGAATGGAAGCTCTGTTGTATGTTTGGCCAGTGGAAACGGTTACAGGATCTGCCATTAACTCGAGTGAAATCGGACAGCGGTAATCATCTGGTGCAACGCAGCTTGACATCTCTATACTGCGTCTGCACCTGCTTTCGGATCTGTTACGGGTTATCGATTGAAAATCTAGAGTTTCGAAAAGAACTACACGACAATAGCATAGAAAACATTTCAAACCACTCAGTAGAGAAATCTCTTTCTCTGATTCTGGTTCTGGTTCTGGTTCTGGTTCTTGTTCATGTTCAAATTCTATTTCGTATTGGAGGAATTTGATCTCTTCGTTGCAATCTAACCAAGTTTTGATTTCGAGGTAATCTAGTAACTGTTTGACGGAATCCACGTCTGGTTCGGTTCCTTTTTCGAATTGATTAAGAATCGAAATGGTGTGTTTGGTTTGGCGTTGGTCGTTATGGTCCAGCACGAGATTGATTGTTTTGTTTTGTTTGGTGAGTAATTGAATTACCTCTTTAACCTCGTCGCATATGTTGATGAGGTGGAGTGGTAACGCGTCGAGAGATTCTGCGACGGAATGGATGAAGAGGTGAAACTGTGTGGCTATGAATTGGGATTTGATGAGTAACCAAAGGCGTGCGTTTTGGAGGGAACAGTCTTGAAATAAGAAATGGATTTTTTGGAGGGTGAAGTGAAGGTTGGAGAGGATGGGAATGATTGGTTTTGGGATGGGAGAGGCATGGGATTGGAGTTCTTGGAAGAATATGAGGAGAATTTGGATTTGGCGTTTTGTTTCTCGAGTGTTTCGTTTTTGAGTGGGGAAGGAGTTTGGTTGGAAAGTGGATATGTTTTGGGAGAGAGTGATTAAGGAAGTGAGGATGGTGGTAGTAGATATGGATTCGCAGGGATGTACGGCAGGGAAGGATAGGGGACGGCGGTGGGTTGGAGGTCGACGGATATTTGGAGGCATTTGAGAATTTGGAGGTAGGGGGAATGAGAAAAGTGTCTTCTTGGTATTTCATCTCAAAGGAGAATGATAATAGTTCAATTTTAATTATTCCTCTCTGGTGATTTATAAGATTTTTTTTTTTTATGTTTATTAAAAAAAAGAGTTAAATATATTTAATTTTATTGATTTCATTTAAGAGAGATAATATAATTTTAGAATACAAACAATGCATTTAAAGTTATTAATATTTATTTATATTTAAGATTAAAAAATTTAAAAAATTTTTATTTATAAATAATACTGAAAGGAGTACACTCTCATTCTAAATTAAAACTATTTAACATAAATTAAGAAATTTAATTATTAATTATTATTGTATAAAAATATAAATTAGATATGATTTTGTAGTAATGTTTTTCATAATTATGAGAGAAAAATTAAAAGAGTTTGAAAATAATAATTAATAAATAATTGATGTTATATTAAGAAAAAAAATTAATATATGGTATTAAAATTATAAAATAATTTATAATTTAAGATAATTTTTTTTCTTCAAAACTTCTTATAACTGAAAAGACAAACGGAGTAGTCAAAATAGTCAAAGAGATTTTAGTCATTTACGATTTTCTAAAATTTTTAAAAAACTTAAGATGGTTTGATTTTTTAAAAGTAAATTAAAGTAACTTTTAATTAATTATGAGATTTAAAGTTGTTTAAGAATTATATCATCCGAGATTGATTATATTCATTTGTTCTGAATTAGGTTTATGTTTGTTTTACTGTCAAGCAGGCTCAATCCAACGCTTTTATTATGGTCCAATAATGTATGGCTCAAATTTATAACGGTTGGGGAGTTCCCCACGTGTTCACTAAGGAGACGTGGCCAACGGTTATCTGGAGTTACCATCATCCTGCCCACTGAGGATAACAGGTCCATAACTCTCCTATTATCTCAGAGCAGTTGATCGGGGAAGAGATCATGTGTTGGTTTTCACTACTCACGTAACCCTTGCAGTCTTTATTATTGGGCCTAACTATCACCCAGTGCGTAGATCTTGACCCAACACTAGGGGCTATAAATACTCTTTCATACGAGAGGGTCAGGTACATTGATTACTACTCACTAAAATTCTCTGCTTGCATTCTTGTTCAGATACTTACTTTAGCATCAGAGCATCTTGCGGGTACCCTCTCACTTCACTTCCAACCACCGTTCAGTCCAAGCTTGTGGGTCATCGGCGGCTTTTTCTGATCAGGTACGATCAGTGGCACCATCTGTGGAAATCATTACTTCCCCGTCTTTTCCTAACCAAGACCAAAGCAAACTCTTTCAAACTCATGATCATCATGGCCGCTCAAGCCAACAACGGTGACTTGAATAATCACTTCCCTGACCTTGACAACAACAACGTTGGCATTCTCGAGCACGACATCAGAGACTGAAGAACTTCTTCCTCTACCACCTGTCCACATCCTCTGGATGACCCTCACCAGCAGGTCGAGCAACCCGCGGTGTACCAGGAAATCCCAGTGCCCGCTAATGTTGATCCCTCGACCCAGGCCCTGACTGTGGCGCTCAGTCAGACCAACTACATGCTCTTCGCGTAGGATGAACGCCTTACAATGCTAGAGAAGACCCGTCAGTCATGATCCCCCGAAAAACACATAAGACATGACTCACGTAGCCCGACTCCATGACGATGTGAAACCCATTCGCGATCTCCTCTGCGGAGACACCAACAGGAGGACTCTCGTAGCTTCTCTCCTCGTCGTACCGGGCGAGGCCCTAGAGGATCCAACCCGAAATCGTCAAGAAGCGCGATCACATGCCTCCATGCAAATAGCATCGGTCCCCTGCTCACAAAAGGAGCAAGGGCAAGGAAGAAAAGAGAACTCGGGCAAAGATCTCTCCACGTCGAAGAGACCATCGTTTCGACCATTCCCCGTATAATTCCCCAAAACGAAGCGATGAAGACGACCTCCACGGTCCACTTCCCAAGCTATTATGGAGGCCCTTATTCCCAAGGGGATGGAAAAACCTCCACCTTTGAATAGCTTCGATGGTGCTACAGACCTCGACGACCACCTCAACAGCTTTGATGCAATGCTCCACTTCTACAACATCGGGGGAGCTATCAAGTGCAGGTTATTCCTCACAACTCTGAGGGAAGCTGCCATGGACTGGTACAATTGCATCCTGGGGAGACCGAAACTGGTCAAGTTGACCTCCGTACCCTCCACGGTCCACCTGAAGATGAAGTTCTACATGAAGAGGGGCAGCATCGCCACCATCCAAAAAGACATTGAAGTTTCCAGAAGATGTTTAAATGCGGCCTCCAAGGGGAAGAACATGGTCGACACAAAGCCACAAGCTGCAAATGAAGTAACCTCCTCGACAGTAGCGACTTCCTTGGCAGACAATCCCGCTCAAGCCGAAGAACGGGAGGCTCCATCCAATGTAGGCTCTATTGACCGCCACACCCGATTCACCAAGGATGAAGTCGAAGTCCCCAATGGCGAACATGATCCTTTTCGTCCCATCCTCGACAGAGACTTCGAAATCATCCCCCTCGACAAGGACCAAAACATAGGCGTGAAGATTGGAGTTGGACTCCCCGATCTAGTGAGGAAGCAACTTGAAGCCTGCCTGAGGATGAATGTTGAATTGTTCGCATGGAGTGTTGCAGAAATGCTCGGACTCGATCCTGAGGTCGCCTGCCACCAGCTTGTTGTAGATTCGGCCGATAGGGCAGTGGTTCAACGTAGGCGTAAGCAGTCTTTGGGGAAAGCAGAGGCTGCCAAAAAAGCTGTAAAATACCTCCTATAGGCAAATTTTATTTATGAGACCTAGTATTCAACCTGGCTCTTCAACGTTGTACTTGTTAAGAAAAATTATGAAAAATGGCGTATGTGTGTTGATTATACTGATCTCAATTGGGCATGTTCCAAAGATTCATTTCCTTTACCTAATATTGACATACTGGTCGACAACTCGGCGGACTATAAACTCTTATCATTTATGGATGCATATTCAGGTTATAATCAAATTCTCATGGCGATGAGCGATAAACAGTGCATGACTTTCATGACCAGGTCGGGCAATTACTATTATAACATAATGCCTTTCGGCCTAAAAAACACGGATGCAACGTACCAGCGGATGATGAACAAAGACTTCCACATTGACATTGGGGACACACTCGAGGTATACATGGATGACATGATCATTAAGCCCCGAGCAGAAATCAACCACACGGCCCACCTAAAAAGAGTTTTTGATCGAGCAAGGCGGTGCATGATAAGATTCAACCCGAAGACATGCACCTTCGGGGTTAAGACAGGCAAGTTCTTAGGATTCTATTTGACCAAATGGGGGATTGAAGCCAACCCCTGCAAATGCAGGGAATTCTCCGAGCTCCCTATGCCAAGCTCGAAAAAATCCATACAAATCTTAAATGGTATGCTCACCTTGCTCTCCCGTTTTATGGCAAAGTCTGCGCAACATGCACTCCAATTTTTCAAACTCTTTCATAAAGAGGTGGCATTTGAATGGACCGAGGAGTGCGAGAAATACCTCCTCCACCTCAAATGAGACCTTTCGCAATTGTCGGTGCTATCACGACCAGAGAACGAAGAAAATTTATTCCTCTACCTGGACATCTCAGTCGAGGCCGTAAGCGTGGCCCTCGTTCGTGAAACCTCGGACGGGCAGAAACTAATATACTTCACCAGCAAAGCACTATAAGGCCCCTAGTTCAGGTATCAACAAATTGAAAAAAGTAACTTTGGCCCTCATCAACGCTGCAGAGAGACTCAGACATTACTTCCTAGCCCATACAATCATGGTGCGAACATATCAACTTGTAAATCAACTACTATGACGTCTAGACATGGTCGGTTGAATGTTGAAATGGTCCCTTGAACTTTCGGAGTTCGACATCCAATATAAAAGCATGAAAGCTCTAAAAGGCCAAGAATTAGACGACTTTGTTGCAGAAATGACCACCCATGAACCCTTTATGGGCGAAGCTCGAAAGTGGACAATCTTCGTTGATAGAGCATTCAACTCGAGAGGAAGCAGAACATGCATCATCCTCGAGAACAAAGAGGGTGTCATAGTCGAACACTCGCTCACTCCGTCATTTCCAACACCGAACAACCAAGACGAATATGAGGCCCTGCTTGCGGGGCTGAGACTAGCCGAAGACTTGGGCGCCTAGGAAGTACAAATCTTCATTGACTCCCAACTCATCGCATCCCAGGTACGAGGAGAGTACCAGGCCAAGAACGACAGCCTCATTGAGTACCTAAATATGGACAAAGAAAGGATGAAGAGGTTAACCCACGCGGAGATTAGAATGATTTTCAAAAATGAATCAAATAGGCTAATAAGACATACACCCCCTCTTCCTACTGTTCAATCATCTATACGAAATGGTTCATCTCAAATGGGCCCGTAACTTGAAATTGTACCCCACCCCTCTTTGCTAAAAACGGTAAACCTTTAATGGACCTCCTTAATTAAAATCTTACCTTCCTTTTGAAATAGTTTATAATATTCGAATCTCATGGACCATTGGCCAACATGCTTCACAAATAGGCCTACGGGCATATGGGTCTTTCTGGATTAGAAAGTCCCACTCCCTTAGATTAGGATAAACCCCTCTGTTGACTTGAATTCTTAAAAATGGGCCATCAGATATTGATGGATCATTTTCAGTTAAAACACATTTCTTTCATTTTTAACCTTGAAAATCATACAATGATAAAACTAACTATGATCATAAAGGTAGGGCAAATTTGGGGCACGACAATAATAAGGAAAAATCGTTGAATATTTGATTTTTGGTAAGATCCCTAATTCTACCTTTGAGTTGTTCTAATTGATTAAAGCTTTATAGCATAAGTTATTTAGTATTAAGTAAGTTGTGTGACAAATGTGATAAAATATGTTTAATTCTTCAATATGCATGGTTTTAAAAAAAAACTTAAAGTAAAATCTTTTTAAAACTTTTTTTAAAAGACCATGACTATAGAAGAACTTATACATATTATCTTTGTTGAACTAAACCCTAGTAGGTAGAAGTAGATATTGTTGATTATGAAGGTATCTTGAAAAAGACAACTCTAGAGGATGAAGATAAAGATCAAGAAATAAAACATGATCACTATTAAGATAAAGTTCAAGATCAAATTATTATTGAAGAAAATACTATAGATCATCAAGATCTTCCAATGAATGGAGAAATGCCAAATACCATCTTATGAAACTGGAGACATATCTAAGGGATTTATCACTCGACGCTTTCTTAACATGGTATTTAACTTTATGGCTTTTGTTTCACAAATTGATCCAAAGGGGATCGACAAAGCTATTGTCGATGAACATTGGTCTCTTGCTATGAAAAAAGATTTAAATTAATTTGAAAGAAACAACATTTAAGAACTTTTTCCCAATGCTTCAGCTAATCTAGTGATTACAACCTAAGTGGGACTTTCGCAACAAGCTCAATGCTCTTGAAAATATTTTGAGAAATAAAACAAGACTCGTTACAAAAGGTTATAATCAATAAGAATGCATAGATTTAGATAAAACTTAGGACCCTATAGCTCTATTAGAATCCATAAGGATGACTCTAGCCTTCTCATGCAATATAATAAAACTTTTTCCAAATGGATGTAAAAGTGTGTTCTTAAACGGCTACATCTAGAAAGAAGTGTATGTTGATCATCCTCCCAGTTTTAAAACTTTTCTTAGTTATGCTTTCAAAATGAAAAAGGATCTATACGATCTGAAACAAGCTTATAGATATTGGTTTGATAGTCTTAGCTATTTTTTGATTGAAAACAAGTTTCTAAGATTGAATGATAATACAATTCTTTTTTAGACTGAGCATATTTTTTCTTGTGCATGTTTTTGTCGATTTAGTGGTACTAACAAATCCTTGTTCAAGGACGCTTCTGATATGATGTAGATTAAAATAGAAAGATGGGAGATAATATGTACTATATTGGGTGTATAAGAAGAAGTGGTTACCTGGTGGAGTTTGTCAATCCCGATGTCTTTGATCAAGACACTGATGGTGTTTTTCAACAAAATTATCCAAGGGGTTGATGCTGATGGTATCGCTAAATGGATTTGATCACATAACCTCTTAGAAGGCTAAGGTGATAAATTTGTAATGGATTTATCAGTCTTGGGTTTGGAATAACTCTCATATCAAGTAATTCATAGAGAAGTAAAATCGACGTGGTTTATCGTTCCCTCGAAAGGGGAGTTTTTCTCAAGATATCTTGAGATTTTGAGGTAGTACACTTAATAGAGGTTGAAAAATCATAAAACTATTATTGACTTTCTAGTAAGTGGTTTATTAATTGCTTATTCAATTAAAATTATTTTTGCTGACCTTTGGTTGAGCCTTAAGTGTTCTTGGAGCAAAAGCGGGCCAAAAGCAGTATGCCTAGATTCCAATATCAACCCAAGGCCCAAAAATACCAAGGATGTTGTCCAAATATTTACTAAGGACAAATAGTTATCTCTTTGAAGGAATCTCCTCAAGAAATAAGTAGATTCCAAGAGTGCCTCTCGATTTAGAAATCTTCAAAGACAATTGAGTTTTGTTCAAGAAAGAATCAAGGGAATGAGGACTTCTAAGGCTTACCTACAGTTTGATCTCAAAGTTGTATACTGCCATCCATGGGGAGAAGTATGATCTCATGTCTTGTTTATCTATGTCTCACTGTGGAATATTCTTGCTTATGTAACTCGTTCTTTTTACCCAAGAAAATATGTAATCTATGTGCTATATTTGTTTCCCACCTTTTTATTATACCAAAGGGGGAGAAGTATATTATTAAGGGGAATAAAGTATACTCTCTACTCACGTGAGGGGGAGTTTAACCACTCCAAATTTTATCTATCTGCCTTTTTGTTACCATATCACTGAAAGATGCATTGTCATCATCAAGAAAGGGAACATATGAATCTATGTGCTTGTAGGTATGAAGTTAATGATCCTGATGACAACCTTCCTAAGCAATGTAAGACTATTATGGCGAGTCTCATTGGATTGAAGAGTATGGGTGTATGTATATAAACTACCCTAAGCCTCAATTCCCAAGCAATATAAGACTATTATGGTAAGTCTGAAACAATTGTCTTCCAATCGAGGTTAAAGGGCACAATGTGAACGTTGAATTACCACAGAAGACGTTGATGTTCCAATCGACCTCAAGTCGACGTTACTATGGCTACGAGGTATTGTCTGCTTTGGGTGTGAGAACCCTCATGTTTTTTACCTTTAGAAAAGTCGCTTCGTTGATTTGAGAAGTGTGAGTGTTTATATATAAACTACCACTAGTCTCGATTCGCAAGCAATGTGAGACTATTTTGACCAATCTGAAATAGTGTCTTATTTGTCTCAAATTATTTATTCCTTTATGAGATAAATGTAATAATAATAATTTTTTCAACTTAATTTACTTTTATTTATTGTATTTTAATTTATGTAACTACTCCACTATCTATTATTAATAAGATTACTTTATTAAATAACACTCATTTTATTATTGAAATTAATTCAATTAATTATTACATTAAAAAGTGTGTAAAATACAAAGAGGACATCTAATTTAAGATGAATGGAATACTATTTAATTTTGAAAGTAAAATCAGGATATTTTTAAGGATGTGCAAGACAGGCTACCACATAGGGCATACATTTTTTCACGGTTAAATCGTACCTAAATAGGGTCTCATAAAATTTTTGTCATTATTAAAATATAGTTGAATAAGATATCTATTTATTTTTTTCATAGGTAAACTGCAACTTGCCTACACATAGCCTCCAAAACTTGAGACGACTCTGAATAAAAATAATTATAAACATTTCTTGTTGAGATTTTAAACGTTGAGAGAAATTAAGTGGGTAAAATGTGAAAGTGAGAAAAATGTATAATAAAAATAAGGCTTAAATTATCTTTTGATTCCTGTATGTAGATGTGTTTTTGATTTTCGTCCTTATATTTTATTTTTCTTGGATATTATCTTTGAATGTTAAAATCATTTTAGTTTTAATCTCTAAAGTTAAAATCTGCAAAAAAAATTGCAACTTTCTTACAGATTTTTTCTGAGAATTTTAATTTAAAAATTAAAACCAAAATAATTTTAACATTCAAACCATTTCTAAAAAAAATATAAAGATAAAAAAAAAATACACCAACTTATCAGGATTAAAAAACTATTTAAACCTAAAAACAATATATATATATATAATTGGTAACTAGTTAAAAAGTCGAACATATGTATTGAAAAATTCATCGTTAATTTAAACGATTAAAAAAAATAAAAATGATTAAATATATTACGGGTGTGTTTGCTTCAAGGATTCCAAAGAGAATCCTAGGAATAAATTATCCAGGAATAAAAATAAGAAAGTTTGATTCCTAAGTATTTTAAAGAAAATATGTTTAACGTATTATTTGATATTCCTAAAAATATTAGTAGTTATATTTTTTAATTAAAAAAATCTCATAAAATTTAATGGGAATAAACATTTTCACCTTCTTACATGTGAATATAATTATTGAAATTATAGAAATTATTGGAAATTATTGTATTTCTTAGAACCTTTATTTTTTAGAATAATTTTTTTTTAAACTCTTAACAAATATGAATATAATCATTTTTTAAAGATTATTCGTGAAAACTTAATTTTTAAATTTGAAACAAACACCCCCTACATATTCTTAGAATTAATTAATAGAATATATAATTACATATTCTTTGTAATATAAAGAGTTATATATAATAAATATTTGAATTCTAGTGAAAAATAAGTTTTATTAAAGATGAATTATTTAGATATTATTTGATTTTGATTTTTGTTGAAAATAAAATTTAATCAATAAATTATTCCTCTAAATCATAAAATAAAATTTAGTCAGTGGATCGAAACTGACTGTTTAAATAAAGAAATCAAATATATTTTTAAGTAGTTATTCTCTTACATAATTTTTTTTAATTAATATGAAAATAAACATATAAGTCAATGTAAGCATAACAAAAATATCTTCATGTAACTTTCAATAAAAACGTTCTGGTTGAGAATCTATAGACAAAAAATATATATCAATACCCTACAGCAATAATGAAAAGAAGGTGACATTAGTGATACATATGTCTGTTGAATAACAACAACTCATAATGCACAAATAATAAAAACTCATAATGGATAAATAAGTGTTGATAAGAATATTAGTAATATTAGATAGAGACGACAATTCGGCCCATTTATTTGTTAAAAATACTTATAATAAGTAAATTAAAAATTTGTAAAATAAATATGAATATGTGTATAGATAATACTTATTAAATAAATTGAATATAAGTGCAGAGTATAAATATCTTACCATTCACTTTATTTTATATTTTTATTATGTATTTATATAATGATATTTATATTTTTATATAAAAATATATGTTTATTAATTTTTAAAAAATATATTGTTATTAAACTACTATTCATTTTAATAAAAAATTTATTTATTTCATAACTCAATAATAATATTTGTAATTTTTTTAATATTGTTAAAAAAATTTAAAAATTATATAATATTTTATAATTAATTGATTTAATTTTACTACAAACACAGACAAATAAATATTGAGATATAGATACACACATAGATTAGGCTAACATGTGTCCTAAGACACATGCTAAAAATATTATATTTAAATTTTTTTAAATATAATTAAATATAATAAATAATATTTAAATTTTTAAAATATTAAATACACATATTTTAAAAATATTTCTATAAAAAAATCTATTAACTTATATTTTTAAGACACATATTAACTATTTCTTATAAACATTAATGGTGACGCAAGTTTGAGTTTGAACACAAGAGTTTTTTTAATCCGCAAGTACGAAGATAGGAACTATAATACGGATGGACAACAAAGATAAGTAACTTAAAATTTTTAGTTGAAATTCATTTCTTTAGTTAAAATTAAGATTATATGGTGTATAAATTTTTTCTTAATTAAATAAAAATTTTAAGACTAGTGTCAATCAATGTTTGGCAAAAACAAAGTATTTACGTTGTGTCCGACATATCATTAAATTAGGTATGCCCTAAACGACAAAATCATAAATAAATTTCCCATTACAACTATTAGTGTCATGAAAAGCGAGAAACTTTTACTTATAATTAAATTTTAATACTAAACCAAATAACTTTTTCTCATAATTCTTAATATATTTATGTTTCAAATATAAAAAATAGATTAAAAATGCGACACCAATTTATATCCTTTTAATTTTTTAATTATTCTTAAATTTTTCTGCAGATTTTAATGTTACTTGTAGGTTTCTACTAAAAAATAAAATAAAATAAAATTTTCTGATAATTTACAAGTAAATTGACAAATAATATCAAATTTGCAAATAAATTTACAGGTAATTGAAAAAAAAATTAAAATAATATAAGAGGCAATAATTTAATTAACACCTCTTTTTTAATCTATTTTTTAATTTAAAATATGAATATATTCAAAATTATAATATACAGACACCTTATACACAACACAACTCTCTCTTTTATTTTTTATTTAATACATTATACAGTTTATAAGTATTTTAAAATTTTGAATAAAATATAACGAAATTAATACTATTTAAATTTTGATGTTAAAAATATTATTCCCCATTTCTCTAATTTTTGTAAAAAAAAACAAAAACCGTCAGGTTGTGGTCACTATCCCCACAAAATGGGTTGGTATTATTTACTTTAGTGATGTGTCGGTATAATAGCACTATGCTAAAAGTTAAAATATTTTCTTTTTGTCAAAAAGAAAAAGCGATAGAACTGATGTCGGTCAATCATATAATGCCCAATTCAATGTCTTTAAAAGAAATTATATTTTGACAAAAAAAAGAAAAAATACTGCACTGTTAAAAAAAGAAAATTATATTGTACTCCCTCGGCAAGAAAACACAACTTTATAGATTTTGTTTAATTACATTTTAAATTTTAAATTTCGTGAAGTCATATTTTAGATAAAGTGACATAAAATGTGGTGATGTGTAAAATATAAAAATAATTTTGTTAAAACTTAAACTCAGTTTTGGTCTTCAACTTTATATTTTATTAACTTTTCATTTCTCTTAAAAAAATTTTTTTTGTGTTCACAATTCACTATTTTTTTTATTTTATGGATTGTGAGTTTATTCTCAAAAATGTATACTGAAATATTTTTTTATGTTAATGTTTTTTTCAAGTTATAAAAAATTATATTTAAAAATTTCTTATTCTGACGAATTTATTTTACATATAATTTTGTCATTTTCTATTTTCATGTTATAGGGTGGGAATCCTTTATTCCTATGAAAATAAGAATTAACTACCTATAACTTTTCATTATCAAATATTTTAATTAATTTAATATTTATTTTAAAATTTAAAATAAATATGTTTTATAAATATTCATAAGAAATAAAACTACTCACTAAACATGTAGATGAGAATAATATTTCCAATGATATAATACTTATATTACCAACTGAGCTACATGTTTGAAAATTGATCTTTTTGAGTGATGAGCGGCGATAGTAAACCCTAATTTTCTTTTGCCCTAAATTCGTTGTTGTCAATGGTTTTCTCTGATATGTTCCCAAAAGTCTTTCCACCTACTAATCATGAGTTTATTCCCTCTTCTTCCACAGAGGTATCGAAATAACACCAAGTGAAGTCTTTTGCTCAAGCCCTGAAAGGAGTGTGATATCTCGTATTCACAACTTTCTCAACCTGTCATAAAAGGGGACATATCTTCTATTACCATCCCAGAGGAAGAATACAGAGTTGGTCTTGATGAATGTAAGAACAATCTTCATGGCAGAGTGTTATGGTTAAAAGGATTCACACCGCTAACGGTCGCTGCTCTTCGAAATAAGCTTTCTCTTTTGTGGTTTGATGTGAAAAAAATGGGGAGTCCAATCTCTGGAGGAAGGCTATTATGAATTCACATTTTCAAATACTGAGGATATGCGCAGAGTTAGGGCTTCAGAATCCATCAGCTTAAACCCAGGTGTCGTAACTGGCAAAAAATAAGAGAGTCACCACCACTACTTATTTGTCTTAAAGACCGGGAAGGAATGGAAAAACTCTAGTTGTTTAGAGATTGATGGGTTCGAGAGTTAATTAGATAAAGATAAGGTGTTAGACACCCTTTTACCTCCCTTGTATTCAAGGGGGTCATTTTTAGGTCTAGGACTTAGAGGGAATTACTTCTTTATTTAATTATCATATTATCATGTATAGGAAAAGGAGCAGAGAAAAATATATTTTTTAAGTTAGTGGACTCGCCTTGGTTTTTGAACCACGTGTCTATGTATTCTCTTGCGAAGAAATCAGAGTCCTTCGTAGTTCAAAGTGTTTGGTTAGTGTTTTTATAGAATTGCGTATAATTGCTTTTGAATTATCCTTGCACCTTGTATAGGTTTAAAAAATAAGTGATCGTAAACGTAGTTTGAAGTTTAAATTTGAAAAAAATGCTATTTTATTATTTTTGATAAAATAATCTTAAATTTTTATTAAGTTAGTGAAAAAAAGGTTTGATGGATTAACTGTCTTAATGTTTGATTTGAATTAAATTTGAAAATAAAAGTAAAATGCATAATTGATAAAAATTGAAAAAAATTCATGATATTTGAAGTAAAAAAATTGTTATTAACTAATATATAAAGATAATGAGTATAGAAAAAATTTGTAGTTAGTAGAAAGTAGTGGTAAAAATAATTTAATTAATTAATATTTGAAATAAATAGTTAATTGATAATTTTAGAAAATAGCTAGAAAAATAACATAAATTAGATAATCTAATAATAATTATTAAGAAAAGTTATTGTTTTTCCTAAAAGAAAATACTTAGTGTGATTATAAAATGAATTAAACATGCATTTAATTAAAAAAAGAAAGATGTTTTTGCTATTTTTAATAAATATATTATAAAATAATATAAAAATAAAATATAAACCAAAATTATATAAATAAACAAAATTATATAAATAAATAAATAGGGGGTATGTTTTTATTCAGTTAAGTAAACATGGGTGTGTAATTGGCAAAGTCATACCTAAATAATTGTCCAATCCAAAAAAGCGTGGGGGAGGTGTATTCTCAGCTTGAGTAAGTAAATTGGAAGTGCAAAAAGGAATGGGCCTGTCCCAGAATAATTATTGAGGTACGTTTGGACAAGTTATGGGTGAACCATGGTGTTCCAATGGGCTATCGTGATCTGGCGCATTTGATTCTGATCAGAAGGTCACCAGAAGTTAATTTTGGAACATTGATCAAAAGTATTTCAAATGAAGGGTTGAGATCACACGTTGACTAGAGCATACAATATGAAGAAGCGCAGAGAAATGAGTCAACGTATTCTCATCATATGGCCAATAGATGGCCACACGTCGCCCATCTAAGGAGAGACCGAGGGAGTATATTTTATCCATTTCCTTCACATTTGTTCATTTTCCCTTTTCCTTTCTCTCTCTACACCATAACATTCTCTCCCCCTCACTAAACGAAGGCTCTGCCTTCTCACTAGGATTCCGGCGATCGAAAATCGCCATCACCAGTCGAAAATTGCCTACGCCAATGGTTCAACCCTGAGCCACCCCAAACCACCATGAAAACCCAGGTTTTGGTTGAAATTCAAGAGGAACCTTCAAACGTTCATCCAAAAACCCATATCTCCTTCCAAACCCTTAAAACCCTAAGCACAAACCCTAGGAACCCTAACAATCATGAACCCCAACCCTTAACCCTTTAGAACCCTAACCCCCAACCACTGTGGGCGGCCGTGAAGGCCGCCATTGGAGATGGATGTTTTCCATAAACATCATCTTCTTATCCAGAAATTCATAAGACCCTAACTTAACCCTTGGAACCTTAAGAACCCTAACCCTAAACACAATCCAGAAACCAAATTGAATGCCAGTGATCAATCAACAACAATGATTATAACAAAATCAACGCAAGCTAAGTAATTACCAACCTCTCCTACAATGATCCTTCTAGTAAAATTCCTCTTTATATCCTTCAATCTCTAATCCCTTTCCCTTTCTCGGTTTGCTTGCAGGTACAAGGTTTCAAGAATTCGCAGCAAGGACAAGGGTTCTCCAACTGTTCTTCTCCAATTTCTGCTCTTAAATTCTCCATCCTTACTTAGATTTTAGACTTATGAATTTATAGGATTATAATTAGTTCAATTAGGAATTAGTATTAAATATGATTGTTGTTACAAATTAGAATTAGGGACTGATTGATTTGTAATTGATCTAATTTGTAAATTGATTTAGATTTAGTTAGAAAATAGATTTAGGGTTTGTAATGATTCATGTACTTGGACTAATTCTTGTACAAGTTCGTACCAATAAATGAAATTGATTTATTTTCAAATTTTTGATTATGTTTAAATTTGATTCAAAATTCTGGATTTGGGCTTTTAGGATTTCGTGTTAGCTTAGAGATGAAGAACAAGAAAATTGGGCGCAACTACTCAAGGGTTTGAAAACCCTAGTTGACTTAGTCAACTTTCCCAAACAATTAATTACAAATATGAAAATAAATAAATAAATAAATAATGAATAAAATGAATAAGTAAAAGCAACAAATGTATAAAAGAGAATGTTGACCTTCGACCAACCCCAGAAAATAAGTGATAAAACTAAAAAATATTTAAATTAAATATTTATTTATTATTTAACCTATAGTTGCTCATTTTATTATGGTCCCTCAATGAAATTAGATGGGCCATTTAGATACATACTTAGACAATGAGCCCAATTATGAAAAAAATATATTTATAGTTTGTGAAATAATTTGAAAAGGGTTTTTAATATGATTTATTTAAGTTACAAAGTTCATACAACTAAATGTTAGTATGTATGAGGAAAAAACTAGTTAGAGCAAATGATAGTAATTAAAACAAAAACGCGTGAAATAAACTAATAGTCCTAGCAAAATTAATTTGACTGTAGTACTAAGGCGGACAAATTTTGGGTATGAAAGCTGCCCCTATTTATCGCTCTCTGATTGAAGGGTGCGATAATACGAAGTTCTCGCACTTTCAGATCAGAGGGTTATTAAATAATGGAAGATCCCAAATTTTGACCAAAAACTTTTGAAAGATAAACTGTACAATAAACCAAAAAAAGTAAAAGGGCAAGGATGTCGCAGTTAACTCATCAATACCTAAAGTGTGGGTTCACATATATAGTTTTTCCAAGGGACTAAATTAATAGATATTGTGATCGGTGGATCTGGAACTGACTGTTTTAAAGCTGGTTCGCGAAATGTCGCGGTAAGCAAGAGTCGCCACCGTCTTTTATTTTCTCCAATAGGAAAGGACAAAAGCACAGAAAAATTCCTTTAAAGAGATTGCTCTCGGTTCGGGAGGTAGGTTATAGAAAGGGAAGGTGTTAGCACCCTTTCTATCCATGGTTATCCATGGGCTCTTAGGTACTTGCTCAATGTGTTTTCAAAATGTTTGCTTGCTTTTCAATGTGGGTTTCAAAAATATTCTTTGAAAAGTTTCAGTTTAACTCGTACGTCAGAGTGTTTGAAAAGTTTGTTTTGAAAGTTTTTGAAAGTGTGTTGGTGTGAAAAGAGTTTTCGTTTTGTTTGAAATTAGAGCAAGTACCTACGAGAACCTACCTACCCTAAGGAATTCGTCTGTGTAAGAGTCCTTTAAAGTAGTGCCATCCCACCATTGAGAGGTAGGTAGCACCACCGTTGGAGGTGTTCGGGTCAATTCGATTTGAGGGACATGGTGATCACCGGAGCAATGGGAAGACACCTTAGAAGCTACCCTCATGCCAGGTTCCCGGACCATGAGGACTTACTAAGACGTTTTCTACTCGACGACCACCTTTCGAAAGGCAACAGTGAGGCGTACCCTAGGGGTGGTGTGTGCGAATTGTGTGTTATTTTCAGTTCATTATTTGTCTTGTCATGCATTGGTGATCTAACGATTCAATTTTATTTTTCGGGCATTCATTCTTTCATGCATATTTATTAACAGTTATATTTGCGAGAAAATAAATCTAACTATTACAACTGGCGCGGGTCCACATCGCCAAAAAACCGAACCCGATTTGACTGAAAATAAAGTAAAGCGAATAAAAAGTCCGAGAGTTTTTAATTACATGGCTTTGGGGCATATACAAAGTTATTTAATAAATGCGCGAAATAAAGACTAAACAAAATTAGGGCGTTGGACCCCTTTAACAGATAATTAAAATAATCAAGGAAATTAAAAATTAAAAATTAAATGAAAAATAATGTTTTTATGTTTTTTAGGTTTAAAAGAAAAAGAGAAAAGTTAATTAAAATTAAAATCCTAGTTCTATCATTTTTTAAATTTATTATGAAAAAGATTTATTTTCTAACCTAATTAAATTCTAAACTAATTATGTACAATTTTGATTTATAGAAAATAAATAATAAATATTAACATTGTGAGAAAAAGGTTAAAGAATTAAAAAAGGAAATTGAAAATTAAATGAACCTAATTCTACATTTTTTGGGATTTTTATTATGAAAAAAGAATTAAAATTAAAACTAAGACTTAATTAAACTAAATGAATTGCATTTTAATTTATTAAAAAAAGAGTCAAAATTAATTATATTGTTTTTTGCCTTTTTAATGTTTTTTTTTGTATTTTTTGTAAAAAATTAATTAAATCAGAAAGTAAAAAAAAAGTAAATAATAGAATATGAAGAAAATTAAAAAAGAAAGAAAAATAGAACCAGGAGGGTATGGATATGAATTTGGGAGTGCAAATCTGAAAGCCTGGCCCAATTATCTGTGAGATTTTGTTGACTTTTGGATCACATGCACGCCTGTTGACTTGATGTATGGTGCATCTTTGAACATTAACCATGGATCTGAGGCCCTGGGACACGTGGAGATTGAATTCTGATGGAGTATGGTGGACATCAGTGTGGGCGCTGCATATGAATTAGAAATGAAAAATAATATTGAGAAATTGCAAGACCTGGGATTTGAACCCAGGTCTTTGAAGTCATATGCATAGTGCGTTGCCAGCTGAGCCATTCACTTTTAATTAACATAACATAGCAATTAAATAATAAATATCAAAATTGGTCAATGGTCTTAAAAGCGCGCGCGACATTTAAATGAGCCAGTCCCATTATGCCACGACATCATCATCTTCATCCCTGTAAACAAAACAAGTTAGCAACGGTTTTGCAACCGTGGGGTTAGAGCAGCTACAGGAAAATAACGAATAGGGCTGTGTGCATCAGAAATTGGGCGCGAGCATCTCATTCTCTTCGTCCAGATGCATGGAGTGTGATGGTGCTGTTCTGAAGCTCTAATTTTACCTATTTACAAAAGCCCCAATTTAAGAACACCGGAACCCTAGAATTCAAAAATGGCAAGTTCCAATTTATGGCACAAAAATGAAATTAAATGCATAGGTCAGCTTGGAAACTTCATCATGAGTATGAATATGTAATTAAAAATGCCAGAGGATGCGTAGAATCAAGAACACGAATTCAAAAGTTTGGCTGTACAGTTTGAATGGTAGCTATCAATTCGAGGAGCTTTGATTGAGGTTATGAATTGGGACACGTTCAAAATGATCTCAGGAAACTATTGGTACAAAAATTTTGGCTTGAGAAGATCCCTAGCTATGATTTCAGATTTGCACTTTATGGCCAAATTTTCAAATTGCCAAATGGACTTTGAACGAGCTTTGTGCTATGTTCTTGGTAGGGTTTGACTCAATGATCCTTATGGAATTGAATAGGCATGCTAACTCCCCTTAATCCATGCTTGAGAAAGAATTGGCATTAGGGTTTGTTCATTAACCATTTTTTCCTAAATTCTAGCCAAAACCTAGACTTGGTATGAAAATGAACCTTGGCCTGATTTTTTGAATTGATTCATGATGTATAGAACTTGTCCAAATTCATTTGACACCATTACATTGACATTTAAATTTTATTTGAATTTTTAATGAATTAAAATGAATTAAATCATCAAAAATTAAATAAAAATGAAAAAGTCAACATTTGGTCTTGAAATCAACCATGGGCCACGTGTGTGGCATGACAAGGATGGACAAAGTGAGAAAAATGGGGCCCCTTTGTCAAAATTGGATTTTCAAAGATAATTGACTTTTGCCATTTCACAAAATTTTCCCAACTTCTACAAGGCACAACTTGCTCAATTTTTAAGCTTTTCACATGTTCTTGGACATTTTGGAAAGGTCTTTGAGTCCTTTAACCAATGTCTTTGGTCCCATGTCATTTTGATTTACCAATCTCAAGTTATGGCCTTTGACTTAAAGTCCCTTTTTGTTGACTTTTGAAAATGACCTGTAATGTTGAGATTGATAACTTTTTGTGAGAGCATTTCTTGGACTTGAAGTATGAAGATGAGTTGTAGGAAATGTCTTTCTCTTCAAAATGAGCTTTGGATGGAATTTTTCTGATAATCCATGTGAAAGTTATGCCCTGGTCAATTTCAGTTGACTTTTTCAGCTGTCCAAATATAGCAACTTTTGCATCTTTGATGATTTCTGAGCCAAATCTTGAGAATCATGATCAAGCATTGATCAAATGATGTTTGTGGCTTCAAAATGATAGGTTGACCAAAAATTTGAACTTTTGACTGCCAAATGACCATTTTGCCCCTACAGTTGACTGTAGTTCAATTTAGGGTTTTGACTGTGCAATTTTGAACTGAATGCCTTGAAACCTGATATGAGGATGCTTGACCATGTTTGTAAGCATATGAGACTTGATTGAGCTCTTGAAAACTTCTTTTTCTTGATCAAACTCAAAACCCTAATTTGGACTGTTTAGGAGACTGTTGCACTGCACAACCCTTGGGGAATTTTGTGACCTGGCTTGGCAATTTCTTGAAGAATATGGGAGGGCAAATTTTGGGGTATAACAGTTGCCCCTGTTCAATCTTCTTAGACCTGAGGATGTAGATTGGCTGACGTGCCTTTTGTAATCCGAGGGTAAAAGATGATTGGACACTAGAGTGCCCGGAAATTTGCGCTCACATGTTGGCAATGATGGGGATGGGCTTATAGATGCCATTTGGAGATTGCTGGATGGGATGATGGGCTTATAGATGCCATCTGGGTGTTTGATTGCGTAAGAGATTCCTTAGCGAGAACCTGTATACCTGCAAAACAGAAAAATGAGTACCTGACACGTTGCAGGAGCTGAGTCTGGTGCTTCAAACAGCAATGAAAGAACCAGGGATGATTACTTCCTTAGCATGAATGGTAAGAGAGCCTTGGGCGACTTTAATTTCAACAACGCTCGTTGAGAAAAATCTGGGGTGTCTTCTGCTGGGATAAGAATCAGGGAGATCTTAATGTCGATCTGACTGAACCAGAGAGGCCTTTGACTGGATAAGTCTAGGTCTTGAAATGTCTTCCACTGGATAAGCAATCAGGAAAATCTTGGGACGATTTAACTGAACCAGAGGAGGCCTTTGACTGGATAAGCGATCAGGAAAATCTTGGGACGATTTAACTGAACCGGTCTAGGTCTTGAAATGTCTTCCACTGGATAAGCAATCAGGAAAATCTTGGGACGATTTAACTGAACCAGAGGAGGCCTTTGACTGAATCAGTCTAGGTCTTGAAATGTCTTCCACTGGATAAGCAATCAGGAAAATCTTGGGACGATTTAACTGAACCAGAGGAGGCCTTTGACTGAACCAGTCTAGGTCTTGAAATGTCTTCCACTGGATAAGCAATCAGGAAAATCTTGGGACGATTTCACTGAACCAGAGGAGGCCTTTGACTGAATAAGTCTAGGTCTTGAAATGTCTTCCACTGGGTAAGCAATCAGGAAAATCTTGGGACGATTTAACTGAACCAGAGGAGGCCTTTGACTGAACCAGTCTAGGTCTTGAAATGTAGCTTGAGAACTTAACTGAATTTTTCCTGAAAGATAAAAGTCAGTCATATGCAATGCATGATATGAATCAAGCAATGATGTTCTCAACATAAATGAGATTTGTATGATGCAGTGCGTTATGCATACTATAATGATGTATGTGACGTTTTATGTATGTTTTCGTCTAGGAAAGTAAATCCTTGACGGGTGCCAGGAAGTCCTATCCCGGGCTGATGTTGAAGAATAGATTTTGCTTCCGCTGGGGATGATAATTGCAAGGATACCGGTAGGAGAAGATGACTCCGTTGCGGAATAAACTTGGCAAATGGAGGATTCTGCGGGGAGAAAAGATACTTTAGTGATCACGCTGGGAAGCAATACTCTGTGGGAAGAGTGATGCCTTGCTGAATATTGATAGTAACTCTGTTGGGATACCGTTGTGGTACTGGAAGTGTGAATAGACTTCGCTGGGGATAGGAAAGAACTACGTTGACGACGACTCTCCCTTGATTTTTGGCTGAGGATAACCCAGTTATATCCTGTTGAGGAAATAACTCTTTAAATCAAGCCAGACGACGCGTTCATGCTCTGCGAGGGGATAAGCTTCCAGAATCTACTGGGGATAAGCTTACTGCTTGGGGAGATGAATTCCATCTTTCCTGGGGAATCTGGATGGGACTCTCCTGGGGAATTTAAGATAGGCTGGGGAAGTGATTCCTTTGAATGTTGATGTATGCCGCCGGGGAACAATCTTTAGACCAAGACTGCCGGGGATGCTTGTTAAGAATATATGCTGCTGGGGAATATTGGGATTTATTGGAGGATACCCAATTTCCTTGATACTTGTTAACTTTGTTTGGGGAAGAGTGCACTAACTTGCTGTTCCCTGGGGAATTTAAGATGTCTGGTTAGGTTCTTTAGTCGAACCTACTTTGGTACCTTGGAAGATAGAACAATCAGACTGCTCAGACAACTCTTTATTGCCCCTGTTTCTGGTGTCACCTGCAATCAATTCTTTGTTTCGTATGCAAATATTTATGAGCTAGCAAATTATTGTCAAATGCATATATCACAAATTGAACCTTGGACGTTCTTCGCAAAACAAAACGGAAAAAGAAAAACAGTTGACACGTTTAACTGAAAAGTATATTTGTATTGATTTTGAATAGCCTGTGAATAGGCGTTTTGTGTACAGGAGGCTGGCGTCCTAGTAAGAGGTACGTCGCCGAACAAGAGAGTTTATTACAAGTTTTATACAAAAGAAAATAAAACAGCTGTGTGAAATATGAATGATCCACTGGGTTTCAACTCTGCTATCGCCTTTATAACTCTGAGCGTCTCATCACTTGGTGACCTTGATTGAAGGTGAAGCTGACTGATCGATGCCGTCTTGATGTAGATACCGGATTCTGGATGCAAAGTGATCCAATGAGACATAGTATTACGCTTTTATCCCTAATTTTTGCCTGGACTGCCCTTTCGGGTTTTCAGTCCACCGGGATACCCATTTTTGCCCAAGCCGCCTTTTCAGGTTTTCGACTTGCCGGGTGTACAGATTTTTTCATTTTCATCCCTTCATTTTGCCCGAACCCTTTTGGTTCGACGGGAAGCCCTAATTTTTGCCTAGACATGTCAGCCTAGCGGGTCTTTTTTTCATGCGTAGTATTTTTTAACTATGTCTGCATTGGCGGGGTGAGGAAGGTCGTCACCATCCATGTTAGTTAATATCATTGCTCCTCCTGAGAACACATGCTTAACTACAAATGGCCCTTCGTACGTAGGGGTCCATTTGCCCCTTGGATCACTCTGAGGAAGGATGATTCGCTTGATCACCAGATCCCCGACTTGATATTCCTGTGGTCTGACCTTTTTGTTAAATGCCCTGATCATTCGCTTCTGATACGTCTGACCATGGCAGATAGCAGCAAGTCTCTTTTCGTCAATGAGGTTGAGTTGATCAAGTCGTGTCTGGATCCAATCATCTTCGTCTAGATTTGCATCCTTCATTATCCGGAGAGAGGGAATTTGTACTTCAATCGGCAAGACTGCCTCCATGCCATAAACCAGAGAGAAGGGAGTTGCCCCGGTTGACGTCCTAGCTGAGGTACGGTACCCATGCAGAGCGAACGGTAACATCTCGTGCCAATCTTTGTAAGTTACTGTCATTTTTTGCACGATCTTCTTGATGTTCTTATTTGCTGCTTCTACAGCCCCATTCATCTTCGGTCTGTAAGGAGAAGAATTGTGGTGCTGTATCTTGAACTGTTCGCAAAGCTCGGTGATCATCTTATTATTCAGATTGGTACCGTTGTCCGTAATAATCCGCTCAGGGACGCCGTACCGACAGATCAGGTTGTGCCGAATGAACCGTGCCACAACAGTCTTGGTTACCGTAGCATAGGATGCTGCCTCAACCCACTTCGTGAAATAATCAATTGCCACTAGGATGAAGCGATGTCCATTGGACGCTGTAGGTTTAATCTCACCGGTCATGTCTATGCCCCACATTGCAAATGGCCAAGGTGCAGTCAGAACATTCAGGGGAACCGGAGGAACATGCACTTTGTCTGCATAAATCTGGCATTTGTGGCATGTCCTGGAATGTTGGTAACAGTCAGCTTCCATTGTAGACCAGTAATACCCTGCCCGTAGAATCTTCTTTGCCATGGTGTGTCCACTGGAGTGTGTACCAAAGGTCCCATCATGTAGCTCTTCCATGATTCTTTCCGCTTCCGTCTTATCTACACAACGCAGTAGAGTTGAATCCTGGTTTCGCTTGTACAAGATGCCATTGCTAAGAAAGAACTTGGCTGCAAACCTCCTCAGGAACTTCTTATCATTGACAGAAGCACCTTCAGGGTATTCCTGAGCTTCCAGATATCTCTTCACTTCGTGGTACCAAGGCTTTTCAGTCACCAATTCAGTTTCGAGATCACAACAGTATGCCGGTTCGTCCAGTTTCCAGATGGTGATCCGGGGAGCTTCATTATCCCATTTAACTTTGAACATTGAAGACATTGTAGCTAACGCGTCCGCCAGCTGATTCTCTTCTCTTGGAAAGTGCTCAAATGTTATCTCTGTGAAGTGGGGGATCAGGGCCAACACGCATTCTCTGTAAGGAATCAAGTTTGGGTGTTTCGTATCCCACTCTCCTTTGATCTGATTGATCACAAGAGCGGAATCTCCGGAGACACTCAGAAATTTGATCCTCAGGTCTATCGCAGCTTGAAGACCCATAATACACGCTTCATACTCCGCCATGTTGTTGGTACAGTTGAAACACAGCCGGGCGGTGAGTGGAGTATGAGTACCTTGTGGAGATACGATTATGGCGCCGATACCATTTCCCAAAGCATTGGAGGCTCCGTCAAAGTGCATAGACCATCGGGATCCTGGTTCAGGTCCTTCATCCGGTCCAGGTATTTCACAGTCAGTTACTATCATAATGCTTTCGTCTGGAAACTCGAAGTTCATTGATTGGTAGTCATCCACAGCTTGATGTGCTAGGTGGTCTGCCAATACACTTCCTTTGATGGCTTTTTGGGTCGTGTACTGAATGTCGTATTCCGTCAAGATCATCTGCCATCTTGCAATTCTCCCAGACAGAGCAGGCTTTTCGAATATGTACTTTATAGGATCCATTTTTGAGATTAACAAGGTAGTGTGAGTCAGCATATACTGTCTCAGCCGGCGAGCAGCCCATACCAAAGCGCAGCAAGTTTTCTCAAGCAGTGAGTATCGGGTCTCACAGTCGGTAAACTTTTTGCTAAGGTAATAAATGGCATGCTCTTTTCGGCCAGACTCGTCATGCTGCCCCAGCACACACCCCATTGCGTTGTCAAGCACTGTCAGGTAAAGTATCAAAGGTCTCCCTTCAACTGGTGGCATAAGGATGGGTGGTTCTTGGAGATATTCTTTGATTCTGTCAAAAGCAGCCTGACATTCATCATTCCAACGTACTACCTGATCTTTCTTCAGCAACTTGAAGATTGGTTCACAGGTAGCAGTTAAGTGAGATATGAAGCGAGCAATGTAATTCAGGCGTCCTAAAAAGCCTCTGACTTCCTTCTCTGTCTTAGGAACTGGCATCTCTTGAATGGCTTTGACCTTAGCAGGGTCCACTTGAATTCCTTTATCACTGACCACAAAGCCTAGTAACTTTCCAGATCTTACCCCGAAGGTGCACTTGTTCGGGTTCAACCTCAGCTTGTATAGTTTCAAACGGTCAAACAGTTTCTGCAGATGATCAAGGTGCTCTTCCTCAGTCTGGGACCTAGCGATCATGTCGTCCACATACACCTCGATCTCATGGTGGATCATATCATGAAATAAGGTAACCATGGCACGTTGGTAGGTTGCCCCAGCATTTTTTAGCCCGAACGGCATGACCTTGTAGCAGAAGGTGCCCCACTGAGTAACAAAGGTAGTCTTTTCCATGTCTTCAGGTGCCATCTTGATCTGATTGTAGCCTGAAAAACCATCCATGAAAGAGAACACTTTATGTTGAGCTGTATTATCAACAAGGACATCAATGTGGGGTAGAGGGAAGTCATCCTTGGGACTGGCCCTGTTAAGATCCCTGTAATCAACACACATCCTGACCTTACCGTCCTTCTTAGGTACCGGCACCACATTAGCAACCCACTGAGGGTAAGAAGTCACTGCAAGAAACCCGGCATCAAACTGCTTCATAACCTCGGCTTTAATCTTCTCAGACATCTCTGGACGCATACGACGGACCTTTTGCTTAACCGGAGGGAAATCTTCTTTAGTTGGTAAATGATGGACCACAATGTCGGTATCTAATCCGGGCATATCTTCGTAGGACCAGGCAAAGATTTCTTTATAGTCCTGCAGCATCTGAGTCAACCGTTGCTTCACGCTGAGCTCTAGGTTGGCACCAATCTTCACCTCTTTCTTGTCTTCCTCCGTACCCAAGTTTATTATTTCCACTGGCTCTTCATGGGGTTGAATTGCCCTCTCTTCCTGTTGTAACAGTCTTGCAAGTTCACCAGGCACTTCGCAATCATCTTCACCTTCGTCTGCGGCTAAGTTGATCGGATTTTCGAAGTCATAACTGGCAGTAGCAGAGTCGTTACCAGTGAGATCCAGAGGGGATTGAAACCTGTACGAGTGAGTGTGTGTGTAAATACAGCTGTTTTGCAATATGTAAAGAAAGGAAAGACAAGGAGCGCAAAATTTGAAATGTGAAAAACGTCCAATGCTTTTATTCATGATATATGATAGTGACAAACAAAAAGCCCTCATAAATAAAACCACGGTGCCCCGGGTAAGACACCGGGCCATATAGTCTCAAATTATTGTTTAAAGAAATTCATTACTGGGAAACAAAAGTAATTGGAGTAAAATCTTTAGCAGTCCAATTGGTCAATCCACCGTCGGCCGTTGGGTAGATCCAGCTATCGAACTCTGACTCTTCCACTTCATCTTCCTCTCCAATAGCATTCACTCCATGCTGAGTGATGAGCAACGGAGGTCTTCCAATTCTTGCCTTGCGCACCGCTTTCTGAGCTTCTGTGGTGAAACCCAGCCCAAACTTGTTAGTCTTAGGAGTAAGATCAGGGAGCTTGCCCCAGTTTGCACATTCACCTTTTTCGATCACAGCCCGGGCGTCCTTTAAGGAGGCCATCTTCATAGGAGATATCTCTTCATCTTCTGCTGTTGCCAAGGTTGGGGGTACCTCCTCAAAATGTTGAAAGGGGGTTTCAATGAACTCCCCATCCATTTCCACGTATCTGAAAGAGTTGAGGTGGCTGACCATGTATTCCTCCTCCCCTTGCACTGTTACGATCCTCCCCCTGACCGGGTACTTGAGCTTCTGATGCAATGTGGAGGTCACCGCTCCAGCCTTGTGGATCCATGGGCGACCCAGCAAACAAGAATAGGACGGATGGATGTCCATCACATAAAATTTTGAATCAAATACTTGTGACCCAACCCTGATTGGGATGTCCACTTCACCATGCACCATTCTTTTGGACCCGTCAAAGGCCCGGACAACAATGCTACTTGGTTTGAGCTCTAGACCCTCACAATCCAGCCTATCCAGAGCCTTCTTGGGCAGCACATTTAATGAAGAACCTGTGTCAACCAGCACATGAGCAAGAGTAGTGCCCCTGCATTCAATGGAGACATGCAGGGCATCATTATGGTTCTTCCCCTTTGCTGTCAGATCGGCATCAGAGAAACCCAGGCCATTATCAGCAGTTAGGTTGGCCACACAATCGGTGAACTGGTCAGCAGTCGTATCTTGGGGTACGTGGGCAGTCTTTAAGAAAGCAATCAGAGCCTTTGCATGGGCCTCTGAACACAGCAGCAGTGACAACATGGAGATTTTAGAGGGGGTGTGCCCCAGCTGTTCCACAACATTGAAATCACTTTTCTTTATTATCTTGAGAATTTCTTCCATTTCCTGCTTGGAAGCCTCAACAATGGTCTTTGGTGCCTCCGTCCTGGCAGGCACATCAGCAGCAATTCCCTTGCCCCGAGTATCAGATGACTCAGCAGCAGGGGTGGATACTTGGTCAGAAGGAGAAACAGGCACTCTGGCAGGTGTGAAGATCAAAGGCCTATGAATTGCCGGAGGAGCAATGTCTGGCGAGAACAGTCTTCCACTACGAGTGACCTTAGCAGGCCCGGTGATGTTGGAGACACCAGTATCAATATTGCACTCTTGTTTCACACCCAGAACATAAACATCCGCCCCATAGTGCCATGGGACAGCCTCATCAGATTTGTAGGGTATAGGCCCCGGAACAGTAATGGTGATGGGAACATTCTTGTGAACTGACAAAACTTGTATAGGCTTCTTTGAAGGAGCCTCAGAATAGTTGTTGAAAATGGTAACGATTGACACTTCTTCAACAGGAGCAGCAGGAACAACAGTCTTTTCAAACAAAATCTCTCTATTATCTATCAGGTTTTGGATGCCTGACTTCAACAGAGAACAACCAGCAGGGGAAGCAACACATAGAGGGCAACTTTCACTACATCCCGGAAATAAACCGGCTAGCAACAGATTCCTCTTGACCATCAGCAACGGAGTAGCAACATCATCCACCGAAGCTACATACAAATTTTCCTCAACAGCATTCACTCCATGGTGGGGCATGGGAGCATTTACAACATTTGGCTTCTCGGGCGCTTCAAACTGTATCTCCTTTGCATCAATGAGATCTTGAACTTTGTTCCTTAGGGCCCAACAGTCATCTGTGTTATGCCCCGGGCTATCAGAGTGATAAGCACAGCGAGCATTTGGATTGAACTTGGGAGATGCAGTGTTGGGAAACTTTGGAGCCTCCTTGACAGTCACTAAATTGGCGGATAGCAACTGTGGCAGGATTTGTGATAAGGTCATGCTTAACCGGGTGAACTCTCTTCGGGGTCTTTCAAACTTTTGAGGATTAGTGGGCCTAGGAGCGGCAGCAGGTTTGGCAATCATTACCGCACTGACAGATTGGCGGTGCTCAGGTCGCTCTGTTCTCCGGGAGTTATATACAGCACTAGCCTCCTTTTTGAAGGGCTTCTTCTCAGTACTGGAGGAGGCAACTTTTTGTATCTTCCCCGATTTTATACCGGCCTCAATCCTTTCACCAGTCAGGATTAGATCGGTAAACCCAGCAGAGGAATTACCAATGAGGTGGTTGAAAAATGGACCAGACAGGGTCCCCAAGAACATATCTACCAGCTCCCGATCCGTCAATGGTGGCTGCACCCTGCCAGCCAGGTCTCTCCATTTCTGAGCGTACTCCTTAAAACCTTCACCCGACCCTAGCGACATACCCTGGAGTTGGGTACGCGTAGGAGCGAGGTCGGCATTATACTGATACTGCTTGTAAAAAGCAGTGGCCAGATCCTCCCAGTTACGAATGCTGATTCCATCTAGTTGATAGAACCAATCGAGGTGAGTCCCTGAAAGACTCTCCTGGAAGAAGTGGATCCAAAGGTTCTTGTCCGCTGTGTAAGGCTGGATCTTCCTTACATAAGAACGGAGGTGCATCTTGGGACAGGAAGCCCCATCATACTTCACGAAGACAGGTGTTTTGAACTTGTGCGGGATCACCACTCCAGTAGATAACCCCAAGTCTCCGAAATCCAATCCAGGTACTCGTTGAACTTCCACAGCCTTTAGCCTGTCTTCCAGCTGTTTGTACCGGTCTTCAGCAGGAGGGTACTGGTCGTCATTGAAGTCTGTTTCAGTATCAGAGCCCACAGGAGTAGTGATCTCCCTTTCTTGGTGACTACCTTCTGTCACAGATGGAGGAGTCCTTTCAGCTTCAATTTGCAAGGTGTTCCCGAGTCTGCGCCCAGTGCTAAATAGCACAGTCCTCCTCTTCTTCTTAGTCTTTTTCAACAGCATGGTCTTTAACTCTTGTTGACCCTGAGACAAGCCCTTGATCAGCTCCTGAAATTGGGCGTTTTGCGCCTGAAACTGGACGTTCTGCGCCTGAAGAGCCTTGATAGCCGCATCGGTTGATGATTCAGGAGGGTTCATGATGCTGAAATAAACAGCGAAGAACGGTAAACAACCTGAAAAGAAGAGTATTTATGATGCACATGATGAATGATATGTGTTTATGCAATGCATTCAAGGGTTCGAAAATTCAAATTTGTTGTAGACCAAAAGGAACACACTTTATTATTAAGAAAACCATTGTTTTAATACATCAAAGCCTCATGGGCAAAAGTACAAAAAGATCAAATCACATCCAAAATATGTTGCGCATCTTCTTTGGAGCTATGTAAGTGTTGAGACTCCTTTCCTCATGCAACAGGCGAGTGAGCTCCAAAACCTTCTTTTCACTGGCATGCAAACTAGTCTCAAGAGAATTCCTCTCTTCTTTAAGCTGGATCCAACTCTTCTGCATCTCTTCCCAGGATGTGGGCATATCAGGGTGCTGAATAACATGAGACACCTCTCCCTCCAAGGCAGGCTCTTTGATTACTGGAAGCATGTGAGGATAAGGCATTACTAACTTCTGAGAACGGGCTCGTACCCACTTGAGGTAAGGCTCCAAAGGGATGGAGTTCCTGTGCCCCAGTGTCTTGCTGTCTATCCTACTAGGCATCCTCCAAGCTCTGATAAACCTCTGGCGAAGTCCTTGAGTATCGTTGTCGAAGTCAAAAACTATGTCAGGAATCAACATGTCATGAGGACCATCCCTCCGAGCGTAACCAAATTGTCTCCAAGCCAGGCATGGACTATAAGTAATACCCCCTCTGATTCCAAGTAAAGGAACATTAGGATACTCTCCGCAACGATCAATGATAGTGACATCTTCCCTGGACCTAGGGCACCAATGTATATCTGCATGTGTAAGAGTCATCAACCGTTGTGACCATCTCAGACCCCGCTCGTTCTTCAGGACTGATTGTGGAAGGTGCGAAATAAACCACTTTCCCAGGAGGGGAGTGCAACACATAAGGACACCTCTTTTTCTCATGGTTCGAGTGTAACATGAGTGAAGGAGGTCTCCCAGCAACGTAGGTATAGGATTCCTGGACATAAAGATCTGGACAGCACTGATATCAATGAGCTGATCTGGGTTAGGGAACAACACCAAACCATAAACAAGGAGGGCCACAACCTCTTCAAAAGCTTGCAAGTCAAGGGAGTTCCAACAATCATAGGCCTTTTCAAACAGAAACCTGGCTAAGAACCCTTTGATACCACTTCTACCTTCCCAATGTCCCTTGAGGTCAGATAACTGTAGGTGCAAGGCTTTAGCAATCTCTTCAAGCTTAGGTTCCTTTTCTGTACCGTTGAAGGGTAGCTGATCAAGGATAGGGATCTTCAGGAGTCGGGAGAACTCCTCCAATGTAGGTACCAACTGATAGTCCAAGAAAGTGAAACAGTGATGCAGAGGGTCAAAGAATTGGAACAGGACTTTTATCATATCTTCCTCAATGTTGGTGTTGACCAAGCTGATGAGGCTTCCATGCCTTTCGCTGAATGAAGAGTTCTCGGGAATCCTGGATATAAGCTCCTTAAGCTGAGGAGAGATTTTTACAAGACTGATTGGAATTGTCTTTCTACGAATAGTTTCCATGTCCTACAAAACAGGAACAAAGATGAAAATTCGAACCCCTGAAACGGTTAGTTAATGCATATGATGCTGGATGATGTCATGATGCTATGATTAAACACAGATATTTACAAAGACAAACATGTAAGGCACACAAGGCACACAAGACAGGCCCTTAAGGTTTAAGGCCAGCATGGGGTCTGGGTAGTACCCTCTTGAAGTTGGTGGGTTCATCCTGTCCTAATCAAAGTAACCGGGTTCTAAGGTTCCCAATATCACGGGATTGCTTTCATTGTTCATCGTTTCGATTTAGCCACTGAACTGGCGACCGAAATATTCCAGGAAAGCAACCCTCAATTGAGTGTAGTATCGAGTATCAACCAACCTCGGACTGCACCAAAGTCAGTTATCTCACTACCCTAAAGAGGCCAAGATGGTTCAATTAAGGTTCCTAAGGTCTGTTGATGCTTCATGACACCACATGGAGGCCCCGTACTCTCCTTGACTGACTCAAGGGTTACCGGTACACACCAAAATGCCACATCAACGTAGCAGACTGCTTCAACCATGTCGGTATACCCCGCACAGTTCCCTCACAGCCTTGTTGCTACTTTCTAAAGAGGTATCCCCCAGATCCGGGTTAGGATCTATAGAACTCCCAAGACGGTCCCACAATTTAAAGCATACAAGGAAAACAATTGAAAACACAGTTGTAACTAGCCCTAAGGTACACCTCACTTTAGAGTAATTCCCCAGCAGAGTCGCCAGTTCTGTGATCGGTGGATCTGGAACTGACTGTTTTAAAGCTGGTTCGCGAAATGTCGCGGTAAGCAAGAGTCGCCACCGTCTTTTATTTTCTCCAATAGGAAAGGACAAAAGCACAGAAAAATTCCTTTAAAGAGATTGCTCTCGGTTCGGGAGGTAGGTTATAGAAAGGGAAGGTGTTAGCACCCTTTCTATCCATGGTTATCCATGGGCTCTTAGGTACTTGCTCAATGTGTTTTCAAAATGTTTGCTTGCTTTTCAATGTGGGTTTCAAAAATATTCTTTGAAAAGTTTCAGTTTAACTCGTACGTCAGAGTGTTTGAAAAGTTTGTTTTGAAAGTTTTTGAAAGTGTGTTGGTGTGAAAAGAGTTTTCGTTTTGTTTGAAATTAGAGCAAGTACCTACGAGAACCTACCTACCCTAAGGAATTCGTCTGTGTAAGAGTCCTTTAAAGTAGTGCCATCCCACCATTGAGAGGTAGGTAGCACCACCGTTGGAGGTGTTCGGGTCAATTCGATTTGAGGGACATGGTGATCACCGGAGCAATGGGAAGACACCTTAGAAGCTACCCTCATGCCAGGTTCCCGGACCATGAGGACTTACTAAGACGTTTTCTACTCGACGACCACCTTTCGAAAGGCAACAGTGAGGCGTACCCTAGGGGTGGTGTGTGCGAATTGTGTGTTATTTTCAGTTCATTATTTGTCTTGTCATGCATTGGTGATCTAACGATTCAATTTTATTTTTCGGGCATTCATTCTTTCATGCATATTTATTAACAGTTATATTTGCGAGAAAATAAATCTAACTATTACAACTGGCGCGGGTCCACATCGCCAAAAAACCGAACCCGATTTGACTGAAAATAAAGTAAAGCGAATAAAAAGTCCGAGAGTTTTTAATTACATGGCTTTGGGGCATATACAAAGTTATTTAATAAATGCGCGAAATAAAGACTAAACAAAATTAGGGCGTTGGACCCCTTTAACAGATAATTAAAATAATCAAGGAAATTAAAAATTAAAAATTAAATGAAAAATAATGTTTTTATGTTTTTTAGGTTTAAAAGAAAAAGAGAAAAGTTAATTAAAATTAAAATCCTAGTTCTATCATTTTTTAAATTTATTATGAAAAAGATTTATTTTCTAACCTAATTAAATTCTAAACTAATTATGTACAATTTTGATTTATAGAAAATAAATAATAAATATTAACATTGTGAGAAAAAGGTTAAAGAATTAAAAAAGGAAATTGAAAATTAAATGAACCTAATTCTACATTTTTTGGGATTTTTATTATGAAAAAAGAATTAAAATTAAAACTAAGACTTAATTAAACTAAATGAATTGCATTTTAATTTATTAAAAAAAGAGTCAAAATTAATTATATTGTTTTTTGCCTTTTTAATGTTTTTTTTTGTATTTTTTGTAAAAAATTAATTAAATCAGAAAGTAAAAAAAAAGTAAATAATAGAATATGAAGAAAATTAAAAAAGAAAGAAAAATAGAACCAGGAGGGTATGGATATGAATTTGGGAGTGCAAATCTGAAAGCCTGGCCCAATTATCTGTGAGATTTTGTTGACTTTTGGATCACATGCACGCCTGTTGACTTGATGTATGGTGCATCTTTGAACATTAACCATGGATCTGAGGCCCTGGGACACGTGGAGATTGAATTCTGATGGAGTATGGTGGACATCAGTGTGGGCGCTGCATATGAATTAGAAATGAAAAATAATATTGAGAAATTGCAAGACCTGGGATTTGAACCCAGGTCTTTGAAGTCATATGCATAGTGCGTTGCCAGCTGAGCCATTCACTTTTAATTAACATAACATAGCAATTAAATAATAAATATCAAAATTGGTCAATGGTCTTAAAAGCGCGCGCGACATTTAAATGAGCCAGTCCCATTATGCCACGACATCATCATCTTCATCCCTGTAAACAAAACAAGTTAGCAACGGTTTTGCAACCGTGGGGTTAGAGCAGCTACAGGAAAATAACGAATAGGGCTGTGTGCATCAGAAATTGGGCGCGAGCATCTCATTCTCTTCGTCCAGATGCATGGAGTGTGATGGTGCTGTTCTGAAGCTCTAATTTTACCTATTTACAAAAGCCCCAATTTAAGAACACCGGAACCCTAGAATTCAAAAATGGCAAGTTCCAATTTATGGCACAAAAATGAAATTAAATGCATAGGTCAGCTTGGAAACTTCATCATGAGTATGAATATGTAATTAAAAATGCCAGAGGATGCGTAGAATCAAGAACACGAATTCAAAAGTTTGGCTGTACAGTTTGAATGGTAGCTATCAATTCGAGGAGCTTTGATTGAGGTTATGAATTGGGACACGTTCAAAATGATCTCAGGAAACTATTGGTACAAAAATTTTGGCTTGAGAAGATCCCTAGCTATGATTTCAGATTTGCACTTTATGGCCAAATTTTCAAATTGCCAAATGGACTTTGAACGAGCTTTGTGCTATGTTCTTGGTAGGGTTTGACTCAATGATCCTTATGGAATTGAATAGGCATGCTAACTCCCCTTAATCCATGCTTGAGAAAGAATTGGCATTAGGGTTTGTTCATTAACCATTTTTTCCTAAATTCTAGCCAAAACCTAGACTTGGTATGAAAATGAACCTTGGCCTGATTTTTTGAATTGATTCATGATGTATAGAACTTGTCCAAATTCATTTGACACCATTACATTGACATTTAAATTTTATTTGAATTTTTAATGAATTAAAATGAATTAAATCATCAAAAATTAAATAAAAATGAAAAAGTCAACATTTGGTCTTGAAATCAACCATGGGCCACGTGTGTGGCATGACAAGGATGGACAAAGTGAGAAAAATGGGGCCCCTTTGTCAAAATTGGATTTTCAAAGATAATTGACTTTTGCCATTTCACAAAATTTTCCCAACTTCTACAAGGCACAACTTGCTCAATTTTTAAGCTTTTCACATGTTCTTGGACATTTTGGAAAGGTCTTTGAGTCCTTTAACCAATGTCTTTGGTCCCATGTCATTTTGATTTACCAATCTCAAGTTATGGCCTTTGACTTAAAGTCCCTTTTTGTTGACTTTTGAAAATGACCTGTAATGTTGAGATTGATAACTTTTTGTGAGAGCATTTCTTGGACTTGAAGTATGAAGATGAGTTGTAGGAAATGTCTTTCTCTTCAAAATGAGCTTTGGATGGAATTTTTCTGATAATCCATGTGAAAGTTATGCCCTGGTCAATTTCAGTTGACTTTTTCAGCTGTCCAAATATAGCAACTTTTGCATCTTTGATGATTTCTGAGCCAAATCTTGAGAATCATGATCAAGCATTGATCAAATGATGTTTGTGGCTTCAAAATGATAGGTTGACCAAAAATTTGAACTTTTGACTGCCAAATGACCATTTTGCCCCTACAGTTGACTGTAGTTCAATTTAGGGTTTTGACTGTGCAATTTTGAACTGAATGCCTTGAAACCTGATATGAGGATGCTTGACCATGTTTGTAAGCATATGAGACTTGATTGAGCTCTTGAAAACTTCTTTTTCTTGATCAAACTCAAAACCCTAATTTGGACTGTTTAGGAGACTGTTGCACTGCACAACCCTTGGGGAATTTTGTGACCTGGCTTGGCAATTTCTTGAAGAATATGGGAGGGCAAATTTTGGGGTATAACAGATATGAGAAGGGACGCTATCACAGATTCCACATTCTTACCACAACCTAGGGGGTAAGTAACGCGGGTGTCAACTCCATTTACGCTAAGGGACTAAATCAATGGAGTTTGAAAAAGATCTGATAACAAACTCACTAAAGCTTTGGGACTAACATAGTAAGCTGAAACACAAATTTACAATATTTATCACAACCTAGGGGATAAATGACGCAATATCAATCTTATTTATGCCAAGGGACTAAACCAATAAGATCGAACATTCGAAAAATAGCCTATCATTGCTCAGAAGTTTATAGTTATATATGATTTGCATATCTACCACTACCTATGGGGTAGACAATGCATGTATCAACTCTATTTATGTCAAGGGACTAAACTAATAAATTTGGAAGAAAAGTCAGAAAACAAACTAGCTAAAGCTTCAGGACTAACATAGCGGGTTGTATTGCAGACTTGCATATTTATCACAACCTAGGGGATAAATAATGCAGTTTCGATGTTTGAATTTGAAGTTTGATAGTTGATAGTTTGAAATTTGAATACGCCATAGATACGAATCGTAGATATGCCACCTAGTGTAATCTTGGTTCGCAATACCTCTAAGTGTTATGTTTGTTCTCAACCGAGATATTTGTTGTAATGATGTGAAAAATGCTAATATTTGAATTTGTGATTCGCGCAAGTTACTTACCTTAGCTGGTAGATAGGCCTTGAGGTATCTCACAATATTCTTGGGCCTTTGTAATTAAAAATGCAATGTATGATTGATATGTTTATGTATGATGTCCAATGATAATTTTATTGATATGAATTTTGTATGTATATGCACCAAGTGTTTATGAATGTTTTGATAATTTGCTCCTTTTAGATCATTGGGTTCTTAGAGTCACTGACTTTCCTATGTTGTCTGTTATTTTGTCGTGGCATCTTCAAGTTGTCTTGTATTTTGATACATTGTTGTGAACAATGTCAGTGTGATGTTGATGATTGTATCATGGAAGTAGGCGTGAATTTATTTTGACATTTTTCTAACCAAAGTGTCTTTTGATGTTTTGTCAACGCTTTTTATTTTGTCATGTCCCCAAAATGGTATTGACGTAGTGTTCATAAGAAATAATCATAGTATTTTGCAAAACAAGTCAGAAAAAAGAAAAACACAATTGAAAAAGATTTGAAAAATAAATTATTTTATTAAGGAAAAATTCCTTTGAATAGACCAGAGTACAAGATGCAATTTCTAAAAAGAGGTAATTATGAAAGATAAACAAAATTGAAAATGGAAATGAAAAATGATATTCGATAATGCTATTTCTCCAATATTTTTTGATAGCTCCAACCCCCTTGCTTCTGAGAAAGATGATTAGATTAATTCTCCCCCTTCGTAGTCGTAGATGTAATAAATCTTCGAATCACAGTATATTTGTTCATTTTTTTTGAATAAAATCCATAACTTTTGCCTGGATCGCCCTTTCGGGTTTTTAATCCACCTGGATGTTTTTTTGCTTATATGTCCCTAATTTTTGCCTAAATCTCCCTTTAGGGGTTTCAATCCATCGGGACGCCCCTTTTTGCCTAAGTCTCCCTTTCGGGTTTTCGACTTAGCTGACTTTTTTTTATACATAGTATTTTTTGAATGCGTTGGAGTTTAGAGGATGCGATAATTCTTCCCCGTCCATTGTTGTTGGAAATGGACCTTCGCAGTTAGGTGTCCATTTCCCACGTGAATCTAAACGAGATAGTGAAATTTTCTTTAGGACCAAATCCCCTTCTTAGAACACTCGATGACGAACCTTTTTATCAAATGCTTTCTTCATTCTCTTTTGATATAATTGGCCGTGGCACAAAGTTGTTAAGCATTTTTCTTCAATGAGGTTAAGCTGATCAAGTTGTGTCTGGATCCATTCTGTTTCTTCAGGCTTAGTTTCCATCAGGACTTAGAGTGATGGAATCTCCACTTCAGCAGAGAGTACCTCTCCCATTCTGTAAATAAGAGATAAAGGAGTTGCACCTGTCGAAGTATGTACTGAGGTACAATAGCCATGTAGCACGAAGGGAAGTATTTCATGTCAATCTTTGTATGTTTTCACCATTTTCTGGATGATCTTCTTGATGTTTTTATTGGCAGCTTCAATGGCTCAATTCATCTTTGGTCGATAAGGTAATGAATTATGATGCTCGATCTTGAAATCATAACATAACTCTTTCATCATTTTATTGTTCAGGTTGGACCCATTTGAAGGTGTGAAGAAAATGCAAGAAAATAAGGGTTTGAATTGGGTTTTCCTTTCTTGTATAACTTTCGCTTCTAAGAATTATTCGTTGAGCAATGCTTCTGATTGTTACTTCTAAGTAATGCTTCTAATTAAGTTCATAAAATATAAACTCTAAAGAATAAGAAAAAGTAAAGAACGCGCGATATATCCTGGTTCACTTGAGAAACCCCCAAGCTAATCTAGTCCACCCTTCCGAGGTGATTTCGCCTTGAACTCAAGGACTTAATCCAATATAATCAATCTGATTACAATCGCATGGGCCACTGTCGGTGACTAACATCCAATCACGCGTTCAGGGATCTAAACCGAATATGACATTCATTGACCCAACAAAATTTGATTCTCCAGAATCTTCTATAAGGATTTCCTCCCAATGATATCCATTAGTGATCTCAGAAGGATGGCCTTCACTCAGTCCCCTTTGAGATATGACTACCATTGATCCAATAGAATCCACTACCAGGATTTAATCTATGATGGCCATAACCAAAGTCTTCTCAAGCCTTCTAATCTTCACTCGATCACTTGAGGAACCAACCAATTCTAAACAAAATTGTTTTTCCAGAGATTACATGAGTGTTTCTTATCAAGCAGATTACTCATAATTTAAGTACACATTGTTTTACACAATTCTGAGCAACAACTCTTGTGTAAGAACAATTTACATGAACATCTTAATAAATAAGATAATATGAGCAACAACTCTTGTATTTTACCTATTTCTACAAATATGAATAAAATATAAATTAAGTGCAGCATCTTGTAGTCTTATTTTCTTCATCTTCATTGTTGAGCAAGCTATGAGCAAAAACTCCTTGCTTCTTTATAATTCTATCAAGATGTATATGATTAATGATTAGAATGACATCTTGAAGAATTCTTCATCTTTATATTCTTTCTTCATTAAGAAAGATATGTGCAACAACTCCTTGCTTTTTCATGATATTTCCAAGATGTATAAGATTGGTAGATTGAGTAACATCTTGTAGAATTATTCATATTTTTATAGTGGATGATAGATTTTTGGTTGTGTTCTGATAATGTCAGCTTTCCTTTGTAACATTGAACATTAACAACTTGCGACTTGCAACTTGCAATCTTAAGCAAACATCCAACCAACATACGTCAAGCTCATCAACTCTTTAAACATACAATTATTTTTCTTATATAGCCAAGCAAAATATAGTTGTTGGCTATTTGAAAAAGATTTGTTACAAATAGTACTGCTACGTCCTTATCTCTTTCACACTTCAAGTTAGTGGAGAGGTAGTGGCATAAATGTTTTCTTATTGTATACTATTGTACTATTTTACCATTATATTCTTTCCTCCCGTACTTCAGAGGCTTCTGCAAGCATGAGGTTAGAAGCGGGAAAATAACATAAGGTCTTCAGAACTTAAAGTCTTCAGAGTCTTCAAAACTGCGTCTTCAGAGTCTTCAGAACTTGGTCGTGAGAACCTGTTGTAGTGAACCTTTGCATCAGAAGAGCTTCAAGTATTCAAAGTCTTAAGAGTTGCGTCTTTAGAGTCTTTAGCACTTGCTCTTGAGAACCCATTGTAGATAACCTTAAACCTTTAGAACTTAAAGTCTTTAGAATATTCAGAGCTTCTGTCTTTAGAGTCTTTAGCACTTGGTTCTTTAAGAATCCTTGTCTTTATAACCATTTTATTAGAAACGCCAAGTATTCAACATCTGAACTTCAGTTAGAAACGTTTTCTTCAGATCTTTTAACTTTGTCTTATTCAAAACAAGTTGTCTTTTAGAAACTAAGTTTTTAGCATTTGGACTTTAGTAGAAACTTTGTCTTTAGATCTTCTAAATTTGTTTCTTTGGAACACACTATTTTTTAGAAACATGAGTCTTCAGCATCTGGACTTAAGTGACAACTTTTATCTTCAGATCTTTTAATTGTTTACTTAGAACATGTTGTATTTAGAAGCTTGAGTATTTAGCATCTGGACTTTAGTAGAAACTTGAGTCTTCAGATCTTCTGACTGATTTCTTTAGAATAACATTAGAGCTTACACTTCAGAGCCTTCTGGAGTGTCTTTCTACTGTTTAACAAAACTTGTGTAGCGCAGAAGCGGAACTAACTCTCTTCTAATGTCTTGGCCATACCATCCATCAAAAGCAGAACCTGTTTATTAAGTACTCAACAATAACAAACATTAGTACAACAAAATTGTTCATACAATCATACTCATTTGTTATCATCAAAACTCAGAGATAATATTGTAAAACCGAATCTTATTCTTACAATCTCCCCCTTTTTTATTATGACAAAACTATGTATTTTGATGACACAGTTTTGTACATATAATCATAATCAGTGAAATTAGAAGGGAAGGAATACTTATCCTTTTTATGATACTCCCCATAAGTCAATGACTTGATGAATATCAAATATCCTGACTCTAAACCATTTGATTAAAACCTCTACTGGCTCTAATAGATCAGATATCGAGATCTTGAGAGTCTCGACTTCAAGAATTTCAGACAGTATTCAACTTATGATTTGCTTTGTTCTTCTGGAAGACACATGCTTTTGCTTTTGATTCTTATGTTCTGATTATCACGTTCTCAGACATTATACATCTTCTGAATATTATGATATCAAAATCAAGATAACTTTAACTTTCAGAAAGTTCTCAACTTCTGAACAATATTGGGCCTATCTGATTCTTGAACATATGTTCATAGAGTATACATCTTCTAATATATGAACAATCAGTTCTTAAGAACTTTAACGAAGTTCTTTCATTTTGATATGTCTTAGAATGCCTAGTGAACTTGTTTAGAGTTCCTCGGTAAATTATCAAATAGACAAACAAGTGTTAGTGGTAAATGCATATTTTATATCATTTTATTTCTTTAGGTTCATCAAAATTATTATACTTCTCCCCCTTTTTGACATCATCAAAAAGATAATTATGTGGAAAAACAAAATAGATTAAAAAGATTAAGATAATATGTCAATTAATCATCACGAGAATTTGTCTAAAAATAGCACATGCAAACAAAGAAATTAAATGAGAATCCTAGAGCCTAGGTTCCAGAGGTTGCACGAGAAGATGATGAAGGTTCAAAACTTTTTGCCAAAATCATCTTGAGTATAGTTTGAACAGATTCATTGACCTTGTCCTGATATTTGAAATGTTCTTTGAACATTTTCTATTCTTCCTTTATTTCATCAATGGTTGTTTTTAGAATGCAGTCAGACTCAGAGTTGGATACCATCAGAGCTTGCTGCTTACCTTTTTCTTCAGCAGCCTTTGCAGCTTCTGCAACCAATCTGGCTTCCTCTGCAGCTTAAGCTTCTTCTTCTTCTTTTAGTCTTGTTGCTTCAACTTCAGCAAGGTGAGTTTATTCTCCAGCTTCTCTTTGCTTAACAGCAATTAGTTTAACATATCTAACTCTTTCTCTTTCTTCCTTTCTTTCAGTTACCATTTGAACATTCCCAATTCTATATGCTTCAGCGAAAGAATTCATTCATTCAACCTCAGAAGACATCCACTTCTGAAACTTCTTCCAAGAACCATCCATGTCTTGGATCTCAGTTCTTGTGCTTGCCTCTGTCCTTAGATTCATAATTTTTTTCATAGCTTTAGTTTTAAAACAGTTAATGAATTCATCCACGTTTTTAGGAGAAGGTTTTTCATAAACTACCAAGGCTAGGTTGGATTCAGGATGGCTTGGTTCAAAAGTTTGTTCATGAGAATTTTATGGTAAAGGTTAGGTAATATTGAAAAGTTCTGAACAAGTGAAAGGTTCGGTTGAAGAAATTTCAATAGCTTCCTAATTATCCGAGATTGTTCTTTCTGATCTTTCGAGAATAGAGGGAGAAGTTGGATCAGGATGAATGATGGGTGAGTCATGAAGAGTGGTTTCTTTGTTGAAGAAGGAAAAATGAAGATTGGTATTGAAAGTTGAAAAGTGATAGTCTTGTGGAAGTATTGAGGTGAGGTTAATGGAGAAGTGGAAGTATGTATTGGTTTTGATGGAATGAAGGTAGTGAAAGATGGAATAGTATTTGAAGCAAGAACTTGTGTGGTGGTGGATTTAGAAATGATTATTGTTGATGATGGAAAAGACTCATTTGAAGTTACAGGGATTTCAATTGCAGTGGTATTAGAAACAATTGGAATATTTACATCTAAAACAGAAACAAAGGTGGTAATGGTGAATGATGGAGCAAAAAATGATGTTTGTGTGATGGTAGTTGGAATGGATGAGACTGCATCAATAATCTTAGAAACAAATAATGAAACAAGTACAAAAGTATCAACAACAGACTTACTAGTTGTTATAGAAGTTTCATTTCCTAGAATGGCATCTTTTAGAAAGTTAGACTTCTTTTTCTTTTTATTTTTCTTCTCTGGTTCAGAAGCATCTGAGCTTCTCTTCCTTTTACCAACAAAGCAATCAACACCCTGAGTAGGAAAATCTGAGTGATTAAAGTTTGACATATCATGTCCTTCTTGTTCCACGCTGGATATTGGATCTTGTTTGGAGAATAGAGGATTGTCTCTCACAAGAATTCTTCTGTTATGATAATTCTCAGATGGTTCAACCAAAGGCTTGACCTTGAGTTCTTAAATCAACCTCATGTTCCTCAAGGTTTTCCCGTTAAAGGAATCTCCAATGCTTGGAGTCAAATCCTCTTTATAGTTGGCTTTCTTAATCAAAAACTTTACCAAGCAATTTTCAACAAAAAAATTAGTTAGAAGTCGTCCACAAGGAATATTGGGAGATACCTTTTTGTTGGGAAGTGAGGTGGTTCTGGTCTTTCTAATAGAATTCGTCAAATAATTAAACAAAATAAAAGGAATATTAATCCTTTGTTTAGACAACAGAAAGTATAGAAAGAACTTCTGATTGATGTTGAAATAATCAGAGGAACTTGAAGGAGGGCTAGGGTTTATGTAGCCCGGAATAATATTATGCCATACTCTAAGGTTATCATGAAGATCCTTGATTTTGTACTTGGATTTCTCAACCGAGAAATTCGTAAACAGTAGTTGATCTAGAGATTTATTTGTCGCCTTTGATATATTGTCCAATCCATACACACGTTTTCCTTTCAAGAACGTCAATCTCAATAGTTTAGCAATGGAATCTTTAGTGACAATGATTCTTTGTCCAATAACATTTGAAACAATATGAAAGTCGTCACAATCAGCATTCTTTCAGAAATCTATCACTAGCGCCTCATAGACAGGACATGAAGCCTTTGGAAATAGTTTACCCGACCTTGAGCCTTTAGTTCTTATTTTAAGTCACACCTATTTGCAACAAAGTTATCAAAATCAACCATTAATTCCTTAAGAACAATCAACTCAGTTGGTTTCAAGTTGCAATGAACTTGAGAACTTTTCTATGTAATGTGATTGTCATCAGTAAGATTTGCAGAGGATGAAGGAACCTCAGTTGATGAAGATGGAGTGATGGTTGATGAAGACATAATTGTTTAAGATGATGGAGCCATTGTTGAAGACAAAGATGCAATGGTTGACGATGTTGCGACAGATAAATTTAGGGCTTGTTTCAGTTCACTAGAAAACTTAATAGCTTATTCTTGAGCAGGAATCATCATTGTTGAAAGTGGATGGAGATGTAAAAGACGATTGTAGATGAGCTTTTTGAAGAGGATGAAGAAACCCTAGAGAGAGATGAGGAACAAATTTAGAGAGAAAAAAGTTTTTAGGGTTTCTAACAAGTGTGGGGAGTGACGTATGGTTATGGGTGTTTTAAAAAGGAATAGAAAAATTAATGGGATTGTAATTAATAAAAGTAATCATGACAAATTAATTCACGAAATTGCACGATGTTCATGATCTAGCTTAGGTAACGTGTGATGATTAAGAATAATCGAGGATTACATGCGTTAATCACTTCGTCTAGCTAAGTGACATGATCAATACACTCAGGGTCTGAATAACCAAGAGGTTCCATCTGATTAGAGATATTTCCGATTGAAACATCCTCTGATAACTGAGCCTATAATAAAATTAGCATAAGTAAAAAGAAGAAGAGAAATGATACTGTCCTATTTTTGAAGATCTTCCATCTATTTTTAACTTTAGCTTTCTCTTAAATACATCTTCTGATTTACTTCTTTCTTCTTATCCTTTCTTCAGAGCAGCCTTTCAGAGGTTCTGAATTTTCTTCATATTGATTCTTCTTATTTCTTTGAGTATTATCAATTTTTTTATTTGAGAAGACTAACCTTCTTCTAAATTCTAATGTCTAATATGAAAGCTAGAATCAAAGTCTTCTCTTCAGATGGCCTCGTCATTCTTCTATTTAGAATCACCCGTCTGACCTTTTTGAGAGAATCCTCATAGCATAGGTATTCTGATATTTTATTATCAGAATCACCCATCCGCCTGTCAAGCTTTCTTTGAGCATAAGCTTATTTATTAGAAGGTCAATATTTCATGAACTTATGAGAAGCTATGTGCTTGACAGAAGTAACTATCATTGCCTATTGTCTTCTGAATTTTAATTTCTTGAACAAATTGCAAAATTTATTCTAATATAGATATCATCAAACTTTGACGATTTTTACTGACAATCTTGTTCTTGCAATGCTGAGCTAACTTGTTTAGAGTTTGTCTTTGATCATACTTCATATGAATCAATGAGCGTTCTTTCCTTAGCAATGTCTTGTCTTTTGAAAAGTATCTTTCGATAGAACCAATGATTAAATCTTTTGCATAGGATCTTCTGTCTACTTGAATAGACAACTTTATCATGAGGTTCTTTTATATCATAAGATAAAAGTATTTCTTCTTTTAAAAATATTCCTAATGAGATCTTATGAGAAAGTCAAGGGTGGACTAATTCGTTTCTTGAAAACATCTCATACTTCTCAATGGAACTTAATCAAAAGAATTCAACATATATAACTTCTTATCTGATGAATATTTTCTTGTTAGCTTGTTCTTTAATTTTCTGAATTTAGACAGTAGTTGAAAATTGAATAACTATCACCTTAAAATATTTCTTCACAAAGCATCTGGATCTTTATCTGACACTGTTAGGTGTTTAAATATCCATCAATAACAGAACCGAGCTCTGATACCAATTGAAGGTGTGAAAAAAACGCAAGAAAGAGGGGGGGTTGAATTAGGTTTTCCTTTCTTGTATAACTTTCGCTTCTAAGCATTACTCATTGAAAAATGCTTCTGATTGTTATTTCTAAGCAATACTTCTAATTAAGTTCAGAAAATATAAACTCTAAAGCATAAGCAAAAGTAAAGAACATGCAATATATCCTGGTTCACTTGAGAAACCCCTAAGCTAATCCAGTCCACCCTTCCGAGGAGATTTCGCCTTGAACTCAAGGACTTAATCCACTATAATCAATCTGATTACAATCCACGGGGAACTTCCGGTGACTAACATCCAATGATGCATTCATGGATCCCAACTAGATGTAACATTCATTGATCCAACAAAATTTGATTTTCCAGAATCTCCTATTAGGATTTCCTTCCAGTGATATCCATCAGTGATCTCAGAAGGCTGACCTTCACTCAGTCCCCTTTGAGATATGACTACCATTGACCCAATAGAATCCATTACCAGGATTTCATCTATGATGGCCACAACCAAAGTCTTCTCAAGCCTTCTGATCTTCACTCGATCACTTGAGGAACCAACCAATTCTAAACAGAATTGTTTTTCTGGAGATTACATGAGTGCTTCTTATCAAGCAGAATACTCCTAATTTAAGTACATATTGTTTTACATAATTATGAGAAACAACTCTTGTGTACAAATGATTTACATGAAGATATTAAGCAATAACACAATATGAGCAACAACTCTTGTGTTTTACATATTTCTACAAGGATGAATAAAATCTAAATTAAGTGTTGCATCTTGTAGTCTTATTGTCTTCATCTTCATCATTGAGCAAGCTATAAGCAACAACTCCTCGCTTATTCATAATTCTATCAAGATGTATATGATTAAAGATTTGAATGACATCTTGAAGAATTCTTTGTCTTTATCTTCTTTCTTCATTAAACAAGATACGAGCAACAACTCCTTGCTTTTTCGTGATTCTTCCAAGATGTATATGATTGGTAGATTGAGTAATATCTTGTAGAATTCTTAATATTGTTATAATGTATGATAGCTTTTTTATTTTGTTCTGATAATGGCAAGTTTCCTTTGTAACATTGAACATCAACAACTTGCGACTTGCAACTTGCAATCTTGAGCAAACATCCAACCAACATACAACAACCTCATCAACTCTTTAAACATACGAGTCTTTTTCTTATATAGCCAAGCAAAATAGAGTCGTTGGCTATTTGAAAAAGAGTCATTACAAATAGTATTTCTACATCCTTATCTCTTCTACACTTCAAGTTAGTGGAAAGGTAGTGGCATAAAGCTTTTCATATTATGTACTATTGTACTATATTACCATTATATTCTTTCCTTCTTCACTTCAGAGGCTTCTGCGAGCATGAGGTTAGAAGAGGGAACATAACATAAGGTCTCCAGAACTTCAAGTCTTCAGAACCGCGGCTTTGGAACATATGCTTTCTTCCCATCATGTGTCGAGAGCATCCAAAGTCTAGGTACCAAGATTGGTGTTTCAATTTTGCTGTTAAAGACATCTGCAACATAGTCAATTTTGTCCGTAGGTGCCCATACCTTTTTGGGTCCTTGTTTGTTAGATTTTCCAAAATTCTGTTTGAATTTTGGTTAAACTTCTGATGATTTTCTTTACATGATCTGTAGTTGAGTACCCTCTATCCAGAACTTTTAGTTCAACAACTAGAATTTGAAATCTTGAGAACATTGTTTCAATGGTTTCATCTTCTTCCATTTTGAAAGCTTTATACTTCTGAATGAGAGCAAGAACTTTGATTTCTTTGACTTGCGTATTGCCTTCATGCGTCATTCTCAAGGAGTCAAACATGTGTTTTGCTGATTCTCTGTTTGTGGTCTTCTCATACTCTGTGTACGAGATAGCTCTCAAGAGAATTGTTCCGGCCTTGTGATGATTTCTGAATTATCTATTTTGATGATCTTTCATTCTTTTTCTGTCAATCTTCTGACCGCTTTCATCAACTGGATGTATGTACCCATCAGTCACCATATCCCAGAGATCAGCGTCATAAGCTAGAAAGAAACTTTAGATTTTGTCTTTCCAGTAATTGAAGTTTTCACCATCAAAGATTAGAGGTTTTCCATTAATTATGTCTTTCTTATCATGATGATCATTACTGATGTTCTGACTTGGTCCCACCATAGTGTTTTTTTTTTGCTTGGATATTTTTTTGACAAAGTTTTGTGTTTGCACTCAAAACCAGGTGCTCTGATGCCAATTGAAGAATGGAAAAACACAAGAAGGGGGGGGGGGGGGGGGGTTGAATTTGGGTTTTTAAAACTTAAATCAAAAGATACATTGGTTATCCTGGTTCGTTTGAACTCAAACTACTCCATTCCACCTGCTAAGGTGATTTCTCCTCTTTCGATGAGGTCTTAATCCACTAATCAAACTTGATTACACAGGAACAATGACAATTGTCAAAGTCTTCTTGAGTTTAAACCACAACCCGATTTTCTCAAGGTATTTCAAATTACTATATTTTAAAGCGTGTACAAGATGTGTTTTCTAACAAAAAACATCATCACAAAAGTGATGTATTACACAAATGAAAATCAATGGATTCAAGGTAGTGATTTTTCTCATTTGTAGTGTGCAGCAAAATTGTAAGCGATTTGTCCTTCAAGTCTTGTTTATATAGGCAACATACGAGAGGTCCTTTTGGAATGTTGATAAATAGTAGTTAATGAACTTTACAAACTTAGAGATTCTTGTCCTCTTTCAGCTGTTACTTTTGAATAGCCATGAATGAAATGTAATGCTCTAGAACATGCTTGCTAAAGATTACATCAGAAGATGAATGTTACCGTTAGGACTCCTTTACTTCTTTCCAGAACTGTACGAAATAGAATAATGGAGTTCTTGTTCGCAGCGTTTAATGCACTCAGAAGGTGTAGCTTTAGAACTTCCTTATATAAGCGTGTTATGTAGATTTTGCTTTCTATGTAAGATGTATTGAATCAGAGTTTAAACATCAATATGACTCGTCTTATGTGCTTCTTACATCAGAACTTCCCTACAAAACAAAATACTTATTTAGGAAGCATAATTGTTCTTTGAGTGTTTGTTATCATTATAACTCTTACAAGGGTCGTATGATCAAACTATGTTCTAACACTTAGCTAGTACCAAATTTCCAATTCTTCTTGAGTTTTTGGATGATGATGATGATGATGATGATGATGATGGAACTGATCAATCAATTTTATGTTGTGTTCCTTATTTAATTTTACTTTTTGTTTTTGCTAGCTCTCTTCTTATAATCCAATTTTCTTATTTATAAGGTTTATTTTCGCCTATCTCTTATTTATATGATTTGTTCTATGTGTTGTGTAATTATTTATCTTCTTTTTCTTTTCTCTACTTTTTGATAATGTCAAAAGGGAAGAAGTATACTCTCAAAGAAATTAGAGTATACTATATTTATCTATGAGGGAAAGTTAACCTCTTCAAGCACTAACAATTATGTTGTTGGGTTAGTAGGTCCAGGTGGATAATAACCACAATTGTGTTGACTCAAATAACTAATAAATGTCTTTATGTTCCAACTATTGGGATAAAGGCTTTTTCTTCTGCACAAGACATGTTGCTCTCCTGCAAAGTGTTGATTTAAGGAGAAACTTGTGACATACTTATTTGTCCCATTGGTTTAGGAGGCTTCATATCCATATGTACCTATCCAGATAGAATATTAGTCTGCTTTATGTATTATTGGCCATTGGGTTCCCCTAGTGTTAGTTATGACCAAAGTAATAGACTATAAATTTAATGGAATTAAATGTACCTATAGTATAGGGCATGACTAAGGTTGTGAAGCTCTCATTGTTTACGTGGTTCTATGTATCGTGCATGTAATATTGATAGATGGTTTTGACGATGACAACTGTTAAATGGCTGTTTTGATGACAATTGTCAAATAGTTGTGTTGATGACAACTGGAAAATGGTTTTGATCACGATAGCTATTTCAAAAGGTTCCTGGTGATGAAATCTGAATAAGAAAGAGATATCACATGCCTCATCAGTCATATGTATCAAAATCCAATTGAGAGTGATAGTCAATGTCGAATCAAGTAAAGGAACTTGAGGGTGTAAAAAGGTGATCTTGAAGATGTGAAAATGTGACATCTCGTCTGGTCCTACGCTCAGTGTTCTATCTAGTTTTGAGAAGTTTTTAGTAAAATAAACTAGAGTAAGTCTTAAGGCCATAAGGAAATGCATGCACGCGCACACACATTAACTGTTTTAAACCTATTTTATTTTGATAAAATTTATTAAAACCAATTCAGGCAATTGCTTAATAGATTAGAAGCTTGTTTAATCAATTAGGAAGCTAAATACATTGTCTAACTGATTAAGAGGTCTTTCTAACCAATTAGATCAAAATGCAAAGCCTCTTAATTAATTAAGGAGATTGGTAATGAATTAAGTGATGTCAAAATTTAAATTTTCTATTTTAACTTGGTTAATTGATTAATACATAGTGTTAGTTGATTAAATCATTAAAAATTCCATGAATTTTTTTTATTAGCGAGATTATTTTTCCTATATAAATGATTTTAAAGTTTGTGGTGGATCGTAAGATTGAAAAGGGAAAACACATTATGATATTAAAATTGGTGCTTGGTCTATGTTGTTGAGACTTTTTTCATAACACAAGTGCACACTCTAAACATAGTTTTGACATGGAAAACACACGTTTTTAGTGATTTTCGACATAGTGTCTTACTGAGCGTGTTAAATTTATTATCCAATTTGAAAGTTAGTGGAGTGATATACTAATATCTCTCAATTGTGATTTTCTTTACGCTTTAAACAATTACATTAAGGAAGGAACTCCATCCCTCAAACACCGGCTTCTTAACTCTTCCAAAGAGTTTTGAGCATGGTGTTAGGTTTTTTTTTTGTGATTTCTTAAACTAAGAATTGCACATATTAAAAGTAAATTTGAAAGAGAAAGAATAAATATGAGAAAATAGACATATTTGACTGATTGTGTATGTTTAATTAAATTGTACAAGTGCAATGTTATGACAAAGTAAATTGTATTATCCAACACATCATCATAATTGTTAGAATTAATTTAGATTTTATAATTAGATATTAATTTATATTTAGGAATATCTTTTAGATTGTTTATATCTTTGTTAGAAGATATATATCTTAGATCTTCTTATATCTTTATAGAAGATATATTTTAGATTTAATTTGTGTGTATAAATAGCCTAGTGAAGTAGGTTATTATAATTCATTGTAAATCCTTATTTTTGAAGCTATAAGTAAATATTTCTTTTGACTTTTATCTTCCTTATGCTCCAACAATTGGTATCTAGAGCTCCTGGTTAGAAACTCTGGAATTTGGGAAACATTGATTTTTCATTGAGTTTCTGCGTAAATTGCACAAGGTAGAAGATGAACGGAAACTGCGATATTCATTCCAAGCTTCCAGTATTTGATGGCAAAAACTGGAATCGTTGAAAGATCCAAATGCGCGTGTTATTCGGAACTCAAGATGTGTTAGAATTTGTTACTGATGGCTATAATCTATTAGAAGCAGATGCAACAGAGGACCAGAAGATAGCACAAAAGGTGCTGAGGAAGAAAGATCAGAAAGAGTTGTTCTACATCCATCAATGTGTGGATGTGAATGTGTTTGAGATGATTGTTGATTCTGAAATAGCAAAGGCTGCGTGGGGCACACTGGTCAGATGTTACGGTGGTGACGCATCAGTGAAGAAGGTGAAGCTTCTGTCTCTCAGAAAGAAATATGAGAATCTCAACATGAAGGACAACGAGAAGGTTTCTGAATACATCTCTAGAGTTATTCTAATCACTAGTGAGATGAAAGATTATGGAGAAACTCTGTCTGAACAAGTAATTATTGATAAGATCTTGAGATCTTTAACTTCTCAGTTTGATTACATTATTGTAGCAATTGAACATTCCAAAGATCTGAGTACCATGATAGTTGAAGAGCTGTAAAGTAGTCTAGAGGCGTATGAGTTGCGTATGACTGGAAGAACTTCTGAGAGGGAAGTAGAGTAACAGGCTCTGAAAGTAACTTCTGGTAAGAAGCATAAGAAGCATACTTGGTCAGAAGCCAGGAAGAGAACTAATGGTGGTCAAAAGTCATAAGATTCAAACTTTGATAGGCAGAAGAATGTCCAGATGGGAAAGGAGAAGTATGACAAGAAGAATGTTCAGTGTTACTGTTGTAATAACTTTGGCCACTATGCCAGAGATTGCTGGTCCAATAAAGAAAGGAAGTCAGAAGAAGAAAATATAGCAAGAGGAGACTCTGATGATGAACCTGTGCTATTGTTGGCTTATGAACCTGGTGATCTGAGTTCATCAGAATGGTGGTATATGGACACAAGGTGTTCAAACCATCTTACTGGAAACAAGAAGTGGTTGGTTGAATTTGACTCTGGGAATAGTACAAAGATCAGATGTGCCGATGATAAATACCTCAATGAAAAATGTGTGGGAAATGTTAGAATCATTCTAAACAATGGGAAAGTAGCAGTGATCCAGAATGTTTAGCATGTACCTGGCATGAAAAGCAATCTGATGAGTGTGGGACAACTGGTTGAGAAAGGTTTTTCAGTTACCATGAAGGACAGTCTTCTGAAGCTGTATGAATGTAATCAGAAGCTGATTATGGAGTAAGAACAGGGAAAGAACAGAACATTCAAGGTGAATGTTAGAACTGAAGACTCTAAATGTCTTAGTGCAACAAGTGTTTTCAAGGATAGTGAGTTGTGGCACAGAAGATTTGGTCATCTGAATTTCAGAAATTTAGGGCATCTGAAATCAATGAATCTGGTACATGGAATTCCTACAATCAAGAAGCCTGAAAAGTCATGCAAGGTGTGCATGGAAGGGAAGCAACCAAGATTACCCTTTGCATCAGAAGTATCTCTAAGAGAAAAACATGCCTTTGGAGTAGTACATTCTGATGTGTGCGGTCCGTTTCCAGTAGCATCGACTGAAGGGAATAAATATTTTGTGTCATTTGTTGATGAGTTCACCAGAATGATATGGGTATCTCTCATAAAGTTCAAACACGAGGTGTTTCCTGAATTCAAAAAGTTCATACTGAAGGCTGAGAATCAGAGTGGCCAGACTCTGAAAATTCTTAGAACTGATGGTGGTGGTGAGTATAACTCTATAGAATTCAGAAGTTTCTGTGAGGAGAATGGAATTGAGCATGAGGTTACTGCTCCATATACTCCTCAACATAATGGTCTTGCTGAAAGAAGAAATCGTACTTTGCTAGATATGGTGAGAAGTATGCTGAAAGAGAAGAAGCTTCCTCATACTCTGTGAGGAGAAGCTGTTGCAACTGCATGTTATATACTCAACAGATGTCCAACAAAGAAATTAAAGGAAATAGTTCCTATTCAAAAGTGGACTGGAGATAAGCAAAGTGTTAGTCATCTGAAGGTATTTGGTTTTGTATGTTACAAACATGTCCCAGAAGCCAGAAGACAGAAGCTGGATGATAGAAGTAAAGTGATGTTACTGGTGGGGTATCACAGTACAAGTTTGTACAAACTTTATTGTCCAGAAACTAATAAAGTTGAGTTCAGCAGAGACGTCATTGTAGAGGAATCAAAAGTTTGGAATTAGGAAAAGTCTCGTCCTGACTCTAATGACAGAACTTCTGAAGAAAGGTCAGAAATACATTTTTCTGAAGCTAGTAAAGACTCTGACTCTAAAGAAGATACATAAGGAGAAGATGATTATGACTCTGACTCCGATGGTGATCCAGACTCTGAAGACAGTCAAGGTTCTGGAGAAAGTCCAATTTCTAAAGCAAGTGCTTCTGAAGGGGAAAGTTTTGGAGAAAGTCCAATTGCTGAAGCAAGTACTTCTGAAGGGAAAAGTTCTGGTGTCCAAAGTTCTGAAGGTCCAGTTCAGAGGCAATGAAGAGTCAGAAGCATCCCAAGAAGATTTGCAGAGTTTGATATGTTGCTAGACAATGAATTAAACTCTGAAGGAGAAGTTATTCAGTGTGCAATGTTAGTAGACTCTGAACCCGTGAGTATGAAAGAGGCTCTTAAGCACCAAGTTTGGTTACAAGCCCTGAAAGAAGAACTTGATGCTATAGAGAGAAACAAGACTTAGAAGCTGACAGAACTTCCAAAAGGCAAGAAATCCATCAGCGTCAGATGGATCAATTGGCAAACACAAAGCGAGATTAATAGTAAGAGGCTTCCTATAGAAGCCTGGGCTGGATTACTTTGAAGTGTTTGCACCTGTAGCGAGACATGAAACAATCAGACTAGTGATTACAATAGCTGCTAACAGGAATTGGCCTCTGATGCATTTAAATGTAAAATCTTCATTTCCGAATGGTTCATTACAAGAAGAGGTGTACGTTTCACAACCTCCTGGATTTGAGAAAAAGAATCAGGAAGGGATGGTGTTCAAATTACACAAAGCATTGTATGGATTGAAGCAAGCGCCCAGAGCTTGAAACTTGAAGATTGATTCGTTTTTCAAGGAACAAGGGTTTCAGAAGTGTGAGATGAAGTATGGTGTTTATGTTCAGCACACTTCAAAAATTAATATGATTCTGGTCTGTTTGTATGTCGATGTCATATTACTCACAAGAAGTTCTGAACAAGAGATAGTTGAGTTCAAGAAAGTTCTGATGAATGCGTTTGAGATGACAGATCTTGGAAAAGTGAGTTTCTTTCTAGGGATGGAATTTATATACTCTGAGAAAGGAATCATTTTACATCAGATGAAGTATGAACTAGAGCTTCTGAAGAGATTTAAGATAGAAAATTGCAAGGTTGCTATCACACCTGTTGATACGAATCAAAAGTTGGATTCTGATTCTGATGGAGAGGATGTGGATGCTACAACCTTCAAACAAATGGTTGGTTCTCTAAGGTATTTGTGTAATACCAGACCTAATATTTGCTATGCAGTTGGAATGGTTAGCAGATTTTTGAGCAAACCAAAGTGGTCCCATTACCAAGCTGCAGTCAGGATTCTGAGGTATGTGAAGGGAACTCTGAAATATGGAGTGTTATTTCTGTCTGGAAGAAAGATCAAATCAGAACTTCTGAGTTATTCTGATTCTGATTGGTGTGGAGATAGAGTTGACAGAAGAACTACTTATGGGTACTTATTCAAATTTATGGGAGGTCCTATTTCTTGGTGTTCCAAGAAGCAGCCTATTGTTGCTCTGTCAACCTGTGAAGCTGAATATATTGCAGGTGCTCTGACTGCATGTCAAGCTGTGTGGATTCTAACTTGCTGAAAGATCTGAAGATTGAGATAAATAAACCTCTGAAGCTGATGATTGATAACAAGTCTGCAATCAATCTTGCCAAGAATCCAGTGTTGCATGGGAGAAGCAAGCATATTGAGACCAAGTATCATTTTCTGAGGAATCAAGTTCAGAATGGAATAATAGAGATTGTGCAATGTAGCACTTAGAAGCAGCTGGCGGATGTTCTGACAAAGGCTATCAAAACTGATCAATTTCTTGGTTTAAGTGATGAAATTAGTGTTGTCAGTTTTGGATAAATATAAATTAAGGGATGATGTTAGAATTAATTTAGATTTTATAATTAGATATTAATTTATATTTAGAAATATCTTTTAGATTGTTTATATCTTTGTTAGAATATATATATCTTAGATCTTCTTATATCTTTGTAGAAGATATATTTTAGATTTAATTTGTGTGTATAAATAGCTTAGTGGAGTAGGTTATTGTAATTCATTGTAAATACTTATTTTTGAAGCTATCAGTAAATATTTCTTTTGTCTTTTATCTTTCTTGTGCTCCAGCAATAACATAATAAAATATTAAGAAATAATCTAATTTTATATTGCAGTGTATGTAACAACATGAATGTTTTTTTTAGCATTAATCATATTTAAAATAAATAATAATAATAACCATGTTTCGGAAAAAATTATACAAATAATTATGTTTTCAAAAAAAAAAAGAATTAAAGAGGAAGCGTTACTTAAATTGGCGTCTCCTATATATTTTTCAAACTTTTTCAGTTACCTGCGGATTTTTCTGCAGATTTGAGATTACCTGCAGATTTTCCTATAAATTTACCTGCAAGACTATAATCCACAGGTAAATCCGCAAATAAATCTAAAGAAAAAGTCAAATCTGTAGGAAAATTCACAGGTAAATAGAAAAAATTGAAAAAAGATTTAAGAGATAGCTAGACGTCTCTTTTAAAAAATTTAATGCATGCGCCGTCTGAGATGACGTATTATAACATTTCTGAAATATGGTCATTTATATAAATTTTTTCGAAATATGATTATTTATATATTTTTTTTCAAAATATGATTATTGTTAAAAAAAATTCTATCAATATCATAATTTGACTATTTAAAATTACTTTTAACTAAATTTAATTTCTGTCTTTGCAAAATCAAACACATTCCAAGATTATTCAATCAAAGTGGAGAAAAAGATAGGTTAGTCGAACAAATGACTAGTAAGCAACACAATAGAGGATGTCTTCCAACATGACCCGCATCTTATGCATGAATCATCATCTCATCCTAGTTTATTACATTATCTTCTGTCTATTGAAGTAGACATCACATATTTACAATCACATCAAACTATATCAAATATAGCTTATGTTACAATCATGCGGGACTCTTTAAAGGCGTAACCACAGCCTTAACCTGCAAGTAATTATGAAAACTACATATACCTTTCTCCCTTCCTACACCACTCATTTTGTTACTTGTACCTAACAACGGAATTGCAGTATCAAACACATCAAAACAATTAATATGTAGCCCCGTATTATACATCAGACATTTTAAAATTTTCGATTTAATACTGAAAATTTAAAAAAAAAATTGGAAATTTTGTTGAATTTTCAATATTTTATTGTGTCATTTGAATTTAACTAAAAATTTTAAATTTTTGATATCAAATGTATTAAATTTTTGATATATTTCATCCTTATAAGAAAACGAAAATTTTTAAAATTTCCAATGCATGGAAAAAATCAAAAATTTAAAATTTTCGATAATACTAGAACATATATTTTTTTAAAACTTTTACTTGAATAAATTACACAATGAAATAATAACGAACCAACTTAAAATATAAATAGAATAATATCGTAGAAGAATTGCGTAAGATCAGCACATGAATTTATAGAAGAAGCTCGAACTGGTCAGTTCAGGACCGCTGATATATAAAATTTCATCTACTGACATATTGGAAATTTCAAGTATAAGTGAAATTTCCGATACCTTTGAAATTTCGAATTTTTGGTAAATGTTTTCTGTCGAAAACTTGCGTAATTTTTAATACGCGTGTTGGCTTTTGAAAATTGACACAAAAATTTTAAATTTTTTAATAAATTACAATCAAAAATATTAAAATTTTTAATTAATTGCAACCGGAAATTCATAAAATATAATTTTTTTTTATAAACAACTAAAATCAAGACCGGAAATTTATTTAACATATCGAAAATTTCAATTCTTAACTCCTTTAACAAATAGTAACTTTAGAAAAAAATTTAAAATAAATAGTAAAAGAAATATTTTAAAATAATAAAATTAGGGATGAGATGTATAATATTAAAGGTAATAAGTTAATTTCTAAAAAAATTAATCCACATTATGTAAAAATTTGATTAGATTAGTCTCAATGATTTAATTTGTCTTTTTGGGCTAAGACTATTTATTAATTAATACAGTCTTACAAAATGTGAAAAGGGGAGTTGTACTATTATAATACTTTGAATCATAGTTGAATGATACTAAATTATAATTCTATATTACAAAATTTCTCGTCAAAACTCTATTTCTATTAATAATAATAATAATAATAATAATAATAATAATAATAATAATAATAATAATAATAATAATAATAATAATAATAATAATAATAATAATAATAATTATTATTATTATTATTATTATTATTATTATTATTATTATTATTGTTATTATTATTTTATTTTTAACTAATTAATTATTTTATTTTTAATAATAATAATAATTATTAAAAATAATATTACTAAAATTAAAAATTAAAAAATTTATAATTCACTAACTAATAAAAAAACCATTAACGTATCGAAAAGAAACTCTTCATAACCTCCGATGATTAATCAAGTAACATCATATCATCTATAACTATTATATATAAAAAGAGAATACAAGTTTTTGGGCTGCCCTTTTTTTCTACCAATTCTATCCTTTTGTAATTTTTAATTTTCTAAAAAGCATTTTGTATTTTTTTTTTATTACAGTTTTAAGTTGGTTTATTAACTTCCAATTCAAATGATGTGTTTGATATCTAACACATAACTTCCAATTCTAATGGTTATATAACTTTCGTATAAGTGTAACTGATCGTACCTGATTAGAATGGACAGTTACAGTTTGCTCCGAGCAGAATTTGAGAGTGAGATGGGGGTATCTGAAGGACACTCCGATGTCAAAGTAAGTTTCAGAATGAGCAAACAAGTATGAGAGTAAGAAATGTTCAATACCTGACCCTCTCGAAAGAGAGGGTATTTATAGCCTCTAGCATCGGGCCAAGGTCTCCTCATTGGACTGGTTCAGCAGACCTAACATGGAGACTGCTAGGTCCTATGTGAGTAGGGGAACCCGCACGTGGTCCCCCACCTGGATGACTTCCTCCGCAAGATCGGGAGGATATGGATGCGATCTTTTCTAGGCCACGAAGACTCGGTGATATTCGGAGACATCACAATCAGTCCTACGAGGAGGATGCTCGCGAGGTACCCCTATTCATCGTGGAGGTCGCGGATGCTCCCCACCAGACGCGAGTTCGTGCAAGGAGGCCAGTCTTGGCCGGGAACTAGAGGTTGACCTCGAGGTCCCCCTAGCCGGTGGTGACCTTCCCCAGACTGAGTGGGTTTATCCCCGTGCGGTGAGGTTGCCTCTTCGCGGGGGCGTGGAAGTTGCCTCCTCGAGGTCAGAACTGGCCAGTATATCCTGACCGATAATAGGGTTGGGCCTCACATGGAGTTAGGCCAAGGGCATGCCCAGTCCAGAACAGGAGCCCCCCAAGTCGTTGCTCCTGATGAAGGAGTTGTGACTTAAGTTCAGCCTTTTCTTTCGCGAGGAGAGCTGCTCGACGCTGAATTTTCATTGAATTGATGGAGAGGTTCGTCGGTAACGGAGAGGATCGTTGGTACGCGGTTTTACCCGAGTAGCATTCAGAAAGGATTCGGGTGGAAACGTTCTAATTGTTTCTCGACTCGCGGGGAGGAGATAATACTCTTATTAGACACGTGGCGTGACCTTTGGGATAGTAATGATGGCCTAGGAAATAGGGCCCATCATTGACTGAGCACGTAAGTGTCAAGGAGAAAGGCGGTTGGTGAGCTGCCCGACGCGAAGCTTCGCATTCCACGTTAACTCTAGAAATAGCGCCTCAAGGCCCATTATTCATATTTATATTTTCGCGCTTTTCCTTCTCCCTGTTGCCAACGTCGTGCCGTTCTCTGTAACCGTTGAAACTGCCGCATTGTTCGCTACGTGTTCCTCACCTACCATCGTCGTTCTTCATCCAATATTTTTCAAGTAAGTATTTTTTTCGTGATACTCTGTATGTAAATTGGTTTTGATGATGATTTAGTAGTAGGACTTCGCAACTGAGGGGGTTTTTCCCGGGGGATCCATGTGCCTAGGCGTATAATTCCTGATTATGCTCGTGATATTCATCTTATCTTTGACGTTTATATGAATCATCCCCGTGGTCTCCCTATGTTCCGCGAAACTCATGATTTTTGTACATAAAATTGTTGCGATCCCTGGTGAATTCATGAGTTTGGTTGAGAAGTTTATGAGTTTGGTCGGCAGATTCATACTATGCTCGGCGCACTCTTCCCATGCACGGGGTATTCATAAATAGTGTTCGGCACTACGGTCGTTGTGTGGTTACGATCGTTTTATGGTCTTACAAGACTGGTATGATTTTCATGGGCTGGCCGAGAGCCATGTATTTCCCCTTTCTGCTCGAATGACGGTCGACTTGGTTTGGGCGTTGCTTAGCCTTTTCATCTGCGTCGTGGAAAGATGGATTTAGATTTGCTGTCAAATTCACTGGTTTCCTCTGCTTTGCAGGTAAATGGCTGACACTCCCGAATCGTCAGAGCATGTGGACATCGAATAGACCAGTGTAGTCGAGGAAGGCGTCAATTTGGTCGACACAATCGATGATCCTGCTTTGGATTGGGTTGGTGCAGAGCCTCGAGGAATAGCCTCGATATATAGTTACACTAGGAGGCAAGTGTATACTGCCGTCGAGTATGGCGGCGACCAGGAAGGTTTCCAAAGGAACTTCAAAATCATGAGGTTGGCGCATGCTACTCGCATATGCTCGGAGTTCACCCATGATGCCTTCCCTATGTACGAGGTCGTGTTTAAAGACTTGGGACTTCGACTTCCTTTCAAAGATTTCCAAGTGGGGGTGCTCAATCACTTGAACTTAGCGCCCTCTCAGCTTCATCCTAATGCTATTACCTTCATCCGGGCATTTGAACTTACTTGTCAGTTCCTGAGAATCAGGGTGACCATTCCCCTGTTCTTCAGGGTTTTTCACCTGCAACGGTTTTCCCCGGGAGGGAAACACAGTTGGATCTCCCTCAAACAGTCTAAGAGGTTGTTCAGGATGTATATGGACTCTGTCCAGGACTTTAAAGATAGGTGGTATGTCTTGCAACCCTCTACTTAAACAGCTGTGGACGCCATGTTCGACCCAGCTTCCGTTGTGGACGAGGATGGAGAAACGTGCTACGACATCAAGGGTAATCTAAAGATCGGGAAAATATCGAAGTTTCCCATCCACTAGTGTTCGGGCCACTATGATCATGGTCCTAGACATTACCATACTTCCTCCAGCTGTATGAGCACCAAAGATGAAGAAGCATACGACATCCTCAATCGGTTCGTCGATGAATTCCTCCCCGCCAGGTGGGTCACGAGGGAAGGACATGACATCCTTGATGAAGAAGGTGAGCCGATGTTTGAGGCGCGCCCGATCAACACCAAGGCGTTGGTCGAGTGTCGATCTTATGGACAGGTCGTGGAACTTTTAGGTTTTTACTTGCTTGGCTCTTATATTTTTACTTGCTTTCTTTTGTTTTGTTTTCCCGAGGCTGAACCGAGGATACCGTTTTTTTTGCAGGAAACATGGCGGGACATCGCGAGAGGCTATTGAAGCAGACCCAGGAGAAGAAAAGAAACAAGAGGTTGGTGAAGTCGCATCAGCCTACCCGCATGTGTTCAGTCTCCGATTCGGCCAAGGACAAATCCAGCGGGTCGTTGGGAACCCGCGGTGCTAACCAACAAGTTGTTGTGTCAGGCAAGAAGAGGAGTCGCCCCGTAGATGGGGCTGCTGGTGTAACCGGATGGGAGATTGCCAGAGCCTTCAGCCTCCCGCCTTGCTTTCTGGAGAAGGATTTCTTTGAGGGTTTCCCCCTAACGGTGTTCGATAACGAGTCCGACATCATAAGGAGCCTCGACGATGAAGGTCGAAGGAAGCATTTGGCTTCCAGTATGGTCAGGGTGATAAAGATGGAGGAGATGTCCATGTTTCTCGCGGGTGAAGGGGCTAGCTCCTCTGGTCGGGTCAGGTAATTGGAGTCAGAGAATGTGACTCTTTATGCAAAGACACAGAAGCTAAAGACCGCCCTTGAACAGAGCGAAGAGGTGTTTCGGAAACAGCCTGATGCTCTGGCTGGGGAGAAAGAGAGAGCCGACAAAGCCCTCGAGGAAAAGAACTGCCTCCTTCTCGACAGAGAATTATGGGAGAGCGAAAGGGAGCGGCTGGAGAGGGAAGTTGTTGATCTGAAGGCTACTATGGCACCCGCGAAGGACGAGCTTGGGAGTGTAACTGATTTGCGCACTCACGCAGATTTAGTTTCCTAGATTCAGATCCTCGAGTCGGATTGCGTCGACGCCTTGGCCGAAGGTTTCGAAGCTGCCGTGAAGCAACTGTTCATTCTGAACCCGGGGCTTAACACTGAAGGAATAGGGGTTCTGCCCAGGTGGTTGATGGCCGTGTCTTTCCTCCCCCTGATTCTCCCGAGGTCGAAGTGGGAACTCCGAGGAGCGATTAATGTTTTTCTTTTGATAACTGTTATTTGTATTTGGGCCTGCGTACCCGTAATTTTTTGTAATATTCAGACGTTGTCGGCTCAAGCGGTCAACATTTTATAATTGCTTTGCTTTGCTTTGATTCCTGTGTTTTTGCTGATGTTAGCTTATTATTATTTTTGTTCTTCGTTGCATTTGACTTATTTATTCCATGAATACTTGGATATTCTGTGTGGATATGTGTTCGACCTTTGTTGTGGTCGATATAAATTTTCCCGGAAAGTTCGTGTTTTCCATGTGGAGATGTGTGCTTGGCCCTCATATTAGTTCAACACATATTGAAATGTGTCGAGGAGGCGGAGTAGGGATCGGAGGGACGAGCGCAAGATCACGGTCGAGATCCTAAACTCATGGCGTCAACTACCCATCGCGAGCTGGGTGTTATGCCATGTTGGGTACTTCGACAACAAAGCTCGATTGAGGTGTCTCTGTTGAGCTAAGATGCTGCTAGTCAAATGAACAACCTCTTGCATTTTGTTGATGTTTGGAGGCCACGTCCATACCTAGACGCGCCTACATGGCCGATCTCATCCCTTCTTCGATTGAAGAGGATTGGTCGACAACTAATGCCCTTAGTAGGTGAAGGACTTAGCTATAATATTATTTTAGCTTCACAGCATTCCAGGGTCTAGGTAGTGGTTCTTCGTTTAATTATTCGAGGTAATATGCTCTGGTGCCCGTAGCTCCATGGACGTAGTAAGGCCCTTCCCAGTTTGTGGCCAATTTCCCTTCGCGAGAATCCTTCAGGTGTCTTTGTAAGACTAGGCTGCCGACCTGAAACTCACGCTTTATAACTTGTTGTCATGGCATAGGGCTACCTATTGTTTTAGCGTGGCCTCACGAAGAGATTCTCCTGATCGGATCTCTTCGACTAGGTCCAACTTATCTCTGAGGGCCCCGTCGTTCATCTCCAAGTCGAGGGGCATTTTAGTTCGCCTGGATGGTTCCATGATTCTACCAGGATGAAGGCCTCGATGCCGTAGGTCAGTCGGAATAGCGTCTTACCAATCTTCGAATGGAGCGTCGTTTGATAGGCCCATAGGACACTGTGTAGTTATTCGAGCCAAACTTCCTGGATTCGCCCAACATGCGTTTGAGTCCTCGCAGGATGACTCTATTCACGGCCTCGGCCTGTCCGTTAGTCTGGGGTTGTTCGACCGAGGTGAAATGTTTCTTGGTTCCGAGCCTGGCGAAGAAGTTTTGGAAACTTTGATCGGTGAATTGTGTCTCGTTGTCGGTGACAAGCGCTCCGATATTCTGAACTGGGCAAGTGCGTTTCGCTTGTAGAAATGGAGGATGTTATGTGAAGTTATTTTGGCCAGAGCTTCGGCTTCTATCCACTTCGTGAAGTAGTCGACGGCTATGATGAGAAACTTGCTTTGATATGTTCCTTGCATGAAAGGTCCAAGGATATCCATTCCCCACCATGTGAATGGCCAAGGGGAGGATAATGTTGTGAGCTCGTGTGGAGGTGCGAGATGCATGTCTGTGTTCCTTTGACACTTGTCACATTTCTTGACATGCTCCTTGGTATATTGTTGCATGGTCGGCCAGTAGTACCCTGCTCGTAGTGCCTTTTGTGCTAGGGATCTTCCGCCCATGTGCTGGGTGTTGATTCCCTCATGGATTTCCCCCAGTATCTCGGGGATTACGGATTCTTCGACACACTTAAAGAGCGGGATGGAGAATTAATGGCGATACAGCTTGTGCCCGAGCACCACATAAGAGCATGCTCGTCGTCTGGTCGCAGATGCCTCCCTTTGATCTAGAGGAAGTTCCCCTTTTGTCATAAAATTGAACACCAGGGTCATCCAACATGAGTTGTCCCCGATGGCATTCACTTCGAGTAGCGTCATGGACCTTTCAATGCTCAAGAGAGATAAGGACTCTTGTATGACTGATTTGTTTCCGCCCTTCTTCTTCGTAGTCGCGAGATTTGAAAGTATGTCGGACCGTGTGTTCTGTTCGCGTGGTACATGTGTGATTTTTGCTCAGTCAAACTTTTTCATATGTTCTCTGACCAAGTTCAAGTACTCAATGAGGTTGTTGTTCTTAGCCTGGTATCCCCCTTGAACTTGAGATTCGACAAGTTGGGAATCAGTAAAGATGTGTATCTCCTGCGCGCCAAGATCTTCGGCTAGCCTTAATCCTGCGAGAAGAACCTCGTAGTCCACCTGATTGTTCGAGGTCGGAAAGGAGAGGGTGAGAGATTTTTCGATCATGACGCCCTCCTCGTTTTCGAGGAGGATTCCTGCTCCACTTCCCTTCAAATTGGAAGCTCTGTCGACAAAGATGGTCCACTTGTGCTCCTTCCCTGTAGGGGGGTTGTGAGCGGTCATCTCCGTGATAGAGCCGGCCAAAGCTTGGGCCTTGAGGGCCTTCCTACTTTCGCACTGGATGTCGAACTCCAAAAGCTCCAAGGACCATTTTAACATTTGACCTGCCATATCTGGTCGGCCCAAGAGTTGTCTTATGGGTTGGTCCGTCCGTACGCTGATCGTGTGTGCAAGGAAATAGTGTCTAAGACTTCTTGCCGTGTTGATGAGGGCCAAGGCCACCTTCTCGATCTGTTGGTATCTGACCTCTGGTCCCTGGAGTGCTTTTCTTGTGAAGTACATAGGTTTTTGACCATCAGGAGTCTCACGAATGAGGGCCACACCGACGACCTCGACAAAGACGGCCAGATACAGGAACAAGGTCTCTCCGTCTAATGGTCGTGAAGTACGGGCGGTTGCGAAAGGCTCTGCTTGAGATGGAGTAGGGCTTGCTCGCATTTATCGATCCACTCGAAGGCTGCCTCCTTATGCAGGAGTTTAAAAAATACAAGGGCGTGTTGAGCAGATTTCGCCACAAAACGAGAGAGTGAGGTGAGCATGCCGTTCAGGACTTGTATGGATTTTTTTGAATTAGGTGTAGAGAGCTCGGAGAACGCTCGACACTTGTCGGGGTTGGCTTTAATTCCCCGTTCAGTTAGATAAAAATCGAGGAACTTGCCCACCTTAACCCCAAAAGTGCATTTCTCGGGGTTGAACCTCATTTTACATTGCTTTGCTTGGGCAAATACATTTCTGAGGGGGGCAACATGGTCGGTGTCTGCTCTAGATTTGAAGATCATGTCGTCCATGTATACCTCTAGCCTATCTCCGATCTCGTTGCATAAGACTTTATTCAGCATCTGCTGGTATGTTGTCCCTGCGTTTTTCAGATTGAAGGGTATTACATTGTAGTAGTAATTACTTGAGCTGGTCATGAAGCGGTGCAGTGCTCATCGTTCATCGCCATCGGAATTTGGTTGTAGCCCGAGTAGGCGTCTGTGAAAGATAAAATTTTATACGACCGAGTTGTCGACCAACATATCAATATTAGGCAAGGGAAATGCATCTTTGGGGCATGCCCGATTAAGATCGGTATAGTTAACACGCATACGCCATTTTCCATTATTCTTTTTAACAAGTACAACATTTGACAGTCAGGTTAAATACCGGGCTTCAGAAGAAGTGAAGTGATTAATAATTTTAACAAACATAGGAGTCAGTTTAACACAAATCTTATTGAGTATGCTTTCATAGTGAACCTAGCTTCAATTAGGACTTTTGAAGTTTGTAACGTGGCCATGGTTCATGGTTTAAGAAACAAAAGATATAAGGCTCAAAATTTATTTAGCCCACCCCATTCTCGTTGATGTTTTTCAATCCTAAGATCAATTAATCCAATAGATATGTTTAATCCCCAAGAGAAGTTTCGTGGTCGTGCAAATGATGAGAAGCGCAGATAAAGATCCAAGAGCCAACAAAAAGCATTGATAAGATCCAAGAGTTGATAAGATCCAATCGTTGATGAGAAGCCTTTATGATTCTTGAGGCGGAAGTCACAAGATTGTTCTCCAATTTATTCGTTTTTAATCCCTTATTTTGCATGGACTAATTCCTTTTGAATTTATGGTCCACCGAGATGCCCTACCTTTTTCCTAAGTCAATTTTTTTTTCTTTTTGACTTAGCGGGCTTTTTAATTTTTTTTAAATTCTTTTTTCTTTTCGATTTTGACACTTGTGACTTTCATGCTGATGGTTGTAAGCTTCATCTCGATGTACCGAGGAAGAAGACGTCGTGGACTTTATCTTCGTTGATTCCTCAATCTTGGATGATGAACGCGGGGAAGATGATATGCTCGAACCTTTGTTCAAATTGTTCTCCAATGATGTATCGAGGAAAGGGATATGCTTGAACCTTTGCTTAGATCGTTTCGATTCTCTTGGGATTTGAATGTATCATCGAGTTAATTGAAATCTACCCTGTCCCAAGTTAATATTAAGGGTTTTTTAGAAAATAGAAAGAACTCCGACTTCTGGCTCGAGGGAGTTAACTACGGTTTAACACCTTATTTCTCCACTGTTTAGGAATTGAAACAATGCCTTACATCGTCAGCTAAGCCTTACTATTAAAAAGCATATGTCAGCAAAAGTTTGATTATTTTGTATTTTCATCATTCTCCATCAAAGTTTGTTAATTTAAAAAATGGAAAAGAAGAGTGAAAATGGAAAGTCGTTGATTATTTGTGGAATGAATCGATTTCAAAAAACATGCATGCTTATTTTATTAGAATTACTTGACCAAAGAGTACAAAGTTTATAATAAATAACACTTAGCAAGAAATAAATTACAATTTAAAATGATAAAGACCTAATGATCTAGAGATAAGCCCCCTTGTTGATCTAGTGACTTTAGGGGATTCTTCTTAGTCTTTGGATTTGTCAAAACAAGGGGCGACCGTTCACCAATGGGATCCCTTCTTCAAAATTTAATTGCTTATTGTCAATCAAATCTTAGACCTTGTGTCTGAAACTCTAAAAAAATTCAAGGATATGTCCTGGAGAGTTGGCATGGTACTCGCACCTGGAATTTGCATCATACTTAGGCGGGAGTGTCCCATTCAGAGGATACAATGACTTCCTCTTTACAAAAGATGCCTTGAGTAAGTGTTGTAGTAGCTGACTGTACAGTACGGGAAGTGGACCAAGTATCCTTGGTGGTAGTTTTTGTCTTCCCCTTTGTTTGGCATATACCTTATGTTGATAGGGTTGTTGTAGTTGTTGTTGAGGTGGGGAATTCCCCACGGTGATAGCATATGTGATGCTGAATAGGCCCGTGGCTGGGATGATGAAGGGATGCCTTCGCTCCTCAGTAATAATTGCACGATCAAGTTCATTTGAGTCTTCAACTGGTGGACCTCCTCCTTCAATAGTTCTTGGCTTCTTTCGAGTTCATCCATGGTTTCTTGAAACATGCTTTGAGTTCTCTTGTGAGTATCGAGAATCTTGTTAGCTGGACCAAAGTTGGATAAGGGTGGAAGTTTTCTGTAAGTTGAGGAGATATGAGCTTTATGCACATGGATGAAAATGGAAATGTATGAAAAATGCTTGAGTATGAAAAACATTTTTGGCTTTTTAGGCACACAAAAAGTTTCATGGATATGCAATGCTATGTAGACGTAGTATGAGAGTAGATGCAGGGGTACCCTATACAAGTTTAATGATAGCCATAATGATATGCTACACTGAATCAGAGATTGAGACGAGCAGGGACTCCTTACGGATGGAGATAATAATAGACATAAATTTGGTGATATCCTAAATTTTCTCAGAGATTGAGACAGGAAGGAATTCCTTGAGGATTATGGTAAATGAAAGACAACAAGGAGTCCTTACAGGATAGGGATGATGATGTAGACGGAAACCCTACTGACTAAAGATAGTAGTGGATGAAGGAATGACCCTTGCGGGTTTGCAGATGGTAATGGGATTTGTGAAAGGTATCCTTAGAAGGTAGGTTCTTAATATTGGCCTATGGATATTCTACCCTCCCTATAAGGTGGTTTCCTTAAGGGTATCATGAATAACGTTAGAGGGAAAGGCATAAGGGCCTCCCTTAAGCGAAGTTTCTTTACATACTGAAACTTTCATCTCTAGGTCATGAAAGGTCTCATCATGAGTTTTTGGTTTAAAGACCGTACAAAGAGTCATATGTGTCATTCCAAAGTCCTACTTTCCAAGAGGATGTCTCTCGAGAGGTATTCCTTTTTCCGAATTCCATCGACTCTAGGCGAAGTCGTCACATAAACTCATAGGGTTGATGTATCCCCTTGGCTAATAGAAGAACCGTCTTTCTAAGGGTTTTTGAAAATATTTTTTTCGAAAATTAAATCCCAACACAAATATAATAGTATAATGAATAATAATAAAAAAAATAATTAAATAAGCAAATATATAAAAAACAAAAAACCCCAAGAAACCCTAAAACCAAAAGATAAGGCTTCTAAACATAGGGTTGAGTTCCCAGCAGAGTCCCCAGCTGTTGCAATTGGTTTTAAATTTAGAATCTCCACCCTTAATTTTTATCCTAAAGGAAGGGAGTATAAAGGAATAACCCTAAAAAGTTTTAGATATTCTAGAATTGGACTCGGTTCTAGACAAGGGGAAGGTGTTAGACACCCCTTATCTACCTTGTTCGCAAGGATACTAGGTTTAGAAGCGCTTTTTAAGAAAAATAGGGTTTTTAATTATTATTGGGGAGAAAAGGTTTGAATTTTAGTTAGAGGGACTCGCTACGATTTTTGATCGTATGCCTACGTATCCTCTTAGGAGGAATCAGAGTCCAATTTGTAGTTCGTGGTTGGTTGGTTTTTTTTATGGATTGTGGCATATATTTGAATTTCCCGTATACGAAGTCTAAGAGTGTGAATAGAGGAGTTTGTTAGACCAAGTGCGCAGCTGATTCAAATATATCGTATTCCTTTTTCGAAAATTAATGTTGAATTAATTTATTACGAAAAATTATTGATGTTTGTTTGAGTATTTTTTAGACGTAGAGCGAAGGAGTCTGATATAGCCTCCTCATCACGTGGTCAGATATTGGCCAAGTGTCGCTTGCGGATGTAGTAATTTAGTGGGTTGCATGGATTTTAATTGTTTGATTTTGAATAATAAACCGATAGACGATGTGTCGACCGATTTAATTATTCGAAGATGTACATCCTATTATTTATAGAATGTTTTAATTAATTTTGATTATGAAAATTGTTTGATTCTATTATGTATAAGTTAATAATTTGTCTAAAAATACTAAAGATATATTTTTTGGTGTTTTTTATATTTTTAAATTTCTTATTATTTCTGTAATTTTCGCTAATATAAAACCTTAAGGAAAAATATTAAAAAAACTAAATAAACTTAGCCTAATTATAATTAGTTTAATTAGCACAATCTGATAAATTTAATTCAAACATTAATCTAACCAACAATTAATTAAAATGAGACTGACAAAAATCCTAAGTTAATATTAATCAAACAAATTAAATACTCAATCGAACAACCAAGATTAAATAAGTAAAATGTTATAACAAAATTGAGAGGGGAAATATATGTGACGTGAGAAATTTGGAATGAGAGTTCAAAAACCCAATACATACCTTACTCCTAAAAACATAATTAAAATAGATTAGAGAAACTAAGTCAATTAATTAAAATTAGTTAGATAAATTTAACAAACTAAATTATTTAAATTTCAGCAGCTAACTAATAGTTGAAATAAAATAATATAAGAAACTAAGTCTAGAGTGAACTAATTATACAAACAAAACGATTAACTAAAAAACAAAAATAGAAAAATAACAATTGTACACTTAATCTCCTAAATAATAGTTAATAATTTTTACTTCTCAAATAACATTTAATCAGTAAATACTAGACACGTGGCATGTATTAGAGGGTAATTTAGTATTTGTCATATGTAGGATATTCTCCTTAGATCCTATGTGGCATTCTTATCTTTGTTCATTTTGTATATAAATATGTGTACTAGGTTTACATTTATATCAATCAATTCCTTCAATCATTAGTGGCAGCTTTTTAGCATTTATTCATTTTCTCTCTTCTTCCTCAATTTCATCACCTTGCACTAACAAAATGGTATCAAAGCTCTTGGTTTATTCTGAAATTCTGGGAAACACGAGTGATAGTGAGCTGTGTGTTTGATTTTTGAATCTTGAACAAAAATCTGAAACAGAATCACACTGATTCCGTGGGTTTGGGAAACACTGAGTGAGAAATCTGAGATCTGAGTTTTTGTGCAAGGTTTAAGATGAATGGAGGTAGTAGTTTGAACACTAAACTTCCAGTTTTTGATGGCAAAAGCTGGAACAAATGGAAGATACAAATGTGTGTGCTGTTTGGTGCTCAGGATGTTCTGGATCTTGTTTCTGAAGGTTATGTTTCAGTTGCAGCAGATGCTACTGAAGAACAAAAATCAAAAGAAAGAGTTGTGAGGAAGAGGGATCAAAAAGCTCTGTTCTTTATCCATCAGTGTGTGGATGAAAATGTGTTTGAGAAGATTGTTGATTCGACGACGTCGAAAGGGGCATGGGATATACTGACCAAATGTTATGGTGGTGATGTATCAGTAAAGAAGGTAAAACTTCAGTCCCTGCGAAAACATGAAAATCTCAGCATGAAGAACAGTGAGAAAGTTTCTGAGTACATCTCCAGAATGATTCTGATCACTAATGAGATGAAGGCTTGTGGAGAAACACTTTCTGAACAGGTAATCATAGAAAAGATTCTGAGGTCACTTACTCCTCAGTTTGATTACATTGTTGTTTCTATTGAACATTCTAAAAATCTGGAAACCATGAGAATAGAAGAGTTGTAAAGCAGTCTAGAAGCGTAAGAGTTGCGTCTGACTGAAAGAACTTCTGAGAGGGAAGTGGAGCAAGCTCTGAAAGTTTCTTTTGTCAAGAAGGACCAGAAGCAGAATAGACATGGTGATAAATTCCAGAAGTCAGAAACCTCAACTTCTGATGAAAAGAAATATCAAAAGGGAAAGGAAAGGTATGACAAGAAGAAGGTTCAATGTTACTGCTGTAAACAGTTTGGCTATTTTGCTAGAGACTGTAGAAATAGAGGAAGGAAATCAGAAGAAGCAAATATAGCCAGAGAAGATTCTGATGATGAACCTGTGCTACTGATGGCTTCTGATTCTGATGGAAATTGTTCAGGAGATTGGTGGTATATGGACACTGGCTGTTCAAACCACTTGACTGGGAACAAACAATGATTGATAGACTTTGACTCCAGAAGGAGAACAAAGATCAGATGTGCTGATGATAAGTACCTTAATGCAGAAGGTATGGGAAATGTTAGAGTCAGAGTAAAGAATGGAAGAAACATTCTGATCAAAGACGTTTGGTATGTTCCTGGAATTAAAAGCAATCCGATGAGTGTGGGTGTTTCCAGTGATTTCTGGGAAACAACCGCTAGTCTTCCAAACTATCGAATAGTCTTTATTAACGCTACTCAATCTCTTTGGTAACTCACAGGATCGACTAGATTGATCCTAGGACTCCTTGGATATCAAGGTTACTCTCACAATCGAACAATTATTCATGGGTGCTATTGTATATATGTTTGGTTTGTTTCGATCCCTCTCTCTAAGAGTTTAAGAATGTGGTCAAAATGTATGTGAAAACTAAGTTACACGAATGATTGCTAATTGTAATGCTAATTGAAAAGACATAGAAAACTGTATGGAAAATGAAGTAACTGATTTCGATCCATAAAACATTTAACACAAAAGGTTTCTGGAATGTAGAAGTTTAAAATATGAAGAAAGCGTTTAATGCAAGAAATCTAGAAAGGAGTTTAAGTGAAAGTGCAGGTTTGAAGAATAATGCTATGAAAGTAAAGATATTTGAAAGCGTAAAAGTTCTCTGAAACATAAAGTGCTTCGAAATGTAAAGAAAGCAGTAAAATGTAAGACTTTGAAGAAAGGACTTTGGAATGAAAAGACAGTAGATAAAGAAACTTGTAAATGTTGCTCGACAGAAAGAAAAAGAAGGAAATTGCTGGAAATAGTAAAAAGGCTTTCATTAAATTAAAAATATATGGTGCTATCATACATACATCTCTCTTGCATTCGTTTCCCTTGCCATGTGGTAGTTTGAATGTTATTGAGTATTTTGTATAACAGATATGACACACTGAAATCCTAACACTAAGACTTCTATTTATACTAATTCGACCCTAACGGTCTCGCTACAAGATCATGCCACGTTTCGAACATGCAAGACAATGTTCTTTTCCTCTTTCCACGTGTCCTCAAATGCTCCAACGCATAACTTTCAAACTTTGAAAGTCCCGCTTTCATTTGAATTTCAAATGCTTTGGTGTTCTTCTGCTTCGAACGCTCTTCTCAGATTTAGCTTCACTGCTGTTTCGAGACCCCTTTGAACATGCTCCCAAGATTACCGTTCGAAGCTTCAAACTTCGACACACTCATTCGAAACACTGGTTCTGCAATTTCGAACGTGGTGTTTTAATTCCATTTCGATCATAACTTCTAGCTCTTTTTGAATTCCAAATAACACTATCAAAATCTTCAGCCAACAAATTGCCCCTTTAAAATATGTATTTCGATCTCTCTGAGAAATACCTATTTTAAACATTTATACGAGATTTTGATAGGATCTTCGAATCATCATAGCATTTAATGCGTTTGACCCTAGTCACATCAATCATAGCACCCTTTGGGTACCTTAACCCCCCAAAGTCACTTCACAGCATGGTGCAGTTATAAGTAATGATTGTTTTTAAAATCACGCCTATTACCTATATCAACTTCTCGCCACCTCTTCATCACACCAATCCATGATCTCCACGTATCATACTTTCACTCGGTGGATGTTTCATCTTCTTATTATAAAACGTCAATTTAACCTTCCTTTTTCCTTCTTTACACTCTAAACCTTTCAAACTCTGGAATTTTACCCTTCTTCTCTCATAAACACTCTAAGTTCTCAAACAACAAAAATGTCTTCCTCCACATCATCTCAACTCAAGAAAACTTCCAAGAAGAAGGGAAAAACTACAGGAGCAACTATGGAGAGTAAAATCGTCACCATTCAAGGCCAATCTGCTCTTGCTCCTCAAATGATCTCCAAAGAGAAGGAAATGCTGTACGCATCACAGGTACTCATCCCTACCCATGTTGCTGGTAAGAGGTTAGCCCTAAATGGCCCTCTTACAGTTTTTGAAATACTAAAGGACACCAGGACCATTTTTCCCGTGTGTTACAACTTTAAACCTTTATTCAACAAAATGGATGCCCCTAGGGCAACAGAATTTCTTAACCCAAAAACCACAGAAACCTCAACTGTTCATCCTAAGGACCCATTTATCTTGGATTATGTAAAAAGCAATTTTAAACCATTCCGATCTTGCCCTACTGCTGATGTTGCTTATCAAAACTGGTTTACGAAAGTAGAAGCCAAAAAATCCCAGCAATGGGAAGAACTAGGCATTTATAACCTTATTAAGCTGTCGAAACCTGGATTTACCTATAGTCATCCTCTGCTATTTGCGTCCCTCTACTTCTGGGATAGTACCTACAACACTTTCCATCTTCCAGGTGGAATGATTACCCCAACTTTCTTCGATATAGCAGCCATTACTGGGCTGTCGCCAGTGGGGGAAACTTATGTTCCTGATAATGAAGAGCATTCAAGCATAATTGACTTCGAAGTCAAGTTAGCCAGCTTCTCCAAATTTATCGGCCATTATCATGCTGAAGGGGATAATGTGTCTGACACAGAGCACATTGCTTTCTTAACTCTGTGGCTGTCTAGGTACGTTTTCTGCAGTAGATCCCTGCAGGTAGCTAGTAGGTTCATTCCTTTAGCTAGGGATTTACATGAAAACCGCAAAGTGTGCCTAAGCGAATTACTCTTAGTTGACCTCTATGAGAGCCTGAGGTCGGCTGTTTCGAGCCTCAAATCCCACAATTCCAAAAACATTCTTTTAGCTGGCCCATTTTGGTTACTTCAATTATGGCTCAATGCCATGTTCGAACCTTCTTTAGCAACCGCCAATACCATAGACGAACAAGATGCAGAAATAAGTGATAGGATAGTCGAAGGCACTAGGCTTCGAAGACTAACCCCTAACGATGACAAGGACGACTTCAAGGTTCAATTTTCAAAGTACATCTTGATACTCTCAAAAAGACATAAATTCGAAGAGAGCATGGCGCCCTTTGCTTCGAGGGCTCATGGACCTTCTTGGTTCACCATGGCTCTCTCAGAAGCTATCAAGAGTAAGGAAATCCAAGATGTGTGGAGAGCTTTCTTGCTTCCTAGACTTATCTCTTCAAGGATAACCCCAGCTAAAAACCAAATTCTTCTCTTTGCCTACCAGCCAAACTTCGTTTCAAGGCAGTTTGGCCTATGCCAACTGATTCCTGAACCTTTGTTTCAGACTGAGAGCGCCATCACCTCTGGTCGAACTTTCAAAGCAAGGGAAGCTAAGATCCAACAAGAACAATACCAGGGCTTTGCCTAATTTGAACTGATAGCCTTCGAACCTACTCATCTCGCGGCCAAAGGATTTCTGGAGTGGTGGATTAAGTTTTATCAAACTTGTATGTTCGATACGCTTACTATTCGACAGAAACTAATTGATGCCTTCGATGTGCAGGTACCAGCAAAGAAAGGTATGTTTACTCATGCCAAAGAAATAAAAGCTTTTCAAAATTACTTCGAAACTACTTACGATCCCACACGCTTGGACTCCACTGTGCATCAAGCGGCTGAGACCTTGAAGGAAAAATTTAAACAAAAAGTTACCAAGTTAAAACTTCCTTCAGGGCTGTCACCTGAGGATAGGTATAGGTTGGCATTCGAAATGCATCCACCTAAATTTCCCAGATTACCTACCTCAGAATTGGCTCTGGCTTGGTTTCCCCCATATCCATGGTGGTTTACTTGCAAAGAGATGTTCAAATATCTTCAAAGGAAACCAAAGCCATCTGAGACTGTGACATGGGCTCGACACTGGCTTCATGATTTCCCAGGACATCTTCGATATGACCTTTCTGCCATGTCAATTAAATCTGATCAAGGCACAGGTGCGAATGCTTGGGAAAAACTCCCAAATATCTTTTATTTTCCAAATCTTTAACCTTTGCTTTAAATGTTTTGATTTTCAGCTATCAGGATAAAGACCACTGCCTCAAAATCGAAGGAAGGGAGTGCCTCTCAAGCCTCCATCGAAACTACCGAAAAGACTAATCCACCCGAAACGACTACTGCTGCTGCAACTACACCAACAACAACAACGCCAACAACAACAAGTGCCCCAATTCCAACGGTAATCACTTAGTTTTTTTTTTTTCTTTTCATGCTTCGAATTCACTCAATCCTTTTATCTCTAACTTCGTTAAACTTCGTGCAGACCAACAAGCTTCCCCCCACTACTCCCAAGAAGCGGAAACCAAACACCACTGGGGAAGAACTGACTGCTGGAGGAAACTCAAACATTGCTTCGAAGAAGAAGCTGAAGAAAACTACACCCAAAAGTACTGCTCCTACTAGTGTCTCTGGATTCGACTCCAGGGATGCTGCTCCCTTACCACAATCCAAAAATCCACCTTCGACCTCCAACCCACAGTTGGAACGCATAGCTAGTAACCTCTCTTCTGAGGGGCCACAGGTAAATCGAACTTCTTCTAAAAACATTTAACTTCTTATTACCTTGGTGAGTGTCATTTTTTAACACTTTGCTGCCCCTTGCAGAACATCCTGAATCCCACTTCTACTATTTCGATCTCACCGTCCAGGGCTGCTGTTCCGCTTAACTCCTCTCCTCAAGGGGATTCCAGCAATTTGGTCCAAAACAAAGGTTCTTCAAACGTGGCGGTTTTGGCTGGAACTTCTGAGCAGCCAGATGACCAAGGTACCTCCATTCCTCTGAAAGAGGTGAGCGAAACCATACCTCAAACGTCTGCAGAGGATTCACAAAGGGTTCTTCAAAAGTCCCCCCTTGAAACTCTTCAAGAGGATCCAAAGGATGCTCAGACTGAAGAGGAAAAAGCTGATTCTGGGCAAGGATTCGAAGAATCTGCAGACGAAGAATCTGAGGAGGAAAACGCCAATGATGGGGAAAATGACAATGATGGTTCGACTGCCGGGACGGAGTCTAATGCACATAGCGGTGAAAAGGATGGTATCGAAGTGGTAGATTTGGTCGAGGATGAAGAAGATCAAGAGTACGAAGCAAATGAAGGGGATGGTGATACGATCAACGAAAACCCAAAGGTTGAAACAAACGAGGTTCCCCTACGCGTGGAATTCCCCCAATCCTCTCCGTCTCGAATGACTGACGAGGAACTGGCACTTCTGAGGCGAAATGACCCTATTGGGTACATGAAGGCAAAGTTGGCCCAGAGGGACATTCCACTCGCTAGGGCTGGCACAAGTTCAACCAGCTATCCTCTTCCCACAGATGAAAGAGTTGTTCTTCTCAACAAAATTAGGAGAACTATTCTCAATGTGGATATCTTCGAAGTGCTTAAGCAAGATAGTACTGCTTGCTACACTATGAAGGAGCTGCTTACAAAGGTCAATCTTTCCAGCTGCTCTTTGCCAGTTAGTACTCTCTTGTTTGATCTTCAAAATTTGCTGGACAACGTAACTGGCTATCTTCTCCAAGATGAATCTGCTGCCAAGAAGGTTCACGAGAAACGTATTGCTATGGATGCCGCCTATGAACAAGCTTCGAAGCTTTCTCAAGAAGCTGAAGATCAGGCTATGCATCTGAAGCAAGCAAAAACTGAATATGAAGCTCGAGCTGAGTCCATTCTTGCTTGGGAAAGGCAGATTTTGGAACTTCAACAGAAAGTTAAGGAGGCTAAGGAACAACAACCAGCCTTCGAAACTAATCCTGCAGGTAACCAATTCGAAGAGCTTCTCAACCGGGGGCTTGCAGAAATGGAGACTGCAGAACAGCTTAAAGGAGAAGTGGCAACCTTGGAAGGTGCCAGGCGGTTTGCTCAGCAAAGACTTGAAACATTTCGAAGTACCTTTACTCGATTGAAAAATAATGTTTATTTCTAGATTTTTGTCTATCTGACCATAACTTTGGTTCTTTCAATGTAATATTCGAACAACGCCATTTTGGCATTCTTATCTTGCCATCTTGGCTTTTTATAATACCTTGTTTACGTTGTTATTATTCGAATTTCCCGCAGGCTTGGTTTATATTTCTTTAAATATTTCCCATTAACCTTTAGGACACGTTTATCATCTAAGAGTTCTTCGACTTCGTAGGCATTGTTAGAGAAAACTTTTAGTACTCGAAAAGGTCCTTCCCAATGAGGTGACCATTTACCTAATGCTTTGTTCTTCTTATCCATAGGCAATATGACTCTCCAAACCAAGTCATTAATAACGAATGCTTTTTTCTTCACCCTCTTATTGTATGTTCTGGCCACTCTTTCTTTTTGCCTCATCAAAATATCCAACGCATGTAATCTAATTTCGTCCAATTCAACTAATTCATTCATCATCATTTCCCAATATAACGCGGCTGGAATTTCGTTTTGTTTCTGTATTCGAACTGATTGCAGGTGAATTTCTACTGGTAACACTGCATCATGGCCGAATGTAAGTTGGAAAGGAGTAGTGTTAGTGGCTTCCTTTGGCGATGTTCTACAAGCCCATAACACTTGGTCCAGAGTTTTGTGCCAATTTCTTGGCTTCTTGCCAATATGCTTCTTGATTAATCCTATTATTACTTTGTTTGCCGCTTCGACCTGTCCGTTTGCTTGAGCATAATATGGGGTTGATGTTAGCAATCTAAACCCCATTTCTTGGGCAAACCCTTGCATCTTTCTACCAGTGAATACAGAACCTTGGTCTGTAGTTATACTTTCTGGTAATCCAAATCTATAGATAATGTGCTTTTGTATAAATTCGATAATTGCCTCTTGATCAGCAACTACCAAAGGTATAGCTTCGATCCATTTGGTAAAATAATCTACTCCTACCAAGATATATTTCTGACCTTTGGACGAAGCAGGATTTATTTCGCCTATCAGATCTAATGCCCATCCTCTGAATGGCCATGGTTTGATGATCGAATGCAGCTCACTTGCAGGGGCGTGTTGAATTCCTGCGTGTTTCTGACATTCCTCACATCCTTTCGCAAAGTCTATGCAATCTTTGAGCATGCTAGGCCAATACAAACCGTATCGAAATAGCAACCATTTCATTTTATGGCCTGCTTGGTGTGCCCCACATGCCCCATTATGGACTTCAGACAATGCTAAATATGCCTCACTTTCTCCTAGGCATTTCAATAAAACACCTTCTTGGGTCTTTTTGAACAATTCGTTCCCCATGAGGAGATATGACAATGCTCTATATTTTGTTTTTCTATCTACTTTTAGCGTTGGGTCTGCTAAATAATTCTTTAATGGACTTCGCCAATCTGTATCTGACAAAGTATTTATGGCTAGAATTTCGAATCCCTGTTTCTCGGCGTATCCCAATCTCATATTTTCCAGATCCGATGGTGTGAATTTAGTAGCCATAACTCTCCCCCTTATTTCGACCAAATCCTTAAAATTCTTGGTGGATACTCTATAACCTGAAGCCAACTGCGCTAAGTCATTTGCTTCTTGGTTTTCTAGTCTTGGTATGTGTTGAATATCCATGTATTCAAACTTTCTCAATAGCCTATTGACTATGACGAAGTATATCATTAGATTTTCCTTTATGCACTTATATTCTTTTGTGATCTGTTTGACCACCAACTCAGAATCTCCTTTAATTTCGACTCTGGTTGCCCCCAATTCCAACAAAGCTTCAAGTCCAACAATGAGCGCTTCATACTCAGCTTCGTTGTTCGAACAACGAGGACCATCCAATTTATACTTGAATTTTGTTGGAATTCCTTCGGGAGAAATTAGAAGGACTCCAACACCACTTCCATTCTTGTGGGTTGAACCATCAAAGTACAATTTCCATGGTTGCATTTCGACGTAACTCATGCTTGTCTGCTCAACCAACGAATAATCCACAATGAAATCAGAAATCACTTGACCTTTCATAGCTTTTAAGGGCATGAACGTCAATGAATATTCTGTTAAGGCCAGAGCCCACTTTCCAACTCTACTATGCATTATTGGCTTTGAAAGCATATGTTTAATGACATCGAAGTGAGACGAAACATAAACATCAACAGGTTTTATATAATACTTGAGTTTCATACACGAGAAATACAAACAGAGACATAGCTTTTCTAAGTTGCTATATCTGGTCTCTGCATCATTCAGCACTCTACTTAGATAGTATATGGCTCTTTCGACGCCATTGTTATCTTCTTGTGCTAACATACTACCTATGCTAACTTCGGAGGCAGATATGTACAATCTCATGGGCTTTCCCCATGATGGTGGAGACAAGATAGGAGGCTGAGAAAGATACTCTTTTATTTTGTCAAACGCCTCCTGGTGAGCTTCGTTCCATTCGAAGGCTTGACCTTGCTTTAGACGAAGTAACGGAGAGAAAGCTTGAGTCCTTCCACTCAGGTTCGAGATGAATCTTCTGAGGAAGTTAACTTTCCCTAGCAGAGATTGCAACTCCCTTTTTGACGCAGGTGCTTTCGTCTCCATTATGGCTTTGGTTTTGTTCTGGTTGATTTCAATTCCTTTCTTGTGGACCACAAAACCAAGAAAATCTCCTGCCTGCACAAAAAATGCACATTTAAGGGGGTTCATTTTTAAGCCATGTTTTCTCATTCGCTCGAATGATTGGCTTAAATGATGCAAATGTGCTTCTGCAGATATAGATTTGATGACTATATCATCAATATACACCTGCATGAAGGTTTCGATAAAGTCATGAAAGATTGAATTCATCGCCCTTTGATAAGTTGCCCCAGCATTTTTTAAACCAAAGGGCATCACCACCCATTCGTAGGTGCCTAAGGCTCCTGGGCAACGAAATGCTGTCTTTGCAACATCTTCTTCAGCAATGAAAATCTGGTTATATCCAGAGTATCCATCTAACATGCTCAAGTATTCGAATCCTGCAGCAGAATCTACTAGCATTTCTGCCACGGGCATGGAATATTGATCTTTAGGGGTTGCAGTATTTAAATCCCTGAAATCTATGCAAATCCTTAAAGAACCATTTTTTTTGATAACAGGTACTATGTTTGCTAACCATTCGACGTACCTTGTTGTTCTGATGAATTTGCAACGCAGCAACCTTTCGATCTCAGCTTTAATTTTTGTGAGAACCGCTGGCGCGAATCTTCTGGGAGTTTGTTTGATGGGCCTCTTGCCATCTTTGATTGGCAGCCTATGTTCGACCAACTCCCTCTTTAAACCAGGCATCTCATCATAATCCCATGCGAAACAATCTTTGTTCTCCTTAAGGATTTCGATCACTTTTTCCTTGAGGCTTGGGCTAAGTTTGGCACTTACGTAAGTTACTCTTTTTGTTTTGTCATCCCCTAAGTTGATTTCTTCGAGTGGGTCCTGTGCCAACATTTTGACACCTGAGTTTATGGGATCCCTTTCGAAGCCTAAGGGTTCTTTGTCATAGATGGCATCCAACCTTTGATCCATCTCCAACTCTTCGTTGGGTGAGCATTTCGAACTCCCCCCATTAACTTCATTCGTTTTTTCAAATGATTCATTTATTTCAGCCTCTAAGGCCGCTTTTGATTCATTCTCAGCCATATAGGCCGAAATCCTTTCGAAAAAGGTAGATTCAGTCATGGTTAAGGTTGTCGAAGTCCCAGCCTGCTGGCCGTTTTGGTATAGCACCTTCAACTTCCTCTTCTTCACTAATTATTGTTCTATCCCAGTAAAGTCCATCATGACGAAGTGTCATGTAATAGTGGGCATTTCTAGTTTCATTTATCTCATCATTTGGAACACATGGAGCAATCTTCGCCAGGTTTTTATCATAATCCCTTTTGTCAACTAGATTGACAGTTGACATAAAGTAACTCTGATCTGCTTCGATATTTTCCACGATTCCGTCATCTCTCCACAGGACCAGTCGTTGATGCATTGACGAAGGAACTGCTCCCACGCCATGGATCCACTCTCTTCCTAGCAGTAGGTTATAGTTGGCCTTGGCTTCGACAACCATAAACATGGTGGGCCTGCAACTTGAGCCTATTGTTAATTCCAACTGGACCACCCCCAGTGTCTTACCCACTTTTCCTTCATAATTAGATAGAACCATATTATGGGGCTTGATATCCCCTTCACGGATTTCCAACCTTTTTAGCATGAAATGGGGAATCAGATTGACTGCAGCACCCCCATCCACAAGAACTTTGTTTACACCGTGGACACCCACTTTCGCCCGAATGAAAAGTGGTTTGAGATGATTCTTCATTGTAGGCTCTGGACGTTCGAAGAACGCATTTTGTTCTTCAACAGCCCCATTGTCCATCACGTAGTAGCATACGGGCCTATGTTTCATTAAATCTGTGGTGTCTTCTTCCTCATATTCATTGATTTCGGTTTCTTGCCCGAATTCGCAGGGAAGCACAGACACTACGTTACAGTTCAGGTTAAATGAGGACTCCCCCTCCGATTCGAAGTTATCTGTTATCATATCTTCGTCCTCTTCCGGGCCTGGGGTGTATTCCTTTGGTCCGTCTTGTTGGTCTTCAGAAAAGAGCCTTCTGTTGACTGGAGGTTTCTCTTCCGTCTGCCCTTTTGGTTTATTGGTGCTTGATTCACCTTGTATCTTTGTTGAAGTATCCCCTTTGTTTGCCACAGCTTCTCTTTCAGCCTTTCGAATCCTTTGCTGTCTGCGCCACTGGGATCTTGACATGGGGTTCCTTCCTTTGTAATTTTCTAATCTGACTTCCTCCCTTTTTTGTGTGTTGAATTGCCTCCTGTATGTCACGGCATGGCGTGCATTTCGTTCAGCATTCCTCCATTTGTCTTTGCTTTTGTCATTTCTGGCTTGCAGCCATCTATCGGTTGGCACTTCAGCAGGGAGTTTGAAAGTCACTCTTCGAGCAACTTTGGGGTGAGGGCTATCTGGTCTTCGCTGTTTGTATCTGCTGTCGAAACGTGGACCCATCTGAGTAGTTTCTTGATGGCTCCAGCAAGGGGCAAAGGGGATCGTTTCGAAGGCCCTAGCCATGCTTTGGTTGTACACAGCAGAACATCTTGGGCACACCAAGCACTTAGTTGCCCCCTTGTAGCAGCGAAAAACAAACTCCAATAGACTCTCTCCAGCCTTGGGGTAGCATCTGAAAAGTTGGTTATCCTGGCGCCAATTGTTGCCAGTTCGAGCCTTCTGTACCCTTTCGAAATTTGCAGCAATTCTTTGGTTGCAGAGGATGCTGCACCTAGGGCACAGTATCATGCCTGGATCTCCTTTGTGGCATGACATGAGATAGTCTTTGAGAGTATCATCTCCAGTGTGATTGTCCCCCATTCTATGCTTTTCTTTTTCTAAGTATTTTTCCACTTCCTTCATCTCAGAACGGGGTCTTTCCATGTCCACCATATTTATTTCCAAATCCCCCTCTTTTGTTTCGTCATCGCCCCATCCTGTGGGCTTTATGTCTTCGATCTGGACCTTCGAACTCTCTGGGGCAGAATATTTGACCAGATAGTCATATTTTCCACTGGGTTCCCCTAGAGTGTCCCATATTTCCTTCTGAGAGGGGACTGGCTGCGTAATTTGGACTTTCTCTAGTTCCAAACTCAAGCCCTCAGTGACTTGTGTAAATCCTTCGTTGTGATCCCCTTGGCCTTCAGTAGCCTGGGTTTCTCCTGCAACAGTCACAGGTCCAACAATCGAAGTGTCTGGTGTATTCTGGATGCCTTCAGTGACTTCCTCGCTTACTTCGACCATCACCCAGTTTTCAACTTCAATGTCCTTCTCTCCAGTTAGGGTGTCGCTTCGATCAATTTCCACCATGTTGACTTCTCCAATGCATGCAGGCTCGGAGTAGTTGGTGTCTGCGACGTCCAAAGGATCTTCGTCCACTTTCATCTTCATCTTATCAGCAAACTTTAATCTGCCATCTTTGATTGCATTTTGAATCAAATCCCTGAAAAGAAAACATTGTGAGGTCTTGTGGCCTAAGAAACTATGATATTTGCAAAATCCCCTTTTCTTCCTCTGGTCCAGAGGGGGTATTTTGACATTTGATGGCACAATTAGTTGGCCGTCTTTGACAAGCAAGTCAAAGATTTCGTCACATTTAGTGACATCGAAGGTGTAAACCTTCTTTGGAAACTTATCACTTTTCTCATTTTCAACAATATCTTTCCCTTTCGTAGGAACTAACATTTTGCAGGAGTAAGGCGGGGCCTGTTTTAATTCAGCGAGGTCGATTTCGACCTCTTCGAATTCGAATTCAGGATATTCTTCTGCCTCCTCAGTTCCAACATAGGAAATCCTTTCTTTCTTACTATTCTTAAAGACTCGGGCTTTTTCGGCTTTTAGTCTTTCGACCTGTCGAACCCTATCGGCTAACTGAGCCATATCCCTCAAATGCTGAGTATCTAATTTCTTTCGAATAGAGTAATCCAATCCCCCAGCGGCCATTTCGACTAACTCATGCTCAGGCACTACTGTGTAACATCTGGATTTCAACAGCCTAAACCTATTCAAATAGTCATCAATGGGTTCAGTGAACTTTCTCTTAACACTGGCCAATTCCTTCAGACTTATCTTCGATTGTCCCATGTAAAATTGTTCATGGAATAATCTCTCTAAAAGGGTCCAAGTATCAACAGACCCAGGAGGCAACGTGGTAAACCAAGTGAAAGCATTTTTCGTCAAAGAACTTGGGAAATATTTGATTCTAAGATCTTCATTATTGGCTATATCCCCCGCTTCGGTTAAGTATCTCGCTATGTGTTCGACTGTTGATTCGTTGGTATCCCCAGCGAACTTTGTAAATTTAGGGACTTTGTATCCCCTTGGTAAGTCAGTATGCATTATACAATCTAATATAGGAGAAGCGTAATTTGGCCTCCTCATTCCCATATTGAGGCCGTTTTGGGTCATGATCCTCTCTATCATGGTGGTCAGATTATTTTCTGCCAAGATGTTATCGTTTCGAACCCTATGAACGACAGCATCGGCATCTTGGTTTCGACCAACCAAAACAACTCCCCTAGGTTGTTCTCCTCGAAATTCTGGGGCTTCTAGTCTTTCGATCCTTGCCCCTGGTTCCATAACTTCCCTTTGTGGGCCTGGAATTATTGGGGCTTCTAACCTTGGTGCTCTGGCCCCTAAGTTAACCTCTTCTCTGGGTGGTCTATGAATTGGGTCGTTGGCAATTTGTTCTATAACAGGCACGTTTGTTCGAAATCCCGCCTGGTTTTGCCTACGCCTTTCTGTGGGAGCAAAGAAATCTGCTATTCGACTCATATTGTCAGCGTTTTCCCTGTTCGTCACAGTTACATTCTGAACTATTGGGGCGAATATTTCCTGCATGGTTTGCGCTAACACCCCTATCATATTGTGGTTGCTTTCATCCATCAATTGCCTAAAAGCCAACTGGTTATCCGTGGTTAGGGTAGGCAACGTGCTATAACCCACTGACCCTTGGTTATTTGACATAAATTGGTTTGCCCCAGACCCAGATCCTAGTTGTGGGGATGAATTCGATGTGGAATTGTGCAAACCTGCCATAAAAGATGTTGGCATTCCGTAAGAAGAACTTCTAATTCTATTCCCATCGAAGCCGGGTGGTCTAGTTGATGGAGATGCGAAATGGGATTGTGTCCCAGGTGGCGGAACGAATCCCCCAGGATAGCCCATAGTTCCAGTATTTCCTAAGATCGAACTGTTGGTTGATACGCCACTTACTCCGTTGGTGGCCATGTTACTGGTTGAAGATGCAACAGCCTGTGCATTCGAAGGCATTACATTAGACGCTCCGCTCGAAATGGACGCGTTAGTGCCTGTTGCCTGTGGGCCGCCTTGGTCTCCTTGTTGATTGTCTGAGTTAGACATTTTGTCCAAACGTTTTCTTCTGGATAAAGGTTGGTTGCTGTTGATTATCTTACCACTTCTCAGGTTCATAAAACAGCAAACTTCTTATGTTCCTGCGTTTCTTGGATGGCTATGTCTTGACAATTCTTAATTCTGATATCCAACTATTGGTCCCACCAGGTGTGCCAATTTGTTTCCAGTGATTTCTGGGAAACAACCGCTAGTCTTCCAAACTATCGAATAGTCTTTATTAACGCTACTCAATCTCTTTGGTAACTCACAGGATCGACTAGATTGATCCTAGGACTCCTTGGATATCAAGGTTACTCTCACAATCGAACAATTATTCATGGGTGCTATTGTATATATGTTTGGTTTGTTTCGATCCCTCTCTCTAAGAGTTTAAGAATGTGGTCAAAATGTATGTGAAAACTAAGTTACACGAATGATTGCTAATTGTAATGCTAATTGAAAAGACATAGAAAACTGTATGGAAAATGAAGTAACTGATTTCGATCCATAAAACATTTAACACAAAAGGTTTCTGGAATGTAGAAGTTTAAAATATGAAGAAAGCGTTTAATGCAAGAAATCTAGAAAGGAGTTTAAGTGAAAGTGCAGGTTTGAAGAATAATGCTATGAAAGTAAAGATATTTGAAAGCGTAAAAGTTCTCTGAAACATAAAGTGCTTCGAAATGTAAAGAAAGCAGTAAAATGTAAGACTTTGAAGAAAGGACTTTGGAATGAAAAGACAGTAGATAAAGAAACTTGTAAATGTTGCTCGACAGAAAGAAAAAGAAGGAAATTGCTGGAAATAGTAAAAAGGCTTTCATTAAATTAAAAATATATGGTGCTATCATACATACATCTCTCTTGCATTCGTTTCCCTTGCCATGTGGTAGTTTGAATGTTATTGAGTATTTTGTATAACAGATATGACACACTGAAATCCTAACACTAAGACTTCTATTTATACTAATTCGACCCTAACGGTCTCGCTACAAGATCATGCCACGTTTCGAACATGCAAGACAATGTTCTTTTCCTCTTTCCACGTGTCCTCAAATGCTCCAACGCATAACTTTCAAACTTTGAAAGTCCCGCTTTCATTTGAATTTCAAATGCTTTGGTGTTCTTCTGCTTCGAACGCTCTTCTCAGATTTAGCTTCACTGCTGTTTCGAGACCCCTTTGAACACGCTCCCAAGATTACCGTTCGAAGCTTCAAACTTCGACACACTCATTCGAAACACTGGTTCTGCAATTTCGAACGTGGTGTTTTAATTCCATTTCGATCATAACTTCTAGCTCTTTTTGAATTCCAAATAACACTATCAAAATCTTCAGCCAACAGTGGGTCAGCTTATTGAGAAAGGTTTTTCAGTGGTTATGAAGGACAATCTTTTGACGTTGTATGATTCTAATCAGAAGTTGATTATGAAGTCTGAGCAGAGAAGCAACAGAACATTCAAAGTGAATGTAGAAACTTCTGAAGCGGAGTGTCTTAGTGCAGAAGGCGCTGAAGCTGACAATAAGTTGTGGCACAAGAGATTGGGGCACTTGAACTATAGAAGCTTAGGGCATCTAAGTTCTAAGAAGCTCGTACATGGCATTTCGAAGATTGTTAAGCCTCAGAAGTCATGTGAGATATGCATGAAAGGCAAGCAACCCAGATTGCCATTTGCATCAAAAGTAGCCCCCAGGGCAAAGCATGCTCTGGGAGTAGTACATTCTGATGTGTGTGGACCATTTCCAGTACCTTCACTTGGAGGAAACAAATATTTTGTGTCTTTTGTGGATGAGTTCACAAGAATGACATGGGTAACACTCATCAAGTTCAAGCATGAAGTGTTTACTGAGTTCCAGAAGTTCAAGGTGAAGGCTGAGAAGCAGAGTGGTCAGAAGCTGAAGATTCTGAGAACAAATGGTGGAGGTGAGTATAACTCTACAGAGTTCCAGAAGTTCTGTGAGGAGAATGGAATAGAACATGAGGTTACTGCTCCATATACTCCTCAGCACAACGGTCTTGCTGAAAGAAGAAACAGAACTTTGCTTGATATGACCAGAAGTATGCTGAAAGAGAAGAAGTTACCTCACATGTTATGGGGAGAAGCTGTTGCCACATCAGCATATGTTCTGAATAGGTGTCCAACAAAGAAGCTGAAGGAAACTGTTCCTTTAGAAAAATGGACTGGAGACAAGCAAAGTGTTAGTCATCTGAAGGTGTTTGGTTTTGTATGCTACAAACACGTTCCAGATGCTAGAAGATGAAAACTGGATGATAGAAGCAAAACAATGTTATTGGTGGGGTACCACAGTACAGGTGCCTATAAGCTTTATTGTCCAGAAACCAACAAAGTTGAAATCAGCAGAGACGTCATTGTGAAAGAGTCAGAAACATGGGATTGGAACAAGCTTCAATCAGATTCTGGTGTAGTGCCAATACCAGGGTTAGTTTCTGAAGATTCTTCAGAAAGTTCTGAAGACGAGTCAGAAGATGAAAACTCTGAAGATGAGTCAGAATCTCAGGGAGATTCTGATAGTGGATCTGATTCTGATCCAGATTCTGATGATGATCCAGAATTTGGTGGTGATTATACTTCTGGAAGGGAAAACTCTGAAGACATGGGGTCTGGAGAACAAGTTTCCAGAAGTAACTCTGAAGGTGGTAATTTTGAAGGAAATAATTCTGGATAAAGTCCAGAAGCCAGCACAGTTCCGAGTTCTGGAGAAGCTTCAGAACAAGATCAGAGGCCACAAAGAATCAGACGAATACCAAGTAGGTTTGCAGATTTTAGCATGTTGCATGATACTGAAGTAGATTCTGAAGGAGAAATCGTTCAGTGTGCCATGCTAGTAGATTCTGAACCAGTGGGTATTGAAGAAGCGCTCAAGAAGAAAATATTGCTGAATGCCATGAAAGAAGAACTTGAGGCTATTGAAAGAAACAAGACTTGGAAACTGACAGAACTTCCAAAAGGTAAGAAAGCCATCAGTGTCAGATGGGTTTTCAAGCAGAAGCTAAAGCCAGATGGATCAATCGGCAAACACAAAGCGAGACTAGTGGCCAGAGGTTTTCTTCAGAAAACTGGACTAGATTACTTTGAGGTGTTTGCGCCTGTAGCTAGACACGAAACAATCAGACTGGTGATTGCTTTAGCTGCAAACAAAAATTGGCCTTTGATACATCTGGATGTGAAGTCTGCATTTCTGAACGGTCCATTACAAGAAGAAGTTTATGTGTCACAACCTCTTGGATTTGTGAAAAAGAATCAGGAAGGGATGATATACAGGTTAAATAAAGCTCTGTATGGACTGAAGCAAGTGCCCAGAGATTGGAATTTGAAGATTGATTCGTTTTCTAAGGAACAAGGGTTTCAGAAGTGTGAGATGGAGTATGGTGTTTATGTTCATCACACTTCAGAAGGTAATATGATTCTGGTCTGTTTGTATGTTGATGACATATTACTCACAGGAAGTTCTGAACAAGAAACAATTGAGTTCAAGAAAGTTCTGATGAATGCGTTTGAGATGACAGATCTTGGAAAAATGAGTTTCTTTCTAGGGATGTAATTTATATACTCTGAGAAATGAATCATCTTACATCAGAAGAAGTATGAACTAGAGCTTCTGAAGAGATTTGAGCTAGCAAATTGCAAGGTTGCTATCACACCTGCTGATACGAATCAGAAGTTGGATTCTGATTCTGATGGAGAGGATGTGGATGCTACAACCTTCAAACAGATGGTTGGTTCTCTGAGGTATTTGTGTAATATCAGACTTGATTTTTGCTATGCAGTTGGAATGGTCAGCAGATACATGAGCAAACCAAAGTGGTCTCATTACCGAGCTGCTGTCAGGATTCTGAAGTATGTAAAAGGAACTCTGAAATATGGAGTGTTATTTCCTTCTAGAGGAAAGATCAAATCAGAACTTGAGTTATTCTGATTCTGATTGGTGTGGAGATAGAGTTGACAGAAGAAGTACTTTTGGGTACTTGTTCAAGTTTCTGGGAGGTCCAATTTCTTGGAGTTCCAAGAAACAGCCTGTTGTGGCTTTGTCAACATGTGAAGCTGAATACATTACCGATGCCGTAGCTGCTTGTCAAGCAGTTTGGCTTCTAAATCTGCTGCATGATCTGAAGGTTGAAGTTGAGGAACCTCTGAAGCTGGTGATTGATAATAAGTCTGCAATTAATCTTGCAAAGAATCCAGTGCTACATGGAAGAAGCAAGCACATTGAGACGAAGTATCACTTTCTCAGAAGTCAAGTGCAGAAAGGAGTGTTAGAAGTTCTGCACTGTAGCACTCAGAAGCAGCTAGCAGATGTTCTGACAAAGACGATAAAAACAGACCAATTTCTTCGCTTGAGAGATGAAATTGGTATTGTTAACTTCTGATAAGTTACTAAATTACGGGATGGTATTAGAGGATAATTTAGTATTTGCCATATGTAAGATATTCCCTTTAGGCCCTATGTGACATTCTTATCTTTGTTCATTTTGTGTATAAATAATTGTACTAGGTTTACATTTATATCAATCAATTCCTTCGATTATTAGTGGCAGCTTTTTAACATTTATTCATTTTCTCTCTTCTTCCTCAATTTCATCACCTTACACTAACAGCATGGTATAAAAAAATAAAACACAAAACAACACCATATATTAGTAGAAACATCTTTACCCTCTTCTTCTTTTTTCACGAAATAACAACACCATGTTCTAAATTTCCTTCACTAAAATCAAATCAAAATAACTCTCTTCCTTTTGCTCAATCAAACAAAACAAAAACTTCATCTTTTTAAATCTTATTTGATACAAACCAACACAAAATAAAATAGTTGAGACAAAGTATGAGAGAAATAAAGTACCCACATCGGTGCATATGGGTTTGCGTGTCGCAGTTCCGTCGGTTCAAGATCGGGATCTGGGTGGCTGGAGGAGTGATGGCGGAGAATTGTTGTTTGTGTGAATCACGACGGAGGTCGCCGGAAAGTTGGAGATGACGATAGTTGATGATGCTAGAATCTGGATCTGCGGCAGTTTTCGTAGGAAGGATTCAAGACATTATTCCTTCTTCATCTTCTTCCTGCAAATTAGCACAAATATTTGTACAAATTGTTGTGTTGTTATAGTTGTTATCCTTGTAATGTTGTTGTTGTTCTTTGTATCTGTCATAAAAAGAGAAAACAAAATTTTATTGAAAATTAATTTTCCTTTTCTACAAACTTTTGTTAGATGTTAACTTTATGGTTTTGTAATGTTAGTTTTTGGGTTAAATTGTGATGAAAGTTTTATGTGATTATGGTGTGGATTCAAAGGGAAATTTGTGAATCTTTAGATTTTGAAAAACAAAGTTTATGTTACTGTAAAAATATATACTGTGTGGAAATTGTTGCAAAGTAAAAATATGAAGGTAGCAACATTATTACGCGAACATTCAGTCTATGGAACAACTTGTTAATAATATAACTAAAAAGAAATCACCATCAGTAATCATCATTTGGAAATTTGTTTAAAAAAATTTGTTTGTGAAAATAATAACCATAAAAAATTATCATATGGTTAAACAAACGAATTAAAGACACCAAAAGTGCATTACAAGAGATTCATACTCATGACCTTATAATTGCAAGTTTCATATTTCATCAATTGTGTTATATTATTGATTTGTAAATAAACTTAAGTTGAAAGTATATGAAATGTGTGCAGATATTTGCTATTTTAAAAATACAAATAATTTAAAATGAATCATTATATATTTAAATAGGTTTGGAAGCGAATATTTATAAAAATCAAATAATATTATAAAAGCAATGTTTAAAATATTTTTGACTGGACTTGAGAATGAACATCTATAAAAATCAAATGATATTATAAAAACAATATTTAGAATATTTTCGACTGTAGAAATAAAAGGGCGGATAAATTTGAGGTATGACACCCACACTCTTCTCAATAACCATGTCGCCATCATACCATCTCCTTTTAACGTTGGACTTCTTCTTCCAAACGTTAGATTAATCCACTACAACATGAACCACGTTTTGTTTCTGATCTGACCTGATCAGAAATGGACCGTCACGGCTGGCTCCGAGCAGAAAGCTTTTTTGAACGAGGTGGGGGGGGGGGTACCTGCAAGACACTCCGATGCTGAAGTAAGTAGGAGTACGAGCAGATAATAGTAAGTTGAGGTTAGAATGATGAATCCCTGACCCTCTGGAAACAGAGGGTATTTATAGCCCCCAGCGCTGGGCCAAGGTTCCTTCATTGGGCCGGGCAGATTTGACCCAATGGAGGAACTGCCAGGTTCTACGTGGGTAGTGGGGACCCGCACGTGGTCCCCTTCCTGGATGTTCTGCGTGAAGTGCGGGCGGACGGAGACGCGGTCTTTCCGGAGTATCGTTGGGGGAACGGTGGACTGAGTCTGCCCTAGTTGGGATGCTCGAGACAATGTCGAGCTGGACAGCAGGGTGTCGAGCTGGACGTCAGGACGTCGAGCTGGACAGTAGGGTGCTCGTGCTGGACGTCAGGACATGGAGTTGGACAGCGGGATGTCGAGCTGGACATCAGGATGTCGGGCACGGATGTGGCCCCTTTGCTCGGCGTGGTCCTCAGTAAGTCCCTTTGGACTGGGCCTTAGTAATGCTTTTGGGCCTGTCGGGCCCAGTCCAGAACAGGAGCCCCCCAAGTCGTGGTTCCTTTGCGAGGAGCCATGACTTGAACCCAAGTTATTCCCTCGTTGAGGTCTCGTGCCCGGGATAGAGGTGTGGGCCCTCGAGGGCCTCCTCGTGTCGTGCTCGGAGACGTCCTCGGTGGTGGATGCGCGGAGGATCCTTACCGGGCGCGTCGGTCGAGCACACGAGGTATCTTTCGGGAACTGTGCCGCCACCCTATGGGGGTAGGGTCATCATTGCGTTGGGAGCAGTGCGTCGAGGAGATGGAGACCGTGGTTGCCCGAGGTGACGTTTGGTATTCCACGTCATCACTATAAATAGGACCCTTGGGCCCCATAATACGTTTTCTGCTCTCTGTGCTCTCTCTGCTGCTGCTCTTCCAGACTCTCTCCAGTTGCGACTTCCCGTCACAGATTCTTCCATTTCGTAGCCAAATCCCACTCTTTGATCCAAGTAAGTGATCTATCTTCTTCATTTTTCCGTTTAGAATGCATGATTTCTGGCGTTTGTAGTTGTTTTAGGACCGTGCGCGTGGGATTAGCCCGGTAAACTCGTGCTCAGCCCGACACATTCATGTCTAGAACCGGCAAACGCATGTTTGTGGCCGGCACATTCATAGTTTAGGTGATAAACTTCAGGGCTGCCCGGAGTGTTCATGATCCAGGGCGCCTGATTCATGATCGCGCCCGGTATGTTCATGGTCTTGCCCGTGGGCTTCATGGTGCGGCTCGCCATGTTCATACCTCGGGTCGACATGCTTGGAGAGTGGCCGCGCAGTTGGTTTGAGGAGGAACACCGGGTTCAGGACGTCGGGGAGGCAATCATTTGTGGAAACGGACTTATGTAGTCGTGTATGGGACGACATGATTTTGTCGAGCGTATGACTTCGTGCTCAACTGACTGGTTTCCCGTGCTCTGCAGGTAACCATGGCGGATGAGCCGAGCTCCTCCGGACGCCGCGACCGCGAAGAACGGAGTGCCGACGAGTCGGTCACCCTGATTGATACCGTGACCGACCCATTGCTGGAATGGGTGGGCGTCGAGCCGCGGGGGATAGCGTCGGTATATAGTCGGGACGACCGACATCCATTCGCTGTCATTGAAGAGGGTCAAGACCAGCCCGGCTTCCAACAAAACTTCGTAGTTATGCTTCCGTCAACCCGTGCAAGGATTTGCTCAGTTTATCCGAATTACAGCCTCACGATGTATGAGATCGCGTTCAAAGACCTAGGGCTGCGGCTGCCATTCACTGATTTCCAAGCCGGGGTCTTTATGCACTTGGAGCTGGCCCCGTCCCAGCTACACCCAAACTCTCTCGCCTTCATCCGGGCGTTTGAGTTGACGTGTCGATACCTGAGGATCGGGGCGACCATCCCGCTTTTCTTCCGGATATTTCACCTGCAGCGTCAGTCCCGAGGAGGGAAACATAGCTGGGTCTCCCTGAAGCAGTCGAGGAGGCTCTTTAAGATGTATATGGACTCCGTGAGGGGGTTTAAAGACAAGTGGTACGTGGTACGGCCAGTTACCGACGCTGCTTTAAATTCCCTTTTCGAGGAGGAGGGGCCGGTGAGCGACGATGATGGGGAAACGATGATGGGCGACGATGGGAGCCCTGTGTTGGGTCGTAGGGCTAAAATCCCGGTGTACTGGATGTCCCGGCATTACGAGCATGGGACCGGTTATTACCATACCGCCGCCGGGGACATGTGCTCGGAAGACGAGCGGGCGTACGACACTCTTTGTCAGTTTGTCGACAGTTTCCATCCCGCCCAATGGGTTACGCGGGAAGGGGATGATATCCTAGACAAAGACGGTTACCCGACGTTCGAGTCCCGTCCGATTGACACCAAGGCGCTGGTGGAGTGCTCGACATACAGGCAGGCTGCCCGCCTGTTAGGTTGTTTGTTGCTTGAAATTCTTTATTCGTCATTTACTCATGAAGTTTGCTCGATACTGACTTCTCCTTTATTTCGTGCAGGTACGATGGCCAGCCGACATGAAAGGCTCCTGAAATTATCCTGCGACCAGAGGCGAGGCAGGAGGGTCGTGAAGCCCCCACAAGCGACGAGAATGGGCCCGTCACAAAGTCCAAACGCTCCTCAGTCGGCGAGGGTGGAATCGTCGTCGAGCTCGGGGCCCGCGTCGGATCCAGAAGTCGAGGAGATCGACCCCAGTGCCGTTTTGATGCAGCAGAAGAGGACCCGTGTGGAAGGTGGTCCGACTGTCGGTGAGGACGCTGGTGCTGTTAAATCTTTCGCCTTCCCCCCTTGCTTCGAGGAGGCGGGCTTTTTCGAGCGATTTCCTCCGACAGTGGTTGCCCATGAGGCTGCCGCCATAAAAAAGATGAGTAAAGAGGAACGGAAGGCGTATCTGGCCGCCAGCGTGGATGGGCTGGTAAAAATGGCCGAAATGGCTTTGGTGCTATCTGAGGATGGAGGGGATGTTCCCCGTGTTGAAGAACTCGAGCAGGAGAAGGAGGCGCTGACCGCGAGCTCACGGAAGTTGAAGGTCGCTCTGGAACGCTCCGAGGGGATGTTCCGAGAGCAGACCGCGATGCTCGATGCTGAGAGGGAGATGTTGACCCTGGAGAAAGAGAAGTCGGGGAAGTTGACTGAGGAAGGGGAGCTTCTTCGGGGAGACAGGGATCGCCTGGCGGCCGAAGTCGATCGCTTGGGTAAACAGGTCGAGGAAATGAATGCTGCCCTGCAACCTGCCGAAGATGAGCCCGAGGACATAGTAGCTTTGAAGAGTCGGGTGGAGCTGGTCGCCCACATCCGACTCCTCGAGGTGGACTGCGTCGGTGCCCTGGAGGACGGGTTCAATTCTGCGGTCGGTCAACTCTCCTTGCTAAACCCTGGCCTGGTCACTGAGGGTATCGGTCACACACACCGGATTGTAGATGGCGTGATTGTTCCTCCGCCCGACTCTCCGAACGCCGACAATGATGATTCTGTGGAAGTCTGAGTAGGATAGCGGGCCTGCGTGCCCTTGATATTTGTATTCTTTGGGCCTGCGTTCCCGTTTATTGTATGTTATGAACATCGCCGGCCTTCTTGGTCGGTTTACTATTGTTTTGTCGCCTTCGGGCATTTATATCAATGTTGTTTTACCTTTTGGATTTTTTGCCCTTGTTTAAAATCGTACATTTGCATGAATTTTTAGCCTAAGTCACGGGCCCGAGGAGTGCCCGTAAGTGGCTCTGATTTGGCGAGCGAGTCTGCCCGCCTCCGTTTGTATGCGTTCTCGGCCCTATTTCGATTGGCCAGAACCACCTAAGTGTTGCGCTCGAGGGGAGAGATTTTCTTTTGACCCTTGTAGATGGCCCGTTATTCTTGATGGAATGTCGGGCATTTCGGAGCGAGGTTGCTCAGTCGGGCGTGGAGCCCGTTAGGGACGATTCGCCCTTGGCGTGAACTGCCCATCGCGAGCTGGGTGTTCTGCCTTATGGGTACAACGACGGTGGGGCTCGGTATAGCTGTCCACGTCGGGCACTATCGATCATCATCGTTTACTGCGCGATGCTGTGCTATTTTGGTCGTACGTCGGGCTTGTACCTTAGCCTTATACGAAATTGGACGTTTTTCCTCGTTGACCGAGCGCGGGTGCTGCTGGTCGAGGGTCCCAGGTGTTGACAGTTTCTAACTGTAGTACTGCTTTAGCTTAGCAGCATTCCAGGGTCGTGGTAATGGCTCTCCGTCTAACTGCTCGAGGTAGTACGCCCCGGTACCCGTGGTGCCGTGGACGCGGTAAGGTCCTTCCCAGTTCGCGGCCAACTTCCCTTCGCGGGAGTCTTTCTGGTTCATGCGTAGTACCAGGCTGCCTATTTCGAACTCGCGCTTGATGACCTTGTCGTTGTGGCGTAGAGCCACTCGTTGTTTTAGGGTGGCTTCGCGCAGGGCAGCCCCCGATCGGATTTCCTCGACTAGGTCGTGTTCATCCCTTAGTGCTTTGTCATTCATTTCTTCGTCGAGGGGTTCCTCCGTTCGTCGGGATGGTTCCATGATTTCGACCGGGATGACAACTTCGGTGCCGTAGGTCAGTCGGAATGGTGTTTCCCCAGTCGTTGAGTGGGGTGTGGTGCGGTATGCCCACAGGACGCTGTGGAGCTCCTCGACCCATCCTCTTTTGGCTTCGCCGAGTCAACGCTTGAGCCCTCGGAGGATGACTCTGTTCGCGGCTTCGGCTTGCCCGTTGGTCTGAGGGTGCTCGACCGACGTGAAATGTTGTTTGGTCCCCAGTTTGGTGACGAAGTCTCGGAACCCGTGGTCGGTGAACTGGGTACCGTTGTCGGTCACCAGGGCCTGCGGAATTCCGAATCTGGCGAGGACGTTTCTTTTGTAGAAACGGAGGATATTGTGTGAGGTGATTTTTGCGAGTGCCTCGGCCTCGACCCACTTCGTGAAGTAATCCACAACGACGATTAGGAATTTGTTCTGGTAGGTTCCTTGCACGAAGGGCCCGAGGATGTCCATGCCCCACCAGGCGAACGGCCATGGGGACGACAATGTGTTCAGCTCGTGCGGGGGGCGAGGTGCATATCCCCGTGCTTCTGGCACTTGTCACATTTTTTCACGTGTTCCTTGGCGTCCTGTTGCATCGTCGGCCAGTAGTATCCTGCTCGGAGGGCTTTCCTTGCCAAGGATTTACCGCCCATGTGCTGGGCGTTGATACCTTCGTGTATCTCCCGCAGTACGTCGGGGATGGCGGACTCGTCGATGCATTTCAGGAGGGGAATGGAGAATCCTCTTCGGTACAGTTTCTGCTCGAGAACAACATAGGAACATGCTCGTCGCTTGATTATGGCAGCATCGGCCTGGTTCGACGGGAGTTCTCCCTTTGTTAGGAAATTATAAACCGGGGTCATCCAAGACGTGGCATCCCCGATGGCGTGGACCTCGACCGTAGTCGAGGGTGGTTCGATACTCGGACGTTCCAGAGATTCCTGGATGACGGATTTATTCCCTCCCTTCTTTCGTGTGCTCGCGAGTTTGGACAATATGTCCGCCCTCGTGTTTTGCTCGCGGGGAACATGAGAAATTTCTGCACGTACGAACTTTGCCATGTGTTTTTTGACTAAGTTCAAGTACTCAATGAGGTTGTCATTTTTGGCCTGGTAGCTTCCCTGTACTTGGGAAGCGACGAGCTGGGAGTCGATGTAAATTTGAACTTCGCGGGCTCCTAGGTCCTCGGCTAATCTCAGTCCTGCGAGCAGGGCTTCGTATTCTGCCTGGTTATTTGACGTCGGGAAGGAGAGAACCAAGGAGTGCTCGATTACCACACCTTCTTCGTTTTCCAGGAGGATCCCTGCGCCGCTTCCGGACGAGCTGGAGGCTCCATTGACGAAGATGGTCCACTTGTGTTCCTTCCCCGGGGGAATGTCGTTAGTGGTCATCTCCGCGACGAAGTCGGCCAAGGCTTGTGCTTTCAGGGCCTTCCTGCTCTCGTACTGAATGTCGAATTCGGAGAGTTCCAAGGACCACTTCAGCATTCTGCCCGCCATATCTGGCCGACCCAGGAGTTGCCTCACCGGCTGATCGGTTCGCACGATGATGGTGTGCGCTAGAAAGTAGTGTCTGAGCCTCCTCGCAGCGTTGACGAGGGCCAGAGCAACCTTTTCTATCTGTTGATACCTGCTCTCGGGGCCTTGTAAGGCTTTGCTCGTGAAGTAGACAGGTTTCTGCCCGTCAGGGGTCTCGCGGACAAGAGCTGCGCTGATGGCTTCGTTTGAAACTGCCAAGTATAGGTATAGTGGTTCATCGTCATCTGGTCGAGACAACACGGGCGGTTGAGACAGGCTCTGCTTCAGATGGCGGAGTGCGTGCTCGCATTCCTCGTTCCATTCGAAGGCTGCTTCCTTTCGAAGGAGCTTGAAGAAGGGAAGTGCGTGCTGAGCGGACTTCGCGACGAAGCGGGATAGTGACGTCAACATGCCGTTCATGATTTGTATCGACTTCTTCGACGTTGGTGATGGGAGGTCGGAGAACGCCCGACACTTGTCGGGGTTGGCTTCAATCCCTCGTTCTGTTAGATAGAATCCGAGGAATTTTCCTGCCTTGACCCCGAACGTGCACTTCTCGGGGTTGAACCTCATTTTGCACTGTCTTGCTTGGGCGAAGACTGTCTTGAGGTGGGCTGCGTGATCGGTGTCTGCTCGGGATTTGACGATCATGTCGTCCATATATACCTCGAGCATGTCGCCAATCTGTTTGTTGAACACTTTGTTCATCATGCGTTGGTAAGTTGCACCGGAGTTCTTCAGTCCGAAGGGCATTACGTTGTAGTAATAGTTGCCCGAGCTGGTCATGAACGCTGTGCAGCGTTTGTCGCCCAGAGCCATTGGGATTTGATTGTATCCCGAGTAGGCGTCCATGAACGACAAAGTCTTGTAGCCGGCCGAATTGTCGACCAGCATGTCAATGTTAGGTAGAGGAAAAGCATCCTTCGGGCAAGCCCGGTTGAGGTCGGTATAGTCAACACACATTCTCCATTTTCCATTATTCTTTTTAACAAGTACAACATTTGACAGCCAGGTGGAGTACCGGGCTTCAGAAATAAATTTTGCCTCTAGGAGGTCTTTTACAGCTTTTTCAGCAGCCTCCATTTTTCTGGAGACTGCCTACGCCTACGTTGTACTACGGCCTTGGCGGCTGGATCAATGGCGAGGTGATGACAGGCGACCTCAGGGTCGAGTCCGGGCATCTCTGCAGCGCTCCAGGCGAAGAGATCAACATTCTCGCGCAGACAGGCCTTGATTTGCTTCCTGGCCAAGTCGGGGAGGTCTTTGCCAATCTTCACTCCCTTGGTCGGGTCTGCTCCGAGGGGAACGAGTTCAAAATCGCCGTCCGGAATAGGTCGGAGGGGGATTTGCTCGCTGCTGGATGGCTCGTCTTGGTCGAAGCGGGCGTCGAGGGCTATGGAGTCGACCTTTGGTGGAGCCTTCTGAACTTCTACCTCGGGGGATACTCTGTCGGGCTCTTGCTTTGTCTTCTTGGTGGGTCTGGTCCCCACGTCGACGGTATCCCGCCCCCTTGAAGCGGCGTTGAAGCACCTGCGGGCAGCGGCGAGGTCTCCCTGGATGGTGGCTACCCTTGCCCTTTTGGTGTAGAACTTCATTTTTAGATGGACAGTTGAGGGCACCGCTGTCAGTTCCGCCAATGTCGGCCTCCCCAAGATGCAATTGTATAGGGACGGGCAATCAATGACGAGGAAGCGGACCTTAACCTGTCTTGTAGCCGTTCCTTCCCCGAACGTCACCAGGAGCTCGACATAACCCCAGGGTTTGGAAGTCGAGCCGTTGAAGCCTTGAAGATCCGAACCCACATACGGAGAGAGATGTGAGTCGTCCAGTTGCAAGGTCTGGAACAGCTGGCTGTACATCACGTCGACAGAACTCCCTTCGTCGACCAGGATGCGATGCACGTCAAAATTGGCCATCTTTGCCCTTATTAGCAAGGGGATGACTGCGTTCGGGGCTCCGCCGGGGAGCTCTTCTAGGTAGAAGGTGATGGGCTCTGATCTGCCCTTCACCCTTTCGAACGTCACAGTTTGTGGAGGAGCTGCGTCGACCAGTTCGTCCAACTTCCTCTTGGCTGAATTGATGGTGAGGTCGTTGAACCCGCCCACGTTGATGACCATGGCGGAGGGGAAGTATTCCCACCTGCTGTGTGTTGTCAGGGGCTCCTGCAGGAGCTCGGGAACTTCGAAATCCTCGGGCCTGGTTACCGAGAAGGCGGTCTGGATTGGTACCGACTCGTCTGATGGTCGGGCATCCTCTTCGGGCTCTTTGGCCTCATGGGCGTCACGACGGGGAGCGTCGTTTCGCCTGTACTGTGCGAGCCTCCCTCCCTTGATGAGGGTTTCAATGGCGTCCTTGAGGTGGACGCAGTCCTCTGTCAAATGGCCATGACTCCTATGGTATTGACAGTACTTATTTTTGTCTGCCCCTGGCTTGGCAGGAGCAGGTCGGGGACGCTTGACGCCACCGTCTTTGAAATCTGTGCTAGCACACTCCGCCAAAATACGCTCGCGGGAAGCCGTGAGCGGAGTGTACTCGGTGAAACGGACCGAGGGGCCCCTTTGTTCCCGGACCTCCCGGGGTCGATCTTCCTTCCTCTTCTCCCCGGTACGTCGGGGAGGAGGGTCTTGTCGCGAGCTGCTGCCATGATTGGGGGCGCGAGCCCTGGAGTCTCGTGCCCTGTTGGCAGCTTCTCTCTCCTCGTAGTCCATGTAAGCTCGGGCTTTGTCGAGGAGAGCGTCAAAAGTTGCAGGCGGCTCAATACCCACAGCTTTTCTGAATTCTGTGCCGGGGAGGAGGCCCCTCTCCAGCAAATATCTTTTCATATAGTCCGTGCAGGGGACCTGTATTGCTTCCCGGTTGAAGCGGTTGATGAATTCCCTCAAGGTTTCATCCTGCCTTTGGATGATGGCCTCGAGGGCTGCCTCGGTCTTCGGGTGGCACCGAGAAGCTGTGAAGGAACTGATGAACTGGTTCTTCAGGTTCCGCCACGAGGTGATTGAGCCCGGGGCGAGTCCTTTATACCAGTCCATGGCCGCCTTCCTGAGAGTTGTGGGGAAGAGACGGCACTTGATGGGCCCCCCGACATTATGATAGTGGAGCATGGCTTCGAACCCGCCAATGTGGTCGACTGGGTCCGCTACTCCATCATACTCCTTCAGGTGCGGGGGCTTCTCCATGCCCGGGGGGATAGGTGCATCCATGATGGCCTGCGACAGGGGACCGCGGGGGTCGTCCTCGTCGCTCCTCTCCGGAGAAAGAGAAGGGGTCCTGTAGTTATGTCTGGCACGATGATCGTGCTGAGATTCCCTCGAGCGTGATGCTCGGTGGTTGAAGGTTACACGCCCGTCTCCGGGGTGCCTCTTGTCGTGCCTTGATGGGTCGCGACTGGGTTCCCTGGCTAGAATAGCGGGCTGTCTCTCATAGTTGGGCCGCCTCTGCTTTGGTCGGGGAGAGGGGCTCCTTGAGTTCTCCCTGTAGTGTCTCCGCGGGGGAGAAGGGTGTCGAACTTCTTCGACTCGAGGAGGTGGAGAAGGTGGCCTCTGATGCCTCCTCGGGGGTCGTCGATCATTTTCAAGCGCCCTTAGTCTTTCTCCTTGGGCGAATATGAGATAATTCGTCTGGTTGATGGCCGCGAACAGTGCCTGAGTCGTGGCATCTGCCCCGGCAGGAACTGGGACTTCAAAGAACCGGGAAGCTCTGCGATAAGCGAGGGCTTCCGGGTCGTCCTCGAGTGCTGGAGGGGTCGTCGAGGATGATGCAGTATTCCCGTCCCTGCGGGAGGAAGGTCCAGGGGCGGTTGTCACAGGGATGGCATTGTGGCCGGGATCACCGGGGTTGTCGAGGTGTCCATTCTTGTCCGCGGGGCCGTTATTAGTGTCGGCGACACGGGCGGGCTGCTCGTCGTGAGCTGGGTCAGCCATGACAGGTAGTTGAATTGAGCTTTGGTCCTTAGAATTGTTCGTTAGACGGGGAAGCTGTTCCCACAGACGGCGCCACTGATCTGACCTGATCAGAAATGGACCGTCACGGCTGGCTCCGAGCAAAAAGCTTTTTTGAACGAGGTGGTGGTGGGGGGGGTACCTGCAAGACACTCCGATGCTGAAGTAAGTAGGAGTACGAGCAGATAATAGTAAGTTGAGGTTAGAATGATGAATCCCTGACCCTCTGGAAACAGAGGGTATTTATAGCCCCCAGCGCTGGGCCAAGGTTCCTTCATTGGGCCGGGCGGATTTGACCCAATGGAGGAACTGCCAGGTTCTACGTGGGTAGTGGGGACCCGCACGTGGTCCCCTTCCTGGATGTTCTGCGTGAAGTGCGGGCGGACGGAGACGTGGTCTTTCCGGAGTATCGTTGGGGGAACGGTGGACTGAGTCTGCCCTAGTTGGGATGCTCGAGACAACGTCGAGCTGGACAGCAGGGTGCTCGTGCTGGACGTCAGGACATGGAGTTGGACAGCGGGATGTCGAGCTGGACATCAGGATGTCGGGCACGGATATGGCCCCTTTGCTCGGCGTGGTCCTCAGTAAGTCCCTTTGGACTGGGCCTTAGTAATGCTTTTGGGCCTGTCGGGCCCAGTCCAGAACAGTTTCCAAGGAAGGGAAACTATAACACTATCCAAAAATTAGACTTACCAGCCATATGATTATTGGAAAACCAAGTCTAAACAAATTAGACAAATGCAATTTCTCTCAATCTCCCAAAAAACCATATTCTTTCAATTTCTCTTAATCTCCCAAACCAAGCATTTTCTTCAAGAGTCTCCAACAACGAAACTCTTTTGTTTGAGCCCCAATAAGAACAATTAAGAGCTATTTATGGGTTTCTATCCTCCTCTCAAGCACAAAGAGGCAATTGACCATTCTTCCACTAGGTAACCACACTAAACCTTAGATCTTACATTTTTGCATCTAGAAATTACTTGATCTTGTTCTTATATTGTTGGTGAACATATCTCTTTAGAACTATTTTTATTTATATTGGTTGTATTTTGATTTATTCAAATCTAGAAAAATACATGAAATATTAATTTTATACTATCTTCTCGTTCGAATCTCTCTCTCATCTCTCAACCTTTTGAAAAACTTCTTGAACCAAAGTTGTAGATATTTTTGAGATCTACAACTTACATGCTTACACATTTTAATTTCATCAAACGAGGAGTGAGATATTTGGATTAGAAGAAGGCTGGAAAGTCACAAAAGTTAGGGTTCATGTGTGAAAAATTATTTTTACGCTCTCTTCAAGTCCTGATTTCTCCGTGATCTTGCAACCGTTTTGAAAACTTCTTAACCAAAAGTTGTAGATCTTTTTGAGATCTACAAATTTGATGTTTACAACTTTCAATTTAGTTAAAAAATGAAAGAGAAAAGTGGATGTAAAGTGTGCTAGAAAAACACAGGTTCAACCCAGGAAATTGAAATTTTTTTGCTTCCTGCGCACTAGATGGCAAGCTCCTATTGGCTGATCCGTTTGTTTATCTTCTAGCACCCAATCATTGGGGATGATGCGTGATTGGTTGTTGCTGATTCATGGGTCCCACGCTGACTCCCTCCTTTGACCACACTTTTTGTATTTTATTTTTTATTTTGTTTTTATTATTTAATTTCTTTGTTTTCTTTTATTTATTTTAAATACTTTTCGTAATCCAAAAAAATACAAAAAATATGGGATGAAATATAATTGAGTCCACTATTTAATTCTTTTTTTAAATTCTATTTTTAGAAATTGTTTGCTATTTTTCATATTTTTCTTGATTAAAAGTGTTTTTAAGTGTTTCATTTTGCATAGTTTTTGTATAAAATTAATTCTGACTTATTTGAGAACCATAAAAAATTACAAAAAATATTTTCATGTTTCTCTGAGTTCGCATGAATTATTCATGGTCTTAGACCTCATTTATTTTAAGATTTGCTTAGTTTTAAAAATTTGGGAAATGGTTAAATGGTTTTTGAGGTTTTATTGCTTCTTTTTTGAAGTTTAAATATAATTCACTCATTTCCATTGATCCTAAAAATCCACAAAAATATGTTTGAGCTTATTTAGGATGTTGAAAACTTGTTTCTTGTTTTTGTAGAATTTTAATTCTGACTTTTTTTCTTTCAAATTTTTGTTGTTTTTGACCCATTTTTGAGCTAGTTTGTGTTATTTAATTTAATTTTGATACTTCCATGAATTTTTAAGTTAATCAAGGATTGGTTTCTGACTTGTAAGAGACTTGAGCTCACTTGAACATTTTTATTTGGATTTTATATCCTATTTTTTTAATTTTCATGGAATATTAAAGTGAACATGTCCCTTTGACCTAGTGTGATTAAGTCAAACTTCATTTTGAATTTTATAAACATAATTTAAGGCCAATATTTGGGTATGTGATGATCATTTTAATGCTTTAATGATCATTTGTTGGAAATTATATGTTGATCATTTGGTTATTTATCTTGAGCATAAAGTTTGTATGATCATAAAAACCCTAAATTGAATTCAATTGATCTTTAAATCTTGTTCTTGTGCAATTTTTGGTTATAATTGATGCTTTAAGGTATGATAAGCTCAAATATAGTCTTCTAAAAGACTTGAGAGTCATTTGACTTCAATTGATCATCTTGGTCTTTCTCTTTGAACATGATGCATTTTGTGCTTCTTTGGCTTATCACTTGCCCTTAACTTTTCATATTGATGTTTTTAAATCATGCTTGTTTATACTTAGTTAGCTTCTGAATTTTATAAGGATAAGGCCTATTATGCCTTTCTCCTTTGATCCTTGATTGATACTCACTTATCAATTCAACATGGTGACTATTTAGGAGCTATAGTTTTCTTTCTCCCACCTTGTTTCATTCTTCTTTGATTGTTGAGACCCCTAAGGTTGAGGATCCATGTTAGACTTTATTATTTGAAGTTTGTTTTCAAGTATGAACTATACACTAATTTCATCTATTCTTGTCTCTTTGCTTACAAGACAAGTTAACTCTTATTTTAAGGATTGTTTTGATGTTTTCACTAGCTAGTGTTGTATCTTAAGCATAATCATCTTGTGTATGCCATGATAGATACTTGAGGGCATGTATTTGCTACTACCTCATTGAGTTTGTATTGCATATATCTTGGTCATTCCTCTTTTTGCTCATTGTTTGCTTTCACCTTTTCATATGTTCAAGAATTCTTACTTGCTTGTCATCTCTTTCTTCTTCTTTCTCCCGTAAATAACATGTTCCCTTAGAATGTTGGTTTTATCTTCTTTGAGACGTGAACTAACTAGACCTTAGGTTCCTATCCAAGAATGCTAACTTAGGTAGAAGTTTCCCTTTCAAACTCAACCTAAGGGCCACCATTGTATGATAACATTAGGGCTAGAAATTAGGTTAGTCTCCTTTAGACTTTTTCATTCCCCTTTTGCATATTAAAACTAAAAATTATTTTTTATTTGAAAACTCAAAAAACTTAATAATAAATGATGAGAATTACACTTTTGTTAAGTATTGGAAATGATAAACGAGTTTCTTCTCGATCTTATTATCTTTCATTCTTAGCCTTTGTGTGGTTTAAATCTCAAAATCTTTTCATTAATAAGTGGAGAAATGGTTAAATATCTCTATCTTGATATCATTTAGTTATTATTCACAATAAAAACACAAACCCATCCAAACTTCTTTTGCGACTTGGTTTTTTCTTTTAAAAACTCTTTTCATAGAGTGAATGTGTTTTAGCCATTCCAATACAAAGCAGACGACTTACATGTTCCAACGTTTGGAATGTCTAACACATCATTCTCATAAAAAACAAACAACAAATCAAAATTTTTTTAAAGATGAACTACGAGTGTCTTGATCTCTCATTGCATGAAGAGGGTACGTAGGTACAAAGGTTCACAACCGCGGCAGGCATGATTAATAAAACCTTTTTCTTTGTATATACACTATGCGGAAGACCGTGACTTCTTCCTTCTTCAGGTTTTACTTCGATGATTTTCCATTCCCTCTTTGCGAGATAAATAAATACTCGATGGCGACTTCATTGATTCCCTCTTCGATGATTTATTTAGTCGGGAACTTTGAGGAAGAAAAACCTTTTTTTCCAAAACTGTTTTTAATGTTCCAAATATTCCTTAAAGCAACTTGTATATGCAAATATGTTTGGAAATTGAATTTGACTCGACATGTAAATATAATAATAAAGAGACATGTCTGAACTAAATAAAAGTATATCAATTAGTTTTATGTACCAAGACATATATTGACTCAATTGAAATAATGTTTAATTGTATTTAACTAATAAAGAAATTAAAATAACCAATTTTATTCAAGTTTTAAATTCTATTGTTGGTTTGGTTGTTTTGATATTTAACCTTACTATTTAGACAAATTCTTGAATAATTTTATCTATTCTTAATTTTTAACGTTTAGAATTACTTTGAGGACTGAACTTGCACACTAGAAATAATTGATGATCAATACAAATGCCAAATGATTATTGTAGTCCAAAAAATCAACATTAAATTCCATTTTACCACATGTGGATGTAACATTGTTGTAATTTATGAGCAATAATTACGTTAAGTATGTTTCAACATGATAAGAAAATGGAAGTGAGTAAATGCTAATAAATTCATGGGAAATAATCCATATAGAAATGGTTTTTCACATTAAAAGCCTTTATAAAATGTTAATTTCATTAACTAGACAAAAGGAAAAAAGAGGATGGTGAAGTGTTGTAGAATGAAAACATGCAACATTATTGTAGGCAAAACATTGTTTTGGTAAAAGTATTAGTGAAAGGAAATTGTTTCACCAAGGGTACACATTATCTAACAATTTTATAGTATCTAAAATCATGGCCACCGATGCTTCACCCGCCAACAAGACAAAATGACTTCTCCTAACTGCCCTGAAGATTCACTATGTCTTAGATCCTAATTTTGAACCAATTTCAGAACCAACAGAAAATGACACCGATGAAGTCAAAAACAAACGAAAGAAAGAAAAAAGATGAATTGCTCTGCCGTGGATATATTCTGAACACACCATCTGACCGTCTCTATAATCTCTACACTGATACTCCATCTGCAACAAAGATCTGGAAAGCACTCGAATTTAAATTCAAGGCTGAAGAAGAAGGTAGGAAAAAAATTTAATATCTAAATACTTTGATTTCCTAATGTTGGATTACAAGCCGATTCTTGCACAAGTACACAAGTTACAGGTTCTTGTGAATAAAATAAAAGTCGTTAAAATAGAAATTCCTGAAGCTTTCCAAGTTGGTGCAATTATTGCAAATTGTCGTCTTCGTGGAAATTATACAAAAAGAAATTTTTGCATAATTATGAGGATCTCTCGTTGGATAAAATTCATAAACACCTTCGTTGGAGGAGACGAATGATAGATAAAAATATGTCCACTGAATTTTCTAAAGGAAATGTTATTGCTGCAAAAGGAAAAAGAAAACATGATAGCATGAAGAACCATCTTGGCCCTAAGAAGGAAAATAACAAGTTAAAAAATTATGGCGAATCAAATAGTACAAAAAACAGATGCTATGTATGAGGAAGACAAGACCACTATGCCCGAGACTTCATGCACAACAAGCCCATAAATGAGGTTAATGTTGTTCATGTTGATGATGACATAATTGCTACGGTGAGAAAAATTATGGAAATCAAAGGAAAAGTTCAAGGATGGTGGTATGATACATGTGCAACAGTGCATGTATCTTACGACAAAGCAACATTTAAAACATATTTTAAGTTAATGATGGACAAGATGTACATATGGGAAATGAAATACGATATAGAGTCATTGGAACATGATCCGTCGAATTCAACTTCACTTTCAGAAAGAAAGTTACTCTTGTTAATGTACTTCATGTCCCTGACATTAAAAGGAACCTTGTTAGTGGGGATTTGTTGGGAAAACCTGTTATGCAATTTGTATACGAATAAGGAAAACTAATTAACCTGTAATGGTGTATTTGTAGGATAAAGATATTCTGCTGAAAGAATATTCAAACTTTGTACTACCGACAATATTATTAATGAAATTTATAATTCTACTTATATGATTGAATCTATTTATTAATGGCACTCTAGATTAACACATATTGGTATTAGTACTATGAATAGACTAATTAAATACAGATTAATCTCATGTAACATTCACAGTTTTGAAAAATGTGAAATACATGTAAAATCAAACATGCTTGATCTTGTGCATTCTGATTTGTGTGAATTTAATGGAATTCTAACATGTGGGGGAAACCGTTATTTTATAACATTTATCGATGACTTTTCTATATTCACACATGTATAACTTTTAAAGCATAAAAATTATGCTTTTAATGCTTTTAAGGTTTACAAAATGTAAGTAGAAAATTAAATAAGTAAAAGTATAAAAGTAATTAGAAGTGATAGAGGCGATGTGTACCTTTCTGCAAAATTTGATCCATACTATGAAGAATATGGTGTTATACACGAATGTTTTATGCCTCGTACGCCACAACAAAATAGCCTGGCCGAGAGAAAGAATCTAATATATCATAAAATAATAAATGCTATGTTAGTGCATTATGAATTGTCATTTAATTTGTGGGGTGAAGTATTATTATCCGAATGTCACATAATGAACATGATTCCTTTGAAAATAACTGGTATTTATCCATATGAGTTATGGAAAGGAAGATCACCAAATATTGGTTATTTTAGAGTGTGTGAGTGTATATCATATTACAAGAATATGGATCCCAAGAGATTTAAATTATATCATCAAGGGATCTAATGTGCTTTCATAGGATATGCACCCAACAACAAAGCATATAAACTTTTAAATCTGGAGTCCAGTGTAATTGTTGAATCCTGAGATGTGGAATTCTTCGAAAATCTTATCATAAAGGATAAGGAACCTGAGAATGCCATGAATGAAGAATCTCGTGAGAGAGATTCTCTGTGGTTTGTTGAAACACAACGCGAACCTAGGATAAGCAAAAGGGCCTGAAAAGCTAAATATCAGGACCAAATGAAATCGATTCTCAACTTATTTCCTTTTATCTAGTTGAAAAAAATTGCAAGAATAATGTTCATAAGATTCCCATTATTCTTCAAGTGGAGGATGATCCAAAATTCTATAAAGAAGAAATATCTTCAAGGGGCGCTTCCTTTTGGAACGATGTTATCCAAGACAAAATGGACTCAATTATGTCAAACCACACTTGGGAACTTGTCTATCTTCCCAAGGGATCAAGACCCATTGGATGCAAATGAGTGTTTAGAAAAAAGTATCATAGTAATGGTACATTAAACACCTACAAGGCTATATTAGTAGCAAAATGGTTTAGACAAAAGGAATATGTCAATTACTTTAACACATATGCAGCAATAGCAAGAGCTACGAAAATTAGAGTATTGTTTGCATTGGCTTCCTTGAATAACCTTATTGTTCATAAATGGATATTAAAACAACATTCCTAAATGGATATTTCGGTGAGTAAATCTACATGGAACACCTAGAAGGTGACATGCTTCCTGGAAATGAACAAAAGGTATGAAAACTTGTTAAATCCTTATATGGTCTGAATCAGGCACCAACATAATGGCATCAAAAGTTTGACTCCGTCATACTTTCAAATGGGTTTATTCCAAATTCTTGTAACAAATGCTTGTAAACAAAACATTGTAATATTTTTGTGTCAATATGTTGATGATATGTTAATCCATAGCAATGAAATGAATGGAATATTAAAAACAAATAGACTTCTAACTTTCAAATTCAAGATGAAAGATCTTGGGCTAGTTGAAACTATATTAAGGATCAAAGTAAAACGAAATAGTGGGGGTAATGAACTTAATCAAACACATTATATTAAGAAAATGATGGATAAATTCAAACAACTAAACTTTAAGGAAGTAAACACTCCATTAGATCCTAGTGTTAAACTTCAAAAGAACAATGGAAGAATTGTGGCTCAATTGAAATATGCAAGTGCAATTTGATGTCTAATGTACTTAATGCAATGCATTAGACCTGACATACAATTTGCCGTTAGTAAGAAGAGCATATTTACTAGTAATCCAAATGATGAACATTGGAAGGTCATAACCAGGATTTTTGATTATCTTTTAAAGACCAAAAATATTAGCCTTCATTATGGTAGGTTTACTAGAAGGATATACCGATGCAAGTTGGATATTAAGTGTTAGGGATTATAAAATATACAACTGGATGGATATTTACATTAGCTGGAGGTGTGATTTCTTGGAAGATTAAGAAACAAACCTGCATTAATTACTCTCTCAACCATGGAATCAGAGTTTGTGGCTCATGCATTCGCTGGACAAGAAGTAGAATGGTTGAGGGACCTTCTGTTAGAGGTTATATTAGCTAAGGATAATGTTTCAAAAGTGTTGATATATTTTGATAGTCAAGCCACCCTAGCTAGAGAATTCAGTGAATTATACAATGGAAAGTCTAGAAACATAGGTCTTAGACACTCTTTCGTTAGAAAATTGATTAAGGATGGGATCATTTCACTGATAAGCTATAGTTTATATATATATATATATATATATATATATATATATATATATATATATATATATATATATATATATATATATATATATATATATATATATATATATATATATATATATATATATATATATATATATATATATATATATATATATATATATATACAAACAAGCTATAATTTAGCTAATCTGTTTACTAAGCCACTGGCCAGAGACTTAGTAAAGACTACCTCGAGAGGTATGAAATTTAAACTCCTTGAATAAGGGTTCTGAAAACGATAGTAACCCAATCTGAAGTTAACAAATCTTAACCTAAGATTTAATGGATAACAACAAGTTATTGATTTGGATGTATGTATAACATTCTATGACAATATTGACTATTACATATTGAGGGTTGAGTTTTTTAAACTCTTAATGAAGTTTTATATCGAGGATATGTATCTAAAAAATATATACAAAGTAAACTTCACCTATATGAATTTCGAGATGGCGTCGTCTCAAAATGAGAGTTAGAGTTTCTCTTAAAAAATTTCATGAAAAACAGGAAAAATATATGACCATAAATAATGGTAGGTGAGAGATGTAGGCGAAGAACCATTAAAGAATGTGTGTAAGGTAACGCCGGTATAATCACAAGGGATGACGGTTCAAAGCATATATATTTAAAATTCTGATTAAACTTTGTATTATCCTTACTAAGGTTAAGTTCAAGTCGAAATATACTTAACTGTATTAACATTCTTTTTCTCTCTTTTTGTGAAATTGGTCTTGTTATTATTAGAACAAGTGGGGGATTATTGTGATTTATGATAAATAAGTACAATAAGTATGTTCCAAAATGAGAAGAAAAATAGAAGTAAGTAAATGATAATAAATGCATGGGAAATAGTCTCACATAGAAAGAGTTACTCACATTAAAATTCTTTCTAAAGAGTTAAGTTCATTAACTCAACAAAAGTAAAAAAGAGGATAAAGTGTCACATAGAAAAGTGTGGTGGTCCAAGCATTATGCAAATTCTCTCCTTCATACAACCCCTCGTAGGTGACGCTGCCTGTTGTAACCCAAAATTTTCCCTCTCTATTCTTAAGACATTTCTCACAAAATATCTCAAATACTCAAGGGTTCTCAAGGGTTAGATCAGATAAGCTCACCTCCTAAAGCACTGAGCCTCCAAATTAGGGTTTTGTTTTTCTCAGGGACAATTGGACTTTTGATGCCTCAAATGACTTTCATGGTTCATTCTAGGTCTCCAAGGTTGCTCATACCAAGTTTTAAGTCTTGCATCACAAATTTGCTCAGTCAATTGATCAGACGACTGAAAATCAACTATATTGGGTGAAAAGTAAATTGTGGTCAATATACATTCAAACCTCATGATGTTTGGCCAAAATCAACATTTTGAAGTCATATTCATTACTTGATCAAGTGTTGATCACAATTCCTCAAGAGTAGCACTCAAATCATCAAAGGGGCAAAATTGTCAAAATTAGGATTTTGATTGAGAATGACTGATCATTGACCTTTGACCTAGTAAATGACCAAATGAATTAAATAATGATCTCAAGGACTAAAATACAACATATTTAGATAATTTCATGGCTCAAATCATTTATCAAAGATCAATGGATTGATAGTTGAATTTTGGATCAACTAATGAAAAGTCAACTGATACACAAAAAGTTAAATTTTGACTTTTTGATCAACATTGAATTTCAAAGATCAAGATTCATCAAGATACTCAAAAATATCAAACATGATCATCAAGAATCAAGGAAGTCAATAAATTCCACAAAAAGTCAAAATTTTCAATACTTAGAAAATTTCCAAGTGTTTTTTAACCTTGATAATTTCAATACTTCATGACAATTTTTCACCAAGATGCAAGATGATTCAAGGGAAACTTTCAACATGAAAGTTGTAGATCTTAATGAACTCTACAACTTTGTTTTATAGGGTTGATGTCCAAAAAATGCTTAGATTTGAATATATGGGCTCATGAAGTCATGACATTTTTCATAAAGCACTTGGTGAAAATTTTAGCAAGTTTAGGTAGATTTTTAACCTAACTTCTTGACCAATTTTCACCTAGTTCCAAGATGATTTAGACAAAGTGGTCAACATGAAGGTTGTAGACAATGTCTCAAGCTTTCCAAAATGTCAAATAACTTTAAGAGATCATGCTTGATCTAGGAGAATCGAAGAGAATAAGTTGGCATGATAAACTTGAATTATAGGTCATTTTTATGAAGAACACATGATCCTATCTCAAACCTATGCTGCATAATCTTGCTTTGCAGGATTCTAACTTGCATATCTATCCACAATAATATGTTTACATAACTGATTGAGCCATTATCCAAGTATTTGAGTTATTGTCCAAATGAACATTCCATTTAGGGAAGAAAGTCAAGACTTCCATTTTGGAAAAGTGGCTTTAATCACAAAGTACACTCTCCTTGAGCCTTGCACTTGTTTCTTATGAGCATAAACAATGTCAAAGCTAAGAAGAAACCATCTACAACCTGTTATCCACCCTAAAAACCCTTGTATTATGCATTGGAACAATGTTTGTAAAGCTTGCTTCAAAATCAAGTCACATAACCATAACATGTGATCTCTTAAGTCTGATTGTTTCAAGCTTCCAAACCTTGCCTCTATAAATAGAGGAGTAATTTTCAAGCTAACACATGAATTCACAAGCCTTGAAACTCCCTCAAACTCCCTGAATTCCGAAATTGCACCCAAAACTCCATAACTTGCCATTTCTGACTTTGATTTTCAAATACACAAACCACTCGTGCATTTTCACTCTAAATCAATCACAAAGCTTCCATACACCATTTAGAACCTATCCAAGACCCTGTTACACAACTGTAACACCTCCATTATCATCCTTCTTTCCCAAAAATAGAGTTCTGCACATTGACTTCTACAGGAAGATCCAGTCACTCTCAATTTAAAGTAAGCATTACATTAGCTTCCTAGGAGTCCAGTGAAACTATCCAGATCATCACCACACCTCCAAGAGTGCTCAAACCTCAAACACGATTTCTAGTTTTGAGGTGAGTTTTCTAAACTTTGAATTCCTCATACATGCATCATTAATAGTTATTTTGTAAAGAAAAATGTAGACATCATTGCTCTGAAGCTAATCATGCCTTTAGTTTTCATTTATATTGCCTGAGTGGTGCGAATTTTGAAGCTGAAGTTACAAAAAAATTTGGTCAGAATTTGGTACCAACAGAAATTCATGTTCATCTTTGAGTGATAGCTTAAGTTATTTATATGGTTGAAATCGTGATGAAATTTCCAACAAGTTTGATGTTTACACTTTCTGAAATGGTTGAGAAATGAGCAAGTTTGAAATTTCAAAAACTTTGTACATGGCTTCTGGCGCGAGGAAGAAGACGAAGCACAATCAAAAACGAGTTTAAAATATATTTAGTGATTGTTTCCTTAACTAACAGATGTATCACCACCCCAGTGGTTAAAGCGCACACCTTTCATCTATGGGACCTGGGTTCGAGCCCCAGCGTCCATTTTTTTTATTTTCCCCATAATTTTTTATTCCTTTTGTGCTTCCAAGTGCGTTGGGCCTCCAATGCTGGGCCAATCTCTTTTTTCTTTAGCGCACCCCTAAACTTCTCATAACAACTAGGCCCATCTTTCTATTTTTTTTAAATTTATTATTGTTTATTTTCTGACTCAAACAAAAAAATTGATTTGGGCCTAACATTTTTTGCTATTTTTCACACCCTTTTCTATTTTTTAACACCAGGCCCAACTTTTTATTTCCTTTATATTTTTATATTTTATTTATTTATTTTATTTTAATTTAATTAAAATACAAAATATATTTTCTTAAATAAATAGATCAAAAAAATTTTGACCATTTTTATTTTATCTTATTTTTTAAACCCCAAAAATATTTTTCTAAAACATAATTAATTGTTTAACTTAGGTTTCATTTTCTTCTTAATTTCAATTAACCTAGGTTTTAGATTTTTGTTTTAAATACTTAATTAATTTATCTTTCAATTAAAATTAATAAGTTTAATTAGGTTACCTATAAAACCTTTTCCATCAAAAAGCTCACCAAAAAAATTTCTTCTCTCTTTTATACACTTTACATTTCTTTGTGCATTTTACTATTTTGCATTATAATTTATGTAAATGTCAAAGCTTTGTAATAATAATTAGGGTTTATATTACTTGTCATTCCCATTTGTAAATTTGTACCCCCCATTCCCAAAGCGTTGTAATAGCGTAAGATATTTATATTCCACAATTTATCGCTTTCCCTATTATTGTTAGTAATTAGGGTTTGTATGACAAGACTTAAAATCAAATATTAGACAATCCTAATCCAATATCAAATACATGAAAACAAAATACTTTGCACACATGCACCTCTAAGGTAACCCACACTTATTCCCTCGGAGAAAAAACAATCACGTCCCTCTAACGTAGGATGATTTAGCAAAGACCCTCGATTAAAAGATCGTAGTCCCTCGATGACCCTTCAAATGTTGCCTTCGATAAATGATCTGAGTCGCTTACGACAATTTCTAAAACATCTTACAAAGTTTCTTTCTATGACTATATGATGACCCACACCTGTCCCTCACATCCAATGACATGGCTCTCTACCAATTAATGGTAGACATGCACTATCTAAGGGAGGAGGAAAAGAACAAAGACTTTGTTTGAGTAGGTAGATTGCTCGTAATTGCTTGCTCATAAACAAAACGATTTCCATACTTCACACTTTCAAAACACTCTTCAAAATAAACATTGTGTATACATTCTCAACGATACGAGAATCATTACAAAATTGCCTTACATTGGCATTTTCAAACATCTTTTCAAACTTTACCTTTCAACAAATATTTTCAAAACCAACACTTTGTATACATTCTCAACGATACGAGAATCATTGCAAAGTTTTCCATACTTAGGCGTTTTCAAAATATTTTCAAACATACACAAACACAAAGTATTTCAAAAGTGATCAAGCAATTAAGAGCCCGTAGATAACTACGGATGAAAAGGATACTAACACCTTCCCTTCTCATAACCTACCCCCCAAACTCAAGAAAAATTCTTAAAAAGTCTTTCTTGTCAAGAGAAGACTGGTTCAGATGTTGCATGACTATGTTGAGGTATTCACTTGGTCATACAAAGACATGCCTGGGATTGATACTGTTATCGTGGTTCATCGTCTACTAATGAAAGAGGGTTGTTTTCTGATCAAACAAAAGGTCCGTCGCATGCATCCTGATATGTCTGAGAAGATCAAGGATGAGGTAATGAAACAGTTCAATGCAGGTTTCTTGGCCGTGACGTCATATCCCCAATGGATTTCAAATGTTGTTCCAGTGCCAAAAAAATATGATAAAGTCTGTATGTGTGTAGACTACAGGGATTTAAATAGGGCAAGCCCCAAAGACGACTTCCCACTACCACATATTGATGTCTTGGTTGATAACACTGCTCAACACAAGGTGTTCTCCTTCATGGATGGCTTATCCGGCTACAACCAAATCAAAATGGCGCCTGAAGACATGGAGAAAACTACTTTTGTCACACAGTGGGGCACCTTCTATTAAAAGATCACGCCTTTTGGGCTGAAGAACGCAAGCGCAACTTATCAATGGGCTATGGTGGCTTTATTTACTGACATGATTCATCATGAGATAAAAGTCTATGTTGATGACAAGATAGCCAGATCCCAAACTGAGGAAGAGCACCTTGATCATCTGCACAAGCTGTTTGAAAGGTTGAAGAAATACAAGTTGAGGTTGAATCCCAACAAGTGCACCTTCGGGGTAAGGTCTGGTAAACTCCTAGGCTTTGTCGTCAGTGGAAAAGGTATTGAAGTCAATACTGCTAAAGTCAAAGATATCCAAGAAATGCAAGCTCCCTGTACTGAGAAGGAGGTTAGAGGTTTCTTGGTACGTCTAAACTACATTGCCCGATTCATCTCTCACTTGACTGCTACTTATGAGCCACCCTTTAAGATGTTGAAGAAAGATCAAGTAGTCAGATAGAACGACGACTGCCAAATAGCTTTTGACAAGATCAAAGAGTACCTGTAAGAACCTTCAATTATGATGCCACCAATTGAAGGAAGACCTCTGATCATGTATTTGATACGGTAGTAGAACCGACTGTTTAATACTGGTTTGCGTTTTATGTTCGCAAAATGTCGCGGTAAGCAAGAGTCGTCACTGACTTTTATTTCATCCAACCGGAAAGGAAAAAAGTACAGAAAAAAATCATTTTTCGAGATATTCTGAGTACGGGGGGTAGATTATAGAAAGGGAAGGTGTTAACACCCTTTCTATCCATGGTTTTCCATGGGCTCTTAGGTGCTTGCTCATCTTTTTAAATTGCTTGTGTATGTGCTTTGTTTTGAAAAGTTTTGTTTTACTTCGTTTTAACCCTTATTTCTGTCCTCAAGAGTGTTACGAAGTTGTTTTTTTGAAAAAAAACTTTGAAAATGTGTAAGTGTGAAGAGTTTAATTTGAGCAAGTACCTACTAGCATCTACCTAATCAAAAAAAGATTGTTTCTATTCTTGTTTCCTTTAGACAACGCTATCCTACTATTGAGAAGTAGGTAGCACCGTCGTTAGAGTTGTAAGGGTCGATTCGTAAGGGACGTACGATCACTAAAGCAATGTTAGGACGTCTTAGTAATAACCCTAAAGTCTTAAGATCATATTCGAGGCAACATTTCCGAGGCAACATTTCTGAGGCAACATTTCCGAACGGGACGTTTGATCTTTGTTAGACAGGAGGGCAATCACTAAGACACCCTATACTTAATGATCATTTTTACCGAAGGCAACCAAAGTGAGAGTATACCCTAAGAGTGGTATGTGAGGGTGATTAGTTTCAGTTATTTATCTTTGCAAATTAGGGTTTTCTAACTGTATTAAATTATCATGCAATCTTGTCATTCAACCCTATTAGCATACATCTAGAGAATTAAATATTTGCGAGAATTAAAATGCGAGAAAGTAAATCTACGCTATTACAAGGCTTCGGGGAAGGGGATTAATTATATAGCCAAAAACTCGAGAAAAAGCGACAAGTCAAAGCCCTAAATTAAACTATTACAAACCAGTGAACAGTTACAAAAATATTGGCAAAAATAAATAATCAGCGTGCGGCGAGCTAAATGCGAAGCGACTAGGGTTTTGACCCTTGACTGAACCTAATCGTAATTGATTAAAGTAAACATGTTTTTTTGTCATTTTTTGTTATTTAAGAAAGTAATGAAATAATTAAAAAAAGAAAATCCTAAGTTCTAATTAATTTTAATTGTGAAAGAAATTAGAATTACCTTAAATTAATTAAACTAATTACTTAAAAAAACATTTATTAAGCAAATAAGTCTTCTTTTCTGTGATTTTTTATTGGTTAATTTTAGGAGAGAAATAATTTTGGTGTTGATAAAAAAAAAGAACAATTAAAGAAAAGAAATTAGAAGAAATAACCCAAAGGCCTGCTGTCAGCGGTTCTGATCAGAGGATGATGGTCCAGAAGATGGTGGCCCTCAAAAGATGGTGACATTGGGCCTGCTCCTGGCTGGTGGATCTAGCAGATGATGTCCCTCAAAAGATGGGGTGCGCTGGATCAAGTTCTGAATGGGATCCAGAAGATGGTGGCCTGCACGTGCTGGATCTGGTTCTGACTGGGATCTAGAAGGTGATGCGTTGGATCTGGTTCTGACTAATGGATCATAAAGATGATGCACTGGATCTGATGCTGGCTAGTGGATCCATAACGTGATGATCCTCAGAATATGCACATGCTGGCTCTGGCGAAAACAAAAGAGAAAATACCAAAAGCTCACGCCTGGGATCGAACCCAGAACAATGAGCTTCTGACTTCCTTCTTCTGACCAACTGCGTTGGACGTTAGTTTATTAATATAATAAAAACAAACAATATATATCAGAACAACAAGTTTCTGGCCAGAATAACGCGCCAGAATTTGAATCAGCCAGTCAGGCTGTGACACGCTATCGTCTTCTTCCTTGGATCCGTCGTTTAAAACTCTGAACCTTTACCTACAGACATGGTGTTGTAGCTATAACCCCGTGTATTTCAAACATTGCATACAAGCAATATAAATAAGTTTCAAAACCATGAATCAACTGGGTTTGACCCTCTGATCACAATGGTATCCTTCATTAGGGCCAGTTATTCCTGCATTTAAAAGCCCCAAAATAGCAAAACAAACCCTAGCTATGGCAGATGTTCATACAAGTGTTAGAAATACAATTAAATGGTATCAAAAGCTTGCAAACTCAAAGACAAACACGAATATATCATTAGAATATGCAATGGATGAGTGAATCAATGAAACTGAATTCAAAATTGGAAGCATGTCGTGATACTTGTATCGTGCAACTCTAAGTGTGAAAAGTCTTGAATTTGATTGGAATCTGCTCCTGGAACGTTCAGCAACCTCTTTGCAACGTGAGAAAGGCACTATCCGGTCTCTAATATGGAAATTGGATTACCACTTTTCTTGAAGTTTTTGAGTTTTTTCTTTCACTTCTTGCACGGCTGCCTCTAACCCTATATTCCTTGGCTTGCTTCTGTATATGTAGTGGAACACATTAGGTCAATAAAAATGCATTGTATCTTTATCAATTATGGAGATTTGATTTGTCTTTCAATGCATATGATTCCCTTCTAATTTTTCTCAAATCCAATCTTTTCCAACCACATTGGCCTTTCACAATTTGATCTTCATTTGACAGCATATGATATCCTCTTTCAATGCAAAAGATCATCCCTAAAATGCAATATATGATTTATTTGATTTTATTTGAATTTTAAATGAATAAAAATCAAAATAAATTAAATAAATGAATAAATAAAGCATGGAGGGTCCCATAGGTCGTGGACTATGTTAGTAATGAGATGCAAGCATAAAATGTTGGCCCCGTTTAACAAAACATGCAAATTTGAGCATATTTGACTTTTGGCAATTTTGCAAAAAAGGTCAACTTTAACAATGCATATCTCTCTCAATTTTGACCCTAGAGAGGTGTTCCTTGACTTTTTAGAAATATTAGTATGTCCTATAAGCAACTCTTTTGGTCTTATCTTAATTGAGTCTCCCATGTTCATGTGTGAAGCCTTGACCCAAAAGGTGTTTTTGTTGACTTTTCAAAATGACCTATAATGTCAAAATTCATATCTTTCTGTGAGTGCAAAATTTGAACTTAAGGTATGAAGATGGATTGTAGGGAATTGTATCCTCTTCACAATTAGTTTTGGATGGGCCATTTATGATAAAGTATGAGAAAGTTATGCTTGGTCAAAGTTGAGTTGACTTTTCCTACAAAACCCTAATTTAGCAACTTTTGGGTTTTGATGAATTATGGGCAATCCTTGAGGAATCATGATCAAACCTTGATCAAATGATGAATGATACTTCAAAATGAGGATATTGACCAAAAATCTTGAAGTTTGACTGTATGTGGGCCACAGTTGAATTTTGACCTAGCACAGTCGATTTTCAGGTATTTGAGCAATTGACTGAGCAAAATTCCTCTGCAAGGCTTGAAACTTGACATGGATGATCTTGAGAACATATTAGGACAATGGTGAGCATTTGGAATCCTTTGGACTCAAACATCTTGATGCAAAATGAAACCCTAATTTAAGGTAGACTGCCCCAAGAGAGAGTTTGTCTGGTCAACTCTTGGACCTCCTTGAGCAATTTGAGGACCTCACTTGACATGTATTGAGAAATATGGGAGGGAAAATTTTGGGGTACAACAGCTGCCCCTGTTCAATCTTCTTGAACCTGAGGATGTAGATTAGCTTATCTGCCTTTCGTGATCTGAAGGTGGAAGATGATTGAACACTAGAGTGCCCAGAAATTTGCACTCACATGAAGTGATATTTGTCTTGCGATATCGGGAATGGGCTTATAGATGTCATTTGGTAGTTGCTAGAGAATTTTCGGAGATGGTCTTAACGATGCCATCCGAAGAAGCGTCGGCCGCATAAGAGACTCCTTGGCGAGATCCTGTATACCTGTTATTGAGGAGGATTTTGCTGGGGCATGCTGGTCTCTGTCTTGGGAGAAATAGAATTTTAGGAGCTTCAGTTATCCGTTACTCTATTGGGGAATCAAACTCTTAGTTGAGGAGGTGAAAATGAACTGCTATCTGGTCGTGCTCCAGGCCTTACAATTTCTCAATTCTTATATGGTCGTGCTCCAGGCTTCAGAAGGAATTAAGTGGTTATCCGGTCGCATCCGAGTTTCAACTTGAATTTAAGGCATACTAATATCCGGTCGATTTCCGGGTTTCATAGTAATTGTCCGAGTAAACTGCTATTTGGTCGAACTCCAAGCTTCACAGTACGTCATACTTTTATTTGGTCGATTTCCAAGCTTCATAGTATTTTGGGGAAATCAAGATATTATCCGGTCGATTTCCGGGCTTCATAGCTTAAATCTGAGATATACCACTATCTGGTCGATTCCAGGCTTCATAGTATCTTGCTGGGGATTAAGTTGTTTTCTGGTCGATTTCCAGGCTTCATAGCTTGGATTTAAGATATACCACTATCTGGTCGATTCCAGGCTTCATAGTATTTGGAGAAATCAAGATATTATCCGATCGATTTCTGGGCTTCATAGCTTGAATTTGAGATATACCACTATCTGGTCGATTACAGGCTTCATAATATCTTGGAGAAATCAAGATATTATCTGGTCGATTTCCGGGCTTCATAGCTTGAATCTGAGATATACCACTATCTGGTTGATTCCAGGCTTCGTGGTATTTTATACTATTATCTGGTGGTGCTCCAGGTTTCACAGTATGACATATTGTTGGTTGACTATTATCCGGTCGGTTTCCGTGTTTCATATCCCTTTTTTTAAAACTGGAATAGAAATCTTAGTATCGATTTGAATGAACCAGGGAGAGGTCTCGAGTTGTCTTCAACTGGGAGAGAAATCTTAGTATTGATTTGACTGAACCCGAGAGAGGTCTCGGATTAACTTTTACTGGCATAGAAATCAGGGGAATCTTAAAGGAGATTTGGCTAACCCAGACGAAAATCTTATAACATCTTCCACTAGAATAGAAACCTTAGTGTCGGTTTGACTAAACTAGAGAAAACTTGTGAGAACTTGATTGCATCTTTCCCTGAAAGGTAAAGAGTTAGTCGTATGTAATGTCATGATGTATGAAATGTATTGAGTAAAGAAAAATAAATGAGATTGTGTTGTATGATGCGTATGCGCATGCCATGATGTCCGGATATGCAACGTTCTTGTGATATTCTCTGGCTGGGGAGAATAAATCCTGGACTGCTGCTGGAGAGTATAAGGAGTTGAGTTCTTCGTTCTCGCTGGGGATAGTGACCAAAGAAGATTAGCTGGAGATTTGCATCCGTTCTGCTCGAGAATATTCCGCCGGGAGAGACTCTGTTTGAGAATAATCCTGTGGGAGAATGACTTTGTGGGGAAGAGAGATACTCTGTTGGAAGATCTGCTGATTTGGAGAAATAAACTCAGCTGGGGATGAACTTCTGTTGCTGGTGATACACAAGCTCTGCTTGGGGAGAATTTTTCCGACTCACTCGCGATTGTGAACCTCGGCTGGGGAGAGTTGTGTCCTGTTCGAGAAAGCTAACACCACTGTCTTTGGATACTTCTTACTCTGCGGGGAGTGTATGTACCACTTCTCATGTTCTCAAACTGGCTCTATCCCTGTACCTGATGGGTAGAGCAACTGTAAGGTTTTGGACACTTCTTGTTTGTCCCTGTTCCTGGAATTACGAGTAATCGCCTTTTATTTCTTGCGTAAATATTTATGGGCATCAATTATTTTCAAATGCATATATAAAAAATGAATTATTGGATGTTCTTGCAAAACAAAACAGAAAAAGAACAACCAAATTGGACTTTCTTGCGAAAATGAATTGTATTGACTTTGAAGTTGGCCCATAATAGGCGTTTTTGTACAAAGAGGTTGACGTCCTAGAAAGAGAACACCGCCGAAAGACAGAAATTATACAATTTGTGTAAAAGAAAGAAAAACAGCTATGTGAAATAATCCCATTGGGTTCCAAATCTACTATTGCCTTTATATGTTCAAGCGTCTCATCACTTCGCTGCTTGGTCGAAGGTGGATCAGATTGATTGGCGCTGTCTGAGCTTGATAGTCGATACCAAAGTCTGGTTGTAAGATGATCCAATGAGACATAGTGTTACACTTTAATCCCTAATTTTTTCCTGGACTGCCCTTTCGGGTTTTCAGTCCACCAGGATACCCTTTTTTGCCCAAGTCACCTTTTCAGGTTTTCGACTTTCCGGGTGTACAGTTTTTTTTTGTTTTCATCCCTTACTTTTTCCCGAACCCTTTTGGTTCGCTGAGAAGCCTTTATTTTTGCCTAGACCAGTCAACCTAGCGGGTCTTTGATTAGGCGTAGTATTTTTTCACTATGTCTGCATTGACGGGGTGAGGAAGGTCGTCACCATCCATGGTGGTTAGAATCATAGCCCCTCCTGAGAAAATGTTCTTAACCACAAATGGCCCTTCATATGTAGGGGTCCATTTTCCCCTGGGATCACCTTGCGGTAGTATGATGCGTTTGATCACTAGATCCCTGACTTGATATTATTGACGTCTGGCTTTCTTGTTAAAAGCCTTGATCATTCGCTTTTGATACGTCTGACCATGACAGATAGCAGTAAGTCTCTTTTCATCGATTAAGTTCAGCTGATCAAGTCGGGTCTGGATCTAGTCGTCCTCGTTCAAACCTGTATCCTTCATGATCCTGAGAGAGGGTATCTAGACTTTGATGGGTAGGACTGCCTCCATGCCATATACCAAAGAGTAGGGTGTTGCCCCTGTCGACGTCCGTGCTGAGGTACGGTACCCATGAAGAGCAAATTCTAACATCTTATGCCAATCTTTGTATGTCACCGTCATTTTCTGTACAATCTTCTTGATGTTCTTTTTAGCCGCTTCAACAACCCCATTCATCTTCGGCCGGTAGGGAGAAGAGTTATGATGATGTATCTTGAATTGTTTGCAGAGCTCGATAATCATTGTATTATTGAGATTTGTACCATTGTCCGTGATGATCCTCTCTGGTACACCATATCGGCAGATCAGATTGTGTCAGATAAACTGCGCCACGACGTTCTTGGTTACTGCAGAAAAGGAAGCTGCCTCAACCCACTTCGTGAAATAATCAATGGCTACCAGAATGAAGCGATGCCCGTTAGAGGCAGTAGGTCTGATCTCGTCGATCATGTTGATGCCCCACATTGCAAAGGGCCACGAAGCTGTCAAAAAATTCAGGGGAAACGGCAGTACATGCACCTTATCAGCATAGACTTGGCACTTGTGCAAGGTCCGAGAGTGCTGATAACAATCGGCTTCCATAGTAAACCAGTAATATCCTGCCCGTAGGATTTTCTTTGCCATGGTATGTCCACTGGAATGAGTTCCGGAGGTACCTTCGTGTAGGTATGCCACGATCCTTTCTGCCCCGCTCTTGTCATTTCACCGCAGTAAGGTTGAATCATGGTTGCGCTTATAAAGGATTCCATTACTGATGAAGAACTTCGCAGCGAACCTTCTCATAAACTTCTTATCATTAACAGATGCCCCTTCAGGGTATTCTTGAGCCTCAAGATATCTCTTTACCTCGTGAAACCAGGGTTTATCCGCTGCCTCTTCAGTCTCAATGTCACAATAATATGCGGGTTTGTCCAACCTTTCAATGGTAATCTGGGGAGCTTCATTGTCCCACCCGACCTTGAACATAGAAGACATGGTAGCTAGCGCGTCCGCTAACTGGTTCTCCTCTCTTGGGAAGTGTTCAAAGGTTACCTCCTTAAAGTGTGGGAGCAACGTCAGTACATATTTTTTTGTAAGGAATAAGATTTGGGTGCTTCGTATCCCACTCGCCTTTGATCTGACTGATCACCAGAGCGGAATCTCTGAATACACTCAAGAACTTAATCCTCAGGTCAATGGCAGCTCGAAGACCCATGATACATGCTTCATACTCCGCCATGTTGTTGGTGCAGTTAAAACATAATCGGGCGGTGAACAGAGTATGACAGCCCTCAGGAGATATAATTACAGCGCCAATGCCATTACCCAATGCGTTCGAGGCTCCATAAAAATACATAGACCATCGGGATCCCTTCTCAGGTCCTTCATCTGGTCCAGGTTCTTCACAGTCGGTTACCAACATGATATTCTCATCCGGGAACTCGAAATTCATGGTCTGGTAGTCATCCACGGCCTGATGTGCCAAATGATCCACCACTACACTCCCCTTGATTTCTTTTTGGGTTGTGCATTGGATTTCATACTCGTTTAAGATCACCTGCCATCTTGCTATCCTTCCGGAGAGAGCAGGCTTCTCAAAAATATACTTGATCGGATCCATCTTTGATATCAATAAGGTGGTATGAGTCAGCATATATTGTCTCAGCCGGCAAGCAGCCCATGCCAAAGCACAACAAGTTTTCTAGAGCAATGAGTATTAGGTCTCACAGTCGGTAAACTTTTTTCTAAGGTAGTAAATAGCGTGCTCTTTTCGGCCAGACTCGTCATGCTTCCCCAACAAACACCCCATTGAATTATCCAGTACTGTCAAGTATAAAATCAAAGGTCTTCCTTTAACTGGAGGCATCAGAATTGGTGGTTCTTGAAGGTATTCCTTGATTCTTTCGAAAGAGGTCTGGAATTCATCATTACACTTTACCACTTGATCTTTCTTCAGTAGCTTGAAGATTGGTTCACAAGTAGCAGTCAAATGTGAAATGACTCGGGCGATGTAATTTAGACATCCCAAGAAACCTCTAACTTCCTTTTACGTGCGAGGAGCCGAAATCTCCTGTATGGCTTTTACCTTTACAGGGTCCACATGAATACCCTTATCACTGATGATGAAACCCAACAGTTTACCAGACCTTACCCCGAAGGTGCACTTGTTCGGGTTTAACCTCAGCTTGTACGACTTCAACCTATCAAATAGTTTCTGGAGATGATCTAGGTGCTCTTCCCCAGTCTGGGACCTAGCTATCATATCATCAACATAAACCTCAATCTCATGGTGAATCATGTCATGGAACAAAGCGACCACGACGCGCTGATAAGTTGCCCCAGCATTCTTCAACCCAAAAGGCATTACCTTGTAACAGAAGGTGCCCCACTGTGTAATGAAGGTCATCTTATCCATGTCTTCAGGAGCCATTTTGATCTGGTTGTAGCTAGAAAAACCATCCATGAAGGAGAAGATCTTGTGCTTTACGGTGTTGTCGACCAGAACATCAATGTGAGGAAGTGGGAAGTCATCCTTGGGGCTTGCCCTATTCAGATCTCTATAGTCCACACACGTTCGTACCTTACCCTCCTTCTTAGGTACCGGAACAACGTTGGAAACCCACTGCGGATAAGAAGTAACAACTAAGAACCCTGCGTCAAACTGTTTCATGACTTCTGCTTTGATTTTCTCAGACATTTCAGGGCACATACGATGAACCTTCTGCTTTACTGGAGGACAGTCTTCTTTGGTCGGCAGGCAGTGTACCACAATATCAGTGTCCAAACCAGACATATCTTCATAGGACCAGGCAAAGATATCAACATAGTCGCGTAGCATTTGTATCAACCGTTGCTTGATACTAGGCTCCAGATTCGCTCCTATCTTAACCTCTTTCTTGTCTTCCTCTCTACCCAAGTTTACTGACTCAACTGGCTCTTCATGAGCCTGTGTGGCCCTTTCTTCCTGCTGTAACAGTCTAGCAAGTTCTCTAGGCACCTCACAATCATCCTCACCTTCGTCCTCGGCTTGGTTGATCAGATTTTTGAAGCCATAACTGGAAGTAGCAGAACTGTTATCAATGGGATCCAGAGTGGATATGGATCTGCATTATGATACGTGAGTGTGTGTAAGAGAATAACTATTTTTGATAGGGTGATAGACAGAAAAGAAAAAGAAGGAGCTCAAAATTTGTAATGCAAGAAACGTCCAATGCTTTATTAATGATATATGAAAATGACAAACAATAAGCCCTCACAAGCAAAGCCAAGGTGTCTCGAGCAAGGCACCAGGCTATAAAGTTTCAAACCGTCTATTACAACTCTTAAAACAAAAGTCAATTACTGTGGAATAAAAGAAACAGGTATGAAGTCCTTCGTCGTCCATTTGTTCAATCCACCATTGGTTGTTGGGTAGATCCAGTTGTCGATATCTGAATCTTCTTCACCATCTTTAATTGCGTTAACTCCCTGATTGCTGATGTGTAGAGGAGGTCTTCCAATCAGTGCATGCCTAACAGCCTTCTGAAACCCTGTAGTAAAGCCCAAACCAAATTTGTCAGTTTTGTGCGTGAAATCATGGAGCTAACCCCAATTGGTACACCCACCTTCTTCAATTACAGCCCTGGCATCCTTGAGAGAAGCCATCTTTAGCGGAGGTTTGTTGGTAGCAACTTCAGTTGATGCCAAAGTCTGAGGGACCTCTTCAAAGTTTTGACAAGGGGTTTCGATGAATTCCCCGTCCATCTCTGTTGTACCCTAAAATTTGCCCTCCCATTTCCTCAACATTTTCTCATCACAAAACCCTTGGAGCTCAAGATCCAATTAGGGTTTCCTCTGCTCAAGACTTCTCCTTGCACTGTTGACCCAAATTAGGGTTTGTGTTTGAACAAAGATATTTTGACCTAAAATGCCTAAGATGACTCGCATGCTTCATGATGGACTCCCAAGTTTATCCATACCAAGTTTCAAGTCTTGATTCCAAATTTTTGCCCAGTCAATTGGACAGTTGACCTAGAAATCAGCTGTATTGGGGAAAAAGCCAACTGTGGCCAATTGACAGTCAAATCTCATGAAAATTGACCCACATCAGCATTATGAACTCACATGGACCCATCTGATCAAGTTTGGATCACAATTCCATAAGAAATTTGATCAGATCACCAAAAGGGCAAAATGGTCATTTTTAGGGTTTTGACTACACAAAGGCAATTTTTGACTGTTTGACCTAGCCAATGGCAAACCAAGCTCACATATGGACTCAAGGACCCCATGGAATTGTCTTGACATGCTCAACAAGTTCAAAAGATCCCAAATACACAAGATTGACAGTTGAATTTCCCAGTCAATTGATCAATTTTGACTGTATACTGAAAAGTCAAACTTTGACTTTTTTTGGTCAAAATCAAGTGTCAAGATTCATTTTTAATCAAAACATGCCAAATCATGAAACTTGTTCATCAAGAAATCAAGAATTGCAAATTAGGGTTTGAAATGAAGATTTTTCATAACTTAGAATTTTTCTAAGTTATGAAAAACCCTAATTTTTTCCTAACTTTGCCCCACTTTCTCACCAAGATTCATTTGGATTCAAGCCAAAGTCAAAACATGAAAGTTGTAGCCTATTGCAAAATCTAAAACTTTGATTCACAAAGTTTTCCCAAAAGAAGCTTGTAGCTCAAGTTACAATTTTTGGAACAAGGGTACCAAACCATTCTTAACTTAGAGAAAATTTGACCTATTTTAGGCAAGGTTTTTACCTAACTTCAAGACCATTTTTCACATGCTTCCACTTGGAATTTCAATTTGCATTTCAAATATGGATTGTAGTACACATTCCAAGCTTTCTAAAATGTCCAAGAACTCATCAAACAACCTCATGGTTAGAGAGAATCGAATTTGGCAATATGGGAAAAAACTCACTTTTGATTTGGCCAAGTTACATGTTCATACATTTGTGCCATTTTGAATTCAGCATGCTTTCCTTGATTACATGTATTTTATCTCAATTACACTCCTTAATTTAATGCCAATCCTTTGTGACAAGGTGTTGTTCTATGAGTTTGGACATTGTATGCAAGTTTAATCCATTTTTAGATAAAGCATTATATCCATTTTGGAAAAGTTGCACTTTATGTCTAAAGCAAATCCAAGCAAGTACAGTTAAGATCTCTTTGGCACAAGTTTATGGACTAATTGCACTGATCAAGACTAAGTTGTGCAGCATAGATTGGGGGCCTCTACCTGTCTAGAACACCAACTTGCCATCTCTTGCTTAAAGTGTAAGAAACTTGCCATAATACATACCAACTCTCATCTCAGCTAACACAGAACCTTAAGTAAACTTGTCAAACATATTCTAAACATCCATTCTGAGCTAGAACACGAGCCAACCATCCCCAACATCCTCTCATTCATAGAATCACCATTGAACTGCCCAAAACAGGGTATCCCTGCAGTTTGAGTTCCATAACTCAAACCTTCCATGCATTCTTGCTAAAAACACTTCAAACACATTCCATAATATCCATATAAACTATTCCAAACCTTGAACTGAGACTGTAACAGCCATAGCACCATTTGCCATTTCCATTTTTCTATCTTGCAGGTGGACTTCTGCAGCTTGATTTGGCACGATTCAAAACACACCAAGCATTGGAATAGCATCACTACACTTCAGGCAAGCTGTACAAATCATCATCTTGCCCTGAAAGCTCCTCCATTGCAAGACACGATTCTAACTGAACAGGTAAGTTCATGAACTCGTATCTCTCTATCCAGGCATTGTTAGCTTTAGGTTTGTGAAGAAAACATGTCACATTCATAGCCCTGAACATGCCCATGTGATTAGATTTCATTTATATTATGTATGCTTAGAGAATTTTAAGTCTGAACATTGAATAAAATTTAGGTCAGGAATTGGGGGAGAAGAAATTCTCTCTCATTTCTGAGAGTTAGATTGACTTCTTTATATGTCTAGAATCGTGGCTTCAAGCTCTACAGGTTTCATGTTGGAAGATTTGGCAAAAGATCAAGGAATTGAAAGATAGAAAACGCGTGTTTTCTTGAACAAACTTGTTCTGAGGTTGAAGATGACAGGGTTCTGGGCTGGGCTTTGTTTGTCATTTCTGTTTACACACCATTTTCACTTTGACACCCCCTAGGCCCATTTTGCTTATTTTCATGTTTTTTGACTTTTCTTTTTTTATTCTGACTTATTTATTGGTTATAATATGGAGAAAATATATGTTTGACATTTTCTTTATGAGGGTATTTTTTGTCAGATTTAGTGACTTATATAGGTGTATTTGGTAGCTAGGTGAACAGATTTATTCTGATGTTTTATTTAGTTGATCTTCTTGAAGTATTTGGAGATATGGAAATATTAGTTTTTTTTATGTAAGTATTTATTGGTATATTCAGAATATTTGAGATATATAGTACTTGTAGAGTATATATAGTATGAGTATATAGTTAGTTATATATATATATATATATATATATATATATATATATATATATATATATATATATATATATATATATATATATATATATATATATATATATATATATATATATATATATATATATATATTATATATATATATATATATATATATATATATATATATATATTAATATATTTAGGTTAAAATACAAAATATACACATTTTTATTTTTATTAATATTTAACATTAAAAATACCTTTTTGACAAATATACTTCATTTTTATTTTTATTTTTGTATATAATAAATAAATATTGTACATATTAAATAATTAATACTTTTACTTAATAAAATTAGGGTTTTGCCCTAAATATAAAAAACTCCAAAAAATAATACTTTTTATTTTTGTTTATTTGACATAAAGAATACTTTTTTTTTCATACATATAAAAAGACTTTTTGCATCTTGCATATTCATTTTATTTCTATTTAATTTGTGCAATTAAATATCTTGTAAATAATTCCAAATTGATGTAATAGCTAGGTTTAAATTCCTTGTCAAATACCCCCCTGTTGTACCCCAAAATTTGCCCTCCCATATTCTCCAAGAAATTGTCAAGCCAAGTCACAAAATTCCCCAAGGGTTGCACAGGTCAAAGATCTCCTATACAGTCAAGATTAGGGTTTTGAGTCTGGTCAAGAAAAGGAAGTTTTCAAAGGCCCAATCAAGTCTCACATGCTTACAAATGTGGTCAAGTATCCTCATATCAAGTTTCAAGGCATTCAGCTCAAAATTGCACAGTCAAAAACCCTAATTGCACTACAGTCAACTGTAGGGGCAAAATGGTCATTTGGCAGTCAAAAGTTCAAAGTTTTGGTCAACATATCATTTTGAAGCCACAAACATCATTTGATCAATGCTTGATCATGATTCTCAAAATTTGGCTCAGAAATCATCAAGATGCAAAAAGTTTCCTTATTTGGACAGCTGAAAAAGTCAACTGAAATTGACCAGGGAATAACTTTCACATGGATTATCAGCAAAGTTCCATCCAAAGCTCATTTTGAAGAGAAAGACATTTCCTACAACTCATCTTCATACTTCAAGTCCAAGAAATGCTCTCACAAAAAGTTATCAATTTCAACATTATAGGTCATTTTCAAAAGTCAACAAAAAGGGACTTTAAGTCAAAGGCCATAACTTGATATTGGTAAATCAAAATGACATGGGACCAAAGACATTGGTTAGAGGACTCAAAGACCTTTCCAAAATGTCCAAGAACATGAGAAAAGCTTAAAAATTGAGCAAGTTATGCCTTGTGGAAGTTGGGAAATATTTGGATATTTTGAAAAGTCAACATTGATTCAAATGGTCTAAAATTGCTAATGGGCCTATTTTTCTTCCATGATTCATCATTCCAAGCATATGCACGACCACTTGGCCCAAAGGGAAGTATTTTCTCATTTTTTATCTATTTATTTGAATTATTATTTATATTAATTCATTTAAATCATTTAAATATATGAAAAATATATAACTTGACCTAATAAATCTTTTCATGCATGTTTTGCCCTCAATATTTCGTGCACATTCAAAAATAGGAAGATTTGATTTGATTTGAGCATAATTGATACAAGAACACTTGAAAAAGATATGAAAATTATGGTGGAAAAAATCAAATATTCAATCAATGATTACAAGAGATTTGGATCCAATTTGTTAACCTAATTGATTCATATATATGCCAGGATCATAAACCTAATGATGAGAACCAGAAAGCTGCGCTAAAGAACCATTGACAAACTTGGAAAAATTCCCTAAAAGCTCAAAACTGAAAAGCACTTTTTAGGTCGATTCAAAGCATAAAAACGATTCCATTAGCTTCCTTGAAGGTCCCTGATCACATTCCAATCAAGAACAGCCATCCAAACGCCAGGAATTGGTATATTGAATCAAAACTGTACAGAGAAAAATTGATTATCGTGTTTCATGTTTTAAGCATTTTTACAGCATTTTGTTCATAGATTCTTGTTCCTCATTTGATTCTAAAGCTGACCAATGCATTTAATTTGATTATTACGCTGTATATACGAATATGCCATGAGTGAATTTTAGGGTTTTCAGAGGTTGGAATTGGGGATTTGCAAACGAGGAAAAATTAAGCCTTGAGACCACCACCATCCAACTCAGTGCATGGAGATGAAGAAGAATCACCTATCGCGCTGAATTTATGAACCCCATAGCGCTATTCGCTATTTTCTCTAAAGTCTCCTAACGCAACGCATGAAAAACCGTTGCTTTTGTTTTATGTTTCAGGGATAATGGAGAAGATGATGTGTTGTCAAAACATGATACGCTGATTTGAAAATTCGCGCGCGTTTCCAAGCGTGGACTCACTTTCTTTTTATAATATTTGTTAACTATTATATATTAAATGTGATTCAGATGGCGTAGTGGCACAGGTGTTGAATGGTGATGCTAGTGACCTGGGTTCGAGCCCCAGGTCTGTGTTATTCTTCATATTATTTTTCCACAGGAATTCATGTGCGTTTTCAATGTCAAGGTATAGCGTACACCTCCATCATCAAGCCAACCACGCGTCCTGGGAGATCAAATCAAGGGTATGGATCTCAAGAACATGCTACGCTCCAGTCAACACATCAGCGTGCTAGCAAAAAAGTCAAAGAAGGCTATACTAAATGGGCCAGAATTTCACAAACTTAACCTCCATATTGGGACTGAAACCCCCCTGGTTTGCCATTTTCTATTATTTTTATATTATATTTTCAATTGTTATTTTCTTTTCTTTATTTGTTTGATTTAATTAATTATTTTTACCAAAATACAAAAACCTCATAAAAATCAGAAAAGATGAAAAAAATATAATAAATAATTTAATTATTTTCATAAACAAATTGTATGTAAATAAATTTAGTTTTAATTTAGTTTGCAATTTTAATTCTTTTCATGATAAAAATATAAAAAATATAGAATTAGGTTTAATAAATATTTTATTCCTTTTAATTTTTCTTTTTACCATAATATTATTTATTTATTTATTTTCATAATTAAAATTGTACATAAATAATTTAGGTTTAATTTAGGTTAAATATTAATACTTTCATAATAAATTTAAAAGCCATTAGAATTAGGGTTTGCGTCGTACTTTGATTAAATCTTTTTCTATTAAATCTTAAAAAACATAAAAATACCAAAAAACATTTTCTTTTAATTTTAATTTTAATTCCTTATTAATTTTAATTTTGCAAAAGGGTCCAACGCCCATATTTTTAATTGTTTAATTTGCGTATTTATTTTATTGCTTAAATAATTATGTATCTCTCCCAAAGCCTTGTAATTACATCTCGCACTTTTAATTCTTTTAATTCCTTTATTTACTTTTCTGTCAAATCGGGTCCGGTTTAATTTTGGCGATGTGGACCCGCGCCATTTGTAATAGCTTAGAATTTACTTTTCCCGCAAATATTTTAATTGTTAAACAATGCATGCAAGAATGAATGACAAAAATAAAAACAAAACGTTAGATCACTAATAAACATGACAAGACAAAATATCTGAAAACGACACACGAATCGCACACACCACCCCTAGGGTACGCCTCACTGTTGCCTTGCCTTTCGAAAGGTGATCGTCGAGTAGAGGATGTCTTAGTAAGTCCTCATGATCCGGGAACCTGGCATGAGGGTAGCTTCTAAGGTGTCTTCCCATTGCTCTGGTGATCACCATGTCCCGAACCTCGAATTGACCCGAACACCTCCAACGGTGGTGCTACCTACCTCTCAATGGTGGGTGTGATCGGTGGATCTGGAACTGACTGTTTAATGCTGGTTCGCGAAATGTCGCGGAAGCAAGAGTCGCCACCGTCTTTTATTTTCTCCAAATGGAAAGGACAAAAGCACAGAAAAATTCCTTAAAGAGATTGCTCTCGGTTCGGGAGGTAGGTTATAGAAAGGGAAGGTGTTAGCACCCTTTCTATCCATGGTTATCCATGGGCTCTTAGATACTTGCTCATTTGTGTTTTCAAAATGGTTTGTTTGCTTTTCAACTGTGGGTTTAAAAAAGTTTCTTTGAAAATTCCAGTTCGACTCTTATATCAGTCCTCAAGAGTGTTTGAAAAGTTGCTTTCGAAAGCTTTTTGAAAAGGTGTCGGTGTGAAAAGTATTTTTTTGATTGGTTTTGAAATTTAGAGCAAGTATCTAGAGTCGTCTACCTACCCTAAGGAATTCATCTGTGTAAATGTCCTTTAAAGTAGTGCCATCCCACCATTGAGAGGTAGGTAGCACCACCGTTGGAGGTGTTCGGGTCAATTCGAAGGTTCGGGACATGGTGATCACCAGAGCAATAGGAAGATACCTTAGAAGCTACCCTCATGCCAGGTTCCCGGATCATGAGGACTTACTAAAACATCCTCTACTCGACGATCACCTTTCGAGGCAAGGCAACAGTGAGGCGTACCCTAGGGGTGGTGTGTGATTCGTGTGTCAGATTCAAATATTTTATCTTGTCATGTTATTAGTGATCTATGCGTTTGTTTTTATTTTTTTGTCATTCATTCTTGCATGCATTTTATTAGCAGTTAAAAAGATGCGGAAAATTAAAAGTTCTAAACTATTACAAAGGCGCGGGTCCACATCGCCAAAATTTCCAGAATCCGATTTGACAGAAAATAAATAAAGAACTAAAGTGCGAGAAATATAAAATGTCCGAGTTACATGGCTTTGGGAGAATTACATAAATATTTAAAAGAAACGAAATAAAACGCGCGAATTGAAATAAGATTGGAAACGAGGGCGTTGGACCCTTTTGAAGTTAAATTGAAATTAAAAATTAATTAATTATTTATTGAAATAAAAGAAGTGTTTTTTAGGTTTTTTTGCATTTATGAAATAAGAAAATTAAAATTAAAATTAAAAGAAACCCTAATTCTAAGTTATTTTTAATTATTTGAGAAAAATGTTAAAGTTTAACTTAATTTACTAAAGAATTTATGTACATGTTTATTTACAAAATAAATTAGTAATTAATAATAATAATAATGATGAGAAAATTATTTATAAAAAAAAATGATGAAAAAGTTAAAAAAAACCTAATTTCTACATATTTAATTTATTAAGAAAAATGTTAAAGTTTTGAAACCTAAATTAATCTAATTAATTGTTTAAAGTTTATTTACAAAAATAATAATAGTAAAATTAATATTAATAAAATAAACATTTTTTTGATTTTTTTGTATTTTATATTTATTATGAAAATTATTTTATGGAATTAAAAGAAAACAATTAAAAAACAATTAAAAGAATAAAAAAGAAAAACAAATAAAAATTAAAAATTGAGCAAACCATAGGGGGTGTCTGGCCCAAGGGGAGGTTTTTTGAAGTATTGACTCCTGAGTACCGTGGTCTGCATTCTTTGGCCATTGGATTGAGTTTCATGCATAAGTTGTTCTACTTTGGCCATTTGCCTTTTGGCTTTTGGCCATTTGTGTTCTACCTTCAACGTTTCCTTAATGTCTGGCTTAATGTCTGCCTCGCCATGTATTGGTGTCATGCATAAGTTTTTCTAGTCTGGCCATTTGGCTTTTGGCTTTTGGCCATTTGGCTTTTGGCCTCAACGTTCCTTAATGAACCTGCCTGGGATCCTGTCTAAATCTGCAGTGTCGAATCTCACAAACACATCAAATAAAATCATAAAATGCAAATAAAGCCAATATATGAAGAAATTTAATGTTTAGACACAATATGGCATGTATGAATGATTATACCCTTTTGATCATGGAGATCAAATCAACCTTACCCTTACTGGAAAAGTAGTGACATGAATGCTTTTATGCCCTTTGGATCATGGAGATCAAGCCAGCCTTACCCTTACTGAAGAAGTAATAAGATGTTGGTTTGTAACTGAGATGGCTTGTTTGTAGTGAGAGAGGGATTTGTAATAAGGATTTCAAGGTTTTAGGGTTCTTGAAAGAATTTGATATTCTAACAGTGTTGTGGCAAGGTTTTTTCTCTCTTTTTTTCCTCTTTTTCTCTTTTTCTCTCCTCTCTGGTTTGTGTGAAAAGAAGGTGATTATATAATGAAAATTAGGGTAAAGCAAATGGGCTTTGAATGTGCAATTGGGCCTCCAATATTCACTTGAATTCGTCACTTTCCAGGCTAAATCGAAGGGACTTAAGTGCATTTTTTGAAGTTGAAATGTGAAGACAAAATGTATCCGGCATCGAGAACTAACTCCTGTCCGAAAATCGACTCAATCGGATAAACGGTGAATTAGTTATGAATTTTTGAAGTTTCAGCTCAGACAAACTTATTTTGGACTCCAGTGTCGACTCTGACACGTTCTTCAATAAAAAACTGGTATTGATCGGTGCATAATTTGGTCTCGACTTTTGAAGAAAAGTTGTAGATCTATGAGTCAGGGACCTTGTGTAAAAATATGAGTCCAATCCGATAAAAATTGACCGAGTTATGAATTTTCGAAGTTTCGGCCCAGATAAAATAATATTCAGCATTCAGGATTTTCAGCGTGTCACGCACTCTGAGCAAAAAACGAAGGCCTTTTGAATACCGTTTGAACTCAATACCTTCTGTGAAAATGTAGCCAACTCAATTTGTGAAATTTTGGCACCGGAACCAGCTCGATACGATGAAAATCGACCAAGTTATGATTTTTTGAACATGACGCAAATAAACTTCTGTCACAAATTTCTGCACGAAAATACTTGATAAATTCACATTTCTGAAGACCTTCTGATCGAAATTGGCTTCCAGCTGTGAGAGATGAAAACGTAGATAATGTCGAGACGGAATTTTGGCCACCGGAACGGGTTCAAAACGAGTCACGATCTTCAAGTTATGAATTTTTTAGCGCGTAAAAACTGCACTTTCAGCACATTTTTTCACTATATTTCTTCAAGAAAACCCACACATTCGGATACCTTCTTTAAAGAATTATCTCTTGAGCCGAACCTGAATTTGAGAATATGTTATCAGAGATATCTTGGCGAAAGAATACCTGAATATGACGCGCCGGGTTGGACTTGTGAATTTTTCTTGGAATATTTTGAGAAATATGGGAGGGCAAATTTTGGGGTACAACAGTTGCCCCTGTTCAATCTTCTTAGACCTGAGGATGCAGATTGGCTGACGTGCCTTTCGTAATCCGAAGGTGGAAGATGATTGAACACTAAAGTGCCCAGAAATTTGCGCTCACATAGTAGCAGTGTGATGATGGGAATGGGCTTATAGATGCCATTTGGAGATTGATGGATAGGATGATGGGCTTATAGATGCCATCTGGAGGTTGATCGCGTAAGAGATTCCTTAGCGAGAACTTGCGTACCTGCAAAAGAACAAATGAGTACCTGACACGTTGCAGGAGCTGGTTTTCAGATGCTTGGTATAGATATGTCCTGACTGGTTACAGGAGCTGAGTCTGGAGCTTCAAATGACGATGAATGAACCAGGGATGGTTACTGCCTTAGCATGAATGGTAAGAGAATCTTGGGCGATTTTACCTTCAACAACGCTCGTTGAGAAAAATCTTGGGTGTCTTCTACTGGGATAAGAATCAGGGAGATCTTAGGGTCGATCTGACTGAACCAGAGGAGGTTTTTTTGATAAGGATGTGATGAAGGAATCTGAGACGATTGCTACTCCAAATCTATGATGAAGGAATCTGGGACGATTACTACCTCAGCAGAATGATGAAGGAATCTGATTACTACCTCAGCAGGATGATGAAGGAATCTGGGACGATTACTACCTCAGCAGAATGATGAAGGAATTTGGGACGATTACTACCTCAGCAGAATGATGAAGGAATCTGGGACGATTACTACCTCAGCAGAATGATGAAGGAATCTGGGACGATTACTACCTCAGCAGGATGATGAAGGAATCTGGGACGATTACTACCTCAGCAGAATGATGAAGGAATCTGGGACGATTACTACCTCAGCAGGATGATGAAGGAATCTGGGACGATTACTACCTCAGCAGGATGATGAAGGAATCTGGGACGATTACTACCTCAGCAGGATGATGAAGGAATCTGGGACGATTACTACCTCAGCAGAATGATGAAGGAATCTGGGACGATTACTACCTCAGCAGAATGATGAAGGAATCTGGGACGATTACTACCTCAGCAGGATGATGAAGGAATCTGGGACGATTACTACCTCAGCAGGATGATGAAGGAATCTGGGACGATTACTACCTCAGCAGAATGATGAAGGAATCTGGGACGATTACTACCTCAGCAGAATGATGAAGGAATCTGGGACGATTACTACCTCAGCAGAATGATGAAGGAATCTGGGACGATTACTACCTCAGCAGAATGATGAAGGAATCTGGGACGATTACTACCTCAGCAGAATGATGAAGGAATCTGGGACGATTACTACCTCAGCAGGTAAAGACTTTTATCTGTTGATCGTTCTTTCCTGAAAAAGTAACGAATTAGTTGTATGCAATGTCATAATGCATGAATTGCCTGATTTTAAGATGTTCTCAAAAATAGATGAGATTGGGGTGATATGATGCGTCTATGCATGCTATAATGATGTATGTGAAGTTTTATGAATGTGTTTTTCGTCTAGGAAAGTAAATCCTTGACGGGTGCCGGGAAGTCGTATCCTGGGCTGATGTTGAAGAATAGATTTTGCTTCCGCTGGGGATGATAACTGCAAGAATACCGGTAGGAGAAGATGACTCCGTTGCGGAATAAACTTGGCAAATGGAAGATTCTGCGGGGAGAAAAGATACTCTAGTGACCATGCTGGGAAGCAACACTCTGTGGGGAGAGAGATGCTTTGCTGAATGTTGATAGTAACTTGCTGAGGATGTCTTGTTGTTGGAAGTGTTGAGGGACTTCGCTGGGGTAAGATGACTTCGTCGAGGACGCTCTTTCCGTGGCTTTTGGCTGAGGATAACCCAGTTATATCCTGTTAAGGAAATAACTCTTTAAACCAAGCCGGACGACGCGTTCGTGCTCTGCGAGGGGGTAAGCTTCCAGAATTTTACTGGGGATAAGCTTACTGCTTGGGGATATGAATTCTAATTTTCCTGGGGAACTAGATTGGACTTTCCTGGGGAAGTTTGATATGCTGGGGAAGTGGCTCTGCTGAATGCCTGGTATATTGCCGGGGAACAATCTTTAGGTCAAGACTTCCGGGGATGCTTGTTAAGAATGTATATATGCTGCTGGAGAATGTCGAGATCTACTGGAGGATACTCAACTTCCTTAAGATTTGATAATATAGCTTGGAGAGAGTGACCTATCTTGCTGACTTACTCTCTGGGGAATTAAGATATGCCGGTTATGCTCTTTAGTTGAACCTACCTTGGTACCTGGGAGGACAGAACAATTAGATTGCTTGGACAACTCTTTATTGCCCCTGTTTCTGAGGTATGAGAGGAAGACCTGTGAGGTGCTGATAGTGGTTGATGGACAAACCTTCTTCTGGTAGGCAGGTGACGAGATGATAGGACATAGTCGTTCACTTTAATCCCTAAATTTTGCCTGGACCGCCCTTTCGGGTTTTCAGTCCACCGGGATACCCATTTTTGCCCAAGCCGCCTTTTCAGGTTTTCGACTTGCCGGGTGTACAGATTTTTTTATTTCATCCCTCATTTTGCCCGAACCCTTTTGGTTCGCCGGGAAGCCCTTATTTTTGCCTAGGTGTGTCAACCTAGCGGGTCTTTGATTATGCGTAGTATTTTTTCGACTATGTCCGTGCTTTCAGAATGTAAGGAGTTGCCCCTGTTAGGAGTGTTTTGTCATGCCACCAGAAGGTATTTGATCAGGCAAGATTCGTTGTTGAAATGCCCCAAGTGACTCAGGCGGAGATTTGCCTCAGGCTATTTGGCCTTTGAGAGATTCTCCGAATCTTGACTGAATTGCCCCAGATGATGGATAATAATCACGTCTGCCCCTTGATTGGAAGTGCTTTTGTTCACTAGGTATTCATCGTGCGAATTTCTCTGCTGTTCAAATAAAAAGTCATATGCGAACAAAGTTATGTTAAAAATGCCAAGCTTATGTCTGTCTTGAAGATTTTGAAAATGCATTCTTTTTTCGTAAAACAAGTGATTGTTTGTAAAACGTGATGTCAGCTCCGTATTTACCGTAGGCCTTAAGGAGTCAGGATACCTTTCGTAACAGTATGCTTTCGAACTAACCCATGCTTCAGCTAGGACTTTTAAGGGTTATAACGTGGCCTGGTTCACGGTTTAAGAAACAAAGGATAAAGGCTCAAATTATTTGTACCCACCCGCTCTTCGTGATGTTCTCCAAACCTAAACTCAGTTGATCATACGTTAGACCTTGTTTGAGTCTTTGCTCTGATTTTCCGGTGATGATTCGGATGTTGATAACTTATTTTGAATAGGCAGTCATTTCTTTTTGTTGAGGGTTTGTAAGACCTCTTTCTTTTTCTTGATTTTGTTATCCCTTTCTTTTTTGCCTGAACTGTTTCCTTTTTGGAATTACAGTCAGCGGGATGCCCCAGTTTTGTAAGTCCTCTTTATAGGTTTTGACTTTTATGATTTTTTTTTTGATAACGACTGCCTATCTGTATGATTGTTCGGAACCATCACTGTCTTTTTTCATTTTGTAAGGACTTCTTTGGTGCCATTCGTTATGCACTTGGATCAACTGAGAGACTACCCTGCCCCAGGTTATGATAAAGGGTTTTAATTTTCGAAAAGAAAAACTCCTACTTCTTTGGCTCAATGGGTTGACGAGGGATTATCATCCTTATAACTCCAGTGTTTAGGGATTGAAACAATGCCTGTACCTCATCAGCGGGGTCTGTTCAAAAGCATACTGTATGTCGTGGTATTTTTTCGTCATCCTCCCTCAAGAGGCTTAGAATTATTAACCGAGCGTTGATCATCAGAAAAAATATGAAAATAATTTGCGCATAGTGAATACGAATATATTGCTTCAAAACAGACATGCGATGCATTAATGAAATAACAAAGTTTGACATGAATAAAATGTTTGAACAATCAAAGAAAAATACAACTTGAACATTTGAATGAACAAAAGACATTCTCGATGATTTGGTGTAGGATCAGTGTTCAAACTCGACTTCCTTGGCGTCAATCAAATCCTGGATCTTGTTCTTCAAGGTCCAACAGTCGTCGGTGTCATGTCCAGGACTGTCAGAATGGTAGGCACATCTCACACCCGGGTTGTACTTGGGAGAGGAAGTGTCAGGATTTTGAGGAGGATCCTTTAGTGTGATCAGTTTTGCCTTCAGCAATTGCTGTAATGCCTGAGACAAAGACATGTTGATGTCAGTATACTTCCTATCTTGATACTTTATCCTACGCCTATTGTTCTTTCTTGGTTGAACGGGCGTGGGATCAGAAATCTGGATTGCCCCTACATCATGACGACCCTTTTTACCGTGCACAGCATTGGATTCTTTCTTTCCATGATGAGGCTTTTTATCAGAAGGTGCAGCCTCTTGAATTTTCCCAGACCGGATGCCAGCTTCTATTCGCTCTCCAGTCAAGATAAGATCTGTGAATCCAGCAGACGAATTCCCAATTAGGTGATTGTAGAACGGACCAGACAGGGTCCCCAAGAACATATCGACAAGTTCCCGATCAGTCAGAGGTGGTTGTACCCTTCCAGCAAGATCCCTCCACTTCTGCGCATATTCTTTAAAACCTTCACTTGATCCTAACGACATACCTTGGAGTTGGGTACGCGTAGGGGCAAGGTCGGCATTATATTGATACTGCTTATAGAAAGCAGTAGCCAACTCCTCCCAGTTACGAACCTTGGTCCCATCCAGCTGATAGAACCATTCGAGATGAGTCCCTGAAAGACTCTCCTGGAAGAAGTGGATCCACAAATTCTTATCCGCAGAGTACGGCTGAATTTTTCGAACATAGGACCTTAAATGCAGCTTGGGACAAGACGCCCCGTCATATTTAGAGAAGGATGGTGCTTTGAACTTATGCGGGATAATCACACCAGTTGACAAACCCAGATCTCCGAAATCCAGCCCAGGTACCTGTTGAACCTCCATAGCTTTCAATCTGTCCTCCAGTTGCTTATATCTGTCATCAGCAGGAGGGTACTGCTCTTCATCAAAATCTGTCTCGTTGTCGGAGACCACTGGACTGGGAACCCTTTCTCCCTGATGACTACCTTCCCTCACAGATGGAGTTGTCTTCTCAGTTTCAATCTGCGGTGCATTCCCAGATCTGCGTCTAGGGCTGAACAAAACAGTCCTCCTCTTCTTCTTTTCTTTCTTCAAGAGCAGAGCCTTCAGATCTTGTTGCCCCTGGGTCAAGTTCATGATCAACCCTTGGAACTGGGCGTTCTGAGCCTGGAGGGCCTTGATGGACTGCTCAGCTGATGACTCAGGATTCATGATGATCGGCTGAAATAAACAGCGAAGAAGGGTAAGCAACCTGTCAAAGGGACACCTGCAATGCAATGAGATGTATGACATGCATGCAATGATTTCAAGGACCTCGCAGGGTAAACAGAGAAACTTGTTAGAGTTGGAAACTGGCAACTTGATTGAAGGAACTTCCTGTTGTAGAGAGCCCTTCTTCAAGGGTCAAAGGCTCACCATATCCAGTGGGTCATAGCCCCTGACAACCTTGGCTAGAGGAAAATAAATCCCCTTTGCCCCTTGCTGGGATAGTTTATTCATCGTGACCTGCATCACAAGCCCTTGAGATCCTTGAAATGGGTTAGGATGTATGCAATGGTATGATGTCATGCTATGCATGGGGTGATGTAGGTAAACCCTGTTATGAGCCCCAATTAAGGACTATAAACAGACCCTGCAAGAAATTTAGTATACTTTGTTATGAGTCCCAATTAAGGGCTATAAACAAACCCTGCAAGAGATCTAGTAAACCCTGTTATAAGTCCCAGTTAAGGACTATAAACAAAACCTGCAAGAAATTTGGTAAACCCTGTCATGAGTCCTAGTTAAGGACTATAAACAAAACCTGCAAGTAGTTCATGTGTCAGCTAACAAGCATGCAAGTAGGCAAGTACAAAGGCACACAAGTCACACAAGAGAAACCCTTAGAGTTTAGGCCAGCATGGGATCTGGGTATTACCCTCTTGAAGTTGGTGGGTTCAACCTGTCCTAATCAAAGTAACCGGGTTCTAAGGTTCCCAATATCACAGGATTGCTTTCATTGTTCATCGTTTCGATTTAGCCACTGAACTGGCGACCGAAATATTCCAGGAAAGCAACCCTCAATTGAGTGTAGTATCGAGTATCAACCAACCTCGGACTGCACCAAAGTCAGTTATCTCACTACCCTAAAGAGGCCAAGATAGTTCAATTAAGGTTCCTAAGGTCTGTTGATGCTTCACGACACCACGCGGAGGCCCCGTACTCTCCTTGACTGAACTCAAGGGTTACCGGTACACACCAAAGTGCCACATCAACGTAGCAGACTGTTTCAACCATGTCGGTATACCCCGCACAGTTCCCTCACAGCCTTGTTGCTACTTTCTAAGAAGGTATCCCCCAGATCCGGGTTAGGATCTATAGAACTCCCAAGACAGTCCCACAATTTAAAGCAAGCAAAGAAGACAATTGAAAACACAGTTATGAACTATCCCTAAGGTACACCTCACTTTATAAGATAGTCCCCAGCAGAGTCGCCAGTTCTGTGATCGGTGGATCTGGAACTGACTGTTTAATGCTGGTTCGCGAAATGTCGCGGAAGCAAGAGTCGCCACCGTCTTTTATTTTCTCCAAATGGAAAGGACAAAAGCACAGAAAAATTCCTTAAAGAGATTGCTCTCGGTTCGGGAGGTAGGTTATAGAAAGGGAAGGTGTTAGCACCCTTTCTATCCATGGTTATCCATGGGCTCTTAGATACTTGCTCATTTGTGTTTTCAAAATGGTTTGTTTGCTTTTCAACTGCGGGTTTAAAAAAAGTTTCTTTGAAAATTCCAGTTCGACTCTTATATCAGTCCTCAAGAGTGTTTGAAAAGTTGCTTTCGAAAGCTTTTTGAAAAGGTGTCGGTGTGAAAAGTATTTTTTTGATTGGTTTTGAAATTTAGAGCAAGTATCTAGAGTCGTCTACCTACCCTAAGGAATTCATCTGTGTAAATGTCCTTTAAAGTAGTGCCATCCCACCATTGAGAGGTAGGTAGCACCACCGTTGGAGGTGTTCGGGTCAATTCGAAGGTTCGGGACATGGTGATCACCAGAGCAATAGGAAGATACCTTAGAAGCTACCCTCATGCCAGGTTCCCGGATCATGAGGACTTACTAAAACATCCTCTACTCGACGATCACCTTTCGAGGCAAGGCAACAGTGAGGCGTACCCTAGGGGTGGTGTGTGATTCGTGTGTCAGATTCAAATATTTTATCTTGTCATGTTATTAGTGATCTATGCGTTTGTTTTTATTTTTTTGTCATTCATTCTTGCATGCATTTTATTAGCAGTTAAAAAGATGCGGAAAATTAAAAGTTCTAAACTATTACAAAGGCGCGGGTCCACATCGCCAAAATTTCCAGAACCCGATTTGACAGAAAATAAATAAAGAACTAAAGTGCGAGAAATATAAAATGTCCGAGTTACATGGCTTTGGGAGAATTACATAAATATTTAAAAGAAACGAAATAAAACGCGCGAATTGAAATAAGATTGGAAACGAGGGCGTTGGACCCTTTTGAAGTTAAATTGAAATTAAAAATTAATTAATTATTTATTGAAATAAAAGAAGTGTTTTTTAGGTTTTTTTGCATTTATGAAATAAGAAAATTAAAATTAAAATTAAAAGAAACCCTAATTCTAAGTTATTTTTAATTATTTGAGAAAAATGTTAAAGTTTAACTTAATTTACTAAAGAATTTATGTACATGTTTATTTACAAAATAAATTAGTAATTAATAATAATAATAATGATGAGAAAATTATTTATAAAAAAAAATGATGAAAAAGTTAAAAAAAACCTAATTTCTACATATTTAATTTATTAAGAAAAATGTTAAAGTTTTGAAACCTAAATTAATCTAATTAATTGTTTAAAGTTTATTTACAAAAATAATAATAGTAAAATTAATATTAATAAAATAAACATTTTTTTGATTTTTTTGTATTTTATATTTATTATGAAAATTATTTTATGGAATTAAAAGAAAACAATTAAAAAACAATTAAAAGAATAAAAAGGAAAAACAAATAAAAATTAAAAATTGAGCAAACCATAGGGGGTGTCTGGCCCAAGGGGAGGTTTTTTGAAGTATTGACTCCTGAGTACCGTGGTCTGCATTCTTTGGCCATTGGATTGAGTTTCATGCATAAGTTGTTCTACTTTGGCCATTTGCCTTTTGGCTTTTGGCCATTTATGTTCTGCCTTCAACGTTTCCTTAATGTCTGGCTTAATGTCTGCCTCGCCATGTATTGGTGTCATGCATAAGTTTTTCTAGTCTGGCCATTTGGCTTTTGGCTTTTGGCCATTTGGCTTTTGGCCTCAACGTTCCTTAATGAACCTGCCTGGGATCCTGTCTAAATCTGCAGTGTCGAATCTCACAAACACATCAAATAAAATCATAAAATGCAAATAAAGCCAATATATGAAGAAATTTAATGTTTAGACACAATATGGCATGTATGAATGATTATACCCTTTTGATCATGGAGATCAAATCAACCTTACCCTTACTGGAAAAGTAGTGACATGAATGCTTTTATGCCCTTTGGATCATGGAGATCAAGCCAGCCTTACCCTTACTGAAGAAGTAATAAGATGTTGGTTTGTAACTGAGATGGCTTGTTTGTAGTGAGAGAGGGATTTGTAATAAGGATTTCAAGGTTTTAGGGTTCTTGAAAGAATTTGATATTCTAACAGTGTTGTGGCAAGGTTTTTTCTCTCTTTTTTTCCTCTTTTTCTCTTTTTCTCTCCTCTCTGGTTTGTGTGAAAAGAAGGTGATTATATAATGAAAATTAGGGTAAAGCAAATGGGCTTTGAATGTGCAATTGGGCCTCCAATATTCACTTGAATTCGTCACTTTCCAGGCTAAATCGAAGGGACTTAAGTGCATTTTTTGAAGTTGAAATGTGAAGACAAAATGTATCCGGCATCGAGAACTAACTCCTGTCCGAAAATCGACTCAATCGGATAAACGGTGAATTAGTTATGAATTTTTGAAGTTTCAGCTCAGACAAACTTATTTTGGGCTCCAGTGTCGACTCTGACACGTTCTTCAATAAAAAACTGGTATTGATCGGTGCATAATTTGGTCTCGACTTTTGAAGAAAAGTTGTAGATCTATGAGTCAGGGACCTTGTGTAAAAATATGAGTCCAATCCGATAAAAATTGACCGAGTTATGAATTTTCGAAGTTTCGGCCCAGATAAAATAATATTCAGCATTCAGGATTTTCAGCGTGTCACGCACTCTGAGCAAAAAACGAAGGCCTTTTGAATACCGTTTGAACTCAATACCTTCTGTGAAAATGTAGCCAACTCAATTTGTGAAATTTTGGCACCGGAACCAGCTCGATACGATGAAAATCGACCAAGTTATGATTTTTTGAACATGACGCAAATAAACTTCTGTCACAAATTTCTGCACGAAAATACTTGATAAATTCACATTTCTGAAGACCTTCTGATCGAAATTGGCTTCCAGCTGTGAGAGATGAAAACGTAGATAATGTCGAGACGGAATTTTGGCCACCGGAACGGGTTCAAAACGAGTCACGATCTTCAAGTTATGAATTTTTTAGCGCGTAAAAACTGCACTTTCAGCACATTTTTTCACTATATTTCTTCAAGAAAACCCACACATTCGGATACCTTCTTTAAAGAATTATCTCTTGAGCCGAACCTGAATTTGAGAATATGTTATCAGAGATATCTTGGCGAAAGAATACCTGAATATGACGCGCCGGGTTGGACTTGTGAATTTTTCTTGGAATATTTTGAGAAATATGGGAGGGCAAATTTTGGGGTACAACAGTGGGATGGCACTACTTTAAAGGACATTTACACAGACGAATTCCTTAGGGTAGGTAGGTTCTCGTGGATACTTGCTCTCTTCAAAAACAAACAAAAATCTTTTCACACCGACACTTTTCAAAAGCTTTCAAAGCAATTTTTCAAACACTCTGACACAAGAGTCGATCTGAAACTTTCAAAGAAACTTTTTTAAAACCCACAGTTGAAAAGCAAACAAACCATTTTTGAAAACACGATGAGCAAGTATCTAAGAGCCCATGGATAACCATGGATAGAAAGGGTGCTAACACCTTCCCTTTCTATAACCTACCTCCCGAACCGAGAGCAATCTCTTTAAGGAATTTTTCTGTGCTTTTGTCCTTTCCATTTGGAGAAAATAAAAGACGGTGGCGACTCTTGCTTCCGCGACATTTCGCGAACCAGCGTTAAACGGTCAGTTCCAGATCCACCGATCACAGAACTGGAGACTCTGCTGGGGACCCTTTATAAAGTGAGGTGTACCTTAGGGTTAAGATCACTGTGTTTTCAATTGTCTTCTTTGCTTGCTTTACTATTGTGGGTTGCTTGGGAGTTCTATAGATCCTAACCCGAATCTGGGGGATACCTTCTTAGAAAGTAGCAACAAGGCTGTGAGGGAACTGTGCAGGGTATACCGACATGGTTGAAACAGTCTGCTACGTTGATGTGGCACTTTGGTGTGTACCGGTAACCCTTGAGTTCAGTCAAGGAGAGTACGGGGCCTCCGCGTGGTGTCGTGAAGCATCAACAGACCTTAGGAACCTTAATTGAACTATCTTGGCCTCTTTAGGGTAGTGAGATAACTGACTTTGGTGCAGTCCGAGGTTGGTTGATACTCGATACTACACTCAATTGAGGGTTGCTTTCCTGGAATATTTCGGTCGCCAGTTCAGTGGCTAAATCGAAACGATGAACAATGAAAGCAATCCCGTGATATTGGGACCCTTAGAACCCGATTACTTCTAATAGAACAGGTTGAGCCCACCAACTTCAAGAGGGTAATACCCAGACCCCATGCTGGCCTAAACTCTAAGGGCTTCTCTTGTGTGACTTGTGTGCTTTCATACTTGCCTATTTGCATGCTCGTTATCTGACACTCGAATTTCTTGCAGGTTTTGGTTACAGTCCGTAATTGGTACTCATAACAGGGTTACCTACATTACCCCATGCATACCATAACATCATACCATTGCATACATCCTAACCTATTTCCAGGACCTCAAGGGCTTGTGATGCAGGTCATGGTGAATCAACTGTCCCAGCAAGGGGCAAAAGGGATTTCTTTTCCTCTAGCCAAGGCTGTCAGGGGCTATGACCCACTGGATATAGTGAGCCTTTGACCCTTGAAGAAGGACTCTCAACAACATGAAGTTCCTTCAATCAAGTTACCGGTTCTCAACTCTAACAATTTCTCTGTTTATCCCGCGAGGTCCTTGAAATCATTGCATGCATATCATACATATCATTGCATAACAGGTACCCCTTTTTCTGCAGGTTACTTACCTTCTTCGCTGTTTATTTCAGCAGTCTCGTCATAAATCCTGAATCTTCAACCGAGCACACTATCAAGGCCCTCCAGGCTCAGAACGCCCAGTTCCAAGGGCTGATCATGAACTTGACCCAGGGGCAGCAAGATCTAAAGGCTCTGCTCTTGAAGAAAGAAAAGAAGAAGAAGAGGACTGTTTTGTTCAGCCCTAGACGCAGATCTAGGAATACCCCGCAGGATCAAACTGAGAGGACAACTCCATCTGTGGGGAAAAGCAGTCATCAAGAGGAAAGGATTCCCAGCCCAGTGGTCTCTGACAATGAGACAAATTTCAATGACGAATAGTACCCTCCGGCTGAGGATAGATACAAACAGTTGGAAGACCGGCTCAGTGCTATGGAGATACAAAAGGTGCCTGGCCTGGACTTCGAGGATCTAGGTCTGTCTTCTGGGGTAGTGATCCCGCACAAGTTTAAGGCACCTGCCTTTGCTAAATACGACGGGGCATCCTGTCCTAAATTGCATCTCAGGGCTTACACAAGGAGGATCCAACCCTATACAGCTGACAAAAACTTATGGATCCATTTCTTCCAAGAGAGTCTTTCAGGGACTCAGCTCGAGTGGTTTTATCAATTGAATGGAGCCAACATCCGTACCTGGGAAGACTTAGCCACTGCTTTCTACAAGCATTACCAGTATAATTCCGACCTCACTCCCACACGCACTCAGCTTCAGGGAATGTCTATGGGTGCAGGCGAAGGTTTCAAAGAGTATGCACAGAAATGGAGAGACCTTGCTGGAAGGGTGCAGCCTCCATTAACTGACCGGGAACTCGTTGATATGTTCTTGGGGACCCTATCCGGGCCATTCTTCAATCATCTCATTGGTAATTCATCTGTGGGATTTACCGACCTCATCCTGACTGGCGAAAGAATTGAAGCTGGTATCAAGAGTGGGAAAATTCAAGAGGCCACACCTTCTGATATTCATAAAAAGCCTTACACGGGAAAGAAGGAATCTAATGCTGCATACAGTCAAAAGAGTCGCCGTGATCAACATGCAGGGGCAGTCATGATCTCTGGTTCTGCACCACACCGTCAACCACAAAAGGGAAACCAGCAAAGGCCGGACGGGCCTAAAAGGAAATTCACCAACATTAACATGCCATGGTCACAAGCATTGCAGCATATGTTGAAGATGAACCTGATTGCAGTAATTAACCCTCCGGCAAATCCTAAGACCTCCTCTTCAAGCTATAATCCAGAAGCTAGATGTGCTTATCATTCCGATAGCCCGGGGCACGATACTGAGGACTGTTGGGCACTGAAGTACAAAATTCAGAACATGATCGATGCCAAAGAGATCGAGTTCGAGCCTGCCAAGACTCCCAACGTGATCACTGCTCCATTGCCAAAACATGGCTAGATCGAGAGATTTTTGTTCATTTGAATTCAAGTTGTATTTTTCTTTTCTTGTTCAGATAAACAATTATCATGTTAAACTCTTTTATTTCATGAATGCATTACACATGTCTGTCTTGATTTAATTATGTTTACTATGCTTAAAACTGCTTTCATATTTTTGCAATGGTCAACTCTTAATTGAAAATTCTAAACCTCTTGAGGGAGGATGACGAAAACGATACCACAATCTACAGTATGCTTTTGAACAAACCCCGCTGATGAGGTACATGCATTGTTTCAATCCCTAAACACTGGAGTTATAAGGATGATAATCCCTCGTCAACCCATCAGAGCCAAAGAAGTAGGAGTTTTTATTTTCGAAAATCAAAACCCTTAATCATAACCTGGGGCAGGGTAGTTCTCTCAGTTGATCCAAGTGCACAATGAATGGCACCAAATGAGTTTTTCAAAAACAAAAGACAGTGATGGTTCCGAACAATCATAAGGACAGGCAGTCATTATCAAAAAAAAAAATCATAAATGAAAAACCCAAAAAGTCAAAACCAATAAAGAAGACTTACCAAACTGGGGCATCCCGCTGACTGTAATTCCAAAAAGGAAACAGTTCAGGCAAAAAAAGAAAGGGATAACAAAAATCAAGCAAGAGGTCTCACAACCAAAGCAAAAATGACTGCCTATTCAAAAGAAATCATCAACATCTGACCCATTATTGGAACATCAAAGCAAAGACTCAAGCAAGGTCTAACGCATGATCAACTGAGTTTAGGTTTGGAGAACATCACGAAGAGCGGGTGGGTACAAATAATTTGAGCCTTTATCCTTTGTTTCTTAAACCGTGAACCAGGCCACGTTACAACCCTTAAAAGTCCTAGCTGAAGCATGGGTTAGTTCGAAAGCATACTGTTACGAAGGTATCCTGACTCCTGAAGGTTTGCTATAAAATCTTGAGTTGACACCGCACTGTATTACAAAAAAAAAAGCATTTGCAAAATTCAAGACAGACATAGGCTTTTGCATTCTTAAAATAACCTTGTTTGCATATGACTATTTGTTTGAACAGCAGGGAAATTCGCACGATGAACACCTTGTGAACAGAAGTACCTCCAATCAAGGGGCACAGTAAGAGCTTTGCCCAGTATCTGGGGCATGACAAAATACTTCCAACAGGGGCAACTCCCTACATTCTGAGAGCGTGGACATAGTCGAAAAAATACTGCGCATCATCAAAGACCCGCTAGGCTGACATGCCTAGGCAAAAATAAGGGTTTCCCGTCGAACCAAAAGGGTTCGGGCAAAATGAAGGGATGAAACGTAAAAACATGTACACCCGGCAAGTCGAAAACCTGAAAGGGCGGCTTGGGCAAAAATGGGTATCCCGGTGGACTGAAAACCCGAAAGGGCGGTCCAGGCAAAAGTTAGGGATCAAAGCGTACGACTATGTTCCGGTATCTCATCACTTGTCTACTCGAAGATTTGTCAATCACCCACACAGGTATCCTCTTCCCTCATCTCCGAAGCAGGGGCAATAATGAGTTATCCAGGCGATCCAATTGCTCTGTCAACCAAACTACAAAGGAAAGATCAACATAAGGATGATTACCATCTACCTTTACAAATTCCAGATCGTGGGCTAACGTCCGAGACCAAACAGGACAATCATCCACTTAATCAAAATCATGCAACCCAACACCGGTTCCTTCTCAATTTTCAGACAAAGTCATACACAGACTCATTCTCCACAAGTAACCTTACCCCGGTTCATCCAGAAGTTTTTACACAAACTTATCTAAGTAACCTTACCCCGGTTCGTCAAGAAATCTTACATGGATTTATTCCAAGGTAACCTAACCCCGGTTCCTCCAGAAATCTTACAGGGATTTATCTCAAGATGACCTAACCCCGGTTCATCAAGAAGTTTTTACACAAACTCATCCCGAAGCAACCTAACCCCGGTTCATCAAGAAGTTTTTACACAAACTCATCCCGAAGCAACCTTACCCCGGTTCATCCAGAAGTTTTTACACGAACTTATCCAAGAAACCTAACCCCGGTTCCTCCAGAAGTCTCACATGGACCTATTTCAAGATGACCTAACCCCGGTTCATCAAGAAGTTTTTACACAAACTCATCCCGAAGCAACCTTACCCCGGTTCATCCAAAAGTTTTTACACGAGCTTATCCAAGAAACCTAACCCCGGTTCCTCCAGAAGTCTCACATGGACCTATCTCAAGATGACCTAACCCCGGTTCATCAAGAAGTTTTACATGAACGTACCCCGAAGAAACCCTACACAGGTTCTCCTCCTCCAGACATAGTTTTAAACGAACTCGACATCGAGCAACCCTACACCGGTTCCCTCTCTTCAAGATGCAGTTTTACATGGACTCGTCACCCAGATACCTTACACAGGTTCTCCCTCTCCAAGAACGAAGTTTTACACGAACTCATCATCAAAGTAACCCCACCCAGGTTCCTTCCCCATGTCAGATGTGGTTTTACACGAGCTCATCGGCAGGAAACCCTACATAGGTTCCCTCTTTCAACTTACAAAATTACAGTTCAAAATCTTCCCAGGAGAATCCAATCCAGTTCCCCAGGAAAGCTGGAATTCGTATCCCCAAACAGTAAGCTTATCCCCAGTAGATTCTGGAAGTTTATCCCCTCGCAGAGCACGAACGCGTCGTCCGGCTGGATTTAAAGAGTTATTTCCTTAACAGGATATAACTGGGTTATCCTCAGCCAAAAGCCATGGAAAGAGCGTCGTCGACGAAGTCTTCTTACCCCAGCGAAGTCTATCAACACTTCTAACAGCAAAGATATCCCCAGCAAACTATTATCAACACTCAGCAAGGCATCCCTCTTCCCACAGAGTATTGCTTCCCAGCATGGTCGCTAGAGTATCTTTTCTCCCCGCAGAATCCTCTATTTTCCAAGTCTATTCCACAACGGAGTCATCTTCTCCTACCGGTATTCTTGCAGTTATCATCCCCAGCGGAAGCAAAATCTATTCCTCAACATCAGCCCAGGATACGACTTCCCGGCACCCGTCAAGGATTCACTTTCCTAGACAAAAACATATATAAAACATACATAAAACATCACATACATCATTATAACATGCATAGATACATCATATCATACAAATCTCGTTTATGTTGAGAACATCATTGCTTGATCCATATCATGCATTGCATATGACTGACTTTTACCTTTCAGGAAAGATCCAGTTAAGTTCTCGAGCTATATTCCAAGACCTAGACCGGTTCAGTTAAATCGACCCTAAGATTTTCCTGATGCTTATCCAGTCAAAGGCCTTCTCTGGTTCAGTCAGATCGACCCTAAGATCTCCCTGATTCTTGTCCAGTTGAAGATATTTCAAGACCTAGACCGGTTCAGTTAAATCGACCCCAAGATTTTTCTGATGCTTATCCAGTCAAAGGCCTTCTCTGGTTCAGTCAGATCGACCCCAAGATCTCCCTGATGCTTATCCAGTTGAAGATATTTCAAGACCTTGTCCGGTTCAGTTAAATCGACCCTAAGATTTTCCTGATGCTTATCCAGTCAAAAGCCTTCTCTGGTTCAGTCAGATCGACCCTAAGATCTCCCTGATGCTTATCCAGTTGAAGATATTTCAAGACCTAGACCGGTTCAGTTAAATCGACCCCAAGATTTTCCTGATGCTTATCCGGTCAAAGGCCTTCTCTGGTTCAGTCAGATCGACCCTAAGATCTCCCTGATTCTTATCCCAGTAGAAGACACTCAAGATTTTTCTCAACGAGCGTTGTTGAAGTTAAAGTCGCCCAAGGTTCTCTTACCATTCATGCTAAGGAAGTAACCATCCCTGGTTCATTCATCGCCGTTTGAAGCTCCAGACCCAGCTCCTGTAACCAGTCAGGACACATCTATACCAAACATCTGAAAACCAGCTCCTGCAACGTGTCAGGTACTCGTTTTTTCTTTTGCAGGTATGCAGGTTCTCGCTAAGGAATCTCTTACACGATCAACATCCAGATGGAATCTATAAGCCCATCATCCTATCCATCTCTAAATGGCATCTATAAGCCCATTCCACCACACTGCTACTATGTGAGCGCAAATTTCTGGGCACTCTAGTGTTCAATCATCTTCCACCTTCGGATTACGAAAGGCACGTCAGCCAATCTGCATCCTCAGGTCTAAGAAGATTGAACAGGGGCAACTGTTGTACCCCAAAATTTTCCCTCCCATATTCTCCAAGAAATTGTCAAGCCAAGTCACAAAATTCCCCAAGGGTTGCACAGGTCAAAGATCTCATATATAGTCAAGATTAGGGTTTTGAGTTTGGTCAAGAAAAGGAAGTTTTCAAAGGCCCAATCAAGTCTCACATGCTTACAAATGTGGTCAAGTATCCTCATATCAAGTTTCAAGGCATTCAGCTCAAAATTGCACAGTCAAAAACCCTAATTGCACTACAGTCAACTGTAGGGGCAAAATGGTCATTTGGCAGTCAAAAGTTCAAATTTTTGGTCAACATATCATTTTGAAGCCACAAACATCATTTGATCAATGCTTGATCATGATTCTCAAAATTTGGCTCAGAAATCATCAAGATGCAAAAAGTTTCCTTATTTGGACAGCTGAAAAAGTCAACTGAAATTGACCAGGGCATAACTTTCACATGGATTATCAGAAAAGTTCCATCCAAAGCTCATTTTGAAGAGAAAGACATTTCCTACAACTCATCTTCATACTTCAAGTCCAATAAATGCTCTCACAAAAAGTTATCAATTTCAACATTATAGGTCATTTTCAAAAGTCAACAAAAAGGGACTTTAAGTCAAAGGCCATAACTTGAGATTGGTAAATTAAAATGACATGGGACCAAAGACATTGGTTAGAGGACTCAAAGACCTTTCCAAAATGTCCAAGAACATGAGAAAAGCTTAAAAATTGAGCAAGTTATGCCTTGTGGAAGTTGGGAAATTTTTGGATATTTTGAAAAGTCAACATTGATTCAAATGGTCTAAAATTGCTAATGGGCCCATTTTTCTTCCATGATTCATCATTCCAAGCATATGCACGACCACTTGGCCCAAAGGGAAGTATTTTCTCATTTTTTATCTATTTATTTGAATTATTATTTATATTAATTCATTTAAATCATTTAAATATATGAAAAATATATAACTTGACCTAATAAATCTTTTCATGCATGTTTTGCCCTCAATATTTCGTGCACATTCAAAAATAGGAAGATTTGATTTGATTTGAGCATAATTGATACAAGAACACTTGAAAAAGATATGAAAATTATGGTGGAAAAAATCAAATATTCAATCAATGATTACAAGAGATTTGGATCCAATTTGTTAACCTAATTGATTCATATATATGCCAGGATCATAAACCTAATGATGAGAACCAGAAAGCTGCGCTAAAGAACCATTGACAAACTTGGAAAAATTCCCTAAAAGCTCAAAACTGAAAAGCACTTTTTAGGTCGATTCAAAGCATAAAAACGATTCCATTAGCTTCCTTGAAGGTCCCTGATCACATTCCAATCAAGAACAGCCATCCAAACGCCAGGAATTGGTATATTGAATCAAAACTGTACAGAGAAAAATTGATTATCGTGTTTCATGTTTTAAGCATTTTTACAGCATTTTGTTCATAGATTCTTGTTCCTCATTTGATTCTAAAGCTGACCAATGCATTTAATTTGATTATTACGCTGTATATACGAATATGCCATGAGTGAATTTTAGGGTTTTCAGAGGTTGGAATTGGGGATTTGCAAACGAGGAAAAATTAAGCCTTGAGACCACCACCATCCAACTCAGTGCATGGAGATGAAGAAGAATCACCTATCGCGCTGAATTTATGAACCCCATAGCGCTATTCGCTATTTTCTCTAAAGTCTCCTAACGCAACGCATGAAAAACCGTTGCTTTTGTTTTATGTTTCAGGGATAATGGAGAAGATGATGTGTTGTCAAAACATGATACGCTGATTTGAAAATTCGCGCGCGTTTCCAAGCGTGGACTCACTTTCTTTTTATAATATTTGTTAACTATTATATATTAAATGTGATTCAGATGGCGTAGTGGCACAGGTGTTGAATGGTGATGCTAGTGACCTGGGTTCGAGCCCCAGGTCTGTGTTATTCTTCATATTATTTTTCCACAGGAATTCATGTGCGTTTTCAATGTCAAGGTATAGCGTACACCTCCATCATCAAGCCAACCACGCGTCCTGGGAGATCAAATCAAGGGTATGGATCTCAAGAACATGCTACGCTCCAGTCAACACATCAGCGTGCTAGCAAAAAAGTCAAAGAAGGCTATACTAAATGGGCCAGAATTTCACAAACTTAACCTCCATATTGGGACTGAAACCCCCCTGGTTTGCCATTTTCTATTATTTTTATATTATATTTTCAATTGTTATTTTCTTTTCTTTATTTGTTTGATTTAATTAATTATTTTTACCAAAATACAAAAACCTCATAAAAATCAGAAAAGATGAAAAAAATATAATAAATAATTTAATTATTTTCATAAACAAATTGTATGTAAATAAATTTAGTTTTAATTTAGTTTGCAATTTTAATTCTTTTCATGATAAAAATATAAAAAATATAGAATTAGGTTTAATAAATATTTTATTCCTTTTAATTTTTCTTTTTACCATAATATTATTTATTTATTTATTTTCATAATTAAAATTGTACATAAATAATTTAGGTTTAATTTAGGTTAAATATTAATACTTTCATAATAAATTTAAAAGCCATTAGAATTAGGGTTTGCGTCGTACTTTGATTAAATCTTTTTCTATTAAATCTTAAAAAACATAAAAATACCAAAAAACATTTTCTTTTAATTTTAATTTTAATTCCTTATTAATTTTAATTTTGCAAAAGGGTCCAACGCCCATATTTTTAATTGTTTAATTTGCGTATTTATTTTATTGCTTAAATAATTATGTATCTCTCCCAAAGCCTTGTAATTACATCTCGCACTTTTAATTCTTTTAATTCCTTTATTTACTTTTCTGTCAAATCGGGTCCGGTTTAATTTTGGCGATGTGGACCCGCGCCATTTGTAATAGCTTAGAATTTACTTTTCCCGCAAATATTTTAATTGTTAAACAATGCATGCAAGAATGAATGACAAAAATAAAAACAAAACGTTAGATCACTAATAAACATGACAAGACAAAATATCTGAAAACGACACACGAATCGCACACACCACCCCTAGGGTACGCCTCACTGTTGCCTTGCCTTTCGAAAGGTGATCGTCGAGTAGAGGATGTCTTAGTAAGTCCTCATGATCCGGGAACCTGGCATGAGGGTAGCTTCTAAGGTGTCTTCCCATTGCTCTGGTGATCACCATGTCCCGAACCTCGAATTGACCCGAACACCTCCAACGGTGGTGCTACCTACCTCTCAATGGTGGGATGGCACTACTTTAAAGGACATTTACACAGACGAATTCCTTAGGGTAGGTAGGTTCTCGTGGATACTTGCTCTCTTCAAAAACAAACAAAAATCTTTTCACACCGACACTTTTCAAAAGCTTTCAAAGCAATTTTTCAAACACTCTGACACAAGAGTCGATCTGAAACTTTCAAAGAAACTTTTTTAAAACCCACAGTTGAAAAGCAAACAAACCATTTTTGAAAACACGATGAGCAAGTATCTAAGAGCCCATGGATAACCATGGATAGAAAGGGTGCTAACACCTTCCCTTTCTATAACCTACCTCCCGAACCGAGAGCAATCTCTTTAAGGAATTTTTCTGTGCTTTTGTCCTTTCCATTTGGAGAAAATAAAAGACGGTGGCGACTCTTGCTTCCGCGACATTTCGCGAACCAGCGTTAAACGGTCAGTTCCAGATCCACCGATCACACCCCCCATTTGAACATTTGTACCCCCCTTCCCATATTGTGTTGTAATAGCTTAGGAACCTTAAATTTCGCACTTTAATGCTTTCTAAATATACCATGTTAGAATTAGGGTTTGTATGCAAATAAAAACAATAAAATAGTTTGACCTAATTTCAAGATAATCAAGCATGAAAATGGACAACACTAATCACACTTGCACCCCTAGGGTATTCCACTTGTTGCCTTCAATAATGGGCCATATTGCATGTTAGGTCTCTTTGGGCAAAAACAAAACAAACAATCAAATGATCATAGTCCCTCGATGACGCTTTCGAAAGTTGCCTAAAAATGATCAAGTCCCTTAAAGAAAATTTCCCAAAGATACTTGGCACCATTGCAATTATGGTCTAAACGATGACCCGCGCCCGTCCCTTTCACATCCTAACACAAGATTGTCCACCAAATGCAATGGTGGAACAAAATTGTTAAAAAGGTTTAAAACATAGAAATAATCTTTGAGAAATTTAGGAGTAGATAACCTCTTAGTTACTTGAATCAAACTTGCAAAACAAAACACTTGCCTATTTTCTAAACCACACATCACTACACTTTCAAAAATAACTTTCAAAAACAAATGAAAACCTTTTCAAAAGATATACACCTTTGTATACATCCCAACATGGATCATTACAAAGGTTGCCACCACATTGGCCTCTTTTCAAAACATTTTCAAACCCACACACACAAAGCACCATTTCAAACAATTGAAAAATAAGGCAAGTTAATCTAAGCAAGTAACTAAGAGCCCATGGATAACCATGGATAGAAAGGGTGCTAATACCTTCCCTTTCTATAATCTACTCCCCGAACCCAAGAAAACATCTCAAAGGTTTTTGCTGTGCTTTTTAAACCATTCCTTAGGATAAAATAAAAAGTCGGTGGCGACTCTTGCTCAACCGAAACATTTGCGAAAATAAACGCAAAACCATAGTCAGTTCTCCCACCGTATCACAGAACTGGCGACTCTGCTGGGGAAAACTTTAAAAGTGGAGTAACCTTAGGGCTTAGATCACCTTTATTTTCAATTGTTTGCCTTGTTTGCTTTTATATTTATGGGCTTTGCATTGGAGTTTCATAGATCCTAACCCGGATCTGGGGAATACCCTTTTTAGGTAGCATAATCTGTGAGAGACCTGTCCGGCGTAGACCGACATGGGTGAAGCAGTGGCTACGTTGGTGTGGCACCTTGGTCTGTACCGATATCTCTTGTGTTGCAACGAGGGGAATATGGGTCTTCTAAGGAGTCATTAAACACCAACCGACCTTAGAACCCTAAATTGACCAAACTTGGCCATTAGAACAGTAGCAGTATGCTACACTCATCGAGGCTAAACTCTCGCGATGGTTCTGGCCGCAAGAAAAGATTGCGATGCTGGAGTTATGACCGATTGAGGGTAGTCAATGATTTGAGATCCTCTAGAACCCGGTTACTTTTGATAGGACAGGTTTTAACCAACGAAACCAAAAGAGGGTAATACCTAAACTTCATGCTGGCCTGAAACCTAAGGGTTGTCTTGTGTGACTTGTATGCCTTATCATGCTTGCCTGTGTGAATACTTGTGGTGTGCTTCATCATAGCATCTTGCCATTATACCATTGCATGCATCCTGTATAAGGACTAACCCATTTCAAAGACAAAAAAGGTTTCATCTTTGCTCTGTTTTGTAGGACATCATGATGCCCGTGCGTAGGAATACTATCCGGCTCAACTTTGTTCAACCACCAGCTCTGCTCAAAGATTTGGTTGGTAGGATTCCAAACACTACTTCCTTCATCAAAAGGCATGGTTCTCTCCTTGGCTTGATCACTGCAAAGTGGGACCAATAAGTGATAAGTGTCCTGACCCAGTTTTATGACCCCCTGTATCATTGCTTTACCTTTCAAGACTTCCAGCTGGTCCCTACCCTGGAAGAATTCTCTGATTTGCTCGGTATCCCTGTTTTGGAGAAAACTCCATTCACTGGTTGGGAAAAGACTCCTAGGCCTGAAGAGGTTGCTGCAGTTCTCCCCTTGACCAAAGAAGAGGTATTGGCTAACTAGGAAACTAGAAGTGGAGTTAAGGGCTTTTTGGTCAAATTTCTGGTTGGCAAAGCTAATAATTTCTGGAATGACTTAGACTTCAAGGCGTACGAAGACATTCTGGATCTTTTAATCTATGGTCTGGTATTGTTCCCAAATCCTGACACCTTTATCAGTATCTATGCCATAAGGATCTTCATGTCTCGGAATCCTGTACCCACTCTTTTGGGTGATATCCTGCAACAACTATATGCTCGTACTGCCCGAAAACGGAGAACTCCGTGGTGTTGTGCTCCTTTGCTAGTGAGGTGGTTTATTTCGCACCTTCCTAAGTTCGTGCTGAAGAATGAAGAAGGAAAGGGTTGGGCTCATAGGTTAATGTCTCTCACTGATAATGACATCACTTGGACTCTCAGAGGTTTGGATGAGGTAGCTGTTATTGATCGTTGCGGAGAATACCCTAATGTCCCATTGATTGGTATCCAAGAAGGAATCTCTTATAATCCATGCTTAGCTCTCCGCCAGTTTGGAAGAGCCAGAAGAGTAGGGCCTCATGAAATGTTGGTTCCTCACTTCCATTTTGAATTTCAGGCAGACAGTGACAAACTACGCCATGGATTCATTAAGGCTTGGGACAGAATTCACAAAGCTGACCCACATGAGTTGGGACCAAAGACTTCTCTACCAATAGAACCCTATTGCAGATGGGTCCGCATCCGTGCTCAGAAGTTAGGTATGCCGTACGAAGCTGTCAGACCTATCATTCTTGAATCTCCTGATGAAGATGGGGTTCCTCCAACTGTCCTCCATCCTCAGATACCCACTGATGTTGACACACTGAAGAGATCTTGGGTGCAGCTAAAGGAAGAACGGGATTTTTATCGGGAAAAGTTCAACGAACAGGAACGGAAGATCCAGAGGCTGACTAAGCAATTGGAGGAGGAGCGGGTCCTGAATGACTACATCCACACTGAGAAGAGGAGGCCATGGGAGCACTGATGGGCTTTGGATATTTCCTTTTACAACTTTTATTTCCTTTTCAGTATTTTTCATTCCTGTAATGCCTAAGGGCAAGTTGTTGAACAATTTAAAACTTGAATCTAATGAAGTGTGTTTCCCTTTTGTCTACAAAGTTGAATCTTGTTTGTCTTTGAAAACATAAAACATATGCATCTCATTGCACCATATGCATAACAGGTACCCTTTTTCACAGGTTGCTTAATCTTCTTCGCTGTTTATTTGAACAGTCATCATGAATCCAGATTCATCCAGTGAGCAAGCAATCAAGGCCCTTCAGGCCCAAAGTGCCCAGTTTCAAGAGATGGTCCTAAGCCTGGCCCAAGGTCAGCAAGAGTTGAAGGCTCTACTCCTGAAGAAGAAGAAGAAAAAGAGGACTGCGTTATTCAACACCGGACGCAGGTTTGGGAACACACTCCATAACGAGGCTGATCCAACTACTTCCTCCACAGAGAAAGATAGTCCCCAAGGGGGAGGAGCTCCTAGTCCTGCAGTCTCTGACAACGAGACGGATTACAATGACGAACAATACCCTCCCGCTGCTGACAGATGCAAGCAATTAGAGGACCGCTTGAGCGCCATGGAGATTCAGAATGTGTCGGGGCTGGATTTCGGAGATTTGGGGTTATCTTCTGGGGTAGTAATCCCACACAAGTTTAAGGCGTCTGCCTTTGCCAAATATGACGGGGCCTCCTATCCAAAGCTGCATCTAAGGTCGTACGTAAGGAAGATCCAACCTTACACGGCAGATAAAAATCTTTGGATCCACTTCTTCCAAGATAGCTTTTCGGGGTCACAACTTGAGTGGTTCTATCAGCTAGATGGAACTAGTATCCGACATTGGGAAGATTTGGCAACAGCATTCTACAGACAATATCAATACAATTATGACCTCGCTCCTACACGTACCCAACTTCAGGGTATGTCTCTAGGAACGGGCGAAGGGTTCAAAGAATATGCACAAAAATGGAGAGATTTGGCTGGCAGGGTGCAGCCTCCATTGACTGATCGTGAGCTGGTTGATATGTTTCTAGGGACCTTGTCTGGTCCATTTTTTAATCATTTGGTTGGTAACTCCTCCGCTGGGTTTACGGATTTGATTCTGACGGGTGAAAGGATAGAAGCTAGCATCAGGTCAGGAAAGATACAAAAAGCTGCCTCCATAAGTACTGAGAAGAGGCCTTTCAAGAAAGAAGCAAGTGTCGTCTATGGTCCTAGAAGACAAGTCAAGTCAGAAAGTCGCCAAGCCGTCAATGCCTTGGTCATTTCAAAACCTGTTGCTGCTCCTCAACAGTACAATCAACAAAGAGGTGAAAGGCCCAAGAGGCAGTATACTCGGCTGAGTATGACCTTGTCACAAATTTTACCGCAACTGTTATCAACCAACTTGGTGACCATCAAAGAGGCTCCGAAGGTCGTGAATACTACATCTCCTAAGTATAACCCAAATGCCCGTTGTGCTTATCATTCCGATAGCCTCGGACATACTACTGATGATTGTTGGGCCTTGAGAAATAAAGTGCAAGACCTTATCGACGCGAAGGAAATTCAGTTTGAGGCGCCTGAGAGGCCAAATGTTGTAACTGCTCCTATGCCCCAACATAGAGTAAATGCCATCGAGGAAGATTTGTATGCTGTTTCGGTGAATGATGTTGCTACCCCTCTTTTGACTGTTAAGAGGAACTTACTACTAGTCGGTTTATTTCCGGGTTGTAGCGAGGGTTGCCTCCTGTGTGCTGTTATCCCTACCGGTTGTCCGCTGCTGAAATCAGGCATCCAAAGCCTGATGGATAGCAAAGAAATTTTGTTCAAGAAAACTGCTGTTCCATTTGTTTCCGCTGAAGAAGTATCTGTTGTCACAATTTACAATCCTACCAAAGCTCCCCCGAGGAAGCCATTCCAAATTATGTCTGTTGCACCCATTACTATTACTGTTCCAGGGCCTCTCCCATATGAATCTAACAAGGCTGTCCCATGGCACTATGGGGCAGACGTGTATGTGCTTGGAGTGAAGCAGGAGTTCAACACCGGTACCAGTATCAGTAACATCACTGGTCCCGCCAAGATTACTCGCAGTGGCAGTCTCTTCTCGCCTGACATTGCACCACCAGTTATCCGAAAACCTCTCATCATCACACTCGCAAGTGTGCATGTTCCAAATCAAGTTCCTGTGTCTACTACTGCCGCCGAGTCCTCTGATGCTCGGGGCAAAGAAGTTGCTACCAATTTGCCTGCCAGGACGGAGGCACCAAAAAAGACTGTTGTTGAAGCCTCCCAACAAGAGATGGAGGAAATCCTTAAAATCATTAAAAAGAGTGACTTCAATGTTGTTGAACAGCTGGGGCATACCCCCTCCAAAATATCTATGCTATCATTGCTGCTATGCTCAGAGGCCCACGCAAAGGCCCTGATTTCATTTCTAAAAACGGCCCATGTGCCGCAAGAGACCTCTGCAGATCAATTCACTGACTGTGTGGCTAATTTGACAGCTGACAATGGTTTGGGGTTCTCAGATGCTGACCTTATCGCCAAAGGGAAAAATCACAATGATGCCCTGCATGTTTCCATAGAATGCAGGGGCACTACTCTCGCACACGTATTGGTGGATACCGGTTCTTCCCTGAATGTTTTGCCCAAGAAGGCATTGGATCGCTTGGATTGTGAGGGCCTGGAATTGAAACCTAGTAACATCATTGTTAGAGCCTTCGACGGTTCTAAGAGGATGGTGCACGGTGAGGTAGACATTCCTATTCGTATGGGTTCCCAAGTCTTCGACTCAACGTTCTATGTAATGGATATTTGTCCATCTTATTCCTGCTTGTTGGGTCGACCCTGGATTCACAAGGCTGGGGCAGTAACATCCACTCTACACCAAAAGCTCAAATACCCTGTCAAAGGGAAGATTGTTACTGTGCAGGGTGAGGAGGAATACATGGTAAGTCACTTGAATTCATTCCGGTATATCGAGATGGACGGGGAGTTTATTGAAACCCCCTTTCAGCATTTTGAGGAAGTACCTCCAACGTTGGCATCGGCGGAAACAGTCGTTGAAGAAGATTTTCCTCTGAAGATGGCTTCCCTGAAGGATGCCCGAGCTGTAATCGAGAAAGGAAAATGTGCAAACTGGGGTCAGCTTCCTGACTTCACTCAAAAGAATGACAAGTTTGGGCTGGGCTTTACTGCAGAGGCTCAGAGGGATGTGCGCAAAGAAAAGATCAGAAAGGCTCCAGTGTTTATCACCAACCCAAGGGTGAATGCTATCGAGGAGGACGTAGAGGAAGCAGAGTTTGACAGTTGGATCTATCCAACCACCAGCAACGAACCAAGCAACTGGACGGCAAAGGATTTTACACCAATTACATTTGTCACGCAGTAATTAACTCTTTTGATTTTCAATTTGTAACAAACAATATGTTGAAACTTTTAATTGGCTCGGTGTCCTACCCGGGGCATCGTAGCTCCATTTGTGAGGGCTTTTTGTATGACATTTCCATATATCATTAATCAAAACATTGGACGTTTATTGCATTTCAAATCTTGCGCTCTTTTTCTTTCTGTGTTATATATTGCAAAACAACTATATTTACACACACTCACTTATACAGGTTTCAATCCACTCTGGATCTCACTGGTAACAGCTCTGTTACCACCAGTTATGAGTTCGAGAATCCGATCAACTTGGCCGAAGACGAAGGTGAAGATGATTGCGAAGTGCCTGGTGAACTCGCAAGACTGCTACTCCAGGAAAAGAGGGCCATTCAGCCGCATGAAGAGCCGGTGGAAACAGTGAACCTGGGTACTGAGACAGATAAAAAAGAAGTCAAGATTGGTGCCAATCTAGAGCTCAGCGTGAAGCAACGATTGATCTAGATGCTACATGATTACATGGAGATATTTGCTTGGTCTTACGAAGACATGCCTGGTTTGGATGCCGACATTGTAGTTCATCACCGGCCTACCAAGGAAGACTGCCCTCCGGTAAAGCAAAAGGTCCACCGTATGCGCCCAGAGATGTCCGAAAAGATCAAGGCTGAGGTTATGAAGCAATTCGATGCCGGGTTTCTAGCAGTGACCTCTTACCCTCAATGGGTTGCCAACGTAGTGCTAGTGCCGAAGAAGGACGGTAAGGTCAGGGTGTATGTCGATTACAGGGATTTGAACAGGGCCAGCCCCAAGGATGACTTCCCCCTACCTCACATCGACGTTCTTGTTGACAATACTGCTCAACACAAGGTGTTTTCCTTCATGGATGGCTTTTCAGGGTATAATCAGATCAAGATGGCTCCGGAAGATATGGAAAAGACTAACTTTGTGACTCAGTGGGGGACCTTCTGCTACAAGGTCATGCCATTCGGGTTGAAAAATGTTAGGGCAACCTACCAACGCGCCATGGTTGCTTTATTTCATGATAAGATCCATCATGAGATTGAGGTATATGTTGATGACATGATTGCAAGATCCCAAACTGAGGAGGAACACCTTGACCGATTGAAGTTATACAAGCTGAGATTGAATCCCAACAAATGCACCTTTGGGGTGAGATCCGGGAAACTGCTAGGTTTCATTGTAAGCGATAAAGGTATTCAGGTAGACCCTGCCAAGGTAAAAGCCATACAAGAGATGCCGATCCCCAAGACAGAGAAAGAAGTCATAGGCTTTCTGGGACGACTGGATTACATAGCCCGATTCATCTCACATCTAACTGCTACCTGCGAGCCAATCTTCAAATTACTGAAGAAAGATCAAGTAGTACGTTGGAACGATGAATGTCAGGCCGCTTTTGAAAAGATAAAAGAGTATCTCCAAGAGCCACCCATTCTTATGCCACCAGTGGAAGGGAGACCTCTAATACTATACTTAACTGTGCTTGACAATTCAATGGGGTGTGTGCTGGGGCAGCATGACGAGTCTGTCCGAAAAGAGCACGCTATTTATTACCTGAGAAAAAAGTTTACCGACTGTGAGTCTCGGTACTCACTGCTCGAGAAAACTTGTTGCGCTCTGGTATGGGCTGCTCGCCGGCTGAGACAGTATATGCTGACTCACACTACTTTGTTGATTTCAAAGATGGATCCCATCAAGTACATATTCGAAAAGCCTGCTCTGTCTGGAAGAATAGCAAGATGGCAAATGATCTTGACAAAATATGATATCCAGTACACAACTCAAAAAGCAATCAAGGGAAGTGTATTGGCAGATCATTTGGCATACCAACCTGTGGATGATTACCAGTCATTGAACTTTGAATTTCCGGACGAAGATATCATGGTGGTAACTGATTGTGAAGTGCCTGGACCGGATGAAGGACCTGAGGAAGGATCCCGATGGTCTATGCATTTTGACGGAGCCTCCAACGCTTTGGGTAACGGCATCGGCGCTGTGATCATATCTCCCAAAGGAACTCATACTCCACTCACCGCCCGATTGTGTTTCAACTGCACCAACAACATGGCAGAATATGAGGCATGTAACATGGGTCTTCAAGCTGCAATCGATTTAAGGATCAAGTTTCTGAGTGTCTTCGGAGATTCCTCCCTCGTGATCAATCAGATCAAAAGCGAGTGGGATACGAAACACCCAAATATTATTCCTTACAAGGAGTATGTGTTGACTTTGCTTCCCCACTTTGAAGAAATAACTTTCGAACACTTCCCAAGAGAGGAGAATCAGCTAGCGGACGCACTAGCTACGATGTCTTCAATGTTCAAAGTCAAATGGGACAATGAGGCTCCCAGGATCATTATCTGGAAATTGGACGAACCGGCATACTGCTGCGATCTTGAGGCCAAAAAAGTGACTGAAAAACCCTGGTATCATGAGGTGAAGAGATACTTGGAAGCTCAGGAATACCCTGAAGGTGCATCTGTCAATGACAAGAAGTTCATGAGAAGGTTTGCGGCAAAATTCTTCCTCAGCAACAACATTCTCTACAAACGGAATCATGATTCAACTCTACTGCGTTGTGTGGATAAGGCTGAAGCAGAGAAGATCATGATAGAACTGCATGAAGGTACATTCGAAACACATTCCAGTGGACACACCATGGCAAAGAAAATCCTTAGGGCAGGATATTTCTGGTCCACAATGGAAGCCGATTGTTACCAACATTCTCGAACTTGTCATAAATGCCAGATCTATGCTGATAAGGTGCACATCCCTCCGATTCCTCTGAACATCCTGACGGCACCTTGGCCTTTTGCAATGTGGGGCATCGATATGATCGGTGAGATCCGACCGACGGCATCCAACGGGCATCGCTTCATCTTGGTAGCAATCGATTACTTCACGAAGTGGGTTGAGGCAGCCTCCTACGCCACCGTAACCAAGAGTGTCGTTGCACGTTTCATTCGGCATAACCTGATCTGTCGGTACGGCTTCCCGGAAAGAATCATTACGGACAATGGTACCAATCTCAACAACAAGATGATCACTGAGCTCTGCGAACAATTCAAGATACAGCACCACAACTCTTCTCCTTACCGGCCGAAGATGAATGGGACTGTAGAAGCAGCTAATAAGAATATCAAGAAAATTGTGCAGAAGATGACAGTGACCTATAAAGATTGGCACAAGATGTTACCGTTTGCTCTTCATGGGTACCGTACCTCAGCAAGGACGTCAACCAGGGCAACTCCTTTTTCCTTGGTCTACGGCATGGAGGCAGTCTTGCCGATTGAAGTCCAAATACCCTCTCTCCGGATAATGAAGGATGCAGACTTGAGCGAAGATGACTGGATCCAGACTCGACTTGATCAATTAAACCTGATTGACGAAAAGAGACTCACTGCTATCTGTCATGGTCAGACGTATCAAAAACGAATGATCAGGGCATTTAATAAGAAAGTCAGACCACAAGAGTATCAAGTTGGGGACCTGGTAATCAAACGCATCATCCTTCCTCAAAGTGATCCCCGGGGCAAATGGACCCCTACATACGAAGGGCCATTTGTGGTTAAACATGTGTTCTCAGGAGGAGCCATGATTCTAACCACCATGGATGGTGACGACCTTCCTCACCCCGCCAATGCAGACATAGTAAAAAGATACTACGCATGAATAAAAGACCCGCTAGGTTGACATACCTAGGCAAAAAATAAGGGCTTCCCGGCGAACCAAAAGGGTTCGGGCAAAAATAAGGGATGAAATGAAAAAAATCAGTACACCCGGCAAGTCGAAAACTTGAAAAGGCGGCTTGGGCAAAAATGGGTATCCCGGTGGACTAAAAACCCGAAAGGGCGGTCCAGGCAAAAGTTAGGGATAAAAGCGTAACACTATGTCTCTTTGGATCACCTAGCATCCAGAATTCGGCATCAACTATCTGGCTCAGACTTCGGCATCGACCAATCAGCTTCATCTTCAACTAAGCAGCAAAGTGATGAGACGCTTGAAGACATAAAGGCGATAGCAGAGTTGGAACCCAGTGGGAATATTGTGCACATAGCTGTTTTGTTTCCTTTTCAAAATTGTATAAACTCTATGTTATTCGGCGGCATTCTCTTACTAGGATGTCAGCCTCTTGTACAAAAACGCCTATTCACAGGCAAATTTCAAAATCAATACAAGTTCACTTTTCCAAACAAATTGCCCATTGTTTTTCCTTTTTCTGGTTTGTCTTGCGAAGAACGTCCAATGTTCATTTTTGATATATGCATTTGACATTAAATTGCTGATTCATAAATATTTGCATATGAAACAAAAGACTAATTACAGGTGACATCAGAAACAGGGGCAATGTAAAGTTGTCTGATGCAGTCTGGTTGCTTTGTCCGCCAAGGTACCAAGGTAGATCTAACTGAAGGATGTGATCAAGTTCTCTCAACTCCCCACAGAATAAGACAAGATAGCAACATTCCCTAGTGGAGTATAGGCATTCATTAGCAAGCATCCCCGGCAGTCTTGACCTAAGACGGTTCCCCGGTGGAATATCAATACCCCAGTGCAATTCCAAAAGTTTCCCCAGGAAAGTGGAATTCTTATCCCCAGCAGGTCTGGAAGCTTATCCCCAGTAGATTCTGGAAGCTTATCCCCTGTAGAGTACGGACGTCTCTCCCGAGCTTTATTCAAAGTTATTCCTCACAAGGGCTTATAACTGGGTTATCCTCAGCTAATTGCCACGGAAGATTGCCCTCAGCGAAGTTCTTCCTATCCCCAGCGGAGTTCATCAAAGTTCCCCAACATAACTTATCAACACAATCCCCAGCGGAGTTTATCTTTGGTATCCCCAGCGGAGTTTATCATCATTATCCCCAGCGGAATCCATCATTGAAATCCTCAGCGGGCCTCTCATCAAAACTTCAGTAAAGTATCTCTTCCACAGAGCAATTCCCCGCAGAGTAATCTCTCCAACAAGTTTATTCCCCAACGAAGTCATCTTCTCCTACCAGTGTATTCTTGCAACCATCATCCCCAGCGGAAGCAAAGAGCTCTACTCTTCAATATCAGCCCAGGATTTAATTCCCCGGCCGGTCGTCAAGGATTTATTTTCCTAAGACGAAAATACATTCATAAACATTTCACATTTCATACATCTTGCTTACATACATGATAAAGTGCATACAACACTATCTCATGTTGAACATCATGACATCATGCATTTCATACATCATGACATTGCATACAATTGATGTTTTGGCCTTTTCAGGGAAAAAGACAATCCCAAAGACAACTACCTTCAACTGTCACAATTCCAGATTCGATACCTGTATCTAGCCAGAGCACATCTGTGAGTGATCAGTTTCCAGACTCGATTCCTGTATCCAGCCAGGGCACGTCTGAAGAGTTTGAAGATTCGATTCCTGTATCCAGCCAGGGCATATCTAGCAACTATCACAATTCCAGATTCGATTCCTGCATCCAGCCAGGGCATATCTGTTGACCACATTTCCAGACTCGATTCCTGTATCTAGCCAGGGCACGTCTGAAGAGTTCGAAGATTCGATTCCTGTATCCAGCCAGGGCATATCTAGCAACTATCACAATTCCAGATTCGATTCCTGCATCCAGCCAGGGCATATCTGTTGACCACATTTCCAAACTCGATTCCTGTATCTAGCCAGGGCACGTCTGAAGAGTTCGAAGATTCGATTCCTGTATCCAGCCAGGGCATATCTAGCAACTATCACAATTCCAGATTCGATTCCTGCATCCAGCCAGGGCATATCTGTTGACCACATTTCCAGACTCGATTCCTGTATCTAGCCAAGGCACGTCTGAAGAGTTCGAAGATTCGATTCCTGTATCCAGCCAGGGCATATCTAGCAACTATCACAATTCCAGATTCGATTCCTGCATCCAGCCAGGGCATATCTGTTGACCATATTTCCAGACTCGATTCCTGTATCTAGCCAGGGCACGTCTAAAGAGTTCGAAGATTCGATTCCTGTATCCATCCAGGGAATATCTGTTGACGACTATTTCCAGATTCGATTCCTGTATCTAGCCAGGGCACATCTGTGAGCAACCGATTGTAGATTCGACACCTGTATCTAGCCAGGGCATATCTGCATGAGGAGATTGAAGATCAAACACCTGTAACAAGCCAGGCAAACATCTGTCTTTCTCAAATACACAAGTTCTCGCTAAGGAATCTCTTATGCGATCAACACTTCCAAATGGCATCTATAAGCCCATTCCCGACAAGGTTCTGTCACATTTCCAGATGGCATCTATAAGCCCATCTCCCTATCCACCATCTCTTCAAATGGCATCTATAAGCCCATTCCCGACATCACATTGCTGATACTCCAACATGCGAGTGCAAATTTCCGAGCACTCTAGTGTCCAATCTCCTTTTACCCTCGAGTCACGAAAGGCAAACTTGCCAATCTAACTCTTCAGGTTCAAGAAGATTGAACAGGGGCAACTGTTGTACCCCAAAATTTGCCCTCCCATTTCCTCAACATTTTCTCATCACAAAACCCTTGGAGCTCAAGATCCAATTAGGGTTTCCTCTGCTCAAGACTTCTCCTTGCACTGTTGACCCAAATTAGGGTTTGTGTTTGAACAAAGATATTTTGACCTAAAATGCCTAAGATGACTTGCATGCTTCATGATGGACTCCCAAGTTTATCCATACCAAGTTTCAAGTCTTGATTCCAAATTTTTCCCAATCAATTGGACAGTTGACCTAGAAATCAGCTGTATTGGGGAAAAAGCCAACTGTGGCCAATTGACAGTCAAATCTCATGAAAATTGACCCACATCAACATTATGAACTCACATGGACCATCTGATCAAGTTTGGATCACAATTCCACAAGAAATTTGATCAGATCACCAAAAGGGCAAAATGGTCATTTTTAGGGTTTTGACTACACAAAGGCAATTTTTGACTGTTTGACCTAGCCAATGGCAAACCAAGCTCACATATGGACTCAAGGACCCCATGGAATTGTCTTCACATGCTCAACAAGTTCAAAAGATCCCAAATACACAAGATTGACAGTTGAACTTCCCAGTCAATTGATCAATTTTGACTGTATACTGAAAAGTCAAACTTTGACTTTTTTGGTCAAAATCAAGTGTCAAGATTCATTTTTCATCAAAACATGCCAAATCATGAAACTTTTTCATCAAGAAATCAAGAATTGCAAATTAGGGTTTGAAATGAAGATTTTTCATAACTTAGAATTTTTCTAAGTTATGAAAAACCCTAATTTTTTCCTAACTTTGCCCCACTTTCTCACCAAGATTCATTTGGATTCAAGCAAAAGTCAAAACATGAAAGTTGTAGCCTATTTCAAAATCTACAACTTTGATTCACAAAGTTTTCCCAAAAGAAGCTTGTATCTCAAGTTACAATTTTTGGAACAAGGGTACCAAACCATTCTTAACTTAGAGAAAATTTGACCTATTTTAGGCAAGGTTTTTACCTAACTTCAAGACCATTTTTCACATGCTTCCACTTGGAATTTCAATTTTCATTTCAAAGATGGATTGTATTACACATTCCAAGCTTTCCAAAATGTCCAAGAACTCATCAAACAACCTCATGGTTAGAGAGAATCGAATTTGGCAATATGGGAAAAACTCACTTTTGATTTGGCCAAGTTACATGTTCATACATTTGTGCCATTTTGAATTCAGCATGCTTTCCTTGATTACAGGTCTTTTATCTCAATTACACTCCTTAATTTAATGCCAATCCTTTGTGCCAAGGTGTTGTTCTATGAGTTTGGACATTGTATGCAAGTTTAATCCATTTTTAGATAAAGCATTATATCCATTTTGGAAAAGTTGCACTTTATGTCTAAAGCAAATCCAAGCAAGTACAGTTAAGATCTCTTTGGCACAAGTTTATGGACTAATTGCACTGATCAAGACTAAGTTGTGCAGCGTAGATTGGGGGCCTCTACCTGTCTAGAACACCAACTTGCCATCTCTTGCTTAAAGTGTAAGAAACTTGCCATAACACATACCAACTCTCATCTCAGCTAACACAGAACCTTAAGCAAACTTGTCAAACATATTCTAAACATCCATTCTGAGCTAGAACACGAGCCAACCATCCCCAACATCCTCTCATTAACAGAATCACCATTGAACTGCCCAAAACAGGGTATCCCTGTAGTTTGAGTTCCATAGCTCAAACCTTCCATGCATTCTTGCTAAAAACACTTCAAACACATTCCATAATATCCATATAAACTATTCCAAACCTTGAACTGAGACTGTAACAGCCATAGCACCATTTGCCATTTCCATTTTTCTATCTTGCAGGTGGACTTCTGCAGCTTGATTTGGCACGATTCAAAACACACCAAGCATTGGAATAGCATCACTACACTTCAGGCAAGCTGTACAAATCATCATCTTGCCCTGAAAGCTCCTCCATTGCAAGACACGATTCCAACTGAACAGGTAAGTTCATGAACTCGTATCTCTCTATCCAGGCATTGTTAGCTTTAGGTTTGTGAAGAAAACATGTCACATTCATAGCCCTGAACATGCCCATGTGATTAGATTTCATTTATATTATGTATGCTTAGAGAATTTTAAGTCTGAACATTGAATAAAATTTAGGTCAGGAATTGGGGGAGAAGAAATTCTCTCTCATTTCTGAGAGTTAGATTGACTTCTTTATATGTCTAGAATCGTGGCTTCAAGCTCTACAGGTTTCATGTTGGAAGATTTGGCAAAAGATCAAGGAATTGGAAGATAGAAAACGCGTATTTTCTTGAACAAACTTGTTCTGAGGTTGAAGATGACAGGGTTCTGGGCTGGGCTTTGTTTGTCATTTCTGTTTACACACCATTTTCACTTTGACACCCCCTAGGCCCATTTTGCTTATTTTCATGATTTTTTGACTTTTCTTTTTTTATTCTGACTTATTTATTTTTTCTTATAATATTAAAAATATAAAAAATATTTTTTACACCATTTTCATATTTATGAGGTATTTATTTGTTTAGATCAATATTTGTACATAAATAAATATATAAACATACTTTTATTTAAAAATACTAAAAATATGCAAACATATTTTATTTCTGATTTTTATTTAATTTTATCTTCTGAAAATATTTCATATAAAATATACTTTTTTTTATAAATATTAAATATTATTATTTTGTATATATGCAATATATTTAATAAATAATACAAGTACATATATATATTAATATATTTAGGTTAAAATACAAAATATACACATTTTTATTTTTATTAATATTTAACATTAAAAATACCTTTTTGACAAATATACTTCATTTTTATTTTTATTTTTTGTATATAATAAATAAATATTGTACATATTAAATAATTAATACTTTTACTTAATAAAATTAGGGTTTTGCCCTAAATATAAAAAACTCCAAAAAATAATACTTTTTATTTTTGTTTATTTGACATAAAGAATAATTTTTTTTTCATACATATAAAAAGCCTTTTTGCATCTTGCATATTCATTTTATTTCTATTTAATTTGTGCAATTAAATATCTTGTAAATAATTCCAAATTGATGTAATAGCTAGGTTTAAATTCCTTCTCAAATACCCCCCCATTTGAACATTTGTACCCCCCTTCCCATATTGTGTTGTAATAGCTTAGGAACCTTAAATTTCGCACTTTAATGCTTTCTAAATATACCATGTTAGAATTAGGGTTTGTATGCAAATAAAAACAACAAAATAGTTTGACCTAATTTCAAGATAATCAAGCATGAAAATGGACAACACTAATCACACTTGCACCCCTAGGGTATTCCACTTGTTGCCTTCAATAATGGGCCATATTGCATGTTAGGTCTCTTTGGGCAAAAACAAAACAAACAATCAAATGATCATAGTCCCTCGATGACGCTTTCGAAAGTTGCCTAAAAATGATCAAGTCCCTTAAAGAAAATTGCCCAAAGATACTTGGCACCATTGCAATTATGGTCTAAACGATGACCCGCGCCCGTCCCTTTCACATCCTAACACAAGATTGTCCACCAAATGCAATGGTGGAACAAAATTGTTAAAAAGGTTTAAAACATAGCAATAATCTTTGAGAAATTTAGGAGTAGATAACCTCTTAGTTACTTGAATCAAACTTGCAAAACAAAACACTTGCCTATTTTCTAAACCACACATCACTACACTTTCAAAAACAACTTTCAAAAACAAATGAAAACCTTTTCAAAAGATATACACCTTTGTATACATCCCAACATGGGTCATTACAAAGGTTGCCACCACATTGGCCTCTTTTCAAAACATTTTCAAACCCACACACACAAAGCACCATTTTAAACAATTGAAAAATAAGGCAAGTTGATCTAAGCAAGTAACTAAGAGCCCATGGATAACCATGGATAGAAAGGGTGCTAATACCTTCCCTTTCTATAATCTACTCCCCGAACCCAAGAAAACATCTCAAAGGTTTTTGCTGTGCTTTTTAAACCTTTCCTTAGGATAAAATAAAAAGTCGGTGGCGACTCTTGCTCAACCGAAACATTTGCGAAAATAAACGCAAAACCATAGTCAGTTCTCCCACCGTATCACAATCTCCATGTAGCGGAGGGAATTGAGATGACTCACCATATACTCCTCTTCACCTCGTACCGTGACAATCTTCCCCTTCACCAGATATTTCAGCATTTGATGAAGCGTGGAAGTCACTGCCCCAGCCTTATGAATCCAAGGACGACCTAGCAAGCAAGAATATGATAGTCTGATATCCATCACATAGAAGGTGGATGCAAGAGTCTGAGAGCCAACTTTAATAGGGATGTCCACCTCCCTGTGCACCATTCTTTTTGACCTGTCGAAAGCCTTGACCACAATATTGCTCGGTTTTAGAATCAAACCTTCACAGTCCATACGGTCTAATGCTTTCTTTGGCAGAACATTCAATGAGGACCCGATATCCACTAGTACATGGGCCATAATGGTTCCCCTTCACTCGATCGAGACGTGCAGAGCATCATTATGATTTCTCCCCTTAGCATTCAGATCTGCATCTGAGAAACCCAGCCCATTGTCGGCAGTCAGGCTAGCTACACAATCTTTGAACTGATTGGCTGAAGTTTCCTGCGGCACATGTGCAGTTTTGAGGAATGCAATTAAATCCTTTGCATGGGCTTCAGAACACAACAACAAGGACAACATGAAGATTTTTGACGGGGTCTGCCCCAGCTGCTCGACTATGTTGTAGTCGCTCTTCTTGATAATCTTTAGTATTTTCTCTATCTCTTGTTTAGAGGTTTCTACGATGATCTTCTTAGGTGCCTCCATCCGGGCAGGCTCACCTGTGATTTCTTTGCCCCGAGTCCCATATGGCTCGGCGACAAGGGTGATAACTGGAGTAGGAACTGGGATAATAGTTGGTGTATTGGTAGATGGAACAACAACAGGTTTGTGGATAGTCGGAGGGGAAATCTCGGGAGAAAAGAGTCTTCCACTTCTGGTGACCTTGCTAGCCACGAAAATATTACTGACATCAATATCAACCTCTTCATTCTTTAAGTCTTGTTTAACTCCATGGTAATACACATCAGCACCATAGTGCCAAGGGACAACCTTATCCGAAGTGTATGGGATAGGACCAGGGACAATAATTATTAATGGAGAAATTCTTGGGACGGGTGTAATCCTAACAGGTTTTCTCGAGGAAACCTTGGAAGGATTGGTGGAAATGGTGATAATGGCAACATCTTCAAACGGAATCATAGTTTTCTCAAACAAAATTTCTTTATTATCCATCAGGCACTGAATACCTGACTTCAATAAACAGCAACCAGAAGGCAGAATCGAACACATGTGGCAACCTTCACCACAGCCCGGAAATAAACCGGCCAATAACAAATTCTTCTTAACCGTCATCAAAGGAGTAGAAACTTCTTCCATAGAGGTCACAAATAAATCATTATCAACAACATTTACTCCATGACCATGTTTGGGCATGGGAGCAGTTATGACGCTGGGCTTCTCCGGAGTGTCAAACTCAATATCTTTGGCTTTGATCAAATATTGCACCTTATTTTTCAAGGCCCAACAGTTATTTGTATCATGACCTGGACTTTTGGAGTGATAGGCGCAGCGGGCATTCAGGTTATAGTGGGGAGATGTGGTGTTGGGGTTCTCCGGGGCTTCCCTCAGAATTACCAGGTTGGTCTTTAATAATTGTGGTAGAATTTGAGACAGGGTCATATTGAGCCGGGTAAACTGTCTCTGTGGTCTTTCCACTCTTTGTTGATTGTTGCATTGTGGAGCAACTGTCGGTCTTGATATTACCACAACATTTACTGTTTCGCATTGTTCAGACCTATTTTGGCCCCTCGGGTCATAGATTGCACTAGCTTCCTTTTTACCGGTGAAAGGCTTCTTTATCGCATTTTACGAAGCATCCTTCTGTATTTTACCACTTCGAATGCCAACCTCTACTCTTTCTCCCGTCAAAATTAACTCAATAAACCCAGATGACGAACTGCCAATCAGATGATTGAAAAATGGACCAGATAGCGTCCCTAGAAACATGTCAACCAACTCCCTATCAGACAAAGGGGGTTGGACTCTTCCATCCAAGTCTCTCCACTTTTGAGCATAGTCCTTAAAACCTTCACCTGCATCCATAGACATACCCTGGAGCTGAGTACGAGTGGGAGCAAGGTCGGCGTTATACTGATACTGCTTGTAAAAAGCAACATCAAGGTCTTCCCAGTTTCGGACACTGGCTCCTTCCAACTGATAAAACCATTCAAGCTGAGTCCCTGACAGATTATCTTGAAAGAAATGCACCCACAAATTTCTATCAGTAGTGTGTGGTTGGATTTTCCTGACATACGAGAGGAGATGGAGTTTTGGACAGGATACTCCATCGTACTTGGCAAAAACCGGAGCTTGAACTTATGAGGGATCACCACTCCCGATACCAGTCCCAGTTCTCCGAAATCCAAACCAGGGATCTTCTGAATCTCCATAACACTCAGACGGTCTTCTAGCTGCTTGTACCTATCCTCCGTAGGAGGATATTGCTCATCGTCGTAATCCGTATCGTTATCAGAAACTGCCGGACTAGGGCCCTTTGCCCTTTCTTGGTTCTCCCCGTCCTTGGATGAGGAGGTCAGATCAGCTGATTGTCTTATCCTTTCTCCGAATCTTCTACCCATGTTCAGAATACCAACCTTCTTCTTCTTCTTCTTCTCTTTCAGAATAAGGGCCTTCAGGTCCTTTTGCCCTTTAGCCAAACTTAAGAACATCTGTTGGAATTAGGCGTTCTGTGCCTGAAGATCTTTGATGGCTTGATCAGAAGACATTTCTGCTGAAATAAACAGTAAAGAAGATGAGAAACCTGTAATGGCACCTGTAATGACGTGCATGATAATGGGATGCGCATGTAATGATTTCAAAGACTTTGGGAGATTTAAATTTGCAAACCAAAAAAAAAAACTTTATTAGATTAACTTTGAAAGGTTCAACAATGCCTTTAAGGCATTATAAAGAAGTAAATAAAACAAACTCTAAAAACTAGAAAAAGCAAAACTCAAAATCCCATGGACGCTTCCTCTTTGTGCCGATGTAGTCGTTGATCACTCTTTCTTCCTCGAGCTGCCTGGTGAGCTTCAAAATATTCCTTTCTTGCTCATGGTACTTTTCCCAATAAGTATCCCGCTCATTCTTCAGCTGAATCCAAGACCTCTGCAACTCCCTAGGATCAGTGGGCATGTAAGGATAAAGAACCGTGTAAGGAATGCCCTCTTCATTGGTGGGATCTACAATAATTGGTAGTACGGCTTCATAGGGCATCCCAAGATTATGGGCACGAGCTCCGACTCATTGGAGGTAAGGCTGCATAGGAAGGAAAGTCCTTGGTCCCAACTCTTAGGGGTCAGATCTGTTCACCATGCCCCAAGCTCGTATAAACATCCGGCGGTGCTCCTTAATGTCCCCCTTGTAGTCAAATGCAATATCCTCAAGAAGTAGCTCATGGGGACCATCTCTCATAGCACGACAAAATTGTTGCAAAGCTAGACAAGGATTGTAGGTTATACCCCCTCTGATTCTAAGCAATGGGACATTAGGGTATTCCCTACAACGGTCAATAACAACAGTGTCTTCCATAGCCCGGGAACTCCAAAGAATATCTGTATGGGCAAGCGACATTATCCTGTAGGACCAACCCAAACCTTCTTCGCTCTTCAGCACAGGCTTAGGGAGGTGCGAAATAAACCACCTCGACAACAATGGCATGTGTTGCACCCCAAAATTTTCCCTCTCATGTTTTCCAAAGTCTTCCCCCTACATGGTTGATCACAAACCCTTGCCTAAGGAAAAGGAAAGTTTTTGAGTGGTGCTTCAAGTACATTTCGATTGGCATCCTGAAAGACACTTCGATTGACATTCTGGACAAGCATTTCGATTGGCATCCTGAAAGACCCTTCGATTGGCATTCTGAAGGAGTCTTTCGATTGGCATTATGGACAAGCATTCGATTGGAATTATGTCAAGGAAATTTCGACAGGCATGTCAACCATGTCCTTCGATTGGCATGAACAACACCTTTTGATTGGCCTGTTAGTAGAGCCTTTCAATTGGAATCCTTAGATTGATATTTGGGCCAGGCCCATTCGAAGGGTACGCAGGGAGCCCATTCGAAAGAGGCAAATCAGGACCAATCGAAATCCAAAAGCGTCCAGGTTCATTCAAGGGACACGAATGTTTCAAAAAAAGGAAATAATTTAATGTGTTTGATTTTTGTCCAGAGCGTTAAAGGCCTGTTTTAATGGCTGTCTCCTGCCATTACTGCACCCTCACACCCCTATAAATACAGAGGTCAGTAACACATTATAACACACGGAAAATCAGACGAAAATTACACAGAAAATATACACACGAAAATATACAACACACACAAAAACTCTGCAGGAGAATACACAACGAAAATCACACAACAGGAGAACAAAAGACATTGGAGTTACGCTGCCCAAAGGTCATCAACATTTTCATAAGTAGCCAAGCCCAGAAGCCCAGATCGAAGGTGCCTACATCCAGGAAGCGCCCAAATCGAAAGTCCAATCTGTTGGTAAGAAAGGGTAAATTATCCAACCTTGTTTTTCGCATAACATATCATTACTCGTTGTTACTTTCGATTTGCCATCCTAGACAGGATCAAAGGGCCTGGGTTTGGCACCCAGGCCATGTCCATCATTTGCTAATATTTGCTGCAGACATAACCTGAAGAGACCCAGCAAGCACAGGATCGAAGAGCCTGGGGTTCAATACCCAGGCCCTGCATTTTATTTCGCTAACATGCTTTTGCAGGTATAACATCCCAGATCGAAGGAGAGCCCTTCTCTGGATCGAACCCATTAGCATGCTGGATCGAAGGAGGCATCTCATTCCTGGATCGAAAGCCATGACCTCCATGATCGAAAGACAATCCTTTTCCCTGGATCGAAGGCTACTCACGCCTTACTGTCTGGCCCAATCGAAAGGACCATTTCCCTCCCTGGGTCGAAACTCCTTTTTCCCTGGATCGAAGGATCCCCCCCTTGTATTTTATTTTTGTTTTCATTGACATCTTTTTATCTTTTTTTTTAATTAACATTAAAATAAAAAAAAACACAAAGAACATTAGGCTAGTTTTTTCTATTAAAATTAACTTTGTTAATTAATCTCTTAATTATCTTAACATTTTCTCAAAAAAACTAAAATTAAATAGATTTAGATCATTTTCCCAAAATAAAATAAAACAACAAAAAGATTTCGTTCTTAGGATTTTTAGAGTTTATTTTCAGATTCGTGCGCGTTTATTTTATTGTAATTGCCTACTGGATGTAATAGCTTAACTAAGACCCTTTACTGCTTTTATTTCCCCAATTTTTGGACATGTAAATAATCCCCCTCCCCGAAAGCCTTGTAATAGCGTAGGATTTACAATTCCCGCACTTTAAATTCCTGTACATATATTAATTTCTTAGATGTATGCTAACTAGGATTGCATGACAAGATTAACTCTTAACTTAAAATCAACAGTAGCTCACCATGACATGCAAGAATAAAATAACTGAAAATTGACACACTTGCACATGCCACTCCTAGGGTATACCTCATTTGGTTTCCTCGAATGTGGTCATTAAGTATAGGATGTTTTAGAGGTCGTCCTTTTGTCCCAAGATCATAAGTTTCCTCGAAATGGTTGCCTCGATAAAAAATGATCTAAGACATTAGGATTACCACTAAAGCGTCCTAATGTTGCTTTAGTGACCACAAGTCCCTTAAATCGAATTGACCCGAAAACTCCAACGACGGTGCTACCTACTCCTTAATAGTGGGATAGCACTGTCTAAAGGAAATTTTCACAATTAAATTCCTTTTTGAGTAGGTAGAGGTTCTTAAGTACTTGCTCTTTTTAAAAACAAAACAAAAACTTTTCGCACTTACACTTTCTTCAAAAACAAAACTCTTTTCAAAACCCATAATCACAAAGAAAAGCAAACCTTTTGAAAACATAGTGAGCAAGTACCTAAGAGCCCGTGGATAACCACGGATAGAAAGGGTGCTAACACCTTCCCTTTCTATAATCTACCTCCCGAACCCGAGAAACAATCTCGAAAAGGAATTTTTTCTGTGCTTTTGTCCTTTCCCTTGTTGGATAAAATAAAAGATGGTGGCGACTCTTGCTTACTGCGACACTTTGCAAAAACAAACGCGAACCAACATTCAAAAAACAGTCAGTTCTCGTTCCCACCGACCACAGAACTGGCGACTCTGTTGGGGATTAATTAATAAGTGAGGTATACCTTGGGATTAGATCACTTGTGTTTTCAATTGTATTGCTTTGTATGCTTTTAATTTTTTGGGCTTGTATCAGAGTTCTATAGATCCTAACCCGGATCTGGGGGTACCCTTTTTAGGTAAGTAGCAATAAACTGTGAGGGATCTGTCCGGCGTAGACCGACACGGATGAAGCAGTAGCTACGTTGGTGTGGCACCTTGGTCTGTACCGATATCCCTTGTCTTGAAACGAGGAGAATATGGGTCTTCTGAGGAGTCATTAAGCACCAACTGACCTTAGAACCTTAAATTGACCAACTTGGCCATAGAACAGTAGCAGTATGCTACACTCATTGAGACTAAACTCTCGCGATGGTTCCGGACGCAAGAAAAGGTTGCTAAGCTGGAATTATGACCGATTGAGGGTAGTCAGTGATATTGAGATCCTCTAGAACCCGGTTACTATTTTTTTAGGACAGGTTTAAACCAACTAAACTGAAAGAGGGTAATGCCTAAACTCCATGCCAACCTAAACTTAAGGCTATATGTGTGACTTGTGTGCCTTCAAACTTGAACTACTTGCACATACTTGTTATCTGACAACATGAGTTCCCTGCAGGTTTTGTTTACAGTCCTTATCCAACAATTTGGATTTATTACAGGGCTTACTTACATCACCTCAAATTTATGCTTAAACGCATAACATACACATCATAACATCATACCTTAGCATTTCTTTAACCATTTCAAGGATCTCAAGGGTCTGTGATGCAGGTTATGGTAAATCAAATGGCTAGCAAGGGGCAAAGGGGATTTATTTTCCTCTAGCCAAGGGTGTCTAGAAATCCAAGCATGATAACTTGAGTCAGGGGCTATGACCCACTCGATATGGTGAGCTTGACTCTTGAAGAAGGACTCTCAACAACATGAAGTTCCTTCAATCAAGCTACCAGATTCAAATTCTAACAAGCTTCTTGTTTACCCTGCGAGATCCTTGAAAACATTGCATACATATATCATACATATCATTGCATAACAGGTCTTCCAGTACAGGTTTCTCATGTTCTCGCTGTTTATTTCAGCAATGGCTTTCCAACAAGACAACCAGGAGACTCAGTTCAGGGAAATCTTCCTAAACCTATCCAAGGGGCAGGAAGAGTTGAGAACACTCCTCATGGGGAATTTGGTCAAGAAAAGTCCTGAAGATAATAAGGACGAACGGCTGAAACATCTGCAAGCTGAGGTAGATGCAATGAGAACCCAAATGCTGGGGCAGATGGCTCTTATCCAAGGCTTAGCTCGGGAACAAGAAGAGTTGAGAACCATGATCCACCAGCTTCATCAAGACAGATACAACAACATGAAGCAAACGGTCAAGGCTGGGGATCAAATCATTAATCAGCCTCCAAGAAGACAAGAGTTTGGTATGGTGAAGAATGGACCTCTCCAAGTTGCTACTACCTCAAGGGTCAAACAACAACCTCGCCAAGAACAACGGGTTGATCAGAGTAAGCCCAGAAGGCAATTTACCGAGCTCAACGTGTCGCTGTCTCAAGCTTTACAACACCTGTTGAGGTTGAATCTGGTGACATTAAGGGACCCTCCTAAGAATCCCAACATAACCTCCCTAAAGTACAATCCTGATGCAAGGTGTGCATACCATTCCAACAGCCCGGGGCATGATACTGATGGCTGTTGGGCATTGAAAAACAAAGTTCAAGACCTGATTAACGAAGGAGCTTTGGAATTCACACAAGATGGTCAGGCTGAGTTCTTCTACCATCCCTCCAAGGTTCACCATTTGAAGTGACAAGTTCTGACAAGAGAGGGTCTTTGTTTCATTTGAATTTTCAAGTTGTAATTTCTTTTGTTATTCAAACAATTATCTATTAATGTCAAACTCTGTTTCACTAAATGCATTGCATATGTTTGTCTTGAATTCATCATTTTCATTACTATGCTTTTTACTCACTTTATGACATTCAACTCTTGCTAAAAGTTACAAGCCTTTAGAGGGAGGATGATGAAACAATGCCATAATCTCATATAGTATGCTTTTGGACAGACCTTGCTGATGATGTACATGCATTTCTTTCAAATCCTAAACAGTGGAGGTATAAGGAAGATAATCCCTAGTCAATCTCTTCGAGCCAAAGAAGTAGAAGTTTTCTGTTTTAAACACAAATTAAAACCTTTAATTTAAACCTGGGGCAGGGTAGTCTCTCAGTTAATTCAAAAGATATGCATTGAAGTCGCAAAACTCTCAGTTCATAATACAACGAACGACATCAAAAGCATTCCTCTGGAATCAAAAGATAGTGATGGTTCCTTATCTCATAGGCAGTCAATCTCTCTAAAAAAAAAGCCCACTGAGCCAAAACCTATAAAGGAGGTTTAAGAAAGCCGGGGCATCCCGCTGACTGTAATCTCGAAAACAGGAACAGTCAGGCAAAAGTTAGGGATAACAAATCAAAAGAACGAGGTCGCTAAAAATCCTCAACAAAATGAAAAATGTTGCAAAAATGACTGCCTTCAAAAATTCAACTTGTGTGAACCATCACCAAAAACGTCGTTCCAGACTCATTTGGAGTTCAAATGCACAATTAACTGAGTTTAGGATTGAAGAACATCACGAAGAGCGGGTGGGTACAAATATACTTTGAGCCTTTATCCTTTGTTTCTTAAACCGTGAACCAAGCCACGTTACAACCCTTCAAAAGTCCTAACTCAAGCATGGGTTAGTTCGAAAGCATACTATTACAAAAGGTATCCTGACTCGTGTAGGGCTTTGTCCTAAATCTTGTGTTGAATTGGTCTTATAAAGAGTTTTCTGCTAAAAAACACATTTTTCAAAAACTTCGAGACAAGCATAAACTTTGCATTATCTGAATATCACTGTTTGCATTTGGCTATTTGTTTGACAACAGAGAAATTCACACAACGAATATCCGATGAACGAAAGCCCTCTCAGTGAACAAAATCACTTCAAAAAGGATGACGCTTCCATTGGCAAATCTCCTATAAACAAGGGGGAATGACATGTCACTATCCAGCACACCTGGGGCAGCCCAGTTAAGATTCCAGGAAATCTCTCAAAGAAGTGCAGAGTAACCAGGGGCAAGTCTCCATCTCCGTCGCTTGGGGCATTGAACATCAATCTCAGTGAAGGTTTACATACAGTCCAACATTTCCAGGCAGTGCCACAAATACCTGCTACTAGGGGCAATGACAAATCTCCTCAGATCCTATTCATAGGATGACTCCAAGCAAGGGTTTAATCTCTGAAAACCTTTCCCCAGCTGAATCAATCTCGAGAATCCTCGAGGACTTCCCCCAACGAAGATGTCACCTCCCCAGCAGACTGACGACATGGTTTATCTCCCCAACAACGCCATGATTCCCCATCTTGAGTTTGCCTCTCCGACTACTACAAGTTAAAGGACCATAACTCCTCTTCCCCAGTAGACTCTGGAAGCTTGTTGTTGTACCCCAAAATTTGCCCTCCCATATTCTTCAAGATTTGTCAAGATCAATCTCCAAATGGTTCAAAATCTCTCAAGGATTGCACAGTTCAATTGCCTCCTAAGGTAGTCAAAATTAGGGTTTTGGTTCTTGCGAGGAAGTTGAGGTTTTCAAGGGCTCAATCAAATCCCATAGGCCTATATACATTGTCAAGCATCTACATGCCAAGTTTCAAGGCTCACAGGGTCAAGTTGCACAGTCAAAAGCCCTATTTGGTTCACAATCAACTGCAGGGGTAAAATGGTCATTTGGCAGTCAAATGTCAAAATTTTTGGTCAACATATTATTTTGAAGCCACAATCATCATTTGATCAAGTCTTGATCATGATTCCACAAGAATGGCTCAAAAATCATCAAGATGCAAAAGTTTCTATTTTTGGACAGTTGAAAAGTCAACTGTAACTTGACCAAGGCATAACTTTTTCATGGTTCATCAGAAAAATCCCATCCAATGCTTATTTTGAAGGGGAGGACATTTCCTACAACTCATCTTCACATTCCAAATCCAAGAAATGCTCTCACAAAAAGTTATCAATTTCTACATTATAGGTCATTTTCAAAAGTCAACAAAAAGGCATTTTAAGTCAAAGACCATAACTTGAGATTGGTAAATCCAAATGACATGGGACCAAATGCATTGGTTAGAGGACTTCATGACCTTTCCAAAATGTCCAAGAACATGTTCATATGATCAAATTTGAGCAAGATATGCATTGGAGAAGTTGGGAAATTTTTGTGAAATGGCAAAAGTCAATTATCCTTAAAACTTCAATTTTTGACAAAATGGCCCACTTTTTTCCACTTGATTCAGCCTTGTCATGCCATACACGTGTCCCATGATTAATTTCAAGATCAAACATTTATTTTTCCATTTTATTTAATTTTTATTGATTTAATTCCTTTTAAATCCATAATAATTCAAATAAAATCTAAAAATTTAATGGAATAGCATCTATTGGTTTGAATGGCTTTCATGTGTCATATGCCAGCTACCAAATTCGTTCCAAGTCATTTTGAGCATAAAATCCAAGTTTTGCTCCAAGTATGGAATGTTCTTCAATGGTGTTAAAACAAAATGTCCAAACTTAATTGCACAAGTTTAAGGCTCAGCTGCTGACCTAAATTCATTGATACCTACATATGCAAGCGTGACAAACCTAATTCAGAACCTAGAGATCACTGAAACAGCCAGAAAAAAAACTCAAAAATTGTCCAAAAAGTGAGAGGTCTAGAACAAGGTTGCAGGCATCTTGAGATCAAAAGAAGCACATAGTCTTCCTCCTTGCCATCCCCTGAAGCCAACGCGACCCTTGCCAAGCCCTAAGACCTCCTACACAACACTGTAAGTATTCATGAACAGGCCCCTGAACACGATACCTCAGTTCTCCATTCTTGCATTTTTCCTCAAAAATATTGGCATAGTTATGTTCCTTGGTTGATTTCTGACGTAACCATAATATTCAATTTCATTTTTAGGCATTGTATGATGATACCCGTACCTAGGGTTTGTTTGTGTGTTTTTTAGGCATTTTGTCTACAGGTGAAATTGGGACAAACCATAAGCATAGATGTGATCAGGAGACATGGACGATCACAACCATAGGCTTAAATGGAGTTTCTGAAGCCCAGGGACGATTCTAAGCATAGCCTACGAAACTACCTGCGGATAAAAATCCGCAGGTAAATAACCAGGGATTTTGATGAAGAAGACGATGATGTGTCTTCACATCACTGGCCTGTTCAAACTAAACGCGCACATTTTTATTTTATTTCCAGGATATTGCCTTTATTACATATAATATTAATTTCTTATTGTTATATCAATTGAGGCAGTTGGCGTAGTGGCAGAGCGAACAAACATTGAGCGCTGGGACCTGGGTTCGATTCCCAGGTCCCCCAAAATTCCATATTATTTTTCCTTATATGCTTGTGTGCAGGTTCCCAAAAGCACTCCATCATGCACCTCACGTCCAAGCACGCCAAGTGTCCTCAAGCGTCCATCCAGTGGCCTAAAGATGACGCACACCATGCTCCTGGTCAACCTTGTGCATAGGCAAGCAAGAAAGTCAACGTGGCTTGGTGGCTTCTTGGGCCTCAGATTCCAAATACACCCTCAAATCTGGCCCAAACCCCCTTGGGTTTGCATCTTATATTTTTTTTATTTTTTCTTTCATTCATTTACTTTATTTATTTTTTATTGTTTTTTAATTAATTATTAACCAGCAAAGTAATTAACTCTTTCACAATAAAAATTCAGAAAATAAAAAATGTAAATATTTTTACTAATTATTATTTTGTAAATAAATTTTAATTAATTAGTTTAGTTGTTTAATTAGGGCAATTTTAATCTTCTTTTACAATAAATAAATAAAATTAACATAGAGTTAGGTTTTTTCTTTTGACACTTTTAATTTCTTTTTTTTATTTTATTCCATTAAAACATTAAAAAAAACACAAAAAAACATTTTCTTTTAATTAATTAATAATTAGTTTTAATTTCAATTAATTGCAAAAAGGACAAACTCAATTCTTTTCTCAAAAGGGTCAAAACCCTAGGACGTTCCCGATTCAATCTTTCGCGCGCGCATTTATTTTTAATTCATTATTTTGATTATGTATCTGCTCAGAAATGTAATAGTTAATTAGGACCTCCTTTATCGCTTTATTTATTTTCTCGCAGTTTATTTTTTCCAAACGGGTTTGTTTTTGGCGATGTATATACCCGCGCCTTGTAATAGCTAGATTTACCTTTCCGCACTCTTAACTGTTAAAAATGCATGAAAGACTTGTATGAAAATAAAATCAATCCGTAGCTCACAAATAACATGTACAAGATAAACATTAACATGAAACAATGCACATGCACATGACACCCCTAGGGTACGCCTCACTGGTTGCCTCGAAGTGGTCATCAAGTATAGGGTGTTTTAGAGGTGGCCCTCCTGTCTAAGATCCAGTTGCCTCAAAACGGTTGCCTCAGATAAAAATGATCTAGGACATTAGGGTTACCACTAAGATGTCCTACCATTGCTTTGGTGACCACATGTCCCTCATAATCAAATTGACCTGAACACCTCCAACGACGGTGCTACCTACTTCTCAATAGTGGGATAACACTATCTAAAGGACTCTTACACAGCCTAATTCCTTAGAGTAGGTAGATCTCACGGGTACTTGCTCTTTCAAACAAACAAAACAATTTTTCACACTGACACTTTCAAAAAGTTTTCAAACAAATTTTTCATACACTCTTGAGGACAGATACAAGAGTTACTTAGAAATTTTTCAAACGAAACTTTTTCAAAACCCACATACACTTGAAAAGCAAACAAATTTTTGAAAACATAAGAGCAAGTACCTAAGAGCCCATGGATAACCATGGATAGAAAGGGTGCTAACACCTTCCCTTTCTATAAATCTACCTCCCGAACCGAGAAACATTCTCAAAGAAGGAATTTTGTTGTGCTTTTGTCCTTTCCATGTTGGAGAACATAAAAGACGATGGCGACTCTTGCTTACCGCGACATTTCGCGAAACCAGCTTAAAAAACAGTCAGTTCTATTTCCACCGATCACAGAACTGGCGACTCTGCTGGGGATCATAATAAGTGATGTGTACCTTAGGATTAGACCACTCTTATGTTTTCAATTGCTTGCTTTGCTTGATTTAATATTGTGGGCCTGTTTTGGGAGTTTCATAGATCCTAACCCGGATCTGGGGGATACCTTTTAGAAAGTAGCAATAAACTGTGAGGGAACTGTGCGGGGTATACCGACACGGTTGAAGCAGTTTGCTACGTTGATGTGGCACTTTTGTGAGTACTGGTAACCCTTGAGTCAAGTCAAGGAGAGTACGGGGCCGCCGCGTGGTGTCGTGAAGCATCAACTGACCTTAGGAACCTTACTTGACCATCCTGGCCTCTTTAGGGTAGTAAGATGACTGACTTTGGTGCAGTCCGAAGTTGGTTGATACTCGATACTACACTCATTGAGGGTTGTTTTCTTGGAATATTTTGATCGCCATTCCAGTGGCTAAATCAAAACAATGAACACAGAAAACAACCCAATGATATTGAGATCCTTAGAACCCGGTTACCTTTGATAGGACAAGTTTTGAACCCACCAACTTCAAGAGGGTAGTACCTAGACCTCATGCTGGCCTAAACTCTAAGGGTTGTCTGGTGTGACTTGTGTGCCTTATCATGTTTGCTGTTTGTGAATACTTGTGGCGTGTCCTTATCATAACATCATAGCATCATACAACATCATATGCATTTACTAACCACTTCAAGGGTTCTAATCTTCATCTTTGTTCTTGTTTTGTAGGACATGGAATCTATCCGTAGAAAGACAATTCAGATCAACCTTGTAAGGGTCCCTCCTTAGCTTAAGGAGCTTACATCCAGGATTCCCGAGAACTCTTCCTTCAGTGAAAGGCATGGTAGACTCATCAGCTTGGTCAACACCAACATTGAAGAAGATATGATAAAAGTTCTCTTCCAGTTCTTTGACCCTTTGCACCACTGTTTTACTTTCCCGGATTATCAATTGGTGCCTACTTTGGAGGAATTTTCTCAGCTTCTGAAGGTTCCCATTCTCAGTCAACTACCCTACAACGGTACGGAAAGGGAACCAAAACTTGAAGAGGTTGCTAAAGAATTATGCCTACAACCATTTGACATCAAGGGACATTGGGAAGTTAGAAGTGGTATCAAAGGATTCTTGGTAAAGTTCCTATTTGAAAAGGCACAAGAATGTTGGAATTCCCTTGACCTACAAGCTTTTGAAGAAGTTGTGGCACTCCTTGTCTATGGGTTGGTGTTGTTCCCGAATCCGGACCAGCTTATAGATATCAATGCTGTCAAGATCTTCATGTCCAGGAATCCCATACCTACGTTGCTTGGGGACATCCTCCACTCATGTTACACTCGAACCATGAGAAAAAGAGGTGTTCTCATGTGCTGCACTCCTCTCTTGGCAAGGTGGTTTATTTCGCACCTTCCACAATCAGTTTTAAAGAACGAGCGGGGTTTGAGATGGTCGCAACGATTAATGACTCTTACACATGCTGATATACATTGGTGTTCTCGGTCCAGAGAAAATGTCACTATCATTGATCGTTGCCGAGAGTTTCCTAATGTTCCTTTACTTGGAATTAGGGGGGGCATTACTTACAACCCATGTCTGGATTTGAGACAGTTTGGATATGCTCGGAGGGATGGCCCTCATGACATGTTGATTCCTGACATAGTTTTTGACTTCGATAACGATGCACAAGGACTTCGCCAGAGATTCATCAGAGCTTGGAGGATACCCAACAAGGTGGATAGCAAGACACTAGGGCACAAGAACTCCATTCCCCTGGAGCCTTATCTCAAGTGGGTACGAGCCCGCTCCCAGAAGCTTGTGATGCCATACCCTCATGTTCTCCCCGTGATCAAAGAGCAAGTTTTGGAAGGAGAGGTGCCCTACACCATTCTACATCCAGACATGCCAACATCTTGGGAAGAAATGCAGAAGAGCTGGATCCAACTCAAGGAAGAACGGAATTCTCTTGAAACCAATCTACATGCCAGTGAGAAGAAGGTCTTGGAACTCACCCGTCTACTGCACGAGGAAAAAACTCTCAACACTTACATCGCACCAAAGAGGATGCGCAGTGTCTTTTGGGATTAATTATTTTGTAATGTTTTGCCCATGAGGCCCTGATGTACTGAACAGATTATTTCTTAATACAATGTGTGTTCCTTTTTGTCTACAACGAATTTGAACTTTCGAACCCTTGAATGCATTGCATAAATAGCATATCATGCATCATGTGTATAACAAGTACTCTTTTTTCTACATGTTGCTTAATCTTCTTCGCTGTTTATTTCAGCACTTCATCATGAATCCTGAACCTACTACTGAACAAGCTATCAAGGCCCTCCAGGCCCAGAACGCCCAGTTCCAGGAGCTGGTCATGAGCTTAGCCCAGGGGCAACAGGAGTTGAAGACTCTGCTCTTGAAGGAAAAGAAGAATAAGAAGAGGACTGTGTTGTTTAACACTGGACGGAGGTTTGGGAATACACTGCAGAATGAGGCTGATCAGGCTGCTTCCTCTAGAGGGAAAGATAGTCCCCAAGGGAGAGAGGTTCCTAGTCCCGTGGTCTCTGACAACGAGACAGATTTCAATGATGAACAGTACCCTCCTGCTGAGGACAGGTACAAACAGCTGGAGGACCGGTTAAATGCTATGGAGATTCAACGTGTGCCTGGGTTGGACTTTGGAGACCTAGGCTTATCTTCTGGGGTGGTGATCCCTCACAAGTTCAAGGCACTTGCCTTTGCGAAGTACGACGGGGCTTCCTGTCCTAAATTGCACCTCCGTTCTTATGTAAGGAAGATCCAACCTTACACTGCAGACAAGAACTTATGGATCCATTTCTTCCAGGAGAGTCTTTCAGGGACTCAACTCAAATGGTTCTATCAGCTGGATGGAACCAATATTCGTAACTGGGAGGACTTGGCTACTGCATTTTATAAGCAGTATCAGTACAATTCCGACCTCGCTCCTACGCGTACCCAGCTCCAGGGTATGTCACTTGGGACGGGTGAAGGTTTTAAGGAGTACGCGCAGAAGTGGAGAGACCTGGCTGGCAGGGTGCAGCCACCGTTGACGGATCGTGAACTCGTGGACATGTTCTTAGGGACCCTGTCTGGTCCATTCTTTAATCATCTGATTGGTAATTCCTCTGCTGGGTTTACAGACCTGATCCTGACTGGTGAGAGGATCGAAGCTGGTATCAAATCGAGGAAGATACAAAAAGGTGCCTCCTCAAGTACTGAAAAGAAGCCCTTCAAGAAGGAAGCTAGTGCTGTGTATGGTCCCAGAAGACAGAACAAACCGGAACGCCGACAAGCTGTCAACGCGGTGGTAATTTTAAAGCCTGCTGCTGCTCCTCAGCAGTATAACCAACCAAGGGGTGAGAGGCCCAAAAGGCAGTACACTTGGCTCAGCATGACTCTGTCTCAGATCTTGCCGCAACTACTATCAACCAATCTGGTAACTATCAAGGAAGCTCCGAAGGTAGTGAACACAACCTCTCCAAAGTACAACCCCAACACCCGCTGCGCTTATCACTCTGATAGCCCGGGGCATTCTACTGATGATTGTTGGGCTCTGAGGAATAAGGTTCAAGACCTTATTGATGCTAAAGAAATACAGTTTGAAGCGCCCGAAAGGCCCAATGTTGTGACTGCTCCCATGCCCCAGCATGGAGTGAATGCTGTGGAAGAAGACCTGTATGTAGCCTCCGTGGATGATATTGTTACTCCGCTGTTGACCGTCAAGAGGAACCTGTTGCTAGCCGGTTTATTTCCGGGATGTAGTAAAGGTTGCCATCTATGTGCTATTTCACCTGCTAGTTGTCCTTTGCTGAAGTCAGGCGTCCAAAACCTGATGGATAGCAAAGAGATCTTGTTCAAGAAGATTGATGTTCCTGCTGTCCGTACCGAAGAAGTTTCTATTGTCACTATTTTCAACAACCCTCCTAAGGATCCCTCAAAGAAGCCTGTCAAAATCATGTCTACACCAAAGATTGCTCCTATCATCATCACTGTTCCGGGGCCCATCCCCTATAAGTCTGACAAAGCTGTCCCTTGGCACTATGGGGCAGATGTTTATATGCTTGGAGTAAAACAAGAATTTGATACTAGTACCGGTGTCAGCAACATCACCGGGCCTGCCAAAGTCACTCGCAGTGGTAGGCTCTTCTCACCAGATATTGCGCCACCATCCATTCAAAGACCTCTTATCATCACACCTGCCAGTGTGCCTGCTTCCCTTCCTGACCAAGTTCCTGTTTCTACCCCTGCTTCCGAGTCATCTGACGCTCGGGGAAAAGGGATTGCTACTGATATGCCTGCCCGGACGGAGGCACCAAAGACAACTAATGTTGAAGCTTCCAAGCAGGAGATGGAAGAGATTCTCAAAATTATCAAGAAGAGTGATTTCAATGTAGTTGAGCAGCTGGGGCACACCCCATCTAAGATTTCCATGCTATCACTGTTGTTGTGTTCAGAGGCCCATGCCAAGGCCCTGATTTCCTTCCCGAAGACGGCCCATGTGCCACAAGAAACGTCTGCTGATCAATTTACCGATTGTGTGGCCAACTTGACTACTGATAATGGGTTGGGTTTCTCTGACGCTGATCTGACTGCCAAGGGAAAGAACCATAACGACGCCCTGCATGTCTCCATTGAATGCAGGGGCACTACTCTTGCCAATGTGTTGGTAGACATCGGTTCTTCGTTGAACGTATTACCCAAGAAAGCTTTAGACATATTGGATTGCGAGGGTTTGGAGCTGAAGCCTAGTAACATTGTTGTCCGGGCCTTTGACGGGTCGAAAAGGATGGTACATGGTGAAGTTGACATTCCAATCAGGGTTGGGTCTCAAGTTTTTGATTCTACTTTCTACGTGATGGACATCCGACCATCCTATTCTTGTTTGCTGGGTTGCCCATGGATCCACAAGGCTGGAGCTGTGACCTCCACATTACATGAGAAGCTTAAGTACCCAGTCAGAGGGAAGATTGTTACAGTTCAGGGGGAGGAAGAATATATGGTCAGCCACCTCAACTCGTTCCGGTACGTAGAGATGGATGGGGAGTTCATTGAGACCCCCTTTCAACACTTTGAAGAGGTGCCTCAGACATTGGAAGCAACATAGACATTGACTGAAGAGGGTTCTCCTTTGAAGATGGCTTCCTTAAAGGATGCCCGGGCTGTGATTGAGAAGGGTGAGTGTGCAAACTGGGGCCGACTTCCTGATTTTACTCCGAAGACTGACAAATTTGGTTTGGGCTTCACTGCAGAAGCTCAGAGGACTGTTCATAAGGCAAGGATTGGAAGACCTCTTGTGTTCATCACTAACCCGGGAGTGAATGCTATTGAAGACGAAGTGTTGGAATCCGAATTTGACAGCTGGATCTACCCAACGACCAACGGTGGACCGAGCAACTGGACTGCAAAAGACTTTACACCTATTACTTTTGTCACTCAGTAATGAACTCCTTTGTTTTGAATTTGTAACAAACAATAATCTTGAAACTTTATGGCCCGGTGTCTTACCCGGGGCACCGTGGTTTCATTTGTGAGGGCTTTGGTGTGTCACTTTCATATATCATTAATAAAAGCATTGGACGTTTTTTACATTTCAAATCTTGCGCTCCTTTTCTTTCTTTATTATATATTGCAAAACAGCTATATTTACACACACTCACCTATACAGGTCCCAATCCACTATGGATCTCACTGGTAACGACTCTGCTACTGCCAGTTATGACTTCGAAAATCCGATCAACGTAGCCGAAGATGAAGGTGAAGACGATTGTGAAGTGCCTGGTGAGCTGGCAAGATTGCTGCTCCAGGAAGAGAGGGCCATTCAGCCACATGAAGAGCCGGTGGAAACGATAAATCTAGGTACTGAGACAGACAGAAAGGAAGTCAAGATTGGTGCCAATCTAGAGCTCAGTGTGAAACAACGACTGATTCAGATGTTGCAGGATTATGTGGAAATCTTTGCCTGGTCCTACGAAGACATGCCTGGGTTGGATACTGACATTGTGGTCCATCACTTGCCTACCAAGGAAGACTGCCCTCCGGTTAAACAGAAGGTCCGCCGTATGCGTCCAGAGATGTCCGAGAAAATCAAGGCTGAGGTTATGAAACAATTTGATGCCGGGTTTCTAGTAGTGACTTCTTACCCTCAGTGGGTTGCCAACGTGGTTCCAGTGCCAAAAAAAGATGGTAAGGTCAGAATGTGTGTTGACTACAGGGATTTGAACAGGGCGAGCCCCAAGGATGATTTCCCTCTGCCTCATATTGACGTTCTGGTCGACAACACTGCTCAGCATAAGGTATTCTCCTTCATGGACGGCTTCTCCGGTTATAACCAAATCAAGATGGCTCCTGAAGACATGGAGAAGACCACTTTTGTTACTCAGTGGGGCACCTTTTGCTATAAGGTCATGCCTTTTGGGTTGAAAAATGTTGGGGCAACCTACCAACGTGCCATGGTTGCTTTATTTCATGACATGATCCATCATGAGATCGAAGTATACGTCGACGATATGATTACAAGGTCTCAAACTAAGGAGGAACACCTTGACCATCTACAGAAGCTGTTTGACCGTCTGAAGTTGTACAAGCTGAGGTTGAACCCGAACAAGTGCACCTTCGGGGTGAGATCTGGAAAACTACTAGGCTTCGTCGTGAGTGACAAAGGTATTCAAGTGGACCCTGCCAAAGTGAAAGCCATACAAGAGATGCCAACTCCCAAGAAAGAGAAAGAAGTCAGAGGCTTTCTAGGACGTCTGAACTACATTGCGCGATTCATCTCACATCTAACTGCTACCTGTGAACCAATCTTCAAGCTACTGAAGAAAGATCAGGTAGTACGTTGGAACGATGAATGTCAAGCCGCTTTCGAAAGAATCAAAGAGTATCTCCAAGAACCACCCATTCTTATGCCACCGGTTGAAGGGAGACCTCTAATCTTATACTTGACAGTACTGGACAACTCAATGGGGTGTGTGTTGGGGCAGCATGACGAGTCTGGCCGAAAAGAGAACGCCATTTATTACCTTAGCAAAAAGTTTACCGACTGTGAGACCCGATACTCACTGCTCGAGAAAACTTGCTGCGCTTTGGTATGGGCTGCTCGCCGGCTGAGACAGTATATGTTGACTCACACTACTCTGTTGATTTCAAAAATGGATCCAATCAAGTACATCTTCGAAAAGCCCGCCTTTTCCAGAAGAATAGCAAGATGGCAGATGATCTTGACAGAATACGACATCCAGTACATGACTCAAAAAGCAATCAAGGGAAGTGTATTGGCAGACCATTTGGCACACCAGACAGTGGACGACTACCAATCTATGAACTTTGAATTTCCAGACGAGGATATCATGGTAGTAACTGATTGTGAAGTACCCGGACCGGACGAAGGACCTGAGGAAGGATCCCGATGGTCTATGCACTTTGACGGAGCATCAAACGCTTTGGGTAACGGTATTGGCGTTGTGATCATATCCCCAAAAGGCACTCATACTCCACTCACTTCTCGGCTATGTTTCAACTGCACCAACAACATGGCAGAGTATGAAGCATGTATCATGGGTCTTCAAGCTGCAATTGACTTAAGGATCAAGTTTCTGAGTGTCTTCGGAGATTCCGCTCTCGTGATCAATCAGATCAAAGGCGAATGGGATACGAAACACCCGAACCTTATTCCTTACAAGGAGTATGTATTGACATTGATCCCCCACTTCGAGGAGATAACTTTTGAACACTTCCCAAGAGAGGAGAATCAGTTGGCGGACGCGTTAGCTACGATGTCTTCTATGTTCAAGGTCAAATGGGACAACGAGGCTCCCCGGATCATTATATGGAAATTAGATGAACCTGCACATTGTTGTGATCTCGAGGCTGAAGAGGTAACATAGAAACCTTGGTATCATGAAGTGAAGAGGTACTTGGAAGCTCAAGAATACCCCGAGGGCGCTTTTGTTAACGACAAAAAGTTTCTGAGAAGGTTCGCGGCAAAGTTCTTCCTCAGCAACGGCATTCTGTATAAACGAAACCATGATTCGACCTTACTGCGTTATGTGGATAAGACTGAAGCAGAAAGGATCATGACAGAGCTACATGAAGGTACCTTCGGAACATATTCCAGTGGACATACCATGGCAAAGAAAATCCTTCGGGCAGGATATTTCTGGTCCACAGTGGAAGCCGACTGTTATCAACATTCTCAGACATGTCACAAATGCCAAATCTATGCTGATAAGGTGCACATTCCTCCAGTCCCTCTGAACGTCTTGACAGCGCCTTGGCCTTTTGCAATGTGGGGAATTGATATGATCGGCGATATCAGACCTACGGCATCCAACGGGCATCGCTTCATCCTGGTAGCGATTGATTACTTCACAAAGTGGGTTGAAGCAGCTTCCTACGCTACGATAACCAAGAACGTCGTGGCACGGTTCATTCGGCATAACCTGATTTGTTGATACGGCGTCCCGGAAAGGATCATTACAGACAATGGTACCAATCTTAATAACAAGATGATCACTGAGCTCTGCGAGCAATTCAAGATACAGCACCATAACTCTTCTCCTTACCGGCCGAAGATGAACGGGGCTGTAGAAGCGGCGAATAAGAACATTAAGAAGATTGTGCAGAAGATGACAGTGACTTATAAATATTGGCATGAGATATTACCGTTTGCTCTTCATGGGTACCGTACCTCAGCACGGACGTCAACAGGGGCAACTCCCTTTTCCTTGGTCTATGGCATGGAAGCAGTCCTACCCATTGAAGTGCAGATACCCTCTCTCCGGATAATGAAGGATGCAGGTTTGAGCGAAGATGACTGGATCCATACTCGGCTTGATCAATTAAACCTAATTGACGAAAAGAGACTCACTTCTATTTGTCATGGTCAAACGTATCAAAAACGGATGATCAGGGCATTTAACAAGAAAGTCAGACGACAAGAATATCAAGTTGGAGACCTGGTAATCAAGCGCATCATTCTTCCTCAAAGTGATCCCAGGGGCAAATGGACCCCCACGTACGAAGGGCCATTTGTGGTTAAGAACATCTTCTCAGGAGGAGCGATGATTCTAACCACTATGGATGGTGACGACCTTCCTCACCCCGCCAATGCAGACATAGTAAAGAGATACTACGCATGAATAAAGACCCGCTAGGTTGACACACCTAGGCAAAAATAAGGGCTTCCCGGTGAACCAAAAGGGTTCGGGCAAAAATAAGGGATGAAATGAAAAATCTGTACACCCGGCAAGTCGAAAACCTGAAAAGGCGGCTTGGGCAAAAATGGGTATCCCGGTGGACTGAAAACCCGAAGGGGCGGTCCAGGAAAAAGTTAGGGATTAAAGCGTAATACTATGTCTCATTGGATCACCTTGCATCCAGAATCTGGCATCAACTATCGGGCTCAGACGGCATCGATCAATCAGCTTCACCTTCAACTAAGCAGCCAAGTGATGAGACGCTAGAAGACATAAAGGCGATAGCAGAGTTGAAACCCAGTGGGACTTTTCACGTAGCTGTTTTTGTTTTCCTTTTCACAAAATGTATAAACTCTGTTGTTCGGCGGCGTTCTCTTACTAGGACGTTAGCCTTTTGTACATAAACGCCTATTTACAGGCAAATTCAAAAAAATCAATACAAATTCACTTTTCAGACAAATTGTCAATTGTTTTTCCTTTTTTCTGTTTTGTCTTGCGAAGAACGTCCAATGTTCATTTTTGATATATGCATTTGACATTAATTGCTAATTATAAGTACTTGCATACGAAACAAAGGGCTAATTACAGGTGACATCAAAAACAGGGGCAATAATGAGTTGTCTAAGCGATCTAGTTGCTCTGTCCACCAAGGTACCAAGGTAGGGTTGGCTAAAGAATTTGACCAAGATACCTTCCTTCCCTGCAGGGTAAGACAAGAATCAGCAATACTCTCCCAAGCAGAGTTGGTCTCCCATCAGCCCTAAAAAGGCACAGTATCCCCAACAAGTCAGCGATACTCTCCCCAAGCAGAGTTAGTCTACTGTCAGCCTTAAGGAAGTTGGGTACCCCCAGAAAATCTCAACATTCCTCGGCGAAGTATACAGATGTTCCTAAGCAAGCATCCCCGGCAGTCTTGATATAAGATTGTTCCCCGGTGGAATACAAGACACCCTAGTGGAGCCACTCCCCAGTACAGTCTCAAAAGTTTCCCCAGGAGAGTTGAATCAATCTCCCCAGTAGATTCTGGAAGCTTATCCCCAGTAGATTCTGGAAGCTTATCCCCTGCAGAGTATGAACGTCTCTCCCCGACCATGTTCAAAGGTTATTCTCCACCAGAGCTTATAACTGGGTTATCCTCAGCTAATTACCACGGAAAGATCGTCCTCGACGAAGTTCTTCCTATCCCCCAGCGGAGTTCATCAAATTCCCCAACATAGCTTCTCAATGGAATCCCCAGCAGAGTTATCATCAAAACCTCAGCGAAGTATCTCTTCCCACAGAGTAATTCCCCACAGATTAATCTCTTCAACAAGTTTATTCCCCAACAGAGTCATTGTTGTACCCCAAAATTTGCCCTCCCATATTCTTCAAGAAATTGCCAAGTCAAGCTGCAAAATTCCCCAAGGGTTGCACAGTGCAAAGGTCCCCTATACAGTCAAAACTAGGGTTTGTGTTCTGATCAAGAAATTGAAGGTTTCAAAGGCCCAATCAGGTCTCACATACCTACAAATATGGTCAAGCATCCTCATATCAAGTTTCAAGGCATTCAGCACAAAATTGCACAGTCAAAAACCCTAATTGCACTACAGTCAACTGTAGGGGCAAAATGGTCATTTGACAGTCAAAAGTTCAAATTTTTGGTCAACATATCATTTTGAAGCCACAAACATCATTTGATCAATGCTTGATCATGATTCTCAAAGTTTGGCTCAGAAATCATCAAAGATGCAAAAGTTTCCTTATTTGGACAATTGAAAAAGTCAACTGAAATTGACCAGGGCATAACTTTCACATGGATTATCAGAAAAATTCCATCCAAAGCTCATTTTGAAGAGAAAGACATTTCCTACAACTCATCTTCATACTTCAAGTCCAAGAAATGCTCTCACAAAAAGTTATCAATTTCAACATTATAGGTCATTTTCAAAAGTCAATAAAAAGGGACTTTAAGTCAAAGGCCATAACTTGAGATTGGTAAATCAAAATGACATGGGACCAAAGACATTGGTTAGAGGACTCAAAGACCTTTCCAAAATATCCAAGAACATGAGAAAAGCTTAAAAATTGAGCAAGTTATGCCTTGTGGAAGTTGGGAAATTTTTGGATATTTTGAAAAGTCAACTTTGATCCAAATGACCTAAAAATGCTAATGGGCCCATTTTTCTTCCATGATTCATCATTCCAAGCATATGCACGACCACTTGGCCCAAAGGGAAGTATTTTCTCATTTTTTATTTATTTACTTGAATTATTATTTATATTAATTCATTTAAATTATTTAAATACATGAAAAATATCTAACTTGCCTTAACCAATCTTTTTATACATGTTTTGCCATCAAGATTTCGTGCACATGCTAATTAGGAAAGAATTGGATTGATTTGAGCATAATTGACACAAAATACACATGAAAAAATATATGAAAAAGATCCTTAAAATCAAATTTCCAAAAACCATTATTGCATTGGATTTTATTGAGTTTTGTTGACCTAATTTCTTCAGTACAAATGCTAGATGAGAACCCTAATCACAAAAAGACAGAAAGCTGCGCTCAAAGGCCATTGAAGAACTTGAAAAAATTGTCAAAAAACACAATTCTGAAATCAGCTTTAGAGGGCGATTCGAGACCTAATTCCTATTCCATCAGCTTCCTCAAGTCTCCCTGAACATATTCCAATCATTAACATCCATTCAAACCCCAAGAATTGGTAATATGAACCGGAACTGTATCAAACAAATTTCATGATCGCATATCCCATTCCATGCATTATTTGTGAATTTTATTCATAGATTCAGGTTCCTTGTGATGTTTTGAAGCTAATCATATGCCTTAATTTGACTATTATGCTGTATATACGATTGTGCCATGTTTGCTTTTTAGGGTTTGCAGTTTTTTGAATTAGGGGTCTCCACACAAAGCAAAATTGGGACACCACAGTACCACCATTCGAATCGCTGCGCTTGGACGAACAAGAATCAACCATCGCGCCCAATTTCTAAACAACCCAGGCCTAGTCGCTATTTTCTGGAAACATGCCTAAGAGAACACACATAAAACCGTTGCCCATTGTTTATGTTTCAGAAAAAGTGAAGAAGACGAACTCGTGGCCGGCGTTGATTGGAGGGTTCAAAATTTCGCGCGTTTAGCTTACTAATGCAGTTGTTCTTTTTATAATATTTGTTGCTTATTTAATGTTAACATTGCATGAAGTGGCGCAGTGGCAAGCATACCTGGAGATAATGCACGTGACCTGGGTTCGAGCCCCAGGTCTTACATATTTCAATATTATTTTTCCCTAACAAATCCTGTGCAGCACTTACGTTGAAGATCTTCATGCACGCTCAAAACAAGACGTCCACGTGCCCCTAATGACCAAACCAAAGGCACAGATCTAAAGAGCACGCTAGACCTTAGTCAGCGCTTCAGCATACTATTCAAAAAGTCAAACGGACTCAGGATATTTTGGGCCAGATTATTCAAAACTATACCTCCACTTTGGGACTTCCACCCCCCCTGGTTTGCAATTTTCATTATATTTTATTTTTCAATTATTGTTTTATCTTATTTATTTGTTTTCATTTAATTAATTATTTTTACACAAAAATATAAAAACATCATAAAAAACTCAGAAAAAGAAAAAAAAATATAATGATTATTTATTTTGATCTTTTCTTGTAAATAATGCATATAGATAAATTTAGTTTTAAATTAGGTTTGATTTAAATTCTTTTCATAACAAAAATCCAAAAATATAGACTTAGGTTTAATTGATAATTTTTATTCCTTTTAATTTTTCCTTTTTATCATATATTATTTATTTATTTATTTTCATAATTAAATTGTACATAAAAAAAATTAGGGTTTCATTTAGGTTTAAAAACTTCAATATTTTCTTAATAACTTAAAAATAATTAAAATTAGGTTTAGCGTTTTATTTTAGTTTTAATTAATTCTTTTTTATTAAATCTTAAAAAACATAAAAATACCAAAAGCATTTTCTTTTTAATTTTAATTTTAATTCCTCATTAATTCTAATTAATTAATTCATGTAATTTAATATTTTGCAAAAGGGTCCAACGCCCTCGTTTCGACTTAATTGTTTAATTTCGCATATTTATTTTATATTGCTTAAATAATTATGTATCTTTCCCGAAGCTTTGTAACATTTACTTCTCGCACTTTTTAATTCTTTTAATTCCTTATTTACTTTTCTGTCAAATCGGGTCCGGTTTAATTTTGGCGATGTGGACCCGCGCCATTTGTAATAGCTTTAGATTTATTTTTCCTCGCAAATATTTTAACTGTTAAACAAAGCATGCAAGAATGAATGGCCATAATAAAATCAAGCGTAGGTCACAATGAACATGACAAGACAAATACAAATGAAAACGACACACAAATCGCACACACCACCCCTAGGGTACGCCTCACTGTTGCCTTGCCTCGAAAGGTGATCGTCGAGTAGAGGATGTCTTAGTAAGTCCTCATGATCCGAGAACCTGGCATGAGGGTAGCTTCTAAGGTGTCTTCCCATTGCTCTGGTGATCACCATGTCCCTAAACTCGAATTGACCCGAACACCTCCAACGGTGGTGCTACCTACCTCTCAATGGTGGGATGGCACTACTTTAAAGGACATTTACACAGACGAATTCCTTAGGGTAGGTAGACGACTCGTGGATACTTGCTCTAATTCAAAACAAAACAAATCAAAAATACTTTTCACACCAACACATTTTCAAAAAGCTTTCGAAAGCATTTTTCAAACACTCTTGAGGACCGATACAAGAGTCGATCTGAAATTTTCAAAGAAACTTTTTAAAACCCACAGTTGAAAAGCAAACAAACCATTTTTGAAAACACAAGTGAGCAAGTATCTAAGAGCCCATGGATAACCATGGATAGAAAGGGTGCTAATACCTTCCCTTTCTATAATCTACCTCCCGAACCGAGAGCAATCTCTTTAAGGAATTTTTCTGTGCTTTTGTCCTTTCCATTTGGAGAAAATAAAAGACGGTGGCGACTCTTGCTTCCGCGACATTTCGCGAACCAGCGTTAAACAGTCAGTTCCAGATCCACCGATCACAGAACTGGCGACTCTGCTGGGGATAAAACTTAAAGTGAGGTGTACCTTAGGGCTAGGTCATAACTATGTTTTCAATTGTAGTGCTTTGTGTGCTTTAAATTGTGGGACTGTTTTGGGAGTTCTATAGATCCTAACCCGGATCTGGGGATACCTTCTTAGAAAGTAGCAACAAGGCTGTGAGGGAACTATGCGGGGTATACCGACATGGTTGAAACAGTCTGCTACGTTGATGTGGCACTTTGGTGTGTTCCGGTAACCCTTGAGTTCAGTCAAGGAGAGTACGGGGCCTCCGCGTGGTGTCGTGAAGCATCAACAGACCTTAGGAATCTTAATTGAACCATCTTGGCCTCTTTAGGGTAGTGAGATAACTGACTTTGGTGCAGTCCGAGGTTGGTTGATACTCGATACTACACTCAATTGAGGGTTGCTTTCCTGGAATATTTCGGTCGCCAGTTCAGTGGCTAAATCGAAACGATGAACAATGAAATCAATCCCGTGATATTGGGAACCTTAGAACCCGGTTACTTTGATTAGGACAGGTTAAACCCACCAACTTCAAGAGGGTAATACCCAGACCTCATGCTGGCCGAAACTCTAAGGGTTTTTCTTGTGTGACTTGTGTGCCTTCATACTTGACTAATTGCATGCGTGTTATCTAACACATAAGCTACTTGCAGGTTTTGTTTATAGTCCTTAACTGGGACTCATAACAGGGTGTACTAGGTCTCTTACAGGTTTTGTTTATAGTCCTTAATTGGGACTCATAACAAAGTATACTGAGTTTCTTGCAGGGTTTGTTTATAGTCCTTAATTGGGATTCATAACAGGGCTACTCACATTACCCCATGCATAGCATGACATCATACCATTGCATACCATTGCATATATCCTAACCCGTTTCAAGGATCTCAAGGGCTTGTGATGCAGGTCATGGTGAATCACCTATCCCAGCAAGGGGCAAAGAGGATTTATTTTCCTCTAGCCAAGGTAGTCAGGGGCTATGACCCACTGGATATGGTGAGCCTTTGACTCTTGAAGAAGGACTCTTAACAAATATGAAGTTCTTTCAATCAAGCTACTGGGTCCCAAATGCTAACAAATTTCCTTGTTTACCCTGCGAGATCCTTGAAAACATTGCATGCATACATCCATATCATTGCATTGCAGGTACCCTTTGACAGGTCGCTTACCTTCTTCGCTGTTTATTTCAGCCGACCGTCATGAATCCTGAATCGTCTACTGAGCAAACTATCAAGGCCCTCCAGGCCCAGAATGCCCAGTTCCAGGAGTTGATTATGAGCCTAGCCCAGGGTCAAAAAGAATTGAAGACTCTGATTCAGAAGAAGAAGAAGAGAACTGTTTTGTTCAGCCCTAGACGCAGATCTGGGAACACACGGCAGACTGAAACTGAGAGGACAACTCCATCTGTGGGGAAAAGCAGTCATCAAGAGGAAAGGGTTCCCAGTCCAGTAGTCTCCGACAATGAGACAGATTTCAACGACGAACAGTACCCTCCGGCTGAGGACAAGTACAAACAGTTGGAGGATAGGCTGAATGCTATGGAGATCCAACAGGTACCTGGGCTGGATTTTGGAGATCTGGGTTTGTCAACTGGTGTGATTATTCCTCGGAAGTTCAAAGCACCATCCTTTACCAAGTATGACGGGGCGTCTTGTCCCAAGTTACATCTCAGGTCCTATGTTCGGAAGATTCAACCATATACGGTGGACAAGAATTTGTGGATCCACTTCTTCCAGGAAAGTCTTTCAGGGACCCACCTCGAATGGTTCTATCAGATGGATGGAACCAAGGTTCGTAACTGGGAGGAGTTGGCTACTGCTTTTTACAAGCAGTATCAGTACAATGCCGACCTCGCTCCTACGCGTACCCAACTCCAGGGTATGTCGCTAGGATCGGGAGAAGGTTTTAAAGAGTATGCGCAGAAATGGAGAGACCTGGCTGGAAGGGTACAACCACCGCTGACTGACCGTGAACTTGTGGACATGTTCCTGGGGACCCTGTCTGGTCCATTCTATAACCATCTGATTGGGAATTCGTCTGCTGGATTCACAGATCTTATCTTGACTGGAGAGCGAATAGAAGCGGGCATCAGGTCTGGGAAGATTCAAGAGGCTGCACCTGCTGATAAAAAGCCTCATCATGGAAAGAAAGAGTCCAATGTTGTGCACGGTAAAAAGAGTCGTCATGAGGTAGGGGCAACCCAGATCTCCAATCCTAGACCTGCTCAACAAGGGCAGGGGCAGCAGCGCAAGGAGAGCGCACCCAAATGACAGTTCACCAAGATCAACATGTCGCTGGATCAAGCACTACAACAAATGTTAAAGGCAGGGCTGATCACCTTAAGGGCTCCTCTTCGGAATCCGAACACTTCTGCTCCCAACTATTATCCCAATGATAGGTGCGCATATCATTCTGATAGCCCGGGGCATACTACGGACAACTGCTGGCCTCTCAAGAACAAGATTCAAGACATGATCGACGTCGGGGAGATTCAGTTTGAAGTGCCTGAGACTCCGAACATAATCACTGCTCCGTTGCCCAATCATTGAAGCCTTTTGTTTATTTGAATTTTTGAGTTGTATTTTTCTTTGCTTATACAAACAATTAATGTCATAGCAAACTCTTTTATTCTATCAATGCATCGCATACGTCTGTTTTGGGAATTAATACAATTGTTTTCATTATGCTCAAATTTCTTTTCATATTTTTTCTGATGTCAACTCTGGATCTAAAGTTCTAAGCCTCTTGAGGGAGGATGACGAAAACGATACCACAATCTACAGTATGCTTTTGAACAGACCCCGCTGATGAGGTACAGGCATTGTTTCAATTCCTAAACACTGGAGTAATAAGGAAGATAATCCCTCGTTAACCCCTCTGAGCCAAAGAAGTAGGAGTTTTTATTTTCGAAAATCAAAACCCTTAATCATAAACCTGGGGCAGGGTAGTTCTCTCAGTTGATCCAAGTGCATAACAAATGGCACCAAAGGAGTCCTTACAAAACAAAAGACAGTGATGGTTCTGAATAAATCACAAGGACAGGCAGTCATTATCTCAAAAATGAAAAACCCATTAAGTCAAAACCCATGAAGGAGACTTACAAAACTGGGGCATCCCGCTGGCTGTAATTCCAAAAAGGAAACAGTTCAGGAAAAAAAGAAAGGGATAACAAAAATCAAGAAAGAGGTCTCACAAACCCTCAACACAAAAAAAGGAATGACTGCCTATTCAAAATAAGTTATCAACATCTGAACCATTATTGGAACATCAAAGCAAAGACTCAAGCAAGGTCTAACGCACGATCAACTGAGTTTAGGTTTGGAGAACATCACGAAGAGCGGCTGGGTACAAATAAAATTTGAGCCTTTATCCTTTGTTTCTTAAACCGTGAACCAGGCCACGTTATAACCCTTAAAAGTCTTAGCTGAAGCATGGGTTAGTCCGAAAGCATACTGTTACGAAAGGTATCCTGACTCCTTAAGGCTTACGGTAAATACGGAGTTGACATCACGTTTTACAAACATTCACTTGTTTTATGAAAAAGAATGCATTTTTAAAGTCTTCAAGACAGACATAAGCTTTGCATTTTTAACATAACTTTGTTCGCATATGACTTTTTGTTTGAGCAGCAGGGAAATTCGCACGAGGAATGCCTAATGAACAGAAGTACTTCCAATCCAGGGGCAGACATGATCATGGTCCATTATCTGGGGCAGTCCAATCAAGATTCGGAGAATCTCGCAAAAGCCAAATAGTCTGGGGCAAATCTCCATCTAGACCGTTTGGGGCATTGGACGATCAAACAAAGATCTTCTGGTAGTATGGCAACACTACACTTCTAACAGGGGCAACTCCTGACTTTCTGAGAACGGACATAGTCGAAAAAATACTACGCAAAGACCCGCTGGGTTGACACACCTAGGCAAAAATAAGGGCTTCCCGGCGAACCAAAAGGGTTCGGGCAAAATGAAGGGATGAAATGAAAAAATCTGTACACCCGGCAAGTCGAAAACCTGAAAAGGCGGCTTGGGCAAAAATGGGTATCCCGGTGGACTGAAAACCCGAAAGGGCGGTCCAGGCAAAAGTTAGGGATTAAAGCGTACGACTATGTCCCGTCTTCTTGTCACTTGCTTACCAGAAGAAGGGTTGTTCATCAACAATTATCAGCATTCCACAGGTGCCTCCCCCCATAGAAACAGGGGCAATAATGGGTGGTCTAAGCAATCTGATTGTTCTATCCTCCAAGGTATCAGGGTAGGTTCCGTTGAAGAACATAACCAATACAGTTCAATACTTCCCCAGGAGAGTCCAACCCAGCTTCCCCAGGAAAGTTGGAATCCATCTCCCCCAAGCAGTAAGCTTATCCCCAGTTGATTCTGGAAGCTTATCCCTCGCAGAGCACGAACGCGTCGTCCGACTTTATTTAAAGAGTTATTTCCTTAACAGGATATAACTAGGTTATCCTCAGCCAAAAGCTATGGAAAGAGCGTCCTCGACAATGTCTTCTTATCCCCAGCGAAGTCCATTAACACTTCCAATATAACGATGGTATCCCCAGCAAACTACTATCAACACTCAGCAAGGCATCTCTCTTCCCACAGGGTATTGCTTCCCAGCATGGTCGCTAGAGTATCTTTTCTCCCCGCAGAATCTTCCATTTGCCAAGTTTATTCCGCGACGGAGTCATCTTCTCCTACTGGTATTCTTACAATCGTCATCCCCAGCGGAAGCAAAATCTATTCCTCAACATCAGCCCAGGATATGACTTCCCGGCACCCGTCAAAGATTCACTTTCCTAGACAAAATACATTCATAAACATCACATCTTCATACATTATAGCATGCGTATGCATCATACTACACAAATCTCATTGATTTTGAAGACATACAGTTCATGCATCACGATTTTGCATACAATTATGTTTTGCCTTTCCAGGAAAAAGATCAATACAAAAATGATTACTATCAACTATCGCAATTCTTTCTAGATATAGTTTCAGATGTAAACCAGATATGGTGACGTTCTGATACTGCTTCCAGATTTCCTTCTAGATATAGTTTCAGATATGACCCAGAGATGGTGACGTTCTGATGCTGCTTCCAGATATCCTTCTAGATATAGTTTCAGATATGACCCAGAGATGGTGACGTTCTGATGCTGCTTCCAGATATCCTTCTAGATATAGTTTCAGATATGACCCAGATATGGCGACGTTCTGATGCTGCTTCCAGATTTCCTTCTAGATATAGTTTCAGATATGACCCAGAGATGGTGACGTTCTGATGCTGCTTCCAGATATCCTTCTAGATATAGTTTCAGATATGACCCAGATATGGCGACGTTCTGATGCTGCTTCCAGATTTCCTTCTAGATATAGTTTCAGATATGACCCAGATATGGTGACGTTCTGATACTGCTTCCAGATATCCTTCTAGATATAGTTTCAGATGTAAACCAGATATGGCGACGTTCTGATGCTGCTTCCAGATTTCCTTCTAGATATAGTTTCAGATATGACCCAGATATGGTGACGTTCTGATACTGCTTCCAGATATCCTTCTAGATATAGTTTCAGATGTAAACCAGATATGGTGACGTTCTGATACTGCTTCCAGATTTCCTTCCAGATATAGTTTCAGATGTAAACCAGATATGGTGACGTTCTGAGGCTGCTTCCAGATTTCCTTCCAGATATAGTCCAGATATGAACCAGATATGGCGACGTTCTGACACTTATTCCAGACCCCCCCTCAGATAACTTAGAGATGCTCCGGACACGGAAGCTGTTCTATTGTTCATTCAGAGATCACCTTTCTAGAGATGGTTCAGATGTGACCCGGATATGGCTACCTTCTGATACTTAGTCCAGATTCATTCGAAAGACTATTCCAGCTTCTATTCCTTCATCCATACAGAGCACACTTGCATAAAGAACTTGAAGATCAGTCCCGGTAACAGGCCAGATAAGTATCTTTCTTTTCTCAGGTATGCAAGTTCTCAGCTACAGTCAAAGACCTTCTCTGGTTCAGTCAGATCGACCCTAAGATCTCCCTGATGCTTATCCAGTTGAAGATGTTTCAAGACCTTGTCCGGTTCAGTTAAATCGACCCTAAGATTTTCCTGATACTTATCCAGTCAAAGGCCTCCTCTGGTTCAGTCAGATCGACCCTAAGATCTTCCTAATTCTTATCCCAGTAGAAGACACCCAAGATTTTCTCAAAGAGCGTTGTTGAAGTTAAAGTCGCCCAAGGTTCTCTTACCATTCATGCTAATGCAGTAACCATCTCTGGTTCATTCATCGCCGTTTGAAGCTCCAGACCCAGCTCCTGTAACCAGTCAGGACATATCTATGCCAAGCATCTAAAATCAGCTCCTGCAACGTGTCAGGTACTCATTTTTTCTTTTGCAGGTATGCAGGTTCCCGCTAAGGAATCTCCTACGCGATCAACATCCAGATGGCATCTATAAGCCCATCATCCTATCCAGCAACATCCAGATGGCATCTATAAGCCCATTCCCCACCACACTGCCACTATGTGAGCGCAAATTTCTGGGCACTCTAGTGTCCAATCATCTTCTACCCTCGGATTACGAAAGGCACGTCAGCCAATCTGCATCCTCAGGTCTAAGAAGATTGAACAGGGGCAACTGTTGTACCCCAAAATTTGCCCTCCCATATTCTTCAAGAAATTGCCAAGTCAAGCTGCAAAATTCCCCAAGGGTTGCACAGTGCAAAGGTCCCCTATACAGTCAAAACTAGGGTTTGTGTTCTGATCAAGAAATTGAAGGTTTCAAAGGCCCAATCAGGTCTCACATACCTACAAATATGGTCAAGCATCCTCATATCAAGTTTCAAGGCATTCAGCACAAAATTGCACAGTCAAAAACCCTAATTGCACTACAGTCAACTGTAGGGGCAAAATGGTCATTTGACAGTCAAAAGTTCAAATTTTTGGTCAACATATCATTTTGAAGCCACAAACATCATTTGATCAATGCTTGATCATGATTCTCAAAGTTTGGCTCAGAAATCATCAAAGATGCAAAAGTTTCCTTATTTGGACAACTGAAAAAGTCAACTGAAATTGACCAGGGCATAACTTTCACATGGATTATCAGAAAAATTACATCCAAAGCTCATTTTGAAGAGAAAGACATTTCCTACAACTCATCTTCATACTTCAAGTCCAAGAAATGCTCTCACAAAAAGTTATCAATTTCAACATTATAGGTCATTTTCAAAAGTCAACAAAAAGGGACTTTAAGTCAAAGGCCATAACTTGAGATTGGTAAATCAAAATGACATGGGACCAAAGACATTGGTTAGAGGACTCAAATACATTTCCAAAATATCCAAGAACATGAGAAAAGCTTAAAGATTGAGCAAGTTATGCCTTGTGGAAGTTGGGAAATTTTTGGATATTTTGAAAAGTCAACTTTGATCCAAATGACCTAAAAATGCTAATGGGCCCATTTTTCTTCCATGATTCATCATTCCAAGCATATGCACGACCACTTGGCCCAAAGGGAAGTATTTTCTCATTTTTTATTTATTTACTTGAATTATTATTTATATTAATTCATTTAAATTATTTAAATACATGAAAAATATCTAACTTGCCTTAACCAATCTTTTTATACATGTTTTGCCATCAAGATTTCGTGCACATGCTAATTAGGAAAGAATTGGATTGATTTGAGCATAATTGACACAAAATACACATGAAAAAAGATATGAAAAAGATCCTTAAAATCAAATTTCCAAAAACCATTATTGCATTGGATTTTATTGAGTTTTGTTGACCTAATTTCTTCAGTACAAATGCTAGATGAGAACCCTAATCACAAAAAGACAGAAAGCTGCGCTCAAAGGCCATTGAAGAACTTGAAAAAATTGTCAAAAAACACAATTCTGAAATCAGCTTTAGAGGGCGATTCGAGACCTAATTCCTATTCCATCAGCTTTCTCAAGTCTCCCTGAACATATTCCAATCATTAACATCCATTCAAACCCCAAGAATTGGTAATATGAACCGGAACTGTATCAAACAAATTTCATGATCGCATATCCCATTCCATGCATTATTTATGAATTTTATTCATAGATTCAGGTTCCTTGTGATGTTTTGAAGCTAATCATATGCCTTAATTTGACTATTATGCTGTATATACGATTGTGCCATGTTTGCTTTTTAGGGTTTGCAGTTTTTTGAATTAGGGGTTTCCACACAAAGCAAAATTGGGACACCACAGTACCACCATTCGAATCGCTGCACTTAGACGAACAAGAATCAACCATCGCGCCCAATTTCTAAACAACCCAGGCCTAGTCGCTATTTTCTGGAAACAGGCCTAAGAGAACACACATAAAACCGTTGCCCATTGTTTATGTTTCAGAAAAAGTGAAGAAGACGAACTCGTGGCCGGCGTTGATTGGAGGGTTCAAAATTTCGCGCGTTTAGCTTACTAATGCAGTTGTTCTTTTTATAATATTTGTTGCTTATTTAATGTTAACATTGCATGAAGTGGCGCAGTGGCAAGCATACCTGGAGATAATGCACGTGACCTGGGTTCGAGCCCCAAGTCTTACATATTTCAATATTATTTTTCCCTAACAAATCCTGTGCAGCACTTACGTTGAAGATCTTCATGCATGCTCAAAACAAGACGTCCACGTGCCCCTAATGACCAAACCAAAGGCACAGATCTAAAGAGCACGCTAGACCTTAGTCAGCGCTTCAGCATACTATTCAAAAAGTCAAACGGACTCAGGATATTTTGGGCCAGATTATTCAAAACTATACCTCCACTTTGGGACTTCCACCCCCCCTGGTTTGCAATTTTCATTATATTTTATTTTTCAATTATTGTTTTATCTTATTTATTTGTTTTCATTTAATTAATTATTTTTACACAAAAATATAAAAACATCATAAAAAACTCAGAAAAAGAAAAAAAAATATAATGATTATTTATTTTGATCTTTTCTTGTAAATAATGCATATAGATAAATTTAGTTTTAAATTAGGTTTGATTTAAATTCTTTTCATAACAAAAATCCAAAAATATAGACTTAGGTTTAATTGATAATTTTTATTCCTTTTAATTTTTCCTTTTTATCATATATTATTTATTTATTCATTTTCATAATTAAATTGTACATAAAAAAAATTAGGGTTTCATTTAGGTTAAAAAACTTCAATATTTTCTTAATAACTTAAAAATAATTAAAATTAGGTTTAGCGTTTTATTTTAGTTTTAATTAATTCTTTTTTATTAAATCTTAAAAAACATAAAAATACCAAAAGCATTTTCTTTTTAATTTTAATTTTAATTCCTCATTAATTCTAATTAATTAATTCATGTAATTTAATATTTTGCAAAAGGGTCCAACGCCCTCGTTTCGACTTAATTGTTTAATTTCGCATATTTATTTTATATTGCTTAAATAATTATGTATCTCTCCCGAAGCTTTGTAACATTTACTTCTCGCACTTTTTAATTCTTTTAATTCCTTATTTACTTTTCTGTCAAATCGGGTCCGGTTTAATTTTGGCGATGTGGACCCGCGCCATTTGTAATAGCTTTAGATTTATTTTTCCTCGCAAATATTTTAACTGTTAAACAAAGCATGCAAGAATGAATGGCCATAATAAAATCAAGCGTAGGTCACAATGAACATGACAAGACAAATACAAATGAAAACGACACACAAATCGCACACACCACCCCTAGGGTACGCCTCACTGTTGCCTTGCCTCGAAAGGTGATCGTCGAGTAGAGGATGTCTTAGTAAGTCCTCATGATCCGGGAACCTGGCATGAGGGTAGCTTCTAAGGTTTCTTCCCATTGCTCTGGTGATCACCATGTCCCTAAACTCGAATTGACCCGAACACCTCCAACGGTGGTGCTACCTACCTCTCAATGGTTGGATGGCACTACTTTAAAGGACATTTACACAGACGAATTCCTTAGGGTAGGTAGACGACTCGTGGATACTTGCTCTAATTCAAAACAAAACAAATCAAAAATACTTTTCACACCAACACATTTTCAAAAAGCTTTCGAAAGCATTTTTCAAACACTCTTGAGGACCGATACAAGAGTCGATCTGAAATTTTCAAAGAAACTTTTTAAAACCCACAGTTGAAAAGCAAACAAACCATTTTTGAAAACACAAGTGAGCAAGTATCTAAGAGCCCATGGATAACCATGGATAGAAAGGGTGCTAATACCTTCCCTTTCTATAATCTACCTCCCGAACCGAGAGCAATCTCTTTAAGGAATTTTTCTGTGCTTTTGTCCTTTCCATTTGGAGAAAATAAAAGACGGTGACGACTCTTGCTTCCGCGACATTTCGCGAACCAGCGTTAAACAGTCAGTTCCAGATCCACCGATCACAGTCATCTTCTCCTACCGGTTTATTCTTGCAACCATCATCCCCAATGGAAATGAAGAATTCTACTCTTCAAGCATCAGCCCAGGATTCAACAAACTTCCTGGCACCCATCAAGGATTTATTTTCCTAGACGAAAATACATTCATAAACCTCACATCTTCATACATTATAGCATGCATACGCATCATACAACACAAATCTCATTTATTTTTGAGAACATCTTAAAAACATGCAGTTCATGCATCATGACATTGCATACAACTGATGTTTTTCCTTTTCAGGAAAAAGGTCAATCAAAAGACGATTACTATCAACTGTCGCAATTCCAGATTCGATTCCTGTATCCAGCCAGGGCATATCTGTGAGTAACTGATTGTAGATTCGACACCTGTATCCAGCCAGGGCATGTCTGCATGAAGAGTTTAGAGATTCGATTCCTGTATCCAGCCAGGGCATATCTGTAGACGACCAATTTCATATTTGATTCCTGTATCTAGCTAGGGCATATCTATGTGTAACTGATTGTAGATTCGACACCTGTATCCAGCCAGGGCATATCTGCATGAAGAGTTTAGAGATTTGATTCCTGTATCCAGCCAGGGCATATTTGTAGGTGACCAACTCCAGATTCGATTCCTGTATCTAGCCAGGGCATATATGTGAGTAACTGATTGTAGATTCGACACCTGTATCCAGCCAGGGCATGTCTGCATGAAGAGTTTGGAGATTCGATACCTGTATCCAGCCAGGGCATATCTGTAGATGACTAATTCCAAATTCGATTCATGTATCTAGCCAGGGCATATCTGTGAGTGATTGATTGTAGATTCGACACCTGTATCTAGCCAGGGCATGTCTGCATGAAGAGTTTAGAGATTCGATTCCTGTATCCAGCCAGGGCATATCTGTAGACGACCAATTCCAGATTCGATTCCTGTATCTAGCCAGGGCATATCTGTGTGTAACTGATTGTAGATTCGACACCTATATCCAGCCAGGGCATATTCGCATGAAGAGTTTAGAGATTCGATTCCTGTATCCAGCCAGGGCATATCTGTAGGCGACCAACTACAGATTCGATTCCTGTATCTAGCCAGGGCATATCTGTGAGTAATCGATTGTAGATTCGATACCTATATCTAGCCAGGGCATATTTGCATGAAGAGTTTAGAGATTCGATACCTGTATCCAGCCAGGGCATATCTATAGATGACCACATTCCAAATTCGATTCCTGTATCTAGCCAGGGCATATCTGTGAGTAACTGATTGTAGATTCGACCCCTGTATCCAGCCAGGGTATGTCTGCATGAAGAGTTTGGATATTCGATACCTGTATCCAGCCAGGGCATATCTGTAGACGACTAATTCCAGATTCGATTCCTGTATCTAGCCAGGGCATATCTGTGAGTGATTGATTGTATATTCGACACATGTATCTAGCCAGGGCATGTCTGCATGAAGAGTTTAGAGATTTGATTCCTGTATCCAGCCAGGGCACATCTGTAAGCAACCTTTTAAAGTTCCCGATTCGATTCCTGTGTCTAGCCAGGGCATATCTGTGAGCAATCGATTGTAGATTCGATACCTGTATCCAGCCAGGGCAGGTCTGCATGAAGAGTTTGAAGATCAACCCCTGTAACAGGCCAGGAAACCATCTTCCTTTCTCAAAGTACACAAGTTCTCGCTAAGGAACCTCTTACGCGATCGATGCCTTCCGATGGCATCTATAAGCCCATCTCCACAACTATCCATCACCTTTCCAAATGGCATCTATAAGCCCATTCCCGACAAGGTTCTGTCACATCTCCGAATGGCATCTATAAGCCCATCTCCCTATCCACCATCTTTCCAAATGGCATCTGTAAGCCCATTCCCGCCATCACACTGCTGATATCACACTATGTGAGCGCAAATTTCTGGGCACTTTAGTGTTCAATCATCTTCCACCTTTGGATCACGAAAGGCACGCAAGCCAATCTACATCCTCAGGTTTAATAAGATTGAACAGGGGCAACTGTTGTACCCCAAAATTTTCCCTCCCATATTCTTCAAAATTTGTCAAGATCAATCTCCAAATGGTTCAAAATCTCTCAAGGATTGCACAGTTCAATTGCCTCCTAAGGCAGTCAAAATTAGGGTTTTGGTTCTTGCAAGGAAGTTGAGGTTTTCAAGGGCTCAATAAAATCCCATAGGCCTATATACATTGTCAAGCATCTACATGCCAAGTTTCAAGGCTCACAGAGTCAAGTTGCACAGTCAAAAGCCCTATTTGGTTCACAATCAACTGCAGGGGTAAAATGGTCATTTGGCAGTCAAATGTCAAAATTTTTGGTCAACATCTTATTTTGAAGCCACAATCATCATTTGATCAAGTCTTGATCATGATTCCACAAGAATGGCTCAAAAATCATCAAGATGCAAAAGTTTCCATTTTTGGACAGCTGAAAAGTCAACTGTAACTTGACCAAGGCATAACTTTTTCATGGTTCATCAGAAAAATCCCATCCAATTCTCATTTTGAAGGGGAGGACATTTCCTACAACTCATCTTCACATTCCAAATCCAAGAAATTCTCTCACAAAAAGTTATCAATTTCTACATTATATGTCATTTTCAAAAGTCAACAAAAAGGCATTTTAAGTCAAAGACCATAACTTGAGATTGGTAAATCCAAATGACATGGGACCAAAGGCATTGGTTAGAGGACTTCAGGACCTTTCCAAAATGTCCACGAACATGTTCATATGATCAAATTTGAGCAAGATATGCATTGGAGAAGTTGGGAAATTTTTGTGAAATGGCAAAAGTCAACTATCCTTAAAACTTCAATTTTTGACAAAAGGGCCCACTTTCTTCCACTTGATTCAGTCTTATCATGCCATACACGTGTCCCATGATTAATTTCAAGATCAAACATTTATTTTTCCATTTTATTTAATTTTTATTGATTTAATTCATTTTAAATCCATAATAATTCAAATAAAATCTAAAAATTTAATGGAATAACATCTTTTGGTTTGAATGGCTTTCATGTGTCATATGCCAGCTACCAAATTCGTTCCAAGCCATTTTGAGCATAAAATCCAAGTTTTGCTCCAAGTATGGAATGTTCTTCAATGGTGTTAAAACAAAATCTCCAAACTTAATTGCACAAGTTTAAGGCTCAGCTGCTGACCTAAATTCATTGATACCTACATATGCAAGCGTGACAAACCTAATTCAGAACCTAGAGATCACTGAAACGGCCAGAACAAAAACTCAAAAATTGTCCAAAAAGTGAGAGGTCTAGGACAAGGTTGCAGGCATCTTGAGATCAAAAGAAGCACATAGTCTTCCTCCTTGCCATCCCCTGAAGCCAACGCGACCCTTGCCAAGCCCTAAGACCTCCTACACAGCACTGTAAGTATTCATGAACAGGCCCCTGAACACGATACCTCAGTTCTCCATTCTTGCATTTTTCCTCAAAAATATTGGCATAGTTATGTTCCTTGGTTGATTTCTGACGTAACCATAATATTCAATTTCATTTTTAGGCATTGTATGATGATACCCGTACCTAGGGTTTGTTTGTGTGTTTTTTAGGCATTTTGTCTACAGGTGAAATTGGGACAAACCATAAGCATAAATGTGATCAGGAGACATGGACGATCACAACCATAGGCTTAAATGGAGTTTATGAAGCCTAGGGACGATTCTAAGCATAGCCTACGAAACTACATGCGGATAAAAATCCGCAGGTAAATAACCAGGGATTTTGATGAAGAAGACGATGATGTGTCTTCACATCACTGGCCTGTTCAAACTAAACGCGCGCATTTTTATTTTATTTCCAGGATATTGCCTTTATTACATATAATATTAATTTCTTATTGTTATATCAATTGAGGCAGTTGGCGTAGTGACAGAGCGAACAAACATTGAGCGTTGGGACCTGGGTTCGATTCCCAGGTCCCCCAAAATTCCATATTATTTTTCCTTATATGCTTGTGTGCAGGTTCCCAAAAGCACTCCATCATGCACCTCACGTCCAAGCACGCCAAGTGTCCTCAAGCGTCCATCCAGTGGCCTAAAGATGACGCACACCATGCTCCTGGTCAACCTTGTGCATAGGCAAGCAAGAAAGTCAACGTGGCTTGGTGGCTTCTTGGGCCTCAGATTCCAAATATACCCTCAAATCTGGCCCAAACCCCCTTGGGTTTGCATCTTATATTTTTTTATTTTTTCTTTCATTCATTTACTTTATTTTTTTTATTGTTTTTTAATTAATTATTAACCAGCAAAGTAATTAACTCTTTCACAATAAAAATTCAGAAAATAAAAAATGTAAATATTTTTACTAATTATTATTTTGTAAATAAATTTTAATTAATTAGTTTAGTTGTTTAATTAGGGCAATTTTAATCTTCTTTTACAATAAATAAATAAAATTAACATAGAGTTAGGTTTTTTCTTTTGACACTTTTAATTTCTTTTTTTTATTTTATTCCATTAAAACATTAAAAAAAACACAAAAAAACATTTTCTTTTAATTAATTAATAATTAGTTTTAATTTCAATTAATTGCAAAAAGGACAAACTCAATTCTTTTCTCAAAAGGGTCAAAACCCTAGGACGTTCCCGATTCAATCTTTCGCGCGCACATTTATTTTTAATTCGTTATTTTGATTATGTATCTGCTCAGAAATGTAATAGTTAATTAGGACCTCCTTTATCGCTTTATTTATTTTCTCGCAGTTTATTTTTTCCAAACGGGTTTGTTTTTGGCGATGTATATACCCGCGCCTTGTAATAGCTAGATTTACCTTTCCGCAATTTATTTTCCGCACTCTTAACTGTTAAAAATGCATGAAAGACTTGTATGAAAATAAAATCAATCCGTAGCTCACAAATAACATGTACAAGATAAACATTAACATGAAACAATACACATGCACATGCCACCCCTAGGGTACGCCTCACTGGTTGCTTCGAAGTGGTCATCAAGTATAGGGTGTTTTAGAGGTCGCCCTCCTGTCTAAGATCCAGTTGCCTCGAAACGGTTGCCTCTGATAAAAAGGATCTAGGACATTAGGGTTACCACTAATATGTTCTACCATTGCTTTGGTGACCACATGTCCCTCATAATCGAATTGACCCGAACACCTCCAACGACGGTGCTACCTACTTCTCAATAGTGGGATAGCACTATCTAAAGGACTCTTACATAGCCTAATTCCTTAGAGTAGGTAGATCTCATGGGTACTTGCTCTTTCAAACAAACAAAACAATTTTTCACTGACACTTTCAAAAAGTTTTCAAACAAATTTTTCATACACTCTTGAGGACAGATACAAGAGTTACTTAGAAATTTTTCAAACTAAACTTTTTCAAAACCCACATACACTTGAAAATCAAACAAATTTTTGAAAACATAAGAGCAAGTACCTAAGAGCCCATGGATAACCATGGATAGAAAGGGTGCTAACACCTTCCCTTTCTATAAATCTACCTCCCGAACCGAGAAACATTCTCAAAGAAGGAATTTTGCTGTGCTTTTGTCCTTTCCATGTTGGAGAACATAAAAGACAGTGGCGACTCTTGCTTACCGCGACATTTCGCGAAACCAGCTTAAAAAACAGTCAGTTCTATTTCCACCGATCACACTTGTCCCCTGCGAAGCACAAATAAGTCTCCTCAGCCAATTTCAGAAGGTTATCCTCAGCAAGTTGCAACTGAAAGATCATCCCCAGCGAAGTTCTTTCTTTCCCCAAGCAGGACTTCTATCCTCAACAGATTCAATATCACCAGCAACGGTAATCCATCCCCAGCGGAGTTTATCATCAAAATCCCCAACATAGATTATCAACGGAATCCCCAACGGAGTTCATCGTTAAAATCCTCAGCAGAGCATCTACTCCCCACAGAGTTTTCATTATCCCCCAGCGGAGTTCTCCTCAAACAACAAAGCAGGGATCCCCGGTGGAAACATTTTGAGCAAAATCCAAGACAAAATTACACTTCAATAACATTCATAACATATGCATACAAAATACATATGACACAAATCTCATTTATTTTGAGAACATCATGACAATGCATGCATCATGACATTGCATACAACTAACTCTTTACCTTTTCAGGAAAGATCAATCAACATGCAAAGATCCTCATCTTCTGAGATTCCTTCTAGAGATAGTTCAGATGCGACCCAGATATGGCTGACATTCTGATACTTATTCCAGATTCCTTCTAGAGATAGTTCATATGCGACGCAGATATGGCTGACATTCTGATACTTATTCCATATTCCTTCTAGAGATAGTTCAGATGCGACCCAGATATGGCTGACATTCTGATACCTATTCCAGATTCCTTCTAGAGATAGTTCAGATGCGACCCAGATATGGCTGACATTCTGATACTTATTCCAGATTCCTTCTAGAGATAGTTCAGATGCGACCCAGATATGGTTGACATTCTGATACTTATTCCAGATTCCTTCTAGAGATAGTTCAGATGCGACCCAGATATGGCTGACATTCTGATACTTATTCCAGATTCCTTATAGAGACAGTTCAGATGCGACCCAGATATGGCTGACATTCTGATACTTATTCCAGATTCCTTCTAGAGATAGTTCAGATGCGACCCAGACATGGCTGACATTCTGATACTTATTCCAGATTCCTTCTAGAGATAGTTCAGATGCGGCCCAGATATGGCTGACATTCTGATACTTATTCCAGATTCCTTCTAGAGATAGTTCAGATGCGATCCAGATATGGATGACATTCTGATACTTATTCCAGATTCCTTCTAGAGATAGTTCAGATGCGACCCAGATATGGCTGACATTCTGATACTTATTCCAGATTCCTTCTAGAGATAGTTCAGATGCGACCCAGATATGGCTGACATTCTAATACTTATTCTAGATTCCTTCTAGAGATAGTTCAGATGCGACCCAGATATGGCTGACATTCTGATACTTATTCTAGAATCCTTCTAGAGATAGTTCAGATGCGACCCAGATATGGCTGACATTCTGATACTTATTCCAGATTCCTTCTAGAGATAGTTCAGATGCGACCCAGATATGGCTGACATTCTGATACTTATTCCAGACTCCTTCTAGAGACAGTTCAGATGCGATCCAGATATGGATGACATTCTGATACTTATTCCAGACTCCTTCTAGAGACAGTTCAGATGCGATCCAGATATGGCTGACATTCTGATACTTATCCCAGATTCATTCAAACTATAGTCCAGATACGATCCAGATTCGGATGTCATTCTGTCACTCATTCAAATTACAGTCCAGATACGATCCAGATTCGGATGTCATTCTGTCACTCATTCAAATACATTTCAGATATGCTCCAGACGCAGATGCAATTCTGACAATCATCCACACTCAACTCTATTCTCCAGCAGCTCCTGGATTTATTTTCCCAGCTAAAACATCACATTTCCCTACGTCATAGTGTGGACGAGCACTATAACCTCAACGGTTTACTCCATTGAGCACGAGTCAGTTCCTAGATCTTGATGAAGATGTTTCCCCCCAGTTGAATTATGAACAGGTTCTTAAAACTCAGCTGAAGCATTCTTTCAGTTGAAGTACAGGCGGGTTCCTAAATCTCAACGAAGTCAGACTTCCCCAGTGGAATCTTCTACAACAACAGGTATGCAAGTTCTCGCTAAGGAATCTCTTATGCGATCGACACTCCTGCAAATGGCATCTGTAAGCCCATTCCCGACATCACAATGCTGATACTACACCATACGAGTGCAAATTTCTGGGCACTCTAGTGTTCAATTATCTTCCACCTTCGGATCACGAAAGGCTCGAAAGCCAATCTATATCCTCAGGTTTAAGAAAATTGAACAGGGGCAACTGTTGCACCCCAAAATTTGCCCTCTCATGTTTTCCAAAATCTTCCCCCTGCATGGTTGATCACAAACCCTTGCCTAAGGAAAAGGAAATTTTTTGAGTGGTGCTTCAAGTACATTTCGATTGGCATCCTGAAAGACACTTCGATTGACATTCTGGACAAGCATTTCGATTGGCATCCTGAAAGACCCTTCGATTGGCATTCTGAAGGAGTCTTTCGATTGGCATTATGGACAAGCATTCGATTGGAATTATGTCAAGGAAATTTCGACAGGCATGTCAACCATTTCCTTCGATTGGCATGAACAACACCTTTTGATTGGCCTGTTAGCAGAGCCTTTCGATTGGAATCCTTCGATTGATATTTGGGCCAGGCCCATTCGAAGGGTACGCAGGGAGCCCATTCGAAAGAGGCAAATCAGGACCAATCGAAATCCAAAAGCGTCCAGGTTCATTCAAGGGACACAAATGTTTCAAAAAAAGGAAATAATTTAATGTGTTTGATTTTTGTCCAGAGCGTTAAAGGCCTGTTTTAATGGCTGTCTCCTGCCATTACTGCACCCTCACACCCCTATAAATACAGAGGCCAGTGACACATTACAGCACACGGAAAATCAGACGAAAATTACACAGAAAATATACACACGAAAATATACAACACACACAAAAACTCTGCAGGAGAATACACAACGAAAATCACACAACAGGAGAACAAAAGACATTGGAGTTACGCTGCCCAAAGGTCATCAGCATTTTCATAAGTAGCCAAGCCCAGAAGCCCAGATCGAAGGTGCCTACATCCAGGAAACGCCCAAATCGAAAGTCCAATCTGTTGGTAAGAAAGGGTAAATTATCCAACCTTGTTTTTCGCATAACATATCATTACTCGTTGTTACTTTCGATTTGCCATCCTAGATAGGATCAAAGGGCCTGGGTTTGGCACCCAGGCCATGTCCATCATTTGCTAATATTTGCTGCAGACATAGCCTGAAGAGACCCAGCAAGCGCAGGATCGAAGGGCCTGAGGTTCAATACCCAGGCCCTGCATTTTATTTCACTAACATGCTTTTGCAGGTATAACATCCCAGATCGAAGGAGAGCCTTTCTCTGGATCGAACACATTAGCATGCTGGATCGAAGGAGGCATCACATTCCTGGATCGAAAGCCATGACCTCCATGACCGAAAGACAATCCTCTTCCCTGGATCAAAGGCTACTCACGCCTTATTGTCTGGCCCAATCGAAAGGACCATTTCCCTCCCTGGGTCGAAACTCCTTTTTTCCCTGGATCGAAGGATCCCCCCCTTGTATTTTATTTTTGTTTTCATTGACATCTTTTTATCTTTTTTTTAATTAACATTAAAATTAAAAAAAACACAAAGAACATTAGGCTAGTTTTTTCTATTAAAATTAACTTTGTTAATTAATCTCTTAATTATCTTAACATTTTCTCAAAAAAACTAAAATTAAATAGATTTAGATCATTTTCCCAAAATAAAATAAAACAACAAAAAGATTTCGTTCTTAGGATTTTTAGAGTTTATTTTCAGATTCGTGCGCGTTTATTTTATTGTAATTGCCTACTGGGATGTAATAGCTTAACTAAGACCCTTTACTGCTTTTATTTCCCCAATTTTTGGACATGTAAATAATCCCCCTCCCCGAAAGCCTTGTAATAGTGTAGGATTTACAATTCCCGCACTTTAAATTCCTGTACATATATTAATTGCTTAGATGTATGCTAACTAGGATTGCATGACAAGATTAACTCTTAACTTAAAATTAACAGTAGCTCACCATGACATGCAAGAATAAAATAACTGAAAATTGACACACTTGCACATGCCACTCCTAGGGTATACCTCATTTGGTTTCCTCGAATGTGGTCATTAAGTATATGATGTTTTAGAGGTCGTCCTTTTGTCCCAAGATCATAAGTTGCCTAGAAATGGTTGCCTCGATAAAAAATGATCTAAGACATTAGGATTACCACTAAAGCGTCCTAATGTTGCTTTAGTGACCACAAGTCCCTTAAATCGAATTGACCCGAAAACTCCAACGACGGTGCTACCTACTCCTTAATAGTGGGATAGCACCGTCTAAAGGACATTTGCACAATTAAATTCCTTTTTGTGTAGGTAGAGGTTCTTAAGTACTTGCTCCTTTTAAAAACAAAACAAAAACTTTTCGCACTTACACTTTCTTCAAAAACAAAATTCTTTTCAAAACCCACAATCACAAAGAAAAGCAAACCTTTTGAAAACATAGTGAGCAAGTACCTAAGAGCCCGTGGATAACCACGGATAGAAAGGGTGCTAACACCTTCCCTTTATATAATCTACCTCCCGAACCCGAGAAACAATCTCGAAAAGGAATTTTTTCTATGCTTTTGTCCTTTCCCTTGTTGGATAAAATAAAAGACGGTGGCGACTCTTGCTTACTGCGACACTTTGCGAAAACAAACGCAAACACGAACCAGCATTCAAAAAACAGTCAATTCTCGTTCCCACCGACCACAGCATGCAACACGTAAGAGTCCCTCTTCTCCTCACAGTACGAGTATATAGGGCATGCAGGATATCCCCAAGTAAGGTAGGCACAGGATTGCGAGAAAGGAAAATCTTGACAGCGTTCACATCTACAAAGGAATCCAGATTCGGGAAGAGAACCAAACCATAGATAAGGAGAGCCAAGACATCTTCAAAAGCCTGAAAATCCAAATTATCCCAGAATAGTTGAGCCTGGTCTATCATAAATTTGGCTAGAAAACCTTCGACCCCGCTCCGTGTTTCCAAATTGGATATTACATCAGCCCGTTTCAGATGCAGAGCTGAAGCAATGTCTTCTGGTCTAGGAACTTCTTCCATACCTGTGAAGGGTACCTGTTCAATAATGGATATTTCCAATAGGTGAGAGAACTCTTCCAAAGTGGGAACCAACTGGTAATCTGGAAAGGTGAAGCAATGATGCACAGGATCGAAGAAACAGAAAAGTACACTCATCATCTGCTCATCAAGATTTGAAGTGACCAGGCTAAGAAGCTGACCATGTCTCTTAATGAACATAGAAGTCTCGGAAACTCTCGAGGCTAGCTCTTTAAGTTTATCTGGTATTTGCACAAAGTTGACTCAGATGGTATTTCTATGCACAGAAGCCATAATTTGCAAAATAGAACAAAGATAAATTCCCTTGGTCTTTGAAATGGTTAGTGTAATGAAGCATGTATGCTATGTTATGATGCATGATGTCATGATAAACCACGGGCATAGAAAACAACAGGTATTGCAAGCACAATCAAATCACACAAAACCCTTAGGTTTAAGGCTTGCATGAGGTCAAAGGTAGTACCCTTTTGAAGTTAAGTTGGTTTCAACCTGTCCTAGAAAAAAGTAACCGGGTTATAGAGGATCTCAATATCACTGACCATCCTCCATCAGTCATGGTTTCAGCTTACACAATCTTTTCTTGCAGTCGGAACTATCTCGAGAGTATGGTCTCAATGAGTGTAGCATCGAGTATCAACCAGTTCCCAGATTTACACCGAGACCAGCTATCTCACTACTTTCTAATGTCCAAGTTGGTCGATTAAAGGTTCTAAGGTCAGTTGATGCTTAACGACACCACACATCGACCCCATATTCTCCATAAGGGATACAGATACCAACCAATGTGCCACATCAACGTAGCTACTACTTCAACCGTATCGGTCTATACCGTACAGTTCCCTCACAGTTTATTGCTACTTACCTAAAAGGTGTCCCCAGATCCGGGTTAGGATCTATAGTAACTCCCAAACAAAACCCTTAAAAGTAAAGCAAATAAAACAATCAAGAGAAGCAATGATAAACTAGATCCTAAGGTATACCCCACTTATTCTAATCCCCGGCAGAGTCGCCAATTCTGTGATACAGTGGCAGAACCGACTGCTTAATACTGGTTTGCATTTTGCATTTTGTGTTTGCAAAATGTCGCGGTAAGTAAGAGTCGCTACCGACTTTTATTTCATCCAACCAGAAAGGAAAAAAGTACAAAAAAAAAATCCTTTTTCGAGATATTCTGAGTACGGGGGGTAGATTATAGAAAGGGAAGGTGTTAGCACCCTTTCTATCCATGGTTTTCCATGGGCTCTTAGGTACTTGCTCATCTTTTTAAATTGCTTGTGTATGTGCTTTATTTTGAAAAGTTTTGTTTTACTTCGTTTTAACCCTTGTTTTTGTCCTCAAGAGTGTCACGAAGTTGTTTTTTTGAAAAAAAACTTTGAAAATGTGTAAGTGTGAAGAGTTTAATTTGAGCAAGTACCTACTAGCATCTACCTACTCGAAAAAAGATTGTTTCTATTCTCGTTTCCTTTAGACAACGCTATCCTACTATTGAGAAGTAGGTAGCACCGTCGTTGGAGTTGTAAGGGTCGATTCGTAAGGGACGTACGATCACTAAAGCAATGTTAGGATGTCTTAGTAATAACCCTAAAGTCTTAAGATCATATTCAAGGCAACATTTCCGAGGCAACATTTCCGAACGGGACGTTTGATCTTTGTTAGACAGGAGGGCAATCACTAAGACACCTTATACTTAATGATCGTTTTTACCGAAGGCAACCGAAGTGAGAGTATACCCTAAGACTGATATGTGCAGGTGATTAGTTTCAGTTATTTATCTTTGCACATTAGGGTTTTCTAACTGTATTAAAGTATCATGCAATCTTGTTATTCAACCCTATTAACATATATCTAGACAATTAAATATTTGCGAGAATTAAAATGCGAGAAAGTAAATCTACGATATTACAAGGCTTTGGGGAAGGGGATTAATTACATATCCAAAAACTCGGGAAAAAGAGATAAGTAAAAGCCCTAAATTAAACTATTACAAACCAGTGAACAATTACAAAAATATTGGCAAAAATAAATAATCAGCGCGCGGCGAGCTAAATGCGAAGCGACTAAGGTTTTGACCCTTGACTGAACCTAATCGTAATTGATTAAAGTAAACATGTTTTTTTTTTGTCATTTTTTGTTATTTAAGAAAGTAATGAAATAATTAAAAAAAGAAAATCCTAAGTTCTAATTAATTTTAATTGTGAAAGAAATTAGAATTGCCTTAAATTAATTAAACTAATTACTTAAAAAAACATTTATTAAGCTAATAAGTCTTCTTTTCTGTGATTTTTTATTGGTTAATTTTAGGAGAGAAATAATTTTGGTGTTGATAAAAAAAAAGAATAATTAAAGAAAAGAAATTAAAAGAAATTACCCAAGGGCCTGCTGTCAGCGGTTCTGGTCAGAGGATGATGGTCCAGAAGATGGTGGCCCTCAGAAGATGGGGACACTGGGCCTGCTCCTGGCTGGTGGATCCAGCAGATGATGTCCCTCAGAAGATGGGGTTTACTAGATCTAGTTCTGAATGGGATCCAGAAGATGGTGGCCTGCACGTGCTGGATCTGGTTCTGACTGGGATCCAGAAGATGATGCGCTGGATCTGGTTCTGACTAATGAATCAGAAAGATGATGCACTGGATCTAATGTTGGCTAGTGGATCCAAAAGGTGATGATCCTCAGAATATGCACATGCTAGCTCTGGCGAAAACAAAGGAGAAAATACCAAAAGCTCACGCCTGGGATCGAACCCAGAACAATGAGCTTCTGACTTCCTTCTTCTGACCAACTGCGGTGGACGTTAGTTTATTAATATAATAAAAACAAACAATATATATTAGAACAACAAGTTTTTGTCTAGAATAACGCGCCAGAATTTGATCCAGCTAGTCAGGTTGTGACACGCTATCGTCTTTTTCCCTGGAACCGTCGTTTAAAACTCCGAACCTTTACCTACAGACCTGGCATTGTAGCTATAACCTTGTGTATTTCAAAAATTGCATACAAGCAATATAAATAAGTTTCAAAACCATGGATGAACTGGGTTTGACCCTCTAATCACAATGGTATCCTTCATTAGGGCCAATTATTCCTGCATTTAAAAGCCCCAAAACAGCAAAACAAACCCTAGCTATAGCAGATGTTCATACAAGTGTTAGAAATACAAGTAAATGGTATCAAAAGCTTGCAAACTCAAAGACAAACACGAATATATCATTAGAATATGCAATGGATGAGTGAATAAATGAAACTGATTTCGAAATTGGAAGCATGTCGTGATACCTGTATCGTGCAACTCTAAGCGTGAAAAGTCTTGAATTTGACTGGAATCTGCTCCTGGAACGTTCAGCAACCTCTTTGCAACATGAGAAAGGCACTATCAGGTCTCTAATATGGAAATTGGATTACCACTTTTCTTGAAGTTTTTGAGTTTTTTCTTTCACCTCTTGCATGGCTGCCTCTAACCCTATATGCCTTGGCTTGCTTCTGTATATGTAGTGGAACGCATTAGGTCAATAAAAATGCATTGTATCTTTATCAATTATGGAGATTTGATTTGCTCTTTCAATGCATATGATTCCCTTTCAATTTTTCTCAAATCTAATCTTTTCCAACCACATTGGCCTTGCACGATTTATCTTCATTTAACAACATATAATATCCTCTTCCAATGCAAAAGATCATCCCTAAACTGAAATATATGATTTATTAGGATTTATTTGATTTTATTTGAATTTTAAATGAATAAAAATCAAAATAAATTAAATAAATGAGTAAATAAAGCATGGATGGTCTCATAGGTCGTGGAATATGTTAGGAATGAGATGCAAGCATAAAATGTTGGGCCCATTTAGCAAAAGATGCAAATTTGAGCACATTTGACTTTTGGCAATTTTGTAAAAAAGGTCAACTTTGACAATGCATATCTCTCTCTCAATTTTGACCCTAGAGAGGTGTTCTTAGACTTTTTAGAAAGCTTAGGATGTCCTATAAGCAACCCTTTTGGTCTTATCTTAATTGAGTCTCCCATGTTCATGTGTGAAGCCTTGACCCAAAAGGTGTTTTTGTTGACTTTTCAAAATGACCTATAATGTCAAAACTCATATCTTTCTGTGAGTGCATAATTTGAACTTGAGGTGTGAAGATGGATTGTAGGGAATTTCATCCTCTTAAGAATTAGTTTTGGATGGGCCATTTATGATAAAGTATGAGAAAGTTATGCTTGGTCAAAGTTGAGTTGACTTTTCCTACAAAACCCTAATTTAACAACTTTTGGGTTTTGATGAATTATGGGCAATCCTTGAGGAATCATGATAAACCCTTGATCAAATGATGAATGATACTTAAAAATGAGGATATTGACCAAAAATCTTGAAGTTTGACTGTATGTTGGTCACAGTCGATTTCTAGGTATTTGAGCAATTGACTGAGCAAAATTCCTCTGCAAGGCTTGAAACTTGACATGGATGATCTTGAGAACATATTAGGACAATGGTGAGCATTTGGAATCCTTTGGACTCAAACATATTGATGCAAAATGAAACCCTAATTTGAGGTAGACTGCCTCAGGAGAGAGTTTGTCTGGTCAACTCTTGGACCTCCTTGAGCAATTTAGGACCTCACTTGACATGTATTGAGAAATATGGGAGGGAAAATTTTGGGGTACAACAATGTACTTAAATGTGTTAGAGAATTCAATGGGGGTGTTTGCTGGGGAAACATAATGAGTCTGGCCGAAAAGAGCATGCAATATACTACCTTAGCAAAAAGTTTACCGACTGTGAAACAAGATATTCACTACTCGAGAAAACTTGCTGCGCTTTGGCATGGGCTGCTCGCCGGCTAAGACAGTATATGTTGTCTTATACCACTTTACTAATCTCTAAGATGGATCCCATCAAGTACATATTTGAGAAGTCAGCTCTCTTCAAAAGGATAGCCCGATGGAAAATGATCTTAACTGAATATGTTATCCAGTACACTACTCAAAAAGCAATCAAAGGAAGTATGTGGGAAGATCATTTGGAACATCAAGATGTAGATGACTACCAATCCATGAACTTTGAACTTCCAGACGAGAATATCATGCTGATTACAGATTGCGAAAAGCTGAGACTGTATGAAGGACCTGAGCAAGGATCTCGATGGACTATGGTTTTTGATGGAGCTTCCAACGCATTGGGTAATAGAATCAGTGTTGTAATCATTTCCCTCGAAGGTTGCCATATGCCTTTTACTGCCAGACTTTTCTTCGACTGTACCAACAATATGGCCGAGTAGGAAGCATGCATCCTGGTTCTTAAAGTTGCTATCAACTTAAGAATCAAATTCTTAATTATATATGGAGACTTAACTTTGGTCATCAGTCAAGTTAAAGGAAAGTGAGATACAAAACATCCAAATCTTATCCCTTACAAAGAACTTGTGCTAACCTTGATCCCGTACTTTGAGGAGGTTACATTTGAATACATTCTGAGGGAAGAAAATCAGTTGGAAGATGCTCTAGCTACCACATCTTCAATGTTCAAGATCAAATTGGACAACGAAGCTCCCCAAATTACAATTGAAATATTTGACAAACCAGCGCATTGCTATGAGATTGACACTGATGGTGTAGAGGAGAAGCCTTGGTTTCATGAGGTGAAAAGATATCTCGAAGCTTAAGAGTATCCTGAAGGGGCGTCAGTCAACGACAAGAAATTTCTGCAGAGGTTCTCAACCATGTTCTTCCTGAGCAATGGGATCTTATACAAGCACAACCATGATTCAATTTTGCTCCGTTGTATGGACAAGGAGGAAGCAAAGAAGATCATTGAGGATATGCATGAAGGTATCTTTGGAACTCACTACAGTTGACACACTATGGCCAAGAAGATTCTGAGAGTTGGCCACTTTTGGTCGACTATGGAAACTGATTGTCACCACCACTCAAGTACTTTCCATAAGTGCCAAATTGATGCTGATAAGGTTCACGTGCCTCCAGTCCCCTTGAATGTCATGATTGCTCCTTGTCCATTTGCAATGTGGGGCATCGATATGATTGGAGAAATCAAGCCTACCACCTCTAGTGGACATCGTTTCATTCTTATCTTCATTGACTACTTTACCAAGTTGGTTGAAGCAATTTCATTTGCCTCAGTTACCAAGAACTTCGTGGCCTGGTTCATCAAGAATAACCTCATATGTCGGTATGGAATCCCTGAGAGGATCATCACTGACAATGGCACAAACCTTAACAACACCATGATCACTGAACTCTTCATGGAGTTCAAGACCAAACATCACAATTCTTCTCCATACAGACCTAAGATGAATGACGCAGTGGAAGCTACTAATAAGATTATAATGAATATTATGCAAAAGATGGTGGTGACCTACAAAGACTGGCATGAGATGTTACCGTTTTCTCTTCATGGCTAACGTACCTCAGCGCGAACATCAACTGAGGCAACCCCTTTCTCTTTGGTTTATGGCATGGAAGATGTCATTCCTATTGAAGTCCAGATTCCTTCTCTAAGGATTATGAAAGAAGAAGACTTAGGCGAAGATGAATGGATTTAAACTAGGTTGGATCAGTTAAATTTGATTGACGAGAAAAGGCTGGCTGCTGTCTGTCATGGTCAAATGTATCAAAAAAGTATGATCAAGGCATTCAACAAGAAGATCAAGCATCAGGTATACCAGGCTGGTGACTTGGTAATAAAGCACATCATTCTACCACAAGGTGATCCCAGGGGTAAATAGACTCCCACCTACGAATGGCCATATGTTGTCAAGAAAATATTCTCGGGCGATGCTATGAATCTAACCAGTATGGACGACGAAGATTTCACGCACCCTATGAACACGGACATAGTCAAAAAATACTACGCATAAGAATGATCTGCTAGGTTGACACACCTAGGAAAAAATAAAAGCATCCCGACGAACCAAAAAGGTTCGAGCAAAAATAAGGGATATATACAAAAGATTGTACATCCGACAAGTCGAAAACCTGAAAGGGCGACTTGGACAAAAAAGGGTATCCTGGTGGACTGAAAACCCGAAAGGGCGGTCCATGTAAAAGTTAGGGACTAAAGCGTACAACTGTGTCTCGTTGGATCACTTCAACCATCTTTATTACCAAAGTTGAAAGTTCAAATGGTTCAATCAACTTCTTCCAATGGCAAAGGACGAGATGTTCGAAGACATAAGGGCAATAGTGGAGTTGGAACCCGATGAGATCACTTCCACATGGCTATATATATATATATATATATATATATATATATATATATATATATATATATATATATATATATATATATATATATATATATATATATATATATATATATTTGTTTTCACTTTGTACTCTTTTTCATTTCAGGACGACTTCTTCTTACTAGGATTTTCGTCCCTTTATAAAAAATCGCCCGTTTATAGGCAAAATTATCAATATAAATACACTTTAAAGTCCAAACTTTTGTTTTTTCTATTTTGCTTGCAAAAATGTCCAATGACTAAAATTGAATGAGCATATGCATATGAAAATGTTTAACTGTTAACAAATATGCATACGAACATGACTAAACATTTACTCAAAACTCTAGGAGCTGAGATGACACTCAAGTTGCCCATAAATCCCCACAGAGTCCCTTTCATGGGATTATCCCTAGTGAAGTCGCCAGAGCCACTTCTATAAGAATATCCCCACAAAGTAATCTTCACAAATAAGGGTACATTCCTCACAATCTCCCCGACAGACCTCTATAGCAACCTACAGAGTTCCAAACAGTAAATTTCTTGGAAATTCTCTTCCCCAATTGAGTTTGGTCCTCTAAAACTGAAAAAGAAACCTTGCGGAGTTAGTCTTTTTAGCAAATTCAATTTCCCCGTGAGAGTTTGTTTCTCTCGACAGAGCACTTCTCCAACAACAGGGTTTATTTCCCCAACAACCTACAGATTCCCCAGCTCGAGTCTATTCCTCAGACTACTACAAATCACTGACATAATCCTTCTCCCCATACAAGTCAGAAGATTATCCATCTCTTTTACCCCCAGTCAGGGTATATATGAAATAAACTTCCCAATAGATTAATAGATGACCAATGTTCCTAAACTCTACTCCCCAAACAGAAATTAATTCATCCTCTGCAGATTTTCCTCAAACAAGTAACCAAGAATACCCAGCAGAGGCATTCTAGACAAGATTGAAGATACACATACTCTTCATCCCCACCAAAAGTCAGGGATTTATTTTCTCAGACAAAGATATTGCGCGGGTTTACAAATACACGACACCAACATTTCACATTCATACATCATAGCATATGCATATGACACGTATATAACATAATCTCATCTATTTTGAGAACATCATTACGCAATGCATTTCATGCATCATGATATTGCATACAACTAACTTTTACCTTTTTCAGGAAAAGATCAATCAATCGATAAGCGTCACCAACTACTTATACGACCCAACATTATTCCCAAATTCCACATCTTACAAAGGGCTATTTAAGCAATTTCCTCAGAGGGTCATTCCAAAATAAGACACATGTTGGTTCATTTTAAATCAAACAAAGATTTATTCTGATTCTTATCCAGTCAAAGACAAAAACAAGACTGTTGTACCCCAAAATTTTCCCTCTCGTTTTACTCAATACATGTCCATTGAGATCTTCAATTTCCTCAAGGTTGCCCAAGAGTGGACCAGACAAACTCTCTCTTAAGGCAGTATACCTCAAATTAGGGTTTCATTCTTCATCAAGATGGGTGAACCATAAAGGTCCCAAATTCTTTCCAAGGTCCTAATATGCCCCTAAGATCATCCATGCCAAGTTTCATGCCTTGCACAAGAAGTTTTCCCAGTCAACTGCTCATATGCTTGAGAATCGACTGTACTAGGTCAAAAGTCAATTGTGGCCCACATACAGTCAAACTTCAAGATTTTTGGTCAACATTATAATTTTGAAGTGATATAAATCATTTGATCAAGGGTTGATCATGATTCCTCAAGGAATGCCCCAAATTCATCAAAACCCAAAAGTTGCTAAATTAGGGTTTTGTAGGAAAAGTCAACCCAACTTTGACCAAGCATAACTTCTTCATACTTTATCAGAAATTTTCCATCCAAGGCTCATTTTGAAAAGGATGCAATTCCCTACAATTCGTATTCAATGCTCAACTTCAAAATATGCACTCATAAAAAGATATGAATTTTGACATTATAGGTCCTTTTGGAAAGTCAACAAAAACACCTTTTGGGTCAAAGCTTCATACATGAACATGGAAGATCCAATTGAGATAAAACAAAAAGGTTTGTTTATAGGACATCCTAAGATTTATAAAAAGTCCAAGAACACCCTCCTAGGGTTAAAATTGAGAGAGTTGTGCATTGTCAAAGTTGGCAATTTTTGGAAAATTGTCAAAAGTCAACATTGATCAAATTTGCATTTTCCCCAAAGGGGCCCATGTTTTCTTGTTTGAAACATGTTTCTAATAGGACCCACGACTCCTGATCTTTTCCATCTATTATTTTATTATTTTTATCATTTATTTTAATTTTTTATTCATTTAAACCAAAATAAATCAAATTAAATGATAAAATAATAAAATCAAAGCAAATATTGGGATTTTTGTGCACATTATGAGTCCATATACAGCTAGCATGGCATGTAATTCGTGGAAGGATGATTTAGATTGAAAAAGTCATGATTGGAGCTATTTTGGAAAGAAATCATACAAGGCCAAAATCAAATTAAATCTTCATAATTACTCAAGATACCATGAGATTTCTTCCATTATTTTTGACCTAAAATCCTCCTCTATATAAACACAACACACTCATACACTAGGGGGCACAAAATTGGCTGCCCAAGAACACTCTCTAAAAACCTCAAATTCTATCAAAACTAGTGCAAAGTTAAAACCGAAGATCCAGCCACTTTCAGTCCAAGCCATCAATTACAAATCATTCCTGAGGTATCTAAGGGTAAGAATAGATCAAAAGTCATGGCCATTGATGCTTGAAACAAGCATACTCATCTTCTCTGGTTTTCTTTTTGTTTCAAACATTCATATAATTAATTTCATGCATTGCTAATATTTATTAACTGTCCAAATGAGTTCTTGTTGTTATGTAGAACAAGTTTGAATCACAAACAATAGCTTGACTTGGTGGATGAGGAGCCTAATTGTGACCCAAGGGGCATGGGTTCATCACCCACCCCATGCATTTTTCACTTTTTTGACTATTTTCTTTTCTAACCCTTTTCATTTATTTATTTTTCACTTGATTTGTTTTCTATCATTAATTTAATTAACATATAAAATCACAAAAAAATCATTAAATCTTAGTTTTAGGCTTACAATTAATTAAAGTAATTTTAGACATAAAAGTTGTTTTGATTTAATCAATATTGATTTTATTTCATAATTAACTTGTAAATTAATTATAGTTAGGTTTTTAATTATTAATTCACACTTTTATTATTTTCCTAACAATTTACTGCAGATCCAGTACATCACCATTCCATGCGTCCATCATACGCTCACAAATCCTACCCTTTGGATCATCCCTTGGTCCAGATCCAGCATCCAACCACAGCAGCCCATGGTGCACTCTCTAAAGCTAATCCACATGGGATCACACGCAAGGAACATGGGCCAACCAATTTGGACCTAACAATTTGGCAATGCATCCCCCAGTCTGCATTCTACCACATAAGCTCAATCTTTTATTTTTTATTCTATTTCAATTATTTTTATTGTTTTAATTTATTTATTTTATTTATTTTCCAAAAATCATTTTTAATCAAAACATAAAAATCAGAAAATCACAAAAAATATTAGGTTTAGTCTTTTTTTTCATAAAATATTTAATTGCATTAATTAGTTTAATTAGGTTAACTTAAATCTTTTTTCATAATTAAAATCAAATAGAAATTATGTTTAATTCTTAATTTTAATTCCTTCTCAAAATAAAAACACAAAAATAGGTTAATTGTTTTTTCTTCATTAATTTAATGATTTTTCATAATTAAAACTTAATTAGTGATTAGGATATTTTGCAAATTATTCTTTATTTCCTTAAACAAAAATGACAAAAAATGATTTTTTTTCTTTAATTAAATTCAATTTGGTTTTCAAGGGTCAAAACCCTAATTTCTCGCATTTACGTTTGTCGTACGTATTTTTCATTATATTTTTGTAATTGCTCCGAGGTTGTAATAGTCTTTTAAACTAGGGTTTTATTTACTGTTTAATTTCCCCCCAAGTTTTGGTTATGTAATCCCCATTCCCCGAAGCCTTGTAATAATTAGATTTACTTTTCCGCTTTTAATTTCCGCAATCTTTAATTGTCTAGATGTATGGCTAATAGGGTTGTATGGCAAGAATGTATGGAAAATTAAAATGGTAGATCACCTAATGTGCAAAGATTAAATAACTAAAACAAATCATATGCACATATTCACTCCTAGGGTTTACCTCACTTCGGCTGCCTTCGGTAAACAATCATTAAGCATATGAGATTTTAGTGGTTGCCCTCCAGTCTAAAGAGATCAAAGTGTCCCATTCGAATGTTGCCTCGGAAATGTTGCCTCAAAAAGATATTAAGGCTCTAGGGTTACTACTAAAGTTTTCTAACTATTGATTTAGTGATACTTGTCCCTTTCGAATGTCCCTTACAACTCCAACGATGGTGCTACCTACTACTTAATAGTAGGATAGCGCTGTCTAAAGGAAACGAGAATAAACAATCTTTTTTCGAGTAAGTAGAATCTTAAGTACTTGCTCAAAACAACAAACTTTTTTCACACAAACACTTTCCAAACAAAGTTTTCAAAAACAACTTCGTAACACTCTTGAGGACAGAAACAAGGGTTAAAACGAAGTAAAACAAAACTTTTTCAAAACAAGCACACACAAGAAATTTCAAAATGAGCAAGTACCTAAGAGCCCATGGAAAACCATGGATAGAAAGGGTTCTAACACCCTCCTTCTGTATAATCTACCCCCCGTACTCAGAAACATCTCGAAAAAGGTTTTTTCCGTTCTTTTTCCTTTTCCTGATTGGATAAAATAAAAGTCGGTGGCGACTCTTTCTTACCACGACATTTTGCAAACACAAAACGCAAAACGCAAACTGTTAAAAAATAGTCGGTTCTGCCACTGTATCACAGAACTGGAGACTCTGTTGTGGACTTTATAAAGTGGGGTATACCTTAGGATTTAGATCATTTTAAAACTGCTTCTCTTGATTATCTTGATTGCTTTACTTTTGAGGGTTTGTTCGGGGTTACTATAGATCCTACACCCGGATCTGGGGAACACTTTTAGGTAAGTAGCAATAAACTGTGAGGGAACTATGTTGGGGTATACCGACACGATTGAAGCAGTAGCTACGTTGATGTGGCACTTTGGTTGGTACTGGTAACCCTTGAGTCAGTCAGGGAGAGTACAGGGCCGCCGTGTGGTGTCATGAAGCATCAACTGAGCTTAGAACCTTTAATTGCACAACTTGGCCAATAGGACGTAGCGAGGTGGTCGGCTTTGGTGTATTCCCAAGGTCGACAGATACTCGATGCTACACTCATTGAGGTCTGACTCTTGAGCTTTTTTTGGTTGCGAGTCAATCGCTTATTGAATGGAGCTGGGAGAAAGATCAGTGATATTGAGATCCCTTTTAGAACCCGGTTACTATTTATAGGACAGGTTGAACCAATCCAACTTCAAGAGGGTATGACCCTAAAAATCATACAAGCCTTAAACCTAAGGACTTGATGTGACTTGTTTTTTGTTTGCTATACCTGTGATTTTCTAACCTAATAATGACATCATAAGCATGGCATATCATGACTAACCATTTCAAGGATTCCCTAGGGCTCATTTTTGCTCTGTTTTGTAGGACACGGCATTTGCCTGTAGGAACACTATACAGATAAACCTTGTGAAAGTGTCTCTCCAACTAAAGGATCTGGCATTAAGGGTTCTTGAATGTTCTCATTTCACTAGAAAGCATGGTCAGTTGCTCAATCTGGTCAGTGCAAAACTTGATGAAGAGTTGTTAAAAGTGTTGTTTCAGTTCTTCGACCCGGTGCACCATTGTTTCACCTTTCCGGATTATCAATTAGTACCTACTATGGAGGAATTTTCTCAGTTATTAGGAGTACCTATTCTTGACCAGTTGCCTTTCAATGGTACGGAAGAACATCCAAAGCCTGAAGAAATTTCTAGAGCTCTGTCTTTACAATGGTCTAACATAGTGGCAAAAGGGGAGACTAGAGGGAGTGTCCAAGGAATTCCGGTTAAGTTTCTATTTGAGAAGGATTATCATTTTTGGGATACCTTAGATTTACAAGCTTTTGAAGAGGTGCTGGAACTTCTCGTTTATGGGACGGTACTTTTCCCTAATGCTGATCAACTCGTAGATGTGAGCACTATCAAGGTTTTCCTGTCTCATAATCCAGTACCTACATTACTCAGGGATATTCTGCACTCTTTGCATGCTCGCACTCTAAAGAGAAGGGGAACCCTCCTGTGTTGCACTCCTCTATTGGCTAGGTGGTTTATTTCGCACCTACCCATGTCTGTTTTGAAGAATGAGCAGGGTTTCAAATGGTCTCGCAGGCTGATGTCCCTTAAGCATTCAGACATTCATTGGTGTTCATGGTTCTCAGAAGATGTTACCATCATCGATCACTATGGAGAATTCCCTAAAGTCCCCCTCTTAGGAATTAGGGGAGGAATCACTTACAACCCTTGTTTGGCACTACGTCAGTTTGGTTATGCGAGAAGAGATGGTCCTCATGATACGCTTATCCAAGGAATCGCCTTCAACTATGAGAACGACGTTCAAGGCTATCGTATAAGGTTCATAAAAGCTTGGGGCATGGTACATAAAATTGATAGCAAGATGCTAGGACACAAGGATTTCATTCCTCTTGAGCCTTATCTCCGATGGGTACGAGCTCACGCCCAAAGTCTGATGATGTCATACCCTGCTGTCCTACCAATAATTGTGGAACCAACTACTGAAGGAGACACTACTTCACTTGGTCATCATCCCGACATGCCAACCGATCATGAAGAGTTACAGAAGTCCTAGATTCAACTCAAAGAGGAGTGGGACACATTTGAAGCTCAGTTGTATGCTAGAGAGAAGAAGGTCCTGAAGATCACTAGGCTACTTCATGAAGAAACGAACATAAATGCCTACATCGCGCCAAAGAGGATACGCTCCTAGGAGACCTAGTTTCTTTCTTCAAGTTTTGTTTTGTCTAATTGTAAGCCTAAAAGGCGTTCTTTGTAACAATTTGAACTTATTAATGCAATTAATGTGTGTTTCTTTTGGTTAAACAAATCTGAGCCTTTAAGAATCCTTGAAATCATCGCATACACATCCCATCCATAGCATTGCATAAACAGGTACCATTACAGGTTTCTCATCTTCTTCGCTGTTTATTTCAGTAGAAATGTCTTCTGAACAAAGCATCAAGGATCTTCAGGCACAAAATGCCCAGTTCCAATAAATATTCATAAGTCTGGCAAAAGGGCAGGAGGATCTGAAAGCCCTCATTCTGAAAGAGAAGAAGAAAAAGAAGAAGGTTGCTGGTATTATGAACACGGGCCGAAGGTTTGGAGAGCAGTTGAAGTGACAAGTCGACCTGACCTCTTCATCTAAGGAAGGGGAGAATCAGGAAGAAGAGAAAGACCCTAGTCCTGCAGTCTCTGACATTGATACTGACTATAATGATGAGCAATATCCTCCTGCTGAGGATAGATACAAGCAGTTAGAAGATCGTCTGAGTGCCATGGAAGTTCAGAGGATACTTGGATTGGATTTTGAAGAATTGGGTTTGGTGTCGGGAGTGGTCATCCTGCAGAAGTTCAAAGCTCCAGTTTTTGCCAAGTATGATGGGGTGTCCTACCCAAAGCTCCATCTCTGTTCTTATGTCAGAAAGATTCAGCGCCACACCGCTGATAGAAATTTATGGGTGCTTTTTTTTTCAAGATAGTCTGTCAGGGACTCAGCTTGAATGGTTCTACCAGCTGGAGAGAGCCAATGTCCGAAATTGGGAAGATCTGGCTGATGCTTTCTATAAGCAGTATCAATATAATGACGACCTTGCTCCTACTCGTACTCAACTCTAGAGTATGTCCATGGGGGAAAGTGAAGGCTTTAAAGACTATGCCCAGAAGTGGAGAGACTTGGCTGGAAGAGTCCAACCCCCATTGTCTGATAGGGAGTTGGTTGATATGTTTTTGGGTACGCTATCTGGTCCATTCTTTAATCATTTGATCGGTAGCTCGTCAGCAGGTTTCACCGAGCTGATGCTGACTGGAGAAAGAGTAGAAGCTGGGATCCGGAGTGGAAAGATCCATAAAAATACCTCTTCGAGTACAGAGAAAAAGTCATTTGGTGGCAAGAGGGAAGCTAATGCTGTGCACGGCCAGAAGGGGCATAGCAAGGCAGACTACCACCAATCTGTGGGGGCAGTGTTAATCTCTAATTTGGCACGCACACAACGACCACAACAACGAAACAATCAGCCAAGGGTGGAAAGACCTCAAAGGAAGTTCACCCAAATCAACATGCCATTGTCATAAGCATTGCAACATATGTTAAAGATGAATCTGATTACGGTGATAAACCCTCATCCGAACCCTAAGACTTCCTCTCCTAACTACAATCCGGAGGCAAGGTGTGTTTACCATTCTGATAGGCCGGGGCACGATACTAACGATTGTTAGGCGCTGAAATACAAGATTCAGAATATGATTGATGCCAAGGAGATCGAATTTGACCCTCCTGAGACCCCCAAGGTGATCAATGCTCCCTTTCCAAAACATGGCTAGGATTGAAAGCATTTTTGTTCATTTAAATTCTGAAGTTGTATTTTCTTTGCTTATTCGAACAATTATTGTCATGACAAACTTTATTATTTCATCAATGCATTACACATGTCTGTCTTGAATTAATTTGTTTTCATTATGCTTAAATTGCTTTATATTTCCTTTTCGTGATATTCAACTCTCGACTAAAAAACTGTAAGCCTTTAGAGGGAGGATGACGAAAACAATACCACAATCTCTACAGTATGCTTTTGAAAAGACCTTGTTGACGATGTACATGTGTTATTTCAAATCCTAAACAATGGAGTTATAAGGAAGATAATCCCTAGTCAACCCCTTCGAGCCAAAGAAGTAGGAGTTTTTCTTTTCACACATATTAAAACCCTTAATCATAACCTGGGGCAGGGTAGTTTTCTCAGTTAATTCAGAGGCGCATTCAGCCACAATCTGCCGCTTCATACACAATGAGTGGCATCAAAGAAGTCCTTCAGAAACAAAAGACGGTGATGGTTCCCTATAATCATCAAGATAAGCAGTCATTATCTCTCGAAATAAAATCCCATTAAGTCAAAACCTATGAAGGAGACTTAAGAAAAAACACTGGGGCATCCCGCTGACTGTAATCACAAAAACAAATAGTTCAGGAAAAAGACAGGGATAATAAAATCGAAAAGAAAGAGGTCCTACAAACCCTCAACAAAAAGGAAATGACTTCCCATTCAAAATAATCTGTCAGTACCCGAACCATCACTAGAATATCAGAGCAAAGACTCAAACGGGATCTAAATGCACAATTAGCTGAGTTTAGGATCAAAGAACATCATGAAGAATGGGTAGGTACAAATCAAATTTGAGCCTTTATCCTTTGTTTCTTAAACCGTGAACCAGGCCACGTTATAACCCTTAAAAGTCCTAGCTGAAGCATGGGTTAGTTCGAAAGCATACTGTTAGAAAAGGTATCCTGACTCCTGAAGGTCCGTTACAAATCTTGAGTTGATATCACATCTTTGCAAAATTCTATTTTTTCTAAAAAAAATTGCATTTTTAAAACTTCAAGACATACGTAAGCTTTGCATTCTTAAAATAACATTGTTTGCATATGACTATTTATTCAGCAGCAAAGAAATTTGCATGACGAATATCTAGTGAACAAAAACCTTCTCAATAAAAAGGATCACCTCAAGTGGAAAAACACTTCCAACCAAGGGGCACGACATGATCATTGTCCATCATCTGGGACAGTCAAGTCAAGATTCAAGGAATCTCTCAAAGATGCCAAATAGCCAGGGGCATATCTCCATCTGAATCACTTGGGGGCCATGGGCATGAATTCCAACAATGAATCATGTACGATTAAACAAACATCTTCTGGTAGTGTGGCAACACAACACTATCGACAGTGATAACTCCCTACACCCTGAGAGCGTGGACATAGTCAGAAAATACTGTGCATGAACAAAGACCCGCTAGGTTGATTGGCCTAGACAAAAATAAGGGCATCCCGACGAACCAAAAGGGTTCGGGCAAAAATTAGGGATAAAAACAAAAAATATATGTACACCCGACGAGCCGAAAACCTGAAAAGGAAGCCTGGGCAAAAAAGGGTATCCCGGTGGACTGAAAATCTGAAAAGACAGTCCAGGAAAAAGTTAGGGATTAAAGCGTACGACTATGTCCCGTTATCTCGTCACTTTCCTATCAGTAGAAGACTTATCATTTCAATCGAGAGTTGACAAGCACCTCATAAGTTGGGATAACACTCAATCCACAAGGCCTCCGCAAGCACTTTCTCCAGCAGGTACAGGGGCAGAAAAGTCTTGATACGAAGTCATTATCGTATCCTCAGCATGCGTCCCAGTAACATCTACACTCCCCACAGAATAGAGGCAACCAAAGTTTTGATCTATGCCTCCCCAAATAGGAGTTACTTTCCCCATCCAAGCTCTTTCGTTGAGCCGGCGTCTATATTCCCCAGCCGAATTTTGTAATCGCAAGTGGTTCATAAAGTTTTCTCACGAACAAAGTTTATTTCTCTGAATACAGAAGCTCAATCCCCGACATAGTTTATCCCTTCATCTATGGAAGCTTCTCTCTCCAACAGAATTATTCCCCCGCAGAGTTGCTCTCAAGCAGAGTCTCTCCTCGGCAGAATATCCGTAAATAAGGGGAAAATCCCCAACATAGTCATCTCTGGTTCACCATCTCCAACGGAAGTAGAAGAACCACTTTTTCTACTACGACCAGGAATGTAATTTCCAGTACTCTCCAACAGCAATCAGGGATTTATTTTCCCAAACTCAGATGTGCCATAATAGCATTTCATGTTCATATATCATGACGTGCGCATACATATTGCATACTGCATAATCTCATTTATTTTGAGAACATCATCATACAATGCATGTCATGCATCATATACGATTAATCATGTACCTTTTCAGGAAAGATGGTTATCATCAACAACTTCCAACAAGTTCAAGATTAGCTCCTGAAACTAAACAAAGTAATTATCGGCACGATCAAATGCAGCTTTACACGGGTTCGTCACGAAGCAATCTTACACAGGATTCTCCTAAATGCAGCTTCACACGGGTTTATCCTGAAAAATCTTACACGGGTCCTTTCTCATACATTTCCGAATGAAGTTTTACACGAACTTATCACAAAGTAACCTTACCTAGGTTCCTCCTGAAGTTTTACACGAACTTATCCCAAGGTGACTTACCCAGGTTCCTTCTGAAGTTTTACACGAACTTATCACAAAGTAACCTTACCTAGGTTCCTCCTGAAATTTTACACGAACTTATCCCAAGGTGACCTTACCCAGGTTCCTCCTGAAGTTTTACACGAACTCATCCCCAAGTAAACTTACCCAGGTTCCTCCTGAAGTTTTACACGGACTTATCCCAAGGTGACCTTACCCAGGCTCCTCTTGAAGTTTTACACGAACTCATCCCCAAGTAAACTTACCCAGGTTCCTTCTGAAGTTTTACACGAACTTATCCCAAAGTAACCTTACCCAGGTTCCTTATGAAGTTTTACATGAACTTATCCCAAAGTAACCTTACCCAGGTTCCTTCTGAAGTTTTACACGAACTTATCACAAAGTAACCTTACCCAGGATCCCCCTAAAGGACTACACAAACTCATCACAAGCAACCTTACCCAGGTTCCTTCTGAAGTTTCACTCAGACTTATCCCAAAACAACCTTACCCAATTTCCTTCTCGGTTCAGATGCAGTTTTACCCAAACTCCCCACGAAGCAACCTTACCTAAGTTCCTTCTCAGTTCAGATGCAGTTTTACCCAGACTTATCACGAGCAACCTTACCCAGGTTCCTTCTGAAGTTTCACTCAGACTTATCCCAAAGCAACCTTACCCAGGTTCCTTCTCGGTTCAAATGTAGTTTTACCCAAACTCCCCACAAAGCAACCTTGCCTAGGTTCCTTCTTAGTTCAGATGCAGTTTTACCCAAACTCCTCACGAAGCAACCTTACCCAGGTTCCTTCCCATAAGCCCTACTATCCAGGGCATTCATTTCAAAGAAACCCTATGACCCAGGTTTCTTTTCTCTTACCTCCAGACGACAGTCCACAACACTGTAAGACCTGGACCTGATCAAACACGATCAATTTCACCTTTCCCCAGTAGGTCGCGATGCAGCCTATACACTGACCAAGATATGCAGTTCACCTCCGGAGTTAATTCCCCAGTAGAGTAACGGACAACTGAAGCTCCTAAAATTTTATTTCTCCCAAGACATATACCAACATTCCTCAACAGATTCCTCCTTATTGATAGGAGCAGGGATTCTCATCAAAGGAATATCTCAGGAAATCCACATTATCTAGATGGCATCTTTAATCCCATCTCCGATGACTCTCCGTCACATCCAGGATGGCATCTTTAAGCCCATCTCCGACAATCTTCTATCATCAACCTCCAAATGGAATCTGTGAGCCCATTCCCGATATCACAAATTAAGCGTCACTTCATGCGAGTGCAAATTTCTGGGCACTCTAGTGTTCAATCATCTTCCACCTTCAGATCACGAAAGGCAGGCTAGCCAATCTACATCCTCAAGTTTAAGAAGATTGAACAGGGGCAGCTGTTGTACCCCAAAATTTTCCCTCTCATTTTACTCAATACATGTCCATTGAGATCTTCAATTTGCTCAAGGTTGCCTAAGAGTGGACCAGACAAACTCTCTCCTAAGGCAGTATACCTCAAATTAGGGTTTCATTCTTCATCAAGATGGGTGAACCAAAAAGGTCCCAAATGCTTTCCAAGGTCCTAATATGTCCCAAAGATCATCCATGCCAAGTTTCATGCCTTGCATAAGAAGTTTTCCCAGTCAATTGCTCAGATGCTTGAGAATCGACTGTACTAGGTCAAAAGTCAATTGTGGCCCACATACAGTCAAACTTCAAGATTTTTGGTCAACATTATCATTTTAAAGTGATATACATCATTTGATCAAGGGTTGATCATGATTCCTCAAGGAATGCTCCAAATTCATCAAAATCCAAAAGTTGCTAAATTAGGGTTTTATAGGAAAAGTCAACCCAACTTTGACCAAGCATAACTTCTTCATACTTTATCAGAAGTTTTCTATCCAAGGCTCATTTTGAAGAGGACGCAATTCGCTACAATCCATCTTCAGCGCTCAAGTTCAAAATATGCACTCATAAAAAGATATAAATTTTGACATTATAGGTCCTTTTGGAAAGTCAACAAAAACACCTTTTGGGTCAAAGCTTCATACATGAACACGGAAGATCCATTTGAGATGAAACAAAAAGTTTTGTTTAGAGGACATCCTAAGATTTCTAAAAAGTCACAGAACACCCTCCTAGGGTCAAAATTAAGAGAGTTGTGCATTGTCAAAGTTGGCAATTTTTAGAAAATTGTCAAAAGTCAACATTGATCAAATTTGCATTTTTTCCAAAGGGGCCCATGTTTTCTTGTTTGAAACATGTTTCTAATAGGACCCACGACCTCTGAGCTTTTCCACCTGTTATTTTATTATTTTTATCATTTATTTTGATTTTTTATTCATTTAAACCAAAATAAATCAAAATAAATGGTAAAATAATAAAAGCAAATCAAATCTTAGGATTTTTGTGCACATTATGAGTCCATATACATCTAGCATGGCATGTAATTCATGCAAGGATGATTTAGATTGAAAAAGTCATGATTGGAGCTATTTTGGAAAGAAATCATACAAGGCCAAAATCAAATTAAATCTTCATAATTCCTCAAGATACCAAGAGATTTCTTCCATTATTTTTGACCTAAAATCCTCCTCTATATAAACACAACACCCTCATACACTAAGGGGCACGAAATTGGCTGCCCAAGAACACTCTCTAAAAACCTCAAATTCTGTCAAAACTAGTGCAAAGTCAAAACGAAGATCCAACCACTTTCAGTCCAATCCATCAATTACAAATCATTACTAATGTATCTAAGGGTAAGAATAGGTCGAAAGTCATGGCCATTGATGCTTGAAACAAGCATACTCATCTTCTCCGATTTGCTTTTCATTCAAACATTAATATAATTAATTTCATGCATTGCTAATGTTTATTAACTGTCCAAACGAGTTCTTGTTGTTATGTAGAACATGTTTGAATCACAAACAATAGCTTGGCTTGTTGGATGAGGCGCCTAACTGTGACCCAAGGGGCATGGGTTCATCACCCACCCCATGCATTTTTCACTTTTTTGACTATTTTCTTTTCTAACCCTTTTCATTTATTTATTTTTCACTTGATTTATTTTCTATCATTAATTTAATTAACATATAAAATCACAAAAAAATCATTAAATATTAGTTTTAGGCTTTCAATTAATTAAAATAATTTTTGACTTAAAAGTTGTTTTAATTTAATCAACATTGATTTTATTTCATAATTAACTTATAAATTAATCACAGTTAGGTTTTTAATTATTAATTCACACTTTTATCATTTTCCTAATAATTTACTGCAGATTCAGTACATCACCATTCCATGCGTCCATCATACGCTCACAAATCCTACCCTTTGGATCATCCCTTGGTCCAGATCTAGCGTCCAACCACAACAGTCCATGGTGCACTCTCTAAAGCTAATTCACATGGGATCACACGCAAGGAACATGGGCCAACCAATTTGGGCCTAACAATTTGGCAATGCACCCCTGTTGTACCCCAAAATTTGCCCTCCCATATTCTTCAAAGTTTTGACAAGCATCACCTCAAATGGTTCAAAGTCTACTCAAAGGCTACACAGTCAAGCACCCTCCTAAGCCAGTCAAATTAGGGTTTTGGTTCTTGCAAGGAAGTTGAGGTTTTAAAGGGCTCAAGCAAGTCCCATATGCTCATATGCATTGTCAAGCACCTACATGTCAAGTTTCAAGGCTCACAAGGTCAAGTTGCACAGTCAAAAACCCTAATTGCTTCACAATCAACTACATGGGCAAAATGGTCATTTGGCAGTCAAAAGTCAAAAATTTTGGTCAACATCTTATTTTGAAGCCACAATCATCATTTGATAAAGTCTTGATCATGATTTCACAAGAATGGCTCAAAAATCATCAAGATGCAAAAGTTTCTATTTTTGGACAGCTGAAAAGTCAACTGTAACTTGACCAAAGCATAACTTTTTCATGGTTCATCAGAAAAATCCCATCCAATGCTCATCTTGAAGGGGAAGACATTTCCTACAACTCATCTTCACATTCCAAGTCCAAGAAATGCTCTCACAAAAAGTTATCAATTTCAACATTATAGGTCATTTTCAAAAGTGAGATTGGTAAATCAAAATGACATGGGACCAAAGGCATTGGTTAGAGGACTTCAAGACCTTTCCAAAATGTCCAAGAACATGTTCATATGATCAAAATTGAGCAAGATATGCATTGGAGAAGTTGGGAAATTTTTGTGAAAAGGCCAAAGTCAACTATCCTTGAAACTTCATTTTTGACAAAAAGGGCCCACTTTTTCCACTTGGTTCAGCTTGGCCATGCCTCCCACGTGTCCCATGATTAATTTCAAGATTAAACATTAATTTTTCTATTTTATTTAATTTTTATTGATTTAATCCATTTTAAATCCATAAAATTCAAATAAAATCAAAAAAATTAATTAAAGGGGATCTTTGTGGTTTGAATGACCTTTATATGCCATTTACTAGCTGCCAAATTCGTGCAAGCTATTTTTTGTACACAAAATTTTGAATTTGTGCCAAGATGTCCAGATACATGTAAGCATGGAAAGGGAAAGTTTTGCAAATTTTGGAAGCTTTTTAATTTGTTGGATTTTGGTTTGAAAGCATGGCTTTATGGCTTGGATTCTTGCCTAATTTCTTTGTCCCCTCCATCTCCTCTATAAATACAAGCCATGAGAAAGCATTACAAAAAAATACACAGCCTAGAGAACGCCCCAAAATTGCAAAAATTTCCTTGAAGTTGTCAAGCTCGAAAGACCTGATCTAGCCAGATTCAACTACTTCCAAGCACTCCATCAACATCCCAGGTCCCCCAAATGCTTATTTCTATTTTTCCATAACATGTTCCTGTGCAGGTTTCACAAAGGCTTTCCACCATGTGCATCAAACGATCATGCGCCAAGTGGCCTCAAAGATCAATCCAGGGGCTATGAGATGCTGGATACCATGCTCCAAGTCAAAGCACGTGCAGGCGATTCCTAAAGTCAACAAAGGCTTAAGCTTATTGGGCCATATTACATCCTCAAACCTCCATACCTGGGCCAACACCCCCATGGTTCTTTCATATTTTCTTTTGTTTTCTTTTCCTTTTTTATTTTCTTTTAACTAATTATTATTATTAACTATTATTATTATTTAATTCATAGATAATTATTTTCATAAACAAAAAAATAAAAAAAAACTAATATTTTTATTATTCTTATTTATTAATTTCACTTTAATTCATTGTTTTGTAATTAAATTATAATTAATTAATTAGTTTAATTAGACAATTTTAATCTTTTTTTTAATAACTAAAATAAATTTAGAATTAGATTTTATTAACTTTTAATTTTAATTCCTTTTTATTTTATTTCATTAAAAAACATAAAAACACAAAAAAAAAATTCTTTTAATAAATTAATTAATTAGTAATTAGGCTTTATTTAATTAATTGCATTTAATTCAAAAAAGACAAAAAAATTCATTTCTTTTCTTAAAAGGGTCAAAACCCTTAAGACATTCCCGATTAATTTTTATTCACGCGCATTTATTTTATTTTGATTATTATGTAACTGCTTCAAGAATGTAATAGTAATTAGGTTTATTGTTTTCTTTACTTTCCGCACTTTATCAAAACGGGTCTTTGTATTTTTGGCGATGTATAGATCCGCGCCTTGTAATAGTGTAGCTTTACATTCCCGCACTTTAATTTTCCGCACCCCTAACTATTAACAATGCATGAAAGAATGTATGTAAATAAAATTAATCCGTAGCTCACAAATAACATGTACAAGACAAACATAAACTGAATACAACACACAAAGCACATGCCACTCCTAGGGTACGCCTCACTGGTTGCCTCAAACGTGGTCATCAAGTATAGGGTGTCTTAGAGGTCGCCCTTTTGTCTAAAGATCCAGTTGCCTCGAAACGGTTGCCTCGGATACAAAGGATCTAGGACATTAGGGTTACTTATAAGGTGTTCTACCATTGCTTCGGTGACCACATTGTCCCTTATAATCGAATTGACCCGAACACCTCCAACGATGGTGCTACCTACCTCTCAATAGTGGGATAGCACTATCTAAAGGACTCTTACACAACCTAATTCCTTAGAGTGGGTAGATTCTCATGGGTACTTGCTCTTTCAAACAAACAAAAATACTTTTCGCACTTACACTTTCAAAAGGTTTTCAAACAAATTTTTCATACACTCTTGAGGACAGATACAAGAGTTACTTAAAAAATTTTCAAACGAAACTTTTTCAAAACCCACACACACTTGAAAAGCAAACAAATTTTGAAAACATAAGAGCAAGTACCTAAGAGCCCATGGATAAGCATGGATAGAAAGGGTGCTAACACCTTCCCTTTCTATAAATCTACCTCCCGAACCGAGAAACATTCTCAAAGAAGGAATTTTGCTTTGCTTTTGTCCTTTCCATGTTGGAGAACATAAAAGACGGTGGCGACTCTTGCTTACCGCGACATTTCGCGAAACCAGCTTAAAAAACAGTCAGTTCTATTTCCACCGATCACAACCCCCCAGTCTGCATTCTACCACACAGGCCCAATCTTTTCTTTTTTATTTTATTTCAATTATTTTTATTGTTTTAATTTATTTATTTTATTTATTTTCCAAAAATCATTTTTAATCAAAACATAAAAATCAGAAAATCACAAACAATATTAGGTTTAGTCTTTTTTTTTTCATAAAATATTTGCATTAATTAGTTTAATTAGGTTAGCTTAAATCTTTTTTTCATAATTAAAATCAAATAGAAATTAGGTTTAATTCTTAATTTTAATTCCTTCTCAAAATAAAAACACAAAAATAGGTTAATTGTTTTTTTTCTCTCTCATTAATTTAATGATTTTTCATAATTAAAACTAAATTAGTGATTAGGATATTTTGCAATTTATTCTTTTCCTTAAATAAAAATGACAAAAAATGATTTTTTTTCTTTAATTAAATTCAATTTGGTTTTCAAGGGTCAAAACCCTAATTTCTCGCATTTACGTTTGTCGTACGTATTTTTCATTATATTTTTGTAATTGCTCCGAGGTTGTAATAGTCTTTTAAACTAGGGTTTTATTTACTATTTAATTTTCCCCCAAGTTTTGGTTATGTAATCCCCATTCCCCGAAGCCTTGTAATAATTAGATTTACTTTTCCGCTTTTAATTTCCGCAATCTTTAACTGTCTAGATGTATGGCTAATAGGATTGTATGGCAAGAATGTCTGGAAAATTAAAACGGTAGATCACCTAATGTGAAAATATTAAATAACTGAAACAAATCATATGCACATATTCACTCCTAGGGTTTACCTCACTTCGGTTGCCTTCGGTAAACAATCATTAAGCATAGGAGATTTTAGTGGTTGCCCTCCAGTCTAAAGAGATCAAAGTGTCCCATTCTAATGTTGCCTCGGAAATGTTTCCTCGGAAAGATCTTAAGGCTCTAGGGTTACTACTAAAGTTTTCTAACTATTGCTTTAGTGATTGTACTTGTCCCTTTCGAATGTCCCTTACAACTCTAACGACGGTGCTACCTACTCCTTAATAGTAGGATGGCGCTGTCTAAAGGAAACGAGAATAAACAATCTTTTTTTTTGAGTAGGTAGAATATTAAGTACTTGCTCAAAACAACAAACTTTTTTCACACAAACACTTTCTAAACAAAGTTTTCAAAAACAACTTCGTAACACTCTTGAGGACAGAAACAAGGGTTAAAACGAAGTAAAACAAAACTTTTTCAAAACAAGCACACACAAGCAATTTAAAAATGAACAAGTACCTAAGAGCCCGTGGAAAACCATGGATAGAAATGGTGCTAACACCTTCCCTTTCTATAATCTACCACTCGTACTCAGAAACATCTCGAAAAAGGTTTTTTCTGTTCTTTTTCCTTTTCCTGATTGGATAAAATAAAAGTCGGTGGCGACTCTTGCTTACCGTGACATTTTACAAACACAAAACACAAAATGCAAATCAGTAAAAACAATTGGTTCTGCCACCGTATCACAAAGACACCCGCTGGTTCAATTTAAATCAACCAAAGATTTATCCAGATTATTTTCTGGTAGAAACTTTTTTCTGGTTCAGATTTATTCTAATTATTATCCAGACATCTCCTAGTTCAGTTTAAATCGCCCAAAGATTTATTCTGATTCTTTTTCAGTAGACACTTTTTCTTGTTCAGATTTATTCTGATTCTTATCCAGACATCTGCTTGTTCAGTTTAAATCATCCAAAGATTTATTCTGATTCTTTTCCGGTAGACACTTTCTCTAGTTCAGTTTAAATCAATCAAATATTTATTCTGATTCTAATCTAGTCAAAGACAAAAACAAGACACATGTTGGTTTAAGTTAAATCAACCAAGGATTTATCCTGATTCTTTTTCGGTAGACACTTTTTTCTAGTTCAGATTTATTCTGATTCTTATCAAGACATCTGATGGTTCAGATTAAATCGCCCAAAGATTTATTTTGATTCTTTTCTGGTATACACTTTTTTCTGGTTCAGATTTATTTTGATTCTTATACCATCACCTGTTGGTTCAGTTTAAATTACCCAAAGATTTATTCTGATTCTTTTCCGATAGACACTTTTTCTTGTTCAGATTTATTCTAATTCTTATCCAGACAACTACTGGTTCAGTTTAAATCACCCAAAGATTTATTCTGATTCTTTTCCAGTAGACAATTTTTCCGGTTCAGCTTAAATCAATCAAAGATTTATTCTGATTCTTATCCAGTCAAAGACAAAAACAAGACATCCGCTAGTTCATTTTAAATCGCCCAAAGATTTATTCTGATTCTTTTCCAGTAGATACTTTTTTTGGTTCAAATTTATTCTGATTCTTATCCAGACATCTGCTGTTTCAGATTAAATCAACCAAAGATTTATTCGGATACTTCTCCCAGTTAAAGTCAAGCACATACTTAGTATAATTTATCTATCAATGGTTATCTTGGATGGAATCCTTAATCCCATCTCCGAAAACTCTCCATCATCTCTCCAAATGGCATCTGTAAGCCGATTCCTGACATAATCAACAAACAGTTTTACTTCGTGCACAAGCGAGTGAAAATTTCTAGGCACTTAAGTGTTCAATCATCTTCCACCTTCAAGTCACGAATGGAGTACAAGCCAATATAACTCTTTAGGTTTAAGAAAATTTAACAAGGGCAGCTGTTATACCCCAAAATTTTCCATCTCTATTCTCAAGACATTTCTCACAAAAGATCTCAAATGCTCAAGGGTTGGATCAGATAAGCTCACCTCCTAAAGCACCGAGCCTCCAAATTAGGGTTTTGTTTTTCTCAGGGACAATTGGACTTTTGATGCCTCAAATGACTTTCATGGTTCATTATAGGTATCCAAGGTTGCTCATACCAAGTTTCAAGTCTTGCATCACAAATTTGCTCAATCAATTGCTCAGATGACTGAAAACCAACTATATTAGGTGAAAAGTCAACTGTGGTCAATATACATTTAAACTTCATGATTTTTCACCAACATAAACATTTTTAAGTCATATTCATCAATTTATCAAGTGTTGGTCACAATTCCTCAAGATTAGCACTCAAATCATCAAAGGGTCAAAATTGTCAAAATTAAGGTTTTGACTAAGAATGACTGATTATTGACTTTTGACCTAATACATGACCTAATGACTTAAAGAATGATCACAAGGACTCAAATACAACATGTTGACCTAATTTCATGGCTCAAATCATTTATAAAATATCAATGGATTGATAGTTGAAATTTGGATCAACTGATGAAAAGTCAACTAATACACAAAAAGTCAAACTTTGACTTTTTGATCAACATTGAATTTTAAAGATAAAGATTCATTAAGATACTCAAAAATGTCAAACTTGATCATAAATAATCAAGAAATTCAAAAAAGTCCACAAAAATTCAAAGTTATCAATACTTAGAAAATTTCTAAGTGTTTTTTAACCTTGATAATTTCAATACTTCATGACAATTTTTCACCAAGATGCAAGATGATTCAAGGGAAACTTTCAACATGAAAGTTGTAGATATTGATGAATTCTGAAAATTTGTATTAGAGGGTGAATGTCTAAGAAATGCTTAGATTTGAAGATACGGGCTCATGAAGTCATGACATTTTTCATAAAACACTTAGTGAAAATGTTAGCAAGTTTAAGTAGATTTTTGACCTAACTTCTTGACCAATTTTCACCTAGTTACAAGATAATTTAGCCAAAGTGGTAATCATGAAGGTTGTAGACAATGTCTTAAGCTTTCCAAAATTTCCAAGAACTTGAAGAGATCATGCTTGATCTAGGATAATTGAAGAGAAGAAGTTGGCATGATAAACTTGAATTATAGGTCCTTTTTATGAAGAACACATGATCCAATCTCAAACCTATGCTGCATAATCTTGCTTTGTAGGCTTCTAACTTGCATATCTATCCATAATCAAATGTTTACACAATTGATTGAGCAATTATCCAAGCATTTGAGTCATTATCCAAATGAACATTCCATTTAGGGAAGAAAGTCAAGACTTCCATTTTGGAAAAGTGGCTTTAATCACAAAGTCCACTCTCCTTGAGCCTTGCACTTTTTTCTTGTGAGCATACATAATGTCAAAGCCAAGAAGCAACCATCTACAACTTGTTATCCATCCTACAAACCCTTGTACTATGCATTGGAATAATGTTTGTCAAGCTTGCTTCAAAATCAAGTCACATAACCATAACATGTGATCTCTTAATTCTGATTGTTTCAAGCTTCCAAACCTTCCCTCTATAAATATAAGAGTCATTTGAAAGCTAACACACGAATTCACAAGTTTTGAAACTCCCTCAAACTCCATGAAATCAAAAATTGCACCAAAAACTCCAAAACTTTCCATTTCTGAATTTGAATTCCAAATACACAAACCACTCGTGCGTTTTCACTCTCAATCAATCACAAACTTGCATACACCATTTAGAACCTATCCAAGACCCTGTTACACAACTGTAACACCTCCATCACCATCCTCCATTCCAAAAAACAAAGTTCTGCACATTGACTTCTATAGGAAGATCCAACCACTCTCAATTCTAAGTAAGCATTGCATTAGCTTCCTAGGAGTCCAGTGAAGCTATCCAGATCATCACCACACCTCTAGGAGTGCTCAAACCTCAACCACGATTTCTATTTTTGAGGTAAGTTTTCTCAACTTTGAACTCCTCATACATGCATCATTAATAGTTACTTTGTAAATAAAAAATGTAGACATCATTTCCCTGAAGCTAACCATGCCTTTAGTTTTCGTTTATATTGCCTGAGTGATGCGAATTTTGAAGCTGAAGTTACAGAAAAATTAGGTCAGAATTTGGTACCAACAGAAATTTGTGTTCATCTTTGAGTGTTAGCTTAAGTTTCTTATATGGTTGAAATTGTGATGAAATTTCTAACAAGTTTGGTGTTTACACTTTCTGAAATGGTTGAGAAATGAGCAAGTTTGAAATTTCAAAAACTTTTTACATGGTGTCGTACCCCAAATTTGTCCTACCTCGATGGTTTCATCTTTTGAAATTAAGAAAGAAAAAGTATTTAATTAAATATGTTACAACAGTATCTGATGGCCCCTCTCTATCCAAGACGATTAGGGGGTGTATTTTAATTCAGAAAAATAGGGTTTTCTAAATCAGAAAGACTCGTTTATCCGTAGGCCCTTTTACGAAGCATGTTGGCCAATGGCCCGTGCGAATCGAATGTGGAAATTCATTTCAAAAGAATAATAATAATTAAGCTCTTGTAATAAAACCCATTTAAGTATTATTGTTGTTAAGTAAAGAAGAGGGGTGAAATTACAATTTTAGGCCCATTCGTATGGCCCATTTTTGTTGGTAATTGAATAAGCAAAGGGCGGGGTATAAGTATAAACACATGCCCACTGAGTTTTGAGCCCATTGGACGGTCATTACTGTTTATTATTAGGAAAATGTTATCATTTTGATGATTAAAAGATTTAACATCTTATTAATATTTTTAAAAGAAAAGAGTTGTCTTAGGAAATTTATTGGACTAGAGTGTTAAGGCCATAATGGGCCGGTGGCGTAAGAAATCTTTTTTCTGCTGTAATAAAAAATAATAATGTGGTTGGGCTAAGTAAAGGTAGATAACACGCATGCCCAAGATGTTATAAAATGACCACTGTATCAATTATCCTAGAGTTAACGCATGTTTTGTGTCAATAACAGTCACTGTAGAGATCACTACCAACCAAATCTGCAAAATTGATTCAAAACCCATAGAGTTATCTAAACTAAATCAAATAAACTCAATCAAATCAAATCTTGAAACATTATCAAATCAAATCCATTACAATCCAGAAATTACCAATACAATCTAAATCTCCAAGTTTACAGAATCAAATCATTACAGGGACAAATATTTTACTGCAACAATATTACAAACAAAATCCAATTATACAGAAAACTGAATCTCATAATACATATTTTGCAATTACAGTGAATCAAGTACAAAATCAATTTACAACTAAAATCTAATCCCTAATTGAAGCTAAATCTATTTGTAACAGCAAAACAGAAAAAGTCCTAAAATTCCTAAAAATCTATAAATACTGGAAGATAGAAACGAAAGGAGGAGGAGATTCTGAGACGGAGAGGTTGAAAGAAGAACAAAATATGGGAACCAGAAAGAACGAACGACAAACCATAGTTGTTTTTGAAAGGAGGAAGCAATTAGAGTTTCTGAATCAGAAACCCTAATCGCGTGATTGAACCATCGCTGTCCACTTCTAGCTCCGCCGCTGCTGCAACCTACAAATCGGAAGGAAAATGGTGGATTAGCACCCAAATCGGACTGGAAATTGAAACTCAGAGCACAGAAATTGCGAGAAGGGTAAAAACACTTAGCTCACTATTTTTTTTTGTTTGATTTTTGGTTGTTGATTTTTTGGCTTGAGGTTGATACGCGTTGGGGGAGGGGGTGAGTGCCGCCGTGAGGTTAGCGGCGCTAGGGTTTTGAAGAAAGAGCGGAGGGGGTTCTGCGTGAGAGAGATGAATAGGTTAAGACAAAAATGAGAATGAATAAAACAAAATTATATTATCCGTTCATATCCTATACCCGTGCGCTCATCATAGTAATCGTGCTCCTTCACTGTCAGCCATCAAATTTTAATCAGGACGCCGTAAGGCCAAGCTGCATGATAACTTCGTGCGCCCTTGCAACACACAATCAGTAGGACCCCCCTTTCAAAACGTGTTGGGCCCATCCCAACTGATATTCACACACCCCATTCTTAAATTACTAGAAATCCATAACAACATGCACCCCCCTGCCTGGACTTGTGATGGGCCTGACCCAACTATTTTTCACACCCCACCATATTTACTACACAACTAAACTTGCACCCCCCAAATTTACTTAAATTATTTTTATTTTTTATGATTTCTTTTATATTATTTTTTATACTATATTTTATGCTTATATTTTATTAATTATCTATTTCTTTTTCATTTATAATAATAATAATTATTATTAATTTTTATTATCATATTTTATCTTTCATTATTATTATTATTTATATGTAGATATTATCATATTAACAAATAAACTATGCTATTTAAAAATTCATGAACATATTTTTATATATCATTTGCATTAAATTTTTTTTTAATCATGCATTAATTAAGACATTTTTGCAATTAATACGATTAAAAATTATTCAACAAATCTTAAAACTATTTTCACAATAAACTAAACTAATTAATTGTCTTTTGCAAATGGGTTTTAAACTAGTTTTGACTTACTACGCACCCAGTCAAAATCTCCGCAATCACTACTCTCGATCGAGTCCGAAGTGATTCAAAATATGTTTGCAAACCCCTAAAAAACACCAACCCATACAAACTACGAATTGGGACTCTGATTCTTCATAAGAGGATATGTAAGCATACGATCAAAAATTATGGCGAGTCTTTCTAATTAAAACTTAAAATCCAGTTTACCCCAAACCTAAACCTAGAGTCTAATATCCTTGTGAACAAGGTGGACGAAAGGTGCCTAACACCTTCCTTTCGTCTAATTGAGTCCGAAACCTAGAATCTCTGTTTGCGAATTAGGGTTTTCTGTTAGATTCCCTTCCCTAGGATAAAAACTAATAGTGGTGACTCTTGATTAAAAAACCAGTTGCAACAGCTGGCGACTCTGCTGGGTACTCTCCTTAACCAAAGGTTTTAGGTCTTTTTTGGGTTTATTTATTTGCATTAATTTACTTATTGCATTTTTTATCTTGTCTATTCTTTTTTTATTATTAAATATTTACTGCGTGGTGGGTTTTTATTTCAAAAAAATATTTTCCGTAAACCTTAAAAAGAAGGTTCGTCTATTAGCTTAGGGGGTACATCACCCATGCAAGTTTATGTGACGACTTAGCCTAGAGTCGGTGCTTCCAAAAAAGTAATACTTATCGAGAGACATCCTCTTGACGAGTAGGACTTTGGAAGGTCACCCATGACTCTTTGTAATGACCTTAACCTAAAACCTCATGACGAGACCTTTCACGACTTTAAGACGAAAGTTTCAGTCTGTAAAAAGGCTTCACCTAAGGGAGGACCTTGTGCCTTTTCCCTCTGGTGTTATCCATGATACCCTTAAGGAAACCACCTCATGGGAGGGTAAATTTACCGTAGGTCAAAATTAAGGAGCCTACATTATAGGGGTACCCATCACAAAAACCTGTCACAAAATCCCGTTACTCAACCCAAGACTTATACATTTATGCATTCATATATATCTCATGTTCATCATTTGTTTTTTTTTTATCTGCCTTATTCACAGGGTACAAAATAAAAGATAACAAAATAAAGATTTTTGGTGACTGTCTTAAAAATGGATACCAGAGGGAAACAACTTGTCTGCGTCAATGCCTGCAAGCCCGACCTTTCTGAAATCAAAATTATATAGAGTAAATTATTTGAAAGAGCTCTAAAGATGTACGCTCGCCGCTATGGGGATACCCTTGACTTGACTAAAGTAGAGGTTCAGATGGATGCAGTCTCTGCCCTAATTCAGTTTTATGACCCTCCATTGAGATGTTTCACCTTCCAAGACTTCCAGCTAGCACCAACTCTGGAAGAATTTGACAGAATCCTGAATTTTTCAAAAGAAAAGGCCTATGTAGGTATTGGATAAACTGTGGAAGTCAAAGCTTTGGAAAAAGGCCTAGGGATCCCCTACCCTGAATTGGTGAAGAATTATCAATGAGAAGGTCCAATACAAGGAATCAAAAGGATATACTTGGAAGCTAAGGCACTAGAATTTGCTAATTATAAGGAGTGGGAATCTTGTGTTGATTGTTTCGGGTTTTTGGTATTTGGTGTAATTTTATTTCCTCGGACTGTGGACTATATTGACCCCGCGACCATTAGCATATTTTGGGGTGCGAAAGTCTTTAAGGCGGATCCTACTCCCGCCTTGCTTGCTGACATTTATTACACTTTGTATATGATGTATGAAAAGAGAGGAGGCACGCTAAATTGTTGCATCCCGCTTCTATATACTTGGTTCATGACTTATCTTTAAAAGGAAGACTATATGATCCCATAATTGACCAGATGTGAGTGGCCACATAAATGAAGATCTCTCACTGCAAACTCCATATTATGGTATGCAAGGAAGTTGGATATTGGTGACATCACTATTAGTTGTGGGGACTTTCCTAATGTCCCTTTGATTGGATCGCGAGGCTATATTAACTACAACCCTACTTTGGCCCTACGACAACTAGGGTATCCTTTGGAATACAAACCTTCGGATGAACAACTCCGACCATTTATCATCCACAATATGGGTATAGAAGACCAAGGGTTGCTCAACAAGGTTATTCGAGCCTGGAACAAGGTTAACAAGAGGAAGGCCGAAAGAAAGAATGCCATAGCAAGAGAACCCTACACCAAATGGGTCCAAGATAGGGTCCGAATTATCAAGCTTCCATTCGAGAAAGATCCAGAGTACAAGCCAGAGGGCCCAGAGATAACACCCATATCTTTGGAAGAAGTCGACAATCTGAAAAATGCCTTAAAGCAAGCTCAAAAGGAGAAAGAAGCGTTGGAACTCAATCTCCTCAATATGACCAAAGAAAAGAAACAGATGCAGCTTATACTTGAGTCAAAGGACGAACAAATTGATGAAATTCAAAAGGAATTGGAGAAAGAAAGTCTCAAACAAACGCATACAACTGAAGGGCTGTTGAGTGCAACGTTCAACCTAGATCTCACAACCAAAGGTTAGAAGAGGCCGCTGCTGAAATCGGAAGGTTAACTAGATGGTATGAAAAGGCAACACATGACAAGAAGGTGCTAGAGGAAAATTTGAGAGCCCAAATCCAAAGTTTGGCACAAGCTTCCTTAGATCAAGAAGAGCAAATAAATTACCTCGCCACCGAACTTCAAGACAACCACGAATCAGAGGTCAAAGCACGCCTTGAAAGGGTAGAAGCAGAGAAACTCCTGACTCAGAGAACTCAAGAATATGAGCATGTATGTTTAGAGTTGCAGGGTCTCCAAACAGATTTCCTCATCCAACGAAGGCTTTACACAGAAATGAGGGGTGAAAATATGTATTGGGAAGAGTAGTATACCAAGATCGCCCAATCTGGGAGAGATAACCATACGATAATCCCACGTCTTTATCAAGAATACAAGTACTACAAAGAAAAACATGAAAAGCTCATCTTCCTAGCCAATAATCTCATCGAGGACATCCCTAGAAGTTTAAAAGATGCAGAGAATGTAATGGTTCCTCTTTCGAAGGATGTTGAAGACTTTCTACAACTTTTCCGAGCAAAGGTTGATGGCTTTAGAGTACACATCCGCAGGCGCACCTAGGAAATTTAGTTCCTTTTATTTATGTTTACGCAAACAAGTTTTGATTTTGATTTGTAATATTTTTCAATATCTGGATTATGTTACTCTTAAAAAAGGCATTTTGTTTCCCTATCTCGAGGATGTGTCTATTTTAAATCTAGTCAGCAAATAAAATAGTAAGTAAAAATACAAGCATTTACCCAAGTGAATAAGACATTTAAAACAAGAAATCATTTCATGATCATGCACATCCCTTTGCACGCATGGATTTATAAAGCACCTGCATGACATATCAAAACTCATTTGGCTTAAAAATCTCTCCAGTTAATCCATTGGTAAAAGAAGACCTCCTCCTCCTTGGCCTCCATATCAAACAAGGGCCCATCAACAAAAAGCAATGGAACAGATCGAGGAGACTCAAGCTATGTTCAAAGAGGATCTTGACCAAGTAAAGGGTGATGTAAGCTCAATGAAAGGATATTTTAGTCAAGTTCTTCTAGCTTTGAAGAATATTATTGACAGACAGGATCAAATTCCCAGGGTAGCTTTTGAAGAAGTAACCCAAACCATTGGTGCATCAGACGGTCACCAACTAAGGAAAGAGTTGGGAACAAGACCCCAAAAGTCCGCCATGGCCCAGCAAGAGGTTGAAACTGAAGGATTTATCCCACTACCAACAAAAGTACGGGCATCACATACCCTACAAATTATAAACAATAATGTTGATGATTACCTAGACTTGCAATACAAAGATCATGACCCAGAGGATGCTCACCAGGAACCCTTGAAGATAACTGGTACTCATGCTGCAGATAACCCACAGGTAATGAATCAGTATAAAGCCCTGGAAGAAAGACTAAAAAGCTATGGAGGGCTTCGACGCTTTCGAAGTAGACGCTCTAGAAATGGGTCTAGTCCCTGATGTGGTGATACCACCAAAATTCAGAGTACCCAACTTTGGAAAGTATAAAGGGCTCACCTGTCTAAGGAATCATCTTCATATGTATTGCAGGAAGATGCATGCCAATACCCATGATCAGAAAATAATGATTCACTATTTCCAAGATAGTCTAAGTGGGGCATCTTTGGACTGGTACATGCAGTTGGAACATATGCATATTCGAACCTGGGTGGATCTTGCTAATGCTTTCTTGAAGAATTACAAGTATAACTTGGACATGGTGCCTACCCGCTTGAAACTCCAAAATCTGTCCCAAAAGAAGGAAGAGTCCTTCAAAGAATATGCTCAAAGATGGAGGGAGATGGCATCCCGTGTACAACCACCACTGCTGGAAAAAGAACTCGTAGACATGTTCATGGGAACCTTACAAGGGCTTTATTATGAGAAAATGGTGGGAATTGTCTCGTTAGGATTCTCAGACCTAGTGACTATTTGCGAAAGAATCGAAACTAGTTTGAAAAGTGGGAAGATATGAGGGGGTCGTCAAATTCCCCTTACAATTAAAAAAGACCGTCTTCAAATTTCCCAAGAAGAAAAGAGGGAGAAGTCAATGTTGTGGCCTCACAACCAAGGACATCACAGCCACTGGTGATCCCACAAGGACAAAGGAAAGACAGGTTTAAAAGGCCACCCAAAAATTTTGATCCACTGCCCATGCCACCAAGCCAGTTATTACAACACTTGGTTAAGGAATCCTTGGTGGAAATAAAGCCTTTAGCTCCTCCAGTCGGGCCACTCCCGCAAAGATACAATGCTGACACCAAGTGTGAGTACCATGCTAATTCTCCAGGACACACCATAGAATAATGTTGAGCAGTCAAGCATAAGGTTCAAGATTTGTTAGAGTCTCAAGACATCACCTTTGATAAGCCTAACATCAAATCAAACCCTATGCCTCCACATGATGGGCCAACAATAAATGCAATTGAGGTGGTCACTAACTTTGGGGTAACCATAAAGGCAAAAACCCCTATCAACTTGTTGAAAGAGTATCTGTTCGAATGTGGATTCTTGTTAGAGCATAATAAAGCTTTTGAAATAACTCTAAAAAATCTGGTGGATCGGGGGATAGTTCAATTCGGATTGTACCCTGAGGAAAAATATGTAGCCACGATTGGAGGGAAAAAGCCACTGGTAATCCCGTGCCAGGGCCCAAGTTTTACCAAGAAAACTCTAGTTATCCCGTGGGGAGAATCAACAGAGATTATGGGAAGGGCACCTAAGAAGACTCTCTTAATACCCACCATTCCAAAAGCCACGATGGTAATTAAAGGACCGTCGCCTATCCCTTATGAAAATAACAAGGCAGTACCATGGAGTTATCACTCAGCCGTGTACATCAATAGAGTGAAGCAGGAAAGCGGGTCATCCCTGAGTCAGGGACTTGCAATTTCAAACATAGTAGGAATAAGAGGTATGACCCAAAGTGGTCGAATTTTTGGAATCGAACTATCAAAAAAGAAGAATGTGATTCCAATGAAGGACAAAGGAAAATAAGTGGTTGATACAAATCAAGAAACAGAGTCTCCGAGCAAAGACTTTACCGATCAAGAGGCAGGAAAGTTTTTGAAAATAATCAAAAGGAGTGACTACAGAGTGGTGGATCAGCTCCACCAAACTCCAGCAAAAATATCCATACTCTTGCTACTCATCAATCCTGAAGCACACCGGGATTCTTTGATGAAGGTGTTAAGTTCAGCTCATGTTGAAATAGAAATTTCGGTAAATCAATTTGACAATGTCGTAGAAAATATCACGTCCGAATCCTACCTAGGTTTCAGCAACAGTGAATTACCGCCACATGGCTGGTGTTGTACCCGAAAATTTTCCCTCCCATTTTTACACAAAACATACTCCTAGAGGTCCTCAATGGCTCAAGTTGCCTAAGGATTGACTAGACAAATCCTCCTCCTAAGACAATGAGCCTCAAACTATGGTTTCACTCCTCATCAAGATGTTTGAGTTCCAAGGGTCCTAAATTGTTTTCATTGCCCTAATATGTCTTCAAGATCATTCATGCCAAGTTTCATGCCTTGTACAAGAGGTTTGTTCAGTCAACTGCTCAAATGCCTGAAAATCAACTGTGCTAGGTCAAAAGTCAATTGTGACCCACATACAGTCAAACTTCAAGATTTTTGGTCAACATCAATATTTTGAAGTAATATCCATCATTTTATCAAGGGTTGATCATGATTCCTCAATGAATGCTCCTAATTCATCAAAACTTAAAAGTTGCTAACTTAGGGTTTCTATAAGAAAAGTCAACCAAACTTTGACCAAGCATAACTTTCTCATACTTTATCAGAAAGTTTTCATCCAAGGCTCATTTTAAAGATAATCCAATTCCCTACAACTCATCTTCAGCCCTCAAGTTCAAAAAATTCACTCATGAAAAGATATAAATTTAGACATTATAGGTCATTTTAAAAAGTCAACAAAACACCTTTTGGGTCAAAGCTCCTTACATGAACATGGAAGATCCAATTGAGATGAAACCAAGCGGGTTTTTTATAGGAAATTCTAAGCTTTCTAAAAAGTCCAAGAACACCTTCTTAGGGTAAAAAATGAGATAGATATGCATTGCTAAAGTTGACCAAATTTTGGAAATGTGCATAAAGTCAACATTGATCAAAATTGATTTTTTTTCTAAAGGGGCCCATGTTTTCTTGTTTGGAACTTGTTCCTAAGAGGATCCATGACCCCTGAGCTTATTCACTTATTATTTTATTATTTTTATTATTTGTTTTGATTTTTTTATTCATTTAAATCAAAATAAATCAATTTAAATAATGGAATAATAAAATAAAATCAAAGATTGGATTTTATGAGCACATTATAGGTCTATAATCAACTGGCGAATCAAGATTTTCGTGCAAGGAATGATTAGGATGAATAGGGCATGTTTTGGCCAAATTTAGAAACTTAAAGTATCAATTGCAAATCAAATCTTCTTCCTCCAAATCTTCAAGATTGCATCCAATTTTATTGACCTAATACACTCAAGTATATATTCATGACCTTGCCTAATCAAAAGAGAGGGTTTTTGCCGCATAGAACACTGACTGTAAGTTTCAATTTTTCACAAAAAAGTGGCAATCGGTTTGATACTTGCAGAAGGATTCAAGGATTTTTGACGTTTGCAATCTGTTCCTGGGGGCGTTCTGAAGCTAACAACATTATTCTCAAGCATCACAACATCCAGAATTTCCATCTATATCATCACGGTTTGCCCTTCATATTTTGAATTTGATTTTGATCATACACACATTATAAATAGGTTTTGATTATGCATTATTGTTTGTATGAGCATTTGGAATGTATTTGAATACCTAATTTCCAGTTTTGATACATATATGCCAAACTGCCATTGTTAGGGTCTTAACCTTTGTTTTAGGGTTTTGAGACGCAGGGAAAATTAGACCTAACGATGTATACCATCATGCCCAGGGGATCAAACCCAGTTGATCCATGGCTTTAAATTGCATTTATATTGCTTGTTGTGAATTTTGGAGATTTGCAGGTCTTTAAGCGACATATTTTGTCAGTAGGTAGAAGTTCTGCCTAAAACGACAACCATTAGGGAAGACGACTGCGTGGCAAGAGTTGGTTGGCTAGTTTGAATAGTGCGCGTTTTGTTATAGTTACTGTCAATTATTAAATATATTATATTTTGTTCATTGTTATTAACAAAAGGCCAATTGGCCCAGCGGCAAACATGAAAGGTTTCAGGGCACGCACATGTAGGAGGTCAGGGGCTCGATCTTTGTCTCCTACATAATATTTTTCTTAACGCTTAACTGTAGATTCAGTAGTACCAGGCCAAGCACGCTCACCATGCACCTCAACATCTCATCATTTGATCAATCTGTATCTAGATCCCACGCCTCAAGCATGAAGACACATGGTGGACTCTCTTGGCAAGCTTCCCACTGGACCAGACGCAGGCAGTCGGGCCAACAGGATTGGGCCTGGAAAATTCAATTCTGCACCCCTAAATTACTTTTCATCAGGCCCATTTTATTTTTCATTTTAATTTCTTTAACCTTTTTTTATTATTGTTTCTATTTGTTTTTATTTTTTAAACATCTTTTTTAATTAAATCTTAAAATCACAAAATCACAAAAAAATAATTAGAATTAGGTTCTTTTTTATATAAAATATTTAATTTCATTAATTAATTAAGTTAATTAGGATAACTTAAATTCTTTTTTTCATAATTAAAATCAATTAGAAATTAGGTTAATTTGTAAAATTAATTACTTTCTCAAAAAAATCCAAAAAAAATATTTTCTCTTTATTCACTAAGTAAATGTTTTTGAATTTAATTTTAATCCCTCGTTTAATTTATTCTCGCACACATTTATTTGTTTATTTTTCCAATTAATATAATTGCTCCGAGTTTGTAATAGTTAATTAGGTTTATTACTATTTGCATTTACTGTTTTCCCCAAGTTTTGATTATGTAATCCCCCTCCCCAAAGCCTTGTAATAACTAGGTTTAAACTTCTCGCACTTTTACTTTCCGTCATTATAAATTGTTAGATGATTGATAATAGGATTTTATGCAAAATATCAATGTTTAAAACAGTAGAAAACCCTAACTGTGCAAAGACTAAATTGACTGAAAAACAAACACTTGCACATGCTCATTCCTAGGGTTTTCCCCACTTTGGTTACCCTCTAATCCCAAAAGATAAAAAATGACCTATTCGAATGTTTCCTCGGAAAGATCTTTAGGACTCTAGGGTAACTACTAAGGTTTCCTAATCATTGCCTGTGATCGTAATCGTCCCTTTCGATTGTCCCTCAAACTCCAACGATGGAGCTACCTACTCCTTAATAGTATGATAGTGATGTCTAAAGGAAATAAGAAAACGAACAACCTTTTTTGAGTAGGTAGAAACTCTTAAGTACTTGCTCAAAACAACAAATTTTTACACATACACTTTCAAACAATCTTTTCAAACAAAGTTTTCAAAAACACTTTATCACACCCTTGAGGACTGATACAAGGGTTACCATGAAGTGAAACGCTGCACTAAGGCAATTTCAAAACTTTTTCAAACACACGAAAGTAATTTAAGAATGAGCAAGTACCTAAGAGCCCGTGGAAAACCACAAATAGAAAGGGTGCTAACACCTTCCCTTTCTATAATCTACCCCTCGTACTCAAAAACATCTCGAAAAAGGTTTTTTTTATTCTTTTCCATTTTCCTTTGTTGGATGAAATAAAAGACGCTGGCGACTCTTGCTTACCGTACATTTGCAAACAAAAAACGCAAAACCAGTAGTAACAATAAAACAGTCGGTTCTGCCACCGTATCACAGAACTGGCGACTCTACTGGGGAATTAAATAAAGTGGGGTATACGTTAAGATCTATGTCATTTTTAAATTGCTTTCTTGTTTATTTTTCCTGCTTTATCTTTAAGGGTTTTGCTTGGGTATTGTTGAAGATCCTACACTCGGATCTGGGGACACTTTTTAGGTAAACAACAATATATCATGGAGATTGTACGATGTAGACTGATATGGTTTAAGCGATGGCTATATTGGTGTGACACTTTGGTCGGTACCGGTATCCTTCGTGTTGAAACGAGGAGAATATGGGGCCGTCGCTTGGTATCCTGAAGCACTAACGGACCTTAGAACCTTAGTTGAACAAACTTGGCCATTAGAAAGTAGTGAGATAGCTGGACTTGATATAAAGTTGAGGATTGGTTGATAATTTATGCTACACTCATTGAGATCAGACTTTTGGGATATTTCGGCCGCAAGAAAAGATTGCCTGAGCTGAAACAATGCCCAATAAAGGATGATCAATGATATTGAGAATCCTTAGAACCCGATTACTTTTCTAAGACAGGTTTGAAACCAACTAAAATTCAAGAGGGTACTTACCTATGGAATCCATGCAAGCCTAAACATAAGGCTACTTGTGCGACTTGTTTGCTTTCTTTTCCTAACAATTTGGACTCATTGCAGGACCTTGTTTGTATAAATCCAATAAATTGGTTTCTTACCCTGAATTTTTGCTTGATGCATAGCATACACATCATAGCATCATAATATATCATACTAACCATTTCAAGGATCTCGAGGGCCTGTGATGCAGGTTATGATGAACCAGACGTCTAGCAAGGGGCAAGGGGATTTATTTTCCTCTAGCCAATGCCGTAAAAAGACCAAAACACGATAACTTAAGTCAGGGGCTATGATCCACTTGATATGGTGAGCTTGACTCTTGTAGAAGGACCTTCAATGATACAAAGTGCTTCAATCAAAGTTGTAAAGTTCAACGCCTAACATTTTTCTTGTGTACCTCGTGAGATCCTTGAAAACCTTTGCATATCAAACATGTCATTGCATAACAGGTAATCTCCAGTACATGTTTCTCATCTTCTTCACTCTTTATTTCAGCAATGGCTCTCAAACAAGACAACATAGATCTCCAAACTCAAGAAGCTCAGTTCATGAAAATGTTCCTAAACCTATCCAAGGGGTAGGAAGAGTTGAAGGCACTCCTCGCCGTGAACCTGGCCAAGAAATATCCTGAAGAAAATAAGGATGAACGGTGGGAACAACTGCAAGTTGAAGTTGAAATAATGAGAACCCAGATGCTGGGGCAGAGGGCTCTTATCCAAGGCCTAGCCCGGGGACAAGAAGAGTTGAGAGCCATTATCAAGAAACTTCATCAAGACGGCTGCAGCCGTATGAAGCAAACAGTCGAGGCTGGGGACCAAGTTATTGAACAACTTCCGAGAAGACAAGAGGCTAGTTTCATGAAGAGTGGACTTTTCCAAATTGCTACCACATCACGGGTTCAACAACAACCTCGCCAAAAATAACAGGTTAATCAGAGTAAGCCGGATATACCCAAAAGGAAGTTTACCAAACTCAACATGTCGTTGTCTCAAGCTTTGCAACACCTGTTGAGGATGAATCTAATTACGTTGATAGGACCTCATCTGAATCCCAAGACTTCGTCCCCTAACTACAATCCTAATGCAAGGTGTGCATACCACTCCAACAGCCCGAGGCATGATACTGACGACTGTTGGAGGTTGAAATATGAAGTTCAAAACTTGATTGATGAAGGGGTGCTGGAGTTTACACAAGATGGTCAGGCCGAGTTCTTCTGCCATCCCTCAAAGACACATCATCTGAAGTGACAAGTTCAGGCAAAGAGGATTTTGTTCGTTAGAAGTTTCAATTTGTAATTTTCTTTTGATTGTTCAAACATCTATTCATGTCAAACTCTGTTACTTTATCAATGCATTGCATATGTCTGTTTTGAATCAATTCATTCGTATTCACTATATTTAAACTGCTTACCTTTTTGTGATATTCAACTCTCGATCAAAAGCTCTAAGCCTTTAGAAGGAGGATGACGAAAACGATACCATAATCCATACATTGTGCTTTTGAACAGACCTTGCTGACGATGTACATGCGTTGTTTCAAATCCCAAATAATCGAGTTATAAGGGAGATAATCCCTAGTCAACCCCTTTGAGCCAAAGAAGTAGGAGTTTTTATTTTCACACAAATTAAAACCCTAAATCATAATTGGGGCAGGGTGGTTTCTCAGTTAATTCAGGTGCGCATTCAGTCACAATCTTCTGCTTCGTACACAATCGAAGACGTCCTTCTAAATCAAAAGACGGCGATGGTGTTTACAGTGATTTCTGGTAAACAACCGCTAGTCCTCCAAACTATCAAATAATCTTAATGACTGTTATTTAATCTCTCTGGTAACTTGCAGGATCGACTAGATTGATCCTATGGGGTATTGGTCGTTTGGATAAATCTAATTGCAAAACTGATATTCATAGTTAGGATTTGTATTTAGAATGTTTTATAGACGTTCAATTCACTTCGATTACCATATTAAAGGAATCTAATGACATGATCAAGTAAAGAAATACGAAACTGAATTGAATGAATAAAGATTCAATTGCAAAGAAATGTTTAAATGCAGAAATAAGTAAATGACTTTGAATGTAAAGACTTTAATGTAAAAAGCATGAATATAAAAGCATGAAATGTAAAAGAGTTTCTGAAATGTAAAGGATTCGAATAGAAGAAAAGCATTTAAATGCAAGAAATAAGTAAATGACTTTGAATGTAAAGGTATTTGAATGACATTGACATGAAAATGGAAGATAAACTGGAAAAGATAAAGAGTTTTACTGAATTATAAATGTTTTGTGTTATCATACGTACATTGTTCGAGCATTTGTTTCCCTATCCATGTGGTATTTTGAATGTTTACTGAATTTTGTACAATAGATATGACACACGAAATCCTAACACTAAGACTTCTATTTATACTACTTCGACCATAACGATCTTGCTTATAAGATTCTGCCACGTTCGGAACATGCAGAGCACTGCTCCTCTCTAGCTTCCACGCGTCTTCGAATGCTCCAGCGCATATATATTTGAATTCCAACATCCCGCTCGCGTTTGAATTTCAAATGCCTTGGCAATCTTCGCTTCGAACTCATTTCACAGACACAGTCTCGTTACCACTTCGAGGCTTCTTTTAAATATATCTTCACAATTGTCACTCGAAGCTCCGAGCTTTGACATGTCCGTTCGAAGAACCGCTTCTACCATTCTGAACTGTAACATTTTGCTTTATTCCAACGAAATATCCATATTGCTTCATTTCGAACTGTATCATCAAAATCTTCAGCCAACAGATGGTTCTGCATAATCGTTAAGACAAGCAGTCATTATCTCTCCAAATAAAAGCCCGCTAAGTCAAAACCTATGAAGGAGACTTAAGAAAAAAACTGGGGCATCTCGCTGACTGTAATCATAAAAAGAAACAGTTTAGGCAAAAGACAGGGATAGTAAATTAAAAAAGAAAGAGGTTCTACAAATCCTCGACAAAAAATATGATTTCCTATTCAAAATAAATTGTTAGTATCTGAACCATCATCGGAACATCAAGGACAATATTCCAGAACTCAACTAGGATTCTAAACGCGCAGTTAACTAAGCATAGGACTGAAGAACATCACGAAGAGTGGGTTGGGTACAAATAAAATTTGAGCCTTTATCCTTTGTTTCTTGAACTGTGAACTAGGCCAGGTTATAACCCTTAAAAGTCCTAGCTGAAGCATGGGTTAGTTAGAAAGCATATTGTTACAAAAGGTATCCTGACTCCTGTAGGGTTCGCTATAAATCCCGAGTTGGTATCACACTTTTACAAAATTTGTTTGTTTTACTAAAAAATGAATTTTCAAACTTCAAGACGGACATAAGCTTTGCATTCTTAAAATACCATTGTTTGCATATGACTATTTGTTCAACAGCAGAGAAATTTGCATGATGAATATCTAATGAACGAAAATCCTTCTCAATGAAAAGGATCACCTCAAGTGGAAAAACACTTCCAAACAAGGGGCACGGCATGGTCATGGTCCATCATCTGGGGCAGTCAAGTCAAGATTCAAGGAATCTCTCAAAGATTCCAAATAGCCAGGGACAGATCTCCATCTGAATCACTTGGGGTATTGGACATGAATTCCAGCAACGAATCTTGTACAGTCAAACAAACATCTTCTGGCAGTGTGGCAACACTTACTATTAAGGACAGTGACAATTCTCTGCACTCGGTGAATATGGACATAGTCAGAAAAGACTACTCATGAAAAGACCCACTAGGTTGACTGGTCGAGGAAAAAATAAGGGCATCCCGGCGAACCAAAAGGGTTCGGGAAAAATTTAGGGATATACATATGAAAAAGTTGTACACCCGGCAAGTCGAAAACCTGAAAAGGAGGCTTGGGAAAAAAAGGGTATCCCGGTGGACTGAAAATCTGAAAAGACAGTCCAGGTAAAAGTTAGGGATTAAAGCGTACGACTACGTCCCGTCATCTTGTCACTTGTCTAATCAGTAGAAGGTTTATTACCCTGATCTGCATTCACCAAGGACTCCAAGTGCTGGGATAACATTCAAACCATCTACAAAATCCCCGGTTGATATTTTCTACAGCAGGTATCTAGACAGGGGCATCATACTACAAGGTCACTGCCATATTGTTAGCTTACAACCTATTGATGTCAGGTGTTCTCGTACCCTCGGTAGAGAAAAATCTCCAAATTACTGCTCCAACGAAAACTCCCCAATGAAGTCGCCAAGTTTCTCGGGACTCCTCAAGCGGATTACAGAGTTTCCTTTCCCCAACAGAAACATTCTAAATAAAGCAGATTCACATCTAGAAACCATTCAGGTACGATCCAGATATGGATGTCATCCTGATACTTATTCAGAAACGGTTCAGGTACGATCCAAATACGGATGTCATCCTGACACTTACTCCAGATTCTCGTCTAGAAATGGTTCAGGTACGATCCAGAGACGGATGTCGTCCCGAGACTTATTCAGATTCTCTTCAAATACAGTTCAAATACGATCCAGAGACGGATGTCATTCTGAAACTTATTTCAACACGTAGATCCATCCATAAAGCTTCCGCAGGTACTTTCTCCAACAGGTACAGGGGCAGAAACGTCTTGATGCAAATTCATCGCCGTATCCATTACATGCGACCCTGCAACGTCTACACTCCCCATAGAGTAGAGGCAACAAAAGATTTATCATCGGCTTCCCCAAACAGGAGTTACTTTCCCCATCAAGATTCCTTCAGAGAGTCGAGGTCTATATTCCCCAACCAAATTTTATAATCACAAGCGGTTCATGAAGTTTTCTCCCGAGCAGAGTTTATTTCTCTGAATACAGAAGCTCAATCCCCAACAAAGTTTATTCCTCCAGCTACGGAAGCTCATCCTCCAGCAGATTTTATTTCTCTGAATCAACAAAACTTTCCAGCAAAGCATCGCCTCTCTCGAACAGAGTTATTTCCCCGCAGATTTATTCTCAAGCAGAGTCTCTCCTTGGCAGAATATTCACAAACAAAAAGGAGTAAATCCACGGCATAGTCATCTCCGTTCACCGTCCCCAACGGAAGTAGAAGAACCATTTTTTCTACAACAGTCAGAAATTCAATTTCCAGTACTCTCCAGCAAAAGTCAGGGATTTATTTTCCCGGACTCGGATATGTCACAGTAGCATTTCATGTTCATACATCATGACGTATGCATACATATCACATACATCATAATCTCATTTATTTTGAGAACATCATTACACAATGCATTTCATGCATCGCATATAATTAATCCTGTATATTTTCAGGAAAGATGGTTATCATCAACAATTCCAACAATTCAAGGTTAAATCTATGAAGCTATACATGTCATATCTATAGATAACTAATGGAAAACCAGTTCCCGAAACCAAACGGGTCAACTAATCTACGTGATCAAATGAGATAGCCCTATTATCCAGGCTTTCATTTCGAAATAACCCTACTATCCAGGTTCCTTCTTATAGCCCTACTATCCGAGATTTCATTTCGAAGTAACCCTACTATCCAGGTTCCTTCTTATGGCCCTACTATCCAGGCTTTCATTTCGAAGTAGCCCTACTATCCAGGTTCCTTCTCGCAGCCCTACTATCCAGAATTTGATCTCGAAGCAACCTTACTATCAAGGTTCCCTCTCTTTTATCTCCAGACAACAGTTTACAACACTGTAAAACCTGGACCCGACTAGATACGGTCGATATCACATTTCCCCAATAGGTCACTATGTAGCATGGACCCTGACTAGATAAGCAGTTCACTTCCGCTTCCTCAATCAAAAGTTAATTTCCCAGTAGAGTAATGGACAATCGAAGCTCCTAGACTCTATTTCCTAGGACATAAATCAACATTCCCCAGCGAAGTCCTCCTTAACGGCAGGTACGGGGACTCTCGCAAAGGAATCTCTTATCCAACCGATATCTTTTCTGGATGACATCTTTAAGCCCATCTCCGACGATTCTCCGTCGCCTTCCAAATGGCATCTGTAAGCTCATTCCCAATATTATCGATCAGTATTACTTCATGCGAGTGCAAATTTCTGGGCACTCTAGTGTTCAATCATCGTCCACCTTCAGATCACGAAAGGCATACCATCCAATCTACATCCTCAGGTTTAAGAAGATTGAACAGGGGCAGCTGTTGTACCCCAAAATTTTCCCTCCCATTTTTACACAAAACATACTCCTAGAGGTCCTCAATGGCTCAAGTTGACTAAGGATTGACCAGATAAATCCTCCTCCCAAGACAATGAGCCTCAAACTAGGGTTTCACTCCTCATCAAGATGTTTGAGTTATAAGGGTCCTAAATAGTTTTATTTTCCCTAATATATCTTCAAGATTATTCATGCCAAGTTTCATGCCTAATACAGGGAAAATTAGACCTAACTATGTATACCATCATGCTCAGGGGATCAAACCCAGTTGATCCATGGCTTTAAATTGCATTTATATTTCTTGTTGTGAATTTCGGAGGTTTGCGGGTCTTTTAGCGACGGATTTTGTCCGTAGGTAGAAGTTTTGCCTAAAACGACAGCCATTGGGGAAGACGGCTGTGTTGCAAGAGCTGGTTGGCTAGTTTGAATAGCGCGCACGTTTTGATATAATTACTGCCAATTATTAAATATATTATATTTTGTTCATTGTTATTAACAAAAGTCCAATTGGCCCAGTGGCAAGCAGGAAAGGTTTCAGGACGCGCACATGTAAGAGGTCAGGGGTTCGATCCATGCCTCCTACATAATATTTTTCTTAACGCATAACTGCAGATTCAGTAGTACCAGGCCAATCGCGCTCACCATGCACCTCAATATCTTATCATTGGATCAATCTGTATCCAGATCCCACGCCTCAAGCATGCAGGCGCATGGTGGACTCTCTTGGCAAGCTTCCCACTGGACCAGACGCAGGCAGATAGGCCAACAGACTGGGCCTGAAAAATCCAATTATGCACCCCCAAATTACTTTTCATCAGGCCCATTTTATTTTTCATTTTAATTTCTTTAACCTTTTTTTTATTGTTTCTATTTATTTGTAATTGTTTTAAATATTTTTTTTAATTAAATCTTAAAATCACAAAATCACAAAAATAAATAAATTAGATTTAGGTTCTTTTTTATATAAAATATTTAATTTCATTAATTAATTAAGTTAATTAGGATAACTTAAATTCTTTTTTTCATAATCAAAATCAATTAGAAATTAGGTTAAGTTGTAAAATTAATTACTTTCTCAAAAAAATCCAAAAAAAATATTTTCTCTTTATTCGCTAATTAAATGTTTTTGAATTTAATTTTAATCCCTTGTTTAATTTATTCGCGCACGCATTTATTTGTTTATTTTTCCAATTAATGTAATTGCTCCGAGTTTGTAATACTTAATTAGGTTTATTACTATTTGCATTTACTATTTTCCCCAAGTTTTGATTATGTAATCCCTCTCCCCAAAGCCTTGTAATAGCTAGGTTTAAACTTCTCGCACTTTTGCTTTCCGTCATTATAAACTGTTAGATGATTGATAATAGGATTGCATGAAAAAGATCAATGTTTAAAATAGTAGAAAACTCTAATTGTGCAAAGAATAAATCAACTGAAACCAAACACTTGCATATGCTCACTCCTAGGGTTTGCCCCACTTCGGTTGCCTTCGGTAAATGGTCATGAAGTATAGGGAGTTTTAGTGGTTTCCCTCTAATCCCAAAAGATAAAAAATGAACCATTCGAATGTTGCCTCAGAAAGATCTTTAGGACTCTAGGGTAACTACTAAGGTTTCCTAATCATTGCTTTAGTGATCGTAATCGTCCCTTTTGATTTTCCCTCAAACTCTAACGATGGAACTACCTACTCCTTAATAGTAGGATATTGCTGTCTAAAGGAAATAAGAAAAGAACAACCTTTTTCGAGTAGGTAGAAACTCTTAAGTACTTGCTCAAAACAACAAATTTTTACACATACACTTTCAAACAAGATTTTCAAACAAAGTTTTCAAAAGCACTTTATCACACCCTTGAGGATTGATACAAGGGTTACCATAAAGTGAAACGCCACACTAAAGCAATTTCAAAACTTTTTCAAACACACAAAAGTAATTAAAGAATGAGAAAGTACCTAAGAGCTCGTGGAAAACCACAGATAGAAAGGGTTCTAACACCTTCCCTTTCTATAATATACCCCCCGTACTCATAAACATCTCGAAAAAGGTTTTTTTGTTCTTTTTCCCTTTTCCTTTGTTGGATGAAATAAAAGACGATGGCGACTCTTGCTTACCGTACATTTGCAAACAAAAAATGAAAAACCAGTAGTAATAAAAAATACAGTCGGTTCTGCCACCGTATCACAGTCGGGCCCATAACAAAACACTCCACATCACTATGCAAATAGGTACTACCCATTTGTCCAGGGTTCTTACTGACACCGGTTTCGCTCTTAATGTGTTACCAAAGTCAAGTCTCATAAAGTTAACAATATATGATGGGGTAATGAGAACAAGTTCTATGATAGTAACGACATTTGACGGTTCTTGAAGCTCGGTATTAGGATAGGTGGACCTTCCAATTAAGATTGGGCCGCATATCTTCAATATCACCTCCCAGGTCATAGACATCGAACCAGCGTACACTTGCTTACTTGGGAGACTTTGGATCCATGCGGAAGGGACAGTAACCTCGACCCTGCATTAAAAATTGAAGTTCCTAGTGGAATGGAAGTTGATCATAATCGACAGTGAGGAAGACATTTTCGTAAGCCACATTGAATCATACGGGTATATCAGTGCCGACGAAGACTGCATAGCTACCCCGTTCCAAGCCTTGGAAATTGCTTCGATGGTAACATTACCAGTTGAGAAGGGTAACAAGACTAAAGTGACATCATGGAGAGATCTACAAACGACTATGGGAGGTGATGCCTTGAAACGTTGGGGAAAACTCCCAGAAATTCCTGAGAAGAAGAATCGCTTTGGTTTGGGCTACGAATCATCGAAGGCCACTTGGAAAGGCAAAGCATGTTTCCCTCTGATCCGAGAGACTTTCTTCAGCAAAGGAACATAGCATGGCGGGCACGTGGCAATGATATCAAACAAAATCAATTCCAAAAGGGTAATCGACTTCATCAGAGAGAGCGCCCCGAGAGAAGAGCTCAAAGGATGGACTGCTGTGGAGATTCCTGAGATATTTTGCTTTTCTAAGTAATATTTCTTGTTTTGAAATAACCTAAGTCAAGCCCGAGGCATAGGGGTTGCTTGTAAGGGTTTTCCCTATTTATGATTTCAGACAACATTTACAATTAATAAAAGTTATACTCTGTTTCAACTAAGATCCTTGTCTTTCTTTTGCATTTATCTATTAAATTTAAAAATGGAAATACTTTCTCTGTATACGCATTTTCAAATCCCAATCACTAAAATATGCACCAAAACATGATAAATGTGCATATCCATGCCCAAATTTACTGATAACGTTACTGCTACGACCCGATACGATTTTGATGTTCCTATCCACCAAGCCAAAGAGGAAGATGACGAAGATCTTGAACTCTCAAAGGAAATGGCAAGGGAAATAGAGCGAAAGGCTAACAACATACACCCATATCAAGAGTCTCTTGAGACCATTAACCTGGGCACAGAGGAAGATCCTAAATAAATCAAGCTAGGGGCAATGTTGGAGCAGAGCGTCAAAGACAAGTTAATCAAGTTATTACACGAGTATGTGTATATATTCGCTTAGTCCTACAGGGACATGCCAGGGTTGGATACAGATATCGTGGTGCATAGACTACCTCTCAAAGAAGGGTGTTCTCTAGTCAGGAAAAAACTCAGAAGAACTCGTCCAGATATGTCCAGCAAAATTAGAGAAGAGGTTCTCAAACAATTTGACGCAGGGTTCCTAACAGTGGTAGATTATCCACCCTGGATAGCTAAAATTGTACCAGTACCCAAGAAGGATGGAAAATTACACATGTGGGTAGATTATTGAGACCTAAACAAGGAAACCCCCAAAGACGATTTCCCGTTACCCCACATAGATGTCCTAGTGGATAATACAACTCAAGCCTTAGTATTCTCATTTATGGACAGTTTCTTAGGCTATAATAAAATTAAAATGGCACCTGAAGACATGGAAAAGACTACTTTCATGACACCTTGGGGAACTTTTTGCTACAAAGTAATGCCATTCGGTCTCAAGAACGTAGGGGTAACCTATCAGAGGGAAATGGTCACGTTGTTCCATGATATGATCCACAAGGAGGTTGAAGTATACATAGATGATATGATTGCCAAATCCCATACGGAGGAGGAACACATCATACATCTACAAAAGTTGTTCGAGCGGCTACGTAAGTTCAGACTAAGGTTAAACCCAAATAAATGCACATTTGGCGTCAGATCAGGAAAATTGTTAGGTTTTACTGTAAGCCAGTGGGGTACCAAGGTGGACCCCGACAAAGTAAAAGCTATACAAGAGATGCCCGCTCCATGGACAGAAAAAGAAGTACATGGTTTCTTAGGGTGATTGAATTACATCTCAAGATTCATATTGCATCTAACAGCTACGTGCGAGTCAATATTCAAGTTATTACGAAAAGATCATATAGTGGTATGGAATGATGATTGTCAAACTACCTTTGAGATGATAAAACAGTATCTACAAGATCCACCAGTCTTAATGCCACCAGTCCTCGGAAGGCCACTCATCATATACTTGATAGTGCTCGAAGGGTCAATGGGTTGTGTTTTGGGACAACAGGATGAAATAGGTAGAAAGGAGCATGTGATCTATTACCTCAGCAAGAAATTCCCTGACTGCAAAACCAGGTACTCACTCCTTGAGAAAACTTGTTGCATGTTGGCTAGGGCTACCAAGAGGTTCAGGCAATATATGTTAACCCATACTACATGGTTAATAGCAAGAATGGATCCTATAAAGTACGTGTTTGAAAAGCCAGCTCTTACCGGAAGAATCACGCGATGGCAGATGCTACTATCAGAATACGACATCCAATATGTCACACAAAAGGCCATCAAAGGTAGTATACTAGTGATCGTCTAGCTCACCAATGGCTATTAGAATATCAGGCCATTAAGTTCGACTTTCCCGATGAGGATGTCATATTTATAGTTGACTACGAAACACCAGGACCTGACGAAGGGCCCGAGCCAGGGGCACGTTGGACACTCATGTTCGACGAGGATTCAAATGCACTAGGTCACAGTGTAAGGGCAGTATTAACCTCTCCCAAGAATTATCACAAACCCTAAATTGTAAAGTTATGTTTTTACTACACCAACAACATCGCCGAATATAAAACATGTATAGTAGGACTGGAAGCTGCCATCGGTTTGAGAATAAAGCACCTCGAAGTGTTTGGGGATTCTGTGTTAGTCATATACCAGGTTAATGGTGAATGGGATACTAAACACCCTAAATTGATTCCATATCAGGATCATGTTTTAAAGTTAGCCGCAGAATTTAAAAAAATCACTTTCAGTCATATCCCACGAGAAGAAAATCAAATGGTAGACGCCCTGGAAACTCTATCAGCTATGTTCAAAGTGACCTGGCCAAATCACGAACCACATATTATGATCAGAAATTTCGAAGAGCCCGCACACTGCCTTGCTATTGAGGAAGGACTCGACAATAAGCCTTGGTTTTACGATATCAAGAAGTACGTGGAAAAGCAGGAATATCCTGAAAATGCCTCTATCATTGACAAGTGAACCTTACGAAGGTTAGCTTCAAAATTCTTTATGAGTAATGGAGTGGTATACAAAAGAAACTACGACATGGTACTACTCAGATGTGTGGAAAAGCAAGAAGCAGATACGCTCATGAGAGAAATCCATGAAGGAAATTCGGAACCCATATAAACGGGCACGCCACGGCTAGAAAGATTCTGCGAGCAGGATATTACTGGTTAACAATGGAAGCTGATTGTTATCATTACATGAAGACGTGTCATAAATTTAAGATCACCGACAAGATAAATGTACCACCGACTCCTCTGAATGTCTTGAGTTCCCCTTGGCCATTCTTAATGTGGGTAATTGATATGATTGGCATGATCGAGCCGAAAGCATCCAACGGACACCGCTTTATATTGGTAGCCATCGACTACTTTACCAAGTGGGTAGAAGCAGCATCCTACGCCAATGTAACAAGTCAAGTGGTTACACACTTCATCAAACAGAACATCATATGAAGGTACGGTGTCCCAAGTCAGATATTTACAGATAACGGGTCTAATTTAAACAACAAGATGATGAAGGAACTTTGCGACGACTTCAAAATGGAGCATCATAATTCCTCACCATACATACCAAAGATGAACGGGGCCGTCGAAGCAGCCAACAAAAATATCAAGAAGATCATCCAGAAAATGGTGAAGACATACAAAGATTGGCATGAAATGCTTCCCTTCTCCCTGCATGGCTATCACACCTTGGTACGCACATTGACAGGCGCGACTCCTTTCTCACTAGTATATGGCATGGAGGCAGTACTCCCGGAGGAATTTGAGCTACCATCACTTCGAGTCTCGAGGGAAACAAAGCTGGAAGAAGTAGAGTGGGTGCAGACTCGACTTGACCAGCTCAACATTATTGAAGAAAAACGCTTGACAGCCTTGTGTCATATACAACTACATCAAATGAGAATGAAGAGATCCTTCGACAAGAAAGTACGCCCTTGAATATTCAAGGAAGGGGACATAGTGCTCAAGAAGATTCTACTACCTCGCCTCGATTCACATGGTAAATGGACACCCAACTACGAAGGTCCATATGTAGTCAAAACATCATTCTCTGGAGGTGGTCTCGTCCTCAGAATAATGGATGGGGAAGAACTACCGCATCCGGCCAATTCAGACGCAGTCAAAAAATACTATGTATAAAAAGCTCGCTAAGCTCGAACCCCAAAAGGGCGACTTCTGCAAAAAGGAGCATCCCGGTGGATCGAAAACCCTAAAGGGAGATCCAGGCAAAATTAGGGGCATATAACAAGAAAATTATCCCGGTGGACTGAAAACCCGAAAGGGAAATCCATGCAAAAGTTAGGGATTTTCAACAAAGAAATAAAGAACAAATAGATTGCGATCTAAAGGTCTACGACTACAAACCACAAGGGGAAGGATAGATTGGAATCATACAACTCATAAGAAAAGGAGATAAGATCATCAAAAGATATGGGGGGAACAACAGTAGCAATTATCATTTTTCATTGCCATTTACTGTTTAAAACTTTTTGTAATTACCCCTTTCTAGGAATTGCATCTTGTATTCTCGCCTACTCTGAGGCATATCAATAAAACATTTCTTTTCTTTATATCTTTCGAATTATGTTTTTCTTTTCTCAGATTTGTTTACTGAATACTACGATTATTACTTGTGAATATTGTCTTGAAATCATTTTGGGGAATTAAAAGAATAAAAGCATTTGACAAAATATCGAAAAAAACACTTTGGTTAGAAAAATATCGAAGGAAAATCCACGTCTACATCCATGCACACAGCTACTCCTACGTCTTGCAACACAAAAATCTATACAAATGTCTACGCCTGTATATATGCATATCTACGCGTCCGTACACGAAGCCTACGTCCACGCACATGTCTGCGCCTATGCTTGCACTCAATAATGCAAAGTCTATACATATATATCTACGCGTCCCTACGCAAAGTCTACATCCATGTCATCACCTATGCCTAACTTACAACACAAGGTCTACTCTTACGCCCGCGCTTACAGAGACCACACATATGCCAATACATACGTCTACGCCCGCGCTTAAAACATAAAAATCTATGCATAGGCCATCACCTACATCTACATCTACATCCATGCTCTCACAATATAAGATCAACGTTCAAACTGTGCTAACGTTGTTCACTGTGTTCAAGATCAACAATGCTACGACAATGCACAATGCCAGGGATCGGTAGCTCTGAGCCAATGGTTTAAAGGAGAGAATGACAAAAGTAGTCTTCATAAAGTTTCAAGGCATACATGCATCTTACACATATTTCATACATACACACTTCTTGCATATCCAAACATACATACACATCGCATTCTTGCATATAATATGCATATATCTAGGGTTCCACATTGGTGTCAAACATTATATATTTCGTGTATACCCAAACATCTCGATATCAGACATCATACGCATGTATTATGCAGCAAATAAGAAATGTTACCCTAGATTCATTCATCCAAGGGTCCATTAACCAAATGCTTCTCCCGCGATCCAACTCGTCACCTAAGTCTCCATGTCGTGACGCATTTAGCCCATTGCCTAAGTCTTCATGCAACAACGAATGAAAACACAGTATATTTCCTCTAAGCCGCAATATATTATCCAACTTAAACACATCGCCTATAAGCCGCAATATATTCATAAACTCAGGACGTTGCCTCTAAGCCGCAATGCATCCTCCAAAACTCAACACATTGCCTCTAAGTCGTAATGCATCCTCCAAACTCAACACATTGCCTCTAAGCTGCAATGTATTCACAAACTCAGGACTTGCCTCTAAAATGCAATGCATCCTCAAAACTCAACATATTGCCTCTAAGCTGCAATGCATCCTCAAAACTCAACACATTGCCTCTAAGCCGCAATGCATCCTCAAAACTCAACACATTTCCTCTAAGCCGCATGCATCCTCAAAACTCAACACATTGTCTCTAAGCCGCAATGCATCCTCAAAAGTCAACACATTGCCTCTAAGCCGCAATGTTTTCGTAAAACCTAGATCATCGCCTCATACTTCATACATCGGTGCTAAAAAATAAAACCTATCTTATCTCCTCAGGCTTCACATAGTGATTTTCAAACCTAATCCATTGCCTCAGACTTCATGCAACAATGTGTTTCTTTATCCCATAGCCAGGGGCAAATCTCCGCCTGAGTCACTTGGGGCATTGGGCATGAATTCCAGCGATAAATCTGGTACGATCAAACATTTTCTGGTAATATGACAACATAACACTATTGACAGTGACAACTCCCTACATTCTGAGAGCGTGGACATAGTCGAAAAAATACTACGCATAATCAAAGACCCGCTAGGTCGACTGGCCTAGGAAAAAATAAGGGCTTCCCGGCGAACCAAAAGGGTTCGGGCAAAAATAAGGGATGAAAATGAAAAAATTTGTACACCCGACAAGTCGAAAACCTGAAAAGGCGGCTTGGGCAAAAATGGGTATCTCGGTGGACTGAAAACCCGAAAGGGCGGTCCAGGAAAAAGTTAGGGATCACAGCGTACGACTATGTCCCGGCATCTCGTCACTTGCCTACCAGAAGAAGATTTGTCAAATAGGCAGTTATCAAGACCTCCACAGGTACCTTCTCCCATAAAATCCGGGGCAATAAGAGTTGTCCGAACTGTACAAACCGCTCTGTCCACCAAGGTACCAAGGTAAGTTCAGCTGAAGAATATGACCAAGTTACCTTCACTCCCCGCAGAGTAAGACAAGAATCAGCAATTCTCTCCCCAAACAGAGTTGGTCTCCCATCATCCCTAAAAAGGCACAGTATCTCCAGCAAGTCAGCAATACTCACCCCCGAGCAGAGTTGGTCTACCATCAGTCTTGGAAAAGTTGGGTATCCCTAGAAGATCTTAATATTCCCTAGAAGAGTATACAGATATTCCTCAGCAAGCATCCTCGGTAGTCTTAATATTCCTCGACAGAAATATAAGATTGTTCCCCGGCGGAATATAGACACCCCAGTGGAGCCATTTCCCAACGCAGTCTGAAAAAGTTTCCCCAGGAGAGTTGAATCATCTCCCCAGTAGATTCTGGAAGCTTGTCCCCTGCAGAGTACAAAAATCATCTCCCCAGCCATATTCAGAAGGTTATCCCCCACCAGAGTCTAACTGGGTTATCCTCAACAAATTGCAACAGAAAGATCGTCCTCAGCGAAGTTCTTCCTATCCCCAGCGGAGTTCATCAAATTCCCCAACAGAGCTTATCAACGGAATCCCCAGCGGAGTTATCGTTAAAATCTCAGCGAAGCATCTCTCCCCACAGAGTAATTCCCTGTAGAGTAATCTCTTCACCAGGTTTATTCCCCAACGGAGTCATCTTCTTCTACCGGTTTATTCTTGCAATCATCTTCGTTCATCATCCCCAGCGGAAACGAAGGACTCTACTCTTCAACATCAGCCCAGGATTTAACAAGCTCCCGGCATTCGTCAAGGATTTATTTTCCCAGACGAAAATACATTCATAAATATATCACATCTCATACCTCCTATTTACATACATGATAAAGTGCATACGACACGATCTCATTTATTTTTGAGAACATCATGACATCATGCATTGCATACATCATGACATTGCATACAACTAATGTTTTGCCTTTTCAGGAAAAGGTCAATCAAAAGATGATTACCATCAACTTTTGCAGTTCCAGATCAACACCTGTATCTAGCCAGCAAATATCTGTGAGCGATTGATTGTAGATCTATACCTGAAACCAGACAGGAAAGTTATCTACATTGAAGAGACTGAAGATCAATACCTGTAGCAAGCCAGGGAGACAATCTTTCTTTCTCAAGTCAGAGATTAATACCTGTATCCAGCCAGGAAAGCTATCTCGACCAACCTTTCTCAAGTTCCAGATCGACACCTGTATCTAGCCAGGAAATATCTGTGAGTGATTGATTGTAGATCTATACCTAAAACCAGACAGGAAAGTTATCTACATTGAAGAGACTGAAGATCAACACCTGTAACAGGCCAGGAAATTATCTTTCTTTCTCAAGTCAGAGATTAATACCTGTATCCATCCAGGAAAGCTATCTCGACCAACCTTTCTCAAGTTCCAGATCAACACCTGTATCTAGCCAGGAAATATCTGTGAACGATTGATTGTAGATCTATACCTGTAACTAGACAGGAAAGTTATCTACATTGAAGAGACTGAAGATTAACACCTGTAACAGGCCAGGAAACTATCTTTCTTTCTCAAGTCAGAGATTAATACCTGAAACCAGCCAGGAAAGCTATCTCGACCAACCTTCTTAAGTTCCGAATTAATACCTGTAACTAGCCATGAAATATCTGTGAACGACTGATTGTAGATCTATACCTGTAACTAGCCAAGAAAGTATCTACATGAAGAGATTGAAGATCAACACCTGTAATAGGCCAGGAAACCATCTTTCTTTCTCAAGTCAGAGATTAATACCTGTATCCAGCCAGGAAAGCTATCTCGACCAACCTTTCTCAAGTTCCAGATCAACACCTGTATCTAGCCAGGAAATATCTGTGAACGATTGATTGTAGATCTATACCTTTAACTAGACAGGAAAGTTATCTACATTGAAGAGACTGAAGATTAACACCTGTAACAGGCCAGGAAACTATCTTTCTTTCTCAAGTCAGAGATTAATACCTGAAACCAGCCAGGAAAGCTATCTCGATCAACCTTCTTAAGTTCCAGATCAACGCCTGTAACTAGCCAGGAAATATCTGTGGACGACTGATTATAGGTTAACACCTGAAACCGGACAGGAAAACCACCTATATGAACTAATTTGTAGATCTATCCCTGTAACTAGCCAGGAAAGTTATCTACATTGAAGAGATTGAAGATTAAATACCTGAAACCAGACAGGAAAACCATCTTTCTTTCTCAAGTCAGAGATTAATACCTGAAACCAGCCAGGACAACTATCTCCTTGACCCACCTCTCTTAAATTCCAGATTAATACCTGTAGCAAGCCAGGAAATATCTGTGGACGACGGATTGTAGATTAATACCTGAAACCAGACAGGACAACTATCTACTTGACCATCATTAAGAAACCCTACACCGGTTCCTCTCTTCCAAGATACGGTTTTACACGGACTCATCGTCAGGCAACCCTACACAGGTTTCCTCTTTCAACCTACCAAGTCGTAATTCAACAAACATTCCCAGATGGCATCTTTAAGCCCATCTCCACAACTATCCATTACATTTCTAGATGGAATCTATAAGCCCATCCTCCTATCCATCATCTCTCCAAATGGCATATGTAAGCCCATTCCCGACATCACATTGCTGATAATACACCATGCGAGTGCAAATTTCTAGGCACTTTAGTGTTCAATCATCTTCCACCTTCGGATCATGAAAGGCACGCAAGCCAATCTACATCCTCAGGTCTAAGAAGATTGAACAGGGGCAACTGTTGTACCCCAAAATTTGCCCTCCCATATTCCTCAAGGTTTGTCAAAAATAATCTTCAAATTGCTCAAAGGATTGCACAGTCAAATCACCTCCTAACACAGCTAAAATTAGGGTTTTGGTTCTTTCAAGGAAGTTGGGGTTTTCAATGGATCAATCAAGTCTCATAGGCCTATATGCATTCTCAAGCATCTACATGCCAAGTTTCAAGACTCACAGTACCAATTTGCACAGTCAAAAGCCTCATTTGCTCTACAGTCAACTACAAGGGCAAAATGGTCATTTTGCAGTCAAAAGTCAGAATTTTTGGTCAACATCTTATTTTGAGTCCACAATAATCATTTGATCAAGTCTTGATCATGATTCCACAAGGATAGCTCAAAAATCATCAAGATGCAAAAAGTTACTATTTTTGGACAGTAGAAAAGTCAACTGTATCTTGACCAGGGCAAAACTTTTTCATGGTTCATCAGAAAAATCCCATCCAATGCTCATTTTGAAGGGGATGAAATTTACTACAATCCATCTTCAAATTCCAAGTCCAAGAAATGCTCTCACAAAAAGTTATCAATTTCCACATTATAGGTCAATTTCAAAAGTCAACAAAAGTACCTTTCAAGTCAAAGACCATAACTTGAGATTGGTAAATCCAAATGACATGGGACCAAAGGCATTGGTTAGAGGACTTCAAGAGCTTTCCAAAATGTCCAAGAATATGTTCATATGATCAAAATTGAGCAAGATATGCATTGGAGAAGTTGGGAAATTTTTATGAATTTGCAAAAGTCAACTTTGCTCAAAACACCTTATTTTTGCTAATGGGCCTCAAATTTCTTCTTGAAACTTCATCCATGGACTATGCACGACCCATCAAGCTTAATTGAATTTATTTTCTTATTAATTAATTGGATTTTTAATCAATATTAATTCATTTAATTAATTTAAATTATAGGAAAATACAAAGATTTGATTTTTCAATCTTTTTGTGAAGCAAATATGGTCAAGATATGCTGGTAATTTCGTGTACAAATCAAATATGCAAGAATCTCAAAATTTGGCAACTTTATTCAATCATGAAAATGCAAAAAGATTTGATTTTCAATCAAATATTCAATCATCAATTCAAAGCATTTTGGCTCAAGATTGTGACCTAGTTTCATTCCTCTATATATGTACAAGCTAACCCTAATGCCATACACGGGAAAAACCTGCAGGAAAAAGCCATTGCAATTCAAGAAAATTGGGAAAAAACTCAAAACTGATTTCTATATTCCAGGGCGATTCAAAGCTTTTTGTTAATTCTGACACCTTGCAGGGGTTCCCAGGAACGTGTGGCAATTGAAATCACACGCTAAAGCTCAAGAAATCACTAAGAACAGAACCATGGTTTGCACATTTTTTTCAAAATCGTATTGTCCAATTCATGTGCATTTAACATGATTTCTTGTTTGTTTTGCATTGCTTGAATCCATATGAAGCTAATGGCATAAGTTAATTGAATTATAATTCACAGAATCAAAAGTTACCATGGACGATTTCTAGGGTTCATGAGCTGTGAATTTGGGGCTTTCAATCCAGGAATAATTAGGACTCCTAAGATAGATGGTTGGAATCGTTGAACCAAGACGAAAAAGACTGACTATTCGCAAAATATATATATTAATCACAGCTCTATTCGCTACTGTAGTTTGTGGGGGTTAAAAACCCCCGCTATCTAACATTGTTTTTGCAGGTTCAGCGAGGAAGATGATGATGTGTTGATACATCATTGGTTAGTTCAAATCAGCGCGCGCGTTTTTGTGTTAACAACATATGAATTGGTTTTTTATATATTATATTTGCTTATTATTATAATAACAAAAGCGTGCCCATGGCGTAGTGGTTGAACGATTGGCCAATGATCATTGGGACCTGGGTTCGAATCCCAGGTCCCCCAAAACACTTGTTTCTATTTTTCTCTATATGTTCATATGCAGTGTTCCAGGAGATGTCCACCGTGTACCTCAAATATCCAGGCGCCAAGTGGCCATAAACTTGAATCTAATGGCCATGAGATGATGGTCACCATACCCCTCAGTCAATGCCTGCGTGGACAATCTCAAAAGTCAAACGGACTGGCAGCTTAATGGGCCATAAATTGCAACAAATACCTCCATATTGGGCCAGTACCCCCCTTGGTTTATTTTTCTTTTAATTCTTTTTTCCCTCTTTATTTAATTATTTTACTAATTATTATTATTATTATTATTATTAATTATTTTCATAATAAAATTTAGAAAACATAAAATATAATATTTTTATTATTTATTAATTTCACCCTTAATTTCTTATTTTTGTAAATAAATGCTAACAAATTAATTTAGTCTTTTTTTAATTAGGTTAATTTTAACTTTTTCTCAATAATTTAAAATAAACTAGAATTAGGGTTTTTACTAACTTTTGACTATTTATTTATTTATTTCCTCAAGACATTAAAAAACTCAAGAAAATATTTCTTTTTATTAATTAGTTTTAGGTTTAATTTAATTGCAAAATAATAATCAAAACTTCTTTCTTTCTCAAAAAAAGGTCAAAACTCTAAGGACTTTTCTGATTCAATTTTCTTTCACGCATATTATTTTGATCCATATTTATGTAATTGCTCTGAGGATGTAATAGCTTTAACTAGGACTTTTATCGCTTTCTTTAATTTTCCGCAATTTACTTTTCAAGGGTTTGCTTTTGGCGATGTAAATACCTGACGCCTTGTAATAGCGTAGATTTACTTTCTGCACAATTATTAATTGCTAGATGTATGTTAATTAGGCTATGCATGACAAGACATCTCTGAAATTAAAATCAAAACGTAGCTCACCATAACATGTGCAAAGATAACTTAACTGAAACCTGACACACTTGCACATGCCACTCTTAGGGTACGCCTCACTTGGTTGCCTCGACGTGGTCATTGAGTATAGGGTGTCTTAGAGGTCATCCTCTTGTCTAAAGATCCAAGTTGCCTCGAAACGGTTGCCTCGGATAAAAAAGGATCTAGGACATTAGGGTTACTTCTAAGGCGTCCTACTATTGCTTTGGTGACCACATGTCCCTATAATCGAATTGACCCGAATAACTCCAACGACGGTGCTACCTGCTTCTCAATAGTGGGATAGTACTATCTAAAGGACTCTTACACAGCTTAATTTCTTTTGATTAGGTAGAGGTTCTAAGGTACTTTCTCTTTCAAAACAAAAATACTTTTCGCACCTACACTTTTCTGACAAAAGTTTTCAAACAATACTTCATACACTCTTGAGGACAGATACAAGAGTTAAAACGAAGTTTTCAAACAAACTTTTTCAAAACCCACAAACACAAAGAAAAGCAAAACATTTTTGAAAACATAGTGAGCAAGTACCTAAGAGCCCGTGGATAACCACGGATAGAAAGGGTGCTAACACCTTCCTTTTCTATAACCTACCTCTCGAACCGAGAAACATCTCGAAAAGGAATTTTGATGTGCTTTTGTCCTTTCCTTGTTGGAGAAAATAAAAGACGGTGGCGACTCTTGCTTACCGCGACATTTCGCGAACCAGCATTCCAAAACAGTCAGCTCTATTTCCACCGATCACAGGTATGCTATATCAGTGTAACCTTATGTTTGTTGGATAAATTTCGGGATACTTCAAGTATTAAATAAATTTCCAATCAAAATGCGCAAGACTCGAGTTTTCTCACACTATTTGATTGAAAGATGATTGAATAGGGGCAGCTTTCGTACCCCAAATTTGTCCTACCTCGATGATTTCATCTTTTGAAATTAAGAAAGAAAAAGTATTTAATTAAAGATTGTACAATAGTATCTGATGGCCCATCTCTATCCAAGACGATTAGGGGGTGTATTTTAATTCAGGAAAATGGGTTTTTCCAAATCAGAAAGACTTGTTTATTAGTAGGCCCTTTTACAAAGAATGTTGACCAATGGCCCATGCGATTCGAATGTGGAAAATCATTTCAAAAGAATAATAATAATTAAGCTCTTGTAATAAAACCCATTTAAGTATTATTGTTTTTAAGTAAATAAGAGGGGTAAAATTACAATTTTAGGCCCATTCGTATGGCCCATTTTTGTTGGTAATTGAATAAGCAAAGGGCGGGGTATAACTATAAACACATGCCCACTGAGTTTTGGGCCCACTGATCCGTTGTCGTACACTGATCAAAAACGAGTATTTTGTAAAATGCAGTATAACGACAATGGCTCGAGCCGTATCGCAAGGATTCTTGATTTTATTATTAAGTAATAGAAATCGAATGGAGGGTTGATTTTAGGATCGATTCATAACACGAAATAAGTGATTAAAATAAGTGATTATAAAAATAAGTAGATTTACTATTTTCATGTTCCTACTAATCATTGGTTTTTACCTTATCAATTCCCTAAGCGGCTTCGACCTCTATTCGATTTCAATACCAATTGACAAGCGCAATAAATATAAAACAGATTGAATTCCCATTCCGAATTAAGCAAACAAATTAATATAATTGTGAATTAAGCAAACACGATATAGAACGCGATTTAACGACTAAGCGACGTAAACAACGATTAAAGATTATGAATACAATCATACGAATTTAATCAAGACATTCCATGAAATAATAGATTAAGAAAATACAATTTCATAAAATAGAATTGAAATAGAAACGAAATTGAATTGATAAATTAAAAACCTCAAAGCATCGGAACACGATTACAGTAGATCAACTCTGGATGATTAGCTCTTCATTCAAGCGTACAATTCAAAGTTTTTTTTCTGAATAATGAAAAGGTAAAAACGAAATTACTGTAGTGGCTGCTAGGTATAGCAAGGACAAGGATTCGGTTCATAATCCAACTGGGTCGAAAACATAACCCAGACCCAAAACTTAAATATAAAATGTTGCAACTTCAACGATTTTTATGGCCCTGCTACTGTCCGATTCAACTCTCGACGTCTGAATGAAAATCGTAGCTCTTTCTATTAGATTTCCAACGACTGGTAGCACACCTCATTCCGACTCCCGTAGCTCAATTTATGAATTTATTCGTGCAAACTGCTAATGCTGAAAATAAAGTACGAAAATCAAATAAGAGTAGAAATAAACTAAAATAGAAAAACACTATAAAATACAAAAATAAGTTAAACAAACCATGGAAATGCATAAGTACAATCATGGAAGAATTTGCATCAAAATGCACTAATCAAATTCCCCCACACTTGAACTTTTTCACTCCGAGCAAAATAAAATCAAAAGAAACACAACATCATCATCAACTACTCATTCTAGGCTACAAACTCTTCTCCGGTTAAGATTGCATCGACAGGTACTAATATTGCATACTAAGGATATCATAGGAACACTAATATTGTCTCTTGAATATACAAACCAATTTGAATCATATTATCATGCCAAAGCCTAACTTACTCATCCTCCTTTTTACTCTTTTTCATTCAAGCGCAATCACATTAAGCCTGTTATCTCCACACACTCATAGCAAGGTGACCTGTTAGTGACTCTGATCCTTTTTGCACGGGGTTCTAGTACTTACGTGGCACAACCCTTTACTTACTCGGTTGTAGTTGCGGGGGATCAGACCTTAATCCTCCCTACCAAGTCCAGCACCAGAAACTGCTGAACCAACTAACAACGAGTCTTATTATCAATTTTTTTGTAGGTTTTATGACAATTGGGTTAAGTGACCGGGTGAGGGTCACTAAACTTAGAAGGCGCATTCCTTTTTCTTTCCTTTTTTTTCAAATAAAACTTAGATCACTCACTTATTTTCATCGGCTTCCCTGCGTAGAGTGCGTGTGAGATGGTGCTGACTGCTGAAATAAACTACTCAAGAGCTATTAAAAGATGATAATTCAAGGCTACGTCATAATAAAAATTCAAATTACCTTCCATATGCATAAGACTTACATTGTTAAGACGATACTGATCTTATAAACTTTTCTCAAGTCTCCACAACTAACCTCAGATTAATCTATAACCCAAAACTTTCAAAAAGATGCATATTTTTTTATTTTTTTTATAACTGAAAACAAAACAAAACATGATATCATCTTTCACAACATCAAGGATCAAAAGTTTACGTGGCTTCCTCCCCGATTTTGCTACATCTTCAAGTGAGATCCTATGCATACACATGGATGAACTAATATCATAAATATCATCTAAGGTCCATCCAATTCCTTTCTTATGCTTCTTCAAAATGAAATAAGCGTATTTCAGGTTTTCAGGGAGTTGTTTCAGCTCTAAGGACGGGGGGTTGCTCTATGGATGGAGTGTTTGGGGAAGCAGGGATGTCAAGGGAATCAGCTGCAAAAATAGCTTCATCAATAACAACTTCACTTGTAGGAAACACATCAGCCTGCAAGGCAGCATCAATCTCAGCACACACAACACACAAGTTATTGTCAGTATAATCAGAACACAAGTAAATATTATCAAATCCAGATAAAGACGGAAAATCAATGGAAAATAATTCAGAACAAGTGTCATCAACCAATCCAGAGATCAACTCAATGTGAAAAATGGAATGCTCCTCCAGGGGATGTTTCATGGCATCAAAAATGTTGAATTTTGTGATAATTTCACCAAATTCCATGGACATGGTTCCATCGTAAACATCAATTTTTGTTTTTGCCATTTTCATGAATGGTCTGCCTAAAATGATGGGAGCTCTCTTGGATTTTGTTTCTCCTTCCATGTCCAGAATATAAAAATCAACATGAAAAATCAAATCGTTAACTTGAACAAGGACATCTTCGACTACGCTGACGGGGCGAGCGTTGCTCCTATTCACCAATTGAATGATTAAACCTGTATGTTACAAAGGACCAAGAAAAAAGTTATTATAAACAGAAGTAGGCATAACATTAATGCCCGCTCCCAAATCAAGTATGCAATTCTCAAATTTACTGTTCCCGATGGTGCAAGGAATAACAAATGTTCCAGGATCCTTCTGCTTTTGTGGCAGAACCTGAGTAGTGAGGGCTGAAACATTTTTGCTCGCCTACAACCTTTTTGGATGAAGGTTTGGGCTGAATAAAAGTAGAAATATTTCTTCCCAAGTTGACTCTTTCACTTTCCTTAATCCTCCTCTTGTTGGTACACAAATCCTTCAGAAACTTAGCATACTTAGGAACCTTCTTAATTACATCAAGAAGCGGAATGTTTACCGCGACTTTTCGGAAAACATCTAATATCTCTATTTCTTTCTCTCCCTCCTTAATTATTTTATTTTTCAGAACTCTATGTGGGAAGGGAACTGGTGGAACATACTCCTTTTCTTTAATTTTTTCAGTTTCCACCGCAAAAGAAGAAGGTGAGGAAAGTTAAGGTGAAACAGATTCAGAAGGAGAAGGTTCAGATGTTACCTCAATAATTTTTTTATTTTTTTAGGGGTTGCTTCTGTAACCTTTCCAGATCTCAAAGAAATTGCACTGACATTAGCATTAGGACCATTCAGATTGACAACTGTTTGGGCTGGAAGTTGGTTTGACCCTTGGGATTGCATGGTGTTTATTTGAGTAGCAAGTTGTCCCATCTGTGTGTGCAAGGTATAAATGCTATAATCGGTCCTTTGCTAGAACTGAAGGTTGTTGACAACCATTTGTTTGACAAGATCCTCTAAGGATGGTCCCGAAGGTGCAGGGACATCCACTTGGGGTGGGTTCTATTGTTGGCTGGTTTATGGATTTCCATATCGAAGGTTGGGATGGTTCCTCCAATTGGGATGGTATTTGTTAGTGGACATGTCATGAGTGTTGTTGTACCTGTTTTGATTGTAAAGGTTGGCTGCATAAGCTTGAGGCAGCTCAGTAATGGACTCGTCTCTCATAATAGGACATGTATCAGTCGGGTGCTCATGAGAAATACAAATAACACACATAGTTGTTGTTTGAGGTTTTGCTACTTCCAGTTGTTTGACTAAGGCAGTGAGCTCGTCATTTCTGGTCTCTAAAGCTTTGTTGGAAGAAACCTGAATTTGATCCACGCCTTTGCTTTGAACAAAATTGTCTCTTGTGGTAAACTGTTGAGAATTAAGAGACATATTTTCAATAAGGGCTTTGGCAGCAGCTGAAGTTTTATCAACAAGTGCTCCACCCCTAGCAGCATCAAGAATGTTCCTATCCATCAATACAAACCTTCATAAAAGTATTGGATAAGTAATTGCTCGGTAATCTGGTGTTGAGGGAAGCTAGATGCCAAGTGTTTGAATCTCTCCCAATACTCGGTCAACAACTATTGCCTTGTCTAATACCACAAATCTCCTTTCTTATTGAGGTAACTCTATAGGCAGGAAAATATCTCTCCAAGAACACTTTTTTAGAGCATTCCAGCTTGCGATTGAATTTGGCTCAAGATAGTATATCCAATCCTTTGCTGCACCCTGCAATGAAAAAGGAAAAGCTCGAAGTTTGATGTGATCTTCAATGATCCCTTCAGGCTTCAATGGTGTAGAACACACGACCTGAAATTCTTTCAAATGTTTGTGCGGATCCTCACCTGCAAGATCACTAAACTTGGGCAACAAGTGTATTAAACCCGATTTTAATTCAAAAGGAACAACAACATCATCATATTCAATACACATGCCATTATAATTCACATCATGGGTAGCCAATTTCCTTAAGGTTCTTTGGTCAGCCATATCAAAAACAAATTCAGAATCTGAAGCAAACAAGTTATGCAAATAGTCAGAATCAGAATTAGACTCAATTGTGGATGGTGAACTAGTGGTAGCCTAGACTCTTCTACGTCGTGTGTGCAAGGTTCTCTCTACTTCAAGATCAAAAGAAAAAAGTTCAAAATAGCAAGACCTAGTAGCCAGGACTAATACAGTAATGCATCAACAATATTCAAAATGCCAACAATGTCCCTAATAATAAAAAACAAACACACTGAAGGAAATCGATTAAATAAAATTCAAAAAAATAAAATTACACCAGATTTAATCTAATTAGGAAAAATAACAATTTTGAGAATTTTTTCGATTTTTTTCGACTCTATGAAAACAGTAAAAAATTATTTAAAAATAGAAAAAAGAGGAATTTGCGATCTTGAGGGCCAGAATATTTAAGAATTCTATTCTAAAGAAGTACTGTTCATCGATTTTTTTCTGAACTTCAGGAAAAAATTTGGAGCAAATCGAAACAGTAGGTTTCAAAGTTACCTGCTAGGCTGAAAAACTGTACCGCAATCGAAATTGCAACCCTGAAAATCAACAAACACAACGAAAAAAATAAGAAGAAAAAAAACAAGAAAACTATATCTATGACTAAAATATTAATTAATAACAACAAGTATCCCTGACAACGACGCCAATTTGATTCGATGTCGTACACAGATCAAAAACGAGTATTTTGTAAAATGTAGTATAGCGACAATTGCTCGAGTCGTATCGCAGGGATTCTTGATTTTATTATTAACTAATAGAAATCGAATGGGGGGAGTTGATTTTAGGATCAATTCATAACACGAAATAAGTGATTAAAATAAGTGATTATAAAAATAAGTCGATCTACTGTTTTCAGGTTCCTGCTAATCATTGGTTTTTACCTTATCAATTCCCTTAGCGGCTTCGACCTCTATTTGGTTTCAATACCAATTGATAAGCACAATAGATATAAAATAGATTGAATTCCCATTCTGAATTAAGCAAACGAATTAATATAATCGTGAATTAAGCAAACACGATATAAAACGCGATTTAACGACTAAGCAACGTAAACAACGATTAAAGATTAGGAATACAATCATACGAATTTAATCAAGACTTTCCATGAAATAATAGATTAAGCAAATACAATTTCATAAAATAGAATTGAAAGAGAAACGAAATTGAATTGATAAATTAAAAACCTCAAAGCATCGAAACGCGATTGCAGTAGATCAACTCTGGATGATTAGTTCTTCATTCAAGCGTACAAGTCAAAGTTTTTTTCTGAATAATGAAAAGGTAAAAATGAAATTACTGTAACGGCTTCTAGGTATAACAAGGACAAGGATTCGGTTCATAACCCAACTGGGTCGAAAATATAACCCAGACCCAAAACTTAAATATAAAATGCTACAACTTCAACAAATTTTATGGCCCTGCTACAGTCCGATTCAGCTCTCGACTTCTGAATGAAAATCGTAGCTCTTTCTCTTAGCTTTTCAACGACGGGTAGCATACCTCATTCCGACTCCCGTAGCTTAAGTTATGAATTTATTTGTGCAGACTGCTAATGCTGAAAATAAAGTACGAAAATCAAATAAGAGTAGAAATAAGACTGCTAATGCATAAGTACAATCATGGAAGAATGTGCATCAAAATGCACTGATCACCCATTGGACGGTCATTACTGTTTATTCTTAGGAAAATGTTTTCATTTTGCTGATTAAAAGATTTAACATCTTATTAATATTTTTAAAAGAAAAGAGTTGTCTTTGGAAATTTATTGGACTAGAGTGTCAATGCCATATTGGGTCGGTGGCGTAAGAAATCTTTTTTCTGCTGTAATAAAAAATAATAATGTGGTTGGGCTAAGTAAAGGTAGATAACACGCAGGCCCAAGATGTTAAAAAATGACCAGTGTATCAATTATCCTAGAGTTAATGCACGTTTTGTGTCAATAACAGTCACTGTAGAGATCACTACCAACCAAATATGCAAAATTGATTCAAAACCCAGAGAATTATCTAAACTAAATCAAATAAACTCAATTAAATCAAATCTTGAAACATTATCAAACCAAATCAAATCCATTACAATCCATAAATTACAAATACAATCTAAATCTCCAAGTTTACAGAATCAAATCATTATAGGGACAAATCTTTTACTGCAACGATATTACAAACAAAATCCAATTATACAGAAAATTTAATCTCATAATATATATTTTGCAATTACAGGGAATCAAGTACAAAATCAATTTACAACTAAAATCTAATCCCTAATTGAAGATAAATCTATTTTTAACAGCAAAACAGAAAAAACCCTAAAATTCCTAAAAATCTATAAATACTGGAAGACAGAAACGAAAGGAGGAGGAGATTCTGAGACAGAGAGTTGAAAGAAGAATAAAATTTGGGAACCAGAAAGAACGAAGGGAAAACCATTGTTGTTGTTGAAAAGAGGAAGCCATTAGAGTTTCTGAATCAGAAACCCTAATCGCGTGATTGAACCATCACTGTCCACTTCCAGCTCTGTCGCTACTGCAACCTGTAAATCGGAAGGAAAACAGTGGATTAACACCTAAATCAGACCGGAAATCGAAACTCAGAGCACAGAAATTGCGAGAAGGGTAAAAACATGTAGCTCACTGTTTTTTGTTGTTGTTTGATTTTAGGTTAATGTTTTTTTGGCTTGAGGTTGATACGCGTTGGGGGAGGGGGTGAGTGTCGCCGTGAGGTTAGCGGCGCTAGGGTTTTGAAGAAAGAGCAAAGGGGGTTCTGCGTGAGAGAGATGAATAGGTTAAGACAAAAATGAGAATGAATAAAAAAAATTATATTATTTGTTCATATCCTATACCCGCGCGCCCATCATAGTAATTATGCTCCCTCACTGTCAACCATCAGATTTTAATCAGGAGGCCGTAAGGCCAAGTCGCATGATAACTTCGTGCACCCTCGCAACACACAATCAGCAGGACCCCCCTTTCAAAATGCTTTGGGCCCAGCCCAACTGATATTCACACACCCCACTCTTAAATTACTAGAATCCATAACAACACGCACCCCCCCTCTGCCTGGACTTGTGATGGGCCTGACCCAACTGTTTTTCACACCCCACCCTATTTACTACACAACTAAACTTGCACCCCCCAGATTTACTTAAATTATTTTTATTTTTTATGATTTCTTTTATATTATTTTTATACTATATTTTATTCTTATATTTTACTAATTATCTATTTATTTTTCATTTATAATAATAATTATTATTATTATTAATTTTGATTATCATATTTTATCTATTATTATTATTATTATTATTATTTATTATATGTAGATATTATCATATTAGCAAATAAATTATGTTATTTAAAAAATTCATGAACATATTTTTATATATCATTTGCATTAAATCTTTTTTAATCATGCATTAATTAAGATATTTTTTCAATTAATACGATTAAAAATTATTCAACAAATCTTAAAACTATTTTCGCAATAAACTAAACTAATTAACTGTCTTTTGCAAATGGGTTTCAAACTAGTTTTGACTTACTACGCACTCAGTCAAAATCTTCGCAATCACTACTCCCGACCGAGTGCGAAGTGATTCAAAATATGTTTGCAAACCCCTAAAAAAACACCAACCCATACAAACTACGAATTGGGACTCTGATTCCTCATAAGAGGATACGTAGGCATACGATAAAAAATCGTGGCAAGTCTTTCTAATTAAAACTCAAAATCCAGTTTACCCTAAACCTAAACATAGAGTCTAATATCCTTGTGAACAAGGTGGATGAAAGGTGCATAACACCTTCCTTTCGTCTAATTGAGTCTAAAACCTAGAATCTCTGTCTGTGAATTAGGGTTTTCTGTTAGATTCCCTTCCCTAAGATAAAAACTAATAGTGGCGTCTCTTGATTAAAAAACCAGTTGCAACACATGGCTTCTCGCGCGAGGAAGAAGACGAAGCACAATCAAAAACGAGTTTAAAATATATTTAGTGATTGTTGCCTTAACTAACGGATGTATCACCACCCCAGTGGTTAAAGCATATGCCTTTCACCTATGGGACCTGGGTTCGAGCCCTAGCGTCCCATTTTGTTATTTTTCCCATAATTTTTTGTTCCTTTTTTGTTTCCAAGCGCGCTGGTCTTCCAATACTGGGCCAATCTCTTTTTTCTTCAGTGCACCCCTAAACTACTCATAACAACCAGGTCCGTCTTTCTCTTTTTTTTTTATATTTATTTTTGTTTATTTTCTGACTCAAACAAAAACAAATTATTTGGGCCTAACATTTTTTTTCTATTTTTCACATCCTTTCTACTTTTTAACACCGGGCCTAACTTTTTACTTCCTTTATATTTTTTATATTTTCTTTATTTATTTTATTTTCATTTAATTAAAATACAAAATATATTTTCTTAAATAAATAGATCAAAATTTTTTTGACCATTTTTATTTTATCTTATTTTTCAAACCCTAAAAATATTTTTCTAAAAAACAATTAATTGTTAAACTTAGGTTTCATTTTTTTCTTAATTTCAATTAACCAAAGTTTTAGATTTTAGTTTAAAATAATTAATTAATTTCTCTTGAAATTAAAATTAATTAGTTTAATTAGGTTAACTATAAAACCTTTTACATCAAAAAGCTCACCAAAAAAAATTTCTTCTCTCTTTTATACAATTTACATTTCTTTGCGCATTTCAATATTTTGCATTACAATTTATGTAATTGTTAAAGCTTTGTAATAATAATTAGGTTTTATTTTACTTGTCATCTCCATTTGTAAATTTGTACCCAAAGCGTTGTAATAGCGTAGGATATTTATATTCCGCAATTTATCGTTTTCCCTATTATTGTTAGCAATTAGGGTTTGTATGACAAGACTTAAAATCAAATATTATACAACCCTAATCCAAGATAAAATACATGAAAAAAAATAATTTGCACACATGCACCTCTAAGGTAACCCACACTTATTGCATCAGATAAAAAACAATCACGTCCCTCTGAAATTCTGGTATCAGATATGTAATGTCGAATGAGATGTCATGACACAAATATTTGTTTACAATTAAAGAGCAGTAATAACAAAAGCAGTAAAAACGCAAGAGATTGTTCACCCAGTTCAGTGTACAACAACACCTATTCCAGGGGCTACCAAGTTAGGGACAAGTCCACTAAATAATATCAATTCATAGACTCTCAGTAAATAACCAGTTTACGATCTAATCACTTAATCACTACCCGTGCTATACTTCTACCTAAGACTCACCTAGGTATGAGGCCCTCCTCAAATCCCTTCAATCACTTACAGTGAAGAAACAACAGAATTAATAAGTTTAAAAACTTCAATTATTAAATGCTTAAAAGCTTATGAATGATACACAATTAACAACTTAAATAACAATACAAGTATTCAATCAATGCTAGAGTGTTTGACAATTAAAAGACTTAGACTTTTTAAAATAGAAATAAAGTATTCTTCTTCAAAAGTTGTAGTAGTTTGAATAAGGAAGCAAGTCTTTATATATGCGCAGTTGTGGGCTTGGGTTTTAAAACCCAATATTCAATTATTTTGAATATTTCCATAAAAACAGGTCAATATAAAATCCATGCACTTTGAAAAATATTCATCCATATTTTTTGCTGCTTGTGAGTTACAAATCTTGAATTATGGAGTGCTGGAAATCAGGAAACAAAAAAACATATATTGATGATGGCTGAAATCAGTTTCGAAGGCAGATGTCAAGACATCTACTTTTACATCATTCAAAACAGCTTACTACAAATGTCAAGACATTTAGAAAAACATTAAAGGCACATTGTTTTACCAAAATTGCTGCCAACAAACACTTATAAACTCCCCCTTTGGTAAATTTTGGCTAAAACATTATCAAAACATATCATCAGAGCAGAGCAATATATTATCAGAGCAAAAACAAATTAGCAGCATAAGCAAGGCAAGCATAAACTCAGTTAGCAGTTAGTTGTTAGCAAAGAAAGATGTCAAAACATCTTCTAAGACATGAGGCTCCCCCTTAAGTATTAAGCTCCCCCTCAATCATATGTCAGTCAGTGGTTATTTAGTCACTCTCTCACCCTTTTTTTGGTCATAATATGCCAAATAAACGGATGCATTCAAGAGTGTATCAGTAATTTTGGTACAGACCATAGAAATCAAATTTAAAGCACATGCAAGTGCTAAAATGAAATAAAAGGATCATATAAAGAAACATCAATTAGTCTAACTGTCATCAGGACCAGTTGACTTTTCTGAGTCAGAACTTTCTTCCTCACCAGAGTCTTCACATTCAAAGTTTACTGTATCATCAAGGTTGCTGTCCTTTTGCAGGTCCTTGATCATCTTTTCAAAGGTTAGCTTCCTTGCTGAGCTAACTCTAATCACATCATCCAATTCCTTGCAGGCTTCTCTTAATTCTTTGAGCATATCATCCTTGGTGGAGGTCTTTTCAGTAGGTGCAGATGTTAAAACAATGTCTGGGACATGTTTTCCTGAAAAGAGCTTAAAATGAAGGGTCAAGGAAGACTCATGTGATACGGTGGCAGAACCGATTATTTATATTGATTTGCATTTTTTGTTTGCAAATGTTGCGGTAAGCAAGAGTCGCCACCGACTTTTCTTTTATCCAATTTAAGGAAAGGGTGATAAGAACAGAAAAAAGACATATTTCTGAGTAAGGGGGGTAGATTATGGAAAGGGAAGGTGTTAGCACCCTTTCCATCCATGATTTTCCATGGGCTCTTAGGTACTTGCTCATTTTTGAAATTTATCGTGTTTGTGTGTTTTGAAAAGCTTTGAAAATTGCCTTAGTGCGGCGATTCACTTTATGGTAACTCTTGTATCAGTCCTCAAGAGTGTGATAAAGCGTTTTTAAAAACTTTTGTTTGAAAAGTAGTATTTGAAAATGTAGGGTGTAAAACTTTGTTTGAGCAAGTACCTAACAGTTATCTACCTACTCAAAAAAGACTATTCTTTTCCTCCTATCCTTTAGATTGTGTTATCCTACTATTAATGAGTAGGTAACCCTAGTCGTTGGATTTTTTTAGGGACTATCGAAAGGGACGCACGACCATTGAAGGTACCATGTAAGGATACCTTAGCATTTTGAAGGGACTATCATCATAAGATCATTTCTCGTAGGCAACTCGAGGGACATTTAGGGACGATGATCTTTATGACGATTTTAACCGAGGGTCTTTGCCAAGAGTATCCCTACGTTTCGAGGGACATGACCATTATTTCCGAAGGTAATCAAGTGAGGTAATTCCCCAGGGGCGCAAGTGTGCGAAAGTGTGCTTTTTCAGATATATCTTATCTTGCGCAATTAGGGTTATCTAGGTTCAATTAATCATTATCTTTCATGCAACTTATTAAACATTCATCTAAGCAGTTTATTGTGCGGGAAAGTAAATGGCAGAAATATATAATTCCTAACTATTACAAGGATTTGGTGCAATTACATAATTAGTGATTGAAAGGTAAAAATGCGGAATTAAAACCCTAATTAAACTATTACAAACCGGGCGCAATTACATCAATAATGAAAAATAAATCGTACGGCAAAAATAATTAAGCGTGAGAATTAAAATTGAAAAGAAAAGTGAAAAATCCTAAAAAAACTAATTTGAGATATTTTTTGGATCTTTTTATAAAAAATGATTTGAAATTGACCTAATTTTCTAATTAATTTTAATTAATGAAAATAAGTTAAAATTGATTAAAATAATTGATATGCAAAAATTAATTTACTAAAAAAAACTAAGTCCTATTTTTTGAGATTTTTGATTTTATAAAAAAATGATTTTAAAAAAAGAATTAAATTAATTGACAAAAATAAAAATAGTAAAAACAAAGAAAGAGTGAAGGAATGGGCTTGAGGGGTGCAAACCCAAATCTGGGGGGTGTATGTTGAATTTGCAAGAGCCCAAAGCTGATGGCCCATTTGCCTGCGTGTGAATCCAGTGATGCTGATTTCTATGGTGCGCGCCATGGACTGCCTTTGCTGGACCATTGAACCGGGATTGATGATGACCTGATGGATGGATCTAGGAGTTGCATGATACTCCCCTTTGGATGTTGCATGCTAGATCCTGTGGAAATTATTGAGAAAATACAAAATGCATACGCCTGGGATCGAACCCAGGATGTTTGTATTGCACGCCTTGCCCGTTAACCATCTGCGCTGGAATGTTATTCATTTATAAAATTAATCGAATAAATTATAAGCAAAACAAAGTGTTATGCCCAGAAACATGCGCCAAATTAAAACTCTCCAATGGGATGTTGCCACCTAATTACCTTCGTCCTGCAATCGTTGTTTTTGATACCAGCCTTTTACCTACGGGCAAAGTTGTCGCTAAAGACTATAGTGATAGTTTTCGTCCATAGCTATAACCCTGCAGATTTCTATAACATAAAATAAACCATATCAACCAAAACTAAAAGCATAGATCAACCAAGAATTTTGCCCTGAGTCTATTGGTGCCCATGATCCCCATCAATTTTCCCTAGACAACGAAACCCCAACTTTGAGCTCATAAACCCTAACTATGTTGCATGCTTGTTCCTGTACTAAAAATCAAATCCAGGCTATCCAAAAGATCACAAACATGATTATGTACATGTTTATGCAAGCAAATCGAAGGTAAAACACATAAGACCTTGAAAATGATTTTGAACTAAGAGAGTGCAAACCGTGTTGTGTAGATGGAGATTCTTGAAGCTTCAAGGCTTGGAAACAATGGGAAAAACTTCCTAAGTATGCGTGGATGATTACTGAAGACTCAAAACTCCTTGAACTGGCATGTGGAAGAAGATAGGTCTTGCACTTTTTTGACAAAAGTTGGATCTCGCTTCTTGCTTTGGAGGCAGGTCGTGCGTGTAAAAAAACTTATCCTTAGGATTGAGAATGCTTGTGTATAAATATGTGAATCAAATAAGGTCACTATGTATGGAAAGAATCCAACAAATATTGTCTTTTCAATTTTTACTTCCAATCTTTCCATATGTGGAGTTTCCTCTCTTTTCAATCTTGCACGTTTTTTCTTGGTATTATACAACATATTTGGATTGTAATTCAATGCGAAATCAAATCAAAACAAATCTTCATTATTTTTATATCATTTATTTGATTTAATTTGATTTTTAAAGGATTAAAATCAAAATAAATTAAATAAGTAAAGCCAATGATGCATGGAAAGGTGTTTGGGTCGTGGACCTGGCTAGGAATGTATTTCAAGTATAAAAAGTTAGGCCCATTTGGGAAAAAAATCAATTTTGATCAATGTTGACTTCATGCATATTTCCAAAATTTGGTCAACTTTAGCAATGCATAACTCTCTCATTGTTGACCCTAAGAGGATGTTCTTGGACTTTTAAGAAAGCTTAGGATGTCCCCTAAACAACCCTTTTGGTTTCACCTCAATTGGATCTTCCATGTTCATGTAAGGAGCTTTGACCCAAAAGGTGTTTTTGTTGACTTTTTGAAATAACCTATAATGTATGAACTTATATCTTTTGATTGAGGAATTTCTTGACCTTGAGGGATGAAGAGAAGTTGTAGGGAATTAGGTTCTCTTTAAAATTACCCTTGGTTGGAAGATTTCTGATAAAGTATGAGAAAGTTATGGCTGGTCTAAATTTGGTTGACTTTTCCTATAGAAACCCTAAATTGCCATTTTTTACTTTTGATGAATTAGGAGCATTTATTGAGGAATCATGATCAACCCTTGATCAAATGATGGATATTACTTCAAAATTTTGATGTTAACCAAAAATCTTGAAGTTTACTGTATATAGGCCACAATTGACTTTTGACCTAATATAGTTGATTTTCAGGCATTTGAGCAGTTGACTGAGCAAACTTGTTGTGCAAGGCATGAAACTTCTCATGGATGATCTTGAGGACATATTAGGACAATGGAGACCATTTGGGACCCTTGGAACTCAACCATCTTGATGAGGAGTGAAACCCTAGTTTAAGGCTTATTGTCTTAAGAGGAGGATTTGTCTGGCCAATCCTTAGTCAACTTTGAGCAATTGAGGACCTCTAGGAGTATGTCTTATGTGAAAATGGGAGAGAAATATTTGGGGTACAACAGTTGTCCCTGTTCAATCTTCTTAAACTTGAGGATTTAGATTGGCTTGTCCGCCTTTCGTGATCTGAGGGTGAAAGATGATTGAACACTAGAGTGCCCAGAAATTTGCACTCGCATGAAGTAATGTCGATGGTTGATGACATCGAGAATGGGATTACAGATGCCATTTGGAAAAGATAACTGAAATTCATCGAAGATGGGCTTAAAGATGCCATCCATAGAATGTGACGGGGACTCATTGGTGATGGGCTTAAAGATGCCATCCAGAATAATGATGATTTCGTGAGATATTCCTTCATGGGAATTACTGTTCCTTTTGTTAGGGAGGCCTTCATTGAGGGATGTTGGTATCTATCTTGGGGAATAGAGTCTAGGAGCTTCAGTTTGTCCATTACTCGACTGGGGATTCATCTCTTGATTGAAGCGACGAAAGTGAACTACTATCTGGTTAAGATCCATGCTTCATAGTGACTTACTGAGGATAATAAGGCTGACTGATATCTGGTCGTATCCCAGGCTTCACAGCGACTTACTGAGGAAATGCGATTAAACTGTTATCTGGTCAGGATCCGGGCTTCACAATGTCTTGAATTGTTGATTTACTATTATCCAGTCAGTTTCCAGGCTTCATAGCTTCTTTAACTGGAATAGAAATCTTAGTATCGATTTGACTAATTCAGAGAAAATATTAGGTTGACTTTGACTGGCATAGTAATCAGGAGCATCTTAGTAGTGATTCAACTGACCCAGTCTTGGAATCTCTTCTACCGGCATAGTGAGCAGAGAGATCTTGGGATGACTTTGACTGGCATAGTAATCAGGGAAATCTTAGTAGCGATTCAAATGACCCAGAAGAAAGTCTTGGAATCTTTTCTACCGACATAGTAAGCAGAGAGATCTTGGATTAACTTTGACTGGCATAGTAATCAAGAAAATCTTAGTAGCGATTCAACTGACCCAGATGAAAGTCTTGAAGTCTCTTCCGCCGGCATAGTGAGCAGAGAGATCTTGGGTTAACTTTGACCGACATAGTAATCAGGAGACTCTTAGTAGCGATTCAACTGACCCAGATGAAAGTATTGGAATATCTTCCACTGGAATGGTAATCAAAGAGATCTTAGTGTCGACCTGTCTGACCCAAGGAAAATCTGCTGAGGACATCTTTCTGAGGAAAATCCTATAATAGCCCTTTGTTAGACGCAGCTTGTTGATTTGGTTGTTCTCTTGCTTGAGGAGAACTCTGTGGGGAATAGGGTCTAGGAACTTCAATTGTCCATGGCTCTACTGAGGGGTTATCTCTGGATTGGAGAGATGAAAATTTGTTGTTTTCTGGTTGAAATCCAGGCTTAGTAGTAATTTGCTGGGGAAATGAAATTAACTGCTACCTGGAAATATATCAGAAGGAACCTGTGTAGGGTTGTTTCTGGATGAGTTCGAGTAAGACGTCATCAGGAAATTGTAAGAAGGAACCTGGGTAGGGTTGCTTCAGGATGAGTCCGAGTAAAACTACATCTGGAATTTGTAAGAGGGAACCTGGGTAGGGTTACTTTAGGATAAGTCCGTGTAAAACTTCAGAAGGAACCTGGGTAGGGTTGCTTCAGGATGAGTTCGAGTAAAACTACATCAGGAATTTATCAGAAGGAACCTGGGTAGGGTTGCTTTATGATGAGTTCGGATAAAACTGCATCTGAACCGAGAAGGAACTTGGGTAGGGTTACTTCGTGACGAGTTCGGGTAAAACTACATCTGAACCAAGAAGGAACCTGGGTAGGGTTTCTTTGTGATGAGTTCGGGTAAAACTGCATCTGAACCGAGAAGGAACCTGGGTAGGGTTGCTTCGGGATAAGTCTGTATAAAACTTCAGAAGGAACCTGGGTAGGTTTACTTCGGGATAAGTCTGTGTAAAACTTCAGAAAGAACCTGGGTAGGGTTACTTAGGGATAAGTCTGTGTAAAACTTCAGAAGGAACCTGGGTAGGGTTACTTAGGGATAAGTCCGTGTAAAACTCCAGAAGGAGGGAGAAGGAACTCGTGTAAGATTGCTTTGTGAAGAGCCTGTGTAAAGCTATATTTAGTCGCGCAGACAATTACTCTGCTTAGTTTCAGAAGCTAATCTTGGACCTATTGGAAATTGATGATGATAAATATATGTTGATTGATCTTTCCTAAAAAAGTAAAGCGTTAGCTGTATGCAATGTCATGATGCGTAAAATGCATTGTGTAATGATGTTCTCAAAATAAATGAGATTGTATTGTATGCGCTTCTACTGCATATGCTATGAAGTTTGTAGAATGATGTATGAATGAAATATGTGAATGTATCAGTTGTTCTATTGCAGCGTTGTTGAATTAGGGAAAATAAATCCCTGATTGTAGCTGGCGATGTAGAATGTAGGTCTTCGGATTTTGTTAAAACTGATCTGCTGGGAGATGATCTTCCGCTGCTAGAGAAATAAACTTTGTTGGGGAAGTAAAGCTATGTGCACTGCCTGAGGATTTTGTGAAATCCTATTGGGGAATCCTGAGAAGTTTGAAGACTTCACTGGGGAAAACCTGATGTCGGAGCAGTATTCGAAAATTCCTGTTCTTCCAGGGATACAAGAACACCTGACATCACTAGGCTGTAAACTAAGGATATAGTGGCGACCTTGCGTAAGATGCCCATGCCTCTGTACCTGCTGGAGAAAGTACATGCGGAGACTTTGTGGATAGTTGAGTGGCATCCCAACTCCTGGGGTGCTTGATAAATGTTGTTCAAGATGATAAATCTTCTACTGGCTAAGCAAGTGACGAGATGACGGAACATAGTCATACGCTTTAATCCCTAACTTTTGCTCGGATTGTCTTTTCAGATTTTCAGTCCACCGGGATACCCTTTTTCCCCAAGCCGCCTTTTCAGGTTTTTGACTTGCCGGGTGTACATTTTTTTGTTTTTATCCCTAATTTTTTCCCGAACCCTTTTGGTTCGCCGGGATGCCCTTATTTTTGCCTAGGCCAGTCAACCTAGTGGGTCCTTGTTCATGCGTAGTGTTTCCCGACTATGTCCATGTTCACCGGGTATGGAGAATTGTCACTGTTCATAGTGGTAAGTGTTGCCACACTTCTAGAAGATGTTTGTTTGATCATACATGATTCATTGTTGGGATTCATGCCCAATGCCCCAAGTGATTCAGATGGAGATCTACCCCTGGCTATTTGGCATCTTTGAGAGATTCCTTGAATCTTGACTTGACTGACCCAGATGATGGACAATGATCATTCCGTGCCCCTTGGTTGGAAGTGTTTTTCCACTTGAGGTGATCCTTTTCATTGAGAAGGTTTTTGTTCACTAGATATTCATTGTGTGAATTTCTCTGCCATTTGAACAATTAACCATGTGCAAACAATGTCATTTAAAGAATGCAAAACTCATGTCTGTCTTGAAATTTTTTTTTGAAAATGTGTTTTGTGTAGTAAAATAAAATTTTCAAGAATGTGATATCAACTAAGGATTCGTAGCAAGTCCTACAGGAGTCAGGATACCTTTGTAACAATATGCTCTCAAACTAACCTATGCTTCAGCTAGGACTTTTAAGGGTGGTAAGGTGGCCTGGTTCACGGTTCAAGAAACAAAGGATAAAGGCTCAAATTTTATTTGTACCCACCCGTTCTTCGTGATGTTCTTCAGTCATATGCTCAGTTAATTGTGTATTTTGAATCCCAATTGAGTTTGCATCTTGTCCTTGATATTCTGGTGATAGTTCAGCAATTGAACGTTTGTTTAAAGAAGCAGTCATTTTGTAATCTTTTTTTTGTCGAGGATTTGAAGTACCTCTTTCTCTTTGATTTTACTATCCCTGTCTTTTGCCTGAACTGTTTCTTTTGTGATTACAGTCAGCATGATGCCCCAGTTTTTTCTTAAGTCTCCTTCATAGGTTTTGACTTAACGGGCTTTTATTTCGAGAGATAATGATTGCCTGTCTTGACGATTATACAAAACCATCACCATATTTTGATTTGGGAAGGACTTCTTCGATGCCATTCATTGTGTACGAAGTGAAAGATTGCGACTGAATGCGCGTCTGAATTGACTGAGAAACTACCATGTGCCAGGTTATGATTTAGGGTTTTAATTTGTGTGAAAAGAAAAACTCCTACTTCTTTGGCTCAAAGGGGTTGATTAGGGACTATCTTCCTTATAACTCCACTGTTTAGGATTTGTAATAATGCCTGTACATCGTTAGCGGGGTCTGTTCAAAAGCATACTGTAGAGATTGTGGTATCATTTTCGTCATCCTCCCTCTAAAGGCTTAGAGCTTTTGATCGAGAGTTGAATATAACGAAAAGGGAGTATAAAGCAATTTAAGCATAATGAAAAAAAATTAATTCAAGACAAACATGTGTAATGCATTGATGAAATAACAAGGTTTTGACATGACAATAATTGTTTGAATGAACAAAGCAAATACAACTTGAGAATTCAAATGAACAAAATGCTTTGAATCCTAGCCATGATTTGGCATGGGAGTAGTGATCACGTTGGAAGTCTCAGGAGGGTCGAACTCAATCTCCTTGGCGTCAATCATATTCTGAATCTTGTATTTCAGCGCCCAACAATCCTTAGTATCGTACCCCGGACTGCCAGAATGATAAGCACACCTTGCATCAGGATTGTAGTTAGGAGAGGAAGTCTTGGGGTTTGGATGAGGGTCTATCACCGTAATCAGATTTATCTTCAACATGTGTTGTAATACTTGTGACAATGGCATGTTGATTTGGGTGAGCTATCTCTTAGGCTCGTCTTGCCTTCGCTGATTACCCTGTTGTTGTGGTCGTTGCACGCGTTCCGAACTAGAGACCAGCACTGCCCCCTCCAATTGCTGGTAGTCTGCCTTATTATGACCCTTCTGGTCGTGCACAACATTGGCTTCCCTCTTACCACCAAATGGCTTCTTCTCAGCATTAGAAGATGCAACCATCGGGATCTTTCTGCTCCTGATACCACTTTCCATCCTCTCTCCAGTAAGAACCATCTCTATGAACCCGGACGAGGAACTCCCAATCAAAAAATTGAATAATGGGCCTGTCAGAGTGCCCATGAACATGTCTACCATTTCACGATCATTCATAGGAGGTTGTACTCTGCCAACTAGAATCCTCCATTTTTGTGCATATTCCTTGAACCCTTCTCTTGAGTCCATGGACATATTCTGCAGTTGCACTCGAGTTGGTACCAAGTCAATGTTGTATTGGTACTGCTTGTAGAAAGCAGCAGCCAAGTCTTCCTAGGTATGGATGTCAGTTCCTTCTAGCTGATAAAACCAATCCAGTTGAGTGCCAGCCAAAATTTCTTTGAAGAAAGGGACCCATAACTTCCGGTCGCCAATGTGAGGCTGGATCTTTCTGACATATGACCTTAAGTGAAGCTTGGGACAGGAAACACCGTCATACTTAGAAAATGTGGGAACCTTGAACTTTGGTGGGATGACCACTCTAGGAATCAGACCTAACTCTTCGAAATCCAGACTGGGCACCCTTTGGATCTCCATGGCATTGAGCCGATCCTCTAGCTGTTTGTATTTTTCATCAGCAGGATACTACTCCTCATCATAGTCATATTCATCTTCTTCAGACGTTGGATTTTTGTCTCCTTCATCTGATTCCTCATATTCTTCCTCTTGATTACCTCCCCATTTTGATGGGGTTGCAAAATCTAGAGCTCGGTTAGCTGGCCTTCTTCTTCCCGCACTCGAAACACGAACTGGTTTCTTTGCCCTCTTAGCCTTCTTTTTGATGATCAGGGCTTTTGGTTCTTCTTTCCCCTGGGTCAGAGTCAGGAACATTTGTTGAAACTGGGCATTTCGAGCCTGAAGGTCTTTGATTGTTTGTTCAAGAGCCATTTCTTTTGCTAAAATAAACAGCAAAAATATGAGAAACCTGTACTGGAAGACTTGTTATGCAATGATATGTATGCAATGTTTTCAAGGATCTCACGGGGTAAACAAGAAAATGTCAGAAGTTAAAATCTGCAGCTTTGATTGAAGAACTTTGTATCATTGAAAGTCCTTCTACGAGAGTCAAGCTCACCATATCAAGTGGGTCATAGCCCCTGACTCAAGTTTTCGTGTTTTGGTCATCTGACGGGATTGGCTAGAGGAAAATAAATCTCCTTACCCCTTACTAGATGTCTGGTTCATCATAACCTGCATCACAGGCCCTCGGGATCCTTGAAACGGTTAGTATGATATGTCATGTTATGATGCTATGATGGGTATGCTATGCATCAAGCAAGAGTGTAGGGTGACAAACACAACCCTACAAAGAATTCAAGTTGTTAGACAATGAAGGAAAACAAGTCACACAAGCCGCCTTAGGTTTAGATTTGCACGGGGTTTGCAGGTAAGTACCCTCTTGAAGTTTAGTTGGCTCAACCTGTCTTAGAAATTGTAACCGGGTTCTAAGAAGTCTCAATATCACTGACCTTCCCTTCTGAAACTATTTTAGCTTCGCACTGATGTATTGTGGCCAAAAAATCCTGAAAGTCCAGCCTCAATGAGTGCAGTATCGAGTATCAACCAATATTCAGTCGAAACCAAAGCCGGTTATCTCACTAATTCCTAATGGCTAGGATGAGTCAATTAAAGGCTCTAAAGGTCAGTTAGCGCTTAGTGATACTATGAGGAAGCCAAATGTTATCCTTAACTTACTCAAGGAACATTAGTACAATCCAAAGCATCGCGCTAATGTAGCCACTACTTCGTCCGTATCGGTCTACGCCGTACAACCTCCATGGTTTATTGCTACTTACCTATTAAGGTTCCCCAGATCCGGGTATAGGATTTTTACAAGAATACCCCAATAAAACCCTCAAAGATAAAAGCAGTCAAAGCAAACAGAGAAAGCAATTTAAAATGATCTAGACCCTAAGGTAAACCCCACTTTTTATGTTACTCCCCAGCAGAGTCGTCAGTTCTGTGATACGGTGGTAGAACCGATTGTTTATACTGGTTTACGTTTTTTGTTCGCAAATGTTACGGTAAACAAGAGTCACCACCGACTTTTCTTTTATCCAATTTAAGGAAAGGGTGAAAAGAACATAAAAATACCTTTTTTGTAGATTTTGAGTAAGGGGGGTAGAATATGGAAAGGGGAGGTGTTAGCACCCTTTCCATCCATGGTTTTCCATGGGCTCTTAGGTACTTGCTCATTTTTGAAACTGCTTGTGTTTGTGTGTTTTGAAAAGCTTTGAAATTTGCCTTAGTGTGGAGATTCACTTTATGGTAACTCTTGTATCAATCATCAAGATTGTGATAAAGCATTTTTGATAACTTTTGTTTGAAAAGTAGTATTTGAAAGTGTAGGGTGTAAAACTTTGTTTGAGCAAGTACCTAACAGTTATCTACCTACTCGAAAAAGATTGTTCTTTTCCTCCTATCCTTTAGACGTGTTATCCTACTATTAATGAGTAGGTAACCCTAGTCGTTGGATTTTTTGAGGGACTATCGAAAGGGGTGTACGGTCATTGAAGGCAACATGTAAGGATACCTTAGCATTTCGAAGGGACTATCATCATAAGATCATTTCTCGTAGGCAACTCGAGGGATATTTAGGGACTATGATCTTTATGACGATTTTAACCGAGGGTCTTTGCCAAGAGTATCCCTATGTTTTAAGGGACATGACCATTCTTTTCGAAGGCAAACAAGTGAGGTAATGCCCTAGGGGTGCAAGTGTGCGAAAGTGTGATTTTTCAGATATATCTTATCTTGCGCAATTAGGGTTATCTAGGTTCAATTAATCATTATCTTTCATGCAACCTTATTAGACATTCATCTAAGCAGTTTATCGTGCGGGAAAGTAAATGGCAGAAATATAAAATTCCTAACTATTACAAGACTTTGGTGCAATTACATAATTAGTGATTAAAAGGTAAAAATGCGGAATTAAAACCCTAATTAAACTATTACAAATCGGGCGCAATTACATCAATAATGAAAAATAAATCGTACGACAAAAATAATTAAGCGCGAGAATTAAAATTGAAAAGAAAAGTGCAAAACCCTAAAAAAACTAATTTGAGATATTTTTTGGATCTTTTTATAAAAAATGATTTGAAATTGACCTAATTTTCTAATTAACTTTAATTAATGAAAATAAGTTAAAATTGATTAAAATAATTGATTTGCAAAAATTAATTTACTAAAAAAAACTAAGTCCTATTTTTGTGATTTTTGATTTTATAAAAAAATGATTTTAAAAAAAGAATTAAATTAATTGACAAAAATAAAAATAGTAAAAACAAAGAAAGAGTAAAGGAATGGGCCTGAGGGGTGCAAACCCAAATCTGAGGGGTGTATGTTGAATTTGCTAGAGCCCAAAGCTGATGACCCATCTGCCTGCGTGTGAATACAGTGATGCTGATTTCTGTGGTGCGCACCATGGATTTCCTTTGCTGGACCATTGGATCTGGATTGATGATAACCTGATGGCTGGATCTAGGAGTTGCATGATACTCCCCTTTGGATGTTGCGCGCTAGATGTTGTGGAAAATATTGAGAAAATACAAAATGCATACACCTGCGATCGAACCCATGACATTTGCATTGCACGCCTTACCCGTTAACCATCTGCGCTGGAATGTTATTCTTTTAGATAATTAAACGAATAAATTATAAGCAAAACAAAGTGTTATTCCTAGAAACACGCGCCAAATTCAAACTCTCCAATTGGATGTTGCCACCTAATTACCTTCTTCCTGCAACCGTTATTTTTGGTACCAGCCTTTTACCTACGGACAAAGTTGTCGCTAAAGGCTATAGTGACAGTTTTCGTCCATAGCTATAGCCCTGCAGATTTCTACAACACAAAATAAACCATATCAACCAAAACTAAAAGCATAGATCAACCAAGAATTTTTCCCTGAGTCTATTGGTTCCCATGATCCCCTTAATTTTTCCCTGGATAGAGAAACCCCAACTTTGAGCTTATAAACCTTAGCTATGGCGCATGCTTGTTCCTGTACTAAAAATAAAATCCAGGTTATCCAAAAGATCATAAATATGATTATGAACACGTTTATGCAAGCAAATAGAAGGTAAAACACATAAAACCCTGAAAATGATTTTGAATTAAGGGAGTGCAAACCGCGATGTGTAGATGGAGATTCTTGAAGCTTCAAGGCTTGGAAACAATGGGAAAAGCTTCCTGAGTATGCATGGATGATTACTGAAGACTCAAAACTCCTCGAACTGGCATGTGGAAGAAGATAGGCCTTGCACTTTTTTGACAAAAGTTGGAACTCGTTTCTTGCTTTGGAGGCAGGTCGTGCGTGTAAAAAACGTGTCCCTAGGGTTGAGAATGCTTGTGTATAAATATGTGAATCAAATTAGGTCACTATGTATGGCAAGAATCCAACAAATAATGCTTTTTCAATTTTTGCTTCTAACCTTTCCATATGTGGATATTTCCTTTCTTTTCAATCTTGCATGATTTTTCTTGGTATTATACACCATATTTGGATTGTAATTCAATGCGAAATCAAATCAAAACAATCTTCATTATTTTTATATCATTTATTTGATTTAATTTGATTTTTAAAGGATTAAAATCCAAATAAATTAAATAAATAAAGCCAATGATGCATGGAAAGGTGTTTGGGTCGTGGACTGGGCTAGGAGTGTGTTTCAAGTATAAAAAGTTAGGCCCATTTGGAAAAAAAATCAATTTTGATCAATGTTGACTTCATGCATATTTCCAAACTTTTGTCAATTTTAGCAATGCAAATCTCTCTCATTTTTTACCCTAAGAGGGTGTTATTGAACTTTTTAGAAATCTCAGGATGTCCTCTAAACAACCCTTTTGGTTTCACCTCAATTGGATCTTCCATGTTCATGTAAGGAGCTTTGACCCAAAAGGTGTTTTTGTTGACTTTTTGAAATGACCTATAATGTATGAACTTGTATCTTTTGATTGAGGCATTTCTTGACCTTGAGGGATGAAAATAAGTTGTAGGGAATTAAATTCTATTTAAAATTATCCTTGGTTGTAAGTTTTATGATAAAGTATGAGAAAGTTATGCCTAGTCTAAGTTTGGTTGACTTTTCCTATATAAACCCTAAATTGCCTTTTTTGACTTTTGATGAATTGCGAGCATTTCTTGAGTAATCATGATCAACCCTTGACAAAATGATGGATATTACTTCAAAATGTTGATGTTGACCAAAAATCTTGAATTTTGACTGTATATAAGCCACAATTGACTTTTGACCTAGTACAATTGATTTTCAGGCATTTGAGCAGTTGAGTGAGCAAACTTGTTGTGTAAGGCATGAAACTTGTCATGGATGATATTGAGGAAATATTAGGAAAATGGAGACCATTTGGGACCCTTTGAACTCAACCATCTTGATTAGGAGTGAAACCCTAGTTTGAGGCTTATTGTCTTAAGAGGAGGATTTGTCTGGCCAATCCTTAGTCAACTTTGAATAATTGAGGACCTCTAGGAGTATGTCTTGTGTGAAAATGGGAGGGAAAATTTTGGGGTAAAACAACTCCCTCTTGCACACTACATCATTTCCACTTAGGATTCCAGGATACTGATTAAAGATAATTCTACAAAGGAGGGAAGCAAAAGCAAATGGCATCTTAATGGCACAAGTTCCTACATGTTTGATGGTCTGATCAAATATGTAAGTCCCATAATCAAAAAGTTTCTGGTTTCCAATATCATAAATGAAATTTCCTAATCCAATGGAGATGGTTGAAATGTGATTAGTGGGAACCCAATTTGCAGCTCCAATCCTATGTAAAATTGCATATGTCACACTTAGTTTGCTTACGGGAAGTTTGTTTTTCATGGGCCACTCACTTACTTGATTAGCAGTGATGGCTCTACACACTTGATTATCTGTAACTTCCAGCTCATAACAGACATCTTTAAACCTATCTAGAAATCTATTTATAATGGCAGGAGAAAATTCTACACACTTTCCTCTAACAAAAACCTTTCTATACTCCTTACTTTTATGGTCAGCACAATCAATAGGAATATTAACAATAAACTCCTTAACAAGAGTTTCATAATAATTGACAAACCTGGTAACATTTTTCATCAGTTCAGCATAAGATATCAGCTCCATGATTTCTTTGCATTCTAGAGCACCAACTCCCAATTCTCTCTCTAGGGAAATCCTTCTTTGATACACATACTTCCACTTTTCAGCATTCCCAACAGAATGGAAGGATATGTTGTCAAGTGGGGCATCAGGAACCCTAACAGAAATCTTCTTGCTTGCAGACTTTTTGATAGGAGAGATGTCCTGGACATCTTTCTTGACATCATAGTCTGAGTCAACTTCTTCAACAACCACAACTTTCTTCTTACTCTTGGATCTTTTTACAGCATCCTCATCATCATCTTTGGAGCTAACCGGTCTAGCTTTTCTTTTTCTTGAGGGAGGAACCACTTTACTTCTTGGCTTTGGGGGTCCATACATGATTTTATTCTTGTTTGTTTTGGGAGGGGGTGTGACACTTGCATCCTTCACTTTCCTGGATTTTATCCTTCTTGCAATACCAGGTACCACATTAGTAATGAGCTCATTATCAGACAGCTCTTCTACATTGACTAAATTCTCATCATTGTGGCCTTCTCCATCCTTGGAGGCAGTAGCATCTTGTTTAACATTTTCCTTAGCATTTTGTTCAACATTTTCTTCTTCCACTTCTTTTAGAGTAGAGATAGAAAGCTTCTCAAGGTTGCTTTCAGCAGCATCTTTCTTGAAGGTGGATGGTTCAGCATCAGCACTTTTAGGATCACTTCTTTTGTCAGTAGGAGGAGGCATGCGAGCAAGAGGGGTAGAAATCCCAGGAACAACAAAGCCTTCATTTAACACTATATCTACTAGCCTTCTAATGCTTCTATCAACATTAACAATTTCTTCTTCTGTCCTATTGTCAGTAGCAGTAGAAGAGTTACCTTTATCATCTTTGGATTTCTTAGCAGGAGAGGATCTAGGTTCCTTGACCTTCTTATCAAGAGGTGGGATGGTTTTTAGAGGATTAGCATCAAGTACTCTGTCAAGGGAGAGATTATCACTGGCAGATTTTGAGGAAGACGATGTATGATGTTGAGACATCTTTGAAGATTTTTTAGCAAGAGGATGAAGAATGACTAGGGTTCTTTGTCTGTAAAAGGGAGTGAAAGGTTTATGAAAGTAGAAGGATGTTATTTCGTAGCGTGTGGGAAAAACTTTGAGGCAGTCCTACAGTGATTGTTTTCGAAATTTTATTTGTTGGAAACACAAATAATATAATATCACTTTAATGATATTTCCGCACGCCTTTAATTACTACAAACCCTCATATAGGAAAATCCCTAATTTTCCTCTTAAGTTCTCAAACTGATTAGCATCCAAAGCCTTAGTGAAAATGTCAGCCAGTTGCAATTCAGTGGCTACATGTTCTAAGGCAATAACCTTTTCTTTAACAAGCTCTCTTATAAATTAATGACGGATATCAATATATTTGGTCCTGCTGTGTTGAATGGGATTCTTTGACATTTTGATGGAACTTAAATTGTCACAGAATAATGTCATGACATCTTGTTTAACATTGTATTCTATTAACATTTGTTTCATCCAAACCAATTGAGAACAACTGTTTCCTGCAGCAATATACTCAGCCTCTGCAGTGGACAGAGACACACAATTTTGCTTCTTACTTAACCAAGATATGAGATTACTTCCCAGAAAGAAGCATCCTCCTGATGTACTTTTTCTATCATCAGCACTTCCTGCCCAATCAGCATCACAAAAACCAGTTAAGGCGGATGCGATCTATGAGAGTATAACATACCATAGTCACTTGTCCCATTTACATATTCAAGAACTCCCTTCACATGGTTGGCATGGCTAACTTTAGGATCAACTTGATATGTTGCACACACTCTTATAACAAAGCCAATGTCTAGTCTACTAGTTGTGAGATATAGAAGGCTGCCTATCATACTTCTGTAAAGACTTTGATCTACACTTACTCCTTTTTCATCTTTAGTCAACTTCGGATTTGTGGGAGCAGGGGTTCTTTTGTGACTTGCATTTTCCATCCCAAACTTCTTCACTATATTCTTGGCATACTTTCCCTGAGATAAAAGTATGGAATCTTCCATTTGTTTAACTTGCAGACCAAGAAAATAGGTTAATTCACCAACAAGACTCATTTCAAATTCTGATTGCATTTGCTTGACAAAATGTTGAACCATCTCTTTTGACATCCCACCAAACACAATATCATCAACATAAATCTGTGCAATCATGATCTTCCCTTCTTCTTCCTTGACAAAAAGAGTTTTGTCTATTCCACCTTTCATGCATCCATTCTCAACAAGAAATTTTGTCAATCCCTCATACCAAGCTCTTGGGGATTGCTTTAATCCATACAGATATTTCTTCAATTTGTAAACATGTTTAGGAAAACTTGGATCAACAAATCCCTTTGGTTCTTCCACATAAAACTCTTCATTCAGATAGCCATTTAAGAAGGTACTTTTTACATCCATTTGAAACAATTTAAATTTCAGTATGCATGCAACTCCCAAGAGTAGTCTGATTGATTCACGTCTGGCCACAGGGGAAAAATTATCATCAAAGTCAACTCCTTCAATTTGAGTATACCCTTATGCTACTAACCTTACCTTATTTCTAGTGACCACTCCTGTTTCATCAGATTTATTCTTGTACACCCATTTTCTGCCAATTACATTTGTCCCTTCAGGTCTTGGAACCAGATCCCAAACTTTATTTCTACTGAATTGTTCTAGCTCTTCCTGCATAGCATTAATCCATAACTCATCAGTTAGGGCCTCTTTGACATTCTTAGGCTCAATCTTTGACACAAAGCAAGAGTTTGGTATCCCATATCTTGATATGGTAGTGACTCCTTTATTTAGATCTCCTATAATAAGCTCCTTAGGATGATCTCTCTAGGTTCTAATTGAAGGCCCTTTATTGAGATAACTAGGCTCAAGATCTTATTGAGGTGGATTAGAATCAACACTTCTGTCATTTGATTCTATTGGAATATCAGACACATATGTTCCAACATATTCTGAGACATCTTCTTCAGCATCTATCCTCTATCATCAATAATAACATTTATTGACTCCATCATAACTTTATTTATGGAGTTAAACACTCTGTAAGCTTTGTTATGTGTAGAATAACTCGGGAATATTCTTTCATCACTCTTGGGATCCATCTTCCTCCTTTGTTCACGACCAACTAAGATGTAGCATTTACTTCCAAAAACATGAAAGTATCTAACAATTGGTTTTCTTCCCTTCCACATTTCATACAAGGTGGTTCAAGTTCATTTCCTTAGAGTGACTCCGTTATGGATATAGCATGCAGTATTCATAGCTTCAGCCCAAAAATGGTAGGGTAACTTCTTAGCATGAATCATGGATCTGGAAGATTCTTGGAGAGTTATGTTCTTGCATTCCACAATCCCATTTTGTTGAGGAGTAATGGGAGAAGAGAATTCATAGCTTATTCCTTCAGAGGAGAAAAAATCAGCAAATTTATTGTTCTCAAATTCCTTTCCATGATTACTTCTGATTCTTAAGACATGACTTTCCTTTTCCCTTTGAATTTTTGACAGAGATCTTTAAATACTTCAAAAGTTTCTTATTTTTCTCTAATAAAGCTTATCCATGTGTATCTAGAAAAATCATCTACAACAACATAGGCATACTTCTTACCACCAAGACTTTCAACCTGCATAGGCCCCATCAAGTCCATGTGAAGAACTTCCAAAACTTTAGATGTAGTGAGATGTTGGATCTTCTGATGTGACATCTTAGTTTGCTTTCCAATCTGCCAGTCACCACATATTCTTCCTTCTTCTATCTTGAGCTTAGGAATCCTTCTCACTGCTTCTTCAGATATAATTCTTTTCATACCTTTCAGATGCAAGTGCCCTAATTTTTTATGCCATAGTTTAACTTCATTCTCTTTGGCAAAAACGCATGTTATGGAGAGATTCAACTCTTGAGGAACCCATAGATAACAATTGTCTTTAGATCTGGTTCCTTTCATAATAACTTCATTCTTTTCATTGCACACAAGACATTCTTCCTTGGTGAAGTTAACTTTGAATCCTTGATCACACAGTTGGATTATACTTATTAGGTTAGATGTTAACCCTTTAACAAGTAACACATCATCAAGCTTAGGGTCTCCTGAACAATCAAGCTTGCCAACACCTTTGATTTCACCTTTTGCTCCATCACCAAAAGTCACATAACTAGTGGAATGAGATTTTACATCCACCAACAGATTCTTGACACCTGTCACGTGTCTAGAACAACAACTATCAAAGTACCAGTCATCTTTGGTTGATACTCTGAGGGAGGTGTGAGCTATGAAACTAGTAACATTAGACTTGGAAATCCACTGTTTCTTCTTTTTGCTATTTTGTGGCATCTTATCAGTCTTGGGAGGAAGAGTAGTCTTAGGATACCCACACAATTTGAAACAGAAGGGCCTTATATGACCAAGCCTTCCACAATGATGACATCTCCAGGGCTGGGGATTCTCCTTGGTGTGATTAAACTTTTTCTTTCCATGATGTTTGCCATGAAGTACTTTCTTACCATGATGTTTGCTCAGATGTTGAGACATTTGATTCGACATCTTTGGTTTAGACTTTGGCATGAGTGGAAACATATGAAAGCTCTTCTGATTTAGGTTCATTTTTATCATTGAAACCTAGACCACTCTTATCTCTTGTCACTCTTCTTGTTTGGAGAATTTCATCTAATATGTCAGACCCATTATTCAACATCTTGAGAGATTTGATCATTCTATCAATATTTGAATTCAAAGAAGGCACTTCACTTTTCAGATCAGAAATAGTTTTAAGATGCTCTTCTGTTTCTTCCTTCAGCTGATTTATGAGGGCTTTTTGTTTCTCCCCTTCAAGATACACTTCTGCACTTCTGAGAGATAATTCTTTGTATGAAGCAGCTAACTCATCAAAGGTTAGTTCCCCATCACTAGACTCTTCATCAGATGCATATTCTCCTGTTAATGCTTTAACATACTTGATAGATTCTTCAAGATCACTCTCTGAGTCCTCTTCAGACCAAGTAACCGATAGATTCTTCTTCTGTTTCTTAAGATATGTAGGATATTCAACTCTAATGTGACCAAAGATTTCACATTCATGACATTGCACTCCCTTTCCTTGAGTGGATTTTTCTTCAGCCCTTTTTCTTCCAAACTCATTTGACTTATGGATGTCAGATGAGATGTTCTTGACATTTGATCTTTGGTTTCTATCCATTCTTTTTTATCACTTTGTTAAACTGTCTTCCAAGCATAGCTAGGGAATTTGATATTCCTCTATCTGTATCCAAATCACAGTCTTCCTCTTCATCTTCAGTATTTGATACAAAGGTTATGCTTTTGTTCTTCTTTTCAGATCTTTCATTGATGCTTAATTCAAATGCTAGGCGGGATCCAACAAGTTCATCCACTTTAATTTTTTCAATGTCTTGAGCTTCTTCTATAGCAGTCACTTTCATATCAAATCTCTTGGGAAGAGACCTGAGCATCTTTCTCACCAATTTGTCTCCTGGTATTTTCTCTACTAATGCACTGGATGCATTAGCAATTTAAGGAATGTTCATATGAAAGTCATTAATACTTTCATCATCCTTCATTATCAAATTCTCAAATTTTATGGTGAGTGTTGTACCCCAAAATTTTCCCTCTCACTTATCAAATATTTTCTCACAAAGATCTCTCTTGGTTCAAGACTGCACTAGGGTTGATCAGCTGAAGACACCTCCTTAAGCACTGATGACCAAAATTAGGGTTTGAGATTTCCCAAGGATAATTGAACTTTTAATGCTTCTTATGAATTTCATTGATCATTATGGACCCCCAAGATTACTCATGTCAAGTTTTAAGCCTTGGATCACACTTTTGCTCAGTCAATGGAGCAGTTGACCTAAAAATCAGTTGTATTGGGAAAAAAAGTCAATTATGGCCAATTTACAGTCAAAGTTCATAATTTTTGATCCAAATCAACATTATAAACTCATATGTACCATTTCATAAAGTTTGGACCACAATTCCTCAAGAAATTTGATCAAGTCATCAAAAAGGGCAAAATGGTCAAAATTAGGGTTTTGACTGAGAAAGGGCAATTTCTGGTTTTTGACCTAGAAAATGGTCAATTGGTTTGAAGCATGATCTCAAGAGTTCAATTGAATCATTTTGACCTATTGGCATGACCTAAAAAATTGCTCAAGATCAATTGGATTGACAGTAAATTTTCAGTCAACTGATCAAAAGTCAATTGTACACTGAAAAGTCAAACTTTAACTTTTTGGTCAAAATTCAATGTCAAAGATCACAATTCATCAAAACATGTAAAAATATGAAACTTATTCATCAAGAAATCAAAAAGTCAATATTTCATTTTGATAAGTCAAAGTTTTATAACTTGGAAATTTTTCTAAGTGTTTAAAACTTCATGTTTTTTCATAACTTGAAGCCAATTTTTCACCATGATGCAAGAGGATTCAAAAGAAACTTTCAAAATGAAAGTTGTAGATCACCATGATATATATAACATTGCTTCACACAACTTCTTATAAAAATTCTTGGATCTCAAGTTATTAATTCATAAAGTCATGGTCTTGAAATTGGATACTTAGTGAAATTTTGCCCTAGTTTTGGTCAGGATTTTGACCTAACTTCATGGAACTTTTTTCATATAGTTCCAAGGGTTATTTTCAAAATTGATTCAAATAGGGGTTGTAGAGCACATTACAATCTTTTTAAAATGTCCAAGAACTACTTGAGATCATTCTTGAGCAGGGAGAACCGAAGAGAGGAAGTTAGGGTTTTCAAACTTGAATTACAAGTCATTTTGTGATGAACAAGAATTCAATTTTAAACCTATGCTGCACAATCTTGCTTTTCAGGCCTCTAAACCTCAAAATCTATCCATAATCATAAGATTACACAACTATTTGAGCTATGATCCAAGTGTTTGAGTCTTTGTCCAAGTGATTATTCCATTAATGGAACAAAGTTCACACTTCCATTTTGGAAAAGTGACTTTAATCACAAAGTCAATGCATATAGCTCCTAACTTGTTCCTTCTAATCACAAGCAATGTTAATGGCAAAAGCAACATGTCTAGAGCCTCCCATAAACTCAATCCATGCTTGTACTACACATTGAAACTTGTTTTCCCACTTTTCTTCAAAATCAAGTAACATAGCCATAAGTCTATATCTTGTTTTTCTGACCTCCTCAAGTGCACCAACCTTTCCCATATAATTATACAAGTGTATTGCAACATAACACACGATTGAACAAGCTCCCAAACTCCCTGAAAAACTCAGATTTCACAAAACCTTCATTTTTGTGTCATTTCTGACTATGAACTTTAATCTTCAAAACCACTTGTGTGTTTCTTGGCTTAACAATTCCAAAAGCTTCCTAGCATCATACACAAACCATTCCAATACCTATTTGCAAACTGTAACACCATTTATACCATTCTCCATAACCAAAAACAGAGCATTGCAGTTGGACTTCTCCAGGCCGTTTCAGCCACTCTCAACTCAAGCTAAGCATTGCATTAGCTTCCTCGAGGTCCAAGGAAGATAACTTGATCATCACCACTGCCTGAAACAAGCTAAATCCATTTCACGATTTCAAGTTTTGAGGTGTTTTTCTTGAACTTCTATCTTCATATTTAGGCATTGTTAAGCTTTGATTTGTGAAGATAAAATGTAGATAACATTGCCGCGAAGTTGTACATATCCATAATTTGCATTTATATGGCCTGAGCTTGGAGAATTTTAGAGTTGAAGTTTTATGAAATTTTTAGGTTTTGAATTAGGGCCAGAAAAATTCTATTTCATCTTTGACTGTTAGCTTAAGTAATTTATATGGCTGGATTCGTAAGAAGAAATGCCATAACTTTCATGTTTAAACTTTTCATTTTTATTGAGAGATGAAGAAGATACAGGTCCTTTGGCTGGAGGTTGAAGATGAAGTGTAATCAGGGCGCATTTTGTATTATATATTTATTGTTTCAGTTATATTAGCAAATGTATAGCCACCCCAGTGGTAAAGCGCGCGCCTGGTCACCGTTAGGTCCTGGGTTCAAGCCCTAACATGACATTTTGCTATTTTTCACAATTTTCTGACTTTCTTTGGTTTGTTTGGCAGCGCTTGGGCTCTCATTGGGCCTAATCTTTTTTTTCTCATAATACTCTTTGGGTTACTGATTCACCCCCCCTGACTTTTTCTTTATATTTATATTTTTATTTATTTTTTCTTCATTATTATTATTATTAATATTATTATTATTATTATTATTATTATTATTATTATTATTATTATTATTATTATTATTATTATTATTTTCATAAAATCATAAAAAATCCAAATTTATTTTTTATACTCATGTATTTTATTTTCCATAAAACAAAAGACTAAAAATATTTTCTTAAAGACAAATTAATTTCTTTTCTCCTTAAATAAATTCTTAGACTTAGGATAAATTAATATATTATTTTATTTTTTAGTTAAAATTAATTTAGAATTTAGGTTATTTTTATAATTAATCTTCATTTTATTTTCATTAATTTAAAAAAATGTTCATAAAAAACCCTAAAAATCATTTTCAAATTAATTTCTTTTCTTAATTAGTTTAAGTTAATTTTATTTAATTTTAATTAATCATTTTCTTTAATTAGGTCAAGACAAAAAAACCCTTTCATAAAAACAACAAAAATCATCTCTTTTCTCCATTTATATTCTTGTATTTTATTTTCAATTTTGTACAATATTCAATATGGTTGTAATAGATAATTAGGTTTAATTTTCTTGCAATCCCCATTTGCAAATTTCTACACCCCTTCCCCTAATGATGTAATAGTGTAGTAATTTTACTTTTCGCAATTTATCGCTTTATATAAATTCTAGTAATTAGGGTTTGTATGGAAAGACTAAAACCAATCAACTAGCAAACCCAAATCAAAGATAAACAAAGCATGAAAATCAATACACTTGCACACAAGCACCCCTAGGGTAAAATTCACTTGGTTGCCTTATAAAAATGGCCATATTATGCATGTGAGGTATCTTAGCAAAAACAAACAAATACAAGATCATATTCCCTCAATGACGCTATCAAGAGTTGCCTTTCAAAATGATCTTAGTCCCTAAAGAAAGATGCTAAGATACCTTGCAACATTTCTAATCATGGTTATACGATGACCCATGCCCGTTCCATTTACATCCAAAGATAGGGTTACTTACCAAATCAATGGTAAGATAACAATGTCAAAGGAAAGAGGAAATGAACATGAAAGAGTTTTGAGTAGGTAGAATGATCCTAGTTACTTGCTCACTTTCAAAACAAAACATCCTTACTATTTTCAAAACAAACATGAAACACTTTCAAAACATCTTTCGAAACTTGAAAACATTTTAAAAAAATCAACACTTTGTATACATTCTTACGAACGAGAATCATTACAAAGTCTGCCTAAACGATGACGCCCTTTTCAAAAATACTTTCAAAAGCCACACAAAGCACATTTTCAAACAAAAAGCAAGTGATCTAGTAAGTAACTAAGAGCCCATAGAAAACCATGGATGAAAATGGTGCTAATACCTTCCCTTTTCATAATTTACCCCCAAACTCAAGAAACAATCTCAAAGGTCTTTCCTATGCTTTTTCACCTTTCCTTTTGGATAAAAGAAAAGTCAGTGGCGACTCTTGCTAACCGCAACATTTGCAATAAAATGCAAAACAACCAAGTCAGTTCTCCCACCGCATCACAGTGAGCAACTGAAGTCTTGACATCTTAACTTTGGATGTGCCTTCATGAGTAGATTGAAGAATTCCCCATGCATCCTTAGCTACTTCACATGTGTTCACTAATCTGAAAATATTCTTGTCAATTCCATTAAATATAGCATTCAAGGCTCTAGAATTTCCAAGAGAAATTTCATCTTCTTCTTTAGACCAATCTTCTTCTGGTTTTAGGTCAGAAGTATGTTCTCCATTTTCTCCCAATTTGACAAGATGTTTACATCCTTTTAAAACAGCTTCCCAAGCTCTACTGTCTAAAGACTTTAAAAAGGCCACCATACATGGTTTCCAATAGTCATTATTACTTTCATCCAGAATGGGTAGTCTGTTCACAAATCCTCCTTCCTTGTCCATAGTACCAGAAAGTATCTTCCCCAGATCTCACCTAGATAAAGAGCAGGATGCCTGCTCTGATACCAATTGAAATTTGGTATTAGATATGTGATATCGAATAAGATGTCACGACACAAATATATATTTACAAGTAAAGAGCAGTAATAACAAAAGCACTAAAAACACAAGAGATTGTTCACCCAGTCCAGTGTACAACAACACCTACTCTGGGGGCTACTAAGCCAGGGACAAGTCCACTAAATAGTATTAATTCATAGACCCTCAGTAAACAACCAGTTTACGATCTAATCACTTAATCATTACCCGTGCTATACTGCTACCTAAGACTCACCTAGGTATGAGGCCCTCCTCAAATCCCTTCAATCATTTACAATGAAGAAACTATAGAATTAATAAGTTTAAAAACTTCAATCATTTAATGCTTAAAACTTATGAATGATACACAATTAACAACTCAAATAACAATACAAGTATTCAATCAATACTAGAGTGTTTTACAATTAAAAGACTTAGACTTCTTAAAATAGAAAGAAAGTATTCTTCTTCAAAAGTTGCAGTAGTTTGAATAAGGAAGAAAGTCCTTATATATGCGAAGTTGTGGGCTTGGGCTTTAAAACCCAATATTCAATTCTTTTGAATATTTACATAAGAATAGGTCAAGATAAAATCCATGCACTTTGAAAAATATTCCTCCATATTTTTCGCTGCCTGTGAATTATAAATCTTGAATTATGGAGTGCTGGAAATCAGGAAACAGAAAAACATATACTGATGATAGTTGAAATCAGTTCAGGAGGCAGATATCAAGACATCTGCTTTGACATCATTCAAAACAACTTGCTACAAATTTCAAGAAATTTAGCAAAACATTAACATCACATTATTTTACCAAAATTACTGCCAACAAACACTTACACCCTCGAACGTGGGATATTTTACAAAGACCCTCGATTAAAAGATCATAGTCCCTCGATGACCCTTCAAATGTTGCCTTCGGTAAATGATCTGAGTCCCTTACGACAATTGCTAAAACATATTACAAAGTTGATTTCTATAACTGTACGATGACCCACGCCTGTCCCTCACATCCAATTATATGGCTCTCTACCAAAAAATGGTAGACATGCACTATCTAAGAGAGGAGAAAAAGAATAAAGACATTGTTTGAGTAGGTAGACTGCTTGTAATTGCTTGCTCATAAACAAAACGATTTCCACATTTCGCACTTTCAAAACACTCTTCAAAAAATATATTTTGTATACATTTTCAACGATACGAGAATCATTACAAAATTGCCTTACATTGGCATTTTCAAACATCTTTCTAAACTTTCCCTTTCGACAAATATTTTCAAAATCAAAACTTTGTATACATTCTCAACGATACGAGAATTATTGCAAAGTTTACCAAACTTAGGCGTTTTCAAAATATTTTCAAACTTACACAAACACAAAGCATTTCAAAACTGATCAAGCAATTAAGAGTCCATAGATAACTACAGATGAAAAGGGTTCTAACACATTCCCTTTTTATAACCTACCCCCCAAACTCAAGAAAAATTCTCAAAAGGTCTTTCCTGTTCTTTGCACCCTTTCCTTCATTGGATAAAAGAAAAGTCGGTGGTGACTCATACTATCTGCAACATTTGCGATAAAATGTGAAACACCCATGTTAGTTCTCCCACCGTATCACACCTCCGATGACACCGGCTCTGGGACCAGGTCCGAGGGAGTAAACTTAGAGGCGCTAGTGGCAACTTTTACGTGACACTTGAACACTTTGTTATGATGAATTAGAGCGATCAAGCTACTCATGACGTTATAAGGCGGCACCGATGGGGCTCTGGAGGCCGACCTTTGGACAACATATAAATGCTGCTCTAGTTTTAATCATTATTTGTGTTTTGAATTTTGAATTAAAAAATGGAAACACTTCGTGAGTTGTTGCATAATGAAAACATGCAACTCTTGAAATGTGTTGTTGTAGGCGAAATATTGTAACTTTTGGTAAAGGTATTACTGAAAGGAAATTGTTTCACCAAGGGTCGCTACCTTGTGAAACAATATTAATGTTGCCTATAAATACTTCTTTCCATATTGTTGTACCCCAATTTTTGCCCCTAAGATCCCTTCATCATACCATGTTGATTCACTCACAACAAGATCACACTAGGATTCTTGGTTCCCCTCCCTACATTTAGTTTTGCCCTTTTTGAGGGATTACCAAGCACATTGACTTATGTTTCTTTTGTGATTATGAATATTATTTTGATTTCTTCACTTAACTAATAAAATGCAATGTTGTTTTGTCTTGCTTGTCATCCATGTAGGTGAAGGGAAATGAGATTTAACAAGTTACTCCATGGGTTCATGAGTTTATTTCCATGCCCTAGTCAATATAGCTTGAGAAGTTCAAACCTCACCAATGGATTGGTTTTGGGAGAATTTGCATGGCAAGTTTGTTTTAGTTCATCACATTGCAAGGTTATTAGATTTTACTCAAAAAAACAAGGGGTTGATTGGAGAAGTTGTCATGTTTGGACAAGGCCTTGTTCCTATTGGTCACAAGAGCATATTTCTATCAAAATTCAATACATGTAAGTGGTTTTTGTTGCTATGAGTCTTAATTATCATCCTCAACAACTTCTATTTCACAAAGCAAGAATATTGGTACAAGAAGTTTGTTCAAACTTGTCAAAGTTCCTCAAGGCATTCTCTTGATCTAGAAGCTAGGGTTTTAAACTTCAAAGGAGCATATCTTGCTCACCTTTTTGTATTTTTTAGTGATTCCAAATACATCCCTCTCTTCAAAGAGTCATTAACAAATCACTTCAAAAATTCCAAAGAGTTTTCATGTGGAAGAAACTTGGTGAAGAAGAAAGATTACAAGTCATCCAGATGAATCCACAATTTTACATAAGTAACTTCAAATTATCACAACTTGGTCAATTTTTATCACCTTGAGTCCATTCTTTTTCCATAATGATCTTGAAGATGTTAAATTTATGCCTTCTTTTATGTGCAAAGTGGGAAATGGATGGAAGTTGCCTTAAAGATGCAAAAGATTATAGGTCATTTCATGATTTTTGGCCAACTTCAACAAGTCATAACTTGATCAATTTTTGGAGATTTTGAGTGGTTCAAGTTTCAAAATGTCATTCAAGAGAGCTACTTCATTCCATATTTTTTGGTCAAGAGCAAATTCCAAGTGGAAGGCCATGTTTGGATGCAAAATATTATAGGTCATTTTTGAAGAAGAATTTGAAATATTTCTAAGTATGGAAAGTCAACCCTTTTTCTTCAACTTTGACTCAATGCAACTTTCAGCTCAAGCATCCATTTGATTCCATTCTTTTTCCATTGCAAAGCTTGTAACCTCATCTTTCCAAAGTATCAAGAATCATGTCTTGAGACCCCTTGAGCTAAGAATGCCATGGTTTCAAAAATGGTAACTTGGAATTGAAGTTTCCTTGCAAGTCAGAATTTGAATTTCATGTTACAACCTCTAAACCTCAAATTAACACGCGTTTTGGGTCTAAACATGATTAGCCAACTTTTCCAAGTGGATTAGTGCATCGAAACGCAAGAATTGGATGAGTTTTGATGAAGTTTGGATCACACTTCACTCGTGCATCAGGTTTGCACGAATTCCCTCCAAAACGCATCATTCACTCTTCCTTTTGATCTTATTTGCTTCTCCTATAAATACATGAACTATCCCATTCAATTTCCCAAGCATGGATAGCCAGAATCACCCTGCCAAACTTGCTTCATAACTCAATTTTCTGTAACTTCGAAATCCATTCTAGAGCCTTTTTCAATCCAATTTTTCCATCAATTCACCTTCCTTGATCTTCCCTGAAGCTAACCACATAATTAGATTCAAGAATCGTGCCCTATATTGCTCCATAGAAGTCCAGTTTCAGAGCTCTGCAACTCAACTTCAATAGGTAGATTCCTTCATCAATTCTTCAAAACTCTGATATCATTGTGTTTCTCTCACTACCTTGGTTCTAGTCGCAACACTTACCTTTTACTGGAAACACGTTTTGACCATAAAATTTCAAACCCCTTTTCAAAACTTTCCTTCCAAATTGCTTGAGCTACAATTTATATAAATTTGGCGCGATGGTGTGGTTGTCTTCGTCTTGAAGAGGCGAAGCGAATGGCATAGGTCTGAGCTTCTGATTTTATAGTTTGAGAGACCTGCAATTCGTGATGGCTGGAGGTTGAAGATGACCAACGTGTCATCTTCCAACCAATGAAGGCGCACCATCTGTATTTTTCAAATCTGATTAAATTAATAATTATGTATATTATTCACTAATGACCATGATATGCACAACGCGCCAGATCCCTTGGATTTGATTACTAACGCGTTTTGACTCTCATCCAATGGTCCACATATTTTACTTTTATTTTCTTTTTTTGATTTTTTAAATTTTAATTGTTTTAAATTTCAAAAAATCATAGAAAATTCATTTTTAGTCCAAAAAATCTAAAAAAATTATGAAAAATATTTTTGATTATCCTCTTTCTGATTTTTATTTTTTCACAATTTAATTTTATGTTTTGGTATTTTTTATAAATTTTACACTTATTTGATTTGTTTTAAATGTTTAAAAATATTTTTATACATTTTAAAATTCTGAAAAAATTATGGAATGATCCAATGATATTGTGACAAATAGTGGTGACCTTATTTTATTTTTGTTTATGACTTTACTATTTTTTAACATTTTTTGTTTATTTTACCCATTTATTTTAATTTTAAAAATAGTTTCTGACTTTAAAAAATTACCAAAAAATTTGTAAAATTATTTGAGCCTTATTCTGATTTTTCTATGGTCTTACTTTTTATTTCTTGATTAACTTGAACATAGTTGATATTTTTCTCATTATTTTCTATTTTTAAAACATTTTAAAAATCCTTTTTTGTATATATTAAATGTGATATTATCTTGTGACTATTTTCTAGCTGATCTTGGGTTAGATTTTGGATCATGAACTTTATTAACATAATTGGATCCATGGTGTTGAGTTTAACTCCACAAAAATGGATGAATGATTTTAATAATAGTTTGATTAAAATTTAATTCAAATGTGGTTTGTGTATTTTTTCCCATCCCTCTTCATCTCATTCCCTTCTTATTGCACTAGATGTTGTTGGAGTATGATCTTTATATCATGTCTCAAAACAAATGGTGCATAGATTGCTATTGACCGGCCTCAAAATAGGTGCGACTTCTATATAAGTCCACTTACAATTGCTTAACATAGCGCTAAATTTTGTCCCAATTCAAATAAAATGATCATTCATGGCCCAAACTTATGATTGCAAGCCCAAGTATGTTAATTTGATCTCTTTGATCCAATAACCTTGAGATTCATTGTGTGGAGGCTTTGGTTCTACCAATCCTCTAAAGGATCTACAACACCTTTGGTCAATGCAGATCACTTAAACATCATTGATCATTAAATGGTACTTATGAGAATCTCAAATGGATGATATACTTGACAAAAAGCAAATGCAACTTGTTGTGTGGAGGCTTTGGTTCTACCAATATTCTAATGAGTTCAAAATGCAAGCTTCAAGATGGTCATCCAACTAACCACTAATTATTTACTTGTTTTACCTTATGCTTTCATTCTTTTTTATGCTTTATGTATCATTTACTTTTAGAATTTACATTTCATGTCATTTTCATCTTTGCTCATTTGAGCCTTTACTTCCTTGCCATTTTTATTTTTGCTTACTTGACCTTTTCTTTTCCTTTCTTAAGATACTTAATAATCAACATAAACCCTAAAAAATCTTTAATGGTACTTGGACTATTTGGTTACTATCTTTGGCATTATGGAGCATGGGACTTTTTTCTTGGACTTAGGATTAGAAACTTTGGCCTATCTTGGAGACTTTGTGATCTTATCTGATTATTTTGTCTGGAGTTCTTAAGGTTTACCTCAAGATATTGGGTTGCTTGTTTGTTTTTGTGTGCAGGTTTTTATGATTACACCTTTTGTTTGTAATCTGGAATTCACCCGTATACATCCGTTACTCTGCCCAATTTTTTTGAAGACGTAATACACTTGATGTTTGGTTCTCTCAAGAGGTCTAGTATCTTTGCTTGCTTGGTTTCAATCCAAAGAATGGGAATTCTATTTTGGCTCATAATGTCAAGTATTGGCTTTTTGTTGGTTAGATGGTCTTATCCCTAGCTTTTACCTTATGCTTTAGAATAGTCCCTTCTTCTCCTCCCATCTTCTTTAATTTCAAAAATCTTCTCCCCCTTTTGAAAACTCTTCTTGTTTTTGAAACTTGAACTATTTTCATAATAAACTTGGACTTATGTCCATGCATTTTCAAAACATTTTCATAAATAAACTCCAAACAACTTAATAATACCTTGACATTTTTTTAAGAAGACTAAAAGTCAATCAATCTCATTTAAAACCATTTTGCCACTTTGGCTTTTTACCTTTAAAACTTTTCTCAAAAGACTGAACTCTTATCAATCCTTGTAGTGATGCAAACAACTATACTTCTACAACATGCAGTGAAGAGGGATATTTTCCACTTGGGTGTTGAGTGAGGAATTGTTGATTTTAAAATCCAAGCCATATCCTCCACTTTGAGATGATGCAAATTCTCCTTTCTCATAATTGTGGGTAGTAGGTATGTTTTCCACACGGACAATGATGATGATGTTTTATCTTATAAAATTAACCAACGCATTCGTGTTTCAAATTTTTTTTGGAAAGAGGAACTACGTGTACCCTGATCCCCTATTGCATGAAAGGTGGTACGTAGACACTAAAGGTTCGCAACCGCGGCGGGTGCAAAAATTATAAAATAAATATATTTCTTTTCTCACCTTCACCATCCATTTATATACAACAGTTTTTATAACCAAAGTATACAGATTTTACAAAGAGGCTCATGTGGAGTACCGTAGATGTTTAGGGTACTAATACCTTCCCTTTGCATAACCAACCCCCTTACCTTGAATCTTTCCCCCTCTTTTTGGGTTAATATTTATTTTCCCTTTCCTTTGGAAACAATAAAGTGCGGTGGAGATTTTTATTTTGATATGTAAAAGTCTAGTCAATCCAATGGCTTAGTCTTGAACATTTCTACCGCTACAGAAAAATGGCAACTTCATTGGGGAAAGATTGACCTCTTGCTGGTCCATCCCTAAGTGAGTTAAGCCTATCTTTGTTTATATCTGTATATGTGCTATTGTTGTTTATGTGTTATATGTTATATATATGTTTTGTCTGGATTTTCCTGGTTTTCAGGGTGCTTGGTGATTACTCATAAGTCATATACCCGGACTTGGGCAAACTTTAAGATAGGATGGGCGGTATAGTCATGTTAACTTTGAGGGAGTAATCCTAAAAAAGGAGGCATGAGATCCCTCACTCAGTGGAGGCCCCTTTGACTGTAGTGTCGTTTACCGAGTAATCGAGAAGACATACTGCTTTTGACCTGGGAGCCTGCTCAAACTGAGGACCGTAGAATACCAAACCCATCTTGGCCTTTTAGGTGTAGTGCGAAAGCTATGACAGAGTAATCCGGAAATAGTTGTCACGCGATACTACACTCGGATGAGTCTTTCTTGAGAATATTACTAATTACCGAGTTAATCGGGAAGTTGGTAATATCCGAAGGAAGGATGTATACTCTGGGAATCTCTAGAACCTTGTTTGGCAGGTGATAACTTTAGACCAACACCTTATGGGTAGTACCTTCGACCTCATGCTCGTGAAGTTGAACCTATGAACCTTATATGTGTGATCTTGTGTGTGATTGTTGCATCATGCATCCATGCACTCATAAGCATCTTGTGAAGAAACCATATTTCAAGGGGTTTAAAGGTTGACTATTTATGAATATCTCAGGTACTTTTTAACCATGGATTCTGGAAAGAGAAATATCGGGAAGTACAGTTTCAAGAGATCGAGTTGATCAGTCTAATTCCCGAGTTCAGTCTAATTCCCGAGATCGAGTTTTTTGCAGACTTTCGGAAGAAATATGGGTCCATTATTCCTCTCATGAAGCTAAAGATGAAGGAGGGTATTCTCTCGACCTTGGTCCAGTTCTATGATCTGACGTATCATTGCTTTACTTTTCCCGACTATCAGTTGATTCCTACACTGGAGGAGTATTCTTATCTATTAGATTTACCTGTTACCGATCATGTTCCTTTTACTGGTTTGGAGGGTGAGCCAAAATTCCATGAGATTGCTGCTTTGATTCACCTGGGGAAGTCTGAGGTGGAAGCCCATATGACTACTAAAGGAGGGGTTAGAGGATTACCAACTCAGTTCTTATTGGAGAAAGCTCGTTACTTTTCCAGGATGAAGAGTACGGTCGCTTTTAAGGCCATTTTTGCTCTACTTGCTTACGGGTTGTTCTTATTTCCTAATGTGGACAGGTTTGTTGACATTAACGCTATCAGGATCTTCATGATTTGAAACCCAGTTCCTACACTGTTGGGTGATGCTTATTACTCTATTCATCTTCGGAATTCTTATAAGGGGGAATGATTATCTATTGCACACCTCTGTTATACCAGTGGTTTATCTCTCACATGCCTCAGTCTGATGCTTTTAGGGATGTCAAGAAGGAACCCTGTTGGGCTCCTAAGATCATGGAACTTACTCACTCGGATATTGATTGGTATCATCGAGCTTACCAGGATATAGAGATTATTGATAGTTGTGGTAGTTTCCCCAATGTACCTCTTCTTGGTACAAAGGGAGGAATTAACTATAACCTTGTTCTTGCACGGCGACAGCTTGGTTATCCGATGAGGGGTAAACCAAATAGTATTCATTTGAGTAGTTTCTTTCTGAAGGAAGGGGAAGACCATAAGGAAGCTAGGGAGCAGATTGTGAAGGCCTGGCATCACATTCATAAGAAGGGTAGGAAGGATTTGGGACCTAGGGGTGTTGTTTCTTTGGAGCCATATCTTCAGTGGGTCCGATCAAGAGCCATTCAGTTAAAGATGTCGTATACCCGGGAGACACCCATGCCTGATCTATTTTTGAAGATCACTCCTCCCTTATTAGATGATCTGGAAGAGCTACAACTTGCTTTGGTTAGGATGCAACAAGAAAGGGATGCTTGGAAGAACAAGTTCCAAACTTTATAAAGTTCCTACAGAGCAGACCTGAAGGAGAAAAACGACTTGATTGAGATCCTTGAGAGTCGAGCGGTAGAGTCTATGGAGAGTGTGATCGGTGGAAATAGAACTGACTGTTTAAAGCTGGATCGCGTATGTCGCGGTAAGCAAGAGTCGCCACCGTCTTTTATTTTCTCCAACAAGGAAAGGACAAAAGCACAGCAAAATTCCTTATGATAATGTTTCTCGGTTCGGGAGGTAGATTTATAGAAAGGGAAGGTGTTAGCACCCTTTCTATCCGTGGTTATCCACGGGCTCTTAGGTACTTGCTCTTATGTTTTCAAAAGATGTTTGCTTTTCAAATGTGTGTGGGTTTTGAAAAAGTTTCATTGAAAGATTTCTGAGTGACTCTTGTATCTGTCCTCAAGAGTGTTTGAAAAATTTGTTTTGAAAGCTTTTGAAAGTGTCAGTGTGAAAAGATTTTTGTTTGTTTTTGAAGAGAGCAAGTACCCATGAGTCATCTACCTACCCTAAGGAATTAGGCTGTGTAAAAGTCCTTAAGGTAGTGCCATCCCACCATTGAGAGGTAGGTAGCACCACCGTTGGAGGTGTTCGGGTCAATTCGATTGAGGGACAGTGTGGTCACCGAAGCAACAGTTAGGACACCTTAGAAGTAACCCTAATGTCCTAGATCCTTTTTAATCCGAGGCAACCGTTTCGAGGCGACTGGATCTTAGACATAAGAGCGACCGCTAAAACATCCTATACTTGAAGACCACGTTTCGAAGGCAACGAGTGAGGCGTATCCTAGAAGTGGTGTGTGTATTGTGTGTTGTTTTCATGTTATGTTTATCTTTGATCATGGCATTGTGAGCTACGAGTTGTTTTTAGTTATCATACATTCTTTCATGCAATTTAGCAGTTAGGAGTGCAGAAAATAAAATACGGAAAGATAAAAGCTACGCTATTACAAGGCGCGGGTCTATACATCGCCAAAATACAAAGACCCGTTTTTGATAAAGATGCAGAAAGTTAAAAAAAAGCAATAAACCTAATTACTATTACATTTCGGAAACAGTTACATAATAATCAGAATAATAACGTGCGAAAGAATTAAAATCAGGACGTCCTCGGGTTTTGACCCTTTGCTTGAAATTAAATTAAATTAAAACCTAATTAATTATTTAATTAAAGAAAAGAAAGTGTTTTTTATGTTTTTTTGTATTTATTATGGAAATAAAGAAAAGAATTTAAAAATTAGTAAACAACCCTAATTCTAGATTATTTTAATTATTAAAGAAAATGTCAAAGTTGACCTAATTTACTAATTAATTAATTTACATGTTATTTACAAAAAATAATAATAATAATCAATAATGATAAAAATAATTAAAAGTCAAAACCTAATTCTATACAATTTTATTTATTAAGAAAAAAGGATTAAAATTTAAAACCTAAATTAAACTAAGTTAATTGTTAGTTATTTATTTACAAAAATATGTTAATGGCAAATTTAATAAATAATTAAATATATATTTTTGAGTTTCTGATTTTTATTAGGAAAAATTATTTGTGGTGAATTAATTATAATTAAAACAATTAAAATTATTAACAAGAAAAGAAAATAAAATTTAAATATGCAAACCAAATGGGTGTGATGGCCCAAAGTGGAGGTTTTTGTGAAGCAATTCAGGCCCATTAAGACAAAGCCTGGTTAACTTTCCTGAATCATGCTCTTGCTGGCTGACTAGGGTGTACCATGCTCTTCACTCTGTAGCCACTGGATTGATCATCATGAGCGCTTGGCAAGCTTAGGCGTGAGGACGTATGGTGGACCATTGAATCGTTGCTGCATTGGAATGGGTTAAGAAAAATATTAACAATTATATGGGGGACCTGGGAATCGAACCCAGGTCCCAGTGGTGAACAAACACGTCACTAGCCAACTGAACTATGAAGCGCCTTTGTTAAATATATACACAACAAATATTATATAAAATACCAACAATTATTATGATGCAAACAAAAATACGCGCGCAGATTTGAATGTCCCAACCACACGGAGCCACGTATTGTCTTCTTCATCTTTTTCCTGCAAATATAAACAAGATAGCGGGGGTTTTAAACCCCCACAAAGCAAAAGTGCCAAGAATAGCGAATAGCCCTATGGATGATATAAATTGAGCGCGAGGGTTCCATTCAACTCGTATTGAGCTCCTGAATTCAACTGTATAGGTCTCAAGGCCTGATTTTTCCTCTACAAGAAAGCCCTATTTTGAAAACTCGAAAACCCTAAAATCCATTCATGGTGAATTGTGATTTTGTGAGTCTCAGTGCAATTAAACCATACCAAAAGGTTCCTGTATGTTTAAACAATGCAAAACAAACAATCAAACATGTTAAATGCTCATGAGATACAAGTTTCGATTATGAAAAATAAAGGTGAATCGTGAATCTGTTCTGGGCAATTTCTTGAGTGTTAACGTGTAATTTGGATCCCTACGCGTTCCTGGAAGTGTCAGCAATCTATTAGAAACCAAACAAGCTTTGAATCACGCTGCAATATTGATTTCAGTTTTCAAAAATTTCTTGAAATTTTGCAATTTGGCTATGGAATTCTATGGCAGCTTTCACGTGTCCAGCTTTAGGGTTTCCTTCAGCACATATATGTGAATGAATTTAGGTTAGAATAAGGCCCATGAATCCATTGCATTATGACTTGAATATTTGATTGCCAATCATATCTTTTTCAATCTTTTCTTTCATGAAACCTTGCCAATCATGGATTTTTTGATGCCTTTGAGGTGCATACGAGTTTCCAGCTTGCCCTAGTCATATTTGCTGCACAAAAAGATCTAAAAAGCATATCTTTGAATTTTCCTATAATTAAAACTAATTAAATGAATTAATATTAATATAAATTCAATTAATTAATTAAAAATTAGAAAATAAATCAAATTAAGTTCAATGGGTCGTGCATAGGCCTTGGCTAATGATTCAAGAAAGAATTTGAGGCCCATTAGCAAAATTGAAGTGTTTTAGGCAAAGTTGACTTTTGAAAGTTCCCAAACATTTCCCAACTTCTCCAATGCATATCTTGCTTAATTTTGAAGCTATGAACATGTTCTTGGACATTTTGGAAAGGTCTTGAAGTCCTATAACCAATTCCTTTGGTCCCATGTCGTTTTTATTTACCAATCTCAAGTTATGGTCTTTGACTTAAAGTGCCTTTTTGTTGACTTTTGAAAATGACCTATAATGTTGAAATTGATAACTTTTTGTGAGAGCATTTCTTGGACTTGGAATGTGAAGATGAATTGTAGGAAATATCATCCCCTTCAAAATGAGCTTTGGATGGGATTTTTCTGATAAACCATGAAAAAGTTATGCCTTGGTCAATTTGCAGTTGACTTTTCAGCTGTCCAAAAATAGAAACTTTTGACATCTTGAGACTTTCTGAGCCATGCTTGTGGAATCATGATCAAGAATTGATCAAATGATGATTGTGGCTTCAAAATAAGATGTTGACCGAAAATTTTGACTTTTGACTGTCAAATAACCATTTTACCCCTGCAGTTGACTGTGGAGCAATTAGGGCTTTTGACTGTGCAACTTGATGCTGTGAGTCTTGAAACTTGACATATGGATGCTTGACAATGTATATGGGCATATGGGACTTGATTGGACCCTTGAAAACCTCAATTTCTTTGCAAGAACCAAAACCCTAATTTTGACTATGTTAGGAGGCAATTGGACTGAGCAATCCTTGAGAGATTTTGAACCATCTGGAGATTGATCTTGACAAATCTTGAAGAATATGGGAGGGCAAATTTTGGGGTATAACAGTTGCCCCTGTTCAATCTTCTTAGACCTGAGGATGTAGATTGGCTGGCGTGCCTTTCGTAATCCGAAGGTGGAAGATGATTGAACACTAGAGTGCCCAGAAATTTGCACTCACATAGTAGAATGTTTGCAGTATGATGGCAGGAATGGGCTTACAGATGCCATTTGGAGAGATATGATGGATAGGAGGATGGGCTTATAGATGCCATCTGGAGATGCGACAGAACCTTGTCGGGAATGGGCTTATAGATGCCATTTGGAGACTGTTGATAGGTGGATGGGCTTATAGATGCCATCTAGAGGTGGTCTGTTGAACTGTAATTTTTGTAAGTTGAAGGAGGGAACCTGTGTAGGGTTGCCTGATGATGAGCTCGTGTAAAACTACATCTTGAAAAGAAGGACACCTGTGTAGGGTTTACTGATAATGAGTCCGTATAAGACTGCATCTGAAATGAAGAAGGAACCTGTGTAGGGTTACTTTGATGACGAGACCGTCTAAAACTGCATCTCTGGGAAGAGAGAACCTGTGTAGGGTTTCTTCGGGATAAGTTCGTGTAAAACTTCTGGAGGAACCGGGGTAAGGTTACTGCAGGATAAGTCAGTGTAAGACTTCTGGAGGAACCGGGGTAAGGTTACTTCGGGATAAGTCCGTGTAAGACTTCTGGAGGAATCGGGGTAAGGTTTCTTCGGGATAAGTCCGTGTAAGACTTCTGGAGGAACCGGGGTAAGGTTACCGCAGGATAAGTTCGTGTAAAACTTCTGGATGAATCGGGGTAAGGTCATCTTGAGATAAGTCTGTGTAAGACTTCTGGAGGAACCGGGGTAAGGTTACCGCAGGATAAGTTCGTGTAAAACTTCTAGATGAACCGGGGTAAGGTCATCTTGAGATAAGTCCGTGTAAGACTTCGTCTGAAAATTGAGAAGGAACCGGTGTAGGGTTTCCTGATGATGAGTTCGTGTAAAACTACATCTGAGGTTGAGAAGGAACCGGTGTAGGGTTGCCTGATGATGAGTTCGTGTAAAACTACATCTGAGGTTGAGAAGGAACCGGTGTAGGGTTTCCTGTTGATGAGCCCGTGTAAGACTTCTTCTGAAAGAAAAGGAACCGGTGTAGGGTTGCCTGAGGATGATCAAGTAGATAATTGTCCTGTTTGTTTTTGGATATTAACCCACGATCAGTCGTCCACAGAATTTTCCTGGCTTGTTACCGGTGTTGATCTGGAACTGTAAAGGTAGATGGTAATCATCTTTTGATTGAATTTTTTTCCTGAAAAGGCAAAGTATTAGTCATATGCAATGTCATGATGCATGAACTGCATGATTTTAAGATGTTCTCAAAAATAAATGAGATTTGTGTTGTATGATGCGTATGCATGTCATAATGTATAAAGATGTGATGTTTATGAATGCATCTTCTTCTGGGAAGATAAATCCTTGACGATTTCCGGTAAGTTTGTTGAATCCTGGGCTGATGTTGAAGAGTAGAGTTCTTCGTTTCCGCTGGGGATGATGGTTGTAAGAATAGACCCGTAGGAGAAGATGACTCCGTTGGAGAATAAACTTGTTGAAGAGATTACTCTGTGGGGAATTACTCTGTGGGGAGAGAGGTACTTCGTTGAGGTTTGATGATAACTCCGGTGGGGATTCCGTTGATAATCTCTGTTGGAAGATGAACTTCGCTGGGGAATAGAACTTCGCCGAGGACGATCTTCCCGTGGCAATTGGCTGAGGATAACCCAGTTATATCCTGGTGGGGAAATAACCTTTGAATAAAGCCGGGGAGATGTTTTTGCGCTCTGCGGGGGATAAGCTTCCAGAATATACTGGGGATAAGCTTCCAGAAATCTACTGGGGAGATTGATTCAACTCTCCTGGGGGGATCTTTTGAACTGCACTGGGGAATGGCTCCATTGGATGTCCGGTATTCCTCCGGGGAACAATCTTATATCAAGATTGCCGAGGATGCTTGTTAGGAATATTGTATACTCTGTTGGGGAACATTGAGATCTTCTGGGGTTACCCAACTTCCTTGAGGTTGACAGTAGGCTAACTCTTCTCGGGGAGAGGGTTGCTGACTTGCTGGAGGTACTGTGCCTTGTTAGGGCTGACGGGAGACCAACTCTGCTCGGGAGAGAGTATTGCTGAATCTTATCTTACTCTGCGGGGATTGAAGGTATCTTGGTCACGTTCTTCAGCTGAACCTACCTTGGTACCTTGGCGGACAGATCAACTAGATCGCTCGGATAACTCATTATTGCCCCTGTTTCTGCGGGAGAAAAAAGACCTAGGAGGTGCTTGATAACTGCTGATTGATGAACCTTCTTCTGGTAGGCAAGTGACGAGATACCGAGACATAGTCGTACGCTTTGATCCCTAACTTTTGCCTGGACCACCCTTTCGGGTTTTCAATCCACCGGGATACCCATTTTTGCCCAAGCCGCGTTTTCAGGTTTTCGACTTGCCGGGTGTACAATTTTTTTTCATTTTCATCCCTTATTTTTTCCCGAACCCTTTTGGTTCACCGAGAAGCCCTTATTTTTGCCTAGGTGTGTCAACCTAGCGGGTCTTTGATTATGTGCAGTATTTTTTCCGACTATGTCCGTGCTCTCAGGATGTAGGGAGGTGTCACTGTTAGTAGTGCAGTGTTACCATACCACCAGAAGATCTTCGTTTGATCGTCCAATGCCTCAAATGATCCGAATGGAGATTTGCCCCTGGTTATTTGGCCTTTTGAGAGATTCCCTGAATCTTGACTTCACTGCCCCAGATTATGGACAATGATCATGTCTGCCCCTTGGTTGGAAGTGCTTTTGTTCATTAGACATTCGTCGTGCAAATTTCTCTGCCGTTCGAACAAATCATCATATGCAAACAATATCATATCAAGAATGCAAAGCCTATGTCTGTTTTGAAGTTTTTTTTTTTTTTTGAAAATGCATTTTTTAGTAAACAAGCAAATTTTGTAAAAATGTGATGTCAACTCGTTATTTTACCGCAAGCCTTAAGGAGTCAGGATACCTTTGGTAACAATATGCTTTCGAACTAACCCACGCTTCAGCTAGGACTTTTAAAGGTTGTAGCGTGGCCTGGTTCACGGTTTAAGAAACAATGGATAAAGGCTCAAGTTTATTTGTACCCACCCGCTCTTCGTGATGTTCTTCAAACCTAAACTCAGTTGATCGTGCTTTAGACCTTGTTTGAGTCTTTGCTCTGATATTCCGGTGATGGTTCGGATGTTGACAATTTATTTTGAATAGGCAGTCATTTTTTTTGTTGAGGGTTTGTAGGACCTCTTTCTTTTGATTGCGTTATCCCTGTTTTTTGTCTGAATTGTCTCTTTTGTGATTACAGTTAGCGGGATGCCCCAGTTTTGTAAGTCTCCTTCATAGGTTTTGACTTGTTGGGCTTTTATTTTGAGAAATAATGACTGCCTGTCTTTATGATTATATGAACCATCACTATCTTTTGTTTCGTAAGGACCTCTTTGGTGCCATTCGTTATGCACCTGGATCAACTGAGAGAACTACCCTGGCCCAGGTTATGATTAAGGGTTTTAATTTTCGAAAATAAAAACTCCTACTTCTTTGGCTCGAAGGGGTTGACGAGGGATTATCTTCCTTATAACTCCAGTGTTTAGGAATTGAAACAATGTATGTACCTCATCAGCGGGGTTTGTTCAAAAGCATACTGTAGATTGGGGTATCGTTTTCGTCATCCTCCCTCAAGAGGCTTAGAATTTTAAAATCGAGAGTTTGATCATCACAAAAATATGAAAACAGTTTGCATATAGTGAATACGAAATAATTACTTCAAAACAGACATGTGTAATGCATTAATGAAATAACAACGTTTGACATGAATAAAATGTTTTGAACAATCAAAGAAAAATACAACTTGAACATTCGAATGAACAAAAAATTTCTAATCCTAGCCATGTTTTGGCAAGGGAGCAGTGATCACATTGGGAGTCTCAGCAGACTCGAATTCGATCTCCTTAGCATCGATCATATTCTGGATCTTGTATTTCAGCGCCCAACATTCCTCAGTATCGTGCCCCGGACTATCGGAATGATAAGCACACCTCGCATCTGGGTTGTAATTTGGAGAAGAGGTCTTGGGATTTGCAGGAGGGTTGATCACCGTAATCAGATTCATTTTCAACATGTGTTGCAGTGCTTGTGACAACGGCATATTGATGTTGGTGAACTGTCTCTTAGGCTCGTCTGGCCTTCACTGATTTCCCTTTTGTGGTTGCCGGTGTGACGCAGAACCAGAGATCATGACTGCCCCTGTATGTTGGTCACGATGACTCTTTTGGCTATATGCAGCATTGGACTCTTTCTTCCCCGTGTAAGGCTTTTTATGAGTATCAGGAGGTGTGGCCTCTTGAATCTTCCCGCTTTTAATGCCAGCTTTGATTCTTTCCCTAGTCAAGATCAGATCTGTAAACCCAGCAGAAGAATTTCCAATCAGATGGTTGAAGAACGGCCCAGACAGGGTCCCCAAGAACATGTCAACAAGTTCCCGATCATTCAGAGGTGGTTGTACCCTTCCAGCAAGGTCCCTCCATTTTTGAGCATATTCTTTAAAGCCTTCGCCTGCACCCATAGACATCCCCTAAAGCTGAGTGGGCGTGGGAGCAAGGTCGGCATTATACTGGTACTGCTTGTAGAATGCAGTGGCCAAGTCCTCCCAGCTGCGGATGTTGGCTCCATTCAGTTGATAGAACCAGTCGAGTTGAGTTCCTGACAGACTATCCTGAAATAAGTGAATCCACAAATTCTTGTCAGCCGTGTAGGGCTGGATCCTCCTTATGTATGACCTGAGATGCAGCTTAGGACAGGAAGCCCCGTCATATTTTGCAAAAGCAGGTGCCTTGAACTTGTGTGGGATCACTAACCCAAAAGACAGACCTAGATCTTCGAAATCCAGGCCGGGCACTTTCTGTATTTCCATAGCACTTAGTCGGTCTTCTAGCTGTTTGTATCTGTCCTCCGCAGGAGGGTACTGTTCGTCATTGAAATCCGTCTCGTTGTCGGAGACCACTGGGCTAGGAACCTCCCTCTCGTGGGGACTGTCTTTTTCTGCAGATGGGGTAGTCAGCTCAACCTCGTTTTGTGATCCGTTCCCCGATCTGCGTCTAGGGTTGAACAACACCGTCCTCTTCTTCTTCTTCTTCAAAAGCAGGGTCTTCAGATCTTGTTGCCCCTGGGCCAGACTCTTAACCAACTCCTGGAACTGGGCATTCTGGGCCTGGAGGGCCTTTATAGCTTGTTCGTTGGATGATTCAGGATTCATGACGATCGGCTGAAATAAACAGCGAAGAAGGTAAGCAACCTGTAAAAGGGGTACCTGTAATGCAATGATATGTATGTATGCATGCAATGTTTTCAAGGATCTCGCGGGGTAAACAAGAAAAATTGTTAGAATTGGAATCCGATAGCTTGATTGAAGGAACTGCATATTGTTGAGAGTCCTTCTTCAAGAGTCAAGGCTCACCATATCTAGTGGGTCATAGCCCCTGACTCGAGTCATTGACCTGGCTAGAGGAAAATAAATCCCCTTTACCCCTTGCTGGACATTTTGGTTCATCATGACCTGCATCACAAACCCTTGAGATCCTTGAAATGGATTAGTCCTCATGTAGGATGTATGCAATGGTATGATGGTATGATGTTATGTTATGCGTGGAGTGAGGTAAGTAAACCCTGTTATGAGTCCAGATTAAGGACTGTAAACAAAACCTGCAAGGAAACTCATGTGACAGATAACAAGCATGCAAGTAGTCAAGTTTGAAGGCACACAAGTCACACAAGACAGCCCTTAGAGTTTAGGCCAGCATGAAGCTTAGGTACTACCCTCTTTCAGTTTCGTAGGTTAAGACCTGTCCTAGAAAATAGTAACCGGGTTCTAGAGGATCTCAATATCACTGACTACCCTCAATTGGTCATAACTCCAGCATCGCAATCTTTTCTTGCGGCCAGAACCATCGCGAGAGTTTAGCCTCAATGGGTGTAGCATACTGCTACTGTTCTATGGCCAATTTGGGTCAATTTAGGGTTCTAAGGTCGGTTGGTGCTTAATGACTCCTCAGAAGACCCATATTCTCCTCGTTGCAACACAAGGGATATCGGTACAGACCAAGGTGCCACACCAACGTAGCCACTGCTTCACCCGTGTCGGTCTACGCCGGACAGGTCCCTCAAAGCTTATGCTACCTAAAAGGGTATCCCCAGATCCGGGTTAGGATCTATGAAACTCCAAGATAATGCCCACAATAATAAAGTAAACAAAACATTCAATTGAAAACATAAGTATGATCTATCCTAAGGTACACCTCACTTTAAAATATCCCCAGCAGAGTCGCCAGTTCTGTGATCGGTGGAAATAGAACTGACTGTTTAAAGCTGGATCGCGTATGTCGCGGTAAGCAAGAGTCACCACCGTCTTTTATTTTCTCCAACAAGGAAAGGACAAAAGCACAGCAAAATTCCTTATGAGAATGTTTCTCGGTTCGGGAGGTAGATTTATAGAAAGGGAAGGTGTTAGCACCCTTTCTATCCGTGGTTATCCACGGGCTCTTAGGTACTTGCTCTTATGTTTTCAAAAGATGTTTGCTTTTCAAATGTGTGTGGGTTTTGAAAAAGTTTCATTGAAAGATTTCTGAGTGACTCTTGTATCTGTCCTCAAGAGTGTTTGAAAAATTTGTTTTGAAAGCTTTTGAAAGTGTCAGTGTGAAAAGATTTTTGTTTGTTTTTGAAGAGAGCAAGTACCCATGAGTCATCTACCTACCCTAAGGAATTAGGCTGTGTAAAAGTCCTTAAGGTAGTGCCATCCCACCTAATGTCCTAGATCCTTTTTAATCCGAGGCAACCGTTTCGAGGCGACTGGATCTTAGACATAAGAGTGACCGCTAAAACATCCTATACTTGACGACCACGTTTCGAAGGCAACGAGTGAGGCGTACCCTAGAAGTGGTGTGTGTATTGTGTGTTGTTTTCATGTTATGTTTATCTTTGATCATGGCATTGTGAGCTACGAGTTGTTTTTAGTTATCATACATTCTTTCATGCAATTTAGCAGTTAGGAGTGCGGAAAATAAAATACGGAAAGATAAAAGCTACGCTATTACAAGGCGCGGGTCTATACAACGCCAAAATACAAAGACCCGTTTTTGATAAAGATGCGGAAAGTAAAAAAAAAGCAATAAACCTAATTACTATTACATTCCGGAAACAGTTACACAATAATCAGAATAATAACGTGCGAAAGAATTAAAATCAGGACGTCCTCGGGTTTTGACCCTTTGCTTGAAATTAAATTAAATTAAAACCTAATTAGTTATTTAATTAAAGAAAAGAAAGTGTTTTTTTATGTTTTTTTGTATTTATTATGGAAATAAAGAAAAGAATTTAAAAGTTAGTAAACAACCCTAATTCTAGATTATTTTAATTATTAAAGAAAATGTCAAAGTTGACCTAATTTACTAATTAATTAATTTACATGTTATTTACAAAAAAAAAATAATAATAATCAATAATGATAAAAATAATTAAAAGTCAAAACCTAATTCTATACAATTTTATTTATTAAGAAAAAAGGATTAAAATTTAAAACCTAAATTAAACTAAGTTAATTGTTAGTTATTTATTTACAAAAATATGTTAATGGCAAATTTAATAAATAATTAAATATATATTTTTGAGTTTCTGATTTTTATTAGGAAAAATTATTTGTGGTGAATTAATTATAATTAAAACAATTAAAAGTATTAACAAGAAAAGAAAATAAAATTTAAATATGCAAACCAAAGGGGTGTGATGGCCCAAAGTGGAGGTTTTTGTGAAGCAATTCAGGCCCATTAAGACAAAGCCTGGTTGACTTTCCTGAATCATGTGCTTGCTAGCTGACTAGGGTGTACCATGCTCTTCACTCTGTAGCCACTGGATTGATCATCATGAGCGCTTGGCAAGCTTAGGCGTGAGGACGTATGGTGGACCACTGAATCGTTGCTGCATTGGAATGGGTTAAGAAAAATATTAACAATTATATGGGGGACCTGGGAATCGAACCCAGGTCCCAGTGGTGAACAAACATGTCACTAGCCAACTGAACTATGAAGCGCCTTTGTTAAATATATACATAACAAATATTATATAAAATACCAACAATTATTATGATGCAAACAAAAATACGCGCGCATATTTGAATGTCCCAACCACACGGAGCCACGTATTGTCTTCTTCATCTTTTTCCTGCAAATATAAACAAGATAGCGGGGGTTTTAAACCCCCACAAAGCAAAAGTGCCAAGAATAGCGAATATCCCTATGGATGATATAAATTGAGCGCGAGGGTTCCATTCAACTCGTATTGAGCTCCTGAATTCAATTGTATAGGTCTCAAGGCCTGATTTTTCCTCTACAAGAAAGCCCTATTTTGAAAACTCGAAAACCCTAAAATCCATTCATGGTGAATTATGATTCTGTGAGTCTCAGTGCAATTAAACCATACCAAAAGGTTCCTGTATGTTTAAACAATGCAAAACAAACAATCAAACATGTTAAATGCTCATGAGATACAAGTTTCGATTATGAAAAATAAAGGTGAACCGTGAATCTGTTCTGGGCAATTTCTTGAGTGTTAACGTGTAATTTGGATCCCTACGTGTTCCTGGAAGTGCCAGCAATCTATTAGAAACCAAAACAAGCTTTGAATCACGCTGCAATATTGATTTCAGTTTTCAAAAATTTCTTGAAATTTTGCAATTTGGCTATGGAATTCTATGGCAGCTTTCACGTGTCCAGCTTTAGGGTTTCCTTCAGCACATATATGTGAATGAATTTAGGTTAGAATAAGGCCCATGAATCCATTGCATTATGACTTGAATATTTGATTGCCAATCATATCTTTTTCAATCTTTTCTTTCATGAAACCTTGCCAATCATGGATTTTTTGATGCCTTTGAGGTGCATACGAGTTGCCAGCTTGCCCTAGTCATATTTGCTGCACAAAAAGATCTAAAAAGCATATCTTTGAATTTTCCTATAATTAAAACCAATTAAATGAATTAATATTAATATAAATTCAATTAATTAATTAAAAATTAGAAAATAAATCAAATTAAGTTCAATGGGTCGTGCATAGGCCTTGGGTAATGATTCAAGAAAGAATTTGAGGCCCATTAGCAAAATTGAAGTGTTTTAGGCAAAGTTGACTTTTGAAAGTTCCCAAAACTTTCCCAACTTCTCCAATGCATATCTTGCTCAATTTTGAAGCTATGAACATGTTCTTAGACATTTTGGAAAGGTCTTGAAGTCCTCTAACCAATTCCTTTGGTCCCATGTCGTTTTTATTTACCAATCTCAAGTTATGGTCTTTGACTTAAAGTTCCTTTTTGTTGACTTTTGAAAATGACCTATAATGTTGAAATTGATAACTTTTTGTGAGAGCATTTCGTGGACTTGGAATGTGAAGATGAATTGTAGGAAATGTCATCCCCTTAAAAATAAGCTTTGGATGGGATTTTTCTGATAAACCATGAAAAAGTTATGCCTTGGTCAATTTGCAGTTGACTTTTCAACTGTCCAAAAATAGAAACTTTTGACATCTTGAGACTTTCTGAGTCATGCTTGTGGAATCATGATTAAGAATTGATCAAATGATGATTGTGGCTTCAAAATAAGATGTTGACCGAAAATTTTGACTTTTGACTGTCAAATGACCATTTTACCCCTGCAGTTGACTGTGGAGCAATTAGGGCTTTTGATTGTGCAACTTGATGCTATGAGTCTTGAAACTTGACATATGGATGCTTGACAATGTATATGGGCATATGGGACTTGATTGTACCCTTGAAAACCTCAATTTCTTTGCAAGAACCAAAACCCTAATTTTGACTATGTTAGGAGGCAATTGGACTGAGCAATCCTTGAGAGATTTTGAACCATCTGGAGATTGATCTTGACAAATCTTGAAGAATATGGGAGGGAAAATTTTGGGGTACAACAGAGAGGCAAGGGGATTTATTTTCTCCAAAGCCTCAATCAGGTGCTGATCACTCACTTCCTGATTCAGATGATTGGAAGAAGGTTGCCATCAGACATGTGGAAGAAAACCAGAGGTTGAAGGCTCAAATTTCCAGGATTACAGGGAAGCGCCAGCGTATAGAGTGATCTCCATCAATTCTTTTTCTTGGGGTTTTAGATTGTATTTTCATCTTGTACTTGAGATCATTGAAACTTGTAATCCATTTTGGAGTTATTATAATAAAAAAATTCAGTATTTCAAAAGCTTTATTATTTTGATGTTTGTAATATGTCTATAAACCTTAAATCCCTTGAAATATTAAATAATGAAGTAAAAATAATCATGTGCATTGCATATCATGCATCATATTGCACATATTTCTTGCATTTGTTATGCATACCCAGGTGTCTTACCAAGCTTCTTTACTTCGTTCAGCAAGCTGACTCATCACTACAACACTCGGGCTAATTTCAAAAAGAAGATGGACAACTTAGAACAAGAGAATCGCGATCTGCGCGAGGAAGTTTCTTCTTTTAAGGCCATCTTGGAAAATTTGACTACTCTGATGGAAGCTCTGGTGGCTGCTCAGAATCAGCCACTGAGTGTTCAACCTCAACCAACAAGGGAAAATACTGAAGTTCCGACTGTTCCCGTATCTGCTACTCCGGCTGTTGTTTAGAATCGCATGCCTCAAGGTTATCCATGGGTAATTCCAGAGAATTTCGCACCCAAAGGTTTCAATCACAGTACTCAATATACTCCAGTGGTTCAGACTATTGTTACTCCAGCACCTCTTATGGTGCATGCTGCCCCTGCTGCGCCTCCTTCGATGAATATGGTTTCGTATGTTAATGATGATGTGTGTCATCCTTTCCCTCCGCCAAGTGAAGACTTGGGTCTTTATGACAGAATTGATGATTTTCAAGAGCAGTTTGACAAGATGCAGAAAGAGATGAAGGCCCTCAGGGGAAAAGAGCTATTTGGGCAGAATGTGAATGAGCTATGCTTGGTCCCAAACATTAAGATACATGCTAAGTTCAAGGTCCCAGAATTTGAGAAGTACATGGGAAACACTTTCCCTCGTGCTCATCTGGTGATGTACGAAAGAAGAATGTCTACCCATATTGATGATCAGCGTCTGTTGATTCACTTTTTTCAGGATAGTTTGATCGGTGTGTTGAAATGGTATATGAGTTTGGACAACGCTAATATCCATACTTTTAATGATTTGGGAGAAGCATTCATCAAACAATACAAGTACAACATGGACAAGGCACCTGACCGTGATCAACTTAGGGCCATGGTTCAGAAAGATAGGGAATCATTCAAAGAGTATTCCAGAGATGGAGTGAGGTAGCCTCCCAAGTGATTCCTCCCATGGAAGAGAAGGAGATGACTAAGATTTTCTTGAAAACGATGGGTGCTTTCTACTACGAGAGGATGGTAGCAAGCGCGCCAAGTGACTTTACTGAGATGGTAGGAATGGGTATCCTCTTAGAAGAGGCTGTAAGAGAAGGTCGTTTAACAAAGAGTGAAGGATCTGGAGGTGCGAAGAAGCCATCTTATGGGTTTTCCAAGAAGAAAGAGGGAGATGCAAATGTTGTTATGCAAGAGAGGAGGGTAAACACTCCTAGAAGGAATTATCAGTGTCATCAGCAAGTCACCTCAGTTACTCCTGTTATGAATGTCGCTCCAACTACCGTTGCTTATCAGAGACCGTCCCAACAGGGGAATCAAGGGTCTAATCAGAGAAGGGAGAGTTATGACCCTATTCCTATGAGCTATATAGAGTTATTACCAGCATTTATTCAGAAAAAGTTGGTCCAGACACGACCACCTTCCGTCGTACCATCACCGCTGCCTTGGTATTACAAGGCAGACCAAACATGTGCTTTTCATCAGGGAGCATCAGGGCATAATGTTGAGAATTATTATCCGTTGAAGAATGAAGTGCAGAAATTGGTAAGGTCTGGTGTTCTATCTTTCAAGGACATGGGACCTAATGTGAAAGATAATCCTCTACCCAAGCATGGGTAGTAAATGCTGTAAATATGGTGGCCGGTTGTCCAGGTGATTTCCGGATTTTTGACATTAATCTGGTTAGAGGAGATTTGGTGAAAATACACGCAAACCTCTGTGAATTTAGCTACTATACGCATGACCATACCGGTTATGCTATTTATAGTACAAACATACAGGGTTGCGAGAAGATAAGGGCTGATTTACAGGAGATGATGGATGAGGGTCTCATCCACATAATCAGGCCTAGGGAAGAGTATGAAGAGGAAGTGAATATGGTTTCTGGATGTCCTGGGGAATTCATAATTTTTGATGTAGAGTATATGAATGAGGACCTCATGCAGTTGCATGCTACCTTCTGTCATACGGTTGGTCAGGTGGAACACCAATATGGATCTTGCATAGTTTGCTGTCGAGACCCTCGAGGATGTTCAATCGTGAAGAAGGGTGTTCAGTTGTTGTTAGACAATGGAACTATCAAGATTACAGGTCAGAGGGATGATTATCATGAAGTTGATATGGTTGAGGTTTGTTTAATGGAAGAAGAGTCAGAGGAAGAGTATGCCTCCGCGGATGAGTATTTATCTTCAGATAAAGATTTGTTTTGTAGAAATGAATTATTGATGACTGATTATGTTGAAGAAGGGGTAAACATCATTGTGCCTTGTTTCGGTGCACCAGCCCATTTTGAAGTGGAGTATCATAGCAGGCCATCTTTTACCCCATTGGTAATTAGTTTGCAAGGTCCTATCCCCTACAAATCAAATAAGGTCGTGCCTTAAAAATACAATGTTACAATCTTAGAAGATGGAGTGGAAGTTCCCATCCAGCCAATGCCTGATATTGGAAATATAACTGAAAACAACAGGGTGACCCGTAGCGGTCGTGTGTTTGTGCCGGTTGTTCGGAGATATTGCTGCTGGAAAGAAAGTTGTTGAGAATGATGAACCTAAGAATACTACAGGAGAGACTAGCGGAGCTACGCTAGAGAAATAAGTGGATGATATTTTGAAGATAATTAAGATGAGGGACTACAGAATTGTAGATCAGCTACTGTAGACTCCTTCAAAGATATCTATCTTAGCTTTATTAATGAATTCCTCTGCTCATAGAGAATCCTTGATGAGGGTACTGGACCAAGCTTTTATGGAGAGTGACATGCCAATAGATCAATTCATAAGTGTAATTGGAAACATTACGTCATGTAATAACTTGAGTTTCTGCGATGATGAATTACCAGATGAAGGGAGGACTCACAACCTGGCCCTCCACATATCTATGAACTGCAAGAATGATTCGCTATCCAATGTGCTAATTGATAATGGATCCGCATTGAATGTTATACCAAGGAGTACTCTCATGAAGTTGAAATATCAAGGAACGCCTATGCACCCGAGTGACATCATTGTGAAAGCATTTGATGGGTCGAGGAAATCTATCATCGGTGAAGTGGACTTACCTATCCATATAGGACCAGATTTGTTCTAGATAACCTTCCAGGTCATGGACATTATTCCCGCATATAGTAGTTTGCTAGGAAGGCCATGGATACATGAGGCAGGGGTTGTCACTTTAACTTTACACCAGAAGCTGAAGTTTGTACGTGAAGGGAAGGTAGTGATCATAAGTGGGGAGCATGTATTATTGATATCTCATTTGTCCTCTTTCAGTATTATAGAAGCAGATGAAGCTGCTGTTGGAACCCAGTTCCAAGCCCTATCCATTGACAACATAAGGGGAAGTGAGAGTTCCATGGTCTCGCTGAAGGACGCGCAGCAGGTTGTGCGTAATGGTCCTAGTACAGTGTGGGGACAAATTGTGGATCCACCCGTGAACAAGAACATAACTGTCTTGGGTTTCTCTTCGAAGAATGGAAAAGGCGAAAGTTTGAAGTCAAAGTCCACTATGAGAAGCTATCATGATGTTTTTTGCAGCGGAGGTTACCTCCATCCAACTGATTCTGGAATTAATGCTGTTGAGGAGGATGAAGCAGAGCAGAAAGTGCTAAATTATGTGACGCATGGAGTCAGGGTTCAGAACTGGATCACCATTGATGTTCCCTCTTGCATACATGTTTCAAAGTAATTTGATTTGTTAATCTTTCTTTTGAAAAGCTTTCACTCTGCCCAAGGTGGAAGTATTAATGTTGTAGGGCTTATCTGTTTGCTGTGACTGTTAAGATCATTAATAAAAGTTGTCTTTGCTTCCTGAATTATGTTTTTATTTTTCTCTTTTTCTTGGAAAATGGTAATCAGAAAAAACCTTTCAAAATAAATAATAACTGAAATTCAATTTGCATGATCACTTGTTATATGTGTCAGTTTCTAAATGCAATCATAAATCATATGTGCAGATTAATTAAAAAACACGTTGAATACAATAACCCGACACCCTCTCCAAACTTTGAATGTCCTGTGTATGGGGCTGAAGAAGAAGATTATGATCAGATTCCAGAAGAGGTCTCACGGTTTCTTGAGCACGAGGAAAATACCATTCATCCGTATAAAGAGCCTTTGGAAGTGATCAATTTGGGTTCAGAAGAAGATCCGAAGGAAGTCAAGATTCGAGCATCGTTGTATCCCGAAGTGAAGAGAAGGTTGATTGAGTTGTTGAAACAGTATGTGGATATTTTTGCTTGATCTTACCAAGATATGTCTGGTCTAGATACAGATATTGTTGAGCACCATTTGCCGTTGAAGCCAGAGTGTCCGCCAATTAAACAAAAGTTGAGAAGAACTCACCCATATATGGTAGTAAAGATCAAAGAGGAGGTTCTAAAGCAGATTAATGTTGGTTTTCTTGTGACGTCAGTGTATCCTCAATGGATTGCCAATATTGTCCCAATACCAAAAAAAGACGGAAAAGTCTGCATGTGCGTAGATTACAGAGATCTAAATAAAGCTAGTCCAAAAGATGATTTTCCATTGCCACACATTGATATGCTAGTGGATAGCACAGCAAAATTCAAAGTATTCTCATTCATGGACGGATTTTCTGGGTATAATCAAATAAGAATTGCTCCAGAGGACATGGAAAAAACAACGTTTATCACACCCTGGGGAACATTCTGTTACAGAGTGATGCCCTTCGGGTTGAAGAACGCTTGTGCAACGTACCAGAGGGCTATGACAACCCTATTCCATGATCTGATGCACAAGGAAATTGAAGTATATGTTGATGATATGATTTCCAAATCCCAGACTGAAGAAGGGCATATAGAAGATTTGTTGAAGTTGTTTCACCGTTTGAGGAAGTATCGTCTCCGCTTGAATCCAAATAAATGCACCTTCGGTGTTCGACCGGGGAAGTTGTTGGGTTTCATTGTTAGACAGAAAGGAATTGAAGTTGACCCTGATAAAGTCAAAGCAATTCAAGAAATTCCAGCACCCAGAACAGAAAAGCAAGTCAGAGGTTTCCTCGGGCGTTTGAATTATATTTCTAGATTCATTTCCCACATGACTGCAACATGCGAATCAATCTTTAAGTTGTTAAAGAAAGATCAAGGTTGTGTATGGATGGATGATTGCCAAAGGGAATTTGAGAGTATTAAAGAATATCTGCTTGAACCTCCTATCTTGCTCCCTCCCGTAGAAGGAAGACCGTTGATTATGTATCTGACAGTGTTAGATAAATCCATGGGTTATATTCTGGGACAACAGGATGAAACAGGGAAAAAGGAGTTCGCCATTTATTATCTCAGCAAAAAATTCACTGATTGTGAGTCGTGGTATTCCATGCTGGAAAAAACATGTTGTGCTTTGGCCTGGGCGACAAAGCGTTTACGGCAGTATATGTTGAATCACACCACTTGGTTGATCTCCAAAATGGATCCAATCAAGTACATTTTCGAAAAGCCTGCTCTTACTGGGAGAATTGCTCGCTGGCAAATGTTGTCATCTGAATATGATATCGAATACCGCACTCAAAAAGCTATTAAAAGTAGTGTGTTGGCAGATTATCTTGCTCACCAACCACTGAAGGATCACCAGTCTGCAGAATATGAATTCCCCGATGAGGATGTGATGTTCTTGAAAGTGAAGGATTGTGATGAACCATTACCCTAGGAAGGTCCTGACCCTGAATCTCGTTGGAGTATGATATTTGATGGAGTTGTGAATGCTTATGGTAAAGGAATTGGTGTTGCGATTATCACTCCTCGTGGATCTCACATTCCTTTTACTGCAAGGTTAACATTTGATTGCACTAATAATTTGGCAGAATATGAGGCTTGCATGGGTCTCAAAGAAGCTATTGATCTCATAATTAAAATTCTCAATGTGTATGGTGATTCAGCTTTGGTAATAAATCAGATTAAAGGAGAATGGGATACTCGATACCCTGGCTTGATCCCTTACAAAGATTATGCTAGAAGATTATTACCATTCTTCAATAAAGTTGAATTCCATCACATCCCTAGAGATGAAAACCAAATGGTGGATGCTTTGGAAACTCTGGCTTCTATGTACCAAGTGAATACTTGGAATGATATACCCCGAATTGCGGTTCGACGGCTGGATAGGCCCACTCATGTGTTTATAGAAGAGGAGGTAATAGATGAAAGACCCTGGTATTATAATATCAAGCATTTTCTTTAGACTCGGGAATACCCGATTGGTGCATCAAGGAAATATAGAAAGACACTGAGAAGATTGAGTGGCAGTTTCTTCCTCAGTGAAAATGTGTTATACAAGAGAAATTATGACATGGTCTTGCTCAGATGCGTGGATAGACACGAAGCAGACATGTTGATGCATTAGATTCATGAAGGTTCATTTGGCACTCATGCCAATGGACATTCGATGGCTAAAAGGATGCTAAGGGCAGGTTACTATTGGTTAACAATGGAGTCTGACTGTTACAAATTTGCAAAGAAGTGCCATAAATGCCAGATTTACGCAGACAAGGTCCATGTGCCTCTGACACTTCTCAATGTGATTTCCTCCGCGTGGCCTTTCTCTATGTGGGGTATTGACATGATTGGGATGATAGAACCCAAAGCTTCGAATGGGAACCGTTTTATCTTGGTAGCAATTGATTACTTCACCAAATGGGTGAAGGTTGCTTCATATGCCAATGTTACTAAACAGGTGGTTGTAGGTTTCATCAAGAATAATCTTATATGTCGGTATGGTGTGTCGAGCAGAATTATCACTGACAATGGCTCGAATTTGAACAATAAGATGATGACAGAACTGTGAAGAATTCAAGATTGTCCATCACAATTCATCTCCATACAGGCCTAAGATGAATGGGGTTGTTGAAGCTGCTAATAAGAATATCAAGAAAATTATTCAGAAAATGGTTGTTACTTATAATGATTAGCATTAAATGCTCCCTTTTGCTTTGCATGGATATCGAACATATGTCTGCACTTCAACAGGAGCAACCCCGTTCTCCCTAGTGTATGGAATGGAAGCTATACTCCTGGTCATGGTAGAGATTCCCTAGTTGCATGTTGTGATGCGGTGGGAGAACTGACTTGAGGGTTTTGCGTTTGATCACAAATGTTGCGGTTAGCAAGAGTCGCCACCGACTTTTCTTTTATCCAAAAGGAAAGGTGAGAAAGCACAGGAAAGACCTTTGATATTGTTTCTTGAGTTCGGGGGGTAGATTATGAAAAGGGAAGGTATTAGCACCCTTTTCATCCATGGTTTTCCATGGGCTCTTAGTTACTTGCTAGATCACTTGCTTTTGTTTGAAATTGTGATTTGTGTGGTTCTTGAAAGTATTGTGTAAAGAGGCCATTGTTTAGGCAATCTTTGTAATGATTCTTATTTGTAAGAATGTATGCAAAGATGTTTGATCTTTTGAAAATGTTTTCAATTTTGTAAGGTGTTTGAAAGTGTATGCGATTGTTTTGAAAATAGCAAGGATGTTTTGTTTGAAATTGAGCAAGTAATTAGGAGCAATTTACCTACTCAAATGTCTTTTTTTTCATTTTCTATTCCCTTTACATTGTTGTCTTACCATTGATTTGGTAAGCAACCCTATCTTTGGATATTAACGGGACGGGCATGGGTCATCGTATAACCATGATTAGCAATGTTGCAAGGTATCTTAGCATTCTTTTTGAGGGACTAAGATCATTTTGTAAGGCAACTTAGATGGCGTAATCGAGGGACTATGATCTTGTATTTGCTTGTTTTTGCTAAGATACCTTACATGCGTAATATGGCCATTTTGGTATAAGGGAACCAAGTGGGGTAACCCTAGGGGTGCTTGTGTGCAAGTGTATTATTTTCATGCTTGATTTTGTCTTGAATTAGGGTTTTCTATTTGGTTGGTTTTAATCTTTCCATACAAAACCCTAATTACTAGCATTTGTTATATAAAGCGATATATTGCGGGAATTAAAATTACTACGCTATTACATCATTTGAGGGAGGGGGTATACAAATTACAAATGGGGATTGCAAGAAATTAAACCCTAATTAGTCTATTACAACTAAATTGAATAAATATACAAGGAAATGAATAAATATAAAGTACAAATGCAAATGGAAAGAAATGTTTTTTGTTTGGATTTTTATGAAAAGAGGTTTTAACCTAACCCTAATTAGAGGAAAAAATAATTAACTAAAATTAATTAAATTAATTTAAACTAATTAAGAAAAGAAAATTAATTAAGAAAAGATTTTTGAATAAATCCCTAATTCTATTTAGTTGATTAAAAGAAAGCCAGTTAAGAGAAAAAAGTATTTTTTTTTTGTATTTTGTCTTGTAAATAAATTATAGTATTATAAAATATTTTTGGCTTTTTCTTTATTAAAATAATATATTTAAATAATTATAAAAAAAAATAAATAATAATCTAGTTTTTAATTTAATTTACAAGATAATTAGTAAAGATAAATAAAGTATGTTGAATAAAAATAATTTTTGTGTGAGAAAAATATTTAAATTATGTCAAAACATAAACCTACTATTTTTTTAAATATTTTTTTATGATTTTTTAGTATTTTAGAAAATATATTTAAAAGTAAAAATGAAATAAATAAATAAATAAAAATAAATGGGCCAGGGGGTGCCAAATGTAGGTAGAGAGGTGAGCTAGCAATAAAAAAATAATGTCAGGCCCAGCGCCTGTAAAAAATGTTAGAAAATCAGAAAATATGAAAAAAATGGGCAAAAGGGTACCACTGGGGCTCGAACCCAGGTCCCTAAGGTTAACAGGCGCACACTTTACCACTGGGGTGGCTATACATCCGTTTATATAAACAAAACAATAAATATGTAAGGCAAATAAAGTCCTGGTGACTTCATCTTCAACCTCCAGCCGATGTACCTGTAACTTCTTCATTTCTCAACAAAAATGGAAGATGACAAAATGAAAGTTGTTGCATTCTTCCTCACGATTCTAACCATGTAAATTACTAAAGCTAAAAGTCAAAGATAAATGAGAATTTCTCTGGCCCTAATTTGAACCCTAAAAATTTCAGAAACTTCAACTCTAAAATTCTCTAAGCTTAGGCCATGTAAATGCAAACTATGGATATGTACAGCTTTGTGGCAATGAGGTCTACATTTTATCTTCACAAATGCAAGCCTAACAATGCCTAAGTAATGAGATATAAGTTCAAGAAAAATAACTCAAAACTGGAAATCGTGAAATGGATTTGAGCTTGTTTCAGGCAATGTTGATGATCAGGTTAGCTTCCTTGGACCTCTAGGAAGCTAATGCAATGGTTGGCTTGAGCTGAAAGTGGTTGGGGAGCTTTGGAGAAGTCAAGTTGCAGACCCCTATTTTTGAAAATGGAACTTGATGATGGAGGTGTTACAGTTGAGCAAATGGACTTTGGATGGTTTGTATTTGATGTTTAGAAGTTTTTGGAAGTGAAAGGCCAAAGAACGCACGAGGGGATTTGGAGTTTGGTATGTAAAGTCAGAACTGGCACAACAATGGTGTTTTGAGACAATTTCTGATTAGAGGGAGTTTGAGTGAGTTTCAGGGGCTTCAAGCTCATGTCCTAGCTCATAAATAGTGCATCTATTTATAAGCAACAAGTTTTGAGACTTGTTGTTGATCAGAATTTGAATTTACATGTTGATGCAAAACATGTGATTTTTTGAGAAAATAAGTTTCAATGCTTTGTGTACTTGCTAAGATAGAGTGGTTATGCTTTAAACACACTTTCTTCTGACTTTGTAGATGAAGTGTGATCAGGGGGAACAAGTTAGAGGCTCAAGAGTAGACTTTATGCATAAATCTTGCTTTACAAGAATTGTATTGTTAACTTTCTTCCCAAAATGGCAATGTGAATTGGATAAAGCTTAAATCACTTGGATTATAGCTCAAAAGTTAGTGTAATCCATTAATTATGGAGTGAAAAATAAGTTTGAGGCCTGCAAAGCAAAGATTATGTAGCCTAACATTGATTTGCATTTGTGTTCATCATGAAAATGACCTATAATTCAAGTGACAAAACCCCAACTTCATCTCTTCGATTCTCCATACTCAAGAATGATCTCAATGAGTTCTTGGACATTTTGGAAATCTTGAAATGTGATTTACAACTTATCTTTGAATTGCTTTTGAATATTACCCTTGTAACTATGTAAAAAATTTCTATGAAGTTAGGTCAAAAATCTGCCTAACTAGGGCAAAATTCACTAAGTCTTTTTTAGTTCACGAGCATGTATTCATAAAATTATAACTTGAGATACAAGCACTTTTAGGAGAAGTTGTGTGAATAAGAGTTGTATATTTCATGTATATCTACAACTTTCATGTTGGAAGTTTCCTTTGAATCATCTTGCATCATGATGAAAAAAAATGCTCAAAGTTATGAAAAAATAAGAAATTTTTGACACTTGGAAAAATTTCTAAGTTTAGAAATTTTGACTTTTCAAAATGAAATCTTGATTTCTTGATGAATAAGTTTCCTATTTTGACATGTTTTGATGAATTTTGATCTTTTACACTTGAATTTTACCAAAAAGTCAAAGTTTGACTTTTCAGTATACAGTTGACTTTTGATCAGTTGACTGCAAAATTCATCTGTCAATCCAATGGATTTGCAATGTTTTGAATCATGTCATTAGGTAAAAATGATGCAATTGGACTCTTGGGATCATGCCTTAAAACAATTGACCATTTTCTAGGTCAAAAATAAGAAATTGCCCTTTCCTAGTCAAAACCCTAATTTTGACCATTTTGCCCTTTTAGAGATTTGATCAAATTTCTTGAGGAATTGTGGTCCAAACTTGATCAAATGATTTATATGAGTCTAAAATGTTTACTTGGATAAAAAATTATGAAGTTTGACTGTAAATTGGGTATGGTTGACTTTTTCCCTAATACAATTGATTTTTAGGTCAACTGTTCAATTGACTAATCAAAAGTGTGATCCAAGGGTTGAAACTTGACATGGGTAATCTTGGGGGTCCATAATGATACATGAGAGTCATATGGGGCACTGGAAGTTCAAAAATATTTGTGCAAACTCAAACCCTAATTTTGGTCATCAGTGCATAAGAAGGTGTCTTGAGCTGATCAAACCCTAGTGCAGTCTTGAGCCCAAGGAGATCTTGTGAGCAAATTCTTGATAAGTGAGAGGGAAAATTTTGGGGTACAACATGTGTGATAATAGAAACCAAGTTGACGGAGGCTGAATGGGTCCAGAACAGGTTTGACCAATTGAATTTGATTGAGGAGAAGAGAATGACAGCCTTGTGTCATGGCCAGTTATATCAAAAAAGAATGATGAAAGGTTTTGATAAAAAGATCAAACCTCGTGAATTCATAGAAGAAGACCTCGTGCTCAGGAAGATCATGTCTTTCAACACTGATTCTAGGGGCAAGTGGACTCCTAATTTTGAAGGTTTGTATGTTTTCAAGAAAGCCTTCTCTGGTGGTGCATTAACTCTTGAAACTATGGATGGCGAGGAGTTCCCACGTCCCATGAATGCTGACGCAGTCAAGAAATACTTCGCCTAAAGAAATAAAAGAATAGCTTGTTAAGTTGAAAACCCGAAAGGGCGACTTAGGCAAAAAGGAGCGTCTCGGTAGGCCGAAAACCCAAAAGGGCGGTCTAGGAAAAAAATTAGAGACCTAAACATAATAAATTTCCCGCTAAGTTGAAAACCCGCAAGGGCAGCTTAGGCAAAAGTTATGGATTTTCTTGGCAAGTAACTACGTCAGACAAGACTTGATCGTTGAAGAAACAATCTTCTCGGATTCTCACCATACTTCAACAAAGGCTGCTGCTCAGGATTTCAAAAGTTGTTAGGGGGGATAGTGGTCATTGTATCTCAATGTATCTTTTCCATCATCTATTATCATTTCCCAAACTTTGTAATCATCTATGGAGTCTCGCCATTCGCAGACTACCATTCTATTAATGAAAGTCTAGCTTTTACCCAATTCTTTGTATTTACTATGTTATTTAGCTTGCAAAGACTCCATTTATTACTGATAATAACTTTCAAAGCAAAGAGATTAAATAACAAAATTGATTTTTCAAAAAAACAATTTTTTACAATTTACTTTTACTTTGAGATTTGTGATGAAACAATGACAACAAAAATGGTGATCCCAAGAATGGACAAACTCCGGTTGTTTTGAGAATTTTTTGTTCTCTCGGAAAGGTCTACTAGGGTTGTTTTTGTCGTATTGGGTTTATGGTTCCGGTATTCTCGGTCAAGTTTGGATTCATTTCTCCTTTTTCTGAGTTTTCATGATGTGAAGTTTCAATCCGCATTTTTCTCCAGTGAAGTAGGCTTGAATTCCCCAGCGAAGTTTGTTTGTTTGGGTGTCAGTCTGCTTTATTTGAGACTGGTCTTGCAATCTCCAGTAGGCATGTTACTTTTGGAAAAAAAATAATGGTTTCCCCAATGAAGCCTGAAGAAGGATGTTCTACCCCTATATCTGTTTGATTTGGCTACCTCCGGATTATGTTTCTCCTCAGTAAAGTTAAAAGCAGGCAGTAGGTTTGGTTTCCACAGCTGGCCTTTACCTTTCTTGGAATGATCATCTTGGTTGAAGCTTAGCCTAGTTTTGTTAGTGCCCGAGGCAGTTTTGCCTGGTTGTTCCCCATGTTGTGTATCTGTTTTGTCAGCATGCACACGATAACACTCATACATTCATACATGCATCATGCATAGCTAAAATTGACAAGTCATTGTTCATTGACATTTTTTAATATTTTTGTTGACGTATTACCCTATGTTGCACCCCAAAATTTGCCCTCCCATATTTTTCAAAGAAAATGCCAAGTCAAGCTGCAAAATTCCCCAAGGGTGGCACAGTGCAAAGGTCTCCTATACAGTCAAAACTAGGGTTTGTGTACTGATCAAGAAAATGAAGTTTTCAAAGGTCCAATCAAGTATCACATGCTTACAAATATGGTCAAGCATCCTCATATCAAGTTTCAAGGCATTCAGCTCAAGATTGCACAGTCAAAACCCTAGATTGCACTACAGTCAACTGTAGGGGCAAAATGGTCATTTGACAGTCAAAAGTTCAAATTTTTGGTCAACATATCATTTTTAAGCCACAAACATCATTTGATCAATGCTTGTTCATGATTCTCAAAATTTGGCTCAGAAAATCATCAAGATGCAAAAGTTACTATATTTGGACAGCTGAAAAAGTCAACTGAAATTGACCAGGGCATAACTTTCACATGGATTATCAGAAAAATTCCATCCAAAGCTCATTTTGAAGAGAAATACATTTCCTACAACTCATCTTCATACTTCAAGTCCAAGAAATGCTCTCACAAAAAGTTATCAATTTCAACATTATAGGTCATTTTCAAAAGTCAACAAAAAGGGACTTTAAGTCAAAGGCCATAACTTGAGATTGGTAAATCAACATGACATGGGACCAAAGGCATTGGTTAGAGGACTCAAAGACCTTTCCAAAATGTCCAAGAACATGAGAAAATCTTAAAAATTGAGCAAGTTATGCCTTGTGGAAGTTGGGAAATTTTTGGATATTTTGAAAAGTCAACACTACTTCAAATGACCTAAAATTGCTAATGGGCCCATTTTTCTTCCATGATTCATCATTCTAAGCATGTGCACGACCACTTGGCCCAAAGGGAAGTATTTTCTCATTTTTTATTTATTTATTTGAATTATTATTTATATTAATTCGTTTAAATCATTTAAATATGTGAAAAATATATAACTTGACCTAATAAATCTTTTCATGCATATTTTGCCTTCAGTATTTCGTGCATAGGTCAATAGGGAAAGATTTGGTCTGATTTGAGCATAATTGATACAAGAGCACATGGAAAAGATTGAAAACATAATGGTGAAAAATCAAATATTGAAAACCATGATTGCAAGAGATTTTTATCAATTTTCTTAACCTAATTGATTCACTACAAATGCTTGAACACAACCCTAATGTCCATACACAGAAATCTGCGCTAAAGAACCATTGACAAACTTGGAAAAATTCCCTAAAAGCTCAAAACTGAAAAGCACTTTTTAGGTCGATTCAGAGCATAAAAACGATTCCATTAGCTTCTTTGAAGGTCCCTGATCACATTCCAATCAAGAACAGCCATCCAAACGCCAGGAATTGGTATATTGAATCAAAACTGTACAGAGAAAAATTGATTATCGTGTTTCATGTTTTAAGCATTTTTACAGCATTTTGTTCATAGATTCTTGTTCCTCATTTGATTCTAAAGCTAACCAATGCATTTAATTTGATTATTACGCTGTATATACGAATATGCCATGAGTGAATTTTAGGGTTTTCAGAGGTTGGAATTGGGGATTTGCAAACGAGGAAAAATTAAGCCTTGAGACCACCACCATCCAATTCAGTGCATGGAGATGAAGAAGAATCACCTATCGCGATGAATTTATGAACCCCATAGCGCTATTCGCTATTTTCTCTAAAGCCTCCTAACGCAACGCGTGAAAAACCGTTGCCTTTGTGTTTTGTTTTACAGGGGTGATGAAGAAGATGATGTGTTGTCAACGAATGATACGCCAGTTTGAAAATTCGCGCGCGTTGCCCACTAATGTTTCGTTTTCTTTTTATAATATTTGTTAATTATTATATAGTAAATACATGCGCAGTGGTTCAGTGGCAGGTGTACACCTTTGCAATGTCCAAGACCTGGGTTCGAGTCCCAGGTCTGTATAATTTCCAATATTATTTTTCCATGTGAATTCTCATGCAGCGCCCAAAGCCAAGACTACCATATGCCTTCAAGAATCCTACAGCCACGCGTCCTGGAGATCAAATCAAGGGCATAGATTAGAAGTGTATCCTAGATCTGGTCAGAGGTGCCACATGATGCTTGGAAAAGTCAACGATTTTTGAAGCTTGTTGGGCTAAACTGCTTGGGCCATACCTCCTAATTTGGGACTGAACCCACCCTGGTTTGAAATTTTCTTCATATTTTATTTTTTTTTCAATTATTGTTTTATTTACTTTATTGTTTTAATTTAATTAATAATTTTTTTTACAAAATACAAAAATACATAAAAATTCAGAAAAGATAAAAAATGTAATAAATAATTTTTATTTCTAATATTTTCATAAATAATTGTATGTAAATTAATTAATTTAAATTAGGTGCTTTAACTTTAATTCTTTTAATAAAAATATAAAAAATGTAGAACTAGGTTTAATTGAAAATTTTTATTCCTTTTAATTTTCCTTTTTTTCCATAATATTATTTATTTATTTATTTTTATAATTAAATTGTACATAAATAACTTAGGTTAAATTAGGTTAAAAACTTCAACATTTTTCTTAATAAGTTTAAAAATAAATAGAATTAGGGTTTGCATTCAATTTTAATTTTCATTAATTCTCTTTTTCATTAAATCCTAAAAATACCAAAAACAAATTCTTGCTTTCTTTTAATCTTAATTAATTAATTCATTAATTTAATATTTTTGCAAAAGGGCCCAACGCCCTCGTTTCGATAATTCTTTTATTTCGTACATTTATTTTATTTCGCTTAAATAATTATGTATCTCTCCCGAAGCCATGTAACTAAACTTCTCGCACTTTACTTTATTTGCTTCTTTACTTTCCGTCAAATCGGGTCCGGTTTAATTTTGGCGATGTGGACCCGCGCCTTTGTAATAGTTTAGAACTTTTAATTTTCCGCATCTTTTTAACTATTAAATAAATGCATGCAAGAATGAATGGACAATAAATAAAAACAAACGTGTAGATCGCCCTTGACATGAATAAGACAAAATAACTGAACATGACACACGAATCGCACACACCACCCCTAGGGTACGCCTCACTGTTGCCTTGCCTCGAAAGGTGATCGTCGAGTAGAGGACGTCTTAGTAAGTCCTCATGATCCGGGAACCTGGCATGAGGGTAGCTTCTAAGGTGTCTTCCCATTGCTCTGGTGATCACCATGTCCCGAACCTCGAATTGACCCGAACACCTCCAACGGTGGTGCTACCTACCTCTCAATGGTGGGATGGCACTACTTTAAAGGACATTTACACAGACGAATTCCTTAGGGTAGGTAGGTTCTCGTAGATACTTGCTCTCTTCAAAAACAAACAAAAATCTTTTCACACCAACACATTTTCAAAAGCTTTCAAAGCAATTTTTCAAACACTCTGACACAAGAGTCGATCTGAAACTTTCAAAGAAACTTTTCTAAACCCACAGTTGAAAAGCAAACAAACACTTTTGAAAACACAATGAGCAAGTATCTAAGAGCCCATGGATAACCATGGATAGAAAGGGTGCTAACACCTTCCCTTTCTATAACCTACCTCCCGAACCGAGAGCAATCTCTATAAGGAATTTTTCTGTGCTTTTGTCCTTTCCATTTGGAGAAAATAAAAGACGGTGGCGACTCTTGCTTCCGTGACATTTCGCGAACCAGCGTTAAACAGTCAGTTCCAGATCCACCGATCACAGAACTGGCGACTCTGCTGGGGATAATACTTAAAGTGAGGTGTACCTTAGGGCTAGTTCATAACTGTGTTTTCACTTGTATTGATTTGCTTGCTTTACTATTGTGGGTTGCATCGGAGTTACATAGATCCTAACCCGGATCTGGGGATACCCTGTTTAGGTAGCATAAGCTGTGAGGGACCTGTCCGGCGTAGACCGACACGGGTGAAACAGTGGCTACGTTGGTGTGGCACCTTGGTCTGTACCGATATCCCTTGTGTTGCAACGAGGAGAATATGGGTCTTCTAAGGAGTCATTAAGCACCAACAACCTTAGAACCTTAATTGACACAACTTGGCCTTTAGAACAGTAGCAGTATGCTACGCCCATTGAGGCTAAACTCTCGTGATGGTTCTGGCCGCAAGAAAAGATTGCGATGCTGGAGTTATGACCGATTGAGGGTAGTCAATGATATTGGGATCCTCTAAGAACCCGGTTACTTTGATAGGACAGGTTGAACCCACCAACTTCAAGAGGGTAATACCTAGACCCCATGCTGGCCCTAAACTCTAAGGGTTTCTCTTGTGTGACTTGTGTGCCTTCGTACTTGACTACTTGCATGCTTGTTATCTAACACATGAACTACTTGCAGGTTTTGTTTATAGTCCTTAATTGGGACTCATAACAGGGCTTACTAAGTTTCTTGCAGGTTTTGTTTATAGTCCTTAATTAGGACTCATAACGAAGCGTATTGAGTTTCTTGCAGGTTTTGTTTATAGTCCTTAATTAGGGCTTATAACAGAATGTACTGAGTTTCTTGCAGACTAGTTTTTTGCAGGTTTTGTTTATGTCCTTAATTGGGACTCATAACAGGGCTACTCACATTACCCCATGCATACCATAACATCATACCATTGCATACATCCTAACTCATTTCAAGGATCTCAAGGGCTTGTGATGCAGGTCATGGTGAATCAACTATCCCAGCAAGGGGCAAAGAGGATTTATTTTCCTCTAGCCAAGGTTGTCAGGGGCTATGACCTACTGGATATGGTGAGCCTTTGACCCTTGAAGAAGGATTTTCTACAACATGGAAGTTCCTTCAATCAAGCTACAAATTCAAATGCTAACAAATTTTTTGTCTACCCTGCGAGGTCCTTGAAAACATTACATGCATGTCATACATCTCATTGCATTGCAGGTATCCCTTTGACCGGTTGCTTACCCTTCTTCGCTGTTTATTTCAGCCGATCGTCATGAATCCTGAATCTTCAACCGAACACACTATCAAGGCCCTCCAGGCTCAGAACGCTCAGTTCCAAGGGCTGATCATGAATTTGACCCAGGGGCAGCAAGATCTGAAGGCTCTACTTTTGAAGAAAGAAAAGAAGAAGAGGAGGACTGTTTTGTTCAGCCCTAGACGCAGATCTAGGAATACCCTGCAGGATCAAACTGAGAGGACAACTCCATCTGTGGGAAAGAGCAGTCATCAGGAGGAAAGGGTTCCCAGTCCAGTGGTCTCCGACAATGAGACAGATTTCAACGACGAACAATACCCTCCTGCCGAAGACAAGTACAAACAGTTGGAGGATAGGCTGAATGCTATGGAGATCCAACAGGTACCTGGGCTGGATTTTGGAGATCTGGGTTTGTCAACTGGTGTGATTATTCCTCGGAAGTTCAAAGCACCATCCTTTACCAAGTATGACGGGGCGTCTTGTCCCAAGTTACATCTCAGGTCCTATGTTCGGAAGATTCAACCATATACGGTGGACAAGAATTTGTGGATCCACTTCTTCCAGGAGAGTCTTTCAGGGACTCATCTCGAATGGTTCTATCAGCTAGATGGGACCAAGGTTCGTAACTGGGAGGAGTTGGCTACTGCTTTCTACAAGAAGTATCAATATAATGCCGACCTTGCTCCTACGCGTACCCAACTCCAGGGTATGTCGTTAGGATCAAGTGAAGGTTTTAAAGAATATGCACAGAAATGGAGGGATCTTGCTGGAAGGGTACAACCACCTCTGACTGATCGGGAACTTGTCGATATGTTCTTGGGGACCCTGTCTGGTCCGTTCTACAACCACCTAATTGGGAATTCGTCTGCTGGATTCACAGATCTTATCTTGACTGGAGAGCGAATAGAAGCTGGCATCCGGTCTGGGAAAATTCAAGAGGCTGCACCTTCTGATAAAAAGCCTCATCATGGAAAGAAAGAATCCAATGTTGTGCACGGTAAAAAGAGCCGTCATGAGGTAGGGGCAATCCAGATCTCCAATCCTGGACCTGCTCAACAAGGACAGGGGTAGCAGCGCAAGGAGAAACGACAGTACACCAAAATCAACATGTCGTTGGATCAAGCACTGCAACAAATGTTGAAGGCAGGGCTGATCACCTTAAGGGCTCCTCTTCGGAATCCGAACACTTCTGCTCCCAACTATCATCCCAATGATAGGTGCACATATCATTCTGATAGCCCGGGGCATACTACGGACAACTGCTGGCCTCTCAAGAACAAGATTCAAGACATGATCGACGCCGGGGAGATTCAGTTTGAAGTGCCTGAGACTCCGAACATAATCACTGCTCCGTTGCCCAATCATTGAAGTCTTTTGTTTATTTGAATTTTTGAGTTGTATTTTTCTTTGCTTATACAAACAATTAATGTCATAGCAAACTCTTTTATTCTATCAATGCATCGCATACGTCTGTTTGTGGGAATTAATACAATTGTTTTCATTATGTTCAAATTTCTTTTCATATTTTTCTGATGTCAACTCCGGATCTAAAATTCTAAGCCTCTTGAGGGAGGATGACGAAAATGATACCACGATCTTTACAGTATGCTTTTGAACAGACCCCGTTGATGAGGTACAGGCATTGTTTCAATCCCTAAACACTGGAGTTATAAGGAAGATAATCCCTCGTCAACCCCTCTGAGCCAAAGAAGTAGGAGTTTTTCTTTTCGAAAATTAAAACCCTTAATCATAACCTGGGGCAGGGTAGTCTCTCGGTTGATCCAAGTGCATAACGAATGGAACCAAAGAGGTCCTTACAAAACAAAGAAAGACAGTGATGGCTCCGAATGATCAATAAAGACAGGCAGTCATTACCAAAATCAAACAGCCCATTAAGTCAAAACCCATGAAGGAGACTTACAAAACTGGGGCATCCCGCTGACTGTAATTCCAAAAAAGGAAACAGTTCAGGCAAAAAGAAAGGGATAACAAAAATAAAAAAGAAAGAGGTCTTACAAACCCTCAACAAAAACAAAGATGACTGCCTATTCAAAAGAAATCATCAACATCTGAACCATTATTGGAACATCAAAGCAAAGACTCAAACAAGGTCTAACGTATGATCAACTGAGTTTAGGTTTGGAGAACATCACGAAGAGCGGGTGGGTACAAATAATTTGAACCTTTATCCTTTGTTTCTTAAAACCGTGAACCAGGCCACGTTATAACCCTCAAAAGTCCTAGCTGAAGCATGGGTTAGCTCGAAAGCATACTGTCACGAAAGGTATCCTGACTCCTTAAGGCTACGGTAAATACAGAGTTAACATCATGTTTTACAAACATTCACATGTTTTATGAAAAAAATGCATTTTCAAAATCTTCAAGACAGACATAGGCTTTGCATTTTTAACATAACTTTGTTTGCATATGACTTTTTGTTTGGACAGCAGGGAACTTCGCACGATGAATACCTAGTGAACAAAAGCACTTCCAACCAAGGGGCACGACATGATCATGGTCCAATCATCTGGGGCAATCCAATCAAGATTCGGAGAATCTCTCAAAAAAGCCTACCAGCCTGGGGCAGATCTCCGCCTGAGTCACTTGGGGCATCTCAAACAACGAATCTTGCCTGATCAAACATCTTCTGGTGGCATGACAACACACTTCTAACAGGGGCAACTCCCTACATCCTGATAGCATGGATATAGTCAAAAAGATGCTACGCAAAATCAAAGACCCGCTAGGTTGACATACCTAGGCAAAAATAAGGGCTTCCCGGCGAACCAAAAGGGTTCGGGCAAAATGAAGGGATGAAATGAAAAATCTGTACACCCGGCAAGTCGAAAACCTGAAAAGGCGGCTTGAGCAAAAATGGGTATCCCGGTGGACTGAAAACCCGAAAGGGCGGTCCAGGAAAAAGTTAGGGATTAAAGCGTACGACTATGTCCTGCCATCTGTCTACCAGAAGAAGGTTTGTCCATCAACAACTATCAGCACCCCACAAGTGCCTCCCCCATAGAAACAGGGGCAATAAAGAGTGGTCTAAGCAATCTGATTGTTCTATCCTCCAAGGTATCAAGGTAGGTTCCGTTGAAGAACATAACCAATACAGTTCAATACTTCCCCAGGAGAGTCCAATCCAGATTCCCCAGGAAAGTTGGAATTTATCTCCCCAAGCAATAAGTTTACCCCCAGTAGATTCTGGAAGCTTACCCTCCTCACAGAGCACGAACGCGTCGTCCGGCTTGATTTAAAGAGTTATTTCCTTAACAGGATATAACTGGGTTATCCTCAGCCAAAGGCCACGGAAAGAGCGTCGTCGACGAAGTCTTCTTACCCCAGCGAAGTCCATCAACACTTCCAACAACAAGGGTATCCCCAGCAAACTACTATCAATACTCAGCAAGGCATCCCTCTTCCCACAGAGTATTGCTTCCCAGCATGGTCGCTAGAATATCTTTTTCTCCCCGCAGAATCTTCCATTTGCCAAGATTGTTCCGCAACGGAGTCATCTTCTCCTACCGGTATTCTTGCAGTTATCATCCCCGGCGGAAGCAAAACCTATTCTTCAACATCAGCCCAGGAGTGACCTCCCGGCACCCGTCAAGGATTTATTTTCTTAGACAAAAATACATTCATAAACATCACATCTTCATACATCATAGCATACATATGCATCTTACTACACGAATCTCATCAATTTTGAAGACATACAGTTCATGCATCATGATTTTGCATACAATTATGTTTTGCCTTTTCAGGAAAAAGATCAATACCAAAATGATTACTATCAACTATCGCAATTGTTTCTAGATATAGTTTCAGATATGACCCAGAGATGGTGACGTTCTGATGCTGCTTCCAGATATCCTTCTAGATATAGTTTCAGATATGACCCAGATATGGTGACGTTCCGATGCTGCTTCCAGATTTCCTTCCAGATATAGTTTCAGATGTAAACCAGATATGGTGACGTTCTGATGCTGCTTCCAGATCTCTTTCTAGATATAGTTTCAGATGTAAACCAGATATGGTGACGTTCCGATGCTGCTTCCAGATTTCCTTCCAGATATAGTTTCAGATGTAAACCAGATATGGTGACGTTCTGATGCTGCTTCCAGATTTCCTTCCAGATATAGTCCAGATATAAACCAGATATGGCGATGTTCTGATACTTATTCCAGTTGAAGATATTCCAAGACCTTGTCCGGTTCAGTTAAGTCGACCCTAAGATTTTCCTGATGCTTATCCAGTCAAAGGCCTCCTCTGGTTCAGTCAGATCGACCCTAAGATCTCCCTGATGCTTATCCCAGTAGAAGACACCCAAGATTTTTCTCAACGAGCGTGGTTAAAGTTAAAGTTGCCCAAGGTTCTCTTACCATTCATACTAAGGCAGTAACCATCCCTGGTTCATTCATCGCTGTTTGAAGCTCCAGACTCAGCTCCTGTAACCAGTCAGGACACATCTATGCCAACCATTTGAAAACCAGTTCTTGCAACGTGTCAGGTACTCATCATTTCTTTTGCAGGTATGCAGGTTCTCGCCAAGGAATCTCTTACGCGACCAACATCCAGATGGCATCTATAAGCCCATCATCCTATCCAGCAATCTCCAAATGGCATCTATAAGCCCATTCCCACCACACTGCTACTATGTGAGCGCAAATTTCTGGGCACTCTAGTGTCCAATCATCTTCTACCCTCGGATTACGAAAGGCACGTCAGCCAATCTGCATCCTCAGGTCTAAGAAGATTGAACAGGGGCAACTGTTGCACCCCAAAATTTGCCCTCCCATATTTTTCAAAGAAAATGCCAAGTCAAGCTGCAAAATTCCCCAAGGGTGGCACAGTGCAAAGGACTCATATACAGTCAAAACTAGGGTTTGTGTACTGATCAAGAAAATGAAGTTTTCAAAGGTTCAATCAAGTATCACATGCTTACAAATATGGTCAAGCATCCTCATATCAAGTTTCAAGGCATTCAGCTCAAGATTGCACAGTCAAAACCCTAGATTGCACTACAGTCAACTGTAGGGGCAAAATGGTCATTTGACAGTCAAAAGTTCAAATTTTTGGTCAACATATCATTTTTAAGCCACAAACATCATTTGATCAATGCTTGTTCATGATTCTCAAAATTTGGCTCAGAAAATCATCAAGATGCAAAAGTTACTATATTTGGACAGTTGAAAAAGTCAACTGAAATTGACCAGGGCATAACTTTCACATGGATTATCAGAAAAATTCCATCCAAAGCTCATTTTGAAGAGAAAGACATTTCCTACAACTCATCTTCATACTTCAAGTCCAAGAAATGCTCTCACAAAAAGTTATCAATTTCAACATTATAGGTCATTTTCAAAAGTCAACAAAAAGGGACTTTAAGTCAAAGGCCATAACTTGAGATTGGTAAATCAACATGACATGGGACCAAAGGCATTGGTTATAGGACTCAAAGACCTTTCCAAAATGTCCAAGAACATGAGAAAAGCTTAAAAATTGAGCAAGTTATGCCTTGTGGAAGTTGGGAAATTTTTGGATATTTTGAAAAGTCAACACTACTTTAAATGACCTAAAATTGCTAATGGGCCCATTTTTCTTCCATGATTCATCATTCTAAGCATGTGCACGACCACTTGGCCCAAAGGGAAGTATTTTCTCATTTTTTATTTATTTATTTGAATTATTATTTATATTAATTCGTTTAAATCATTTAAATATGTGAAAAATATATAACTTGACCTAATAAATCTTTTCATGCATATTTTGCCTTCAGTATTTCGTGCATAGGTCAATAGGGAAAGATTTGGTCTGATTTGAGCATAATTGATACAAGAGCACATGGAAAAGATTGAAAACATAATGGTGAAAAATCAAATATTGAAAACCATGATTGCAAGAGATTTTTATCAATTTTCTTAACCTAATTGATTCACTACAAATGCTTGAACACAACCCTAATGTCCATACACAGAAAGCTGCGCTAAAGAACCATTGACAAACTTGGAAAAATTCCCTAAAAGCTCAAAACTGAAAAGCACTTTTTAGGTCGATTCAGAGCATAAAAACGATTCCATTAGCTTCTTTGAAGGTCCCTGATCACATTCCAATCAAGAACAGCCATCCAAACGCCAGGAATTGGTATATTGAATCAAAACTGTACAGAGAAAAATTGATTATCGTGTTTCATGTTTTAAGCATTTTTACAGCATTTTGTTCATAGATTCTTGTTCCTCATTTGATTCTAAAGCTAACCAATGCATTTAATTTGATTATTACGCTGTATATACGAATATGCCATGAGTGAATTTTAGGGTTTTCAGAGGTTGGAATTGGGGATTTGCAAACGAGGAAAAATTAAGCCTTGAGACCACCACCATCCAATTCAGTGCATGGAGATGAAGAAGAATCACCTATCGCGATGAATTTATGAACCCCATAGCGCTATTCGCTATTTTCTCTAAAGCCTCCTAACGCAACGCGTGAAAAACCGTTGCCTTTGTGTTTTGTTTTACAGGGGTGATGAAGAAGATGATGTGTTGTCAACGAATGATACGCCAGTTTGAAAATTCGCGCGCGTTGCCCACTAACGTTTCGTTTTCTTTTTATAATATTTGTTAATTATTATATAGTAAATACATGCGCAGTGGTTCAGTGGCAGGTGTACACCTTTGCAATGTCCAAGACCTGGGTTCGAGTCCCAGGTCTGTATAATTTCCAATATTATTTTTCCATGTGAATTCTCATGCAGCGCCCAAAGCCAAGACTACCATATGCCTTCAAGAATCCTACAGCCACGCGTCCTGGAGATCAAATCAAGGGCATAGATTGGAAGTGTATCCTAGACCTGGTCAGAGGTTCCACATGATGCCTGGAAAAGTCAACGATTTTTGAAGCTTGTTGGGCTAAACTGCTTGGGTCATACCTCCTAATTTGGGACTGAACCCACCCTGGTTTGAAATTTTCTTCATATTTTATTTTTTTTTCAATTATTGTTTTATTTACTTTATTGTTTTAATTTAATTAATAATTTTTTTTTACAAAATACAAAAATACATAAAAATTCAGAAAAGATAAAAAATGTAATAAATAATTTTTATTTCTAATATTTTCATAAATAATTGTATGTAAATTAATTAATTTAAATTAGGTGCTTTAACTTTAATTCTTTTAATAAAAATATAAAAAATGTAGAACTAGGTTTAATTGATAATTTTTATTCCTTTTAATTTTCCTTTTTTTCCATAATATTATTTATTTATTTATTTTTATAATTAAATTGTACATAAATAACTTAGGTTAAATTAGGTTAAAAACTTCAACATTTTTCTTAATAAGTTTAAAAATAAATAGAATTAGGGTTTGCATTCAATTTTAATTTTCATTAATTCTCTTTTTCATTAAATCCTAAAAATACCAAAAACAAATTCTTGCTTTCTTTTAATCTTAATTAATTAATTCATTAATTTAATATTTTTGCAAAAGGGCCCAACGCCCTCGTTTCGATAATTCTTTTATTTCGTACATTTATTTTATTTCGCTTAAATAATTATGTATCTCTCCCGAAGCCATGTAACTAAACTTCTCGCACTTTACTTTATTTGCTTCTTTACTTTCCGTCAAATCGGGTCCGGTTTAATTTTGGCGATGTGGACCCGCGCCTTTGTAATAGTTTAGAACTTTTAATTTTCCGCATCTTTTTAACTATTAAATAAATGCATGCAAGAATGAATGGACAATAAATAAAAACAAACGTGTAGATCGCCCTTGACATGAATAAGACAAAATAACTGAACATGACACACGAATCGCACACACCACCCCTAGGGTACGCCTCACTGTTGCCTTGCCTCGAAAGGTGATCGTCGAGTAGAGGACGTCTTAGTAAGTCCTCATGATCCGGGAACCTGGCATGAGGGTAGCTTCTAAGGTGTCTTCCCATTGCTCTGGTGATCACCATGTCCCGAACCTCGAATTGACCCGAACACCTCCAACGGTGGTGCTACCTACCTCTCAATGGTGGGATGGCACTACTTTAAAGGACATTTACACAGACGAATTCCTTAGGGTAGGTAGGTTCTCGTAGATACTTTCTCTCTTCAAAAACAAACAAAAATCTTTTCACACCAACACATTTTCAAAAGCTTTCAAAGCAATTTTTCAAACACTCTGACACAAGAGTCGATCTGAAACTTTCAAAGAAACTTTTCTAAACCCACAGTTGAAAAGCAAACAAACACTTTTGAAAACACAATGAGCAAGTATCTAAGAGCCCATGGATAACCATGGATAGAAAGGGTGCTAACACCTTCCCTTTCTATAACCTACCTCCCGAACCGAGAGCAATCTCTATAAGGAATTTTTCTGTGCTTTTGTCCTTTCCATTTGGAGAAAATAAAAGACGGTGGCGACTCTTGCTTCCGCGACATTTCGCGAACCAGCATTAAACAGTCAGTTCCAGATCCACCGATCACACCCTATTTTACAGATTTACGTTGCCCTCTCTTCAATAAAGTGTCGGCCTTAAGCATAAAGCATATATTCTTTCAATTTACCTACTGAGTTGTCCCTCATAGAAGATTTCTGCTTTAGCCTTCCGGTACAGTTCTTTGTTTGGACGGGTTTGGTTTTCCCTTTTGAGTTTATTTCTCAAAGGATGTATTCTAGTTGACTGTTTCATTCCAGTTTATTTCTGGTTTGGATCTGTGGTCCCCCGGCAATATTATTCACTCTGGAATCCTAAAAAACTCCAAGCTTTGGTTGATGCATTTATTTTGCACAAGGAGACTTTATCCCCTTAGCAAGAACATCATGGCATCTCCCCAGGAAGTCATGCCTCTTGCCCCAAAAAAAATTCATTTCCTTTTACAATCCTCCGCGACCATAAATAGCAAGTTCTCTTTATTTGAGATAGCTTATGTATTATCCTTTCCAGGCGGAGTGCCTTGGTTAAAGAAGAAGTTAAGACCCGTTCTAGGAGAAATACCAGAATCTTCGGTAAACTTGTTATATTTTTTGATACCCTCAGTGAACGTTGGTAGTTCATCGTCAGTGAAAGTCAATGTTTTATATTCTCTTTCTATCTTCAGTGAACGTTGATAGTCCATCGGAAGTGAATGTCGATGTTTGTTATCTTTTTGCTACCCTCAGTGAATGTTAGTAGTTCATCGTCAGTAAACGGAGGTGATATAATACATTCTCTTTCTACCATTAGTGAAAGTTGGTAGACCATCGACAGTGAACGTCGATGTTTTATATTCTCTTTCTATCTTCAGTGAAAGTTGGTAGACCATCGGTAGTGAACGTCGATGTTTATTATCTTTTTGCTATCTTCAATGAACATTGATAGTTCATCGTTAGTGAACGGAGGTGATATGTTATTCTCTTTCTACCTTTAGTGAAAGTTGGTAGACCATCGACAATGAATGTCAATGTTTTATATTCTCTTTCTATCTTCAGTGAATGTTGATAGTCCATCGGCAGTGAATGACGATGTTTGTTATCTTTTTGCTACCCTCGATGAACGTTGGTAGTTCATCGTTAGTGAACGGCAGTGATATGATATATTCTCTTTCTACCTTCAGTGAAAGTTGGTAGACCATCGGCAGTGGACGTTGGTGTTTGTTATCTTTTTGCTACCCTCTGTGAACGTTGGTAGTTCATCGTTAGTGAACAACGATGATATGATATATTCTCTTTCTACCTTCAGTGAAAGTTGGTAGACCATCGAAAGTGAATGTCGGTGTTTGTTATCTTTTTGCTACCCTCAGTGAATGTTGGTAGTTCATCGTCAATGAACGGAGGTGATATGATATATTCTCTTTCTACCTTCAGTGAAAGTTGGTAGGACATTGGTAGTGAACGTCAATGTTTGTTATCTTTCTCTCTGCCTTCAGTAAACATTGGTAGCTTCGCCTTTCAGTAGAAGTTGGTTTGTCCTTTGACCATCCTACCATCCTCTCTGATTCATTCCTCAGGGTCCACCAGTGATTTATTTTCCCGGTGGGGGTTCTCCTTTGTTTCTTTATTATTGTTACATCCACAGTGTTATTTTGCGTCTCTTTGGTCCTGTTCATATGCATTCATGATCATAAACATTTTCATCGTATCCTAGGGCCAAAAATATGGTTTGTTTTATATTTAAGTATCTTCGATCGCATCGACACAAAGATTTTTAACCTTCGTATCTTCAGATAGAAGAAATTTAAATAAGGGCAGCTGTTATACCCCAATTTTTCCCCCTAAGATCCCTTCCTCATACCATGTTGATTCACTCACAACAAGATCACACTAGGATTCTTAGTTCCCCTCCCTACATTTAGTTTTGCCCTTTTTGAGGGATTACCAAGCACCTTGACTTATGTTCCTTTTGTAATCATGAATATTGTTTTGATTTCTTCATTTAACTAATAAAATGCAATGTTGTTTTATATTGCTTCTTATCCATGTAGGTGAAGGGAAATTAGATTTAACAAGTTACTCAATGGGTTCATGAGTTTATTTCCATGCCCTAGTCAATATAGCTTGAGAAGTTCAAACCTCACCAATGGATTAGCTTTGGGAGAATTGGCATGGAAAGGTTGTTTTGGTTCATCACATTGCAAGGTTATTAGATTTGACTCAAAAGTACAAGGGGTTGATTGGAGAAGTTGTCATGTTTGGACAAGGCCTTGTTCCTATTGGTCACAAGAGTATAATTCTCTCAAAATTCAAGACATGGAAGTGGTTTTGGTGGCTATGAGTCTTCACTATCATCCTCAACAACTTCTATTTCACAAAGCAAGAATATTGGTACAAGAAGTTTGTTCAAACTTGTCAAAGTTCCTCAAGGCATTCTCTTGATCTAGAAGCTAGGGTTTTTAACTTCAAAGGAGCATATCTTGCTCATCTTTTTGTATTTTTGAGTGATTCCAAAGACATCCCTATCTTCAAAGAGTTATCAACAAATAACTTCAAAAATTTCAAAGAGTTTTCATGTGGAAGAAACTTGGTGAAGAAGAAAGATTACAAGTCATCCAGATGAATCCATAATTTTACATAAGTAACTTAAAATGATCACAACTTGGTCAATTTTTATCACCTTGAGTCCATTCTTTTTCCATAATGATCTTGAAGATGTGAAATTTATGCCTTCTTTTATGTGCAAAGTGGGAAATGGATGGAAGTTGCCTTAAATATGCAAAAGATTATAGGTCATTTCATGATTTTTGGCCAACTTCAACAAGTCATAACTTGATCAATTTTTGGATATTTTGAGTGGTTTAAGTTTCAAAATGTCATTCAAGAGAGCTACTTCATTCCATATTTTTTGGTCAAGAGAAAATTCCAAGTGGAAGGGCATGTTTGGATGCAAAAGATTATAGGTCATTTTTGAAGAAGAATTTGAAATATTTCTAAGTATGGAAAGTCAACCCTTTTTCTTCAACTTTGACTCAATGCAACTTTCAGCTCAAGCATCCATTTGATTCCATTCTTTTTCCATTGCAAATCTTGTAACATCATCTTTCCAAAGCACCAAGAATCATGCCTTGAGACCCCTTGAGTTGAGAATCCCATAGTTTCAAAAATGACAACTTGGAATTGAAGTTTCCTTGCTAGTCAGAATTTGAATTTCATGCTACAACCTCTAAACCTTAAATTAACACATTTTTTGGGTCTAAACATGATTAGCCAACTTTCCTAAGTGATTTAGTGCATCAAAACGCAACAATTGGATGAGTTTTGATGAAGTTTGGATCACACTTCACTCGTGCATCAGGCTTGCACGAATTCCCTCCAAAACACATCATTCACTCTTCCTTTTGATCCCATTCGCTTCTCCTATAAATACATGAACTATCCCATTCAATTTCCCAAGCTTGGATAGCCAGAATCACCCTGCCAAACTTGCTCCATAACTCAATTTTCTGTAACTCCAAAATCCATTCTCGAGCCTTTTTCAATCCAATTTTTCCATCAATTCACCTTCCTTGATCTTCCCTGAAGCTAACCACATAATTAGATTCAAGAATCGTGCCCTATATTGCTCCATAGAAGTCCAGTTTCAGAGCTCTGCAACTCAACTTCAATAGGTAGATTCCTTCATCAATTCTTCAAAACTCTGATATCATTGTGTTTCTCTCACTACCTTGGTTCTAGTCGCAACACTTACCTTTTACTGGAAACACGTTTTGACCATAAAATTTCAAACCCCTTTTCAAAACTTTCCTTCCAAATTGCTTGAGCTACAATTTATATAAATTTGGCGCGATGGTGTGGTTGTCTTCGTCTTGAAGAGGCGAAGCGAATGGCATAGGTCTGAGCTTCTGATTTTATAGTTTGAGAGACCTGCAATTCGTGATGGCTGGAGGTTGAAGATGACCAACGTGTCATCTTCCAACCAATGAAGGCGCACCATCTGTATTTTTCAAATCTGATTAAATTAATGATTCTATACATTATTCCTTAATGACCATGATATGAACAGCACGCCAGATCCCTTGGATTTGATTACTAATGCGTTTTGACTCTCATCCAATGGTCCACATATTTTACTTTTATTTTCTTTTTCTGATTTTTATATTTTAATTGTTTTAAATTTCAAAAAATCATAGAAAATTCATTTTTAGTCCAAAAAATCTGAAAAAATTATGAAAAATATTTTTGATTATCCTCTTTCTAATTTTTATTTTTTCACAATTTAATTTATGTTTTGGTATTTTTTTTATAAATTTTACACTTATTTGATTTGTTTTAAATCTTTAAAAATATTTTTATACATTTTAAAATTCTGAAAAAATTATGGAATGATCCAATGATATTGTGACAAATAGTGGTGACCTTATTTTATTTTTGTTTCTGACTTTACTATTTTTTTTACCATTTTTTGTTTATTTTATCCATTTATTTTAATTTAAAAATAGTTTCTGACTTAAAAAAATTATCAAAAAATTTGTAAAATTATTTGAGCCTTTTTCTGATTTTTCTATGGTCTTAATTTTCATTTCTTAGTTAACTTGAACATAGTTGATATTTTTCTCATTACTTTCTATTTTTAAAACATTTTTAAAATCCTTTTTTGTGTATATTAAATGTGATATTATCTTGTGACTATTTTCTGGCTGATCTTGGGTTAGATTTTGGATCATGAACTTTATTAACATCATTGGATCCTTGGTGTTGAGTTTAACTCCACAAAAATAGATGAATGATTTTAATAATAGTTTGATTAAAATTTAATTCAAATGTGGTTTGTGTATTTTTTTCTCATCTCTCTTCATCTCATCCCCTTCTTATTGCACTAGATGTTGTTAGAGTATGATCTCTATATCATGTCTCAAAACAAATGATGCATAGATTGCTATTGACCGACCTTAAAATAGGTGCGACTTCTATATGAGTCCACTTACGATTGCTTAACATAGCGCTAAATTTTGTCCCGATTCAAATAAAATGATTATTCGTGGCCCTAACTTATGATTGGAAGCCCAAGTATGTTAATTTGATCTCTTTGATCCAATAACCTTGAGATTTATTGTGTGGAGGCTTTGGTTCTACCAATCCTCTAATAGATCTATAACACCTTTGGTCAACGCAAATCACTTAAACATCATTGATCATTTAATGGTACTTATGAGAATCCCAAATGGATGATATACTTGAAATAAAACAAATGCAACTTGTTATTTGGAGGCTTTGGTTCTACCAATCCTCTAATGAGTTCCAAATGCAAGCTTCAAGATGGTAATCCTACTAACCACTAATTATTGACTTGTTTTACCTTATGCTTTCATTCTTTTTTATGCTTTTATATACCATTTACTTTTAGCATTTATATTTCATGTCATTTTCATCTTTGCTCATTTGAGCATTTACTTCCTTGCCATTTTTATTTTTGCTCACTTGAGCTTTTATTTTCCTTTCTTAAGATACTTAATAATCAACATAAACCCTAAAAAAATTTAATGGTACTTGGACTATTTGGTTACTATCCTTGGCTTTATGGAGCATGGGACTTTTTTCTTGGACTTAGGATTAGAAACCTTGGCCTATCTTGGAGACTTTGTGATCTTATCTGATTATTTTGTCTGGAGTTCTTGAGGTTTACCTCAAGACATTGGGTTGCTTGTTTGTTTTTGTGTGCAGGTTTTTGTGATTACACCTTTTGTTTGTAATCTGGAATTCACCCGTATACAGCCGTTACTCTGTCCAATTTTTGTGAAGACTTAATACACTTGAAGTTTGGTTCTCTCAAGAGGTCTACTATCTTTGCTTGCTTGGTTTCAATCCAAAGAATGGGAATTCTATTTTGGCTCATAATGTCAAGTATTGGCTTTTTGTTGGTTAGATGGTTCTTATCCCTAGCTTTTACCTTATGCTTTAGGATAGTCCCTTCTTCTCCTCCCATCTTCTTTAATTTCAAAAATCTTCTTCCCCTTTTGAAAACTCTTCTTGTTTTTGAAACTTGAATTATTTTCATAATAAACTTGGACTTATGTCCATGCATTTTCAAAAAAAATTCATAAATAAACTCCAAACAACTTAATAATACCTTGAAATTGTTTGCGAAGACTAAAAGTCAATCAATCTCATTTCAAACCATTTTGCCACTTTGGATTTTTACCTTTAAAACTTTTCTCAAAAGACTAAACCCTTGTCAATCCTTGTAGTGATGCAAACAACTATACTTCTACAACATGCAGTGATGAGGGATATTTTCCACATGGGTGTTGAGTGAGGCATTGTTGATTTTAAAATCCAAGTCATGTCCTCCACTTTGAGATGATGCAAATTCTCCTTTCTCATAATTGTGGGTAGTAGGTATGCTTTCCACACGAACAATAATGATGATGTTTTATCTTATAAAACTAATAAACGCATCCATGTTTTAAAAAAAAAATTTAAAGAGGAACTACATGTACCCTGATCCCCTATTGCACGAAAGGTGGTACATAGGCACTAAAGGTTCGCAACCGCGGTGGGTGCAAAAATTATAAAATAAATATATTTCTTTTCTTACCTCCACCATCCATTTATATACAATAGTTTTTATAGCCAAAATATACAAATTTTACAAAGAGGCTCCTGTGGAGTACCGTAGATGTTTAGGTTGCTAATACCTTCCCTTTGCATAACCAACCCCCTTACCTTGAATCTTTCCCCCTCTTTTTGGGTTATTCGCTTTTTTCCCTTTCCTTTGGAAACAATAAAGCGCGGTGGCGATTTTTATTTTGATCTGTAAAAGTCTAGTCAATCCAATGGCTTAGTCTTGAACATTTCTACCGCTACACATATTCCAAAAATCGATAACAACAAACACATATCCTCTAGAATAAATGTGAAACACTCTTTGCTACATTCAAGTTTTCATTCGTCTTATGCAAACTCGAGAAGGATGTATTATTTTGGATACTCATGCATCAAACCTCTAAGACATTCGAGAGTGGTTGAAATAATATAAGAAAAGTATTTCATTCATGATTCAATTCGAGATTCATTCATTTTCGAAGTGTTATGTGACAGTTTTACAGTATCTCAAATTATAACCACTGACACTTCCGTTTCAAGCATCAAAGTGACGAACTAGGACTTTGCCAAGTTGGATCATTTTGATGGAACAATTTATTGATCACTTCAGACAGACAAGGAAAAATTGGCTAGGGAAAGTTAATTGCACGAGATTAAGTGTCATGTGACTGGCTTTTTGCTAGATGGTATGGCACATAAAAATGAAATATTTTTCAATAATGCAGTGGCTATTGTAACTGAGTTGAATTTTATCATAAAAGTTATATCTTGGTTCTGGATTAGTCTTGATTCTAGAATCAATCAAACATGTAAATTTTACTATTGGTACCTGTTGTACCCAAAAAATTTCCCTCCCATATTTCTCAAAACATTGCAAGAAAAATCTCCAAGTTGCTCAAAGTAGTCCAAGAGTTAGTCAGACAAGATCTCTCCTAAGGCAGTCTACCCCAAATTAGGGTTTCATGTTGCATCAAGATCTTTGAGTCCAAGTGACCTCAAGTGCTCAACATTGTCCTAATATGTTCTCAAGATCATCCATGTCAAGTTTCAAGCCTTGCAGAGGAAGTTTGCTCAGTCAATTGCTCAAAGGTCCAAAAATCGACTATGCTAGGGCAAAAGTCAACTGTGACCCAAATACAGTCAAACTTCAATATTTTTTGTCAACATTCTCATTTTGAAGTATATTTCATCATTTTATCAAGGGTTGATCATGATTCATCAAGGATTACTCAAGATTCATCAAGATTCAAAAGTTGCTAAATTAGGGTTTTGTAGGAAAAGTCAACTCAACTTTGACCAGGCATAACTTTCTCATACTTTATGAGAAATGACCCATCCAAAGATCATTTTGAATAGGATGTAATTACCTACAATCCATATTCATACCCCAAGATTAAAATATGCACTCACAAGAAGTTATGAATTTTGATATTATAGGTCATTTTTGAAAGTCAACAAAAACACCTTTTTTGTCAAAGCTTATAACTTTAGTATGGAATATTAAAATGAGATGAGACCAAAAGGGTTGATTAGAGGACATCCCAAGCTTTCTAAAAAGTCAAAGAACACCTCCAAAAGTTCAAAATTGAGGATGTTATCCATTGTTGAAGTTGGACCTTTTTGCAGAATTGCCAAAAGTCAATTATCCCCAAAACTTCAAATTTTGCCAAATAGGCCCATTCTTTTTCACTTGTTTTGAGTTTTCATTATTGCCCACGTGCTCTAGCCTTGGCCATGTGTCCATATCATATTTTTATTATTTAATTTGATTTTTATTTGAATTAATTCATTTTAAATCAAATAAAATCACATAAAATCAAAAATATTGATAACCAAAGATCTTTTGATGATTATAGATTTCAATGGACAGCTTGCACAATACCAAACTCGTATCAAGGCATTAGAGCACATAAAGATTGAAATCAAGCCAATTTGGAAAGTTTTTAAAAGCAAATCAAATCCACATCAAGAGCATTGATAGAGGGAGATTTGGACAAGGAATTTTGACCTAATGTATTGTACAATACATAAGGAAGCGAGGGACACAAGAATCAGGGTTGGAGAGCAAGCATAGAGTGAGAACCAAATTTGCAAAAACACCAAAAAAGTGTGAGATCGAAATCAGGCCTAGAGGCAACTTCAAGCCTTGAGACTTGTCTCAATCGTTTCCTGGCCATCTCCACAAGTGAAACCAATCACAACCAGGCGTTTTCAAGCTTCCTAGAGCACTGTAAGTCATCCACGAATTCGTTACATTCTTGATTTCGTATTCTTGAATTTAGGCATAGTTAGCATGAATTGATAACATATTTTGAATCTACAAATCATTTGCAAGCTTTTTGTAATAACCAATTTCATTTATTTGACCTGTATGAAGACCCACCATTTCTAGGGTTTGGTTCTTGTTTTTGGGGTTTTTTGTTTCAGGAAAAATTTGCCATGATAATGGCTATGGTTGTGATCAGCAGGTTGAGACGAACTCAACCATGGTTTTAGAATGCATTTCAATGGCCTGTACAGGATTTTAGAGATGCTTGGTTTGTAGTGACGGTCCTCTGTCCGTAGGTATAAGCCCTGGAACTTTTAGCAACGGTTCAATGAAGGAGATGAAGGCGTGTCACGCCATCATTGAACCATTCAAATAACACACGTTTTTTATTTATTTCTGGCAATTGATTTTTGTTTTTATATATTGCATTATGTTATTATTATTATTATAACAAATGAAACAACGCGGCCCAGTGGTAGACACCTCGGCGCTTAAGGCTCTCAAGGCTGGAGGTCAGGGGTTCGATCCCTGCCTCCAGCAATTTGTGTTTTCTTGTTATTTTTCAAGAAATCATGTGTATGCTTAAGCTTGAGATCTACCATAGACACTCACCATCAAAGCGCCAGATGGCCAAATGGCCAGATCTGGTGGTCAAGCTTGGAAGGCGCACCATAAGCCAGTCAATGCGTGTGCACAGGATCACCAAAAGTCAGTTGGATCAGCTGCTATTGGGCCAACAAATTGCTTTCTGCACCCTCCAAAAAGGCCCAATTTCTCTACTTTCTATATATTTTATTTATTTGATTTAATTATTTTATTTTATTTAATTAATTTACTAACCAATAACAAATTTTCTTTTATATCAAAAAATCACCAAAAACATTTTTGTCCAATTAAATTTCAGAACTTTATTTTTCTTTAATAAATTTTAATTAATCAATTAGGTTTAATTCTAGAATAACTTTAATATATTTTTGTAAATAAATAAAATCAATTAGAATTAATTAGGTTTTAACTCTAACTCAATTATTTTAATTTCTTTCTTAAATTAACAAAAAAACCCAAAAATATGTCATTTATTATTTTTCACCAATTAATTTATTTTATAATTAATTTAGTATTTAATTTAGGATTTAATTTCTTTTCTTAAAATAAAAACAACAAAAAGAGCATTTTCTTTTAAAAGGGTCAAAACCCTAAATTTCGTATTCGATTCAATTTCACCTCGCGCGATTTATTTTTCTGTATTTAATTATTGTTGTATCTATCTCCGGTATGTAATACTTAATTAAGACTTTTATTTTACCGCTTTATTTTATTTTCAAAGGGTTGCTTTTGGCGATTTAAATACCCGACGCCTTGTAATTTAATTTCTGCACTTTAAATTCTGCTAATTATAACTGCTAGATGTTTGATAATAGGGTTTGCATGACAAGACTGAATGTTTAATCTTAAAATCAAATTAGATCACCCTTAACATGTGCAAAGATTAAAATAACTGAAAACAACACACTCGCACATGCACACTCCTAGGATACACCCCACTTGGTTGCCTTCGTACACGGTCATTGAGTATAGGTTGTTTTAGAGGTCGACCTCCTGTCTAAAAGATCATAGTTGCCTCGAAACGGTTGCCTCGGATATTGTTGCCTCGAACAAATGATCTAAGACATTAGGGTTACCGCTAAAGCATCCTAACATTGCTTTAGTGACCATAAGTCCCTCATTCGAATTGACCCTAAAAATCCAACGACGGTGCTACCTACTCACTAATAGTGGGATAGCATTGTCTAAAGGAAAATAACATAGAATGATTCCTTTTTCGAGTAGGTAGATAGTTCTTAGATACTTGCTCATCCAAAACAAAACTTTTTCACACTTACACTCCTTTTCAAACAAAGTTTTCAAAACACTTCATTACACTCTTGAGGACAGAAGCAAGAGTTAAATCGAAGTTAAAAACAAAAACTTTTTCAAACCCACAAGCACAAAGAAAACATTTTGAAAATGACGAGCAAGTACCTAAGAGCCCGTAGATAACTACGGATAGAAAGTGTGCTAATACCTTCCCTTTCTATAATCTACCCCCCCTACTCAGAAATATCTCGAAAAAGGAATTTTTCTGTGCTTTTTTCCTTTCCTTGTTGGATAAAATAAAAGTTGGTGGCGACTCTTGCTTACCGCAACATTTTGCAAAAACAAACGCAAAACGCAAACCAGCATTCCAAAAACAGTCAGTTCTTCCCACCGTATCACAGAACTGGCAACTCTGCTGGGGAATTAATAAGTGGGGTGTACCTTAATAATAGTTCATCATAATGTTTTCAATAGCTTGATTTGTATGCTTTATCTTTGTGGGTTTGAATCGGAGTTACTATAGATCCTAACCTGGATCTGGGGATACCTTTTAGGTAAGTAGCAATAGACTGTGAGGGAATTGTACGGTGTAGACCGATACGGTTGAAGCAGTAGCTACATTGGTGTGGCACTTTAGTTTGTACCGATATCCCTTGTGGTGGAACAAGGAGAATATGGGTCAACTAAGGGGTCATTAAGCACCAACTGACCTTAGAACCTATAATTGACCAACTTGGCCATAGAAAAGTAGCAGTATGCTACACTCATTGAGACCAAACTCTCGCGATGATTTCGTCCGCAAGAAAAGGTTGCCAAACTAGAATTATGACTGATCGAGGGTGGTCAGTGATTTTGAGATCCTCTAGAACTCGGTTACTATTTCTAGGACATGTTGAACCAACTAAACTGAAAGATGGTAATACCTAAACTCCTTGCCAGCCGGAAATCTAAGGGCTATCTGTGTGACTTGTTTGCCCTTACCATGTTTGCTATTTGTGAATACCTGTGATGTATTTCTATCATGACATCATGCATCTTGCATCAGACTAACTCATTTCAAAGACAAAGGGGATTCATCTTTATTCTGTTTTGTAGGTCATGGCCTCTATGCGTAGAAACACTATTCGGATCAGCTTTGTACAGATTCTTACTCAGCTTAGAGATTTGGTTGCAAAGGTTCCAGCTAATTCCTCTTTTGTCAGAAGACATGGGCACCTCCTTGGTTTGGTCACTTCCAGATTAGATGAACAGATGATAAGTGTTTTGTGCCAGTTCTTTGATCCATTATACCACTGCTTCACTTTCCTGGACTATCAGTTAGTCCCTACTCTGGAAGAGTTCTCCGATCTACTTGGTATTTCTATTCTAGAGCAGACGCCATTTACAGGTCGGGAGAAAGCCCTTAGGCCGAAAGAGATTGCTTCAGCCCTCCATCTGATAAAGGCTGAGGTAATGTATAATTGGGACACTCAGAGTGGGACAAAAGGCGTCTTGGATAAATTCTTGGTTGATCGGGCTAATCAGTTCTAGGACAGTTTGGACTTTCAGGCATTTGAGGATGTGATACAGTGGGAAGAACTGACTGTTTTTGGAATGCTAGTTTGCGTTTTGTGTTTGTTTTTGCAAAATGTCGCGATAAGCAAGAGTCGCTACCGACTTTTATTTTATCCAACAAGGAAAGGAAAAAAGCACAGAAAAATTCCTTTTTTGAGATCTTCTAGGTACAGGGGGTAGATTATAGAAAGGAAAGGTATTAGCACCCTTTTTATCCGTAGTTATCTACGGGCTCTTAGGTACTTGCTCATCATTTTCAAAATGTTTTCTTTGTACTTGTGGATTTTGAAAAGTTTTTTTTAACTTCGATTTAACTCTTGCTTATGTCCTCAAGAGTGTAATGAAGTATTTTGAAAACTTTGTTTGAAAAGGAGTGTAAGTGTGAAAAAGTTTTGTTTTTGGATGAGCAAGTATCTAAGAGTTATCTACCTACTCGAAAAAGGAATCTTTCTATGCTAATTTCCTTTAGACAATGCTATCCCACTATTAGCGAGTGGGTAGCACCATCGTTGGAGTTTTGAGGGTCAATTCGAAAGGGACGTACGGTCACTAAAGCAATGTTAGAGCGCATTAGCGGTAACCCTAATGTCTTAGATCATTTGTTTGAGGCAATAATATCCGAGGCAACCGTTTTGAGGCGACTATGATCTTTTAGACAAGAGGGTGACCTCTAAAATACCCTATACTCAATGACCGTGTACGAAGGCAACCAAGTGGGGTGTACCCTAAGAGTGCGCATGTGCGAGTGTGTTGATTTCAGATTATTTTTATCTTTGCACATGTTTAGGGTGATCTAATTTGATTTTAAGATTAAGCATTCAGTCCTATCATGCAAACCCTATTATCAAACATCTAACAGTTGTATAATTTGTGGAATTAAAATGCAGAAATTAAATTACAAGGCGTCGGGTATTTATATCGCCAAAGCAACCCTTTGAAAATAAAATAAAGCGGTAAAATAATTAAATGGTCCTAATTATCTATTACATACCGGAAGCAGATACATCGATTGGATAAAAATAATAAAGCGCGCGGGATGAAATTGAGTCGAATGTGAGTTTAGGGTTTTGACCCTTTTGATTAAAGAAAATGTTTTTTGTTGTTTTTATTTAAGAAAATAAATTAAATCCTAAATTAAATACTAAATTAATTATTAAAATAAATTAATTAATGAAAAATAATTAATGACATATTTTTTGGAGTTTTTGATATTTTAAGAAAAAAAATAAAAATGATTAAATGAATTAAAACCTAATGAACTCTAATTAATTTTACTTATTTACAAAAATTAATTAAAGTTATTCTAGAATTAAAAACTTAATTAATTAGTTAGTATTTATTAATAAAAATAAAGTTCTGAATAAAAGAGTATTTTTGTGATTTTTTTAACAAAAAGAAAATTAATGACTGGTTAGTAAACTAATTAAAATAAGATAAATAAATAAACTAAAATAAGTAAAAATGTGAGAGAAAGAGAGAATGGGCCTTAGATTTGGGAGGTGTAGAGAGCATTTTCGTTGGCCCATTAATCTAATCCATGTGGACTTTTGGGATCCTGTGTAGGCGCGTTGACTGAGTCCATGGTGTACCCTCAAGACTTGGCCACCAGATCTAGCCACCTGGCCATCTCGCACATGGATGAAGGATGAACATGGTGTACCTCAAGCTTGTATACGCACTAGATCTCCTGAAAACAAATGAGAAAATGCAGTTTGCTAGAGGCAGGGATCGAACCCCTGACCTCCAGTCTTTTGGTCTTTGAACGCTGATGTGGCCACCACTGGGGCGTGTTGTTGTTTTTGTTATAACAATGTAAATGAAATATAATATATAAAAACAAAGTTAATTGCCAGCAAAATAAAAAAAACACACGTTATTTGAATGGACTTATGGGAGGACGACAACTCATCATCCCCTTCCTCCAAAACCTGCAAATTTTACCTGCGGATTTTTATCAGCAACTAAAAGAGTAGCTTCGTTCCAAAATCCTCTCCAGGCCATGAAAATGATTTCTAAGGACATGGTTGAGTTCGTCTCAACCTGCTGATCACAACCATGTCCATCATGTAGATCAATTTTACCTGAAATGAAAACCCCCAAAAACTCCAATAAAACCCTAACTATGGTGGATTACAATATAAGTCAGATAAACAAAATCAAGTAATACAAAAAGCTTACAAATGATGAGTGGATTCAAAATATGCAATTATTTTAATCAATGGATGCAAGAATAAGGATCTTCGATTTCAAGAACATGGCGGATCCGTGAGGTACTTATAGTGCTCTAGGAAGCTTGAAAACGCGTGGTTTGGATTGGGTTCGCTTGTGGAGATGGCCAACAAACGATTGAGACACATGCCAAGCCTTGAGGATGCCTCTAGGGTTGATTTCGAAGTCACACTTTTTTCTGGTTTTTGCAAATTTGGTTCTGCCTCTATGCTTGCCCTCCAACCCTGATTCTTGTGTCTTTCGCTTGCTTATGTATTGCACATTGTATTAGGGTTAAAACCTTTGTCCAAATCTCCCTCTATCAATGATTTTGATGTGGATTTTATTTGCCTTTACAAACTTTCCAAATTTGATCCAAATCATATCTTCTTGTGCATAATGACCTTGATACGAGTTTGACTGCAATGCTAGCTATAGTTGGAGCTTTATTTGATTTAAAATGAATTAATTCAAATAAAAATCAAATTAAATAATAAAAATAAGATATGGACACATGGCCAAAGCTGGAGCACGTGGGAAATAAGACAAACTCAAAACAAGTGAAAACGAATGGGCCCATTTGGCAAAATTTGAAGTTTTGGGGATAGTTGACTTTTGGCAATTTTGCAAAAAAGTCTAACTTCAAGAATGCATAACTTCTTCAATTTTAAACTTTTGGAAGTGTTAGTGGACTTTTTAGGAAGCTTGAGATGTCCTCTAATCAACCCTTTTGGTCTCATCTCAATTTGATATTCCATGCTCAAGTTAGAAGCTTTGACAAAAAGGTGTTTTTGTTGACTTTCAAAAATGACCTATAATGTCAAAATTCATAACTTCTTGTGAGTGCATATTTTGAACTTGGGGTATGAAGATGGATTGTAGGGAGTTGCATTATATTCAAAATGAGCTTTTGATGTGTCATTTATCATAAAGTATGAGAAAGTTATGCTTGGTCAAAGTTGAGTTGACTTTTCCTGCAAAACCCTAATTTAGCAACTTTTGAATCTTGATGAATTGTGAGCAATCCTTGATGAATCATGATTAACCCTTGATCAAATGATGAAATATACTTCAAAATGAGAATGTTGACAAAAAATCTTGAAGTTTGACTGTATTTGGGTCACAGTTGACTTTTGCCCTAGCACATTCGATTTTTGGGCTTTTGAGCAATTGACTGAGCAAACTTTCTCTGCAAGGCTTGAAACTTGTCATGGATGATATTGAGAACATATTAGGACATTAGGGAGCACTTTAGGTAATTTGGACTCAAGGACGTTGATGCAACACAAAACCCTAATTTGGGGTAGACTGCCTTAGGAGAGAGCTTGTCTGACCAACTCTTGAGCAACCTTGGGCAACTTGGAGATTTTTCTTGCAATGTTTTGAGAAATATGGGAGGGAAAATTTTAGGGTACAACAGCTGCCCTGTTCAATCTTCTTAAACCTGAGGATGTAGATTGGCTTTCATGCCTTTCATGATCCGAAGGTGGAAGATGATTGAACACTAGAGTGCCCAGAAATTTGCACTCGCATGAAGTGGTAGTTGCTTTGTGATATCGGGAATGGGCTTACAGATACCATTTGGAGGAGTGTCGATCGCATAAGAGATTCCTTAGCGAGATCTTGCATACCTGCTATTGAGGAAGATTCCGCTGGGGAAGTCTGATTTTTGTTGAGATTTAGGAACTTGCCCGTAATTCAACTGAGGTGTCGAGATTTAGGAACTTTCCCATAATTCAACTAGGGGTGTTGAGATTTAGGAACTTGTCCGTAATTCAACTGAGGTGTTGAGATTTAGGAACTTGCCCGTAATTCAACCGAGGGGGGAAACATCTTCGTCGAGATTTAAGAACTCGCCCGTAATTCAACTAAGAAAACTTCTCTGCTGAGATTTAGGAACTTGTCTGTACTTCAATGGAGGAACAACTTTGTCGAGATTTAGGACCTTTTCTGTACTTCATCTGAGAGAACATCTCTGCTGAGTTTTAAGAACTTGTCAGTAATTCGACTTGAGGGAAACATCTTCATCGAGATTTAAGAACTCGCACGTAATTCAACTGAGAAAACTCTGCTGAGATTTAGGAACTCGTCTGTAATTCGACGGAGGAACTTTGTCGAGATTTAGGACCTTGTCTGTAATTCAACTGAGAAAAACTCTGTTGAGATTTAAGAACTTGTCAGTAATTCGACTGGAAGGAAACATCTTCATCGAGATTTAAGAACTCGCCCGTAATTCAACTGAGAAAACTCTGCTGAGATTTAGGAACTCGTCTGTAATTCGACGGAGGAACTTTGTCGAGATTTAGGACCTTGTCTGTAATTCAATTGAGAAAAACTCCGTTGAGATTTAAGAACTTGTCAGTAATTCGACTTGGAAGGAAACATCTTCATCGAGATTTAAGAACTCGCTCATAATTCAACTGAGAAAACTCTGCTGAGATTTAGGAACTCGTCTGTAATTCGACGGAGGAACTTTGTCGAGATTTAGGACCTTGTCTGTACTTCAACTGAGAGAACATCTCTGCTGAGATTTAAGAACTTGTCAGTAATTTGACTGAGATAAAAGCTTCATAGCTTTGAATTTTATGAGAATTTAACCGCATCCTTCCTGAAAGGTAAATGTTAGCTGTATGTAATGCATGATATGTATCAAGCAATGATGTTCTCAAAATAAATGAGATTGTGTTGTATGATGCGTATATGCATGTGTCATGATGTATGGAAATGTAATGTTTTTAGCTGGGGAAAAAAGATCTCGGATAGCTGCTGGAGAAAAGAGTTGAATTCTTCGTTTCCGCTGGGGATGGCGCACGAAGATGATTATGAGAATAAACCTACATGAGAGGATAACTCCGCTGGGGAATAAACTGATGAGGAGATTACTCTGTGGGGAAGAGATGTTCTGCTGAGGATTCTGTTGATAAATTCCGCTAGGGATGGATTACTGTTGCTGGTGATACTGAGTCCTGTTGGGGATTGAACTCCTGTTGGTGAAAGGAATGAACTCCGCTGGGGATGATTTTTTCAATAGCGACCTTACTGGGGATAACCTTTTAGGCTCTACTGGGGACAATCTGCCAGAGTCTACTGGGGATGATTCTCCAAACTTCACTAAGGAAACTTTTTTAGACTGCACTGGGGAAACTTTCCAAACTGTACTGGGGATATTTTATACTCCGCCGGGGATGATAAGACTTTTCAGTGTTGATGATAGATAAACTCTATTTGGGGAGAATATTACCGATTCATCCGCGGTTGTGAGTCTCAGCTGGGGAGAGCTAATATTATTGCCTTCTCTTACTCTGCGGGGAGTGAAAGTATTTCAGCCATATTCTTCAACTAAATTTACCTTGTACCTGGTGGAAAGAGCAACTGTACAGTTTGGACAATTCTTATTGCCCCTGTTTATGATATTACGAGTAATCGTCTTTTGTTTTGTATATAAATATTTATGAGCAGCGATTAGTGTCAAATGTATATATCAAAAATGAACATTGGACGTTCTTTGTAAAACAAAACAGAAAAAGGAAAAACAGTTTGAAATTTCTCTGAAAATGATTTGTATTGATTTTAAAGTTTGGCCTGTAAATAGGCATTTTTTGTACAAGAGGCTGACGTCCTAGTAAGAGAACGCCGTCTAACAATAGAATTTACACAATTTGTGAAAAACTGAACAAAACAGCTATGTGAATGATCCCACTGGGTTCCAACTCTGCTATTGTCCTTATGTCCTCAAGCATCTCATCACTTTGCTACTTGGTTGAAGGTAGATCAGATTGATTAGTGTCGTCCGAGCTTGATAGTCGATACCGAAGTCTGGTTGCAAGGTGATTCAATGAGACATAGTGTTACGCTTTGATCCCTAATTTTTTCCTAGACCGCTCTTTCGGGTTTTCAGTCCATCGGGATACCCTTTTTTGCCCAATCTTCCTTTTCAGGTTTTTGACTTGCCGGGTGTACAGTTATTTTTTCATTTTCATCCCTTATTTTTTCCCGAACCCTTTTGGTTCGCCGGGAAGCCCTTATTTTTGCCTAGGCCAGTCAACCTAGTGGGCCTTGATTATGCGTAGTATCTTTTCACTATATCTGCATTGACGGGGTGAGGAAGGTCGTCACCATCCATGGTGGTTAGAATCATTTCTCCTCCTGAGAAAATGTTCTTAACCATAAATGGCCCTTCGTAAGTAGGGGTCCATTTTCCACTGGGATCACCTTGAGGTAGGATGATGCGCTTGATTACCAGATCCCCAACTTGATACTCTTGTCGTCTAACTTTCTTGTTAAATGCCTTGATCATCCGTTTTTGATACGTTTGACCATGACAAATAGCAGTAAGTCTCTTTTCGTCGATTAAGTTCAGTTGATCAAGCCGTGTCTGGATCCAGTCATCTTCGCTCAAACATGCATCCTTCATAATCCGAAGAGAGGATATCTGAACTTTAATGGGCAAGACTGCCTCCATGCCAAATACCAAGGAATAGGGTGTTGCCCCTGTTGACGTCTACGCTGAGGTACGGTGCCCATGAAGAGCAAAAGGTAACATCTCGTGCCAATCTTTGTACGTCACCGTCATCTTCTGCACAATCTTCTTAATATTCTTATTAGCCGCTTCTACAGCTCCATTCATCTTCGGCCGGTAAGGAGAAGAGTTGTGATGCTATATCTTGAACTGCTTGTAGAGCTCGGTGATCATCTTATTGTTGAGATTTGTACCATTATCCGTAATGATCCTTTCTGGTACACCGTATCGACAGATCAGATTATGCCGAATGAACCGTGCCACGACATTCTTGGTTACTGTGGCAAAGGAAGCTGCTTCAACCCACTTCGTAAAGTAATCAATAGCTACCAGGATGAAACGATGCCCATTAGACGCAGTAGGTCTGATCTTTCCGATCATGTCGATGCCCCACATTGCAAAAGGCCAAGGTGCCGTCAAGACGTTCAGAGGAACTGGAGGTGTGTGCACTTTATCAACATAGACTTGGCACTTGTGACAAGTCCGAGAATGCTGATAACAGTCGGCTTCCATTGTGGACCAATAATATCCTGCCCATAGGATTTTCTTTGCCATGGTGTGTCCACTGGAATGAGTCCCGAAAGTTCCTTCATGTAACTCTACCATAATCCTTTCTGCTTCGTTCTTATCCATACAACACAGTAAGGTAGAATCATGGTTACGCTTGTAAAGAATGCCATTACTAATGAAGAACTTCGCCGCGAACCTCCTCAGAAACTTCTTATCATTAACAGATGCACCCTCGGGGTATTCTTGAGCCTTAAGATACCTTTTCACCTCATGAAACTAGGATTTATCTGTTACCTCTTCAATCTCGATGTTGCAGCAATGTGTCAGTTCGTCCAACCTCTCAATGGTAATCTGGGGAGCCTCATTGTCCCATCTAACCTTGAACATAAAAGACATCGTAGCCAGCGCGTCCGCCAACTGATTCTCATCTCTAGGGAAGTGTTCAAAGGTTGTCTCCTCGAAATGTGGAAGCAACGTCAACACATACTCCTTGTAAGGAATAATATTTCGGTGTTTCGTATCCCACTCGCCTTTGATCTGACTGATCATGAGAGTAGAATCTCCGAAAACACTTAAGAACTTAATCCTTAGGTCAATTGCTGCTCGAAGACCCATAATGCACACTTCATACTCTGCCATGTTGTTGGTGCAGTTAAAACATAGTCGGGCGGTGAATGGAGTATGAGGTCCTTCAGGAGATATGATCACGGCGCTAATGCCATTACCCAAAGCGTTTGAAGCTCCATCAAAGTACATAGACCATCGGGATCCCTCCTCGGGTCCTTCGTCCGGTCCAGGTTCCTCACAGTCAGTCACTATCATGATATTCTCATCCGGCAACTCGAAGTTCATAGACTGGTAATCATCCACTGCCTGATGTGCTAAATGATCTGCCAACACACTTCCCTTGATTGCCTTTTGGGTCGTGTACTGGATGTTATACTCAGTCAAAATCATCTGCCATCTCGCTATTCTTCCGGACAAGGCAGGCTTCTCAAAGATATACTTGATTGGATCCATCTTTGATATCAATAGAGTAGTGTGAGTCAGCATATACTGTCTCAGCCATGGAGCAGCCCATGCCAAAGCATAACAAGTTTTCTCAAGCAACGAGCATCGGGTCTCGTAGTCGGTAAACTTTTTGCTAAGGTAGTAAATAGCATGCTCTTTTCGGCCAGACTCGTCATGCTGCCCCAACACACACCCCATTGAGTTGTCGAGTACTGTCAAGTATAAGATCATAGGTCTCCCTTCAACTAGAGGCATCAGAATAGGTGGCTCTTGGAGATATTCTTTGATCCTTTCGAAAGCGGCCTGACATTCATCGTTCCATCTTACCACTTGATCTTTCTTCAGTATCTTGAAGATTGGCTCACAAGTAGCAGTCAGGTGTGAGATGAATCGGGCAATATAGTTCAATCGTCCCAAAAAGCCTCTGACTTCTTTTTCTATTCGGGGAGCTGGCATTTCCTGTATAGCCTTCACCTTGGCAGGATCCACTTGAATGCCTTTATCACTTACGACGAAACCCAGCAGCTTGCCAGATCTCACCCCGAAGGTGCACTTGTTCGGGTTTAACCTCAGCCTGTACAACTTCAACCTATCAAATAGCTTCTGAAGATGGTCCAGATGTTCTTCCTCAGTCTGGGATCTTTCAATCATGTCATCGACATATACCTCAATCTCATGATGGATCATGTCATGGAACAAAGCGACCATGGCGCGCTGATACGTTTCCCCGGCATTTTTTAATCCGAAAGGCATGACCTTGTAGCAAAAGGTACCCTATTGAGTAACAAAGGTTGTCTTCTCCATATCCTCGGGAGCCATTTTAATCTGATTATAACCGGAGAAACCATCCATAAAGGAGAATACCTTATACTGTGCAGTGTTGTCAACAAGAATGTTGATATGAGGCAGAGGGAAATCATCCTTGGGACTTGCCCTGTTCAGATCCCTATAGTCAACACACATTTGAACTTTACCATCCTTCTTCGGCACAAGAATCACGTTGGCCACCCACTGTGGGTAAGAAGTAACTTCTAGAAAACCGGCGTCAAACTGCTTCATCACTTCAGCCTTGATTTTCTCAGACATCTCCGGGCACAATCGGCGGACTTTCTGTTTCACTGGAGGACAGTCTTCCTTGGTAGGCAATAGGTGAACCACAATATCGATATCCAATCCTGGTATATCTTTATAAGACCAGGCAAAGATCTTAACGTAGTCTCGAAGCATCTGAATCAACCGTTGCTTAACACTAGCTTCCAGTTTTGCACCGATCTTGACCTCTTTCTTGTCTACCTCTGTACCTTAATTTACTATTTTCACTGGCTCTTCGCGTGGTTGTATAGCCTTCTCTTCCAGAAGTAACAGTCTAGCAAGTTCACCAGGCACTTCGCAATCATCTTCACCTTCGTCTTAGGCTAAGTTGATCGGACTTTCGAATTTATAACCGACAGTAGCAGAGTCGTTATCAGTGGGATCCAGAGTGGATGTAGACCTGTATATGTGAGTGTGTGTAAAATAGCTATTTTGTAATATGTAATAAAAGAAAAACAAGGAGCGCAAAATTTGAAATGCAAGAAACGTCCAATGCTTTTATTAATGATATATGGAAATGACACACATAAAGCCCTCACAAACAAAGCCGCGGTGTCTCGGGTAAGGCACCGGGCTGTAAAGTTTAAAAATTGTCTGTTACAAATTCAAAACAAAAGTCTCATTATTGGGTAGTAAAATAAATTGGGACGAAGTCCTTTGCCGTCCAATTGCTTAGCCCACCATCGGTAGTTGGGTAGATCCAACTGTCAAACTCAGATTCTTCAACATCATCTTCGATGGAATTTACTCCTGAATTGCTGATAAACAGGGGATGTCCTCCGATCCGCGCACGCCGATCAGCCCTTTGAGATTATGCCGTGAAACCCAAACCAAACTTGTTAGTCTTAGGTGCAAAATCAGGGAGTTGGACCCAATTTGCACACCCACCTTTCTCAACAACAGCCCGAGCATCCTTTAGGGAAGCCATCTTCATTGGAGGATCTTCAGTAACAATTTCTGTTGATGCCAGCGTCTGGGGTACTTCTTCAAAATGTTGAAACGGGGTCTCAATGAACTCACCTTCCATCTCTACATATCGGAAAGAGTTGAGGTGGCTCACCATGTATTCCTCTTCTCTTCGTACAGTAACAATTTTCCCTTTCACCGGGTATTTCAGCATCTGGTGAAATGTAGAGGTGACTGCCCCAGCTTTGTGGATCCACGGGCGACCCAGCAGACAAGAATAAGATGGTCGAATTTCCATCACATAAAATGTAGATGCGAATATCTGAGAACCAACCTTAACCGAAATATCCACTTCTCCATGTACCATTCTCTTGGACCCATCAAAGGCCCTAACTACAATGTTACTTGGCTTCAGCTCTAACCCTTCACAGTCTAACCGTTCTAAAGCTTTCTTAGGCAAAACATTCAACGAAGATCCAGTATCCACCAATACATGATCTAGAGTAGTGCCCCTGCATTCAATAGAGACATGCAAGGCGTCATTGTAATTCTTCCCCTTAGCAGTCAAGTCTGCATCGGAGAAACCCAACCCATTATCTGTTGTCAGACTAGCCACATAATCTTTAAACTGATCATCTGATGTCTCCTGCGGCACGTGCGCAGTCTTCAGGAAAGAAATCAGAGCCTTCGCATGGGCCTTTGAACACAACAATAAGGGCAACATAGAAATCTTAGACGGGGTTTTCCCCAGCTGTTCGACTACATTGTTGTCTCTTTTCTTGATGATCTTTAAGATTTCCTCTATCTCTTGTCTAGAGGCTTTAACAGTAATTTTCTTCGGTGCCTCCGTCTGGGCAGGCTCACCGGTGGTCCCTTTGCCCCGAGTGTTAGATGACTCGGCAACAGGGGTAAGAATTGGAACATGAACAGGAACAGTAGCAGGTGCACTGGCAGATGTAATAACAGCAGGCTTCCGAACAGTTGGTGGAGAGATCTCAGGGGAGAAAAGTCTTCTGCTGCGGGTGACTTTACTAGATCCAACAATATTGCTGATGTCAGTATCAGCCTCTTCAGCACTCAAATCTTGTTTAACCCCGTGATAATACACATCAGCCCCATAGTGCCATGGGACAGCTTTATCTGATGTATAGGGGATAAGTCCAGGAACAATGATGATCAAGGGAGCGATTCTCGGAACAGATGTAATTCTAACAGGATTTCTCCAGGAAGCCTTGGAAGAATTGTCGAAAATGGTGATTATAGCAACTTTTTCAACATGAACCAAAGGAACAACAGTCTTCTCAAACAGAATTTATTTATTATCCATCAGGCGTTGGACACCTGACTTCAAAATATGGCAACCAGTAGGTAGGACGGAACACAGACGGCAATCTTCGCAGCAACCCAGAAATAAACCGGCTAAAAGAAGGTTCTTCTTCATAGTCATCAATGGAGTAGCAATATCTTTCACAGAAACCACAAATGATTCTTCCTCTACAACATCCACTCCATGCTTGGGCATAGGAGCAGTCACAACATTAGGCCTTTCTGGCGCTTCGAACTCAATCTCTTTAGCATCAATTAAATCCTGTACTTTATTCTTCAGGACCCAGCAATCATTCGTATCATGCCCCGGGCTATCAGAATGAAAAGCACAATGGGCGTTTGGATTGTACAGCGGTGATGTTGTATTGGGATTATTCGGGGGTTCCTTCGGAATCACCAAGTTGGTCTTTAAAAACTGCGGCAGAATCTGAGACAGGGTCATATGAAGCCGAGTGAATTGTCTTCGCGGCCTCTTGGCTCTTGGCTCATTGTTGCGTTGTGTGGCAATAATTGGTCTTGAAATAACAACCACATTGACTGCTTGGTGGCGCTCAGGTCTATTATGGCTCTTTGAACTGTAAACTGCACTAGACTCCTTCTTAAAAGGCTTCTTTTCGGTACTTGATGAAGCACCCTTATGTATTTTACCGCTCTTGATACCGGCCTCAATTCTCTCCCCGGTCATAATCATCTCAGTAAACCCGGACGATGAACTTCCAATCAGATGGTTGAAATACGGACCAGACAAGGTCCCCAGAAACATATCCACTAACGCCCTGTCAGCCAGCGGGGGTTGTACTCTTCCAGCAAGGTCCCTCCATTTTTGAGCATAGTCTTTGAAACCTTCGCTCACACCCATAGACATACCCTGAAGTTGGGTATGCGTGGGAGCGAGGTCGACATTGTATTGGTACTGCTTGTAAAAAGCAGCAGCAAGGTCTTCCCAATTACGGATACTAGCTCCTTCCAGCTGGTAAAACCATTCAAGTTGAGTCCCTGAATAACTATCTTGAAAGAAGTGGATCCAGAGGTTCTTATCAGTAGTGTATGGCTGGATCTTTCTAACATACGATCAGAGGTGCAACTTTGGACAAGAAACCCCATCGTATTTAGCAAAGATTGGTACTTTAAACTTGTGGGGAATTACCACCCCAGATGACAAACCCAAATCACCAAAGTCCAATCCAGGTACCTTCTGGATCTCCATCGCACTTAACCGGTCTTCAAGCTGTTTATACCTATCCTCAGCCGGAGGATACTGGTCTTCATTAAAGTCAGTCTCGTTGTCAGAAACCACAGGGCTAGGAGCCCTCCTTTCTTCCTGACTCTCTCCCCCTCCAGATGAGTGAGTCAAATCAACCTCTTCTCGCAAATTGTTTATAAACCTGCGACCCATGTTCAGTAGGACCGTCTTCTTCTTCTTCTTCTTATCCTTCAAGATAAGAGTCTTCAGATCTTGCTGACCCTTATCCAGGTTCATGAACATTTCCTGGAACTGGCCGTTTTGAGCTTGCAGAGCCTTGATAGCTTGATCAGTTAATGTTTCAGAAGACATGATATGCTGAAATAAACAGCGAAGAAGATAAGAGACCTGTAAGGATACCTGTAATGAGGTGCATGGAATGAAATGCGTATGATATGATTTCAAAGACGTCGAGAGATTCAAATTCGTAAATCAAAATGAAACACACTTTTATTAGATAAACTTGAAACAATGTTTGATAAATGCCTTTAAGGCGTTACAAAAAGAAAAACTGAAATAGTAAATCAAAACTAGAAATAGCAAAAGACATCAGCGCTCCCATGGTCGTTTTCCTCCTGTGCTGACATAGTCATTGAGGACCTTCTCATTCTCCAGCTGTCTTGTAAGTTTGAGAATCTTCCGCTCCTGCTCGTGATACTTTTCTCTGTAAGTATCTCGCTCTTCTCTTAGCTGCATCCAAGACCTCTTTAATGCCCCAATGTCAGTAGGCATGTATGGATGGAGGATGGTATGAGGAACCCCTTCTTCATCAGCAATCTCAACAATCACAGGCAAGACAACTTCGTACGGCATTCCCAGCTTTTGAGCACGTGAACGAACCCATCGGAGATACAGTTCCATCAGAAGAGAGGTCTTCATCCCTAACTCATGTGGATCAGACCGGTGCACCCTATCCCAAGCTCGTATGAACCTGCGGCGATGCTCGTCACTATCCCCTTAAAAGTCAAAGACAATGCTTGGCATCAGCAACTCATGAGGTCCTTCCCTCCTAGCTCGCCCGAACTGTCGTAAGGCCAAACAAGGATTATAGGTGATCCCTCCCCTAATTCCAAGTAAAGGAACATTGGGGTATTCTCCGCACCGGTCAATAACAGCTACTTCTTCCATGTCTTTAGTGCTCCAGATGATGTATGTGTGAGCCAAGGACATAATCCTGTAGGCCCAACCCATGCCTTCCTTGTTCTTCAAAACAGATTTGGGGAGGTGAGAAATAAACCACCTCGCAAGCAATGGTGTGCAACACATAAGGGTTCCCTATTTTCGAGCAGTGCGGGCATAAAGAGCATGCAAAATATCCCCTAAGAGAGTCGGCACAGGATTACAGGGCATGAATATCTTCACTGTGTTCACGTCGACGAAAGAATCTTAATTAGGAAACAACACCAAACCATATATGAGAAGAGCCAGGATATCTTCGAAGGCTTGAAAGTCTAAACTGTCGCAAAACTAATTAGCCTGATCAACCAAGAACTTAGCCAAAAAGCCTTTTGTCCCACTCCGAGTCTCCCAGTTAGACATTACCTCAACCTTTGTCAGATGTAGGGCTGTAGCAACATCTTCTGGCCTAAGAGCTTTCTCCCAACCAGTAAATGGCGTCTGCTCTAGATTAGAAATACCAAGCAAATCAGAGAACTCCTCCAGAGTAGGGACTAATTGATAGTCCGGGAAAGTGAAGCAGTGGTATAATGGATCAAAAAACTGGCACAAAACACTCATCATCTATTCATCTAATCTGGAAGTGACCAAACTAAGGAGGTGCCCATGTCTTCTGATAAAAGAGGAAGTATCTGGAACCTTTGCAACTAAATCTCTAAGCTGAGTAGGAATCTGTACAAAGCTGATCCGAATAGTGTTTCTACGCATGGGTGCCATGACCTATAAAACATAACAAAGATGAATCCCCTCTGTCTTTGAAATAGGTTAGTCTTGTTGCAAGATGCATGCAATGTCATGATGCATGATGTTATGATAGAAACACACCACAAGTATTCACATATAGCAAACATGGTAAGGGCAAACAAGTCACACAGATAGCCCTTAGATTTCAGGCTGGCATGGAGTTTTAGGTACTACCCTCTTTCAGTTTAGTTGGTTCAAACCTGTCCTAGTAATAGTAATCGGGTTTTAGAGGATCTCAATATCACTGACCACCCTCGATCGGTCATAATTCCAGTTTGGCAACCTTTTCTTGCAGCCAGAATCATCGGGAGAGTTTGGTCTCAATGAGTGTAGCATACTGCTACTATTCTATGGCCAAGTTGGTCAATTATAGGTTCTAAGGTCAGTTGGTGCTTAATGACCCCTTAGAAGACCCATATTCTCCTTGTTCCATCACAAGGGATATCGGTACAAACTAAAGTGCCACACTAATGTAGCTACTGCTTCAACCGTATCGGTCTACGCCGTACAGTTACCTCACAGTCTATTGCTACTTACCTAAAAGGTACTCCCCAGATCCGGGTTAGGATCTATAGTAACTCCGATTCAAACCCACAAAGATAAAGCATACAAATCAAGCAATTGAAAACATTGTGATAAACTATTCCTAAGGTACACCCCACTTATTTAGTTCCCAACAGAGTCGCCAGTTCTATGATACGGTAGAAAGAACTGACTGTTTTTGGAATGTTGGTTTGCGTTTTGCGTTTGTTTTTGCAAAATGTCGCGGTAAGCAAGAGTCGCCACCGACTTTTATTTTATCCAACAAGGAAAGGAAAAAAGCACAGAAAAATTCCTTTTTTGAGATCTTCTAGGTACGGGGGTAGATTATAGAAAGGGAAGGTATTAGCACCCTTTCTATCCATAGTTATCTACAGGCTCTTAGGTACTTGCTCATCATTTTCAAAATGTTTTCTTTGTACTTGTGGATTTTGAAAAGTTTGTTTTAACTTCGATTTAACTCTTGCTTCTGTCCTCAAGAGTGTAATGAAGTGTTTTGAAAACTTTGTTTGAAAAGGAGTGTACGTGTGAAAAAGTTTTGTTTTTGGATGAGCAAGTATCTAAGAGCTATCTACCTACTCGAAAAAGGAATTGTTCTATGCTAATTTCCTTTAGACAATGCTATCCCACTATTAGCGAGTGGGTAGCACCATCGTTGGAGTTTTGAGGGTCAATTCGAAAGGGACGTACGGTCACTAAAGCAATGTTAGGGCGCATTAGCGGTAACCCTAATGTCTTAGATCATTTGTTTGAGGCAACAATATCCGAGGCAACCGTTTCGAGGCGACTATGATCTTTTAGACAAGAGGGTGACCTCTAAAATACCCTATACTCAATGACCGTGTACGAAGGCAACCAAGTGGGGTGTACCCTAAGAGTGCGCATGTGCGAGTGTGTTGATTTCAGATTATTTTTATCTTTGCACATGTTTAGGGTGATCTAATTTGATTTTAAGATTAAGCATTCAGTCTTATCATGCAAACCCTATTATCAAACATCTAACAGTTGTATAATTTGTAGAATTAAAATGCGGAAATTAAATTACAAGGCGTCGGGTATTTACATCGCCAAAAGCAATCCTTTGAAAATAAAATAAAGCGGTAAAATAATTAAATGGTCCTAATAATCTATTACATGCCGGAAATAGATACATCGATTGGATAAAAATAATAAAGCGCGCGGGATGAAATTGAGTCGAATGCGAGTTTAGGGTTTTGACCCTTTTGATTAAAGAAAATGTTTTTTGTTGTTTTTATTTAAGAAAAGAAATTAAATACTAAATTAAATATTAAAATAAATAATTAATGAAAAATAATTAATGACATATTTTTTGGAGTTTTTGATATTTTAAGAAAAAAAATAAAAATGATTAAATGAAGTAAAACCTAATGAACTCTAATTAATTTACTTATTTACAAAAATAAATTAAAGTTATTCTAGAATTAAAAACTTAATTAATTAGTTAGTATTTATTAATAAAAATAAAATTCTGAATAAAAGAGTATTTTTGTGATTTTTTTGACAAAAAGAAAATTAATGATTGGTTAGTAAACTAATTAAAATAAGATAAATAAATAAACTAAAATAAATAAAAATGTGAGAGAAAGAGAGAATGGGCCTTAGATTTGGGAGGTGTAGAGAGCATTTTCGTTGGCCCATTAAGCTGATCCATGTGGACTTTTGGGATCCTGTGTAGGCGCGTTGACTGAGTCCATGGTGTACCCTCAAGACTTGGCCACCAGATCTGGCCACCAGGCCATATGGCACATGGATGAAGGATGAACATGGTGCACCACAAGCTTGTATACACACTAGATCTCCTGAAAACAAATGAGAAAATGCAGTTTACTGGAGGCAGGGATCGAACCCCTGACCTCCAGCCTTTTGGTCTTTGAACGCTGATGTGGCCACCACTGGGGCGTGTTGTTGTTTTTGTTATAACAATGCAAATGAAATATAATATATAAAAACAAAGTTAATTGCCAGCAAAATAAAAAAATACACGTTATTTGAATGGACTTATGGGAGGACGACAACTCATCATCCCCTTCCTCCAAAACCTGTAAATTTTACCTGCGGATTTTTATCCGCAGCTAAAAGCGTAGCTTCGTTCCAAAATCCTCTCCAGGCCATGAAAATGATTTCTAAGGACATGGTTGAGTTCGTCTCAACCTGCTGATCACAACCATGTCCATCATGTAGATCAATTTTACCTGAAACGAAAACCCCCAAAAACTTCAAGAAAACCCTAACTATGGTGGATTACAATATAAGTCAGATAAACAAAATCAAGTAATACAAAAAGGTTACAAATGATGAGTGGATTCAGAATATGCAATTATTTTAATCAATGGATGCAAGAATAAGGATCTTCAATTTCAAGAACATGGCGGATCCGTGAGGTACTTGCAGTGCTCTAGGAAGCTTGAAAACGCGTGGTTTGGATTGGGTTCGCTTGTGGAGATGGCCAGCAAACGATTGAGACACTTGCCAAGCCTTGAGGATACCTCTAGGGTTGATTTTGAAGTCACACTTTTTCTGGTTTTTGCAAATTTGGTTCTGCCTCTATGCTTGCCCTCCAACCCTGATTCTTGTGTCTTTTGCTTGCTTATGTATTGCACATTGTATTAGGGTTCAAACCTCTGTCCAAATCTCCCTCTATCAATAATTTTGATGTGGATTTGATTTGCCTTTAAAAACTTTCCAAATTTGATCCAAATCATATCTTCTTGTGCATAATGACCTTGATACGAGTTTGACTGCAATGCTAGCTTTAGTTGGAGCCTGAAATAACCAGAAAATCATTTGTTATCAATGCCTTAGATTTTATGTGATTTTATTTGATTTAAAATGAATTAATTCAAATAAAAATCAAATTAAATAATAAAAATAAGATATGGACACATTGCCAAAGCTGGAGCACGTGGGCAATAAGGCAAACTCAAAACAAGTGAAAAATAATGGACCCATTTGGCAAAATTTGAAGTTTTGGGGATAGTTGACTTTTGGCAATTTTGCAAAAAAGTCCAACTTCAACAATGCATAACTTCTTCAATTTTGAACTTTTGGAAGTGTTCTTGGACTTTTTAGGAAGCTTGAGATGTAATCTAATCAACCCTTTCGGTATCATCTCAATTTGATATTCCATTCTCAATTTAGAAGCTTTGAAAAAAAAGGTGTTTTTGTTGACTTTCAAAAATGACCTATAATGTCAAAATTCATAACTTCTTGTGAGTGAATATTTTGAACTTGGGGTATGAATATGGATTATAGGGAGTTGAATTCTCTTCAAAATTAGATTTGGATGGGTCATTTCTCATAAAGTATGAGAAAGTTATGCTTGGTCAAAGTTGAGTTGACTTTTCCTACAAAACCCTAATTTAGCAACTTTTGAATCTTGATGAATTGTGAGCAATCCTTGATGAATCATGATAAACCCTTGATCAAATGATGAAATATCCTTCAAAATGATAATTTTGACAAAAAATCTTGAAGTTTGACTGTATTTGGGTCACAGTTTACTTTTGCCCTAGCACAGTCGATTTTTGGGCTTTTGAGCAATTGACTGAGCAAAATTTCTCTGCAAGGCTTGAAACTTGTCATGGATGATCTTGAGAACATATTAGGACATTGGGGAGCACTTTAGGTCATTTGTACTCAAGGACCTTGATGCAACACAAAACCCTAATTTGGGGTAGACTGCCTTAGGAGAGAGCTTGTCTGACCAACTCTTGAGCAACCTTAGGCAACTTGGAGATTTTTATTGCAATGTTTTGAGAAATATGGGAGGGAAAATGTTGGGGTACAACAGAGGACATCCTGACTCTTCTCATATATGGTCTGGTTCTGTTTCCTAACTCAGATTCTTTTGTTGACGTGAATACAGTGCCGATTTTCATGTCCCGTAATCTTGTGCCCACTCTCTTATGGGATATTCTTCATGCTCTTTATGCCCGTACTGCTCAGAAACGGGGAACCCTTATGTGTTGTGAACCATTGCTGGCGAGGTGGTTTATTTCTCACCTCCCCAAATATGTTTTGAAGAACAAGGAAGGCATGTGTTGGGCCTACAGAATTATGTCTCTAGCTCACACTGACATTATCTGGAGCACTAAAGACATGGAAGACGTAGCTATTATTGATCATTGTGGGGAGTACCCCAATGTTCCATTGTTGGGAATTCGAGGAGGGATTACCTATAATCCTTATTTGGCCTTACGCCAGTTTGGGTGAGCTAGGAGGGACGGACCTCATGAGTTGCTAATACCGAGCATTGTCTTTGACTTCCAAGGGGATAGTGAGGAGCATCGCCGCAGGTTCATACGAGCTTGGGATAGGGTGCACCGGTCTGATCCACATGAGTTAGGGATGCAGACCTCTCTTCCGATGGAACCGTGTCTCCGATGGGTTCGTACAAGTGCTCAAAAGCTGGGAATGTCGTACGAAGCTGTCTTACCGGTAATTGTTGAAAATACTGATAAAGAAGGGGTTCCTCCTATTGTCCTACATCCGTACATGCCAACTGACATTGGGGCATTAAAGAGGTCGTGGATCCAGTTGAGAGAAGAGCGGGATACTTACAGAGAAAAGTATCACGAGCAGGAGCGGAAGATTCTAAAGCTTACAAGGTAGCTGGAGAATGAGAAGGTCCTCAATGATTATGTCAGCACAGGAGGCAAACGACCATGGGAGCGCTGATGTCTTTTGTTATTTCTAGTTTTGATTTACTTTTCAGTTTTTCTCTTTGTAACGCCTTAAAGGCATTTGTCAAACATTGTTTCAAGTTTTTAATCTAATAAAAGTGTGTTTCATTTTGGTTTACGAATTTGAATCTCCAAAGTCTTTGAAATCATATCATACGCATTTCATTCCCATACACCTCATCACAGGTACCCTTACAGGTCTCTTATCTTCTTCGCTGTTCATTTCAGCATCATGTCTGCTGAAACATCAACTGATCAAGCTATCAAGGCTCTACAAGCTCAAAACGCTCAATTCCAGGAAATGTTCATGAATTTGGCTAAGGGTCAGCAAGATCTGAAGACTCTTATCTTGAAGGATAAGAAGAAGAAGAAGAAGAAGACGGTCCTCCTGAACATGGGTCGCAGATTCGGGAACAATTTGCGAGATGAAGTCAATTTATCCCACTCATCTGGAGGGGGAGAAAACCAGGAAGAAAGGAAGGCTCCTAGCCCTGTGGTTTCTGACAACGAGACTGACTTTGACGAAGACCAGTATCCTCTGGCTAAGGATAGGTATAAACAGCTTGAAGACCGGTTAAGTGCGATGGAGATCCAGAAAGTAACTGGATTGGACTTTGGTGATTTGGGTTTGTCATCTGGGGTGGTGATTCCCCAAAAATTTAAAGCACCAATCTTTGCTAAATACGACAGGGTTTCTTGTCCAAAGCTGCACCTCTGCTTGTATGTTAGAAAGATCCAGCCATACACTGCTGATAAGAACCTATGGATCCACTTATTTCAAGATAGTCTCTCAGGGACTCAACTTGAATGGTTTTACCAGCTGGAAGGAGCTAGTATCCGTAATTGGGAAGACCTTGTTGCTGCTTTTTACAAGTAGTACTAATACAATGCCGACCTCGCTCCCACGCGTACCCAGCTTCAGGGTATGTCTATGGGTGCGAGCGAAGGTTTCAAAGACTACGCTCAGAAATGGAGGGACCTTGCTGGAAGAGTACAACCCCCGCTGGCTGACAGGGAGTTAGTGGATATGTTTCTGGGGACCTTATCTAGTCCATATTTCAACCATCTGATTGGAAGTTCATCGTCCGGGTTTACTGAGCTGATTATGACCTGGGAAAGAGTTGAGGCCGGTATCAAGAGCGGTAAGATACAAAAGGGTGCTTCATCAAGTACCGAAAAGAAGCCTTTTAAGAAGGAGTCCAGTGCAGTTTACAGTTCAAAGAGCCATAATAGACCTGAGCACCGCCAAGCAGTCAATGCGGTTGTTATATCAAGACCAACTGTTTCCACACAACGCAACAATCAGCCAAGAGCCGAGAGGCCGCAAAGACAATTCACTCAGCTCCATATGACCCTATCTCAGATTCTGCGGTAGTTGCTAAAGACCAACTTGTTGATTCCGAAGGAAGCCCCGAAGAATCCCAATACAACATCACCGTTGTACAACCCGAACGCCCGCTGTGCTTTTCATTCTGATAGCCCGGGGCATGATACGAATGGTTGCTGGGTCCTGAAGAATAAAGTACAGGATCTGATTGATGCCAAGGAAATTGAATTCGAAGCGCCCGAAAAGCCTAATGTTATGACTGCTCCGATGCCCAAGCATGGAGTGAATGTTGTAGATGAAGACTCATTTGTAGTTTCTGTGAAAGACATTGCTACTCCATTGATGACTGTGAAGAAGAACCTTCTGTTAGCCGGTTTATTTCCGGGTTGTGGCGAAGGTTGCCGTCTGTGTTCCGGCCTACCTACTGGTTGCCATCTTTTGAAGTCATGTGTCCAACGCCTGATGGATAATAAAGAAATTCTGTTTGAGAAGACTTTTGTTCCATTGGTTCCTTTTGAAGACATTTCTATAATCACCATTTTCGACAATTCTTCCAAGGCTTCCTCGAGAAAGACTGTTAGAATTACATCAAATAAGGTTGTCCCATGGCACTATGGGGATGACGTGTATTATCACGGGGTTAAACAAGACTTGAGTGCTGAAGAGGCTGATACTGACGTCAGCAATATTTTTGGATCTAGTAAAGTCACCCGCAGCGGAAGACTTTTCTCCCCTGAGATCTCTCCACCAACTGTTCGGAAGCCTGTTGTTATTACACCTACCAGTACACCTGCTACTGTTCCTGTTCAAGTTCCAATCCTTACCCATGTTGCCGGGTCATCTGACACTCGGGGCAAAGGGACCACCGGTGAGCCTGCCCAGACGGAGGCACCAAAGAAAATTACTGTCGAAGCCTCTAGACAAGAGATAGAGGAAATTTTAAAGATCATCAAGAAAAGCGACTACAATGTAGTCGAACAACTGGGGAAAATCCCATCGAAGATCTCTATGTTGTCCTTATTGTTGTGTTCAGAGGCCCATGCTAAGGCTCTGATTGCTTTCCTGAAGACTGCGTATGTGCCGCAGGAGACATTAGTTGATCAGTTTAAAGATTGTGTGGCTAGTCTTACAGCAGATAATGGGTTGGGTTTCTCCGACGCAGACTTGACTGCTAAGGGGAAGAATCACAATGATGCTCTGCATGTCTCCATTGAGTGCAGGGGCACTACTCTAGCTCATGTATTGGTGGATATTGGGACCTTGTTGAACGTTTTGCCTAAAAAAGCTTTAGACCGGTTGGACTGTGAAGGTTTGGTGTTGAAGCCAAGCAACATTGTGGTTAGGGCCTTTGACGGGTCCAAGAGAATGGTACATGGAGAAGTGGATATTCCAGTTAAGGTTGGTTCTCAGATTTTTGTGTCTACATTCTATGTGATGGACATTCGGCCATCTTATTCTTGTTTGTTGGGTCACCCGTGGATCCCCAAAGCTGGGGTAGTGACTTCTACGCTTCACCAGATGCTGAAATACCCAGTCAAGGGGAAAATTGTTATGGTACGAGGAGAAGAGGAGTACATGGTGAGCCACCTCAACTCTTTCCGATATGTGGAGATGGACGGGGAATTCATTGAAACCTCGTTTCAACATTTTGAAGAAGTTCCCCAAACACTTGCGTCAACTGAAACTGTTACTGAAGATCCTCCAATGAGGATGGCTTCCCTCAAGGATGCCCGGGCTATTGTTGAGAAAGGTGGGTGTGCAAATTGGGGCCAACTCCCTGATTTTGCATATAAGACTAACAAGTTTGGTTTGGGTTTCACTGCAGAAGCTCAAAGGGCGGTACAGCGTGCACGAATCAGAGGACCTCCCCTATTTATCAGCAATTCAGGAATAAATGCCATTGAAGACGATGATGAAGAGTCTGAGTTTGACAGTTGGGTTTACCCAACTACCGACGACGGGCTAAGCAACTGGACAGCAAAGGACTTCGTCCCAATTTCTTTTATTACCCAGTAATGAGACTTTTGTTTTGAATTTCTAACAGACAATTTTTAACTTTACAGCCTGATGCCTTACCCGAGACACTGTGGCTTTGTTTGTGAGGGCTTTATGTGTGTCATCTCCATATATTATTAATAAAAGCATTGGACGTTTTCTTGCATTTCAAATTTTGCGCTCCTTGTTTTTCTTTTTTATCTTGCAAAACAACTATTTTACACACACTCACATATACAGGTCTACATCCACTCTGGATCCCACTGACAACGACTCTGCTACTGCCGGTTATGAATTTGAAAGTCCGATCAACTTAGCCGAAGACGAAGGTGAAGATGATTGTGAAGTTCCTGGTGAACTTGCTAGACTGTTACTTCAGGAAGAGAGGGCCATACAGCCGCATGAAGAGCCAGTGGAAACAGTAAATCTGGGTACAGAAGCAGACAAGACAGAGGTCAAGATTGGTGCAAATCTGGAAGCCAATGTTAAGCAACGGTTAATTCAGATGCTGCATGACTATGTTGAGATCTTTGCCTGGTCTTATGAAGATATGCCTGGGTTGGATACCGATATCGTGGTTCACCGCTTTCCTACCAAGGAAGACTGTCCTCCAGTAAAACAGAAAGTTCACCGAATGCGCCCGGAGATGTCTGAGAAAATCAAGGCTGAAGTTATGAAACAGTTTGATGTAGGTTTTCTAGCAGTTACTTCTTACCCGCAGTGGGTTGCCAACGTAGTTCCTGTGCCGAAGAAGGATGGTAAAGTTCGAATGTGTGTCGACTATAGGGATCTGAACAGGGTGATCCCCAAGGATGATTTCCCTCTGCCTCATATCGACGTTCTGGTTGACAACACCGTACAACATAAGGTATTCTCCTTTATGGATGGTTTCTCCGGTTATAATCAGATTAAAATGGCTCCTGAAGACATGGAGAAGACAACCTTTGTTACTCAATGGGGTACCTTTTTCTACAAGGTCATGCCTTTTGGATTGAAGAATACTGGGGCAACGTATCAGCGCGCCATGGTCGCTCTGTTCCACGGCATGATTCATCATGAGATTGAGGTATATGTTGATGATATGATTGCAAGATCCCAGACTGAGGAAGAACACCTTGACCATCTTCAGAAGCTATTCGACAGGTTGAAGTTGTACAAGCTGAGGTTAAACCCGAACAAGTGAACCTTCGGGGTGAGATCCGGTAAGCTGCTAGGTTTCGTCGTAAGTGATAAAGGTATTCAAGTGGATCCTGCAAAGGTGAAGGCTATACAGGAAATGCCAGCTCCCCGAACTGAAAAAGAAGTTAGAGGCTTTCTGGGACGTCTGAACTACATTGCCCGGTTCATCTTGCACCTGACTGCTACTTGTGAGCCAATCTTCAAGTTGCTGAAGAAAGATCAAGTGGTAAGATGGAACGATGAATGTTAGGTCGCTTTCGAAAGGATCAAGGAATAACTCCAAGAGCCACCCATTCTGATGCCTCCAGTTGAAGGGAGACCTTTGATCTTATACTTGACAATACTCGACAATTCAATGGGGTGCGTGCTGGGGCAGCATGACGAGTCTGGCCGAAAAGAGCATGTTATTTATTACCTTAGCAAAAAGTTTACCGACTGCAAGACCCGATACTCGTTGCTTGAGAAAACTTGCTGCACTTTGGCATAGGCTGCTCGTTGGCTGAGACAGTATATGCTGACTCACAATACTCTATTGATATCAAAGATGGATCCAATCAAGTATATCTTCGAAAAGCCTGCCTTGTCTGGAAGAATAGCAAGATGGCAGATGATCTTGACTGAGTATGACATCTAATATACGACCCAAAAAGCAATCAAAGGAAGTGTGTTAGCAGATCATTTGGCACATCAGGCAGTGGATGATTACCAGTCTATGAACTTTGAATTCCCGGATGAGAACATCATGTTGGTGACTGAATGTGAGAAACCTGGACCGGATGAAGGACCTGAGGAAGGATCCCGATGGTCTATGTACTTTGATAGAGCTTTAAACGCTTTGGGTAATGGCATTGGCACCGTGATCATATCTCCTGAAGGCTCTCATACTCCATTCACCGCCCGACTATGTTTCAACTGCACCAACAACATGGCGGAGTATGAAGCGTGCATTATGGGTCTTCGAGCAGCAATTGACCTAAGGATTAAGTTTCTAAGTTTTTTCGGAGATTCCGCTCTCTTGATCAGTCAGATCAAAGGCGAGTGGGATACGAAACATCCAAATCTTATTCCTTATAAGGAGTATATGTTGACGTTGCTTCGGCACTTTGAAGAGATAACCTTTGAACACTTCCCTAGAGAGGAGAATCAGTTGGCGGACGCGCTGGCTACGATGTCTTCTATGTTCAAGGTCAGATGGGACAATGAGGCTCCCTAGATTACCATTGAGAGGCTGGACGAACTTGCACATTGCTGTGACATTGAGATTGAAGAAGTAACAGATAAACCCTGGTTCCATGAGGTGAATATGTATCTTGAGGCTCAGGAATACCCCGAGGGTGCGTCTGTTAATGATAAAAAGTTTCTGAGAAGATTTACGGCGAAGTTCTTCATCAGTAATGGCATCCTTTACAAGCGTAACCACGATTCGACCTTACTGCGTTATGTGGATAAGAACAAAGCAGAAAGGATCATGATAGAGTTACATGAAGGTACTTTCGGAACTCATTCCAGTGGACACACCATGACAAAGAAGATCCTTCGGGAAGGATATTATTGGTCCACAATGGAAGCCGACTGTTATCAGCATTCTCAGACCTGTCACAAGTGCCAAGTTTATGCTGATAAGGTGCACATACCTCCAGTACCTCTGAACATTTTAACAGCTCCTTGGCCTTTTGCAATGTGGGGCATTGACATGATCGACGAGATCAGACCTACGGCATCTAACGGACATCGCTTCATCCTGGTAGCTATTGATTACTTTACGAAGTGGGTTGAAGCAGCTTCCTTTGCTATAGTAACCAAGAACGTCGTGGCACGGTTCATTCAGCACAATCTGATCTGTCGATATAGTGTACTAGAGAGGATCATTACGGACAATCATACAAATCTCAACAATAAGATGATCACTGAGCTCTGCAAGCAGTTAAAGATACAGCATCACAACTCTTCTCCTTATCGGCCGAAGATGAATGGGGCTGTAGAAGCGGCTAATAAGAATATCAATAAGATTGTGCAGAAGATGACGGTGACGTACAAAGATTGGCACGAGATGTTAACATTTGCTCTTCATGGGTACCGTACCTCAGCACGGACGTCAACAAGGGCAACACCCTATTCCTTGGTTTATGGCATGGAAGCCGTCTTGCCCATTGAAGTTCAGATACCCTCTCTTCGGATTATAAAGGATGTAGGTTTGAGCGAAGATGAGCGGATTCAGACCCGACTTGATCAGCTGAACTTAATCGACGAAAAGAGACTTACTGCTATTTGTCATGGTCAAACGTACCAAAAACGGATGATCAAGGCATTTAACAAGAAAGTCAGACGACAAGAGTATCAAGTCGGGGATTTGGTGATCAAGCGCATAATCCTACCACAAGATGATCCCAGGGGCAAATGGACCCCCACGTACGAAGGGTCATTTGTGGTTAAGAACATTTTCTCGGGAGGAGCTATGATTCTAACCACCATGGATGGTGACGACCTTCCTCACCCCGTCAATGCAGACATAGTGAAAAGTACTACGCATAATCAAAGACCTGCTAGGTTGACTGGCCTAGGCAAAAATAAGGGCTTCTCGGTGAACCAAAAGGGTTCAGGAAAAAATAAGGGACGAAAATGAAAAAAATCTGTACACCCGGCAAGTCAAAAACCTGAAAAGGCGGCTTTGGAAAAAAAGGGTATCCCGGTGGACTGAAAACCCGAAAGGGCGGTCCAGGCAAAAATTAGGGATCAAAGCGTAACACTATGTCTCATTCGATCACCTCGTAGCCAGACTTCGATATCGATTATCAAGCTCGGACGACACTAAACAATCTGATCTACCTTCAACCAAGTAGCAAAGTGATGAGATGCTCGAGGACATAAGGGCAATAGCAGAGTTGGAACCCAGTGGGATTATTCACATAGCTGTTTTTTTTTCTTTGTTACAAATTATATAAATTCTATTTGTTCGGCGGCGTTCTCTTACTAGGACGTCAGCCTCTTGTACAAAAAATGCCTATTTACAGGCCAAACTTCAAAGTCAATACAATTCATTCTCAAAGAAATTTCAAGTTGTTTTTCCTTTATCTGTTTTGTTTTGCAAAGAACGTCCAATGTTCATTTTTGATATATGCATTTGACATTAATTGTTGCTCATGAAAATTTACATGAGAAACAAAAGATGATTACTCGTAATATCAGAAACAGGGGCAATAAGAATTGTCCAAGCTTTACAGTTTCTCTATCCACCAGGTACAAGGATAAATTCAGCTGAAGAATATGGCTAAAATACTTTCACTCCCCGCAGAGTAAGAAAGGCAATAATGTTAACTCTTCCCGGCTGAGACTCGCAACTGTGAATGAATCGGTGATATTCTCCCCAAGCAGAGTTTATCTATCATCAGCACTGAAAATTCTTATCATCCCCGTCGGAGTATAAAGTATCCCCAGTGGAGTTTGGAAAGTTTCCCCAGTGCAGTCTGAAAAAGTTTCCCTAGTGAAGTTTGGAGAATCATCCCCAGTAGACTCTGGAAGATTATCCCCAGTAGAGCCTAAAAGGTTATCCCCAGTAAGGTCGCTATTGGAAAATCATCCCCCAGTGGAGTTCATTCCTTTCACAAGCAGAAACACGAATCCTCAACAGGATTCAGTATCACCAGCAACAGTAATTCATCCCCAGCTGAATTTACCAGTGGAATCCTCAGCAGATCATCTCTTCCCCACAGAGTAATATCCTCATCAGTTTATTCCCCAGGGAGGTTATCCTCTCCTGCAGGTTTATTCTCACAAACATCTTCATTCGCTATCCCCAGCGAAAACGAAGAATTCAACTCTTTTCTCCAGCGGCTATCTGGGATTTATTTCCCCCAGCTAAAAACATTACATTTCCATGCATCATGACACATGCATATACACATCATACAACACAATCTCATTTATTTTGAGAACATCATTTGCTTGATACATATCATGCATTACATACAACTAATCTTTATCTTTCAGGAAGGATGCGGTTAAATTCTCACAAAATTTAAAGCTATGAAGCTTTTACCTCCGTTGAATTACAGGCGAGTTCCTAAATCTCAGAAGAGAAGTTTTCTCAGTTGAATTACGGGCGAGTTCTTAAATCTCGACGAAGATGTTTCCCTCCAAGTCGAATTACTGACAAGTTCTTAAAACTCAGCAGAGATGTTTTCTCAGTTGAAGTACAGACAAGGTCCTAAATCTCGACAAAGTGTTCCTCCGTTGAATTACATACGAGTTCCTAAATCTCAACAGAGAAGTTTTCTCAGTTGAATTACGGGCGAGTTCTTAAATCTCGACGAAGATGTTTCCCTCCAAGTCGAATTACTAACAAGTTCTTAAAACTCAGCAGAGATGTTTTCTTAGTTGAAGTACAGACAAGGTCCTAAATCTCGATAAAGTGTTCCTCCGTTGAATTACAAACGAGTTCCTAAATCTCAGCGGAGAAGTTTTCTCAGTTGAATTACGAGCGAGTTCTTAAATATCAACGAAGATGTTTCCATCTAATTCGAATTACTGACAAGTTCTTAAAACTCAGCAGAGATGTTTTCTCAGTTGAAGTACAGACAAGGTCCTAAATCTCGAAAAAGTTCCTCCGTTGAAGTACAGACAAGTTCCTAAATCTCAGCAGAGAAGTTTTCTCAATTGAATTACGGGCGAGTTCTTAAATATCGATGAAGATGTTTCCCTCCAAGTCGAATTACTGACAAGTTCTTAAAACTCAGCAAAGATGTTTTCTCAGTTAAAGTACAGACAAGGTCCTAAATCTCGACAAAGTTCCTCCGTTGAAGTACAAACAAGTTCCTAAATCTCAACAGAGAAGTTTTCTCAGTTGAATTATGGGCGAGTTCTTAAATCTCGATGAAGATGTTTCCCCAGTTAAATTACGTACGAGTTCTTAAAACTCAGCAGAGATGTTTTCTCAATTGAAGTACAGACGAGTTCCTAAATCTCGACAAAAGTTTTCCTCCGTTGAATTACGGGCAAGTTCCTAAATCTCAACACATCAGTTGAATTACGGGCAAGTTCCTAAATCTCAACACCTCAGTTGAATTACAGGCAAGTTCCTAAATCTCAACACCTCAGTTGAATTACGGGAAAGTTCCTAAATCTCAACAAAGATCAGACTTCCCCAGCGGAATCTTCCTCAAACAACAGGTATACAAGCTCTCGCTAAGGAATCTCTTATGCGATCGACACTCCTTCATATGGCATCTTTAAGCCCATCCCCTCGTCACTAATATCCAAATGGCATCTGTAAGCCCATTCCCGACATCACAAGGCTGATACCACTTCATGCGAGTGCAAATTTCTGGGCACTCTAGTGTTTAATCATCTTCCACCTTCAGATCACGAAAGGCACGAGAGCCAATCTACATCCTCAGGTTTAAGAAGATTGAACAGGGGAAGCTGTTGTACCCCAAAATTTTCCCTCCCATATTTCTCAAAACATTGCAAGAAAAATCTCCAAGTTGCTCAAAGTAGTCCAAGAGTTGGTCAGACAAGCTCTCTCCTAAGGCAGTCTACCCCAAATTAGGGTTTCATGTTGCATCAAGATCCTTGAGTCCAAGTGACCTAAAGTGCTCAACATTGTCCTAATATGTTCTAAATATCATCCATGTCAAGTTTCAAGCCTTGCAGAGGAAGTTTGCTCAATCAATTGCTCAAAGGTCCAAAAATCGATTGTGATGGGGCAAAAGTCAATTGTGACCCAAATACAGTCAAACTTCATGATTTTTTGTCAACATTCTCATTTTAAGGATATTTCATCATTTGATCAATGGTTGATCATGATTCATCAAGGATTGCTCAAGATTCATCAAGATTCAAAAGTTGCTAAATTAGAGTTTTGCAGGAAAAGTCAACTCAACTTTGACCAGGCATAACTTTCTCATACTTTATGATAAATGAACCATCCAAATCTCATTTTGAATAGTATGTAATTCCCTACAATCCATATTCATACCCCAAGATTAAAATATGCACTCACAAGAAGTTATGAATTTTGATATTATAGGTCATTTTTAAAAGTCAACAAAAACACCTTTTTTATCAAAGCTTCTAACTTGAGTAAGGAATATCAAATTGATATGAGAAAAAAAGGGTTGATTAGAGGACATCTCAAGCTTTCTAAAAATTCCAAGAAAACCTCCAAAAGTTCAAAATTGATGAAGTTATGCATTGTTGAAGTTGGACCTTTTTGCAAAATTGCCAAAAGTCAACTATCCCCAAAACTTCAAATTTTGCCAAATGGGCCCATTCTTTTTCACTTGTCTTGAGTTTGAATTATTGCCCACGTGCTCTAGCCTTGGCCATGTGTCCATATCATATTTTTATTATTTAATTTGATTTTTATTTGAATTAATTCATTTTAAATCAAATAAAATCACATAAAAACAAAAATATTGATAACCAAAGATCTTTTGATGATTATAGGTTTCAACGGACAGCTTGCACCATACCAAACTCGTATCAAGGCATTAGAGCACATAAAGATTGAAATCAAGCCAATTTGGAAGTTTGTAAAAGAAAATCAAATGCACATCAAGAGCATTGATAGAGGGAGATTTGGACAAGGAATTTTGACCTAATGTATTGTACAATACATAAGGAATCGAGGGACACAAGAATCAGGGTTGGAGAGCAAGCATAGAGTGAGAACCAAATTTGCAAAAACACCAAAAAGTGTGAGATCGAAATCAGGCCTATAGGCAACTTCAAGCCTTGAGACTTGTCTTAATCGTTTCCTGGCCATCTCCACAAGTGAAACCAATTACAACCAGGCGTTTTCAAGCTTCCTAGGGCACTGTAAGTCATCCACGGATTTGTTACATTCTTGATTTCGTATTCTTGAATTTAGGCATAGTTAGCATAAATTGATAGCATATTTTGAATCTACAAATCATTTGCAAGCTTTTTGTAATAACCAATTGCATTTATCTGACCTGTATGGAGATCCACCATTGCTAGGGTTTGGTTCTTGTTTTTGGGGTTTTTCGTTTCAGGAAAAATTGGCCATGGTAATGGCTATGGTTGTGATCAGCAGGTTGAGACGAACTCAACCATGGTTTTAGAATGCATTTCCATGGCCTGTACAGGATTTTAGAGATGCCTGGTTTGTAGTGACGGACCTCTGTCCGTAGGTATAAGCCCTGGAACTTTTAGCAACGGTTCAATGAAGGAGATGAAGGCGTGTCACGCCATCATTGAACCATTCAAATAACGCGCGTTTTATTAATTTCTGGCAATTGATTTTTGTTTTTATATATTGCATTATGTTATTATTATTATAACAAATGAAACAACGCAGCCCAGCGGTAGACACCTCGGCGCTTAAGGCTCTCAAGGATGGAGGTCAGGGGTTCGATCCCTGCCTCCAGCAATTTGTGTTTTCTTATTATTTTTCAGGAAATCATGTGTATGCTTAAGCTTGAGATCTACCATAGACACTCACCATCAAAGCGTCAGATGGCCAAATGGCCAGATCTGGTGGTCAAGCTTGGAAGGCGCACCATAAGCCAGTGAATGCATGTGCACAGGATCACCAAAAGTCAGTTGGATCAGCTGCTATTGGGCCAAGAAATTGCTTTATGCACCTTCCAAAAAAGGCCCAATTTCTCTACTTTCTATATATTTTATTTATTTTATTTAATTATTTTATTTTATTTAATTAATTTACTAACCAATAACAAATTTTCTTTTTTATCAAAAAATCACCAAAAACATTTTTGTCCAATTAAATTTCAGAACTTTATTTTTCTTTAATAAATTTTAATTAATCAATTAGGTTTAATTCTAGAATAACTTTAATATATTTTTGTAAATAAATAAAATCAATTAGAATTAATTAGGTTTTTACTCTAATTCAATTATTTTAATTTCTTTCTTAAATTAACAAAAACCCCAAAAATATGTCATTTATTATTTTTCACCAATTAATTTATTTTAAAAATAATTTAGTATTTAATTTAGGATTTAATTTATTTTCTTAAAATAAAAACAACAAAAAAAAGCATTTTCTTTTAAAAGGGTCAAAACCCTAAATTTCGTATTCGATTCAATTTCACCTCGCGCGATTTATTTTTCTGTATTTAATTATTGATGTATCTGTCTCCGGTATATAATAATTAATTAGGACTTTTATTTTACCGCTTTATTTTATTTTCAAAGGGTTGATTTTGGCGATGTAAATATCCGACGCCTTGTAATTTAATTTCCGCACTTTAAATTCTGCTAATTATAACTGCTAGATGTTTGATAATAGGGTTTGCATGACAAGACTGAATGTTTAATCTTAAAATCAAATTAGATCACCCTTAACATGTGCAAAGATAAAAATAACTGAAAACAACACACTCGCACATGCGCACTTCTAGGGTACACCCCACTTGGTTGCCTTTGTACACGGTCATTGAGTATAGGTTGTTTTAGAGGTCGTCCTCTTGTCTAAAAGATCATAGTTGCCTCGAAATGGTTGCCTCAGATATTGTTGCCTCGAACAAATGATCTAAGACATTAGGGTTACCGCTAAAGCATCCTAACATTGCTTTAGTGACCGTAAGTCCCTCATTCGAATTGACCCTAAAACTCCAACGACAGTGCTATCTACTCACTAATAGTGGGATAGCATTGTCTAAAGGAAAATAGCATAGAACGATTCCTTTTTCGAGTAGGTAGATAGTTCTTAGATACTTGCTCATCCAAAACAAAACTTTTTCACACTTACACTCCTCTTCAAACAAAGTTTTCAAAACACTTCATTACACTCTTGAGGACAGAAGCAAGAGTTAAATCGAAGTTAAAAACAAAAACTTTTTCAAACCCACAAGCACAAAGAAAAATTTTTGAAAATGATGAGCAAGTACCTAAGAACCCGTAGATAACTACGAATAGAAAGGGTGCTAATACCTTCCCTTTCTGTAATCTACCCCCCGTACTCAGAAATATCTCGAAAAAGGAATTTTTCTGTGCTTTTTTCCTTTCCTTGTTGGATAAAATAAAAGTCGGTGGCGGCTCTTGCTTACCGCGACATTTTGCAAAAACAAACGCAAAACGCAAACCAGCATTCCAAAAACAGTCACTTCTTCCCACCGTATCACAGTACCAAAATCTCCCTTCGTTGTCTCATATTGCTTTGACCTTCTGTGTAAGGATTGATCCTTGTTGTTATATTTGGGTTAGAGTACCCTAGTATTCTAAGTTAATACATGTTTTCTTGTTAAAAAAGTTGTTAGTTAACAACAAATCAACCGTTGATCTAGATAATCATCCAATGAGTCATGGGAGGAAAAAATATATAAGAAGAAAACATCATTTTCTAAAAGACCAAATGGGCAAGGAGAGATTTAAGATAGACTATTGCAAGATTGAACTACAACATGCAGATATTCCAACCAAGACTCTGAAGAAAACAAGATTGGAATGTCTTAGAGGATTGATGTGAACAAGAAGGCTAGCTAATCTGAATTAGGAGGAGCATTGAGAATATTATAGTTCAGATTTAGTGACAGTTGGATTATGTTGCAAGTAACTTGCACCACAAGAAAACTGTCACAAAATGACTGTTTTGAATTATATCCTCTTGTCATACCCCAAATTTGTCCGCCTTGGTGCTACAGTCAAAATTATTTTCAAAATTAGATTTTAAAATTCTTTTGGTTCGTTTACACTAACATTATTTGGTTTTTATAAATATTCATTTTTAAATTGTTTTGCTTATTTAAAAATATACATAAATTTATTTGTATTTTTTTAAAATAATAATTACTTGCTCGTCTTTATATATTTCAATTGGATTTTTATTTCAAATGAGCAACATAGCACAATTGGTAAGGAATAAAGCTTACAAACATAAGATCATGGGTTTGAATCTCACAAAAAATCATGTCTATGTTACTAATTTTATTTCCATTTATATTCAAAAAAATCACAAAAAAACCATTTTTATTATTTAAATATTATTTTCGTACTTTTAATTAATGCATTTTTAAAAAAATTATTTATTTGATTTTATGCACTTTTTACCAAAATTCAGTGTAAAAATTATAGTAAATACCAAAAATATTTCCTTTTATGTTTAATTGTTTTTTATTGGTCAATCAGTGTCAATTTGTATCGTACTCATCTTATGATTGGTTAGTTTGGTGACCAAGGAAATTTTGATTTGTCAATTAACTTTATTTTTAAATTTGTTGACCTAATTATCACTATAAATATGCCACTCTTTCACACTATTTTCATCAATAACTCACTAGAGTTCTCCTAAAAGTTGTTGCTCTTCATATCGAGGAACATCAACAAAGAAACACTGAAGTCTCCATCAACAATCATTTAAAGATCAACAACAATTACATCAAAAAATTTCTATCTCTCTCACAAACGTTCTTTCTACACAACTCTTTTGGTTAATTTTAGGATTTTGAACATAACACCTAAAATTTTTCCATCAATAATCATTTGGAGAATCAACAATCATTTGAAGAATCAACAATCATTTGGAGAATCAACAATCATTTGGATAATCAACAATCATTTGGAGAATCAATAATTGTCAATAATATTTGGATCGTAGTCTTGAACAGACAATGACTTAAGAACAAACATCCATTTTTCCCTCACTTTATAAGTTATTTTCAATTTTAGTTTTTGTTTGTTCTTTTTACATTATTATTATTATAGGACTTAATTATATTTATTTAATTGCTTACCTTATAGAAGTTAATTAGATTCATTTAGAAATAAATTGGACCTCAAATCCATTGTTACTCAGACCCTGAAAACTACTACCCTAAACAAAACTACACCCCTCATGTGCTTTTTGGGCCCAGTTCAATATCTAAACTTGGATCCTTACTTTCCAGACTCCCCTATTTTACTATCTAGTTACAAAACACACTCCCAATCAATTTGGACTCATAATTTCTTTTGGGTCTAACTAAATTTCTACACCAGCACCTAGTCTTAATGTTTATACCCCCTTAACTTAATTAATTAATTTTCTCTTATTTTATTTAATTTATTCATCACATTTTTTTTAATCATTTTTATATTAAAATAATTTTTCATATTAATAAATAATTATTGGATATTTTTTATTAAAAATATTAATATATTAGAAAAAATAGTTATTTATTGATTAAATATTTTCTAAAACACTAACCCAATTTTTCTAATTGCGTTAAATCTTTTTCTCATTCAAAATTATTTTTTTACATATTGCATAACACATTCTAAAACAACTAACCAATCAAATGCTAACCCTTTTTTACTAACATAAAACTCAATATTATTTTCAAAAAGGATTGTGGAAATCTTTTATAATAACTGCAAACTTCGTCTACGATTCCGCTATGTTCAACTCAGCCTTGGTTCAAGGATTAATTCAAAATATTTCTATAATCCATAAAAAACACCAACCAATAATACAAATTATGAATTAGGACTATGATTTCTCATAAGAGGATACATAGGCATACGACTTAAAAATCATGGCGAGTTCCCCTAATTAAAAACTTAAAATCCTATCCTATTCTTTTAACCTAAACCCTAAGACTTCCTTGAGAACAAGGTAGATGAAGGGTGTCTAACACCTTCCCTTCGTCTAAAGTGAATTAAGAACTTAGAATCTCTATATTAATTTAGGGTTATTCTATTATTCACCTGTCTTAGAATAAAAATTAATGGTGGCGACTCGTTATTTTTTAGCCGGTTATTACAATTGGCGACTCTGTTGGGGACACACAATCCTAGGGTTAGGGTTTACCCCTCTTGAGGTCTAGGGTTTTTCTAGGATTTTATTTTTTATTTTTGGTATTTTTTTTTGTTTATCTTTTAGTTTATTTATTTTTCATATTATTAGTTTATATTATTTTTATTATCATATTATTTTTGATTTGTGGTGGGATTTTAATTTCGAAAAAGAATTTTCAAACCCTTAGAAAGAATGTTCGTCTATTGGCCAAGGGGATATATCATCCCTGTGAGTTTTTGTGACGATTTCGCCTAGAGATGGTGGAATTCCAAAAAAAGTAATATGTCTCAAGAGGTATCCTCTTGGGAGATATGACTTTGGAATGAAACATATGACTCTTTGTATAAACCTAAACCAGAATCTCATGGTGAGACTTTGTACAATCTTAGAGACGAAAGTTTTAGTCTACGATGAGGTTGCGCTTAAGGGAGGCCCTTGTGCCTTTCTCTCTAGTGTTATCCATGATATCCTTAAGGAAGCCACCTTAGGGGAGGGTAGAATATTAGTAGGCCGAACCTAGGAACCTACGTACTAAGGAAACTATTATCATCCCATCCTTCATAGGAAGCCTTCCCACGAGGGACATTCTATTGTAATTTTAAACCTGCGCGGGGTTACTTATTATTATTATTATACCTTAAAATCGTAGGGGTATTCTTTAGTTTAACCCGTAAGTTTTTATATTTAGTCATAATCCCTATCCAGTAGGGATCCCCTTTTGTCTGTCATTATCCTCAGAACCTTTATAGGATCTTGTTCACCTTCCCACGATGGACGTCCTCGCTGATGTACGCCACGTGGCCATGGGATCTAGTGACTCTTTACCGGTCACCATATGCTCTCTTCCACGCTATTCCCTCAAGTCCAAACTTCATCTCAACCGTCCATTGGTCTATCATAATTCCTAGCCTGTAGGAATTCCCGTCCCTCAGTTACAATTCCTAGCTTGTAGGATTCCTCTTCATCTTTCATTGTCCATAATCCTTAAGGAGTTCCTTGTGTATGTCTCAATCTCAGAGTCAGTATAGGGTATCCTCATTTTCATATCTATCTTTAAACTTGTATCTGTAGGAGTGTCATAACTCTTAACTGTCATCCATAGGACGTTTCCTTGTGTCTATCACAATCCATATATGTGGTCCTTAGGTTTATCTTTATTCTAACCTCGTATTGCAGTGCGTCGCCATGAAAATATTTTTGCATACCCTTAAAACAATTTACATACCCATGCATTTTCATTCGCATACATGTTCATACATTTACATATGCATTTCCAGTTTCGCCCTTATCTAATTATCCATGCTAGCTGATTTTGCGAGACTCATAAAGGAATTTGAGAAAGTCCTAAATTATGGAAGGAAGAGATTAACCATTTAATACTCAAATGAACTTGGTCCTACAAGTCCATTTAAAGAGAGAAGGCATCCCTTCACTATACATGCCTACACAATGTCTCAGATGCAACTATCATTGGTGATTCAAAAGCAATGGTATCAACAAGAGCAATGCCCTCACAAAATAGGTATGCCCAAAAAAAGTCAAGGGTCACCCTCATGCTTTGACAAGTCAAAGAATCAATAAGCATCTCCTAAATTCAAGTGGATCAAACTAAGAACCTCTTTTATATGATCATTAGACATTATCAATTTCAAAATGTAATTTCCAATTTGCTAAGTTTTATCTGGTGTAAAATTGTATCTTTGGATCAGTAATTCTAATAAAATGAGCATGTATGTTTTTGAAATCAATTCATTCGTTTCACTTTTCATTTACTATCACTTTCCATAAATAATCAACATCTTTCTATTTCCATTTTATTTTCCATTTTCCATTTTGCAACCTTTAACAAACTTTGAGGGAGAATTATATAAACTAAATAACTGAATTTAGATAAACTATGCTTTCAATGGTAAGATCGAGCTGACGATGTAAGACATTGTTTCAATTCCTAAACAGTGGAGAAATAAGGAGTTAATTTGTATTTAACCCCCTCGAGCCAGGAGTTAGAGTTTTATTTTATTTTCTAAAATAAAAAAATGTTAATTTTAACCAGGGGCGGGGTAGATTTCAATTAATTCGACGATGTATTCAAATCTCAGAAGAATCAAAACGATCTAAGCAAAGGTTCAAGCATATCTCTTTCCTTGACACATCATTGAGGAAACAATCTAACCAAATATTCAAGCACATCCTTTTCCTCACACACCAACAAAGATTGAGGAAGCAATCAATAAAGACAAAGTTCACGACATCTTCTTCCTCAGAACATCCTTCAAGATCGAGGAAACAATAAAGACGAAGCTTCCAATATCAGCATAGGCAGTCACAAATTTTCAAAATCAAAAGAAAAAATATTTTAAAAAAAGCGCTAAGTCAAGTAACAATAAAAAAACTTGACTTAGGCAAAAGGCAGGGCTTCCCGGTGGACCAGATTCAAAAGAATCGGCCCATGCAAAAATAATGGATTTGAAACAAAATTGGAGAACAATCTTATGACTACCACCTAAAGAATTACGAAGGCTTCTCCTCAATGCTTGGACTTTATCTATGCTTCTCATCATCTGCACGACTAGGAAATATCTCTTGGAGATTGAATGCATCTGCTGCATTAATTGGATTTAGGATTTGAGAACATCAAGGAGAATGGGGTGGAATAAATTAATTTTTGAGCTTTATATCCTTTGTTTCTTAAACCACGAACCATGGCCATGTTACATCCTTCAAAAGTCCTAATTGAAGCAAGGTTAACTATGAAAGCATACTCGGCAAAATTTGTGTTAAATTGACTCATATGTTTGTTAAAATTATTGCTAACCACTTATCCTCTTCGAATCTCTATCTCTAATCATCCATTTCTATTCAAACTTCGATTTCAAAACTTGTATGTGCATTACTAATAACTAATTTTCAAAGCGTACACTTTTATATGCGAATCAATACTTAGCATCAAGGAGATCTTAAAAATTGGTTGAATCAAAAGCGATCATTCCCAAGAAGCTCCTAACTAGGGGAAAAGAATCTAAAGAAGAACCCTATAATCATAAGCAAGACTAACGATCGTAGGGGCATATCACATGAAGATCTTGTTTGACTAAGGGTGATCATTCTGAGATTCAATTAACTTGGGTCACATTTTAAAATTTTCGCTCAATCAGGGTCATACCTTTCGAAAAGGCATTTCTTAAATCAAGTTCATATTACAACATGGTAAGACTCGGTTCCCTCTTTCGACCACTTATCAAGGCTCTAATAATCAAGGGGAAACCTTTGAGACTAAAATCTCAGGGAAAATCATCCAAGCGTACCTCCTCCAATTTCTGGAGATTGGGGGCATATCTTTCAAATTTTGAATATTAGGGTAGACCACTGTGAGGCTCGATCGATATGAGATTGATTAAAAAGCAATTCATCAAGGGCATAATTTTTCAAAGTTCAAGATAGTGGGGTCATTCATATGATCAAATTACTTCCAAAATCATATCAAGAAGAATCTCTCCAAGACCCTACCAATAAATTGGGGTAAGACAGACCACGAAAGGGAAAACTCTCTTCTTATATCAGCAATCTTCGAGTTCGAAACAAGTATCAGGAAATAATACAAGCACAACACTCTACAATCATATGACAAGCAGCCTTAGCAAACCCTCTACACTTTAACCATCCATGACCCATCATAGGGGCATTATTCAAAAGTATACGAGTCTGCATAAATCATTGTCATACATTCATTAGGTCACTTCATTCCAGAATCAAGATATACCTATCATATCATCCATCTGAAGAATTTCGACAGCATGGATCTAACTAAGAGACCAATCTCACTCGTAGTCTACCCTTAAGCCCAATTCTCATTGGCACATCAAAAATCCAACATCCGTTGACGCATATCCAAGTCACTCATTACATGCATTGGTCAATCATTATATACTACCATTAATACTTCCATCTGCATGCATACATGGCATAGCATGGACCAAGACTTAGGATCCCCCATAAAAATCCAGAGTCAATTTTAAGGGGAGTGACTATTCTTAATCCAAGTGCAATCTCCAACTAAGTAAGTAACATCTGTTGAACTATTCCTCCCAGTGAGTCTTTCGTACAACCATTCTTCGTCATACTGAATCGTAAGCAGACTTACGTATAGACGTTTAAGACGTGAGCAACCTCACACGTTCTTCTATCAAGACGTGAGCATCCTCACGCGTTTTCCATTAGCCTTAAGACATGAGAAGCCTCACACATTTCTTTATCCGCATTTCATAAAAAGACGTGACCAGCCTCACACTACCTCATCCACTATTAATTCGTAGGCATCCCTATGTAGCATGAGCAACCTCATGTGTCCATATGTAAGCAGCCTTATGTAAAAGTCGTGAGCAGCCTCACACTTTCCAATCACCTCATCAATGTCTCCCGGCGACCTTACCAATATTAGCAACCTTGTTATTCGTTTCACCTTTCTAAGTTGATACTATTCCAATAGCCCTACTGATGTTGGTGTAAAGCTCAGTTCCTGTCTAGCGCACCATTTAAAAAGTCCAGTTCTCATCTGGTAGTGTTCCAATTTATGTTCGGAAGCTAATTCTTAACCCTAGTTCTCGTATAGTAGCCTTCCTTTAAGGAATGGTTTCACAGTTCAAATAACATGGGCATTGCATTTATCAATCATCACATCATTTCAATTCATAACATTATCAAGCATACATACCATGCATCATGCATGCATCAAACATAATCATATCAAACATGCATACATACATTATATTCAATCATATATGCCCATGAAAAACTGCGGAAAGTCTCAAGGCATGCTTACCAGCTAAGACGCACTTAATTTCAAATCCATGCTCAACACTATCCATTCATCTTGCTATCAATATAGCCACCTCGATTGAGAACGGACAAACCCGTCAAAGGTACCACTATCAAAATTTTACTAGGCAGCTTACCTACGATGCATATCCAAGTCCTAATCATCACCAGCCTCCGAACGTTATACTTTCAATCATCAAATTTAAACTTTTCAAATTCAAACCTTGCAAACGTTCAATTTCATTTGGTTATCATGTTATCAAACACCTTGGTTGAGAACAGACACAACTGGTAAACTTTGATCTTATTTTGGGTTTAGATTAGATTACCAAAACACTTTTCAAATATCTAACTCATATTATCTATACCCTAGGTTGTGGTAGGTATGCAAAAATTTATAGTTCATTGTGTCAGTCTCTAAATGATAACGAATTATCAGATTTATGTTATTTATCCTCTAGGTCATGATAAATACACAAGCCTATCCTCGTAATATATTCATATAGGTTATAGTAGGTATACGAAAATCTATAGTTTATTGTGTCAGTCTTTAAGCGATAATGAATTATCAGGTTTATGATATTTATCCTCTAGGCCGTGATAAATACATAAGCCTATACTCATGTTATCTACCCCATATGTTGTTGTAGGTATGCGAAAATCTATAGTTCATTGTGTCAGTCTCTAAGAGATAATGAATTATCAGGTTTATGTTATTTATCCTATAGGTTGTGATAAATACACAAGCATATACTCATGTTATCTACCCCTTATGTTGTAGTAGGTATGCTAAAATCTATAGTTCATTGTGTCAGTCTCTAAGCGATAATGAATTATCAGGTTTGTGTTATTCATCCTCTAGGTTGTGATAAATACACAAGCCTATACTCGTGTTATCTACCCCTTAGGTTGTGGTAGGTATGCGAAAAATCTATAGTTCATTGTGTCAGTCTCTAAGCGATAATGAATTATCGGGTTTGTGTTATTCATCCTCTAGGTCGTGATAAATACACAAGCCTATACTCATGTTATCTACCCCTTAGGTTGTGGTAGGTATGCGAAAACCTATAGTTCATTGTGTCAATCTCTAAGCGATAATGAATTATCAGGTTCGTGTTATTCATCCTCTAGGTTGTGATAAATACAAAAGCCTATACTTGTGTTATCTAATCCCTAGGTTATGGTAGGTATGCGAAAATCTGTGATATAGTTCATTGTATCAGTCTCTAAGCGACGATGAATTATCAAGTCTGTGTTATTTATCCTCTAGGTCGTGATAAATACACAAACCAATATTTTTATTATTTACTCCATAAGTTGTAGTAAATATATGAAATTTGCGATATGACTCATTGCGTTAGTCTCAAAGCAGCAATATGTTATCTGTCTCTCTGTGATATAATTCATTGTGTTAAGTCTCCATGCGGTAATGGATTATCAGGTTTGTTTTATTCATCCCCTAGGCTGTGATGAATAGACAAAATATGCGTTATAAACTTGCTATGTTAGTCTCAAAGCGTTAGTAAGTCAAATTGTCATATTGGTATTGTTTACTCCATAACTACGATATAGCTTATTGCATCAGTCTCAATGTAGCAATAAGCTATCAACTTGTACTATTTACCTCCCAAGTTACGATAAATATGCAAAATCTACGATCTGTTTTCTAGGTATTTGTGAGTTGTCCGCATCGTTATATCTAGGTCAATCTCACTTTTCGCTCTAACTCTGGTAGGATGATACATCACCATCTTTGCCTATTTCTTCATCCTCTGGGGTATGTTGTACAATGTATCCTTATAATCTTTGGTCCAAATTTTGGGGTCTTCCATTATTTAATAACCATCCGAATTTGTGAAACTTCGTATACTCAAATGCTTCAATCGAAGAGTAATTAAATAAGGACATCTGTCATACCCCAAATTTACCCGCCTCGATGCTACAGTCAAAATTATTTTCAAAGTTAGATTTTAAAATCCTTTTGGTTTGTTTACACTAACATTCTTTGGTTTTTATATTAATTTTTAAATTATTTTACTTATTTATAAATATACATAAGAATTTATTTATATTTTTTAAAATAACAAATACTTGCTTGTCTTCATATACTTTAAATTGAGTTTTTATTTCAAATGAGCAACATAGTACAATTGGTAAGGAATAAAGCTTGCAAACATAAGGTCATGAGTTTGAATCTCACTTGGTGCACTTTGAATATTTTTCTGTCTATATCTTACTAATTTTATTTCCATTTATATTCAAAAAATCATAAAAAAGTCATTTTTTATTATTTAAATATTACTTTCGTACTTTTAATTAATGCATTTTAAAAAACAAATATTTATTTGATTTTATGCACTTTTTACCAAAATTGAATGCAAAAATTATAATAAATACCAAAAATATTTCCTTTTATGTTTAATTATTTTTTATTGGTCAATCAGTGTCAATTTGTGTCATACTCATCTTATGATTGGTTAGCTTGGTGACGAAGGAAATTTTGATTTTTCGATTAACTTTATTTCTTAATTTGTTGACCTAATTATCACTATAGATAGGTCACTCTTTCACACTATTTATCATCAGTAACTCACTAGAGTTCTCCTAAAAGTTGTTGCTCTTCACATCGAAGAACAACAACAAAGAAACCTTGAAGTCTCCATCAACAATCATTTGGAGATCAACAATTACATCAACAATTTTCTATCTCTCTCACAAACATTCTTTCTACGCAACTCTTTTGATTAATTTTCGTATTTTGAACAGAACACCTAAAATCTTTCCATTAACAATCATTTGAAGAATTAACAATCATTTGAAGAATCAACAATCATTTGGAGATCGAACAATCATTTGGATAATCAATAATCATTTAGAGAATCAACAATTGTCAACAATATTTGAGTCGTTGTCTTGAACAAACAATGGACTAAGAACAAACACTCATTTTCTCCTCACTTTGTAAGTTATTTTCAATTTTAGTTTAGTTTGTTCTTTTTACATTATTATTATAGAACTTAATTATATTTATTTAATTTCGTATCGTATAGAAGTTAATTAGATTGATTTAGAAATAAATTGGACTTCAAATTCATTGTTACTCAGACCCCATAAATTACTACCCTAAGCAAAACTACACCCCTTCTACGTTTTTTGGGTCCAGTTCAATATCTGAACTTGCGTTCTTACTTGTCAGACTCTCCTATTTTATATCTAATTACAAAACACACTCTCAGTCAATTTGAACTCAGAATTTCTTTTGAGCTTAAATAAATTTCTACAACACCACATAGTCTTAATGTTTATACCCCTTAACTTAATTAACTAATTTTATCTTATTTTCTTATTTTATTTTATTTAATTATCACATATTATTTTTTATAATTTTTATATTAAAATAATTTTACAAATTAATAAATAATTATTGGATATTTTTATTAGAAATATTAATATATTAAAAAAATAGTTATTTATTAATTAAATTTTTTCTAAAACACTAACCCTATTTTTCTAATTGTATTAAATCTTTTTTTCATTCAATTTTTTTTTTACATATTACATAACATATTCTAAAACAGCTAACCAATCAAATGCTAACCTTTTTTTACTAACATAAAATTCAATATTATTTTCAAAAAAGATTGTGAATATATTAACTGCGAACTTTGTTTACGATTCCGTTATTTTCAACTTGATTCAAGGATTAATTCAAAATATTTTCACAATCCATAAAAAAACACCAACCAATACTATGAACTACAAACTACGAATTGAGACTTTGATTCCTCATAAGAGTATACGTAGGTATACGACTTAGAAACTGTGGCGAGTTCTCCTAATTAGAAAATTAAAACCCTATCATACCCTTTTAACATAAATCCTAGGACTTTCTTGAAAACAGGATAGATGAAGAGTACCTAACACATTCCCTTCATCTAAAGTGAATCAAAAACTTAGAATATCTATATCAATTTAGGGTTATTCCATTATTCACCCATCTTAAGGGAAAAATTAATAGTGACGACTCGTTAGTTTTTAGCCGATTATTACACGTCTATATAAACTCTTGCCTTATGTTTTAATCAATATAGTTTCATTATATCCAAGTCCCTTTCTATCAAATTACATCTTGCATCTCTCTTAATTTGATCACCCTCTTTTAAGCAATAAACGTTCATTCAAGCTACGGCCCTCAGTTTTCATAACCTATAAACTAGTACATTCAAGTGTGATCTTTTAAATCCACCTCAGTAATTTTATTGACTATTTAAGCTACTCCATTATTACAATAATTGCACCAAACATACAATGATTTTAAGTTGATAAACGATATCATAAAATATCAATATAGGCAACAATTTCTGAAACATGCATATAAAATTTATTGGAAAGCATGACATATTAATAGGAAGTTTTAAGTATACCAAAGTACAAGCTTTTCTTAAAACCTTGACATAATAATGGTATCTAGAAATGATTATTGTTGGAATAGTAATGAATAAACATGCATGAAATGTTGTTACTATTATAACTATTATTATTCTATGTCTTGTCCCCTTTCATGCAATGCTCTTAGCTTTGGTCCTTTTGGCAAAAGATGGCAAGCAAAATGAAGCTGAATGATACTGAAACAAAGAGAATGGTGTTAAATCATGCATTAAGAAACAAATAAAAACAAATATTCACACTTAATTATTGCTTAATTATTAGTACCTCAGAGTTGTAATACTTCAAAGGATACTTTGATACTCCATAATTTTCTGGACCAATAGGGTTAACTGGATTTCTGAAATCCACATGTGGACCTTCGTTTGAACAAAGCAAGAAACCAATCACTCCACTAAATCAATCAAAACAAAGTTGATTATTATAGTTATATAATATAATCTAATTGAGTTTGTTCAATGCACATGTTAATTACTTGCCTTGGATATGTTGGAACATTTGTCCATGCATAATCACCAGAGCCTTTGAAAATTTTGCGGCTTTTGATTAAAAGCTCTTCAATATCCAATGACTTATACCAAAAGCTCTCTGCTTGGATACACAAAACTCCTCCAGGACGAAGAGCTTTTGAAATCAATTCAAAGAATTGAGTTTCAAATAGCTCATGATCAGACCCTGAATCATATATATATTACTATACAAATTTTAAAAATAACTCATAAGTTAAAAGAATTAGTAGAAGAGAAATTAAATATGTACTTATTGGGTCGAATGCATCCACTATTATTGCATCATAAGTGCCTTTTAGGGCAGATTTCAGAAAAAGTGTTCCTGTCACAGTTTCAAATTAAAAATCTTAAATAACTGCAATAATAAAATTGATATAATGGACTATATTTAGATATATATTATATATAATAGTTATATACCATCTGTAACATGAAGCTGAACTCTAGGGTCGTTGTATCCAATAGCTATTTCTGGGAAATATTTTTTATAAACCTGGAAAGAGAAAAATCTTAGACTTTATCATCAAGAATAGGGTCATATAATAATATATATAATTCACATAAGATCAATGATAAATTTACTCACATCAATGAGCATAGTGTCAATTTCACATATGTCAATGTGTTCAATTGAAGAGTGACGTGAAATTTCCCTAAGGATGCCACCATCTCCTCCACCAAAAAGAAGCACCTATAAATGTTTCAAAAAATCATGGTTTAATACACTTATAATAATATAGTACTATACTATCGAATATGTAACACTGTTTGATATGAACCTTTTTAGGGTTTGGGATTGAGCAAAGAGGAAGATGAGTCATCATTTCTTGATAAGAACATTCATCTTTCTCAGTGAGTTGGAGTGCATCATCCAAAACAAACACCTTGCCATATGTTGATGTCTGCATTTCAACTCCGTTGTCAATAACGACGAAAATTATAGACGGAAAAAAATATAAGAGACTTTTTTTTCTTTCTAAATCACTAAATTTTCCACTTTTATAGTTGTATAATTTAATATCAATATCAAGCCATGTAAATAATTAAGATAACAATTTTTTTTTTATATGGTTATATCATCATTTACCTGAAAAACTAACATATCTTGAAATTGAGATTTTCCTTGGAAACAAACATTATCTACCTTCAAGAAGTGTGCTTCTCCTGCAATATTTCAACAATCAATTTAATTAGCTGTAAGCACTAGAAATCAACATAATCATTTCAAATCATTCATCAGATTTCTAACTCCTCTTGTGACAAAGAAACTACAAATAGGAAATAGATGATTAATAAAAATTATGAGGTCTATGATATATGCTATAATTTACTTTACCTATTGAGCAATGTCCATGTGACAACATATTTAATTACATTAGATTGTTTTTTAAGGAAGGTGTGGGGGTTGAGAGAGGATTAAAATATGAACTATTCATTAACCTACATGCATGTATTTTACACAACATAATAACAAAATTATAATTGCATTTAATTACCCTTGCACTTCAAGCATGGACAGATATATACCCCCAACAAATATAAATAAAAAAAAACTAATTGGAAATTTTTGAAAATTTAGAATTCTAAACAATTTAATTAATTCAATTGAATTTTTTTTATTTATAAATTCTTTTTGTTTTGATGGACAAATAAAAAAAAAACTTATTGTTAAATGTTTTGGAACTTTTTTAAAAAATTTAAAAGTTTTGAGGTTTAATTTGAAAAATGGAGATGAATTTGCAATTTTAGAAAATTAAAGGGATCAATTAACAATTTAAAAAAAGTTATGAAAAGGTTTTGGGGATCAGTTTATTTGCTTCAAAACATTCCTTTATCTAAAATAGTTTTGACCAAACTAAACTATTTCATAATTTTCACTTAGATGCGCAAATAATTATAATTTTGTCAAAATTAACAACATAAGGATATAAACAAATGTATCAAAATTAAGAACAGAAGGATATTAAACTTCATTCAGGTTAACCAACCTGGCCATATTGGACAATGTTCTGCAAACCATCCAGGAATTTGTGGATGATCATCATCACTTCCACTTTCTCCATCATTCCCTTTTGCATCAGTGATTTTTGGAGCAGAGAGACTAGTTTCAGCATTGCCAATTACACCTGAAAGAGGGACTTCAGAACCCATTATGTTATTGCTTCAACAAGTAATGTAGAGAAGAAATTGTGGTTAGTTTTGTTTTAAAATGTTAATACATGTTGGTTATGTTCACATATTTATACCATAGAATGATGCAATGTAAAATGATAAATTAAGTAAATGAAATTATTACTTGAAGTATCAAAGAAAAAGATGATGAAATATAGTTGATTACTCTCAAGGTGAATATTTTTATTTTACCATGTTGACCATATGATTTTTTATTTAAATAAAAGTTTTGATCAATTATGTTTATATGATATTGTCAAAAAAAAGTATAGTTATACGATGCAGAACTTTTAGAATTTTATTGAATGTGGTTTTTAAGAATTTGTAAAAATATAGCCTATGTTGTTCAATGAACATGATTTTATATATATATATATATATATATATATATATATATATATATATATATATATATATATATATATATATATATATATATATATATATATATATATATAGAAAAAACATTAAATATTAAATAAAAAGTTGGATAAAATTACGTTATGATAATAACAAAAAAAACATTTTATAATGTTGTTTCCCTAAAAAAAAATTGAAAAAATTTCGTTTGAATTGTATTTCAAAAATAAAAATAGTAAAAGTCTTCTTTTTTTTTTCATGATTTTTTCTTTTATCATACACTATAAAGTTTCTGCAAAAAAAATGAAAATAATTTCCTCGAGCTGTTTTTCAAGAAAAGAATTTATTAAAAGTATTTTCTTTTAATTATTGTTAGTGCGTGAGACACTTTAGTGAAGAAAGAAAGACAAAATAATAAAAGAAATAAGAATTTATATTATTGAATTGTACAAATACAAAATTATTTATATATAATTTTAATTGGGCTTGGGTCTACACAACTTGGATTATATTTAAATATTAAATCTAATTAAATATAATCAAATTTAATCTAATCTAATATTTTAACAAATCTAATTTAATATTTCAACACACCTCCATAATTCAAGTTGTCGAACATCCTCAAAAATAGTCAATCTGAACTATTCCTAATTTCTTTCTCAAATTCAAAAATTTGTCAATCTTCAATCCTTTGGTGAAAATGTCGGTCAACTATGCTTCACTCGAGCAATGCCTTACTTCAAGTTCACCTCGATTTATCTTTTCCCTCAAGAAGTGAAACCTTACTTCAATATGTTTACTTCTTCCATATATAACTGGATTCTTCGCCAGATTTATGGCTGACTTGTTGTCGATTTGCAATACAAGAGGTTTCTTCACTTCGACCTTCATTTCTTCAAGTACATATCTGATCCAAATTGCTTGACATACAACATAAGATTCTGCTATATATTCAGCTTCACAAGATGATAATGCCACCAAAGATTGTTTCTTCGAACACCATGAGATTGAGACACTAAATACTTGAAAAAATATTCAGTTGTGCTTCTTCGATCTTCCTTATCTCCACACTAATTAGCATTTGAAAAACAATTAACTATTACTTCTTTGTCTTCAGAATCTCGTCAAAATATTATTCCACAGTTTATCGAACCCTTCAAATATCTCAAGATTCTTCTTGCAACCTTCATATATGACACTCTTGGTTCACTCATATATCTTCTTACTAATCCTACAGTGAAACATATATCAGGTCGACTGTTGCACACATACTTCAGAGATCCCACAATTTGCTTGAACAAAGTTACATCGAATTTGTCTTCGTTTACATTCTTCTCCAATTTTACATTTAGTTTGACAAGTGAGGATGCAGGATTCAAATCATCCATTCTGAATCTCTTGAGTATTTCTTTGACATACTTCCTTTGATGTAGCATCAAACCTTGCTTCGAAATTTGAAATTTCATACCTAAGAAATAATACAATTTTCCCATATCATACATTTCAAACTCCTTCATAATCAGCTCTTTGAACTTCGACAAGTTCAAAAAAGCTATTTCCAGTTACTAGAAAGTCATCGACATATAAGCGATGATTGTTATATCTTGTGCTACAACCTAGACATAGACACCATACTCAGATTTGCATTTGACAAATCCCAATTTGACTAAATATGAGTCGATCTTCTTGTTCCATGCCCTGGGTGCCTGCTTGAGGCCATAGAGCGCTTTGTGCAACTTATATACTTTACTTGCTTCCTTATGAATCAAAAACCCTAGAGGTTGTGTTATATAGACCTCTTTGTCTAAAGGACCATTCAGAAATTTTGATTTCACATCTAAATGAAATGTCGACCAACCTTGGTTGCATGCCAATGCTACCGCTATTCAAACAGTCTCCAACCTTGCTACTGGAGAAAATACTTCAGAGTAGTCGAGTCCTTCTCTTCGAAAAAACTCTCGAGCTACTAATCTTGGTTTATATCTTGTTATCGAGCCATCAACATTATGTTTAAAATTGAATACCCACTTTACTTCTATAGCTTTTCTATGTGCTGGCAATTCGACTAACTCCCATGTGTTGTTTCTTTTGATTGTCTATAACTCTTCGACCATAGATAACTTTCACTGTTTAGTCTTCAAAGCTTCGTTATAGTTAATTGGTTCAGCACCGGCAAGTAAAGCAAAATGAGCTAGTTCTCCATCTGGTGTGACTTCATCATCATCCACTTCATAATCATGAAGTCTTGTTGGAAGAACTCTATTTCTTTAAAATTTGGCTTGTTTCATCCATAACTTCTTCGACTTCGACTGTGTTGGGAATGTCAGCAACTGCTTCTTCTTCGACTTCAACTGAATTCTCAATAATTCCTTCGACCTTTACTTCATCAGTTTCTTCATCGACATCAGAACTCATCAATGGCTTGTTAATTGAATTGCTAGAATTCCAATCCCAGGCAGAATTTTCATTAATCACAATATCTCGACTCAACATAATCTTCTCATTAACTGGATTGAATAGTCTGTATGCACCAATTTTATGATATCCTACCAGAATCATAGGTTCATTCTTGTCATCAAGCTTCCTTCTTCTTGCATCAGGAACATACTTGAAACACATAGAGCCAAAAACCTTCAAATGACTCACTCATGGTCATTTTCCACTCCATACTTCCTCAGGAACTTTGTTCTTCAATATCTTTGTAGGACACCTATTCAAAATATAAACTGCAGTCGAAACAGCTTCTCCCTAAAAATACTTTGGCAAATTATTTTTCTTCAGCATGCATCTCGCCATATCTAATATGATTATGTTTCTTCTTTCAGCAATTCCATTATGTTGAGGTGTATAAGGAGCAATTACCTCATGATCAACACCATGCTCTGCATAGAAATCTTCAAACATCTTGGATGTGTATTCGTCGCCTTCATCTGTTTGCAGAACTTTGATCTTCTTCTCACTCTGGTTTTCGACAAGTATCTTGAATATCTTAAAGATTTTGAATACCTCGTCCTTTCATTTGATCACATAGATCCACAGCTTTCGACTAAACTCATCGACAAACGAAAAAAATTATTTGTTTCCACCAATTGTATGTTTTTCGAATGGACCACATGCATTTGAATGCACCACTTCGAATATTCAAGATGATCTCATTGGCATAGTTGAAACGAAATAATTTTTGGATTTCTTTCCTACTAAACAACCTTCACACAGTTTTTCAGGCATCTCAAGACTTAAAATTCCAGTAACCATATCTTAAGTAATCAATTGATTGAGTGATCGAAAATTCAAATGTCCAAACCTCAAATTCCACAACCAATTATCCTTGTGGTCAACAATAATTTTCAAACATTGAACTTCAGTCGAACTGATCATAGTCTTAAATATCCTGTTCTTCGACAACGGATATTTTAAGACCAAATTATTCTTGGTGTCGAACATTTTCAAAACTCCATCTTTCATGACAACTGAGGAACCTTTTTCGACTAGTTGTCCAACACTTAGCAAGTTTCACTTTATTCCAGGTACATAAAGCACATCTTTGATCATAACTTCCCCTCTATTACTCATTTTAAAGACTGTATTTCCAGTACCTTCTTCTTGCAATAAATTATTATCATCAAGTTTTACCTTGCTCTTTTTCGATTGATCAAAATCTGCTAACCACTCCTTTCGACCAATCATGTGGTTCGAGCAGCCTGAGTCAAGAAACCATATTTTGGATTCGACATGGTTATCTGCAACTGCAGCCATAACCACTATACCACCTTCAGAATCATCTGAATCTTGGTGTGCAAGGTTCGCTCCTTCGTCTTGTTTGTCGATCCCTTGTCTTTTCTGTACCAACAATTCTTGGCTACGTGACCCCCACTTTTCACAGTTATAGCACTGCACACCTTTTTTATCTTCTTTTCCCTTTCGATATTTTTCTCCTCCTCCTTTCGCGGATTCAGAAGCTCCATATTTAACCCGATGTTTGTGAGGTTTCGACCAAGAATTCTTGCTCTGAGTCTTGTCAAACTTGTCTTTGAATTTGTTGCAACCACCATCCTTTTTTCCATGACTGAACTTGCAGAGCTTGTATCGAATCTTGCACTCCTTTATTTTCGACAATCCTCATCTCATGCGCCTCCAATGAACCAATCAAATCTTCCACTTTAGTGGTTTCAAGATTGTTGGATTCTTGAATAGCTACGATAATGTGATCAAAGTAAGAGGTCAACGTTCTCGTTACCTTCTCAACTATCATCTTATCAGTTATGGTTTCACCACAACTCTTCATGAGATGGACGAGTTTTTGAACCTTCGACACATATTCTTCAACTTTTATATCTTCTCCCATCCACAATAACTCATATTGTCGACACAAGGTTTGTAACTTGACAACCTTGACTTTCTCACCTCCTTCGTAATGCTTCACCAAAATATCCCATGCCTCATTCGCCGTTTCAGCATGAGAGATTCTATCGAAATTAGCAGCATTGACCGTCGTCTGAATGCAATAAGCAGCCTTGCAATCTTTCTTCTTGACTTTGTTGTGGGTTTTTTTTCTGTTCGTCGGTTGCATTTGTAGCCAACGCAGGAACGCCGTCGGTAACCACTTCTAGGGTTTCATGGAAGCCAAAAAATGATTGCATCTATTTTTTCTATCGAATCTAATTCTTCCCATCAAGTATTGGAAGAGGATTCAGAATGTCCTTATCATTAGCCATCTTCGCATCGGTTGATTCACTTGCCCTAGAAATACGATCTCTTACATGAAATTCTTGAAACTCGATCAAGAACAATAACCGGAAGCTCTGGATATCAATTTGTTAGTGCGTGAGGCACTTTTGAGGAGAGAAAGAGAGAATAATAAAGGAAATAAGAATTTATATTATTGAATTGTACGAATAATGATACAGATTAGGACTATTTATATGCAATTCTAATTGGGCTTGAGTCTATGCAACTTGAATTATATTTAAATATTAAATCTAATCAAATCAAATTTAATCTGATATTTTAAAAAATTTAATTTAATATTTTAATAAATATAAATGTTAATTTTATAAAGAATGTGCACTAATTTAATTACAAAAATGTTTTTTCTAAAAAAAATGAAGAAAATAGATGATTAGAATGACAATAAGCAACATTAAAAAACTTTTATTCTTACGAAATTGATAGTAAAAATGTCAAATAGCTGCTACATAAATCAATTGAGGGAAAATAGAGGGAAAATGAGTTTTCAGTATAAAAATAATTTGAAAAGAAATTAGATAAAGTATAATTAAGAGAGAGAAGAGTTTTTAGTGTTAAATTAATAATGTGCATCATGCTGATATATACCTTCACAAAAATAAGTGGATGTGATAGCATTTCTTCAATGATGAAGATCCATCTTTTGTATTGAAAAGTCTTTAAGATTATCATATGAACAAATTTGTTTGAGCTTATATCACCACTCTTCTGAAAATTATGAGTGAAAATTTTTTTTGGAGAAATGTGTTTTATTTTATCTCTTTTAATGATATCATCTTTCAATTGAGTAATTCATGCAGTATTATCTTCATAATGATTATTATATTTATTTGTTCAGAAATCAAACCACAAATCTTTTGTATGGGTTGAATTTGGGATCTCAACCAAATACATTCTCGATTTGTCTCATATAGTACTAAAAATTTCTTTATAATTAAATAAAATTGTTGCTATGATTAATTTCGCATGTCTCAATGAAATAGTTGTACCGTAATAACTAAACAAATAATCTATACGATATACCATTATAAAGATTTGACAACACTTCAAGAAAATTGACCTGTAATGACAAACAAAATCGTCACTATATATCAATTTCCGTAGGTAAAAGTCATGTATGACAATCACCCACGGACATGCTGTCCGTTCACTATATTACACGACTAGCAACGAATTTTTATACATCGATTAACGTTTTGTTGACGAACAAACATCTTTACCAACCGTTCTAGTTGTTTGTCACTATTTCTTTGAGAAAAATTATTATTTTTAACTACAACACTTAATCGTAGCTAAATATGGTATCTTAAGAATTTTTTTATTTTAAAACTTACACATTTTTTTTATGATTGTCTCAATTATAAATAAAATTTTAATTAATAGTATGCAAAACAAAATTGACAATTGAAAATTTTAATTAATATTAAATTATAATTACAAAATAATCATACATATTCTATTGATTTCTTGAAATAAAATGGAAATTTTATTATCATATAACAATACTTATTATTACTTTTTAAAATGAAATAAGTTTGAAAAATAATATATTTAATATAGGAGCTGCAACTAATGTGAGAAAGTAAACATGATAGAGCATAGCCATGCAGGGGTGTTCAAAACCAAACCGGCCCAATAGAAAACCGTAAAACCGAACCGAACCAAATCGAAACCGTAAAAAATCGTATTTGGTTCGGATGTGTTTGGGTCATTTTCTCGCGGAACTGCACGGTTCGGTTCGGTTTGCGGTTTGTATTTTACAAACCGAACCAAACCAAACAAAACCGCATTATGTTATAAAATCTTACTAACCAATATATATTTCTTTAATTCTTTAGAGAAATAAACATGTATTATGTGTTTATTTTATCATTCTTTGTATTATATTCATTTTAATTTACAAATCATAAAAAAAATAAAATATTATTCATTTATAAATACTATTTTCACAAAATATATTTTATCGTATTCTTTGTATAATATTTATTTAAGAATGCAATCTTGTTATATCATTTTTTAAATTTAGATAAAATTATAATACGCAATTTTATGTATCAATTTATAAACTTATTTTGACAATTATAAATTTTTTTACGGTAATGTACGAACAATTAAACACAAAATTATATTTTCCTCTATATTTGTTTGTATGACTTAATAATTTTTTTTGTAAAAAACCGAACCAACCGAATCAATCCAAACCGCATTAGTTTGGTTTGGTTTGGTTCGGATTTATTTTTAAAAGCCAACCAAACAAAACCGAACCGCATGTTTTTTTTTCTTGCAGTTCGGGTGATTTTTTGCTTCAAAACCGCCCAAACCGCACCGCGAACACCCCTATAGCAATGTACCAAACAAATTCACCAATGTGATTATGCTTCCTGTCAATCCTTTCATATTAACCGGAAATATCTACAACATGAAGTAATATTTCATCAAAATTGAATTAAATTATATATATTTTGTCTATGATAATATATAATATTAGATATTGATGTCTGTCATTGCTCTGCTAAACATGTCACCAATTATGTTTGCCATCCTTAAAGTCTCATTCACAACCTATATACAAAAACATAGAACAAGATATGTTTGAGGTTTTTGTAGACACCACACAAAATATGTCTGCCAATTGAGATAAGATTTTCAGACACCACACATTTAATTCTTAATTACACCAAGATTATATTAATGATACTCATAACCTTTTATTGCATTTGCATCCATTTTAGTCCACAAAAGGTTCTTGAAATGAGCAAAGCACGAATTCTAATGGAACACTAGAGCAGGGACCAAACACATAAATCTTCACTACAAGAAAACAGAACTAGCTAGTTCTCCATAAAAGGGCAGACACAAACCATGTTGTCTTTATGAAATGACACATAAGTCTCTGAACAAGTTCTAGTCAAATTTCTCTTAATTTTTTACTACTGACACAAAAATTACTAAGCTTTTATTTAAAACAAGTCCACAAATTTTGACTTTGTAGGGGAATACAGTATTTATCTAACCCTTTGATGGTTACTCATTCTGTCCAAGCCAATGCATGAGTTTCAAGTTTCTTAACTGTATTCACTGTAAAGTAAAACACACCGCATGAACGATGGGGATAGACATGGACACTGGTGAGGTAATTCTAGGAGGACCTATATCTATATCTTCCACTATCCTATTTAAGTATAGAAACAAAATACATATAATTATAAGAGCACCACTTATGTATTGACTGTTGTGAATCAAGTGTGGGGAAGAAGTCCCATATTGATTATAAAAGGGAAGATTGAGCACTTATAAGTGGGAGAACCCACTCATCTATCACCTTAAGGTTTTAGATGGACAAGTGGTGTGTCTCTCACAAAGGTGAAATTAGAGACAAAAAAACTTAAAAGTTGATCACTAAAATATTTTGCGACCGATTTAGTGTCCATCAAATTTTGGTTAAAAAAGTAATAGTTGTTAAATTTTTGCGACGATTTTAATGATCGAAATTTAACAATCAAATTTATGACTGAATTTAGTGACCGCCTTTAGTAATTTTTTTCGTTAAGTTAAATTAAATTTTTTTCAATTCAACAAATTCAACTTGCCATCTCTAGGGGTGTTCGCGGTTCGGTTGGATCAGTTTTAAAGCAAAAACTCATCTGATCTAAAGATTAATTCACTTAAGGTTCAGTTCGGTTTTGGATGATATATTTAAAAAAATCCAATCTGATCCGATCCAATTTTATGCGGTTTAATTTGGATCGGTTTTTAGATATCCAAATTACACATTATATTTTTATTAATATTATAAAACTACTAATAAATCATAGATTTGATATAATATATAACATATAGTATATTAAAAGTTAATATTATGCTTGAAATAATAAAAATAAATAGATTATACCAAACTAATAAATATTATTAAAAAAATTATTATCATCTAATAATAAATTCACATAACATGTCATACTAATAAAAAGTAAATAAGTATCAAAATATATTTATGCGGTTCGGTTTGGTTTGGATCGGTTTTGAAAAATTCATCCGAAATCCAATCTGAATCGATCAGTTTTCATAAAATAACATCCAAACACAACCAATAACTTTCGATTTTTTATGGTTTTCGATTTTTTGGATCGATTTTCGATTTTTTATTTGGATTGATTTGAATTTGAACACCCCTAGCCACCTCCACAAATTTTAATAAGATTTTACCCCTAGACCTCTCAATATATATATATATATATATATATATATATATATATATATATATATATATATATATATATATATATATATATATATATATATATATATATATATATATATATATAAAATAAAGAAATAAAAAAATTTAAATAAAATTTAAAAAATCACTATATAAATTTGATTTTAAGATGTAATTTCATTATACACATAAAAATTGTATAATAAAAATAAAATTATTTTTATGCAAATATAAATATAAAAAGGAATTATTTTTATATAAATATATGTTTTATTTGTTAAAACAATAAAAAAAGGTGAAATTTTTATTTAAAATTAAAAAATTAAAATCTTTAAAAAAATGTAAGGGAAATAGTAAAATTATAAAAAGATTAAAGAATAGAAAAAAAGGAATTCTTTTTACACCTTGGTGTATTTTTGTAGGTCTTTAACGAAAAATCTAAAATATCTTCAGACTTCGGATGTGTATATCCGAATGCATCACAATTTATTTTTTACTAATTTGGCTTCACATATGTATATATGAAGCCACCTGATTGCCTATTTTAGATATGCATATCCGAATTTATCTCTGGGACAGAAGAATCAACATAATTCAACATGATTCATAATATAGATTCAACATAATTCATCGAAATTACACATATAGTTCTACATAAATTTAAAATTACATGTTGTTATAAATGGGTAATTGAGGACGTTGCGACATTTCGATAACATCTTCTCTAGATCTTTAAAGCTTCGCATCCACCTCAATCAGACACTTAGAAGAGTATCGTTGAAAAGTACCCCATAAATCGGGTTGCCTTTTTCTTCCAAATATGTAAAATACACATAATTAGCAACCCATAAACATCCTACCCGCTATATCGAGGGCTGCGATTTTGATGGGATAATTATTTTAGTCTAAAACTGCTTGATTTAAGAGCTATAGCGCAAATGGTGCAGATCGGCGCAACGATGTAGATTTGAGAATCTGACTGCATGGGATCTCCACGATTGTTCTATTCTGTATTGTTGAATCTCATGAACACATTAAACAAGTTAGTATACCATGAAATACAAGGAAAACAAATATATGAAATTTTATAATGTTAAAACCGATATGGCATGTATGAATGCTTCTACACCCTTTGGATCATGGGGATCGAACCAGCCTTACCCTACTGAGTTCCTGGAAGTGATGAGATGGCTTGTTTGTAGTGAAAAGGCTTGTAACAAGGATTTCAAAATTTTAGGATTCTTGAATTTTTTTTATCTTTTTGACAAGTTTGAGGCAAGGGCTTTTTCGTGTGATATTTGTATGAAAAGAATGAGATTATATAATGGAAATTAGGGCAAAGATAACATGGGCTTGAACCTTGTTGAAGCCTTTGTTTTATTTTAATTTAATTTTGACTTTAATTAATAAAAAAATCAAAAATAAATAAAATAAAGAGGTCAAGGGATGGATGAGTAAGATGTGAGGTGCATGATAAGCTGTAAAACACGTTTGGACTCTTAAACAATGGCCCAACAACCTAAATTATCAAGTTTTCTCAATTTGAACTTCATGCATTTGCTCAAAATCTCCCAACTTGCATTGGTCGTAACTCTCTCAATTTTCATTTTTTGAAGGTGATCTTGGACTTTTTGGAAATCTCAAGATGTCCTATATAATCTCTATGTTGATCATTTTTTATTTTAAATACTTTATCTTGATGTAAATTGCCTTGATAAAAAGTGTCTTTTTGTTGACTTTTGAAATGACCTATAATGTATTAGCTTATATCTCTCAAATGAAGCATTTTTTGGACTTGAGTTTAGAGATACAAAGTTGTAGATAATTGAATTCCATTCAAAATGAGCTTTGGTTTGAGAAAAGTTGATAAATCATGTGAAAGTTATGCTTGGTTAAAGTTCAGTTAACTTCTCATAAGGAAACCCTAATTTGACAACTTTTTACCTTTGATGTTTTGAATGCTTTTCTCGAGGAATCATGATCAACCCTTGATCAAATGATGAATGTGGCTTCAAAATATTGATGTTTACCAAAAATATTGAGGTTTTACTGCATGTTGACCATAATTGACTTTTTAATCAATACAGTTGATTTTCAATCATCTGAGCCATTGACTGAGCAAACTTGTGATGCAAGACTTGAAATTTGACATGAGCATTATTAGGGATATATGAAGAACCATGAAAACCACTTGAGACCTTGGAAACCCAATCTTCCTTGAGAAATAGAAAACCTTAGTTGTGAGTCCATTTCTAAGGAGGAGAATTTATCTGATCAATTCTTGAGCCACCTTGAGCATTTGAGGACCTTAGGAGAATGTCTTGAAGAAAAACGGGAGGGAAAATTTTGGGGTACAACAGCTTCCCCTGTTCAATCTTCTTAAATCTGAAAAGTTAGATTGGCATGTCCGTGATTCGTGACTTAAAGGTAGAAGATGATTGAACACTTAAGTGCCTAGAAATTTTCACTCACATGTGAAGGTGGTAACGCTGTTGGTATTGCCTGAATGAGCTTAAATATGTCATTCGGAGAGATGACAAAGAGTCGTCGGAGATGGGCTTAGAGATGCCATCCAAAGTAACTGTTGATAGAAGTATCAGAATGAGTCTACGCTTGACTGTATCTGAGGAATGCTTTTCAGAATAAATCTATTTGATCCTATATGGAGGAAATGTTTTTCAAAATAAATCTCTGAAGGAAAATAATTTTCAAAATTTAGTGTCTGAAGGGGAGTGCTTTTCATGTAGATAGTCGCCCCGTCTTATTTCGGGAATTAATCTATAATCTGTTTTTGTTGGCAAACCCGTCCTATTTCGGGAATTCATACCACTTGGTGATAAAGATAGTCTCCCCGTCCTGTTTCGGGAATTGATCTTCATCTTACCATAAAGATAGAAAGATAGTTTTCTCGTCCTGTTTCGAGAGTTAATCTTTGCTCGATTGTATAGATAGTATCCCCGTCCTGTTTCGGGAGTTAATCTTCAACCTGTTTCTGTAGATAGTCGCCCCGTACTGTTTCGGGAATTGATCTACAATTTGTTTTCATAGGTAGTTGCCCTATCTTGTTTCATGAATTAATTTGTGTCTGGTCATACATATATTTACCCTGTCTTGTTTCAAGAATTAATTTGTGACCTGTTTGAAAATTGTTGATGACATCTGTTTGTTTGTAGACTTTACCTGAAAAGATAAAGAGTTAGTTGTATACAATGTCATGATGTATGAAATGCATTATGTAATGATGTTCTCAAAGTAGTGTGCTATATGCGTTTCGTATGCATATGTTATGATATTTGTAAATGATGTATGAATGTGAAATGTCGTTGAAGCGTATCGGTAGCTCCGTGTAACATCCTGCTGGGGAAAATAGATCTTTGACTGTTGCTAGGGATGAAGAATATGTGTACTCTTTAATTTTGTCTAGAATGTCTCCGCTGGGAATTCCTGCTTTCTGTTTGAGGAAACTCCACTGGGGAATTTGATTTCTGCTTGGGGAGAAGAGTTCAAGAACATTGGCCGCTCATCGCTCTACTGGGGAATTTAATTCTTATATACCCTGATTGGGGATAAAAGAGATGGGCAACCTTCTAGGATGTTGTCCAACTGAGTTTCTGATATGGATTCTAACTCGTTTGGGGAGTATAAGATTAACTGATATCTGGTCTAGTTTCAAATTCAGTAGCAACTCTTTGGGGATAGTAGCCTGGAGTGCCCTTTGTCGGGGAGAGAAATTTTTTCGGTGATTTGCAGTAGTCAGAGAAATAGACTCAAGCTGGGGAGACTGGATTTTGTTGGGGAAATAAAGCTTGTTGGAGAAATAAACCCTGCTGGAGAAATAAACCTTGTTGGAGGAATATATTCTGCTGAGGAAATGCTCTGTTGGAGAAATAAACTCAACTGGGGAAGAGAATTCATGTGAATGATGATGATGTCATAATCTACAATGAGGATTGGGATTCCGTAGGTTGGCGACATTGTTGGGGAAAAGATCATACTCCTTTATCCTCTAGGGGATCCGCTAAGGAATGCGATTAGGTTAATTGTTGGAAAATGTCCCAATTCCCGTCTTAAGGCATTTCAGACTTGTGGGGCATGTATCTTTGTTGAAGATGAGCTTGTGGAGATGACTCCGCGAGGGATAATCTTATGGAAATTGCTCTGTGGGGATTATTCTATGGAGGTTGTTCTATGTGGATTTGTGGACAACTTGAATGTTATCCCATTTCATAGAGTCTTGAGTAAATACTTATTCCTGTTTTTATGCATATATTTCTTAACAGTAATCATATTCATATGCACATGTTCATTCAATTTATTCATTGAATGTTTTTCAAACAAAACAGAAAAAGTAAAACAAAATTTGAATTTTGAAATTGTGTTTATATTGATAGTTTGCCTATAAACAGGTGATTGTTGTACAAAGAGACACAAATCCTAGTAAGAGGAAATCGTCATGAAATAAAAGGAGTACAAAGTAAAATAAAACATATAGCTATGTGTAAATGATCTCGCCAGGTTTCAAATCTGCTATTGCCCCTACATCTTCTAGCATCTCATCCCTTGTTGTCGAAAGAAGTTGATTTAATTGATCGGCACCATTAGAACTTAATGTTGGTAATAAAGCTGGCTATAAGTGATCCAACGAGACATATTCGTACGCTTTAATCCCTGATTTTCGCCTGGACCACCCTTTCGGGTTTTCAATCCACCGTGATACCCTTTTATGCCCAAGCCGCCTTTTTGGATTTTCGACTTGCCGGATGTACAATCTTTATATATATATATATATATATATATATATATATATATATATATATATATATATATATATATATATATATATCCCTAATTTTTGCCTGAATCCTTTTGGTTCGCCTGGATGCCCTTATTTTTGCCTAGGTTAGTCAACCTAACGGGTCGTTTTTATGCATAGTATCTTTTAATTATGTTCGCGTTCATAGAGTGTGGAAGATCTTCACCGTCCATGGTGGTAAGTATCATATCACCGCCAGAAAATATCTTCTTGATTACAAATGGTCCTTCGTAGGTGGGAGTCTATTTGCCCCCTTGGATCATCTTGCGGTAGGATGATGTGCTTTATTACCAAGTCACCAGCCTGATATACCTGATGCTTGATTTTTTTATTGAAGGTTTTAATCATATGCTTCTGATACATATGACCATGGCAAACAGTCGCAAGCCTTTTCTCGTCAATTAAATTTAACTGGTCCATCCTAGTCTGAATCCATTCATCTTTGTCTAAATCTATATCTTTCATAAATCTCAGAGAAGGAATCTGAACTTCGACAGGTAGAACAACCTCCATACCATAGACTAAAGAGAACGGGGTTTCCCCAGTTGACGTATGAGCTAAAGTGTGATAGCCATAAATAGAAAATGGTAACATCTCATGCAATCTTTATACATCACCGTCATCTTTTATATAATCTTCTTAATGTTCTTATTGGCGGCTTCCACTGCACCATTCATCTTCGGTCGATACAAAGAAGAATTTTGGTGCCTGATCTTGAATTGCATGCAAATTTCCGTGATTATAGTGTTGTTGAGATTGGTACCATTGTCTGTGATAATCCTTTCGGGGATGCCATGCCGACAAATAAGGTTATGCTTAATGAAATGGGAGACAAAATTCTTAGTAATAGAGGCGAAATAGGCTGCTTTAACCTACTTTGTGAAGTAATAAATGGCAACAAGGATGAAGTGGTGTTCGTTGGAAGTCGTAGGCTTGATTTCTTCAATCATATCGATGCCTCACATTGCAAACGTCCAAGAAGCAGTCAAGACATTCAGAGGTACTAGAGGCATATGTACTTTTTCAGCGTAGATCTGGCACTTATGACAAGTTCTTGAGTGATGGTGACAATCAGTTTCCATGGTCGATCAATAATATCCTGCTCTGAGGATCTTCTTAGCCATAGTATGCCCATTGTAGTGAGTACCGAAGATACCTTTGTGTATATCTTCCATAATTTTCTCCGCTTCCTTCTTGTCCATACAGTGAAGCATAGTCAAATCATGATTGCATTTATACAGAACCCTGTTACTCAGGAAGAACTTCACTGAGAACCTCTGTAGGAATTTCCTGTCATTGATAGATGCCCCCTCGGGGTACTCTTGAGCCTCAAGATATATTTTCACTTCATGAAACCAAGGCTTCTCTTCTACTCCGTTAATGTCAACTTCATAACAATGTACAGGTTTGTCTAGCCTCTTAATGGTAATTATGGGAGCCTCATTGTCCCATCTGACTTTAAACATAGACGACATGGTTTCTAATGCGTTTGCCAACTGATTCTCTTCTCTTGGGATGTGCTCTAAAGTGATTTCCTCGAAGTACGTAATTAAGGTCAGCACATGCTCTCTATAAGGAATGAGGTTCGAATGCTTTGTATCCCATTCTTCCTTAATTTGGATGATTACCAGGGCTGAGTCCCCGTATACGCTCAAGAACTTGATTCTCATATCAATAGTAGCTTTAATACCCATGATGCACGCTTCGTATTCAGCCATGTTGTTGGTACAATCAAAGCATAATCTGGCTATGAGGGGCGTATTACAACCTTGAGGAGAGATAATTACAGCACCAATTCTGTTACTAAGTGCGTTAGAAGCTCTGTCGAAAACCATAGTCCATCGGGATCCTGGCTCAAGTTCTTCATACAGTCCAGGTTCTTCATAATCTGTAACTAACATAATATTCTCGTCTAGGAATTCGAAGTTCATAGATTGGTAGTCGTCTACAGCTTGATGAGCCAAATGATATGCCAGTACACTTCCTTTGATTGTTTTCTGAGTGGTGTACTGAATGTCGTATTTTGTCAAGACCATTTTCCATCTGACTATTCTTCCAGAGAGAGCGGGCTTATCGAATATGTATTTGATGGGATCCATTTTAGAGATCAATAGAGTAGTATGAGTCAACATATACTATCTTAGTTGGCGGGCTTATCTACAACTATGAAAACACAATGAATATGATGGTCCACTAACCTTTTTGCCACGTGACTTCCATTCTTCCGGACTACTTGCAACTTTCATTGTCTGAGAAAATGTATCATCCAGTTCTTTGAACTGTACCAGACATTTTGTTTTCCAATAATCAAACATAGGTCTGCAATACTCTTCTATTTCCTCGCATATCCACAATCTCTGTCTTGTGCGTGTTATAACAACATATAGCTGTTTCAGCTCAAAGCACAAAATATTGTGTTTGGAATCATTGAAATTTGGATAAGAATTGGATTTAGGTTCCAACAGACCTTGTTTTTCCATGTATCCATAAACCACCCTCTATTGATTTTTCATAGGTGAAGTGCCAAAAAAGTTATACAGCAATACAGCATGCAAAAGAACACAAGTTAGAAAATTGACTATTTTATGAGGGACTATACAAACACACATTTTCAACTACTTGAAACTCAAGTCCTTTGCACTCCAGAACAGTTAAAACAAGAGCTTGTTTCCCAATACTGTTTAAAATTTCCTTCCGAGCATTATCATCACGTACCAATATTACTTGCTCAGCTCCAAATCCGACAAACTTCCCACCATCATGTCCAGTATTGCCAAATATTGTTACAACATCATTTCTACTTCCACAATCAAGAACAACTGGAGCTTCTCCGTATATTAAACTGGTCTCGGGCTTCAAAACATCAATAGAATGAGGGAAATAACTGGAAAGAAGCTCAATGGTGCTCTGAGATAACGCGAGCACTCCAGAGTGAGTCCTAAAGTTCTGATTCAACACAAATGTTTCTGAAACATCTGGTTTATCCTTTGCTTGGTTGTAAGCACTTGTCTCTGATTTTGGCATGAACTTGTTGTAAAACAGAGATTTGATATAAATAAATAAAAACAAAAATAAATAACATGTAACTTAAACTTAATATTTTTTATGGTTTTTTTTAGTTAAATAAATGAAGATGTAACTAAAAAACAAAAATAGATTTACATATTCTAAAATTCAAAAAGGGAAAGTGAAAGTGAAAGAACTTATATTCTACAATATAAATGAAAAAGACTAAACTATTTTTTTGTTGAGATTTTGGACTTAATGATGCAAAAATATAAATTTGAATGAAAACAATAAAAGACTAATTTTTTTTATATATCTTTTTGTTAAAATTAATGTGTTGTAACCACCACTATCTTTAGGAAGCATTATGAGAGAATTGTAACCATCACATTATAATGATTGTCTTTATTTAGATTTATGGTAGAGTTGTATCATTAAAATTGAGAGAATCAAAGAGTCCTCATCTTGATTAGCAACCTATTTGTATTCTCTATCAGTTTCATTCAAGCCTATATAAAGACTTTGTAATGCTAAGATTAATATGTAGAAGTGTTTGGTGTATTAAAAAAAAAAGAGGCATAGTTTTTCAATGGTCATCTACCAGTAGAAGTATAGTACAAAAAGTGACGAAAAGTAGTTTTCTCTGCAGAATCCTGCAACACTATAATTTCTAACATACCACCTCTAGAATACCGCCAACAGACTGGTATCAGAGCTGCAGATCCTTGCAGCTGCAGCAAAAATAACAACAGTTATGGCTTCCACAAACAACCCTTCCGTAACTTACAGCAATGTCAAAGTTCCTCTATTTGAATGAGAGAACTATGATTTTTGGACTGTTAAAATAGAGACTCTATTCATATCTTTGGATGTTCTAGAGTATGTCAAAAACGGATATGAAGAACCAGCGCCAATAGAGGCTGAAAAATCAAAAGAAAAGGCTGAAGAATCAAGCCAACAGCTTGAAGAATTGAAGAAGAAGAAGATCACAGATGCTGGAGTTCTCGGGATGATTCAAAGAGGGGTCTCTCTATCCATCTTCCCAAGGATTATGAGAGCTAAAACATCGAAAGAAGCCTGGAGTATCCTACAACAAGAGTTCGAAGGAGACTCAAAGGTGCGAACGGTGAAGCTTCAATCTCTTAAGAGAGATTATGAAAATGAAAGGATGAAGGAGAATGAGAGCCTGAATGAATACTTCAACAGACTCTCCGAGTTGGTGAATCAGATGAAGTCACATGGTGATACGATAGAAGATCGCATAATTGTTGACAAAATTCTGATCAGTTTGACAACAAGATTTGACCCAATAGTGGGGGTAATAGAAGAAACCAAGGATCTATCAACCTTGACTGTTCAAGGGTTGATGGGGTCTTTGAGATCCTACGAGCAAAGGATGTTACGACATTCTGAAAAATCAATCGAGAGTGCATTTCAATCTAAACTCAACATTCAGCCCAACAATGGTGAAAATAAGCCCCAAATATAAACTAGAGGTGAGTCTTCTAGAGGTGGAAGATTTGGAAGAGGCAGAGGCAGAGGTTGAAACTCACGTGGCAGATCTGGAAGAAGCGTAAATGGCGGAAGATGGAATGGAGCATCAAACAAATGGTGCAAAATTTGTAACAGTGGTACTCATGACGAGAAGGATTGTTGGAACGAAGGTAAACCGCAATGCCACAATTGCAAGAGATTCGGGCACCTCCAAAAGGATTGTCGCCTTGCAAATCAACAACATGCTTCGTACGCAGAAGGAGAATCTGATGAAGGAAATTTATTTTTTGCTTGTCAAAAAGCATTGCATGAAGAAGGTAAAAATGTATGGTATTTGGACAGCGGTTGTAGCAACCATATGGCCGAACAGAAGGAAGCATTTATAAACATTGATTCTTCATTTGGCTCAAAAGTTAAATTGGGCAATGGAGAACATGTCGTAGTGAAAGGGAAAGGAAGCATTGGAGTCACCACAAAGCAAAGAAGCAAATTCATACATGACACGCTCTATGTACCGGAATTAGACGAAAATTTGCTTAGCATTGGATAACTTCTGGAGCACGGCTATTCTCTAAACTTTGAGAATAACGAGTGCAGAATTTTTGACTCAGAAATAAGAAGTGTTGCCGTTGTGAAGATGACTAGCAACAAGAGCTTTCCACTATCTTTTAACTATGAGAAAAATGTAAGCATGATGGCCAGAGAAGAGAATGACTCGTGTTTATGGCACAGGAGACTTGGGCATTTGAATTACGAAATCCTCAATTTACTCTATCAAAAGAAGATGGTGTATGGGCTGCCAAGAATCGAAGAAAAATATGGTGTGTGCAAAGGTTGTGTGCTTGGCAAACACCACCGGCAACCATTTCAAAAGGAAGGTGCATGGAGAGTTAAACAAGTGTTGGAACTTGTACACACAGATGTGTGTGGCCCTATGAATACTTTGTCTCATGGCAAAAATAGGTACTTTATCTTGTTTATTGACGACTTTACCCGCATGACTTGGGTATATTTAATGAGACAAAAATCTGAAGCATTTGTAATATTTAAGAAATTTAAAGCATTAATCGAAAAACAAAGTGGCGGATTTATAAAGATGCTGAGAAGTGATCGAGGGAAGGAGTACACCTCAAATGAATTTCATAAATTTTGTGAAGATGAATGTGTTGAAAGACAGCTCACTGTTGGATATACACCTCAGCAAAATGGTGTATCTGAAAGAAAGAACCAAACCGTGATGGAGATGGCGAAGTCTATGCTACTTGAGAAAGGCTTGCCTAAAACCTTTTGGCCCGATTCTGTTAACACTGTTGTGTATTTGATGAACAGGTGTCCAACAAAGGCCATGTGGAAAAAGACTCCATTTGAAGCCTGGAGTGGAAGAACACCGTCGGTGAACCATCTTAAAATTTTTGGGTGTGTTTGCTATGCTCAAATTCCTAAACAAAAGAGGACAAAGCTAGAAGAAACAAGTGAAAGATGTGTCTTTATTGGCTATAGTTCCATGTCAAAGGGCTATAGACTTTACAACTTGAAGACAAACAAGGTGATCATTAGCCGGGATGTTGTATTTGATGATAACGCTTCTTGGAATTGGGAAGAAGACAAAACGAAGGAGAAAACAGTCCCTACAATCATATTACAACAACAAAACCCAACAACTGATAATGAGCAACCAGCTCCATGTACACCAAGTTCCTCATCCTCTCCAAGTTCACAAATTTCAAGTTCATCATCTCCCAGCTCAACTCCAATAAAATTGAAGGACTTGAGTGATATTTATGCAAGATGCAACTATTGTGTTGTGGAACCAGAAAATTTTGATGAAGCAATCAAAGAAGATGCTTGGAGGAATGCGATGCAAGAAGAAATAAATGCCATTGAGAAAAACAAAACATGGCAGTTAGTTGAAAAGCCAAATGACAAAGAAGCTATTGGAGTAAAGTGGGTGTACAAATTGAAGCATAATCCAGATGGGTCAATTCAAAGAGCCAAGGCTAGATTGGTAGTAAAAGGCTATGCCCAACAACCTGGAATTGACTATAGTGAAACTTTTTCCCCAGTTGCAAGATTGGATATTGTACGAACAATTATTGCATTAGCAGCTCAGAAAGGGTGGAACCTGTACCAACTTGATGTGAAGCCAGCTTTCCTGAGTGGAGAATTAAAAGAAGAGGTATATGTGCAGCAACCTCAAGGCTTTGTGACTAAAGGCCAAGAGGAAAAAGTTTACAAGTTGAAGAAAACTCTATATGGGTTGAAACAAGCTCCGAGAGTATGGTATAGTGAAATTGACAGCTACTTTATTCAACAAGGATTTGAAAGAAGTCAAAGTGAGCATACCTTGTCTGTGAAGCATCAAGGTAAAGATGATATTCTTCTTGTTGCCCTTTATGTTGATGATTTGGTGTATACGGGTAACAACAAGAAAATGGTTGAAAATTTTAAAATAGAAATGATGAAAAAATATGAGATGAGTGATCTTGGCTTGCTGCATCATTTTCTTGGTATTGAGGTTTACCAAGATGAATATGGAGTTTTTATTTGTCAAAAGAGATATGCTGAAAATATTTTGAAAAAGTTTGGCATGAATGGCTGCAAACCTGTTGATATTCCTTTATTGGTGAATGAAAAATTAAAGAAGGAAGACGGTGGAAGATTAGTAGATGCAAGTATGTATAGAAGTTTGGTTGGAAGCTTGTTTTATCTTACAGCTTCAAGACCCGATTTAATATTTGCTGCTAGTTTACTCTCAAGGTTTATGAGTAAACCGAGTCACTTACACCTTGGAGAAGCAAAAAGAGTTCTAAGGTATGTCATGGGAACCATGGAACATGGAATCAGGTTTGAAAAGAATTTTAAACTCGAAGTTAAAGGCTATTGTGACAGTGATTGGGCTGGAAGTGTTGATGACATGAAAAACACTTCTGGTTATGTGTTCAGCCTGGGTTCGGGAGTAATTTCTTGGTGTTCGAAGAAACAAGATACTGTAGCGCAATCTTCAACTGAAGTAGAATATTTGGCAGTTGGTTTGGCTACACAACAATCATTGTGGTTGAGAAGAATACTTGAAGATATCGGAGAAAAGCAAGAAGAAAGTCTGCTGCTTCACTGGGACAATAAATCAGCAATAGCCATGGCGAAGAATCCAGTTTTCTACAGTCGAACAAGACATATTAATATAAAGCACCACTTCATTCGAAGTGTGGTCGAAGATGGTGATGTGCAGTTAGTGTTCTGCAATTCACAAGAGCAGCTTGCAGACATTTTTACTAAAGCACTACCAAGAGGAAGATTTCAGCAACTTAGAGAAGCAATGGGAGTTAAAGAGCAACACATTAAGGGGGAGTGTTAAAATTAATGTGTTGTAACCACCACTATCTTTAGGAAGCATTATGAGAGAATTGTAACCATCACATTATAATGATTGTCTTTATTTAGATTTATGGTAGAGTTGTATCATTAAAATTGAGAGAACCAAAGAGTCCTCATCTTGATTAGCAACCTATTTGTATTCTCTATCAGTTTCATTCAAGCCTATATAAATGTTTTGTAATGCTAAGATTAATATGTAGAAGTGTTTGGTGTATTAAAAAAAAAAAAGAGGCTGAGTTTTTCAATGGTCATCCACCAGTAGAAGTATAGTATAAAAAGTGACGAAAAGTAGTTTTCTCTGCAGAATCCTGCAACACTATAATTTCTAACATACCAATACCGCCAACACTTTTAATTAAAAATGCAAATAAAGATGAACATGACATGGACTAAATATTTTTTTGAATTTTTTTTTATAATAATAATAAAAGAAGTGATGACTAAGACAAGAAGAAAGGTGTATAATGCATGATTTTATAAACTCGGAATAAAATACAATTGAAATTAAGTCTAAATTCACTAAATTCACAAAACGACCTCTAATGTTTTCCATTTTTAATGGCTTTTTAAGTATAATCAGCTCTCGACTTGTAAATAAAAGTTGTAGATGACATCAAGGAGAATCATATATAAATATAACCGCTAAAAAATTTGAAATTTGGAGAAGTTGTGAATTTTTGAAATCTTGCTTGAGAATTAGCAAAAATAGGTCAAACTACTCGTGAACACTTGTTATGCAATGATGCAGATGGAATGTGAGATCTTAGGTAAAAAATCAGGGTATCACACTTACCTATGGTGAATTTGTCTCTAAGTTTGCTTATGAAAATAGGACGAGAACGTGGAAACCGCGTAAAAAGGGTTTCACTATTGGCCGTTTGATATGGGTTCAACCAATGACTGAGAACTATTTTATCTGCGAATGATGTTGACGACAGTCAAAGGACCCTCCATGTATGAAGAAATTCACAAAGTTAACGACACTCAATTTGAAACTTTTAGGGATGCATGTTTTGCAATGGGCTTTCTTGAAGACGATCGAGAATATATTGGGCCTATAAAGGAGGCGAGTGAATGGAGTTCAGATCATTTTCTCCGCAAGCTTTTCGTAGTCATGCTTTTGTCAAGGGTTGTTAATAGGCCTGCTCATGTTTGGAATGAATCGTGGATGCTTTTATCTGATGAACTGCTGTATGAACAAAGATTGTTGGCTCACAATTTAGGTTTTATCCATCTATCTAATGATAGCTTACGTTTTACATTAAAACATCGGAAGCTTCTGCCTCATGGATTAATACAACATCAGTCCTTTTGGTTGTACAAAGCCCTATCATGTGTAAAACAAATTAAGGCAAACATTTATTTTTCAAAGGCTTTACCAATTTGTCACATTAATCCGTGGTTTAATGAATTGGAGTTTCTGTGATCCTTTTATATGGTAAACTATTATGCTTTGTAATTGTACACTTTCATGCTATAATCCCTCCAGCCTCACTAATTATTCCAAATTGCGTCATTTTGGTTCTAAAACCTTATATCCTGTATCAACAATATAAATCATACCATTACTTTTTCCATGAGTTTTCTAAACCGTGACTGTAATCCATGCATGTAATGTATTATATATTTTATGTTTCTATTATGTACTGAACTTATAACTTATAACCCTACACTGACTCTATCTATGTTTTATTATGAATGGAGCAGAATTGGTATTGACTGACGAGCAGTTGCTGAATTTGACTTTAACTTAGATTGAAAAACTACTTCAAGCAAATCGGCGAAGTCTCAAAGATTTTGAACCAATTCCATATCCAGACGGATATGTTCTACAATAATTAGGCAACCGACTAATATATGACGAATGAAATTATGATGTGTCTACAATGAGATCTGAATTCATAAAACTTTTCAATGCTCTAACATGTTCTTACTTATGATTGTTGAATGAATTGCCTCTTACCTTACTTTCATTTCATACATTTACTCTTGCTGACTTTTTCTTAGATGAGCAAAGGATAATCTTTGATAAAATTATGGCATTTGTCCATGCTAAAAAGGGTGGGGTGTTCTTCCTACATGGTTACGGGGGAACGAGAAAAACTTACAGGTGGCAAACACTTGCAAGTGCTTTGAGGTCCAAACATGATATATGTTTAACCGTTGCAATAAGTGGAATAGCTTCTCTGTTATTTCCTAGAGGTAGAACTGCACATTCTGAATTCAAGATACCCGTGCCAACAATGGATAATTAGACCTGTAAAATTAACTACAACAATGATGTTGCAGAGCTTCTAAGGCAGACAAAGCTTATTATATGTGATGAAGCACCCATGGCACACAAGAATGTTTTTGAAGCACTCGACCGAACTTTGAAGGATGTAATGAGTACGTACAGTAAATCTGAGGACATGTTTGGTGGCAAGGTAGTTGTATTTGGAGGTGATTTTAGACAGATCTTGCTCGTTGTTCCCAGAGGGAGTCATTCAATTATCGTACACTCTATGATAAATGCTTCCTACATATGGCATTCGGTTCAAGTTTTAACTTTAACCCAAAACATGCGACTGCAATCTGGCCCAGATGAATCTGAAAAGAGAGAAATTGCGGAGCTCTCAAAGTGGCTATTGAAAATTGGTGATGGCAAACTCTCGGAGCCAAATGATGGATTTGTCGACATTGATTTATCGCCCGAACTTTTACTTACAGATTATGACGACCCTATTGTTGCCATAGTCAATAGTACTTACCCTAATTTTATCCTTCATTACCAATCCAACGACTACCTGAAAAGTCGCACAATACTTGCTTTTACATTAGTAGTTATTTATCAGATAAATGATCACGTCCTTCATTTGATGCGAGGTTTTCATTCTCTTCCAGGCCTACTAACTCACTTATATGTTTTTTTTATAAAGTCTATGTTTTATTCATTAAATTCACTAACATGGCAATATTTCTTATTTAGGGGGAGTTAAAGGATTACTATAGCTCCAATTCTGTCGATAAATCTGAAATTCATGACACTAATATAGTTGATATCCTGACACCCGAGTTTCTTAGTTCACTAAGTACTTCAGGGTTACCTAACCATCACATTAAGTTGAATGTTGGAACACCTGTTATGCTTATGCGAAACATAGATCAGTCGGAGGGTTTGTATAACGGCACTAGGTTAATGATAACTAAGATGGCCAACCATGTCATTGAAGCGAAAATAATGGGAGGAAAAGGTTATGGAAACTTGGTCTACATCCCTCGAATGGATATGTCTTCCTCACAATCCCCTTGGCCTTTTAAACTTTATCGACGTCAATATCCAATAGTTGTCTCATATGCAATGACAATCAACAAATCGCAAGGACAATTTCTTGATACAGTTGGACTTTACTTGCCAAGAGATGTATTCACACATGGCCAAATCTATGTCGCACTATCAAAGATGACAACTAAACTAGACATAAAAATATTGATATATGATGAAAAACAACAAGATAAAGTCGACAACTATCAACATTGTATACAAAGAGGTTTTCAACAATATATAAATATTCTCTATTTCAGGTAAAGAATTTATACGTCTTCGTTGAATTTATGATTTTATAAACAGATGCGGTTTACAAATATTATGTAAATGTACTTATTATATTCTTTTTTGGTTTGCAGGCAACTTCCTCCATTTCAGTTGACAAACTTCCTCTGTTGTTATGGGTTTAGAATCCACCGCCACTGTCATGACAACATGTTTTTGGTAGTTTTTTGAGGTCTTCATAATGTGTTTCAATTACATAAGCTTTAGGTCAATGTGGGTTGATGTTGATGGTTTATATTTACATGCATTCAAGTTAAATTATGGTGGTTTTTGGCTCAGTTTGTTGGTGACGTAGAATGACCGAGTATAATTTAGCCGGTTGGAGACAATTGAAGTATACTGCTGATTTTTTCTGCTGTGTGGTGTTGAGCTCTGCCTCAGCTTTCCAGATTAACTCTAACTGGTCTGGAACCGGACTGCAAAGGACTATTATAATCCTCCTGGTGCATACACATTTTTTGATTTTGTAAGGTACAATCTTTATTGGGTAGAGTGCTAAATGTTTTTCTTTTCAACTATGGGATTTATATTCGAGGCTGTTGGAGTTCATCATGGTGTTCCTGTTCTTTGAGACAGATCGTTAGGAGGGGTGATGTATGTTGGGTTAAAAATTTTGTAGTTATGTTCAGTGTTAAATGGTGGATTCTGTTATGTATAATTTAGTAAAAATGCTTCTTTTTGCGTTTTACAAATAAAGAAATTGTTAAGCAGGAATATCAACAACTTTTTTAAGCTTCATACCATAGGCACTTAATTTAAATATTCATTTTTTGGACATTCCATGCTACCGAAAAAACTTTCTTATGCTTACGGAAATAAATATACATAACATGTTTTGTTCAAAGAAGTAACATCAAACCTAAATCAAATTCTATCTCCATCTTGAAGTTGTTCGAGTTGCAAAATTCATCCCATCCATATCCTAACTTTGTGTGGTCAAGGTCTGCAAGTTTGAACAGCAACATGAATTTTGTCTTCCCGTTGTCACCACACAACACAATATCTTCATACACATTGTCTCTTAGGATGGTTGCAAAGTCCTCCTGCAATTTCTACAATCCAAATATAAATATAAATAACTTTATACTACATGACATATTCACATGCAAATTAAATACGTAAACATAATTTAAACTCAACTAATTTTGGGAGATCTTCGTTGAACGGATCCAGAGTGACGTCAAAAAAATAAATATCCCTCCTTACATGATAAAATCCCAAAGTTGTTTTTACCATAATAACCCACCGTCAAGACAACCTCACAAGGTAGGTTGTAATAAGATTCCATGCAAGGTCAACCGCTAATAATGAGAGGATGTAATTCCTGTTGGTTAAAGATCAGTTCATGGTGGACACCTTGGTTGTTCATGATAGTCCAACATTTGGAAATTTCATCTCCATATATTTTCACAAAAGAAGGGTCAATTTCTGGGTACGACTGCAAACACAAAAATATACACACAAGCTTTCCATGAAATAAAAATTATTGTATATTTTTGAAAAACCTGAAATAAGATTCAATTAAAATACACAGATATACTAACATATGATGTCTTTGTGATTATGAAATGATCAATCATGTCCGAGTGTTTGAGAATTCCGCAAAATTCCATTTCGATATGTTTCTACACAGCCTGGTATACAAGATAAGATGGAGAAGAAGAGCTATTATTTTGATTTTTTCTTCTTTTAGATTGCAAAACAATTTCTATGTGGCCTTCTATTTATTACTCAACTATGCACATTAACATATGCTTTGTTCACGAGCAAACAGACAAAAAATTTTTTGGCTTTAGGAACTCTTTGTTGAATAAACATTAAATGTGTTTGAAATAAATGATTTGTATTAAGTATGGTAGTAGGAAGGGCAATAGTTTTATTAGTTATGATAGTAGCAGTTATGTTTTGAAGTTATGTTTAGAATTGTATTAGTTTTATTTGGGTCTATAAAGGACCAAGTGTGTAACTTATTTTGTTAAGAGCAATATACAGAAGTTAGTTTATACAGAAGTCTGATCAGTAAATCTAACAATTTGGCATCAGAGCTCATGGCGAACATGATGAATCAAATGTCGTTATTACGGCTAACGAAGTCAAACTATGAAAACTGGAGTATCCAAATGAAAGCTCTTCTTGGATCTCTAGACGCGTGGGAAGTGACCAATGATGGGTTTGAAGAACCAACAAAAGTTGGGGGATTTACAGCAGCTCAAACAAAGGCGTTGAAAGAGACGCGAGCGAAGGACAAAATAACATTATATATGTTGTTCAGGACTGTGGATGAATCAGGCTTCGAGAAGATTATTGCTAGTTCGACTACGTCGAAACAAGCGTGGGACACGTTAGAAAAGGTGTTCAAAGGAGCAGATAGAGTGAAGCAGGTTCGACTCCAAACGCTTCGTGGCGAATTGGAGAGGATACAGAAAATGTATCTGATTACATCACTCGTGTGCAGAAGGTGGTGAATCAACTCACAAGAAATGGAGAGACAGTAGCTGATGCAAGAGTTGTTGAAAAGATCTTAAGATCTTTAACAGACAAATTTGAAAATCTTGTATGTGCAATAGAAGAGTCGAAGGACCTTTCGACGCTCTCAATCGAAGAGCTCACTGGTTCGCTCGAAGCACATGAACAAAGAAAGATGAAGAAGAAAGAAGAAGCAGACGAAGAAGCAAACCAAACAAAAGAATCGAACAAAGATGAAAAGGTACTCTTTTCTCACAACTTTCGAGGAAGAGGACGTGGATGTGGAGGTCGTGACAGTGGTCGAAGTGGTAGAGGTGGCAACTTCGAAAGAGGAAATTCGAGCCAACAAAATTGGCGTGGCAGAGGACGTGGTCAAAGAGGTGGTCGTTTGAATTATTCAAATTTCGAATGCTACAAGTGTGGGAAGTATGGTCATTACGCGAAGGATTGCAACTCCTACAAATGTTACAACTGTGACAAAGTGGGACATCTTGCAAAAGACTGTCGAAATGAAAAGAAGACTGAAGAGACAACTAATCTAGCCTTGGAAGCTGAATCGAATGAAGGGTTTCTTCTGATGGCCCAAAACAAAATCAACACCAATGACAGTATTTGGTATCTTGACTCAGGAGCAAGTAATCACATGTGTGGTTACAAACACCTGTTTAAAGATATGAAGGGAATTGAAGATGGCAGTGTGTCTTTTGGAGATGCATCGAAAGTGAAGGTTGAAGGAAAGGGCACAATCAGCTACTTGCAGAAGGATGGCTTGATTGGATCAATCGAAGACGTGTACTATGTACCAGATCTTAAGACCAACATATTAAGTCTGGGACAACTCACAGAAAAAGGTGCTTCGATTCTGATGAAAGATCGAACACTTCAGTTGAAGGACAAAACAGGATACCTAATTGCCGCTGTCGAAATGGAAAGGAATCGAATGTATAAACTGAACCTGAGGAACAATCGAAAGAAATGTCTGCAGATCGAAGTGCAAGACAAAGCGTCACTATGGCACATGCGCTTTGGTCATCTACATCATGCTGGTCTGAGAAGGTTGGCGAAAAGGAACATGGTGCATGGATTACCAGACATGGAGTTCGAAGGAAAATTCTGTGAAGAATGTGTGCTCAGCAAACAAACAAGAACTTCATTTCAAAAGAAGGCAGAGTATCAAGCTAAACAGATACTCGAATTAATACATACTGACATATATGGGCCAATCACTCCAGAATCCTTCAGTGGAAAAAGATACTTCATTTCCTTCATTGATGACTTCTCAAGAAAAACCTGGGTCTACTTCCTAAAAGAAAAATCTGAAGCACTAGAAGTGTTCAAGAAGTTCAAAGTAATGGTGGAAAAGGCAACAGACAAACACATCAAAGCAATTCGATCTGACAGAGGAGGAGAGTATACTTCGATGGACTTTGTGAAGTACTGTGAAGAACAGGGCATAAGGAGATTCCTAACTGCACCATATTCACCTCAGCAAAATGGTGTGGCTGAAAGGAAAAATCGAACTATTTTTGACATGGTTCGATCAATGCTCAAAAGCAAGAACATGTTGAAAGAGTTCTGGGCAGAAGCAGTACAATGTGCTGTCTATATTTAGAATAGGTGTCCACATTCGAAGTTAGAAGACAAAACACCACAAGAAGCGTGGAGTGGACAGAAGCCAACAATCTCTCATCTCAAAGTATTTGGTAGCATAGCTTATGCACATGTACCAGACCAACGAAGAACAAAGCTTGAAGACAAAAGTCAGAAGTACATATTCATAGGATATGATGAGAAGACGAAAGGGTACAAGCTCTTCAATCCCATAAGCAAGAAAGTGATTGTGAGCAGACACGTTCGAATGAACGAAGCCAGCAAGTGGGACTAGAACATTTCGACTGAGGTTGTTGACACAGTCGAAGAAACAACTATAGCTGTACCGACAAGTATTCCAGAAGAACATGAAGAAACAGAAGATGGAGATGAACCTCTACAACCCAGAATGAGAAGTTTGCAAGACTTGTATGATTCAACAAGTGAGGTGCATCTTGTGTGCCTTCTGGCAGATGCTGAAGACATAAGTGTTGAAGAAGCGTTAAGAGATGAGAAGTGGAAAAATGCAATGGACGAAGAGATTAGAGCAATCGAACGCAATAATACTTAGGAGCTGGTCGAATTACCAAAAGGAAGTCAACCCATTGGTGTAAAGTGGGTATTTAAGAAGAATATGAATGCTCAAGGAGAAATCGAAAGATTCAAAGCAAGGCTGGTTGCGAAGGGATACAAGCAGAAAGCAGGAATTGACTATGATGAAGTGTTCGCGCCTGTTGCAAGAATGGAGACAATTCGACTACTCATCTCTCAAGCTGCTCAGTTCAAATGGCTAATATTTCAAATGGATGTCAAGACAGCATTTTTGAATGGTGTGATCGAAGAAGAAATTTATGTCGAACAACCACTTGGATATATGAGGACTGGAGAAGAGAAGAAGGTGCTGAAACTGAAGAAAGCATTGTATGGGCTGAAGCAAGCACCTAGGGCGTGGAACACACGTATTGACTCATATTTCAAGGAGAATGGATTCGAGCAATGCCCTTATGAACCAACCCTCTATGTGAAGAAAAATAGAAGTAATTTATTACTTGTTGCTCTTTATGTAGATGATCTTATCTTTTTAGGCAATAATGTTCAGATGATCGAAGACTTCAAAGGCGCCATGACAAGCGAATTCGAAATGACAGACTTAGGTCTGATGAAATTTTTTCTTGGTCTGGAGATTCGACAGGAAGAAGCTGGAATCTTCATATCACAAGAAAAGTATGCAAAGGATATCTTAGAAAAATATAAAATGAAAAATTGCAATCCAACTTCAACGCCAATGGAGCCAGGTACAAAGCTGTCGAAGTTTGATGGAGGAGAACGGGTCGAAGGAAGCAAATATCGAAGCTTGGTAGGTAGCCTTTGATATCTCACATGCACAAGGCCAGATATTTCACTAAGTGTTGGCATAGTGAGCAGATTCATGGAGGAGCCAGTACACACACATTGGAAGGCGCTGAAACGAATTCTAAGATACATCCAAGGAACAGTGTCACTTGGGATGGTTTATTCAAAGACAGAAGACTACAAGCTAGTGGGTTATTCTGACAGTGACTGGTGTGGAGACATTGACGATCGAAAGAGCACTGCAGGATATGTGTTTTTCATGGGAAACACAGCTTTCACTTGACTATCGAAGAAGCAGCCTATAGTGACACTTTCAACGTGTGAAGCAGAATATGTGGCAGCATCCTGGTGCGTCTGCCATGCAGTATGGCTCAGAAGGTTGATAAGCAAGATGGAGCTGAAACAGGAAGGTCCAACAATAATACAAGTGGACAATAAATCATCTATTGAATTGGCAAAGAACCCAGTGAATCATGAACGAAGCAAGCATATAGATGTTCAATTTCACTTCATTCGTGAACATGTGAAGGAGGAAAGCGTGGAACTAAGGCATGTAGCAAGCAGAAACCAAGCAGCTGATATCTTCACAAAACCCCTATCAAAAGAAGTATTTGAAAGAGGCAAGAAGATGATTGGAATGCTAGATCGAAGAAGCATTTAAAGTTTAAAGATGAGTTTTGTTGAATAAACATTAAATGTGTTTGAAATAAATGATTTGTATTAAGTATGGTAGTAGGAATGACAATAGTTTTATTAGTCATGATAGTAGCAGTTATGTTTTGAATTTATGTTTAGAATTGTATTAGTTTTATTTGGGTCTATAAAGGATCAAGTGTGTAACTTATTTTGTTAAAAATAATATACAGAAGTTAGTTTATACAGAAGTCTGATCAGTAAATCTAACACTCTTTTGTCTTTATGTCTCTAGGGAATATATTCCCTCACGTGAATATAATATCCTATCATGTTACTATTTATAGGGCTTCCATATCACGCTTTCACACGAAGTGGTATGTTACAAAGTAATATCAATTCAAGTTATATGATACACTAGGTTTTGTACAATTCTCATGCCTCATTTTTTTTACCACACCCCCTCAGTACAACTGATTATAAAAATGGAGAATTTCCAAGAATTGTGGCATGTGTACAGTTTTTGCTAATTACACACTTTCAAAGGTAAACACGTGTGTGAACTACATGATTGTGCCATATAAATCACTTTTTACTATTTGTTGGCTTCTATTTAATCAATTTTAAATCCACCTTTTACACTCTTTAGTGTGTTATGATAACACTTGCTATCAACAACATATATTAATTTTTGGACGGACTCACCTATAACCTTTCTCAGGAATTCACATGCCAACTCTTTTTGGACCACAATCTCTCAGCACAAGTTTTACTAAACCTGCCAAATTTGCAAGTCTTTATGCTAGTATTCTATAAACATAAACAACAAACTTATAATATTCAACATAATTTAACTTGAAGGAAATTACATCAGAAAACATTTAAACATTATTGATTCTAATCTTCTTCAAGAAGATTCCCAGCCTAGTCATCTTAATAAAGGACCTTCAATTAGAACTCAGAAAGATCATCCTAAGGAGCTTATCATAGGAGATCCAAACAAAGGAGTTACTACCAGATCAAGAGAAGGGATTTCAAACTCTTGCTTTGTATCAAAAATTGAGTCTAAGAATGTTAAAGAGGCCCTAACTGATGAGTTCTGGATTAATGTTATGCAAGAGGAGCTAGAACAATTTAGTAAGAATGAAGTTTGGGATCTGGTTCCAAGACCTGAAGGGACAAATATGATTGACACTAAATGGGTATACAAGAATAAATTTGATGAAAAAAGGATGGTCACTAGAAATAAGGCAAGGTTAGTTGCACAAGGATACACTCATATTGAAGGAGTTGACTTTGATGAAACCTTTACTCCTGTGGCCATACTTGAATCAACCAGACTACTGTTGGGAGTTGCATGCATTCTGAAATTTAAATTGTTTCAAATGGATGTAAAAATTGCCTTCTTAAATGGATATCTGAATGAAGAAGTTTTTGTGTAACAACCAAAGGGATTTGTTAATCCAAGTTTTGCTAAACATGTTTATAAACTGAAGAAAGCTCTGTATGGATTGAAGCAAGCTCCAAGAGCTTGGTATGAGAGACTGATAGAATTCCTTGAGGAGAATGGATATAGGAAAGATGGCATAGACAAAAATCTATTTGTCAAAGAAGAAGAATAGAAGTTCATGATTGCACAGATTTATGTTGATTATATTGTGTTTGGTGGGATGTCAAATGAGATGGTTCAACATTTTTTCAAGCAAATGTAGTTAGAATTTGAGATGAGTCTTGTTGGTGAATTAACCTATTTTCTTGGTCTGCAAGTTAAACAAATGGAAGATTCCATATTTTTATCTCAGAGCAAGTATGCCAAGAATATAGTGAAGAAATTTGGGATGGAAAATGCCAGTCACAAAAGAACCCCTGCTCCCACACATCTAAAGTTGACTAAAGATGAAAAAGGAGTAAGTGTAGATCAAAGTCTCTACAGAAGTATGATAGACAGTCTTCTATATCTCACAGCTAGCAGACCAGACATTGCATTTGTTGTACGGGTGTGTGCAAGATATCAAGCTGATCCTAAAGTTAGCCATGCCAACCATGTGAAGAGAATCCTTAAATATGTGAATGAGATAAGTGACTATCTGTTTCCAGTGATTTCTGGTAAACAACCGCTAGTCTTCCAAACTATCGAATAATCTTTCTGACTGTTATTCAATTCCTCTGGTAACTCACAGGATCGACTAGATTGATCCTAGGATTCCTTGGACATTAAAGTTACTCTCACAATCGAACAGATATTCATGGTTGAGGTTGTATAGATATTTGGCTTATTTCGATTTCTCTCTCTCTAAGATTCTAAAGATGTAATCAAAATGTGTGTGAAAACTAAGTTACACGAATAAATGCTAATTGTAATGCTGATTGTAAAGACATGTAGAACTAAAAGGATTTCTGGGACGTAAAGGCTTGAAATGTAAAGAAAGTGTTTGATGCAAAGAATCTGTAAATGATTTTAAGTGAATATATGTGTTCGAAGAATAAGACTTGAATGTAAAGGTATGACAATTTTCTGAAACATAAAATGCTTGAAATACAAAGAAAACATAAAAGTGTAAAACTTTGAAGAATAGATTTCGAAATGACAAGACTGTAAATAAGAAGACTTGTAAATGTTGCTTGACAAAAAGAATAAAGGAAAGTACTGGAAATGATAAAAGGTTTTCATTAAATCAAAAGTACATGGTGCTATCATACATACATTTCTCTTGCATTCGTTTCCCTTGCCATGTGGTAGTTTGAATGTTATTGAGTATTTTGTATAATAGATATGACACACGAAATCCTAATACTAAGACTTCTATTTATACTAATTCGACCATAACGGTCTTGCTATAGGATTACGCCACGTTTCGAACATGCAGGACAATGCTCCTTTCCTCTTTCCACGTGTCCTCAAATGCTCCAACACATAATTTTCAAACTTCGAAAGTCCCGCTTCCATTTGAATTTCAAATGCTTTAGTGTTTCTCCATTTCGAACGCTCTTCCCGGACAAAGTCTCGCTGTTGTTTCGAGACTCCTTTAGGTATATTCCCATAATTGCTGCTCGAAACTCCAAGCTTTGACACACTAATTCGAAATACTGCTTCTGCTACTTCGAAATATGACGTTTACTTCCATTTCGACCAAAACGCTTAATTCATTTAGCTTCTAAATAACACTATCAAAATCTTCAGCTAACAAATTGCCCCTTTAAAATAGGTATTTCGATTCCTCTGGGAAATACTTATTTTAAACACTTACACAAGATTTTGATAGGACTTTCGAATCATCGTAACATTTAATGTAATTGACCCCGGTCACATCAATCATAGCACCTTTTGGATTCCTCAACCGTCCGGAGTCACTTCACAGCGTGGTGCAGTTATAACTAATGATTATCTTTTTAAATCATGCCCATTACCTATGTTAACTTCACGCCACCTTTTCATCACACCAACACATGATCTCCACGTATCATCCCTCTACTCGGTGGATGTTTAAACTTCCTCATTATAAAACATCAACTTAACCTTCTTCTTCCCTTTTTTTACACTCTAAATCTTTCATATTCTGAATCTTTTACCCTCCTTCTCTCATAAAACAATCTTAGCTCTTAACATCTGTCAAAATGTCTTCTTCTACTTCATCTCAACTCAAGAAAGTCTCCAAGAAGAAAGGAAAAACTACCGGAGCTTCCATGGAAAGCAAAATCATCACCATCCAAGGCCAATCTGCTCTCGCCCCTCAGACAATTTCCAAAGAAAAAGAAATGCTGTATGCGTCACAGGTACTTATTCCCACCCACGTTGCTGGTAAGAGATTAGCTTTAAACGGCCCTCTTACGGTTTTTGAAATTTTAAAGGACACCAGGACGATTTTCCCAGTCTGTTATAGCTTAAAACCCTTATTCAACAAAATGGACGCCCCTAAGGCAGTAGAATCTCTTAGTTCAAACACCGTAGAAACCCCAACCATTCCTCCCAAGGACCCCTTTGTTTTGGATTATGTAAAAAGTAATTTTAAGTCGTTTCGATCTTGCCCTACTTCTGATATTGCTTATCAAAATTGGTTCACGAAAGTAGAGGCTAAGAAATCCCAGCAATGGGAGGAGTTAGGCATCTATAACCTGATTAAGTTATCGAAACCGGGATTCACCTACAGCCACCCCCTGCTATTCGCATCCCTTTATTTCTGGGACAGCACCTACAACACTTTCCATCTCCCAGGTGGAATGATTACCCCAACCTTCTTCGATATAGCGGCCATTACTGGGCTGTCGCCAGTGGGAGAAACTTATATACCTGACAACGAAGAGCACTCAAGCATAATTGGCTTCGAAATCAAGCTAGCCAGCTTTTCCAAATTTATCAGTCATTATCATGCTGAAGGGGACAATGTATCTGACGTAGAGCACATTGCTTTCTTAACCCTGTGGTTGTCAAGATATGTTTTCTGTAGTAGATCCCTACAGGTAGCTAGTAGGTTCATTCCTCTAGCTAGGGATTTACATGAAAATCGAAAAGTATGCCTAAGTGAGCTACTCTTAGTTGACCTCTATGAAAGCCTGAGGTCAGCTGTTTCGAGCCTTAAATCCCACACCTCCAAAAATATTTTATTAGCTGGCCCATTTTGGTTACTCCAACTATGGCTAAATGCCATGTTCGAACCCTCCCTATCAACCGCTAACACCATTGATGAGCAAGATTCTGAAATAAGTGATAGGATAGTCGAAGGCACCAGGCTTCGAAAATTAACCCCCAATGATGACAAAGATGACTTCAAAGTTCAATTCTCGAAGTACATCATGATATTCTCCAAAAGGCACAAATTCGAAGAGAGCATGGCGCCTTTTGCTTCGAGGGCTCATGGACCTTCTTGGTTTACCATGCCTCTCTCAGAAGTTATCAAGAGTAAGGAGATTCAGGATGTATGGAGAGCTTTCTTGTTGCCTAGACTTATTTCTTCAAGGATAACCCCAGCCAAGAACCAAATTTTTCTCTTTGCCTACCAACCAAACTTCGTTTCGAGGCAGTTTGGCTTATGCCAATTAATTCCTGAACCTCTGTTTCAAACTGAGAGTGCAATCACTTCTGGACGAACTTTCAAGGCACGGGAAGCCAAGATACAGCAAGAACAATATCAAGGCTTTGCCCAATTTGAGCTGATAACCTTCAAACCTACCCATCTCGCGGCTAAAGGATTTCTGGAGTGGTGGATTAAATTTTATCAAACTTGCATGTTCGATACACTTACAATTCGACAGAAACTAATTGATGCCTTCGATGTGAAGGTACCAGCAAAGAAAGGTATGTTTACTCATGCCAAAGAGATTAAAGCTTTCCAAAATTATTTTGAAACTACTTACGACCCCACGCGCTTGGACTCCACTGTGCATCAAGCAGCTGAGACCTTGAAGGAAAAATTTAAACAAAAAGTTTCTAAGTTAAAACTTCCTTCAGGGCTGTCACCTGAGGATAGGTATAGGTTGGCATTCGAAATGCATCCACCTAAATTTCCCAGATTACCTACCTCAGAATTGGCTCTGGCTTGGTTTCCCCCATACCCATGGTGGTTTACTTGCAAAGAGATGTTCCAACATCTTCAAAGGAAACCAAAGCCATCTGAGACTGTGACATGGGCTCGATACTGGCTTCATGATTTCCCAGGACACCTTCGATACGACCTTCCTGCCATGTCACTTAAATCTGATCACGGCACAGGTGCGAATGCTTGGGGAAATCCCAAATGTCTTTTATTTTCCATATCTTTAACCTTTGCTATAATTGTTTCGATTTTCAGCTATCAGGATAAAGACCACTGCCTCGAAGTCAAAGGAGGGGAGTGCTTCTCAAGCCTCCATCGAAACTACTGACAAAGTGACTCCACCCGAGCCAACTACTACTGCTGCAACCATAACAACAACAATCACACCAACAACAACCAGTGTTCCAATTCCAACGGTAATCACTTAGCCTTGACATTTCGAATTCACTCAAGCTTTATGGTTTACACCTAACCTTTCGCTAAAAAATTCTTTCAGACCAGCAAGCTTCCTCCTATTACTCCCAAGAAGCGGAAATCAAGCATCACTGGGGAAGACCCCAAGGCTGGAGGAAACTTAAATACTGCTTCGAAGAAAAAGCCAAAGAAAGATACTTCTAAAGGCACTGTTCCGACTAGTATCTCTGGACTCGATTCCGGGGATGCTGCTCCCTTACCAAAATCCAAAATTCCACCTTCGACCTCCAACCCAACGTTGGAACGTATAGCTAGTAACCTTTCTTCTGAGGGCCCACAGGTAAATCGAACCTTTACAAATTGTTTCTAATACTAACTTCTTATTACCTTGGTGAATGTTTTCTTTAACACTCTATTGTTCCTTGCAGAACATCTTGCATCCAGCTTCCACCATTTCGACCTCACCATCCAGAGCTGCTGCTCCGCTCAACTCCTCTCCGCGAGGAGATTCCAGCAACTTGGTCCAAAATAAAGGTTCCTCCAATATGGAGGTTCTGGCTGGAACCTCTGAACAGCAGGATGATCAAGGTACCTCCATTCTTCTGAAAGAAGCAAACGAAACAATACTTCACCCGTCTGCAGAGGATTTGCAAGGGGCTTCTCTTCAAAAGTCCCCTCTTGAAACTCTTCAGGAGGACCCAAAGGACACTCAAACTGAGGAAGAGGAAGCTGTTTCTGGGCAAAGAAATGAAGAATCTGCAGACGAAGAATCTGAGGAGGAGGATGCCGATGAGGAGGAAACTGCCAATGACGGTTCGACTGCTGGGACAGAGTCTAACGCAAATAGCAGCGAAAGGGATGGTATCGAAGTGGTAGACTTGGACGAGAACGAAGAAGACCAAGAGCACGAAATAAATGAAGGGGCTGGCAATGCAATCAACGAACCCCTCGAGGTTGAAACAAACGAGGCTCCCCTACGCGTGGAACTTCCTCAATCCTCTCTGTCTCGAATGACTGACGAGGAAATGGAACTTCTGAGACGAAATGACCCTATTGGGTACATGAAGGCAAAGTTGGCTCAGAGGGACGTCCCACTCGCTAGGGCTGGCACAAGTTCGACCAGTTATCCCCTTCCCACAGATGAAAGAATTGTTCTTCTTAACAAAATTAGGAAAACCATTCTCAATGTGGATATATTCGAAGTGCTTAAGCAAGATAGTACTGCCTGCTATACCATGAAGGAGCTGCTCACAAAGGTTAATCTTTCCACCTGCTCCTTGCCAGTTAGTACTCTCTTGTTCGATCTTCAGAATTTGCTGGACAACGTAACTGGCTACCTTCTCCAAGACGAATCTGCGGCCAAGAAGGTTCAAGAGAAACGCATTGCCATGGATGCCGCTTATGAACAAGCTTCGAAACTCTCTCAAGAAGCTGAGGATCAAGCTATGCATCTGAAGCAGGCGAAAACTGAATATGAGGCTCGAGCTGAGTCCATCCTTCTTTGGGAAAGGCAGATTCTGGAACTTCAACAAAAAGTTAAGGAGGCTAAAGAACAACAACTAGCCTTCGAAACTAATCCTGCTGGCAACCAATTCGAAGAGCTTCTCAACCAGGGGCTTGCAGAAATGGAGGCTGCAGAGCAACTTAAAGGAGAAGTGGCCACCCTGGAAGGAGCCAGGCGGTTTGCTCAGCAAAAACTTGAATCATTTCGAAGTACTTTTAATCAATTGAAAAATAATTCTTACTTCTAGATTTTTATTTGACTATAATTTTAGTTCCTTACATGTAATATTCGAACAACGCCATTTTGGCATTCTATCTTGCCATCTTGGCTTTTATAATATTTTGTTCACGTTGTTACTATTCGAATCTCCCGCAGGCTTGGCTTATATTTCTTTAAATATATCCCATTAACCTTTAGGATACTGTGATACGGTGGGAGAACTGACTAGTGTTTTGCGTTCGTATTCGCACTTGTGCGGTTGAGCAAGAGTCGCCACCGACTTTTTATTTTATCCTACAGGAAAGGTCAAAAAAGCACAGCAAAAACCTTTTGAGATATTTCGTGGGTTCGGGGGGTAGATTATGAAAAGGGAAGGTATTAGCACCCTTTTCATCCATGGTTATCCATGGGCTCTTAGTTACTTGGTTTTTTAGATCACTTGCCTTGTTTTTCGATTGCTTGAAAATGGTGTGTGTGTGGGTGCTTTTGAAAATGTTTTGGAAGAAGATGCCTTGTCTTAGGCTAACCTTGTAATAATTCTTTACTCGAATATTTTACAAAGGCGTGTATCTTTTCGAAAAGATGTTTCAAAATGTTTTGAGAGTTTGTTTTGAAAGTGTTGTGGATTGTGGTTTTTGAAAAAGAAGGCAAGTGTTTTTGCAAGTTGATCTCAAGTAACTAAGAGTTTTGTCTACCCTATTATACTCAAAGGTTTTTGTCATGTTTTAACCCCTTTTTAACAATTTTGTTCCACCATTGAAATTGATGGACAATCTTGCGTTTAGGAAGTTTATTCGGGACAGGCGCGGGTCATCGTATGGACCATGAATGCAATGGTGCCAAGTGTCTTTGGCAATTCGCTTTGAAGGGACTATGATCATTCCGTTTAGGCAACATTCGAAAGCGTCATCGAGGGACTTATGATCATTTGATTTTGTTTAGCCAAAGATACTCGACGTGCAAGCATGGTCCATTTTGGAAGGCAACATGTGGGATTACCCTAGAGGGTGCAAGTGTGATTGTGTATTGATTACATGTATTTGTCTTGTATTAGGTTATCTAGCGTTTGATTTTATGCACATACAAACCCTAGGTCTAACCATGGTATAATTGGAAAACTGTAAATTGCGGAATGTAAAATCTACGCTATTACAAAATAGTGTCCGGGAGTGGGGGTACAAGTGTATGAATGGGGATGAGACTTATAGTATCCAATAAGTTACAACCAAATCGAATTCGCAATCAAATGTAAATATCGAATATACAAATATAAGATAAACAAATGTGTATAGGGCAATGTATTGTATTTGTGTAAGTGTGCAAGTATATGAGTATGTGTAATTATTTACAAGTGCGACGATATGAAATTAATGCGAGATTAGGGTTTGACCTAAAATTGCGCTTTAAGGAATCTTTGATTTGTATATCTTTAATATGTACAAAAGAAAATGTTCAAGTTTTAATTAAGAAATGTATCTTTACTTGATTATATACAAAAAAGTATTTAAATTAAAAGAATTGAATTTTGTATAAAAAAGAGTGTATTTTTATATTGTTATGTACAAAAAATATATTTCAATTAAAATGTTTTCAATTTTTGTTATATGATAAAAAAAGGTATTTCATTATTTTATATACAAATATATACTTAAAAAGATATTTTAAATATATGATAAAAAAAATGTATAATATGTACAAAATATATTTTAAATAAAAGAGTAAATAAATAAAAGGAAACAAGTATTTTCAATTTTAATATATGAAAAAATGTTAAGTTAGAAAAATATATGGTTTAGTAAAAAAGATTGAGATTAGTGTTTGTTATAAAAAAAATGTTAATGATAATAAGAATGAAATTAAGGCTCTTTTTGAATCCAATGGGCTTAAGGCAAAACGGAATGGGCAAGGCCCATGTTAGACTTGGGAACAAATTTAGGGTTAGAGGTTTTCGTTCAGTTTGGGGAAAGAAATAGGTTTAGGCGAGGCAGCGACGGCTTTCACTAAGTTCCATCGTTCTTCTTCATCCTTGCGAGTTTCCTGAGCAACTCATCCCTCCGGCCACCAGTGTCAATCTCGAACCTCTCTTCCCTCCCTAGCACGGTCTCAGCGTTCTCTTGATGCAAGGTTCGTTTCAATGTTCTTTTTCTTTTGTGAATGATACGCGTTTTTGATTTGTACTAAAAACCTTGATTCTTTTATTGTTATGAGCAAAAGGAGAAAAAGAGAGGGAGAAGGATGTACCACCTGACTTTGGAGAAGGAGGAGAGACGGGGAAGTGACGCTTAGGAGGCCGGGACGGCGTGGACGTGATGGAGCTGGAAGCTTGCTTCTTGATGACCCTGGTTAGGTTTTATGACGTTCTTTAGGGTTTTGATGATGATTTGTGCTGAGAACCCCTTTTTAATTCACTTCTTTATCTTCTTCTTCTATGCCACTGTATATTGGTTGCCTTTGAGCATTTGTATGCTTTTGAATTTTTGCCCAGTGATGTATATTTACTGAGGGCCTAGGTTGCCTTGAACTTGCCTCTTCTGTATGTTTGCTGAACTGAGTTCTCTTGAATTGCTTCTCTCTTCTTCCCTCGTGTTGCCCTGTGTTACCTTGAACTGGATGCCTTCTGAGATGCCTCTTCTTCTGGAATGCTGTGTACTTGTTTGTGTTGCCCAGTGATGTTTTACTGAGGGCTTTTAGGCTTGAGATGCTATGGCTTTGAGTTTGATAGGCATGGTGTTTTGTTTATCAGGTTTATGTGGTTAGGCAGGGTGTTGGTAGTTCCGGTTTAATGTTTGGATGATGCAGGCAGCAGGTGATGTTGTTGGACCTGGTGTGCTTCTGGTGTTATGAGGTTTTTGCCTTGAGCTTGAACTTGGTTATATGAGGTTTGGCCTTTACTGATGCAGGTTTTTAGGTTCTTGCTTCAGGTTTGAACTTGTATGTTTTATGACAGGCAGGTTAAGGCATTAGCAGGTTTTAGTGCTTTGTTTATCAGGTTTTGAATGTTTGAAGGTTGAGGCAGGGTTGATAGTTCTGTGTATGTGTTTGTATGTTTATGTGTTTGATAACTTGTGAGGCCTGCTTGGATTAGGCAGGTTAATGGTTGTGTTTGATGGTTGTTCAGGTTTCACTCTTTAGCAGGTTTGAGACATTAGCAGGTTTTAGCTTGTGATGGTTAATTGTTTGGCTTAGCATATGCAGGTTTCAGCTTGCAGGTTTTAGCTTAATGTTTGACAGGGTAAGGGTTTTGTGAGGTTTCAGGCCAATGCAGGTTCTGAGTCTTGTTTATTTTTTTCTTCCTATCTCCCCCTGCTGAACTGAGTTCTCTTGGATTATATCTTTTCTTGTTTCTTCTGCCTCAGCCTAAAACCTGCCTATTGCTGCTTTATCTCTCTCCTTCTCTCTCTGCATAGTACAGTTAATATTATAATATGATTTATGTGTACTATCATCTGAAGGGGCCCTGGGAAATGATGATTTTAGTTGCTTGCATATAGGATTTTTCTGCATCTTTATCCTTCTTTTGACAGCTTTGTGTGCTGACTTTGCGTTGATATCTTTTCCAAAATCTTCTTTGACAGCTTGTGCACTTTTGACAGCAATTTGTACTTCCTTGATTTTTCTTTGATATCTTTTGAGTAGATTTTGGCATTTTGACAGTAAGTTGCTCTTTTGCTTTTTGATAGGAAGTTGGAATTGGATTTTCCAGTTTGACTTGGATTTGAACTATGTAGTTTGAACTTTGGATTTTATGTATTTGACATTCATGAATAAAAATGAAATTCTTCCCTCTTTGTGAACCGGGAGAAATCCCGTGATTTGCGGAGAGGGTTAACTGATCCCAATCAGTGGCCCCTAATGATGAGCAAATTTTATCTGTCTTTTTTAATTCAACTGTTTTCTGACTTTTCTCTTTTCTTTTTGCAGATGAATAATGGAGCACCGGAACGGAGTGAAGAATGAAGAAATTAGAAAATGTTTAGAAAAAATAGGATAGTTCTTATTTTCAATTTAATTATTTGTAAACTATTATTATATTAAATACTTCGTAAATAAATACTTGTATCAAACAATAATTGTAACAAACATTAAATATGAAATAAAAAATTCTATTGATTCAATTAAATCTTTTCAATTCCTTTTCTTTAATTGTTTACTTGTTATTTATAATTCCTTAAATTAAATAAAATGAAAGTTAAATTTCAAGTATTTAATCCTTAGAAGAAATAAATAATCAGTTAAACATTGATTCTTCGTTGATCAAAATAAATGAACTTGACGTCTCCATCATTCAAAGCGACGCACAGTCGAACACAAAAACTGATCAGACGCAATCCTTTCTTATTGATTTCTTATCAAGCACTGTAGATCCAAACTGCATGTTTCTTTTGATTGGCTCAGACAAACCAGCATGAATTCAAACCAAATGTCTCTTTTACTGCTCAAATCAGAACAATGCGAATTTAACCCGAATCTCGGAATAAACCGCAAAGTACTGTGGAATTTTAATTTTGCTGAAAATATGCCCATGAAACCTTAATTCCTGATTAAATGCCAAATAACGCTCGCCTGATCAAAATTGAACCAAAGATCATCCAAAACCCTAAACCAACTGTGAAACCATCCAGAGCCCTGAAAATCAGTAAAAAACCTTAATTTCGCTTGACTGACAAGAAAAGTCCGTTGGTCCGATTCTTGAGCCAGTTTGAAGAATCAGGAAATGCTTGAAGCTGAGATTTCTCAGGGAAAAATGCGAGGGCAAATTTTGGGGTACAACAGTTGCCCCTGTTCAATCTTCTTAGACCTGAGGAGTTAGATTGGCAAGTTTGCCTTTCGCGACTTGAAGGTAAAAGAAGATTGGACACTAAAGTACCCAGAAAATTTGCACTCGTCGATGTGATGGTAGAGGTGAATGGGCTTACAGATGCCATTTGGTGATGGGCTTAAAGATGCCACCTGATACGATCAGAATCTTGTCGGGGAATGGGCTTAGAGATGCCATCTGAGAATGGGCTTAAAGATGCCATTTGGTGATGGGCTTAAAGATGCCATTTGGTGATGGGCTTAAAGATGCCATCTGATGAGATAGAATTTTGTCGGGGGATGGGCTTAGAGATGCCATCTGAGAATGGGCTTAAAGATGCCATTTGGTGATGGGCTTAAAGATGCCATCTGATGACTGCTGGTAGGAGGATGGGCTTATAGATGCCATCTGGACATGTTGAACTGTATGTCATTTAGAAACGTTTGTTGAGGAGGATGGGCTTATAGATGCCATTTGGAATTGTATGTCGATCGCATAAGAGGTTCTTTAGCGAGAACTCGCATACTTGAGAAGGAAAGATAATTTCCTGGCTTGCTACCAGTTGATCTTCAAACTCTTCAGACGTGCCCTGGATAGATACAGGAATCGAATCTGGAATAGTCGTCAACAGATATGCCCTGGCTGGATACAGGAATCGAATCTTCAAACTCTTCAGACGTGCCCTGGCTGGATACAGGAATCGAGTCCGGAAATAGTCGTCAACAGATATGCCCTGGCTGGATACAGGAATCGAATCTTCAAACTCTTCAGACGTGCCCTGGCTAGACACAGGAATCGAATCTGGAATAGTCGTCAACAGATATGCCCTGGCTGGATACAGGAATCGAATCTTCAAACTCTTCAGACGTGCCCTGGCTAGATACAGGAATCGAGTCTGGAATAGTCGTCAACAGATATGCCCTGGCTGGATACAGGAATCGAATCTTCAAACTCTTCAGACGTGCCCTGGCTAGATACAGGAATCGAGTCTGGAATAGTCGTCAACAGATATGCCCTGGCTGGATACAGGAATCGAATCTTCAAACTCTTCAGACGTGCCCTGTCTAGATACAGGAATCGAGTCTGGAAATAGTCGTCAACAGATATGCCCTGGCTGGATACAGGAATCGAATCTTCAAACTCTTCAGACGTGCCCTGGCTAGATACAGGAATCGAGTCTGGAATAGTCGTCAACAGATATGCCCTGGCTGGATACAGGAATCGAATCTTCAAACTCTTCAGACGTGCCCTGGCTAGATACAGGAATCGAGTCTGGAAATAGTGACAGTTGAAGGTGGTTGTCTTTTGGATTATCTTTTCCCTGAAAAAGGCGTAACATCAGTTGTATGCAATGTCATGATGCATGATGCTCAAAATGAGATAGTGTTGTATGCACTTTGTCATGTATGTAAACAGGATGTATGAAATGTGAAATGTTTATGAGTGTATTTTCGTCTAGGAAAATAAATCCTTGACGAACGGCTGGGGAATCAGATCCTGGGTTGATGTTGAAGAGTGGAGTTCTTCGCTTCCGCTGGGGATGATGGTTTCAAGAATAAACCGGTAGGAGAAGATGAATCCGTTGGCGAAAAAACTTGTTGGAGAGATTATTCTGCGGGGAAAGGTACTTTGCTGAAGTTTGATGAGAACTCTGCTGGGGATTTTGAAACTTGACTTTGAGGGGAGTTAGCTTCTGGAAGGCTCTCTGGTTGGGGATTACAAGAATCTTTTGAGTTTGAGAAGGAACCGGTGTAGGGTAGCTTCATGGTGAGTCCGTGTAAAACTGCATCTTTCAACAGGTGATGAAGAGATTGTCGAACATTTTTTTTTCGAATGCCCCGGCTGATGGTGAGGGAGACTTGCCCCAAGTTAATCTACAATTGAGAGATTTTGTTGAAATCTTGACTGGACTGCCCCAGGTTAATTGAATTGGAAGATCTGTTGGACCTTGACTGGACTGCCCCCTTGTTGATAGGAGATTTGATGGAAGTGTTATCCTCTTGAAGTGATTTTGACTTACTGAGAGGGTTTTCGTTCCTCCGAACATTCGCTGTATGACTTTCTTCGCTGTCAAACAAAAGCCAAATGTAGACAGTGATATTCGTATAATGCAAAGTTTATGTTTGTCTCGAAGTTTTGAAAAATGCGTTTTTAGCAGAAAACTTTTTATAAGACAGATCAACACAAGATTTAGAGCAAAGCCCTACAGGAGTCAGGATACCTTTTGTAACAGTATGCTTTCGAACTAACCCATGCTTCAATTAGGACTTTTGAAGGATTGTAACGTGGCTTGGTTCACGGTTTAAGAAACAAAGGATAAAGGCTCAAAGTATATTTGTACCCACCCGCTCTTCGTGATGTTCTCCGACCTAAGCTCAGTTAATTGCGTCATACTCTGTTTTGAGTTTGGAACGACTTTTGGGCGATGGCTCACTAGTTTGAATTTGGGAGACAGTCATCACCTCCTTTTTTCTTTTTCAACATTTTTTCATGTTGTTGAGGATTTTGTAATGACCTCACTATTTTGATTTTGATTTGTTATCCCTAACTTTTGCCTGACTGTTACCGTTTTCCGGGATTACTGTCAGCGGGATGCCCCAGCTTTCTTAAGCCTCCTTTATAGGTTTTGGCTCGGCGGGCTTTTCTCTTTTGAGAGATTGACTGTCTATATGATAGGGAACCACCCTTGTCTTTTGATTCCAAAGGAATGCTTTCTTTTTCGACGTCGTTCGTTGTGTTACGAACTGAGAGTTTGCGACTTCAATGCGCATTTTCTTTTGAATTAACTGAGATACTACCCTGTCCCAGGTTTATATCAAAGGTTTTGATTGTTTAGAACAGAAAACTCCTACTTCTTTGGCTCGAAGGGGTTGACTAGGGATTAACTTCCTTATAACTCCAGTGTTTGGGGATTGAAAGAAATGCCTGTACATCATCAGCAAGGTCTGTTCAAAAGCGTACTGTATAAGGTTATGGTATTGTTTCGTCATCCTCCCTCTAAAGGCTTGCAGCTTTTTATCAAGAGTCAAATATCATAAAGAAAAGCATAAGAGTAGTGAAACGAATGGATGAATTCAAGACAAACATATGCAATGCATTAATGAAAACAGAGTTTTAACATCAACAGATAATTGTTTGACAGCAAAAGAAATTACAACTTTGAAAATTCAAAAAGAAGTAAAAGTCTTTCAGCTCGATCTTCGTCACTTCAAGTGGAGAATCCTTTAACGGAAGATTTTCATCTCGCCGTCTGGCATGAATTCCAACACCCCAATGTCGATCAGATCTTGAATCTTGTTCTTCAGAGTCCAACAGTCGTCGGTGTCATGCCCAGGACCATAGGAGTGGTAGGCACACCTCCTATTTGAGTTGTACTTGGAAGAGGAAGTATCGGGATTTTGAGGAGGATCCTTCATCGTGATCAGCTTCAAATCCAGCAACTGTCGTAATGCTTGAGACAAAGGCATGTTGATATCTGTATACTTCCTTTCTTGATATCTCACCCTACGTCTCTTGCCCCGTTGACGCTGGCGGGGTTGTTGATGGGATTGTGACCCTGAAGCAAGTAAAGGAGCTTTCCCCTTGTCTTCTTGAGTGGACGGAGGCTGAGCGGTGACTTGTTCTTCAACCTCAGATGTTTGCCCCAGTTGGTTGTTTGGAAGCAGTTGGCGGACAAGAACTCTGAGTTCCTCTTGTCTTTGAGATAGGTCTTGGATGAGGGCCATCTGGCCCACCAACTGTCCCATCACTTGAGTCCTCAAGGTTGTCAGATCAAACTGCAGCTCCGCAATCTGATCACTCCTGGCATTGTTGGAACTCCCCAAGCCCTTGGTGAGGAGAGCTTTCATCTCTTCTTGCCCCAGAGACAAGTTCAGGAACATCTCCTGCAGCTGAGCAGTCTGGTCTTGGATGTCTTTGACAGACCTTTCTAGAGCCATCTCTTGCTGAAATAAACAGCAGGAGAGTAAGGAAACCTGAAAAAGGAAAGACTGTCAAAATGCAATGCATGATATGTGGATGCATGCTTTCAAGGATCTCTTGGGGTAAACACAAGAAAATGTTAGAGGTTGAACTCTGCTCTTGGATTGGAGATCTCTGCATCGGTGGATGTCTTTCCACGAGAATCAAGCTCACCATGTCGAGTGGGTCATAGCCACTGATTCAAGTTGTTGTACTTGAACTTTATTTAGAGAACCTTGTATCAGTGGATGTCTTTCCACGAGAATCAAGCTCACCATGTCGAGTGGGTCATAGCCACTGATTCAAGTTGTTGCACTTGAACTTTGATTGGTATTGGTTAGAGGAGAAACTCCTTGCCCCTTGATAGACGTATGGTTCAACGTAATCCTGCATCAAAAGAACCCTCGAGATCCTTGAAATGGTTATTGAAAATGCTATGGTATGATGTCATGATGTTATGTACATGTATGCACAAGCAAGTGAGGGTATATACAGGCAAACATATTTACACAAAGCAAACAAGTCCCTATGTTTAGGCTTGCATGAGGTCTGGGTATTACCCTCTTGAAGTTGGTTGGTTAAAACCTGTCCTATCAAAAGTAACTGGGTTCTAAGGGTCCCAATATCACTGGATTGCTTTCATTGTTCATCGTTTCGATTTAGCCACTGAACTGGCGACCGAAATATTCCAGGAAAGCAACCCTCAATTGAGTGTAGTATCGAGTATCAACCAACCTCGGACTGCACCAAAGTCAGTTATCTCACTACCCTAAAAAGGCCAAGATGGTTCAATTAAGGTTCCTAAGGTCAGTTGATGCTTCGCGACACCACGCGGCGGCCCCGTACTCTCCTTGACTGAACTCAAGGGTTACCGGTACACACCAAAGTGCCACATCAACGTAGCAGACTGTTTCAACCATGTCGGTATACCCCGCACAGTTCCCTCACAGCTTTGTTGCTACTTTCTAAGAATGTATCCCCAGATCCGGGTTAGGATCTATAAAACTCCGATACAAAGCCCACAAATGTAAAGCAAACAAAGCAATCAATTGAAAGTAAAAGGTGATCTAAACCCTAAGGTAACCCCACTTTTAAGTAGATATCCCCAGCAGAGTCGCCAGTTCTGTGATACGGTGGGAGAACTGACTAGTGTTTTGCGTTCGTATTCGCACTTGTGCGGTTGAGCAAGAGTCGCCACCGACTTTTTATTTTATCCTACAGGAAAGGTAAAAAAAGCACAGCAAAAACCTTTTGAGATATTTCGTGGGTTCGGGGGGTAGATTATGAAAAGGGAAGGTATTAGCACCCTTTTCATCCATGGTTATCCATGGGCTCTTAGTTACTTGGTTTTTTAGATCACTTACCTTGTTTTTCGATTGCTTGAAAATGGTGTGTGTGTGGGTGCTTTTGAAAATGTTTTGGAAGAAGATGCCTTGTCTTAGGCTAACCTTGTAATAATTCTTTACTCGAATATTTTACAAAGGCGTGTATCTTTTCGAAAAGATGTTTCAAAATGTTTTGAGAGTTTGTTTTGAAAGTGTTGTGGATTGTGGTTTTTGAAAAAGAAGGCAAGTGTTTTTGCAAGTTGATCTCAAGTAACTAAGAGTTTTGTCTACCCTATTGTACTCAAAGGTTTTTGTCATGTTTTAACCCCTTTTTAACAATTTTGTTCCACCATTGAAATTGATGGACAATCTTGCGTTTAGGAAGTTTATTCGGGACAGGCGCGGGTCATCGTATGGACCATGAATGCAATGGTGCCAAGTGTCTTTGGCAATTCGCTTTGAAGGGACTATGATCATTCCGTTTAGGCAACATTCGAAAGCGTCATCGAGGGACTTATGATCATTTGATTTTGTTTAGCCAAAGATACTCGACGTGCAAGCATGGTCCATTTTGGAAGGCAACATGTGGGATTACCCTAGAGGGTGCAAGTGTGATTGTGTATTGATTACATGTATTTGTCTTGTATTAGGTTATCTAGCGTTTGATTTTATGCACATACAAACCCTAGGTCTAACCATGGTATAATTGGAAAACTGTAAATTGCGGAATGTAAAATCTACGCTATTACAAAATAGTGTCCGGGAGTGGGGGTACAAGTGTATGAATGGGGATGAGACTTATAGTATCCAATAAGTTACAACCAAATCGAATTCGCAATCAAATGTAAATATCGAATATACAAATATAAGATAAACAAATGTGTATAGGGCAATGTATTGTATTTGTGTAAGTGTGCAAGTATATGAGTATGTGTAATTATTTACAAGTGCGACGATATGAAATTAATGCGAGATTAGGGTTTGACCTAAAATTGCGCTTTAAGGAATCTTTGATTTGTATATCTTTAATATGTACAAAAGAAAATGTTCAAGTTTTAATTAAGAAATGTATCTTTACTTGATTATATACAAAAAAGTATTTAAATTAAAAGAATTGAATTTTGTATAAAAAAGAGTGTATTTTTATATTGTTATGTACAAAAAATATATTTCAATTAAAATGTTTTCAATTTTTGTTATATGATAAAAAAAGGTATTTCATTATTTTATATACAAATATATACTTAAAAAGATATTTTAAATATATGATAAAAAAATGTATAATATGTACAAAATATATTTTAAATAAAAGAGTAAATAAATAAAAGGAAACAAGTATTTTCAATTTTAATATATGAAAAAATGTTAAGTTAGAAAAATATATGGTTTAGTAAAAAAGATTGAGATTAGTGTTTGTTATAAAAAAAATGTTAATGATAATAAGAATGAAATTAAGGCTCTTTTTGAATCCAATGGGCTTAAGGCAAAACGGAATGGGCAAGGCCCATGTTAGACTTGGGAACAAATTTAGGGTTAGAGGTTTTCGTTCAGTTTGGGGAAAGAATTAGGTTTAGGCGAGGCAGCGGCGGCGTTCACTGAGTTCCATCGTTCTTCTTCATCCTTGCGAGTTTCCTGAGCAACTCATCCCTCCGGCCACCAGTGTCAATCTCGAACCTCTCTTCCCTCCCTAGCACGGTCTCAGCGTTCTCTTGATGCAAGGTTCGTTTCAATGTTCTTTTTCTTTTGTGAATGATACGCGTTTTTGATTTGTACTAAAAACCTTGATTCTTTTATTGTTATGAGCAAAAGGAGAAAAAGAGAGGGAGAAGGATGTACCACCTGACTTTGGAGAAGGAGGAGAGACGGGGAAGTGACGCTTAGGAGGCCGGGACGGCGTGAACGTGATGGAGCTGGAAGCTTGCTTCTTGATGACCCTGGTTAGGTTTTATGACGTTCTTTAGGGTTTTGATGATGATTTGTGCTGAGAACCCCTTTTTAATTCACTTCTTTATCTTCTTCTTCTATGCCACTGTATATTGGTTGCCTTTGAGCATTTGTATGCTTTTGAATTTTTGCCCAGTGATGTATATTTACTGAGGGCCTAGGTTGCCTTGAACTTGCCTCTTCTGTATGTTTGCTGAACTGAGTTCTCTTGAATTGCTTCTCTCTTCTTCCCTCGTGTTGCCCTGTGTTACCTTGAACTGGGTGCCTTCTGAGATGCCTCTTCTTCTGGAATGCTGTGTACTTGTTTGTGTTGCCCAGTGATGTTTTACTGAGGGCTTTTAGGCTTGAGATGCTATGGCTTTGAGTTTGATAGGCATGGTGTTTTGTTTATCAGGTTTATGTGGTTAGGCAGGGTGTTGGTAGTTCCGGTTTAATGTTTGGATGATGCAGGCAGCAGGTGATGTTGTTGGACCTGGTGTGCTTCTGGTGTTATGAGGTTTTTGCCTTGAGCTTGAACTTGGTTATATGAGGTTTGGCCTTTACTGATGCAGGTTTTTAGGTTCTTGCTTCAGGTTTGAACTTGTATGTTTTATGACAGGCAGGTTAAGGCATTAGCAGGTTTTAGTGCTTTGTTTATCAGGTTTTGAATGTTTGAAGGTTGAGGCAGGGTTGATAGTTCTGTGTATGTGTTTGTATGTTTATGTGTTTGATAACTTGTGAGGCCTGCTTGGATTAGGCAGGTTAATGGTTGTGTTTGATGGTTGTTCAGGTTTCACTCTTTAGCAGGTTTGAGACATTAGCAGGTTTTAGCTTGTGATGGTTAATTGTTTGGCTTAGCATATGCAGGTTTCAGCTTGCAGGTTTTAGCTTAATGTTTGACAGGGTAAGGGTTTTGTGAGGTTTCAGGCCAATGCAGGTTCTGAGTCTTGTTTATTTTTTTCTTCCTATCTCCCCCTGCTGAACTGAGTTCTCTTGGATTATATCTTTTCTTGTTTCTTCTGCCTCAGCCTAAAACCTGCCTATTGCTGCTTTATCTCTCTCCTCTCTCTGCATAGTACAGTTAATATTATAATATGATTTATGTGTACTATCCTCTGAAGGGGCCCTGGGAAATGATGATTTTAGTTGCTTGCATATAGGATTTTTCTGCATCTTTATCCTTCTTTTGACAGCTTTGTGTGCTGACTTTGTGTTGATATCTTTTCCAAAATCTTCTTTGACAGCTTGTGCACTTTTGACAGCAATTTGTACTTCCTTGATTTTTCTTTGATATCTTTTGAGTAGATTTTGGCATTTTGACAGTAAGTTGCTCTTTTGCTTTTTGATAGGAAGTTGGAATTGGATTTTCCAGTTTGACTTGGATTTGAACTATGTAGTTTGAACTTTGGATTTTATGTATTTGACATTCATGAATAAAAATGAAATTCTTCCCTCTTTGTGAACCGGGAGAAATCCCGTGATTTGCGGAGAGGGTTAACTGATCCCAATCAGTGGCCCCTAATGATGAGCAAATTTTATCTGTCTTTTTTAATTCAACTGTTTTCTGACTTTTCTCTTTTCTTTTTGCAGATGAATAATGGAGCACCAGAACGGAGTGAAGAATGAAGAAATTAGAAAATGTTTAGAAAAAATAGGATAGTTCTTATTTTCAATTTAATTATTTGTAAACTATTATTATATTAAATACTTCGTAAATAAATACTTGTATCAAACAATAATTGTAACAAACATTAAATATGAAATAAAAAATTCTATTGATTCAATTAAATCTTTTCAATTCCTTTTCTTTAATTGTTTACTTGTTATTTATAATTCCTTAAATTAAATAAAATGAAAGTTAAATTTCAAGTATTTAATCCTTAGAAGAAATAAATAATCAGTTAAACATTGATTCTTCGTTGATCAAAATAAATGAACTTGACGTCTCCATCATTCAAAGCGACGCACAGTCGAACACAAAAACTGATCAGACGCAATCCTTTCTTATTGATTTCTTATCAAGCACTGTAGATCCAACCTGCATGTTTCTTTTGATTGGCTCAGACAAACCAGCATGAATTCAAACCAAATGTCTCTTTTACTGCTCAAATCAGAACAATGCGAATTTAACCCGAATCTCGGAATAAACCGCAAAGTACTGTGGAATTTTAATTTTGCTGAAAATATGCCCATGAAACCTTAATTCCTGATTAAATGCCAAATAACGCTCGCCTGATCAAAATTGAACCAAAGATCATCCAAAACCCTAAACCAACTGTGAAACCATCCAGAGCCCTGAAAATCAGTAAAAAACCTTAATTTCGCTTGACTGACAAGAAAAGTCCGTTGGTCCGATTCTTGAGCCAGTTTGAAGAATCAGGAAATGCTTGAAGCTGAGATTTCTCAGGGAAAAATGCGAGGGCAAATTTTGGGGTACAACAGATACGTTTATCATCCATGAGTTCTTCGATTTCGTATGCATTGTTTGAGAACACTTTTGATATTCGAAAAGGTCCTTCCCAATGAGGCGACCATTTACCTAATGCTTTATTTTTCTTGTCCATAGGCAATATGACTCTCCAAACTAAGTCATTAATAATGAATACTCTTCTCTTTACCCTTTTATTGTATGTTCTGGCCACTCTTTCTTTTTGCCTCATCAAAATTTCCAACGCATGTAATCTGATTTCGTCCAACTCAACTAATTCATTCATCATCATTTCCCAATACAATGCAGTTGGGATTTCGTTTTGTCTCTGAATTCGCACTGATTGCAGATGAATTTCCACTGGCAACACTGCATCATGACCAAATGTGAGTTGGAAAGGAGTAGTGTTAGTAGCTTCCTTAGGAGATGTTCTACAAGCCCATAATACTTGGTCCAGAGTTTTGTGCCAATTTCTTGGCTTCTTGCCAATATGCTTCTTGATTAATCCTATTATTACTTTATTTGCTGCTTCAACTTGTCCGTTTGCTTGAGCATAATATGGTGTTGATGTTAGCAATCTAAACCCCATTTCTTGGGCAAATCCTTGCATATTTCTACCAGTAAATACAGAGCCTTGGTCTGTAGTTATGCTCTCTGGCAATCCGAACCTATAGATAATGTGCCTTTGTATAAATTCGATAATTGCCTCCTGATCAGCAACTACTAGAGGTATAGCTTCGATCCATTTGGTAAAATAATCTATTCCTACCAAGATATATTTCTGTCCTTTGGACGAAGCAGGGTTTATTTCTCCTATCAAATCCAATGCCCATCCTCTGAATGGCCACGGTTTGATGATCGAATGCAACTCACTTGCAGGGGCATGTTGAATTCCTGCATGTTTCTGACATTCTTAACATCCTTTAGCAAAGTCTATGCAATCTTTGAGCATGCTAGGCCAATACAAGCCGTATCGAAACAACAACCATTTCATCTTATGGCCTGCTTGATGTGCCCCACATGCCCCATTGTGAACTTCAGACAATGCTAAGTATGCCTCACTTTCTCCTAGGCATTTCAATAATACACCCTCTTGGGTCTTTTTGAACAATTCATTCCCTATGAGGAGGTATGACAATGCTCTATATTTTGTTTTTCTATCCACCTTTAAAGTTGGGTCCGCTAGATAACTCTTCAATGGACTTCGCCAATCTGCATCTGACAAAGTATTTATGGCTAATATTTCGAATTCCTGTTTCTCAGCATATCCCAATCTCATACTTTCCAGATCCGATGGCGTGAATCTAGTAGCCATAACTCTTCCCCTTAATTCAACCAAATCTTTAAAGTTCTTGGTAGTCACTTTATAACCTGAAGCCAACTGCGCTAAGTCATTTGCTTCTTGGTTCTCTATTCTTGGTATGTGTTGAATATCCATGTATTCAAATTTCCTCAATAGCCTATTGACTATGACGAAATATACCATTAGATTTTCCTTTATGCACTTGTATTCCTTTGTGATTTGTTTGACTACCAATTCAGAGTCTCCTTTAATTTCGACTCTGGTTGCCCCCAATTCCAACAAAGCTTCAAGTCCAACAATGAGCGCTTCATACTCAGCTTCGTTGTTTGAACAACGAGGACCATCTAATTTATACTTGAATTTTGTTGGGATTCCTTCAGGAGAAATCATAAGGACTCCAACACCACTTCCATTCTTGTGGGTTGAACCATCGAAGTACAATTTCCATGGTTGCATTTCGACGTAACTCATAACCGTCTGCTCCACCAACGAATGATCCACAATGAAGTCGGAAATCACTTGACCTTTCATAGCTTTTAAAGGCATGAAAGTCAACGAATATTCTGTTAAGGCTAAAGCCCACTTGCCAACTCTGCTATGCATTATTGGTTTTGAAAGCATATGTTTGATGACATCGAAATGAGATGAAACATAAACATCAACAGGTTTTATATAATACTTGAGTTTCATACAAGAGAAATACAAACAGAGACATAGCTTTTCTAAATTGCTATATCTGGTCTCTGCATCATTTAGCACTCTACTTAAATAGTATATGGCTCTTTCGACGCCATTGCTATCCTCTTGTGCTAGCATACTACCTATACTAACTTCAGAGGCAGATATGTACAATCTCATGGGCTTCCCCCATGATAGTGGAGACAAAATAGGAGGTTGAGAAAGATATTCTTTTATTTTGTCAAACGCCTCCTGGTGAGCTTCGTTCCATTCGAAGGCTTGACCTTGCTTTAGACGAAGTAACGGAGAGAAAGCTTGGGTTCTTCCACTTAGGTTCGAGATGAACCTTCTGAGGAAGTTAATTTTCCCTAGCAGGGATTGCAACTCCCTCTTTGACGCAGGTGCCTTCGTCTCCATTATGGCTTTAGTTTTGTTCTGGTTGATTTCGATTCCTTTCTTGTGAACCACAAAACCAAGAAAATCTCCAGCCTGCACAAAAAATGCACATTTAAGGGGATTCATCTTTAAGCCATGTTTTCTCATTCGCTCGAATGATTGGCTTAAATGACGTAAATGTGTTTCTGCAGATGTAGATTTGATGACTATATCGTCAATATACACCTGCATGAAGGTTTCAATGAAATCATGAAAGATTGAATTCATTGCCCTTTGGTAAGTTTCCCCAGCATTTTTTAAACCAAAAGGCATCACCACCCATTCGTAGGTGCCTAAGGCTCCTGGGCAACGAAATGCTGTCTTTGCAACATCTTCTTCAGCAATGAAGATCTGGTTATACCCAGAGTATCCATCTAACATACTCAAGTATTCGAACCCTGCAGCAGAATCTACTAGCATTTCTGCCACGGGCATGGAGTATTCATCTTTAGGGGTTGCAGTGTTTAAATCCCTAAAATCTATGCAAATTCTTAAAGAACCATTTTTCTTAATAACGGGTACTATGTTTGCTAACCATTCGACGTACCTTGTTGTTCTGATGAATTTGCAACGCAGCAACCTTTCGATCTCAGCTTTAATTTTTGTGAGAACCGCTGGTGCGAACCTTCTGGGAGTTTGTTTGATGGGCCTCTTGCCGTCTTTGATCGGCAGTCTGTGTTCGACCAGCTCCCTTTTTAAACCCGGCATTTCGTCATAATCCCATGCGAAGCAATCTTTGTTTCCCTTAAGGACTTCGATCACTTCCTTCTTGAGGCTTGGGCTAAGTTTAGCACTTATATAGGTTACTCTTTTCGTTTTTTCATCCCCTAAGTTGACTTCTTCGAGCGGATCCTGTGCCAACATTTTGGCTCCTGAGTTTATGGGGTCCCTTTCGAAGCCTAAGGGTTCTTTATCATAGATGGCATCTAACCTTTGATCCATCTCAAACTTTTTGAGGGGTGAGCATTCCGAACCCTCCCCACTGACTTCGTTCGTCTTTATAGTTGATTTATTTATTTCAGCCTCTAAGGCCGCTTTTGATTCGTTCTCAGCCATATAGGCCGAAATCCTTTCGAAAAAGGTAGACTCAGTCATGGCTAAGGTTGTCGAAGTCCCAGCCTGCTGGCCGTTTTAGTATAGTGCTTTCGACTTCCTCTTCTTCGCCGATTATTGTTCTGTCCCAGAAAAGGCCATCATGACGAAGTGTCATGTAATAGTGGGCGTTTCTAGTTTCATTAATCTCGTCATTTGGAACACATGGAGCAATCTTTGCCAGATTTTTGTCATAATCCCTTTTGTCAACTAAATTGACAGTTGACATAAAGTAGCTCTGGTCTGCTTCGATGTTTTCCACAATGCCATCATCTCTCCACAGGACCAGTCGCTGATGCATTGACGAAGGAACTACCCCCACGCCATGGATCCACTCTCTTCCCAGCAGTAGGTTATAGTTGGCTTTGGCTTCGATCACCATAAACATGGTGGGCCTGCAGCTTGAGCCTATTATTAATTCCAACTGGACCACCCCCAGTGTTTTACCCACTTTTCCCTCATAATTGGACAGAACCATATTATGGGGCTTGATATCACCTTCGCGGATCTCTAATCTTTTTAGCATGAAATGGGGTATCAAATTGACTGCAGCGCCCCCATCCACTAGAACTTTGTTCACGCCATGGACACCAACTTTCGCCCGAATGAAAAGTGGCTTGAGATGGTTCTTCATTGCAGGTTCTGGACGTTCGAAGAACGCATTTTGTTCCTCAACAGCTCCATTGTCCATCACGTAGTAGCACACGGGCCTATGTTTCATCAAATCTGTGGTGTCTTCTTCCTCAGATTCGTTGATTTCGGTTTCCTGCCCAAATTCGCAGGGAAGCACCGACACCACATTACAGTTCAAGTTAAATGAAGACTCCCCCTCCGATTCGAAGTTACCTGTTATCATATCTCCGTCCTCTTCTGGGCCTGGAGTGTACTCCTTTGGTTCATCGCGTTGTTCTTCAGAGAAGAGCCTCCTATTGACTGGAGGTTTGTCTTCAGTTTGATTCTTTGGTTTGTTGGTGCTAGATTCACCTTGGTTTTTCATTGAAGTAAACCCTTTGTCTGCCACAGCTTCTCTCTCAGCCTTTCGAATCCTTTGCTGTCTGCGCCACTGGGATCTTGACATGGGGTTCCTCCCTTTGTAATTTTCCAATCTCACTTCCTCCCTTTTTGCTGTGTTGAATTGCCTCCTGTATGTCACGGCATGGCGTGCATTTCGCTCAGTGTTTCTCCATCTATCTTTGCCTTTGTCATTTCTGACCTGTAGCCATCTATCGGTTGGCACTTCAGCAGGGAGTTTGAAAGTTACTCTTCGAGCAGCCTTGGGGTGAGGGCTATCAGGCCTTCGCTGTTTGTGTCTGCTGTCGAAACGTGGGCCCATCTGGGCAGTTTCTTGATGGTTCCAGCAAGGGGCAAAGGGAATCGTTTCGAAGGCCCTAGCCATGCTTTGGTCATACACAGCAGAACACCTTGGGCAAATCAAGCACTTGGTTGCCCCTTTGTAGCAGCGAAACACAAACTCCAGCAAACTTTCCCCAGCCTTGGGATAACACTTAAAAAGCTGGTTATCCTGGCGCCAATTGTTGCCAGTTCGAGCCCTCTGTACCCTTTCGAAATTCGCAGCGATCCTTTGATTGCAGAGGATGCTGCACCTAGGGCATAATATCATGCCAGAATCTCCTTTGTGGCATGTCATGAGATAATCTTTGAGACAAGCATCTCCAGTGTGATTATCCCCCGTTCCATACTTTTCTTTTTCTAAGTATTTTTCTACTTCCTCCATCTCAGAGCGAGGTCTTTCCATATCCACCATATTTATTTCCACATCTCCCTCTTTAGCTCCATCATCATCCCATCCTGTGGGCTTTATATCCTCAATCTGAACCTTCGAACTCTCTGGGGCAGAATATTTGACCAGATAGTCAAATTTTCCACTGGGTTCCCCTAGAGTATCCCATATTTCCTTCTGAGGGGAAATTGGCTGCGTGATTTGGACTTTCTCCAATTCCAGCCTCAAGCCTTCAGTGACTTGTGTTAATCCCTGATTTTGATTTTCCTGGCCTTCAGTAGCCTGGGTTTCGCTTGCAACAGCTGCCGGTGCAGCAATCGAAGTCTCTGGCGTTTTCTGGATGTCTTCAGTGACCTCCTTGCTGACTTCGATCATCACCCAGTTTTCAACTTCGTCGCCTTGATCAGTTTCCACCATGTTGACCTCTCCAATGCACGCAGGCTCGGAGTAGTTGGTGTCTGCGACGTCCAAAGGGTCTTCGTCCACTTTCATCTTCATCTTATCAGCGAACTTTAGTCTGCCATCTTTGACCGCGTTCTGAATCAAGTCCCTGAAAAGAAAACATTGTGAGGTTTTGTGGCCTAGGAAACTATGATATTTGCAAAATCCCCTCTTCTTTCTCTGATCCAAAGGAGGTATTTTGACATTTGATGGCACAATTAGTTGGCCATCTTTGACAAGTAAGTCAAAAATTTCGTCACATTTAGTGATGTCGAAGGTATAAACCTTCTTTGGGAATTTGTCACTTTTTTCATTTTCAACAATATCCTTCCCTTTTGTGGGAACTAACATTTTGCAGGAATAAGGCGGAGCCTGTTTTAATTCAGCGAGGTCAATTTCAACCTCTTCGAATTCGAATTCAGGATATTCTTCTGCTTCTTCAGTCCCAACATAGGAAATCCTTTCCTTCTTGCTATTCTTAAAAACTCTGGCTTTTTCAGCTTTTAGTCTTTCGACCTGTCGAACCCTATCGGCTAACTGAGCCATATCCCTCAAATATTGAGTGTCTAGTTTCTTTCGAATAGAATAATCCAATCCACCAGCGGCCATTTCGACTAATTCGTGTTCAGGCACTACTGTGTAACATCTGGATTTCAAAAGCCTAAATCTATTCAAATAATCATCTATGGGTTCGGTAAACTTTCTCTTAACACTGGCCAGTTCCTTCAAACTTATTTTCGACTGTCCCAAGTAAAATTGTTCATGGAATAATTTCTCTAAGAGAGCCCAAGTGTCAATAGACCCAGGAGGCAAAGTGGTAAACCATGTGAAGGCGTTTTTCGTCAAAGAACTTGGGAAGTATTTGATCCTAAGATCTTCATTATTGGCTATGTCTCCTGCTTCGGTTAGATATCTCGCTATGTGTTCGACTGTTGACTCATTAGTATCCCCAGCGAACTTTGTAAATTTAGGGACTTTATATCCCCTTGGTAAATCAGTATGCATTATGCAATCCAATATAGGAGAAGCGTAACTTGGCCTCCTCATTCCTGTGTTGAGGCCATTCTGGGCCATGACCCTCTCTATCATGGTGTGTTGTACCCCAAAATTTGCCCTCCCATATTCTTCAGGAAATTGCCAAGCCAAGCCTCAGAAGTCTCCAAGGGTTGCCCAGTCAAAGAGGCTCCTATACAGTCAAAACTAGGGTTTATGTTCTGATCAAGAAAATGAACTTCTCAAAGGTCCAATCAAGTCTCATGTGCCTACAAACATGGTCAAGCATCCTCATGCAAAGTTTCAAGGCATTCAGCTCAAAATTGCACAGTCAAAACCCTAGATTGCACTACAGTCAACTGTAGGGGCAAAATGGTCATTTGACAGTCAAAAGTTCAAATTTTTGGTCAACACATCATTTTGAAGCCACAAACATCATTTGATCAATGCTTGATCATGATTCTCAAAATTTGGCTCAGAGATCATCAAAGATGCAAAAGTTTCCTTATTTGGACAGTTGAAAAAGTCAACTGAAATTGACCAGGGCATAACTTTCACATGGATTATCAGAAAAATTCCATCCAAAGCTCATTTTGAAGAGAAAGACATTTCCTACAACTCATCTTCATACTTCAAGTCCAAGAAATGCTCTCACAAAAAGTTATCAATTTCAACATTATAGGTCATTTTCAAAAGTCAACAAAAAAGGACTTTAAGTCAAAGGCCATAACTTGAGATTGGTAAATCAAAATGACATGGGACCAAAGTAATTGGTTAGAGGACTCAAATACCTTTCCAAAATGTCCAAGAACATGAGAAAAGCTTAAAAATTGACCAAGTTATGCCTTGTGGAAGTTGGGAAATTTTTAGGAATTTTGAAAAGTCAACATTGATGCAAATGATCCAAAAATGCTAATGGGCCCATTTTTCTTCCATGATTCATCATTCTAAGCCTATGCACGACCACTTGGCCCAAAGGGAAGTATTTTCTCATTTTTTATTTATTTATTTGAGTTTTTATTTATATTAATTCAATTAAATCAATTAAATATGTGAAAAATATTTAACCTAACAAAATCAATCTTTTTATACATGTTTTGGCTTCTATAATTCGTGCACATGCTAATAGGGAAAGATTTGGTGCTAATTGATCACAATTGATACAAAAACCATGAAAAAAGATTCAAAAAAGATCTTATAAAATCAAATATGCAAATCATTGAATGCCATGGATATTGTTCAATTTTGTTGACCTAAAAGCTTTACTACATATGCTTGAATCAAAACCTAATGGTATTACACTCTCAGCTGCGCTACAGAACCCATTGCAATATTGAAATTTTCTCCAAAAAACTCAATACTGAAAACCAGTTTTTAGGTCGATTCAAGCTTCAATTCTTGTCCTATCAGCATCCTCAAGCTTCACTGAAAGTGTGCCTATCAAAAACATCAACTCAAACGCCAAGAATTGGTATAATGACTCAAAACTGTACAGAGGAAAACTCAAAGTCGTGTTTCATATTTTAAGCATTTTTTTAACATTTGATTCATGGATTCTTGTTTCTCATAATGTTTTGATGCTAACCAACACATTCAATTGCATTTTTGTGCCATATATACGAATCTGCCATGTTTAAATGTTAGGGTTTGCAGAGCTTTTGGGGCTTTTCACCCAAGGAAAAATTACGCCTCCAGACTATCGCCATTAGATTAAGCAGGTTGAGACGAAGAAGATGCAATAGTCGCGATGAATTTATGTTCAAAGACGAGCTAATCGTTATTTTCTTTAAACCCCTCTAAAACCACGTTTGCAAAACCGTTGCCATATGCTTATGTTTCAGAAAAAAAAGAAAGAAGACGAAGTCGTGGCGAGCTGTGATTCGTTAGTTCAAACTTTCGCGCGTTGGATCCACTATTGCGTTTGTTTTTCTTTTTATTATTCGTTTGCTATAATATATTAACACGCGTAATGTAGTTCAGTTGGTAAGCGAAGGGATTGTTAATGTTCAAGACCTGGGTTCGAACCCCAGGTCTGTGTAAATTCCAATATTATTTTTCACTATGTGTTCACGTGCAGCGCTTAAGGGAAAAACACCATGCATCCTCAATAATCAAGCGTCCACGCGTCCTACAAAAGCAGATCAATGGCCAAGAATCAAAAAGCACCCTACGCACCAGTCAACGCATCATACATGATTGAGGAAAAGTCAATGGACCAAAACGTTAATGGGCCAGAATGCTAGGCCTATACCTCCTAAATTGGGGCCTGAACCCCCCCCTGGTTTGCCTTTCCTTCATATTTTATTTTCTTCCAATAATTGTTTTATTTATTTTATTGCTTTATTTTAATTATTTAATTATTTTTACCATATATAAAATATCACAAAAAAATCAGAAAAGATAAAATATAGTAAATAATTTTCATTTTTAATATTTTCATAAATAAATTAATATGTAAATTATTTAGTTTAATTAGGTTTTTTAACTTTAATTCCTTTTAATAACCAATCCAAAGAATAAGTAGAATTAGGGTTCATAAATTCTATTCCTTTTTTTATTTTCCTTTTTTTATAATAATAATCCTTATCTTATTTATTTTCATAAATTAAAAAATGTAATAAATGTTATTTTATTTTAATCATTTTCATAAATAAATTATATAAGTAAATTTAGTCTAAATTAGGGTTTATTTTTAATTCTTTTCACAATAAACTTAAAAGTAATTAGAACTAGGTTCAATATTTTGTTTTAATTTCAATTAATTAATTCTTTTTTCTTTCAAATCCTAAAAAACACAAAAATACCAAAAACATTTAATTTTGATTTTAATTCTTCATTAACTTTAATTTTTGCCAAAGGGTCCAACGCCCATATATTTAATTGTTTAATTTGCGTACTTATTTAATTTCGCGCATTTATTTTATGTCGTTTATTATAATTATGTAATTCTCCCAAAGCGTTGTAACATTTAACTTTTCGCACTTTTATTTTATTGCTTTATTTATTTTCTGTCAAATCGGGTCCGGTTTAATTTTGGCGATGTGGACCCGCGCCATTTGTAATAGTTGTAGATTTATTTTCCCGCAACTTTTAACTGTTAAATAAGCATGCAAGAATGAATGGACATAATAAAATCAAGCGTAGATCACAATGAACTTGACAAAAGATAAATGCAAATGAAACTGACACACAACTTCGCACACACCACCCCTAGGGTACGCCTCACTGTTGCCTTTCGAAAGGTGATCGTCGAGTAGAGGATGTCTTAGTAAGTCCTCATGATCCGGGAACCTGGCATGAGGGTAGCTTCTAAGGTGTCTTCCTATTGCTCTGGTGATCACCATGTCCCTCTAAACTCGAATTGACCCGAACACCTCCAACAGTGGTGCTACCTACCTCTCAATGGTGGGATGGCACTACTTTAAAGGACATCTACACAGACGAATTCCTTAGGGTAGGTAGGTTCTCAAGGATACTTGCTCTAACTTCAAGAACAAAAACAAAACTCTTTTCACCGACACTTTCAAAAAGCTTTCAAAACAAACTTTTCAAACACTCTGACGTACGAGTCGAACTGAAATTTTTCAAAGAAACTTTTAAAACCCACAGTTGAAAAGCAAACACACAATTTTGAAAACACAATGAGCAAGTATCTAAGAGCCCATGGATAACCATGGATAGAAAGTGTGCTAACACCTTCCCTTTCTATAATCTACCTCCCGAACCGAGAGCAATCTCTTTAAGGAATTTTTCTGTGCTTTTGTCCTTTCCATTTGGAGAAAATAAAAGACGGTGGCGACTCTTGCTTCCGCGACATTTCGCGAACCAGCGTTAAACAGTCAGTTCCAGATCCACCGATCACAGAACTGGCGACTCTGCTGGGGATCACTTATAAAGTGGGGTGTACCTTAGGGATAGTTCATAACTGTGTTTTCAATTGTATTGATTTGTGTGCTTTAAATTGTGGGACTGTCTTGGGAGTTCTATAGATCCTAATCCGGATCTGGGGGATACCTTTCTTAGAAAGTAGCAACAAGATTGTGAGGGAACTGTGCGGGGTATACCGACATGGTTGAAACAGTCTGCTACGTTGATGTGGCACTTTGGTGTGTACCGGTAACCCTTGAGTTCAGTCAAGGAGAGTACGGGGCCTCCGCGTGGTGTCGTGAAGCATCAACAGACCTTAGGAACCTTAATTGAACTATCTTGGCCTCTTTAGGGTAGTGAGATAACTGACTTTGGTGCAGTCCGAGGTTGGTTGATACTCGATACTACACTCAATTGAGGGTTGCTTTCCTGGAATATTTCGGTCGCCAGTTCAGTGGCTAAATCGAAACGATGAACAATGAAAGCAATCCCGTGATATTGGGAACCTTAGAACCCGGTTACTTTGATTAGGACAGGTTGAACCCACCAACTTCAAGAGGGTACTACCCAGACCCCATGCTGGCCTTAAACCTTAAGGGCTTGTCTTGTGTGCCTTGTGTGCCTTACATGTTTGTCTTTGTAAATATCTGTGGTGTGTTTAACCATAGCATCATGACATCATCCAGCATCATATGCATTGACTAATCATTTCAGGGGTTCGAATCTTCATCTTTGTTCTTGTTTTGTAGGACATGGAAACTGTTCGTAGAAAGACAATTCAAATCAGTCTTGTAAGGATCCCTCCTCAGCTTAAGGAACTTATATCCAGGATTCCCGAGAACTCATCATTCAGTGAAAGACATGGAAGCCTCATCAGCTTGGTCAACACCAACATTGAGGAAGACATGATCAAGGTCCTGTTCCAATTCTTTGACCCTCTGCATCACTGTTTCACCTTCTTGGATTATCAGTTGGTACCTACATTGGAGGAGTTCTCCCGGCTCCTGAAGATTCCTATCCTTGATCAGCTACCCTTCAACGGTACAGAAAAGGAACCTAAGCTTGAAGAGATTGCTAAAGCCTTGCACCTACAGTCATCTGACCTCAAGGGACATTGGGAAGTTAGAAGTGGTATCAAAGGCTTCTTAGCCAGGTTTCTGTTTGAAAAAGCTCTTGAATGTTGGAACTCCCTTGACTTGCAAGCTTTTGAAGAAGTGGTAGCTCTCCTTGTCTATGGTTTGGTGTTGTTCCCTAACCCAGATCAGCTCATTGATATCAGTGCTGTCCAGATCTTTATGACCAGGAATCCCATACCTACATTGCTGGGGGACATCCTTCACTCATGTTACACTCGAACCATGAGAAAAAGAGGTGTCCTTATGTGTTGCACTCCTCTCCTGGGAAGGTGGTTTATTTCGCACCTTCCACAATCAGTCCTGAAGAATGAGCGGGGTTTGAGATGGTCACAACGGTTGATGACTCTTACACATGCAGATATACATTGGTGCCCTAGGTCCAGAGAAGATGTCACCATCATTGATCGTTGCGGGGAGTACCCTAATGTTCCTTTACTTGGAATCAGAGGAGGTATTACTTATAGCCCATGCCTGGCTTGGAGACAGTTTGGTTATGCTCGGAGGGATGGTCCTCATGACATGTTAATTCCTGACATAGTTTTTGATTTCGACAATGATACTCAAGGACTTCGCCAGAGATTTATCAGAGCTTGGAGGATGCCAAGTAGGATAGACAGCAAGACACTGGGGCATAGGAACTCCATCCCATTGGAACCTTATCTCAAGTGGGTACGCGCCCGCTCCCAGAAGTTAGTAATGCCTTATCCTCACATGCTCCCAGTAATCAAAGAACCAGTCTTTGAAGGGGAAGTGTCCTACACTATTCAGCACCCTGACATGCCCACGTCCTGGGATGAGATGCAGAAGAGCTGGATCCAGCTTAAAGAAGAACGGAATTCTCTTGAGACTAATCTACATGCCAGTGAAAAGAAGGTCTTGGAGCTCACCCGTCTGTTGCATGAGGAGAGGAATCTCAACACCTACATAGCTCCGAAGAGGATGCGCAGTGTATTTTGGGATTGATTTGATTTTTGTACTTTTGCCCACGAGGCTTTGATGTATTAAACAATTATTTCCTTAATAATAACGTGTGTGTTCCTTTTTGTCTACAACAAATTTGAACTTTCGAACCCTTGAATGCATTGCATAAACACATATCATTCATCATGTGCATAGCAGGTTTTTCTCTCTTTTCAGGTTGCTTACAGTTCTTCGCTGTTTATTTCAGCATCATGAATCCCGACTCATCTGCAACTGAGACAACTATCAAGGCTCTTCAGGCGCAGAATGCGCAGTTTCAGGAACTAATCATGGGCTTGGCTCAAGGCCAGGAAGAATTGAAGGCCATGCTCCTGAAGAAGGAGAAGAAGAAGAAGAGAAGGACTGTTCTGTTCAACTCAGGCCGAAGGTTTGGCAATGCTCTGCAACAGGGAGAGGCTGGTTCTTCTGTTGACAAGAATAGTCCTCAGGTAGAAGCAAGGGTTCCTAGTCCGGTAGTCTCCGACAACGAGACTGATTTTGATGAAGAACAGTATCCTCCTGCAGACGACAGATATAAGCAACTGGAGGACAGGTTGAAGGCTATGGAGGTTCAACAGGTACCTGGGCTGGATTTTGGAGACTTGGGTTTGTCAACTGGTGTGATTATCCCGCATAAGTTCAAAGCACCAACCTTCTCCAAGTATGACGGGGCGTCCTGTCCCAAGCTGCACTTAAGGTCCTATGTTCGGAAAATGCAACCGTACTCTGCAGATAAGAATTTATGGATCCACTTCTTCCAGGAGAGTCTTTCAGGGACTCATCTCGAATGGTTCTATCAGCTGGATGGGACCAAGGTTCGTAACTGGGAGGAGCTGGCTACTGCTTTCTATAAGCAGTATCAATATAATGCCGACCTTGCCCCCACGCGTACCCAACTCCAGGGTATGTCGTTAGGTGCAAGCGAAGGTTTTAAGGAGTACGCTCAGAAGTGGAGAGACCTGGCTGGCAGGGTGCAGCCACCATTGACTGATCGAGAGTTGGTGGATATGTTCTTGGGGACCCTATCTGGGCCATTTTTCAACCATCTGATCGGGAATTCTTCTGCAGGGTTCACTGACTTGATTCTGACTGGAGAGAGAATTGAAGCTGGGCTGAAATCTGGTAAGATTGCGAAGGGTGCATCATCTAGTGCAGAGAAGAAACCTTTCAAGAAGGAGTCTAGTGCCGTGTATGGTTCCAGGAAATCGGAAAGACCTGATCGCCGCCAATCTGTTAGTGCGGTAATGATTTCTAAGCCTGCTGCCGCTCCCCGGCCGAACAATCCTCAAAGGGCTGATAGACCCCGGAGAGAATTTACCCGGTTAAGCATGTCCCTATCGTAGATCTTGCCACAGTTGCTATCCTCTAATTTGGTGACTGTCAAAGAACCCCCGAAGTTCTCCAACACAACATCTCCTAAGTACAACCCGAATGCTCGTTGTGCTTACCATTCAGATAGCCCGGGGCACTCTACCGACGATTGTTGGGCGTTAAAGAACAAGCTGCAAGACCTTATTGACTCCAAGGAGGTACAGTTTGAGGCATCTGACAAGCCTAATGTTGTAACAGCTCCCCTGCCTGCTCACGGAGTGAATGCTATTGGGGACGAAGACGAAGCGGACGATGCTGAGTTTGATAGCTGGATCTACCCGGCAACCGATGGAGGATCTAACAATTGGAGTGCAAAGGACAACTTATCTGTTTCTCTTGTTACTGAGTAATGAATTCTCTTGTTTTGGTATTTGTAATAAACAATAAATAAACTCTTTGGCCCGGTGTCTTACCCGAGGCACCGTGGTATCATTTGTGAGGGCATATAAATTGTCATTTCATATATCATGAATGAAAATCTTGGACGTTTTTCGCATCGCAAATATTGTGCTCCTTTTCTGTCTTTCCTTCCTTTACATATATTTCAAAACAGATGTATTTACACACACACTCACTCATACAGGTTTCAATCCACTCTGGATCTCACTGATAACAACTCTGCTACTGCCAATTATGACTTCGAAAATCCGATCAACTTAGCCGAAGACGAAGGTGAAGATGATTGCGAAGTGCCTGGTGAGCTTGCAAGACTGTTACTTCAGGAAGAGAGGGCAATTCAACCCCATGAAGAGCCAGTGGAAACCATAAACTTGGGTACTGAAGCAGACAGGAGAGAGGTAAAGATTGGTGCCAACCTAGAGCTCAGCGTGAAGCAACGGTTAACCAAGATGTTACATGACTATGTGGAGATCTTTGCCTGGTCCTACGAAGACATGCCAGGGTTGGATACCGACATTGTGGTCCATCACTTGCCAACTAAGGAAGACTGCCCTCCAGTTAAGCAAAAGGTCCGTCGGATGCGTCCAGAGATGTCTGAAAAGATTAAGGCCGAGGTTATGAAACAGTTTGATGCTGGATTCCTTGCAGTGACTTCTTACCCTCAGTGGGTTGCTAATGTGGTGCCGGTACCTAAAAAGGACGGCAAGGTCAGAATGTGTGTTGACTACAGGGATCTGAACAGGGCCAGCCCCAAGGATGACTTCCCCTTACCTCACATTGATGTCCTTGTTGATAATACAGCTCAGCACAAGGTATTCTCTTTCATGGATGGCTTTTCAGGTTACAATCAGATCAAGATGGCACCTGAAGACATGGAAAAGACTACATTTGTTACTCAGTGGGGCACCTTCTGCTACAAGGTCATGCCTTTTGGATTGAAGAACGCTGGGGCAACCTACCAACGTGCCATGGTTGCCTTATTTCATGATATGATCCATCATGAGATAGAAGTGTATGTGGACGACATGATCGCAAGGTCCCAAACCGAGGAAGGGCACCTAGATCATCTGCAAAAGTTATTCGACCGGTTGAAACTGTACAAGCTGAGGTTGAACCCGAACAAGTGCACCTTCGGGGTAAGATCTGGAAAATTGCTAGGCTTCGTGGTAAGTGACAAGGGTATTCAAGTGGACCCTGCTAAGGTCAAAGCTATTCAAGAGATGCCAGTTCCTAAGACGGAGAAGGAAGTCAGAGGCTTTTTAGGACGCCTGAATTACATTGCTCGATTCATCTCACATCTGACTGCTACTTGTGAACCAATCTTCAAGCTGCTGAAGAAAGATCAGGTAGTACGTTGGAACGATGAATGTCAGGCTGCTTTTGACAGAATCAAAGAGTATCTCCAAGAACCACCTATCCTTATGCCACCGGTTGAAGGGAGACCTCTGATACTATACCTGACAGTGCTTGACAACTCAATGGGGTGTGTGCTGGGGCAGCATGACGAGTCTGGCCGAAAAGAGCATGCTATTTATTACCTTAGCAAAAAGTTTACCGACTGTGAGACCCGATACTCACTGCTTGAGAAAACTTGCTGCGCTTTGGTATGGGCTGCTCGCCGGCTGAGACAGTATATGCTGACTCACACTACCTTGTTGATCTCAAAGATGGATCCTATCAAATACATATTCGAAAAGCCCGCTCTGTCTGGGAGAATCGCAAGATGGCAAATGATCTTGACGGAATACGACATTCAATACACAACCCAGAAAGCCATCAAGGGAAGTGTATTGGCAGACCACCTGGCTCATCAAGCTGTAGATGATTATCAGTCAATGAACTTCGAATTTCCGGACGAAAGCATCATGATAGTGACTGATTGTGAAGTACCTGGACCGGATGAAGGACCTGAACCAGGATCCCGATGGTCTATGCACTTTGACGGAGCCTCCAACGTTTTGGGAAATGGTATCGGCGCCATCATCATATCTCCTCAAGGTACTCATACTCCACTCACTGCCCGGCTGTGTTTCAACTGTACCAACAACATGGCGGAGTATGAGGCGTGCATCATGGGTCTTCAAGCTGCGATCGACTTAAGGATCAAGTTTCTCAGTGTCTTCGGAGATTCCGCTCTTGTGATCAATCAGATCAAAGGAGAGTGGGATACGAAACATCCAAACCTGATTCCTTACAGAGAATGTGTGTTGACCCTGATTCCTCACTTTACAGAGATAACCTTTGAGCACTTTCCAAGAGAAGAGAATCAGCTGGCGGACGCGTTAGCTACAATGTCTTCAATGTTCAAGGTCAAATGGGATAACGAAGCTCCCCGAATCATCATCTGGAAACTGGACGAACCGGCATACTGTTGTGATCTCGAAACTGAATTGGTGACTGAGAAGCCTTGGTACCATGAAGTTAAGAGATATCTGGAAACTCAGGAATACCCTGAAGGTGCATCTGTCAACGATAAGAAATTCCTGAGGAGGTTCGCATCCAAATTCTTCCTTAGCAACGGCATCTTGTACAAGCGAAACCATGATTCCACCTTACTGCGCTGTGTGGATAAAGCTGAAGCAGAAAGGATCATGGAAGAGCTACATGAAGGGACCTTTGGTACGCACTCCAGTGGACACACAATGGCTAAGAAAATCCTACGGGCAGGATATTACTGGTCCACCATGGAAGCTGACTGTTACCAACACTCCAGGACATGCCACAAGTGCCAGATTTATGCAGACAAGGTGCATGTTCCTCCAGTTCCTCTGAATGTTCTGACTGCGCCTTGGCCGTTTGCAATGTGGGGTATAGACATGATCGGCGAGATTAAACCTACGGCATCTAACGGACATCGCTTCATCCTAGTGGCGATTGATTATTTCACAAAGTGGGTCGAGGCAGCATCCTATGCTACGGTAACCAAGACTGTTGTGGCACGGTTCATTCGGCACAATCTGATCTGTCGGTACGACGTCCCTGAGCGGATTATTACAGACAACGGTACCAACCTGAACAACAAGATGATCGCTGAGCTCTGCGAACAGTTCAAAATACAGCACCACAATTCTTCTCCTTACAGACCGAAGATGAATGGGGCTGTAGAAGCAGCAAATAAGAACATCAAGAAAATCGTACAGAAGATGACAGTGACGTATAAAGATTGGCACGAGATGTTACCGTTCGCTCTACATGGGTACCGTACCTCAGCTAGGACGTCAACCGGGGCAACTCCTTTCTCTCTGGTTTATGGTATGGAGGCAGTCTTGCCGATCGAAGTACAAATATCCTCTCTCCGGATAATGAAGGATGCAAATCTGAACGAGGATGATTGGATCCAGACACGACTTGATCAACTCAACCTCATTGACGAAAAGAGACTTGCTGCTATCTGCCATGGTCAGACGTATCAGAAACGGATGATCAGGGCATTTAACAAAAAGGTCAGACCACAGGAATATCGAGTTGGGGATCTGGTAATCAAGAGAATCATCCTTCCTCAGAGTGATCCAAGGGGCAAATGGACCCCTACGTACAAAGGGCCATTTGTGGCCAAACATGTGTTCTCAGGAGGAGCAATGATATTGACCAATATGGATGGTGACGACCTTCCTCACCCCGCCAATGCAGACATAGTAAAAAAATACTACGCATAAAAAAGACCCGCTAGGCTGACACGCCTAGGCAAAAATTAGGGCTTCCCGTCGAACCAAAAGGGTTCGGGCAAAATGAAGGGATGAAAATAAAAAATCTGTACACCCGGCAAGTCGAAAACCTGAAAAGGCGACTTGGGCAAAAATGGGTATCCCGGTGGACTGAAAACCCGAAAGGGCGGTCCAGGCAAAAATTAGGGATAAAGCGTAATACTATGTCTCATTGATCACTTTGCATCCAGAATCCGGTATCTACATCAAGTTCAGACGGCATCGATCAGTCAGCTTCACCTTCAACCAAGGTCATCAAGTGATGAGACGCTCAGAGTTATAAAGGCAATAGCAAGGTTGAAACCCAGTGGGATCATTCATATTTCACACAGCTGTTTTATTTTCGTTTGTACAAACTTGTATAAATTCTTTTGTTCGGCGACGTTCTCTTACTAGAACGTCAGCCTCTTGTACACAAAACGCCTATTTTCAGGCTGTTCAAAATCAATATAAATATATTTTCAGTTAAACGTGCCAAATATTTTTCCTTTTTCCGTTTTGTTTTGCGAAGAACGTCCAAGGTTCAATTTGTGATATATGCATCGACAATAATTTGCTAATTCATAAATATTTGCATACGAAACAAAAGAATTAATTGCAGGTGACACTAGAAACAGGGGCAATAAAGAGTTGTCTGAGCAGTCTAATTGTTCTGTCCTCCAAGGTACCAAGGTAAGTTCAGCTAAAGAATATAACCAGATGCCTTAAATCCCCAGAGAGTAAATCAACAGTCAATACACTCTCTCCAAGACACATCATCAGCAAATCTCAAGGAAGTTGGGCATCCTCCAGCAGATCCCAACACCCCCCAGCAGCATACACATTCTTAACAAGCATCCCCGGCAGTCTTGGCCTAAAGATTGTTCCCCGGCGGTGTATCAACATTCAAAGAAATCACTTCCCCCGCATATCAAAACTTCCCCATGAAAGTCCAATCCAGTTCCCCAGGAAATTCGGAAATCATATCCCCCAAGCAGTAAGCTTATCCCCAGTAGATTCTGGAAGCTTATCCTTGCAGAGCACGTACGCGTCATCCGGCTTTATTCAAAGAGTTATTTCCTTAACCGGATATAACTGGGTTATCCTCAGCTAAAAGCCACGGAAAGGTCGTCGTCAACGTAGTTCTTTCTTATCCCCAGCGAAGTTTATCAATCCAACAAGGTATCTTCAGCAAGTTATCCTCACATTCAGCAAGGTATTTCTCTATCCCCACAGAGTATTACTTCCCAGCATGGTCGCTAGAGTATCTTTTCTCCCCGCAGAATCTTCCATTTGCCAAGTCTATTGCGCAACGGAGTTATCTTCTCCTACCGGTATTCTTGCAGTTATCACCCCCAGCGGAAGCAAAATTTATTCTTCAACAGCAGCCCAGGATATGACTTCCCGGCACCCGTCAAGGATTTATTTTCCTAGACGAAAACATACATAAATCATCACATACATCATTATAGCATGCATAGACGCATCATATCATACAAATCGCATTCATATTGAGAACATTATTACTTGATCCATATCATGCATTGCATATGACTGACTTTTACCTTTCAGGAAAGATGCAGTTGAAGTTCTCAAGCATATTTCAAGGCCTTCTCTAGTCCAGCTAAATCAACTCCCAACAGATTTTTCTGATAAAGACTCAGTAGAAGTTATCCCAGATGGTCCCCTCTCCAGCGGCGAGTGAGGTGGTAATTCCTTCTTCAGATGTTTCCCTCTCCGGCATGAGCGTGAGGTGATAATCTCTTATGGTCCCCTCTCCAACGGCGAGTGAGGTGGTAATTCCTTTTTCAGATGTTTCCCTCTCTGGCATGAGCGTGAGGTGATAGTCTCTTATGGTCCCCTCTCCAACGGCGAGTGAGGTGGTAATTCCTTCTTCAGATGTTTCCCTCTCCGACATGAGCGTGAGGTAATAGTCTTATGGTCCCCTCTCCAACGGCGAGTGAGGTGGTAATTCCTTCTTCAGATGTTTCCCTCTCCGACATGAGCGTGAGGTGATAGTCTTATGGTCCCCTCTCCAACGGCGAGTGAGGTGGTAATTCCTTCTTCAGATGTTTCCCTCTCCGACATGAGCGTGAGGTGATAATCTCTTATGGTCCCCTCTCCAACGGCGAGTGAGGTGGTAATTCCCTTTCAAGATGTTTGCCTCTCCGACGGTGAGTGAGGTGATAATTCGTTTCAGATTATAATTTCCTATAGTTCCCTCTCCGACGGTGAGTGAGGTGACTCCCTTTGAGGTCATAATGCCCTTTGGTTCTCTTCCTGATACTACAAAGATGGCAATTCCTACCAAGATTTTTCTCAACGAGCGTTGTTGAAGTTAAAGTCGTCCGAGGTTCTCTTACCATTCATGCTAAGGAAGTAACCATCCCTGGTTCATTCATCGCGTTTGAAGCTCCAGACTCAGCTCTTGCAGCCAGTCAGGATACATCTATATCAAGCATCTGAAATCAGCTCCTGCAGCGTGTCAGGTACTCATTTTTCTTTTGCAAGTATGCAGGTTCTCGCTAAGGAATCTCTTACGCGATCAACATCCAGATGGCATCGATAAGCCCATCATCCTATCCAGCAATCTCTAAATGGCATCTATAAGCCCATCCCCCCATCACTGCTACTATGTGAGCGCAAATTTCTAGGGCACTCTAGTGTTCAATCATCTTCTACCCTCGGATTACGAAAGGCACGTCCGCCAATCTGCATCCTCAGGTCTAAGAAGATTGAACAGGGGCAACTGTTGTACCCCAAAATTTGCCCTCCCATATTCTTCAGGAAATTGCCAAGCCAAGCCTCAGAAGTCTCCAAGGGTTGCCCAGTCAAAGAGGCTCCTATACAGTCAAAACTAGGGTTTATGTTCTGATCAAGAAAATGAACTTCTCAAAGGTCCAATCAAGTCTCATGTGCCTACAAACATGGTCAAGCATCCTCATGCAAAGTTTCAAGGCATTCAGCTCAAAATTGCACAGTCAAAACCCTAGATTGCACTACAGTCAACTGTAGGGGCAAAATGGTCATTTGACAGTCAAAAGTTCAAATTTTTGGTCAACACATCATTTTGAAGCCACAAACATCATTTGATCAATGCTTGATCATGATTCTCAAAATTTGGCTCAGAGATCATCAAAGATGCAAAAGTTTCCTTATTTGGACAGCTGAAAAAGTCAACTGAAATTGACCAGGGCATAACTTTCACATGGATTATCAGAAAAATTCCATCCAAAGCTCATTTTGAAGAGAAAGACATTTCCTACAACTCATCTTCATACTTCAAGTCCAAGAAATGCTCTCACAAAAAGTTATCAATTTCAACATTATAGGTCATTTTCAAAAGTCAACAAAAAAGGACTTTAAGTCAAAGGCCATAACTTGAGATTGGTAAATCAAAATGCCATGGGACCAAAGGCATTGGTTAGAGGACTCAAATACCTTTCCAAAATGTCCAAGAACATGAGAAAAGCTTAAAAATTGACCAAGTTATGCCTTGTGGAAGTTGGGAAATTTTTAGGAATTTTGAAAAGTCAACATTGATGCAAATGATCCAAAAATGCTAATGGGCCCATTTTTCTTCCATGATTCATCATTCTAAGCCTATGCACGACCACTTGGCCCAAAGGGAAGTATTTTCTCATTTTTTATTTATTTATTTGAGTTTTTATTTATATTAATTCAATTAAATCAATTAAATATGTGAAAAATATTTAACCTAACAAAATCAATCTTTTTATACATGTTTTGGCTTCTATAATTCGTGCACATGCTAATAGGGAAAGATTTGGTGCTAATTGATCACAATTGATACAAAAACCATGAAAAAAGATTCAAAAAAGATCTTATAAAATCAAATATGCAAATCATTGAATGCCATGGATATTGTTCAATTTTGTTGACCTAAAAGCTTTACTACATATGCTTGAATCAAAACCTAATGGTATTACACTCTCAGCTGCGCTACAGAACCCATTGCAATATTGAAATTTTCTCCAAAAAACTCAATACTGAAAACCAGTTTTTAGGTCGATTCAAGCTTCAATTCTTGTCCTATCAGCATCCTCAAGCTTCACTGAAAGTGTGCCTATCAAAAACATCAACTCAAACGCCAAGAATTGGTATAATGACTCAAAACTGTACAGAGGAAAACTCAAAGTCGTGTTTCATATTTTAAGCATTTTTTTAACATTTGATTCATGGATTCTTGTTTCTCATAATGTTTTGATGCTAACCAACACATTCAATTGCATTTTTGTGCCATATATACGAATCTGCCATGTTTAAATGTTAGGGTTTGCAGAGCTTGAGATTGGGGCTTTTCACCCAAGGAAAAATTACGCCTCCAGACTATCGCCATTAGATTAAGCAGGTTGAGACGAAGAAGATGCAATAGTCGCGATGAATTTATGTTCAAAGACGAGCTAATCGTTATTTTCTTTAAACCCCTCTAAAACCACGTTTGCAAAACCGTTGCCATATGCTTATGTTTCAGAAAAAAAAGAAAGAAGACGAAGCCGTGGCGAGCTGTGATTCGTTGGTTCAAACTTTCGCGCGTTGGATCCACTATTGCGTTTGTTTTTCTTTTTATTATTCGTTTGCTATAATATATTAACACGCGTAATGTAGTTCAGTTGGTAAGCGAAGGGATTGTTAATGTTCAAGACCTGGGTTCGAACCCCAGGTCTGTGTAAATTCCAATATTATTTTTCACTATGTGTTCACGTGCAGCGCTTAAGGGAAAAACACCATGCGTCCTCAATAATCAAGCGTCCACGCGTCCTACAAAAGCAGATCAATGGCCAAGAATCAAAAAGCACCCTACGCACCAGTCAACGCATCATACATGATTGAGGAAAAGTCAATGGACCAAAACGTTAATGGGCCAGAATGCTAGGCCTATACCTCCTAAATTGGGGCCTGAACCCCCCCTGGTTTGCCTTTCCTTCATATTTTATTTTCTTCCAATAATTGTTTTATTTATTTTATTGCTTTATTTTAATTATTTAATTATTTTTACCATATATAAAATATCACAAAAAAATCAGAAAAGATAAAATATAGTAAATAATTTTCATTTTTAATATTTTCATAAATAAATTAATATGTAAATTATTTAGTTTAATTAGGTTTTTTAACTTTAATTCCTTTTAATAACCAATCCAAAGAATAAGTAGAATTAGGGTTCATAAATTCTATTCCTTTTTTTATTTTCCTTTTTTTATAATAATAATCCTTATCTTATTTATTTTCATAAATTAAAAAATGTAATAAATGTTATTTTATTTTAATCATTTTCATAAATAAATTATATAAGTAAATTTAGTCTAAATTAGGGTTTATTTTTAATTCTTTTCACAATAAACTTAAAAGTAATTAGAACTAGGTTCAATATTTTGTTTTAATTTCAATTAATTAATTCTTTTTTCTTTCAAATCCTAAAAAACACAAAAATACCAAAAACATTTAATTTTGATTTTAATTCTTCATTAACTTTAATTTTTGCCAAAGGGTCCAACGCCCATATATTTAATTGTTTAATTTGCGTACTTATTTAATTTCGCGCATTTATTTTATGTCGTTTATTATAATTATGTAATTCTCCCAAAGCGTTGTAACATTTAACTTTTCGCACTTTTATTTTATTGCTTTATTTATTTTCTGTCAAATCGGGTCCGGTTTAATTTTGGCGATGTGGACCCGCGCCATTTGTAATAGTTGTAGATTTATTTTCCCGCAACTTTTAACTGTTAAATAAGCATGCAAGAATGAATGGACATAATAAAATCAAGCGTAGATCACAATGAACTTGACAAAAGATAAATGCAAATGAAACTGACACACAACTTCGCACACACCACCCCTAGGGTACGCCTCACTGTTGCCTTTCGAAAGGTGATCGTCGAGTAGAGGATGTCTTAGTAAGTCCTCATGATCCGGGAACCTGGCATGAGGGTAGCTTCTAAGGTGTCTTCCTATTGCTCTGGTGATCACCATGTCCCTCTAAACTCGAATTGACCCGAACACCTCCAACAGTGGTGCTACCTACCTCTCAATGGTGGGATGGCACTACTTTAAAGGACATCTACACAGACGAATTCCTTAGGGTAGGTAGGTTCTCAAGGATACTTGCTCTAACTTCAAGAACAAAAACAAAACTCTTTTCACCGACACTTTCAAAAAGCTTTCAAAACAAACTTTTCAAACACTCTGACGTACGAGTCGAACTGAAATTTTTCAAAGAAACTTTTAAAACCCACAGTTGAAAAGCAAACACACAATTTTGAAAACACAATGAGCAAGTATCTAAGAGCCCATGGATAACCATGGATAGAAAGGGTGCTAACACCTTCCCTTTCTATAATCTACCTCCCGAACCGAGAGCAATCTCTTTAAGGAATTTTTCTGTGCTTTTGTCCTTTCCATTTGGAGAAAATAAAAGACGGTGGCGACTCTTGCTTCCGCGACATTTCGCGAACCAGCGTTAAACAGTCAGTTCCAGATCCACCGATCACATGGTGGTTAGGTTGTTTTCTGCCAAGATGTTATCGTTTCGAATTCTATGAACGACGGCATCGGCATCTTGATTTCGACCAACCAAAACAACTCCCCTAGGTTGTTCTTCTCGAAACTCTGGGGCTTCTAGCCTTTTGACCCTTGCCCCTGGTTCCATAATTTCCCTTTGTGGACCCGGGATTATTGGGGCTTCTAACCTTGGTGCCCTGGCCCCTAAGTTAACTTCTTCTCTGGGTGGTCTATAAATTGGGTCGTTAGCAATTTGTTCTATAACAGGCGTGTTCGTTCGAAATCCCGCCTGATTCTGCCTACGCCTTTCTGGGGGAGCGAAGAAATCTGCTATTCGACTCATGTTGTCAGCATTTTCCCTGTTCGTCACAGTCACATTTTGCACTATTGGGGCAAATATCTCCTGCATGGTTTGTGCTAACACCCCTATCATATTATGGTTACTGTCATCCATCAATTGCCTAAAAGCCAACTGGTTGTCTGTGGTTAGGATAGGCATTGTGCTATAACCCACGGACCCTTGGCTATTTGTCATAAACTGATTCGCCTTAGACCCAGATCCTAGTTGTGGAGATGAATTCGATGTGGAATTGTGTAAACCTGCCATAAAAGATGTTGGCATTCCATAAGAGGAATTTCTGGTTCTATTCCCATCGAAACCGGGTGGTCTAGTGAATGGAGTGGCGAAATGGGATTGTGTCCCTGATGGTGGAACGAATCCCCCAGGGTAGCCAATAATTCCAGTATTTCCTAAGATCGAACTATTAGTTGATATGCCACTTACTCCATTGGTGGCTATGTTACTGGTCGAAGATGCAACAGATTGTGCATTCGAAGGGATTGCATTAGATGTTCTGATCGAAGTGGACGCGTTAGTGCCTGTTGCATGTGGGCCACTTTGGTCCCCTTGTTGACTGTCTGAATTAGACATTTTGTCTAAACGTTTTCTCCTGGATAAAGGTTTGTTGCTGTTGGTTATCTTACCACTTCTCAGGTTCATAAAACAGCAAACTTCTTAGGTTCCAAGGTTTTTCGTAATGGTTATGTCTCAACAATTCTTAATTCTGATATCCAATGATTGGTCCCACCAGGTGTGCCAATTTTTTTCCAGTGATTTCTGGTAAACAACCGCTAGTCTTCCAAACTATCGAATAATCTTTCTGACTGTTATTCAATTCCTCTGGTAACTCACAGGATCGACTAGATTGATCCTAGGATTCCTTGGACATTAAAGTTACTCTCACAATCGAACAGATATTCATGGTTGAGGTTGTATAGATATTTGGCTTATTTCGATTTCTCTCTCTCTAAGATTCTAAAGATGTAATCAAAATGTGTGTGAAAACTAAGTTACACGAATAAATGCTAATTGTAATGCTGATTGTAAAGACATGTAGAACTAAAAGGATTTCTGGGACGTAAAGGCTTGAAATGTAAAGAAAGTGTTTGATGCAAAGAATCTGTAAATGATTTTAAGTGAATATATGTGTTCGAAGAATAAGACTTGAATGTAAAGGTATGACAATTTTCTGAAACATAAAATGCTTGAAATACAAAGAAAACATAAAAGTGTAAAACTTTGAAGAATAGATTTCGAAATGACAAGACTGTAAATAAGAAGACTTGTAAATGTTGCTTGACAAAAAGAATAAAGGAAAGTACTGGAAATGATAAAAGGTTTTCATTAAATCAAAAGTACATGGTGCTATCATACATACATTTCTCTTGCATTCGTTTCCCTTGCCATGTGGTAGTTTGAATGTTATTGAGTATTTTGTATAATAGATATGACACACGAAATCCTAATACTAAGACTTCTATTTATACTAATTCGACCATAACGGTCTTGCTATAGGATTACGCCACGTTTCGAACATGCAGGACAATGCTCCTTTCCTCTTTCCACGTGTCCTCAAATGCTCCAACACATAATTTTCAAACTTCGAAAGTCCCGCTTCCATTTGAATTTCAAATGCTTTAGTGTTTCTCCATTTCGAACGCTCTTCCCGGACAAAGTCTCGCTGTTGTTTCGAGACTCCTTTAGGTATATTCCCATAATTGCTGCTCGAAACTCCAAGCTTTGACACACTAATTCGAAATACTGCTTCTGCTACTTCGAAATATGACGTTTACTTCCATTTCGACCAAAACGCTTAATTCATTTAGCTTCTAAATAACACTATCAAAATCTTCAGCTAACACTATCGCATGCTATACTCTCATGGATCCAGTTCTTCCTTAATTGGTTATTGTGATGTTGATTGGGCAGGAAGTGCTGATGATAGAAAAAGTACATCAGGAGGATGCTTCTTTCTGGGAAATAATCTCATATCTTGGTTCAGTAAGAAGCAAAATTGTGTATCTCTGTCCACTGCAGAGGCTGAGTATATTGTTGCAGGAAGTAGTTGTTCTCAATTGGTGTAGATGAAACAAATGTTAACAGAATACGATGTCAAACAAGATGTCATGACATTATTCTGTGACAATTTAAGTGTCATTAACATATCAAAGAATCTCATTCAACAAAGCGGACCAAACATGTTGATATCCGTCATCACTTCATAAGAGAGCTTGTTGAAGAGAAGAATGTTGTCTTAGAACATGTAGCCACTGAATTGCAAATGGCTGACATCTTTACCAAGGCTTTGGATGCTAATTAGTTTGAGAACTTAAGAAAAAAATTAAGGATTTGTTTATATGAGGGTTTGTAGCAATTAAGGGCGTGTGGAAATATCATTAAAGTGATATTATATTATTTGTGTTTCCAACAAATACAATTTCGAAAGCAATCATTACAGGACTTCCTCAAAGTGTTTCCCATACGCTAAGAAATAACATCCTTCTACTTTCACAAACTCTTCATTCTCCTCTACAGAAAAAGAACCCTAGACATTCTTCATCCTTTTGCTCAAAAATCTTCAAAGATATCTCAACATCATACATCGTCTTCCTCAAAATCTGCCAATGAGAATCTCTCTCTTGACAGAGTACTTGACGTTACTCCTCTAGCAACTATCCTACCTCTTGATAAGAAGGTCAAGAAACCTAGATCATCACCTGCTAAGAAATCCAAAGATGATAAATGTAACTCTCTTACTACTACTGACAATAGGATATAGGAAGAAACTGTTAATGTTGATAGAAGCATTATAAGGCTAGTAAACAGAGTGTTAAATGAAGGCTTTGTTGTTCCTGGGACTTCTACCCCTATTGCTCGTATGCCTCCTCTTGTTGACAAAATAAATGATCCTAAAAGTGCTGTTTTTAGATCATCCACCTTCAAGAAAGAAGATGCTGAAAGAAAACTTGAGAAGCTTGCTACCTCTACTCTAAAAGAAGTGGAAGAAGAAAATGTTGAACAAGATGCTGATGACAATGTTGAATAAGATGCTACTGCCTCCAAGGATGCAGAAGGTCAAAATGCTGAGAATGTAGTCAATGTAGAAGAGTTGTCTGACAATGAGCTCATTACTAATGTTGTGCCTGGTATTGCAAGAAGACTCAAATCCAGGAAAGTGAAGGATGCAAGTGTCACACCCCTACTAAGACAATCAAGAATAAAACCATGTATGGACCCCCAAAAGCAGGAAGTAAAGTTGTCCCTCCCTATATCAAAAGAAAAGCTAGACATGTTATCTCCACAGATGATGAGGATGAGGATGTTGTAAAAAGATCCAAGAGTAAGAAGAAAGTTGTTTTAATTAAAGAGACTGACTCTGAGTATGATGTCGAGCAAGATGTCCAGGACATCTCTCCTATCAAAAAGTCTGCAAGTAAGAAACTGTCGGTTAGGGTTCTTGATGCCCCACTTGACAACATCTCCTTTCATTCTGTTGGGAATGCTGAAAAGTGGAAGTATGTGTATCAAAGAAGGATTTCCCTGGAGAGAGAACTGGGAGCTGGTGCTTTGGAATGTAAAGAAATCATGGAGCTGATAACTTATGCTAGATTGATGAAAATAGTTACCAGGTTTGCCAATTGCTATGAAACTCTTGTTAAGGAGTTAATTGTTAATATTCCTGTTGACTGTGCTGACCATAAAAGTAAGGAGTATAGAAAGGTTTTTGTTAGAGGAAAGTGTGTAGAATTTTCTCCTGCCATCATAAATAGATTTCTAGATAGGTCTGAAGATGTCTGTTGTGAGCTGGAAGTAACAGATAATCAAGTGTGTTGAGCCATCCCTGCTAATCAAGTAAGTGAGTGACCCATGAAAAATAAACTTCCTGTCAGCAAGCTAAGTGTAAAATATGCTATTTTACATAATATTGGAGCTGCAAATTAGGTTCCCATTAATCACACTTCAACCATCTCCATTGGATTAGGAAAGTTGATTTATGCTGTTGGAAATCAGAAACTTTTTGATTATGGTACTTACATCTTTGATCAGACTTTTAAGCATGCAGGAACTTGTGCCATTAAGATGCCAATTGCTTTTCCTTCCCTCATCAGTAGAATTATTCTTAATCAGCATCCTGGAATTCTAAGTGGTAATGATGTGGTGTGCAAGAGGGAGTCTGCTTTGACCCTTCACTTCAAGCTTTTTTCAGGAAAACATGTCCCAAACATTGTTTTGACATCTGCAACTGCTGAAAACAAGACCTCCACCAAAGATGACATGATCTCTGAATTAAGGGAAGCCTACAAGGAATTAGATGATGTGATCAGAGTTAGCTCAGCAAGGAAGCTAACTCTTGAAAAGATGACCAAGGACCTGTAAAAGGACAACAACCTTGATGATACAGTGAGCTCTGAAGGTGAAGAATCTAGTGAGGAAGGAAGTTCTGGCTCAGCCAAGTCAACTGGCCCTGGCGATATTTAGACTAATTGATGTCTCTTTATTTGACCCTTTTGTTTCATTTTGGCCCTTGTATGTACTTAACATTTGGTTTCTATGGTCCGTACCTATATAACTGATATTCTCTTGAATTTGGAATATTATGACTAAAAAGGGGGAGAGAAACTGACTAACTGACCACTGATTGAGGGGGAGCCCAATACTTGAGGGGGAGCCTCTTGTCTCTGAAGATGTTCTGTCATCTTCCCTGTTAACAGCTAATTGCTAACTAAGTTTGTGCTTTGCTTACTTTGCTTATGCTGCTACTCTGATATTGCTCTGATAATATGCTCTGATAATGTTTTAGCCAAAATTTTCCAAAGGGAGAGTTTGTAAGTGTTTGTTGGCAGCAATTTTGGTAAAATAATATGTTGTTAATGTTTTGCTAAATGTCTTGACATTTGTAGCGAACTGTTTTGAATGATGTCAAAGCAGATGTCTTGACATCTACCTCTTGAACTGAACTCAGTCAACACCAGTTTATGTTTTATGTTTCCTGTTTTCATGCGCGCCATAATTCAGGATTTGTGACTCATAAACTGCGAAAAATATGGAGCAATATTTTTCAAATTGCATGGATTTTATCTTGGCCTTTTTTATGGAAATATTTAAAAGAATTGAATATTTGGTTTTAAGCCCAAGCCCACAGCTGCGCATATATAAGGACTTGCTTCCTTATTCAAAGACGTGCAACTTTTAAAGAAGAATACTTTCTTTCTGTTTTTAAGTCTAAGGCTTTTTATTTGTAATACACTCTAAGTATTTATTTAATACTTGAGTTGTAATTTGAGTTGCTAATTATGGATCATTCATAAGCTTTTAAGTATTGAATGATTAAAGTCTTTAAAAACTTATTATTTCTATTGTTTATTCACTGTAAGTGATTGAAGGGATTTGAGGAGGGCCTCATACCTAGGTGAGTCTTAGGTAGAAGTATAGTACGAGTAGTGATTAAGTGATTAGATCGTAAACTGTTTGTTTACTGAGGGTCTATGAATTGATATTATTTAGTGAACTTATCCCTGGCTTGGTAGCTCCCAGAGTAGGTGTTGTTGTACACTGAACTGAGTGAACAATCTCTTGTATTTTTACTGCTTTTGTTATTAATGCACTTTACTTGTAAACAAATATTTGTGTCGTGACATCACCTTCGACATCACATATATGATACCAAAATTTCATACATAACTAGTAGACTTTCAGGATCGGCGTCTACGGACACGGAACCTACCACCAACGAATTCAATTTGACGAATTCTTACGTTTCAAAACCGTGACCACCAATTTTTCAGTCGAAGGGACCCTCAAACTAAATCCAACCCTGTCGCCTTTTTTGAGCTTCCGCTTCCTTACGAATTCATACCATTTACGACCTATAAACCTCTCTATGCATTTTTCACATTGTGAAAGGTGCCACACACAGTTGGTTTCCCCACGCAGGTCTGAATCAACAAGAATAATGTCCTCGTGCCCGACCATTAGACAATCTTGAATCACTTTTTGAGGCAATTGTTGCATATTCAAAAGTTCTTGATATCAATTAAACACTTTCTATAACCAGATAAAGAACTTTGTTTTTGTATACTAAAAGACTTACAAGGACATTTTTACTTGCAACCCTTCACGACATAATCTTCCTTCTCCATACATAGACCCTTCCAAGTGAACCAAGAAATTCTTCCCTCACCTCATAGTCATCCCAGCAGTCCAACAGTTCTTCGTCACTGTTTTCCTTATCAGAACAGCAACATCAATTTTTACATGTTAAAATTATTCTACCATTTCGTTAGCTAACTCATTATATTTTAGTGTGTGTATCAAACCCTACTATAACAACAACTTTTTTAATACAATTATATACTAAGGGTATACTGCAATTACTGATGCTCATACACTACCTATGGAAAATAATTGATCTTGCTCATAACATTTAACATCATTTGCAAAACCCTAGAGTTTCATTTGGTTTTTTTAACAGTCACACAACAATATAACGATTAACTACAATTCTTGTACAAACTTACCCTTCAGATGAAATCATTGTCACATCTCGCATTGTAGGTAAACCAACGTTTTATCCTTGTGCGACCAAAGCCTGACCGCGTCCTATCGATTGTTCGAATCCTTACATGTCGATCTTGTCGTCACCTGAACGATTTGTAACTCACCTTTTTCTTTAAGGTCTGAAGTCGGGTCACCGCGATTTCTCCTTCCAAACACGGTGTTTGATTGTCCTAATCTGGTTTCCTCCATAAATGCATAAACGTCGATTGGAAAACTACTGAGAAATAGAGCTGGAATCATGGAGGAATCCTCGGAAGACATCGTCAAACTTTAGAAAATTAGTGATTTATGATACCCTAACACTGTCGATTCATTGTGTCTCTAAGAAAAACATTTTTTTTTTGTTTTACCACATAAATTTTGAGTTTGGGTGATTCTCAATGGGCCTATACTCGTATTCAGGCCCATTTCAGTAACCTTTTAACTTCTATTAAAATTTTTAAATAATTAATTATACTAATTATACTAATTAATTGTTAATATAATCCCATCAATTATATTTTACAATATTACCTTATAGTATTAATTTTGATGTAAAGTATTTAATTCTTTATTTTTGGTGCTTTGAAATTTGTTCATAAATTGTTTTAACATAAATTATGTTGATTATTTATTTCTCACATAATATTTTCTAATTTTAATATGAATTTTGTTGTATTAATAAAATGTACATCTGAATTTTGTTGATTATTTATTTCTAGTGTTTTTAAAGATAATCCGATTTGACAGCTGTGATATGCAGTAATGAGGGCAGAACAGTGCAGCATATTCTGTCATCCAACTATCAATATATTGTGGGTAAATTTTCACCTATTGTGACCTAAAGCCAAAACTACAACGGCTCCTATCATTACCATCATAGCCACGTCACAATTCTAAAATATCCCGCTGACCAAATCACTATAGCTCTAAATGATGATGATTGTGGTTGGCAACGTTATAGCCGTTACGTTCCATAAATACTCGTACCCTATTGCATAACTCCGAATATTAACACCACCAAAGCGCCGCTACTAAATGGAGCACTATTCATCTTCCAGCGGCGGCGAATATTCCACCACAACCACGCGCCGCGCCTCCTGCTTCCCTTGCTGCTTCACCTACCACCGCTCCACCACCGACGACGACTTATCATGGTGGGAGCGCTTGCGAAACACTTCTCTATCTCATGGATTCATGAAGATCCGCGAGTGGTCCGAGATCGTTGCCGGACCACGCTGGAAGACGTTTATTCGGCGGTTCAACCGGAGCAAACCCGGATCTGGAGGCTACCGTCAAACCGGGAAATACCAGTACGATCCTTTGAGCTACGCCTTGAACTTCGATGACGGAGATTTAGAAGATGAATCTCCTGATGAGTTTCCGAAATTTTCCGATCGTTATGCAACGGCTCCACTTCACAAGCCTGGTTCCACGGAGTCGGGACAGAACGGCGTCGTTTCGAGCAGAGAATGAAGAAGAAAGTTGCTAATATAGAAATTAGGCTACAAATTCTTGATTACGCGAGGCTTGAAAGCATTACTTTATTTTATTTTATTTTATTCAAGAATTGAATATAGTTTTATCTTTTTCACACGTAAATTTTTAATAGCGAATCTTTTTCGTTTTTGGTTTGGGTTTCCAGAATGTAATTTTTCAGCAAATTTATTTTCATTTATGTGAATACCATATAAAATTTCATAAATCATAATCACTATCATGCTTAATTTTATCATACTCTATCATCCTTAATTTTAATATTGTGGTTTGTGGCTTGCACGTCACTGTGTATTGACTCTTGATTACTACTGGGAGATGTGATTATCAACCAAATTTATTGTTTTTTTTTCCTTTCTAATCTTTGTCTTTTAGAATAGTTTATGTCATTTTCACTGGTTCAAAATAGTAGGGAGATTTACCAAGTTAACAAGTTTTTTGATTATGACTTGGGACAAATAGATAAGCTTTACAAGGAACACGATGGAGCAGAGCAACTTGCGTTGCTACCTTACCTTCTTTATAATGGCGTGGTATTTAAATTTAAGGTAAGTTTTTTTTTAATTTTTTTTTATCAAAGATAAACATTTTCTTATGAAGTGTGATAGACCGGTACGAACCAACTAGTTGATCCAAAACCAATAGGGAATGATGGAAACCCAACGGCCCAAAATGAAAACAATACTGAGATAGAGGATGGTGGCCCAACATTACGGACGAAGCCATCATGGATGAGTGACTACTTGTGTGAAAGAAAGGCCTAGAAGATCTCGATTTTTCTGCAAATTCTCTTCTTTTCTTTTTCGTAATTCTCTCAGGAGTCGTCACTCACTAGAAGAGTGCTATAAGCCTGTGAACATTCTGCTGCATAGTGTATCATTGGTGTGCTTTCATCATGAACACTGTTGAAATTATGAATGGTCTTTAATCCAAAATCGATGCACAAATGGAAGAGTTGTGTGGGCTTCTCGAATCCCACACTGAGTCAGTTCACTCCACACTCCACCAGCACCTAGTGGAAGTCGATTCGAAGGTCGCAAATCTGCATGTCGGAGGCAAACAAGCTCAGACTGGATTTGCCGGAGCGGCAACACATACATTCAAATTAAGCGTACCACGTTTTGATGGTTCAAATCTCTTGGATTGGATTTTTCAGATTGAATCTTTTTTCAACTTCCATGAAACACTGAAAGAGTCCTGACTTCATATCGTAGCTTTTCATCTCGACGGACGTTGCATGCTTCGAGTGGGCAACACGCAACAATATGTTATCATCGTGGCTGATTCTTCTCGCTGCTGCTTGCCACCGTTTTGGTCCAACTCAGTATGAGGACATTGAAGGTAACCTATCCAAATTATCGCAAACAGGCTTTTTGGCAGATTTTCAAGCCCAATTTGAAGATTTGATGAACAAGGTTAATGGTATCTCTGAATCATTACTTATCCGTTTTTTCATTACGGGACTAAAAAAGCATTTGAGACGGGAATTACAATTTCACCGACCTGTTACTTTGATGGAAGCCTTTTCCATGGCCAGAGCATATGAGGCTCGTTTTGATGACACATCCGCCGTGGGCAAACCTTGGTCTCGTGGTCCACAACATTCACCCGGACCACATAACCAACCCAATTCTCTTACCAACCCGACCCAATCTAACAACAATCAAACAAACCGACCCGACCCAACCCAAATCTTCATAACCCATCCAACAATACTGCATCATCATTACCATCACTCTTACCCACACCACACTCAAACCTTCCAGTTCGTAACATGTCATCCGCCGAACTCTGAGACCGTCGTTCAAAAGGCCTTTAATTCAAATGTGATGAGAAATGGAACCCGTCTCACCGGTGCCGGAACCATGTGCTTCTTCTCATGGGAGAGTATGAAGATGTCCCTCGACCAGAAGCAGAGGATACCTCAACAAATGATGTCTCTGGTGACATATCCAGTCTTCACTCCCTGTCCAGCCAACTCCAAAGTCGATCCCTCTGTGTTTAAGGGCTTTATAACCAACAAAATTTCACCATCATCATTGGCAGCGGGAGCACTCACAACTTCGTCAAGCCTACATTGGTGGAACGATTAGAGTTACCTATCAAACCATGCCCTTTTTTCAAGGTCGCAACTGGTTGTGGAACCTTTTTGGTTTGTCAATTTTGTTACCATGGTGTTCCTCTTATCTTACATGGCATTAATTTTGAGGTGGATTTGTTCATCTTGGACATTGAAGGTCCATATGTTGTGTTGGGCTTTCCTTGGTTGCAATCTTTGGGAAAAATGGCTTATGATTATTCAGCTCTCACCATGGAGTTCATGTGACAAGGGACCCAAGTTACTTTAGTGGGTGATGCGTCTCTAGCTTCACAATCAATGTCGTTGCATCAGCTTCAGGCATTGGTTCACACCATTAATGTGACCAGTATTTTCACCATCACGACTTCCCTCCAAGACCCCGACCCTTCTCCAGAACCATCCATCAATTTTCCACCCAACCTACCTGTCAGAGTTACTGATTTATTACAACATTTTCAGTCTGTTTTTGACATGCCCACCGGGTTACCTCCCCATCAAACAGTTGACCATCACATCCATCTTGTTGAAGGATCCAAGCCTGTCAATGTGAGGCCTTATCGGTATCCTCAATTTCCAAAATCTGAAATGGAGAAGTTATTCCGAGAAATGCTTGATCAAGGCATCATCGTCCCTAGCCATAGTCCATTTTCTTCACCCGTCATATTAGTAAGGAAGAAAGATGGTACATGGTGATTTTGTGTAGATTATCGGGCCTTGAATTCTGTCACGGTTATGGATAAATTCCCAATTCTCACCATTGATGAACTTTTGGATGAGCTGGGTGGCGCAAGATATTTTACGAAACTGGAGTTGCGTGCAGGGTACCATCAAATTCAGGTTTATCCTCGTGACACTTCTAAAATGGAGTTTCGCACACATGTGGGGCATTTTAAATTTCTAGTGATGTCGTTTGGACTTACGAACGCACCGTCAACATTTCAAGCTACTATGAACCAGTTGTTTTCTCAATACTCGCGGAAGTTCGTGATTGTTTTTTTGATGACATACTGATATATAGTACCCCTCTTGAAGATCACTTGCATCACTTAGAATTGGTTTTCACTTTCTTGAAGACTCATTGTTTTTTTTTTGTGAAATTATCCAAATGTCTCTTCTGCCAAGAGTCCATTGACTACTTATGCCATATTGTTTCTTCTCAAGGTGTACATGCAGATCTGGCCATGCTAGAAGCCATGGAAAAGTGGCCAACTCCAGTAACTGTTAAGAAACTTAGGGGGTTCTTAGGCCTTACTGGATACTATAGAAAATCCATTTCCCATTACGCCAGTATAGCTTCTCCCTTAACGGATCTCCCGAAGCACGACACCTTCTCTTGGAACGAAGCTGCTTAACGGGCCTTCCTTGCCTTCAAGCAAGCTATGCTTTCCACGCCTGTCCTTAGTTTGCCCGACTTTTCTAAAGATTTTGTAATTGAGACTAACGCGTCCAAAGGTATTGGAGTTGTTTTAATGCAAGAGGGCCACCCCATTGCATTCTATAGTAAGAAATTGGGCCCAAAATTATAAGTTGCATCTGTCTACATCAAAGAACTACATGCCATTATAGAATATGTTCTTAAATGGAGACAATACTTGTTAGGCCTTTTTTTGTCATCCGAGCGGATCATAAGAGCATCAAGGAATTACTTCAGCAGGTGATACAAACTCCAGACCAACAGTCATATGTGTGCAAACTCTTAGGATTCCAATTCCCATCGAGTACAAATCGGGGGTTTCTAATAAAGTGGCTGACGCCCTTTCTCACGTGCCTGATGACTGGTCAAAGTGTGAGCACACACACCTACAATCAGAGCATTAGTGTTATCACCTACATATAGTATTATTACTCAGCTCAAAAAAGACAATGCTTCAGATTCTTTTTATCAGACTTTTCATGAACAACAAGCACAAGGATTGCTTCAGTACCCTTATACCGTCGTGAACCAGGTCCTCTTACATGCTGGCTGTTATATGCTCAAACTGACCTCTCCCCTATGTCATACCATCATTAGTGAGTTTCATGATACACTAAGTGGGGGCCATGCCATTATGAAACATACTCTGGTTCGAGTTGCTGCCAATTTCTACTGGTTCAGTATGTGTAAAACGGTGGAAAATTTTGTTGGCTCGTGTCTTGGTTGTCAACAAATTAAGTACTCAACTCAAGTTCCCGTCAGACTCCTGCAACCCCTTCCAATTCTAGAGAAGTTTGGGAAGACGTGACAATGGATTTTATCACGGGTTTACCTCCCTTTCAAGGATCCACTGTTATCCTTTTTGTTGTGGATCATTTGTCCAAAACAACTCACTTCGGTGCTCTCCCCACCTCATTCACCGCTTCCAAAGTAGCCGAGTTATTTGTATCTTTGGTTGTGTGTCACCATGGGTACCCCTGTTCCATTGTGTCCGATCGTGACCCGATATTCATTAGCACTTTTTGGCACAGGTTGTTTGAACTTAGTGGCACCAAACTTACTATGAGTAGTGCCTATCATCCCTAAACTGACAACCAAACAGAGGTAGTTAACCGTGGGTTGGAACAATATCTTCGTGCTTTCACTCAGCATAAACCGTCTTCATGGGTTGCATTCCTCCCTTGGGCCAAATTTCATTATAATACATCAACCATGGTGGGTGGTTTTCGATCGTAAAGAGCCTCAAACGGGGACATTTGCAACTTGCAAATGTCCCCGTTTGAGGCTCTTTACGATCGAAAACCACCCACCATTCTGGAATACGCTAGGGGATCTTCTATACAAGTGTTGGACGAGTCCCTCACTTCTCGTGACGAATTACTCCGCACTTTGAAGGAAAATTTGACCGCTGCTCAAAACAGAATGCATCAGAAGGCCAATGCACATCATCGCGACATTACTCTCACTGTTGATGATTTGGTTCTAGTGCACCTCCACCCGTATCACAAAACACCAGTCCGTCAACATAGACAACACAAACTCTCTAAGAGGTTCTATGGTCCTTATACCATGCTAGAGCGCATTGGGACAATAACATACAAACTACAACTTCCTTCTGGTAGTCACATTCACCTGGTCTTCTATGCGTCAGCTCTTAAGCCGTTTCGTGGTACTGATAATGTGTCAGCATGTGACTTACCCTTGGAAAGCTTTGATAACCAAGCTATTGATCAACCACATGAAATTTTAGATTGGCGTACTTAGTTAGTTCATAGTCACCCACGTGAACAACTCTTCGTGCTTTGGGCGCGCTATCCAATTGATGAAGCTTCATGGGAAGACTTCGAGACTTTTCGTACCTGTTATCTTGATTTTCACCTTGAAGATAAGGTGAGTTTTACAAAAGGGGAGAATGATATGAACCAACTAGTTGATCCAGAAACAATAAGGAATGATGGGAACTTAACGACCCAAAATGTAAACAATACTGAGATAGAGGATGGTGGCCCAACATTACATAAACGAGTAATAAAGAAGCCAACATGGATGAGTGACTACGTGCGTGAAAGAAAGGCTTAGAAGATCCTGATTTTTCTGCAATTTGTTTCCTGGATTTTCTGTTGCACTTTGTTAGCATAATTCTGTTTGCTTTCCTTTATTTTTTCCTGATTGTTAGCATCCAATTCCTATTAATAGCTATGATGTAAACAAATCATTATGCTGAATAGTAAAGAAGATTCTTTTCCTTCCAAATTCTCTTCTTTTCTTTTCTGTAATTCTCGGAGGAGTCCTCACTCACTCGAAGAGTGCTACAAACCTGTGAACATTCTGCTGCAGAGTGTATCATAGACATTATTACAAAGATTGAAATGAATTTTTTGATCATGATAATGTTGATATGGTTGCTCGAGTGTGCAAGGTTGTCTCAACCTTTAGGTTAGTAAAGTCTGTTGAGATATTAGATATAATATCAAATATAATTCAAATTAAATATGTTGAGATATTAGATATAATATCAAATATAATCTAAGTTGGTAAGCCCAGGCTCAATCAGGTTTATATATAAAATAGTCATAATTTGTATTATTATTTGAACAATTCAAGTGAATAATATAATCCTTATTTCCTTATTATTCTCTCTTTCTCTCCTCACTAAAAGTGTCTCATGTGTTAGTTCTCTTGTTTTAGGATTGGCTTAATTTTTGTAAGACAAATAATAGCAGCAATAGTGTAATGTAGAATAGGATGTATAAACTTGCTAAGAAGAACAAGTACAATAAGAAGTCCTATTACAATGTCAGAACATGTTGTGTTGAACTTTTTCAACAACTGGAACAACATGTCAAAGAAGATGTATTGACATCGCGCCCGCTGAGCTGGATTAATGAGATTCAGTTTGTTCTTAACATAAGCAGAATATTCAGGAGAATATTATGCATCCTATGTGGCACATATTTAAAGGTCCAGAAAATTCAATAAGAAATCAAGGAGAATGAAGACTTTCTAAATAAGGAGATTATTTAGGAAAGTAAAGATTGAAGACCTTTCTTGGGATAGAAGTCTCTGCAGTTTGTTACAGTTGATTTGTTGTGATTGAAGGCCCAAAACCAGTTGGGTAACAAGTTATAAATAGAAGGGTTTGTAATCCAGAAGAGACACGGCTCAAGATGTAGAAGTCTAGGGTTTTGTCAAGGTAAACCTCTCGGGTGTTAGGAAGTTTACCATGTTCATCTCGAAGCCTGTAGGTAAGAGGTGTATTGTTCTTGGAGGAAGATTTGAAGCAACTTCAGGATGTGTTCTTAGTTAGGAGCAAAGCTAACAAACAATGGAGTGTGGCTTGGAGACTTAGCTAGGTTGTCATGGAAGTGTGTCTTCCAAACTTCTATCTGTATGATCAGAATTTTGGTGAAGGGCCATTGATGCAGTGACTGAGGTGTTGACTGCTAGACATCATTGAGATGATTGGAAGTGGGATGGAGATATTTTATATCTAGGGAGAACCTAGGTATAAGGGTCATTGGGTAGTGATTAAGTGTGTAAATCGTCAATGGGTGTGTTGGCTGTAGGGTCTGCAAATTGATACTACTGATAGTGGACTTCATTCCTGGCTTGGTAGCCCCCAGAGTAGGTGTTGTTGTACACTGAATTGGGTAAACAGTTTTGGTGTATTCTTTATCTTTTCAGTACTGTATTTCCTGTGTGTTTATGTCAGATCAGATGTCTCGACATCCTTGTATGACATCTGAGTCTACTGTACCAGAATTTCAATTGGTATCAAAGCAGGCATCCTGTTCTGCTCTGGGTGAGATTCTGGGAAGGTACTTTCTGGTCATGGACAAGGAAGAAAGTATTTACTGAAAAGAGGTATGTACTTGGACAATTCATACTATTGTTTGGATGATCTCTTGGCAAGGATCATTGGTTATATGTGACAGGTATTGTTCCTGGCTGTTGCCATCAGGCCTGCACCTTAATGGGAAGCTGTTGTATGTAGGGTTTATTTTTCAATCCTAGGTTGCCATGCTTGTACTTGAATAGTGGTGTAAGCATTGTGTCTGAATATTGTTAAGGAGTTCGTTATATTCCGCTGCATTGGCTGTTACATCATGCATTTTCATGAAGAAACGAGAAAGATATCAAGCTGTGAACATCACCATGCATAACTGTTTTTGTGTTAGGGCATTGTTTATCATTACAGGGATGCTTACATGGAATTTCACAATTGAACATGATCTTAGTTTCTTTTACGGCGCATTCTGTTTGAAACAGGTGTAGGAGATCCCATTTTATTTGAATTTTCATTGTTTTCTCTAAATTTGTTTTAATAATTTTCTTTATTAAAAAATCATTACAAAAATATTCTAAACTTTTTTTCAATATATTTTCATATTCTGATTTTTATTTCATTTTTTCATCATTTTTTCATGATTAAATAAATTCAACTATTTTATTTAGGGTTTTAATCATCTTTTAGGTTTTAGAATTTTATTTTCTTATTTTCACTAATCTAAAAAATCCATAAAAAATGTTTTAAGTTACCCTCTGAGTCTTCTTCATGAAAATATTTTTTCCTTATTTTACAAATTTTTTGGGATGTAAATTTAATCAATTGATTGGTTATATCACTTTTTTTTATATATTGTGTAAATAATTTTTGTTTAATTCTTTCTTTTGAGATAAAATCCAATAAAAATATACTCACTGACTCTTAGGTATTGAACTAATTTTTTATGATTTTTAATTGGATTTTCATGTCAGTTTGCTTATTTTAAAAGATTTTAGAAGTTAATAGTTGTTTTTTAGGCCTTCTCTTGTTTAAGAAATAAAGAAAAAAATTTATCACTAACTTCCTCAACTTCTAAAAATCAAGAAAATATGTTTGATGTTCTTGGATGATTTAAGGTTACATAAATGATTTTTTTGGTTGTGTACCACTGACTTTACATTTTATTTGAAATAATTTTGTTAAACTCCTCTAGTTTGACCCCTATATTAACTAGTTTTGATGATTTCCAATCATTCTCACCTTTCCAAGTTAATCCAAGAACTTCAAATGATGTTTCTGACTTTTATAGATCTTTAGGAAGTTAGGATTTAATTATCATGATTTTATAAGACATTTTCCTATTTTTAAGCTAATTTTGACTTAGGAGTATACTTAGGTTTTTGCCTTGATCAAAAAGTTCGTGTTTAAGAACTTGTGTGTATAGTTTTTGGCTAATCTTTGGCATGGCATATTCTACTGAATTGGTGATATTGTATTCCATTTCTCTCATTTTTCTCCTACTTCTAACATCATTTTATCCTATCAAGCTTTGAATGCTTTTTATGTCCTTTTTGTTTGTGGTTTGTGCATGATTTCACTTGTATTGTGGTCAATATACAGTCAAAATTCATGATTTTTGGCCAACGTCAACATTTTGAATTCATATTCATCAATAGATAGTGTTGATCACAATTCTTCAAGAAAAGCACTCAAATAATAAAATGAGCAAAATGGTCAAAATTAGAGTTTTGACTGAGAATGACTGATCATTGACTTTTGATCTAGTACATGACTTGGTGACTTGGAGTATAATATTAAGGACTCAAACACAACATGTTGACCTAACTTCATGGCTCAACATTTTTCAAGATCAATGAATTGATATTTGAAATTTGATCAACTTATGAAAAGTCAACTGATACACAAAAAGTCAAACTTTGACTTTTTGATCAACATTGAATTTCAAAGATCAATATTCATCAATATACTCAAAAATATCAAACTTGATCATCAAGAATCAAGAAAGTCAAGAAAATCCACAAAAAGTCAATATTTCCAAGACTTTAAAAAATTCTAAGTGTTTTAACCTTGATAATTTCACTATTTCATGACAATTTTTCACCAAGATGTAAGATGATTCAAGAAAAGCTTTCAACATAAAAGTTGTCCAAAAAATGCTTAGATTTGAAAATATAAGTCCATGAAGTCATGACATTTTTCATAAAGCAATTAGTGAAAATTTTGACAAGTTAGGTAGATTTTTGTCCCAACTTCTTGACAATTTTTCACATAGTTCCAAGATGTTTTAGCCAAGGTGGTCAACATGAAAGTTATAGGCAATGTTTCAAGATTTTCAAAATGTCCAAGAACTTGAAGAGATCATGGTTGAGCTAGGAGAATCGAAGAAAAGAAGTTGAGCTTTCATTCTTGAATTATAGGTCATTTTGATGATGAACACTTGATCAAATCTCAAGCCATGCTGCATAAATCTTGCTTTGCAGGCTTCTAACGTGCAAATAACTCCATAATTAATTGTTTACACAACTGTTAGAGATATGATCCAAGTATTTGAGCCATTGTCCAAAAGATTCATCTATTTTTGGCACAAAGTAACATTGCCATTCTTGTAAAGTTGCTTTAATCATAAAGTCAACTTGTCTCGAGCCTCTAACTTGTTTGTTCTGAACAAACTCAACATACAAGATCAGATAAGCATATTTAAAGCCTCTAACTACTCTAGATTTTCTTGTACTATGCATTGGAACAATGTTTGTCAATGTTGCTTCAAAAACAAGTCAAAAAACCATAACATGTGATTTCTTGTTTCTGATTATTTCAAACCCTCAAAATTTCCTCTATAAATAGACAAGTCATTTGCAACCTAACACACGAATTCACAAGCCTTGAAACTCCCTCAAACTCCCTGAAATCAGATTTTGCACACAAACTTCATTTTTGTGCCATTTCTGACCTTAAACCTCAAACATTCAATCCACTCGTGCGTTTTCATTTTGAATCTATCACAAAGCTTCTATAACTCAACTAGAACCTATCCAAATCCATGTTTCAAAACTATAACACCTCCATCACCATCCTCCATTTCCAAAAACAGAGTTTTGCACATTGACTTCTCCAGAAAGATTCAAACACTCTCAGCTCAAAGTAAGCTTTGTCTTAGCTTCCTAGGAGTTCATTGAAGCTATTCAGATCATCACAACACATCTAGGAGTGCGCAAACTCAAAAGATGATTTCCAGTTTTGAGGTAATTTTTCTCAACTTGGAGCTTCTCATACAAGCATCATTAATAGTTATTTTGTAAAGATAAAATATATGCATCATTGCCCTGAAGCTACCCATACCCTTAGTTTTCACTTATCTTGCCTGAGCATGGAGAATTTTGAAGTTGAACTTACAGGAAAATTAAGTCAGAAATTTGTACCAACAGAAATTTGTGTTCATCTTTGAGTGTTAGCTTAAGTTATTTACATATTTGAAATCGTGATGAAATTTTCAGCAACTTTCATGTTCACATTTTCCAATTTGGTTGAGAAATGAGGAAGTTACAGATTTCAAAAATATTGAGGAACATTCTGGCGCGAGGAAGACGATGAAGTTATAATCAGGACTGGGTTTGTTATATATTTATTGGTTTGTGTATTAAACACCGGATGTATAGTCATCTCAGTGGTAGAGCGCGTGTATAAGTCATAATTATGCTTGTCCTGGGTTTGATCCAGGCGTGAGGCATTTTGCTTTTTTCTAACATCTACATTACAAATCATGTGCAAGCAAGCTCAAAACGTGTACCATGCGCCCTTCGTCCATACCATCCATCTGTTCAGCAACTCAAATCTAGCGCTCCATAATGAAAAGACCATGGTGCACTCTCAAAATGCATTCATATTGGATCCCCGGGCGTTAAACTTCTCATTCGGGGCCATTGACTTAATTCCTTCCCTACACCCCCCTTTTTACTAACGCAACCAAGCCCAATTCCATTTTTTTTTTCTGATTCCAAAAAAAAACTGCTTGGGCCTGTTTGCTAATTTTAAACCCCCATTTCACTTTTTAACACCCAACCCAAAATTTTTTATATTCTTTATATTTTTCCATATTTTATTTATTTATTTTATTTAACCAAAAAATACCAAAAATATATTTTCTTAAATAATTAGATTATTAAATATTTTAATTTAAACACTTCTTCTATTTTTGTTAATATTTAGAACTAGATTTTATTTATTGTCCATGCTTCAAAAATATTTTAAAATTAATCTTCAAATTATTTTCTAAATAATTATTTTAGACTTAGGTTTCATTATTTCTTCTTAATTTAATTAACTTAGATTATAGGTTTTATTTAAGATGATTAATTAATTTTTTTTGTGATAAAAATTAATTAGTCTAATTAGATTAAAACATTAAACTTTTTCTCCATCAAAAAACCCTAAAAAAACACTTTTCTTTTGCTTCTTCATGTTTACTTTTTGTATTATTATTGTAATTCATATTCAATGGTTATTAATAGTAACTAGGGCTTTATTGCTTTCCTCCCCTTATTTACAAAGTTGTACCCCCCTATTTCCATAGCGTTGTAATAGCGTAGGACATTTAAATTCCGCAATTTATCGCTTTCCATATTATTGCTAGTAATTAGGATTTGTATGACAAGATTTAAAATCAACATTAGACAACCCTAATTCAAGATAAAATAATTGAAAACAACACACTTTACACACTCGCACCTCTAGGATAATCCACACTTGTTGCCTCATATTTAAACAGTCATGTCCCTCGAATGTGAGATGTTTTAGCAAAGACTCTCGATTAAAAGACCATAGTCCCTCGATGACCCTTCAAATGTTGCTTTCGGTAAATGATCTTAGTCCCTTACGACAAATTGCTAAAACATCTTACAAGTTGCCTTATATGACTGTACGACGACTCACGCCTGTCCCTCACATTCAATGATGTGGCTCCTTACCAACCAATGAAGAACTAGCACTATCTAAAGGAGGAAGAAAAGAATAAAGATTTTTTGAGTAGGTAGATTACTCGTAATTGCTTGCTTATAAACAAAATCATTTCCTCACCTCACACTTTCAAAACAAACATTTTGTATACATTCTCAACAATACGAGAATCATTACAAAGTTGTCTTACATTGGCATTTTCAAACATCTTTTCAAACACTTCCTTTCAACAAATATTTTCAAAACCAACACCTTGTATACATTCTCAACAATAAGAGAATCATTGCAAAGTTCGCCAAACTTAGGCGTTTTCAAAATATTTTCAAACTTACACAAACACAAAGCATTTCAAAGTGATCACACAATTAAGGGCCCGTAGATAACTACAGATGAAAAGGATGCCAACACCTTCCCTTTTCATAACCTACCCCCGAACTCAAGAAAATATCTCAAAAGGTATTTCCTGTTCTTTTCACCCTTTCCTTTATTGGATAAAAGAAAAGTCGGTGGCGACTCTTGTTATCCGCAACAATTGCGATAAAACGCAAAACACCCAAGTCAGTTCTCCCACCGTATCACACAAACCAAATTTTTTGAGAAGAACTACGGTGCTCTGATTCCTTCACGGGATACGTAGGCACGAGGTTGCAAAACCTAGGTGAGCGCAATAATAAAAAACTTTCTTTTTGTTTGTTAACAATTCATTCTCATGCATTCCCTTAACTTGTAAGCTTTAGATATGACACACTCTTTGATTAGAACAACTTGATTGAATCCTGTGGAGTACCACATACGTGAAGGGTGCTAATATATTTTTCGTGCGTAATTGACTCTATTACCTTTCTCTTGGTCGTGAGACCTTGATCTTTTCTTTTCTCTGTTTTTTTTATGTTTTTATTTTTTCTTCTTAAGATAAATAAATATTCGATGACGATTTTATTGTTTATTATTTTTCTAGTTATTTCACATACACTATGCCAGAAATAACCTACGAAAGCGCTTTTTTTTGGGCTTTAAAAGCGCTTAAAAGCGCTCTCGTAGGTGGCGCTGCTAAAGGTTTTAACAGCGCTTTTTGTTCAGAAAAAAGCGCTCTCGTAGGCCTACCTATGAAAGTGCTTTTTGGTAAAAAGCGCTTTCATAGGTAGGCCTACGAGAGCGCTTTTTTCTGAAAAAGCGCTTTCATAGGTGTATTCAGAATGCGTGTCAGGCAATCTAAAGTAGGCCTATAAGAGCGCTTTTTGTTCAGAAAAAAGCACTCTTGTAGGCCTACCTATGAAAGCGCTTTTAATCAAAAAGCGCTTTCATAGGTAGGCCTACGAGAGCGCTTTTTTCTTAAAAGCGCTTTCATAGGTTTTCTACTGAAAAATCTAAAATTTAAAAAATTTCTAAACCTGCATTTTTTTGCAGCAAACCTGTAATTCTTAAACCGGTATTTTACAATCTAATCTAGAAATACCAATATATATTAGTTTTAATCCAAATACCAAATGTAATTCAAATACCAAATATTATATATATATATATATATATATATATATATATATATATATACAAATACCATTATAATCAATTCATATCCAAAATATATATACACCATGGTAATTCAATATTAACATGTTTTTAAACGTAACAAAATACACCCTAAGAAATCAGCTATATAACACTAAGTAAATCAATCCTAATCTACATATATATCCAAGGTCCTGATCCTGCAATATGAACATAATAACACGGTCAGTGTTGTATACACAAAACAATATATTCATAATTAACCAATTTTCACACAACAATGTATTCGTACCTTATTATAAGATTCTTAGCTCAATAAAATATTGGCACAACTCCTCTTTGAGTTCTTCCAATTGACGTGGCGAGTAATATGGACAATTGTATTGATCAAAATACTACATTACAAAACAAAATATATGCATGATTTAGTTTAATGTAATAAATTATATGCAAAATCCGATAAGTAATAAAACAAAGTATAAATCCATACCGTGATTGGAATCTCGATTTCATTCATTTGAATGATTTCTTTGATAAACTTCAAAACGAAGTATCCGCAATCTATGTCGTTTTGTTGTTGAGGGCACTACATAGAAAAACAAATAAGATTATACACATCTATTGATTTATCAAGTAGCATAAATATTATAAGCAAAATTGTTGAAATTTATATACCTGTACTTTGATCCAATTAATGTTGTTTGATTTAGACCGTGGTACTCGTGCTTCCCTTTGACATCGGAATACTTGTATTGAACTGATGACAAAATTAAAATATTTATTTAGAACAATGACATTGAAATAATTAAATATATAAACACAAACGAATATTTAGAATAATGTCACTTACGTATCAATCACTAGCTTCATTTCCGGATAACTTGTCCAATCACCGTCAACCGAATTCAGGTAATAGACCACTTCTTTTATGGGATTGATTGCAAGCAACAACCAGTGACATCTATAAATTAAAGCAACAATTTAGAAGCGAATTTTAATGTAAAAAATACAAATATTAAAAGGAGCTTAGAATGAAAATCTAACCCTGTATTATAAGGCAAAAGATACAAGCTCTCTGTACTGGCAGTTGTCATGAATCTTTCGACCAAGTGTTCTCTTACTGAATCAGGTTCCCTAGAAATTGTTGCTCCGCTGACACGGGAGGAAGACACGAAACGAAATCTATTTGACAATTGATTCCCACGCATCAATTTGTCAAATAACATCCTTAAATAAAAACATAATTAATATTAGACTATTTCAATTAAATGTTTAAAAAAAATGTTCAACCAATTAAATAATATATTGATCGGGTTACCGGATGTACGAGTGCATCACACTGATGCCTAACTTTCGATGATGAAAGATTTGTTCCATGTCCTCTAATCCAATTGTTTCGGTACATAGAAAACCAAAGACAATTTCATCCACATCGATTTGACGAATTCCATCATTCATCAAATCTGATGTGCCAACTAGTGTCTCCAGACACTGTCGATACCTAGGCACAAATTTACGGACAGGAACCTTCTTCTTAGGTGGAACCCTATTAACTTTCTGGCTCACCTGCTGTGACTGATCTTGAGAAGGTACCTTAAAAATCATATAGAATTATGTAAGATACAAAGTTATGCAGTTTTTTATTCCGATCATAAATGAAACACTTTAAAAGTACCTGTCTTTGCGATGCAATAGACTCGCCGCGCTGCAAAATCCCTTTATCCTTAGATGCGGGTTTTGTAGGAGTCTAAAATTACCATGTATAAAATTCAGGTCAGAACTGTCAGTTGAATACTTAAAGATTCATAATGGTTTTCAACATACCTGATCATCTATGCAGATGAGGTCTGATGGCCATGCCACAAAAGATCCTAATGCATCTCGCAGCAATGTGGTCTCTGCAATAATGTCAGGTACCGGTAGAAATGCATTCATATCTAAAACAACATCAACCGATACCTTCATGTGGCCATCCGGGAGCGGTCTATGGTGAATTAAATCTCCCGAGGTGTTGTGCACTTTTCCCTTGCCAACTACCCGATAAGTCGGAGACGCTAGATACAGCTGACAACATGAAATGCCCTAAACCAATAATAACCGTTAGACTTCCTTTAATGTTGACAATAATAACCGTTATAATTATACTTTCTCTAAATATAATGGATTATCATCTTAATTACCTCGGGAAAATTTTGTTGACAGTTGATACTAGCCTTATCACTAGTTTCTTTCAACTGTGAACTGCTCCTTTCTGCCATATATCTCTCTTTGTCCCTCTGCAGTTCACGGACTTGTGCTTGTAAATCCTGCAATGTTTGCATCACTTCTGCATTGCTAGGATTTCTTTTTCTTGGATTGTTATACAGAGAGGTAGGAGTCACACCATGGCCTTTACCCCTCACTCGTCCCGGATACTCAGCAACACATAGTGCTCGACTGAGTATGCTCCTGATATTCGGGTCATCACCCGTGGATACCGATTGCGATATAGTCTCCTGTAATTCATTTAAATATCGATAATTAAAGACACAACGTTAATTATATATTAATTAAAGACATAATGGTATACTTACACACTCATCATAAATATGTTGCAGATCGGGGTTAACAACTTGATCTCTGCCAACACGAGCTTCCTTCCACAGCACATGTGCAGGTAGTGATGTTTCGTCACTCTGCGTATCCTCCAACTACGCATTGTTACAAATAATAAAATCATCAATACACATTGTTACAAATTAATAATACACATTGAGATAATTAATAAGATCGTAGAATTGAGATTTACTTACAATTTTTCCTGTAAGCGTGCATATCCCAAACGACCTTTTTTATATGGATATGCGGGTTTTGACGCTCTATCCCGATTTACAGCACTCACTTTCTTGAAATTCTCGTCTCTTCTTTGGCCCACAAAAGCAACCCATTCTTCGGGTGTAATGAAGCTCTCATATTTATTTGGTCGTTCAGGATCCTCTTCAACAAAATTTCCTTCATCGTCTTTAAGAAACTTATTTGTCAAAAAATTTCTCCACCCTCTATGTCTTTTTCTGGCCAAGCCCATTATATACTTTTTGCGGGCATCTTCAATGTTAAAAGACCTCTACAAAAAAACATACGCATAGAGGGTGTTAGTATATGTAATTTAAAAACAATATTTTCGTCAAAATAAAGCAAATAACAACAACCATATATGATACCTTTATCTCGGTCCAAATTCTTTCTTTAGCATCCAACTCTCCTTTTTTCCAGCTAGGAGTGGTGATCGGAATGTGCATACGAACAAGCGTACCGATGTAGCTTGTCAGCTTTGCAGAATTAGGCCCAATTAGTTGGTCATCATTATTCCAATCTACATTATACATAATACCTCTATCTCTATCACGGATGATTCCCCGCATGATAGTTATGCCTCGTGTGATGTCCTTATCTGAAGTGTCTTGTGGAACATTATCTTGTGGAACATCTCCTTGTGGAACATTTTCTGAATTATCTTGGTTACTAGCCATTTGACCTGTAATCAAGAAAAATTAGATTAAATTAAATGACATGTATAAAATTCCATAAAGCAAAAAAATGAAATGACGTATATTTAAATTTTACTGGATGATATAGGCTATATATATTATACTATAATGAAAAAAATGAAATGATATAGGCTATATATATTATACTATAATGAAAAAAATAAAATGATATAGGCTATATATATTATACTATAATGAAAAAAATGAAATGGCATATATATACATTTTATTGAATGACATTGTCTATAATTATATATACTATTACCTTTTTCACTAACATCTCTTTCTTTTCTTGGTAGGAATATGTTCTACTCGTCTCTTAACAACGCGGACGGTTGGATTGATCCAAATACCCTCATTATGATCATTTCTAATGCATGATTCATTCTCATTTTGATCATTTCTGGTAAAAGATTCAATGTCAACACCAGTATCGCCTTGGTCTCCAATCTTTTCATCAATTACTTTGTTAGAGAAAAGCACTATAGACCATTTCGTACTTGTCGGATCAGTGACATAGAACACTTGTTTAGCTTGAGAGGCTAGAATGAAAGGCTCATCTTTGTACCCCGCCCTGTTAAGATCCACTTGCAAAAATCCTGACTTATCCATCCGTATACCATTATTATTTTCAACCCACTTGCAACCGAATATAGGAATCTGAAATTTCTCGTAATCAAAGACCCAAATGCGCTCGATAACCCCAAAATACGACAGATTTGCAAATTTTGGGTTTAAGTCCTTCACACTAGATATGTGCATTGCTTCAGCTACCAAGGTGACACCACTATTTTGCACAGTACTTTTATCATCTTGTTCTTTGGTATAAAATGTGTATCCATTAATTGCGTATGCGCTATAAGAAAACGCAACCAAACTTGGACCATATGCTAAACATCTCAACCTTTCTGTCACTGAGGCGGGATCTGAACGATACTTTGAATAAATATGTTCCTTAAACCATGGTATGAAACTTCGATTGTGCTCTCGTACAATCCAATTCTCATTTCTATTCGAATTTAAACCTCGAAGAACACCCTTGTGTATTTCAACATACGGCTCAACCTCAATCTCATTGTGCAGAACATACAAATGCACTTGATCCCGTTCGACCCTTGATACTGTCACAACTTTATTTCCAATTAGCTTCTTACCTTCTTTTTTTTCAACAACATGAGATTTGGGGAGTCCAATTGATTGAACATTTGACAAATATTCAGTACAAAACTCAACCGCTTCTTCAACAATGTATCTTTCGGCAATACAACCCTCTGGTCGACTCCGATTTTTCACATACCCTTTTAATATTTTCATATAACGTTCAGCAGGGTACATCCATCTCATATAAGCTGGTCCGCACAATTGTGTCTCTTTCACAAGATGAACGACAAGATGAACCATTATGTCAAAAAACGAGGGAGGAAAATACATTTCAAGCTCACACAAAGTAACAACTATTTCTTTTTGCAATGTTGGCAAGATCTCAGGATCGATCACCTTACTGCAAATTGACTTGAAGAAAAAACACAATTTAGTTATTGCGCTTCTTACCTTTTCTGGCAGAATAGAACGTATACCTATCGGTAGAAAATGTTCCATTATAACATGGCAATCATGCGTCTTTAAACTCTTTAACTTGAGGTCTTTCATAGACACAAGTCTTCTAATATCTGATGAGTAGCCTTCTGGAACTTTAACTTCACTCAGAAACTTACACAATATTTTTTTCTCCTTTCTAGATAGAGTGTAAACAGCAGGTGGTAGGTATGTCCGTCTTCCTTTCTTCACGGGTCCCAGTTCAGTTCTTATTCCCATGTCTACCATGTCCTCCCTTGATTTAAGGCCATCCTTAGACTTCCCTTTTATATTGAGTAACGTACCAATAACACTGTCAAATACATTTTTTTCAATATGCATCACATCAAGAAAATGTCTTACGTACAAAGATTTCCAATATGGCAATTAAAAAAAAATCGACCTCTTCTTCCACCCACCTGTGACAACTTTATGTGCAAAAGGCTTGCCAAACTGAATATTCACATCTTTCACCTTTTCAAAAATTTGATCACCTGTCAAACCAGGCGGAGCTCTACGTTATTCGGTATCTCCGTTGAACGCTTTTCTCCATCCACGATACTGATGTTTAGAAGTTAAGAATCTACGATGACCGAGAAAGACATTCTTCTGACAAAGTTTCAATCGCATGGTATCGGTTCCGTCTTCACAAACAGGACACACTTTTTCACCTTTAATGCTATACCCGGATAGATTGTCGTATGTTGGAAAATCGTTAATTGTTCCAAACAACATCGCCCTCAAGTTGAAACTTTCTTTCCTATAACCATCATAAACCTCCACACCATTCTCCCACAAAATCTTCAAATCTTCGATTAATGGTTCCAAGTATACGTCTATGTCATTTCCTGGTTGTTTAGGCCCAGAAATTAACATAGACAGCATCATGTACTTACGCTTCATACATAGCCATGGAGGTAGGTTATAAATCATAAGAATCACAGACCATGTGCTATGCGAGATACTTTGAATACCGTGTGGGTTCATTCCATCAGTAGACAATGCCAAGCGAAGGTTTCTTGCTTCTTTTCCAAATTCAGGATAATCATTATCAATTTTCATCCACTGTGGAGAATCTGCCGGATGTCGAAATTTTCCATCAATAATTCTTTCATCTGAATGCCAAGTCAAGTGTCTTGAATCGGTTTCACTACGATACATCCGTCTAAATCTCGGGATTATAGGAAAATACCATAAGACTTTTGCCGGAGACAACTTTTTCTTATATCGAGGGGCACCGCATTTAGGACACTCATTTAACGATGCATACTCGTTTCGAAACAAAACGCAATCTTTTGGACACGCATGTATCTTATCATAGCTCATGCCAATGGAGTACAACATCTTTTTGGCCTCATACGTTCGATTGGGAAGAACATTATCCTCTGGTAGCATATCTTTCATAAGGGCTAATAACTCTGTGAAACTTTTATCCGACCATCCATTGCCGCCTTTTAAGTTGTACAACTTTAACACCGCAGACAATCTTGTGAATTTTGTACAACCATTATACAACGGTTTCTCTACATCGCTTACCAACCTCTCGAACATTTTGGGACAATCGTTAAGATCTTCTTCAAGCGCTTCTGCAATTTCTTCGACTCGATCATAATCGTATGTATCTGTGCAATCATCATTTGAAACATAGGTCCTTGCATACCCCGATTCAACGTTCCCGTTACTTTTCTCACCATGCATATTCCAACATGTATAACTCCTATCAATTCCATACCGAATTAAATGCGATGCCAACTGAAATGCGTCAACCCGGTTCCCATAACAGCAATACAAACAGGGACATGTCATACGACTGGGGTCTTTGGCGTGCGCAACAGCAAACTTAACAAACTCGGAAACACCATTCTCGTAGTCTTTCGACAATTGATTGGAATACATCCATGTCTTATCCATATCAACTAATTAGTGCACAAAACAGTAGTATACTACGTTTCTGTCAAAATGCAAAGTATACACGGAATGAATCCGTATCAAGAAAATGCAACATACGAAAGACAATTTAAGACAAATTCATCACAATATATACCAGTAATTTGAGGAAGAAAGTTACCTCTCAGATGTTTCGAACTCTAAGAAACGCGAAGAATGAGCGTCGTACGTCGAACTAGGCCGGGAAACGCTGCAAATTCATAGAATGTTATTCAATATTTCAGATCGATTGTCGAAAGATATATACTATTTTAACATAAAGGTTCACAATAAATGTCACATATATATTTTCAATGTTTGGGAAAGCTATGACAATAATACAACACAAATATTAGAAATAGTGAATTCACAAAGTCAACATAAACCCACAAATATAATCCAAAACACAAACCATTTCAATGTTACCACCAAAATTATGTAGCATGCACCCGGAGAAATAAAACATACATCAACCCACAAATAAGAAACATATAAACAAAAAATAAGTAGAAAAAGGATAGTGTTAGATTTGTAAATACATAATTAAAAGATATTTGAAAAAAGGGAAATATACATAATTCTATATACATAATTCTATAAATACAAAGCATTACAAAAAAGGGAAATAACAATTATAACTAAAAGATATTTGAAAAGATGCCATGTAAGGGACTTTTATATCCATTTTCATATGTTTTTTTACCTTACAATCTCCGGAGGCATTTGATGACCAAACTAAAAAATGAATGTAATTCAAACTTACGGGAACAACTTTGTAACTTAAGTACATTCAAAGACTACAAGTGTCATTTGATGACCAAACTAAAAAAGTTGAAGGTAAAACTAATATGAACTGTGAAGGGTGTAGGGCCAAAGTCAAGAAAGTACTTAAAATTTAACTCATATTTTCAGTTTCTCTAATTATCATCTTTAAGAAGTTATAGAACCATTGTGTATCATCTTCAAAAGTTAGCCAAATTGGGTAAACATGCAAGAATATATAATGAATGACACGGGTGCGTTTAAAAATCAGTATATGGAATCAAGACAGGCCACATAACATCTTTGGAGTGTCATCAACTACAAACAATCCAGAGTAACCAATATTAAACATACTGTAGCACAACAAGTAAAATGTGCGTAAGTTTCTTCCTGTATCATAACGTTGGTGTTTTCCAACAAGAATCCAAACATATACTAACAGCATTATCTATCCCTAGAAATACTCAGATAATGGAAGAAGAAATCGGAACAGGCCAGAACATGCATAACTAAACGGTCAAATAACGGAACAAATAATGGAAGAAGAAGAAACTTACCAAGATGGACAAGAACGCAGTGAACGGCGGCGACGACTGAAGAAGAGGGAAGAACGACGGCGACGAAGGAAGACGAAGCAGCAGTGAACGAACGCAGCAATGGGATTCTGGAAACGCAACAATGGGACGAACACGAACAGGAACAGGAACGGAATGCAAGGAAGACGAACAGTAACGGCGACAAACAAACGAACAGGAACAAGAACGGCGGCAGGAATGAGAGAAACGAACGGTAACACGAAGAAGAAATGAAGAAGACGAAGAAATGAACAAGTGAGGGCAAATTTCGTATTTAGGGATATTTAATTTAATTATAAAACAACCTACGAAAGCGCTTCTAAAAGCGCTTTCTAAGACCCATATATGAGAGCGTTTCTGAGGTAAAAAGCGCTTTCGTATGTCCCCCATATAAGAGCGCTTTAGAAAGCGCTTTCGTAGGTCCCCCTTTCAGAGCGCTTTTATAGGGCCACCTATAAGAGCGCTTTTCAAAAGCGCTTTCGTAGGTTAGATATTTCAAATACCTATGAAAGCGCTTTCTGAAAAGCGCTTTCGTAGGAAACCCTATAAAAGCGCTTTTTTTAAGCGAATTTTTTTTAAAGGCTACGAAAGCGCTTTCTCTTAAAAGCGCTTTCGTAGATGCGCTGCCAAAAATTGTTTTTTTCGTAGTGATAATAGATAAAGTAATTATTTCATTTTAAAATAGATTTGAACAAAATTGTATAATGATATTTTTAGGCTTTTTTTTTTTTCATTGAGAAAATAAAGTCATGAATAGTTAAAATATTAACTTCAATGTTTGTACCATTCTTTTCATCTCTTGAATGGTAATAAATCTTGGTTGTTCAAATGGACTTTAAAATAAAAATTAATCTTAGATTTGGAATGTCAATTGAAAATTCTTATTGCAGAACTAACCCTGCTCTTAATTCTTAGAAACTGTTGCTTTCTGCATAGTTGCTACACTCATTTCCTCTATTCATTTGATACTTACTCATCAATTTATGGCGGCATTATTCATGTTTAAACTGTAGAAATCTAATACTACTAGTATATGATACGATGATTAAACTCTGAATCATGTCTCAAAAGATATGGATTTGTCGTCTTCATCTTTCAACGCATTTATGATGAGTGCCACTTGACTCATACTTAGCTTATCATTTGGAGAAGGATTTATGCATTTCAACGCCACCTGCAACAAGTTCACCATCCTCTCTTCTGAAGCACCTTGTGAGTTTAAGCACCTGTCAAAAACTTCTGCCGTCCATTCCTCACTGATCACCGAATTCACCCATTTAACCAGATCAAATCCATCATTTTTAACTACCTTCCCCGTCAGGAGTTCGAGAAGTATGACACCATATGCATATATATCGCCTCTGAAGGTGGCTGCTGCAGACATATTTCTGTTTCCGAGGCTTTTTCTATGAGAAATCACTCCTCGGTTTTCCGCCACCATTAGACCATATTCACTTATTTGCGGATTCATTTTCTTGTCAAACAGAATGTTACTTGATTTTAAGTTACCATGTGCTATTCCACTCTCACCAAGCTCCTCATGCATATAGGCCATAGCTTCAGCTATCTTTACAGCAACATCTAGTCTGCTCCTCCAGTCAAGAGAGTGTCCACTTTGAGATCCTGAAGTTCGAAATTTGGTTACATATATTCTTCGGGGCTAAGTTTCAATTTAAGCATGTATATTTAGGCCAACATTTTAACCAAGTGGCTTATAGATAGAGCAACTTACCATAGAGCAACATGAAGAGGCTACCATTAGGAAGATATTCATAAGCCAGAAGCTTCTCTTGCTGAGAGCAATAGTACGCCACCGGTGACATAACAAGAGGATGCTTCACTTGAGCTATCAAGTTCATCCTTCTCTCAAAATCATGCTTCGAAATTCCCCAATCCTTGATCCTCTTAACAGCCAAAAGCACTCCATAATCTAGCATAACCTTGTAGAGGCTTCCGTGTTTTCCTCGCCTAATCAATTCAGCAGGAGCACTTAACAAATCCTCAAACTGCAATCCCCTAAGTTTTCTACTTGAAAGAAGAACAAGACCTGAAGTAGTCACTCCACTTTCCATAGATGTCATAGAATACTCCGATTTTATTCCAAGGCCATTGAACCAACTCTTTGATCCATTGGAATTCAGTATCTCACTAAGCTTTTCACCACCACCAACAAAACTAATGTCTTGTGACATGTCCTTCTTTTCACCATGATTTAACACTTTTTCTTTATCTTTGGTTTTTAATTTTTTTACCAACTTGAAGATCAAGAAAATAATGAAAATTAAACCAAGAGCTATGTAACCTGAATAGATTAGCAAATCATCGATAAATGCATTTTTACTTTTGTCTTTCTTAACAATTGGAGGAGGAGGCCGTGGAGGTGGTGATGGACATGAAGAGTTTGAAATTGGTTTTCCACATAAATTAGGATTACCATAAAAACTATCTGCACTAAAAAAACCTTCAACATCAGGAACAGAACCGCGCAAATTGTTGTTAGAGACATTAAAAGCTTCAAAGTTTGAGAAATCAAAATCTGGAATCTGACCAGTGAAGTTGTTGTTTTGAGCTAGAAAGGATATCAAGCTTGTAACATTAACCATATTCGGAAGGTTTCCGGTGAAGTGGTTGTTGGACACATGAAGGCGCTTGAGGTTCCGTAGTTGAGGAATGGAAAGAGGAAGATTGCCAGAGAATTCGTTACCACTAAGAAGCAAGTGTGTCAAGGACTTGCAGTTTTTTATATCCTTGGATATAAAACCATGTAAGTAATTGTTGTTGAGGCTGAGGAATTGAAGATTGTTGGCAATGCAAAGAGAAGTCGCGTCTAGAACACCGGTGAAGTTGAGATTTTCAAGAACTATGCTTTTAATGTATTGGTTGCTTGTGTAGCAAGTTACTCCTTGCCAGTTATGCGTGCAAGGATCTGATGTGAGGTTCCAACCCGATATGGAATTCTGATGAGGTGGTTCAAGTTTATGCATGAAGGTGACAAGGACTTTTCGGACATTTTCTGATTCGGAATTGGTCATTAGCAAAAACAGAAACAGAAAGGTGAATACTGTCCAGAACCAAATGAGGTTTAGGCTCATTTTTTTGCAGTGTTGTTTTGTTGCTGAACTTGAAGTGAAGTGAATCTCTCTATGTTAGTGAGTTTGATTATGAATCAAAATAGTGAAATGAAAAATAGATGACTAAAACTGAATTCGAAAGAGTAATGATTGATTAATAATGAGTATAATATTAAGTAACGAATGAAGGTCAATGTTAACATAAAGCCATTGTACCCAAATGGATGATGCAATGGTTTGTAATAAAAAATGTTGTGATGTGTTGTGAGTTGTGAATGGCATTGACATGAATGAGGAACTGTGGAAATGAGCCAAAGGGCAGAAAATTACGATAGGAGTGTTAGAAGCTGCCGGCATTTTGAAATGGACGTTGTGTCACACTATTAAATGGCCTTTTCGTTAACACATTCGTGAGGCATTTATCAATGATTTTTCTTTTTTGAACAAATATTATTTTTACAAACATTAGCTAGTCCTTTAATTACTTCAACTGTAGCTCAAACTACTTGAGCTATTGTGGATGGAAAAATGTAGTTGAAAATAAATACTTCACTAAAAGTACTGAAGTTTCCGGATTTGGATTGGCTACCTTTCACTTTTGATATCTTTGGTGTAAAAATAAATGAATAAAATAAATTATTTAAGTGTGAGAAAATGGTTGATTAGAGAGAAATAGAGACAAATGTGATTTTTTTTTAAAATAACTACTTTTAAAAAATAAATAAATTAAAATAATCACTTTTTTTAAAATATTTACTAAAGTAACCATTTTTTAAATAAAAAAATTTGCCACACAGGAGGCGTCGCGCATGCATACAAAATAGAGAAGAGGCGTCACATTGTATGGCTTGTCTTCCTATGTAATGTCATGCAGTGTGGCGCATACATATATAATTAGAGAGGATGCGCCACCTTGTGTGGCTTGACAGTTGTATATAATTTTCTATAAATAGAATCACTCATCTTCTTCATTTTTTCACACCATTTCTCACATCATCTCTTAGAAAATGTCTTTTACTCCCTTGCTTAGGTTTTCACTGATCAAAAGAGATGCGCGTGTTATTTTTTCAACGACAAAGCCTCCGATGTAGATCAAACACTAGAGCACGCAGACATTCGAACATTTTTATAGACACTTGATTCGCTGATTGGAAGGAGACATTCCTGAAAGTGAACAGATCAGAAAAATTGAAAGATAAATTACACTGAAGAACTGAAATGGAATAAGCCGGTCATAGAAAAAGGTGACATGTGATGCTGATGTCATAATGATGATGCTTGGACTAGACTATATTGTGTTGATGGTTTTTATCACTTAGATATTATGATGTGTTTAGCTGTCTTGTCTGCCTATCATGTTGTTGTGTTGTTGTCCTGAATTTGTCGTGTTGTAAATTTTGGGTCATTATCTAAAGGTTGTTGTAATCGAATGATAAATTGAACACGAAATAAAAACCCAAATTTAAATTGAAATTTCTTGCTTATAACAAATTAATTACTCCGAAAAATTTGCTATAAAAAAATTAGGATGCAAAGCTAGACCCAATATTCAAACAATTTTTTTGATTGTGTCCTGGAAAATGGCATGCACTGCATAATCTTATTATTTTGTTGGCCGTATCCATTTCAGTTCTAATACGAGTTCTATTGGGGCGCCCTTTTTCTTCTGTCACATTTATTCATTGTGCCAAACAATGCCCCCTTGATAAGCAGGCCAATAATCCTCCTTTGCCAACACGAATAAGGTAATGATGTACACACTTAAAATGCTCTTTACTGTGTAAATAGGGGATATATATCGTATTGGGTCCAAGCGAACATGCGAACATGTCGCTATGACATGAGAGCAAGACATGCAAAATTCTTGAAACTTTTCTCAATCACACAAACTTATATCTAGTTCGACCCGATAATATCCCATTGGCCTCCCCTCATTATGATCCATTGTCTCTTAACCAACCTTTAATACGGTTAAACACGGTGACACTATGGGTGTTTGCTTTGGCAGCCTCCTCGTTAAATGATTTCATTGTGCATTCACTGAACAACTGCCATGATTGTAACACTGTCCTCCATTTTGAACTTCTTGTGTCGAACAATGACCCCATTCTAAAATATGTCACTCTAACCAAAGCAGTAATTGGTAGATTTCTGATGCCTTTGAAGACAAAGTTCAATGATTTCACCAAATTTATTGTCATGTGGCCCCATCGGGGTGGTTGTCCTCGTCAGATTCATCCTCTTCTTTAAAAACTTGAGAAAGATCTACCACCTGAGATTGATCAGGTTATTGTAATAAAACATACAGCTCAATCTCATTAAACTCGGATTGTTTATGAGTTTGAAACATGTTTCGAACATCGTCATCATCGCGCACCTTTAGTTGATAAAATCTGACTTGGTTGTTGTCAAATAGAAATGGAGACTTGTAAAGAATTTGGTAAAGTAGACCATACTGCAAATTTGCTTCTAGTCTATCTTTGAAGCGTGCAAAACTTGTTTTCTTGTTTGTCCGAAAGCGGATAAAACCAGTATTACGAAAATTAAAACTAAAGTTATCGCAGTTGAACGTTTCACCGTTAATATGAACAACAATACTATAATATTGTGAATGATCCATATGTTGAGGTATATTTTTTGTGAATTATGGATGCATACCAGTAATACACCCTAAACAGACGCTTAAATAGATTGATGAAAGTATGGCGTGTATACCACTAATGCGCCATCCAAGATGGCTTCTCTTTTAATAATACAACATATGTGCCACCTAGGGTGGCTTGTCCTCCAAATTTTATGAGCATGCGGCACCTAGGGTGGCTTGTCACGTGAACGACAGTCTTGCATGCATGTCATCTGATCACTGTCACGCTGCAGCTTTGCATGCATGGAAAAAGTAACAAGCCATGTTGAATGGAGCCTTAGTGAAAAAAACAAAAGGATGCGCCACCTAGTGTGGCGCCTATGTGTTACCTGCATGTAGAAAATTCTCACGTGAATACATAGTTGTCATCTATATTTTCTTATAATTACATATAACATTCACCCTATATGTCCATCACAATCATAACTCACATACTATTTTTTTTCTTGAAATATCAACAAGAACACAAGAGTAACCAAGAAAAAATGACTCTCTTGACCAAGGGTGATCAAATAGAGGAACTCTTAATAACATTGAAACCTTTGTAAGTTTATTTTCTTCAATACTTGTTTATACGTAAATCTTATATTTCTTATACATAATTCATGTTTTTAATAGGATGTTAAAAGATTTCGTTGTCGTGCCCATGAGTATGTCCCTTAGGATGTACAAATTGAATCATACTTACAACAAACCGGTTTTGGTCCGTTACTCAACATAGTCAATTACCATGTTAACTATAAAATTATTCTCTCATTGGTGGAAAGATGGAGACCCGAAACTCACACCTTTCATCTTCCATGTGATGAGTGTACCGTCACACTAGAGGACGTGTACATGTTATTCGGTCTACCGGTCGATGGTAAGGTTATCAATGGCCGAGTCAACCAAGACAACGCCATATGCGAGGAACTTTTGGGAGCCTGTTTATTTGAACAAGGGTCTAGAGGCCAAGGTATTAATATCCTTCTTCTTAGAGAATATTATAGTAGTCTCGTAATAACCAAAAACTCTACCGAGCAAGAAAAACTTGTGAAAGCTCGGTGTTACATAATGATATTATTTGGTCACTTTCTATTTCCTGAAACAATAGGTAATATTGTTAATATCACGTATTTACCTTTGTTAAGACATTTTGATAAAATAAACACATATAGTTAGGGCTCTGATGTTTTGGACCATATGTATAGTTCCATGTGTAAAAACGCATCGAACAAAAACTGTTCTTTTTATTCCTGCGCCTTTTTGCTCCAGACATGGTGCTGGTCCAGAATGCTGACACTCGCCCCCGCAACACAAGGCCATTCGTCTTCCCCTTTTCTACAAAGTAAGATTACAAAAACACAAATTTTACATACTATATACTATAACCAACATGTATTAATTTATTACCCATTTTTTCTATGTAGGTGGTCTGTTCCTAGGATGAATTACAATAAATCTCCTAGAAACGCAATAATAGTCTACTGAAATCCTATTGATCATGTTGGACCCGAAGAGGTATTAAGCTTACATATTTTATACAACGCTTTCAATAGGTTAATTAAGTTTAATATTAATATTAGATTAACCTTCTTTTTCCTCTACAGTTTGTATGGAGACCGTATAAGGATCTCGACCATGAGATTAACCCAACATATGTTGAAGTCTGGACTGCAAAAACAACGCTCATCAGGTTCACTATTGTGGAGATGCACCATAGTGATCGTGTGAAGCTACAGTTCGATATGTAACAGGGTATCCTAGACCCCCTACATGTTTGGGACAATGGCATCTACTCCGAGTTGACGACCAATGGGGATTTACTGATTTGAGAGACTTTGCTATAAATCAGTGTTATCAATGGAGGCATCGATGTGAATTTATCCTAAGGGAGCCGATCTTGCAAGATGACTTAAAACAAACTCTCCAATATTTGACATGGTACACATCGGTTTCAACAAATTTGTTTCTGTCTCATGAGACATATTTGATCGACCCACGCCAAAGAGCTGCATCATATGCCCAACAATAACCCCAACATCCAACCCCTCATCAATATCAAACCCAACAACAATGTCAACCCACTCAAACCCAATAACCATACACCACCACATCCAACCAAACTCGTCATCAATTCATTCCAGACACACAAACACAATACCAAGAGCATGAGCCGACCCACCACTAACAATATGCACCCTCCACATCCTACCACAACACCCAAGACACATATGATACATCTCCTTTCTACTATACCACCCAAGCTACATACAGTTAAACATCACACCATCGAAGTACCCAACCATCTTACGAATTTCATGCACCACAAGAACCATTGCTTAGTTTCCAAAACAATTCAACATCTCAATACTGTCAACCACCCCACCCACACATATCCCAACCAACAAGACCAAATTTCAACAACATGGATATCAATCTCTTTGGAAGCACTACACAGTGGGGCGAAATGATCGATGAGATGTATGATCTTGATGTACCAGGACCATCACATCAAGCACCTCATCATCAAGCGAGTCAGAATAGACCCCAAACAACTCAGGGAAATCAACACAGAGGAGTGAGGCAAGGGGTGAGGCAAAGGTGAGACCGTTTATGTCATACTGGGACCTGCTTAGGTTGAGGGGACGTCTGAAAAAATATGTATTCATACATTGTGTAATTTAAAATATTAATATAAAATATTTTTAGTTACTTTTATTTTTATTTTAAAAAAAATAATAAATACAACTGTCAAACTATACAAGGTGGCGCCTCTTCTCTAATTATATATGCATGCGCCACACTGCATGATATTACATAGGAGGACAAATCATGCAATATGACGCCTCCTCTCTATTTTGTATGCATACGCCACACAGAGTGACGCCTCCTCTGTGTGGCGAATTTTTTTTGTTTGAAAAGTGATTACTTTGATAAATATTTTGAAAAAGTAGTTATTTAATTTATTTTTTTTGAAAAAAATAATTATTTAAAATAAAATCGACAAATATAACAAATATATGAAATTCAAAGGTAGCAAATTTATTTTTCCAAATTTGCAATAAGAAAATGAAAGAATTGTCTCCGATATAAAATCCACTCGAGCAGTCATGATCTTAATTATTAAAAATCTAACTCTATTTATTTTTCATATTTTTACCTTTTAAATGTGCGGTTCAAATTTCACTGAAGTAATATTTCATGGGAGAGAATTCATCCCCTTAAAAAAACTAACGAATAATTCGCATTAATAATTAGAATGAAAAAAGTCAATTAAAATAATCAAAGTTAACGAATATTTAATCAATTAATTAATACAAAGTCAACGAATAATTGATTTTCTTTAGTATCTGATTTTTTCTCTAAATTTTGTATGATTACAATGAGACGGTAACAACAATATTTTTTATTATAAATTAATAAAATAAAAATGTAGTAATAGTAATCTCACTAAAAATATTGGTGGATAAATTATTATTTTTATTTTTAATTCAAAAGAATCTATCTCCCATGTATAATGAGGATCTCTCAATTTTTTTTATAAGTTTTGATTTTTCAATCGGTTGATGGTAAACAAAGAAGAACGAGACGGTTATAACCAATACTTCGAAGATATTGGTTTTTTCGAAAGAATGTAGATCGCAAAAATTTCCAAAATTTTTAACGGTGAGAGAAATTTTTGTCTTATACACTTTTGATAAGAGAATCTCATCTTTGAAATTGAGATTTGTGTATGTTTTTTACTGATCTAATGACTAGAATTAGTTTAATCTACTTCTATCTTCAACATAGTCCAACAGCTTTGGCCCACTAGCTCTGGCCCTTCAGTCGGACATACTTGATCGACTACATCCTATGAACGGAGAGACCAACGATGTCTTGAACCACGCGCCTGCCTGCGTCGGCAAGTACCTCCAGTTCTGCCCGACACACACGGATCAGATAACCAAGAAACGTCCATAATGCATTTGCTTGTAATCACTACCTTGTTCGAAGCAACTGCTAGTTATAAGCATGATTGTCCGTTTTGACTGAGTCCTGGCAGTTACCTGTTTTTGAGGAACCTAATCTCTAGGCCCAAAAATAGGAACCAATGACCAAATGTCGGGGGCACTATATAAACCCTCACACTTGTGAGGATCAGGTATCCAATATTCACTCTGAAAACCTTAATCTCTTTCTTGTATCTCTTTGCACTCTTTCTTACTTGAGCATCAAAGTGCTTTGTAGGTACCCCCTCCTCTCCTCAAAATTCCAGCCAAGCAGACGTCATCTTCTCGGCCCAGTTCAGGTTCTGATCAACCAACAAGATCAGCTGTGTCGTCTGTGGGAATCTGTCTTCCCCGTCTTCCTTTTCCTAAAAACTGAAGACCAAAGCGAATTTCACGACTTCTATCATGGCCGACCATGATGACAATCACTTTTCTGGTAAGATTGGGCTCTCCTCCATCCACAATACGGATGGGAATGAAAAACCTCCTAATCTCGAGGATATCTCCGACAACAGAGATGGTCGAACCGTGTCTCCTAACTCAGTCGACGACAATCATGAAAACATTCATTTCTTGGAGAACCAGAGGTCCAAGAAGTCCACCAAAGAGGAACTTCCAGCAATCCTTCAACCAGTTCCAATTCCACCTGTTGTACCCTAAAATTTGCCCTCTCATTTATCAAGTATTTTCTCACAAGATCTCCTTTGGTTCAAGACTATACAAGGATTAATCATCTCAAGACACCTTCTTAAGCACCGATGACTGAAATTAGGGTTTGAGATTACACAAGGATAATTGAACTTTTAATGGCTCATATGAATTTCATGGATCATTATGAACCATCAAGATTACTCATGTCAAGTTTCAAGTCTTGGATCACATTTTTGCTCAGTCAATTGAGCAGTTGACCTAAAAATCAGCTGTATTGGGGGAAAAGTCAACTGTGGTCAATTTACAGTCAAACTTCATAATTTTTGATCCATATCAACATTATGAACTCATATATGTCATTTGATCAAGTTTAGACCATAATTCCTCAAGAAATTTGATCTGATCATCAAAAGGGCAACTTCATATTTTTTGCCAACTTCAACAATTCATAACTCTCTCAATTTTTGGATATTTTGAATGATTCAAGTTTCAAAATGTCATTCAAGAGGTCTATTTCATGCCATCTTTTTTAGTTAAGATAAAATTCCAAGTGTAAGGCCATGATTGGATGCAAAACATTATAGGTCACTTTTGAAGAAAAACTTGAAATATTTCTAAGTATGGAAAGTCAACTTCTTTTTCCCAACTTTGACTCAATGCAACATTCAGCTCAAGCATCCATTTGATTCCATTCTTTTTCCATTGCAAAGCTTGTAACCTAATCCTTCTAAAGCATCAAGAATCATGCCCTAAGATGTTAGACGGTGTGGCAGTGGCAAGTGATCGAGAGGGGGGGGGGGGGGGGGTGAATAGATCACCTCTTAGTTTTTCAAGGATTTAAAATTGTTTTATCAAAGCGAGTTAAAAGCAGTGAGAATCAATGTCCTGAATAATTCCGTCTACTTTGAACCGACTACTAGAAAACTTGACATGTGAAAACTTTGCTGGATTTTTATTAAATGAAATGGATGAATGTACAACTCAGAAATCTTGACGTTTCAATGCACTTATCATAAAACAGAATTTCCAATGAATTTAGAAATATGATAGGAATTTTGTCAAACAATTGGCGTATGCTTGTATAATGATTTAATAGTGGTGGTTTGGTGAAAATGTTTGAGCCACTATGTTTATCATTAGACTGTAAAACTTAGCACGCAAATTGAATTGAAAAATTATAGAATATGTAAAATTGTAAAGAGAAAGAAAGAGAGAACGATACGCAGGCAGTTTGGTAAGGAAGTTCCCCACTGTCGTCCTCGCACAATCGAAATTAAGAACTTTTATATCAATATGCTGAATGTTTGATAGCAAGGTTACACTACACAGAAAGAAAGAAATCCCTATGATCTTCTTCTTCTTGTAAGAACCACCACTTGATATGAGCTGTATCAAGATTTCCTGCAAAGTCACCGAATGATCCTCCGCTTCCATAACCTGTTTGTTCAAAATCCTTCCGATTTCCAAACCCCTCGCTACGGATGAATCCGACTCGCGTGACCATGGCTGACAAAACCCTCAAGAACACACCCGTTCTTGAAGGACAAACCCTCTGGTTTATTTCTTGAAGCTTCCTCTTCAACCTTCAACTCAGCTAGACTTCTTCAATACACAGCTGAACGTTATCTCAAACCGCTTGATTCAATTCAACAAGGATGTTTGATTTTCTTTGTTATTGTTGAATGTAAGATGGTTGAGAAGATGATGAAGATGAAGGAATGAAAAGCTTCTGGTTGCTCACAATTGTTTTGCACACAATCTTCTATGTTGCTATATGGCTTCTAAAGAAATGCTTGCTTATATTTATAACAGAAAACAATTAGTCAAAAAGAAAGTGATATGAGTCGATGCATGTTGGTCATGTGTCGACTCATGTTAGTTATATGTAACAGGAAGAGTCGATACATTATGTTTTGAGTCGATACAAAATCATGTTATAGCGTTTTACAGAACCAACACTTTTATACCCGTCTACACATAATGCGTATGTGTCGATACATACTGATTATAAATTTAACTTTTGAATTTTAAACATAGTATGAGTCGACACATGATATTATGTATCGATACATATAAGTTTCAAAATGTTTTCCAGGATCATCAGAATGTTTTGTGTCGATACATAATGCGTATGTGTCGATACATACTGATTGTAAATTTAACTTTTGAATTTAAAACATAGTATGAGTCGACACATGATATTATGTATCGATACATATAAGTTTCAAAACATTTTCCAGGGTCATCAGAATGTTTAGTGTCGATACATAAGGTTTTGTGTCGATTCATACAAGTATTACAGGGGCATCAAAATATTATGTGTCGATGCATGAAATTTATGTATCGATGCATGCAGTTTTTAGATTTACATTCCAGGATCATCAAAGAGCTATGTATCGACTCATAAGCTTTTGTATCGATACATAATAGTTTTGAGATAAAATTCCAGGGCCTTCAGAAAGCTATGTATCGATACAAAACTTGATGTGTCGACTCATAATGATGCATTATGAGAGAAATGTAATTTTGGCTTATTCGAACATGTTATATTATATTTGCAATCATTCAAAATCAATATATGAAGGGGTTGCTCACATAAGACCCATTGAGCTGAGAATGCCATTGATTTGAACTTGGTAACATGGAACTGAAGTTTCTTCAAAAGTCAGATTTTGAAATCATTGGTTTACCTTTTAAACACCTTGTTTCTGCGTGTTTTTGCCTCTAAACATGTTTAGTGAACTTTCATAAGTGATTAGCACAGCAAAACACGCGTTTGGATGAGTTTTAATCAAATTAGAAGTCACACTTTTCTTGTTTGTAACTTCACACGATTTCCATCCAAACTTCATCATTTCACACGCTTGAACATTCCATTTGATTCCCTATAAATAGAGGGTCATCCCTCATTCATTTCCTCAAGCTTGGATAGCTAGAATCACCCTGCCAAACTTGTTCCATAACTCAATTCTGCAACTTCGAAATCTATTTTCAAGCCTTTTTCAATCCAATTTTTATATCAATTTACCTTCCTTGATCTTCTCTGAAGCTAACCATATAATTACATTCAAGAATCGTGCCCTATATTGCTCCATAGAAGTCCAGTTTCAGAGCTCTGCAACTCAACTTCAATAGGTAGATTTCTTCATCAATTCTTTAAAACTTTGATATTATTGTGATGCTCTCATTGTCCTGATTCTAGTCGCAACACTTACTTTTATCTGAAAACTTGTTTTGACCATGAAATTTCAAATCCCTTTTCAAAACTTTCTTTCCAAATTGCTTGAGCTACAATTTATATAAATTTACCGCGAAGGTGTGGTTGTCTTTGTTAGAACAAAGTTTGAATCTACTACCCTAAGTTTAAGTTTTGATGATAACAAAATGAAAGGATATATTAATTATGTGAATCATTTAAGAACTATTTGCTACCTAAAATATTACGTTCTGTTTTGCAGAAACTCTGATAGGTATCAGCAAGAGCACACCTAATCAGCATCAGAATATTGGTTCTTAACATCAGCATCAGAAGATGCTATATCAGAATACCAGAATCAGAAGAATAATTCACGTGTATGCTGAAGCTTGATGAACAGAACTGCGCTCAACACTCTGATAAAGACAACAACAGTTCATCAGCACTTAAGCAGAGTCAGAATGAGGCCAAGCCAGAACACGCTTTAAGTTGCAACGGTACTGTGCATTGAAAGCGAATTATTACCAACGACATCATTCCAGACAAGATCTGCTCAATAAGGAAAGTTTGTTATTGGCATTGAATCAAGATTATTGCTCCAACGTTCAACTATTTCAGTGCTATATAAACAAGACAATGAAGATTGAATTGGCTAATGCTCTACAATATATTACACGCCTAAAAGCTAACCATCATCTTCTCTCTCTCAGTTTGCTAAACGCTTCACAATTCCTCACTCAGTATTTTAGCAATCTAGTTTCATAAGCTTAAGTTGTGTAACATCACAGTTGTGATACAGTTTTGTAGAAAACATTCACACACCTAGTTTTATCTTCTTTGTAAGAAAGTGTTTCCTTGACAAACCGGGTTGTGGTTTGCATCAAGAAGGCTTTAGCAGTTTTTAAAGCAGATTGTAATATTCAGTTGAATATAGTGGATTAAGACCTCGTTGGAGAGAGGCGAAATCACCTTGACGGGTGGACTGGAGTAGTTTGAGATCAAACGAACCAGGATAAAAATATCATGTTCATTGCAAGTGTTTTTTCAGTTTTACAATTCAACCCCCCCTTCTTGTGTTTTTCACTTCTTCAATTGGCATCAGAGCTCCTGGTTCTGAGCTAAAACACTTAACCGTGTCAGTACAAGATCCAGCGTCAGAAAAACACAATGGTAGGAAATTATTCTCACACCAGCAATGACAACCATGAGGACAGAGACAGATTCAGCGGCAAACCTCCAGTCTTTGATGGAGAAAACTTTGATTACTGGAAAGACAGAATTGAAAGCTTCTTTCTGGCACATGATGCTGATCTGTGGGATATGGTGATAGATGGATACACGCACCCTGTGAATGCAAGCGGTCAGAAGATTGATAGAAAAACAATGACTGACCAACAAAAGCGTGACTTCTAGAATCACCACAAGGCCAGAACCATCCTTCTCAGCGCCATCTCGTATGCTGAATATGAAAAGATCTCCAACAGAGACACAGCAAAGAACATGTTTGACTCACTCAAAATGACGCATGAGGGCAACGTTCAGGTCAAAGAAACTAAAGCTCTGGCGCTCATTCAGAAGTATGAGGCATTCAAAATGGAAGAAAGTGAATCCATTGAAACAATGTTCTCAAGATTCCAGATTCTGGTAGCTGGTCTCAAGGTTCTGGACAAAGGTTACTCTACTGCTGATCACGTCAAGAAAATCATCAGAAGTTTACCCAAGCAGTGGAGGCCAATGGTTACAACTCTGAAGCTAGTAAAAGATCTCAACAAAATTTCTCTGGAGGAACTTATCAGCTCCCTCAGAAGTCATGAGATAGAGCTAGAAGCTGATGAACCCCAGAAGCAAGGTAAGCCTTTAGCATTAAAATCTAACAAAAAATCTGAGTCTAAAGATTTGCAGGCAGTTGAAGAAACATCTGATGGATCCTCATCAGAAGAAGACGAACTCTCCCTCCTCTCTAGAAGAGTGAATCAACTGTGGAAGCAGAGGCAAAGGAAGTTCAGGAATCCCAGAAGATCTGATCAGAACGAGTCTTCTTCCAGATACAGAAGGACAGACTCTTCCTCTGGATACAGAAGATCTGAAGGCTCCTCAGGTAGTAGAAATCCAAACACCAAGGACATCATCTGCTATGAGTGCAATGAGCAAGGACACTACAAGAGTGACTGCCCAAAGCTTCAGAGGGAAAAGCCCAAAAAGAAGTGTGGAAGAGAAAAGAAGAAAAGTCTCATGGCTACATGGGATGACTCTGACTCGTCTGAAGCTGACTCAGAATCAGATGATGAGAGGGCAAACATAGCTCTCATGGCCAACATTTCAGAAGATAGTGAAGCTTCTGAATCAGACTCAGAATCAGATACTGAAGAGGTATTTCCTAACTTTGCTGTTAATTTTACCAAGGCTGAACTTGCTGAAAGCCTTAATGAAATCCTGGAAAGGTATCAGCAGATTAGAGTTAAATTCAGAGACCTGAAAAGGAATCTTGAATCTGACTCTAATAAGACTGAGAGTCTTAAATTGGAGAATTCTGAGCTGAGAATTAAAATTTCAAAATTAGAAAATACTTTACAAAACTCTCAGAAGGAACCAATTTCTGAAACTCCCAGCAACGCTGATGAGATCATTAAGGAGTATGATCACAGTTTCCAGAAGTTCCTTGCTAAAAGCATAGATAGAAGCAAAATGGCTTCAATGATCTATGGAGTTAGCAGAAACGGCAGGAAGGGAATAGGATACCAAGGTAAGGTTCCTACACCAAAGAATGTCATGGACTTAACCATTAAACACACTCCTCTGAATTCACATTTTGTGTATGGTCACACACATGATATTAAATACACTAGCAGTAAATACTCTGTGAAACCAAAATTCAACCAGAGTTTTGGTAAATCTAACAAATCAGGACCCAAGAAAATATGGGTACCTAAGGATAAAATAATACATGTTGCAGATATCTTTAGCAGCAAGTCAGAAACACCAGTCATGGTACCTGGACTCTGGCTGCTCGCGACACATGACGGGAAGAAGGCATATGTTCCAAAGTCTGGAACTTAAGCCTGGAGGCCATGTTGACTTTGGAGGCAATCAGAGGGGAAAGATAATTGGCTCTGGAACTGTAGGTAATGGAAATCTTCCCTCTATTAATAATGTTCTGCTAGTAGATGGATTAATGCATAATCTGTTATCCATAAGTCAATTAAGTGATAACGATTATGATATAATCTTTAATCAAAAATCATGTAAAGCTGTTAGTCAGAAAGATGGGACTATCCTGTTTAATGGAAAGAGGAAAAACAACATTTACAAAATCAAACTTTCTGAACTGAAAAGTCAGAATGTAAAGTGCCTTCTGTCTGTTAACAACGAGCAGTGGATCTGGCACAGAAGATTGGGGCATGTTAGTATGAGAAGAATATCTCAGATTAACAAACTCAATCTGGTCAGAGGACTTCCTAATTTGAAGTTCAATTCAGATGCTCTGTATGAAGCATGTCAGAAAGGCAAGTTTGCAAAACCTTCTTTTAAATCTAAAAATGTTGTTTCTACCTCTAAGCCATTAGAACTTCTGCACATTGACTTATTTGGACCAGTTAAAACTGCTTCAGTCAGTGGCAAGAAGTATGGGTTAGTAATCGTAGATGACTATAGCAGATGGACATGGGTAAAGTTCTTAAGACACAAGGACGAGTCACACTCTGTGTTTGTTACCTTCTGTAACCAAGTTCAGAATGAAAAGGATCTTAGAATCATTAAAGTCAGAAGTGATCATGGTGGAGAATTTGAAAACAAAGATTTTGAGTCATTCTTTAATGACAGAGGCATTCTGCATGATTTCTCTTGTCCTAGAACTCCCCAACAAAATGGAGTTGTAGAACGAAAGAACAGAACATTGCAAGAAATGGCCAGAACCATGATCAATGAGACAAACGTTGCTAAGATCTTCTGGGCAGAGGCAATAAACAAAGCGTGCTACATTCAGAATAGAATCTCAATAAGACCTATTCTGGAAAAGACTCCATATGAATTGTGGAAGAACAGAAAGCTCAACATTTCATATTTTCATCCATTTGGATGTACCTGTTTTATGTTAAATACAAAGAATTATTTGAACAAGTTTGACTCTAAAGCACAGAAGTGTATTATGTTAGGATACTCTGAACGCTCAAGAGGGTACAGAGTATACAATACAGAAACACAGATTGTGGAAGAATCAATCAGTGTTCGTTTTGATGACAAGCTTGACTCTGAAAAGTCAAAGCAGAATGAAGTTTTTGCAGGTATAGAAATTGAATTTACAGGTTCTGAAGACAAGTCATCAGAAGCTATCAACACAGACACTCCTTCAACATCTGAAAGGAGCACTGCTAGCAATCCTACAACAGCTGCTGATCAACCTCAGAAGAGATTACCCAGAAGCAGCTTGGATCACCCAGAAGAGACTATCTTAGGAAGAAAGGAAGATCCAATCAGAACAAGAGCAAGCTTCAGAAACTCTGAAGAAACCCTCATGGGACTTGTGTCTCTGATTGAACCTTCTTCTATTGATGAAGCACTTCTGGATAATGACTGGATTCTGGAAATGCAAGAAGAGCTGAATCAATTCACCAGAAATGACGTATGGGATCTTGTTCCCAGACCAAAAGGATTCAACGTCATTGGAACAAGATGGGTCTTTAGAAACAAGCTAAACGAACAAGGTGAAGTCATCAGAAACAAAGCACGACTGGTTGCACAAGGTTATAGTCATCAAGAGGGGATAGACTATACAGAAACCTTTGCTCCAGTCGCCAGGTTAGAATCTATCAGACTTTTAATTTCATTTGCTGTTAATAGAGGCATCACTCTGTATCAGATGGATTTCAAGAGTGCATTCTTAAATGGTTATATAGAAGAAGAGGTTTATGTGCACCAACCCCCTGGTTTTGAAAATACAAAACATCCAGAACATGTTTTCAAACTAAAGAAGTCACTATATGGTCTGAAACAAGCTCCCAGAGCTTGGTATGAAAGGCTAAGTAACTTTCTGTTAGAAAATGAATTCACCAGAGGGAAGGTGGACACTACCTTATTCTGTAAGTCAGTTAAGAATGACATCTTAGTATGTCAAATTTATGTTGATGATATTATCTTTGGTTCTACTAATCCTTCTCTTGGAAGAAAATTTGCTAAGTGTATGCAGGCATAATTTGAGATGAGCCTCATGGGGGAACTGAAATTCTTTCTAGGAATTCAGATCAATCAAACTCCAGAGGGAACTTACATTCATCAGAGCAAATACATCAGAGATCTTCTTAAGAAATTTTACCTCTCAGAATGTAAGCCATCAAAGATTCCAATGCATCCCACATGCATTCTGGAAAGAGAAGAGGTAAGCAAAAATGTAGAACAAAAAGTCTACAGAGGTATGATTGGTTCTCTCCTTTATCTGACAGCTTCAAGACCTGATATACTATTCAGCATATGTATTTGTGCTAGATTCCAATCAGATCCTAGAGAATCTCACTTAACAGCTGTTAAGAGAATTTTCAAGTATCTGAAAGGTACTACTAATCTGGGTTTGTTTTATAGAAAATCTAGTGATTACAGTTTAGTAGGCTACTGCGATGCTGACTTTGCTGGAGACAGAGTAGAGCATAAAAGTACTTCTGGAAGCTGCCAGTTTCTGGGAGAAAATCTGATCTCTTGGTCCAGCAAAAGGCAATCAACAATTGCGCTATCAACAGCAGAAGCTGAGTACATAGCAGCAGCAGGATGTAGCACACAAATGCTCTGGATGAAAAGTCAGCTTGAAGACTTCCAGATTTTTGAGAGTAACATCCCTATACTCTGTGATAATACTTCTGCTATTTGCTTAAGTAAGAATCCTATTTTACATTCTAGAGCTAAGCATATAGAAATAAAACATCACTTCATTAGGGACTATATTCAGAAAGGAATTTTGAACTTAAAATTTATAGATACAGACCATCAATGGGCTGATATCTTCACTAAACCCCTTTCTGAAGATAGGTTCAATTTCATTCTGAAACATCTCAGCATGAAAATCTGCCCAGAGTGAAAATGTTTTAATTCCATATATTTATCTTCAGAATGTATTTGTTTTATTGTGAACTTCTGATCAATCTCTTTTCAGAAAGATAGAACATGCAGATTGTATCAGATGCTAGTCTAAAGATCTGAGAGTCTAAGCTCAAGGATAGACGTGCTGATCACTAAATCAAACAAGTGTCATCCAATCATCAGCAAATCTCTGAAGCAGAACGCGTGCGCGCTTCTGAGAAGGCAAAACGCTGATTGGGTGCATTGAGACACATGTCTGGTAACCGTTTTAAGTATCTTTCTCAAATCCCCCAAAATCAGCAAGCATTAAATGAAAGTAATCATGTTTTTAAAACGTAATCATGATTTTATTTCTCTTTCTTGAAAACGTTTACACTTTCAAAATATTCTGAAGCCTATTTAAGCACGTTAACCTATCACTTTAATCTTTTACAGTTTCTCATTATCTCTCAAGTATTCTCTGCATTTTTCTGTGTTCATCTCTCTCAAACCCATTTTCTCAGTTTTTCTCAAAATCCCTAAGTGTGAACATGGCAACCTCCAGCAGTGCTTCTGCAGGTTCTTAGAAGAAAGCATCATCTGAACAGTATCAAGTTCCATTCAGAACACTCCTCACTCCCGTGAAGAATCTTGAAGTGTTATCTGAACTGATTATTGATTTTGGCAGTCTGAAGGAGAATGGTTTTGATTTAACAGAAGAAGTTAGGGCATAGAAATGGGAAAGGTATTTTGACAGGTTGGTTGGACCAACATTACCAATGTTAGTCAAGGAGTTCTGCATTCATGCAACTGCTTCAACGCATCAAGTCACCTCCTACATAATGGGGAAGAAGATTGTGATCACTGAGGATCACATAGCTAAGTTGATTGGTTACAGTGGCGGTGGCGTCCGCTGTATTGATATGGCTGAGAGATGTGCTGACGTGGGCGTCATAGCAGAAAGGATTTTCACCCTTGGGGTGCCCAACAGCAAGATCAGAGATCTGAAGGATCACCACAGAGTTTGGGCGAAGATAATTCTGGGGTGTTTTAATCATAGGAAGCCAACTAGTTCCCCTGATTACATAAACATAGATCAGCAGTTTCTGATCTATTTTATCAATCAGAAGGTAAAAATCAACTTGGCTCATCTTCTGTTTAATCACCTCAGAACAAGCGTGAAGGAAACCAGGGAAGAAGAAAGAACAAAGAGGGATTGGATACCCTTTAGAAGGTTGATATCAGATATTCTGACTGAGAATAGGCTGATAGAGCACCTGATAGAAGCTCAAGAGTTAAGCACCATTGAACCAACGGTTGGGAAGCCTCTGAACGCGAAGAATCTGAAGAAAATGAAGTTAATAGAGAATATCAGAAAGGAACCCAACGTTACTCCCACTGATGACATCACCAGCAGAAGAGTCCCACTGAGTGACTTTCCTTTATTTTCTGAGATAGAATCTAAACCAGTGGTGGTTCTCAGATATTTGGACGCGTGCAAGGCTGATGGTACAGATCCCAATCTGAATATCAAAGATCTGCACCAACCTCAACCAGAAGTTACACTGAAGAAGACGAAGAAAAGGAAGGCCCCTTCAGAAGGAACATCCCAACAGACACCCAAGAAAAGAGGTAATTTATCTGCTGCTTTTGTTTTAAATTCTTCTACTATTCCAACATCAATCCCAACTCCAACTTCTCATAGAATCTCAATCCCCATCCCAACAATAGATGAAACCGAACCAGAAGATGACCCTTCTGAGGCACTACAACTCAGAAGACCCCGAACCAAACATCCCAAACCAACAATTTCAACAACATCAGTAATTGACAAAGTGCTGTCTGACATTGATCAACACACCTCTGATCACCCCTCCAATAATCCAAACTCTGAACCACAAATTGTCCACCCTCCACAACCAGAACAACCTCTCTCACCCATTCCAGAAGAACCACATATCCCTGAACAACCAGAAATTCCTCCTCCTTCTCCACAACCAACAATTCCTTCTCCCTCTCCTCAACCAGAAATTCATCCACCATCACCTCAACCATCACCTCAACCATCACCTCAACCTGAGTTTCATCACTCTGAAACTCCAACTCCTCCTCCTTCTGAACCTCATTCACCTCAATCCTCTGAACCACAACCTCTGGCAATCCAGCTGCCATGTGGAACAACAGTAACCATGGCCCAGCTGCCATCCTCGCCAGAATCTACCCCACCAAATACTCCCAAAACCCCAAACAGTCCAATCATTACTTCTGATTCTCCCACTCCATCTCCAAAACAAACAGCTCCCAAACAAACCACCGAAAACCCCAGCAGGACCTTCATAGATTTAACAATCCTTGACCGTCTTGCTGATCTGAAAAATAAAATAGCCATTCCTAAACCAAAACAGCCAGATGTTGGCTCTGGTATTATGAATTTTGAAACAGGTTTGCAGCAGTGGATTGCTTCTCTGAAGCAAGTCTGTCCTGGAATGATTGACCCAGCTGCCTCTGACCAGCTCTGGTCACAATTCAGAATTTGGGTACGTGCTGAAGCCCTCAAGTTGCAGGATATCAACTATGAGCAGGCACAACAGAACTTCAGCAAGCTGCTGAAGGAAGTTGAAAGTCAGCTGCCACAGGAAGACGTGCTCCTTCTGGATAGTGAGCCATGGTCTGAGAAGCGTCCAACTTCAAAGGTGCAACCAGAAGAAGACAAGACTATTCAAGCTGAAGTCAGCCAAGCTGAAGATGGTGCAGAAAGCTCTCAGAAGCTTCCTGCTTCTGATGTTTCTCAAGCTGCCTTGGACAGGCAGACCCTGGAAGAGCTGAAGCTGAATGACATTCGTCTGCAGCAAAGGATGGATGAAAATGACCAGAAGATGAAAGAAAGGATGGATGTGCAGGATAGCAAGATAGATACAGTAGTCAGCATGGTGCACAAGCAAAATGAGACTGTTGATCAGATCAAAGCCATGCTGGAGAACCTGTTCACACGCCTTCCTCCCCAACCTTAGATTTTCATTCATGCCATTTTCATGTTTTCTCTGATTATCTGTTGTATTGTTTTGTTTGATTCTGAACATTTTAATATGACAAGTTTTTCTGATCTAATTGTTTTAGAACTTTACTTACACTTTTTGATTGCTGACAAAAAGGGGGAGAACAAGAATGATATTTTTCAATAAACGGATTACTAAGACAGAAAATCTCAAACATTCTAACTCTGATATACTTGAATATGTTTTCTGTTTTTGCTTAAGTCTATAGGTACAAGAATGCTCTATGATATTCTGAAGACTAAAGCTCTGATACTCTGACCCAAAGCAAAGCTCTGACTCTGATCTGAAGCTCTGCTCTGACATTCTGATCTAAAGCTTCTGATAGCCAAAACTCTGATATTCTGATGTTCAAAGAAAGGCAACAAAGATCTGATCCTGAAGAACTCTTGGAATCAAAAAGGGAAGTAATAAATTCAGGGGGAGTATCTCTTAACTCTGACATCTCTTTATCCCTTATCTTTGATAACCTCTTACTCTGATACATCTTATCATTTAGTTATCTCTGATACTCTTTCACGTTATTTTCAATTAAAAATATCTAGTTTTTGTCATCATCAAAAAGGGGGAGATTGTTAGAACAAAGTTTGAATCTACTACCCTAAGTTTAAGTTTTGATGATAACAAAATGAAAGGATATATTAATTATGTGAATCATTTAAGAACTATTTGCTACCTAAAATATTACGTTCTGTTTTGCAGAAACTCTGATAGGTATCAGCAAGAGCACACCTAATCAGCATCAGAATATTGGTTCTTAACATCAGCATCAGAAGATGCTATATCAGAATACCAGAATCAGAAGAATAATTCACGCGTATGCTGAAGCTTGATGAACAGAACTGCGCTCAACACTCTGATAAAGACAACAACAGTTCATCAGCACTTAAGCAGAGTCAGAATGAGGCTAAGCCAGAACACGCTTTAAGTTGCAACGGTATTGTGCATTAAAAGCGAATTATTACCAACGGCATCATTCCAGACAATATCTGCTCAATAAGGAAAGTTTATTATTGGCATTGAATCAAGATTATTGCTCCAACGTTCAACTATTTCAGTGCTATATAAACAAGACAATGAAGATTGAATTGGCTAATGCTCTACAATATATTACACGCCTAAAAGCTAACCATCATCTTCTCTCTCTCAGTTTGCTAAACGCTTCACAATTCCTCACTCAGTATTTTAGCAATCTAGTTTCATAAGCTTAAGTTGTGTAACATCACAGTTGTGATACAGTTTTGTAGAAAACATTCACACACCTAGTTTTATCTTCTTTGTAAGAAAGTGTTTCCTTGATAAACCGGGTAGTGGTTTGCATCAAGAAGGCTTTAGCAGTTGTTAAAGCAGATTGTAATATTCAGTTGAATATAGTGGATTAAGACCTCGTTGGAGAGAGGCGAAATCACCTTGATGGGTGGACTGGAGTAGTTTGAGATCAAACGAACTAGGATAAAAATATCGTGTTCATTGCAAGTGTTTTTTCAGTTTTACAATTCAACCCCCCCTTCTTGTGTTTTTCACTTCTTCAGTCTTCTTCTTGAAGAGATGAAGCGAATGACATAGGTCTCGTACTCTAATTTTATAGATTGAGAAACCTGGTTTTAGGACTGACTGGATGTTAAAGATGACCAACGTGTCATCCTTCAACCAATGAAACAGTGCCATTTGTATTTTTTGAATTTCTGATTTACATTTGATTCAGTGCTTTATTCACTAATGACCATGATATGCACAGCGCGCCAGATCCCTTCGATTTGATTACTAACGCATTTTGACTCTCATCCAATGGTCCACATATTTTTGACTTTATTTTTCTTTTCTGATTTTTATATTTAATTGTTTTAAATTTCAAAAAATTATAGAAAATTCATTTTTAGTCAAAAAAATCTGAAAAAATTACGAAAAATATTTTTGATTTTTCTCTTTCTGATTTTTATTTTTTCACAATTTTATTTTGTGTTTTGATATTTTTTTTAAAATTTCTACTTTATTTGAATTATTTTAAATGTTTAAAAATACTCTTATGCATTTTTAAATTTTGGAAAAATTATGGAATGATCCAATGTTATTATGACAAATATTGGTGACCTCATTTATTTTTTATTTCTGACTTTATTATTTTTTTAAAATCATTTTTGGTTTATTTTACTCATTTCTTTTAATTTTAAAAATAGTTTTTGACTTTAAAAAATTACCAAAATTTTTATAAAATCATTTTAGTTCATTTCTAATTTTTTTGTGGTTTTACTTTTTATTTCTTGATTAATTTGAATATAATTGATATTTTCCTCTTTTATTTCTATTTTAAAACATTTTTAAAACCTTTTTTAATGTATATATTAAATGCAATATTATTTTGTGATTATTTTCTAGCTGATATTGGATTGAATTTTTGGTCATGAACTTTGTTAACATCATTGGATCCATGGTGTTAGCCTAACTCCATAAAAATGGATGAATGATTTTAATAATGGTTTGATTTAAATTTAATTCAAATGTAGTTTGTATATTCTCTCCCACCCCTATTCATCTTGTCCCTTTCTCATTGCACTAAGTGTTATTGGAGCATGATCTCTATATCATGTCTCAAAAAAATAGTGCATAGATTGCTATTGACCGACCTCAAAATAAGCGCGGCTTTTATATAAGTCCACTTACGATTGCTTGACATAGCGCTAAATTTTGTCCCAATTCGAATAAATGATCATTCGTGGCCCAAACCTATGTTTGCAAGCCCAAGTATGTTAATTTGATCTCTTTGATCCAATAACCTTGAGATTCATTGTGTGAAGGCTTTGGTTCTACCATTCCTCTAATGGATCTACATCACTTTTGGTCAACGCGGATCACTTAAACATTGTTGATCATTAAATAGTATTTTTTAAGATTCCAAATGGATGATATACTTGACAAAAATCAAATGCAACTTGTTGTATGGAGGCTTTGGTTCTACCAATCTTCTAATGAGTTCCAAATGTAAGTTTCATGATGGTCATCCAACTAACCACTAATTATTAAATTGTTTTTACTTTATGCCCCTTTATTTTTTATGCTTTATGTACCATTTACTTTAAGCATTACATTTCATGTCATTTCCATTTTGCTCACTTGAGCCTTTTCTTTTCTCTTCTAAGACACTTAATAATTAACATGAACCCTAAAAAATCTTTAATGATACTTGGACTATTTGGTTACTATCCTTGGCATTGTGGAGTATTGGACTTCTTGGACTTAGGATTAGAAACCTTGACCTATATTGGAGACCTTATGACCTTGATTTATATTTTGTCTGGAGTTCTTGAGGTTTACCTCAAGACATTGGGTTGTTTTGTTTGTTTTGTGTGTAGGTTATTGTGATTACGTCCTTTATTTGTAATATGGAATTCACCCGTATACAATCGTTACTCTTCTTATTTTTTTAATTGAACTACTTTCATAATAAACTTGGACTTAGGTCCATTCATTTTCAAAATATCTTTCACAAATAAACTTCAATCAACTTAATAATACCTTGACATTTTTTGTGAGAAGACTAAAAGTCAATCAATCTCATTTCAAACCATTTTGCCACTTTGGCTTTTTATTTTAAAACTTTTCTCAAAAGATTAAACTCTTGTCAATCCTTGTAGTGATGTAAACAACTATACTTCTATAATATGTAGTGAAGAGAGATATTTTCCACTTGGGTGTTGATTGAGGCATTGTTGATTTTAAACTCCAAGCCATATCCTCCACTTTGAGATGATGCAAATTCTCCTTTCTCATGATTATGGGTAGTAAGTATGTTTTCTACACGGACAATGACAATGATGTCTTATCTCATAAAATTAACCAACACACTTGTGTTTTAAAATTTTCAAAGAGGAACTACGTGTACCCTGATCCCTATTACACGAAAGATGGTACGTAGGCACTAAAGGTTCACAACCGCGGAGGGTGCAAAAATCATAAAAAATATTTCTTTTCTCACCTCAACCATCTATTTTTATATAACAATTTATAGCCAAAATATACAGATTTTACAAAGAGGTTCCTGCGGAATACCGTAGATGGTTAGGGTGCTAATACCTTCCCTTTGCATAATCAACCCCCTTACCTTGAATCTTTCCCCCTCTTTTGGGTTACTCGCTCTTTTCCCATTCCTTTGGAAACAATAAAGCGCGATGACAATTTTTATTTTGATCTGTATAAGTCTAGTCAATCCAATGGCTTAGTCTTAAAACATTTCTACCGCTACAGAAAAAATGGAGACTTCACTGGGGAAAGATTGACCTCTTGCTGGTCCATCCCTAAGTGGGTTGAGCCTATCTTTGTTTTTATCTGTATATGTGCTATTGTTGTTTATGTATTATATGTTGTATATATGTCTGTTTGGATTTTCCTGGTTTTCAGGGTGCTTGGTGATTACTTATAAGTCCTATACCCGGACTTGGGAAAACTTTAAGATAGGACGGGCAATATAGTCATGTTAACTTTGAGGGAGTAATCCTAAAAAAGGAGGCATGAGATCCCTCACTCAGTGGAGGCCCCTTTGACTGTAGTGTCGTTTACCGAGTAATCGGGAAGACGTACTACTTCTGACCTGGGAGCCTGCTAAAACTGAGGACCGTAGAATACCAAACCCATCTTGGCCTTTTAGGTGTAGTGCTAAAGCTATGACAGAGTAATCCGGAAATAGTTGTCATGCGATACTACGCTCGGACGAGTTTTTCTTGAGAATATTACTAATTACTGAGTTAATCGGGAAGTTGATAATATCCGAAGGAAGGATGTAGACTCTGGGAACCTCTAGAACCTTGTTCGGCAAGTGATAACTTTTAGACCATACCTTATTGGTAGTACCTTCGACCTCCTGCTCGTGATGTTGAACCTATGAACCCTATATGTGTGATCTTGTGTGTGATTGTTACATCATGCATCCATGCACTCATAAGCATCTTTTGAAGAAATTTTATTTCAAGGGACTTAAAAGTTGACCATTTGTGAATATCTCAGGTACTTTTTAACCATGGATTCTGGAAAAAGAAAGACCGGGAAGTATAGTTTCAAGGATCCCAAGATAGATGAGTTGATCAGTCTAATTCTCGAGATCGAGTGTTCTGCAGATTTTTAGAAGAAGTATGCATCCATCATTCCTCTTATGAAGCTTAGGATGAAGGAGGGTATTCTCTCGACCTTGGTCCAGTTCTATGATCCGATGTATCATTGCTTTACTTTTCCCGACTATCAGTTGATGTCTACACTGAAGGAGTATTCTTATTTGTTGGATTTACCCGTTATCAATCGTGTTCCTTTTACTGGTTTAGAGGGTGAGCCAAAACCACATGAGATTCTTCTTTGATTCATCTGGGGAAGTCTGAGGTGGAAGCCCATATGACTACTAAAGGAGGGATTAGAGGATTACCAGCTCAATTCTTATTGGAGAAAGCTCGTTACTTTTCCAGGATGAAGAGTACAATTGCTTTTGAGGCCATCTTTGCTCTACTTGCTTATGGGTTGTTCTTATTTCCTAATGTGGACAAGTTTGTTAACGTTAATGATATCAGGATCTTCATGATTGGAAACCCAGTTCCTACGTTATTGGGTGATGTTTATTACTCTATTCATCTTCAAAATTCTTATCATGGAGGGATGATTATCTGTTGCACGCCTTTGTTGTACCAGTGGTTTATCTCTCATATGCCTCAGTGTGATGATTTCTGGAATGTCAGGAAGGAACCCTGTTGGGCTCCTAAGATCATGGCACTTACTCACTTAGATATTGATTGGTATCATCGATCTTACCAGGATATAGATATTGTTGACAGTTATGGTAGTTTCCCCAATGTACCTCTTCTTGGTACAAAGGGAGTAGCACGACGAAAGCTTGGTTATCTGATGAGGGATAAACCAAATAATATTCATTTGAGTAGTTTCTTTCTGAAGGAGGGAGGAGAGCATAAGGAAGCTAGGGACCAGATTGCGAAGGCCTGGCGCCACATTCATAAGAAGAGTAGGAAATATTTAGGACCTAGGGGGGCTGTTTCTTTGGAGCCATATCTTCAGTGGGTCCAAGCGAGAGCTATTCAGTTGAAGATGCCATATTCCTGGGAAACACCTATGCCTAATTTGTTTGTGAAGACCACTTCTACCTTATTGGATGATCTAGAAGAGCTGCAGCTTGCTTTGGTCAGGATGCAGCAGGAAAAGGATGCTTGGAAGAACAAGTGCCAAACTTTTGAGATTTCCTTTGGAGCAGACTTGAAGGAGAATTACGACTTGATTAAGATCCTTGAGAGTCGAGCGGTAGAGACTATGGAGAGGCAAGGGGATTTATTTTCTCCTAAGCCTTAATCAGATTCTGATTACTCACTTCCTAATTCAGGTGATTGGAAGGAGGTTGCCACCAAGTATGCAGAAGAAAACCAGAGGTTGAAGGCTCAGATTTCCAGGCTTACGGGGAAGCGCCAGCGTATAGAGTAATCTTTGACAACTTTACTTCTCAGGGTTTTAGACTTTATTTTCATCTTGTACTTGGGATTGTTGAGACTTGTAACTTATTTTGAAGTTATTATAATAAATTTTTTCAGTATTTCAAATGCGTATTACTTTGATATTTGCAATATGTCTATAAACTTTAAATCCCTTGAAATATTAAATAACAAAATAAAATCATGTGCATTGCATATCATGCATCATATTGCACATATTTTTTGCATTTGTTATGCATATCTTGGTGTCTTACCAAGCTTCTTTACTTCATTCAGCAAGCTGACTCACCACAATAACACTCGAGCTAATTTCAGAAGGAAGATGGACAACTTAGAACAAGGGAATCGCGAGCTGCGCAGAAGTTTCTGCTTTGAAGGCCGACATGGACAATCTTACTGCTCTGATGGAATCTCTGGTGGTTGCTCAGAATCAGCCACCGAGTGTTCAACCTCAACCAACAAGGGCTACTGCTAAAGCTCCGACTGTTCCTGTGTCTGCTACCCCAGCTATTGTTCATAATCGTATGCCTCAAGGTTATCCATGGGGAATTCTAGAGAACTTTGTGCCTGAAGGTTTCAATCTTGGTCCTCAAGATACTCTAGTTGTTCAGACTACTGTTACTCCTGCACCTCCTGTGGTGCATGCTGCTCCTTCTGCACCTTCTTCGATGAATTTGGTTCCATTTGTTAATGATGATATGTGTCGTCCTTTCCCTCCACCAAGTTAAGACTTGGGTCTCTATGGCAGAATGAATGATTTTCAAGAACAGTTTGACAAGATGCAGAGGGAGATGAAGACCCTCAGGGGAAAAGAGTTATTTGGGAAGAATGTGAATGAATTATGCTTGGTCCCGAATGTTAAGATACCTGCAAAGTTTAAGGTCCAAGAGTTTGAGAAGTACAAGGGAAACACTTGCCCTCGTGCTTATCTGGTAATGTATGTAAGGAGAATGTCTACCCATACTGATGATCAGCGTCTGCTGATTCACTTTTTTTAGGATAGTTTGACTGGTGTTGCGCTGAAGTGGTATATGAGTTTGGACAATATTAATATCCATACTTTCAATGATTTGGGAGAAGCATTTTGTGATACGGCGGCAGAACCGACTGTTTTGAAATGCTGGTTTACATTTTGCGTTATGTGTTCGCAAAATGTCACGGTAAGCAAGAGTCTTCACCGACTTTTATTTTATCCAACCAGAAAGGAAAAAGTACAGAAAAAAATCCTTTTTCGAGATGTTTATGAGTACGGGGGGTAAATTATAGAAAGGGAAGGTGTAAGCACCCTTTCTATCCATGGTTTTCCATAGTCTCTTAGGTACTTGCTCAACTTTTAAAATTGCTTGTATGTGTGCTTTGTTTTTGAAAAGAGTTTTAACTTCATGATAACCCTTGTATCAGTCCTCAAGGGTGTGGCAAAGTTGTTTTGAAAATTGTTTTGAAATATGTAAGTGCGAAAAGTTTTGATTTGAGCAAGTACCTACTAGCATCTACCTACTTGAAAAAAAAGATCGTTTCTATTCTTGTTTCCTTTAGACAGTGTTATCCCACTATTGAGAAGTAGGTAGCACCGTGGTTGGAGTTGTAAGGGTCAATTCGTAAGGGACGTACGATCACTAAAGCAATGTTATGACGTCTTAGTAATAACCCTAAAGTATTAAAATCATATTCGAGGCAACATTTCCGAGGCAACATTTTCGAACGAGACATTTGATCTTTGTTAGACAGGAGGGCAACCACTAAGACACTATATACTTAATGATCGTTTTACCGAAGGCAACCGAAGTGAGAGTATACCCTAAGAGTGATATGTGCAAATGCTTTGTTTTCAGTTATTTATCTTTGCACATTAGGGTTTTCTGTATTAAATTATCATGCAATCTTGTCATTCAATCCTATTAACATACATCTAGACAGTTAAGTATTTGCGAGAATTAAAATGCGAGAAAGTAAATCTACGCTATTACAAGGCTTCGGGGAGGGGGATTAATTACATAGCCAAAACCAGGAAAAATAAGCGATAAGTAAAAGCCCTAAATTAAACTATTAAATACCAGTGAGCAGTTACAATAATATTGGCAAAAATAAATAATCAGCGCGCGGCGAACTAAATGCAAAGCGACCAGGGTTTTGACCCTTGAATAAACCTAATTGTAATTGATTAAATTAAACATGTTTTTTTGTCATTATTATTATTATTTTTATTTAAGAAAGTAATGAAATAATTGAATAAAAAAAGAAAATCCTAAATTCTAATTAATTTTAATTGTGAAAGAAATTAGAATTGCCTGAAATTAATTAAATTAATGAATTAAAAAAAATGCTTATTAAGAAAATAAGTCTTCTTTTTGTGATTTTTGGTTGGTTATTTAGAAAAAATAATTTTGGCGTTGATAAAAAAAAATAATTAAAGAAAATAAAATTAAAGAAAAATAAGAAATAACCCAAGGGTCTGCTGCCAGTGGCTCTGATCAGGGAATGATGGTCCAGAAGATGGTGGCCCTCAGAAGATGGGGTGCGCTGGATCTAGTTCTGACTGGGATCCAGAAGATGATGACCTGCACGTGCTAGATTTGGTTCTGACTGGGATCTAGAAGATGATGGTCTGCACGTGGTGGAACTGGTTCTGACTGGGATTCAGAAGATGATGCGCTGGATCTGGTCCTGGCTAATGGATAAGAAAGATGGTGCACTGGATCTGATGCTGGCTAGTGAATCCAGAAGGTGATGACCCTCAGAAGATGCACGTGCTGGCTTTGGCGTAAACAAAGGAGAAAATACCAAAAGCTCACGCCTGGGATCAAACCCAGAACAATGAGCTTCTGACCAACTGCGCTGGACGTTAGTTTATTAATACAATAAAAAAAACAATATATATCAGAACAACAAGTTTCTGGCCAGAATAAACGCGCTAGAATTTAAACCGGTCAGTAAGGCTGTAACACGCTATTGTCTTCTTCCCTGGAACTATCATTTAAAGCTCTGAACCCTTACCTACAGACATGGCGCTGTAGCTATAAACCTGTGTATTTCAAAAATTGCATACAAGCAATATAAATAAGTTTCAAGACCATGGATCAACCGAGTTTAACCCTCTGATCACAATGGTATCCTTCATTAGGGCCAATTGTTCCTTCATTTAAAAGCCCCAAAACAACAAAACAAAACCTAGCTATGGCAGATGCATATACATGCATTAAAAATGCAATTGAATTATAGTGTCATGTTGCAAACATCTCAAAGATTATAAATATGCCAATCAATCATGCTAAAAATGCCAGAATTAATATATTCAATTTCAAGAAAATAGGCAAACCGTATGAATGTTACAGGGTGATTCTGAGCGTCCCAGGCCTTGCAAATGATCTTGTTGGCTTCAGGGATGATCCAAGAATCTGAACTGATCTTTTGAAACACTTGAAACGGCATGTGGAGCAAGATTTGATCAGCACTTTTCTTTGAGAAATTTGAACTTTTTCTCTGCCCTTGCACGCCTCCAGCCTCCTCTTTTTCTTGGTCTGCCCTTGTTCACTATCTATAATAAAGTGCATTAGGGTAAACATTTGCATCAAATCTTTGCCATTTATGAAGATTGATCATTGATTTATTCTTTGCACCAAATCTTTCCAAAACAAGCATTTTCAATCTTTTTTTGTCCATATGAAGCCTTGCACGATTTGATCTTGCCACCAACTGTATAATAACTCCAATCATGCACAAAATCTCAAGGTTTAATTGCTTTTTGATATTTTCATTATTTTATATTGATTTTATTTGATTTAAATGAAATAAAAAATCAAAATAAATAACAAAAATAAAAAATGCCAAGTGGAAGGTGTTGTACCCCAAAATTTTCCCTCTCATTTCATCAACATTTTCTCTTCACAAGACTCTTGGAACTCAAGATCAAGTTAGGGTTTGCTCTGCTCAAGGCCCCTCCTTGCACTGATGACCCAAATTAGGGTTTGAGTTTGCACAAGGATGTTTTGACCTAAAATGCCCAAAGTGACTTTCATGCTTCATGTTGGACTCACCAGTTTATCCATACCAAGTTTCAAGCCTTGATTCCAATCTTTGCCCAGTCAATTGGACAGTTGACCAAGAAATCAGCTGTATTGGGGAAAAAAGTCAACGGTGGCCAATTGACAGTCAAACCTCATGAATTTTGACCCACATCAACATAATGAACTCACATGAACCATTTGGTCAAGTTTGGATCACAATTCCACAAGAAATTTGATCAGATCACCAAAAGGGCAAAATGGTCATTTTTAGGGTTTTGACTGCACAAAGGCAATTTTTGACTGTTTGACCTAACCAATAGCAAACCAAGCTCACATATGGACTCAAGGACTCAATGGCATTGTCTTGACCCATTCAACAAGTTCAAAAAATCTCAAATGCATAGGATTGACAGATGGATTTTTCAGTCAACTGATCAAAATTTGACTGTATACTAAAAAGTCAAACTTTGACTTTTTGGTCAAAATCAAGTGCCAAGGTTCATTTTTCATCAAGACATGTCAAATTATGAAACTTGTTCATCAAGAAACCCAAAATTGCAAATTAGGTTTAAAATGAAGAAATTTCATAACTTAGAAATTTTCTAAGTTATGAAAATTTCTTATTTTTTCCTAACTTTGTCCCATTTTTTCACCAATATTCAAATGGATTCAAATGAAACTTGAAACATGAAAGTTGTAGTCCATTTCAAAATCTACAACTTTGATTCACAAAGTTTTCTCAAAGGAAGCTTGTATCTCAAGTTATGATTTTTGGAACAAGGGTACAAAACATTTTTAACTTACAGAAATTTTGCCCTATTCTAGGCAGGATTTTTGTCTAACTTCTTGGCCATTTTTCACATGGTTCCACTTGGAGTTTTAATTTGCATTACAAAGATGGATTATAGTACACATTCAAAGCTTTCCAAATTGTCCAAGAACTCATCAAACACCCTTGTGGTTAGAGAGAATCGAATTCACAAAGTTGGCCAAAACTCACTTTTGTTCATGACCAATACATGTTCATAGCAAATGGCATTTTCAAATCAGCTTGGTTTGTGCTAGCTTGAAGGCCTCTAAACCCTTTTACACTCCTTAATTGAATGCAAATCCACTGAGCTAATGCATTATTTTGTTCATTTGGACATTGCACACAAAATTAACCCTTAAATGGAAAAAGGTAGAATGCCATTTTGATAAAGTTATGCTTTATGTCAAATACCAAATCCTTGAGGCATGGGGCCAGATCTTAGAGCCAAATCAAATCCACAAATCCAAGTTATCAAGAGCCTAACTTGCAGCATACATTAGGGCATCGTACTGGCTTGTATCACAACTTACATTTCTTTGCTTACACTTGAAGAAACATTACAAAACAACTCCAACTTCCACTTCCTGTCAACACAACCAAGAGCAAAACTTGTGAACCTTTTTCATACATCATGCCAAGCCTAAAACACGACTCAACCACCCCTCATACCTCCTAATACACTAAAACACCACCTTGCTGCAAAAACAGGGCATCTGTTGCAGATTGAGGTCCACAACTCAATCCACTCGTGCACTTTGGCTAAAAACCTTTCAAACACCTTCCATACCATCCACTGAAACTATCCCAAGCCTTGAACTCAAGCTGTAACACCCCTAACCACGTTTTCCATTTTCACTTTCAATCTATGCAGGTGAACTTCTACAGCACGATACAGGCAATTTCAAAGCAAGCTAGGTACTTGGGAAGCATCCTTCGACCTCAGGCAAGCTATACAGAAGCTCAAACTCCATTGAAGTTGGCCACATTGCTGTATACGATTCAAGCTGAAACAGGTAAAACCATGGACTTCTATCTCTCAATCTAGGAAGAGTTAAGCTTAGGTTTGTGAATGAAACATATCCTACTCATAGCCCTGAAGCCATACATGTGTTTACTTTTCATTTATATTAAGCATGCTGTGAGAATTTTAGCCATGAAAATTGAAGAAAAACTAGGTCAGAAATTGGGGGTGAAGAAATTCTCCCTGGTTTCTTAGAGTTAGGTCAAGTTTTTTACATGTTTGGAATCGTGGTTTGATGCTCTACAATATTTGTGTTATGAGTTTTGGTTAAAAATCAAGGAATCAGGAGATGGTAGTTGTACAAGGAAACGCGCGTTTTTTGATTCAAAAGGTTGCTGGAGGTTGAAGACAGAGTTGGCTTGGGCTGGGCCTGAGTCAGCTTGCTTTTTGCACCCCTTTTTTTCATTTGCACCCCCCTGGCCCATTGTGTGAAATATTTGATATTTTTGCATTTTTCCTTTTGATTCTGACTTTATATTTTTTGCTCAAACATAAAAAACACCAAAAATATTTTTCCACATTTTTTACATTTATTTGGCATTTATTTGTTTTATTAAGCATATGTATATAAATAATGTAATTCCTTTTTATTTAAAACCCTAGAAAAAAATACAAAATATTTATCTTTTTTTAGTTATTGTTTTTTATTTACATTTTGAAAACATTTTCTAAAATATACATTTTTTGTAAATAATTAATATTTTATTCTTTGTACATATTTAGCATATTAAATATATATAATGTATACTTATACAAATTTTATTAAATATTTAGGGCAAAAATACAAAAATAATACCTTTTATTTTTTATTTAATATTTGACACCAAAAATATTTTTTCTACAATATACTTCCTTTTTTCATTATTTTTTGTATAAATTAATATACCTTGTACATAATTAATAAATAAATGCCATTTATTCAAAAACTAGGGTTTTGCCCTAAATCACAAAAATAATCAAAAATATGACTTTTTTTATTTTGTTTATACTTCAAACATGAAAACCTTTTTACATACATGAAAAATCCTTCTTTGCATAATACATTGCATTTTGATATTTATTTGAATTGTATTTATTTAAATGTTAAATATTTGTATATTCGATATGATTGTAATAATTTAGATTCTTATTTCCTTGTCAAATATCCCCAAATCCAAACTTGTATCCCTATCCCCATAATCATGTTGTAATAATTTAGGACTTTAAATTCTCGCACATTTAAAAGTTTCCAAATTATGCCATGGTAGACCTAGGGTTTGTATGCAAAAACAATCAACAAATAGCTTGACCTAAATCCAAGATAAACATGCATGAAAAAACAAACACAATGCACACTTGCACCCTTAGGGTTATTCCACTTGTTGCCTTCAAAAATGGGCCATGTTTGCATGTCAAGTACTTTGGCAAAACAAAAACAAACAAAATGATCATGGTCCCTCGATGACGCTATCTTGTTGCCTAAACAAAATGATCATAGTCCCTCAAGAAAATTGCCAAAATACTTGACACTATTGCATTCATGGTCTATACGATGACCCGCGCCCGTCCCGTTAACATCCTAACACAAGGTTGTTCACCAAATACAATGGTGAAACAACACTGTTAAAAGGGTTAAAACATAAGAAAGATCTTTGAGAAATTTAGGGTAGATAGCTCTTGGTTACTTGACCAAACTTGCAAAACAATCCTTGCCATTTTCAAACACACATCACAACACAACTTCAAAACAAAATTTCAAAAAACATTGAAACATCTTTTCAAAAATACAAACACCTTTGTAAAACATTCGAGTAAAGAATTGTTACAATGGTTGCCTAGACAAGGCATCTTTTTCAAAACATTTTCAAAACCACACACACAAAGCACCATTTCAAACAATTGAAAAGCAAAGGCAAGTGATCTAAGCAAGTAACTAAGAGCCCATGGATAACCATAGATAGAAAGGGTGCTAATACCTTCCCTTTCTATAATCTACTCCCCGAACCCAAGAAAACATCTCAAAGGTCTTTCCTGTGCTTTTTGACCTTTCCTTAGGATAAAATAAAAAGTCGATGGCGACTCTTGCTCAACCGAACATTTGCGAATACAAACGTAAAACCTCAAGTCAGTTCTCCCACCGTATCACAGAACTTGCGACTCTGCTGGGGATAACTTTAAAAGTGGAGTAACCTTAGGGCTTAGATCACCTTTTGCATGACTAATTGTTTGCTTTGATTGCTTTACATTTTGGTTCTCTTGTTTGGGCTTGAAATCCTACACCCAGATTTGGGAAACATTCATAGATAGCAATACGTTGTGGAAACTGTGCAGGGTATACCGACACGCTTGAAGCAATAGCTATATTAGTGCGACATATTTGTGATTACCGACAACCCTTGAGTTTAATCAAGGAGAGTACGGGGCCGCTGAGTGATGTCACTAAGCACTAATGACCTAGAACCTTACTTGACCATCTTGGCCTTTTATTAGGGATAGTGAGATGACCGACTTTGGTGCAATCCGAAGTTGGTAGATACTCGATACTACACTCATTGAGGGTTGTTTTCTTGGAATATTTTGGTCGCTAGTTAAGTGGCTAAACCAAAACAATGAACATAGAAAACAATCCAATGATATTGAGCTCCTTAGAACCCGGTTACTATTTATAGGACAGGTTTTTAAGCCAACTACACTCAAGAGGGTACTTACCTATGAAACCTCATGCAAGCCTGAAACTAGGGTTTTTGTGTGACTTGCTTGTACATGTGTTTGTGCATACATCATGAACATCATAAAGCATCATATGCATCCACTAACCATTTCAAGGGTTTGGATCTTCATCTTTGTTCTTGTTTTGTAGGTCATGGAAACTCTTCGCAGGAAAACTATCCAAGTCAACCTTGTGAGAATCCCTCCTTAACTCAAGGAGCTTACATCCAGAATTCCAGAAAGTTCTCTCTTCAGTGAAAGACATGGTAGACTTCTCAACCTAGTCAACACCAGCATTGAAGAAGACATGGTGAAAGTGCTGTTCCAGTTCTTTGACCCCCTTCACCACTGTTTCACATTCCCCGACTACCAGTTGGTGCCTACTTTGGAGGAATTTTCTCAACTCCTGAGAATTCCTATTCTTAATCAACTACCCTACAACGGTACGAAAAAAGAACCAAAACCTGAAGATATTGCTCAAGCACTACACTTGCAATCATCTGACATCAAGGGGCATTGGGAAACCAGAAGTGGTGTCAAGGGCTTCTTGGCAAAGTTCTTGTTTGAGAAGGCACAAGAGTGTTGGAATTCCCTGGATCTGCAAGCCTTTGAAGAAATTGTGGCACTCCTTATTTATGGGTTGGTCTTGTTCCCAAATCCTGACCAACTTATAGATGTGAATGCTGTCAAGATCTTCATATCCAGGAATCCCATACCTACATTGCTTGGGGACATCCTCCACTCATTTTACACACGAACAATGAGGAAGAGAGGTGTTCTCATGTGCAGTACTCCTCTCCTTGCAAGGTGGTTTATTTCTCACCTTCCACAATCAGTTTTGAAGAATGAACAAGGCTTGAGGTGGTCACAACGATTGATGACCCTCACACATTCTGATGTACATTGGTGTTCTTGGTCCAGAGAAAATGTCATCATCATCGATCGTTGTGGTGAGTTCCCTAATGTTCCATTACTTGGCATTAGGGGAGGCATTACCTACAACCCTTGTCTAGCTTTGAGACAATTTGGATATGCTCGGAGGGATGGCCCTCATGACATGCTGATTCCTGACCTAGTTTTTGACTTCGACAACGATGCGCAAGGACTTCGCCAAAGATTCATCAGATCTTGGAGGATGCCTAACAAGGTGGATAGCAAGACACTGGGACACAGGAACTCCATCCCTCTTGAGCCTTACCTCAAGTGGGTACGAACCCGTGCCCAGAGTCTTATGATGCCTTACCCTCACATTCTCCCTTTGATCAAAGAGCCTGTTAAGGAAGGAGAGGTTCCATACACCATCCTACATCCTGGCATGCCAACATCATGGGAGGAAATGCAGAAGAGTTGGATCTAACTCAAGGAAGAAAGGGATACTTTTGAAGCCAGCTTCTACGCCAGTGAGAAGAAGGTTTTGGAGCTTACCCGCCGACTTCACGAGGAGGAGACCCTAAACACTTACATCGCACCAAAGAGGATGCACAACGTCTTTTTACCTTAAGAAGTTTTTGTAATATTTGGCCCATGGGGCATTTATGTACTGACAAAATTTCTTCTTATTAATATGACGTGTGTTCTTTTTGTTTGCAACAACTTTGAATCTCTAAATCCTTGAATGCATCACATGAATAAACATATCATTCATCATATGCATAAACAGGTATTCACACCAGTTTTCCTTATCTTTCTGCTGTTTATTTCAGTAAGATGGATATTGAGCAGACGGTCAGAGATCTGCAGTCACAAAACTCGCAGTTTCAACAGCTCCTTATGACCTTGGCAAAGGGTCAGGAGGATCTTAAAGCACTGTTAGGGAATAAAGAGCAAGAAAAAGGAAAAAAGAAGAAGAAAAGAGTTGGGGTAGCTACACTGGGAAGAAGATTTGAGAATGAAGCTAGGAGAGTTCTTGAATTCCCCTCCATATCTGATGAGGGGACCGATAAGGGAAAAGGAGCTGCATTACCTTCTGAATTCGAGGCTGAAGAGGAAGAGGTTGAGGAAGATGAAGATTATTTAGAGCAGCAATACCCGCCAGCGGACGACAAATACAAAAACCTGGAGGATAGACTGGCAGCTATGGAGCTGCAAAGGGTTCCCGGGTTAGATTTTAGAATTGGGATTGATTGCTGGGATTGTTATCCCTCCCAAATTCAAGGTACCAACTTTCGCAAAATATGATGGTCTGTCTTGCCCAAAGATGCACCTGAGGTCATATGTCAGAAGAATTCAACCTCATTCATCCGATAGAAATCTCTGGGTACACTTTTTCCAGGACAGCTTGTCCGGTACTCAGCTAGATTGGTTTTACCAGCTTGAGAGGTCAGAAGTGCATAATTGGGAAGACTTGGCAGCTGCCTTCTATCGCCAGTATCAATACAACGCTGACTTGGCGCCAACCTGTACTCAACTACAAAGTATGGGGATGGCCTCAAATGAGGGGTTCAAAGAATACGCCCAGAAATGGCGTGACTTGGCCGGAAGAGTACAACCACCGCTTTCAGATAGGGAGCTAGTTGATATGTTCTTGGGGACCCTATCTGGCCCTTTCTTCAACCATTTGATCGGGAGCTCTTCTGCAGGGTTTACTGAATTGATTCTGACTGGCGAAAGGGTGGAAGCTGGTATTAAGAGTGGAAAGATTCAAAGGGATGCCTCTGCCTCCACAACTGTTAAAAAACCATTCCCGGCCAAGAAGGAAGCAACTGTTATATACTCTCAGAAAGGATTGGGAAGAACTGAGCGCCGGCCGACTGTAGGGGCCGTGATGATTCAAAATTCGTCAAATGATCAGCCTCGTAATAATTAGTCTAGACCTAATCAGCAACGGATAGAACAGCCACAACGACAGTTCACCCGCATCAACATGACGCCTGCACAATTTCTTCCCCATTTGTTGAAGCTGAATCTCACCAATATCAAAGAGGCGCCAAAGAATGTGAATACCACTTCTCCACATTATCATCCCAACGCAAAATGTGCATATCATTCTGACAGCACCGGGCATGACACCAACGATTCCTGGGCGCTTAAGAATAAAATTCAGGATTTGATAGACGTTAAAGAGGTTGAGTTCGACGCCCCTGAGAAACCGAATGTAATCTCCGCTCCAATGCCAAAGCATGGTCGCAATGTCCATGCTGTTGAAGAAGATCTGTTTGTTTCTACTGTTGATGATATGATAACTCCACTACTGACAATCAAGTTGAATCTGTTGAAGGCTGGGATTTTCCCAGGTTGTAAAGAAGATTGCTGCCTTTGTTCCTCCCTACCAATCGACTGTCCATTACTGAAGATAGGCATCCAACGCCTAATGGACAACCAACAAATTCTTTTCGAAAAGACTCCTGTTACTCTAACTCCTATCAATGAAGTTTCAATAATAACCATTTCCGCCAATCTTTCCAAGGTCCCCAAAAGGCCTGTTAAGATTACATCCGCTCCGAAGATTGTACCCTTGAAGATAACTATGCCTGGGCCCGTCCCATACAAATCTGACAAATCAATACCGTGGAACTATGGTGGAGAAATCTACTACCACAGTGTTAAACAAATTGAGATAACTGAGGAAAGTTCTGATGAAGAGACTTCCTACATTGGAAACATTTCCGGAACGAGCAAAATTACCCGAAGTGGAAGAATTTTCTCTCCAGAGATTGCCCCTCCAAAGGCAATCTTTGGATCCTCAGCTGCTCCCAAGGTTACCCCTGCATCGGGAAAACTATCTGCAAGAACTCCAATGATTGAAGAAGTTGGTACTCCTATGGTTGCCCCTTCTGCTGCTGCTGATAAAGGGAAAGGGATCCAAGAAGAGCTCGTCAGGACGAGGGCTCAGCCATTGGTCATCCCCGAAACCTCTAAAAAAGAAATGGAGGAGATTCTGAAATAATTAAGAAGAGTGATTATGATGTGGTGGAGCAACTGGGGCAAACCCCCTCAAAGATCTCCATGTTGGCCCTGCTGCTTTGTTCGGAGGCTCATGCCAAAGCCTTTATAAGGTTTTTGAAGACAGCCCATGTGCCCCAAGAAACCTCAGCCGATCAATTCCAAGATTGTGTAGCCAGCCTTACCGCCGACAACGGCCTGGGTTTCTATGATGCTGACCTGACTCCGAAGGGAAGAAAGCACAATGACGCACTGCATGTGTCAGTTGAATGCCGAGGAACCACTCTCGCCCATGTCTTGGTCGATACTGGTTCTTCTCTAAATGTGCTGCCTAAGAAAGCTCTGGACCGGTTGGATTGTGAAGGCTTGGAGCTGAAACCAAGTAATATCATTGTCAGGGCCTTTGACGGGTCTAAAAGGATGGTGCATGGGGAGGTCGACATTCCCATCAAGGTAGGCACTGAAGTGTTCCACTCCACATTCTATGTGATGGACATCCGCCCATCATACTCTTGCTTACTAGAAAGGCCGTGGATCCATAATGCTGGGGCAATCACTTCCTCCCTACATCAGATGCTGAAATACCCTGTTAAGGGTAAAATCATAACTATACACGGTGAGGAGGAGTACATGATCAGTCATCTGAACTCCTTTCGGTATGTGGAAGTGGATGGCGAATTCATTGAAACACCGTTCCAACACTTCGAGGAAGTTTCTCCCAAGGTGGCAGTAGCAAAGACAGTAGCTGAGGTACCCAAGCAGGTGGCCAGGATGGAATCTCTGAAAGACGCAAAGGCTGCAATGAAGGAGGGGAATAGCTCAACATGGGGACAGTTACCTAACTTTCCTCACAAGACAGACAAGTTTGGGTTGGGATTTACGGCTGCGGGGCAAAAGGCTATGCGTCGCTCCAAAATTGAAAGGACACCCATCAAGATTTCTCCTCATGGAATCAATGCTTTGGAAGACAAAGACGAAAAGGGTAACGTTGAAGATTGGATCTTCCCAACCATTGAAGGGGGATGGCACAACTGGGAGGCGAAAGACTTCGTTCCCATTACTTTCATCAATCAGTAATTTATCTTTCGAACATTTCCTGTTGGCCTGTAATAATTGCTAAAACAATCTGCACACTACTTTTCACCTCATGCCTTGCCCGAGGCATGTAGGTCCATTTGTAAGGGCTTGATTCTCTTCATAATCATATGCCATGTTTAATGAATCATTGGACATTTTTCAGTTATAAACTGCTGTGTTCATTTTCTTTCCTTTTGCATTTTTGTTTGTTTAAGGATGGCTATTGTGATCAGTGGATCTGGAACTGACTGTTTAACGCTGGTTCGCGAAATGTCGCGGTAAGCAAGAGTAGCCACCATCTTTTATTTTCTCCAACATGGAAAGGACAAAAGCACAGCAAAATTCCTTATTGAGAATGTTTCTCGGTTCGGGAGGTAGATTTATAGAAAGGGAAGGTGTTAGCACCCTTTCTATCCATGGTTATCCATGGGCTCTTAGATACTTGCTCATTTGTGTTTTCAAAATGTTTGTTTGCTTTTCAATCGTGAGTGGGTTTGAAAAAGTTTCGTTTAAAGTTTCAGATCGACTCTTGTATCAGTCCTCAAGAGTGTTTGAAAAGTTGTTTTTTGAAAGCTTTTTGAAAAGTGTCGGTGTGAAAAGAGTTTTTGATTTGTTTTGAATTAGAGCAAGTATCTATGAGTCATCCACCTACCCTAAGGAATTAGGATGTGTAAATGTCCTTAAGATAGTTCCATCCCACCATTGAGAGATAGGTAGCACCACCGTTGGAGGTGTTCGGGTCAATTCATTTGTAGGGACAGTGTGGTCACCAGAGCAATAGTAGGGCACCTTAGAAGCTACCCTTATGCCATGTTCATGGACATAAGGACTTACTAAAATGTCCTGTACTCGACGACCACGTTTCGAGGGGCAAGGCAACAGTGTGGTCACCAGAGCAACAGTAGGACACCTTAGAAGCTACCCTTATGCCATGGGTCATGGACATAAGGACTTACTAAAACGTCCTATACTCGACGACCACATTTCGAGGGGCAAGGCAACAGTGAGGCGTACCCTAAGAGTGATGTGTGAATTTGTGTGTTATTTTCAGTTATGTTTTATCTTGTCATGCATTATAGTGATCTACGCTTTGATTTTATTTGGGCATGCATTCTTTCATACAAGTTAACAGTTAAAAGGGGTGCGGAAAGTAAATTGCGGAAAACGTAAATCCTACGCTATTACAAGGCGCGGGTCTATACATCGCCAAATCTTTACAAAGACCCGTTTTAAGTAAATAAGTGCGGAAAATAAAAAGGTCCTATTTACTATTACATATCCGGAGCAATTACATAATAATCGAACAAATTAAATACGCGCGAATAAAGAAAAGGGAATTAATTTTTTTGTCTTTTTTTGGTAATTAAATGAAATTGAAAACTAATTAATTGTTTTAATTACAAGAAAATATTTTTTGTTTTTTTTTAAATATTTTTTATGAAATAAAATAGAAATAAAGAAACAAAGTTAAAGATTAACCTAAATCTAAATCTATTTTAATTATTAAAATGTTTAAATGGCCTAAAAAACTAGTTCAATTATGATTTATTTACAAAATAAAAATGATAATAAAAGTGTTAATTATATTTTTTTGGTTTTTTATGAAAATATTAGTTAAATTATTTTAATGATAGAATAATTATTTTTTTGGTGTTTTTTTGGATCAATTTTAATAACTATAAGCAAATAAAAGTCAAATTAATGATTATTTAACAATTAATTAAAATATGCATGCAAAAATATTATTTTTAATGTAAAAAATTAAATAAACATTTTTCTGATTAAAATGCAAAAGGAAAATATTTTTTGTGAGTTTTTAAATGCATGAGAAAATTATTTGAATATAAATTAAATTGAGATTAAAAATATAAAACAAGGAAAAACAAAGAAAACAAGTTAATTATGGAAAAGGTGGAAAAATGCCAGAACCAGGACTTGAACTCGTGCCCTTTGGAGGAATCCACTGATGCGTTGCCAGCTGAGCTGCATGTTTTAATTGAAACAATAATAACACGTATATATTATATTAGTAAATCAAGTATTCCCTGGAAAAAAAAAAGAAAAGCGCGCTGATATTCAAACGGACAAATGAGGAGGGGACGCGTCAGCGTCTTCTTCCTTGGACACTGGTTCTTTTACCTGCGGATTTCTATCCGCAGGAAAGTTCGCAGGCTGCTTCAAAAATGGTCCTCAGGCCATGAAAACACCACCTAAAGCCATGGATACATTCGTCTTGGTCCCCTGATCACATCCCTACTCATGGTTCGTCTTGATTTCTCCTGAAAACCAAACGCCTAAAAACAAAATACACAAACCCTAGGTACGGACTTGGTCATACAAGGCATAAAAATGGAATTGAATAATGCTATTAGATCCAGAATCAAACAAACAACATGATTATACCAAAAATTTTGAGAAAAGATGCAAGAATAGAGAGTATGGATTTCGTGCACAGGGGCAAGTTTGAGACAACTTACAGCGTCGTATAGGTGATCTCAGGCTATGTTTTTGGTCTCTTCAGCTTCAGGGCGTGGCAATGAAGAAGGCTATGTGCTTCTTTTGATCCCAAAGTGCCTGTAACCTAGCTTTCAATCCCTCACTTTTTTGACAAATTTTTGTTTTGGTCCTGGCCGTTTTTTAGCTCTCTAGGTCGTGAATCTTTTTGTGTTGGCTTGCCTATCTCTTATGTAATGAGTTTTGATCAAAATTATGGCCAATAATGCAATGCATTCATGCTTGGGATTCTCCATAAACTCCATTGAAGCACTTTCCTTTCTTGAGCCAAAATTTGAATTTTTGCTTCTTTTAGCCTCTTGCACGAAATTGGAATGTCAATGATGATGTATCAAAGCAATTCAATACAAGAAATATCCCCTTAATTAACTTCTTTGATTTTATTTGATTTTAAATGATTTAAAATGAATTAAATCAAATAAAATTAAATAAAAATGAAAAAATTAATTTTAAATTTTGAAATAATTTTTGGGACACTTGGGAAGCATGGCCAAGCTGAATCAAGTGGAAAAAGTGGGCCCCTTTTGTCAAAAATGAAATTTCAAGGATAAATGATTTTGGCCATTTCACAAAAATTTCTCAACTTCTCCAAGGCATATCTTGCTCAATTTTTAAGTTATGATCATGTTCTTGGACATTTTGGAAAGGTCTTGAAGTCATCTAACCAATGTCTTTGGTCCCATGTCATTTTGATTTACCAATCTCAAGTTATGGTCTTTGACTTAAAGTCTCTTTTTGTTGACTTTTGAAAATGACCTATAATATTGAAATTGATAACTTTTTGTGAGAGCATTTCTTGGACTTGGAGTGTGAAGATGAGTTGTAGGAAATGTCTTCCCCTTCAAGATGAGCATTGGATGGTATTTTTCTGATGAACCATGAAAAAGTTATGCCTTGGTCAAGTTACAGTTGACTTTTCAGCTGTCCAAAAATAGAAACTTTTGACACCTTGATGATTTTTGAGCCATTCTTGTGAAATCATGGTCAAGATTTGACCAAATGATGATTATGGCTTTAAAATAAGATGTTGACCAAATTTTTTGACTTTTGACTGCCAAATGACCATTTTGCCCCTGCAGTTGACTGTGGAGCAATTAAGGTTTTTGACTGTGCAATTTGACCTTGTGAGCCTTGAAACTTGACATGTAGATGCTTGACAATGTGTATGAGCATATGGGACTTGATTGAGCCCTTGAAAACTTCAATTTCCTTGCAAGAACCAAAACCCTAATTTGACTGGCTTAGGAGGATGGTTGACTGTGTAGCCCTTGAGTAGACCTTGAAGCATTTGAAGAGGATGTTTTGTCAAAACTTTGAAGAATATGGGAGGGAAAATTTTGGGGTACAACAACTATCCCTTACACACACCCACACTCACAAATTCAGGTACCCATCCGCTCCGGATTCCATGGGTGACTATTCTGTTTTATCCTTCAAAAACTCTGAAGATTTGGTAAATCAGGCTGAGTACGAAGACGACAAAGATTGTGAAGTGCCGGGAGAGTTAGCCAGACTTCTACAACAAGAAGAGAGGGCAATCTTGCCTCATGAAGAGTTGTTGGAAACTGTCAACTTAGGAACAGAAGAAGACAAGAAAGAAGTACAAGTGGGTGCCAATCTGGAACCAAGTGTCAAGGAGCGCTTAATACAATTGTTAAATGAATACGTTGAAATCTTCGCCTGGTCTTATGAAGACATGCCAGGGTTAGACACAGACATCGTGGTTCACCGTCTCCCTACAAGAGAGGATTGTCCATCGATCAAGCAAAAAGTCCGCTGAATGAGGCCCGACATGTCTGAGAAGATTAAAGCTGAAGTAATGAAGCAATTCAACGCTGGCTTTCTGGCTGTTACATCCTATCCACAATGGGTTGCTAACATTGTGCCCGTTCCCAAAAAAGACGGAAAGGTCAGAATGTGTGTGGACTATCGGGATTTGAACAGGGCCAGCCCTAAAGATGATTTTCCGCTACCACATATCGACATTTTGATTGACAACACGGCTCAGCACAAAGTATTTTCTTTCATGGACGGATTCTCGGGCTACAACCAGATTAAAATGGCCCCCGAGGACATGGAGAAAACTACCTTTGTTACACAATGGGGTACCTTCTGCTACAAGGTGATGCCGTTTGGACTGAAGAATGCAGGGGCAACTTATCAACGCGCCATGGTAGCTTTGTTTCATGATATGATACATCATGAGATCGAAGTTTACGTAGACGACATGATAGCTCGATCACAAACGGAAGAGGAACACCTTGAACATTTGAAAAAGCTGTTTGCCAGGTTGAAGGAATACAAACTCAGGCTGAATCCAAGTAAGTGCACTTTTGGAGTTAGGTCTGGTAAACTTCTGGGATTTATTGTCAGCAACAAAGGCATTGAGGTCGATCCAGCAAAAGTAAAAGCTATACAAGAAATACCGGCCCCCCGTATTGAAAAGGAGGTTAGAGGATTCTTGGGACGCTTGAACTATATTGCAAGGTTCATCTCTCACCTGACGTCTACCTGTGAGCCAATTTTCAAACTATTAAAGAAGGATCAGGTAGTTGAATGGAACGATAATTGTCAATTTGCTTTTGATAAGATCAAGGAGTATTTGCTAGAACCTCCTATTCTGATGCCACCCGTCGAAGGAAGGCCATTAATCATGTATCTGACTGTTTTGGATAACTCAATGGGGTGCGTATTGGGCCAACATGACGAGTCTGGTCGAAAAGAGCATGCCATTTATTACCTTAGCAAAAAGTTTACCGACTGTGAGACCTGCTACTCACTTCTCGAGAAAACTTGCTGCGCTTTGGTATGGGCTGCTCGCCGACTAAGGCAGTATATGTTGACTCATACCACTTTGCTGATTTCCAAAATGGACCCGATCAAATATATCTTCGAGAAGCCTGCTTTATCTGGAAGAATCGCTAGATGGCAAGTGATCCTGACTGAGTATGACATCCAGTATACTACCCAAAAAGCTATAAAAGGGAGTGTACTAGCTGACCATCTAGCTCATCAAGCTATCGAAGATTATCAGTCCATGAGATTCCACTTCCCGGACGAGGACATCATGACATTGGACAACATTGAAGGTAACAGACCGTATGACGAACCTGAAAATGGATCCCGATGGACCCTGTACTTTGATGGTGCTTCAAATGCACTTGGAAACGGTATCGGTGCGGTACTCATTTCCCTAGAAGGTTTCCATACACCTTTCACTGCCCGACTTTGTTTCAGCTGTACCAACAACATGGCCGAATATGAAGCTTGCATCTTTGGTCTCAAGGCTGCTATAGACTTAGGGATCAAATCTTTGATTGTATTTGGAGACTCGGCTTTGGTTATCAGTCAAATCAAAGGAGAATGGGATACCAAACATCCTAATCTTATCCCATACAAAGAACATGTCCTGACGCTGCTGCCTCATTTCGAGCAGATCACCTTCGAGCATTTCCCGCGAGAAGAAAATGAGCTAGCAGATGCTCTGGCTACAATGTCTTCCATGTTTAAACTCAACAGGGATAACGAGGCCCCCCAAATCACCATCGAGCGAATGGATGAACCTGCGCATTGTCATGAGATTAATACCGAAGAAGTAGTGGAACAACCCTGGTTTCATGAAATCAAAAGGCATCTCCAGACTAGAGAATATCCCGAAGGAGCTTCCGTCAATGACAAAAAGTTCTTAAGGAGATTTGCGGCCAAGTTCTTCCTAAGCAATGGCATCCTTTATAAACGCAGCCATGATTGTGTTTTACTGCATTGTGTGGACAAAGCTGAAGCAGAGTTAATCATGACTGAGATACACAATGACACATTTGGCACCCACTTGAGCGGACATACGATGGCTAAGAAGATTCTAAGGGCAGGCTATTACTGGTCTACCATGGAAGTTGATTGCCATCAACATTCCCGTACTTGCCACAAATGCTAAGTCTATGCCGACAGAATACATATTCCTCATGTTCCTCTCAATGTTTTGACAGCTCCTTGGCCATTCGCAATGTGGGGCATTGACATGATTGGAGAGATCAAGCCCACGACATCCAACGAACATCGCTTCATCTTGGTCGCTATTGACTATTTTACCAAGTGGGTCGAAGCAGCTTCCTTTGCCTCTGTTACAAAGAATGTGGTTGCCCGCTTCATCAAGCAGAACTTCATATGCCGGTATGGTGTCCCCGACAAGATCATCATAGACAACGGTACAAATCTGAACAATACTATGATCACCGCTCTATGCGAACAGTTCAAGTTTATCATCACAATTCATCTCCCTATCGACCGAAGATGAACGGTGCTGTTGAAGCTGCGAACAAAAACATCAAGAAGATCATTCAGAAAATGGCAGTTACCTACAAAGACTGGCATGAGATGTTACTGTTTGCTCTGCATGGATATCGTACCACGACACGTACTTCAACAGGGGCAACCCCATTTTCTTTGGTATATGGCATGGAAGCTGTCCTACCCATGGAAGTTCAGATTCTTTCTTTAAGGATTATGAAGGATGCTGGTTTGAGTGATAACGATTGTATTAAGACCCGACTTGATCAACTCAATTTGATCAACGAGAAACGACTCACTGCTGTTTGCCATGGTCAGACGTACCAAAAACGGATGATCAAGGCTTTCAACAAGAAAGTCAGACGTCAAGTATATCAAGTCGGAGATCTTGTAATCAAGCGGATCATCTTGCCGCAAAGTGATCCCAGGGGAAAATGGACTCCTACTTACGAAGGACCGTTTGTGATCAAAAGCATCTTTTCTGGTGGTGCAATGATCCTGACCACCATGGACGGCGACGATTTGCCACACCCTGCGAACGCAGACATAGTCAAAAGATACTACGCATGAAACAACTCGACAAGTCGAAAACCCGAAAGGGCGACTTGGGCAAAAATGGGCATCCCGGTGAACCGAAAACCCGAAAGGGCGGTTCAGGCAAAAATTAGGGATAAAACAAAAAAATCTGTACACCTGAAAAGTTGAAAACCCGAAAGGGAGACTTGGGCAAAAAATGGTTTTCCGGTGGATTGAAAACCCGAAAGGGCGATTCAGGCAAAAGTTATGAAATTAAAGCGTATGACTATGTCTCGTCGGATCACTTCAAAGAACAATCTCTTCATCAACAAGTTCCGAGCTTCTGATCAATCCAATCATCGGCGGATGAAGCATTGAATGGACAAGATATTCAGAGTTGTGAAGGCTATAACAAAATGGAATCCCATGGAATTGTTACACATAGCCATCTTTCTTTTGTATAAAATTTTCAATTTTTTACGACAACATCCTCTTACTAGAATGCATGTCTTCGTTGTACAAAGATACTCATAAAAAGTTAATACAAACACTTTTCCAAATACATAAATTTGCTTTGTCTGCCTTTTGCTTTTTACACTTATGTTTTATTTGAGAAACGTCCAATGTTTTGTTAAATAGGCATATGCATTTGAACATAATCATTTTCTTACAAATCAAGAAAGATGATTGCTGATAGGTTGAAGATACAGATAAATATCTTGATGCCCTTTCAGAAGAAATCCCCAGCGGAATTAAATTCCAAATTCCTCAACAAAGTTAAAATCCAGAACTTAATTCCCCAAACAGAGTTAAACTTCAGGATCCTCAGCAGAACAAAAGCTTTCTCAAAGCTGATTTCCCCAGCCAGAGAGCCTTCCAGAATCGAATTCCCCTCAGAGTCGAGTTTCAAGATCCCCAGTGGAGCCAAAACTGTTAATCCCCAGCGGAACCAGACTAGTGAACGTTCCCCCTACAGAGATACTTCCCATCAAATTGAAGATTCTCAGTCTCACTTCTCCAGCATAAGTCTATCAGGTTCTGGACTCCCCAGTAGAGATCATCAGAATTCTCGTTCCCCACAAGTCAGTAAGGATTTTTCAAACCCCAGCAGTGGTCCTAAGATCCCTCAACAACTGAAAATCTTGTTCCCCAAGCAGTCAGCAGTCAACAAGGATGTCTCAGCTTCAGCAATCAAAGATTCTTGCAATCCCCTGCAGCAGTCAAGGATACACTTTCCCCGACAGCGGTCAAAGAATCCATTATTCCCAGCTATCCGGATTTCATCTATCCTCAGCAAGACAGCTCATCAGCTTACATGCGCATTCATTGCATTCATATATCATAAACATTGATATAACATACATATTGCATCATACATTTCATGCAACATAACTTTGTGTTTCAGCTAATATTTTACCCTTTTCAGGATAAGATTAATAAGCTTCAAGACCTTCTGAAAACAGTTCACGGATTCTCCAGACATGGATGTTAATCTATCGCTTGTTCAGATTCTCAACTTCTGAAAACAGTTTACGGGTTCTCCAGATATGGATGTTAATCTATTGCTTGTTCAGATTCAAGACTTCTGAAAACAGTTTACGGGTTCTCCAGATATGGATGTTAATCTATCGCTTGTTCAGATTCTCAACTTCTAAAAACAGTTTACGGGTTCTCCAGACATGGATGTTAATCTATCGCTTGTTCAGATTCTCAACTTCTGAAAACAGTTTCCGGGTTCTCCAGATATGGATGTTAATCTATCGCTTGTTCAGACTCAACTTCTGAAAACAGTTCACGGATTCTCCAGACATGGATGTTAATCTATCGCTTGTTCAGATTCTCAACTTCTGAAAACAATTTACGGGTTCTCCAGATATGGATGTTAATCTATCGCTTGTTCAGATTCAAGACTTCTGAAAAGAGTTTACGGGTTCTCCAAATATGGATGTTAATCTATCGCTTGTTCAGACTCAACTTCTGAAAACAGTTTTCGGGTTCTCCAGATATGGATGTTAATTTATCGCTTGTTCAGATTCAAGACTTCTGAAAACAGTTTCCGGGTTCTCCAGATATGGATGTTAATCTATCGCTTGTTCAGATTCCAAACTTCTGAAAACAGTTTACGGGTTCTCCAGATATGGATGTTAATCTATCGCTTGTTCAGATTCAAGACCTCTGAAAACAGTTTACGGGTTCTCGAGACATGGATGTTAATCTATCGCTTGTTCAGATTCTCAACTTCTGAAAACAGTTTACGGGTTCTCCAGATATGGATGTTAATCTATCGCTTGTTCAGACTCAACTTCTGAAAACAGTTCACGGATTCTCCAGACATGGATGTTAATCTTTCGCTTGTTCAGATTCTCAACTTCTAAAAACAGTTTACGGGTTCTCCAGATATGGATGTTAATCTATCGCTTGTTCAGATTCAAGATTTCTGAAAACAGTTTACGGGTTCTCCAGATATGGATGTTAATCTATCGCTTGTTCAGACTCAACTTCTGAAAACAGTTTACGGGTTCTCCAGATATGGATGTTAATCTATCGCTTGTTCAGACTCAACTTCTGAAAACAGTTTCCAGGTTCTCCAGATATGGATGTTAATCTATCGCTTGTTCAGATTCCAAACTTCTGAAAACAGTTTACGGGTTCTCCAGATATGGATGTTAATATATCGCTTGTTCAGATTCAAGACCTCTAAAAACAGTTTACGGGTTCTCCAAACATGGATGTTAATCTATCGCTTGTTCAGATTCTCAACTTCTGAAAACAGTTTCCGGGTTCTCCAGATATGGATGTTAATCTATCGCTTGTTCAGACTCAACTTCTGAAAACAGTTCACGGATTCTCCAGACATGGATGTTAATCTATCGCTTGTTCAGATTCTCAACTTCTGAAAACAGTTTCCGGATTCTCCAGATATGGATGTTAATCTATCGCTTGTTCAGACTCAACTTCTGAAAACAGTTTACGGGTTCTCCAGATATGGATGATTAATCTATCGCTTGTTCAGATTCTCAACTTCTGAAAACAGTTCACGGATTCTCCAAACACGGATGTCAATCTATTGCTTATTCAGACCCCCAGTCCAGAGATATTCCAGACATGGATAACTTTCTGATACTCGTCCACTCACCAACAACATACAATCCATATGGCATCTTTAAGCCCATCCCCGACAAGATTCTGTCATATCTCCAGATGGCATCTCTAAGCCCATCTCCAGAAATATTACACATCTCTAAATGGCATATTTAAGCCCATTCCCGCACCTATTGTTTGACGAGTGCAAATTTACGGGCACTCTAGTGTCCAATCTCCTTTTACCTTCGAGACGCGAAAGGTAATCCTGCCAATCTAACTCTTCAGGTTCAAGAAGATTGAACAGGGGCAACTGTTGTACCCCAAAATTTGCCCTCTCATTTCTTCAACATTTTCTCTTCACAAGACTCTTGGAACTCAAGATCAAGTTAGGGTTTGCTCTACTCAAAGCCCCTCCTTGCACTGATGACCCAAATTAGGGTTTGAGTTTGCACAAGGATGTTTTGACCTAAAATGCCCAAAGTGACTTTCATGCTTCATGTTGGACTCACCAGTTTATCCATACCAAGTTTCAAGCCTTGATTCCAATCTTTGCCCAGTCAATTGGACAATTGACCAAGAAATCAGCTGTATTGGGGAAAAAAGTCAACTGTGGCCAATTGACAGTCAAACCTCATGAATTTTGACCCACATCAACATAATGAACTCACATGAACCATTTGGTCAAGTTTGGATCACAATTCCACAAGAAATTTGATCAGATCACCAAAAGGGCAAAATGGTCATTTTTAGGGTTTTGACTGCACAAAGGCAATTTTTGACTGTTTGACCTAACCAATGGCAAACCAAGCTCACATATGGACTCAAGGACTCAATGGCATTATCTTGACCCATTCAACAAGTTCAAAAAATCTCAAATGCATAGGATTGACAGATGGATTTTTCAGTCAACTGATCAAAATTTGACTGTATACTGAAAAGTCAAACTTTGACTTTTTGGTCAAAATCAAGTGCCAAGGTTCATTTTTCATCAAGACATGTCAAATTATGAAACTTGTTCATCAAGAAACCCAAAATTGCAAATTAGGGTTTAAAATGAAGAAATTTCATAACTTAGAAATTTTCTTATTTTTTCCTAACTTTGTCCCATTTTTTCACCAAGATGAAAATGGATTCAAACAAAACTTGAAACATTAAAGTTGTAGTCCGTTGCAAAATCTACAACTTTGATTCACAAAGTTTTCTCAAAGGAAGCTTGTATCTCAAGTTATGATTTTTGGAACAAGGGTACAAAACATTTTTAACTTAGAGAAATTTTGCCCTATTCTAGGCAGGATTTTTGTCCAACTTCTTGGCCATTTTTCACATGGTTCCACTTGGAGTTTTAATTTGCATTACAAAGATGGATTATAATACACATTCAAAGATTTCCAAATTGTCCAAGAACTCATCAAACACCCTTGTGGTTAGAGAGAATCGAATTCACAAAGTTGGCCAAAACTCACTTTTGTTCATGACCAATACATGTTCATAGCAAATGGCATTTTCAAATCAGCTTGGTTTGTGCTAGCTTTCAGGCCTCTAAACCCTTTTAAACTCCTTAATTGAATGCAAATCCACTGAGCTAATGCATTATTTTGTTCATTTGGACATTGCACACAAAATTAACCCTTAAATGGAAAAAGGTAGAATGCCATTTTGATAAAGTTATGCTTTATGTCAAATACCAAATCCTTGAGGCATGTGGCCAGATCTTAGAGCCAAATCAAATCCACAAATCCCCGTTATCAAGATCCTAACTTGCAGCATACATTAGGGCATCGTACTGGCTTGTATCACAACTTACATTTCTTTGCTTACACTTGAAGAAACATTGCAAAACAACTCCAACTTCCACTTCCTGTCAACACAGCCAAGAGCAAACCTTGTGAACCTTTTCCATACATCAAGCCAAGCCTAAAACATGACTCAACCACCCCTCATACCTCCTAATACACTAAAACACCACCTTGCTGCAAAAATAGGGCATCTGTTGCAGATTGAGGTCCACAACTCAATCCACTCGTGCACTTTGGCTAAAAACCTTTCAAACACCTTCCATACCATCCACTGAAACTATCCCAAGCCTTGAACTCAAGCTGTAACACCCCTAACCACGTTTGCCATTTTCACTTTCAAGCTATGTAGGTGAACTTCTACAGCACGATACAGGCAGTTTCAAAGCAAGCTAGGTACTTGGGAAGCATCCTTGGACCTCTGGCAAGCTATACAGAAGCTCAAACTCCATTGAAGTTGGCCACATTGTTGTATACGATTCAAGCTGAAACAGGTAAAACCATGGACTTCTATCTCTCAATCTAGGAAGAGTTAAGCTTAGGTTTGTGAATGAAACATGTCCTACTCATAGCCCTGAAGCCATACATGTGTTTACTTTTCATTTATATTAAGCATGCTGTGAGAATTTTAGCCATGAACATTGAAGAAAAACTAGGTCAGAAATTGGGGGTGAAGAAATTCTCCCTGGTTTCTTAGAGTTAGGTCAAGTTTTTTACATGTTTGGAATCGTGGTTTGATGCTCTACAATGTTTGTGTTATGAGTTTTGGTTAAAAATCAAGGAATCAGGAGATGGTAGTTGTACAAGGAAACACGCGTTTTTTGATTCAAAAGGTTGCTGGAGGTTGAAGACAGAGTTGGCTTGGGCTGGGCCTGAGTCAACTTGCTTTTTGCACCCCTTTTTTTCATTTGCACCCCCCTGACCCATTATGTGAAATATTTGATATTTTTGCATTTTTCCTTTTGATTCTGACTTTATATTTTTTGCTCAAACATAAAAAACACCAAAAATATTTTTCCACATTTTTTACATTTATTTGGCATTTATTTGTTTTATTAAGCATATGTATATAAATAATGTAATTCCTTTTTATTTAAAACCCTAGAAAAAAATACAAAATATTTATCTTTTTTTAGTTATTGTTTTTTATTTACATTTTGAAAACATTTTCTAAAATATACATTTTTTATAAATAATTAATATTTTATTCTTTGTACATATTTAGCATATTAAATATATATAATGTATACTTATACATATTTTATTAAATATTTAGGGCACAAATACAAAAATAATACCTTTTATTTTTTATTTAATATTTGACACCAAAATTACTTTTTCTACAATATACTTCCTTTTTTCATTATTTTTTGTATAAATTAATATACCTTGTACATAATTAATAAATAAATGCCATTTATTCAAAAACTAGGGTTTTGCCCTAAATCACAAAAATAATCAAAAATATGACTTTTTTATTTTGTTTATACTTCAAACATGAAAACCTTTTTACATACATGAAAAATCATTCTTTGCATAATACATTGCATTTTGATATTTATTTGAATTGTATTTATTTAAATGTTAAATATTTGTATATTCGATATGGTTGTAATAATTTAGATTCTTATTTCCTTGTCAAATATCCCCAAATCCAAACTTGTATCCCTATCCCCATAATCATGTTGTAATAATTTAGGACTTTAAATTCTCGCACATTTAAAAGTTTCCAAATTATGCCATGGTAGACCTAGGGTTTGTATGCAAAAACAATCAACACATAGCTTGACCTAAATCCAAGATAAACATGCATGAAAAAACAAACACAATGCACACTTGCACCCTTAGGGTTATTCCACTTGTTGCCTTCAAAAATGGGCCATGTTTGCATGTCAAGTACTTTGGCAAAACAAAAACAAACAAAATGATCATGGTCCCTCGATGACGCTATCTTGTTGCCTAAACAAAATAATCATAGTCCCTTAAGAAAATTGCCAAAATACTTGACACTATTGCATTCATGGTCTATACGATGACCCGCGCCCGTCCCGTTAACATCCTAACACAAGGTTGTTCACCAAATACAATGGTGAAACAACACTGTTAAAATGGTTAAAACATAAGAAAGATCTTTGAGAAATTTAGGGTAGATAGCTCTTGGTTACTTGACCAAACTTGCAAAACAATCCTTGCAATTTTCAAACACACATCACAACACAACTTCAAAACAAACTTTCAAAAAACATTGAAACATCTTTTCAAAAATACAAACACCTTTGTAAAACATTCGAGTAAAGAATTGTTACAATGGTTGCCTAGACAAGGCATCTTTTTCAAAATATTTTCAAAACCACACACACAAAGCACCATTTCAAACAATTGAAAAGAAAAGGCAAGTGATCTAAGCAAGTAACTAAGAGCCCATGGATAACCATGGATAGAAAGGGTGCTAATACCTTCCATTTCTATAATCTACTCCCCGAACCCAAGAAAACATCTCAAAGGTCTTTCCTGTGCTTTTTGACCTTTCCTTAGGATAAAATAAAAAGTCGGTGGCGACTCTTGCTCAACCGAACATTTGCGAATACAAACGCAAAACCTCAAGTCAGTTCTCCCACCGTATCACAGAAGGGATCATGGGTCATGGATCACATTACAAACTCAGTGCAAGCATAATAAGTTGGACCCATTTAGCAAAAAATGCAATTTTGGACACATTTGACTTTTGGCAATTTTGCAAAAAGGGTCAACTTGGCCAATGCATAACTCTCTCAATTTTGACCCTAGAGAGGTGTTCTTGGACTTTTTAGTAAGCTCAGGATGTCCTATAAGCAACCCTTTTGGTCTTATCTCAATTGAGTCTTCCATGTTCATGTATGAAGCTTTGGCCCAAAAGGTGTTTTTGTTGACTTTTCACAATGACCTATAATGTCCAAATTCATATCTTCTTGTGAGTGCATATTTTGAGATTGGGAGATGAAAAGGAGTTGTAAGTAATTACATCCTCTTTAAAATGAGCTTTGGATGGGTCATTTTTGATAAAGTATGAGAAAGTTATGCTTGGTCAAAGTTGAGTTGACTTTTCCTACAAAACCCTAATTTAACAACTTTTGAGTTTTGATAAATTGTGAGCAATCCTTGATGAATCATGATCAACCCTTGATCAAATGATGAATGATACTTAAAAGTGAGTATGTTGACCAAAAATCTTGAGGTTTGACTGTATGTGGGTCACATTTGACTTTTGACCTAGCATAGTCGATTTTCAGGCCTTTGAGCAATTGACTGAGCAAACTTCTTCTGCAAGGCTTGAAACTTGACATGGATGATCTTGGGAACATATTAGGACAATGGTGAGCATTTGGGATCCTTTGGACTCAAGCATCTTGATGAAAAATGAAACCCTAATTTGAGATAGACTGCCTTAGGAGAAGGTTTGTCTGGTCAACATTTGAACTTTCTTGAGCAATTTGAGGATCTCACTTGACATGTATTGAAAAATATGAGAGGGAAAATTTTGGGGTAGAACAACTGCCCCTGTTCAATCTTCTTAAACCTGAAGATGTAGATTGGCTGCCTGCCTTTCGTGATCTGAAGGTGGAAGATGATTGAACACTAGAGTGCCCAGAAATTTGCACTCGCATGAGATGATACTTGACTTGTGATATCGGGAATGAGATTATAGATGCCATTTGGTAGTTGCTAGAGAATTGTCAGAGATTGGCTTAACGATGCCATCCGAAGAGATGTCGATCGCTCAAGAGATTCCTTTGCGAGAACCCGTATACCTGCTGTTGAGGAGGACTTCGCTGGGGAATGCTGGTCTTTGTCTTGAGAGAAATAGAGTTTTAAGAGCTTCAGTTGTCCGTTACTCTACTGGGGAATAATTCCGGTTTGGGAAGCGGAAGTGAACTGTGTGTTTGGTCGGGGTATACGCTGCACCGCGACTTTCTGGGGAAATGTGAAATCAATTATGTTTGATCAGGTCCCGGTCTTAAAGTGTTATGGACTGTTGTGTGGGGATACAAGAGGAAGAACCCGGATAGTAGGTTTATGAGAAGGAATTGAGATAGTAGGGTTACTTCGATATGAAAGCCTGGATAGTAGGGCGGTGAGAAGGAACCTGGATAGTAGGGTTACTTCGATATGAAAGCCTGGATAGTAGGGCTGTGAGAAGGAACCTGGATAGTAGGGTTACTTCGATATGAAAGCATGGATAGTAAGGATGTGAGAAGGAACCTGGATAGTAGGGTTACTTTGACATGAAAGCCTGGATAGTAGGGCTGTGAGAAGGAACCTGGATAGTAGGGTTACTTCGATATGAAAGCCTGGATAGTAAGGCTGTGAGAAGGAACCTGGATAGTAGAGTTACTTCGACATGAAAGCCTGGATAGTAGGGCTGTGAGAAGGAACCTGGATAGTAGGGTTACTTCAATATGAGTTTGGGTAAAACTGTAGAGGGAACCTGGGTAAGGTTTCTTTTTTCGCACCGATGATTACTCTGTTTAGCTTCGAGTGTTGATCATGGACCTGCGGGAAGTTGCTGATAATAACTGTCTTTCCTGAAAGAAATACATGGTTAGTTATGTGCGATGCATGAGATGTATTGTATGATGACGTTCTCAAAATAAATGAGACTATGTTATATGTAATGTATGTACACGTCATGATGTATGAACATGAAATGATGACACAATAATCTGAGTCCGGGAAAATAAATCCCTGATTGCTATAAAAACCATAGTTCCTCTACTTCTGTTGGGGATGGTGAACAAAGACGACTGTGCCAGGGATTTGCCCCTTGGCTGGTGAATATTCTGCCGGAAGAGACCCCGTCTAAGGATAACTCTGCGGGGGAATAACTCTGTTGGAGATGAGATACTCTGTTGATAGATCTGCTACCTTGGAGAGATAACTCGGCTGGGGATGAATTTCCGTTGCTGGTGATAATGAATTCTGTTGGAGATTGAATTTCTGCTTGTGAGATAAAAAAAACTCTGCTTGGGGAGAAATTTACTGACTCGCTATCGATTGTGAACCTTAGCTGGGGAGAGTTGTGTCCTGTTCGGGACAACCAACATTACTGTCTTTGGATACTTCTTACTCTATGGGGAGTGTATGTACCACTACTTATGTTCTCAAGCTGGCTCTATCCCGATACCCGGTGGGCAGAGTAACTGTAAGGTTTGGGCACTTCTTATTTGTCCCTGTTCCTGGAATTACGAGTAATCGTCTTTTGTTTCTTATGTAAATATTTATGAGCAGCAATTATTTTCAAATGCATCTATCAAAAATAAATCATTGGACGTTCTTGCGAGACAAAACAGAAAAAGAAAAACAATTTGAAATTTCTTGTGAAAATGAATTGTATTGATTTTGAAAGTGGCCCGTAATAGGCGTTTTGTACAACGAGGTTGACGTCCCAGTAAGAGAATTCCGCCGAAAGATAGAAATTACAATTTGTGTAAAAGAAAGAAAAACAGCTATGTGAAACAATCCCATTGGGTTCCAACTCTACTATTTCCTTTATATATTTAAGTGTCTCATCACTTTCCTACTTGGTCAAAGGTGGATCAGATTGATTGGCGCCGTTTGAGCTTGGTAGTTGATACCGAAGTCTGGTTGCAAGATGATCCAATGAGATACAGTGATACGCTTCAATCCCTAACTTTTTCCTGGACCGCCCTTTCGGGTTTTCAGTTCACCGGGATACCCTTTTTTTTCCCAATCCGCTTTTTCAGGTTTTCGACATGCCGGGTGTACAGTTTTTTCATTTTCATCCCTTACTTTTGCCCGAACCCTTTTGGTTCGCTGGGAAGCCCTTATTTTTGCCTAGGCCAGTCAACCTAGCGGGTCTTTAATTTAGGCATATTATCTTTTCACTATGTCTGCATTGACGGGGTGAGGAAGGTCGTCACCATCCATGGTGGTAAGGATCATAGCTCCTCCCGAGAAAATATTCTTAATCACAAATGGCCCTTCGTATGTGGGGGTCCATTTGCCCCTGGGATCTCCTCGTGGCAGTATGATGCATTTGATCACTAGATCCCCGACTTGATATTCTTGATGTCTGACTTTCTTGTTAAAAGCCTTGATCATTCGCTTTTGATATGTCTGACCATGACAGATAGCAGTAAGTCTCTTTTCATCGATTAAATTCAGCTGATCAAGCCGGGTTTGGATCCAGTCGTCCTCGTTCAAACATGCGTCCTTCATAATCCTGAGGGAGGGTATCTGAACTTTGATGGGTAGGACTGCCTCCATGCCATACACCAAAGAGTAGGGTGTTGCCCCTGTCGATGTCCTTTCCGAGGTGCGGTACCCATGAAGAGCGAGTGGTAACATCTTGTGCCAGTCCTTGTTTGTCACCGTCATCTTCTGTACAATCTTCTTGACGTTCTTATTATCCGCTTCAACACCGCCATTCATCTTCAGCCGGTAGGGAGAAGAGTTGTGATGTTGTATCTTGAACTGTTTACAGAGATCGGTGATCATTGTGTTATTGAGATTTGTACCATTGTCAGTAATAATCCTCTATGGTACACCATATTGACAAATCAGATTGTGTCAGATGAACCACGCTACGACATTCTTGGTTACTGTAGCAAAGGAAGCTGCCTCAACCCACTTCATAAAGTAATCAATAGCCACCAAAATGAAACGATGCCCATTAGACGCAATAGGTCTAATCTCGCCAATCATGTCGACGCCCCACATTGCAAAGGGCCAAGGAGCTGTCAAAACATTTAGGGGAACTGGAGGTACATGCACCTTATCAGCATAGACTTGACACTTATGACAGGTTCAAGAATGCTGATAACAATCAACTTCCATAATGGACCAGTAATATCCTGCCCGTAGGATTTTCTTAGCCATGGTATGTCCACTGGAATGAGTTCCAAAGGTGCCTTCATGTAACTCTGTCATGATCCTTTCTGCCTCGCTCTTGTCTACACACCGCAGTAAGGTTGAATCATGGTTACGCTTATAGAGGATACTATTACTGATGAAGAACTTCACATCGAATCTTCTCAGAAACTTCTTATCATTAACAGATACCCCCATCGGGGTATTCTTGAGCCTCAAGATACCTCTTTACCTCGTGAAACCAGGGTTTATCTGCTACCTCTTCAGCCTCAATGTCACAGCAGTGTGCGGGTTCATCCAACCTCTCAATGGTAACCTGGGGAGCCTCATTGTCCCACCTGACTTTTAACATAGAAGACATGGTAGCTAGCGCATACGTTAACTAGTTCTCTTCTCTTGGGAAATGTTCAAAGGTTATCTCCTCGAAGTGTGGGAGCAACGTCAGTACATACTCTTTGTAAGGAATAAGATTCGTGTGCTTCGTATCCCACTCGCCTTTGATCTGACTTATCACCAGAGCGGAATCTCCGAATACACTCAAGAACTTAATCCTCGGGTCAATAGCAGCTCGAAGACCCATGATACACGCTTCATACTCTGCCATATTGTTGGTGCAGCTGAAACATAATCGGGCGGTGAACAAAGTATGACAACCCTCAGGAGATATAATTACAGCGCCAATGCCATTACCCAACGCGTTCGAGGCTCCATCAAAATACATAGACCATCGAGATCCCTCCTTGGGTCCTTCATCTGGTCCAGGTTCTTCGCAGTCAGTTACCAACATGATATTCTCATTCGGGAACTCGAAATTCATGGACTGGTAGTCATCCACGGCCTGATGCGCCAAATGATCCACCAATACACTCCCCTTGATTTATTTTTGGGTGGTGTATTGGATGTCGTACTCGGTTAGGATCATCTTCCATCTCGCTATTCTTTTGGACAGGGCAAGCTTTTCGAAGATATACTTGATTGGATCCATTTTTGATATCCATAGGGTAGTGTGAGTCAGCATATACTGTCTCAGCCGGCGAGCAGCCCATGCCAAAGCATAACAAGTTTTCTCGAGCAGTGAGTATCGGGTCTCACAGTCGGTAAACTTTTTGCTAAGGTAGTAAATAGCGTGCTCTTTTCGGCCAGACTCGTCATGCTGCCCCAGCACACATCCCATTGAATTGTCCAGTACTGTCCAGTATAGTATCAAAGGTCTTCCTTCAACTGGAGGCATCAGAATTGGCGGTTCTTGAAGATATTCTTTGATTCTTTCGAAAGCGGTTTGGCATTCGTCATTCAACTTTACCACTTGATCTTTCTTTAGCAGTTTGAAGATTGGCTCACAAGTAGCAGTCAGATGTGAAATGAACCTGGCGATGTAATTTAGACGTCCTAAGAAACCTATAACTTCCTTCTCTGTGCAGGGAACCAGCATCTCTTGTATGACTTTTACCTTGGCAGGGTCCACCTGAATACCCTTATCACTGACGACGAAACCCAGCAGCTTACCAGACCTTACCCCGAAGGTGCACTTGTTCGGGTTTAACCTCAACTTGTACATCTTCAACCTGTCAAATAGTTTTTGGAGATGATCTAGGTGCTCTTCCTCTGTATGGGACCTAGCTATCATGTCATCAACATAAACCTCAATCTCATGGTGAATCATGTCGTGGAACAAAGCGACCATGGCGCGCTGATAAGTTGCCCCAACATTCTTCAACCCAAAAGGCATTACCTTGTAACAGAAGGTGCCCCACTGTGTAACGAAGGTCGTCTTTTCCATGTCTTCAGGAGCCATCTTGATCTGGTTGTAGCCAGAAAAACCATCCATGAAGGAGAATATCTTGTGCTGCACGGTGTTGTCGACCAGAACATCGATGTGAGGAAGTGGGAAGTCATCCTTGGGGCTTGCCCTATTCAGATCTCTATAGTCCACACACATCCGTACCTTACCATCCTTTTTAGGCACTGGTACGACGTTGGCAACCCACCACGGATAAGAAGTGACAGCTAAGAACCCTGCGTCGAACTGTTTCATGACCTCCTCCTTGATTTTCTCTGACATCTCAGGACGCATACGGTGGACCTTCTGTTTTACCAGAGGAAAGTCTTCTTTAGTTGGCAAGTGGTGTACCATAATATCAGTGTCCAAACTAGGTATGTCTTTATAGGACCAGGCGAAGATCTCAAAATAGTCGCGTAGTGTTGTACCCCAAAATTTTCCCTCCCATTTCCTCAACATTTTCTCACTACAAGACCCTTGGAGTTCAAGATCCAACTAGGGTTTCCTCTGCTTAAGACTTCTCCTTGCACTGTTGACCCAAATTAGGGTTTGTGTTTGCACAAAGATGTTTTGACCTAAAATACCTAAGATGACTTTCATGCATCATATTGGACTCCTAAGTTCATCCCTACCAAGTTTAAAGCCTTGATTCCAATCTTTGCCCAGTCAATTGGACAGTTGACCTAGAAATCAACTGTATTGGGGAAAAAGTCAATTGTGGCCAATTGACAGTCAAACCTCATGATTTTTAACCCACATCAACATTATGAACTCATATGAACCATTTGGTTAAGTTTGGATCACAATTCCACAAGAAATTTGATCAGATCACCAAAAGGGCAAAATGGTCATTTTTAGGGTTTTGACTGCACAAAGGCAATTTTTGACTGATTGACCTAGCCAATGACAAAACAAGCTCATATATGGACTCAAGGACCCCATGGAATTGTCTTGACATGTTCAAAAAGTTCAAAAGATCCCAATTGCACAAGATTGACAGATGAATTTTCCAGTCAACTGAGCCAAATTTGACTGTATACTGAAAAGTCAAACTTTGACTTTTTAGTCAAAATCAAGTGTCCAGATTCATTTTTCATCAAAACATGTCAAAACATGAAACTTGTTCATCAAGGAATCAAAAATCACAAATTAGGGTTTGAAATGAAGGATTTTCATAACTTAGAATTTTTCTAAGTTATGAAAATCCCTAATTTTTTCCTAACCTGGTCCCACTTTTTCACCAAGATGCATTTGGATTCAAACAAAAGTCAAAACATGAAAGTTGTATTCCATTGCAAAATCTACAACTTTGATTCACAAAGTTTCCTCAAAAGAAGCTTGTAGCTCAAGTTATGATTTTTGGAACAAGGGTGCAAAACTTTCTTAACTTAGAAAATTTTTGACCTATTCTAGGCAGGATTTTTGCCTAACTTCATGGAAACTTTTCACATGCTTCCACTTGTAATTTCAACTTGAATTACAAATATGGATTGTAGTACACATTCCAAGCTTTCCAAAATGTCCAAAAACTCATCAAATAACCTTGTGGTTAGGGAGAATCGAATTTGGCAATATAGGTAAAACTCACTTTGCTCATGGCCAATTTTCATGTTCATACACTTAGGCATTTTTGAACTCAGCTTGCACTCCTAGATTACAGGCCTCAAATCTCATTTACACTCATAAATTCAATGCTAATCCATTGTGCCAAGACATTATTGTGCTCATTTGGTCATTACATGGAAGTTTAAGCCATAAATGGAAAAAGCATTTTATCTATTCTTGAAAAGATTAACTTTATGTCAAATTTGCAATCCAAGTAGTACAAGGCAAATCTCTTTGGCACAAGTTATTGAGCTAATCCCACTGATCAAGGGAAAGTTTATGAGCACATTAGAGGGGCCTAGAGGAGCCTGTACTGGCACTTGGCATTTTGACTTACATTACAAGAAACTTGGCATTTTGTAACAGCAACTCACATTGCTGCAACCACAAGCTTAGACAAACTTCTTGAGCATCTTCCAAACATCCAACCTGACCTGAAACACGAGCCTATCACCTTCGATATCACCCCATTCACAGAAACACCATAAAACTGCAAAAACATGGCATAAGCTGCAGTTTGAATCCCATAGCTCAATCCACTCGTGCATTTTCATCCAAACCAGTTCAAACACATTCCCTACCATCTATACAAACTGTCCCAAGCATTGGAAGCAGACTGTAACACCTCTAACCAGTTTTGCCATTTTCACTTTTCTCTCTTGCAGGTTGACTTCTGCAACTTAATATAGCAAGATTCAAAGCACACCAAGCATTGGAATAGCATCCCTGGATATCAAGCAAGCTATACAAATCCTTACCTTGCCTTGAAAGTACCTCCGTTGCCAAGCATGATCCAAGCTGAACAGGTAAGTTCATGGATCTCTATCTCTCAATCTAGGAAGAGTTAGGCTTAGATTTATGAATGAAAAATGTCATGCTCATGGCCCTGAAACTATACATATCTTCACTTTCCATTTATATTGCATATGCTGAGAGTATTTTGAATCTGAACATTGATAAAAACTTAGGTCAAGAATTAGGGATGGAGAAATTCTCTCTCATCTCTGAGAGTTAGGTTAAGTTTTTTATATGTCTGGATTCGTGGTTCAATGCTTGACATTTTTCATGTTATGAGTTTGTGCTGAAAATCAAAGAATCAAGAGATAGCAAGCAAGGAAGAAAAGGCGCGTTTTTTCAAATGTTGTTGTCTGAAGGTTGAAGACAACCTTTCATGGGCTGGGCCTGTGATTTTTCTTCTTTTTACACCACATTCTCACATATGCACCCGCTTGGCCCATTGCATTTTATTTTTATTATTTTTGACTTTTGATTTTTGTTTCTGATTCATTTATTTTATTTAAGCATGAAAAAATATTAAAATTATTTTTCTCACATTTTTACATTTTTATTTGATATTTATTTGATTTTATTTAGTTTTGTACATAAAATAAACATAATACTTTTATTTAAGATAACTAAAAATAATGCAAATATTTTTACTTTCTGATTTTATTTTATTTTACCCTTTTGAAAATATTTTATAAAAAAATATACTCTTTTTTTTTTTAAATATTAAATACTTAATTTTTGTATATATTTAAAATATTTGATAAATAATGTAAATACTTATATATTTATTAGTATATTTAGGTTAAAAACATAGAAAATAATACATTTTTATTTTTATTAATATTTAACTTGAAAATCATTTTTTTGACAATATACTTTCTTCTTTTATTTTATTTTTTTATTTATTTTTTTTACACATAATTAATAAATATTGTATATAATACTTAATAAATAATTAATGCCTTTTATTTAGCAAAATTAGGGTTTTTGCCCTAAACATGAAAATATTAAAAAAAAATTAACTTTCTTTTAATTATTTTTATTTCATTTGTGAATAAAATATACACTTACACAAAAATGCCTTCACATATATATATTGCTTTCTTCTTATATATCTTTGCATTTATATTTGCGCAATTCAATTTGGTTGTAAATATTGGACACTATCCTCCTATGAAGTCTCATCCCCATTTGAACATTTGTACCCCCCATCCCATATATTGTGTTGTAATAACTTAGGACCCTTTAAATTCCGCATTTTAAAAGCTTTCTAAATATGCCATGATAGACTTAGGGTTTGTATGCAAAATCAAAAACGACAAATAGCTTGACCTAATTCCAAGATAAAAGCATGAAAATGAACAAACACCAATCACACTTGCACCCCTAGGGTTACTCCACTTGTTGCCTTCAATAATGAGCCATGTTGCATGTTAGGGGTCTTTGGCAAAAACAAAACAAATCAAATGATCATAGTCCCTCGATGACGCTTTCGAAAGTTGCCTAAAAATGATCAAGTCCCTTAAAGGAAAAATTGCCCAAAGACATTTGGCACCATTGCAATCATGGTCTAAGCGATGACCCGCGCCCGTCCCGTTCACAATCCTAACACAAGATTGTCCACCAAATACAATGGTGGAACAATACTGTTAAAAGGGTTAAAACATAGCAAAGATCTTTGAGAAATTTAGGGTAGATAGCTCTTGGTTACTTGACCATATCTTGCAAAAACAATCCTTGCCATTTTTCAAAACACACATCACAACACACTTTCAAAACGACTTTCAAAAACATTGAAAACTTTTCAAAAATATGTACACCTTTGTATACATTCAAACATGGATCATTACAAAGGTTGCCACAACAAATGGCCTCTTTTCAAAAACATTTTCAAACCCACACACAAAGCACCATTTCAAACAATTGAAAATCAAGGCAAGTTGATCTAAGAAAGTAACTAAGAGACCATGGATAACCATGGATAGAAAGGGTGCTAATACCTCCCCTTTCTATAATCTACTCCCCGAACCCAAGAAAACATCTCGAAGGTTTTTGCTGTGCTTTTTAACCTTTCCTTAGGATAAACTAAAAAGTCGGTGGCGACTCTTGCTCAACCGAAACATTTGCGAATACAAAACGCAAAACCTCAAGTCAGTTCTCCCACCGTATCACACGTAGCATCTGTATCAACCGTTGTTTAACACTAGGCTCCAGATTCTCACCTATCTTAACCTCTTTCCTGTCTTCTTCTGTACCCAAATTCACTGACTCAACTGGCTCTTCATGAGGCTGTATGGCCCTTTCTTCCTGCAGTAACAGTCTAGAAAGTTCTCCAGGAACCTCACAATCATTTTCACCTTCGTCCTCGGCTTGGTTGATCGGATTTTCGAAGTCATAACTGACAGTAGCAAAGTTGTTATCACCGGGATCCAGAGTGGATATGGATCTGAAGTATGATACGTGAGTGTGTGTAAGCGAATAGCTATTTTGATAAAGCGAGAGCCAGAAAAATAAAAACAAGGAGCATAAAATTTGTAATGCAAGAAACGTCTAATGTTTTATTAATGATATATGAAATGAAAAATAATAAGCCCTCACAAGCAAAGCCAAGGTGCCTCGGGCAAGCCACCGGGCCGTAAAGTTTCAAATTGTTTATTACAAATCTTAAAACAAAAAGTCAATTACTGCAGAATAAAAGAAACAAGTATGAAGTCCCTTGCCTTCCAGTTGTTTAGTCCACCGTTTGTTGTAGGGTAGATCCAGCTGTCGATGTCTGAATCCTCTTCACTGTCCTTGATTGCATTAACTCCCTGATTTCTGATGTGTAGAGGGGTTCTTCCAATCCGTGCGCGCCTAACAGCCCTTTGAGCCCCTTCTTCAATTACAGCCCTGGCATCCTTGAGAGAAGCCATCTTTAGCGGAGGTTTGTTGGTAGCAACTTCAGTTGACGCTAAAGTCTGAGGGACCTCTTCAAAGTTCTGACAAGGGGTTTCGATGAATTCCCCGTCCATCTCCATGTAGCGGAAGGAATTGAGATGATTCACCATATACTCCTCCTCATCTTGCACCGTGACAATCTTCCCCTTCACCGGATATTTCAGCATTTGATGGAGTGTGGATGTCACTGCCCCAGCCTTATGAATCCAAGGGCGACCCAGCAAACAAGAATATGATGGTCTGATATCCATCACATAGAAGGTGGATGCAAAAGTCTAAGAGCCGACTTTAACAGGGATATCCACCTCCCCGTGCACCATTCTCTTTGACCCGTCGAAAGCCCTGACCACAATATTGCTCGGCTTTAGAATCAAACCTTCATAGTCCAGACGGTCTAATGCTTTCTTTGGTAGAACATTCAACGAGGACCCGGTATCAACCAATACATGGGCCATAGTGGTGCCCCCTCACTCGATCGAGACGTGCATAGAATCATTATGATTTCTCCCCTTAGCAGTCAAATCTGCATATGAGAAACCCAACCCATTGTCGGCAGTCAGGCTAGCTACGTAATCTTTGAATTGATCGGCTAAAGTTTCCTGCGGCACATGTGCAGTTTTGAGGAATGCAATTAAAGCCTTTGCATGGGCTTCAGAACACAACAACAAGGACAACATGGAGATTTTTAACGGGGTCTGCCCCAGCTGCTCGACTATGTTGTAGTCGCTCTTCTTGATAATCTTCAAAATTTCCTCTATCTCTTGTTTCGAGGTTTCTACAATGATTTTCTTAGGTGCCTCCGTCTGGGCAGGCTCACCTATGATTTCTTTGCCCCGAGTCCCAGATGGCTCGACGACAGGGGTGATGACTGGAATAGGAACTGAGATAGTAGTTGATGTGCTAGCGGATGGAATGACAACAAGTTTGTGGACAGTCGGAGGGGAAATCTCAGGAGAAAAGAGTCTTCCACTCCTGGTGACCTTGCTTGTCCCAACAATATTACTGATATCCGTATCGGTTTCTTCAGCCCTCAAATCTTGTTTAACACCATGGTAATATACATCAGCACCGTAATGCCATGGGATAGCCTTATCTGAGGTATATGGGATGGGACCCAGGGCGGTGATTATTAACGGAGCAATTCTTGGAACGGGTGTAACCCTAACAAGTTTTCTCGAGGAAACCTTGGAAGGGTTGGCGGAAATGATGATAATGGCAACATATTCAAACGGAATCATAGTCTTCTCAAACAAAATTTCCTTATTATCCATCAGGCACTGAACACCTGACTTCAATAAACAGCAACCAGAAGGCAGAATTGAACACATGTGGCAACCTTCACCACAACCCGGAAATAAACCAGCCAACAACAAATTCTTCTTAACCGTCATCAAAGGAGTAGAGATCTCTTCAACAGAGGTTACAAACGAATCGGTGTCCACATCATTGACTCCACGACCATGTTTGGGCATAGGAGCAGTTATAACATTGGACTTTTCCGGAGCATCAAACTCAATCTCTTAAGCTTCCAGCAAATCTTGCACTTTATTCCTCAGAGCCCAGCAGTCGTTTGTGTCGTGACCTGGACTTTCAAAGTGATAGGCGCAGCGCGCATTGGGATTGTATCTGGGAGAAGTAGTGTTTGGGTTCTTGGGAGCCTCTTTCAAGGTTGCCAAGTTGGATTTTAACAGATGAGGAAGAACTTCAGCCAAAGTCATATTGATGCAGGTAAACTGCCGTTGTGGTCTTTCCACCCTTTGCTAATCGTTGCATTGTGGAGCAACTGCGGGTCTTGATATCACTACAGCATTTACCGTTTGACGGTGTTCAGGTCTGCTTTGGCCCCTCGGGCCGTAGACTGCACTAGCTTCCTTCTTACTGGTGAAAGGCTTTTTTACTGCACTTGATGAAGCATCCTTCTGTATTTTACCACTTCGAATGCCAACTTATACTCTCTCTCCAATCAAGATCAACTCAGTAAACCCAGATGACGAACTGCCGATCAGATGATTAAAAAATGGACCAGATAGCGTCCCTAGAAACATGCCAACCAACTCCCTATCAGACAAAGGGGGTTGGACTCTTCCAGCCAAGTCTCTCCACTTTTGAGCATAGTCCTTAAAACTTTCACTTGCACCCATAGACATACCCTAGAGCTGAGTACGAGTGGGAGCAAGGTCGGCGTTATACTGATACTGTCTGTAAAAAGCAGCAACAAGGTCTTCCCAGTTTCGGACATTGGCTCCTTACAATTGATAAAACCATTCAAGCTGAGTCCCTGACAGACTATCTTGAAAGAAGTGTACCCACAAATTTCTATCAGCAGTGTGGGGTTGGATTTTTCTTACGTACGAGCGAAGATAGAGTTTTGGACAGGATACTCCATCGTACTTGGCAAAAACCGGAGCTTTGAACTTATGAGGGATCACCACTCCCGATACCAGTCCCAGTTCTTTGAAATCCAAACCAGGGATCTTCTGAATCTCCATAGCACTCAAATGGTCTTCTAGCTACTTGTATCTATCCTCGGCAGGAGGATATTGCTCATCATCATAATCCGTATCGTTATCAGAAACTGCTGGACTAGGGTCCTTTACCCTTTCTTGGTTCTCCCCGTCCTTGGATGAGGAGGTCAGATCAACTGATTGTCTTATCCTTTCTCCGAATCTTCTACCCATGTTCAGAATACCAACCTTCTTCTTCTTCTTCTTCTCTTTCAGAATAAGGGTTTTTAGATTCTCTTGCCCTTTAGCCAGACTTAAGAACATCTATTGGAATTAGGCATTCTGTGCCTGCAGATCTTTGATGGCTTGATCGAAAGACATTTCTGCTGAAATAAACAGCGAAGAAGATGAGAAACCTGTAATGGTACCTGTAATGGTGTGCATGATAATGGGATGTATGTAATGATTTCAAAGACTTTGGGAAATTTAAATTTGCAAACCAAAAATAGACAAACTTTATTAGATTAACTTGTAAAAAGTTCAACAATGCCTTTAAGGTGTTACAAAGAAGTAAATGGAAAACAAATCTAAACTAGAAAAAGCAAAATCAAAAGTCCCATGGACGCTTCCTCTTTGTGCTGATGTAGTCATTGATCACTCTTTCTTCCTCGAGCTACTTGGTAAGCTTCAAAATCTTCCTTTCTTACTCGTGGTACTTTTCCAAGACCTCTGCAACTCCCCAGGATCAGTGGGCATGTAAGGATAAAGAACTGTGTAAGAAATGCCATCTTCATTGGTGGGCTCCACAGTCACTGGCAATATGGCTTCATAGGGCATCCCAAGCTTCTGGGCACGAGCTCGGACCCATTGGAGGTAAGGATGGATAGGAAGGGAAGTCCTTTGTCCCAACTCTTGGGGGTCAGATCTGTTCACCATGACCCAAGCTCGTATAAACCTTCGACGATGCTCCAGAACGTCCTCCTTGTAGTCAAATGCAATATCCTCAAGAAGTAGCTTATGGGGACCATCTCTCCGAGCACGACCAAATTGTCGCAAAGCTAGACAAGGATTGTAGGTTATACCCCCTCTGATTCTAAGCAATGGGACATTAGGGTATCCCCCATAACAGTTAATAACATCAGTGTCTTCCATAGCCCGGGAACTCCAAAGAATATCTGTATGGGCGAGTGACATTATCCTATAGGACCAATCCAAACCTTCTTTATTCTTCAACACAGACTTAGGGAGGTGCAAAATAAACCACCTTGACATCAGCGACATGCAACACATAAGAGTCCCTCTTCTTCGCACGGTACGAGTATAAATGGCATGCAAGATATCACCCAGTAGGGTAGGCACAAGATTGCGAGAAAGGAAAATCTTGACAGTTTTCAAATCTATAAAGGAATCAGGATTCGGGAAGAGAACCAACCCATAGATAAGGAGAGCCAAGATATCTTCGAAAGCCTGAAAATCTAAATTATCCCATAATAGATGAGCCTGGTCTATCAGAAATTTGGCTAAGAAACCTTCGACCCTACTTCGTGTTTCCCAATTGGATATCACATCAGCCCGTTTCAGATGCAGAGCTGAGGCAATGTCTTCTGGTCTAGGAACCTCTTCCATACCTGTGAAGGGTATCTGTTCAAGGATGGATATGCCCAATAAGTGAGAAAACTCTTCCAAGGTGGGAACCAGCTGGTAATCTGGAAAGGTGAAGCAATGATGCACAAGATCGAAGAACTAGAAAAGTACACTCATCATCTGCACATCCAGATTTGAGGTGACTAGGCTAAGAAGCTGACCATGTCTCTTAATGAACATAGAAGTCTCATAAACTCTTGAGGCTAACTCCTTAAGTTGAGCAGGTATTTGCATAAAATTAACTCGGATGGTATTTCTGCGCACGGAAGCCATAATCTGCAAAACAGAACAAAGATAAATTCCCTTGGTATTTGAAATGGTTAGTATAATGAAGTATGCATGCTATGTTATGATGCATGATGTCATGGTAAACCACATGTATAGAAAACACAAATATTGCAAACACAATCAAATCACACAAATCCCTTAGGTTTAAGGCTTGCATGAGGTCAAAGGTAGTACCCTCTTGAAGTTTACTTGGTTTCAACCTGTCCTAGCAAAATTAACCGAGTTCTATAGGATCTAAATATCATTGACCATCCTCCATCGGTCATGGTTTCATCTCACGCAATCTTTTCTTGCAGCCGGAACTATCTCGAGAGTATGGTCTCAATGAGTGTAGCATCGAGTATCAACCAGTTCTCAACTTTACACCGAGGCCGGCTATCTCACTACTTTCTAATGGCCAAGTTGGTCGATTAAAGGTTCTAAGGTCAGTTGATGCTTAACGACACCACACAGCGGCCTCGTATTCTCCTCGTTTCTCCACAAGGGATACCGGTACCAACCAATGTGCCACATCAACGTAGCTACTGCTTCAACCGTATCGGTCTACGCCGTACATTTCCCTCACAGTTTATTGCTACTTACCTAAAAGGTGTCCCCAGATCCGGGTTAGGATCTATAGTAACTCCCAAACAAAACCCTTAAAAGTAAAGCAAACAAAACAATCAAGAGAAGCAATTATGGTGAACTAGATCCTAAGGTATACCCCACTTATTATTTCCCTAGCAGAGTCGCCAGTTCTGTGATACGGTGGCAGAACCGACTGTTTTGAAATGCTGGTTTGCGTTTTGCGTTATGTGTTCGCAAAATGTCGTGGTAAGCAAGAGTCACCACCGACTTTTATTTTATCCAACCGGAAAGGAAAAAAGTACAGAAAAAAAAAATCCTTTTTTGAGATGTTTCTGAGTACGGGGAGGGGGGGGGGGGTAAATTATAGAAAGGGAAGGTGTAAGCACCCTCTCTATCCATGGTTTTCCATGGGCTCTTAGGTACTTGCTCATCTTTTAAAATTGCTTGTGTGTGTGCTTTGTTTTTGAAAAGAGTTTTAACTTCGTGATAACCCTTGTATCAGTCCTCAAGGGTGTGGCGAAGTTGTTTTGAAATATGTAAGTGCGAAATTTTTTGATTTGAGCAAGTACCTACTAGTATCTACCTACTCGAAAAAAAAGATCGTTTCTATTCTTGTTTCCTTTAGACAGTGCTATCCCATTATTGAGAAGTAGGTAGCACCTTCGTTGAAGTTGTAAGGGTCAATTAGTATGGGACGTACGATCACTAAAGAAATGTTAGGGCGTCTTAGTAATAACCCTAAAGTCTTAAAATCATATTCGAGGCAACATTTCCGAGGCAACATTTCCGAGCGGGACATTTGATCTTTGTTAGACAGGAGGGAAACCACTAAGACACCCTATACTTAATGATCATTTTACCGAAGGCAACCGAAGTGAGAGTATAGCCTAAGAGTGATATGTGAAAATGATTTGGTTTCAGTTATTTATCTTTGCACATTAGGGTTTTCTAACTGTATTAAATTATCATACAATCTTGTCATTCAATCCTATTAACATATATCTAGACAATTAAGTATTTGCGAGAATTAAAATGCGAGAAAGTAAATCTACGCTATTACTAGGCTTCGGAGAGGGGGATTAATTACATAGCCAAAACCCGGAAAAATAAGCGATAAGTAAAAGCCCTAAATTAAACTATTACATACCAGTGAGCAGTTACAACAATATTGGCAAAAATAAATAATCAGCACGCGGTGAACTAAATGCGAAGCGACCAGGGTTTTGACCCTTGACTAAACCTAATTGTAATTGATTAAAGTAAACATGTTTTTTTGTCATTTTTTATTATTATTTTTTATTTAAGAAAGTAACGAAATAATTGAATAAAAAAAGAAAATCCTAAATTCTAATTAATTTTAATTATGAAAGAAATTAGAATTGCCTGAAATTAATTAAACTAATTAATTAAAAAAATGCTTATTAAGAAAATAAGTCTTATTTTTGTGAATTTTGGTTGGTTAATTTTAGAAAAAATAATTTTGGCGTTGATAAAAAAAAGAATAATTAAAGAAAACTAAAGAAAAATAAGAAATAACCCAAGGGCCTGTTGCCAGCGGATCTATAAGGGGATGATGGTCCAGAAGATGGTGGCCCTCAAAAGATGGGGTGTGCTGGATCTAGTTCTGACTGGGATCCAGAAGATGATGGCATGCACATGCTGGATCTGGTTCTGACTGGGATCCAGAAGATGATGGCCTGCACGTGCTGGATCTGGTTCTGAATGGGATCCAGAAGATGATGCGCTGGATCTGGTTCTGGCTAATAGATCAGAAAGATGGTGCACTGGATCTGATGCTGGCTAGTGGATCCAGAAGGTGATGACCCTCAGAAGATGTATGTGCTGGCTCTGGCGAAAACAAAAGAGAAAATACCAAAAGCTCACGCCTGGGATCGAACCCAGAACAATGAGCTTCTGACTTCCTTCTTCTGACCAACTGCGGTGGATGTTAGTTTATTAATACAATTAAACAAACAATATATATCAGAACAACAAGTTTCTGGCCAGAATAAATGCGCCATAATTTAAACCGGCCAGTAAGGCTGTGACACGCTATCGTCTTCTTCCCTGGAACCGTCGTTTAAAGCTCTGAACCTTTACCTACAGACATGGCGCTGTAGCTATAACCCTGTGTATTTCAAAAATTGCATACAAGCAATATAAATAAGTTTCAAGAACATGGATCAACCGAGTTTGACCCTCTGATCACGATGATATCCTTCATTAGGGCCAATTGTTCCTGCATTTAAAAGCCCCAAAACAACAAAACAAAACCTAGCTATGGAAGATGCACATACAGGCATTAAAAATGCAATTGAATTATAGTGTCATGTTGCAAACATCTCAAAGATTATAAATATGCCAATCAATCATGCTAAATATGCCAGAATTAATATATTTGATTTAAAGAAAATAGGCAAACCGTATGAACGTTACAGGGTGATTCTGAGCGTCCCAGGCCTTGCAAATGATCTTGTTGGCTTCAGGGATGATCCAAGAATCTGAACTGATCTTTTGAAATGGCCCGTGGAGCAAGATTTGATCAGCACTTTTCTTTGAGAAATTTGAACTTTTTCTCTGCCCTTGCACGCCTCCAGCCTCCTCTTTTTCTTGGTCTGCCTTTGTTCACTATCTATAATAGAGTGCATTAGGGTAAACATTTGCATCAAATCTTTGCCATTTATGAAGATTGATCATTGATTTATTCTTTGCACCAAATCTTTACAAAACAAGAATTTTCAATCTTTTTTTGTCCATATGAAGCCTTTCAAGATTTGATCTTGCCACCAGCATTATAATAACTCCAATCATGCACAAAATCTCAAGGTTTAAATGCTTTTTGATATTTTCGTTATTTTATATTGATTTTATTTGATTTAAATGAAATAAAAAATAAAAATAAAAATAAAAATAAAAAAATGCCAAGTGGAAGGGCTCATGGTTCGTGGATCACATTACAAACTCAGTGCAAGCATAAAAAGTTGGGCCTATTTAGCAAAAAATGCAATTTTGGACACATTTGACTTTTGGCAATTTTGCAAAAAGGGTTAACTTGGCCAATGCATAACTCTCTCAATTTTGACCCTAGAGAGGTGTTCTTGGACTTTTTAGAAAGCTCAGGATGTCCTCTAAGCAACCCTTTTGGTATTATCTCAATTGAGTCTTCCATGTTCATGTATGAAGCTTTGACCCAAAAGGTGTTTTTGTTGACTTTTCACAATGACCTATAATGTCCAAATTCATATCTTCTTGTGAGTGCATATTTTGAGCTTGGGAGCTGAAGAGGAGTTGTAAGGAATACATCCTCTTCAAAATGAGCTTTAGATGGGTCATTTTTGATAAAGTATGAGAAAGTTATGCTTGGTCAAAGTTGAGTTGACTTTTCCTACAAAACCCTAATTTAGCAACTTTCGAGTTTTGATGAATTGTGAGGAATCCTTGATGAATCATGATCAACCCTTGATCAAATGATGAATGATACTTCAAAGTGAGTATGTTGACCAAACATATTGAGGTTTGACTGTATGTGGGCCACAGTTGACTTTTGACCTAGCACAATCGATTTTCAGGCCTTTGAGTAATTGACTGAGCAAACTTCTTCTGCAAGGATTGAAACTTGACATGGATGATCTTGGGAACATATTAGGACAATGGTGAGCATTTGGGATCCTTTAGACTCAAGCATCTTGATGAAAAATGAAACCCTAATTTGAGATAGACTGCCTTAGGAGAAGGTTTGTCTGGTCAACTTTTGAACTTTCTTGAGCAATTTGACGATCTCACTTGACATGTATTGAAAAATATGAGAGGGAAAATTTTGGGGTACAACATATTTATCAGACAATACAAATACAACATGGACATGGCGCCTGACTGTGATCAACTCAGGGCCATGGTTCAGAAAGACAGGGAATCATTCAAAGAATATGCACAGAGATGGCGTGAGGTAGCCGTCCAAGTGATTCCTCCCATGGAAGAGAAGGAGATGACTAAGATTTTCTTGAAGACTCTGGGTGCTTTATACTATGAAAGGATGGTAGAAAGTTCGCTAAGTGACTTTACTAAAATGGTAGGCATGGGTATCCGTTTAGAAGAGGTTGTAAGAGAGGGCCGTTTAACAAAGAGTGAAGGATCTAGAGGTGTGAAGAAGCCATCTTATGGGTTTACCAAGAAGAAGGAAGGGGATGCAAATGCTGTTATGCAAGAGAGGATGGTTAATCCTCCTAGAAGAAATTATCAGCGTCATCAGCAAGTCGCCTGAGTTACTCCAGTTGTTGGTGTAACTCAAACCACCGTTGCTTATCAGAGACCATCCCAGCAGGGTAATCAAGGGTATAATCAGAGAAAGGAGAGTTATGACCCTATCCCTATGAGCTATACAGAGTTACTTACGACATTGATTTAGAAGAAGTTGGTTTAGACCCGACCACTTCCCGTTGTACCATCACCGTTGCCTTGGTATTACAAGGCAGACCAAACATATGCTTTTCATTAGGGAGCACCAGGGCATAATGTTGAGAATTGTTATCCTTTGAAGACTGAGGTGCATAAATTGGTGAAGTCTGGTATTCTATCTTTCAAGTATGTAGGCCCTAATGTGAATGACAATCCTCTACCCAAACATGGAGGAGCGAATGCTGTGAATATGGTGGCCGGTTGTCCAGGAGACTTCCGGATTTTTGATATTAATCTGGTTAGATGAGATTTGGTGAAAATGCATGCAGACCTCTGTGAATTTAGCTACTATGTGCATGACCATTTCGGTTGTGATATTTGCAGTACATACATACAGGGTTGCAACAAGATAAAGGCTGATTTGCAGGAGATAATGGATGAGGGCCTCATCCACATAATCAGGCCTAGGGTAGAGTATGAAGAGGAGGTGAATATGGTTTCTGGATGTCCTGGAGAGTTCAGAATTTTTGATGTGGAGTATATGAATGAGGACCTTGTGAAATTGCATGCTACTTTCTGCGACTTGGCTGTTCAGGTGGAACATCAGTATGAATCTTACCGAATTTGCTGTCGAGACTCCCGGGGATGTTCAATTGTGAAGAAAGGTGTTCAGTTGTTGTTGTATAATGGAACTATCAAGGTTACAGGTCAAAGGGATGATTACCATGAAGTTGATATGATTGGGGTTTGTTTGGCTAAAGAAGAGTCAGATGATGAGTATGCCTCTGCAGATGAGTATTTCTCTTCAGATGATGATTTGTTTTCCATAGATGACTCAATAATGACTGATTATGTTGAAGAAGGGGTAAACATCACTGTGCCTTGTTTTGGTGCACTCGCCCATTTTGAAGTTGAATATTATAGCAAGCCAACTATTACCCCATTGGTGATTAGTTTGTCGGGTCCTGTCCCCTACAAGTCAGATAAGGTTGTACCCTACAAATATAACGCTACAATCTTAGAGGATGGTGTGGAATTTCCCATCCAACCAATTCCTGATGTTGGAAATATTGCTGAGACTAGCAGAGTGACCCGCAACGGTTGTGTATTTGCACCAGTTATTTGAGGAGATGTTAACACTGGAAAGAAAATTGCTGAGAATGTTGAACCCAAGAAGGCTACGGGCGAATATAATGGAGCTACGTTAGAGAAATAAATGGATGATATTTTGAAGATAATCAAGATGAGCGACTATGAATTGTAGATCAGCTACTGCAGACTCCTTCAAAAATATCTATCTTGGCTTTATTAATGAATTCCTCTGCTCACAGAGAATATTTGATGAGGGTACTTGATCAAGATTTTATGGAAAGTGACATGCCTATAGACCAATTCAGCAGCGTAGTGGGGAACATTACGTCATGTAATAACCAGAGTTTCTGTGACGATGAACTGCCCGATGAAGGGAGGAATCACAACCTGGCCCTCCACATCTCTATGAACTACAAGAATGATTCACTATCCAATGTGCTGATTGATAATGGATCTGCTTTGAACATTATACCAAGGAGTACGCTTATGAAGTTGAAATATCAAGGAACGCTCATACGCCCAAGTGGAATTATTGTGAAAGCGTTTGAAGGATCAAGGAAATCTGTTATTGGTGAAGTGGACTTGCCTATTCATATAGGCCCACATTTGTTTCAGATTACTTTCCAAGTCATGGATATTGTACCCGCTTATAGCTGTTTGCTAGGAAGGCCGTGGATACATGAGGCATGGGCTGTCACTTCAACGTTACACCAGAAGCTAAAGATTGTACGTGAAGGAAAAGTGGTAATCATAAATGGAGAACAAGCATTATTGATATCTCATTTGTCCTCTTTCAGCATTGTGGAGGCGGATGAAGCTGTTGTTGGAACTCAGTTCCAAGCCTTATCCATTGATAATATAAGAGGAAATGAGAATTTCATGGTTTCACTTAAGGATGCGCAATAAGTTGTACGTAAGGGTCATAGTGAAGTATGGGGACAAATTATTGATCCACCTGTAAACAAGAATATAGCCGGCTTGGGGTTCTCTATGAAGAATGAAAAAAGTAAGAGCATGAAGCCGAAGTCTGCTGTAGGCAAGTATCAAGACATCTTCCGTAGCGGGGGTTATCTTCATCCAACTGTTTCCGGGATTAATGCTATTGTAGAAGATGAAGCACAGCAGGAAATGCCGAATTACGTGACGCACAGAGTTAGGGTTCAGAACTGGATCACCCTTGATGTTCCCTCTTGCATACATGTTTCAAAGTAATTTGTTTTGTTAATCTTTTTGAAAATCTTTCACTCTGCCCAAGGTGGAAGTATTAATATTGTACGGGCTTATCTGTTTGCTTTGACTTTTAAAATCAATAATAAAAGTTGTCTTTGTTTCCCAAATTGTGTCTTTATTTTCTTCTTTTTCTTGAAAATGGTAATAAGAAAAAAAAACCTTTCAAAATAAATAATAACTGAAATTCAATCTGCATGATCACTTGTTATATGAGTCAGTTTCTAAATGCAATCATAAATTATATGTGCAGATTAATTAAAAAACTCGTTGAATACAATGACACCGCACCCTCTCCCAATTTTGAATGTCCTGTGTATGGGGCCGAAGAAGAAGACTATGATGAGATTCCAGAAGAGGTTCACGATTGCTTGAGCGCGAGGAAAATCCTATTCAGCCATATAAAGAGCCATTGAAAGTAATCAATTTGGGTTCAGAAGAAGATCCAAAAGAAGTCAAGATTGGAGCATTATTGCATCCTGTTGTGAAGAGCAGGTTGAGTGAGATGTTGAAAGAGTATGTGGATATTTTCGATTGGTCTTATCAAGATATGTCTGGTCTAGATACAAATATTGTAGAGCACCGTTTTCCGTTGAAGCCAGAGTGTCCGCCAATCAAACAGAAGTTGAGAAGAACTCACCCAGATATGGCAGTAAAGATCAAAGAGGAGGTTCTAAAGCAGATTAATGCCAGTTTTCTTGTGACGTTAGTGTATCCTCAGTGGATTGCCAATATTGTCCCAGTATCGAAAAAAGACAGAAAAGTTCGCATGTGCGTAGATTACAGAGATCTAAATAAATCTAGTCCAAAAGATGATTTTCCATTACCACACATTGATATGTTAGTGGATAGCACAACAAAATTAAAAGTATTCTCATTCATGGACGGATTTTCCGGGTATAATCAAATAAGAATGGCTCTAGAGGACATGGAAAAAACAATGTTTATCACACCCCGTGGAACATTCTGTTACAGAGTGATGCCCTTCGGGTTGAAGAACGCTGGTGCAACTTACCAGAGGGCTATGGAAACCCTATTCCATGATCTGATGCACAAGGAAATTGAGGTATATGTTGATGATATGATTGCTAAATCCCAGACTGAAGAAGGGTATGTAGAAGATTTGTTGAAGTTGTTTCAGCGTTTGAGGAGGTAACGTCTCGGATTGAATCCAAATAAATGTAACTTCGGTGTTCGATCAGGGAAATTGTTGGGTTTCATTATTAGTCGGAAAGGAATTGAAGTTGACCCTGATAAAGTCAAAGAATTTTAAGAGATGCTAGCGCCAAGAACTGAAAAGCAAGTCAGAGGGTTCCTCGGGCGTTTGAATTATATTTCCAAATTCATTTCTCACATGACTACAACATGTGAACCAATCTTCAAGTTGTTAAAGAAAGATCAAGGTTGTGTGTGGAAGGATGAATGCCAAAGGGAATTTGAAAGTATTAAAGAATATCTTCTTGAACCTCCTATCTTGCTCCCTCCTATCGAAGGAAGACCGTTGATTATGTATCTGACAGTGTTAGATAAATCCATGGGTTGTATTCTGGGACAATAAGATAAAGCAGGGAAGAAAGAGTACGCCATTTATTATCTCAGTAAAAAGTTTACTGATTGTGAGTCGCGGTATTCCATGCTGGAAAATACATGTTGTGCTCTGGCCTGGGTGGTAAAACATTTACATCAGTATATGTTGAATCACACTACTTGGTTGATCTCCAAAATGGATCCAATCAAGTACATTTTTGAAAAGCCTGCTCTTACTGGGAGAATTTCCCGCTGACAGATGCTGTTATCTGAATATGACATCGAATACCGCACTCAAAAGGCTATTAAGAGCAACGTGTTGGCAGATTATCTTGCTCACCAACCAGTTGATGATCATCAGTCTGTGAAGTATGACTTTCCCGATGAGGATTTGATGTTTCTCAAAGTGAAAGATTGTAATGAACCATTTCCTGAGGAAGGTCCTGATCATGAATCTCGTTGGAGTATGATATTTGATGGAGATGTGAATGCTTATGGTAAAGGATTTGGTGCTATGATTGTCACTCCACATGGATCACACATTCATTTTACTACAAGGTTGACATTTGATTGTACTAATAATATGGCAGAATATGAGGCTTGCATCATGGGTCTCGAGGAAGAAATTGATCTCAAAATTAAAATTCTATATGTATATGGCGATTCAGCTTTGGTAATAAACCAGATTAAAGGAGAATGGGATACTCTCACCCCGGCTTGATCCCTTACAAAGATTATGCTAGAAGATTGTTACCCTTCTTTAATAAAGTTGAATTCCATCACATTCCTAGAGATGAAAATCAAATGGCAGATGCTCTGGCAACTTTGGCTTCTATGTATCAAGTAAATGTTTGGAATGATATACCTCGAATTATAGTCCGACGACTGGATATGCTCGCTCATGTGTTTACAACAGAGGAGGTAGCAGATGAGAAACCTTGGTATTATGATATCAAGCATCTATTCCAAACTCAGGAATACCCGATTGGTGCATCGAATAAAGATAGAAAGCCATTGAGAAGATTGGCTAGCAGTTTCTTCCTCAATGAAAATGTGTTGTACAAGAGAAATTATGACATGGTCCTGCTCAGATGCTTGGATAGACACGAAGTAGACATGTTGATGTATGAGGTTCATGAAGGTTCATTTGGCACTCATGCCAATGGACATTCGATGGCTAAAAAGATGCTAAGGGCATGTTACTATTGGCTGACAATGGAATCTGATTGTTAAAAATTTGCAAAGAGGTGTCATAAATGCCAGATTTATGCGGACAAGGTTCATATGCCTCCGACACTTCTTAATGTGATCTCTTCCCCATGGCCTTTCTCTATGTGGGGTATTGACATGATTGGAATGATAGAACCAAAAGCTTTGAATGGACACCGTTTTATCTTGGTAGCAATTGATTACTTCACCAAGTGGGTGGAGGCTGCTTCATATGCTAATGTTACTAAGCAGGTGGTTGTGCGCTTCATTAAGAAAAATCTTATATGTCGGTATGGTGTGCCGAGCAAAATTATCACTGATAATGGCTCAAATCTGAACAATAAAATGATGACAGAACTATGTGAATAATTCAAGATTATCCATCACAATTCATCTCCGTACAAGCCAAAAATGAATGGGGTTGTTGAAGCTGCTAATAAGAATATCAAGAAGATTATCCAGAAAATGGTTGTTACTTATAAGGATTGGCATGAAATGCTCCCTTTTGCTTTGCATGGATATCGAACATCTATCTGCACTTCAACAGAAGCAACCCCATTCTCCCTTGTGTATGGAATGGAAGCTGTGCTCCCAATCGAGGTTGAGATTCCCTCTTTGCGTGTGATAATAGAAACCAAGTTGTCAGAGGCTTAATGGGTCCAGAACTGGTTTGACCAATTGAATTTGATCAAAGAGAAGAGAATGACAGCTTTGTGCCATGGACAATTATATCAGAAGAGGATGAAGAAAGCTTTTGATAAGAAGGTCAAACCTCGTGAATTTAGAGAAGGCGACCTCGTGCTCAGGAAGATCATGTCTTTTAACGCTGATTCTAGGGGAAAGTGGACTTCCAATTTTGAAGGCCCATATGTTGTCAAGAAAGCCTTCTCTGGCGGTGCATTAATTCTTGAAACTATGGATGGCGAGGAGTTCCCACGTCCCATGAATGTTGATGCAGTCAAGAAATACTTTGCCAAAATAAATAAAAGAATACCTCACTAAGTTGAAAACCCGAAAGGGCGGCTTAGGCAAAAAAGAGTGTCTCGGTAGGCCGAAAACCCGAAAGGGCGGTCTAGGAAAAAATTAGAGACATAAACATAATAAATTTCCCACTAAGTTGAAAACCCGCAAGGGAAGCTTAGGAAAAAGTTATGGACTTTCTTGGCAAGTTACTACATCAGACAAGATTTAATCATTGGAGCAACAATCTTCTCGGATCCTCATCATACTTCAACAGAAGCTGTTGCTCAGGATTTCAAAAGTTGTTAGATGGGATAATGGTTATTGTATCTCAATGTATCTTTTCTATTATATATTACCATTTTTTGAACTTTGTAATTATCCATGGAGTCTCGCCATTCGCAGACTACCATTCTATTAATGAAATTTGAGCTTTTACCCAATTCTTTGTGTTTCTTATTTTATTTAGCTTGCAAAAACTCCATTTATTATTGATAATAACTTTCAAAGCGAAAAGATTAAATGACAAAATTGATTTTCAAAAAGAATTTAAAATTTTCCTTTACTTTAAAATTTGTGACGCAAGAGAGAAAAAACAACAAAAGTGGTGATCCCAGGAATGGACGAACTCCAGTTTTTTTAAGAAGTTTTGTTTCCCAGAGAAGTTTTTCTCAAGATGTTTCGCCGTATATGGTTTGTGACTCCAGTATCCCCGGTCGAGTTTTGGTTCATTTCTCCTCTTTTATGAGCTTGCATGATATGAAGATTCAATCCAAGATTTCTCCAGTGAAGGTTTTTAGAAGTTCTTTCTTCCCAGAGAAGTTGGTACAATAATTACTCTCGAAGAACAAGGGCCTCTGGTTTCTCCGGTGAAGAACTTATATTGGTTTTCCCTTTGTGAATGTGGTGTTGACCTCCCCAATAAAGTCGGCACGAATCCCCCAGTGAATGTTTTGAGGATTTGATGTCCATCTGCTCTACTTGAAATTGATCTTTCAAATCTCCAGTAGAAGTGTTGCTTTTGAAATATTTGATTCCCTGTTGAAGTTTGAGTACTATTCCCTGGTAAAGCACGAGAGAGGATGTTTTATCTCTGTATCTGTACTGTTTGGTCGCTATGTTTTGTTTACTTCTAAATTACATTTCTCCCTAGTAAAGTTAAGTCGGGCAGTAGGTTTTGTTTCCTCAGTTGGCGCCTACTTTCTTCTTATGGAATGTTCATCTTGGATGTAATTTAGCCGAGTGTTGATTGTGCCCGAGTTTGGTTTTTCCTGTTTACTCCCAGTGTTGTATATCTGTTTTGTCAGCATATGCGCGATAACACTCATACATTCATACATAAATCATGCATAGCTAAAATTGGCAAATCATTGCTCATTAACATTCATCAATATTTTGTTAACATATTACTCTAGGTTGAACATTTCTGGGCTGATCAGCTGCAGACTTCTGAATCATTACAGCCCCCACCGCTGGTCGGCGCTCAACTCTTCCTTGACTTCTCTGAGAGTAGACAGCTGATACCTCTTTCTTTGCTGGAAAGGTCTTCTTGATGGTAGCGGAAGTAGATGTATCCTTTTGAATTTTCCCGCTCTTGATTCCGGCTTCGACTCTCTCACCGGTCAGAATCAGCTTGGTGAACCCCGCAGACGAACTTCCAATCAGGTGATTGAAAAATGGACCCGATAGTGTACCAAGGAACATATCAACAAGCTCCCTCTCAGACAATGGTGGCCGCACCCTACCAGCCAAGTCTCTCCATTTTTGGGCAAACTCCTTAAAGCCTTCATTTGATACCATGCCTATACTCTGTAATTGAGTACGGGTTGGTGCTAAATCCGCATTATATTGATATTGTCTGTAGTAGGCAGCAGCCAAATCCTCCCAGTTGTGCACATCAGATCTTTCTAGCTGGTAAAACCAATCCAACTGCGTTCCCGAAAGACTGTCTTGGAAGAAATGGACCCACAGATCCTTATCAGAAGAATGCGGTTGGATTTTTATGACGTAAGATTGCAGATGCATCTTTGGACAAGACAGACCATTGTACTTAGAAAATATAGGCACCTTAAACTTGGGGGGAATCACAATCCCAGAGACTAGCCCTAGATCTTCAAAGTCTAGCCCAAGCACCCTCTGCACCTCCATGGCAGCCAGACGCTCCTCCAGATTTTTCTACTTGTCATCTGCAGGTGGGTACTGCTGCTCAGAATAATCTTCATCCTCTTCTTCTTCTTCTTCCTCATACTCAGTTTGCACTGCATCTCCCTTTCCTGCCCCTTCATCAGATGTTGAGGGGAAATCAAGGACTCTTCTAGCTTGGCCTTCAAATCTTCTACCCAGAGTAGCCACACCAACTCTTTTCTTTTTCTTTTTCTCCTTTTCCTTTTCCAGCAAGGTTTTGAGATCCTCCTGACCCTTAGCCAAGGTCATGAGTAGTTAATGGAACTGTGAATTCTGCGCTTGTAAGTCTTTAATCGTCTGCTCTATATCCATCTTGCTGAAATAAACAGCAGAGAGATAAGGAAACCTGGTGTGAAGACCTTCTTATGCATATGATGAATGATATGTTATTCATGTAATGCATTCAAGGATTCAGAAATTCAAACTTGTTGTAAACAAAAAGAACGCACGTCATATTAATAAGAAGAAATTGTTAGTACATAAATGCCCCATGGGAAAAATAAAACAAAATTCTAATGTAAAAAGACGTTGCGCATCCTCTTTGGTGCAATGTAGGTGTTGAGAGTTTGCTCTTCGTGAAGTTGACGAGTAAGTTCTAAAACCTTCTTCTCACTGGCGTAGAATTGGGCTTCAAATGTGTCACGTTCTCCCTTGAGCTGTATCCAACTCCTTTACAAATCTTCAAGTGATGTTGGCATGTCAGGATGCAGGAGGGTTTTTGGAACCTCTCCTTCCATAACATGCTCTTTGATCACAGGCAGAATGTAGGGGTAAGGCATCATAAGACTTTGGGCGCGGGTTCGTACCCACTTGACGTAGGGCTCAAGAGGGATGGAATTCTTGTGTCCCAAGGTCTTACTGTCCACCTTGTTGGGCATCCTCCAAGCTTGGATGAACCTTTGTCGAAGTCCTTGCTCATTGTTGTCGAAGTCAAAAACCAAGTCTGAAATCAACATGTCATGTGGGCCATCCCTCCAGGCATACCCAAACTGTCTCAGAGCCAAGAAAGGGTTGTAGGTAATGCCTCCCCTAATGCCAAGTAGAGGGACATTAGGGAATTCCGCACAACGATCAATGATAATAACATTTTCTCGGGATCGAGAACACCAATAGACATCTGAATGTGTAAGGGTCATCAACCATTGTGACCACCTCAGACCTTGCTCATTCTTCAGAACTGATTGGGGAAGGTGAGAAATAAACCACCTTGCTAGAAGAGGAGTACAACACATGATAACACCTCTTTTCCTCATTGTTCGTGTGTGAAATGAGTGGAGGATATCCCCGAGCAATGTAGGTACCAGGTTGCGAGCCATGAAAAATTTGACAGCACTTACATCTATAAGCTAGTCAGGGTTTGGGTACAAGACCAACCCATAGATGAGAAGAGCTACAATCTCCATAAAAGCTTGTAATTCCAATGAATTCTATCATTCTTGAGCTTTCTCAAACAGAAACTTTGCCAAGAAACCCTTGACACCACTTCTAGTTTCCCAATGACCTTTGACATCAGATGGTTGCAAGTGTAGGGCTTGAGTAACATCTTCAGGCTTTGGATCTCTTTCTGTACCGTTGTAGGGTAGTTGATGGAGAATAGGAATCCTCAGGAGTTGAGAAAATTCCTCCAAAGTAGGCACAAGCTGGTAATCAGGAAATGTGAAGCAGTGGTGTAGGGGGTCAAAGAACTGGAAGAGAACTTTCACCATGTCTTCCTCAGTGTTGGTGTTGACTAAGTTGAGAAGACGACCATGCCTCTCGGTGAATGGAGAATACTCTGGAATCTTGGAAGCCAGCTCCTTGAGTTGAGGAGGAATTCTCACAAGGTTGACTTGGATTGTTTTCCTGCAGAGTGAATCCATTACCTACAAAACAGGAACAAAGATGAAGATCCAAACCCTTGAAATGGTTAGTGGATGCACATGATGCATTATGATGCTCATGATGTTTATGCACAAGTATATATGTACAAACAAATCACACAAGATCCTATTTTCAGGCTTGCATGGGGTTTCATAGGTAAGTACCCTCTTGAAGTTTAGTTGGCTCAACCTGTCCTATAAATAGTAACCGGGCTCTAAGGAGCTCAATATCACTGGATTGTTTTCTGTGTTCATTGTTTCAGTTTAGCCACTTAACTGGCGACCAAAATATTCCAAGAAAACAACCCTCAATGAGTGTAGTACCGAGTATCTACCAACTTCCGACTGCACCAAAGTCGGTCATCTCACTACCCCTAAAAAAGGCCAAGTTGGTCAAGTAAAGATTCTAAAAGTCCATTAGTGCTTCATGACGTCACTCAGCGGCCCCGAATTTCTCTTTGATTAACTCAAAGGCTACCGGTACCCACAAATATGTCGCACTAATATAGCTATTGCTTCAACCATGTCGGTATACCCTGCACAGTTTCCACAACGTATTGCTATTTACCTATGAATATTTCCCAAATCCGGGTAGAGGATTCAAACCCAAACAATAGAACCAAATGTAAAGTAATCAAATCAAGCAAGATAAGCATGTAAAGGTGATCTAAACCCTAAGGTAACCCCACTTTTATAAAATCCCCAACAGAGTCGCCAGTTCTATGATGCGGTGGGAGAACTGACTTGAGGTTTTGCGTTTGTGTTCGCAAATGTTTCAGTTTAGCAAGAGTCGCCACCAACTTTTTATTTATCCAAAGGAAAGGTCAAAAAGCACATGAAAGACCTTTGAGATGTTTTCTTGGGTTCGGGGGGTAGATTATGAAAAGGGAAGGTGCTAGCACCCTTTTCATCCATGGTTTTCCATGGGCTCTTAGTTACTTGTTTTAGATCACTTGCTTTTGCTTTTCAATTGTTTGAAATGGTGCTTTTGTGTGTGGTTTTGAAAATATTTTGAAAAGAGGCCTTTGTCTAGGCAACCTTTATAATAATTCTTGTTTGAATGTATACAAAGGTGTTTGTATTTTGAAAAATGTTTCAATGTTTGAAAGTTTGTTTTGGGAAATGTTTTGAAATTGTGTTGTGATGTGTTTTTGAAAATAGCAAGGATGTTTACAAGTTTTGATAAAGTAACTAAGAGTTGTCTACCCTATCTACTCAAAGATCTTTCCTACACATTTTTAACCCTTTGACAATGTTGTTTTACCATTGCATTTGGTAAACAACCTTGTGTTTGGATGTTAAACGGGACAGACGCGGGTCATCGTATGGACCATGATAGCAATTGTGCTAAGTATCTTAGCAAGTTTTTGTTTGAGGGACTAGATCATTTTGTATAGGAAACCAAGATAGCGTCATCGAGGGACTATGATCTTTTTGTTTTGATTTTGTTTTGCCAAGATACCTAACATGCATACCATGGCCATTTTAAAGGCAACAAGTGGATGGAACCCTAGGGGTGCTAGTGTGTATTGTGTTGTCATTTTCATGCATTTTGTCTTGTTTTAGTCAAGCTATTTGTTTTGATTTTGGATTTTTTGCATACAAACCCTGTGATCGGTGGATCTGGAACTGACTGTTTAACGCTGGTTCGCGAAATGTCGCGGAAGCAAGAGTCGCCACCGTCTTTTATTTTCTCCAACATGGACAGGACAAAAGCACAGCAAAATTCCTTATGAGACAGTTTCTCGGTTCGGGAGGTAGATTTATAGAAAGGGAAGGTGTTAGCACGCTTTCTATCCATGGTTATCCATGGGCTCTTAGGTACTTGCTCATTGTGTTTTCAAAAGTGTTTGCTTTTCAAAGTGTGAGTGGGTTTGAAAAAGTTTCGTTTAAAGATTTCAGATCGACTCTTGTATCAGTCCTCAAGAGTGTTTGAAAAATTGTTTTGAAAGCTTTTTTGAAAAGTGTCGGTGTGAAAAGAGTTTTGATTTGTTTTGAATAGAGCAAGTATCTATGAGTCATCTACCTACCCTAAGGAATTAGGCTGTGTAAATGTCCTTAAGGTAGTGCCATCCCACCATTGAGAGGTAGGTAGCACCACCGTTGGAGGTGTTCGGGTCAATTCGTTTTTAGGGACAGTGTGGTCACCAGAGCAACAGTAGGACACCTTAGAAGCTACCCTTATGCCATTGATCCTTTTTAATTCCGAGGCAACCGTTTCGAGGCAACTGGATCATGTCATGGACATAAGGACTTACTAAAACGTCCTATACTTGACGACCACGTTTCGAGGGCAAGGCAACAGTGAGGCGTACCCTAAGAGTGGTGTGTGAATTTGTGTGTTATTTTCATGTTTAGCAATTATCTTTGATCATGACATGGTGAGCTACGCATTGTTTTTAATTAGCCATACATTCTTTCATGCAATTAGAATTTAAAAGTGCGGAAATTTAAATGCTGAAAGATAAATCCTACGCTATTACAAGGCGCGGGTCTATACATCGCCAAATTACAAAGACCCGTTTTTGATAAAGATGCGGAAAGTAAAGACGGAAAGATAAACCTAATTACTATTACATCTGAGAAACAGTTACATAATGATCGAAAGAAATAATGCGTGAAAAGAATTAAAATTAGGACGTCCGAGGGTTTTGACCCTTTGCATGAAATTAAATTAAATTAAAGTCCAATTAATTATTTAATTAAAGAAAAGAAAGTGTTTTAGTGTTTTTTTGTATTTATGAAAAATAAAGAACAAGAATTAAAAGGAAACCCTAAATCTAGATTATTTTAATTATTAATGAAAATATTAAAGTTAACCTAATTTACTAGTTAATTAATTTATTTACATGTTTATTTACAAAATTAATGATAATTAATAATAATGATAAATAATGATGATTAATAATTTATTTAAGAAAAAGATGAAAATATAAAAAAAAACCTAATTCTAGATACTTATTACTTATTAAGAAAAAGATTAAAGTTTAAAACCTAAATTAAACTAAGTTAATTGTTAGAGTTTATTTACAAAAAATAGGTTAGTGATGAAATTAATAATAATTAAATATATTTGTATTTTTGATTTTTCTGTTTTTATTATAGAAAATTATTTTATGGTGAAAAAAACAATTAAAACAATTAAAAAAGAATTAGAAAAGAAAAGAAAATAAAATTAAAAAGGATGCAAACCAAGGGGGTTTCAGGCCCAAGGGGAGGTTTTTTTGAAGTATTCTGGCCCATTAGACAAAAAGCCTTGTTTGACTTTCTGGCATCACGTGCGTGTTCATTGACTCCTGAGTACCGTGGTCTGCATTCTTTGGCCATTGGATTGGGTTTCATTGCCATTTGTGTTCTGGCTGTTGGCCATTTGGCTTCTGGCCTCAACGTTCCTTAATCTTCTCAGGATGTCTGTCTCGCCATGTATTGGTGTCATGCATAAGTTGTTCTACTTTGGCCATTTGGCTTTTGGCTTTTGGCCATTTGTGTTTTGGCCTCAACCTTCCTTAATGAACCTGCATGGGATCCTGTCTAAATCTGCAGTGTTGAATCTCATGAACACATTAAATAAAATCATAAAATGCAAATAAAGCCAATATATGAAGAAATTTAATGTTTAGGCATAATATGGCATGTATGAATGATTATACCCTTTTGATCATGGAGATCAAATCAATCTTACCCTTACTGGAAAATTAGTGACCTGAATACTTTTATGCCCTTTTGATCATGGAGATCAAGTCAGCCTTATCCTTACTGAAGAAGTAGTGAGGTGTTGGTTTGTAACTGTGATGGCTTGTTTGTAGTGAGAGAGGGATTTGTAATAAGGATTTCAAGGTTTTAGGGTTCTTGAAAGAATTTGATATTCTAACAGTGTTGTGGCAAGGTTTTTTTCTCTCTTTTCCTCCTCTCTGGTTTGTGTGAAAAGAAGGTGATTATATAATGGAAATTAGGGTAAAGAAAATGGGCTTTGAATGTGCAATTGGGCCTCCAATGTTCACTTGAGTTCGTCACTTTCCAGGCTAAATCGCAGGGACTTAAGTGCAATTTTTGAAGTTGAAATGTGAAAACAAAATGTAGCCGACATCGATAACTAACTCCTGTCCAAAAATCGGCTCAATCGGATAAACGGTGAATTAGTTATGAATTTTTGAAGTTTCAGCTCAGACAAACTTATTTTGGGCTCCAGTGTCGACTCTGACACGTTATTCAATAAAAAACTGGTATTGATCGGAGCATAATCCGGTCTCGACTTTTGAAGCAAAGTTGTAGATCTATGAGTCAGGGACCTTGTGTAAAAATATGAGCCCAATCCGATAAAAATTGACCGAGTTATGAATTTTCGAAGTTTCGGCCCAGATGAAATAATATTCAGCATTCAGGATTTTCAGCGTGTCACGCACTCTGAGCAAAAAACGAAGGCCTTTTGAATACCGTTTGAACTCAATACCTTATGTGAAAATGTAGCCAACTCAATTTTTGAAATTTTGGCGCCGGAACCAGCTCGATACGATGAAAATCGACCAAGTTATGATTTTCTGAACATGACGCAAATAAACTTCTGTCACAAATTTTCTGTACGAAAATACTTGAGAAATCCACATTTTTTGAAGACCTTCTGATCGAAATTGGCTTCCAGCCGTGAGAGATGAAAACGTAGATAATGTCAAGACGGAATTTTGGCCACCAGAACGGGTTCAAAACGAGCCACGATCTTCAAGTTATGAAGTTTTTAGCGCATAAAAACTGCACTTTCAGCACACTTTTTCACCATATTTCTTCGAGAAAACTCACACATTCGGATACCTTCTGAATTTGAGCATACGTTATTAGAGATATCTTGGTGAAAGAACACCTGAATATGACGCACCGGGTTGGACTTGTGAATTTTTCTTGAAATGTTTTGAGAAATATGGGAGGGGAAATTTTGGGGTACAACAGTTGCCCCTGTTCAATCTTCTTAGAACTGAGGATGTAGATTGGCTGGCTTGCCTTTCGTAATCCGAAGGTGAAAGATGATTGAACACTAGAGTGCCCAGAAATTTGCACTCACATAGCAGAGTATCAGTAGTGTGATGGCGGGAATGGGCTTACAGATGCCATTTGGAGGAATGATGGATAGGAGGATGGACTTATAGATGCCATCTGGAGATGTGATATAACCTTGTTGGGAATGGCTTATAGATGCCATTTGGAACTGTTGGTATGTGGATGGGCTTATAGATGCCATCTGGGTGTCGATCGCGTAAGAGATTCCTTAGCGAGAACTTGCGTACCTGAGAAAGAAAAATAATTACCTGGCCTGTTACAGGAATTGATCTTCAAACTCTTTATGTAGATGTGCCCTGGCTGGATACAGGTAGCGAATCTTTAAACTCTTCGGACGTGCCCTGGCAAGATACAAGAATCGAATCTTTAAACTCTTCGGACGTGCCCTGGCAAGATACAGGAATCGAGTCCGGAGAATAGTCGTCAACAGATACACACTGGCAAGATACAAGAATCGGATCTTCAAACTCTTCAGACGTGCCCTGGCAAGATATAGGAATCGAGTCTGGAATTAGTCGTCAACAGATACACCCTGGCAAGATACAGGAATCGGATCTTCAAACTCTTCAGACGTGCCCTGGCAAGATACAGGAATCGAGTCTGGAATAATAGTCGTCAACAGATACACCCTGGCAAGATACAGGAATCGGATCTTCGAACTCTTCAGACGTGCCCTGGCAAGATATAGGAATCGAGTTTGGTAATGTTAGTCGTCAACAGATACACCCTGGCAAGATACAGGAATCGGATCCTCAAACTCTTCAGACGTGCCCTGGCAAGATACAGGAATCGAGTATGGTAATGTTAGTCGTCAACAGATACACCCTGGCAAGATACAGGAATCGGATCTTTAGTTGCGACAGTTGATAGTAATCATCTTTGTACTGACCTTTGTCCTGAAAAGACAAAACGTTAGTTGTATGCGATGTCATGATGTATGACATGCGTGACGTTCTCAGAATAAATGAGATTGTATGTTCATGATGCGTATATGCATGCTATAATGTATGAAGATGTGATGTTTATGAGGTATTTTTGTCTAGGAAAGTAAATCCTTGACGAGTGCCGGGAAGTTAACTCCTGGGCTGATGTTGAAGAGTAGAGCTTTTGTTTCCGCTGGGGATGATTGTTGCAAGAATACTGGTAGGAGAAGATGACTCCGTTGGGGAATAAACTTGGCGAATAGATTGCTCTGCGGGGAATTACTCTGTGGGGAAGATATGTACTTTGCTGAGGTTAATGATAACTCCGCTGGGGATACCATTGTTATGTTATGTTGGAAGATTGATGAACTCCGCTGGAGGATAGGAAGAACTTCGTCGAGGACGATCTTTCCGTGGTAATTAGCTGAGGATAACCCAGTTAGAAGCTCTGGTGGGGAATAACTTCTGAACATGGTCGGGGAGAGATACGTTGGTACTCTGCAGGGGACAAGCTTCCAGAATCTACTGGGGATAAGCTTGCAGAATATACTGGGGATAAGCTTCCAGAAATCTACTGGGGAGATTGATTCAACTCTCCTGGGAAGACTTTTGAATTGTACTGGGGAAATGGCTCCACTGGGGTGTCTGGTATTCCGCCGGGGAACAATCTTATATTAGGACTGCCGGGGACACTTACTGAGGAATATCTTTATACTCCGCTGGGGAATATTGAGATCTTCTGGGGGTACCCAACTTCCTTAAGGCTGACAGTAGACTAACTCTGCTTGGGGAGAGTATCGCTGACTTGCTAGGGATGTTGTGCCTTTTCGGGGCTGATGGGAGACCAACTCTGCTTGGAGAGATCCTTGCCGACTCTTGTCCTACTCTACGGGGAGTGAAGGTAACCTGGTCGTTCTTCAGCTGAATCTACCTTGTACCTGGAGGACAGAGCAGCTTGTACCGTTCGGACAATTCTTATTGCCCCAGCTTCTGCGGGAGAAGAAGGCCTATGAGGTGCTTGATACCTGCCGATTGACAAATCTTCTTCTGGTAGGCAAGTGACGAGATGACAGGACATAGTCGTACGCTTTAATCCCTAACTTTTTCCTGGACCGCCCTTTCGGGTTTTCAGTCCACCGGGATACCCATTTTTGCCCAAGCCGCCTTTTCAGGTTTTCGGCTTGCCGGGTGTACAAATTTTTTCATATTCATCCCTTATTTTTGCCCGAACCCTTTTGGTTCGCCGGGAAGCCCTTATTTTTGCCTAGGTGTGTCAACCTAGCGGGTCTTTGATTTTGCGTAGTATTTTTTCGACTATGTCCATGCTCTCAGGATGTAGGGAGGTGCCCCTGTCAGTAGTGTAGTGTTGCCATACTACCAGAAGATCTTTGTTTGATCGTCCAACGCTCCAAGTGATCCAGATGGAGATTTGCCCCAGGCTGGTTGGCCTTTTGAGAGATTCTCCGAATCTTGACTTAACTGCCCCAGATGATGGACAATGATCATGCCATGCCCCTTGATTGGAAGTGCTTTTGTTCACTAGATATTCTTCGTGCGAATTTCTCTGCTGTTCGAACAAATAGTCATACGCAAACAGTATTATATCAAGAATGCAAAGCTTATGTCTGTCTTGAAGTTTTTTGAAAATGCATTTTTTCATAAAAACAAGTGAATTTTTTGTAAACTGTGATGTCAACTCAGTATTTTACAGCAAGCCTTAAGGAGTCAGGATACCTTTGTAACAGTATGCTTTCGAACTAACCCATGCTTCAACTAGGACTTTTAAGGGTTATAACGTGGCCAGGTTCACGGTTTAAGAAACAAAGGGTAAAGGCTCAAATTTTATTTGTACCCATCCGCTCTTCGTAATGTTCTTCAAACCTAAACTCAGCTGATCGTGCGTTTGACCTTGTTTGGGTCTTTGTCCTGATATTCCAATGATGATTCGGATATTGACAGTTTATTTTGAATAGGCAGTCATTTCCTTTTTTGTTGAGAGTTTGCAGGACCTCTTTCTTTTTGATTTGATTATCCCTATTTTTTTGCCTGAACTGTTCTTTTGTGATTACAGTCAGCGGGATGCCCCAGCTTTGTAAGTCTCCTTCATAGGTTTTGACTTATTGGGCTTTTATTTTGAGAGATGACGACTGCCTGTCCTTATGATTATTCAGAACCATCACTGTCTTTTGTTTTGGAAGGACTCTTTTGATGCTGTTTGTTATGCACTTGGATCAACTGAGAGAACTACCCTGCCCCAGGTTATGATTAAGGGTTTTAAATTTCGAAAAGAAAAACTCCTACTTCTTTGGCTCAGAGGGGTTGACGAGGGATTATCTTCCTTATAACTCCAGTGTTTAGGGATTGAAACAATGCATGTACCTCATCAGCGGGGTCTGTTCAAAAGAATACTGTAAAGATAGTGGTATCGTTTTCGTCATCCTCCCTCAAGAGGCTTAAAATTATTAATTGAGAGTTGATCATCACAAAAATATGAAAACAGTTTGAATATAGCGAATGCGAATATATTGGTTCAAAACAGACATATGCGATGCATTAATAAAATAACAGCGTTTGACATGATAATTGTTTGAACAATTAATAGAAAACAACAACTTGAAAATTCTAATGGCCAAAATAAAATAAAAAAGTGAAAATTTAAGGAAAATATTTTTTGTTAATTTTTTATATTTGGAAAAATAAATAAAGTCTGAAATGAAAAAGAAATATAAAAATATGCAAAAAATAAACAAATAGGCTGAGGGGTGTAAATAGCAAAGAGGGGGGTGTCAAAAGTCATGTCAAGCAAAGCCCAGCCCAAATGGCCTTCATCTTCAACCTCTGTTCAAAAAAACGCGCGCCTCCTGTACAAATGGCTAACTCCTACATTTGTGCTTAAAAACAAAAACTTGCAACATGAAAGTTGTAGAGCATGACCATACGATTCTAGCCATATAAAAAACTTAATCTTACTCTCAAAGACCAGAGAGAATTTCTCTGTCCCTAATTTCTAACCTAGTTTTTTCCAGAAAGTTCATCATTCAAATTCTCCCAACTCAGTTAACTTAAATGAAATCTATGCATATGTACAGCTTAAGGGCAATGAGTACTACATTTTTTATTCACAAACCTAAGCCTAATGATTCCTAAATAGAGAGATAGAAAGTTGGAAAATACCTGCTTCAATTGAACTCGAGTATGGCAATGTAGGGGTTTTCAGTGAGGCCTGAGATGCTTGTGAGCTTGCTTGAACTTCCTTTGACCTTCCCCAATGCTTAGTTTGCTTTGAACTTGCTAAGCTTGTAGAAGTCAACCTGCACATTCAGAATTTAAAAATGGTGAAGCTTGAAAACAAGGTTACAGTTGCTGGCCAATAGTTGGAATAGCTTAGGTGTGTTGTTTAGAAGGTGTTTGAAGTGGTTGCAAACAAAACGCACGAGTAGTTTGTGATTTGGAAACAAAAATGCAGAATCTGCCCTGTTTTGCAAGAAGATGGTGTTTTGGTGTACAAGGGTGTTTAAGGACTGGCTAGCTCGTGTTTCTGGCTCAATGTGATATGCAAAAGTTGTTTGGAATGGTTACAAAGTTGGGTTATAACAGATACTAGAGTTCTCTTGTTTTTGTAAGTTTACTTGGTTTTGAAGAAAAGATGAGAAGTGACTATGCAAAGGCTTGTACCATCTAGCTTAGGGTTTGCATAAAGTTGGTATACTTTTCCCTATATTTGTGGACTTTGTTTGCTGTGAAAGAATGGTCCAATGCTCAAGAGAAACAAAAATGCATAAAGTTGTGCTTTATAAATAGCATTGTTGCCTTTTTGCCAAAAATGGATTAAACCCTTGTGTAATCCTCTAAAGCTCAGAACAATGCCTTAATCCATTGTATTTGCATTCAATTTTTGAGTGTGGAAGGGTTTAAGGACCTGTAAACAAGTACAAGCAAGGATGGACAAAAATTGCAACTTGTAGCAACATGAAAATGCCATGGATCAAAAGTGATAATTTTCCAAATTCAAACCTTCGATTCTCCCTAACCATAAATGATTTTGGAGAGTTCTTGGACATTTTGGAAAGCTTGTAACATTCTATACAATCCATATTTGAAATTCATTTTGAGATTCCAATGGGAACTAGGTGAAAAATTGCCATGGAGATAGGTTAAAATCCTGCCTAAACTAGGGCAAAATTTCACCAAGTTAGAAAGTTTTTGGACCCTTGTTCATAAAATCATAACTTGAGATCCAAGCATCTTTTGGGAAAACTTTATGAATGAAAGTTGTATATTTTGTGGAGGACTACAACTTTCATGTTGGAAGTTTTGTTTGAATCCAATTGCATCATGGTTAAAATATTGGGCAAAGTTGGGAAAAAATAAGAAAATTTCATAACTTAGAAAAATTCTAAGTTATGAAATTTTTTCAATCTTAAACCCTAATTTTCAAAATTAGGTTTCTTGGTGAACAAGTTTCATGTTTTGACACATCTTGATGAAAAATGACCCTTGACACTTGATTTTGACCAAAAAGTCAAAGTTTGACGTTTCAGTGTACAGTTGATTTTTTATCAGTTGACTGGAAAATTCATTTGTCAATCCAATGATTTTTGAGACCTTTTGAACCTTGTGATTAGGTCAAGATGTTGCCATTGAGTCCTTGAATCCATGCTTGAACCCAATTTGCCATTGGCTAGGTCAAAAATCAGAAATTGCCCTTCTGTAGTCAAAACCCTAAAAATGACCATTTTGCCCATTTGATGATCTGATCAAATTTCTTGAGGAGTTGTGGTCCAAACTTGATCAAATGGTTCGTATGAGTCTATAATGTTGATGTGGATAAAAAATTATGAGGTTTGACTGTAAGTTGGCACAATTGACTTTTTCCCCTAATACAACTGATTTCTAGGTCATTTGTCCAATTGACTGGGAAAAAATTTTGATTCAAGGGTTGAAACTTGGTAGGGGCAATCTTATAAGTCCAACATGAAGTATGAAAGTCAATTTGAGCATTGGAAGTCCAAAAATCCCTGTGCAAACTCAAACCTTAATTTCAGGTCAACAGTGCAAGGAGATGTCTTGAGCAGAGCAAAACCCTAATTTTGTCTAGAGTCCAAAGAGTCTTGTGAGGGGAAATCTTGATAAAATGAGAGGGAAAATTTTGGGGTACAACAGCTGCCCCTATTCAATATTCTTGAACCTGAAAAGTTAGATTGGCGAGTTTGCCTTTCGTGACTCGAAGGTAAAAGATGATTGGACACTAGAGTGCCCGTAAATTTACACTTGTAAAAAATGTAGTTGAGGAAATGGACTTAAAGATGCCATTTGGAGATAGTAGAATCTTGCTGGATATGGGCTCAGAGATGCCATCCAAAACTGTTTGTTGAAAATCAGGAGAATGAACATCAGAATAGTATCTGTATCTGGAACGTATCTGAGTTGTATATGGAGATTGAATTTATATGAGCAATGGAATGGCGTCCGTGTCTGGAGCGTATCCGAGCTGTAGCTATATTTGATTCTTGAATGAATATCAGAATGACTACCGTGTCTGGAGTGTATTTGTATTGTATCTGAATCTGAAATCTGAATAAACGACAGAATGACATCCATGTATGGAGCATCTCTGAGCTGGGGAAACATTTGAATAAGTGACAGAATGGAAAACGTGTCTGGTGCGTATCTGGACTATATCTGAAATTGATATCTGTATGAGTAGCAGAATGACTTCCGTGTCTGGAGTGTATCTGAGCTTGAAGTTGATAGTTAAATTTGAATGAGAAATAGAATGGCTTTCGTGTCTGGAGCGTATCTAATCTGTATCTGATTGTTGAAGTCTGAATGAGTGACAAAATAGCATCTGTGTCTGGAGCGTATCTGGACTGTATCTTGACTTTGAAATTCTGAATGAGTAATAGAATGACCTCCGTGTCTGGGGTGTATCCATACTATATCTAAATAAGAGATTTGAATGAGTAGAAGAATGACTTCTGTGTCTGGAGTGTATCTGTACTGTATCTGAAATCTTTGAATATTTGTTAAAAATAACTTTTAATCTTATCCTGAAAAGGGTAAAATGTTAGCTGAAACACAAAGTTGTGTTGCATGAAATATATGATGCAATAAAATGTGTTTTATCAATGTTTATGATATATGAATGTAATGTATGCGCATGTAAGCTGATTAGATGTCTTGCTGAAGAAAATAAATCCTTGATGGCCGGAGATAATGAAATCTTTGACTGCTGTCGGGGAAAATAAATCCATGACCGCTGCTGGAGGTTCAAAATCTTTGATTGCTGAAGATGAGAAATCCTTGGACCACTGTTGGGGATGAAAATCCTTGGCAACTAGTTGGGATTAACAAGAACTTTGAAAACTTATGTAGGGATGTGAGAATCCTTCACGACTTTCTTGAGGATATAGATCATTCAAGTCTGCCTGAGAAATCCTGCTTGGGGAATCCAGAGATCTTTGGTGACTATGGATGGAGATTGCATAATAGGAATCTCTACTCGGTTGGGGAATACAGAAACTCTGATGAATATCTACTGGGGATTAGATGAAGGAAAACCTTGATCTGCTGAAGAATAAGGAAGACTCTGATGGCTTATGCGGAGAATAAGAATGAGGAACTTCAATCTTCTGGGGAATTGAAACCTTGGGGGCTTCAATGGAGAAGTGAGAAAGAGAATCTTCGATCTGCAGGGGATTAAAAATTCTGACAAACTCAAGCTGGGGAGTCATGGAGGCTCTGGCAACTTCACTGGGGAATCCAGACTGAGAATCTTCAATCTGCTAGGGGAAAATAAATCCCTGGGGACTTCAAATTGGAGAGCTAAGAATGAGAATCTTCATTTCGTTGGAGATTAAAACTCTGTGGGGAATAGTTATACTGCTGGAGAGTAGCTATTCTGGGGAGATCAGGATTCTGGGGAAAAAGGCTTATTCCTGTTTGGAAAAAGTTCAGGAGTTTGGGTTGTATGCCAATCTACTGGGGAATTATCCGGAGGTTGGGGATGAAAGTTAACTGTTATCTGGTTGATTCTCAAATTTTAGGACAACTTATTGGGGAATCTGGGGGAAAGCTGAATGGTTTCCGCTGTAAATTGATAGTTGGAATTTTGACTTCGCTGGAGAAGAAGGTTTCACCTTTACTGGGGACTTATGACCCAAAGTTTTTACTCCGCTGGGAATGGGGAACTTGAAAACTTTACTCTGAGGGGATTTGAGGGTTTGAAAATATGACTCCGTTGGGGATTAGGAGTTTGACGATTCGACTCTGGCGAGGATTTTGAAATTTAATTCCGCTGGGAATATGTATTTCAAGGTTGTAGCTCCGCTTGGGACCTAGATGATGTACTGGAGGGGATTTCTCTCGGAATAGCCTCAAGACGTTTTCCCATACTTTCAACATGTCAGTAATTGTTCTTCCATATTTCGTTTATTTGTAAACGGTGATCATTTTCAAATGCATATGCTCATTTAATAAATCATTGGATGTTTTCGAATAAAACATAAGTGTAAAAAAGAAGAAAAGGCAAATAGTTTTCTGCACTTTGAAGTATCTTTGTATTAACTTTGTGTAAGTATTTTGTACAAAGGAGACAAACATCCTAGTAAGAGAATGTTGTCATGAGAAAAATTTATACAAAGAAAGATGGCTATGTGTAAAAATTCCATGGGGTTCCCATTCTGCTATAGCCTTTGTAACTCTGGATATCTTGTCCATTCGCTGCTTCGTCCGAAGATGATTGAGTTGATCAGAAGCCAGGAGCTTGTTTGGTGATGAGATTGTCCTTAAAGTGATCCGACGAGACATAGTCATATGCTTTAATTCCGTAACTTTTGCCTGGACCTCCCTTTCGGGTTTTTAGTCCACCGGGAAACCCTTTTTTGCCCAAGTCGCACTTTCGGGTTTTCAACTTGCCGGGTGTACAAATTTTTTTTTATCCCTAATTTTTGCCTGAACCGCCCTTTCGGGTTTTCGATTCACTGGGATGCCCATTTTTTCCCAAGTCGCCCTTTCGGGTTTTCAACTTGCCGGGTCATTTATGCGTAGTATCTTTTGACTATGTCTGTGTTCGCAGTGTGTGGCAGGTCGTCACCATCCATGGTGGTCAGGATCATTGCCCCACCAGAAAAGATATTTTTGATCACAAATGGTCCTTCGTAGGTAGGAGCACATTTGCCCCTGGGATCACTTTGCGGCAAGATGACCCGCTTGATTACAAGATCCCCAACTTGATATACCTGGTGTCTGACTTTCTTGTTGAATGCCTTGATCATTCATTTTTGATACGCCTGACCATGGCAAACAACAGTAAGTCGCTTTTCATCAATCAAGTTAAGTTGATCAAGCCGGGTCTGAATCCAATCGTCTTCACTCAAACCATCATCTTTCATGATTCTCAAGGAGGGAATCTGAACCTCGATAGGTAAAACAACTTCCATGCCGTATACCAAAGAATAGGGTGTTGCCCCAGTTGATGTACGTGCCGTGGTACGGTACCCGTGCAGAGCAAACGGTAACATCTCATGCCAGTCCTTGTAGGTGACTGTCATCTTTTGTATGATCTTCTTGATATTTTTATTCGCAACTTCGACAACACCATTCATCTTTGGCAAATAGGGAGATGAATTGTGATGTTGAATCTAGAACTGCTCGCACAGAGCAGTGATCATAGTGTTGTTCAGGTTCGTACCGTTGTCAGTGATAATCCTGTCAGGGATGCCGTACCGGAAAATGAGGTTCTACTTTATGAAGCGAGCAATAACATTCTTTGTAACGGATGTGAAGGACGCTTCTTCACCCACTTGGTAAAGTAATCAATGGCCACCAGGATGAAACGGTGTCCATTAGATGCTGTAGGCTTGATCTCTCCAATCATGTCGATTCCCCACATCGCGAATGGCTAAGGAGCTGTTAAGATATTGAGAGGAACTGGAGGTATATGTACCTTGTCAGCATAGATTTGACATTTGTGACAAGTACATGAATGTTGATGGCAATCAGCTTCCATGGTAGACCAGTAATAGCCCGCCCGTAGAATCTTCTTAGCCATCGTATGACCGCTTGAGTGGGTGCCGAAGGTACCACTGTGTAGTTCAGCCATAATCTGCTCAGCTTCAAACTTGTCCACACAACGGAGCAGAATGCAATCATGATTGCGCTTGTATAGGATACCATTGCTCAGGAAGAACTTAGCTGAGAACCTCCTTAAGAACTTCTTGTCGTTGACGGAAGCTCCTTCAGGGTATTCTTATGCTTCGAGATACCTTTTGACGTCATGAAACCAAGGTCGGTCCACTACTTCTTCGGTATTAATCTCGTGACAATGTGCAGGTTCGTCCATCCTCTCAATGGTAATTTTGGGAGCCTCATTATCCCAGTTAAGTTTAAACATGGAAGACATTGTTGCTAGTGCATCTGCTAGCTGATTCTCTTCTCGCGGGAAATGCTCGAAGGTAATCTGCTCGAAATGTGGTAACAATGTCAGGACATGTTCTTTGTAAGGGATGAGGTTTGGATGTTTAGTATCCCACTCTACTTTGATTTGAATGATAACCAAAGCTGAGTCCCCAAATATAATCAAAGATTTGATTCCCAAGTCAATAGCAGCCTTGAGACCAAAGATACAAGCTTCATACTCGGCCATGTTGTTGGTGCAGCTGAAGCAGAGACTGGCGGTGAAAGGTGTATGGTAACCTTCTGGAGAGATCAGTACAACACCAATACCATTTCCAAGTGCTTTGGAGGCACCACCGAAGTACAGGCTCCATCGGGATCCTTGTTCAGGTCCGTCATACAGTCTGTTTTCTTCAATGTTGCTCAAAGTCATGATATCCTCGTCGGGGAAGTCGAACCTCATAGGTTGGTAATCTTCGACAGCTTAATGGGCCAGATGATCGGCTAGCACACTCCCCTTTATAGATTTTTGGGTCGTGTACTGTATATCATACTCGGTGAAGATCATTTGCCATCTAGTGATTCTTCCAGATAAAGCGGGCTTTTCAAAGATATACTTGATCGGATCCATCTTAGAGATCAGCAAAGTAGTATGTGTCAACATATACTGCCTTAGCCGGCGAGCAACCCATACCAAAGTGCAGCAAGTTTTCTCGAGCAGTGACTATCGGGTCTCATAGTCGGTAAACTTTTTGCTAAGGTAATAAATGGCATGCTCTTTTCGGCCAAACTCGTCATGTTGGCCCAGTACGCACCCCATTGAACTCTCTAGGACAATCAGATACATGATTAAAGGCCTTCCTTCGACGGGTGGCATCAAGATAGGAGGTTCCAGCAAATACTTCTTGATTTTATCGAAAGCAACTTGACAGTCATCATTCCATTTAACCACCTGATCTTTCTTCAACAGCTTGAAGATTGGTTCACAGGTAGATGTTAGGTAAGAAATGAACCTTGCAATGTAGTTTAGGCGTCCCAAGAAACCTCTGACCTCCTTCTCAGTGCGAGGGGAAGGCATTTATTGTATAGCTTTGACTTTGGCAGGATCAACCTCGATGCCTTTGTTACTAACGATGAAACCCAAAAGTTTACCGAACCTGACTCCGAAAGTACACTTGTTAGGGTTCAGTCTGAGTTTGTACTCCTTCAACCTGACAAACCGCTTTTGCAGATGGTCGAGGTATTCTTCTTCTGTCTGTGAACGGGCTATCATGTCGTCTATGTAAACCTCTATCTCATGATGTATCATATCATGAAACAAAGCCACCATGGCGCGTTGATAGGTTGCCCCGACATTCTTCAGTCCGAATGGCATCACTTTATGGCAGAACGTACCCCACTGTGTAACAAAAGTAGTTTTCTCCATGTCTTCAGGGGCCATTTTGATCTGGTTATACCCTGAAAATCCATCCATGAAAGAAAATACCTTGTGCTGAGCTGTATTGTCAACCAAGATGTCAATGTGCGGAAGTGGAAAGTCATTTTTAGGGCTAGCCCTATTTAAGTCTATGTAATCCATGCACATTCTGACTTTTTCGTCCTTCTTAGGCACGGACACAATGTTAGCAACCCATTGTGATAAGATGTAACAGCAAGAAAGCCAGCATTGAACTGCTTCATCACTTCAGCTTTGATCTTTTCAGATATATCGCGCCTCATTCGGCGGACTTTCTGTTTAATTGGTGGACAATCTTCTCTTGTAGGGAGACGGTGAACCACAATATCTGTATCCAGTCCCGACATGTCTTCGTAGGACCAGGTGAAGATCTCAACATATTCATTCAACAACTAAACTAAGCGTTCCTTGACACTTGGCTCTAGGTTGGCACCCACTCTGATTTCTTTTCTGTCTTCCTCTATTCCCAAGTTGATTGTCTTTAACAACTCCTCGTGAGGTAGAATAGCCCTTTCTTCCTGTTGTAGTAGTCTAGCCAATTCTCCAGGCACTTCACAGTCTTCATCACCTTCGTACTCGACATGGTAGACCAGATCTTCAGAGTCACTGAAGGCCATAACAGAATTGTTACCCATGGAATCCGGAATGGATGGGTACCTGCATTTGTAAGTGTGGGTGTATGTAAGGGATAGCCACCTTTAAACAAATAAAATGCAAAAAGAAAGAAAATGAACACAAAAGTTTATATGTGAAAACATCCATGATTCATTAAAATGACACATGAAGATGAAAAATCAAACCCTTACAAATGGACCTATATGCCTCGGGTAAGGCATAAGACAAAAAGTGTAAGAATTGTTTAGGAATTATTACAAACCAACAGAAATGTTCGAAAGATAAATTACTGATTGATGAAAGTAATGGGAACAAAATCCTTTGCCTCCCAATTGCATAGTCCTCCTTCAACGGTAGGGAAAATCCAATCTTCTAGATTGATCTCATCTTCACCATCCTCCAAAGCACTGACTCCATGATGAGTGATCTTCACTGGTGGCCCTCTAGCCCGGGAGCGACGCACAACCTTCTGACTAGCATCAGTGAAACCCAAGCCGAATTTATCAGATTTGAACGGAAAATCGGGAAGTTTCCCCCAGATTGTGCTTCCTCCTTCTTCAATCACAACCTTTGCATCTTTGAGTGACAACATCCGAGGCGGAGGTCGGGTAATCATGGGTACAGAAGGCACTGTCTTGGTTGCTGCAATCTCTTCAGAAACTTGCTCGAAGTGTTGAAAGGGGGTCTCGATGAACTCACCATACAATTCCACATAGCGGAAGGAATTAATATGGCATATCATGTATTCCTCTTCACCGTGAACTGTCACAATTTCCCCTGAACAGGGTACTTGAGCTTCTGATGCAGAGTTGAAGTAACAACTCTAGCATGATGAATCCAAGGTCTTCCCAACAAGCAATAGTAGGAGGGACGGACGTCCATGACATAGAATGTGGAATTGAATGTCTCAGTACCCACTTTAATCGAGATGTCCACCTCCCCGTGGACCATCCGTTTAGAACCGTCAAAGGCTCTGACAATGATGTTGCTGGGCTTCAAAGTTAAACCTTCACAATTTAGCCTATCCAATGCCTTCTTTGGTAGGACATTCAGTGATGAACCGGTGTCCACCAGAACATGTGCAAGAGTAGTCCCTCTGCATTCTACCGAGACATGCAGGGCATCATTATGCTTTCTCCCTTTGATTGTAAGATCAACATCAGAGAATCCTAAACCGTTGTCTGCTGTTAGGCTAGCTACACATTCTTGAAACTGATCCACGGAGGTTTCCTGGGGTACATGGGCCGTCTTCAAGAATTTGATTAAAGCTTTGGCATGAGCTTTTGAACAAAGCAGCAAAGCCAACATAGAGATTTTGAAGGGGTTTGCCCCAATTGCTCCACAACATTATAATCACTTTTCTTGATTATTTTCAAAATCTCTTCCATTTCTTTCTGAGTGGTTTTAGGGATGATCAACGACTGAGCCCTCGTCATGACAGGCTCTTCTTGGATCCCTTTCCCTCTATCATCAGCAACAGCAGAGGGGACAACCATAGGAGTCAAAACTTCTTCAATAACTGGAGTTCTCGCAGATATGTTGATCGGTGCAGGAGTAACCTTAGGAGCGGCTGAGGGTTCGAAGATTGCCTTTAGAGGCGCAATCTTCGGAGAGAAAATTCTTCCACTGCGGGTGATTTTACTCGTTCCAGCAATGTTTCCAATGTCAGAAGTCTCTTCATCAGAACTCTCTTGGGTTAATTCAATTTGTTTAACACCGTGGTAGAAGATCTCTCCCCCATAATTCCACGATATTGATTTGTTGGACTTGTACGAGATATGCCCCGACATAGTTATCTTCAAAGGTACAATCTTTGGATCGGATGTAATCTTAACAGGTCTTTTGGAGACCTTGGAAAGATTGGCGGATATGGTAATTATCGAAATATCATTGACATGAGTCAGAGTAACAGGAGTCTTTTCAAAAAGTATCTCTTGATTATCCATTAGACGCTGGATGCCTAACTTCAACAACGGACAATTGGTCGGTAAGGATGAACAAATATAACAATCTTCTTCACAACCTGGGAAAATCTGATCCTTCAACAAATTCAGCTTGATTATCAGTAGCCGAGTCATCAAATCATCAACAGCAGCAATGAAAAGATCTTCTTCAACAGCATGGACATTGTGACCATGTTTTGGCATTGGAGCAGATATCACGTTAGGCTTTTCAGGGGCGTCGAATTCCACCTCTTTAGCATCTATCAAGTCCTGGATCTTATTTTTGAGGGCCCAACAATTGTTGGTGTCACTCCCCAGGCTGTCTGAATGGTAAGCACACTTTGCATTTGCATGGTAGTAAGGAGAAGATGTATTCAGATTCTTCGGCGCCTCTTTCAAACTGGCAAGGTTTAATTGTAACAGATAAGGGAGAACCTGAGCAGGTGTCATATTGATCTGGGTGAATTGCCGTGCAAGCCTTTCCACCCTTGCTTGGTTGGTTCTAGGTTGAACATTTCTGGGCTGATCAGCTGCAGACTTCTGAATCATTACAGCCCCCACCACTGGTCGGCGCTCAACTCTTCCTTGACTTCTCTGAGAGTAGACAACTGATACCTCTTTCTTTGCCGGAAAGGTCTTCTTGATGGTAGCGGAAGTAGATGCATCCTTTTGAATTTTCCCGCTCTTGATTCCGGCTTCGACTCTCTCACCTATCAGAATCAGCTCGGTGAACCCCGCAGACGAACTTCCAATCAGGTGATTGAAAAATGGACCCGACAGTATACCCAAGAACATATCAATAAGCTCCCTCTCAGACAATGGTGGCTGCACCCTACCAGCCAAGTCTCTCCATTTTTGGGCATACTCCTTAAAGCCTTCATTTGATACCATGCCCATACTATGTAATTGAGTACGGGTTGGTGCTAAATCCGCATTATATTGATATTTTCTGTAGAAGGCAGCAGCCAAATCCTCCCAGTTGTGCATATCAGATCTTTCTAGCTGGTAAAACCAATCCAACTGCGTCCCCGAAAGACTGTCTTGGAAGAAATGGACCCACAGATCCTTATCAGAAGAATGCGGTTGGATTTTTCTGACGTAAGATCGCAGATGCATCTTTGGACAAGACAGACCATCGTACTTAAAAAATATAGGAACCTTAAACTTGGGGGGAATCACAATCCCAAAGACCAGCCCTAGATCTTCAAAGTATAGCCCAGGCACCCTCTACACCTCCATGGCAGCCAGACGCTCCTCCAGATTTTTGTACTTGTCAACTGTAGGTGGGTACTGCTGCTCAGAATAATCTTCATCCTCTTCTTCTTCTTCTTCCTCAGACTCAGGTTGCACTGCAGCTCCCTTTCCTACCCCTTCATCAGATGTTGAGGGGAAATCAAGGACTCTTCTAGCTTGGCCTTCAAATCTTCTACCCAGAGTAGCCACACCAACTCTTTTCTTTTTCTTTTTCTCCTTTTCCTTTTCCAGCAAGGTTTTGAGATCCTCCTGACCCTTAGCCAAGGTCATGAGTAGTTGATGGAACTGTGAATTCTGCGCTTGTAAGTCTTTAACCTTCTGCTCTATATCCATCTTGCTGAAATAAACAGCAGAGAGATAAGGAAACCTGGTGTGAAGACCTGCTTATGCATATGATGAATGATATGTTATTCATGTAATGCATTCAAGGATTCAGAAATTCAAACTTGTTGTAAACAAAAAGAATGCACGTCATATTAATAAGAAGAAATTGTTAGTACATAAATGCCCCATGGGAAAAATAAAACAAAATTCTAATGTAAAAAGACGTTGCGCATCCTCTTTGGTGCAATGTAGGTGTTGAGAGTCTGCTCTTCATGAAGTTAATGAGTAAGTTCTAAAACCTTCTTTTCACTGGCATAGAATTGGGCTTCAAATGTGTCACGTTCTCCCTTGAGCTGTATCCAACTCCTTTGCAAATCTTCAAGTGATGTTGGCATGTCAGGATGCAGGATGGTGTATGGAACCTCTCCTTCCATAACAGGCTCTTTGATCACAGGCAGAATGTAGGGGTAAGGCATCATAAGAATTTGGGCGCGGGCTCGTACCCACTTGAGGTAGGGCTCAAGAGGGATGGAATTCTTGTGTCCCAAGGTCTTACTGTCCACCTTGTTGGGCATCCTCCAAGCTCGGATGAACCTTTGTCGAAGTCCTTGCTCGTCGTTGTCGAAGTCAAAAACCAAGTCTGGAATCAGCATGTCATGTGGGCCATCCCTCCAGGCATACCCAAACTGTCTCAGAGCCAAGCAAGGGTTGTAGGTAATGCCTCCCCTAATGCCAAGTAGAGGGACATTAGGGAATTCCCCACAATGATCAATGATGATAACATTTTCTCGAGATCGAGAACACCAATAAATATCTGAATGTGTAAGGGTCATCAACCGTTGTGACCACCTCAGACCTTGCTCATTCTTCAGAACTGATTAGGGAAGGTGAGAAATAAACCACCTTGCTAGAAGAGGAGTACAACACATGAGAACACCTCTTTTCCTCATTGTTCGTGTGTGAAATGAGTGGAGGATATCCCCGAGCAATGTAGGCACCGGGTTGCGAGCCATGAAAAGTTTGACAGCACTTACATCTATAAGCTGGTCAGGGTTTGGGAACAAGACCAACCCATAGATGAGAAGAGCTACAATCTCCTCAAAAGCTTGTAAGTCTAATGAATTCTATCATTCTTGAGCTTTCTCAAACAGAAACTTTGCCAAGAAACCCTTGACACCACTTCTGGTTTCCCAATGACCTTTGACATCAGATGGTTGCAAGTGTAGGGCTTGAGCAACATCTTCAGGCTTTGGATCTCTTTCCGTACCGTTGTAGGGTAGTTGATGGAGAATAGGAATCCTCAGGAGTTGAGAAAATTCCTCCAAAGTAGGCACAAGCTGGTAATCAGGAAATGTGAAGCAGTGGTGTAGGGGGTCAAAGAACTGGAAGAGAACTTTCACCATGTCTTCCTCAGTGTTGGTGTTGACTAAGTTGAGAAGACGACCATGCCTCTAGGTGAATGGAGAATACTCTGGAATCTTGGAAGCCAGCTCCTTGAGTTGAGGAGGAATTCTCACAAGGTTGACTTGGATTGTTTTCCTGCGGAGTGAATCCATTACCTACAAAACAGGAACAAAGATGAAGATCCAAACCCTTGAAATGGTTAGTGGATGCACATGATGCTTTATGATGCTCATGATGTTTATGCACAAGTATATATGTACAAACAAATCACACAAGATCCTATTTTCAGGCTTGCATGGGGTTTCATAGGTAAGTACCCTCTTGAAGTTTAGTTGACTCGACCTGTCCTATAAATAGTAACCGGGTTCTGAGGAGCTCAATATCACTGGATTGTTTTCTGTGTTCATTGTTTCAGTTTAACCACTTAACCGGCGATCGAAATATTCCAAGAAAACAACCCTCAATGAGTGTAGTATCGAGTATCTACCAACTTCGGACTGCACCAAAGCCGGTCATCCCACTACCCCTAAAAAAGGCCAAGTTGGTCAAGTAAAGGTTCTAAAAGTCCATTAGTGCTTCATGACATCACTCAGCGGCACCGTATTCTCTTTGATTAACTCAAAGGCTATCGGTACCCACAAATATGTCGCACTAATATAGCTATTGCTTCAACCATGTCGGTATACCCCGCACAGTTTCCACAATGTATTGATATTTACCTATGAATGTTTCCCAAATCCGGGTAGAGGATTCAAACCCAAACAATAGAACCAAATGTAAAGCAATCAAATCAAGCAAGATAAGCATGTAAAGGTGATCTAAACCCTAAGGTAACCCCACTTTTATAAAATCCCCAGCAGAGTCGCCAGTTCTGTGATGCGGTGGGAGAACTGACTTGAGGTTTTGCGTTTGTGTTCGCAAAAGTTTCAGTTTAGCAAGAGTCGCCACCGACTTTTTATTTATCCAAAGGAAAGGTCAAAAAGCACAGGAAAGACCTTTGAGATGTTTTCTTGGGTTCGGGGGGTAGATTATGAAAAGGGAAGGTGCTAGCACCCTTTTCATCCATGGTTTTCCATGGGATCTTAGTTACTTGTTTTAGATCACTTGTTTTTGCTTTTCAATTGTTTGAAATGGTGCTTTTGTGTGTGGTTTTGAAAATATTTTGAAAAGAGGCCTTTGTCTAGGCAACCTTTGTAATAATTCTTGTTTGAATGTATACAAAGGTGTTTGTCTTTTGAAAAATGTTTCAATGTTTGAAAGTTTGTTTTGGGAAATGTTTTGAAATTGTGTTGTGATGTGTTTTTGAAAATAGCAAGGATGTTTGCAAGTTTTGATCAAGTAACTAAGAGTTGTCTACCCTATCTACTCAAAGATCTTTCCTACACATTTTTAACCCTTTGACAGTGTTGTTTTACCATTACATTTGGTAAACAACCTTGTGTTTGGATGTTAAACGGGACAGACGCGGGTCATCATATGGACCATGATATCAATTGTGCTAAGTATCTTAGCAAGTTTTTGTTTGAGGGACTAGATCATTTTGTATAGGAAACCAAGATAGCGTCATCGAGGGACTATGATCTTTTTGTTTTGATTTTGTTTTGCCAAGATACCTAACATGCATACCATGGCCATTTTAAAGGCAACAAGTGGATGGAACCCTAGGGGTGCTAGTGTACATTGTGTTGTCATTTTCATGCATTTTGTCTTGTTTTAGTCAAGCTATTTGTTTTGATTTTGGATTTTTTGCATACAAACCCTAATCTCTATCATGCATATTTGTAAGCTATAAATGCGTAAAAATAAATCTACAATTATTACAACATTGATATGGGGAGGGGGATACAATTTTGAATAGGGGATTATTTGCAAGAAATTAAAACCCTAAGATTATTACAACCAAATTGAATTCTTTGTTCAAATGATAAATAAGCAAATATTTAAATGGACAATTAAATAAATATGCAATATATTATAAATATGCAAAAAATGTTTTTTTTGTATTATTTTTATATATGTAAAAATAAACTATTTAATGCATTAAAAATAATAAAATAAAAGATTATTTTTATTAAGGGTGGAAACCCTAATTTGTTTTAAGAAAGCATATATATTAATTATATTATTTATGTTCAATAAAATGAATAAAAATATATACAAATATTAAGAAAAAAATAAAAATAATGTGAGAAAATATTATTTAAGTATATAAATAATAAAAATAAAATATATAATATTTTTTGTATTATTTACAAGTTTTCATTTAAGAAAATAACTATATTAAACTTAATAAATTAAATATTATGCCAAAATAAAATAAAAATGTGAAAATTTAAGGAAAATATTTTTTGGTAATTTTTTATATTTGGAAAAATAAATAAAGTCTGAAATGAAAAATAAATATAAAAAGATGCAAAAAATAAACAAATGGGCTGAAGAGTGTAAACAACAAAGAAGGGGGAGGGGGTGTCAAAAGTCATGTCAAGCCAGGCCCAACCCAAATAGCCTTCATCTTCCACATCTGGTCAAAAAAACGCGCGCCTCCTATACAAATGGCTAACTCCTGCATTTGTGCTTAAAAACAAAAACTTGCAACATGAAAGTTGTAGAGCATGATCATACGATTCTAACCATATAAAAAACTTAATCTAACTCTCAAAGACCAGAGAGAATTTCTCTGGCCCTAATTTCTAGCCTAGTTTTTTTTCCAGAAAGTTCATCATTCAAATTCTCCCAACTCAGTTAACTTAAATGAAATCTATGCATATGTACAACTTAAGGGTAATGAGTACTACATTTTTTATTCACAAACCTAAGCCTAATGATTCCTAAATAGAGAGATAGAAAGTTGGAAAATACCTGCTTCAGTTAAACTCGAGTATGGCAATGTAGGGGTTTTCAGTGAGGCCTGAGATGCTTGTGAGCTTACTTGAACTTCCTTTGACCTTCCCCAATGCTTAGTTTGCTTTGAACTTGCTTGAATAAGCTTGTAGAAGTCAACCTGCACAGTCAGAATTCAAAAATGGTGAAGCTTGAAAACAAGGTTACAATTGCTGGCCAATGGTTGGAATAACTTAGGTGTGTTGTTTAGAAGGTGTTTGAAGTGGTTGCAAACAAAACGCACGAGTAGTTTGTGATTTGGAAACAAAAATGCAGAATCTGCCCTGTTTTGTGAGAAGACGGTTCTTTGGTGTACAAGGGTGTTTGAGGACTATCTAGCTCGTGTTTCTGGCTCAATGTGATATTCAAAAGTTGTTTGGAATGGTTACAAAGCTTGGTTATAACAGATACTAGAGTTCTCTTGTTTTTGCAAGTTTACTTGGTTTTGAAGAAAAGATGAGAAGTGACTATGCAAGGGCTTGTACCATATAGCTTAGGGCCTTCACAAAGTTGGTATACTTTTCCCTATCTTTGTGGACTTTGTTTGCTGTGAAAGAATGGTCCAATGCTCAAGAGAAACAAAAATGCATAAAGTTGTGCTTTATGAAAATAACATTGTTGCCTTTTTGCTAAAAATGGATTAAACCCTTGTGTAATCCTCTAAAGCTCAGAACAATGCCTTAATCCATTGTATTTGAATTTAATTTTTGAGTGTGGAAGGGTTTAAGGACCTGTAAACAAGTACAAGCAAGGCTGGACAGAAATTGCAACTTGTAGCAACATGAAAATGCCATGGATCAAAAGTGATAATTTGCCAAATTCAAACCTTCGTTCGCCCTAACCATAAATGATTTTGGAGAGTTATTTGACATTTTGGAAAGCTTGTAACATGCTCTACAATCCATCTTTGAAATGGATTTTGAGATTCTAATGGGAACTAGGTGAAAAATTGCCATGAAGATAGGTCAAAATCCTGCCTAAACTAGGACAAAATTTCACTAAGTTAGAAAGTTTTTGGACCCTTATTCATAAAATTATAACTTGAGATCCAAGCATCTTTTGGGAAAACTTTGTGAGTAAAAGTTGTAGATTTCGTGGAGGACTACAACTTTCATGTTGGAAGTTTTGTTTGAATCCAATTGCATCATGGTGAAAATATTGGGCAAAGTTGGGAAAAAATAAGAAAATTTCATAACTTAGAAAAATTCTAAGTTATGAAATTTTTTCAATCTTAAACCTTAATTTGCAAAATTAGGTTTCTTGGTGAACAAGTTTCATGTTTTGACACATCTTGATGAAAAATGACCCTTGGCACTTGATTTTGACCAAAAAGTCAAAGTGTAACTTTTCAGTGTACAGTTGATTTTTGATCAGTTGACTAGAAAATTCATATGTCAATCCAATGCTTTTTGAGATCATTTGAACCTTGTGATTAGGTCAAGATGGTGCCATTGAGTCCTTGAATCCATGCTTGAACCCAATTTTCCATTGGCTAGGTCAAAAATCAGAAATTGCCCTTCTGTAGGCAAAACCCTAAAAATGACCATTTTGCCCTTTTGATGATCTAATCAAATTTCTTGAGGAGTTGTGGTCCAAACTTGATCAAATGGTTCATATGAGTCTATAATGTTTATGTGGATAAAAAATTATGAGGTTTGACTGTAAATTGGCCACATTTGACTTTTCCCCCCTAATATAGTTGATTTATAGGTCATCTGTCCAATTGACTGGGCAAAAATTTGATTCAAGGCTTGAAACTTGGAAGGGGAAATCTTATAAGTCCAACATGAAATATTAAAGTCACTTTGAGCATTGTAAGTCCAAAAATCCCTGTGCAAACTCAAACCCTAATTTCAGGTCAATAGTGCAAGGAGATGTCTTGAGCAGAGCAAAACCCTAATTCTGTCTAGAGTTCAAAGAGTCTTGTGAGGGGAAATCTTGATAAAATGAGAGGGCAAATTTTTGGGTACAACAGTCACCTTCAGTGAAAGTTGGTGATTGTCATCTTTTTGCTACCCTTATTGAATGCTGGTAGTTCATAGTCAGTGAACGACGGTGCTTTGATATATTTTCTCTCTACCTTCAATGAAAGTTGGTAGGTCACCTTCTGTGAAAGTTGGTTATTGTTATTATTGTACCCCAAAATTTTCCCTCCCATATTTCTAAAAACATTACAAGAAAGATCCTCAAGTTGCTCAAGGAAGTCCAAGGGTTGACCAAACAAGCTCTCTCCTAAGGCAGTCTACCTCAAATTAGGGTTTCATGTTACATCAAGATATTTGAGTCCAAGGGATCCCAAATTCTTACCATTGTCCTAATATATTCTCAAGATCATCCATGTCAAGTTTCAAGCCCTACAGAGGAAGTTTGCTCAGTCATTTGCTCAAAGGCCTAAAAATTGACTGTGCTAGGGCAAAAGTCAACTGTGGCCTACATACAGTCAAACTTCAAGATTTTTGGTCAACATCCTCATTTTGAAGTATATTTCATCATTTGATCAATGGTTGATCATGATTCATCAAGGATTGCTCATAATTCCTCAAGAACCAAAAGTTGCTAAATTAGGTTTTTACAGGAAAAGTCAACTCAACTTTGACCAAGCATAAATTTCTCATACTTTATGAGAAATGACCCATACAAAGCTCATTTTGAATAGGATGCCATGCTCTACAATCCATTTTCAGCTCCCAAGTTCCAAATATGCACTCACAAGAAGTTATGAATTTGGACATTATAGGTCATTTTGAAAAGTCAACAAAAACACCTTTTTTGTCAAAGCTTCATACATGAGCATGGAATATCAAATTGAGATTAGACTAAAAGGGTTGCTTAGAGGACATCTCAAGCTTTCTAAAAAGTCCAAGAAAACCTTCAAAGAGTCAAAATTGAGGAAGTTATGCATTGGTGAAGTTGACCCTTTTTGCAAAATTGCCAAAAGTCAACTATGCCTCAAATTGCAATTTTTGCCAAATGGGCCTAATCTTTTGCACTTGTTTTGAGTTGGAAACATGGTCCACGAGCCCTAGCCCTTGCCACTTGTCATTATCTTGTTTTTATTATTTATTTTTATTTTTATTTGAATTAAATCAATTTTAAATAAAACAAATCATGAAAAAATATAAAGCATTGAAAACTCAAGATTTTGTACATGTTTCAGGTCTCAAATCCAGTTGGCAAGTATTTGAAATCGTGCAAAGCATTGGCGTGGGCAAAAAGATTGAATTTGGCCTAAGTTTAGAAAGATATTCAAAGTGAATCAAATCCAAATCAAAAAACAATGATGGAGGAAGATTGAGATCAGCTTTTCAACCCTTAATCCAATCCTTGGAATATATTGAGCATATGCAGACCTAAAACAAGGCTGGAGAGAGGCGCAGGAAGAAGAACAAAACTTGAAAAAACACCAAAAAAGTGCAGACACGATTTCATATTTCCAGGCATCCTCAAAGCCTCCTGACCATCCCAATCGCTTCTTGGGATCACCAGCAAGCAAAACCAATCAAGAACAAGCATTTCTAAGCCCTGAAACTTGTTGTAAGGCATTGACGACATTGGACTTTTTTTGAATTCGGTTTGCATAATTCTGGCACATATAGCATGATATAATCATATATTCTTGTTCACCATCACATTTGCAAGCTTTCTCTAACATTTAATTTCGTTTTCATGAACTGTATTGGAGTTTTCCATTATTAGGGTTTACAAGCTCACTTTGGGGTTTCTGAACCTAGGCAAAATTGGGCCATGAAAGGGGCACCATTGTGTTCAGCAGGTCTAGACGAAGCTATCCATGGCTTTCGTTTTTATTTATCATGCTTGTATTGAATTTTGAGATTTGCAGGACCTGTAGCTACGGACATAGTGTCGTAGGTAAAAGTCTGTAACTTTTACCAACGGTGCAAGGAGGAAGATGACATACGTGCCTCCATCCCATTCGTGCATTTGAATTTGCGCGCGTGTTTACAACTAGTGTTATTTTATTCCTTTTGTTATGTTTGTTTCATTTAATAAACAACTGAATCAATTGGCCCGGTGGTGGCCAGGCAAGCGTTAAGGCATTGGGGAGCTTGAGGTCAGGGGATCGACCCCTGCCTCCAACGTTTGCATTTTTCTTGAATTCTTTCTACAGATCCCTGTTCCACAAGGCGTGAAGACTACCATAGGGCATCAACTCCTAACCATCAGATCACCAACAAGTCAGATCTGAAGGCTAGCACATGAAGGAGCATCATGGGACCTAGTCAACGCAAAGCATGGTGGCCTGGAAGTCAACATGGACCTCAGATTGTTGGGCCCAAGCTTGCTATCTGCACCCCCTCAAATTACTGATTGCAGGCCCAAGTTTTTTTCTCCTTTTCTTTTATATTTTATTTAATTAATTTATTTATTTTATTCACTAACACAAAATAAATAATTCTTTTTATAAAAGAAATCACAAAAATAATATTTTTCATCCAATTAGGTTTAAGTTTATTTTTTATCAAAAATTAATTAAGTTAATTAGGTTATTTAATTTTTAGATAACTTTAATTATTTTGTAAATAAATTAAAATTAATTAAGAATAATTAGGGTTTTAATTTAATTTAATTCCATTTTTTTTATTTAAAAATAATCAAAAACACAAAAATAGGCCATGCAATTATTTTCTTTAATTAATTTAATTAACTAATTAATTGTGTATTTAATTTTAAAACCTAACTCTTTTCTTAAAAAATAATCAAAAACAAAAAAAAACAATTTTTTCTTTTAATTAGGTTAGAAGGGGTCAAAATCCTAGTTCTCTCTCGATCTAAATTTCCTCGCGCGCGTTTTATTATTTTATTTTTCCATATTAATGTAATTGCTCACAAGTTGTAATAGCTTAATTAGGACCTTTTATTTTCATTTATCGCTTTATTTTTAAGGGTTTGTTTTTGGCTATGTAAATACCCGAAGCCTTGTAATAGCATAGCTTACTTTCCGCACTTTAAATTCCGCAAATATTAACTGTTAGATGTATGAATAATTAGGGTTGCATGACAAGAATGTATGATTAACTTTAAAACGGTTAGCAAACCCTAAATATGCAAAGATAATAAACTTGAAATTGAATCACTCGCACATGCGCACTCCTAGGGTATACTCCCACTTCGGTTGCCTTCGGTAAACGGTCATTAAGTATAGGATGCTTTAGTGGTCGCTCTCTTGTCTAAACAAAGATCAAAAGTCCCGTTTGGAAAAGTTGCCTCAGAATGGTTGCCTCGGAATTGTTACCTCGGATAATTGATCTAAGACATTAGGGTTACTACTAAGACGTCCTAACATTGCTTTAGTGATCGTACGTCCCTTTTCGAATTGACCCTCAAAACTCCAACGATGGTGCTACCTACTCACTAATAGTGGGATAACACTGTCTAAAGGAAACAAACATAGAACAATTCTCTTTTTCGAGTAGGTAGATTAGTTCTTAAGTACTTGCTCAAATCCAAACAAACTTTTTCACACTTACACACCTCTTTTAAACAAAGCTTTCAAAAACACTTCGTAACACTCTTGAAAACAGAAGCAAGAGTTAAATCGAAGTCAAAAACTTTTCAAATCAAACACACATAAGCAATTTTGAAAATGATGAGCAAGTACCTAAGAGCCCGTGGAAAACCACGGATAGAAAGGGTGCTAATACCTTCCCTTTCTATAATCTACCCCCCATACTCAGAACATCTCGAAAAATGAATTTTCTGTGCTTTTTTCCTTTCCGGTTGGATAAAATAAAATTCGGTGGCGACTCTTGCTTACCGCAACATTTGCGAACAAAAAACGTAAACCAGTATTAAACAGTCGGTTCTGGCCACCGTATCACAGAACTGGCGACTCTACTGGGGACATATAAGTGGGGTGTACCTCAGGATTAGTTCATCATATTGTTTTCTATTGTTTGATTTGATTGCTTTATTTTTGTGGGCTTTGTATCGGAGTTACTATAGATCTTAACTCAGATCTGGGGGACACCTTTTAGGTAAGTAGTAATAGACTATGAGGCAACTATACAGCGTAGACCGATACGGTTGAAGAAGTAGCTACATTGATGTGGCACATTAGTTGGTACCGATATCCCTTGTGGAGCAACAAGGAGAATATGGGGCTGCTATATAGATCGTTAAGCATCAACTGACCTTAGAACCTATAATTGACCAACTTGGCCATAGGAAGTAGTGAGATAGCCGGCCTCGGCATAGAGCTGAGAATTGGTTGATACTCGATACTACACTCATTGAGACCATACTCTCGAGATAGTTCTGACTGCAAGAAAAGATTGCGTGAGCTGAAACCATGACCGATGGAGGATGGCCAATGATATTGAGAACCTCTAGAACCCGATTACTATTATTAGGACAAGTTAAACCAACTGAACTTCAAGAGGGTAGTACCTAGACTCCATGCAAGCCTGAAACATAAGGGCTACTGTGTGACTTGTTTTCCTTTACCATATTTGCTATCTGTGATACCTATTGTGTGTTTTTATCATGACATCATGCATCATGACATAGCATGCATATTTCATTAGACTAACCATTTCAAAGACCGAGGGGATTTATCTTTATTCTGTTTTGCAGATCATGACTTCTATGCGCAGAAATACTTTTTGAGTCAACTTCGTGCAAATCCATGCTCATCTCAGAGAGTTAGTCTCAAAGGTTCCTGATACTTACTCATTTGTTAGAAGACATGGTCATCTCCTTAGTTTGGTCACTTCAAAGTTGGATGAGCAAATGATGAGTGTGTTATTCCAGTTCTTTGATCTGTTGCATCATTGTTTCACCTTCCTGGATTATCAGCTAGTCCCCACTTTGGAGGAGTTTTCTGATTTATTAGGAATATCTATCCTCGAGCAGACACCCTTCACAGGTTTGGAGGAGGTTCCTAGACCTGAGGACATTGCTTCAGCTTTACACTTGAAAAAGGATGATGTAATGTCTAATTAGGAGACACGGAGCAGGGTTAAAGGTTTCTTGGCCAAGTTTCTAATGGATCAAGCTCAACAGTTCTGGGATGACTTGGACTTTCAAGCTTTTAAAGACACTTTGGCTCTCCTCATCTACGGCTTGGTTCTTTTCTTGAATCCAGATTCCTTCATAGATGTGAATGCGGTCAATATCTTCTTGTCTCGTAATCCAGTGCCTACTCTTCTGGGTGATATTCTACATGCTCTCTATACTCGTACGGTGCGAAGAAGGGGGACCCTCATGTGTTGCACGCCGCTGCTGGCGAGATGGTTTATTTCGCACCTCCCCAAGTCTGTATTGAAGAATGAAGAAGGTGTAGGTTGGGCTTACATAATCATGTCCCTTGCTCATACGGACATCCTTTGGAGTTCTAAGGATATGGAAAGAGTAGCTATCATTGATCGATGTGGGGAATACCCTAATGTCCCGTTGCTTGGAATTAGAGGGGGTATAACTTACAGCCCTTGCTTGGCTTTACGACAATTTGGTCACGCTCGGAGAGACGGTCCCCATGAGCTGCTTCTTATAGACATTGTCTTTGACTACAAGGGGGACGTGGATGAGCATCACCGAAGGTTTATACGAGCCTGGGGCATGGTGAACAGGTCTGACCCGCAAGAGATAGGACTAAAGACTTCTCTCCTGATGGAACCTTATCTCCAGTGGGTTCGAGCCCGTGCTCAAAAGCTGGGGATGCCTTACGAAGCTGTTTTGCCGGTGATTGTGGAGCATACTAATGAAGAAGGGGTTCCTTACACAGTCCTTCATCCCTAAATGCCTACTGATCTTGGGGCATTAAAGAGATCTTGGATCCAGTTAAATGAAGAAAGGGATACCTACAAGGAGAAGTATCATGAGCAGGAGAGGAAGATCTTGAGGCTTACAAGGCAGCTTGAGAACGAAGGGACGATCAACGATTATGTCAGCACGAAGGGAAAACGACATTGGGATTTCTGATTTCTGCTTGTTTCTAGTTTAGATTTATTTTTAGTTATTTATTTTGTAACGCCTTAAAGGCATTGTTAAACATTGTTACAAGTTTGAATTTAATAAAGTTTGTTTATTTCTTGGTTTGTAAATTTAAATCTCCCAAAGTCTTTGAAATCATTTCATACGCATTCCATTCCCATGCACCATCATTACAGGTACCATTACAGGTTTCTTATCTTCTTCGCTATTTATTTCAGCAATCATGTCTTCTGAAACACCTACTAATCAAGCCATCAAGGCTCTTCAAGCTCAAAATGCACAATTCCAAGAGCTGTTCCTGAACCTGGCCAAAGGGCAGCAAGATTTGAAATCTCTCATCTTGAAGGAGAAGAAGAAGAAAAAGAAGGTGGTCCTCCTGAATATGGGTCGCAGATTCAGGAACAATTTGCGACAAGAAACTGATCTGTCTCAGTCATCTGGAGGAGGAGAGAATCAAGAGGAAAGAAAGGGGCCTAGTCCTGTGGTCTCTGATAATGACACTGATTTTGACGAAGACCAGTATCCTCCTGCCGAGGATAGGTATAAGCAACTCGAAGACCGGTTGAGTGCAATGGAGATCCAGAAGATACCTGGTTTGGACTTTGGAGATCTGGGACTGGCATCTGGGGTGGTGATCCCGCACAAGTTTAAAGCTCCTGTCTTTGCTAAGTACGATGAGGTATCCTGCCCGAAGCTACATCTCCGCTCGTACGTTAGAAAGATTCAACCTTATACTGCAGATAGGAACCTGTGGGTTCATTTCTTTCAAGATAGTTTGTCAGAGACTCAGCTTGAATGGTTCTATCAATTGGAAGGAGCTAATATCCGCAACTGGGAGGACCTTGCCGCTGCTTTTTACAAGCAATACCAATACAACACTGACCTTGCTCCCACGCGTACTCAGCTTCAGGGTATGTCTATGGGTACATGCGAAGGCTTTAAGGACTATGCTCAAAAGTGGAGAGATTTTGCTGGAAGAGTTCAACCCCCTTTGTCTGATAGGGAGTTAGTGGATATGTTTCTTGGGACTTTGTCTGGTCCATACTTCAATCATTTAATCGGAAGTTCGTCGTTAGGGTTTACCGAATTGATTTTGACTAGGGAGAGAGTGGAAGCTGGTATCAAAAGTGGCAAGATACAGAAAGGTGCTTCATCAAGTACAGAAAAGAAGCCTTTCAGAAAAGAAGCTAGTGCAGTATACAGCTCAAGGAGCCAAAACCGACCTGAACGCCGCCAAGCAATTAACGCGGTAGTAATATCAAGGCCCATTGTTGCCCCACAACGCAAAAATCAGCAAAGAGTGGAGAGACCACAAAGACAGTATACTCAGCTCAGTATGACCCTGTCTCAAATTCTGCCGCAATTGTTGAAGACTGTGATACGGTGGGAGAACTGACTTGGGATTTTGCGTTTGTGTTCGCAAATGTTTCGGTTTAGCAAGAGTCGCCTCCGACTTTTTATTTTATCCTAAGGAAAGGTCAAAAAGAACAGGAAAGACCTTTGAGATGTTTTCTTGGATTCGGGGAGTAGATTATAGAAAGGGAAGGTATTAGCACCCTTTCTATCCATGGTTATCCATGGGATCTTAGTTACTTGTTTAGATCACTTGCTTTGCTTTTCAATTGTTTGAAATGGTGCTTTGTGTGTGGTTTTGAAAGATGTTTTGAAAAGAGGCCATCATTGTGGCAACCTTTGTAATGATTCTTGTTTGAATGTATACAAAGGTGTTTTTGTCTTTTGAAAAGTTTTCAATGTTTGAAAGTAGGGTTTTGAAATTGTGTTTGTGAAGTGTGTTTGAAAATAGCAAGGATGTTTTCAAGCTTTTGATCAAGTAACTAAGAGTTATCTACCCTATTTTACTCAAAGATCTTTCTTATGTTTTCAACCCTTTTAACAATGTTGTTTCACCATTATATTTGGTGAACAACCTTGTGTTAGGATGTTTAAACGGGACAAACGCGGGTCATCGTATGGACCATGATAGCAATAGTGTCAAGTATTTTTGGCAATTTTCTTGAGGGACTTGATCATTTTGTTTAGGCAACTCAGATAGCGTCATCAAGGGACTATGATCTTTTGTTTTGTTTTTGTTTTGCCAAAGTACTTGACATGCATACCATGGCCCATTTTTGAAGGCAACAAGTGGATTGTAACCCAAGGAGTGCAAGTGTGCATTGTGTTTGTTTTTCATGCATTTTTATCTTTGATTAAGTCAAGCTATTTGTTGGTTTTGATTGCATACAAACCCTAATTCTAATCATGGCATAATTGAAAGCATTTAAATGCGAGAATTTAAATTCTAAACTATTACAACATGATATAGGGAGGGGGGTACAAATTTGGATAGGGGGATTATTTTGACAAGAAATATAAAACCCTAATTACTATTACATCCAAATTGAATATCAAATGCAACCAAAATTTAAATGTACAATATTTGAACAAAGTGAACAAACATTTAAATAAAATGTATTATGCAAAAAAAAGTTTTTTAGATATGTAAAGTATTTTCAATGGAAAGAAATGTAAAGAAATAAATAAAAAGTTAATTTTAATTATTTTTAGGATAAACCCTAATTCCTTAAAGAAATGGTATTATTTAATATTTATGTACAAAAATGTATCAATATGTACAAAAAATAAAAGTATATTGAAAAAAAGTATTTTTTAGTATAAAATATCAATAAAATAAAAATGTATTATTTTTGTGTTTTTTTATTCTATGCTTTTATATATATATATATATATATATATATATATATATATATATATATATATATATATATATATATATATATATATATATATATATATATATATATATATATATATATATATATATATATATATATATATATATATATATATATATATATATATATATATATATATATATATATATATATATATATATATTAAGTGTGTATAAAAATAAAATAAATTATTTACAAAAAATGCAATATATTCAAGAAAATATTTTTGGTGTAAATAGAAAAAAAGAAATGAAAATAATAGTATTATTTGCATTATTTTCAAGTTTAAATAAAATAATATATGTATTTAAATTGTTGTTTATATTAGGAAAAATTAAAATAAAATATCTAATAAATGAAAAAAAATTGTGAAAATATTTTTAGAATATTTTTTATATTTGAATATAAAATATTAAAGTCAGAAAAGAAATAAAAATACAAAAATGATGAAAATACAAATAAATGGGCCAGGGGGTGCTGAAAGTAAGCCGGGAGGTGTCAAAAGCAAAGAAATCCAGGCCCATCCCAGACTTCATCTTCAACCTCCAGAAGTTTGAAAAAACGCGCGCATGCCTGTACAAACTTGTATCTCTTGTATTTGTGATCTTTTGACAAAACTCAAAACATGAAACTTGTAGAGCATCAAATCAAGAATCTAACCATATAAAAAACTTAAGCTAACTCTCAAAGACCAGAGAGAATTTCTCTGGCCCTAATTTCTAACCTAGTTTTTTCAAAAAGTTCATGGATGAAATTCTCCTAGCACGATTAATATAAATGAAAACTAAGCACATGTATGGTTTCAGGGAAATGAGTACAACATATTTCATTCACAAACCTAAGTCTAAATGTTCCTAAATAGAGAGATAGAAGTTCATGAAATACCTGTTTCAGTTGAGTTCGAGCTGGACAATGCATCAACTTTCAATGGGGCCTGAGGTTCTTTTGAGCTTGCTTGATGTCGCTTGAACCTTTCCCAATGCTTAGTTTGTTTTGAAGTGGCCTGAATCGTGCTACAGAACTCAACCTGCAAAGCTTCCAAACAAAAATGGTGATGTGTGTAAATGGAGTTACATCAACTTGTGAATGGTCTGGACAACTTAGGTATATGGTTTGGAATGTGTTTGAAGTGATTTTGGACAAAATGCACGAGGGGATTTGATGGTGGCTTGTGATTTGCAGAACTGGCCCTGTTTTGCAAGAAAATGTGGTTTTTGAGTATGGGGAGGTTTGAGAGGTCAAGGGCTCGTGCTTCTGGCTTGCTAGGGTATGCAAAACTTGTTTGAAAACTTTGCTTGAGTTGATTTTATCAGATGTGTGAGTTATGAGCTTTTGGCCATTTGACTTGTTTTGAAAGCAAAGTTGAAGTGAAATGAGATAGGCCTGTACAGGCTATCTCCAAGCATGCACCAACTTCCTGTACCTTTGCCTAAGTTTGTGGAACTTGTTTGCTGCAAAGAAAGAAGTTCAAAGCTCAAGAAAGACAACTTTGCAAAAGTTATGCTTTATGAAAATGGAAGTGTGATCTTTATGCCCAAAATGGAATTATTCAATGTACAATGCTCCCTTGATCAGGACAATGCCTCTAACCAATGTATTTGCATTAAATTTTTGAATGTTGAAGGGTTTAGAGACCTGTAATTATGTACTAAGCTAGTTTGGTCAGATTTGCAACTTGGTATGAACATGTATTGGCCATGGTTACAAAGTGAGTTTTTGCCAACTTCAAGCATTCTATTCTCCCTAACCACAAATGTGTTTGAGGAGTTCTTGGACAATTTGGAAAGCTTGAAACATGTAATATAATCCATCTTTGAAATGAAACTTAAGACTACAAGTGGAACTATGTGAAAAATGGCCAAGAAGATGGGTCAAAATCCTGCCTAAACTAGGGCAAAATTTCTCTAAGTTAAAAGTTTTAGGTACCCTTGTTCCAAAAATCATAACTTGAGATCCAAGCTTCTTTTGAGAAAACTTTGTGAATAAAAGTTGTAGACTTTGTGATGGACTACAACTTTCATGTTGTAAGTTTTTATTGAATCCATTTTCATCTTGGTGAAAATGTGGGGCAAACTTAGGAAAAAATAAGAAAATTTTATAACAGAAAATTTCTAAGTTATGAAAATTTTCCATTTTAAACCCTAATTTGCAATTTTGGGTTTCTTGATGAACAAGTTTCATAATTTGACATGTATTGATGAAAAATGACCCTTGGCACTTGATTTTGACCAAAAAGTCAAAGTTTGACTTTTTAGTGTACAGTCAAATTTTGATCAGTTGACTGAAAAATTCATCTGTCAATCCTATGCATTTGAGACCTTTTGAACTTGTTGAATAGGTCAAGACAATGTCATTGAGTCCTTGAGTCCATGGTTGGGCTTGATTTGCCATTGGCTAGGTCAAATAGTCAAAAATTGCCTTTGTGCAGTCAAAACCATAAAAATGACCATTTTGCCCTTTTGGTGATCTGATCAAATTTCTTGTGGGATTGTGATCCAAACTTGATCAAATGGTTCATATGAGTTCATAATGTTGATGTGGGTCAAAATTCATGAGGTTTGACTTTCAATTGGCCACATTTGACTTTTTCCCCAATACAGTTGATTTCTAGGTCAACTGTCCAATTGACTGGGCAAAAATTTAATTCAAGGCTTGAAACTTTGTATGGGCAAACTTATGAGTCCAACATGAAGTATGAAAGTCACTTTGGGCATTGTGGGTCAAAAATTTCCTATGCAAACTCAAACCCTAATTTAGGTCAACAATGCAAGGAGGTGTTCTTGAGCAGAGCAAACCCTAGCTTGATCTTGAGTTCCAAGAGTCTTGTGATGAGAAATGTTGATGAAATGGGAGGGAAAATTTTGGGGTACAACAGTTGCCCCTGTTCAATCTTATTGAACCTGAAGAGTTAGATTGGCAATTTGCCTTTCGCGACTCGAAGGTAAAAGAGGATTGGACACTAGAGTGCCCGTAAATTTGCACTCGTCAAAATATAGCTGAGGAAATGGGCTTTAAGATGCCATTTGGAGATGGTAGAATCTTGCTGGAGATGGGCTTAAAGATGCCATCCAAGAATGTTTGTTGAATTGCAATGTTGCCAGGTCAAAAGAATGAGCATCAAAATGATATCCGTGTCTGGAATGCATTTGAACTGTATCTGGAGACTGAGTCTGTATGAGCAAAAGAATGGCGTCCGTGTCTGGAGCGTATCTGAGCTATAACTGTATTTGAACTTGGGATAAATATCAGAATGACTGTCGTGTCTGGAGTATATCTGTATCGTATCTGAAGTTGAGATCTGTATGAGTAGCATAATGACTTCCGTGTCTGGAGTGTATCTGAGATTGTAACTGGGATCTGAATAAGTGGTAGAATGACTTTCGTGGAGACTGCACTGGGGAGAATCAAACTTCTGGTGTAAGGGCCAGAATGGCATCCGTGTTTGGAGCGTATCTAAACTTGTAGTTGATAGTTGAATCTGAATGAGAGATAGAATGGCTGCCGTGTCTGGAGTGTATCTAGTCTGTATCGGATTGCTGAAGTCTGAATGAGTAGTAGAATGACCGCCGTGTCTGGGGTGTATCTGTACTGTATTTTGACTTGAAGTTCTGAATGAGTAATAGAATGACCGCCGTGTCTGGGGTGTATCCGTACTGTATCTGAACAATTGTTAACGATAGCCTTTTAATCTTATTCTGAAAAGGGTAAAATGTTAGCTAAAACACAAAGTTATGTTGCATGATATGTATGACGTAATGAACTGTGTTTCATCAATGTTTATGATATATGAATGTAATGGATGGGCATGTAAGCTGAGTGGCTGTCTTGCTGGGGAAAATAAATCCTTGATAATTGGAGATAATGAAATCTTTGACTGCTGCCGGGGAAAGTAAATCCTTGAACAATGCTGAGGATTCAAGAAAAAACTTTGATTGCTGAAGATGAGAAATCCTTGCTGACTGCTTGGGGATTAAAGATCTCTGATTGTTTGAGAAGGAGAAATCCTGGGACCATTGCTGGAGATTGAAAATCCTTGGAGATTTGTGGGGATTAACAAGGCCTTTGACAACTTCTGCAGGGAATGAGAATCCTTCATGACTTTCCTGGGAAATAGGGAAAACTCTGAAAATCTCTACTGGGAATTAAAACCTGGGAGGCTTCTGCTTGGAGAAATGAGACCGATAATCTTCGATCTTGCTGGGAGATAACTCTGTGGGGAGAATGTTTACTCGGCCGGTGAAATCAGGAGCTTTGGGTTGTATGCCAAACTACTGGGGAAGCATCCTAGTTGAGGATAAGCCAAGAAGTTAACTGTTATTTGCTTGGTTCTCATACTTTTAAGATAGCCTGCTGGGGAAATTGGGGGAAGTTGAACAGTTCCCACCGGGGGTTGATAGTTGGAATTTTGACTTCGCTGGGGAAGAAGGTTTAGAATATTCTGGTTCCGCTGGGGATAGGTATTTCAGGGTTTTCGGGCTCCGCTGGGGATCTTGAAATTTAACTCCGCTGGGGACACATACTTTGAGACTTTGGCTTTGTTGAGGATCTGAATAGCACAAAGATATCTTCCTACACATTCAACCCACCAGTAATTATCCTTTCTCAATTTCGTTTTATTTGTAAGCAGTGATTATATTCAAATGCATATGCCTATTTAGCAAAACTTTGGACGTTTTCAAATAAAACATAAGTGTAAAAAGAAAGAAAGGCAAGCAAATTTATACACTTTGAACTATCTTTGTATTAACTTTTGTAAGTATCTTTGTACAAGGGAGACAGACATCCTAGTAAGAGAATGTTGTCGTAAAAATTGAAACATTTTATACAAAAGAAAGATGGCTATGTGTAACAATTCCATGGGATTCCCATTCTGCTATAGCCTTCACAACTTCGAGTATCTTGTCCATTCGCTGCTTCGTCCGCCGATGACTGGATTGATCAGAGGCTTGGAGCTTGTTGGTGAAGAGATTATTCTTAAAGTGATCCGACGAGACATAGTCATACGCTTTAATTCCCTAATTTTTGCCTGGACCGCCCTTTCGGGTTTTCGATCCACCAGGAAACCCTTTTTTTCCCAAGTCGCCCTTTCGGGTTTTCAACTTTCCGGGTGTACAAATTTTTGTTTTATCCCTAATTTTTTCCTGAACCGCCCTTTCGGGTTTTCGATTCACCGGGATTCCCATTTTTGCCCAAGTCACCCTTTCGAGTTTTCAACTTGTCGGGTTATTTTATGCGTAGTATCTTTTGACTCTGTCTGCGTTCGCAGGGTGCGGCAAATCGTTGCCGTCCATGGTGGTCAGAATCATTTCCCCACCAGAAAAGATGCTCTTGATCACAAATGGTCCTTCGTAAGTAGGAGTCCACTTGCCCCTGGGATCACTTTGCGGCAAGATTATCCGCTTGATTATAAGATCTCTGACTTGATATACCTGACGTCTGACCTTTTTGTTGAAAGCCTTGACCATTCGTTTTTGATACGTCTGACCATGACAAACAGCAGTAAGTCGCTTCTCATCGATCAAGTTAAGTTGATCAAGCCGGGTCTGAATCCAATCGTCTTCACTTAAACCGACATCTTTCATAATCCTTAAGGAAGGAATTTGAACCTCCATAGGTAAAACAGCTTCCATGCCATATACCAATGAAAATGGGGTTGCCCCTATTGAAGTACGTGCCGTGGTACAATATCCATGCAGAGCAAACGGTAACATCTCATGCTAGTCCTTATAGGTGACTGTCATATTTTGAATGATCTTCTTGATATTTTTGTTTGCGGCTTCAACAACACCGTTCATCTTCGATCGGTAGGGAGATGAATTATGATGATAAATCTTGAACTGTTCACATAGAGCGGTGATCATAGTGTTGTTCAAATTTGTACCGTTGTCCGTGATAATCCTGTCGGGGATACCATACCTGCATATGAGGTTCTACTTGATGAAGCGGGCAACCACATTCTTTGTAACAAAGGCATATGAAGCTGCTTCGACCCACTTGGTGAAGTAGTCAATAGCCACCAGGATGAAGCGATGCCCATTGGATGCCGTAGGCTTGATCTCTCCAATCATGTCAATGCCCCACATTGCGAATGGCCAAGGAGTTGTCAGAACATTGAGAGGAACAGAAGGAATATGTACCTTGTCGGCGTAGACTTGGCATTTGTGGCAAGTACGGGAATGTTGATGACAATCAGCTTCCATGGTAGACCAGTAGTAGCCTGCCCTTAGAATCTTCTTAGTCATCGTATGTCCGCTCAAGTGGGTGCCAAATGTGCCACTATGTATTTCGGTCATGATCAAATCTGCTTCAACCTTGTCCATATAACGAAGTAGAACACAATCATGGCTGCGCTTATAAAGGATGCCATTGCTTAGGAAGAACTTGGCAGCAAATCTCCTTAAGAACTTTTTGTCATTGACGGAAGCTCCTTCCGGGTATTCTCGAGTCTGGAGATACCTTTTGATTTCATGAAACCAGGGTTGTCCCACTACTTCTTCGGTGTTAATCTCACGACAGTGCGCAGGTTCATCCATTCGTTCAATGGTAATTTGGGGAGCCTCGTTATCCCAGTTGAGTTTAAACATGGAAGACATTGTAGCCAGAGCATCGGCTAACTGATTTTCTTCTCACGGAAAATGCTCGAAGGTAATCTGTTCGAAATGAGGCAACAATGTCAAGACATGTTCTTTGTATGGGATAAGATTAGGATGTTTGGTATCCCACTCTCCTTTGACTTGACTGATAACCAAAGCCGAGTCCCCAAATACGACCAAAGATTTGATTCCCAAGTCTATAGCAGCCTTGAGACCAAAGATACAAGCTTCATATTCAGCCATGTTGTTGGTACAACTGAAGCAAAGTCGGGCAGTGAAGGGTGTATGGCAACCTTCTGAAGAAATGAGTACTGCACCGATACCGTTGCCAAGTGCATTTGAAGCACCATTAAAGTACAGGGTCCATCGGGATCCTTGTTCAGGTCCGTCATATGGTCTGTTACCTTCAATGTTGTCCAATGTCATGATGTCCTCGTCAGGGAAGTCGAATCTCATAGATTGGTAATCTTCGACAGCTTGATGAGCTAGATGGTCAGCTAGTACACTCCCTTTTATAGCTTTTTGGGTAGTATACTGGATATCATACTCAATCAAGATCATTTGCCATCTAGCGATTCTTCCAGATAAAGCAGGCTTCTCGAAGATATATTTGATCGAATCCATCTTGGAAATCAGCAGAGTGGTATGAGTTAACATATACTGCCTTAGCCGGCGAGCAGCCCATACCAAAGCGCAACAATTTTTCTCGAGCAGTGAGTAGCGAGTCTCACAGTCGGTAAATTTTTTGCTAAGGTAATAAATGGCATGCTCTTTTCGGCCAGACTCGTCATGTTGGCCCAGTACGCACCCTATTGAGTTATCTAACACAGTCAGATACATGATTAACGTCCTTCCTTCGACGGGTGGCATCAGAATAGGAGGTTCCAATAAATACTCCTTGATTTTATCAAAAGCAACTTGACAATCATTGTTCCATTTAACTACCTGATCTTTCTTCAACAGTTTGAAAATTGGCTCACAGGTAGATGTCAGGTGAGAGATGAACCTCACGATATAGTTTAAGCGTCCCAAGAATCCCCTAACCTCCTTTTCAGTGCGGGGGCAGGCATTTCTTGTATAGCCTTTACTTAAGCTGGATCAACCTCAATGCCTTTGTTGCTGACAATAAATCCTAAAAGTTTACCAGACCTAACTCCAAAAGTGCACTTGCTTGGGTTTAGTCTGAGCTTATACTCCTTCAACCTGGCAAACAGCTTTTGCAAATGATTAAGGTGTTCTTCTTTTGTCTGTGATCGAGCTATCATGTCGGCTATGTAAACTTAGATCTCATGATGTATCATATCATGAAACAAAGCTACCATGGCGTGTTGATAGGTTTCCCCTGCATTCTTCAGTCTGAACGACATCACTTTGTAGCAGAAGGTACCCCATTGCATGACAAAAGTAGTTTTCTCCATGTCCTCGGGGGCCATTTTGATCTGGTTGTATCCCGAGAATCCATCCATGAAGGAAAAAACCTTGTGTTGAGCTGTATTGTCAACCAAGATGTCGATGTGTGGCAGTGGAAAATCGTCTTTAGGGCTAGCCCTGTTTAAATCCCGATAGTCCACACACATTCCGACTTTGCTGTCCTTCTTAGGCATGGGCACAATGTTAGCAACCCATTATGGATAGGAAGTAACAGCCAGAAAGCCAGCGTTGAATTGCTTCATTACCTCAGCTTTGATCTTCTCAGACATGTCGGGCCTCATTCGGCGGACCTTTTGTTTGATCGGTGGACAATCCTCTCTTGTAGGGAGACGGTGAACCATAATATCTGTATCTAGTCCCGTCATGTCTTTATAGGACCAGGCAAAGATCTCAACATATTCGTTCAACAACTGCACTAAGCGCTCTTTGACACTTGGTTCCAGGTTGGCACCCACTTTTACCTCTTTTTTGTCTTCCTCTGTTCCCAAGTTGATGGTTTCTAGCAACTCTTCATGAGGCAGAATAGCCCTCTCTTCTTGTTGCAAAAGTCTGGCTAACTCTCCCGGCACTTCACAGTCTTCGTCAACTTCGTACTCAGCATGATTGACCAAATCTTCAGAGTTACCGAAGGCTAAAGCAGAATAGTCGCCCATGGAATCCGGAGTGGATGGGTACCTGCATTTGTGAGTGTGGGTGTGCGTAAGGGATAGCCATCCTTAAACAAAACAAAATGCAAAAGGAAATAAAATGAACACAATAGTTTATAGATGAAGATGTCCAATGATTCATTAAAACATGGCATATGATAATGAAGAAAATCAAGCCCTTACAAATGGACCTACATGCCCCGGGAAAGGCATGAGGTGAAAATAGTGTATGAATTGTTTAGTTATTACAGACCAAAATAGGAAATTGTTCAAAGATAAATTTACTGGTTGATGAAGGTGATGGGAATAAAATCCTTTGCTTCCCAGTTGCTTAAACCCCCTTCGACGGTTGGGAAGATCCAATCTTCAAAGTTGTCCGCTTCATCTTCATCTTCTACATCTTTGATTCCATGGCGAGTGATCCTTACAGGTGGCCCTCCAGTCTTGGAATGACGCATAGCCTTTTGTCCTGCAGCAGTAAACCCTAATCCAAACTTGTCCGTCTTATGGGGAAAATCAGGCAGTTTCCCCCACACTGTGCTCTTTCCTTCTTTGATTACCGCCTCTGCGTCCTTGAGAGATGCCATCCTAGATACCTGCTTGGGAACGGTAGGCACCTCAACCACTGTCTTCGCAACTGCGACCTCAGGAGAAACTTCCTCAAAATGTTGGAAAGGCGTTTCGATGAACTCGCCATCCAACTCCACATAGCGGAAGGAGTTGAGGTGACTTATCATGTAATCTTCCTCGCCGTGCACCGTTATAATCTTACCCTTAACAGGATATTTCAGCATTTGGTATAAAGAGGAGGTAACTGCCCCAACATAATGGATCCACGGTCTTCCTAACAAACACGAATATAAAGGACGGATGTCCATCACATAAAAGGTGGAGTTAAAAACTTCGGTGCCCACTTTGATAGGAATGTCATCCTCTCCGTGAACCATTCTTTTGGACCCATCAAAAGCCCTAACAACGATGTTACTAGGTTTGAGGGTCAATCCTTCACAGTCCAAACGGTCTAACGCTTTCTTCGTCAGCACATTCAAGGAAGAACCAGTATCAACTAAGACATGGGCGAGGGTGGTTCCCCTGCATTCAACTGAGACATGTAGCGCGTCGTTGTGTTTCCTTCCCTTGGGAGTCAAATTAGCATCGGAAAAGCCAAGACCATTATCAGCAGTAAGATTGGCCACACACTCCTGAAACTGGTCAGCCGAAGTTTCTTGGGGCACGTGTGCCGTCTTTAAAAATTTGATTAAGGCCTTAGCATGGGCCTCAGAGCAGAGTAGAAGAGCCAACATGGATATTTTAGAAGGGGTCTGCCCTAGCTGTTCCACGACGTCGAAATCGCTCCTTTTGATTATTTTCAAGATTTCCTCCATTTCTTTATGGGTGGTTTCAGGGATAACCACGGTATGAGCCTTCGCCCTGACAGGCTCTTCCAGTATCCCCTTACCCTTATCGGTGTTATCAATAGATGGTCTTACTTCAGGAGTATCCAATTCTTCAATTATCGGGTCTTGCACAGATGGCCTAACAGGCACAGAAGCTTTCGAGGGTCCGAAAACTGCTCGGGGGGGAGCAATCTCTGGAGAAAAAATCCGGCCGCTGCGGGTTATCTTGCTTGTTCCTGCAATGTTCCCTATATCAGGGATTTCCTCTTCAGAATTCTCTTGTACTGATTCAATCTGTTTGATGCCATGATAGAAGATTTCTCCTCCGTAGTTCCATGGTATCGTCTTGCTAGATTGATACGGGACAGGCCCCGGCATGGTGATTTTTAAGGGTACAAATTCAGGATCAGGTGTAATCTTGACAGGCCTTTTGCAAGCCTTGGTAAGATTGTCGGATATGGTTATTATTGCAAAGTCGTTGGTTGAAGTAGAAAAAGTAGCAGGAGTAACAGAAGTGAAGGTATCAACATGGGTCTTTTGGAAGAGTATCTCTTGGGTATCCATCAGGCGTTGGATACCTGATTTCAACATTGGGCAGTTAGCTCGTATGTTTAAACAAAAGTAGTAGTCTTTTCCAAAGCCCGAGAATATCCCGGCTCTCATCAAATTCTCTTTAATCACTAGTAACGGAGTCAAAAGGTCAGCAACATCGGTAACATGAAGGTCTTCCATAATGGCATGAACATTATGACCGTGCTTGGGCATCAGAGCAGATATCACGTTGGGCTTCTCAGGAGCATCAAATTATACTTCCTTGGCGTCAATCAGGTCTTGGATTTTGTTCTTAAGCGCCCAACAGTTATTGGTATCATGCCCTGCACTGTCAGAGTGGTAAGCACACTTGGCATTGGAGTGGTAGTATGGAGAGGAGGTATTAGGGTTCTTTGGCGCTTCCTTCAAACTGGTAAGATTCAGCTTTAACAAATGAGGGAGTACTTGAGCTGGCGTCATGTTGATTCGGGTGAACTGTCATTGTGGCCTTTCTACCCGTTGTTGATTAGGTCTTGGCTGATTGCCGCGAGGTTGATCATTTGAAGAGTTTTGAATCATCACGGCCCCTACAGTTGGCCGGCGCTCGGTTCTTCCTTGACTTTTCTGAAAATAAACAACAGAGGTTTTGAATTGTTTGATCACTTGCTTTGCTTTTCAATTGTTTGAAATGGTGCTTTGTGTGTGGTTTTGAAAGATGTTTTGAAAAGAGGCCATCGTTGTGGCAACCTTTGTAATGATTCTTGTTTGAATGTATACAAAGGTGTTTTTGTCTTTTGAAAAGTTTTCAATGTTTGAAAGTAGGGTTTTGAAATTGTGTTTGTGAAGTGTGTTTGAAAATAGCAAGGATGTTTTCAAGCTTTTGATCAAGTAACTAAGAGTTATCTACCCTATTTTACTCAAAGATCTTTCTTATGTTTTTAACCCTTTTAACAATGTTGTTTCACCATTGTATTTGGTGAACAACCTTGTGTTAGGATGTTTAAACGGGACAGACGCGGGTCATCGTATGGACCATGATAACAATAGTGTCAAGTATTTTTGGCAATTTTCTTGAGGGACTTGATCATTTTGTTTAGGCAACTCAGATAGCGACATCGAGGGACTATGATCTTTTGTTTTGTTTTTGTTTTGCCAAAGTACTTGACATGCATACCATGTCCCATTTTTGAAGGCAACAAGTGGATTGTAACCCTAGGGGTGCAAGTGTGCATTGTGTTTATTTTTCATGCATTTTTATCTTTGATTAGGTCAAGCTATTTGTTGGTTTTGATTTTGCATACAAACCCTAATTCTAATCATGGCATAATTGAAAGCATTTAAATGCGAGAATTTAAATTCTAAACTATTACAACATGATATAGGGAGGGGGGGTACAAATTTGGATAGGGGGATTATTTTGACAAGAAATATAAAACCCTAATTACTATTACATCCAAATTGAATATCAAATGCAATCAAAATTTAAATGTACAATATTTGAACAAAGTGAACAAACATTTAAATAAAATGTATTATGCAAAAAAAAGTTTTTTAGATATGTAAAGTATTTTCAATGGAAAGAAATGTAAAGAAATAAATAAAAAGTTAATTTTAATTATTTTTAGGGTAAACCCTAATTCCTTAAAGAAATGGTATTATTTAATATTTATGTACAAAAATGTATCAATATGTACAAAAAATAAAAGTATATTGAAAAATAAAGTATATATGTATATATATATATATATATATATATATATATATATATATATATATATATATATATATATATATATATATATATATATATATATATATATATATATATATATATATATATATATATATATATATATATATATATATATATATATATATATATAAGTGTGTATAAAAATAAAATAAATTATTTACAAAAAATGCAATATATTCAAGAAAATATTTTTGGTGTAAATAAAAAAAAAGAAATGAAAATAATAGTATTATTTGCATTATTTTCAAGTTTGAATAAAATAATATATGTATTTAAATTGTTGTTTATATTAGGAAAAATTAAAATAAAATATCTAATAAATGAAAAAAAATTGTGAAAATATTTTTAGAATATTTTTTATATTTGAAAATAAAATATTAAAGTCAGAAAAGAAATAAAAATACAAAAATGATGAAAATACAAAGAAATGGGCCAGGGGGTGCTGAAAGTAAGCTGGGAGGTGTCAAAAGCAAAGAAATCCAGGTTCAGCCCAGACTTCATCTTCAACCTCCAGAAGTTTGAAAAAACGCGCGCATGTCTGTACAAACTTGTATCTCCTGTATTTGTGATCTTTTGACAAAACTCAAAACATGAAACTTTTAGAGCATCAAATCACGAATCTAACCATATAAAAACCTTAAGCTAACTCTCAAAGACCAGAGAGAATTTCTCTGGCCCTAATTTCTAACCTAGTTTTTTCAGAAAGTTCATGGATGAAATTCTCCTAGCACGATTAATATAAATGAAAACTAAGCACATGTATGGTTTCAGGGCAATGAGTACAATATCTCTCAATCACAAACCTAAGTCTAAATGTTCCTAAATATAGAGATAGAAGTTCATGAAATACCTGTTTCAGTTGAGTTCGAGCTGGACAATGCAGCAACTTTCAATGGGGCCTGAGGTTCTTTTGAGCTTGCTTGATGTCCCCTGAACCTTTCCCAATGTTTAGTTTGTTTTGAAGTGGCCTGAATCGTGCTACATAACTCAACCTGCAAAGCTTCCAAACAAAAATGGTGATGTGTGTAAATGGAGTTACATCAACTTGTGAATGGTCTGGACAACTTAGGTATATGGTTTGGAATGTGTTTGAAGTGATTTTGGACAAAACGCACGAGGGGATTTGATGGTTGCTTGTGATTTACAGAACTGGCCCTATTTTGCAAGAAAATATGGTTTTTGAGTATGAGGAGGTTTGAGAGGTCAAGGGCTCGTGCTTCTAGCTTGCTAGGGTATGCAAAACTTGTTTGAAAACTTTGCTTGAGTTGATTTTATCAGATGTGTGAGTTATGAGCTTTTGGCCATTTGACTTGTTTTGAAAGCAAAGTTGAAGTGAAATGAGATAGGCCTGTACATGCTATCTCCAAGCATGCACCAACTTCCTGTACCTTTGCCTAAGTTTGTGGAACTTGTTTGCTGCAAAGAAAGAAGTTCAAAGCTCAAGAAAGACAACTTTGCAAAAGTTATGCTTTATGAAAATGGAAGTGTGATCTTTATGCCCAAAATGGAATTATTCAATGTACAATGCTCCCTTTATCAGGATAATGCCTCTAACCAATGTATTTGCATTAAATTTTTGAGTGTTGAAGGGTTTAAAGACCTTTAATTATGTACTAAGCTAGTTTGGTCAGATTTGCAACTTGGTATGAACATGTATTGGCCATGGTTACAAAGTGAGTTTTTGCCAACTTCAAGCATTCGATTCTCCCTAACCACAAATGTGTTTGAGGAGTTATTAGACAATTTGGAAAGCTTGAAAAATGTAATATAATCCATATTTGAAATGCAACTTAAGACTCCAAGTGGAACTATGTGAAAAATGGCCAAGAAGATGGGTCAAAATCTTGCCTAAACTAGGGCAAAATTTCTCTAAGTTAAAAGTTTTAGGTACCCTTGTTCCAAAAATCATAACTTGAGATCCAAGCTTCTTTTGAGAAACTTTATGAATAAAAGTTGTAGACTTTGTGATTAACTACAACTTTCATGTTGTAAGTTTTTATTTAATCCCTTTGCATCTTGGTGAAAATGTGGGGCAAAGTTAGGAAAAAATAAGAAAATTTTATAACTTAGAAAATTTCTAAGTTATGAAAAATTTCCATTTTAAACCCTAATTTGCAATTTTGGGTTTCTTGATGAACAAGTTTCATAATTTGACATGTCTTGATGGAAAATGACCCTTGGCACTTGATTTTGACCAAAAAGTCAAAGTTTGACTTTTCAGTGTACAATCAAATTTTGATCAGTTGACTGAAAAATTCATCTGTCAATCCTATGCATTTGAGACCTTTTGAACTTGTTGAATAGGTCAAGACAATTTCATTGAGTCCTTGAGTCCATGGTTGGGCTTGATTTGCCATTGGGTAGGTCAAACAGTCAAAACTTGCCTTTGTGTAGTCAAAACCCTAAAAATGACCATTTTGCCCTTTTGGTGATCTGATCAAATTTCTTGTGGAATTGTGATCCAAACTTGATCAAATGGTTCATATGAGTTCATAATGTTGATGTGGGTCAAAATTCATGAGGTTTGACTGTCAATTGGCCACAGTTGACTTTTTCCCCAATACAGTTGATTTATAGGTCAACTGTCCAATTGACAGGGAAAAAATTTGATTTAAGGCTTAAAACTTGGTATGGGCAAAGTTATGAGTCCAACATGAAGTATGAAAGTCACTTTGGGCATTGTGGGTCAAAACATCCTTGTGCAAACTCAAACCCTAATTTAGGTTAACGGTGCAATGAGGTGTTCTTGAGCAAAGAAAACCCTAACTTGATCTTGAGTTCCAAGAGTCTTGTGATGAGAAATGTTGATGAAATGGGAGAGAAAATTTTGGGGTACAACAAAGACCAACTTGATAACTCTGAGGGAAGCCCCGAAGAATACCAGTACTACATCTCCGCTGTATAATCCGAACGCCCGTTGTGCTTATCACTCTGATAGCCCAGGGCATGATACAAACAATTTATGGGCCTTGAGGAATAAGGTGCAAGATTTGATTGAAGCTAAAGAGATCGAGTTTGACGCTCCGGAAAAGCCCAACGTCATAACTGCTCCCATGCCTAAGCATGACTCGGGAGTCAATGCTATTGAAGTGGTCTCTGCCATGGAAGATGCTGATGATGAAGAAGAGTCAGACATTGACAGCTGGATTTATCCGACTACCGACGGTGGATTGAGCAATTGAACGGCGAAGGACTTCGTGCCCATTTCTTTTATTACACAGTAATAGACTTTTGTTTTGAGATTTGTAACAGACAATTTTAAACTTTATGGCCTGGTGCCTTGCCCGAGACACCGTGGCTTTGTTTGTGAGGGCTTAATGTTTTTCATTTCCATATATCATCAATAAAGCATTAGATATTTTCTTGCATTACAAATTTTGCGCTCCTTGTTTTTCTTTTCTATCTTACACTTTATCAAAACAGCTATTTGTCTTACATACACTCACATATCATAATATAGGTCCACATCCACTCTGGATCCCACTGATAACGACTCTGCTACTGCCAGTTATGACTTCGAAAGTCCGATCAACCAAGTCGAGGATGAAGGTGAGGATGATTTCGAAGTGCCTGGGGAACTTGCTAGACTGTTACTACAGGAAGAGAGGGCCATACAGCCCCTTGAAGAGCCAGTGGAATCAGTAAATTTGGGTACAGAAGAAGACAACAAAGAGGTCAAGATAGGAGAAAATCTGGAGCCTAGTGTCAAGCAACGGTTGATACAGATGCTACGTGACTATATTGAGATCTTCGCCTGCTCCTATGAATATATTCCTGGTTTGGACACTGACATTGTGGTTCACCGCTTGGCAACTAAAGAAGACTGTCCTCCGGTAAAGCAAAAAGTTCTCCCAATGCGCCCAGAGATGTCTGAGAAAATCAAAGCGGAGGTCATGAAACAGTTTGACACTGGTTTTCTAGCAATTACTTCTTACCCGCAGTGGGTGGCCAACGTGGTTCCAGTACCGAAGAAAGATGGTAAGGTTCGGATGTGTGTGGATTATAGGGATCTGAATAGGGCAAGCCCCAAGGATGATTTCCCACTGCCTCACATCGATGTTCTGGTCGACAATACCGCGCAGCATAAGATCTTCTCTTTTATGGATGGTTTTTCTGGTTACAATCAGATTAAGATGGCTCCCAAGGATATGGAGAAGACAACCTTCGTTATGCAATGGGGTACCTTTTTCTATAAAGTCATGCCGTTCGAATTGAAGAATGCTGGGGCAACGTATCAGCGCGCCATGGTTGCTTCATTCCACGACATGATTCATCATGAGATTGAGGTATACATTGACGACATGATTGCAAGATCCCAAACTGAAGAGGAACATCTTGGCCATCTCCAGAAGCTATTTGATAGGTTGAAGTTGTACAAGCTGAGGTTAAACCTGAACAAGTGCACCTTCGGGGTAAGGTCTGGAAAGCTGCTGGGTTTCGTCGTTAGTGATAAAGGTATTCAAGTGGATCCTGCAAAGGTGAAGGCTATACAAGAGATGCCAGCTCCCCGAACAGAAAAAGAAGTCAGAGGCTTTTTGGTACGTCTAAACTACATTGCCCGATTCATTTCACACCTGACTACTACTTATGAGCCAATCTTCAAGCTGCTGAAGAAAGATCAAGTGGTAAAGTTGAATGACGAATGCCAGACCACTTTCGAAAGAATCAAAGAATATCTTCAAGAACCTCCAATTCGGATGCCTCCAGTTGAAGGAAGACCTTTGATACTATACTTGATAGTACTGGACAATTCAATGGGATGTGTGCTGGGGCAGCATGACGAGTCTTGCCGAAAAGAGCATGCTATTTACTACCTTAGCAAAAAGTTTACCGACTGCGAGACCCGATACTCGTTGCTTGAGAAAACTTGCTGCGCTTTGGCATGGGCTGCTCGCCGGCTGAGACAGTATATGCTGACTCACACTACCCTATTGATATCAAAGATGGACCCAATCAAGTATATCTTCGAAAAACCCGCCTTGTCCAGAAGAATAGCAAGATGGAAGATGATCTTAACCGAGTATGATATCCAATACACAACCCAAAAAGCAATCAAGGGGAGTGTGTTGGAAGATCATTTGGTGCATCAGGCCGTGGATGTATACCAGTCTATGAATTTCGAGTTTCCGGATGAGAGCATCATGTTGGTGACTGACTATGAAATACCTGGACCGGATGAAGGACCTGAGGAAGGATCCCGATGGTCTATGTATTTTGATGGAGCTTCAAACGCTTTGGGTAATGGCATTGGCACCGTGATCATATCTCTTGAAGGCTGTCATACTCCATTCACCGCCCGATTATGTTTTAACTGCCCCAACAACATGGCGGAGTATGAAGCATGCATCATGGGCCTGCGAGCAGCTATTGACCTGAGGATAAGGTTCTTGAGTGTGTTCGGAGATTCCGCTCTCGTGATCAGTCAGATCAAAGGCGAGTAGGATATGAAACACCCAAATCTTATTCCTTACAAAGAGTATATGTTGACGTTGCTCCCACATTTTGAGGAGATAACCTTTGAACACTTCCCAAGAGAGGAGAATCAGCTGGCGAGCGCGCTAGCTACTATGTCTTCTATGTTCAAGGTCAGGTGGGACAATGAAGCTCCCCAGATTACCATTGAAAGGTTGGAAGAACCCGCACATTGCTGTGACATTGAGACTGAAGAGGTAGCAGATAAACCCTGGTTCCACGAGGTAAAGAGGTATCTGGAGGCTCAAGAGTACCCGAGGGTGCATCTGTTAATGATAAGAAGTTCTTGAGGAGGTTCGCTGCGAAGTTCTTCATCAGTAATGGTATCCTTTACAAGCGTAACCATGACTCAACCTTACTGCGATGTGTGGATAAGAGCGAGGCAGAAAGGATTATGGTAGAGTTGCATGAAGGTACTTTCGGAACTCATTCCAGTGGACATACCATGGCAAAGAAAATCCTACGGGCAGGATATTATTGGTCTACCATGGAAGCCGATTGTTATCAGCATTCTCGGACATGTCATAAGTGCCAAATCTATGCTGATAAGGTGCACGTACCTCCAGTTCCTTTGAACGTTTTGACAGCTCCTTGGACTTTTGCAATGTGGGACATCGATATGATTGGCGAGATCAGACCTACTGCGTCTAATAGGCATCGTTTCATCCTGGTAGCAATTGACTACTTTACGAAGTGGGTTAAGGAAGCTTCCTTTGCTACAGTAACCAATAACGTCGTGGCACGGTTTATTCGACACAATTTGATCTGTCGATATGGTGTACCAGAGAGGATTATTATGGACAATGGTACAAATCTCAACAACACGATGATCACCGAGCTCTGTAAACAGTTCAAGATACAACATCACAACTCTTCTCCTTACCAGACGGAGATGAATGGGGCTGTAGAAGCGGCTAATAAGAATATCAAGAAAATTATGCAGAAGATGACGGTGACATACAAAGATTGGCACGAGATGTTACCATTTGCTCTTCATGGGTACCGAACCTCAGCGCAAACTTTAACAGGGGAAACACCCTACTCCTTGGTGTATGGTATGGAAGCAGTCTTACCTATTGAGGTCCAGATACCCTCTCTTCGGATTATGAAGGATGCAGGTTTGAGCAAGGACGACTGGATTCAGACCCGACTTGATCAGCTGAACTTAATCGACGAAAGGAGACTTACTGCTATTTGTCATGGTTAGATGTATCAAAAGTGGATGATCAAGGCATTTAACAAGAAAGTTAGACGACAAGAGTATCAAGTTGGGGATCTGGTGATCAAACACATCATATTACCTCAAGGTGATCCCAGGGGAAAATGGACCCCTATATATGAAGGGCCATTTATGGTTAAGAAAATTTTCTCGGGAGGAGCTATGATTCTAACCACCATGGATGGTGACGACCTTCCTCACCCCGTCAATGCAGACATAGTGAAAAAATACTATGCATAATCAAAGACCCGCTAAGTCGACTGGCCTAGGCAAATAAGGGCTTCCCGACGAACCAAAAGGGTTCGGGAAAAAATAAAGGATGAAAATAAAAAAACTTGTACACCCGACAAGTCGAAAACCTGAAAAGGCAGTTTGGGAAAAAAAGGGTATCCCGGTGGACTGAAAACCCGAAAGGGCGGTCCAGGCAAAAATTAGGGATTAAAGCGTAACACTATGTCTCATTAGATCACCTTGCAACCAGACTTCGGTATCGACTATCAAGCTCGGACGACACTAATCAATCTGATCTACCTTCAAACAAGTCGCAAAGTGATGAGATGCTCGAGGATATAAAGGTGATATCAGAGTTGGAACTCAGTGGGATTATTCACATAACTGTTCTTCTTTCTTTTGCACAAAGTGTATAAATATTCTATCTTTCGGCGGAGTTCTCTTACTAGGACGTCAGTCTCTTGTACAAAAACGCCTATTTACAGGCCAACTTCAAAATCAATACAATTCATTTTCACAAAGAAATTTTAAATTGTTTTCCTTTTTCTGTTTTGTTTTGCAAGAACATCCATTGTTCATGTTTGATATATGCATTTGACAATAATTGATGCTCATAAATATTTACATACGAAACAAAAGACGATTACTCGTAATATCAGAAACAGGGTCAAACAAGAAATGTCCAAACCGTACAGTTGCTATGTCCACCAGGTATATGGATAGACCTAGTTGGAGAAAACGATTGAAGGTACAGTCAGTCCCCACAGAGTTAGAAAAAGACAGTGATGTTAGCGGTCCCGAGCAGGACACCATTCTCCCCAGCTGAGGCTCACAATCGCGAGTGAATCAATAAGATTCTCCCCAAGCAGAGTTTATCTATCATCAGCACTAGAGGATTATCCCCAGTAGAGTCTGGAGGATTGTCCCCAGTAGAGTCTAGAAGATTATCCCCAGTGAAATCGCCACTGGAAAATCATCCCCAGCAGAGTTCATTCCTTTCACAAACAGAAATTCAATCCCCAACAGGGTTCATTATCGCCAACAACGGTAATTCATCCCCAACCGAGGTTATTTCTCCAAGTCCTCTAGCAGAGCATCTCTTCCCCACATAATCATTTTCTCGTCAGTTTATTCTCCAGAAGGAGTATTCTCACAATCATCTTCATTCATTATCCCCAGTGAGAACGAAGAATTCAACTTTTGTTTTCTCAAGCAGCAATCCTGGATTTATTTTCCCCAACTAGAGATTATCATAAAAAACATTACATATCCATACATCATGACATGCGCATACTCATCATACAACACAATCTTATTTATTTTGAGAACATCATTGCTTGATACATGTCATGCATTACATACAACTAACCTTTACCTTTCAGGAAAGATACAATCAAATTCTCGCAAAAGTTCAAGCTATGAAGCCCGGATCCGACCGGATAGTATCTTGATCTCTACAGCATATTGTGAAGCCCGGATTCGACCGGATAGCAGTATCGAACACCGCGAAGCCTGGATTCGACCAAATAGTGGTTTATCTTTAAGCTATGAAGCCCGGAGAACGACCGAATAATAGTTTAATCCCCAGCAAGCCGTGAAGCCTGGATTACGACTGGATAACAGCTCAACAAGTTACTGTGAAGCCTGGATTACGACCAGATAGCAGTGCGAGGTACCATGAAGCCTGGATTACGACCAGATAGTGGTATATCATAAACACAAGCCGTGAAGCCCGTATTACGACCGGATAACAGCTCAGTAAGTTATTGTGAAGCCTGGATTATGACCAGATAGCAATACAAGTTTCTGTGAAGCCTGGATTACGACCAGATAGCAGCCAAAGACACCGCGAAGCCTGGATTACGACCAGATAGTGGTATATCTTTAATACAAGTTATGAAGCCCGAATTATGACCGAATAATATCTTGATTTCCTCCAAACACCATGAAGCCTGGATTTCAACCAGATAGTGGTATGAGACATCGCGAAGCCTGGATTACGACCAGATAGCGGTAAAAGACACTGTGAAGCCTGGATTACGACCAGATAATAGTGAGGGACACTATGAAGCTTGGATTATGACCAAATAGCAGTTTACCCGGCCAAATACTATAAAGCCCAGATTACGACCGGATATTAGTAGGCCCAAAACCAAAGGGAAGCCCAAATTACGACCGGATAACCATTTGATCTCTTCTGAAGCCTGGATTACAACCAGATAAGAAGTAAGGTATTGTGAAGCCTCGACTACGACCAGATAGTAATACAAAACACCATGAAGCCTGGATTCGACCAGATAATGGTATAAAGCATCGTGAAGCCTGGATTACGACTAGATAACGATAAAAGGACTGAAGCCTAGATTACGACCAGATAATAGCACAAGACACTGCGAAGCCTGGATTTCGACCAAATAGCAGTTTACCTGGACAATTACTAAGAAGCCCAGAGTCTACCGGATATTAGTGTGCCCTAAGTTCAAGTTGAAGCCCGAATGCGACCAGATAACAACTGAATTCCTTCTGAAGCCTGGATTATGACCAGATAAGAATCGAGAAATTACGAAGCCCGAATTATGACCGGATAGCAAGTTTAATCTCATCTCCCCAGTAAGTCACTGTAAAGCCTGGATTATGACCAGATAGCAGTCGGTCTTATTACTATGAAGCTTGGATCACGACCAGATAGTAGTTAATTTTCACCTCTTCAGAATAACAGACGACCGAAGTTCTTAAAATTCGACTTTTCTCAAAAACAGAGACGATTTCCCAGTAGAATAACAGACGACCGAAGCTCCTAAAATTCTATTTCTCTCAAGACAGAGATCAACATTCCCTAGCGGAATCTTCCTCAACAACATGTATACAAGTTCTCGCTAAGGAATCTCTTATGCGATCGACACTCCTTCGGATGGCATCTTTAAGCCCATCTTCCGTCATATATTTCCAAATGGCATCTGTAAGCCCATTCTTGACATCACAAGATAATTACCACTTCATGCGAGTGCAAATTTCTGGGCACTCTAGTGTTCAATCATCTTCCACCTTCGGATCACGAAAGGAAGAAAAGCCAATCTACATCCTCAAGTTTAAGAAGATTGAACAGGGGCAGCCATTGTACCCCAAAATTTTCCCTCCCATATTTCTCAAAACATTACAAGAAAGATCCTCAAGTTGCTCAAGGAAGTCCAAGGGTTGACCAAACAAGCTCTCTCCTAAGGCAGTCTACCTGAAATTAGGGTTTCATGTTGCATCAAGATATTTGAGTCCAAGGGATCCCAAATGCTCACCATTGTCCTAATATGTTCTCAAGATCATCCATGTCAAGTTTCAAGCCCTACAGAGGAAGTTTGCTCATTCAATTGCTCAAAAGCCTGAAAATCGACTGTGTTAGGGAAAAAGTCAACCGTGGCCTACATACAGTCAAACTTCAAGATTTTTGGTCAACATCCTCATTTTGAAGTATATTTCATCATTTGATCAAGGTTTGATCATGATTCATCAAGGATTGCTCATAATTCCTTAAGAACCAAAAGTTGCTAAATTAGGGTTTTATAGGAAAAGTCAACTCAACTTTGACCAAGCATAACTTTCTCATACTTTATGAGAAATGACCCATCCAAAGCTCATTTTGAATAGGATGACATTCTATACAATCCATATTCATCTCCAAAGTTCCAAATATGCACTCACAAGAAGTTATGAATTTGGACATTATAGGTCATTTTGAAAAGTCAACAAAAACACCTTTTTTGTCAAAGCTTCATACATGAGCATGGAATATAAAATTGATATGAGACCAAAAGGGTTGCTTAGAGGACATCTCAATATTTCTAAAAAGTACAAGAACACCTTTAAATAGTCAAAATTGAGGAAGTTATGCATTGGTGAAGTTGACCCTTTTTGCAAAATTGCCAAAAGTCAACTATGCCTCAAATTGCAATTTTTGCCAAATGGGCCCAATCTTTTGCACTTGTTTTGAGTTGGAAACATGGTCCACGATCACTAGCCCTTTCCACTTGTCATTATATTATTTTTATTATTTATTTTGATTTTTATTTGAATTAAATCAATTTTAAACAAAACAAATCATGAAAAAAATCTAAAGCATTGAAAACTCAAGATTTTGTACATGTTTCAGGTTTGAAATCCAGTTGGCAAGTATTTGAAATTGTGCAAAGCATTGGTGTGGACAAAAAGATTGAATTTGGCCTAAATTTAGAAAGATATTCAAAGTGAATCAAATCCAAATCAAAAACAATAATGGAGGAAGATTGAGATCAACTTTTCAACCCTAATCCAATCCTTGATATATATTGAGCATATGCAGACCTAAAACAAGGCTAGAGAGAGGCGCAAGAAGAAGAACAAAACTTGAAAAAACACCAAAAAAGTGCAGACACGATTTCATATTTCCAGGCATCCTCAAAGCCTCCTGGCCATCCCAATCGCTTCCTGGGATCACCAGCAAGCAAAACCAATCAAGAACAAGCATTTCCAAGCCCTGAAGCTCGTTGTAAGGCATTTATGACATTGTACTTTTTTTGAATTCGGTTTGCATAATTCTGGCACATATAGCATGATATGATCATATATTCTTGTTCACCATCAAATTTGCAAGCTTTCTGTAACATTTAATTTCATTTTCATGAACTGTATTAGAGTTTGCCATTATTAGGGTTTACAAGCTCGCTTTGGGGTTTCTGAACCTAGGCAAAATTGGGCCATGAAAGGGGCACCATTGTGTTCAGCAGGTCCAAACGAAGCTATCCATGGCCTTCGTTTTTATTTATCACGCTTGTATTGAATTTTGAGATTTGCAGGACCTGTAGCTACGGACATAGTGCCGTAGGTAAAAGTCTGTAACTTTTACCAACGGTGCAAGGAGGAAGATGACATACGTGCCTCCATCCCATTCGTGCATTTGAATTTGCGTGCGTGTTTACAGCTATCGTTATTTTATTCCTTTTGTTATTTTTGTTTCATTTAATAAACAACTGAATCAATTGGCCCGGTGGTGGCCAAGCAAGCGTTAAGGCATTGGGGAGCTTGAGGTAAGGGGTTCGACCCCTGCCTCAAACGTTTGCATTTTTCTTGAATTCTTTCTACAGATCCCATGTTTCACAAGGCGTTAAGACTACCATAGGGCATCAACTCCTAACCATCAAATCACCAACAAGTCAGATCTGAAGGCTAGCATATGAAGGACCATCATGGGACCTAGTCAACGTAAAGCATGGTGGCCTGGAAGTCAACATGGACCTCAGACTGTTGGGCCCAAGCTTGCTATCTGCACCCCCTCAAATTACTGATTACAGGCCCAAGTTTCTTTTTCCTTTTCTTTTATATTTTATTTAATTAATTTATTTATTTTATTCACTAACACAAAATAAATAATTCTTATAAAAAAAATCAAAAAAATAATATTTTTCATCCAATTAGGTTTAAGTTTATTTTTTATCAAAAATTAATTAAGTTAATTAGGTTATTTAATTTTTAGATAACTTTAATTATTTTGTAAATAAATTAAAATTAATTAGGGTTTTAATTTAATTTAATTCCATTTTCTTTTTTTTTAAATAACCAAAAACACAAAAATAGGCCATGTAATTATTTTCTTTAATTAATTTAATTAACTAATTAATTGTGTATTTAATTTTAAAACCTAACTCTTTTCTTAAAAAATAATAAAAAACAACAAAAACAATTTTTCCTTTTAATTAGGTTAGAAGGGGTCAAAACCCTAGTTCTCTCCCGATCTAAATTTCCTCGCGCGCGTTTTATTATTTTATTTTTCCATATTAATGTAATTGCTCACAAGTTGTAATAGCTTAATTAGGACCTTTTATTTTCATTTATCGCTTTATTTTTAAGGGTTTGTTTTTGGCTATGTAAATACCCAAAGCCTTGTAATAGCGTAGCTTACTTTCCGCACTTTAAATTCCGCAAATATTAACTGTTAGATGTATGAATAATTAGGGTTGCATGACAAGAATGTATGATTAACTTTAAAACGGTTAGCAAACCCTAAATGTGCAAAGATAATAAACTTGAAATTGAATCACTCGCACATGCACACTCCTAGGGTATACTCCCACTTCGGTTGCCTTCCATAAACGGTCATTAAGTATAGGATGCTTTAGTGGTCGCTCTCTTGTCTAAACAAAGATCAAAAGTCCCGTTCGGAAAAGTTGCCTCGGAATGGTTGCCTTGGAATTGTTGCCTCGAATAATTGATCTAAGACATTAGGGTTACTACTAAGACGTCCTAACATTACTTTAGTGATCGTACGTCCCTTTTCGAATTGACCCTCAAAACTCCAACTACGGTGCTACCTACTCACTAATAGTGGGATAACACTGTCTAAAGGAAACAAACATAGAACAATTCTCTTTCTCAAGTTGGTAGATTAGTTCTTAAGTACTTGCTCAAATCCAAACAAACTTTTTCACACTTACACACCTCTTTTAAACAAAGCTTTCAAAAACACTTCGTAACACTCTTGAAGATAGAAGCAAGAGTTAAATCAAAGTAAAAAACTTTTCAAATCAAACACACACAAGCAATTTTGAAAATGATGAGCAAGTACCTAAGAGCCCTTGGAAAACCACAGATAGAAATGGTGCTAATACCTTCCCTTTCTATAATCTATCCCCCATACTCACAACATCTCGAAAAAGCAATTTTTCTATGCTTTTTTCCTTTCCGGTTGGATAAAATAAAAGTCGGTGGCGACTCTTGCTTACCGCAACATTTGCAAACAAAAAACACAAACTAGTATTAAACAGTCGGTTCTGGCCACCGTATCACAGTTATCTTTTTGCTACCCTTAATGAATGTTGGTAGTTCATCGTCAGTGAACGGCGGTGCTATGATATATTTTCTCTCTACCCTTAGTGAAAGTGGATAGGTCACCTTCAGTGGAAGTTGTTGATTATTATCTTTTTGCTACCCTTAGTGAATGTTGGAAGTTCATCGTCAATGAATGGCGGTGCTATGATATATTTTCTTTCTACCTTGAGTGATAGTTGGTAGGTTACCATCAGTGAATGTTGGTAGTTCATCGTTAGTGAACGGCGGTGCTATGATATATTTTCTCTCTACCTTCAGTGAAAGTGGGTAGGTCACCTTCAGTGAAAGTTGGTGATTGTTATCTTTTTGCTACCCTCTGAATGTTGGTAGTTCATCGTCAGTGAACGACGATGCTATGATATATTTTCTTTCTACCTTCAGTGAAAGTTGGTAGGTTACCATCAGTGAACATTGGTAGTTCATCATTAGTGAACGGCAGTGCTATGATTATTTTTCTTTCTACCTTCAGTGAATGTTGGTGATTGTTATCTTCTTGCTACCCTCAGTGAACGTCGGTGTTGATATTTCTTTCCTCTTTCTACCTTCACTGAACGTTGTTAGTTTCTCCTTCAATAGGAGTTGGTGTATCCTTTGACTTTTTATCATCCTCTATGAGTCGGGTCTGTTGATCCACCAATGATTTATTTTCCTGGTTGGGTTTCTCTTTTGTTTCTTTATTTCCTTTGTTACATCCCCAGTGGTGTTTTGCGTCCCTTTGAAGTTGCCCATGTGCACTCATATTCATAAGCATTGCATGGCATCTTAGGGTCAAAAATAGGGTTTGTTTTATATTTAAGTATATTCGATCACGTCGACACGAAGATTTTTAACCTTCGTATCTCCGGATAGAAGAAACTTAAATAAGGGCAGCTGTTGTACCCCAATTTTTTCCCCTAAGATACCTTCATCATACCATATTGATTCAATCACAACAAGATCACATTAGGGCTTGTGGTTCTTCTCCCTACCTTTAGCTTTGCTCTTTGAGAAATCACTAAGCACCTTGACTTGTTCTCTTTTGTGATCATGAATATTTTGTCTTGATTTTTCCTTTTTATTAATAAAATGCAATGTTGGTTTGTCTTGCTTGTTACTAATGTAGGTAAAGCAATGAGATTTAGCAAGTTGCTCCATGGGTTCATGAGTTTATTTCCATGCCCTAGTCAATAAATCTTGAGAAGTTAAAACCTCACCATTGGATTTTTTTTGGAAGAAATGGCATGGCAAGGTTATTTTGGTTCACCACATTTCAAGGTTATCAAATTTGATTCCAAAGTACAAGGGGTTGATTGAAGAAGTTGTCATGCTTGGATAAGGCTTTGTTCCCATTGGTCACAAGTGCATATTTCTATCAATTCTTAAGATATGGAAGTGCTTTTGGTGGCTATGAGTTCTCATTTTCATCCTCAACAACTTCTATTTACAAAGCATTTGTGTTGGTACAAGAATTTTGTTCAAAATTGTCAAAGTTCCTCAAAGCATTTTCTTGATCTAGGAGCTAGGGTTTTGAACTTAAAAGAAGCATATCTTGCTCATCTTTTGGTATTTTTGAGTGATTCCAAAGACATCCTTATCTTCAAAGGGTTATCAACAAATCACTTCAAAAGTTTTAAGGAGTTTTCATGTGGAAGAAACTTGATGATGAAGAAAGATTACAAATCCTCCAGATGAACCCCCAATTTCTCATGTGTGACTTCAAATGATCATAACTTGGTCAATTTTTATCACCTTGAGCCCATTACTTTTCCACATTGATCTTGAGGATGTGAACTTTATGCCTTATTTCATGTTCAAAGTGAGAAAATGGATGGAAGATGCCCTAAGGATACAAAAGATTATAGGTCATTTCATGATTTTTTTCCAACTTCAACAATTCGTAACTCTTTCAAATTTTGGATATTTTGAATGATTCAAGTTTCAAAATGTCATTCAAGAGGTCTATTTCATGCCATCTTTTTTGGTCAAGAGCAAATTCCAAGTGGAAGGCCATGATTGGATGCAAATCATTATAGGTCACTTTTGAAGAAAAACTTGAAATATTTCTAAGTATGGAAAGTCAACTTCTTTTTCCCAACTTTGACTCAATGTAACTTTCAGCTCAAGCATCAATTTGATTCCATTCTTTTTCCATTGCAAAGCTTGTAACCTCATCTTTCTAAAGCATCAAGAATCATGCCCTAAGACCCCTTGAGTTGAGAATGCCATTGATTTGAACTTGGTAACTTGGAACTGAAGTTTCTTCAAAAGTCAGAATTTGAAATCATTGGTTTAGCTTCTAAACACTTTGTTTCTGCGTGTTTTTGCCTCTAACCATGTTTAGTGAACTTCCAGAAGTGATTAGCACAACAAAACGCGCGTTTTGGATGAGTTTTGATCAAATTAGAAGTCACACTTTTCTTGTTTGCAACTTCACACGATTTCCCTCCAAACTTCATCATTTCACACGCATGAACATTCCATTTGATTCCCTATAAATAGAGGGTCATCCCTCATTAATTTCCTCAAGCTTGGATAGCCAGAATCACCCTGCCAAACTTGTTCCATAACTCAAAATTCTGCAACTTTAAAATCTGTTTTCAAGCCTTTTTCAATCCAATTTTTCTATCAATTTACCTTCCTTGATCTTCCCTGAAGCTAACCATATAATTACATTCAAGAATCGTGCCCTATATTGCTCCAAAGAAGTCCAGTTTCAGAGCTCCACAACTCAACTTCAATAGGTATATTTCTTCATCAATTCTTTAAAACTTTGATATCATTGTGATGCTCTCATTGTCCTGGTTCTAGTCGCAACACTTACTTTTATCTGGAAACTTGTTTTGACCATGAAATTTCAAATTCCTTTTCAAAACTTTCTTTCCAAATTGCTTGAGCTACAGTTTATATAAATTTATCGCGAAGGTGTAGTTGTCTTCGTCTTGAAGAGACGAAGCGAATGGCATAGATCTCGTGCTCTAATTTTATAGATTGAGCAACCTTGTTTTGGGACTGGCTGGAGGTTGAAGATGACCAACGTGTCATCCTTCAACCAATGAAACAACACCATTTGGATTTTTTGAATTTCTGATTTACATTTGATTCAATGCTTTATTCACTAATGACCATGATATGCACATCGCGCCAAATCCCTTGAATTTGATTACTAACGTGTTTTGACTCTCATCCAATGGTCCAAATATTTTTGACTTTATTTTTCTTTTCGGATTTTTATATTTAATTGTTTTAAATTTCAAAAAATCATAGAAAATTCATTTTTAGTCAAAAAAATCTGGAAAAATTATGAAAAATATTTTTGATTTTTCTCTTTCTGGTTTTTATTTTTTCACAATTTTATTTTTAGTTTTGATATTTTTTATAAATTTCCACTTTATTTGAATTGTTTTAAATGTTTAAAAGTACTCTTATTGGTGACCTCATTTATTTTTTATTTCTGACTTTGATATTTTTTTAAATCATTTTTGGTTTATTTTACGCATTTATTTTAATTTTAAAAATAGTTTCCGACTTTAAAAAATTACCAAAAATTTTATAAAATCATTTTAGTTTATTTCTTATTTTTTTATGGTTTTACTTTTTATTTCTTGATTAATTTGAATATAATTGATATTTTTCTCTTTTATTTCTATTTTAAAACATTTTTAAAACATTTTTTAATGTATATATTAAATGCAATATTATTTTGTGATTATTTTCTGGCTGATCTTGGATTGAATTTTTGGTCATGAACTTTGTTAACATCATTGGATCCATGGTGTTGAACCTAACTCCACAAAAATGGATGAATGATTTTAATAATAGTTTGATTTAAATTTAATTCAAATGTGGTTTGTATATTCTCTCTCACCCATCTTCATCTTGTCCCTATCTCATTGCACTAAGTGTTATTGGAGCATGATCTCTATATCATGTCTCAAAACAAATGGTGCATAGATTTCTATTGACCGGCCTCAAAATAGGTGCGACTTCTATATAAGTCCACTTACGATTGCTAAACATAGCGCTAAATTTTGTCCCGATTCGAATAAATGATCATTCGTGACCCAAACCTATGTTTGCAAGCCCAAGTATGTTAATTTGATCTCTTTGATCGAATAACCTTGAGATTCATTGTGTGGAGGCTTTGTTTCTACCAATCCTCTAATGGATCTACAACGCTTTTGGTCAATGCAGATCACTTAATCATTGTTGATCATTAAATGATACTTTTGAGGATTCCAAATGGATGATATACTTGACAAAAAGCAAATGCAACTTTTTGTGTGGAGGCTTTGGTTCTACCAATCCTCTAATGAGTTCCAAATTCAAGTTTCAAGATGGTCATCCAATTAACCACTAATTATTAAATTGTTTTTACTTTATTCCCTTTTATTTTTTATGCTTTATGTACCATTTACTTTAAGCATAACATTTCATGTCATTTCCATTTTTCTCACTTGAGCCTTTTCTTTTCTCTTCTAAGACACTTAATAATCAACATGAACCCTAAAAAATCTTTAATGATACTTGGGCTATTTGGTTACTATCCTTGGCATTGTGGAGTATTGGACTTCTCAAACTTAGGATTAGAAACCTTGACCTATGTCGGAGACCTTATGACCTTGATTGATATTTTGTCTGGAGTTCTTGAGTTTTACCTCAAGACATTGGGTTGTTTTGTTTGTTTTGTATGCAGGTTATTGTGATTACATCCTTTGTTTGTAATCTGGAATTCACCCGTATACAACCGTTACTCTGCCCAATTTTTTCGTGAAGACTTAATACACTTAAAGCTTGGTTCTCTCAAGAGGTCTAGTATCTTTGCTTGCTTGGTTTCAATCCAAAGAATGGGAATTCTATCTTGGCTCATAATGTCAAGTATTGGCTTCTTTTTGGTTAGATGGTTCTTATCCCTAGCTTTTACCTTATGCTTTAGGATAGTCTCTTCTTCTCCTCCCATCTTCTTTAATTTCAAAAATCTTCTCCCTCCTTTTGAAAACTCTTCTTATTTTTTCAATGGAACTACTTTCATAATAAACTTGGACTTAGATCCATGCATTTTCAAAACATCCTTCACAAATAAACTTCAATCAAATTAATAATACCTTGACATTTTTATTGAGAAGACTAATAGTCAATCAATCTCATTTCAAATCGTTTTGTCACTTTGGCTTTTTATTTTAAAAATTTTCTCAAAAGATTATTCTGTTGTCAATCCTTGTAGTGATGCAAACAACTATACTTCTACAATATGTAGTGAAGAGAGATATTTTCCACTTGGGTGTTGAGTGAGGCATTGTTGATTTTAAAATCCAAGCCATATCCTCCACTTTGAGATGATGCAAATTTTCCTTTCTCATGATTGTGGGTAGTAAGTATGTTTTCCACACGGACAATGACAATGATGTCTTATCTCATAAAATTAACCAACACACTTGTGTTTTAAAATTTTCAAAGAGGAACTACGTGTACCCTGATCCCCTATTGCACGGAAGGTGGTATGTAGGCACTAAAGGTTCACAACCACGGTGGGTGCAAAAATCATAAAAAATATTTCTTTTCTCACCTCCACCATCTATTTTTATACAACATTTTATAGCCAAAATATACAGATTTTACAAAGAGGTTCCTGCGGAGTACCGTAGATGTTTAGTGTGCTAATACCTTCCCTTTGCATAACCAACCCCTTACCTTGAATCTTTCCCCCTCTTTTGGGTTACTCGCTCTTTTTCCATTCCTTTGGAAACAATAAGCACGGTGGAGATTTTTATTTTGATCTGTATAAGTCTAGTCAAGCCAATGGCTTAGTCTTAAAACATTGATATCGCTACACATACCACCAAGAAGTCATATGGGATAGTTGGAGATGTATTGGTGGAAATTGAAAATTTTGTTTTTCCAGAAGATTTACAGATCATGGACATCCCTGAAGATGAAAAGACTCTTATTATTCTTGGTCGACCCTTTTTGCTTACTAGTCGATGCAATTTTGATATCAAGATAGGTAATCTGACACTGAAATCATTTGATGAGGAGATAACCTTGAAGGTGTTGGAAATCAAGAAGCAAGGTGCAGGTGGAAAGATCAAATCTTTAGTCGGAATGATCAAAGTATAAGGAGAAAGCAACAGTTCAAAATCACTCCCAGAAGAAATCTCAGGAAAAATCTCTCAGGTGGCATCAATAAAAATTCCTAAGCCCAATCAAGAAGGAAAAAAGAGAAAAAAGAAGGAACACTGACCTGAGAAGATGGAAGTTAGAAGTGCCTGGAAGCACAAAGGGTTGATACTTTTGATCTGAATGAGTTTTGGGTTGTGGAAAGGACAAGCAACAAGGTGTGAAAGAGGAAGTACCCCCCATAAGGGGATGAATCGTCGAGCCATGCGATGTTAAACAAAGCGCTTCGTGGGAGGTAACCCACGTTTTTAATAACTTAGTTTTTATTTTTGTGTTTGGTTTATATTGTCTGTAGGTAATAAAAGGGAGCCTTACTCGTGAAATCTAGGAGGAAACAACTAGTGTTGCATTACCCTCTGTGAGTCACCTTCTCGAGCTTGTTCTGAAATATTGGGGTCAATGTTTAGGTCAAGTTTGTGGGGGGGGGGGGGGGGTTATTGCTTTTATTTTTGAGTTATTTTGTTGGTTCTTTGCTAACTGCAGTGTAAATCCACGAGTTGAAGTGATTTCCAAGTTTGGACCGAGTTTTTGTGTTGTTTTGCTCAAGAGTTTGTATTTCATAGAGACCAGGAATAATATATAGAGAAAAAGGGATGGTTGATCTAGGGTAGGAAGTTCGGAATAACATGACAATGATACGATTCTAACATGTAGATTTGTATGATAGTGCTTGAATCCTGAGAAGTACTCCTCGAGTAGTTTATCTTTACAGTCTTGCATAATATAGATTCACATGCAAGTATGATTGGTTGAGAAATAAATAAAGCTGGAACTAAATGATGAAAAGGTAGTAAAAAGGCAACTAGCTCGCTAAGCTGGGTAGCCCTCACCAGGTTATTCAGCCCAAAGAAGGTTGATCCCCAAACGTTGTCCATAAAGGACAATATATAAACTAGAAAGTTTTGAAAATTTCATCTGAATTTAAAAAGGAGCAAAAGCTCTTATTTGGTGTTTGAACAAAAAATTTCGTGATTAGTCTTGTGCGTGTGATGATCATAAAAAATTCTCAGTGCCTTAATTTGACTGTCTGAACGAAAAAGGGGGAAAATTGAAAAAAATACTTAAGTACAAAGCATAGTTAGAGAGGTGTCTGAAGAGGAAGCTCGAGGTTTAAAGGGTCCTACACAAACTCTTTACGTCATGTGAACATCAAACATACTGCTTTTTGATCAATTTGAACGGATGTCTCACGTATGAGTATCAGGATGTTGTGATTTTCATGAGTTCTTATATTGGTCGCTTGAGGTCAAGCAACAATTTAAGTTTGGGGATTTTGATCAGAGGTTTTTAAACAGATATTAAGAAGTTATTTCAATTATCATTTCTTTTACTTATCGAGGTTTTATTTCGTTTTATCGCATATTATGCTTTGGTTTTGTGTTTTAGAGTTCTTAGGTTCAAAAGAATAAAATAGGACAAATCGGGGCGGTAAAAGTGAATAATTCAAATTTTCGGAGAAAATGCTATCGGAGCCCTGACACGGGTGGCGTGTCACCTGACACGGGTGGCGTGTCACCTAACACGGGCGGTGTCAGGGGGAAGACATGGAAAGCGTGGAAAACAGGGGCTGACGCGGGCAACCGTGTCGCCTGACATGAGTCGTGTCAGCATGCCTGGAGCAGAAAAGTTTCTGATGGCCAACATGGGCGGTCGTGTTGCCTGACACGGGCCGTGTTGGCCAGTGACTCTGATTTTAAGTGTTTTTATGATTTTTCATGATTTGGGACTCATAGGGGCGTTTTGGGCATTTTGGACTGAGACAAATGGATTATTCACTTTTAGCAAAGTTTCCATGATGAAAACCAGGACTTTTTGGCCAGACGAAGAATAGAGGATTGAAGACAGCAGCGTATGAGATTATTGAAGAACAGAGATTTTTCATGAGCCGCAGCGGTTAAAGATCAAAGTTCATCAGTTATCTTTAATGTTTAATCTTTATATCATTGAAATTATATTGAACAATATGAGTAGCTAAACCCCCCAATGCTAGGGGGTTGTCCCTGATTTGAATCTGTAATGACTTTGAAATTCTTATTTTATCAATTACATGGTTTTTAATACTCAATTTAAGCGTGCAATGTTTTTATGCTTTTCTGATCGGACCAATTAGGACTGATCTACGGTTAACAACCATCTGGACTGCAGTGGTTAAGGTTTTTGTACAAATAGACTATAGTAGATATAACCTAGGACTAGGGATACCCTGTAGTTACCAGACCACTCTTGATAAAATAAAGGCTTGAATCCATCATATATCTCTAAGGACTTAGGAGTTTGGATGGATGATTAAAGGTTTTCTCACTAAGGACTTAGGGGAAAATAATCTAAAGGACTGGTAATTGAGTTTATGAACTTATTGAAGAAATCAGGATTCAAGGTTGTTATAGGGAAAATTATACACCATACTCTAACATGCTCCTCATATCAGTAAAAAACTATTTTATATTCCTGCTATTTGTTGAGTAAGTATTTTAAAACCAAAACCCCATATCAAGTTTTTTTAATTGAACTACAAATTTAACTCAATAATTGCACGCAGTCTTTGAGATTGATATCTTGGGAATTTCCTATTATTACTACAAGGCAAAAATAACACACTTGCTATTTTTCCTATCAATTGATCTGTGATAATATGATGAATTTATAAGTATTTTGGACTGAATGAGAATGAAATAGTATGGAAAATTGAGGAGGAATTGTGTAGGAATCGTAACAGTGATGTTGTTGTTATGAGGACAGCGTCGGGCGAGCCTTAAGCATTGTCGGGCGAGAGACTTTGCCCAGACAGCGTCGGGCGAGGTAGGTGGCAAGGGAAGGGGAAAATTGAGTGCTCCTGGTTTTTAAATGAAGCACCTTAGCTTCACCTGACGAGCCTCAAGGCGAAGATCAGTTTCGTCGGGAAAGGTCTTGTCTAGCAGAACTGCTCGTAAAATTTTGTAAAATCCACAACTTTTGACTCGGGTGTCTATTTGACTCATCGTTTGAAGATATGAAAATCTAAAAATATGTTCTATCATATAAAAATAATTTCAAACACAATGAGAGATTATTTTTTGGTGGCTTATTCCCTTCTATATGCAATTTTGTCTATTATGCTGAGATATGCGCATGGACTTATGTATGGTGATGTTGCATAATGTTGTTTGTACTGTATGATTGGTACGCTACATGTGAGGATAGCTGGTGGATATAATAGTGTGTCACATTGATTGATATAGATATCAATGTGTCATGTTTCATTGTATAGTTATGTCGCATGTATTTCAGGTTGTGGACTTTAGTCCTGTTTGTTGGCTCTGATCCTAGATGGAGTGGGTCAAGAGCGATATGAACCTCATTGTTAATGATGTTAGTTGGCTCTGATCCTAGATGGAATGGATCAGAGTGATGTGAACCAAATTGTTAACTATATTGGTGGCTCTGGTCCTAGATGGCGTGGATTCAGGAGTGATTTTGGTACCACATGCATTGAGTATGTGTGTCGATCTCATTGCATTTCATTTTTGTTAACATGACGTTGGGTTGTGTGATTGGTGTATATACTACACGATGATGGTTGATATGTGTGGATGATTATGTGTGATTGCATAAGACATATGTAATTTGGTTGTTGTCGAAGGTGTGAATGTGTGAGATATGGAATATATGACCATGCATGAATATAGTCTTTATACACTTATTATTATACATTCTCTTATATTGTTGTGATATTTATCCCTTTTGTTGGAATGATGCTTTATACGACATCGTGCAAATAGTCAGGAGTAGTCTGAGGCTGCAAGTTTGGAAGAAATTGCTCTTCATTTTATTTGAGTTGGCATCAATGCTCTGATACGTAACATTGGGGGGGGGGGGGGGGGGGGATGAACGCTTATTTATTTTGTTGTTTTAGTAAATTTTTTAGAGTTTTAGGAACTCCTTTTGATTTGAATAAATGTTGATTTATTTTGAATATATTGTTTGACTTCAAATATGATTCTTTTTCCGCTGCATTAATAAGAGTTAAAGTTGAAGACTATGAGTTGATGTTTTGGCTCATACGTTATTCGTGTTATGAATCTTAAACTTAGTATGAGAAGGTTTTGTGTGTTTATGCAAATGTAGCATCCTAAACATTCGTTATTTGTTCTAAAATTACTCTGATTTATTCATTATTATTCATCGAGGAATTTAGGGTGTTACACATTAGTGGTATCAAAGAAGGTTGTCCCGTCCGACCAAGTTGTTGAATCTATTTTGTGGTGTGACAGTCTAATATTGTTGATAAATTTATTCTAACCATTGTTTTCTATGATGGTGTGAGACAAAAGAATGTCTGGAAGAAACAATGCTGCGATTGCTGCTGCTTTGCAGGTTGTTGCTCAAGCTGTGCAATATCATCCTAATGCTGGCAGGAATGATGGATCTCGTGTGTTGTACCCCAAAATTTTCCCTCTCATTTTATCAACATTCCTCACCATAAGGCTCTTGGAACTCAAGACCAAGTTAGGGTTTGCCCTGCTCAAGACACCTCCTTGCACTGTTAACCTAAATTAGGGTTTAAGTTTGCACATGGATTTTTGGACCTTCAATGCCCAAAGTCACTTTCATACTTCATGTTGGACTCATAAGTTTTCCCATACCAAGTTTCAAGCCTTGAATCAAATTTTTGCCCAGTCAATTGGACAGTTGACCTAGAAATCAACTATATTGGGGAAAAGTCAATTGTGGCCAATTTACAGTCAAACCTCATGAATTTTGACCCACATCAACATTATGAACTCATATGAACCATTTGATCAAGTTTGGACCACAATTTCATAAGAAATTTGATCAGATCACCAAAAGGGCAAAATGGTCATTTTTAGGGTTTTGACTGTACAAAGGCAATTTTTGACTGTTTGACCTAGCCAATGGAAAATCAAGCTCAAACATGGACTCAAGGACTCAATGACATCATCTTTACCTATTCAACAAGTTCAAAAGATCTCAAATGCATGGGATTGACAGATGAATTTTCAGTCAACTGATCAAAATTTGACTGTATACTGAAAAGTCAAACTTTGACTTTTTGGTCAAATTCAAGTGGCAAGGGTCATTTTTCATCAAGATATGTCAAATTATGAAACTTTTTCACCAAGAAACCCAAAATTTCAAATTAGGGTTTGAAATTGAAAAATTTCATAACTTAGAATTTTTGTAAGTTATGAAATTTTCTTAATTTTTTCTAACTTTGTCCCACATTTTCACCAAGATTCAAATGGATTCAAACAAAACTTACAACATGAAAGTTGTAGTACTCCACAAAGTCTACAACTTTTATTCACAAAGTTTTCTCAAAAGAAGCTTGGATCTCAAGTTATGATTTTTTGAACAAGGGTCCCTAAAACTTTTAACTTAGAGAAATTTTGCCCTAGTTTAGGCGGGATTTTGACCCATTTTCTTGGTCATTTTTCACATAGTTCCACTTGGAGTATCAAGTTTCATTTCAAATATGGATTATATAGCATGTTGCAAGCTTTCTAAATTGTCCAAGAACTCCTCAAACACATTTTTGGTTAGGGAGAATCGAATGCTTGAAGTTGGCAAAAATTCACTTTGTATCCATGGCAAATTCATGTTCACTCAAGTAGCATTTTCAAACTAGCATGCTTTGTACTAGTTTGCAGGCCTCTAAACCATTTTACACTCCTTAATTGAATTCAAATCCACTGAGCTAATGCATTATCTTGGCCATTTGGACATTGCACACAAAACTAAGCCTTAATTAGAAAAAGGTACAATTCCATTTTGGAAAAGGTATGCTTTATGTCAAAACATGATATTTGAAGCATATGGCCAAGATCTCAGAAGCCAAATCAAATCCACAAATTGCAAGTATCAAGAGGATTGTATGCAACATGTTATATGGCTTGTACATGCCTGCGATACCAACTTACACATTCTTGCTTCAAAAAGAAGAAACTTGTCAAAATCCTCCAAACTTGAAAACCAGCCATTGTTAGCTTACACAAACATTACAAACATATTTCATACAACCCTTGGAGCAAGATACACGAAGGCTTGAGCCTCAAAACCTCCCATAGCCAGACATCACACTTCTTTGGCAAAACAGGGAAGGTACTGCAACTTGAGTTCTCCTGCTCATTTGGCTCATGCGTTTTGCCCCTTTTTGTTTCAAACATCTTCCATTCAACTCACTCAAGCTATCCCAAACCTCCATTGCCAACTGTAACTCCATTTACAGTGTTTACCATTTTCATTTCAAGCTTATGCAGGTTAAGTTCTAGAGACTGATTCAAGGACATTCAAGGCAAGCTAGCTATTGGAAAAGATCAAGTGAAGTTCAGGCAAGCTACCAGACACCTCAAAACTTGTTGAGAAGCACCGCATTTCCCTACAGGAATCCAACTGAAACAAGTTTTTCATCACTTTCTATCTCTCTATTTAGGAACATTTAGCTTTAGGTTTGTGAATAAAAAATGTAGTGTTCATTGCTAGGAAGCCATACATATGATCAACTTTCATTTATATTAAGTGTGCTAGGAGAATTTCATCCATGAACATGCTGAAAAAACTAGGTCAAATATTAGGGCCAGAGAAATTCTCTCTGGTCTTTGAGAGTTAGGATTAATGCTTTATATGGTTAGAATCGTATTGAAATTCTCTACAAGTTTGATGTTGTGAGTTTTGGCAAAAGATCATGTTTCCAGGATATCCAAGTTTGAACCAGGCGCGCGCGCGTTTGACAATTGCTGGAGGTTGAAGATGAAGGCTTGGGCTGGGCCTGGCCAGTTTTGCTTCTAACACCCACCCCTCTTTTCAGTTTCACACCCCCTGGCCCAATTTCTTATATTTTTGCATTTTTGAATTTTTGTTTTCTTTTCTGACTTTGTTATTTTATTTCCAAATATAATAAATGCTCAAAAAATATATTCATAATTTTTTAAATTTATTTGGCATTTTATTCTAATTTTTCCTAACATTAAAAGTATTTAAATATTCTTTTATATCATTAAGACTTGAAAAATATTTACATTTATACTTTTTTTTGTTATTTACTTTTATTTATATTAAAAATATTTTCTTGAATATATTTTATTTTGTACATATTTTATTTTATTTTGTACATATTTAATTTGATTAATATACACATAATAAACATATATACTTTTATTTTATTAAATACTTAGAATAAAAATACAAAAATATTACATTTTTATTGTTATTATTATTTATACTAAAAAATACCTCTTTTAGATATATTTCCTTTTTTACACATATTAATATATTTTTGTACATAAATAATATATTATATTTATTTTCTTAAAGAAATTAGGGTTTTACCTTAAAACAAATAAAATTAATCTTTATATTTTTTTACATTAAAAAATACTTTTGCATACATGAACAAATAAAAATTCTTTTTTGCATAATACATTTTATTTAATATTTATTTATCTTTTTTAATTAAATATTGCCCATTTATTTATTTGCACAAAGAATTCAATTTGAATGTAATAGTAAATTAGGGCTTATAATTTCTTGTCAAATATCCCCTCACTCAAAAATTGTACCCCATTCCCATAATCATGTTGTAATAGCTTAGAATTTAAATTCTCGCACTTTACGCTTTCAATTATGCCATGATTAGAGAATTAGGGTTTGTATGCAAAAATCCAAATCAACAAATAGCTTGACCTAATCAAAGACAAAAATGCATGAAAATCAAACACAATGCACACTTGCACCCCTAGGGTTACAATCCACTTGTTGCCTTCAAAAATGGGCCATGGTATGCATGTTAGGTACTTTGGCAAAACAAAAACAAAATAAAAGATCATAGTCCCTCGATGACGCTATCTTGGTTGCCTAAACAAAAATGATCAAGTCCCTCAAGAAAATTGCAAAAAATGCTTAACATAATTGCTATCATGGTCTATACGATGACCCGCGCCTGTCCCGTTTAACATCCTAACACAAGGTTGTTCACCAAATGCAAGGGTGAAACAACACCGTCAAAAGGGTTAAAAACATAAGAAAGATCTTTAAGTAAAATAGGGTAGATAGCTCTTAGTTACTTGATCAAAAGCTTGCAAAAACATCCTTGCTATTTTCAAACACACCTCACAACACAATTTCAAAATATTTCTCAAAACAAACTTTCAAACATTGAAATCTTTTCAAAAAGACACACACCTTTGTATATATTCAAACAAGAATCATTACAAAGGTTGCCACAACGATGGCCTCTTTTCAAAACTTCTTTCAAAACCACACACAAAGTACCATTTCAAACAATTGAAAAGCACCATTTCAAACAATTGAAAAGCAAAGCAAGTGATCTAAACAAGTAACTAAGAGCCCATGGATAACCATGGATGAAAAGGGTGCTTGCACCTTCCCTTTTCATAATCTACTCCCTGAACCCAAGAAAACATCTCAAAGGTCTTTCCTGTTCTTTTTGACCTTTCCTTAGGATAAAATAAAAAGTCGGTGGCGACTCTTGCTAAACCGAAACATTTGTGAACACAAACGCAAAACCTCAAGTCAGTTCTCCCACCGTATTACAGAACTGGCGACTCTGTTGGGGAATAACTTAAAAGTGGAGTAACCTTAGGGTTTAGATCACCTTTACATGATTATCTTGTTTGCTTTGATTGCTTTACAATTGGTTCTCTTGTTTGGGTTTTGAATCCTCCACCCGGATTTTTGGGAAACATTCATAGGTAAATAGCAATACGTTGTAGAAACTGTGCGGGGTATACCGACATGGTTGAAGCAATAGCTATATTAGTGCGACATATTTATGAGTACCGGTAGCCTTTGAGTCAATCAAAGAGAATACAGGGCCGCTGAGTGATGTCATGAAGCACTAATGAACTCTTATAACCTTACTTGACCATCTTGGCCTTTATTAGGGGTAGTGAGATGACCGGCTTTGGTGCAGTCTGAAGTTGGTAGATACTCGATACTACAACTCATTGAGGGTTATTTTCTTGGAATATTTTGGTCGCCAGTTAAGTGGCTAAATCAAAACAATGAACACAGAAAATAATCCAATGATATTGAGCTCCTTAGAACCCGATTACTATTTATAGGACAGGTTGAGCCAACTAACTTCAAGAGGGTACTTACCTATGAAACCTCATGCAAGCCTGAAACTAGGATCTTGTGTGACTTACTTGTACATATGTTTGTGCATACATCATGAACATCATAAAGCATCATATGCATCCACTAACCATTTCAAGGGTTTGGATCTTCATATTTGTTCTTGTTTTGTAGGTCATGGAATCTCTTCGCAGGAAAATAATTCAAGTCAACCTTGTGAGAATCCCTCCTCAACTCAAGGAGCTTACTTCCAAGATTCCAGAGAATTCTTTCTTCAGTGAAAGACATGGTAGACTCCTTAACTTGGTCAACTCCAACATTAAAGAAGACATGGTGAAAGTTCTCTTCCAGTTCTTTGACCCCCTACACCACTGTTTTACATTCCCTGATTACCAACTAGTACCAACTTTGGAGGAATTTTCTCAACTCTTGAGAATTCCTATTCTTCATCAACTACCCTATAACGGTATGGAAAAAGAACCAAAGCCTGAAGATGTTGCTCAAGCCTTACACTCGCAACCATCTGATATCAAAGGTCATTGGGAAACCATAAGTGGTGTCAAGGGTTTCTTGGAAAAGTTTCTGTTTGAGAAGGCACAAGACTGAAACAACCGGCTGAAAATCATCAAACAATGAAGTCGCCATCGAACGTCTTTTATCCCACATGTAGGGAAAGGTAAACATCGAGAAAACCTGATTAGGGAGAAGTCACGACCTTGCGACCGAGAGATCGGGTAAGGGAGTCTGTTACGCGAGGGGAAGGTATTATCACCCCACACGCTCGTAGTACTCTACGGTATCCACTCTTGTTATCTATCTTATGGGTGTGTTTAATCTATGCTTACTGTCTATTATACTACTGAGGGGAATGCATGCAAAAGAAAGGGAAAAGAATGTAGGGAAAATAAAATTGTGCTCGCTTGGGCCCTACCCCAATGCCTACGTATCCTTTTGAGGAATCAGAGCTACTGTAGTTCGGCTCATATGTTTTGTTTGTTTGTGTTTTTTTTGTGGACGAAGTTAATTCCGCCTTCTGCCACAACTCGACCTTTGGAGACTTATGCGTTGGCACAGAAGTAAATTAATCGTGTCCTTACCTGAAAAGGGTTTCTTAGAGAAATGGTGCTCGAGCGCACAAAATGGTTTGAATTTGTTTTGTATTTTTGTTGTAGATGATGACTGATTGACCTCAAGAGAGAGATATTAGCCATTTTTCTACTTAGTCATGAAAGGAGTCTTTGAGAATTGAACCACAGCTATGCTTGAGATGAAGAACAATAAGATCGAGAAGAGACCCTCTTATCATTTCCCGTACTAAGCAAAAGCATGATTCACATCAATAGTTTTAAAGTGTTTTGAATTTTGATAGAAAAGAAGTTTTAGTTTTAGATGCGTATGCGAAAGGAGAAGAAAAGTTAAAGGGGAATTAGCCTATTTCTAAACCGAATGTTATTGTGCGTTGTTAGACCTAAAGTCAAGGATGAATGAGGGAATTCTACCTAATGTTAGCACGCATATGGTTTGCGATAAAGTACCGAAATGAAGAATAAAATAGGGTTGTGACGATACCGAACAGAGAAGGTCCGTTGCCTCTTCAAAATTGTGCAAGCGGTAAGAGAATTCTATCAAAGTTTCCTTGGGCGAGTGATTGAAGAATTCACCCCGAGCATTCCACATTGCAAGAGTTATGTCGATGCTATCACAAAAATCTTGACTAAAAAATGGAAATAACAATGATTACCAAATATGACAAATGAAATAGTAGAAAAACTCTAATTGAAATTCTAAAAAAGGAAATTCCAAAGAATTCTAAAATATTCTATTGTTTTGTATCATCCCACCGCCAATTAATCAACAATTAATAGGAGAAAAAATTCAAACCTAATAATTAAATGAGAGGTGAAATCAGGGGGTGCAGGCTGATTCGAGTAGTGTTGGAAGGTAAGGGCGCTAGGCCCAACTGGTTGAGCCCATGACCAGTTTTTTGTTTGCAAATTTGTTCTAAAGATAGCAAAACGGGCCTAGCAAAGAGGGTATTCGGCCCATTCATTAGCAGACCATAACATGTTTTTATCTTTTTCATTGTTTTGCTAGAAAGAAATAATAATTAAAAAAAACCAAAAGAAATAGGAAATTGGAAAGAGGCGTGAAATTAGGGTTAGGACTAGTTATCCTCTTCTCTTTCACTTAGCGGCGCCGCTTCACTCCAAACTTCTCTTCCTTCCTTGCTCAGCGAACATCACCGCCATGAAATCTTCTCCTTCGCTTAACCGCCGTCTCAGTTTGAAGCTCAACCTCCGCCTTCACCTCATGTCTCCGTCTTCTTAATCTTCATCTTAGATCTTCGCGATTCCTCTTCTTCACAAAATCTTTTCCATTCTCAGCGTTGCTATTCATCGCCGCAATCTCCAATTTTAGCTCGCGATTCAACCTTCTTGCGTTGCCGCCTTCATTGCTCCTCCACTGTTGTGCGATAAACGGCGATCTCATTCCTCTCTCGTCTCTCTGACTCCATCAACCTCCATTTTGTTACCGTCTCAGCCTACATCAGAACCACACAGAGAACCCAAAGCTTCGAAGCTTACAAATCGGTCGGAGTTCGTCCAGTGCATTTTCAACGGTGGAGATTAGAAGCGGAAAACCATAGATATTTGCCTCCAGGTATCTTCTTGAGATTTGATTCAATTCCTTTCTTTTTCTTTCTCTCACAATTCGCGTACTATCATGTTTCTCAATTGTTCTGATGCATTCCATTGGTGCTATATGTTGATGTTGTATTGCATTTTTATAAATGTGAAGTGAAGATGATTGAAGTTTTTGATGCAGAGAAGTGAGGAATCGGTGATGATGAAGCAGGTGATGATGGAAGTTTTGAATTTAGGAGTGAAGAACGGTTATGAATTTGCAGCATTTTATGAATAATTTTCTGTGATTTGTGTAGGGATAGAGCAAAGAGAAGATGAAATCGTTGATGATTAAAGAAGGAACTCAGAGAGAATTCAGAGGATAGAAGAAGAGGGATGAGAGAGTTTTCTCTGAGTTATTTTGTGATTTTTTGATCAAGAAGCCCAAAGAGAGAAATCAAAGAGCTTTTTCAGGTGATTCTCCAAGATTGAAGAATGAATCCCTTTCTGGTGAGTTTTCCAGGGATAAATATTCTGACTTTTTTTGTTTTTTTCAATAAAAAAACTCCTTGTATTCTGTGGATCTTATTATGTATATGTTGTTTAGAAGTTGGTTACAGGTTTGTTAAGTTAGTTATGAATCTGGTTAGGAAGTTTGTTGAGTTTGTTATAGAATTGGTTAGGTTAGTTACAGATTATGAAAGCTGTTAGAAAAGTTTGTTAGGAAATTGGGAAATGGAAAGTTGTTAGAAATGGCCAGGTTGTTTGACAGGGCTGTTTGAATTGGTTAAGCTGTAGGTTCTATTTGTAATTCTGTTAAAGGTTTGGTTATATGGTTAGGGGAAAGGGTTGTTTGGAATTGGTTGAGTTAGAAATTCTGTTTTTGCTTTGTTTTTGACATTCTGCTAATTTTGGATCCATTATGGAGGGTTATTGTGTAGGGCTGCTTTTAGAGAATGGTTAGGGAAAAATTCTGTTTTGGCTATTGCAGTTAGTTTGTTATTCTGTTAACAGTTACAACAGGACTGTTTTGGAATCGATAATAACTGTTTCTCTTTGTTGTGTAAATGTTCAGGATTGCTTTGGATTGAAACAAAAGGCATAGATCATGGCAAGTTACAATACGCCGGTTTGGTCATGAAGAAGGTAATGAAGATGGAAGCAACAAAGTTGCATTTCAAACACGACAAGGCCACACAAAAAGTGACGATGAGAATCAATATACGCACCTTTAAGTGTATTTCTTATTTTTGTAGTATATTTTTGGATATTGTAAATGGTGTTGGGTATTTGTGATGTATGATTCAATGTAACATAAAATATGAATTCTTTTGCTTTGTAAAGAAGCTTGCCTCCACTTTCATGATGAATATTCTAAAGAAATGGCTTTGAACCCTTTTCTAATACTTGGTGGAAATTTGAATGAAACTTGAATGTTCTTGAATGTAATATTAATTTTGCAATTCCAAATCTTCAATCTCCTATCCAAAATCAAGTTCTCTTCAAATAGAACTAAGAGCTCCCAATGCTTCTTTATTTGCGACTTGAATGAAACATATGATATCAAACCTTTTTTATGGATGAATCACGAGATAAACTCAAAGATGACTAAATAAAGACTTTTATTTGAAATCCAAAATCTTGATCATGGATGAACATGGTGTGTTTTCTTCTTCGAAGTGACTTGAATTTCAAGGAATCCACGTGGGTGGAATTTCCAAACTCAATACGCTTTGCCTCTTAAAATATTGGTCCAATTTAACAAATTCGAACCACTTGAACTCATGACCCCAAATAATCACTTGAACGAATACTTTCACCATAATGAAAACAAGAAATGAGAGAACCAATAATGCCTTAATCTTAGTGAATTCGTAACATCATCCTAGCATTACGTCTTTACTTGATGATCGACAAAATTAGTGCTTTGAATCCCTAATTCTCTGGCATTGGATACTCAATGAGGAGAAAGATAGCTTAAGCCAAAATCTTGGTTCAAAATAACCTCAACTACAACCTTGATGAGACACCAAATACCATAAGTAAAAAAACCTAATGTACTTTGCTCTGGATGAATTCTTGATGGAGAATGACCTTGTAGCTTGATGAAGAAAAGATCCACAACATCGATGAACACAAAACCCTAACTCCGCAATTTCACTGCCTTGAAAAATAACCAGAAGAATCAGGCTTTATTTTAACATATATGCCTTAGCCAGTTGATAAAACCCTAATCCTGAAGGTTCTCGACCCCTTGCGAAGTTATGTTGTTAGCGAATGTATGCAATGTTAAATGACCTAATGGAAATATGTACATGAGAAAAGTGAGACAATGTATAAACCAGATAAAAGTAGAAGGGTAGGACAAATTTGGGGTATTACAGCTGCCCCTATTTAATCGTCTTAAACTTGAAAGTACGATTGGCACATGCATTTCGGAAGTTCAAGGTTGAAGATGATTAAATATCAATGCCAAAAATTTGTCCTGAGAAAGAGAGTAAGTGTTTTATTTATTTTGTGATATCTGTTGGGGAAAAGAAATTTGTTTTTTTCAATGAAGAGACAGAGATTAGACTTGTAACGTGGCCTGATGCCAATACAAGACAAATGGTTAGTATGAAAAGACAGCGGACGAGGTCTACGAGCGACCTACGATCCTAAGGTGACATATGAGAGTGATTTGACTGAGAACCTAGCCGAAGGGCGATCTCAGATTCTAAGACAAAGTATGGAAAGAACCCAGCCAAGAGGCGATCTCAGGTTCAACGATGATTTGAGGGAAGAACCTAGCCAAGAGGCGATCTCATGTTCGACGATGATTTGAGGGAAGAACCTAGCTAAGAGGCGATCTCAGGTTCGACGATGACGATATGGGAAGAACCTAGCCTACGGGAGATCTCAGGTTCGACGATGATCTACGGGAAGAACCTAGCCTACGGGCGATCTCAGGTTCGACGATGATCTAAGGGAAGAACCTAGCCTACAGGCGATCTCAGGTTCAACGACGATCTATGGGAAGAACCTAACCTACGGGCGATCTCAGGTTCTAAGATGATCTAAGGAAGAACCTAGCCAAGAGGCGATCTCAGGTTCGACGGTGATTTGAGGGAAGAACCTAGCCAAGAGGCGATCTCAGGTTCGACGATGATCTATGGGAAGAACCTAACCTACGGGCGATCTCAGGTTCGACGACGAACCATGGGAAGAACCTAACCTACGGGCGATCTCAGGTTCTAAGATGATCTAAGGGAAGAACCTAGCCTACGGGCGATCTCAGGTTCGACGACGATCTATGGGAAGAACCTAACCTACGGGCGATCTCAGGTTCTAAGATAATATAAGGAAGAACCTAGCCTACGGGCGATCTCAGGTTCTAAGATGACCTAAAGAAGAACCTATCCTACGGGCGATCTCAAGTTCTAAGATGGAAACATGGGTTACGACATGACGATTGTTTAGATAAACGACACGAACGAGTATCAAGAAAGGTTAAACACAGACGAGTGTTTGAATCAATACGGGCGAGTATTGAAAGAAGATACGGACGAGTATTGAAAGAAGATACGGACGAGTATCAAAGGTTAAACACGGATGAGTGTTCGAATCAATACGGACGAGTATTGAAAGAAGATACAGACGAGTATCAAAGGTTAAACACATACGAGTGTTTGAATCAATACGGACGAGTATTGAAAGAAGATACAGACGAGTATCAAAGGTTAAACACGGACGAGTGTTTGAATCAATACGAACGAGTATTGAAAGAAGATACGGACGAGTATCAAAAGGTTAAACACGGACGAGTGTTCGGGAGATTGACATGGATGAGTGTTTAGGAATTAACACAGACGAGTGTTTAGGAAAGGACACAGACGAGTGTTTAGGGAACTGACTACCAGACAAGAATTGGGTTTAGAACGGCAAAGTGTATTGATTTTGTTTGGTATTGAAAAGGTGAAGGTCACCGACTGGGGACTTTGGGCATGATATCCTTTTGTAGGGATGTTTTGTTGTCCTTGAATAATTCAGGTTTTTCATGTAAGGTACCTGATCTGGCTTATGCTTTGTATGCATGTTTTGAATTTATTTTGACGCAAAGATCCACTCTGATGGATCAGCTACGCGCTTTTGAGGATGCAATGTTATGTAATGATAACTATATGCAATGCGAAGAAATAAACTTCATGGGGATAAGAGAAGGCTTGCTGGGAACCACTGCTCATCACCGGGGATGTCAATATATATCGACGTTGGAAGCCTACAGTACCCAAGATCGATGGGGATATCGATAAAAATTTGCATTGGGGAGCCCATGATACCGAAGATTGTTGATGACTCTGCTGAAGATTGAATTGCTGACAAAGCGAGTCCTTAGGTACGCTGCTGAATCCTGAATCGTACCATTGGGGAAGAGATAATTTGGCCAGACTCCCATACATCCTGAACCGTTGAGAGGATGAAAGAACTGAATATGTCGAAGAATGGATACTGAACACCATGTGGATCCCTCTGAATACATGTCCCAAGTTTACGCACACTGGGGAATTATCTCTTGAATCACTTGGGGATAAGAGATGGGCATGGACACTTATGAGTGCTCCGGTTTAGCTTTGCGAATGCCCCGGTTGAGCTCTGCGAATGCCCCGGTCTGGCCCTGCGAATGCCCCAGTTTAGCTTTACTGGGGATGCTCTTGATTAACTCCACTAAGGATGCACTTGCGCGTGCTGAGTTAAAAGACGATTCTAGATTTTCTGAATTCATTTGGGGAATTAGACCTGAAGTTGTTTGTAGTAGATGAAAGCAGTTTCATGTGCTGGCTGGGTCAGGGTGACTGTCACAAATTGCTACCTGCAAGGAAAAACAACATTTGGAGTGCATATGACATTCCCACATGGTTATACATTGACGTGAAGTCAAGTTTTATCTTGGCTTGAGAATTTTTATTCCCCATGTTTCTAATGCCATGTTTAATTATCAAATAAAACATATTCTGCATACAAAAAAAACATTTCATGATAATAAGAGGCAACTTTGATGAAAACAAATTTTATTGATTGGCCTGTGAATAGGCATTCGTTCAAGGAAGCAACTCCTATATGAGGCAGCTGCAAAACAGGAGCGAAAAAAGTACAACAGGCATAAATGGCAATGAGAGATGCTCGAATTTCCATTAAAACAGGTATTGCTACAGTTCCCATATCCTAAGTTGTCTCAATGCCTTGCCTCCGAAGAATAGTAGTTGGATCGGTCAATTCGCTAACAAGGTGCTATAGATGTGTACGTGTCATTTGGTGAAGAGCATCCAGACTACAGCCTCTCGCTTAAAATCCCTAATTTTTGATTGGATCTCCCTTTCGGGTTTTCTACCAAACGGGATACCCATTTTTTCCTAAGTCGCCCTTCTGGGTTTTCAACTTAGCGGGTTGTTATCTTTTTTCGTTTTATCCCTAACTTTTTCCTGGACTTTTGTGTCCACCGGGATGCCCATTTTTTTGCCTAAATGACTTGTTTTCAAGTCTCGACTTAGCGGGGATTTTTGTTTCTTTCTTATTCGTATTTTCCATTTTGAACAAGTCGTTGATCTTTGCGTTGTTTTTGATTTGTCGGAAGTGATCGTGACTGCCTGAGTCTCTAGTAGATGATGGATATCCATTGTTGTATTGTCATCTGTCGACCTCCTGATGTGCGAGAGATATCCATTGGGATATTGTTAAATAGACGCACGTTGTTGTTAGATGAGGGTTAACCATTGTGGTTTTGACTTCCCTCAACCTTTGCTGGATAACCATTGTTGTATCCTTGGATGCACACTCTTGATGAGTTCTGAATGCTTGATCAAATTAGCTGAACACTACCCACCCCAGGGTTGAAATGAGGGTTTTTTCTGAACAGAAAAGAAACTCCTACTTTGAAGGCTCAAAGGGGTTAACGAGGGTCTATCTCCCTTATATCTCCGGTGTTTAGGAATAGAAACAAGGCCTGTACATCGTCAGCAGGGTCTTACTCAAAAGCGTACCAACCAGAGATTTTTGCGTTTTCAGATTGTCATCATCCTCCTTTGAATCTTTACCTAAGCATAAGACTAGGAAATTTGGCATCAATATGCAAGTAAAATGTTTAAAGAGTGATAATGAATGGATGAGTAAAAATGAAATGACACTTCAAGACAAGCATACCTATTGTATTAAGATTTTCATTCAAAAATAGACAAGTTTCTATATACAAGCAATGTTTAAAAAAACAAGCAAGAATGCAAATGAAAATGCAGTAAAGAAACCAATGATTGCCACTGTTGAGGATACTTGACTCCGTATGGACTTGCTGATTCTGACGACTTTCTGTAGTCTCGATGCTTGAGTGTGTGAGAGAATTCCCCCTTTTGATCTGATGTGAACACATTAGTCTCTGGATTGAGCCTGTCTTGGACATTGTCTTTGGATGACATACCATCTTCAATCGATTGGCCAGGTGCCCCAGTATAATATGAATCACCAAGCATATCATGTCTTAAAGAAATAATAGACATCATCATCAGAGTTTCCATGACTTGGCTTATCTGAGTCTTTAATCAATTACCCTCCTGCTTGAAGAAATTTCTGACTACGGGCCAAATCTTGCATATATATCACTCAGATTTATTCCATAACTGATCTCTGGTGACAGTAAGAATCAAGTTAAACCTTTGAAGAAAGCCCCATGTCTGAATAAGAATCCCCAATCTTCGGATACCTGCTATGAATGCATGAAATGCATGGGGTGCATGAATGAATGCCATGTCATGTTCTGTCATTTCCAAGGAATTTGCGTGCTTTGATTTTGCACAAGTAAGGGATGGAAAAGTTTAGCACAAGACTTGCAAATGTGATTCCTTGGAAATAATAGAACATGTATGTTAAGCATGTGGTTAGCCATGTTATGTATGCAAAGGCATGAGATCAAAGAGGATCAAGGTTCCATCATTCCTGAATATGATTGTTGCACTGTTCTGAACCATGTGAGTATCATCAGATCGAAGTTCCAACATAGCTTCTGCATATATAAGAACCAAGTACCATGTAGACCTCCCATTGTACGGGATCAAGGCTTCTGGAACATCGAATACTGTTGAGAATTTTCTGAATATGCTGGGAATACCAAGATCGAAGGCTCAAATAAATCTCCAGGTAAACAAGTCAGAAACTCAAAAAATAAATCTGAGAACCATACGATCATCAACAGAGTATAACCTCTGCATAAAGTCATAACAGAAATCCAGAACATAGCCATTAGAACCAATAGCCACTCTCTGAGCATAGTCACCATTTGTACCTGTAATAATGATTCCATCCCCACTCACGGGTGAAGACTAGGTCAGGGTAAGACAATGGTAACTCGAAAATCACGGGTCCACCTGAAAGTGCTATGGGCTTACCCACAGACGTGGGTGCCGATAGCAATTCATTTAAACCTCATCCGAGCGTGGTATATGATATGACTGCACTAATCGGACCACGTCCTATAGCCGTCATGCCCCCACTCTATTCCTAGGTGTCCTAGTGCACTCTGGCCTGGGTACTGGGCCTTTTACCTCAATAGTAACATCCCAACCTAATAAGAAGTAGATCCTGTACAGCAGTAGTATATGGAAAACAGTAAAATCCAATGCATATGTATGCTCAAGAATGAGTGAATAAACTGAAAGCGTAAAGATAAACACCCAAAGAAAAGAAAGCAAGAGCTAGGAGCGACTCCGGGATGGACCAGCATTTGGTCGACTTGATTCCCCAGTGAAGTCGCCAGCTAAAACAACCGGCTGGAAATCATCAAACAATGAAGTCGCCATCGAACGTCTTTTATCCGACATGTAGGGAAAGGTAAACATCGAGAAAACCTGATGAGGGAGAAGTCACGGCCTTGCGACCGAGAGATCAGGTAAGGGAGTTTGTTACGCGAGGGGAAGGTATTAGCACCCCACACGCCCGTAGTACTCTATGGTATCCACTCTTGTTATCTATCTTATGGGTGTGTTTAATCTATGCTTACTGTCTATTATACTACTGAGGGGAATACATGCAAAAGAAAGGGAAAAGAATGTAGGGAAAATAAAATTTTGCTTGCTTGGGCCCTACCCCAATGCCTACGTATCCTTTTGAGGAATCAGAGCTACCGTAGTTCGGCTCATATGTTTTGTTTGTTTGTGTTTTTTTTTGTGGACGAAGTTAATTCTGCCTTCTGCCGCAACTCGACCATTGGAGACTTATGCGTTGGCACAAAAGTAAGTTAATCGTGTCCTTACCTGAAAAGGGTTTCTTAGAGAAATGGTGCTCGAGCGCACAAAATGGTTTGAATTTGTTTTGTATTTTTGTTGTAGATGATGACTGATTGACCTCAAGAGAGAGATATTAGCCATTTTTCTACTTAGTCATGAAAGGAGTCTTTGAGAATTGAACCACGCCTATGCTTGAGATGAAGAACAATAAGATCGAGAAGAGACCCGCTTATCATTTCCCGTACTAAGCAAAAGCATGATTCACATCAATAGTTTTAAAGTGTTTTGAATTTTGAAAGAAAAGAAGTTTTAGTTTTAGATGCGTATGGGAAAGGAGAAGAAAAGTTAAAGGGGAATTAGCCTATTTCTAAACCTAATGTTATTGTGCGTTGTTAGACCTAAAGTCAAGGATGAATGAGGGAATTCTACCTAATGTTAGCACGCATATGGTTTGCGATAAAGTACCGAAATGAAGAATAAAATAGGGTTGTGACGATACCGAACAGAGAAGGTCCGTTGCCTCTTCAAAATTGTGCAAGCGGTAAGAGAATTCTATCAAAGTTTCCTTGGGCGAGTGATTGAAAAATTCACCCCGAGCATTCCACATTGCAAGAGTTATGTCGATGCTATCACAAAAATCTTGACTAAAAAATGGCAATAACAATGATTACCAAATATGACAAATAAAATAGTAGAAAAACTCTAATTGAAATTCTAAAAAAGGAAATTCCAAAGAATTCTAAAATATTCTATTGTTTTGTATCATCCCACCGCCAATTAATCAAAAATTAATAGGAGAAAAAATTTAAACCTAATAATTAAATGAGAGGTGAAATCAGGGGGTGCGGGCTGATTCGAGGAGTGTTGGAAGGTAAGGGCGCTAGGCCCAACTGGTTGAGCCCATGACCAGTTTTTTGTTTGCAAATTTGTTCCAAAGATAGTAAAACGGGCCTAGCAAAGAGGGTATTCGGCCCATTCATTAGCAGACCATAACATATTTTTATCTTTTTCATTGTTTTGCTAGAAAGAAATAATAATTTAAAAAAACAAAAGAAATAGGAAATTGGAAAGAGGCGTGAAATTAGGGTTAGGACTAGTTATCCTCTTCTCTTTCACTTAGCGGCGCCGCTTCACTCCAAACTTATCTTCCTTCCTTGCTCAGCAAACATCACTGTCATGAAATATTCTCCTTCGCTTAACTGCCGTCTCAGTTTGAAGCTCAACCTCCGCCTTCACCTCATGTCTCCGTCTTCTCAATCTTCATCTTATATCTCTGCGATTCCTCTTCTTCACAAAATCTTTTCCATTCTTAGCGCTGCTATTCATCGCCGACAATCTCCAATTTTAGCCCGCGATTCAACCTTCTTGTGTCGCCGCCTTCATTGCTCCTCCACTATTGTGCCATAAACGGCGATCTCATTCCGCTCTCGTCTCTCCGACTCCGTCAACCTCCATTTTGTTACCGTCTCAGCCTACATCAGAACCACACAGAGAACCCAAAGCTTCGAAGCTTACAAATCGGTCGGAGTTCGTCCAGTGCATTTTCGACGGTGGAGATTAGAAGCGTAAAACCATAGATATTTTCCTCCAGGTATCTTCTTGAGATTTGATTCAATTCCTTTCTTTTTCTTTCTCTCACAATTCGCGTACTACCGCGTTTCTCAATTGTTCTGATGCATTCCATTGGTGCTATATGTTGATGTTGTATTGCGTTTTTACAAATGTGAAGTGAAGATGATTGAAGTTGTTGATGCAGAGAAGTGAGGAATCAGTGATGATGAAGCAGGTGATGATGGAAGTTTTGAATTTAGGAGTGAAGAACAGTTATGAATTTTCAGCATTTTATGATGAATTTTCTGTGATTTGTGTAGGGATATAGCAAAGAGAAGATGAAATCGTTGATGATTAAAGAAGGAACTCAAAGAGAATTCAGAGGATAGAAGAAGAGGGATGAGAGAGTTTTCTCTGAGTTATTTTGTGATTTTTTGATCAAGAAGCCCAAAGAGAGAAATCAAAGAGCTTTTTCAGGTGATTCTCCAAGATTGAAGAATGAATCCCTTTCTGGTGAGTTTTCCAGGGATAAATATTCTGACTTTTTTGTTTTTTTCAATCGAAAAACTCCCTGTATTCTGTGGATCTTATTATGTATATGTTGTTTAGAAGTTGGTTACAGGTTTGTTAAGTTAGTTATGAATCTGGTTAGGAAGTTTGTTGAGTTTGTTATAGAATTGGTTAGGTTAGTTACAGATTATGAAAGCTGTTAGAAAAGTTTGTTAGGAAATTGGGAAATGGAAAGTTGTTAGAAATGGTCAGGTTGTTTGACAGGGCTGTTTGAATTGGTTAAGCTGTAGGTTCTATTTGTAATTCTGTTAAAGGTTTGGTTATATGGTTAGGGGAAAGGGTTGTTTGGAATTGGTTGAGTTAGAAATTCTGCTTTTGCTTTGTTTTTGACATTCTGCTAATTTTGGATCCGTTATGGAGGGTTATTGTGCAGGGCTGCTTTTAGAGAATGGTTAGGGAAAAATTTTGTTTTGGCTATTGCAGTTAGTTTGTTATTCTGTTAACAGTTATAGCAGGACTGTTTTGGAATCGATAATAATTGTTTCTCTTTGTTGTGTAAATGTTCAGGATTGCTTTGGATTGAAACAAAAGACATAGATCATGCCAAGTTACAATACGCCGGTTTGGTCATGAAGAAGGTAATGAAGATGGAAGCAACAAGGTTGCATTTCAAACACGACAAGGCCACACAAAAAGCGACAATGAGAATCAATATATGCACCTTTAAGTGTATTTCTTATTTTTGTAGTATATTTTTGGATATTGTAAATGGTGTTGGGTATTTGTGATGTATGATTCAATGTAACATAAAATATGAATTCTTTTGCTTTGTAAAGAAGCTTGCCTCCACTTTCATTATGAATATTCTAAAGAAATGGCTTTGAACCCTTTTCTAATACTTGGTGGAAATTTGAATAAAACTTGAATGTTCTTGAATGTAATATTAATTTGGCAATTCCAAATCTTCAATCTCCTATCCAAAATCAAGTTCTCTTCAAATAGAACTAAGAGCTCCCAATGCTTCTTTATTTGCGACTTGAATGAAACATATGATATCGAACCTTTTTTATGGATGACTCACGAGATAAACTCAAAGATGACTAAAGAAAGACTTTTATTTGAAATCCAAAATCTTGATCATGGATGAACATGGTGTGTTTTCTTCTTCGAAGTGACTTGAATTTCAAGGAATCCACGTGGGTGGACTTTCCAAACTCAATACGCTTTGCCTCTTAAAATATTGGTCCAATTTAACAAATTCGAACCACTTGAAATCATGACCCCAAATAATCACTTGAACAAATACTTTCACCATAATGAAAACAAGAAATGAGAGAACCAATAATGCCTTAATCTTAGTGAATTCGTAACATCATCCTAGCATTACATCTTTACTTGATGATTGACAAAATTAGTGCTTTGAATCCCTAATTCTCTGGCATTGGATACTCAATGAGGAGAAAGATAGCTTAAGCCAAAATCTCGGTTCAAAATAACCTCAACTACAACCTTGATGAGACACCAAATACCATAAGTAAAAAAACCTAATGTACTTTGCTCTGGATGAATTCTTGATGGAGAATGACCTTGTAGCTTGATGAATAAAATATCCATAACATCCATGAACACAAAACCCTAACTCCACAATTTCACTGCCTTGAAAAATAACCAGAAGAATCAGGCTTTATTTGAACATATACGCCTTAGCCAGTTGATAAAACCCTAATCCTGAAGGTTCTCGACCCCTTGCGAAGATATGTTGTTAGCGAATGTATGCAATGTTAAATGACCTAATGGAAATATGTACATGAGAAAAGTGTGACAATGTATAAACCAGATAAAAGTAGAAGGGTAGGACAAATTTGGGGTATTACAAAGACTGCTGGAATTCTCTAGATCTACAAGCTTTTGAAGAGATTGTGGCACTCCTCATCTATGGGTTGGTCTTGTTCTCAAACCCTGATCAACTTATAGATGTGAATCCTGTCAAGATTTTCATATCTCGGAATCCTGTGCCTTCATTGCTTGGGGACATCCTACACTCATTTTACACACGAACAATGAGGAAAAGAGGTGTTCTCATGTGTTGTACTCCTCTTCTAGCAAGGTGGTTTATTTCTCACCTTCTCCAATCAGTTTTGAAGAATGAGCAGGGTTTAAGGTGGTCACAATGGTTGATGACCCTCACACATTCTGATGTTCATTGGTGTTCTCGGTCCAGAGAAAATGTCATCATCATTGATTGTTATGGAGAATTCCCTAATGTCCCACTACTTGGCATTAGGGGAGGCATCACCTATAACCCCTGTTTAGCTCTAAGACAGTTTGGATATGCTCGGAGGGATGGCCCTCATGATATGCTAATTCCTGACTTGGTTTTTGACTTCGACAATGATGCGTAAGGACTTCGACAAAGGTTTATCTGAGCTTGGAGGATGCCCAACAAAGTGGATAGTAAGACACTGGGGCACAAGAATTCCATCCCTCTTGAGCCTTATCTCAAGTGGGTACGAACCCGCGCCCAGAATCTTATGATTCCATATCCTCACATTCTCCCCGTGATCAAGGAGCCTGTTATGGAAGGAGAGGTTCCATACACCCTCCTGCATCCTGACATGCCGACATCATTTGAAGAATTACAAAAGAGTTGGATCCAGCTCAAGGAAGAACGAAACACTTTTGAAGCCAGCTTTTATGACAGTGAGAAGAAGGTTTTGGAGCTTACCCGCCGACTTCATGAGGAGGAAACTCTCAACACTTACATTGCACCAAAGAGGATGTGCAATGTCTTTTTACATTAAGAATTTTATAATATTTTGCCCATGGGGCATTTTATGTACTAACAAATTTCTTCTTAATATGACGTGTGTTCTTTTTTGTTTGCAACAAATTTGAATTTCTGAATCCTTGAATGCATTATATGAATAACATATCATTCATCATATGCATAAACAGGTCTTCACACCAGGTTTCCTTATCTTTCTGCTGTTTATTTCAGCAAGATGGATTTGGAACAGACGGTTAAGGATCTGCAAGCATAGAATTTGCAATTCCAGCAACTCCTCATGACCTTAACAAAGGGTCAAGAGGACTTAAAAGCACTGTTGGAAAAAGAGAAGGAACCAGAAAGGAAGAAAAAGAAAAGAGTTGGGGTAGCCACTATGGGAAGGAGATTTGAGCATCAGGCTAAGAGAGCTCTCGAGTTCCCCTCAACATCTGATGAAGGGGTTGGTAAAGGAAAATGAGCGGTGATGCCTTATGAATCTGAAGTTGAAGAGGAAGAAGAGGAAGACGATGAAGATTACTCTGAACAGTAATATCACCCGGCGGATGATAAGTATAAAAATCTTGAGGATCGGTTGGCAGCCATGGAGTTGCAAAGGATACCTGGTTTAGAATTCGAAGAACTAAGGTTGGTCGCTGGGATCGTCATTCCTCCCAAGTTCAAAGTTCCTACATTTGCTAAGTATGATGGTCTGTCGTGTTCGAAGATGCATCTGAGATCCTACGTCAGAAAGATCCAACCCCACTCTTCTGATAAAGATCTTTGGGTCCACTTCTTTCAAGATAGCTTGTCAGGTACACAACTGGACTGGTTCTATCAACTTGAGAGGTCTGAGGTTCACAACTGGGAAGATTTAGCTGCTGCTTTCTACCGACAATACCAATACAATGCAGATTTAGCATCCACTCGTACTCAACTACAGAGTATGGGTATGGCTTCTAATGAGGGATTTAAAGAGTACGCCCAGAAGTGGCGAGATTTGGCTGGAAGGGTGCAGCCACCATTGTCGGATAGAGAGCTGGTTGACATGTTTTTAGGGACCCTGTCTGGCCCTTTCTTCAATCATTTAATCAGGAGTTCCTCTGCAGGATTTACCAAATTAATTCTGACCGGTGAAAGGGTCGAGGCTGGCATTAAAAGTGGTAAAATTCAGAAAGATGCTTCTGCGTCCACTGCTATTAAGAAGACCTTCCCAGCTAAAAAGGAAGTTTCTGCTGTTCACAATCTAAGGAACCAAGGAAGAACTGAGCACCGGCCAACGGTGGGGGCTGTGATGATCCAAAACTCTTCAACCGATCAACATCCTAGCAATCAACCAAGAGCAAATCAGCAAAGGGTAGAAAGGCCACAACGACAATTCACCCGAATCAACATGACACCGGCTCAAGTCCTCTCTCATATGTTAAAGCTGAATCTCACCAACTTGAAGGAAGCGCCGAAAAACCCTAATACCTGTTCTCCTTATTACCACTCCAATGCAAAATGTGCATACCACTCTGACAGTGTAGGGCATGATACCAACAACTGTTGGGCTCTAAAAAACAAGATCTAAGACTTGATAGACGCCAAGGAGGTAGAATTCGATGTGCCCGAAAAGCCGAATGTAATTTCTGCCCCAATGCCGAAGCACGATCATAATGTTCATGCCGTTATGGAAGACCTTCATGTTACCACTATTGATGACCTTTTGACTCCGTTACCTGTGATTAAAGTGAATTTGATGAAAGCCGGAATATTTCCAGGATGTGGAAAAGAATGTTACTTCTGTTCAAACTTGCAAGCTGACTGCCCACTGTTGAAATCAGGCATCCAACGCCTGATGGATACCCAAGAGATCCTCTTTCAAAAGACTCTTGTTGATACCATTACTCATGTTACTCCTGCTACCTTTGATACTCCTACCAATGATATTGCTATAATAACCATCTTCGACGATCTTTCCAAGACCTGCAAAAGGCCTGTTAAGATCACGCCTGATCCTAAGTTTGTTCCGTTGAAAATCACCATGCCGGGGCCTGTCCCGTATAAATCTAACAAGACGATACCATGGAACTACGGAGGAGAAATCTTCTACCATGGTGTCAAACAGATTGAATCAGTCCAAGAGAATTCCGATGATGAAACCCCTGATATAGGGAATATTGCGGGAACGAGCAAGATAACTCGCAGCAGAAGGATATTCTCTCTGGAGATTGCTCCTCCACGAGCAGTCTTCGGACCCTCGAGAGTTTCTGTGCCTGTCAAGCCATCTGTGCAAAGCCCGGTAATTGAAGAATTTGATGTTCCTGAAGTTAGACCCTCTGATGTAACTGCCAAAGGTAAGGGGATACTATAAGCGCCTGTCAAGACGAAGGCTCAGACTGTGGTAATCCCCGAAACCACCCAGAAAGAGATGGAAGAAATCTTAAAGATAATCAAAAAGAGCGACTACGATGTCGTGGAGCAGCTAGGGTAGACCCCTTCCAAAATCTCCATGTTAGCTCTCCTACTCTGCTCTGAGGATCATGCTAAGGCCTTAATCAAATTTCTAAAGACGGCACACGTGCCTCAAGAAACTTCGGCTGACCAGTTTCAAGAGTGTGTGGCTAGCCTTATTGCTGATAATGGTCTTGGTTTTTCCGATGCTAATTTGACCCCTAAGGGAAGGAAACACAACGGCGCGCTACATGTCTCAGTAGAGTGCAGGGGAACCACACTTGCCCATGTCCTGGTGGATACCGGTTCATCTTTGAATGTGCTACCGAAAAAGGCGTTGGACGGATTGGACTGCGAAGGTTTGACCCTAAAACCCAGTAACATCGTTGTTAGAGCCTTCGACGGTTCTAAGAGGATGGTTCATGGAGAAGTGGACATTCCTATCAAGGTGGGCACATAAATTTTCAACTCTACCTTTTATGTGATGGACATCCGTCCTTCATATTCTTGCTTGTTGGGAAGGCCGAGGATCCACAATGTTGGGGTAGTCACTTCCTCTTTACACCAAATGCTAAAGTATCCAGTTCAGGGTAAGATTATAACGGTGAATGGTGAGGAAGAGTACATGATAAGTCACCTCAACTCCTTCTGCTACGTGGAGTTGGATGGCGAATTCATAGAAACGCCTTTCCAACATTTTGAAGAAGTTTCTCCTGAAGTCGCAGTTGCAAAGACAATGGCTAAGGTGCCTATCATTTCCAAGCCTGTGTCTCGGATGGCATGTCTCAAAGATGAGGAGGCTGTAATCAAAGAAGGAAGGAGTAAAGTGTGGGGGCAACTGCCTGATTTTCCTCATAAGACAGACAAGTTTGGATTGGGTTTTACTGCTGCTGTCCAGAAAGCTGTGTGTCGCTCCTGGGCCGGAGGACCACCCGTTAAAATCACTCACCATGGAATTAATGCCTTAGAAGATGATTATGAAGAAGACAACTTTGAATATTGGATCTTTCCGATCGTCGAAGGAGGATTAAGCAACTGGGAAGCGAAAGACTTCGTTCACATCACTTTCATCAACCAATAATTTATCTTTGAACAATTTCCTATTTTGGTCTGTAATAATCAAAAAATTCGTACACTATTTTTACCTTATGCCTTACCCGGGGCATATAGGTCCATTTGTAAGGGCTTAATTTCTTCATTATCATATGCCATGTTTAATGAATCATTGGACGTTTTCATCTATAAACTGTTGTGTTCATTTTCTTTCCTTTTACATTTTGTTTTGTTTAAGGATTGCTATCCCTTACACACACCCACACTCACAAAATGCAGGTACCCATCCACTCCGGATTCCATGGGTGACTATCTTGCTTTAGCCTTCGGTGACTCTGAAGACTTGGTCAATCATGTCGAGTACGAAGTTGATGAAGACTGTGAAGTGCCTGGAGAGTTAGCCAGACTTTTGCAACAAGAAGAGAGGGCTATTCTGCCCCATGAAGAGTTGCTAGAAACCATCAATCTGGGAACAGAGGAAGACAATAAATAGGTTAAGGTGGGTGCCAACCTGGAACCAAGTGTCAAAGAGAGCTTAGTGCAGTTGTTGAATGAATACGTCAAAATCTTCGCATGGTCCTATGAAGACATGCCGAGACTAGATACAGATATCGTGGTTCACCGTCTCCCTACAAGAGAAGACTGTCCACCGATCAAACAAAAGGTCCGCCGAATGAGGCCCGACATGTCTGAAAAGATCAAAGCTGAGGTGATGAAGCAATTCAATGTTGGCTTTCTGGCTGTTACTTCCTATCCACAATGGGTTGCTAACATTGTGCCCGTGCCTAAAAAGGACGGCAAAGTCAGGACGTGTGTGGACTATAGGGACCTTAACAGAGCTATCCCTAAAGATGATTTTCCCCTACCACACATCGATATCTTGGTTGACAACACAGCTCAACACAAGGTATTTTCCTTCATGGATGGATTCTCGGGATACAACCAGATCAAAATGGCCCCCGAAGACATGGAGAAGACTACTTTTGTTACGCAGTGGGGTACCTTCTGCTACAAAGTGATGCCATTCGGACTGAAGAATGCCGGGGCAACCTATCAGCGAGCCATGGTAGCTTTGTTTCATGATATGATACATCATGAGATCGAAGTCTACATAGACGACATGATATCCCGTACACAGACAGAATAAGAACACCTCGATCATCTGCAAAAGCTGTTTGTCAGATTGAAGGAGTATAAGCTCAGACTGAACCCAAGCAAGTGCACTTTTGGAGTCAGGTCTGGTAAACTTTTGGGATTTATCGTCAGTAATAAGGGCATTGAGGTTGATCCTGCTAAAGTCAAAGCTATATAAGAAATGCCTGCCCCCGCACTGAAAAGGAGGTTAGAGGTTTCTTGGGACGCTTAAACTATATTGCGAGGTTCATCTCTCACCTGACATCTACCTGCGAGCCAATCTTCAAGCTGTTGAAGAAAGATCAGGTGGTTGAATGGAACAATTATTGTCAAGTTGCTTTTGATAAAATCAAGGAGTATTTACTGGAACCTCCTATCTTGATGCCACTCGTCGAAGGAAGGCCGTTAATCATGTATCTGACTGTTTTGGATAACTCAATAGGGTGCGTACTGGGCTAACATGACGAGTCTGGCCAAAAAGAGCATGACATTTATTACCTTAGCAAAAAGTTTACCGACTGTGAGACACGCTACTCACTGCTCGAGAAAACTTGCTGCACTTTGGTATGGGCTGCTCGCCGGCTAAGGCAGTATATGTTGACCCATACCACTTTACTGATTTCTAAAATGGATCTGATTAAGTATATCTTCGAGAAGCCTGCTTTATCTGGAAGAATCGCTAGATGGCAAATGATCCTGACTGAGTATGATATCCAGTATACTACCCAAAAAGCTATAAAGGGGAGTGTACTAGCTGACCATCTAGCTCATCAAGCCGTCGAAGATTACCAATCTATGAGATTCGACTTCCCTGACGAGGACATTATGACATTGGACAACATTGAAGGTAACGGACCGTATGACGGACCTGGACAAGGATCCTGATGGACCCTGTACTTTGATGGTGCTTCAAATGCACTTGGCAACAGTATCAGTGCGATACTTATTTCTCCGGAAGGTTGCCATACACCCTTCACTGCCCGACTTTGCTTCAGCCGTACCAACAACACGGCTGAATATGAAGCTTGTATCTTTGGTCTCAAGGCTGCTATAGACTTGGGAATCAAACATTTGGTCGTATTTGGGGACTCAGATTTGGTTATCAGTCAAATCAAAGGAGAGTGGGACACTAAACATCCTAATCTTATCCCATACAAAGAACATGTTCTGACATTGTTGCCTCGTTTCGAGAAGATTACCTTTGAGCACTTCACGTGAGAAGAAAATCAGCTAAAAGATGCTCTGGCTACAATGTCTTCTATGTTTAAACTCAACTGGGATAATGAAGTACCCCAAATCACCATCGAACGAATGGACGAACCTGCGCACTGTCATGAGATTAATACCGAAGAAGTAGTGGAAAAACCCTGGTTTCATGAAATCAAAAGGTATCTCCAGACTAGAGAATACCCTGAAGGAGCTTCAGTCAATGACAAAAAGTTCTTAAGGAGATTTGCTGCCAAGTTCTTCCTGAGCAATGGCATCCTTTATAAATGTAGCCATGATTGTGTTCTACTTCGTTGTGTGGACAAGGTTGAAGCAGAGTTAATCATGACCGAAATACATAGTGGCACATTTGGCACCCACTTGAGCGAGCATACGATGGCTAAAACAATTCTAAGGGCAGGCTACTACTGGTCTACCATGGAAGCTGATTGTCATCAACATTCCCGTACTTGTCACAAATGCCAAGTCTATGCGGACAAGGTACATATTCCTCCTGTTCCTCTCAACGTTCTAACAGCTCCTTGGCCATTCGCAATGTGGGGAATCGACATGATTGGAGAGATCAAGCCCACAACATCCAATGGATATAGTTTCATCTTGGTCGCTATTGATTACTTCACCAAATGGGTCGAAGCAGCTTCCTACGCCTCCGTTACAAAGAATGTGGTTGCCCACTTCATCAAGCAGAATATGATATGCCGGTATGGTATCCCCGACAGGATCATCACGGACAACTGTACAAATTTGAACAACACTGTGATCACCGCTCTGTGCGAGCAGTTCAAGATTCAACATCACAATTCATCTCCCTATCGGCCAAAGATGAACGGTGATGTTGAAGCCACGAACAAAAATATCAAGAAGATCATTCAAAATATGATAGTCACCTACAAGGACTGGCATGAGATGTTACCGTTTGCTCTGCACGGATATCATACCACAGCGCGTACTTCAACAGGGGCAACCCCCTTTTCTTTGGTATATGGCATGGAGGCCGGTTTACCTATGGAGGTTCAAATTCCTTCCTTGAGGATTATGAAGGATACTGGTTTGAGTGAAGACGATTGGATTCAGACCCGGCTTAATCAACTTAACTTGATCGACGAGAAGCGACTTATTGTTGTTTGTCATGGCCAGACGTATCAAAAACGGATGATCAAAACTTTCAACAAGAAAGTCAGGCGTCAGGTATATCAAGTCGGAGATCTTGTAATCAAGCGGATCATATTGCCGCAAAGTGATCCCAGGGGCAAGTGGACTCCTACTTACGAAGGACCATTTGTGATCAAGAACATCTTTTCTGGTGGGGCAATGATTCTGACCACCATGGACGGCGGCGACTTGCCGCACCCTGCGAACGCAGACATAGTCAAAAGATACTACGCATAAAATGACCGACAAGTTGAAAACCCGAAAGGGCGACTTGGGCAAAAATGGGCATCTTGGTGAATCGGAAACCCGAAAGGGCGGTTCAGGCAAAATTTAGGGATAAATGAAAAAAAATCTGTACACCCGGCAAGTTGAAAACCCGAAAGGGCAACTTGGGCAAAAAAGGGTTTCCCGGTGGACTGAAAACCCGAGAGGGCGGTCCAGGCAAAAGTTAGGGAATTAAAGTGTATGACTATGTCTCGTCGGATAACTTTGAGGACAATCTCTTCACGACCAAGCTCCAAGCTTCTAATAAATCCAATCATCCGCGGACAAAGCAACGAATGGACGAGATACTCAGAGTTGTGAAGGCTATAGCAAAATAGGAACCCCATGGAATTGTTACACATAGCCATCTTTCTTTTGTATAAATTTTTTCTTAATTTTACGACAACATTCTCTTACTAGGATGTCTGTCTCCTTTGTACAAAGATATTTACAAAAGTTAATACAAAAATACTTCAAAGTGCAGAAATTTGCTCGCCTTTCTTTTCTTTTTACACTTATGTTTTATTTGAAAACATCCAATGATTTGTTAAATGAGCATATGCATTTGAATATAATCACTGCTTACAAATAAAACAAAATGAGAAAGGATAATTACTGGTAGGTTGAAAGTATAGGAAAACGTCTTTAGGCTATTCCAAAAAATCCCCTGCAGTATGTCATTCAGATCCTCAACAAAGCTAAAACCTTGGAGTATATATCCCCAGCGGAGTTAAGTTTCAAAATTCCCATCAGAGTTAAGTCTCCAAACTCTTGATCCCCAGTGGAGCCCGAAAACCCCGAAATACATATCCCCAGTGGAGCTAGAATACTCTAAACCTTCTTCCCCAGCGGAGTCAAATTTCCAACTATCAATCCCCAGCGGGAACCATTCAGTTTTCCCCAATTTCCCCAAGCGGGTTATCTTAAAAAGTCTAAGAATCAATCAGATAACAGTTAACTCTTTGTCCTATCCCCAACTAGGAATCCCCAGTAGATTTACATACAACCCAAGCTCCTGATTTCCCAAGCAGAGTAAACACTCTCCCCACAGAGTTATTTCCTAACAAAACGAAGATTCTAGTTCCTGTTTCTCCATTTGAAGCCTCCCATGTTTTAATTTCCCAGTAGAGATCGTTGGATTTTTCCTTATTTCCCCAGGAAAGTCATGAAGAATTCTCACATCCCCACAGAAGTTGTCAAAGCTCTTGTTAAACCCAAAAGATACCAAAGATTTTCAATCCCTAGCAGTGGTCCTAGGATTTCTCATTCTCAACAATCAAATATTTTTAGAATCCCCAACATCGGTCAAGGATTTACTTTCTCCGGCAGCAGTCAAAGATTTCATTATCTCCGGTTATCAAGGATTTATTTTCCTCAGCAAGACAACTACTCAGCTTACATGCACATCCATTACATTCATATATCATAAACATTGATGGAACACATTTTATTGCATCATACATATCATGCAACATAACTTTGTGTTTTAGCTAACATTTTACCCTTTTCAGGATAAGATTAAAAAGCTATTGTTAAACAACTATTCAAAGATTTCAGATACAATATAGATACGCTCCAGGAACGACGGTCATTCTATTACTCATTCAGAATTTCAAGTCAAGATACAGTATGGATACACCCCAGACACGGTGGTCAATCTACTACTCATTCAGACTCCAGCAATCAGATACAGACTAGATACGCTCCAGGCACGGAAGCCATTCTATTTCTCATTCAGATTCACCTATCAACTTCAAGTTCAGATACACTCCAGACACGGAAGTCATTCTGTTACTTGTCCGGATCCTAGTTACAGTACTGATACACTCCAAACACGGAAGTCATTCTGCTACTCATACAGATCTCAACTTCAGGTACAGTCCAGATACGCTCCAGACACGGTTGCCATTCTATCACTCATTCGGAATTTATCTCCAGCACATAGATGCTCCATACACAGATGTTTCTCTGTTACCCATTCAGAATACATATACACTTCATACACGACATTTATTCTGATATTCATTCAAGAATCAAATACAGTTACAGCTCGGATATGCTCTAGACACAGACGCTATTCCCTTGCTCATACAAACCCAATCTCCAGATGCAACTCAGATACGTTCAAAATACGAATACCCCCCTGATGATTCATTCTACTGATTTTCAACAAACAAGTTTTGGATGGAATCTCTAAGCCCATCTCCAGCAAGATTCTACCATCTCCAAATGGCATCTTTAATCCCACTCCCTCCGCTACATTTTTGACGAGTGCAAATTTACGGGCACTCTAGTGTCCAATCCTCTTTTACCTTCAAGTCACGAGAGGCAAACTTGCCAATCTAACTCTTCAGGTTCAAGAAGATTGAACAGGGGAAACTGTTGTACCCCAAAATTTTCCCTCTCATTTTATCAACATTCCTCACCATAAGGCTCTTGGAACTCAAGACCAAGCTAGGGTTTGCCCTGCTCAAGACACCTCCTTGCACTGTTGACCTAAATTAGGGTTTAAGTTTGCACAGGGATTTTTGGACCTTCAATGCCCAAAGTGACTTTCATACTTCATGTTGGACTCATAAGTTTTCCCATACCAAGTTTCAAGCCTTGAATCAAATTTTTGCCCAGTCAATTGGACAGTTGACCTAGAAATCAGTTGTATTGGGGAAAAAGTCAACTGTGGCCAATTTACAGTCAAACCTAATTAATTTTGACCCACATCAACATTATTAACTCATATGAACCATTTGATCAAGTTTGGACCATAATTCCATAAGAAATTTGATCAGATCACCAAAAGGGCAAAATGGTCATTTTTTGGGTTTTGATTGTACAAAGGAAATTTTTTACTGTTTGACCTAGCCAATGGCAAATCAAGCTCAACCATGGACTCAAGGACTCAATTACATCATCTTGACCTATTCAACAAGTTCAAAAGATCTCAAATGCATGGGATTGACAGATGAATTTTTCAGTCAACTGATCAAAATTTGACTGTACACTAAAAAGTCAAACTTTGACTTTTGGGTCAAAATCAAGTGCCAAGGGTCATTTTTCATCAAGATATGTCAAATTGTGAAACTTGTTCACCAAGAAACCCAAAATTGCAAATTAGGGTTTGAAATTGAAAATTTTCATAACTTAGAATTTTTCTAAGTTATGAAATTTTCTTAATTTTTTCTAACTTTGTCCCACATTTTCACCAATATGCAAATGGATTCAAACAAAACTTAAAGCATGAAAGTTGTAGTCCTCCACAAAGTATACAACCTTTATTCACAAAGTTTTCTCAAAAGAAGCTTGGATCTCAAGTTATGATTTTTGGAACTAGGGTCCCTAAAACTTTTAACTTAGAGAAATTTAGCCCTAGTTTAGGCAGGATTTTGACCCATCTTCTTGGCCATTTTTCACATAGTTCCACTTGGAGTCTCAAGTTTCATTTCAAATATGGATTATAGAGCATGTTGCAAGCTTTCCAAATTGTCCAAGAACTCCTCAAACACATTTGTGGTTTGGGATAATCGAATGCTTGAAGTTGGAAAAAACTCACTTTGTATCCATGGCAAATTCATGTTCACTCAAGTGGCATTTTCAAACCAGCATGCTTTGTACTAGTTTGCAGGCCTATAAACCATTTTACACTCCTTAATTGAATGCAAATCCACTGAGCTAATGCATTATCTTGTCCATTTGGAGATTGCATACAAAACTAAGCCTTAATTAGAAAAAGGTACATTTCCATTTTGGAAAAGGTATGCTTTATGTCAAAACATGATCTTTGAAGCATAGGGCCATGATCTCAGAAGCCAAATCAAATCCAAAAATTGCAAGTATCAAGAGGATTGTATGCAGCATGTTATATGGCTTGTACATGCCTGTGATACCAACTTACACATTCTTGCTTAAAAAAGAAGAAACTTGTCAAAATCCTCCCAACTTGAAAACCAGCCATTGTTAGCTTACACAAACATTACAAACATATTTCACACAACCCTTGGATCAAGATACACGAAGGCTTGAGCCTTAAAACCTCCCATAGCCAGAAATCACACTTCTTTGGAAAAACAGGGCAGGTGCTGCAACTTGAGTTCTCCAGCTCATTTGGCTCGTGCGTTTTTCCCCTTTTTGTTTCAAACACCTTCCATTCAACTCACTCAAGATATCCTAAACCTCCATTGCCAACTGTAACTCCATTTACAGTGTTCACCATTTTACTTTCAAACTTATGCAAGTTGAGTTCTAGAGACTGATTCAAGGACATTCAAGGCAAGCTAGCTATTGGAAAAGATCAAGTGAAGTTCTGGAAAGCTACCAGACACCTCAGAACTTGTTGAGAAGCACTGCATTTCCCTACACGAATCCAACTGAAACAGGTTTTTCATCACTTTCTATCTCTCTATTTAGGAACATTTAGCTTTAGGTTTGTGAATAAAAAATGTAGTGTTCATTGCTAGGAAGCCATACATATTCTCAGCTTTCATTTATAATAAGTGTGCTAGGAGAATTTCATCCATGAACATGCTGAAAAAACTAGGTCAGATATTAGGACCAGAGAAATTCTCTCTGGTCTTTGAGAGTTAGGATTAATGCTTTATATGGTTAGAATCGTATTGAAATTCTCTACAAGTTTGATGTTGTGAGTTTTGGAAAAAGATCATGTTTCCAGGATATCCAAGTTTGAAACAGGCGCGCGCGCGTTTGACAATTGCTGGAGGTTGAAGATGAAGGCTTGGGCTGGGCCTGGCCAGTTTTGCTTCTAACACCCCTCTTTTCAGTTTCACACCTCCTGGCTCAATTTCTTATATTTTTGCATTTTTGAATTTTTGTTTTCTTTTCTGACTTTGTTATTTTATTTACAAATATAATAAATGCTCAAAAAGTATTTTCATAATTTTTTTAATTTATTTGGCATTTTATTCTAATTTTTTCTAACATTAAAAGTATTTAAATATTCTTTTATATCATTAAGACTTGAAAAATATTTACATTTATACTTTTTTTTTGTTCTTTACTTTTATTTATATTAAAAATATTTTCTTGAATATATTTTATTTTGTACATATTTTATTTTAATTTGTACATATTTAATTTGATTAATATACACATAATAAACATATATACTTTTATTTTATTAAATACTTATAATAAAAATACAAAAATATTACATTTTTATTGTTATTATTATTTATACTAAAAAATACCTCTTTTAGATATATTTCCTTTTTTACACATTAATATATTTTTGTACATAAATAATATATTATATTTATTTTCTTAAAGAAATTAGGGTTTTATCCTAAAACAAATAAAATTAATCTTTTATTTATTTCTTTATATTTTTTTACATTAAAAAATACTTTTGCATACATGAACAAATAAAAATTCTTTTTTGCATAATACATTTTATTTAATATTTATTTATCTTGTTTAATTAAATATTGCCCATTTATTTATTTGCACAAAGAATTCAATTTGGATGTAATAGTAAATTAGGGTTTATAATTTCTTGTCAAATATCCCCTCACTCAAAATTGTACTCCCCATCCCCATAATCATGTTGTAATAGCTTAGAATTTAAATTCTCGCACTTTACGCTTTCAATCATGCCATGATTAGAGAATTAGGGTTTGTATACAAAAATCCAAATTAACAAATAGCTTGACCTAATCAAAGACAAAAATGCATGAAAATCAAACACAATGCACACTTGCACCCCTAGGGTTACAATCCACTTGTTGCCTTAAAAAATAGGCCATGGTATGCATGTTAGGTACTTTGGAAAAACAAAAACAAAACAAAAGATCATAGTCCCTCGATGATGCTATCTTGGTTGCCTAAACAAAAATGACCAAGTCCCTCAAGAAAATTGCCAAAAATGCTTAACACAATTGCTATCATGGTCTATACGATGACCCGCGCCTGTCTCGTTTAACATCCTAACACAAGGTTGTTCACCAAATGCAATGGTGAAACAACACCGTCAAAAGGGTTAAAAACATAAGAAAGATCTTTAAGTAAAATAGGGTAGATAGCTCTTAGTTACTTGATCAAAAGCTTGCAAAAACATCCTTGCTATTTTCAAACACACCTCACAACACAATTTCAAAACATTTCTCAAAACAAACTTTCAAACATTGAAATATTTTCAAAAAGACACACACCTTTGTATATATATTCAAACAAGAATCATTACAAAGGTTGCCACAACGATGACCTCTTTTCAAAACGTCTTTCAAAACCACACACAAAGCACCATTTCAAACAATTGAAAAGCACCATTTCAAACAATTGAAAAGCAAAGCAAGTGATCTAAACAAGTAACTAAGAGCCCATAGATAACCATGGATGAAAAGGGTGCTTGCACCTTCCCTTTTCATAATCTACTCCCCGAACCCAAGAAAACATCTCAAAGGTCTTTCCTGTTCTTTTTGACCTTTCCTTAGGATAAAATAAAAAGTCGGTGGCGACTCTTGCTAAACCGAAACATTTGTGAACACAAACGCAAAACCTCAAGTCAGTTCTCCCACCATATCACAGAACAGGCGACTCTGTTGGGGGAATAACTTAAAAGTGGAGTAACCTTAGGATTTAGATCACCTTTACATGATTATCTTGTTTTCTTTGATTGCTTTACAATTGGTTCTCTTGTTTGGGTTTTGAATCCTCCACCCGGATTTTTGGGAAAAATTCATAGGTAAATAGCAATACGTTGTGGAAACTGTGCGGGGTATACCAACATGGTTGAAGCAATAGCTATATTAGTGCAACATATTTGTGAGTACCGGTAGCCTTTGAGTCAATCAAAGAGAATACGAGGCCGCTGAGTGATGTCATGAAGCACTAATGAACTCTTAGAACCTTACTTGACCATCTTGGCCTTTATTAGGGGTAGTGAGATGACCGGCTTTGGTGCAGTACGATATTGGTAGATACTCGATACTATAACTCATTGAGGGTTATTTTCTTGGAATATTTTGGTCGCCAGTTAAGTGGCTAAATCAAAATAATAAACACAAAATAATCCAATGATATTGAGCTCCTTAGAACCCGGTTACTATTTATAGGACAGGTTGAGCCAACTAACTTCAAGAGGGTACTTACCTATGAAACCTCATGCAAGCCTGAAACTAGGATCTTATGTGACTTGCTTGTACATATGTTTGTGCATACATCATGAACATCATAAAGCATCATATGCATCCACTAACCATTTCAAGGGTTTGGATCTTCATCTTTGTTCTTGTTTTATAGGTCATGGAATCTCTTCGCAGGAAAAAAATTCAAGTCAACCTTGTGAGAATCCATCCTCATCTCAAGGAGCTTACTTCCAAGATTCCAGAGAATTCTCTCTTCAGTGAAAGACATGGTAGACTCCTCAACTTGGTCAACTCCAACATTGAAGAAGACATGGTGAAAGTTCTCTTCCAGTTCTTTGACCCCCTACACCACTATTTTACATTCCCTGATTAGCAACTAGTACCAACTTTGGAGGAATTTTCTCAACTCTTGAGAATTCTTATTCTTCATCAACTACCCTACAACGGTACGGAAAAGAACCAAAGCCTGAAGATGTTGCTCAAGCCTTACACTTGCAACCATCTGATATCAAAGGTCATTGGGAAACCAGAAGTGGTGTCAAGGGTTTCTTGGCAAAGTTTCTGTTTGAGAAGGCACAAGACTGCTGAAATTCTCTAGATCTACAAGCTTTTGAAGAGATTTTGGCACTCCTCATCTATGGGTTGGTCTTGTTCCCAAACCCTGATCAACTTATAGATGTGAATGCTGTCAAGATTTTCATATCTCGGAATCCTGTGCCTACATTGCTTGGGGACATCCTACACTCATTTTACACACGAACAATGAGGAAAAGAGGTGTTCTCATATGTTTTACTCCTCTTTTAGCAAGGTGGTTTATTTCTCACCTTCCCCAATCAGTTTTGAAGAATGAGCAGGGTTTAAGGTGGTCACAACGGTTGATGACCCTCACACATTCTGATGTTCATTGGTGTTCTCGGTCCAGAGAAAATGTCATCATCATTGATCATTATGGAGAATTCCCTAATGTCCCACTACTTGGCATTAGGGGAGGCATCACCTACAACCCCTGTTTAGCTCTAAGACAGTTTGGATATGCTCGGAGGGATGGCCCTCATGATATGCTAATTCTTGACTTTGTTTTTGATTTCGACAACGATGCGCAAGGACTTCGACAAAGGTTTATCCGAGCTTGGAGGATGCCCAAAAAAGTGGATAGTAAGACACTGGGGCACAAGAATTCCATCCCCCTTGAGCCTTATCTCAAGTGGGTACGAACCCGCACCCAGAATCTTATGATGCCATATCCTCACATTCTCCCCGTGATCAAGGAGCCTGTTATGGAAGGAGAGGTTCCATACACCCTCCTGTATCCTGACATGTTGACATCATTGGAAGAATTACAAAAGAGTTGGATCCAGCTCAAGGAAGAACGAAACACTTTTGAACCCAACTTCTATGCCAGTGAGAAGAAGGTTTTGGAGCTTAACCGTCGACTTCATGAGGAGGAAACTCTCAACACTTACATCGCACCAAAGAGGATGCGCAATGTCTTTTTACATTAAGAATTTTGTAATATTTTTCCAATGGGGCATTTATGTACTAACAAATTTCTTCTTAATATGACGTGTGTTCTTTTTTGTTTGCAACAAATTTGAATTTCTGAATCCTTGAATGCATTACATGAATAACATATCATTCATCATATGCATAAACAGGTCTTCACACTAGGTTTCCTTATCTTTCTGTTGTTTATTTCAGCAAGATGGATTTGGAACAGACGGTTAAGGATCTGCAAGCACAAAAATCACAATTCCAGCAACTCCTCATGACCTTAGCAAAGGGTCAAGAGGACTTAAAAGCACTGTTGGAAAAAGAGAAGGAACCAGAAAGGAAGAAAAAGAAAAGAGTTGGGGTAGCCACTATGGGAAGGAGATTTGAGCATCAGGCTAGGAGAGCTCTCGAGTTCCCCTCAACGTCTGATGAAGGGGTTGGTAAAGGAAAAGGAGAGGCGATGCCTTCTGAATCTGAAGTTGAAGAGGAAGAAGAGGAAGAGGATGAAGATTACTCTGAACAGCAATATCCCCCGGCGGATGATAAGTATAAAAATCTTGAGGATCGGTATGCAGCCATGGAGTTGCAAAGGGTACCTGGTTTAGATTTCGAAGAACTAGGGTTGGTCGCTGGGATCGTCATTCCTCCCAAGTTTAAAGTTCCTACATTTGCTAAGTATGACGATCTGTCGTGTCCGAAGATGCATATGAGATCCTACTTCAGAAAGATCCAACCCCACTCTTCTGATAAAGATCTTTGGGTCCACTTCTTTCAAGATAGCTTGTCAGGTACACAACTGGACTGGTTCTATCAACTTGAGAGGTCTGAGGTTCACAACTGGGAAGATTTAGCTGCTGCTTTCTACCGATAATACCAATACAATGCATATTTAGCACCCACTCGTACTCAACTACAGAGTATGGGTATGGCTTCTAATGAGGTATTTAAGGAGTACACACAGAAGTGACAAGATTTGGCTGGAAGGGTGCAGCCACCATTGTCGGATAGAGAGCTGGTTGACATGTTTTTAGGGACCCTGTCTGGCCCTTTCTTCAATCATTTAATCGGGAGTTCCTCTGCAGGATTTACCGAATTAATTCTGACCGGTGAAAGGGTCGAGGCTGGCATTAAAAGTGGTAAAATTCAGAAAGATGCTTTCGCGTCCACTGCTATTAAGAAGACCTTCCCAGCTAAAAAGGAAGTTTCTGCTGTTCATAATCCGAGGAACCACGGAAGAACTGGGCGCCGACCAACGGTGGGGGCTGTGATGATCCAGAACTCTTCAACCGATCAACCTTACAACAATCAACCAAGAGCAAATCAGCAAAGGGTAGAAAGGCCACAACGACAATTCACCTGAATCAACATGACACCAGCTCAAGTCCTCCCTCATATGTTAAAGCTGAATCTCACCAACTTGAAGGAAGCACCGGAATACCCTAATACCTCTTCTCCTTATTACCACTCCAATGCAAAATGTGCATACCACTCTGACAGTGTAGGGCATGATACCAACAACTGTTGGGCTCTAAAAAACAAGATCCAAGACTTGATAGACGCCAAGGAGGTAGAATTCGATGTGCCCGAAAAGCCAAATGTGATTTCTGCCCCAATGCCGAAGCACGGTCATAATGTTCATGCCGTTATGGAAGACCTTCATGTTACCACTATTGATGACCTTTTGACTCCGTTACCTGTGATTAAAGTGAATTTGATGAAAGTCAGAATATTTTCAGGCTGTGGAAAAGACTGTTACTTGCTGACTGCCCACTGTTGAAATCAGGCATCCAACACCTGATGTATACCCAAGAGATCCTCTTTCAAAAGACTCCTGCTGATACCATTACTCATGTTACTCCTGCTACCTTTGATACTCCGACCAATGATATTGCTATAATAACCATCTTCGACGATATTTCCAAGACCTGCAAAAGGCCTGTTAAGATCACGCCTGATCCTAAGTTTGTGCAGTTGAAAATTACCATGTCGGGGCCTGTCCCGTATAAATCTAACAAGACGATACCATGGAACTACGGAGGAGAAATATTCTACCATTGTGTCAAACAGATTGAATCAGTCCAAGAGAATTCCGATGATGAAACCCCTGATATAGGGAATATTGCAGGAACAAGCAAGATAACTCGCAGCGGAAGGATATTCTCTCTGGAGATTGCTCCTCCACGAGCAGTCTTCGGACCCTCGAGAGTTTCTGTGCTTGTCAAGCCATCTGTGCAAAGCCCGGTAATTGAAGAATTTGATGTTCCTGAAGTTAGACCCTCTGATGTAACTGCCAAAGGTAAGGGGATACTAGAAGCGCCTGTCAGGACGAAGGCTCAGACTGTGGTAATCCCCGAAACCACCCAGAAAGAGATGGAAGAAATCTTAAAGATAATCAAAAAGAGCGACTACGATGTCGTGGAGCAGCTAGGGAAGACCCCTTCCAAAATCTCCATGTTAGCTCTCCTACTTTTCTCTGAGGATCATGCTAAGGCCTTAATCAAATTTCTAAAGATGGCACACGTGCCTCAAGAAACTTCGGCTGACCAGTTTCAAGAGTGCGTGGCAAGCCTTACTGCTGATAATGGTCTTGGTTTTTCCGATGCTGATTTGACCCCTAAGGGAAGGAAACACAACAACGCGCTGCATGTCTCAGTAGAGTGCAGGGGAACCACACTTGCCCATGTCCTAGTGGATACCGATTCATCTTTGAATGTGCTACCGAAAAAGGCGTTGGACCGATTGGACTGCAAAGGTTTGACCCTAAAACCTAGTAACATCGTTGTTAGAGCCTTCGACGGTTCTAAGAGGATGGTTCATGGAGAAGTGGACATTCCTATCAAGGTGGGCATAAAAATTTTCAACTCTACCTTTTATGTGATGGACATCCGTCCTTCATATTCTTGCTTGTTGGGAAGGCCGTGGATCCACAATGCTGGGGCAGTCACTTCCTATTTACACCAAATGCTAAAGTATCCAGTTCAGGGTAAGATTATAACGGTGCACGGTGAGGAAGAGTACATGATAAGTCACCTCAACTCCTTCCGCTACATGGAGTTGGATGGCGAATTCATAGAAACGCCTTTCCAACATTTTGAAGAAGTTTCTCCTGAAGTCACAATTGCAAAGACAATGGCTGAGGTGCCTATCATTTCCAAGTCTGTGTCTCGGATGGCATGTCTCAAAGATGCGGAGGCTGTAATCAAAGAAGGAAGGAGTACAGTGTGGGGGTAACTGCCTGATTTTCCTCACAAGACAGACAAGTTTGGATTGGGTTTTACTGCTGCTGGCCAGAAAGCTGTGTGTCGCTCCCGGGCCGGAGGACCACCCGTTAAAATCACTCACCATGGAATTAATGCCTTAAAAGATGATTATGAAGAAGACAACTTTGAATATTGGATCTTTCTGATCGTCGAAGGAGGATTAAGCAACTGGGAAGCGAAAAACTTCGTTCCCATCACTTTCATCAACCAATAATTTATCTTTGAACAATTTCCTATTTTGGTCTGTAATAATCAAACAATTCGTACACTATTTTCACCCTATGCCTTACCCGAGGAATATAGGTCCATTTGTAAGGGCTTAATTTCTTCATTATCATATGCCATGTTTAATGATTCATTGGACGTTTTCATCTATAAACTGTTGTGTTCATTTTCTTTCCTTTTACATTTTGTTTTGTTTAAGGATGGCTATCCCTTACACACACCCACACTCACAAAATGCAGGTACCCATCCACTCCGGATTCCATGGGTGACTATCCTGCTTTAGCCTTCGGTGACTCTGAAGACTTGGTCAATCATGCCGAGTACGAAGTTGATGAAGACTGTGAAGTGCCTGGAGAGTTAGCCAGACTTTTGCAACAAGAAGAGAGGGTTATTCTGCCCCATGAAGAGTTGCTAGAAACCATCAATCTGGGAACAAAGGAAGACAATAAATAGGTTAAGGTGGGTGCCAAACTGGAACCAAGTGTCAAAGAGAGCTTAGTGCAGTTGTTGAATGAATACGTCAAAATCTTCGCATGGTCCTATGAAGACATGCCGGGACTAGATACAGATATTGTGGTTCACCGTCTCCCTACAAGAGAAGACTGTCCACTGATCAAACAAAAGGTCCGCCGAATGAGGCCCGACATGTCTGAAAAGATCAAAGCTGAGGTGATGAAGCAATTCAATGCTGGCTTTCTGGCTGTTACTTCCTATCCACAATGGGTTGCTAACATTGTGCCCGTGCCTAAAAAGGACGGCAAAGTCAGGACGTGTGTGGACTATAGGGACCTTAACAGGGCTAGCCCAAAAGATGATTTTACCCTACCACACATCAACATCTTGGTTGACAACACAGCTCAACACAAGGTATTTTCCTTCATGGATGGATTCTCGGGATACAACCAGATCAAAATGGCCCCCGAAGACATGGAGAAGACTACTTTTGTTACGCACTAGGGTACCTTCTGCGACAAAGTGATGCCATTCGGACTGAAGAATGTCGGGGCAACCTATCAGCGAGCCATGGTAGCTTTTTTTCATGATATGATACATCATGAGATCGAAGTCTACATAGACGACATGATAGCCCGTTCACAGACAGAAGAAGAACACCTCGATCATCTGCAAAAGCTGTTTGTCAGATTGAAGGAGTATAAGCTCAGACTAAACCCGAGCAAGTGCACTTTTGGAGTCAGGTCTGGTAAACTTTTGGGATTTATCGTCAGTAACAAGGGCATTGAGGTTGATCCTACTAAAGTCAAAGCTATACAAGAAATGCCTGCCCCCCGCACTGAAAAGGAGGTTAGAGGTTTCTTGGGACGCTTAAACTATATTGCGAGGTTCATCTCTCACCTGACATCTACCTGCGAGCCAATCTTCAAGCTGTTGAAGAAAGATCAGGTGGTTGAATTGAACAATGATTGTCGTTTCTTTTGATAAAATCAAGGAGTATTTACTGGAACCTCCTATCTTAATGCCACCCGTCGAAGGAAGGTCGTTAATCATGTATCTGACTGTTTTGGATAACTCAATGGGGTGCGTACTGGGCCAACATGACGAGTCTGGCCAAAAAGAGCATGTCATTTATTACCTTAGCAAAAAGTTTACCGACTGTGAGACTCGCTACTCACTGCTCGAGAAAACTTGTTGTGCTTTGGTATGGGCTGCTCTCCGGCTAAGGCAGTATATGTTGACACATACCACTTTGCTGATTTCTAAAATGGATTCGATTAAGTATACCTTCAAGAAGCCTGCTTTATCTGGAAGAATCGCTAGATGGCAAATGATCCTGACTGAGTATGATATCCAGTATACTACCCAAAAAGCTATAAAGGGGAGTGTACTAGCTGACCATCTAGCTCATCAAGCCGTCGAAGATTACCAATCTATGAGATTCGACTTCCCTGACGAGGGCATTATGACATTGGACAATATTGAAGGTAACATACCGTATGACGGACCTGGACAAGGATCCCGATGGACCCTGTACTTTGATGGTGCTTCAAATGCACTTGGAAACAGTATCGGTGCGGTACTTATTTCTCCGGAAGGTTGCCATACACCCTTCACTGCCCGACTTTGCTTCAGCCGTACCAACAACATGGCTGAATATGAAGCTTGTATCTTTGGTCTCAAGACTACTATAGACTTCGGAATCAAACATTTGGTCGTATTTGGGGACTCGGCTTTGGTTATCAGTCAAATAAAAGGAGAGTGGGACAGTAATCATCCTAATCTTATCCCATACAAAGAACATGTCCTGACATTGTTGCCTCGTTTCGAGCAGATTACCTTTGAGCACTTCCCGCGAGAAGAAAATCTGCTAGCAGATGCTCTGGCTACAATGTCTTCTATGTTTAAACTCAACTGGGATAATGAGGTTCCCCAAATCACCATCGAATGAATGGACGAACCTGCACACTGTCATGAGATTAATACCGAAGAAGTAGTGGAAAAACCCTGGTTTCATGAAATCAAAAGGTATCTCCAGACTAGAGAATACCCTGAAGGAGCTTCAGTCAATGACAAAAAGTTCTTAAGGAGATTTGCTGCCAAGTTTTTTCCTGAGCAATGGTATCCTTTATAAACGCAGCCATGATTGTGTTCTACTTCGTTGTGTGGACAAGGTTGAAGCATAGTTGATCATGACCGAAACACATAGTGGCACATTTGGCACCCACTTGAGCAGGCATACGATGGCTAAAAAGATTCTAAGGGAAGGCTACTACTGGTCTACCATGGAAGCTGATTGTCATCAACATTCCCGTACTTGTCACAAATGCCAAGTCTATGCAGACAAGGTACATATTCCTCTTGTTCCTCTCAATGTTCTAACAGCTCCTTGGCCATTCGCAATGTGGGGAATCGACATGATTGGAGAGATCAAGCCCACGGCATCCAATGGACATCGTTTCATCTTGGTCGCTATTGATTACTTCACCAAATGGGTCGAAGCAGCTTCCTACGCCTCCGTTACAAAGAATGTGGTTGCCCGCTTCATCAAGCAGAATCTCAAATGTCGGTATGGTATCCCCGACAAGATCATCACGGACAACGGTACAAATTTGAACAACACTGTGATCACCGCTCTATGCGAGCAGTTCAAGATTCAACATCACAATTCATCTCCCTATCGGCCAAAGATGAACGGTGTTGTTGAAGCCGCAGACAAAAATATCAAGAAGATCATTCAAAAGATGACAGTCACCTACAAGGACTGGCATGAGATGTTACCGTTTTCTCTGCACGGATATCGTACCACAGCGCGTACTTCAATAGGGGCAACCCCCTTTTCTTTGGTATATGGCATGGAGGCCGTTTTACATATGGAGGTTCAAATTCCTTCCTTGAGGATTATGAAGGATACTGGTTTGAGTGAAGACGATTGGTTCAGACCCAGCTTAATCAACTTAACTTGATCGACGAGAAGCGACTTACTATTGTTTGTCATGGTCAGACGTATCAAAAACGGATGATCAAGACTTTCAACAAGAAAGTCAGGCGTCAGGTATATCAAGTCAGAGATCTTGTAATCAAGCGGATCATCTTGCCATAAAGTGATCCCAGGGGAAAGTGGACTCCTACTTACGAAGGACCATTTGTGATTAAGAACATCTTTTCTGGTGGGGCAATGATTCTGACCACCATGGACGGCGGCGACTTTCTGCACCTTGCGAACGCAGACATAGTCAAAAGATACTACGCATAAAATGACCCGACAAGTTGAAAACCCGAAAGGGCGACTTGGGCAAAAATGGGCATCCCGGTGAATCGGAAACCCGAAAGGGCGGTTCAGGAAAAAATTAGGGATAAATGAAAAAAATATGTACACCCGGCAAGTTGAAAACCCGAAAGGGCGACTTGGGCAAAAAAGGGTTTCCCGGTGGATTGAAAACCCGAAAGGGCGGTCCAGGCAAAAGTTAGGGAATTAAAGTGTATGACTATGTCTCGTCGGATCACTTTGAGGACAATCTCTTCACGACCAAGCTCCAAGCTTCTAATAAATCCAATTATCCGTGGACGAAGCAACGAATGGACGAGATACTCAGAGTTGTGAAGGCTATAGAAGAATGGGAACCCCATAGAATTGTTACATATAGCCATCTTTCTTTTGTATAAATGTTTTCTTAATTTTACGACACATTCTCTTACTAGGATGTCTGTCTCCTTTGCACAAAGATATTTACAAAAGTTAATACAAAAGTACTTCAAAGTGCATAAATTTGCTCGCCTTTCTTTTCTTTTTACACTTATGTTTTATTTGAAAACGTCCAATGATTTGTTAAATGAGCATATGCATTTGAATATAATCACTGCTTACAAATAAAACAAAATGAGAAAGGATAATTACTGGTAGGTTGAAAGTATAGGACAACGTCTTTAGGCTATTCCAGAAAATCCCCTGTAGTATGTCATTCAGATCCTCAACAAAGCTAAAACCTTGGAGTATATATCCCCAGCGGAGTTAAGTTTCAAAATTCCCATCAGAGTTAAGTCTACAAACTCCCGATCCCCAGTGTAGCCCGAAAACCCCGAAATACATATCCCCAGTGGAGCTAGAATACTCTAAACCTTCTTCCCCAGCGGAGTCAAATTTCCAACTATCAATCCCCAGCGGGAACCATTTAGTTTTCCCCAATTTCCCCAAGTAGGTTATCTTAAAAAGTCTGAGAATCAATCAGATAACAATTATCTCTTTGTCCTATCCCCAACTAGGAATCCCCAGTAGATTGGCATACAACCCAAGCTCCTGATTTCCCAAGCAGAGTAAACACTCTCCCCACAGTTATTTCCAAACAGAACGAAGATTCTAGTTCCTGTTTCTCCATTTGAAGCCTCCCAGGTTTTAATTTCCCAGTAGAGATCGTCGGATTTTTCCTTATTTCCCTAGGAAAGTCATGAAGATTTCTCACATCCCCACAGAAGTTGTCAAAGCTCTTGTTAAACCCAACAAGATACCAAATATTTTCAATCGCCAGCAGTGGTCCTAGGATTTCTCATTCTCAACAATCAAAGATTTTTAGAATCCCCAGCATCGGTCAAGGATTTACTTTCTCTGGAAGCAATCAAAGATTTCATTATCTCTGGTTATCAAGGATTTATTTTCCTCAGCAAGACAGCTACTCAGCTTACATGCACATCCATTACATTTATATATCATAAACATTGATGGAACACATTTTATTGCATCATACATATCATGCAACATAACTTTGTGTTTTAGCTAACAATTTACCCTTTTTAGGATAAGATTAAAAAGCTATTGTTAAACAACTATTCAAAGATTTCAGATACAATATAGATACGCTCCAGGCACGACGATCATTCTATTACTCATTCAGAATTTCAAGTCAAAATACAGTATGGATACACCCCAGACACGGTGGTCATTCTACTACTCATTCAGACTCCAGCAATCAGATACAGACTAGATACGCTCCAGGCACGGAAGCCATTCTATTTCTCATTCAGATTCACCTATCAACTTCAAGTTCAGATACACTCTAGACACGGAAGTCATTCTTTTACTTGTTCGGATCCTAGTTACAGTACAGATACACTCCAAACACGGAAGTCATTCTGCTACTCATACAGATCTCAAATTCAAGTACAGTCCAGATACGCTCCAGACACAGTTGCCATTCTGTCACTCATTCGGAATTTATCTCCAGCACATAGATGCTCCATACACAGATGTTTCTCTGTTGCCCATTCAGAATACAGATACACTCCAGACATGGCAGTCATTCTGATATTCATTCAAGAATCAAATACAGTTATAGCTCAAATACGCTCTAGACACGGACGCCGTTCCCTTGCTCATACAAACCCAATCTCCAGATGCAACTCAGATACGTTCCAAATACGGATACCCCTCTGATGATTCATTCTACTGATTTTCAACAAACAAGTTTTCGATGGCATCTCTAAGCCCATCTCCAGCAAGATTCTACCATCTCCAAATGGTATCTTTAAGCCCATTCCCTCCGCTACATTTTTGACGAGTGCAAATTTACGGGCACTCTAGTGTCCAATCCTCTTTTACCTTCGAGTCATGAGAGGCAAACTTGCCAATCTAACTCTTCAAGTTCAAGAAGATTGAACAGGGGCAACTGTTGTACCCCAAAATTTTCCCTCTCATTTTATCAACATTCCTCACCATAAGGCTCTTAGAACTCAAGACCAAGCTAGGGTTTGCCCTGCTCAAGACACCTCCTTGCACTGTTGACCTAAATTAGGGTTTAAGTTTGCACAGGGATTTTTGGACCTTCAATGCCCAAAGTGACTTTCATACTTCATGTTGGACTCATAAGTTTTCCCATACCAAGTTTCAAGCCTTGAATCAAATTTTTGCCCAGTCAATTGGACAGTTGACCTAGAAATCAATTGTATTGGGGAAAAGTCAACTGTGGCCAATTTACAGTCAAACCTCATGAATTTTGACCCACATCAACATTATGAACTCATATGAACCATTTGATCAAGTTTGGACCACAATTCCATAAGAAATTTGATCAGATCACCAAAAGGGCAAATGGTCATTTTTAGGGTTTTGACTGTACAAAGGCAATTTTTGACTGTTTAACCTAGCCAATGGCAAATCAAGCTCAACCATGGACTCAAGGACTCAATGAAATCATCTTTGCCTATTCAACAAGTTCAAAAGATCTCAAATGCATGGGATTGACAGATGAATTTTTCAGTCAACTGATCAAAATTTGACTGTACACTGAAAAGTCAAACTTTGACTTTTTGGTCAAAATCAAGTGCCAAGGGTCATTTTTCATCAAGATATGTCAAATTATGAAACTTGTTCACCAATAAACCCAAAATTTCAAATTAGGGTTTGAAATTGAAAATTTTCATAACTTAGAATTTTTCTAAGTTATGAAATTTTCTTAATTTTTTCTAATTTTGTCTCACATTTTCACCAAAATTAAAATGGATTCAAACAAAACTTCCAACATGAAAGTTGTAGTCATCCACAAAGTCTACAACTTTGATTCACAAAGTTTTCTAAAAAGAAGCTTGGATCGCAAGTTAAGATTTTTGGAACAAGGGTCCCTAAAACTTTTAACTTAGAGAAATTTTGCCCAAGTTTAGGCAGGATTTTGACCCATCTTCTTGGCCATTTTTCACATAGCTCCACTTAGAGTCTCAAGTTTCATTTCAAATATGGATTATAGACCATGTTGCAAGCTTTCCAAATTGTCCAAGAACTCCTCAAACACATTTGTGGTTAGGGAGAATCGAATGCTTGAAGTTGGCAAAAACTCACTTTGTATCCATGGCAAATTCATGTTCACTCAAGTGGCATTTTCAAACCAGCATGCTTTGTACTAGTTTGCAGGCCTATAAACCATTTTACACTCCTTAATTGAATGCAAATCCACTGAGCTAATGCATTATCTTGGCCATTTGGACATTGCACACAAAACTAAGCCTTAATTAGAAAAAGGTACATTTCCATTTTGGAAAAGGTATGCTTTATGTCAAAACATGATATTTGAAGCATAGGGCCAAGATCTCAGAAGCCAAATAAAATCCACAAATTGCAAGTATCAAGAGGATTGTATGCAGCATGTTATATGGCTTGTACAATCCTGTGATACCAACTTACACATTCTTGCTTCAAAAAGAAGAAACTTGTCAAAATCCTCCCAACTTGAAAACCAACCATTGTTAGCTTACACAAACATTACAAACATATTTCACACAACCCTTGGAGCAAGATACACGAAGTCTTGAGCCTCAAAACCTCCCATAGCCAGACATCACACTTCTTTGGCAAAACAGGGCAGGTGCTGCAACTTGAGTTCTCCAGCTCATTTGGCTTGTGCGTTTTGCCCCTTTTTGTTTCAAACACCTTCCATTCAACTCACTCAAGCTATCCCAAACCTCCATTTCCAACTGTAACTCCATTTATAGTGTTTACCATTTTCATTTCAAGCTTATGCAGGTTAAGTTCTAGAGACTGATTCAAGGACATTCAAGGCAAGCTAGTTATTGGAAAAGATCAAGTGAAGTTCAGGCAAGCTACCAGACACCTCAGAACTTGTTGAGAAGCACCGCATTGCCCTACACGAATCCAACTAAAACAGGTTTTTCATCACTTTCTATCTCTCTATTTAGGAACATTTAGCTTTAGGTTTGTGAATAAAAAATGTAGTGTTCATTGCTAGGAAGCCATACATATGCCCAACTTTCATTTATATTAAGTGTGCTAGGAGAATTTCATCCATGAACATGCTGAAAAAACTAGGTCAAATATTAGGGCCAGAGAAATTCTCTCTAGTCTTTGAGAGTTAGGATTAATGCTTTATATGGTTAGAATCGTATTGAAATTCTCTACAAGTTTGATGTTGTGAGTTTTGGCAAAAGATCACGTTTTCTGGATATCCAAGTTTGAACCAGGCGCACGCGTGTTTGACAATTGCTGGAGGTTGAAGATGAAGGCTTGGGCTGGGCCTGGCCAGTTTTGCTTCTAACACCCCTGTTTTCAATTTCACACCCCCTGGCCCAATTTCTTATATTTTTGCATTTTTGAATGTTTGTTTTCTTTTCTGACTTTGTTATTTTATTTCCAAATATAATAAATGCTCAAAAAATATTTTCATAATTTTTTTAATTTATTTGGCATTTTATTCTAATTTTTTCTAACATTAAAAGTATTTAAATATTCTTTTATATCATTAAGACTTGAAAAATATTTACATTTATACTTTTTTTTTGTTCTTTACTTTTATTTATATTAAAAATATTTCTTGAATATATTTTATTTTTGTACATATTTTATTTTATTTTGTACATATTTAATTTGATTAATATACACATAATAAACATATATACTTTTATTTTATTAAATACTTAGAATAAAAATACAAAAATATTACATTTTTATTGTTATTATTATTTATCCTAAAAAATACCTCTTTTAGATATATTTCCTTTTTTACACATTTTAATATATTTTTGTACATAAATAATATATTATATTTATTTTCTTAAAGAAATTAGGGTTTTACCCTAAAACAAATAAAATTAATCTTTTATTTATTTCTTTATATTTTTTTACATTAAAAAATACTTTTGCATACATGAACAAATAAAAATTCTTTTTTGCATAATAAATTTTATTTAATATTTATTTATCTTGTTTAATTAAATATTGCCCATTTATTTATTTGCACAAAGAATTCAATTTGGATGTAATAGTAAATTAGGGTTTATAATTTCTTGTCAAATATCCCCTCACTCAAAATTGTACCCCCCATCCCCATAATCATGTTGTAATAGCTTAGAATTTAAATTCTCGCACTTTACGCTTTCAATTATGCCATGATTAGAGAATTAGGGTTTGTATGCAAAAATCCAAATCAACAAATAGCTTGACCTAATCAAAGACAAAAATGCATGAAAATCAAACACAATACACACTTGCACCCCTAGGGTTACAATCCACTTGTTGCCTTCAAAAATGGGCCATGGTATGTATGTTAGGTACTTTGGCAAAACAAAAACAAAACAAAAGATCATAGTCCCTCGATGACGCTATCTTGGTTGCCTAAACAAAAATGATCAAGTCCCTCAAGAAAATTGCCAAAATTTCTTAACACAATTGCTATCATGGTCTATACAATGACCCGCACTTGTCCCGTTTAACATCCTAACACAAGGTTGTTCACCAAATGCAATGGTGAAACAACACCATCAAAAGGGTTAAAAACATAAGAAAGATCTTTAATTAAAATAGGGTAGATAGCTCTTAGTTACTTGATCAAAAGCTTGCAAAATCATCCTTTCTATTTTCAAACACACCTCACAACACAATTTTAAAACATTTCTCAAAACAAACTTTCAAACATTGAAATATTTTCAAAAAGACACACACCTTTTTATATATTCAAACAAGAATCATTACAAAGGTTGCCACAACGATGGCCTCTTTTCAAAACGTCTTTCAAAACCACACACAAAGCACCATTTCAAACAATTGAAAAGCACCATTTCAAACAATTGAAAAGCAAAGCAAGTGATCTAAACAAGTAACTAAGAGCCCATGGATAACCATGGATGAAAAGGGTGCTTGCACCTTCCCTTTTCATAATCTACTCCCCGAACCCAAGAAAACATCTCAAAGGTCTTTCCTCTTCTTTTTGACCTTTCCTTAGGATAAAATAAAAAGTCGGTGGTGACTCTTGCTAAACCGAAACATTTGCGAACACAAACGCAAAACCTCAAGTCAGTTCTCCCACCGTATCACACCGTGTCTTAGAAACATTTTAGAGGAATCATCCTCCTACTTTTAAGGGTAGGTATGATCTTGATGGGGTGCAGTCTTGGCTCAAAGAGATTGAGAGAATATTTCGGGTCATGAACAGCTCAGAGGCACAGAAGGTACAGTTTGATACGCATATACCGATGGAGGAAAACTAATGACTGGTGGGTTGGTACTCGTCAAAGGCTACTAACAGTAGGTGAGGTTGTTACTTGGGTTGTGTTCAGTAGGGAGTTTCTGAGGAAGTATTTTCAAGAAGATGTGCACGGAAAGGAAGAGATTGAGTTCCTAGAGTTGAAACAAGGGAATTTGTCTGTGACTGAGTATGTTGTTAAGTTCATGGAACTGGAAAAGTTCTATCCGAATTATAATGAAATGAATGCTGAGTTCTTGAAGTGTATCAAGTTTGAGAATGGGTTGCATCCAGAAATCAAGAGGGAAATTGGGTATCCGTAGATTCGTAGATTTCTAGAGTTTGTGAACAACTACAAAATTTACGAAGAGGATAGTGAGGCTCATTACAAGATTATGAGCGAGAGGAGAGGAAAGCCGTATTAGAATTGCGGAAATCCTTACAATGCTCCACCTGACAAGGGTAAATAGAAAGTTGTTGATGGTAAGACACCAAGTGTAACACCATAAATTCCCCGCGTAATTATTTAAATAAATTTCACAAGAAATTAAAACATTTCAGCATTTAGGATGTCACCTTCATACATACACATGCTCATCAAATGGAATACGTAACACACTTATAAAACATAAAACCACATATGTTTCATGTTTGACTATTCTTGCATTTATTCGTAGCAGAAAATATGAACATTAGTTTAAGCTCTTCAATATGAGTTATAATCATAAAAATATTCCAACCAACATAAAATAACAACTTAAAATCAATAAAAACGTTCTACGTTAGTTTCTTTCAAAGCAAAAATAAAATTCCAAATCCCGAGTGTTATGATCAGAGTTGAAACTGACTCAACCTATGCAATACGAGACAAAACTCCTCAGCTAGTAACAACTCTAATCTTCAACACCTGAGCGATACCGTATAAAGCAACATTCCAACAAAAGGGTGGGATATCATAACAATATAAAAGAACATATAATAATGAGAAATTAATGATTTATTAAGCATGGTTATATACTCTACATCTCACACCTTCATAACAACAACAATATTATGTCACATATAGACAAATACACAACACATCACCATTATAACAACATTTCAATACACTAAGACTGACACACTGAATCGAATGCATGCGGTACCATTTGTGAACATTTACGTCACACTAATCCTGATCCCCACCATAGGACTAGAGTCTACAACAAATTTGTGAACAATTTTGTTCACTCTACTCCCGATCCCCACCATAGGACCAGAGTTTGCAACAACAGGGCATAAGCCCCAACCATGAATGCATGCAACACCAACATGCACAACAATAATGTATTGATATTCATACCCATCAATGCAACACTCCAATATAGTTCACCAAATAGCTTATATATGCAGTATAAAACCAACATCAATCATACAACATCACATAACGTTACGACGCATCATTCCCCAAACTCGTCTTACACATAAAAGACCATTTTCAAACAAAAAATCATAGACATTCATCCAAATAATCAGCTACTGTACCAAAACAAAATTTTATGTGATATGAAATATTTTTAGCTACCCGTAGATTTAAACGACATGTCAAAAGGACACTCGAGTTAAAAGTTATGATTTTTCAACTTTTAACCGATTACCTCAAATTGGTAAATGGACCAGTGAGGTAACCGGTTACCTCAAACTAGTAATCGGTTACTTCAACTTCTAGTGGCCCTATTATGCAAAAATTCATTGAGGTAACCGGTTACCTCAAATTGGTAACCAGTTACTTCAAATTTCAGTGACCACATTTGTTAATTTTTTGTTCAGGTAACCAGTTACCTCAAACTGGTAACCACTTACTTCGTTGTACCAGTGAAAAATCTTCTATTTTCAAGTTACGAAAATGTTTTCCCTTTAATCCCCAAACCCCATATTCCTACATAAAACATAGTTCTCAATGCTTCACTTCATAGAGACATATCACACAACATTAGTATGCATCATTTAACACCAATTTCATCAATTGGAATGCATAGCCAACAACAAATCATCAATTGATTTCAATTACAAAAGAAAAAAGTTCATGAATAAACTCACAACAAACATAGAAATTATTCTCCTTTCAATACAACAACACAACACCATAGCATCACAATGTATCAAACATATTATCAGCTCATCAAGTTACATGCAATAACAATAGCACGACATCACCACATTAAAACAACACAACAATGCATACTATTTTATACAATCATGTAGTGATTAAATTACCTACTTCCAACCAAACCATTTTTATTGAAAAGATCACCGCTCTAGCTTTCAACACTTTGAACAACATCCAAAATGGACTCACTGTTTGAAAGTTACAAATTTTTAAAGATTCTTAAAAACCAGTTTTTCAGTGAGGTAACTGGTTACTTCACTGACAAAAGCACTTTTCTTCCCTTTTTTCATACGAAAATCACTTATTTCGACCTTCCAAACATCCCACAAAGCTTATTTCTGGTTTTCAATCATTATATTCATTCTCATACACCATTACAACATTTTTATCTCATCAAATATACAATTATACACATTACACAACACAACTTTACATGTTATTGCAAACACCGACACCAACACCTAATCACACCAAAACATCAAAAATTGTGTTTTCAAGTCCACAATTTATTAATACACATTACCCAACATCCCCATTCATTCCCACATAAATCTTCATCAATTTCATCGGATTAAAATCATAAAATCACTACAAAACATCAATGTTATCATACACATACAAAAACCCCAATTTGAGCATACAAGACATACAACCATAGAAATCTATCACTACCATAACCCATCAATACATATTCCCTTATAGAGTTAGAACCCCATCCTTACCTCAGGTGTGGAGATTCTAGACCTCTACCGCAAATTTCGTTCTTGCTCCAAATACAATCACTTCCTCTTCTCTCTTTCTCATTCTCTGCTTCTCAGTTTTCACGTTCTAACTTCTTAATTTTCCTCTTATGACTACTTAACCCCTTGGAACCCTAAATATATATTGCAACTTTTCCCTTTTCTAAATTAAATCATTATTTAATTATAAAATTAAAATTAACATCATAACCATAATTATTTATAATAATAATAATATAATATATTATATACTCAATACACCTTTGCTACTATGAAATTAGTCATACACTGCTAACCTTAACTATTTTAAGATTCCTGAGGTACTCACGTCTCGCTAAGACATAACGACATATCCTTATGTTCAACAAAATACACCAAAAACACCACATCGTATAATTATTTAAATTAAAATAATTTAAATTGAAAATGGGGTGTTACACCAAGTGGGGGAGGCGCTCCTTCTAACCTTAGGTGTTTCAAATGCGGTGAGCTGGGACATCGAATCAGTGAATGTTCGAGCGATGTAAATGAGTGTTTCTATTGCGGTAAAGCTGGGAATGGGGTAGTTGATAGCATATATAAGGCGTTGATATGTTTCAATTATAGTGAAGAGGGACATATCAGTAATCAGTGTCAAAAGCCGAAGCAAGTTCAATCTGGAGGGAAAGTCTTTGCTTTAGCAGGAATTCAGACACCTAGTAAAGATAGACTAATCAGAGGTATCTATTTCATTAATAGTACTCCTTTAATTGCTATTATTGATATATGTGCTACACATTATTTTATTTCTGCTAATTGTGTGAAAAGGTTGGGTCTTGTGTTGTCTTCTATGATTAGAGAAATGGTTATCGAGACTCTAGCTAAGGGATAAAAGACTAGTTATCTAGTATGCTTGAAGTGTCCTTTGTCAATATTTGATAGATATTTTGTTGTGGATCAAGTTTGTTTTTCGTTGAGTGGTCCAAATGTGATCTTATGTATGAACTGGTTGGAATCCAATTATGTTCATATTAATTGTTACGAGAAATCTGTATGATTTCTTGTCTTCTAGGCAGTTGAACGGGTTAATGCAGGATGAAGCTCAAATGTTTTTGTTATTTTCTTCTTTTTCTGTTGAAAATCAAGCTGCAATTGATGAGTTGTAGGTGGTGTGATAATTTCTTGAACTTTCTCTAGATGATATCTCATATGTGCCACCAGAGAGAGAGGTGGAGTTTTCTATTGATCTTGTTCCTGGTACCAGACCCGTTTCTATGGCACCATACAACATGTTAGCATCTAAGTTAGCAGAGTTGAAGAAGAAATTAGAAGACTTTCTTGAAAAGAAATTCGTGAGACCAAGCGTATTGCCTTGGGGAGCTCCGGTGTTGCAAGTTTAAAAGAAAGACGATAGTATGAAATTATGTATAGATTACCGACAATTGAATAATGTGACGATCTAAAACAATTATCCATTTTTGAGGATAAATCACTTGATGGATCAATTGGTGGGTGCACGTATGTTTAGCAAAATTGACTTGAGGTCGGGTTATCATCAAATCCGAGTAAAAGAGGAGGATATTCAGAAGTCGGCTTTCAGAACTTGGTATAGACATTATGAGTATTTGGTTATGCCATTCGACATTTCTAATGCATCAGGTGTATTCATAGAGTATATGAACAGAATCTTTCATCAGTATCTGGACAAGTTCATAGTGGTTTATATTAATGATATTTTGATTTATTCTAAGTCAGAAGAAGAGCATGTTGAGCATTTGTGAATTGTATTGCAAGTGTTGAAAGGGAATAAATTGTATGTGAAGTTGTCAAAGTGAGAGTTCTAATTAGAAAAGGTGAGTTTTCTTGGCCATATTATTTCAAGTGATGGTATTGTTGTAGATCCATCCAAGGTAGATGCAATGTTGTAGTGGGAAGCTCCAAAATTAGTTACAGAGATTAGAAGCTTTTTGGGTTTGGCTGGTTATTACAGATAATTTACCGAGGGTTTTTCTAAGCTAGCACTTTCGTTGACTCAACTGACTTGCAAAGTTAAGGCATTTGTGTGGGATGTCCAATGCGAGGAAAGTTTCACAGAGCTAAAAAAGAAATTAACGATGAATTCGATTTTGATATTACCTAACCCTGAAGAATATTTTGTTGTGTATTATGATGCATCTAAATTTGGTTTAAGTGGTGTGCTCATGCAGAATGATAAAGTGGTAGCTTATGCTTCAAGGAAAATGAGGATTCATGAACGAAATTATCCTACTCATGATTTGGAGTTGGCTGCAACAGTGTTTGTGCTAAATATTTGGAGGCATTACCTTTATGGTTCCAGGTTTGAAGTGATTAGTGATCATAAAATCTTGAAATACTTGTTTGACCATAAGGAACTGAATATGAGACAACGAATGTGGTTAGAGTTGTTAAAGGATTATGACTTTGGCTTAAATTATCATCTTGGTAAAGCTAATGTTGTAGCGGATGCTTTAAGTCGGAAATCATTGCATATGTCTGCTATGATGGTTAGGGAACTGGAATTGATTGACCAATTCAGAGATATGAGCTTAGTCTGTGAGTTAACACCGCAGAGTGTAATGTTAGGAATATCGAAGATTAACAATGATTTCTTGAATAATATTAAAGAAGCTCAAAAATTAGATGCAAAGTTGGTAGAAGTGATGGTTTGAAATAATCATTCCGAAGACACTGATTTTAAAGTGGATGTGTAAGTGTGTTGAGATTCCGGGACAAACTTTGTATTCCGGATGACTCTGAGTTGAAGAAGATGATTCCAAAAGAAAGTTAGAAGCAGTTTGAGTATCCATCTACGAGCTACTAAAATGTATCAAGACTTAAATAAGTTATTTTGTTTTCCTAGATTGAAACGCGATGTGGCGCAGTTTGTATATGCGTGTTTTACTTGTCAGAAGTCGAAAGTCAAACATCAGAAACCTGCAGGATTAATGAAACAGATAGATGTTCCGGATGGAAATGAGATATTATATTGATGGATTTTGTGACAGGGATGTCGAGTAATCCAATAGGGCATGATATAATTTGGGTGATCGTTGATAGGCTGACGGAATTGGCTCATTTCATTCCGATCAATATCATTTTTCATGTACCAAAGTTAAGGAGATTTACATCCGCGTGATTATGAAACTTCACGGGGTTCCATTGAGTATTGTTTCTGATAGGGATCCGAGGTTTACTTCTAGATTTTAGAAGAGTTTACAGGATGCATTGGACTCTAAGCTGAGATTGAGTTCTGCGTATCATCCATATACAGATGGTCATACAAATAGGATTATCCAATCATTGGAGAATTTGTTGAGAGCTTATGTCCTTGAGTTGGGAGGTTCATGTGATAGTTATCTTCCACTGATAGATCTCACTTATAATAATAGTTTCCATTCTAGTATTTAAATGGCAACTTTTGAGGTGTTGTATGGTCGGAGGTGTAGGACACCTTTATGTTGGTATGAATCTGGTGAGAGCGTAGTGCTTGCACATGAGATTATTTGGCATACTAGAAAAAAGTGAAGTTAAATCGGGATAAGATAAAGACTTCACAAGTTATAGAAAAGAGTTACCATGATAAGAGAAGGAATGACCTTGAGTTTCAAGAAGGAGACTATGTATTCTTGAGAGTCACTGTAGTTACCGGTGTTGGACGTGCCTTAAAATAGAGAAAGCTTACTCCTCGGTTTATCAGTCTGTATCATATTTTTGACAAGGTGGGCACTGTTGTGTATAAGTGGCTTGGCCACCTAACCTATTGAATTTGCATCATGTGTTCCATGTGTTGCAACTCCGAAAGTACATTTCTGATCCATCTCATGTGATTTTGATGGATGATGTGCAAGTGCGGGATAATCTTATTATAGAGACCATGTCGGTGAGAATCAAAGACCGTGAAGTGAAGAAGCTAAGAGGCAAAGAAATCACTCTCGTGAAGGTAGTTTGGAGTGGATCTACAGGGGAAAATATGATGTGGGAATTGGAAAGAAATATGCAAGAGTCGTATCCTGGTTTGTTTGCATCAGGTAATTTTCGAGGACGAAAATATTCTAAGTGGGGAGAGTTGTAAGACCCCGAATATTAAATTTATTATTTGATTGGTTGTTTGTGATTTATTTGGTGCAATAGATGGTTTGATGATATTATATGTGGGTTAGTGTCGGATTAAGGTGGTAGTGAGGATAATTTCTAAATTAAATAATTTAGCTGGAATTATTTGGAATAATGAATAATGGTTAGAGTTGTTTTAATAATTAATATTAGATAATATGAGTATGAATAATGAGGACAAGAGGGTCATTGCATGAGGTTTAGTGGGGGTAATGGTGGAAGACCAAATTAGGGGTCCAAGGGCTAATCTAGTAAAAAGGATGAATAGAGAGTTGAATCATATCCTTTGGAATGATCGTACTCTGAGAGAAGTAGAAGAACAAAGTTGAGAAAAATATAGGACAAGAGAAAGCCATTGTTGAAGCTTGGGAACCATCAATCTAAGGTAAGGATGGGGTTCCAACTTTCTAAGGGTAACATATAATTATGGGTATGTTAGGGTTTATGATTGCCATGGTTATTGTGTGTTCTTGTTCATGGAATTATTTTGTGCAATTGAATCCATGAGATGATATGATAATTTGGATATCAAATTGGTACAAATATAATGTTGAGGAACCATTATTTGATTTGTATAACATGTCGGTTGATGTTTTGTTATTGATATGTGATAATGTGATGAATTTCTAAGTATTTTGGACTAAATGAGAATGAAAACGTATGGAAAATTGAGTAGGAACTGTGCAGGAATTGTAACAGGGAAGATTTTGTCAGAAGGCCCTCGACGGGTGAGCCTTAAGTTTCATAGAGCGAGAGACTTCGCCCATGCAGTGCTAGACGAGGCAGCTGTCGAGGGAAGGGGAAAATTGAGTGCTCCAGGTTTTTAAGCGAAGCACCTTGGCTTCACCGGGTGAGCACAGGCCGAGGCCCGTCGTCTAACACCTCATTTTCCCATAAGAATAATTACAACAACATATATGAAATATATCAGAGTCTACGCATGAGATGTCACATAATTCAAAATTCATAAAGTCTCAAGTCACTTTATTACTTCAGCTATTAGTAGCAATCAAATAAACAGTGGAATAATTCAATGTAATTCTCTTCCATGGCGCTAAGGCCTCAATAATTATAAAAACTCAACCAAATGTGTGGTTCAACATAATCATGAATTAATATACGTAACAATAAAACAATGCAAAAATATAGAAAATTCCCAAATCCCGTGTTACGTATCAGAGAAAGTCCCTCTTTATTCAAACAAAACACACTAAAGACTTCAAGTTATCCTCACGCTTCTACGAACTATTCTCGATCACCTGTGAATTAACCACTTGGAGGCAACATTCAAATAGAAAGGGTGAGTAATCATAATACATTACGAAAGATATAAGGAAAATATATAGTAGTTATAAAAAACATCAATCATGAAGTTTGTACATCATCATTTACTAAGTGTTATAGTCACACCTTTATATCATAATAACATATACACATCTTCGTCACAAATCATTGAAACACATTATTCATTCATATAGAACGACATCAAATCAAGACAGTGCAATGCAATATAACCGACAATAACTAAATACACGTGGTACCAACAGGGCATAAGCCCTCTCCAATGTGCCAAATAGGGAAACAACGGGGCATAAACCCTCAACACAATGCCATTACAGGCCAACAACGGGGCATAAGACCTCACCAATGCATGCATCATCATTATGCAACATTACTATCATTGTGCAACATACATCATAATATCAACAACTCATCATAGCAACACATACCTTATTAAAACACCAATGATTCATCATAGAAACACATACATCATTAAAATACCAATAATTAATCATAGTAACATAAATAATTAAAACTACCTCTTAAGGATCTAAGCCTATTTTAGCCTAGGTATTGGACACATCCATATTTTTACTCATTTTATTCCACCCACAGGTAGTTCATCCCGTTATCTATCCAATGCTTTGAACGACGCCTCAAACGGAGTTCTTAAACTCAAGTTATAGCACTTTAAAGATCCTATTGATGTTCATCGCCCGAGGCTCGCTCGACAATGTAGGAGAGACAACACTTTAATTCTATTATGGCCTCCATCACCCGGCAACGCATCACGCTCGTCTGAAGACCACCTCTCGCTTCTACATCACCTGACAATGGTGTGAGCAAAGCACTCCAGTAGCTCCATTTTTTCTTCCCTTTCCTTTGCTTCCAAGCTTGCTCGGCGAAGTCCAAGCGACGTCCTTATCGCTCAAAGACTATCCCCATTGCCCGACGACGCATAGTGTTATACCCCAATTTTTGCCCCTAAGATCCCTCATCATCTCATATTATCAATACATCAAGATCGCATATTAGGGTTGGTTCTCCCATTCTATTTCACCCTATCTTTAAGTTTTCTCTTGAGGGATCACCAAGCACTTTGAATTGTGTATCTTGTACATGTGTTCTTAGACTAACATAAAAGTATGTATATATGTTTCTTTGAATGTTCATATTGTAGGCCAAGATACAATTACATTCATATCACAGTCTAACCTAGGGTTTGAGGGATGATCCTCAGTCAAATGGTTTTTTAGTGGATTGCAAGAGTTCAAGTTTCAAGGCTATGCCTATGATATCAAAGATTTTTGATTCGAATAGTTCTCTCACCTTATTTAGGTCAAACATTCCTCAAAGTTGGTGGTGGAATTCATCAAGAAGATTCATAGGTTCATGTGTTTATTTCTATGCCTTCTTCAACAAGTTTTATTGAGAATTTAGCTCCATCTTTGAGTATGCTTCAAGATAACATCATCTAAAGGCCTGTTGTGATTCATCATGCTTTATTTTACCAAGAAATTTCAAAATGATTCAAGGTTGGTTCAACAAGTTTGACCTAATTGAGAAAATGCTTGATTCAGTGATCACATGTGCATAACTCTCTCAATTTTCAACATTATGAGTTGGTTATTTTTACTATGGATTCTTATCATCAACTACAACAACCTCTCTTCACATTACAAGACCCAGTTGTGCAAGAAAAATCATCAAAAGTTAAAAGGGGTTTCTAGTCATTTTGACACTCTCTGAGCTAGAGTTTGTTGAGTTCTAAGGACCATATCTTGTTCCTTTTTTTATATATTTTTGATTGATTATAAAGCCATGATTCTTTGTAAAGGGTCCTTAACAAGTTCTATTCAGGGATCTAAGGCTAATTTTGAATGGAAGATCACTAACGGTTGAGAAAGATTACAAGTGTCCTTGAAAAGCCTTTGAATCTTAGGGTTTAACTTCAAATGATCATAACTTGGTCAATTTTTATCTCCTTGATCCCATTATTTTTCCACAACAATATTTGGGATGTCACTACAACTTTGTTTCAATGTGCAAGACTTGAAAATGCGTGGAAAGTTGTTGAATATTTGAAAAGATTATATGTCTTTTGTGAATTTTCCCAAATTTGTTCATCATCTTCCAAAGACTACAACTCTCTCAATTTTTATGATTTTTGAGTGATCTCAATTACACAATTCAATTTAAGAGGTCTACTTCATCTCCTCTTCAAATATCATGATCAAATTTTGAGTGGAATGTCGTGTAATTTTGAAGAACATTATAGGTCACTTTGGAGTTCTATACTTAGAAATACTTCTAAGTACAAAAATCAGTTTGTTTTTCACGATTTCAAGAGGACATAACTTCTAGCTGAATTATCCAAATGGAGTCTTTCTTGGCACATTGTAAATATTGTGACCTTGTCTTTTAAATGCTTCAATAACTATCCCATAAAGGTCCTTGAGTAGTTGGCTATGCATTGTTGAAGTTGGCTCCATGGAATCTGTTTTTACCTCGAGTCAGAATTTTTACCATGAGTAAACCTAGATTACAGGTCAAATTACTCAAAGTATAGTTTCTAAACATGTTTAACTAATTTTCCATATGCGTTTTGATAAGAATTTCATTTGGTATGAGGTTGTTTTGATGCATTCCAAGTCACACATTTGGCATGATCACAATTGGCTTGGTTTGCATGATTTTCTCATAATTCCTCTCATTTCTCATCATCATTCACTTCCATATAAATAGGGAATGATATTTCATTCATTTCCCAAGCTTTAGAGAGCCTGAAAACCTATGTCAAACTTCCTTCACATCTCTTAATTCTATAACTTTGAATTTGGTTTTAGAGCTCTTTTCAATCCAATTTCTTTGTTCATTCTTCATCCTTGAACTTCACTGAAGCTAACAAAAGAAGAACCAAGTCTTGTAGTGCTCAAAATCGTGCTAGCCAAGTCAAGTTTTAGAGCAATTTCTTCATACTTCGTTCAGGTAGTTTAAGGCATCAATTCTTCTAACTCAAATTACTGGAATGGTCTATGATGTTCATTGATGCTTACTGATTATTTAATTTTGATAAATCGATGCATTTGATGCATCTGTTTTCGATTTCAAATTTTTTCAAAACTCTCTGGTTTTTCTCAAAATAAAATTTTCCCGAGGGTACCATTGAAATCGTCTTGAAGAGACGAATCGAATAACACCAGTCCGAGCTCTTGATTTTACAGTTTGTGAGACCTGCAATTCGCACGTGGCTGGAGGTTGAAGATGACCAGTGTGTCATCTCTCAACCAATGACATGGTGCCACACATTTTCTCAAAATCTATTTTAAATAATTGATCTGGTGATTTATTCACTAATGACCATGATATGCACAACACACAGATCCCTTGGATTTGATTATTAACGCATTTTGACTTTGATCCAATGGTCTATATCTTTTTGGTTTTATTTTTTGTTTTTTGATTTTATATTTTAATTGTTTTAAACTTCAAAAATTCATAAAAAAATTTATTTTAACTTCTAAAATTCTGAAAAAATCCTCAAAAATACTTCTGTTATTTCTCTTTCTGTTTTTTATTTTTTCACAATTTTATTTTGTGAGTTGATATTTTTTATGCTTTTTCACTTTATTTGACTTGTTTTAATTGTTTAAAAATACTTTTCTTGATTTTTAAATTCTGAAAAAAAAATGGAAGGATCTAATGATCTCTTGGCAAATATTGGTGACCTTATTTTATTTTTATTTTTAATTTACTATTTTTCACAAATTTTGGTTTTTTTTATTATTTCTTTAAATTTCAAAAATAGTTTCTGACATTAAAAATTTTAAAATTTTTTGTCAACACTTATTGACTCATGTTTGATTTCTGATATGTTTTTTAGAATTTTTATTTGGTGTATTAAGACATTTTTGTGTATTTTACCAATTATTTCCTTTTATTAATTATTTAAATATGATTTTATTAAATACTATTTTATTATTTTGTTGTTTGGTTCTGATTTGGGTGTTATTTTGAGACAAGTTCCTCAACCTCATTGGATCTTGGGTGTTGATAGGTTGAAAAACCATATCCACCAAAATGGATGAATGATATTGATGATATTTGAAACCCTAATTTCATCTGACACATCTCATCCCTCTTCATCTTATCCCTTTCTTGTTTTTACTTGTGCTACATGTTTTTGGAGAATGGTCTACATATCATTTCTCTAACATGTTGGTACATAGTTTGATATTGACCGGCTTCAGAATAGGTGTGACTTCTACATAAGTCCACTTACGATTGCTTAACATAACGCTAAATTTGTCTCAATTCGAAAAATGATCATTTGTGGCCCAAACCTATGTTTACAAGCTCAAGTATATTTAAATTGAAACCTTTAATCAAATAACTTTGAATTTCATTGTTAGGAGGCTTTGATTTTATCAATCCTCTAATAAACTTCATGAAATTTGGTCTGAGTGAATCATTTGAACATCGTTGATCATATGTGGTTGCTTTGAGCATTTGAAAAGAATGATACACTTGACAAAAAAGCAAATGAGACCTTTTGTTGAGAAGCTTTGATTTTATCAATCTTCTAATGAGCTCTCAAATGCAAGCTTCAATATGGTCATTCAACTAACCTTCTAACTTCTAATTCACTAACAATTAACTTTACTTTGTGCTTTTACTTTATGCCTTTATTTTACGCCTCTATTTTTATGTACCATTTATTTTAGCTTTTACATTTCATGCCATTTTTCTTTTGCTCACTTGAGAACTCATCTTTATGCCATTTTATCTTTTCTTATTTGAGATTTTTATTTTCTTTTAAAGACACTTAATAATCAACTTGAACAATAAAAAAAGTGTAAAGTTACTTCAATTACTTGGTTACTATCATTAGCATTATGGAGTTATGGATCTCTTGGACTTAGGATTAAAAGCCTTGATACTTTGGGACCTTATGGCTCTGTTTTTATTTTGTTTAAAATCCTTGGAAACCCCAAGGCATTGGTTTTTTTTCTTCTTTGTGTGCAGGTCATTCTGATTATATGCTTTGTCTGTGATTGAGAATTCCTCTGTATACAACCCTTACACTATCCAATTTTTGTGAAGACTTAATTCATCTGAAGCTTGGTATTCCTCAGAGGTTTAGTATTTTTACTTACTTGTTTTCAATCCTAAGGATGGTAATTCTACATTGACTTCTTATGTCAAGTGTTGGCTTCTTGTTGGTTAGACCGTTCTTTTCCTTAGCTTTTACCTTATGCTTTAGGATAGTCCCTTCATCTCTTCCTATCTTCTTTAATTTCAAAAATCTTTTCCCTCATTTTCAAAACTCTTCTTGTTTCCTAACTTGAACTGCTTTCATAATAAACTTGGACTTAGGTACATGCATTTTCAAAAAAATATTTTCTTAATCAAATTTTAATCACCTTAACCTAACTTTAACATCTTTCTCAATACTAAAAGTCAATTAACATCATTCAAACCATTTTTCCACTTTGGATTTTTACTTTAAACTTTTCTCAAAAGATTAGGCTCTTGTTGATTCTTGTAGTGATGTGAGCTACTATACTTCTAAGATATGTAGTGAAGTCAGATATTTTCCACTTTGGTGTTGAGTGAGGTTTTGTTGATTTTAAAATTCAAGCTATATCCTCCACTTTGAGATGATGCAAATTCTCCTTTCTCATAATTGTGGGTAGTAAGTATGTTTTCCATTCGGATATGACGATGATGTCTCTTCTCTTAAAATTAACCAACATACATGTATTTTAAATTTTTTTGAGGTGAACTACGAATACCCTGACCCCCTATTGCACTGAAGGTGGTACGTAGGAACTAAAGGTTCAGAACTGTGGCGGGTGCAAAAATTATAAAAAAATACTTCTTTTCTCATCTCTATCATCTATTTTTATATACAACTTTTATAGCCAAAATACACAAATTTTCAAAGAGGTTCCTGTGGAGTACCATAGATGTTTAGGGTGTTAATACATTCCCTTTGCATAACCAACCCCCGTCTCTTTTTGGCTTTATCGCTCTTTTCCCATTTCCTTTGGAAACAATAAAGCACGGTGGCAATTTTTTTTATTTTGATCTGTGCGAGTTAAGTCAATCCAATGGCTTAGTCTCAATATTTCTACCGCTACAGAAAATTGGTGACTCTATTGGGGATAAGAATATCTAAGTGGGTTGAGCCTATCATTGTTTGTTATTGATTGTGCTATTTATTTTTGTTGTATATTATTTATTGGATATATGCCTGTATGTATGGAATTTTCTAGTTTTCAGGGTGCTTGGTGATCTCTTATAAGTCCTCTACCCGAACTTGTGCAAACTTAATATAGTACGAGTGGTATAGTCATGTTAACTTTGAGGGAGGAATCCCAAAAAGGGAGACATGAGATCCCTCTCTCAGTGGAAGCCCCTTTGAATGTAGTATCTGTTTAGCGAGCATTCGAGAAGACATGCTGGTCTTAATCTGGGAGCCTAATAAAGCTGAGGACCGTAGAACGCTTAACCCATCTTGGCCTTTTAGGTGTAGTGTAGCGACTATGATGGAGTAATCCAGAAGTGGTTGTTACGCGATGCTACACTCAAATGAGTTTTTTTCTCAGAATATTACTAACTATCGAGCTAGTCAGGATGTTGGTAATATCCGAAGGAAGGATGTAGACTCTGGAAACTCTTTAGAACCTTGTTCGATAGGTGATAAAACATTAGTCCTTACCTTGTGGGTTGAACCTATGAACCCCCATGTTTGTGATCTTGTGTGTGATTGTTGCATCATGCATTCATGCACCCATGAGCATTCTTTAAACGGTTTTTCAAGGAACTTAAGGTTGACTGTTGCAAATATCACAACTACTTTTTGACCATAGATTTTGGAAAGAGAAAAACTCGGAAGTACAGTTTAAAGGATCCTAAGATAAAGGAACTGATGAGTTTGATTCCTGAGATTGAGAGTTCTACAAATATCTGGAAGAAGTATGGAGCCATTGTCCCTCTTATGAAGCTCAAAATTAAGGAGGGTATTCTTCTGATATTAATTCAGTTCTATGATCCATTATATTGGTGTTTTACTTTTATTAATTATTAGTTGATTGCCATATTGGAGGAGTATTCTTACTTACTTGGTTTACCTATTACTGATCGCGTTCCTTTCATCGACTTAGAAGGAGAGCCTAAGTCTTATGAGATTTCTACCATGAATCACTTGAAGAAGTCTGAGATTGAGGCTAATATGACTACCAAAGTAGGAATTAAAGGCTTACCTGCTCAGTTTCTATTGGAGAAAGCTCGTTACTTTGCCAAGATGAAGAGTACAATTGCTTTTGAGGCTATCTTTACTTTGCTTTCTTATCAGTTGTTCTTGTTTCCTAACATCAACAAATTTTTGGATATTAATGCCATTAGGGTCTTTCTGATTGAAAATCCAGTCTCTATGCTGCTAGGAGATATTTATTATTCCATCCATCTTCAAAATTTCTATCAGGGAGGGATGGTCATCTGTTGCACACTATTGTTATATCAGTGGTTTATTTCTAACTTACCTCGGTCTGTTGCTTTTTGGATATCAAGAAGGAACCACGTTGGGCTTCAAATATTATAGCTCTTACTCATTATGATATTAATTGGTATCATCAAGGTTTTATGATGAGGAGATTATTGATAGATGTGGTAGTTTCCCCAATATGCCTCTTCTTGGTACAAAGGGAGGAATTAACTACAATCTCATTCTTGTGCGTCGCCAACTTGGATATTTGCTAAAAGACATGCCAAACAATATTCATATGAGTGGTATCTTTCTTAAATAAGGATAAGATCACAAGGCAACTAAAGAAGCAAATGAAAAAGCTTGGTGCTATATTCATAGAAAGGGTAGAAAAGACTTAGGACCAAGAGGAGCAGTTTCCTTAGAGCCTCGTCTCTATTGAGTACAAGCAAGGGAAATTCAGTTGAAGATGCCTTATTCTCGTGAAGAACATATATCTGATATCTTTATGAGGACTACTCCTCCTCTCTTATATGATATGGATGAACTTTAGCTTGCCTTGGTTTGGATGTAACAAGAGAAGGAAGCATGGAAGAATAAGTACTAGACTTTGTAGGTGTCCTATGAAATAGAGTTGAAAGAGAAGGATGACTTGATTGAGATTATTGAGATTCGTGTTATAGAGATGATAGAGATGCAAGAGAATTTATTTTCCCCTAGAGTTCAGCCCGGTCCCGGTTACCCATTTTCTAATTCTAGTGGATGGAAGGAAGTCGCCGACAAGTATGCAGAAGAGAACAAGTGATTGAAGGCTCAGATTACAAGACTCGTAGGAAAGCGTCGGCGTGTGGAGAGATCTTCATCAGCTTTGGCTCCTTAGGATTTTTAAATTCTCTCTTTATTCTCTTGTACTTAGGATTATTGAAACTTGTACAAAAAGTTGTAATCCATTCCAAAACTATTATTAAAATGAGAATTTTTAGTATTTCCAAATGTGTTAGTACTTCAATATTTGAAATTGTTTATGATTCTTTGAGTTCCTTAAATAAACAAAATAAATCATATGCATTGCATTTCATGTATCATTTTGCACATATTTTTTGCATTCTTGTTCATTGCCAGGTGTCTTACTTGTTTCTCTGCTTCATTCAGTCAGCAAGTTGCCTCATCGCTACAATACTCGGGCTAATTCTAGAAAAAAAAGGAAAATATTGAACAAGAGAATCGTGAGATGCGTGAAGAAGTTACTGGTTTGAGAGCCGGTATGGCTAATCTGACTACTTTGGTAGTGTCGTTGGTGGCTGCTCAGAATCAGCCACCACCCCCTCCTCATCCATCCCCTCATGCTACTAAGCCACAACAGACAACATTATTTCAGAAGTTATATAAGTACCCATTTCTGTTACTCTAGTTACTGCTACTCAATAATGTATGCCTCGCGGTTACCCGTGGGGAGTGCTTGAGAATTTCATGCCATAAGGTTATAATCCTGCTGCTTAAGTTGCTCCATTTGTTCAAACTACTGCTATTTCTACACCTCCTATGGTGCACTTTACTCCTATTGCTAATAATGAGATTCATCATGTCGCACCTCCTACGGTGAATGCTATACATGTTATTAATGATGAAGTTCATCATCCTGCTCCTCTACCAAGTGAAATTTTAGGCTTTTATGACCGAATGGATGAACTTCATGATCAATTCAATGAAATACAGAAAGAAGTTAAGGCTCTCTGAGGGAAAGGGTTATTCGTATAGAATGTCAGTGATCTCTGTTTAGTTCCTAATGTGTAAGTGCTAGGAAAGTTTAAGGTGCCAAAATTTGAGAAGTACAATGGCAACTCTTGTCTTCTTGACTACCTAGTGATGTATATCAGAAGGATGTCCACTCATACTGATGACAACCGCTTACTTATTCATTTCTTCCAGGATATTTTAATTGGTTCTGCTTTGAAATGGTATATGGGATTGGACAGTAGCAACATCCGCACATTCAATAACTTGGGAGAAGCTTTCGTGAAGCAGTATAAGTATAAAATGTTTATGGCACTTGACCGTGACTAGCTGAGAGTGATGGCTCAGAAGGATATGGATTCATTTAAGGAGTGTGCACAGTGTTGGCACGAAGTTGTTTCCCAAGTGGTACCCCCAATGGGAGAGCAAGAAATGACTAAGGTCTTCTTGAAAACCCTTGGTTCATTTTATTATGAAGGAACGGTTGCGAGTGCACAAAGTTATTTCATTGAGATGGTAAGTATGGGTGTCTGTCTAGAAGAAGTCGTCAGGGAAAGAAGATTGACAAAAGATGAAGGTTTTAGTGGAAGAAAGAAATCATCATATGGGTTTTCTAGAAAGAAAGAAAGTGAAACAAACATTGTTGTTGAAGAAAGAAGGATTAGACCTCCAAGAAGACGCCATCAACATCAACAACAGGTTGATTCTGTAAATCCGGTTGTCAACGTGACTCCGACTGCTATTGCATATCAGAGAGCACCTCAACAAGGTAATCAAGGGCAAGGTCAGAAGAGAGAAGCGTTTGATCCTATTCCAATGAGTTATGCAAAATTGTTTTCGGCTTTGATTCAAAAGAAATTTGTGTAGACTAGGCCTCTCCCTGCTATACCTTCAACTTTACCGTGGTATTATAAGGAGGATTAGAATTTTGCTTTTCAACAAGGAGCCCTTGGGAATAACATTGAAAACTGTTACCCGTTGAAGTCTGAAGTGCGGAAAATGGTAAGATCTAATCTCTTGTCCTTTAAAGATGTTGGTCTTAATGTGAAAGATAATCCACTACCAAAGCATGGAGGTGGAAGTGTTGTAAATATGGTTACTGGTTGTCCTGGGGACTTCAGGATTTTTGATATCAACCTGGTCAAAGGTGATTTAGTGAAGATGCATTCTAATCTCTGTGAATCTAACTATTACACACACGACCATGCCGCTTGTAGTGTTTGCAGTACATGTGTCATGGATGTGATAAAGTTAGAGATGATCTTCAAGAAATGATGAATGAAGGTTTTATCCACATAATTAGAACAAGGGATGAATATGAAGAAGAGGTGAATATGGTTTATGGATGTCCCAATGAATTTCAGATTTTTTTACGTGAATTACATGAATGGTGATGTGGTACAGCTGCACGCCATATTTTGTCACATGAATGGCCAGGAGGTACATCATTATAGGTCCTGTCAGAACTACTGTAGGGATTATCATGGTTGTTCTATTGTAATAAGAGGTGTTCCATTGTTATTAGATAATGGTACTATTAGAGTCACAAACAACAAAGATGATTATAATGAAGTTAATGTGATTGAAGACTACTCTGTTGAGGTCATGTCTGATGATGAGTACGTTTCTGCTGATGGGTTCTTCTCTTCTGGTGAAGGTATATTTTTTGATAATGATTATGCGATTCCTAAGTATGCTGAAGAAGCAAGGGTAAATGTTATTGTTCCATATTTTGGTGTTCCCGCTCCTGTAGAGATTGCATACCACAACAAGCCTATTATTACTTCCGTAGTTATCTGTCTACCTGGTCCTATCCCATATGAGTCAGATAAAGACGTGCTTTATAAGTATAATGCAACTATCTTGGAAGATGGTGTGGAAATTCCTATCCAACCTTTGTCCCATCTTGAGAATATTGCTGAAGCTAGTCGGGTAACTCGCAGTGGTCGTGTTTTCTCCCCCACCTTTCGAGGAGATGTTAATTATGGTAGAAAGGTTACTGAGAATTTTAAACCTAAGAAAGTGGTAGGAGAATCTAGTGGTGCTGCCTTGGAAAAAGATGTTGATGATCTACTAAAAATCATCAAGATGAGTGATTACAAGATTTTAGATCATTTGTTGCAAACTCCATCTAAGATTTCCATTTTAGCCTTGTTAATGAACTCTTCTGTGTTGGTGTAAGCCCTAGAGGCCAATACTTTTGGTACTTGTATCGAATTATTTATTAATAATAAAAGGCATTTCTTTATTATGTTTGCTTTCCAAAATAATAAAGTCCCTAGAATGGTTTATTGGTTTAATGAAATGTTAAGTGTGACTTAATCATGAGATCCCATTAAACATAAGACACTATTCTTAAAGTATCTGTAGTCAAGCTTTAATGTGAAGTGGGATAACATTAAAGCATTAAGATTATTATGAAGATAGATTGATGATAACATCTCATGGATCATAGATAAGGAGTTATCAAGTCTTGACATAGGTATGAATATTAGGAGTAATATTTATACTGGATTGACCCGCTATGAGAATACTACATAGAATGTTATGCAAAGTGTCATAAGTTATTCTCATGATGATAATGGTGTATACCACCCTTCGACCTGAAACCACTATGGACCCTAGATGTAGAGTCAAGTACTTTATTACTGATCAAACGTCATCCGTAACTGGATGACTATAAAGACGGTTGATGGGTACTTCACAAAGCATGCTAAGGGACATGAGTGACCTAGATGGAATTTGCTCATCCTGCATAACAGGATAAATGTCTAAGGGCCCAATATTGAACTGGACAAGGGTGACACAGTGTATGCCTTGTGTTCAATATAGACATGAGGGCAAAAGGGTAATTGTACAACACAAATATTATCACGGAAAAGGTTTGGTCAGATCACATGACATTTTCGTGACTTGGGTAACAGTGATGTGTTGCTAGATACCGCTCACTATTTATTATATTAAATGTGTGATTTAATATAATTGCCAACGTCGCGAAAACCTACAGGGTCACACACATAAGGACAAGTTGATGAGAGATAGAATAAATAAGGAACACCGTAAGGTACGGTGCACTTAAGTGTAATACGGAAAGTGGTAAGGTACCACGTGGATAAGTGATATATGGTACATCATAAGGTATGATGTCCATAAGCTTAATTGGGCTTTTAGCTTATAGCCTTAATTGGGCTTTTAGCTTGTAGCCCACACGAGTGATTCTATAAATAGATCCCTTGTGATGAAGCAATTTCACTTGATGCAATTTCGTTTTTGATTCTCTCTCTCACTCAAGGTTTCTGTTCGTGATCAGCTAGCACTGTGACCGGAAGCGATCTGTTCGTGTGGACTGAGTAGAGGCGTTGTTCTTCATCAACGCTCGTGATCACGACATCAAAGGTCTAAATCGCCACAAGAGGTAAATATTTCTATCACTGACCATGCTCATTCGTAAGGATCGCTAAAGGAAAATTTTAAATTCCGCTGCGCTTTTGATCGCAATTTTCCTTCATTCTGCTCATCAGGAATCTTCGATGAGGGTGTTGGATCAGGCTTTTGTTGAAAGTGATATGTATCTAGATCAGTTCAACGGTGTTATGGGGAATATTACGTCTTGTAACAATCAAAGCTTTTGTGATGACGAGTTGCCTGATAAAGGGAGGAACCATAATATAGATCTGCATATATCTATGAATTGTAAGAATGACTCTTTATCCAATATGCTGATAGATAATGGATATGCTTTAAATTTCATACCAAGAAGCACTCTCATGAAGTGTAAGTACCAAGGAACTCCTATGCGCCCCAGTGGCATTATAGTAAAAGCTTTTGACAGTTCAGGGAAATCTGTCATTGGAGAGGTGGATATACGTATTCACATAGGTCCACATTTATTCTAAATAACCTTCCAGGTTATGGATATTGTCTAAGCTTATAGATGTTTATTAGGACGACCCAGGATCCATGAAGCGGGAGCTGTTACTTCAACCTTGCATTAGAAGCTGAAATTTGTTCGTGAAGGAAAGGTAGTGATTGTGAATGGTTAGCAAGCTCTGTTGATATCTAATTTGTGTTCCTTTAGCATTGTAGAAGTTGATGAAGCCGCTGTTAGAACTCAATTTCAAGCTTTGTCTATTGATAATGTAAGGAAGAATGAAGATTTATAACCTCGTTTAGGGATGCACAGCAAGCAGTGTAGAAAGGCCCTAGCAAGGTGTGGGGGTGGGTTATTAATCCACATGTGAATAGGAATGAGACTGGTTTAGGTTTCTCCATGAAGAAGGAAGTTGTGAAGCTGAAGTCTGCTTTGAGTAAATATCAAGACATCTTTCAGAGTGCAGGATATCTCCATCCGATTACTCCAAGGATCAATGCTATTCTCGAAGATGAGTCAGAGCAAGAGATGTCAAACTTTGTGACACATGGAGTCAAAATTAAGAATTGAATCACTGTTAATGTTCCTTCTTGCATTCACATTTCAAAGTATTTTTTTTTTTGTCTGTCTTTTCAAAAATCTTTCACTCTGTCTAAGGTGAAAGTAATGATGTTGTATGGGCGTGTATGTTGTTTTAAATTTTAAAATCATTAATAAAAGTTGTTTTTGATTTCTAAAATTGTGTCTTTATTTTTTGCTTTTTCTTTAGAAATGGTAATCAGAAAAAAAAACCTTTCAAAATAAATAATAAATCTGCATAATCACTTGTTACATGTGTCAGTTTCTAAAATCAATCATAAATCATATGTGCAGATTAATTAAAAAACCTGTTGAGTATAATGACCCTGCACCCTCTCCTAAATTTGAGTATCCTGTGAATGTGGATGAAGAAGAAGAATATGATGAAATCCCAGAACAGGTTTCACGGTTGCTTGAGCACGAGGAAAATATCATTCAGCCGTATAAAGAGCCGTTAGAGATGACTAACTTGGGTTCAAAAGAAGATTCGAAAGAAGTCAGGATTGGGGCACTGCTTCATCCCGATGTGAAGAGAAGGTTGATTGAATTGCTGAAAGAGTATGTATATATCTTTGCCGCTAAAGCCAGAATGTCCACCAATCAAGCAGAAGCCGCGAAGGACTCATCTTGACATGGCAGTAAAAATTAAAGAAGAATTTTTGAAGAAAATTGATGTTGGTTTTCTTGTAACATCAGTGTACCCTCAGTGGATTTCCAACATTGTTCCAGTACCAAAGAAAGACGTAAAATTTTGCACGTGCGCTGATTATAGAGATTTAAAATAAAGCAAGTCTGAAATATGATTTCCCATTGCCACATATTTATATGTTGGTTGATAGCACTACAAAATTCAAAGTGTTCTCGTTCATTGACGTATTTTCCGAATACAATCAAATTAGGATGGCTCTTTAGGACATGGGAAAAACAATGTTTATCACACCCTGGGGAACACTCTGTTACATAGTGATGCCCTTCTGGTTGAAGAACGCTGGTGTAACGTACCAAAGGGATATGGCAACCCTGTTCCATGATCTCATGCATTAGGAAATTGAAGTATATGTTAATGATATGATTTCCAAATCTCAGACAATGGAAGGGCACATAGAAGACTTGTTGAAGTTATTTCAGCGTTTGAGGAAGTATCGTATTTGTTTGAATCCAAATAAGTGTACTTTTGGAGTTCGTTCAGGAAATTTGTTGGGTTTCATTGTCATTGAAAAAGAAATTGAAGTTGATCCTAATAAAGTTAAGGCAATACATGAAATGCCTGCACCAAGAAATGAAAAGCAAGTTATAGGCTTTCTTGAACGTTTGAATTACATTTACAAATTTTTCTCCCATATGACTGCAACATGTGAAACAATCTTATATTTATTAAAGAAGGATCAAGGTTGTGTGTGGACAGATGATTAGAAAAGGGAATTTGAAAGCATTAAAGAGTATCTACTTGAGCCTCCTATCTTGCTCCCTCCTGTTGAAGGAAGACCCTTGATTATGTATCTAATTATGTTAGATAATTCCTGGGCTGTATTTTAGGATAGCAAATGAAACAGGAAGAAACGAATATGCCATTTATTATCTTCGCAAGAAGTTCACTGATTATGAATCACAATATTCCATGCTAGAAAAAAATGATGTGCTTGGCTTGGGCGGCAAAGCGATTGTGATAATATACGTTGAATCACACTACTTGGTTGATTTATAAAATGGATCCAATTAAGTATATTTTTGAAAATCTTGCTCTTACTAGAAGATTTCCCGCTGGCAAATGTAATTGTCTGAATATGAGATTGAATACCGTACTCAGAAGGGTATTAAAGGAAGTGTGTTATTAGAGTACCTTGCTCACCCACCAGTTGATGATTATCAGTCTATTAAATATGATTTCCTTGATAAGGATGTAATGTTTTTGAAAGTAAAAGATTGTGATGAACCTTTGCATAAGAAAGGACCTAACCCAGAATCCCGGTGGGGTATGATGTTTGATGGAGCTGTAAATGCTTATGGAAAAGGAGTTGGTGTCGTGATTATAACTCCCCATGGGTAGCATATCCCTTTCACTACAAGTATAACATTTGATTGTACCAATAACACAGTGGAGTATGAAGCGTGTATCATAGGGTGTTGTACCCCAAAATTTTCCCTCTCATCTTACTCAACACATGCTCATTGAGATCCTCAACTTGCTCAAGGATGCCCAAGAGTTGACCAGACAAACCTCTCCTAAAGCAATGAACCTCCAACTTGGGTTTCCATTTTCATCAAGAAGGGTGAGCTACAAAGGCCTCATATGCTCTCCATAGTCCTAATATGTTCTCAATATTATCCATGCCAAGTTTTATGCCTTGCACAAGAAGTTTGCTCAGTCAACTGCTCAAATGCCTGAAAATCAACTATACTAGGTCAAAAGTCAACTATGACCCACATACAGTCAAACTTCAAGATTTTTGGTCAACATCAACATTTTGAAATGATATCTATCATTTGATCAAGGGTTGATCATGATTCCTCAAGGAATGCTCCTAATTCATAAAAACACAAAAGTTGCTAAATTAGGGTTCCTATAGGAAAAGTCAACCAAACTTTGACCAGGCATAACTTTCTCATACTTTATTAGAAATTTCTCATCCAAGGATCATTTTAAAGAGAATCCAATTCCCTACAACTCATCTTCAGCCCTCAAGTTCAAGAAATGCACTCATTAAAAGATATAAATTTAGACATTCTAGGTCCTTTTCAAAAGTTAACAATAACACCTTTTGGGTCAAAGTTTCTTACATGAACATGGAAGATCCAATTGAGATCAAACCAAAAAGGTTGCTTAGGATACATCCTAATATTTCTAAAAACTCAAAGAAAACCCTCATAGGGTTAAAATTGAGAGAGATATGCATTGTCAAAGTTGGCCAATTTTTGAAAAAAATGCATGAAGCAAATATTGACCAAACTTGGATTTTTTCAAAATGGGCCTATCTTTTCAAGTTTGAAACTCATTCCTAACATGGTTCACGACCTCTAAGCCCACCCATACATTTTTCTACTATTTATGCTATTTATTTTTATATTTTATTCATTAAAATTCATAATTAAATAAATAAATAATAGAAATAATGTAAATTTTGATGTGAATCCATTTTGGGAAAGTTTTATGTTGGTTTATGTCAATTGATTTCGTGCAATAACTCTTCAAATATGTCCAGGTTCACCCACATGTGAAAATGGCATCAAATCATCAAATATGGTATTTTTTCAAATTTTGATCATGGTCTTAAAACACAATATTATGAGGGAGATTATTTCCATGCTTTCTTGTATCCTCATTCTCCTCTATAAATATATAGCCATACAAGCTTGAAACACACGAAATTCCTCTCTAAAAAACTCTCAAAAAACTCTTCAAAAAGCTCTCCTAAAGCTCTTTAAAAAGCTCTCCAGAAATCAAAGAATTGGTGCAAGTCATATCTCGAGGTTCCAGTCTCTCTCGATTGACATCAAGCCTCAAACCATCCTCTTGAAGTACCCAGGAGTCTTACAAGGCCCAAGAGCAATCCATCACACACCTAGCACGCCCCCATTTGACAACACCGATTTGGTAAAATTTTAAACTTCGAATCTCTAATTTTAATCATATTTCATGGCATGCTAACGTTTGTTTGAGTTTATATATAATAGTTATGGATGGTTGAATCAGAGGTTCCATGCAAGAATTTGAAAACACCATGGTTAGGGCATGAAGCTTTCGAAGATTCGGGCCTAGGGATTTCTGATGATTGCACCTCCTGTTTACTTTTGCTACTAGGCCCATCTTTATTTTCTTGTTTTATTCACTTCATTTATTTCTTTTAACCCTTTTTTTTATTTTAATCAATAACCAAATATAAAAATCACATAAAAATAGATTTAAGATTTTTCTTAATTAAATTTTAATTTTGGTAAATTAATTAACTAATCACTTTAACTTTTTTTAAAATTAAAATTAATAGAACTTAGGTTTAATTTTATTTTAATTCATTTTCCTTTTCGTAACAAAAATACCAAAAAAACATAGAATTAATTTCTTTTATTTAAATTTCATGTTTCTTTAATAATTAACTTTTTTTTAAAATATAGATCTAGATCAATTATTTTTTTAACTTAAACCATTTTCATTAATTAAAACAAAAAACAACAAAAATAGTTTTTATATCTTAGGATTTTTAAACATCTTTTCAAATTTGCGCGTTATTATTCTTTCACACTTCCTTTTATTATTGTAACTGTATATTGGGATGTAATAGATGATTAATAGGACCTTTACCGCTTTTATTTATTTTTTCCCCCAATTTTGAATATGTACATAATCCCCCTCCATGAAGCCTTGTAATAGCTAGGTTTTATATTTCTACACTTTTAAATTACCGCAATTATTAACTGCTAGATGTATGACTAATAGGATTGCATGGCAAGAATAATCAAACATTATCAAACTTAACACAAGACTAAAATAACTGAACATAACACACTGTGATCGGTGGATATGGAATTGACTGTTTAATGCTGGTTCGCGAAATGTCGCGGAAGCAAGAGTCGCCACCGTCTTTTATTTTCTCCAAATGGAAAGGACAAAAGCACAGAAAAATTCCTTAAAGAGATTGCTCTCGGTTCGGGAGGTAGATTATAGAAAGGGAAGGTGTTAGCACCCTTTCTATCCATGGTTATCCATGGGCTCTTAGATACTTGCTCACTTGTGTTTTCAAAATTGTTTGTTTGCTTTTCAAGTGTGGGTTTTAAAAAGTTTCTTTGAAAATTCCAGTTCGACTCTTGTATCGGTCCTCAAGAGTGTTTGAAAAGTTGCTTTCGAAAGCTTTTTGAAAATGTGTCGGTGTGAAAAGTATTTTTGAATTTGTTTTGAAATTAGAGCAAGTATCTAGAGTCGTCTACCTACCCTAAGGAATTCGTCTGTGTAGATGTCCTTTAAAGTAGTGCCATCCCACCATTGAGAGGTAGGTAGCACCACCGTTGGAGGTGTTCGGGTCAATTCGAGGTTCGGGACATGGTGATCACCAGAGCAATGGGAAGACACCTTAGAAGCTACCCTCATGCCAGGTTCCCGGATCATGAGGACTTACTAAGACATCCTCTACTCGACGATCACCTTTCGAGGCAAGGCAACAGTGAGGCGTACCCTAGGGGTGGTGTGTGCGATTTGTGTGTCGTTTTCATTTGTATTTATCTTGTCATGTTATTGATGTTCTACACTTGTTTTTATTTATGGCCATTCATTCTTTCATGCATCAATTAACAGTTAAAATATTTGCGAGAAAGTAAAAGATTCTAAGCTATTACAAAAGGCGCGGGTCCACATCGCCAAAATTTCCAGAACCCGATTTGACAGAAAAATAAAGAAAGTAAAGAAAATAAAGAATTAAAAGTGCGACAGATTAATTACACGGCTTTGGGAGAGATACATAAATATTTAAACGAACAAAAATAAATATGTGAATTAAATTTAAATCGAAACGAGGGCGTTGGACCCTTTTTGCAAAATTAAATTAAACGATGAATTAATTAAAATTAAAGGGAAAAGAAATTGTCTTTTTGGTATTTTTTGGTATTTTGTAATTTTAATGAAAAAAGAATTAAATAAAATAAATGCTAACCCTAATTCTACAATTTTTGTTTTATTATGAAAAATGTTGAAGTTTTTTAACCTAAAATTAACCCTAATTTTTATATACAATTTAATTATAAAAATAAATATCTAATATTTAATTATTATGGAATAAAAGAAAAAAAGATGAAAATTAATTAAACCCTAGTTTAATAACTAAATGAATTAATACAATTTATTTATGAAAATACTAAAAATAAAATATTTATTATTTTTTTTTATCTTTTTCTGATTTTTATGGTGTTTTTTATATTTTATGAAAAATATTAAATTAATCAAACAAAACAATAATTGAAAGAAAATAGAAAAAAAGAAAAAAAAAAGAATAATAAAAACTTGCAAACCTAGGGGGGTTGCAGTCCCCAAAGTGGAGGTTTTTCCTTGGTAATTCAGGCCCATTACAGCATGGCCTTATTGACTTTTTCATGCAATTTGTGGAGTGGTTGACTGCAGTACGCCGTGTTCTTCAGATTGTGTTCCTGGGATTGATAGTGGGGAACACGTGGATGGCTTGATTCTGAAGGTGCATCGTGGTCCACCACGTTGAAACTGCATGTGAATACTAAATGAAAAATAACATTGAAAGAGTGAAGACCTGGGGCTCGAACCCAGGTCATGAACGTTACCAGCCTACACGTGTGCCACTGAGTCATCCCAAACGCGTTTAACATATAATAACTAACAAACATTATAAAAGAAAAAATAGTCAGTGGTTCAAAACGCGCGAAAAATTTGAATCTTCCAATCAGCGCCTTCCACCTAATCATCTTCCTCGTTGGTGTTTTCTTTTTCTGAAATACAAAAACAATAAGCAACGGTTTTCAAACGTTGTTATAGATAACATTACAGAAAATAACGATTAGCCCCTGGGGCTTCATAAATTGAGCGCGATGATGCCATTGTTTTCGTCCAAACCCCCTGAATCCATTCCTGGCATCGTGGTGGTCTAATTTTACTGTATTCAAAAACCCCCAACTTGAAGGTTGAAGAACCCTAAAAAAGAAACATGGTAGATTCGCGTACGATGCCCAAAACTTCAATCAAGTTATGTAGTTAGCTTCAGAACAAAGCAATTAGTACAAATCCATGAATAAAATGCAATGATATGGTCTCAATAATAGAATACGATTATGCAAAAAGAGTGATACAGTTCACCCTCGAATTACCAATTCTTTGAGTATGGGGTTAAGTTTTTGACTGTAATCGTTTACTGGCAACCCTGGCAAGCTAATGGAATAAGTTTTGAGGCTTGAATCGACCTGCAAGTAGGTTTTCAGAATTTGAGTTTTCAAAGAAAATTTCAAGTTTTGTTTTCTATGTTCTTGCGCAGCTTAGTGGTTTTTTTTAGGCATTAGGTCTTGCTTAGGCTTATGTATGGAGTGAATTAGGTCAAAGAAAACAATCAAAATCCTTTGCATTCATGGTTTTTGAGATTTGATTTTTCAAGATCTTTTTCCAATATTTTCCATGCTATTTTGTACCAATCATGACCAATTCTCTTCAAATCTTTCCATATTTGATTATGCACAAGTTTTTGAACCTATTACATGTACAAAAAGGTTTGATAAATTAGGTTTAGTATTTTCCATGTATTTAATTAATTTAAATGAATTATTAATAATAAAAATCCAAATAAATAAATAAATAATGAAGAAAAACTTCCCTTTGGGCCAAGTGGTCGTGCACATGCCTTGGATAATGAATTGTGGAAGGAAAATAGGCCCATTAGCAATTTTAGGTCATTTGAGTCAATGTTGACTTTTCAAAATATCCAAATATTTCCCAACTTCCACAAGGCATAACTTGCTCAATTGTTAAGCTTTGCTCATGTTCTTGGACATTTTGGAAAGGTCTTTGAGTCCTATAACCAATGCCTTTGGTCCCATGTCATTTTGATTTACCAATCTTAAGTTATGGCCTTTGACTTAAAGTCCCTTTTTGTTGACTTTTGAAAATGACCTATAATGTTGAAATTGATAACTTTTTGTGAGAGCATTTCTTGGACTTGAAGTGTGAAGAGGAGTTGTAGGAAATGTCTTTCTCTTCAAAATGAGCTTTGGATGGAATTTTTCTGATAATCCATGTGAAAGTTATGCCCTGGTCAATTTACAGTTGACTTTTTCAACTGTCCAAATAAGGAAACTTTTGCATCTTGATGATTTTTGAGCCAAGCTTTGAGAATCATGATCAAGCATTGATCAAATGATGTTTGTGGCTTCAAAATGATATGTTGACCAAAAATTTGAACTTTTGACTGTCAAATGACCATTTTGCCCCTACAGTTGACTGTAGTGCAATTAGGGTTTTGACTGTGCAATTTTGTGCTGAAAGTCTTGAAACTTGGTATGAGGATACTTGACCATATTTGTAGGCATGTGGGACTTGATTGGACCCTTGGAAACTTCATTTACTTGATCAGAACAAAAACCCTAATTTTGACTGTTTAGGATACCCTTGCACTGTGCAACCCTTGAAGAATTTTGAAGCATGACTTGGCAATTTCTTGAAGAATATGGGAGGGAAAATTTTGGGGTACAACAGTTGCCCCTGTTCAATCTTCTTAGACCTGAGGATGCAGATTGGCTGACGTGCCTTTCGTAATCCGAGGGTAGAAGATGATTGAACACTAGAGTGCCCAGAAATTTGCGCTCACATAGTAGCAGTGTGATGGTAGAATGGGCTTATAGATGCCATTTAGAGATTGACGAGTAGAATGATGGGCTTATAGATTCCATGCTAAGAGATGACGGAAGGTGGATGGGCTTATAGATGCCATCTGGATGTCGATCGCCTAAGAGATTCCTTAGCGAGAACTTGCGTACCTGCAAAAGAAAAATGAGTATCTGACATGTTGCAGGAGCTGGTTTTCAGATGCTTGGTATAGATATGTCCTGACTGATTACAGGAGCTGAGTCTGGATCTTCAAGCGGTGATGAATGAACCAGGGATGGTTACTACCTCAACGGGAACGGTGAGAGAACCTTGGGTGACTTCAACTTCAACAACAATCATTGAGAAAAACTTGGGATTACCACCTCCGCAGGATCGGGGAGAGAACCATAGGCAATTATAATCTCAAAAAGCGGACGTTTGAGAAAAACCTGGAATGGAATTATCATCTCCGCAGGATCGGGGAGAGAACCATAGGAAATTATAATCTCAAAAGCGGACGTTTGAGAAAAACCTGGGATGGAATTATCATCTCCACAATATTGGGGAGAGAACCATAGGAAATTATAATCTCAAAAGCGGACGTTTGAGAAAAACCTGGAATGGAATTATCATCTCCGCAGGATCGGGGAGAGAACCATAGGAAATTATAATCTCAAAAGTGGACGTTTGAGAAAAACCTGGGATGGAATTATCATCTCCACAACATTGGGGAGAGAACCATAGGAAATTATAATCTCAAAAGCAGACGTTTGAGAAAAACCTGGAATGGAATTATCATCTCCACAACATTGGGGAGAGAACCATAGGAAATTATAATCTCAAAAGCGGACGTTTGAGAAAAACCTGGGATGGAATTATCATCTCCGCACCGCTGGGGAGAGAACCATAGGAAATTAAAATCTCAAAAGCGGACGTTTGAGAAAAACCTGGGATGGAATTATCATCTCCACAACATTGGGGAGAGAACTATAGGAAATTATAATCTCAAAAACGGGCGTTTGAGAAAAACCTGGAATGGAATTATCATCTCCACAACATTGGGGAGAGAACCATAGGAAATTATAATCTCAAAAGCGGACGTTTAAGAAAAACCTGGGATGGAATTATCATCTCCGCACCGCTGGGGAGAGAACCATAGGAAATTATAATCTCAAAAGCGGATGTTTGAGAAAAACCTGGGATGGAATTATCATCTCCACAACATTGGGGAGAGAACCATAGGAAATTATAATCTCAAAAGCGGGCGTTTGAGAAAAACCTGGAATGGAATTATCATCTCCACAACATTGGGGAGAGAACCATAGGAAATTATAATCTCAAAAGCGGACGTTTGAGAAAAACCTGGGATGGAATTATCATCTCCGCACCGCTGGGGAGAGAACCATAGGAAATTATAATCTCAAAAGCGGACGTTTGAGAAAAACCTAGGATGGAATTATCATCTCCACAACATTGGGGAGAGAACCATAGGAAATTATAATCTCAAAAGCGGGCGTTTGAGAAAAACCTGGGTTGGAATTATCATCTCCACAACATTGGGGAGAGAACCATAGGAAATTATAATCTCAAAAGCGGACGTTTGAGAAAAACCTGGAATGGAATTATCATCTCCACAACATTGGGGAGAGAACCATAGGAAATTATAATCTCAAAAGCGGGCGTTTGAGAAAAACCTGGGTTGGAATTATCATCTCCACAACATTGGGGAGAGAACCATAGGAAATTATAATCTCAAAAGCGGACGTTTGAGAAAAACCTGGAATGGAATTATCATCTCCACAACATTGGGGAGAGAACCATAGGAAATTATAATCTCAAAAGCGGACGTTTGAGAAAAACCTGCGATAACTTCTACTTAGTCTTCATCAGAAAAATCTGTTTGGGGTCGATTTAACTGGACTAGGGAAAGCCTTGGACTGGATAAGAAATCTTTGGAGTCGATTAACTGAACCGGTCTATGTCTTGAAATATGATTGAGAATTTAACTGCATCTTTCCTGAAAGGTAAAAGTCAGTCATATGCAATGCATGATATGGATCAAGCAATGATGTTCTCAACATAAATGAGATTTGTAAGATATGATGCGTCTATGCATGTTATAATGATGCATGTGATGTTTAGGAATGTATGTCTTCGTCTAGGAAAGTAAATCCTTGACGGGTGCCGGGAAGTCACTCCTGGGCTGACGTTGAAGAATAAGCTTTTACTTCCGCTGGGGATGATAATTGCAAGAATACCGGTAGGAGAAAATGACTCCGTTGAGGAATAAACTTGGCGAACGGATAACTCTGCGGGAAGAAAAGTACTCTGACGATCTTGCTGGGAGGCAATACTCTGTGGGGATAGAGATACTTTGTTGAGTTGTTAATAATAACTTGCTGGGGATATCTTTGCTATATTGGAAGTGTGAATAGACTTCGCTGGGGGTAAGAAGACTGTGTCGACGACGACCTTTCCGTGGCTTTTGGCTGAGGATAACCCAGTTATATCCTGTTAAGGAAATAACTCTTTGAATAAAGCTGGACGACGCATTCATGCTTTGCGAGGGATAAGCTTCCAGAATCTACTGGGGATAAGCTTACTGCTTGGGGAGATGGATCCCAACTTTCCTGGGGAAACTGGATTGGACTCTCTTGGGGAAGTTTTGAACTGCGGGGAAGTGATTCGTTTGAATGTTGATATGCCGCCGGGGAAAAATATTTAGACCAAGACTGTCGGGGATGCTTGTTAAGGATACGTATATATGCTGCTGGGGAAGGTTGAGATCTGCTGGAGCATACCCAACTTCCTTAAGATTTGATAACTGCTTTGCTTGAGGAGAGTGTACCGGCTTGCTGGCTTACTCTCTGGGGAATTAGGATGTACTGGTTATGTTCTCCAGCTGAACCTACCTTGGTACCTTGGAGGATAAAACCATTAGATTGCTTAGGCAACTCACTATTGCCCCTGTTTCTGAGGTGGGAGAGGAAGACCTGTGAGGTGCTGATAGTTGTTGATGGACGAACCTTCTTCTGGTAGGCAGGTGATAAGATGATAGGACATAGTCATACGCTTTGATCCCTAACTTTTGCCTGGACCGCCCTTTCGGGTTTTCAGTCCATCGGGATACCCATTTTTGCCCAAGCCGCCTTTTCAGGTTTTCGACTTGCCGGGTGTACAGATTTTTTCATTTTCATCCCTTATTTTGCCCGAACCCTTTTGGTTCGCCGGGAAGCCCTGATTTTTGCCTAGGTATGTCAACCTAGCGGGTCTTTGATTTTGCGTAGTATTTTTCGGCTATGTCCATGTTCTCAGAATGTAGGGAGGTGCCCCTGTCAGTAGTGTAGTGTTGTCATACCACCAGAAGATCTTCATTTGATCGTCCAATGCCCCAAGTGATCCAGATGGAGATTTGTCCCAAGCTGGTTGGCCTTTTGAGAGATTCTCCGAATCTTGACTTAACTGCCCCAGATAATGGACAATGATCATGTCTGCCCCTTGATTGGAAGTGCTTTTGTTCACTAGGTATTCATCGTGCGAATTTCCCTGATGTTCAAACAAATAGTCATATGCAAACAATGATATATCAAAAATGCAAAGCTTATGTCTGTCTTGAAGATTTTGAAAATGCATTCTTTTTCATAAAACAAGTGAATGTTTGTAAAACGTGATGTCAACTCCGTATTTACCGTAGGCCTTAAGGAGTCAGGATACCTTTCGTAACAGTATGCTTTCGAACTAACCCATGCTTCAGCTAGGACTTTTGAGGGTTATAACGTGGCCTGGTTCACGGTTTAAGAAACAAAGGATAAAGGCTCAAATTTTATTTGTACCCACCCGCTCTTCGTGATGTTCTTCAAACCTAAACTCAGCTGATCGTGCGTTAGACCTTGTTTGATTCTTTGCTTTGATATACCAGTGATGATTCGGATATTGACAGTTTATTTGGAATAGGCAGTCGTTTCCTTTTTGTTGAGGGTTTGTAAGACCTCTTTCTTTTTTTGATTTTGTTATCCCTGTTTTTTGCCTGAACTGTTTCTTTTGTGATTACAGTCAGCGGGATGCCCCATTTTGTAAGTCTCCTTCATAGGTTTTGACTTGTTGGGCTTTAGTTTTTTTTTTTGGTAGTGACTGCCTGTCTTTATGATTATTCAGGACCATCACTGTCTTTTGCTTTGTAAGGACTTCTTTGGTGCTATTCGTTGTGCACTTGGATCAGCTGAGAGAACTACCCTGCCCCAGGTTATGGTTAAGGGTTTTAATTTTCGAAAAGAAAACTCCTACTTCTTTGGCTCAGAGGGGTTGACGAGGGATTATCTTCCTTATAACTCCAGTGTTTAGGGATTTGAAACAATGCCTGTACTTCATCAGCGGGGTCTGTTCAAAAGCATACTGTAAAGATCGTGGTATCGTTTTTGTCATCCTCCTTCAAGAGGCTTAGAATTTTAGATCAAGAGTTGACATCAGAAAAAATATGAAAATAATTTGCATTTAGTGAATACGAATATATTGTTTCAGAATAGACATATGCGATGCATTAATGAAATAACAATGTTTAACATGAGTAAATGTTTGAACAGTAAAAAAGAATTACAACTTGAACATTCGAATGAACAAAAGTCTTTTCATCTCAGGGCTCGTTATTTCAAATGGTGAGTCTTGCAGGGGTAGTAGAAGAACTCGGCATGACCATCTTGGGTGAATTCCACTGCTCCTTCGTCAATTAGGTCTTGAATCTTGTTCTTCAGAGACCAACAGTCGTTTGTATTATGCCCCGGGCTGTCGGAATGATAAGCGCAACGGGCGTTAGGATTATACTTTGGTGACGCTGTATTCTGATTCTTAGGAGGGTCCCTTAATGTAATCAAATCCAGTCTCAACAAGTGTTGTAGGGCTTGAGATAGCGACGTGCTGAGCTGAGTGAATTGCCTCCTGGGCTTGTCTGGCTGAAGCTGGTGAGGTTGATGCTGAATTTGCGACGCTGAAGCCATTTGAGGAGCTCTCCCCTTATCTCCTTGTCTCAGGGATGATTGAATGATGAATGGATTTTTACCCTTAGACGTTTGCCCCAGTTGGTTACCCCGAAGCAGTTGGTTGACGAGAACTCCGAGCTCATCTTGTCTTTGAGCTAACCTTTGAATGGCAGTCACCTGCCCCAGCATCTGGGCTCTTATTGCATCCATTTCAGCTTGCAGATGTTTCAGCCGTTCGTTCTCAGCGCGGTTCCTGACCAAAGTCCCCATGAGAAGTGTTCTCAGTTCTTCCTGCCCCTTGGATAGATTCAGGAGGATTTCCCCGAACCGAGTCTCTTGAGCATGAAGGTCCTGGTTGTCTTGTTGGGAAGCCATTGCTGAAATAAACAGCGAGAAAGGTAAGTGACCTGCAACAAAGATACCTGTTATGTAATGATGTGTATGACATGCATGTAATGTTTTCAAGGATCTCGCGGGATAAACAAGAAAATCTGTTAGAATTGAGATACGGTAGCTTGACTGAAGGAACTTCGTGTTGTTGAGAGTCCTTCTTCAAGGGTCAAAGGCTCACCATATCCAGTGGGTCATAGCCCCTGACTTTAGTCATCCTGTCTGGCTTTGATTTCCAAACAACCTTGGTTGGGGGGAACCTTCTTCAGGAGTCAGAGCTCACCATATCAAGTGGGTCATAGCCCCTGACAACCTTGGCTAGAGGAAAATAAATCCTCTTTGCCCCTTGCTGGGATAGTTGATTCACCATGACCTGCATCACAAGCCCTTGAGATCCTTGAAATGAGTTAGGATGTATGCAATGGTATGATGTCATGATGCATGGGGTAATGTAAGTAACCCTGTTATGAGTCCCAATTAAGGACTGCAAACCAAAACCTGCAAGAAACTCAAGTAAAACCTGTCATGAGTCCCAATTAAGGACTATAAACAGAACCTGCAAGTAGTTAGTACACCCTGTTATGAGTCCCAGTTAAGGACTACAAACCAAAACTTGTAAGAAACTTAGTATACCCTGTTATGAGTCCCTATTAAGGACTATAAACAAAACCTGCAAGGGAAACTTAGTATACCCTGTTATGAGTCCCTATTAAGGACTATAAACAAAACCTGCAAGGGAAACTCAAGTGTCAGATAACAAGCATGCAAGTAGTCAAGTACGAAGGCACACAAGTCACACAAAAGAGCCCTTAGAGTTTAGGCCAGCATGAGGTCTAGGTATTACCCTCTTTTAGTTTGTTGGTTCATACCTGTCCTATCAAAGTAACCGGGTTCTTAGAGGATCCCAATATCATTGACTACCCTCAATCGGTCATAACTCCAGCATCGCAATCTTTTCTTGCGGCCAGAACCATCACGAGAGTTTAGCCTCAATGGGCGTAGCATACTGCTACTGTTCTAATGGCCAAGTTGTGTCATTTAAGGTTCTAAGGTCTGTTGGTGCTTAATGACTCCTTGGAAGACCCATATTCTCCTCGTTGCGACACAAGGGATATCGGTACAGACCAAGGTGCCACACCAACGTAGCCACTGTTTCACCCGCGTCGGTCTATGCCGGACAGGTCCCTCACAGCTTATGCTACCTAAACAGGGTATCCCCAGATCCGGGTTAGGATCTATGTAACTCCCATGCAACCCACAATTTAACGCAAGCAAGTCAATACAATTGAAAACACAGTGATCTTAGTCCTAAGGTACACCTCACTTTAAGTTTAGCTCCCCAGTAGAGTCGCCAGTTCTGTGATCGGTGGATCTGGAACTGACTGTTTAACGCTGGTTCGCGAAATGTCGCGGAAGCAAGAGTCGCCACCGTCTTTTATTTTCTCCAAATGGAAAGGACAAAAGCACAGAAAAATTCCTTAAAGAGATTGCTCTCGGTTCGGGAGGTAGATTATAGAAAGGGAAGGTGTTAGCACCCTTTCTATCCATGGTTATCCATGGGCTCTTAGATACTTGCTCACTTGTGTTTTCAAAATTGTTTGTTTGCTTTTCAAGTGTGGGTTTTAAAAAGTTTCTTTGAAAATTCCAGTTCGACTCTTGTATCGGTCCTCAAGAGTGTTTGAAAAGTTGCTTTCGAAAGCTTTTTGAAAATGTGTCGGTGTGAAAAGTATTTTTGAATTTGTTTTGAAATTAGAGCAAGTATCTAGAGTCGTCTACCTACCCTAAGGAATTCGTCTGTGTAGATGTCCTTTAAAGTAGTGCCATCCCACCATTGAGAGGTAGGTAGCACCACCGTTGGAGGTGTTCGGGTCAATTCGAGGTTCGGGACATGGTGATCACCAGAGCAATGGGAAGACACCTTAGAAGCTACCCTCATGCCAGGTTCCCGGATCATGAGGACTTACTAAGACATCCTCTACTCGACGATCACCTTTCGAGGCAAGGCAACAATGAGGCGTACCCTAGGGGTGGTGTGTGCGATTTGTGTGTCGTTTTCATTTGTATTTATCTTGTCATGTCATTGATGTTCTACGCTTGTTTTTATTTATGGCCATTCATTCTTGCATGCATCAATTAACAGTTAAAATATTTGCGAGAAAGTAAAAGATTCTAAGCTATTACAAAAGGCGCGGGTCCACATCGCCAAAATTTCCAGAACCCGATTTGACAGAAAAATAAAGAAAGTAAAGAAAATAAAGAATTAAAAGTGCGACAGATTAATTACACGGCTTTGGGAGAGATACATAAATATTTAAACAAACAAAAATAAATATGCGAATTAAATTTAAATCGAAACGAGGGCGTTGGACCCTTTTTGCAAAATTAAATTAAACGATGAATTAATTAAAATTAAAGGGAAAAGAAATTGTCTTTTTGGTATTTTTTGGTATTTTGTAATTTTAATGAAAAAAGAATTAAATAAAATAAATGCTAACCCTAATTCTACAATTTTTGTTTTATTATGAAAAATGTTGAAGTTTTTTAACCTAAAATTAACCCTAATTTTTATATACAATTTAATTATAAAAATAAATATCTAATATTTAATTATTATGGAATAAAAGAAAAAAAGATGAAAATTAATTAAACCCTAGTTTAATAACTAAATGAATTAATACAATTTATTTATGAAAATACTAAAAATAAAATATTTATTATTTTTTTTTATCTTTTTCTGATTTTTATGGTGTTTTTTATATTTTATGAAAAATATTAAATTAATCAAACAAAACAATAATTGAAAGAAAATAGAAAAAAAGAAAAAAATAAAGAATAATAAAAACTTGCAAACCTAGGGGGGTTGCAGTCCCCAAAATGGAGGTTTTTCCTTGGTAATTCAGGCCCATTACAGCATGGCCTTATTGACTTTTTCATGCAATTTGTGGAGTGGTTGACTGCAGTACGCCGTGTTCTTCAGATTGTGTTCCTGGGATTGATAGTGGGGAACACGTGGATGGCTTGATTATGAAGGTGCATCGTGGTCCACCACGTTGAAACTGCATGTGAATACTAAATGAAAAATAACATTGAAAGAGTGAAGACCTGGGGCTCGAACCCAGGTCATGAACGTTACCAGCCTACACGTGTGCCACTGAGCCATCCCAAACGCGTTTAACATATAATAACTAACAAACATTATAAAAGAAAAAATAGTCAGTGGTTCAAAACGCGCGAAAAATTTGAATCTTCCAATCAGCGCCTTCCACCTAATCATCTTCCTCGTTAGTGTTTTCTTTTTCTGAAATACAAAAACAATAAGCAACGGTTTTCAAACGTTGCTATAGATAACATTACAGAAAATAACGATTAGCTCCTGGGGCTTCATAAATTGAGCGCGATGATGCCATTGTTTTCGTCCAAACCCCCTGAATCCATTCCTGGCATCGTGGTGGTCTAATTTTACTGTATTCAAAAACCCCCAACTTGAAGGTTGAAGAACCCTAAAAAAGAAACATGGTAGATTCACGTACGATGCCCAAAACTTCAATCAAGTTATGTAGTTAGCTTCAGAACAAAGCAATTAGTACAATCCATGAATAAAATGCAATGATATGGTCTCAATAATAGAATACGATTATGCAAAAAGAGTGATACAGTTCACCCTCGAATTACCAATTCTTTGAGTATGGGGTTAAGTTTTTGACTGGAATCGTTTACTGGCAACCCTGGCAAGCTAATGGAATAAGTTTTGAGGCTTGAATCGACCTGCAAGTAGGTTTTCAGAATTTGAGTTTTCAAAGAAAATTTCAAGTTTTGTTTTCTATGTTCTTGCGCAGCTTAGTGGTTTTTTTTAGGCATTAGGTCTTGCTTAGGCTTATGTATGGAGTGAATTAGGTCAAAGAAAACAATCAAAATCCTTTGCATTCATGGTTTTTGAGATTTGATTTTTCAAGATCTTTTTCCAATATTTTCCATGCTATTTTGTACCAATCATGACCAATTCTCTTAAAATCTTTCCATATTTGATTATGTACGAGTTTTTGAACCTATTACATGTACAAAAAGGTTTGATAAATTAGGTTTAGTATTTTCCATGTATTTAATTAATTTAAATGAATTATTAATAATAAAAATCCAAATAAATAAATAAATAATGAAGAAAAACTTCCCTTTGGGCCAAGTGGTCGTGCACATGCCTTGGATAATGAATTGTGGAAGGAAAATAGGCCCATTAGCAATTTTAGGTCATTTGAGTCAATGTTGACTTTTCAAAATATCCAAAAATTTCCCAACTTCCACAAGGCATAACTTGCTCAATTTTTAAGCTTTGCTCATGTTCTTGGACATTTTGGAAAGGTCTTTGAGTCCTATAACCAATGCCTTTGGTCCCATGTCATTTTGATTTACCAATCTTAAGTTATGGCCTTTGACTTAAAGTCCCTTTTTGTTGACTTTTGAAAATGACCTATAATGTTGAAATTGATAACTTTTTGTGAGAGCATTTCTTGGACTTGAAGTGTGAAGAGGAGTTGTAGGAAATGTCTTTCTCTTCAAAATGAGCTTTGGATGGAATTTTTCTGATAATCCATGTGAAAGTTATGCCCTGGTCAATTTACAGTTGACTTTTTCAACTGTCCAAATAAGGAAACTTTTGCATCTTGATGATTTTTGAGCCAAGCTTTGAGAATCATGATCAAGCATTGATCAAATGATGTTTGTGGCTTCAAAATGAGATGTTGACCAAAAATTTGAACTTTTGACTGTCAAATGACCATTTTGCCCCTACAGTTGACTGTAGTGCAATTAGGGTTTTGACTGTACAATTTTGTGCTGAAAGTCTTGAAACTTGGTATGAGGATACTTGACCATATTTGTAGGCATGTGGGACTTGATTGGACCCTTGGAAACTTCATTTACTTGATCAGAACAAAAACCCTAATTTTGACTGTTTAGGATACCCTTGCACTGTGCAACCCTTGAAGAATTTTGAAGCATGACTTGGCAATTTCTTGAAGAATATGGGAGGGCAAATTTTGGGGTACAACACACACCTTGCACATATGCACCCTTAGGGTATATCTCACTTGGTTGTCTCGGAAAATAATGGTCATGTCCCTCGAACGTAGGGATGTCTTAGAAAAGACCTTTAATTCTTAAGTCATCATAAATATCATGGTCCCTAACGTCCCTCGAGTTGCCTACGAGAAATGATCTTGTCCTCTCGATGTTGCCTATATGATGACAGTCCCTTCAAATGCTAAGATATCTTTACATGTTGCCTTCGATGACCATAGCGTCCCTTTCTATATCCTCTCAACATCTAACGATAGGGCTACCTAGTTACTAATAGTAGGATATCACTGTCTAAAGGAAACGAGAAAATGAACAATATTTTTCGAGTTGGTAGAAACTCTTAAGTACTTGCTCAAAATAATAAAAACTCTTTTTCACAAACACTTTCAAAACAGTTTTCAAAAACAACTTCGTCACACTCTTGAGGACATATACAAGGGTTATCACGAAGTTAAACAAAAACTTTTCAAAACACACACAAGCAAATTCAAAATGAGCAACTACCTAAGAGCCCGTGGAAAACCATGGATAAAAAGGGTGCTAACACCTTCCCTTTCTATAATCTATCCCCCGTACTCAGAAATGTCTCGAAAAAGGTTTTTTCTGTTCTTTTTCCTTTTACTTTGTTGGATGAAATAAAATTCGGTGGTGACTCTTGCTTACCGCAACATTTGCAAACAAAAAATGCAAACCAATATTAACAGTCGTTTCTGCCACCGTATCACCGAACTGGAGACTCTACTGGGGATTTAAATAAGTGGGGTATACCTTAGGATCTAGGTCATTTCTAAAATTGCTTTCTTGTTTTTCTTTGCCTGCATTATATTCAAGGGTTTTGTTTGGGTATTATTGAAGATCCTACACCCGGATCATGGAACACCTTTTTGGTAAGCAGCAATAAACTGTGAGGGAACTGTGTGGGGTATACCGACACGATTGAAGCAGTAGCTACATTGATGTGGCACTTTGGTTGGTACCCGTAACCCTTGAGTCAATCAGAGAGATGTACGGGGCCGCCGCGTGGTGTCATAAAGCATCAACTGACCTTAGAATCTTTAATTGCACAACTTGGCCAGTAGGACGTAGCGAGATGGCCAGCTTTGGTGTATGCCCAAGGTCGACAGATACTCGATACTATACTCATTAAGGTTTGACATCTGAGTTTTGTTTGATTACGAGTCAATCGTCGATTGAACAAGGCTGTGGGGAAAGATCAGTGATATTAAGATCCCTTAGAACCCGATTACTATTTATAGGACAGGTTGAACCAATCCAGCTTCAAGAGGGTATGACCTTAAAACTCATGTAGGCCTTAAACCTAAGGCTACTTGTGTGACTTGTTTGCTTTCTTTTCCTAACAATTTGAACTCATTGCAGGGCTTTGTTTGTATTCCTTGCAGGACCTTGTTTGTATAAATCCAATAAATTGGTTTCCTACCCTGCATTTTTGCTTGATGCATAACATACACATCATAGCATCATACTATAACATTTCCTTAACCATTTCAAGGATCTCGAGGGCCTGTGATGCATGTTATAAGAAACCAGACGTCTAGCAAGGGGCAAGGGGGTTTATTTTCCTCTAGCCAATGTCGTCAAACGATCAAAACACGACAACTTGAGTCAGGGGCTATGACCCACGTGATATGGTGAGCTTGAATCTTGTAGAAGGACCTTCAACGATATGAAGTGCTTCAATCAAAACGGAAAAATTTCAATTTCTTATATTTTCTTGTTTACCCCGCGAGATCCTTGAAAACATTGCATACATATATCATACATACCATTGCATAACAGGTCTTCCAGTACAAGTCTCTCATGTTCTCGCTATTTATTTCAGCAATGGCTTTACAACAAGGCAACAAAGATCTTAAAACTCAAGAAGATCAGTTCAGGGAGACATTCCTAAACCTATCCAAGGGGCGGGAAGAGTTGAAAACACTCCTCACTGGGAACTTGGTCAAGAAAAGTCCCGAAGACAATAAGGACGAACGGCTGGAACAACTGCAAGCAGAGGTAGATGCAATAAGAACCCAGATGTTGGGGAAGATGGCTCTTATCCAAGGCCTATCCCGGGGACAAGAAGAGATGAGAGCCATCACCAACCAACTTTATCAAGACAGATACAACAGTATGAAGCAAACAGTCGAGGCCAGGGACCAAGTCATTTATCAACCTCCAAGAAGACAAAAGGTTGGCTTGGTGAAGAGCGGACCTTTCCAAATTGCTACCACATCACGGGTCCAATAACAACCTCTCTAAAAACAACAAGTTAATCAGAGTAAGTCGGATATACCTAAAAGGTAGTTTACCAAACTCAACGTGTCATTGTCTCAAGCTTCGCAACACTTGTTGAGGAAGAATCTGATTATGTTGATAAGACCTCATCCGAATCCCAAGACTTCCTCTCCTGACTATAATCCGGATGCAAGGTGTGCTTATCATTATGGCAGCCCGGGGCACGATACTAACGATTGTTGGACGCTGAAATATAAGATTCAGAATATGATTGAAGCCAAGGAGATCGAATTCGACCCTCCGGAGACTCCCAATGTGATCACTGCTCCGTTTCCAAAACATGGTTGGTATTGAAAGCATTTTTGTTCATTTAATTCTCAAGTTGTATTTTCTTTTATTATTCGAACAATTATTGTCATGTCAAAACTTTGTTATTTCATTAATGCATTACACATGTTTGTCTTGAATTAATCTGTTTTCACTATGCTTAAATTTCGTTATACTTCCTATTCGTGATATTCAACTCTCGATTAAAAGCTCAAAGCCTTAGAGGGAGGATGACGAAAATGATACTATAATCTCTAAAGTATGCTTTTGATCAAACCTTGCTGACGATGTACATGCGTTGTTTCAAATCCTAAACAATGGAGTTATAAGGAAGATAATCCCTAGTCAACCCCTTTGAGCCAAAGAAGTAGGAGTTTTTCTTTCACACAAATTAAAACCCTTAATCATAACCTGGGGCAGGGTAGTTTTCTCAGTTAATTCAGAGGCGCATTCAGTCGCAAGCTCATCCTTCATACACGACAAATAGTGTAGAAGATACCTTCCAAAAGATGGTGATGGTTCCACATAATCATCAAGACAGGCAGTCATTATCTCTCAAAATAAAAGCCCATTAAGTCAAAACCTATGAAGGAGACTTAAGAAAAAAACTGGGGCATCCCGTTGACTGTAATCACAAAAAGAAACAGTTCAGGCAAAAGACGGGGATAATAAAATCAAAAAGAAAGAGGTCCTACAAATCCTCGACAAAAAAGATTAAAAAAATGACTCCCTATGCAAAACAAACTTTCAGTATCCGAACCATTACAGGAACATCAAGGATAGTACCTCAGGACCCAACTGGGATTCTAAATGCGTAATTAGCTGAGCATAGGACTGATGGACATCACGAAGAACGGGTGGGTACAAATAAATTTTGAGCCTTTATCCTTTGTTTATTAAACCGTGAACCAGGCCACGTTATAACCCTTAAAAGTCCTAGCTGAAGCATGAGTTAGTTTGAGAGCATACTGTTACAAAGGTATCCTGACTCCTGTAGGACTTGTTACGAATCCTGAGTTGATATCACATTCTTGTAAATTTTGTTTTACTACGCAAAACACATTTTCAAAAAATTTCAAGATAGACATGAGTTTGCATTCTTTAAATGACATTGTTAGCATATGACTAGTTGTTTGACAGCAGAGAAATCCGCACAATGGATATTCAATGAACAAACATCCTCTCAATGGACAGAATCACCTCAGCAGGAAAGACACTTCCAACAACAGGTCTTCCATAAGCAAGGGGCATGACATGCTATCTAACACAGCTGGGGCAGTCTCTCCAAAAGTGCCAAATAACCAGGGGCAGATCTCCATCTGAATCACTTGGGTAATTACAGACGCATTCCAGCAAAGAATCATGTGCCATCAAGAAAACATCTTGACAGTACTACAAAACACTATGGACGGTGACAACTCCCTACATCCTGAGAACATGGACATAGTCGAAAAAGACCACGCATGAAAAAGACCCGCTAGGTCAACTGGCCTAGGCAAAAATAAGGGCATCCCGGCGAACCAAAAAAGTTCGAGCAAAAATTAGGGATAAAAACAAAAAAATCAGTATACCCGGCAAGTCGAAAACCTGAAAAGGAGGCTTGGGCAAAAAAGGGTATCCCGGTGGACTGAAAATCTGAAAAGACAGTCCAGGCACAAGTTAGGGAATAAAGCATACGACCATGTCCCGAAGACTTATCATTATGATCGGAAGTTACCAAGCACCTCATGAGTTGGGATAACACTCAAGCTATCCACAAATCCTCTGCAGGTACTTTCTCCAGCAAGTACAGGGGCAGAAAAGTCCTGATGAAAAGTCATTGCCATATCCTCAACATGCACCCCAGTGACATATACACTCCCCACAGAGTAGAGACAACTAAAGCTTTGACATCGGCTTCCCCAAACAGGAGTTACTCTCCCCAACCGGGTCCCTTCAGAAAACTGACATCTATATTCCCCAGCCGAATTTCATAATCGCAAGCGGGTCATAAAGTTTTCTCCCGAGCAGAGTTTATTTCTCTGAATACAGAAGCTCGATCCCCAATAGAGCTTATTACTGTAGCTACAGAAGTTCATCCTCCAACAGAGTTATGCTCCCGTAGATTTATTCTCAAACAGAGTCTCTCCCCCGACAGAGTAGCTGTAAACAAAGAGAAAATCTCCAGCATAGTCATCTCCATTCACCATCCCCAGCAGGTGTAGAAGAACCACTTTTTCTACGACGGCCGGGAATTCAATTTCCAGTACTCTCCAACAGCAATCAAGGATTTAATTTCTTAGACTCGGACATGTCACAATAGCATTTCATGTTCATACATCATAACATGCACATACATATCGCATACATCATAATCTCATTTATTTTGAGAACATCATCCCACCATGCATTTCATGCATTGCATATAATTAACCCTATTATCTTCTTAGGAAAGACAATTATCATCAACAGTCCCAGCAGTTATACATGTCATATCTGCAGACAACTAATGGAAAACCAGTTCCCGAAACCAAACGGGCCAACTAATCTACATGATCAAACGAAGCAACCTTACATAGGTTCCTTCTCGGTTCTGATGCAGTTTTATCCAAACTCCTCACGAAGCAACCTTGCCTAGGTTCCTTCTTGGTTCATATGCAGTTTTACCCAAACTCCTCACGAAGCAACCTTACCTAGGTTCCTTCTCGGTTCAGATGCAGTTTTACCTAAACTCCTCACAAAGCAACCTTACCTAGGTTCCTTCTCGGTTCAAATGTAGTTTTACCTAAACTCCTCACGAAGCAACCTTACATAGGTTCCTTCTCGGTTCAAATGCAGTTTTACCTAAACTCCTCACGAAGCAACCTTACCTAAGTTCCTTCTCGATTCTGATGCAGTTTTACCCAAACTCCTCACGAAGCAGCCTTACCTAGGTTTCTTCTCAGTTCAGATGCAGTTTTACCCAAACTCCTCACGAAGTAACCTTACCTAGGTTCCTTCTTGGTTTCGATGTAGTTTTACCTAAACTCCTCACAAAGCAACCTTAGTTAGGTTCCTTTTTAGTTCACATACAATTTTGCCTAAACTCCTCACGAAGAAACCTTACCTAGGTTCCTTCTCATTTCAGATGCAGTTTTACCTAAACTCCTCATGAAGCAACCTTACCTAAGTTCCTTCTCGGTTCAGATGCAGTTTTACCTAAAATCCTCACGAAGCAACCTTACCTAGGTTCTGTTGTACCCCAAATTTTGACGTAAGATACCATCTCCCATCTGCATCATTACATTGCAAGTGTTTTGACCTATTTTTATCAATTTTCAAAGCAGATTTTAAATTCATAACTTTTTCAAGTCAAGAGCTGTTTATTTTTGAAACGCTAAATTTATTAATCGATCAATGCTAAAACAATGTTTATTTAATTATTTATTATTCTGAATTTAAATAATTGGAACTTATTTTCAGTTATTATATAAATTAAAGAATTATAAATAATAAAGTAAATATTTGGAAAGAAGTTTATTAATTGATCAAACAATGTTTATTTAATTATTTATTATTCTAAGTTTAAATAGTTGAAATTTTATTTTCAGTTATTATAATTTAGAAGAATTATAAATAATGAAGTAAATAATTGAAGAGAAGTTAATTGATCAATGATGTTTATTTAATTATTTATTATTCTGAATTTAAATAATTGGAATTGATTTTCAGTTATTATATAATTTAAAGAATTATAAATGATAAAAATAAATAATTGGAAAGAAGAAAAGAATTAACTGGTAAAATAATAGAATTTTATTCATCTTTATTCTAATTATTACAATTGTTGTTTAAATACTGTATTATTTACAAAGTATTTACAATGACAATTATATAAAATGTTTAAAGTAAAATAAAAACTATTTTAATTTTTCTAAGATTCTAAATCTTCATCTTCTATCCAATACTTCTTTGATGCTCATTTGATTTTACCTGCAAAGAATTAAAAGAAAAGTCAGAAATAGATATAATTAAAAGCAGACGATTAATTTAGCGTTCATCATTAAAAGCAAACGGCTGGAATCAGTTTTTTTACCCTCTTTGCAAATCACGGGATTTCTCCCGGTTCACAAAAAGGGATGTTTATTTATTGATAAATATGATTGCACAAGTTTAAATATGCACAAATTCAATTTTTGCCAAAAATAAACTGCATAGTTAAAAGTCAATTGCACATTTCAATTTTAAACTGCATATTTCAAAAAAACAACAGCGTATGCAAATAACCAAGTCAAGTTACATTTTCAAAGCCAAGGACCAACGTAAACTGTCAAGTATGGAAGAGGTCAAAATACAAGGCTCCCATACTGTAACATGCAGATTAAAACCACATATGCAAGCAAATATATTCCTATTTTTCATCATTTTCCAGCTTTACTTTTTCAGAACTTAAAGTACATACATCATTTTAATGTATCAACTGTACTAAGGAGAGAGAAGAGAGAAAGAGTGTGGGTTTACAGGTTTTGGCGTTAGGCAGAAAAAGGGATATAAAACAAAATTGCAGTAACACAGTAAAAAAGGAAGTATAGAAGAGGATATAGGCAAACTGAATGAAGCAGTAGAGTGCAGAGGTATCAAAGGCAAAAAATAGTAAAAATATTCAGAACCTGAACCATTAGAGCCAAGCGAACCAACTGTTATAAAACAACACAACAAACTCTTCAAAAAAAGTTCAGAGTTCATAACCGGTTGGAAGCCTAAAACCAAAACAGAGTTCAAATAACTCAAACTGCAACATAAACCAAAACATACATACAACCTGCATTCAAGACAGCCAAAACCATGTCAAAGCCATGACCGAAACCATAAACACATAGCATAAACCAGAAAATTATCCCAACACGACCCGTATGGCCTAAAACCATAAAACCTGTTCAACCTGTTTTCAAGCTTAACCAATAAACCAGTAAAGCCATCACCAAAAACTTTAAACCTGTCAAGCCAAATATCATATAACCATGGCCTAAAAAAACCAGTAAACACAACCTGCATTCAAGACAGCAAAACCATAACCATTTCAAAGCCTAACCAGTAAACTCATCAAAGGCCAAACCTGCTGAAACAAAAACCAGGCCAAACCTGAAGCAAAACCAGCATAAACTGTGAAACCTTAAACCACTGTCAATCCAACCAAAGCCTTCAATCCAAACGGCCTAAACTAGAAAAAGCCTACCATTTCAAAGCATCAACATTGTCAAGCAAAGAAAAACATCACAAGCCCTCAGAAAATATCATCACTGGGCGTAAAATCATCGTTAAACCCTCATATTCAAATCACACATCAACCAACACAAGGCAACTCAAGGCGATAAAGACAAAGAAAATCAGGGCGTTCATCAAGACAACTCAGCAAGCCCACAGAAAGAAGAAGGAAAAGAAGCATACAAAGGCTACCAAGAGGAAGAAGATAAAGTTTGGTTTTTTTCAGGAAATCATCATCAAACCACAAATCAAAGAAGTAAGAAACGAAATACCATGGTCAAAGCAAGCATCACGCATCTCGTCCCTCACTACCTTGGCCGCCACAGCTCTTCTCCGCCCTTTCTTCCTCCGTCTCCAAAGGTAACGATTTCTCCCTCTCTTTCTTCCATATACCTCAAACAACCATAACATATGAAGTCAGGAAACAAGGAACGAGACCATAACATGCAGTAATAAAACCCCATTTGAATTAAAACGAAGATTACCTTGAATTGGTCGCCCTAGCATTTCGTTGGAGGGAAGAGGAAGTTTGGAGATGCCGGTGGCCATGGGCAAGGGAGAACTCAGAGGCGAGAGCATGAAAGCAACGAAGAAGACGAATTCGTAACGATAAGATGAGCGCCGCTCTGTCCCCTTTGTTAACCCTAATCCATTTTTTCCCAAACTAAAACAAATATGCTTAACCCTAACAACATTGTGAGAATAATTGGGCTCAACCCGTTTCCCTTCACCAAAGCCCAACAAATTCCATTACCACCCCTTTTGTTTATGTTTTTAATCAGATTTGGGCTATTGAATCCCCTTTGAAGCCCATTTACCCCTCTTCTTTTTATTATTTCATTCAACTAAAAAAGAATTTTATCTTATTTTCTCCTTTTGATAATAATATTATTAATATTTTTTTATTATAACTAAAATGTTCAAATATTAAATATTATTAAGATTAAAACTTTTTCTTTCTTGTTTTCTTTCATTAAAACTATTTATTAAAATGCAAATTTTGTACATTAAAACAATAATACATAATATAATTAAAATCTTGAAACCTTTTAATTTAATTTTGTTTATACACAAAATTTACTTTTATATATTAATTAAGACTTTATGTATAAGAAGATTAGTAAAAAGAAAACTTGAATTAGTATAAGACATTAGTATATTTTATTATTCGCATATTAATACTAAAAAATATACAAAAGATTAAAAAACATTTTATTTTCTTTAATTAATTCTCTTGCTTTGTACATACTAAATAAAAATATAAAAATGCGTGTTCACGCCATTTAGTCTGTTATTTAATTGTTATGGTTGTATATCACTTATCTATCTAATTTTCTGTTTGATTATTTCATCTTTATTTGATTATTCTGTTTACGTCTAAATCCAAGAGAAAAACGATTAAATTTGTTGACTTCATGTCCTCAAATCCAGTCATGCGAATATCTTCATTTCATCAAAACTTAAGACAATTTTTCCTCAAATATTCAATCTTTTCAAAACTCATACCTTTTAAGTCAAAACTTCGACATTAGGTCGTCGTACCTTCAAAAACCCGTCCGTACCCCTTTTCGGCCAAAACAAATTATTATTTTTTTTTTTTAATCAAACGAACATTTTAATAAACAAATATTTCAAAAGGTTCCTATAGAGTACTATAGATACATTGGGTGCTAATACCTTCCTATTGTATAACCAACCCCCGAACCATAGATCTCTTTTCAAAAACGCCTTGTATTTTTATTACTTTTAGAAAGTATTATTTTACATTGCATATTTAGGGTTTTATTTCGCTCTTTCCCCTTTTCCCTTGGAAATAATAAAGCGCGGTGGCGACTCTTGCTTTTGTGAGACGAATTAATTAATAGTTCGATCTCCGATTTACCCCGCTACATTTTTTATCGCTACAGAATTGGCGACTCTGCTGGGGAAAGATTGACCTCTTGCTGGTCCATCCCTAAGTGGGTTAAGCCTAATTTGTCTTATCTGTTTTATTATTATTTGATTTGTTTGATTATGTGTTTAAATTGGGTTTGTTTGGGTTTTTTGCAAAGGACGAATCTTATACCCGGATTAAGTTACACTTAAAAATAGGACGGGCGGTACAGTCATGTTAACTTTGAGGGAGTAATCCCGAAGAAGGAGGCATGAGATCCCCCACTCAATGGAAGGCCCTTTTGAACTTAATATTTGTTTACCGAGTAATCGGGAAGACATTATTATTTTCGACCTGGGAGCCAGAGAAATTGAGGACCGTAGAACCCTAACCCATCTTGGCCTTTAGGTGTAGCGCGGAGACTATAACGGAGTAATTCGGAAGTAGTTGTTACGCGATGCTACGCTCGGATGAGTTTCTCTTGAGAATATTGCTAATTATTGAGTAATCAAGACGTTGGTAATATCCGAAGGAGGAATGTAGACTCTTGGAACTCTTAGAACCTTGTCTTACAGGTGTGATTAAACCGTAGTACATACATTGGGATGGGCTTTACCTTTGACTCCATGCTGAAACGTTGAACCCTTGAACCCCATGTTCGTGAACTTGTGTGTAACTGTTGCATTATCATTCATCCATACATCCATAAACATTTTTGTAAAAAACTTGTTTTTCAAGGAACTTAGGAATGATTTTTGCAGACATCTCAGGTACTATTATTATGGAATTTGGAAGTAGAAACACTCGAAGTTTTAGTTTTAAGGAGCCCGAGATTGAAGAACTGAAGAGTTTAATTCCTAAAATCAAGAACCCGGCGGATTTTCAGAAAAAGTATGGGTCCATTATACCTCTCATGAAGCACAAGATGAAGGAAGGCATCCTTGGTACGTTGGTCCAATTCTACGATCCTTTGTACCGATGTTTCACCTTTTCGGATTACCAATTAATGCCCACCTTAGAAGAGTACTCCTACATACTTGGTTTGCCGATCACCGACTGTGTTCCTTTTTCTGGATTAGAAGAGGAACCCAAATCTCACGAGATAGCAACCATCACCCACTTGAAGAAGTCAGAGATAGAGGAGAACATGACTACAAAAGGGGGAATCCGAGGTTTGTCTGCGCAGTTTTTGTTGAGGAGAGCTCGTCATTTCGCTGAGATAAAAGATACTATTGCCTTCGAAGACGTCTTTGCTTTACTCGCTTATGGTCTATTCTTGTTCCCTAACGTTGATAAGTTTGTGGATATCAATGCCATCAGAATTTTCTTGATTGGAAATCCGGTCCCTACGCTGCTAGGAGATACCTACTACTCCATCCATCTTCGAAACTCTTATCAAGGAGGAATGATTATTTGTTGTGCATCGTTGCTGTATCAGTGGTATGTTTCTCATCTACCTAGGTCTGATGTTTTCTGGGATCTCGAGAAGGAGCCGCGATGGGCGCCAAAAATTATGGCTCTCACTCATTTCGACATTGATTGGTATAATCGAGCTTACTATGACGTGAAGATCATCGATAGCTGTGGTGCTTTTCCTAACGTGCCTCTTCTTGGTACGAAAGGTGGAATTAACTATAACCCTGTTCTCACGCGCCGTCAGTTTGGATACCCGATGAGGGACAAGCCAAACAACATCCATGTGAGTGGTTTCTTTCTACAGGAAGGACAAGATCACCAGGCAGCTAAGAGGGAGATCGAAGGAGCTTGGTGCCACATCCATAGGAAAGGGAGAGACATGTTAGGACATAGGGGTGTCGTTTCTTTGGAACCTTACCTACAATGGGTCCGTGCTAGAGCTTGTGCTCTCAAGATGCCCTATAAACCTGAGAAACCATTATTCCCTACCGTTGCATCGTCATCTATTGATATCCCTATCGAGAATATGGGAGAATACCAAGGAAATCTGGCTAAGATGAAGTCCGAGAGAGATGCTTGGAAAGAAAAGTATAATATGTCTGAATATGAGAATCGGGTCCTAGCTCGACAACTAAAAGGAAAGGAGGATTTGCTATTTATTCAAGACGGCTGGTTTATTGATCATGATGAGAAGCTTCGTCAAAAGGATGCTTTACTGAAGAAGTATGCTAGTGAAAGGAAGAGAAAGAAGGAAGGTTCGGTAAGCGTTGTTCCCGTTCCTAATCTGCAAAAGGAAATCGTTGATCGACTGGTAGCTGAGAAGAAAGAGATGGAAGACTTTTATGAAGGGAAGATCAGGAAGCTCCGGTTACAGTTGGCATTTGGTCCTTCATCTGATGATTCTGAGTGATCTTTAGTTCTTAGTTTTATTTTACTGATGTCATTTTGTAAAACACTGTAAAAGGGCTTCATGTTCCGAAGTTGTAATTTACTGCTTTTATTATGGGCTTCATGTTCCAAAGTTGTAATTTACTGCTTTATTATGGGCTTCATGTTCCAAAGTTGTAGTTTACTGCTTTACTATTGGGTTGTTATCCCAAAATTGTAATTTATTGTTTTGTTGTTCCAAAGTTGTAAGTTGTAATTTACTGCTTTTGATTAATGAAGTGAGTTTTTGTTGTTCCAAATTCCTTTACCATTGATGTGTGCAAAATTATTGAAGTTCCTTGAAAAACTATCAAAATGAATCATCATTTGCATCACATATCATGCATCATCCAACATTCCACTTCACATGTTTTCTAGAGTCTTATCCTTGTTTCTTTTCCACTCCGATAGATTGTCAAGCTGTCTCATCGATACGATACTCGAGCCAATCGTCAGAGGAATATGGAAGATCTGGAACAGGAAAACCACGAGCTTCGTGAGGAGGTCGCTACCCTCCGTGTCGGTATGGAAAAGTTAACTGCGCTAGTGGAAAGTTTGATGGCTTCTCAGAATCAGCCATCGACTACAGCTGCTGAGATTCAGACTTCAACTACTGTGGTTTCCGAGATTGTCACCGTTCCAACATCTGTGACTCAAATCAACTCTCCGCTTCAACATCAGATGCCAAAAGGTTTTCCGGGGGGAATGCCTTACAACTTTGTGCCAGAGGGGTATCAGCCTATCGTCCAGCCTTTGTTTCAACCTGCTTTGTCTCTTCCTCAACCAGAGACAACTGCCATGCCGCCGGTAATCCCGTCTGTAACACCTTTCCCGCAACCAGTGATGACAACTGTCGCTCCTATGGTTCACTCCGTGCCATACTTGAATGAACCTACTTATCCTGCCGAGCCTGCTGAAAGTTTGGGTCTTTTTGATAGAATGGAAGAATTTCAGGACCAATTCCAAGAAATGCAGAGGGAGCTCAGAGCGTTAAAGGGGAAGGATTTGTTTGGAAATAACACTCATGACCTTTGTTTAGTTCCGAATATCAAGATTCCAGCAAAATTCAAAGTGCCAGACTTTGAAAGATATAAGGGTGATTCGTGTCCTCGGAGTCACTTGACTATGTACGTGAGAAAGATGTCTACATATTCCGATGATCATGACTTGTTGATTCACTATTTTCAAGACAGTTTGACTGGTGCCGCCCTAAAGTGGTATATGGGTTTAGACAGCATTCGGATCCGCAACTTCAACGATCTTAGAGAAGCTTTTGTTCACCAGTATAAGTATAACGTTGACATGGCGCCGGACAGGGATCAACTCCGGGCGATGTCCCAGAGAGACAGAGAGTCTTTTAAGGAATACGCCCAGAGGTGGCGCGAAATTGCTGCTCAAATCTATCCCCCTCTTGAGGAGAAAGAGATGACAAAGATATTCTTGAAGACTTTAGGTTCCTTTTACTATGAAAGAATGATCGCCAGCGCACCCAGTGACTTCACCGAAATGGTAAGCATGGGCATGCGGTTGGAGGAAGGGATTCGTGAAGGGCGTTTGGTTAAAGAAGGAAGTCCGTCTAGCAGTACCAAGAAGTTTGGAAGTGTTTTCCCAAAAAGAAAAGAGCAGGATGTCAGCGTGATCTTCCCAGGGAGACCAAGGAGAGGTTACTCACACGTTGCGGAAGTCACTCCGGTTGTCCGCCCAGCATTGATGACCCCAGCTCATCAAACCCCACCAACTCAACAACGGCCATTTCAGCAGCAGCCTCGACAACAGGCTTATCCATTCAACAACCAGAACCGTTCACCAAGAAAACCGCAATTCGATGCCATTCCTATGACTTATACTGAATTTTTCCCTGCTCTTATCAGAAAGAACCTCATAACGATGAAGCCTCCTCCTGTCGCACCAAATAGTACTTCTTCGTGGTACCAGGCGGATCAGTTTTGTGAATATCATCAAGGGTTGCCGGGGCACAACCTTGAAAATTGTTTTTCTCTAAAGGCGGACGTGCAGAGGTTGATTAAGAATGGTATCTTGTCTTTCAAGGATGTTAACCCAAATGTTAGAGATAATCCTTTGCCTCGACATGGGGCAGCATCAGTGAATATGGTGGAAGGTTATCCGGGAAAGTTTCGAGTTTTTCAAGTTGAACACATAAGGGAGTCGTTGATCAGGTTACATCAGAGCTTAAGAAGACTTGCCTTTGTTAGGCATCAGCATGATTATGATGTTTGTGAATTTTGTTCAAGAGAGGTTGATTGCCCTATTGTGAAGGAGGATATTCAAAAGTTGTTAGACTAGAGGGTTATCACTATTACATATGACAGAGATCCGGAGGATGAAGTGAATGTTATAATACCACAATTCAATTTGCCTGAATCAGTAGAGATCGTTTACGACAGTCAGACTGCACCTGTTGCTCCTTTGATCATTTATCCACCTGGTCCTGTGCCTTACAACTCAGACCAAGCTATACCGTATAAGTATAATGCCACAATGATTGAGAATGGGGTAGAAGTCCCTATACCAACAAGGACATCTTTTGTTAACATCGCTGATGTGAGTAGAGTTACGAGAAGCGGACGCGTCTTTGCAGCAGTACCTTTGAAGAGACCAGAAGTTTAAGTCAGGAGACCCATACCGGCAGAAATTCCAGCGAGAAATGTTGAACCAAGGGTTGAGATAGGCCGATCCAATGAACCTATCCCACATCCCGATGATGATGAGATTCTGAAGCTCATCAAGAGAAGAGAATATAAGATTGTGGACCAACTATTGCAAACTCCTTCCAAGATTTCTTTGCTTGCTTTACTGAGAGATTCTGGTGCCCATAGAGAAGATTTGATGAAGGTCTTGGACCAGGCATTCGTGGATCATGATGTGACGGTTGACCAATTTGATGGAATTGTGGGAAATATTACTTCGTGTAACAATCTTGGTTTCAGTGATGAAGAGCTTCCGGAGGAGGGAAGGAACCATAATATGGCTTTACATATCTCAATAAGTTGTGGAAATGATACTTTATCAAGTGTGTTGGTAGATACAGGTTCGTCGTTAAATGTAATGCCCAAAACTACATTATCTCGACTCTCATATCAAGGTGCTCCCATGAGACCTAGTGGAGTAATTGTTAAAGCGTTTGATGGTTCTAGGAAGACTGTCATTGGTGAAGTAGATCTTCCTATAGTAATTGGCCCTCATACTTTTCAGATCACTTTTCAAGTAATGGATATTCGTGCCGCCTACAGTTGCCTATTGGGTCGTCCATGGATCCATGATGCAGGGGCAGTCACTTCCACGCTCCATCAGAGATTGAAGTTTGTAAGGCATGGAAAGCTGGTAATGATTGGTGGAGAGCAGGCTATGGTGGTAAGCCATTTGTCATCTTTCTCTTTTATTGATGCTGATGAGGATGTTGGAACCCAATTCCAAGCTCTATCTGTTGCTAATAATGAAGTGAAGAAGCAAGGGACATCTATTTCTTCTTTTGAGGATGTGCGACGAGTGGTTGAAAGTGGTTCGGCTGAAGGTTGGGGCCGGGTATTGACTTTTCCCGAGAACAAGTCTGGAGAAGGTCTTGGTTTTCATCCCGTGTCTACAAGAGTCAAGCAGGAAGTAGTTACTCGTCCGATACAAGAAGTTTTCCGAAGCGCAGGTTTTATCCATCCGACTCCTCCTGAAGTTGATGCTATAATAGGAGACGATTCTGAAGAGGATTTACCCGATTTTGTAACACATGGAGTGGTTTGCCAGAACTGGATTGCTGTTGATGTTCCTGTTGTGATGCACATTTCTGAGTAATGTTTTGTTTTATTTTTAAAAAAAATTCGCTCTGCCCAAGGCGAAAAGTATTTGTGTCGGGCTAGGTTGAAAATAAATCCTTTTGCTCTGCCCAAGGCAAAAGAGAAAATGCTTGGGCTCTTTGTTTCAAGTATTTCCCTTCATGAATAAAAATGTTATTTTGTCCACTACTGTTTCATTTTTCACTTTTTCTGGGAAATAGTAATGAAAATTAATTGGTAGTAATAGGAAAATATAATAACCTTTTGTTTTATTTGTACAAATCGATTTCTAAAATAAAGCATAATCATATGTGCAGATTAATCCATGACTTAACCATTGAAAACAATGATCCTATGCCCTCTCCCAACTTTGAATTCCCTGTGTTCAGAGCCGAAGAAGAGGATAGTGAAGAGATTCCTGATGAAATTTCACGTTTACTTGAGCATGATGAAAAGATTATTCAACCGTTTGAAGAACTTATAGAGTTGATCAATTTGGGTGATGAAGAAGATAAGAAGGAAGTCAAGGTCGGAGCATTGCTTATCCCAGAGGTCAAAGAGAAAATGTTGGAGCTTCTCAAAGAGTATGTTGATGTGTTTGCTTGGTCCTACCAAGATATGCCAGGTTTGGACAACAATATTGTGGAGCATCGTTTACCGCTGAGACCTGAATGTCCGCCGATTAAGCAGAAGTTAAGAAGGACTCGTCCCGATATGGCTGACAAGATCAAAGAAGAAGTTCAAAAACAGATTAATGCAGGTTTCCTTGTTACGTCGGTCTATCCTCAATGGTTAGCCAATATAGTGCCTGTTGTTAAGAAGGATGGCAAAGTTCGAATGTGTGTAGACTATAGAGATCTGAATAGGGCTAGCCCAAAGGATGACTTCCCATTACCGCACATTGACGTATTGGTCGACAATACCGCAAAGTTCAAAGTCTTTTCTTTCATGGATGGTTTCTCTGGGTACAATCAAATCAAGATGGCACCAAAAGATATGGAGAAGACAGCTTTCATTACACCTTGGGGAACATTTTGTTATCGGGTTATGCCGTTTGGTTTGAGGAATGCTGGTGCAACATACCAAAGGGCCATGACTGCTTTGTTCCATGATATGATGCATAAAGAGATAGAAGTGTATGTAGATGACATGATTGCCAAATCACAAACTGAGGAAGATCATTTGGAACATTTATTGAAGTTATTCCAGCGTTTGAGAAAGTATAAACTCCGTCTGAATCCCAACAAGTGCACTTTTGGTGTTCGTTCTGGAAGACTTCTGGGTTTCATTGTCAGTCAGAAAGGTATTGAGGTAGATCCTGATAAAGTCAAAGCTATTCGGGAAATGCCCGCACCCAAGACGGAAAAACAAGTAAGAGGATTCCTTGGGAGACTGAACTATATTTCTAGATTTATATCTCATATGACTGCTACCTGTGGGCCGATTTTCAAGCTTCTCCGAAAGAACCAAGGATGTGTGTGGACAGAAGATTGTCAGAGAGCTTTTGATAGCATCAAAGAATATTTGCTTGAACCTCCCATTTTGATTCCTCCAGTGGAAGGAAGACCTTTGATTATGTACCTGACTATATTGGAAGATTCCATGGGATGTGTGATTGGTCAACAAGATGAGACTGGAAGAAAGAAACATGCCATATATTATCTGAGTAAGAAATTCACAGACTGTGAGTCTCGATACTCATTTCTCGAGAAAACCTGCTGTGCTTTAGCTTGGGCTGCTCGCCGTCTGCGCCAGTATATGATTAACCATACCACTTGGTTGATCTCCAAAATGGATCCGATCAAGTATATCTTTGAGAAGCCTGCCTTATATGGAAGAATAGCCCGTTGGCAGATGTTGTTATCCGAATACGACATTGAGTATCACACTCAGAGAGCAATCAAAGGGAGTATTTTAGCCGACCATTTGGATCACCAACCAATTGACGATTATCAATCCATCAGGTTTGATTTCCCAGATGAAGACGTTATGTACTTGAAAGCTAAAGATTGTGAAGAGCCGTTACCTGAAGAAGGACCTGATCCTGAATCCCATTGGGGTTTGATATTTGACGGAGCTGTGAACTCTTATGGAAATGGAATTGGGGCAATCATCGTCACTCCCCGAGGTACTCATATCTCGTTCACGGCGAGATTGAAGTTTGACTGCACGAACAACATGGCTGAATATGAGGCATGTATTATGGGTCTCGAAGAAGCAGTGGATCTAAGGATTAAGATTCTTAATATTTACGGAGATTCGGCATTGGTAATTAATCAAATCAAAGGAGAATGGGAGACTCGTCATCCTGGTTTGATCCCTTACAGAGACTATGCTAGAAGATTATTAACTTTCTTCAACAAAGTGGAATTACATCATATCCCTAGAGATGAAAACCAAATGGCTGATGCTTTAGCTACTTTATCTTCAATGTTTCAAGTGAATGGTTGGAACGATGTGCCTACAATCCGAGTTATGCGCCTCGACAGACCTGCTCATGTGTTCTCAGTAGAAGAGGTCACCGACGACAAACCATGGTTCTATGACATTAAACGTGTTCTTCAAACTCAAGAGTACCCGCCTGGGGCATCCAATAAAGATAGGAAGACGTTGAGGAGATTAGCGAGCAGTTTCTTCCTCAATGAATAAGTTTTGTATAAGAGGAATTACGACATGGTCCTACTCAGATGTGTAGACAGACGTGAAGCAGACATGCTGATGCAAGAAGTACATGAAGGATCCTTTGGCACTCATGCCAACGGACATGCGATGGCTAAAAAGATGTTGAGAGCTGGTTACTATTGGATGACGATGGAATCTGATTGCTGCAAATATGTGAAGAAATGTCATAAATGCCAGATTTATGCGGACAAGATACATGTGCCACCGACCCTCCTTAATGTTATCTCTTCACCTTGGCCTTTCTCTATGTGGGGCATTGATATGATTGGAATGATTGAACCCAAAGCTTCAAATGGTCATTGTTTCATCTTGGTAGCGATCGATTATTTTACTAAATGGGTGGAAGCAGCATCTTATGCTAATGTAACCAGACAGGTGGTGGTCAGATTTATCAAGAATCAGATCATTTGTCGATACGACATCCCGAGCAAGATCATCACGGATAATGGTTCGAATTTGAATAACAAGATGATGAGAGAGCTTTGTGAGGAGTTCAAGATCGAACATCATAATTCTTCTCCTTACAGACCGAAGATGAATGGGGCTGTTGAAGCTGCTAACAAGAACATCAAGAAGATTGTCCAGAAGATGGTGGTAACTTATAAAGATTGGCATGAAATGCTTCCGTTTGCTCTGCATGGATATCGTACTTCAGTTCGAACTTCAATGGGTGCAACCCCATTTTCCCTATTTTACGGTATGGAAGCAGTACTCCCCGTGGAGGTTGAGATTCCGTCTATGAGAGTTGATGGAAGCTAAACTTTCTGAGGCCGAATGGTGTCAAAGTAGATATGATCAGTTGAATTTAATTGAAGAGAAGAGATTGACAGCATTGTGTCACGGTCAATTATATCAGCAGAGAATGAAGAAAGCTTTTGATAAGAAGGTTCGACCACGCGAGTTCAGAGAAGGTGACCTTGTGCTCAAGAAGATATTATCTTTCCAACCTGATTCTAGGGGCAAGTGGGCTCCGAATTATGAAGGACCGTATGTCGTTAAGAAGGTTTTCTCTGGAGGTGCTTTGATTCTCACCAATATGGACGGTGAAGAGCTCCCGCGCTCCTTGAACGCCGATGCAGTCAAGAGATATTTCGCTTAAGTTTGAGTTGACAGTTTTCTAAGTTGGAAACCCGAAGGGGCGGCTTAGGCAAGCTTTTGGTTAGACCAGTCTTGACATTTGAACACATTTCGGTATTCGAAGTTGTTAGGGAGAATAGTGATCATTGTTTTTGTGTAACCCTTTTCTTTCATGTACTATTTCCCAAACTTTTGTAAACCGTTGGAGTCGCGTTGTTAGCGAACTACCATCTTATTAATAAAATTTGAGCATTTACCTTTTGTGGGCAAAATTTTAATTTTTACGGAAATATTTGAAACAAAGTTATTTAAAGTATTCTTATTTTAAAAAAAAATGTGTAATGAAAGGAATATCAACAGTTGTTCCGAGGATGGTCAAGCCATGAAATGCAAAGCAATACAGTAACTTATCCTTGCATGATGAACATGTTTTATTTCAAAATCGTCATGAGGTGTTGGTTGTGTTAAACTTGCGTTTCTCGTGGTACTAAGTTTGGTGACTCCCCAGTTGTTCCAGTTAAGCGTTTGTTTGGTTATCTGTATTTGGGCGATTTCTGAAGTGTGGTACGCTCTGACGTTGCTTTGTAGTTCCAGTTCCAGTTATTTTCCGTCTCTTTTAAGATTGGTCGAGATCTATTTGGTCGTGACATCTTATCGTCTTCAGGATATTCCATCTGTTCGTTTTGTCAGCATAACATTCATTTATTCATTTACACTTGTATCACGCATGCATATTCACATTTGCCGTTGATTTTGGGTTGTATACTTTGTTTTTAATACAATTTACAGTTTCTTTCCAAGTAGAAGGTTAGCTTAGGCAGAAAATGTGCTTCCTTTCTAAATTCCCCAACTGAGCTAATTCTCATGGATGATTTTTGATTTAGCCTACCCTGTCCATTTCTAGATAGGATGAATCCCCAATCAAGTTACTTTCTCATTGGGTGGAGTATTGTTTGACTGTTGTCCCTCTAGCTTATTCCTGGATGGAGTTGTTGTCTCTTGCATAGGCTATCTCATAATTTTCCCCAGTGAAGTCGCGACCTAGACGAATGGTGCATTTATTTTGCACATTTAAGTATGTGATCTCCTCGGGAAGGATTGATTCATGGTTCTCTTTGACGAAGATTTTATTCTCTGCCAGTGTCATCGCAATTTCCTTCTGAGTTATTTTTTGGAAAACGGCAAGCGGCGGTCTCTTCATGAGCAACTTGTACGTTATTTTTGGAAAGCGGCAAGCGGCGGTCTCTTCATGAGCAACTTGTACGTTATTATTTTGGAAAACGACAAGCGGCGGTCTCTTCATGAGCAACTTGTACGTTATAGACATCGTTGGAAAACAGAAAGCGGCGGTCTCTTCATGAGCAACTTGTACGTTATTATTTTTGGAAAGCAGCAAGCGGCGGTCTCTTCATGAGCAACTTGTACGTTATTATTTTGGAAAACGACAAGCGGCGGTCTCTTCATGAGCAACTTGTACGTTATAGACATCGTTGGAAAACGGCAAGCGGCGGTCTCTTCATAAGCAACTTGTACGTTATTATTTTTCTGGAAGACAACAAGTGGCGGCTTCTTTATTTGAGCAGCTTGTATTTCATAGTATTTTTGGAAGACAGCAAGTGGCAGCTTCTTTATTTGAACAACTTGTATGTTATTGACATCCCTGGACGACAGCGAGTGGCAGCTTTTTTATTTGAGCAGCTTGTATGTCATAGTATTTTTGGAAGACAGCAAGTGGCAGCTTCTTTATTTGAGGCAACTTGTGTATCTACAATCTTATTATTATTTCAGCATTAATGAGTATATCTCCGGAAATCTCGCAGAGAAGTTTGTTATGAATCTTTACCTTCAGAAGTCGGTAATCTGTCGCCAGCAATTTTGATACTCTCTGTCTATCTTTGACCTTGAGTTGTGAGCTCACTGATATTTTTGGGTCAATAATCTGTTTTTATGGCCTATGCAAGATACCTTCTTTGTTAGGGTCAGAGTCCGTATTCGCTCAAATTTTTATTCGCCGTCAAGAGTCTATTACTTGAAGTCGATGGTTTATTTCCCCAATAGTGTATAATCTATGTTCCTGTGTTTTGTTGGTGTTTGGTTTCTCCAGCATTATCTTGTTTCATACAATATCTTTCTCTGTGAATTCAATCACTACATTCATATCAAACATAATGGCGGTATCTTAGGGCAAAAATTTGCGTATTATGTATTTAAGTACCTTCAATCTCGTCGAGACGAAGATTTTAATCTTCATATCTCCGGATAGAAGAAACTTAAATAGGGGCAGCTGTTGTACCCCAAATTTTGACCTAAGATACCATCTCCCATCTGCATCATTACATTGCAAGTGTTTTGACCTATTTTTATCAATTTTCAAAGCAGATTTTAAATTCATAACTTTTTCAAGTCAAGAGCTGTTTATTTTTGAAACGCTAAATTTATTAATCGATCAATGCTAAAACAATGTTTATTTAATTATTTATTATTCTGAACTTAAATAATTGGAACTTATTTTCAGTTATTATATAAATTAAAGAATTATAAATAATAAAGTAAATATTTGGAAAGAAGTTTATTAATTGATCAAACAATGTTTATTTAATTATTTATTATTCTAAGTTTAAATAGTTGAAATTTTATTTTCAGTTATTATAATTTAGAAGAATTATAAATAATGAAGTAAATAATTGAAGAGAAGTTAATTGATCAATGATGTTTATTTAATTATTTATTATTCTGAATTTAAATAATTGGAATTGATTTTCAGTTATTATATAATTTAAAGAATTATAAATGATAAAAATAAATAATTGGAAAGAAGAAAAGAATTAACTGGTAAAATAATAGAATTTTATTCATCTTTATTCTAATTATTACAATTGTTGTTTAAATACTGTATTATTTACAAAGTATTTACAATGACAATTATATAAAATGTTTAAAGTAAAATAAAAACTATTTTAATTTTTCTAAGATTCTAAATCTTCATCTTCTATCCAATACTTCTTTGATGCTCATTTGATTTTACCTGCAAAGAATTAAAAGAAAAGTCAGAAATAGATATAATTAAAAGCAGACGATTAATTTAGCGTTCATCATTAAAAGCAAACGGCTGGAATCAGTTTTTTTACCCTCTTTGCAAATCACGGGATTTCTCCCGGTTCACAAAAAGGGATGTTTATTTATTGATAAATATGATTGCACAAGTTTAAATATGCACAAATTCAATTTTTGCCAAAAATAAACTGCATAGTTAAAAGTCAATTGCACATTTCAATTTTAAACTGCATATTTCAAAAAAACAACAGCGTATGCAAATAACCAAGTCAAGTTACATTTTCAAAGCCAAGGACCAACGTAAACTGTCAAGTATGGAAGAGGTCAAAATACAAGGCTCCCATACTGTAACATGCAGATTAAAACCACATATGCAAGCAAATATATTCCTATTTTTCATCATTTTCCAGCTTTACTTTTTCAGAACTTAAAGTACATACATCATTTTAATGTATCAACTGTACTAAGGAGAGAGAAGAGAGAAAGAGTGTGGGTTTACAGGTTTTGGCGTTAGGCAGAAAAAGGGATATAAAACAAAATTGCAGTAACACAGTAAAAAAGGAAGTATAGAAGAGGATATAGGCAAACTGAATGAAGCAGTAGAGTGCAGAGGTATCAAAGGCAAAAATAGTAAAAATATTCAGAACCTGAACCATTAGAGCCAAGCGAACCAACTGTTATAAAACAACACAACAAACTCTTCAAAAAAAGTTCAGAGTTCATAACCGGTTGGAAGCCTAAAACCAAAACAGAGTTCAAATAACTCAAACTGCAACATAAACCAAAACATGCATACAACCTGCATTCAAGACAGCCAAAACCATGTCAAAGCCATGACCGAAACCATAAACACATAGCATAAACCAGAAAATTATCCCAACACGACCCGTATGGCCTAAAACCATAAAACCTGTTCAACCTGTTTTCAAGCTTAACCAATAAACCAGTAAAGCCATCACCAAAAACTTTAAACCTGTCAAGCCAAATATCATATAACCATGGCCTAAAAAAACCAGTAAACACAACCTGCATTCAAGACAGCAAAACCATAACCATTTCAAAGCCTAACCAGTAAACTCATCAAAGGCCAAACCTGCTGAAACAAAAACCAGGCCAAACCTGAAGCAAAACCAGCATAAACTGTGAAACCTTAAACCACTGTCAATCCAACCAAAGCCTTCAAGCCAAACGGCCTAAACTAGAAAAAGCCTACCATTTCAAAGCATCAACATTGTCAAGCAAAGAAAAACATCACAAGCCCTCAGAAAATATCATCACTGGGCGCAAAATCATCGTTAAACCCTCATATTCAAATCACACATCAACCAACACAAGGCAACTCAAGGCGATAAAGACAAAGAAAATCAGGGCGTTCATCAAGACAACTCAGCAAGCCCACAGAAAGAAGAAGGAAAAGAAGCATACAAAGGCTACCAAGAGGAAGAAGATAAAGTTTGGTTTTTTTCAGGAAATCATCATCAAACCACAAATCAAAGAAGTAAGAAACGAAATACCAGGGTCAAAGCAAGCATCACGCATCTCGTCCCTCACTGCCTTGGCCGCCACAACTCTTCTCCGCCCTTTCTTCCTCCGTCTCCAAAGGTAACAATTTCTCCCTCTCTTTCTTTCATATACCTCAAACAACCATAACATATGAAGTCAGGAAACAAGGAACGAGACCATAACATGCAGTAATAAAACCCCATTTGAATTAAAATGAAGATTACCTTGAATCGGTCGCCCTAGCATTTCGTTGGAGGGAAGAGGAAGTTTGGAGATGCCGGTGGCCATGGGCAAGGGAGAACTCAGAGGCGAGAGCGTGAAACCAACGAAGAAGACGAATCCGTAACGAGAAGATGAGCGCCGCTCTGTACCCTTTGTTAACCCTAATCCATTTTTTCCCAAACTAAAACAAATATGCTTAACCCTAACAACATTGTGAGAATAATTGGGCTCAACCCGTTTCCCTTCACCAAAGCCCAACGAATTCCATTACCACCCCTTTTGTTTCTGTTTTTAATCAGATTTGGGCTATTGAATCCCCTTTGAAGCCCATTTACCCCTCTTCTTTTTATTATTTCATTCAACTAAAAAAGAATTTTATCTTATTTTCTCCTTTTGATAATAATATTATTAATATTTTTTTATTATAACTAAAATGTTCAAATATTAAATATTATTAAGATTAAAACTTTTTCTTTCTTGTTTTCTTTCATTAAAACTATTTATTAAAATGCAAATTTTGTACATTAAAACAATAATACATAATATAATTAAAATCTTGAAACCTTTTAATTTAATTTTGTTTATACACAAAATTTACTTTTATATATTAATTAAGACTTTATGTATAAGAAGATTAGTAAAAAGAAAACTTGAATTAGTATAAGACATTAGTATATTTTATTATTCGCATATTAATACTAAAAAATATACAAAAGATTAAAAAACATTTTATTTTCTTTAATTAATTCTCTTGCTTTGTACATACTAAATAAAAATATAAAAATGCGTGTTCACGCCATTTAGTTTGTTATTTAATTGTTATGGTTGTATATCACTTATCTATCTAATTTTGTGTTTGATTATTTCATCTTTATTTGATTATTCTGTTTACGTCTAAATCCAAGAGAAAAACGATTAAATTTGTTGACTTCATGTCCTCAAATCCAGTCATGCGAATATCTTCATTTCATCAAAACTTAAGACAATTTTTCCTCAAATATTCAATCTTTTCAAAACTCATACCTTTTAAGTCAAAACTTCGACATTAGGTCGTCGTACCTTCAAAAACCCGTCCGTACCCCTTTTCGGCCAAAACAAATTATTATTATTTTTTTTTAATCAAACGAACATTTTAATAAACAGATATTTCAAAAGGTTCCTATAGAGTACTATAGATACATTGGGTGCTAATACCTTCCCATTGTATAACCAACCCCCGAACCATAGATCTCTTTTCAAAAATGCCTTGTATTTTTATTACTTTTAGAAAGTATTATTTTACATTGCATATTTAGGGTTTTATTTCGCTCTTTCCCCTTTTCCCTTGGAAATAATAAAGCGCGGTGGCGACTCTTGCTTTTGTGAGACGAATTAATTAATAGTTCGATCTCCGATTTACCCCGCTACATTTTTTATCGCTATAGGTTCCTTCTCGGTTCATATGCAGTTTTACCCAAACTCCCCACGAAGTAACCTTACGATCCAGGTTCCTTCCCATAAGCCATACTATCTAGGTTTCCACCTTGAAGTAACCCTACTATCCAGGTTCCTTCCCATAAGCCCTACTCTCCAGGCTTTCATTTCAAAGTAACCCTACGACCTAGGTTCCTTCTCATAGCCCTACTATCCAGGCTCTCATTTTGAAGTAACCCTATGATCCAGGTTCGTTCTCATAGCCCTACTATCTAGGATCTCATTTTGAAGTAACCCTACGACCCAGGTTCCTTCTCATAGCCCTACTATCCAGGTTCTCATTTCGAAGTAACCTTACAACCCAAGTTCCTTCTCATAGCCCTACCATCCAGGATTTCGTTTCGAAGTAAACCTACGATTCAAGTTCCTTCTCTCTTATCTCCAAACAAAAGTTTACAACACTGCAAGACCTGGACCCGACCAGAATCGGTCGATCTCACGTTTCCCCATTAAGCCGCTATGCAGCCTGGACCCGACCAGAATCGGTCGATCTCACGTTTCCCCAATAAGCCGCTATACAGCCTGGACCCTAACCAATTAGGCAGTGTGCTTCCACCTCCTTAATCAAGAGTTAATTCCCCAGTAGATTAATGGATAACCGAAGCTCCTATACTTTATTTCCCCAGACGTTAATCAACATTCTCCAGTGAAGTCCTCCTTAACGGCAGGTACAAGAATTCTTGCAAAGGAATCTCTTATGCAACCGATATCTTTTCTGGATGGAATCTTTAAGCCCATCTCCGATGATATTTCGTCATCTTCTTCCAAATGGCATCTGTAATCCCATTCCCGATATTACCTACACTACCAGTATCATTTCAGACAAGTGCAAATTTCAGGGCACTCTAGTGTTCAATCATCTTCCACCTTCAGATCACGAAAGGCAAACCAACCAATCTACATCCTCAGGTTTAAGAAGATTGAACAGGGGAATCTGTTGTACCCCAAAATTTCCCCTCTCATCTTACTCAACACATGCTCATTGAGATCCTCAACTTGCTCAAGGATGCCCAAGAGTTGACCAGACAAACTCTCTCCTAAAACAATGAACCTCCAACTAGGGTTTCCATTTTCATCAAGATGGGTGAGCTCAAAAAGGCCTCATATGCTCTCCATAGTCCTAATATGTTCTCAATACCATCCATGCCAAGTTTCATGCCTTGCACAAGAAGTTTGCTCAGTCAACTGCTCAAATGCCTGAAAATCAACTATACTAGGTCAAAAGTCATCTGTGATCCACATACAATCAAAATTCAAGATTTTTGGTCAACATCAATGCTTTGAAGTGATATCCATAATTTTATCAAGGGTTGATCATGATTCCTCAAGGAATGCTCCTTATTCAACAAAACTCAGAAGTTGCTAAATTAGGGTTCCTATAGGAAAAGTCAACCAAACTTTGACCAGTCATAACTTTCTCATACTTTATCAGAAATTTCTCATCCAAGGCTCATCTTAAAGAGAATACAATTCCCTACAACTCATATTCATCCCTCAAATTCAAGAAATTCACTCATGAAAAGATATAAATTCAGACATTCTAAGTACTTTTCAAAAGTCAACAAAAACACATTTTGGGTCAAAGCTTATTAAATGAACATGGAAGATACAATTAAGATGAAACTAAAAAGGTTGCTTAGGGGACATCCTAAGCTTTCTAAAAAGTCCAAGAACACCCTTATAGGGTCAAAATTGAGAGAGATATGCATTGTTAAAGTTGGCCAATGTTTGAAAAAAATGCATGAAACAAATATTAACCAAACTTAGATTTTTTCCAAATGGGCCTATCTTTTCAAGTTTGAAACTCATTCCTAACATGGTCCACAACCTCTAAGCCCACCCATACATTTTTCTACTATTTATGTTATTTATTTTGATATTTTATTCATTAAAATTCAGAATTAAATAAATAAATAATAGAAATAATGTAAATTTTGATGTGAATCCATTTTGGGCAAGTTTTATGCTGGTTTATGTCAATTGATTTCGTGCAATAACCCTTCAAATATGTCTAGGTTCATCCACATGTGAAAATGGCATAAAATCATCAAATATGGCATTTTTTCAAATTTTGATCATGGTCTTAAAACACAATATTATTAGGGAGATTCTTTCCATGCTTTCTTGTCTCCTCATTCTCCTCTATAAATATAGAGCCATACAAGCTTGAAACACACTAAATTCCTCTCTAAAAAGCTCTCAGAAAGCTCTTCAAAAAGCTCTCCAAAAGCTCTTCAAAAAGCTCTCCAGAAATCAAAGAATTGGTGCAAGTCATATCTCGAGGTTCCGGTCTCTCTCAATTGACATCAAGCCTCAAACCATCCTCTTGAAGTCCTCAGGAGTCTTACAAGGCCCAAGAGCAATCCATCACACGCCTAGCGCGCCCCCATTTGACAACACCGATTTGGTAAAATTTTAAACTTCGAATCTCTAATTTTAATCACATTTCATGGCATGCTAATGTTTGTTTGAGTTTATATACAATAGTTATGGATGGTTGAATCATAGGTTTCATGCAAGAATCTGAAAACACCATGGTTAGGGCATGAAGCTTTCGAAGGTTCGGGCCTAGGGATTTCTGATGATTGCACCCCCTGTTTACTTTTGCTACTAGGCCCATCTTTATTTTCTTGTTTTATTCATTTCATTTATTTTTTTTAACCCCTTTTTATTTATTTTAATCAATAAACAAATATAAAAATCACATAAAAATAGATTTAGGATTTTTCTTAATTAAATTTTAATTTTGGTAAATTAATTAACTAATCACTTTAACTTTTTTTTTAAATTAAAATTAATAGAACTTAGGTTTAATTTTATTTTAATTCATTTTCCTTTTCGTAACAAAAATACCAAAAAAACATAGAATTAATTTCTTTTATTTAAATTTCATGTTTCTTTAATAATTAACTTTTTTTTTAAATATAGATCTAGATCAATTATTTTTTTAACTTAAACCATTTTCATAAATTAAAACAAAAAACAACAAAAGATTTCTTATATCTTATGATTTTTAGACGTCTTTTCAAATTTGCGCGTTATTATTCTTTCGCACTTCCTTTTATTATTGTAACTGTATATTGGGATGTAATAGATGATTAGTAGGACCTTTACCACTTTTATTAATTTCCCCCCCAGTTTTGGATATGTACATAATCCCCATCCCCGAAGCCTTGTAATAGCTAGGTTTTATATTTATGCACTTTTAAATTACTACAATTATTAAATGCTAGATGTATGACTAATAGAATTGTATGGCAAGAATAATCAAACATTATAAAACTTAACACAATACTAAAATAACTGAACATAACACACCTTGCACATATGCACCCATAGGGTATACCTCACTTGGTTGCCTCAGAAAATAATGGTCATGTCCCTCGAACGTAGGGATGTCTTAGCAAAGTCCCTTAATTCTAAAGTCATCATAAAGATCATGGTCCCTAACGTCCCTCGAGTTGCCTACGAGAAATGATCTTGTCCCTCGATGTTGCCTATATGTTGACAGTCCCTTCAAATGCTAAGATATCTTTACATGTTGCCTTCGATGACCATAGCGTCCCTTTCGATAGTCCCTCAACATCCAACGATAGGGCTACCTACTCACTAATAGTAGGATAGCACTGTCTAAAGGAAACGAGAAAATGAACAATCTTTTTCGAGTAGGTAGAAACTCTTAAGTACTTGCTCAAAACAATAAAAACTCTTTTTCACAAACACTTTCAAAACAGTTTTCAAAAACAACTTCGTCACACTCTTGAGGACAGATACAAGGGTTATCACGAAGTTAAACAAAAACTTTTTAAAACACACACAAGCAATTTCAAAATGAGCAAGTACCTAAGAGCCCGTGGAAAACCACAAATAGAAATGGTGCTAACACCTTCCCTTTCTATAATCTACCCCCCGTACTAAGAAACATCTCGAAAAAGGTTTTTTCTATTCTTTTTCCTTTTCCTTTGTTGGATGAAATAAAAGTCGGTGGAGACTCTCGCTTACCGCAACATTTGCGAACAAAAAACGCAAACCAGTATTAACAGTCGGTTCTGCCACCGTATCACAATGGGTCTTGAAGAGGCTATAAATCTCAGGATCAAAATTCTTGATGTATACAATGATTTAGCTTTGGTAATAAATCAGATCAAAGGAGAATGGAAGACTCGTCACATTGGCTTGATTCTCTACAAAGATTATGCAAGAATATTATTACCTTTCTTTAATAAAGTTGAATTCCATCACATTCCCAGAGATGAGAATCTGATGGCAGATGCTTTAGCCACACTGACTTCCATGTATCAAGTGAATGCTAGGAATGATGTACCTCAGATTAAAGTTAGACGTCTTGATCGACCAGCTCATGTGTTTTCTACAGAGGGGACATCATATGAAAAACCTTGGTATTATGATATCAAGAACTTTCTTCAGAACCAAGAATATATAGTCGGTGTGTCGAACAAAGATAGAAATACATTGAGAAGGTTGGCAAGTATCTTTTTCCTCAATGAAGATGTGTTATACAAGAGAAATTATGACATGGTATTGATCAGATACATGGATAGACACGAAGCAGACATGTTGATGCATGAGATCCATGTAGGTTCTTTTGGTACCCATGCCAATGGACATTCGATGGTAAACAAGATGCTTATGGCATGATAGTATTGGCTGACAATGGAATCTGACAGCTACAAACTTGCGAAGAAGTGCTATAAATGTCAGATTTATGCTAACAAGATTCATGTTCCTCCAATGCTTCTCAATGTTATTTCTTTCCCATGGTCTTTTTCTATGTGGGGTATTGATATGATTGGAATGATTGAACCCAAGGTGTCAAATGGACATTGTTTCATCTTATTGGCAATTGACTACTTCACCAAGTGGGTGGAAGCGGCTTCTTATGCTAATGTCACCAAGCAGGTGGTAGTACATTTTATCAAGAACAATCTTATATGTCGATATGGTGTTCCAAGTAGGATTATCACTAATAACAACTCAAATTTGAATAACAAGATGATGACAGAACTTTGTGGAGAATTTAAGATTGTCTATCACAATTCATCTCCTTATAGGCCTAAGATGAATGGGGTTGTTGAAGCTGCTAATAAAAACATTAAGAAGATCATCCAGAAGATGGTTATTACCTATAAGGATTAGCATGAGATACTCCCTTTTGCTTTGCATGGGTATCATACATATTTGTCTGCAATTCAACAGGGGCAACCCAGTTCTCTCTTGTTAAGGGCATGGAAGTAGTGCTCCCCGTAGAGGTTGAGATTCCATTTTCGCGTGTAATATTGGAAACCAAGTTGTCAGAGGCTTAATGGGTCAAGAACATATTTGACCAGTTGAATTTCATTGAATAAAAGAGAATGACAGCCTTGTGTCATGGTCAATTATATCACAAAAGAATGAAGAAAGCTTTTGATAAGAAGGTCAAACCTCATGAATTCAAATAAGGCGACCTCGTGCTCAGAAAGATCATGTATTTTAATGCTGATTCTAGGGGTAAGTGGACTCCCAATTATGAAGGCCCATATGTTGTCAAGAAAGCCTTCTCTGGTGGTGTATTGATTCTTGAAACTATGGATGGGGAGGAGTTCCCACGTCCCATTAATACGGATGCAGTCAAGAAATACTTCTCCTAAATAAATAAAAGAACAAATCACTAAGTTAAAAACCTGGAAGGGTGGCTTAGGCAGAAAAGAGCGTATCTGGAGGCTGAAAACCAGAAAGGGCAGTCTGTCGTACCCCAAATTTGCGCTATCTCGATAATTTTATTTTTCAAGATTAAAACAAAAAAGACATATTTAATTAAAGGTGTTACGGAAGCATCTGATGGCCCATCTTTACCCAGGACTAGGGGGTGTGCTTTAATCTAAGAGAGTAGGGCTTTCTAAATCAGAAAGACGTATAAATCTGTTCGCGATACATGTTGGCCAATGACCCATGCAATCCGAAAATAAAAAATCATCCGTGTAATTGATAAATTATTAATTTATTAAAACTACTTAGGTTTAATTTGATATTAAGAAACTTAGCCCATTCAACGTTTTCATTATTGGTGTATTTTAAAAAAAACATTATCATTGTTATAATTATTTTATAATTTTTTTTACAGATTATTAAGTAATTTTTTTACAGCCATGTTATAGATATTTATTAAAAATATTTTTATAAAATAAAGGGAAAAGGGATTGTCGTGTTTGAAAAAATAGTGAGCCGGTCCATTAAATGTTTTAGCATTACTGTTCTGTTTACAAAAGGAAAAGAAGTGGTATTATTAAATTTTGTTGCCATTATTAAATCCTTTTATATTTATTTTGCTGTTTATATTATATTAAGTGATGTATGTAATTTATTAAGGGTCATTGTTTTAATTTGATGGATCAGTATTTGTAAAGATGTTGAGGCCCAATCCATGCTAAAAAATGTTGAAAGCAAACAAATTCATTCTTGAAATTTTCGCAAGGCCCAATTCCATGAAACAACAATTGTTCCAATTAACACCTAAATCCACGCTTGGTTTTTATCAAAATCAGTCACTGTAGAGATTGCATTAAAATAGACTACAACCAAATCTGGAAATTTGAATCAAATCTTACTAAAAATAATGTACAACAAATCCAGATAATCTTTACAAAATCTAGAATTACAACAGAAAAATCAATAAATCAAATCTCAGTTACAACAAGTTGAATCATATACAGAATCCAATATATTAACAAATCAAATCATTACAATTACAAATCTTATATTACATACTCAATGAATTACAATAAAATTTACAATCCCTAATGGATACTAAATCCATAATCATCTCTAATATGTACTAATTCTAACAACAAAATTGAAACCCTAAAATCCCTAAAACCTATAAGTACCAGAAGCTAAGACAGAAGATAGGGACGAAAAAATTGAAAAAGAAAGGGATTTTGAAACAGAGAGGAAAGATTGAAAGGGAAACAAAGGGAAGAACAAAGAATAAACCCTTGTTGACGTTGAAGACCAAAAGAGGAAGCGATTAGAGTTTCTGGATCGAAATCCCTAATCGTGTAATTGAACCATCACCACTGCATCACCCTCAAGCTCCAGCAATCACCACTGTCATCTCCAAAGCGTCATTGTGATCTGAAAAAGAAAAGGGAGAGGAAGGAGATCAGAACAAAACAAAGCGAATGCTCAAAGTCAGAATCACAAAGGGGGTAAAAAAAATATAGCTCATTGTTTTTGTTGTTTTGATTTTGGGGTTGTTTGTTTTTGTATTGGGGTTATAGGTTGATAAGCATTGGGAAATGGGGCAGGTGGCGGCGCTAGGGTTTGCAGAACAAGGGTCTGCGGTTCGCGAGAGAGAGATGAGGTTAAGAGGGTGAAATTTTCTGTAAACCAAAATATGAAAAATGAATAAAATAATATACTCCGTCCAATCCAGTATCTGCGCGCCCATCATAGAAATCATGCTCCTTCATTATCACCCATTAGATCAGGATCAGACGACCATAGGCCAAGTCTGTACCATAGTAGCATGCACCCTCACCACACTAGACCACACAACCCCTTCAAAAATCCGTAATGGGCCTAACCCATGTATTCTTCGCACCTCCCTCATGCATTTTGCTAAACATCGGAACAATAGGCACCCCCTCTGCCTGGACGCGTAATGGGCCTAGCCTAGATCTACTAACACCCCATCCTTTTACTTAATAGCTAGAAAATACACCCCCTGGTTTTAATTAAATTAAATTCTTTTTTACTTTTAATTCCATTTTTCTCATATTAGTTATTTATAATTATTATATTTTTTTATTATTATATTATAATTATTAGCTATTAATTTTATTCCCTTATTTTTATTAGATGAAAATATTATTTATCTCTTAGGTATATATGATTATTATAATTCCCTTTTTATATAAATATTATTATTCCTATATTTTATCCACTATTTAAATATTATTATATTAACAAATAAATTTATTTTTATATTAAAATCACATGTATTATTTTATATATTATTTGCATTAAATCTTTTTTCAATCATGCATTAATCAAGATCTTCGCAAATAATACGATTAAAAAATACATACAAATCATCAAACTATTTTCGCAATAAACTAAGCTAATCAATTGTCTTTTTGCAAAAGGGTTTCAAACTAGTTTTGGCTTACTACGCACTCAGTCAAAATCTCCGCAATCACTACTCCCAACCGAGTGCGAAGTGATTCAAAATATGTTTGCAAACCCCTAAAAAACACCAACCATACGAACTACAAATTGAGACTCTGATTCCTCATAAGAGGATACGTAGGCATACGATCAAAAAACGTGGCGAGTCTTTCTAATTAAAACTTAAAATCCAGTTTACCCCAAATCTAAACATAGAGTCTAATATCCTTGTGAACAAGGTGGATGAAAGGTGCCTAACACCTTCCTTTTGTCTAATTGAGTCTGAAACCTAGAATCTCTGTCTGCGATTTAGGGTTTTCTGTTAGGTTCCCTTCCCTAGGATAAAAACTAATAGTGGGGACTTTGATTTAAAAATTGGTTTCTACAGCTAGCGACTCTGCTGGGAAATCTCCTTAACCCTAGGTTTAGGTATTTTTGGGGTTTCTTATTTTTATTTGTTTTATTTATTGCATTTATCTATTTTATCGCATTTATTCATCTACTGTCAATTTCTCTTATTACCATATATATTTACTTCGTGGCAGGATTTCTCTATCTCAAAAATATTTTCCATATAACCCTTAGAAAGAAGGTTCGTCTATTAGCTTAGGGGGTACATCGTCCCCGCGAGTTTACGTGACGACTTCGCCCAGAGTTGGTAAACTTCCGAAAAAGGAATACTTATCGAGAGTTATCCTCTTGACGAGTAGGGATTTGGAAGGTCACTCATGACTCTTTGTAACGACCTCAACCTAAAATCTCATGACGAGACCTTTCATGACTTTGAGAGGAAAGTTTCAGTCTGTAAAGAGGCTCCACCTAAGGGAGGCCCTTGTGCCTTTTCCCTCTGGTGTTATTTATGATACCCTTAAGGAAACCACCTTTTGGGAGGGTAGACTAACCGTAGGTCAAAATTAAGGAGCCTACCTTCTAAGGTTACTTATCACAAAACCCTGTCACTGGACCATACATGCCTACCTTTAGGGGGGCTTATCACAAAAATCCCGTCACTCAACCTTGTACCCACGCATTCATACATTTCATGTATTCGTCATACATTCGTCATATATTCGTCACCCGTTTCTTTGTCTTATTCACGGGGTACAAAAAAAATCAAGATCTCGGTGATTGTTTTTAAAAATGGATACCGAAGGGAACAACTTGTATGTGTCAGTGCGCCAAACATGGCTGAAATCAAGGCCACAAAAGGGAAATAACGTGCTGAAGACTTTCTCAAGTTTTGTCCAATAACAGTTGATAGTTTCAAAAGTAGATATCTGCCGGCGCGCCTAGAAGACTTATTTCCTTTTCTCCGAATTTCACGCAAATAAAGTTTTGGCTTAAGATTGCAATATTTTTCAATATATGAATTACGTTACTTTTAATAAAGGCGTTTTGCTTCCACGTCTCATTCGCGTATCTATTTTAAAGATAGTTGCCAAGTAAAATAATAAAGGACAAGCATGTACCCAGAGGAATAAGGCATTTAAAATAGTAACCATTTCATACTCATACACATTCATTCGCACGTATGCATTCACGAACACCCGCATATCATGTCAAAACTCATTTTTCCACAAACATCTCTCCAGTTGAACCATTGGTAGAAGAAGGTCTCCACCTCCTTGGCCTCCATATCAAACAAGGGCTTATCAACAGAAAGCAATGGAGAAAATCGAGGAAACTCAGGCTACGTTCAAAGAGGACCTCGACCAAGTAAAGGGAGATGTAAGTTCAATGAAAGGAGATTTGAGTAAAGTTCTTCTGGCTTTGAAGAACATTATAGACAAGCAAGACCAGATTCCCAGGGCAGCTTTCGAATTAGTAGCCCAGACTATTGGTGCATCAAGCGGTCACCAACTAAGGAAAGAGTCAAAGGCAGGACTCCAGAAGTCCGTCAAAGCCCAACAAGAAGCTGAAACGGAAGGGTTTATCCCACCGCCGCAAAAAGCAGGGGTACCTCGTACCCTGCAGATTCCAACCAATAATATAGACAACTTCTAGGACATGCAATACGGAGACCATGAACCAGAGGATGCCAAACAAGCCCCATTAAAGACGACTGGTACTCATGATGTTGATAATCCACTGGCGATGAATCAGTACAAAGCTCTAGAGGAGAGACTAAAAGCTGTGGAGGGTTTCGACGTTTTCGAAATAGACGCTCTCGAAATGGTCCTAGTTCCTGATGTGGTGATTCCACCAAAGTTCATAGTACCAGAATTTGAAAAATATAAGGGGCTCACTTGTCCAAGAAATCATCTTTGTATGTATTGCAGGAAGATGCATGCCCATACCCATAATCAGAACCTAATGATTCACTATTTTCAAGATAGCCTGAGTGGGGCATCTTCAGACTGGTATATGCAATTGGAGAGAATGCATATTCGAACTTGGGTAGATATCGCTAATGATTTTCTGAAGCATTACAAATATAACTTGGACATGGCACTTATCCGCATGCAACTCCAGAATTTGTCCCAGAAGAAAGAAGAGTCCTTCAAGGAGTATGCTCAAAGATGGAGGGAATTGGCATCCGTGTGCAACCACCACTATTAGAGAAGGAGTTAGTAGACACGTTCATGGGAACTTTGCACAGGCTGTATTATGAGATGATGGTTGGAGTATCTCTTCGGGGTTCTCAGACCTAGTAACCATCAGAGAAAGAATCGAGATTGGGATAAAAAGTGGGAAGATATCAGGGGGACTATCAAACGCTCCCTACAATTCAAAGAGGCCTGCTTCAAACCTCCCCAAAGGAAAAGAGGGAGAAATTAATGTTGTAGCACCATAACCCAGGGTTCAACAACCATTAGTGATCCCCCTAGGGCAGCAGCAAGGTAGAAGGCCACCCAGGAAATTTGATCCACTCCCTATGCCACCTAGCCAGTTATTGCAATAACTAGTTAAGGCATCCTTAGTGGAAATCAAGCCTTTAGCTCCCCCAGTCGGGCCACTCCCGCAATGATACAATACTGACGCCAGGTGTGAGTACAATGCTAACTCTCCGAGGCATACCATAGAACAATGTTGGGCATTAAAGCATAAGGTTCAGGATTTGTTAGAATCTCAAGACATCACCTTTGAGAAGCCTAACATCAAATCAAACCCTATGCCTCCGCACGATGGGCCAACAATAAATGTAATCGAGGTGGTCACTGACTTTGGGGCGACCATAAAGGAAGAAACCCCTATCAACTTGTTGAAAGAATATATGTTCAAGTGTGGATTCTTGTTAGAGCATAATGAAGCCTTTGAAATAAATCTGGAAAATCTGGTTGACCAGGGGATACTCCAATTTGGACTGTACCCTGAGGAAAAATATATAGCCATAATTGGAGGGATAAATCCACTTGTAATCCCTTGTCAGGGCCTAAGTCTTACCAAGAAAACTCTAGTCATTCTGTAGGGAGAATCAGCATAGATTACAAGAAGGGCACCTAAGAAGACTCTCTTAATACCCACCACTCCAAAAGCCACGATGTTAATTAAAGGATCGTCACCTATCCCTTATGAAAACAATAAGGCAGTACCATGGAGTTATGACTCAGCCGTGTACATCAATGGAGTGAAGCAGGAAAGCGAGCCATCCCCGAGTCAGGGACCTGCAATTTCAAACATAGCAGGAACAGGAGGTATGACCTGAAGTGGTCGAATTTTTGTAGCCGAACAATCAAAAAAGACGGATGGGATTCCAACAAAGGAAAAAGGAAAAGCAGTGGTTGATACAAATCAAGAAACAGAATCTCCGAACAAAGACTTTACCGATCAAGAGGCAGAAGAGTTTCTGAAAATAATCAAAAAGAGTTACTATGGAGTGGTGGATCAGCTCCACCAAACTCCAACAAAAATCTCCATACTCTCGCTACTCATCAACTCTGAAGCACATCGGGATTCTTTGATGAAGGTGTTAAGTTCAGCTCATGTTGTAAAAGAAATTTCAGTAAATCAATTTGACAATGTCTTAGCCAATCTAACGTTCGGATCCTACCTGGGTTTCATCAACAGTGATTACCGCCAAAGGGTCGAGCTCATAACAAGGCCCTCCACATTACCATGCAAATAGGTACTACCCATTTGTCCAGGGTTCTTACTGACACTGATTCCGTTCTTAATGTGTTTCCAAAGTCAGGTCTCATAAAGTTAACAATAGACGATGTGATAATGAGACCAAGTTCTACGATAGTAAAGGCATTTGACGGTTCTCGAAGCTCGGTGTGATCGGTGGATCTGGAACTGACTGTTTAACGCTGGTTCGCGAAATGTCGCGGAAGCAAGAGTCGCCACCGTCTTTTATTTTCTCCAAATGGAAAGGACAAAAGCACAAAAAAATTCCTTTAGAGAGATCGCTCTCGGTTCGGGAGGTAGGTTATAGAAAGGGAAGGTATTAGCACCCTTTCTATCCATGGTTATCCATGGGCTCTTAGATACTTGCTCAATGTGTTTTCAAAGTTGTTTGTTTGCTTTTCAATGTGGGTTTAAAAAGTCTCTTTGAAAAATTTCAGGTCGACTCGTACGTCAGAGTGTTTGAAAAGTTTGCTTTGAAAGATTTTGAAAATGTGTTGGTGTGAAAAGTCTTTTGATTTGTTTGGAATTAGAGCAAGTATCCTTGAGAACCTACCTACCCTAAGGAATTCGTCTGTGTAAGAGTCCTTTAAAGTAGTGCCATCCCACCATTGAGAGGTAGGTAGCACCACCGTTGGAGGTGTTCGGGTCAATTCGATTTTAGGGACATGGTGATCACCAGAGCAATAGGAAGACACCTTAGAAGCTACCCTCATGCCAGGTTCCCGGATCATGAGGACTTACTAAGACATCCTCTACTCGACGATCACCTTTCGAAAGGCAACAGTGAGGCGTACCCTAGGGGTGGTGTGTGCGAATTGTGTGTCATGTTTCAGTTATTTGTCTTGTCATGTTTGTTGTGATCTACGCTTGATTTTAATTATGACATCCATTCTTGCATGCATATTTTAACAGTTATAAAGTTTGCGGGAAAATAAATCTAAGGCTATTACAAATGGCGCGGGTCCACATCGCCAAAATTAAACCGGACCCGATTTGACTGAAAGTAAATAAAGTGCGAATAAAAGTGCGAAAAGTAAAATTGTTACAAGGCTTTGGGACATGTACATAATTATAATAAGCGAAATAAAATGCGCGAAACAAAATAATTAAAGCGACGGGCGTTGGACCCTTTTGTAAGAAATTAAAGTTAATGAGAATTAATTAATTAGAATTATATGTTTTTGGTATTTTATGTTTTTTTTAAGATTTAAAAGAAAAAGAATTTATTGAAATTAAAAATAAAATGCTAAACCCTAGTTCTAATGTTTTTTAAATTTATTGTGAAAAAGATTGAATTTTTAACCTAATTTAAATCTAAGTTAATTTACATGCAAAATTTAATTATAAACAATAAATAAATAAATATTATGATAAAAAAAGAAACAAATTAAAGGAATAAAAATTAAGCCTAGTTCTATCTTTTTGTATTTTTTAATTATGAAAAATATTTAGTAAACCTAAATTAAAACTAAATAATTACGAGCATTTATTTATGAAAATAATTATAATATTAATATTTATTATTTTTTGGTCTTTTCTGATTTTTGAATGTTTTTATATTTTGTAGAAAAATAAATTAATTAAATTAAGACAATAAAATAAATGAAATAACAAAAATAAAGGTAAGAAGAAAAATAGAAAAAAATGCAAACCAGGGGGGGTAGCCCCAATTTGTGAGGTTCAGGCCTAGCAATCTGGCCCATCAAGCTTTTTGATCTGTTTGACTTTTCAGTTTGGGTGCCAGCGTGTTGACCTGGGCTTACGTGTTCCTCAGATCCACACCGTTGGTTTGGTCATCAGGGACGCGTGGACGTTGGATGGTGAAGATGCATGGTACATTGTTATCTTGGACGTTGCATGGGATTGCTGAATGCAAAATAATATGAAGAACGTCAAGACCTGGGATTCGAACCCAGGTCTTTAACGTTGCCAAGCACGTGTACCTGCCACTAAAGCACTTGTATTTCATTTAACAAATAACAAACAACAAACATTATAAGAAGAAAACGTTAATGACTTTGGAAATTCGCGTGAAATTTGAATCCGCCTATCATGCTTTGCCACGAGGTCTTCGTCCTCGTTTTCCCTGAAACTAAAACAGATAGGCCACGGTTTTCATGGCGTTGCCTAAGACCATATTTCAAAAAATAACGAATAGGCCCTCGACGCTCATAAATTGAGTGCGAGGGTTGGAATCTTTTCGTCTGGACGTGCTAAGTGCAATGGCCATAGTCTTGAGCTCCAATTTTGCTTTGTCTTAAAAACCCCAAATTCGAAACCTGCAAACCCTAACATTTAACAATGGCGAAATCGCCTATATTGTACAAAAATGAAATTAATTGGTATGGTTAGCTTGGAAACTTCACCCTGAATAAGAATACATAAAGAAAAACGCAAAAGGATGCATGAATTATGCCATACGATTTCAAAAATTTCTTGGTACAGTTAGAGTTCAAACTACCACTTCTTTGCGTTTTGGTTGATGTTAGGGATTGGCACACGTTCAGAATTGTCCCAGGAATCTAATGGAATGGAAGTTGAGGCTTGAATCGTCCCCTAACCTTGAAAACAGTTTTGTGTTTTATGGAAAAAATTTCAATGTGCAAAGTGTTCTTGGGGCGCAGCTTAGAGTGTAAAGGCATTAGGTTTGCATTCCTGAATATGTAGTGAGCATGCTAGGTCAACAAAATTGCACAAAATCTCTTGCCATGATGATTTTGGATAATTGATTTTCTAAGGATTTTTTGAATCTTTCTCATGTGTAATTTTATTCAATCATGCCAAATCAAACCAAATCTTGCCTAATTAGGATGTGCACGAAATCTTGAGTCTAGAATGTGCATAAAAAGATTTTTTAGGTCAAGCTTTATATTTTTCATGTATTAAAATAATTTAAATGAATTAATATTAATATAAATTCAAATAAATAATTAAAAAATGAGAAAATACTTCCCTTTGGGCCTAATGGTCGTGCATAGGCTTGGCATGAAGAAACTTGGAAGAAAAATGGGCCCATTTGCATTTTTGGATCATTTGAAGTAAAGTTGATTTCCAAAAATTTCCAAAAATTTCCCAACTTCCACAAGGCATAACTTGCTCAATTTTTAAGCTTTTCACATGTTCTTGGACATTTTGGAAAGGTCTTTGAGTCCTCTAACCCATGCCTTTGGTCCCATGTCATTTTGAGTTACCAATCTCAAGTTATGGCCTTTGACTTAAAGTCCCTTTTTGTTGAGTTTTGAAAATGACCTATAATGTTGAAATTGATAACTTTTTGTGAGAGCATTTCTTGGACTTGGAATATGAAGATGAATTGTAGGAAATGTCTTTCTCTTCAAAATGAGCTTTGGATGGAATTTTTCTGATAATCCATGTGAAAGTTATGCCCTGGTCAATTTCAGTTGACTTTTTCAACTGTCCAAATATAGTAACTTTTGCATCTTTGATGATTTCTGAGCCAAATTTTGAGAATCATGATCAAGCATTGATCAAATGATGTTTGTGGCTTCAAAATGACATATTGACCAAAAATTTGAACTTTTGACTGTCAAATGACCATTTTGCCCCTACAGTTGACTGTAGTGCAATTTAGGGTTTTGACTGTGCAATTTTGAGCTGAATGCCTTGAAACTTGATATGAGGATACTTGACCATCTTTGTAGGCATATGAGACTTGATTGGGTTCTTGAAAACTTCAATTTCTTGATCAGAACACAAACCCTAGTTTTGACTGCATAGGAGACAGTTGAACTGCATAACCCTTGGGGAATTTTGTGACCTTGACTTGAAAAATCTTGGAGAATATGGGAGGGCAAATTTTGGGGTACAACAGTTGCCCCTGTTCAATCTTCTTAGACCTGAGGATGCAGATTGGCTGACGTGCCTTTCGTAATCCGAGGGTAGAAGATGATTGGACACTAGAGTGCCCGGAAATTTGCGCTCACATAGTGGCAGTGATGGTGGAATGGGCTTATAGATGCCATTTAGAGATTGCTGGATAGGGTGATGGGCTTATAGATGCCATCTGGACGTTGATCGCGTGGGAGATTCTTTAGCTAGAACCTGCATACCTGCAAAAGAAACATGAGTACCTGACACGTTGCAGGAGTTGATTTTAGATGCTTGGTACAAATGTGTCCTGACAGGTTACAGGAGCTGAGTCTGGAGCTTCAAACGCTGATGAATGAACCAGTGATGGTTACTACCTTAGCATGAATGATAAGAGACCCTTGGGTGACTTTAATCTCAACAACGCTCGTTGAAAAAAATCTTGATGGGAATTATTATCTTCGCAGTATTGGGCAGAGAACCATAGGCAATTATAATTTGAAAGGAATGATCACCTCACACTCATCGTCGGAGAGGGAAACATCTGAAAAAGGACTTCTGGAAGCAGTATCAGAACGTCACCATATCTGGTTTACATCTGAAACTATATCTGGAAGGAAATCTGGAAGCAGTATCAGAACGTCACCATCGCTGGGTTTACATTTGAAACTATATCTGGAAGGAATTCTGGAAGCAGCATCAGAACGTCACCATCGCTGGGTTTACATCTGAAACTATATCTAGAAGGAATTCTGGAAGCAGTATCAGAACGTCACCATCGCTGGGTTTACATCTGAAACTATATCTAGAAGGAATTCTGGAAGCAGTATCAGAACGTCACCATCGCTGGGTTTACATCTGAAACTATATCTAGAAGGAATTCTGGAAGCAGTATCAGAACGTCACCATCGCTGGGTTTACATCTGAAACTATATCTAGAAGGAATTCTGGAAGCAGTATCAGAACGTCACCATCGCTGGGTTTACATCTGAAACTATATCTAGAAGGAATTCTGGAAGCAGTATCAGAACGTCACCATCGCTGGGTTTACATCTGAAACTATATCTAGAAGGAATTCTGGAAGCAGTATCAGAACGTCACCATCGCTGGATCATATCTGAAACTATATCTAGAAGGAATTCTGGAAGCAGTATCAGAACGTCACCATCGCTGGGTTTACATCTGAAACTATATCTAGAAGGAATTCTGGAAGCAGTATCAGAACGTCACCATCGCTGGGTTTACATCTGAAACTATATCTAGAAGGAATTCTGGAAGCAGTATCAGAACGTCACCATCGCTGGGTTTACATCTGAAACTATATCTAGAAGGAATTCTGGAAGCAGTATCAGAACGTCACCATCGCTGGGTTTACATCTGAAACTATATCTAGAAGGAATTCTGGAAGCAGTATCAGAACGTCACCATCGCTGGATCATATCTGAAACTATATCTAGACAGAATTGCGATAGTTTGGTAGTAGTCATTTGTATTGATCTTTTTCCTGAAAAGGCAAAACATAATTGTATGCAAAATCATGATGCATGAACTATATGTCTTCAAAATTAATGAGATTCGTGCCATATGATGCATATGCATGCTATAATGTACGAAGATATGATGTTTATGAACATATGTTTGTCTAAGAAAATAAATCCTTGACGGGTGCCGGGAAGTCGTATCCTGGGCTGATGTTGAAGAATAGTTGCAAGAATTCCTATAGGCGAAGATAACTCCGTTGGGGGAATAAACTTGGCGAATGGAGGATTCTGCGGGGAGAAAAGATACTCTAGTGGCCATGCTGGGAAGTAATACTCTGTGGGGAGATGCTTTTGCTGATTTGTTGAGGATGACTCGCTGAGGATACCTTGCTGTATTGGAAGTATGAATGGACTTCGCTGGGGATAAGAAGACTCTGTCGACGACGCTCTTTCCGTGGCTTTTGGCTGAGGATAACCCAGTTATATCCTATTGAGGAAATAACTCTTTAAATAAAGTCGGGCGACGCGTTCGTGCCTTGAGAGGGGTAAGCTTCCGTAACTTACTGGGGATAAGCTCACTGCTTGGGGATATGAATTCCAACTTTCCTGGGGATCTTGGGTTGGACTCTCCTGGGGAAGCTTTGATATGTTGGGATGTTCTTCAACGGAACCTACCCTGATGCCTTGGAGGACAGAACAATCAGATTGCTTGGACCATTCTTTATTGCCCCTGTTTTTATGGGGGAGGCATTTGTGGGGTGCTGATAGTCGTTGATGGACAAACCTTCTTCTAGTAGGCAGATGGCAGGACATAGTCGTACGCTTTAATCCCTAACTTTTGCCTGGACCGCCCTTTCGGGTTTTCAGTCCACCGGGATACCCATTTTTGCCCAAGCTGCCCTTTCAGGTTTTCGACTTGCCGGGTGTACATGTTTTTTTCGTTTCATCCCTTCATTTTGCCCGAACCCTTTTGGTTCGCCGGGAAGCCCTTATTTTTGCCTAGGTATGTCAACCTAGCGGGTCTTTGATTTTGCGTAGTATTTTTCGGCTATGTCCATGTTCTCAGAATGTAGGGAGGTGCCCCTGGCTGCTTGTGTTGCCATACTACCAGGAGGTGTCCGATCATGCAAGATTCGTTGTTGGAATGCCCCAAGTGACTCAGGCGGAGATTTGCCCCAGGCTGGTTGGCCTTTTGAGAGATTCTCCGAATCTTGACTGGATTGCCCCAGATGGTAGACCATGATCATGCCGTGCCTCTTGATTGGAAGTGCTTCTATTCATTAGGCATTCATCGTGCGAATTTCCCTGCTGTTCAAACAACAAGTCATATGCAAACAAAGTTATGTTAAAAATGCAAAACCTATGTCTGTCTTGAAGATTTTGAAGATGCATTCTTTTTCATAAAACAAGTAATTGTTTGTAAAAACATGATGTCAACTCCGTATTTACCGTAGCCTTAAGGAGTCAGGATACCTTCGTAACAGTATGCTTTCGAATTAACCCATGCTTCAGCTAGGACTTTTGAGGGTTATAACGTGGCCTGGTTCACGGTTTAAGAAACAAAAGATAAAGGCTCAAAGTATTTGTACCCACCCGCTCTTCGTGATGTTCTCCAACCCTAAACTCAGTTGACCGTGCGTTAGACCTTGCTTGAGTCTTTGCTTTGATGTTTCAATAATGGTTCAGATGTTGATAACTTATTTTGAATGGGCAGTCATCTTTGTTTTGGTTGAGGGTTTGTGAGACCTCTTTCTTGATTTTGTTATCCCTTTCTTTTTTGCCTGAACTGTTTCCTTTTTTGGAATTACAGTCAGCGGGATGCCCCAGTTTCATAAGTCCCCTTTGTAGGTTTAGACTTTTTGGGCTTTTCATTTATGAATTTTGATGATGACTGCCTGTCCTTTTGATTGTTCTGAACCATCACTGTCTTTGTTCGTTTTGTAAAGATGCACTTGGATCAACTGAGAGAACTACCCTGCCCCAGGTTATGATTAAGGGTTTTGATTTTTGAAAATAAAAACTCCTACTTCTTTGGCTCTGATGGGTTGACGAGGGATTATCATCCTTATAACTCCAGTGTTTAGGGGTTGAAACAATGCCTGTACCTCATCAGCGGGATTTGTTCAAAAGCATACTGTGAAGATCGTGGTATCGTTTTCGTCATCCTCCCTCAAGAGGCTCAGAGTTATTAACCGAGAGTTGACATCAGAAAAAATATGAAAAGAATATAACAAAAATAATTGTATTAATTCCCCAAAATAGACATATGCGATGCATTGATAGAATAAAAGAGTTTGCTATGACATTAATTGTTTGTATAAGCAAAGAAAAAAATACAACTCAAAAATTCAAATAAACAAAAGGTCTTCAATGATTGGGCAACGGAGCAGTGATTATGTTCGGAGTCTCAGACACTTCAAACTGAATCTCCCCGGCGTCGATCATGTCTTGAATTTTGTTCTTGAGAGGCCAGCAGTTGTCTGTAGTATGCCCCGGGCTATCTGAATGATATGCGCACCTATCGTTGGGATGATAGTTGGGTGCAGAAGTGTTCGGATTCCGAAGAGGAGCCCGTAAGGTGATTAGTCCTGCCTTCAACAGTTGTTGCAGGGCTTGATCCAACGACATGTTGAGTTTGGTGTACTGCCGTTTCTCCTTTCGCTGTTGCCCCTGTCCTTGTTGAGCAGGTCCGGGATTGGAGATTTGGATTGCCCCTGCCTCATGACGGCTCTTTTTACCGTGCACGGCATTGGATTCTTTCTTTCCGTGATGAGGCTTTTTATCAGCAGGTGCAGCCTCTTGAATTTTCCCAGACCGGATGCCAGCTTCTATTCGCTCTCCAGTCAAGATAAGATCTGTGAATCCAGCAGACGAATTCCCAATGAGATGGTTGAAAAATGGCCCAGATAGGGTCCCCAAAAACATGTCCACAAGTTCCCGATCAGTCAGAGGTGGTTGTACCCTTCCAGCAAGATCCCTCCATTTCTGCGCATATTCTTTAAAACCTTCACTTGATCCCAACGACATACCCTGGAGTTGGGTACGGGTGGGAGCAAGGTCGGCATTGTACTGGTACTGCTTATAGAAAGCAGTTGCCAACTCCTCCCAGTTACGAACTTTGGTCCCATCCAGTTGATAGAACCATTCGAGGTGAGTCCCTGAAAGACTTTCCTGGAAGAAGTGGATCCACAAGTTTTTGTCCACCGTATATGGTTGGATCTTCCGAACATAGGACCTCAGATGCAGCTTGGGACAAGACGCCCCGTCATACTTAGAGAAGGAGGGTGCTTTGAACTTCCGAGGAATAACCACACCAGTTGACAAACCCAAATCTCCAAGATCCAGCCCAGGTACCTGTTGGCTCTCCATAGCATTCAGCCTATCCTCCAACTGTTTGTACTTGTTCTCAGCCGGAGGGTACTGTTCGTCGTCGAAATCTGTTTCATTGTCAGAGACCTCTGGACTGGGCACCCTTTCCTCTGGATGACTGCTCTTCCCCACAGATGGAGTTGTCCTCTCAGTTTCAATCTGCGGTGTGTTCCCAGATCTGCGTCTAGGGCTGAACAAAACGGTCCTCTTCTTCTTTTTGTCCTTCTTCAAGAGCAGAGCCTTCAGATCTTGTTGCCCCTGAGTCAGATTCATGATCAGCTCTTGGAACTGGGCGTTCTGAGCCTGGAGATCCTTGATAGTCTGCTCGGCTGATGATTCAGGATTCATGACAAGCGGCTGAAATAAACAGCGGAGAAGGGTAAGCAACCTGTCAAAGGGATACCTGCAATGCAATGAGATGTATGACATGCATGTAGTGTTTTCAAGGACCTCGCAGGGTAAACAGAGAAACTTGTTAGAGTTGAGAACCGGTAACTTGATTGAAAGAACTTCCTGTTGTAGAGAGCCCTTCTTCAAGGGTCAAAGGCTCACCATATCCAGTGGGTCATAGCCCCTGACAACCTTGACTAGGGGAAAATAAATCCCCTTTGCCCCTTGCTGGACAGTTGGTTCATCATGACCTGCATCACAAGCCCTTGAGATCCTTGAAATGGGTTAGGATGTATGCAATGGTATGATGTCATGATGCATGGGGTAATATAAATAAACCCTGTTAGGAGCCCTAATTAAGGACTATAAACAAACCCTGCAAGAAACTCAGTATACTTTGTTATGAGTCCCAATTAAGGACTAAAACAAACCCTGCAAGAGATCTAGTAGACCCTGTTATGAGTCCCAGTTAAGGACTATAAACAACACCTGTAAGAAATTTGGTAAACCCTGTCATGAGTCCTAGTTAAGGACTATAAACAAGACCTGCAAGAAACTTAGTACCCTGTTATGAGTCCCAATTAAGGACTATAAACAAGACCTGCAAGTAGTTAGTACACCCTGTTGTAAGTCCCAATTAAGGACTATGAACAAAACCTGCAAGAAATCTAGTAGAACCTGTCATGAGTCCCAATCAAGGACTATAAACAGAACCTGCAAGTGGTTAGTACACCCTGTTATAAGTCCCAATTAAGGACTATGAACAAAACCTGCAAGACATTTAGTACCATGTTATGAGTCCCAATTAAGGACTATAAACAAGACCTGCAAGAAACAAGTGTCAGGTAACAAGCACGCAGATAGTCAGGTACGAAGGCACACAAGTCACACAAAAGAGCCCTTAGGGTTTAGGCCAGCATGAGGTCTAGGTATTACCCTCTTGAAGTTGGTGGGTTCAACCTGTCCTATCAGAAGTAACCGGGTTCTAAGGTTCCCAATATCACGGGATTGCTTTCATTGTTCATCGTTTCGATTTAGCCACTGAACTGGCGACCGAAATATTCCAGGAAAGCAACCCTCAATTGAGTGTAGTATCGAGTATCAACCAACCTCGGACTGCACCAAAGTCAGTTATCTCACTACCCTAAAGAGGCCAAGATTGTTCAATTAAGGTTCCTAAGGTCTGTTGATGCTTCACGACACCACGCGGAGGCCCCGTACTCTCCTTGACTGAACTCAAGGGTTACCGGTACACACCAAAGTGCCACATCAACGTAGCAGACTGTTTCAACCATGTCGGTATACCCCGCACAGTTCCCTCACAGCCTTGTTGCTACTTTCTAAGAGGGTATCCCCCAGATCCGGGTTAGGATCTATAGAACTCCCGAGACAGTCCCACAATAATAAAGCAAGCAAGTCAATACAATTGAAAACACAGTTATGAACTACCCTAAGGTACACCTCACTTTAAGTTTAATTCCCCAGCAGAGTCGCCAGTTCTGTGATCGGTGGATCTGGAACTGACTGTTTAACGCTGGTTCGCGAAATGTCGCGGAAGCAAGAGTCGCCACCGTCTTTTATTTTCTCCAAATGGAAAGGACAAAAGCACAAAAAAATTCCTTTAGAGAGATCGCTCTCGGTTCGGGAGGTAGGTTATAGAAAGGGAAGGTATTAGCACCCTTTCTATCCATGGTTATCCATGGGCTCTTAGATACTTGCTCAATGTGTTTTCAAAGTTGTTTGTTTGCTTTTCAATGTGGGTTTAAAAAGTCTCTTTGAAAAATTTCAGGTCGACTCGTACGTCAGAGTGTTTGAAAAGTTTGCTTTGAAAGCTTTTGAAAATGTGTTGGTGTGAAAAGTCTTTTGATTTGTTTGGAATTAGAGCAAGTATCCTTGAGAACCTACCTACCCTAAGGAATTCGTCTGTGTAAGAGTCCTTTAAAGTAGTGCCATCCCACCATTGAGAGGTAGGTAGCACCACCGTTGGAGGTGTTCGGGTCAATTCGATTTTAGGGACATGGTGATCACCAGAGCAATAGGAAGACACCTTAGAAGCTACCCTCATGCCAGGTTCCCGGATCATGAGGACTTACTAAGACATCCTCTACTCGACGATCACCTTTCGAAAGGCAACAGTGAGGCGTACCCTAGGGGTGGTGTGTGCGAATTGTGTGTCATATTTCAGTTATTTGTCTTGTCATGTTTGTTGTGATCTACGCTTGATTTTAATTATGACATCCATTCTTGCATGCATATTTTAACAGTTATAAAGTTTGCGGGAAAATAAATCTAAGGCTATTACAAATGGCGCGGGTCCACATCGCCAAAATTAAACCGGACCCGATTTGACTGAAAGTAAATAAAGTGCGAATAAAAGTGCGAAAAGTAAAATTGTTACAAGGCTTTGGGACATGTACATAATTATAATAAGCGAAATAAAATGCGCGAAACAAAATAATTAAAGCGACGAGCGTTGGACCCTTTTGTAAGAAATTAAAGTTAATGAGAATTAATTAATTAGAATTAAATGTTTTTGGTATTTTATGTTTTTTTTAAGATTTAAAAGAAAAAGAATTTATTGAAATTAAAAATAAAATGCTAAACCCTAGTTCTAATGTTTTTTAAATTTATTGTGAAAAAGATTGAATTTTTAACCTAATTTAAATCTAAGTTAATTTACATGCAAAATTTAATTATAAACAATAAATAAATAAATATTATGATAAAAAAAGAAACAAATTAAAGGAATAAAAATTAAGCCTAGTTCTATCTTTTTGTATTTTTTAATTATGAAAAATATTTAGTAAACCTAAATTAAAACTAAATAATTACGAGCATTTATTTATGAAAATAATTATAATATTAATATTTATTATTTTTTGGTCTTTTCTGATTTTTGAATGTTTTTATATTTTGTAGAAAAATAAATTAATTAAATTAAGACAATAAAATAAATGAAATAACAAAAATAAAGGTAAGAAGAAAAATAGAAAAAAATGCAAACCAGGGGGGGTAGCCCCAATTTGTGAGGTTCAGGCCTAGCAATCTGGCCCATCAAGCTTTTTGATCTGTTTGACTTTTCAGTTTGGGTGCCAGCGTGTTGACCTGGGCTTACGTGTTCCTCAGATCCACACCGTTGGTTTGGTCATCAGGGACGCGTGGACGTTGGATGGTGAAGATGCATGGTACATTGTTATCTTGGACGTTGCATGGGATTGCTGAATGCAAAATAATATGAAGAACGTCAAGACCTAGGATTCGAACCCAGGTCTTTAACGTTGCCAAGCACGTGTACCTGCCACTAAAGCACTTGTATTTCATTTAACAAATAACAAACAACAAACATTATAAGAAGAAAACGTTAATGACTTTGGAAATTCGCGCGAAATTTGAATCCGCCTATCATGCTTTGCCACGAGGTCTTCGTCCTCGTTTTCCCTGAAACTAAAACAGATAGGCCACGGTTTTCATGGCGTTGCCTAAGACCATATTTCAAAAAATAACGAATAGGCCCTCGACGCTCATAAATTGAGCGCGAGGGTTGGAATCTTTTCGTCTGGACGTGCTAAGTGCAATGGCCATAGTCTTGAGCTCCAATTTTGCTTTGTCTTAAAAACCCCAAATTCGAAACCTGCAAACCCTAACATTTAACAATGGCGAAATCGCCTATATTGTACAAAAATGAAATTAATTGGTATGGTTAGCTTGGAAACTTCACCCTGAATAAGAATACATAAAGAAAAACGCAAAAGGATGCATGAATTATGCCATACGATTTCAAAAATTTCTTGGTACAGTTAGAGTTCAAACTACCACTTCTTTGCGTTTTGGTTGATGTTAGGGATTGGCACACGTTCAGAATTGTCCCAGGAATCTAATGGAATGGAAGTTGAGGCTTGAATCGTCCCCTAACCTTGAAAACAGTTGTGTTTTATGGAAAAAATTTCAATGTGCAAAGTGTTCTTGGGGCGCAGCTTAGAGTGTAAAGGCATTAGGTTTGCATTCCTGAATATGTAGTGAGCATGCTAGGTCAACAAAATTGCACAAAATCTCTTGCCATGATGATTTTGGATAATTGATTTTCTAAGGATTTTTTGAATCTTTCTCATGTGTAATTTTATTCAATCATGCCAAATCAAACCAAATCTTGCCTAATTAGGATGTGCACGAAATCTTGAGTCTAGAATGTGCATAAAAAGATTTTTTAGGTCAAGCTTTATATTTTTCATGTATTAAAATAATTTAAATGAATTAATATTAATATAAATTCAAATAAATAATTAAAAAATGAGAAAATACTTCCCTTTGGGCCTAATGGTCGTGCATAGGCTTGGCATGAAGAAACTTGTAAGAAAAATGGGCCCATTTGCATTTTTGGATCATTTGAAGTAAAGTTGATTTCCAAAAATTTCCAAAAATTTCCCAACTTCCACAAGGCATAACTTGCTCAATTTTTAAGCTTTTCACATGTTCTTGGACATTTTGGAAAGGTCTTTGAGTCCTCTAACCAATGCCTTTGGTCCCATGTCATTTTGATTTACGAATCTCAAGTTATGGCCTTTGACTTAAAGTCCCTTTTTGTTGACTTTTGAAAATGACCTATAATGTTGAAATTGATAACTTTTTGTGAGAGCATTTCTTGGACTTGGAATATGAAGATGAATTGTAGGAAATGTCTTTCTCTTCAAAATGAGCTTTTGATGGAATTTTTATGATAATCCATGTGAAAGTTATGCCCTGGTCAATTTCAGTTGACTTTTTCAACTGTCCAAATATAGTAACTTTTGCATCTTTGATGATTTCTGAGCCAAATTTTGAGAATCATGATCAAGCATTGATCAAATGATGTTTGTGGCTTCAAAATGACATATTGACCAAAAATTTGAACTTTTGATTGTCAAATGACCATTTTGCCCCTACAGTTGACTGTAGTGCAATTTAGGGTTTTGACTGTGCAATTTTGAGCTGAATGCCTTGAAACTTGATATGAGGATACTTGACCATCTTTGTAGGCATATGAGACTTGATTGGGTTCTTGAAAACTTCAATTTCTTGATCAGAACACAAACCCTAGTTTTGACTGCATAGGAGACAGTTGAACTGCATAACCCTTGGGGAATTTTGTGACCTTGACTTGACAAATCTTGGAGAATATGGGAGGGCAAATTTTGGGGTACAACACTCGGTGTTAGGAGAGGTGGACCTTCCAGTTAAGATTGGGTCATATATCTTCAATATCACTTTCCAGGTCATGGACATTGAACCAGCATACACTTTTTTACTAGGGAGACCTTGGATCCATGCAGTAGGGGCAGTAACCTCGACCCTGCATCAAAAATTGAAGTTCCTAGTGGAAGGGAAGTTAATCATAATCGACAACGAGGAAGACATTTTCATAAGCCACATTGAATCATACATGTATATCAGTGCTGACGAAGACTGCATAGCTACCCCGTTCCAAGCCTTGGAAATTGCTTCAATGGTAACATTATCAGTCGAGAAGGGTAACAAGACTAAAGTGACATCATGGAGAGATCTGCAAACGACTATGGGAAGTGATGCCTCGAAATGCTGGGGAAAGCTCCCAGAAATTTCTGAAAAGAAGAATCGCTTTGGTTTGGGCTACGAATCGTCAAAGGCTACTCTGAAAGGAAAAGCATGTTTCCCTTTGATCCAAGAGACTTTCGTCAGCAAAGGAACAAAGCATGGCGGGCACGTGGCGATGATATCAAGCAAAATCAATACCAAAAGGGCAACTGACTTCATTAGAGATGGCGCCCCGAGAGAATAGCTGAAAGGATGGAATGCTGTGGAGATTCCTGAGATATTTTTATTTTCTAAGTAATATTTATTATTTTGAAAGAACCTATGTCAAACCCGAGGCATAGGGGTTGCTTGTAAGGGTTTTCCCTGTTTTTGGTTTCAGACAATATTTACAATTAATAAAAGTTATACTCTGTTTTCAATTAAGATCCTTGTCTTTCTTTTGCATTTATCTGTTAAATTTAAAATGGCAATACTTTCTCTGCATACGCATTTTCAAATTCCAAGCACTAAAATATGCACCAAAACATGATAAATGTGCAGATCCATGCCCAAAATTACTGATAATGTTACTGCTACGACCCGATACGATTTTGATGTTCCTATCAACCAAGACGAAGAGGAAGATGATGAAGATCTTGAACTCTTCAAGGAAATGGAAAGGGAAATAGAGCGAAAGGCTAACAACATACAACCATATCAAGAGCCTTTTGAGACCATTAACCTGGGCATAGTGGAAGATCCGAAAGAAATCAAGCTTGGGCCAATGTTGGAGTGGAGCGTCAAAGACAGGCTAATCAAGTTATTACATGAGTATATGGATATATTCGCTTGGTCCTACAGGGACATGTCAGGGTTGGATACAGACATCGTGGTGCACAAAGTACCTCTAAAAGAAGGGTGTTCTCCAGTCAGACAGAAACTCAGAAGAACTCGTCCAGATATGTCTAGCAAAATTAGAGAAGAGGTTCTCAAACAATTTGACACAGGGTTCCTAGCCGTGGTAGATTATCCACCCTGGATAGCTACATTGTACAAGTACCCAAGAAGGATGGCAAAGTACGCATGTGTGTAGATTATCGAGACCTAAACAAGGCAAGCCCCAAAGACAATTTCCCGTTACCCCACATAGATGTCCTAGTGGATAACACCGCTCAAGCCTCAGTATTCTCATTTATGGACGGTTTCTAGGGCTATAATCAAATCAAAATGGTGCCTGAAGACATGGAAAAGACTACTTTCATGACACCTTGGGGAACTTTCTACTACAAAGTAATGCCATTCGATATCAAGAACGCAGGGGCAACCTATCAGAGGGTAATGGTCACGTTATTCCATGATATGATCCACAAAGAGGTTGAAGTATACGTAGATGATATGATTTCCAAATCCCATACGGAGGAGGAACACATCATACATCTGCAAAAGTTATTCGAGCGATTGTGTAAGTTCAGACTAAGGTTAAACCCGAATAAATGCACATTTGGCGTCAGATCAGGCAAATTGTTAGGTTTTATTGTAAGCCAGCGGGGTATCGAGGTGGACCCCGACAAAGTAAAAGATATACAAGAGATGCCCGCACCAAGGACAGAAAAAGAAGTACGTGGTTTCTTAGGGCGATTGAATTTCATCTCAAGGTTCATATTGCATCTGACAGCTACGTGCGAGCCAATATTCAAGTTATTACGAAAGAATCAGACGGTAGTATGGAATGATGATTGTCAAACGGCCTTCAAGACGATAAAACAATATCTGCAAGAGCCACCAATATTAATGCCACAAGTCCCCGAAAGACCTCTCGTCATGTATTTGACGGTGCTCGAAGGGTCAATGGGTTGTATTTTGGGACAGCAGGATGAAACAGTTAGAAAGGAGCACGTGATCTATTACCTCAGCAAGAAATTCACGTACTGTAAAACCAGGTACTCACTCCTTGAGAAAACTTGTTGCACGTTGGCTTGGGCTACCAAGAGGTTGAGGCAATATATGTTAACCCATACTACATGGTTAATAGCAATAATGGATCCTCTAAATTACGTGTTTGAAAAGCCAGCTCTTACCAGAAGAATCGCACGATGGCAGATGCTACTATCAGAATACGACATCCAATATGTCACGCAAAAGGCCATCAAAGGCAGTATACTAGCTGATCATCTAGCTCACCAACCGCTATCAGAATATCCGCCCATGAAGTTAGACTTTCCCGACGAGGATGTCATTATTATAACTGACTACGAAATACCAGGACCTAACAAAGGGCCCGAGCCAGGGGCACGATGGACACTCATGTTCGACGGGGATTCAAATGCACTAGGTCACGATGTAGGGGAAATATTAACATCTCCCAAGAATTATCACAAGCCCTACACTGCAAGGTTATGTTTTGCTTGTATACTAGGAATAGAAGCTTCCATCGATTTGAGAATAAAGCACCTCAAAGTATTTGGGGATTATGCATTAGTCATATACCAAGTTAATGGCGAATGGGACACTAAACACCCTAAACTGATTCCATATAGGGACCATGTTTTAAAGTTAGCCACAAAATTTACATAGATCACTTTCAGTCATATCCCACGAGAAGAAAATCAAATGGAAGACTCCCTGGCAACCCTATCAGCTATGTTCAAAGTGACTTGGCCGAATCACGAACCATGTATTAGGATCAGACATTTTGAAGAGCTCGCACACTGCCTTGCTATTAAGGAAGGACCTGACAATAAGCCTTGGTTTTACGACATCAAGAAGCACATGGAAAGGCAGGAATATCTAGAAAATGCCTCTATCATTGACAAGCGAACCTTGCAAAGGTTAGCTTCAAAATTCTTTCTGAGTAATGGAGTGGTATACAAAAGAAACTACGACATGGTACTACTCAGATGTGTGGAAAAGAAAGAAGCAGACACTCTCATGAGAGAAATCCACGAAGGCACTTTCGGAACCCATACAAACGGGCACGCCATGGCTAGAAAGATTATGCGAGCAGGATATTACTGGTTAATAATAGAAGCTGATTGTTATCATTACACGAAGACGTGTCATAAATGTCAGATCTACGCCGACAAGATAAATGTACCACCGACTCCTCTGAACGTTATGAGCTCCCCTTGGCCATTTTCAATGTGGGGAATTGATATGATTGGTATGATCGAGCCGAAATCATCCAACAAACATTGCTTTATATTGGTAGTCGTCAACTACTTTACCAAATGGGTAGAAGCAGCATCTTACGCCAACGTAACAAGCCAAGTGGTTACACACTTCATCAAACAGAATATCATATGTAGGTACGGTGTCCCGAGCTGGATAATTATAGATAATGGGTATAACATAAACAACAAGATGATGAAGGAACTATGCAACGACTTCAGAATCAAGCATCATAATTCCTCACCTTACAGACCAAAGATAAACGGGGCCGTCAAAGCATCCAACAAAAATATCAAGAAGATCATCCAGAAAATGGTGAAGACATACAAAGATTGGCACGAAATGCTTCCGTTCTCCCTGCATGGCTATCGCACCTCGGTCCGCACATCGACATGCACGACTCCTTTCTCACTAGTATACGGCATGGAAGCGGTGCTCTCGGTGGAAGTTGAGATGCCATCACTTCGGGTCCTGAGGGAAACAAAGCTGGAAGAAGCAGAGTGGGAGCAGACACGACTTGACCAGCTCAACCTTATTGAAGAAAAACAATTGACAGATTTATGTCATAACCAACTGCATCAAAAGAGAATGAAGAGAGCCTTCGACAAGAAAGTACACCCTCGAATGTTCAAGGAAGGGGATCTAGTGCTCAAGAAGATTCTACTACCTCGCCTCGATTCACGTGGTAAATGGACACCCAACTATGAAGGTACATATGTAGTTAAAACAACATTCTCTAGAGGGGGTCTCATCCTCACAATAATGGATGGGGAAGAACTACCACATCCGGAGAATTCAGACGTAGTAAAAAAATACTATGTATAAAAAGCTCGCTAAGCTCGAACCCGAAAAGGGCGACTTAGGAAAAAAGGAGTGTCCCTGTGGATTGAAAACCCTAAAGGGTGACCTAGGCAAAAATTAGGGGCATATGACAAGAAAATTATCCCGGTGGATTGAAAACCCGAAAGGGCAATCCAGGCAAAAGTTAGGGACTTCATACAAAGAAATAAAGAACTAAAAGACTACGATCTAAGAGCTACGACTACGAACCACGAAGGGAAGGATAGATTGGAATCATACAACTTAGAAGCAAAGAAGATAAGATCATCGAAGGATATGGGGAAACAACAATAGCGATTATCATTTTTCATTGCCATTTATTGTTTTAAAATTTTCTGTAATTACCTCTTTCTTGGAATTGCATCTTGTATTCTCGCTTATTCAGAGGCATATCAATAAAACATTGTTTTCTTTACATCTTTTGAATTATGTTTTTCTTTTCTCATATTTATTTACAAAATACTACGATTACTACTTGCGAATATTATCTTGAAATCATTTTGGGGAACTAACAGAATAAAAGCATTTGACAAAATATCGAAAAATGTTTTGGTTAGAAAAATATCGAAGGAAAATCCACGTCCACGCACATGTCGGCACCTATGCTTGCACTCAACGATACAAAGTCTATACATATATCTACGCGTCCTTACACAAAGTCTACGTCCATGTCAGCACCTATGCCTAACTTACAACACAACATCTACGCTTACGCCCGCGCCTACAGAGACCACACATATGACAATACATATGTCTACGCCCGTGCTTACAACATACAAATCTACGCATAGGCCATTACCTACATCTACGTCTACATCCACGCTCTCACAATACAAAATCAACGTTCAAACTTTGCTAACATTGTCCCCTGTGTTCAAAATCAGCAATGCTACGACAACGCACAATTCCAGGGATCGGTAACTCTGAGCCAATGGTTTAAAGGAGAAAATGACAAAAATAGTCTTCATAACTTTTCAAGGCATACTTGCATCTTACATTTCATACATAGACACATCTGGCATATCCAAACATACATACACATTGCATTCTTGCATACAATACGCATATATCCAAGGTTCCACATTGATGTCAAACATCATACATTCTGCATACATCCAAACATCTCAATATCAGACATCATACACATGTATCATGCAGCAAACAAACAATGTTACCCTAGATTCATTCATCCAAGGGTCCATTAACCAAATACTTCTCCCGCGACCCAACCCATCACCTTAGTCTCCATACCGTGACACGTTCATCCATTTACCTAAGTCTTCATGCAACAACAAACGAAAACTCAGTATATTACCTCTAAGCCGCAATATATTATCCAACTCAGAACATTGCCTCTAAGTCGCAATATATTTGCAAAACTCAACATATTACCTCTAAGCCACAATGTATTTGCAAAACTCAACACATTGCCTCTAAGCCGCAATGTAACCTCAAAACTCAACACATTGCCTCTAAGCCGTAATGTATTACCCGAACTCAAAACATTGCCTCTAAGCTGCAATGTATTACCCAAACTCTACACATTGCCTCTAAGCCACAATATATTACCCAAACTCAACACATTGCCTCTAAGCCGCAATGTATTACCCAAACTCAACACATTGCCTCTAGGCCGCAATATATTACCCAAACTCAACACATTGCCTCTAAGCCGCAATGTATTACCCAAACTCAACACATTGCCTCTAAGCCGCAATGTATTACCCAAACTCAACGCATTTCTTCTAAGCCGAAATGTATTACCCAAACTCAACGCATTGCCTCTAAGCCACAATGTATTATCTAAACCATCACATTGGCTCTAAGCCGCAATGCGTTCTCTGAACTCAAATACATAGTCTCTGAACCACATGTATTCATGATCGAAACATCGCCTCAAACGTCATACAATGATTCGCAAACGTAACCCATGGCCTCAGTCTTCAAGCAGCAATACACCATCAAGTATTAATAGGTGAATAAGCCAAGACATACGAAACCACGCTTTTAAGATCAAAGACTATCTGCCTCATTATTAAACGCTGGTAAGCGATATATCATCAGCCTCACCTGTTTTCTGAAGACTCATAAGAGTGTGCTACATCAGCGTAACCTTATGATTGGCCGAAATTTTTTTGGGTATTCCAAGTATTCGATAAACTCCCAATTGGAATGTGCCAGACCCACATTTTCTCGTGCTATTCGATTGGAAGATAATTGAATAGGGGAAGCTGTCATACCCCAAATTTTCCCAATCTCGATAATTTTATTTTTAAGATTAAAACAAAAAGAAATATTTAATTAAAGGTGGTACGGAAGCATCTGATGGCCCATCTTTATTCGGGGACTAGAGGGTGTGCTTTAATCCAGGAGAGTAGGGCTTTATAAATCAGAAAGACGCATAAAATATGTTCGCGAGACATGTTGGCCAATGGCCACTGCAATCTGAAAATAAAAAATCATCCGAGTAATTGATAATTATTAATTTATTAAAACTACTTAGGTTTAATTTGATATTAAGAAACTTAGCCCATTCAACGTTCTCATTATTGGTGTATTTAAAAAAAAAAACACTATCATTGTTATAATTATTTTATTAATTTTTTTACAGATTATCAAGTAATTTTTTTACAGCCATGCTATAGATATTATTAAAAAGATTTTTATAAAAAAAGGGGAAAAGGGATTGTCGTGTTTGAAGAAATAGTGAGTCGGTCCATTAGATGTTTTAGTGTTACTGTTTTGTTTACAAAAGGAAAAGAAGTGGTTTTATTAAATTTTGTTGCCATTATTAAATCCTTTTATATTTATTTTGCTGTTTATATTATATTAAGTGATGTATATAATTTATTAAGGGTCGTTGTTTTAATTTGATGGATCAGAATTTGTAAAGATGTTGAGGCCCAGTCCATGCCAAAAAATGTTGAAAGCAAACAAATTCATTCCTGAAATTTCCGGAAGGCCCAATTCCATGAAACAAAAATTGTTCCAGTTAACACCTAAATCCACGCTTGGTTTTATCAAAAACGGCCACTGTAGAGATTGCATTAAAATAGACTACAACCAAATCTGGAAATTTGAATCAAATCTTACTAAAAAATAATGTACAACAAATCCAAAAAATCTTTACAAAATCTAGAATTACAGCAGAAAATTCAATAAATCAAATCTCAGTTACAGCAAGTTGAATCATATACATAATCAAAATATATTAACAAATCAAATCATTACAAGAACAAATCTTATATTACAGACTCAATCAATTATAATAAAATTTATAATCCCTAATGGATACTAAATCCCTAATTATCTCTAATATGTACTAATTGTAACAACAAAATTGAAACCCTAAAATCCCTAAAACTTATAAGTACCAGAAGCTAAGACAGAAGACAGGGACAAAAAAATTGAAAAAGAAAGGGATTCTGAAACAGAGAGGAAAGATTGAAAGGGGAACGAAGGGAAAAACAAAGAACAAACTCTTGTTGACGTGAAGACCAAAAGAGGAAGCGGTTAGAGTTTTCGGATCGAAAACCCTAATCGTGTAATTGAACCGTCGCCGCTGCATCACCCTCAAGCTCCAGCGATCACCACCATCATCTCCAAAGCGTCACCGTGATCTGAAAAAGAAAAGGGAGAGGAAGGAGATCAAAATAAACCGAAGCGAACGCTCAAAGTCAGAATCACAAAGGGGGTAAAAAAACTTAGCTCATTGTTTTTGTTGTTTTGATTTTGGGGTTGTTTGTTTTTGTATTGGGGTTATAGGTTGCTAAGCGTTGGGAAAGGGGGTAGGTTGCCGCCGCGGGTGGCGGTGCTAGGGTTTGTAGAACTAGGGTCTGTGCTTCGCGCGCGCGAGAGAGAGAGAGAGAGAGAGAGAGAGAGAGAGAGAGAGAGAGAGAGAGAGAGAGAGAGAGAGAGAGAGAGAGAGAGAGAGAGAGAGAGAGGAGAGAGAGAGAGGAGAGAGAGAGAGAGAGAGAGAGAGAGAGAGAGAGAGAGAGAGAGAGAGAGAGAGAGAGAGAGAGAGAGAGAGAGAGAGAGAGAGAGGAGAGAGAGAGAGAGAGAGAAAGAGAGAGAGAGAAGGTTAAGAGGATGAAAGTTTCTGTAAAACCAAAATATGAAAAATGAATAAAATGATATATTCCATCCAATCCAGTATCTGTGCACCCATCATAGAAATCATTCTCCTTCATTATCGCCCATTAGATTAGGATCAGACGGCCATAGGCCAAGTCTGTAGCATAGTAGCATGCACCCTCGCCACACTAGACCACACATCCCCCTTCAAAAATCCGTAATGGGCCTAACCCATGTATTCTTCGCACCTCCCTCATGCATTTTGCTAAACTCGGAACAATAGGCACCCCCTCTGTCTGGACGCGTAATGGGCCTAGCCCAGATCTACTAACACCCATCCTTTTACTTAATTGCTAGAAAATACACCTCCCTTGGTTTTAATTAAATTAAATTCTTTTTTAATTTTAATTCCATTTTCTCATATTATTTATTTATAATTTTTATATTTTTTATTATTATATTATAATTATTAGCTATTAATTTTATTCCCTTATTTTTATTAGATGCAAATATTATTTATCTCTTAGGTATATATGATTATTATAATTCCCTTTTTATATAAATATTATTATTCCTATATTTTATCCACTATTTAAATATTATTATATTATCAAATAAATTTATTTTTATATTAAAATTACATGTATTATTTTATATATTATTTGCATTAAATATTTTTTCAATCATGCATTAATCAAGATCTTCGCAAATAATACGATTAAAAAATACATACAAATCATCAAACTATTTTCGCAATAAACTAAGCTAATCAATTGTCTTTTTGCAAAAGGGTTTCAAACTTGTTTTGGCTTACTACGCACTCAGTCAAAATCTCAGCAATCACTACTCCCGACCATATGAAAAGTGATTTAAAATATGTTAGCAAACACCTAAAAAACACCAACCCATACGAACTACGAAATGGGACTCTGATTCCTCATAAGAGGATACGTAGGCATACAATCAAAAATTGTGGCGAGTCTTTCTAATTAAAAATTAAAATCCAGTTTACCCTAAACCTAAACCTATAGTCTAATATCCTTGTGAGCAAGGTGGATGAAAGGTGCCTAACACCTTCCTTTCGTCTAATTGAGTCCGAAACCTAGAATCTCTGTCTACGAATTAGGGTTTTCTGTTAGGTTCCCTTCCCTAGGATAAAAACTAATAGTGGCGACTCTGATTTAAAAACCAGTTGCTACACAGTCTAGGAAAAAGTTAGAGACACAAACAGAATAAATTTTCCCGGTAAGTTGAAAACCCGCAAGGGAAACCTATGCAAAAGGTAGGGATTTCCTGGAAAGTAACCGTGTCAGACAAGACTTGATCATTGAAGCAACAATCTTCTCGGATTCTCACCATACTTCAACTAAAGCCTATGCTCAGGAGTACAAAATTGTTAGGGAGAATAATGGTCATTGTATATCAATGTATCTTTTCCATGTATTTACCATTTTCCAAAACTTTGTAATCATCTATGGAGTCTCTCCATTCCCAAATGACCATCCTATTAAGAAAGTTTGAGCCTTTATCCAATTCTTTTTAGTTCTTATTTTATTTTGTTTACAAAAATTTCATTTATTATTGATAGTATATTTCAAAACAAAAAGACTTAATAATAAAGACATGTTTTTGAAAAGAATATGCAAATTACTTTTTACCTCAATTTTGTGATTCAAGTGGGACAAAATTAGTGGTTCCAAGGATGGACAAACTTTGAAGTTTCATAATTTCTCCCCAAGTAGTCGAACAAGGGTAGTATCTTTTCTAGGAAATGTTAAAACAACTGTCAACTTTTTGGTTTTTCTCTTACCAAGTGTTGAGTTTGATTTAAAATTCCCATAATTTTGACTCCTTGTTATGATGCTAACTTCTTAATTCCCCAGGTGAGCTGATGACGATGCTTTCCTCTGAAGTTGTTATCCCCGTGATGTTTCATAAATTCTCCCCAGAGAAGTTTGTGCAACCACTACCCTTGATATTGAAGATTTCTTATAGGCTCCTCTCAACGTGCATGGTTTCATTTTCCCTAGTGAAGTCAGTACATAATCCCCAGTTGAAGACTAGAATATGTGGCATTATATTCCCTAAAGAAGTCTATATGATATTCTCTAGTGAAGCCTAGAGGAGAGTGTTATATCCCTGCAGTTGTTTTGGTTTATTGCTATCAGATTTTGCTTTGATTATTTTATCAAACCGTGTTTCTTCCCAATGAAGTTAATCCATAAAGTAGGACTTTGTTTCCTCAGTTGGTGCTTACTCTCTTATGGAATCTTCATCCTGGATGTGATTTAGCCGAGTGTTGCCTTACCCAAGTTGGTTTTGTTTGGTTATCCCTAGTGCAGTATGTTTGTTTTTTCAGCATATGCGTGATAACACTCATATATTCATACATAATGCATAAATGAATTAAATTTCATTGGTTACTTGCATTCATTGATGTTTTTGTTGGAATATTATCCTCTTTACAGAGTTATGTTATCCTCTCTCCAATAGAGTGTCAATCTTAAGCAGAAAGCGTATATCCTTTCAATTTCCCTACTAAGTTATCCCTCATGGAAGAATTTTGCTTTAGCCTTCCTACCCAACTCACTATCTAGATGGAATTTGATCCCCATTTGAGTTTACTCCTCATTGGGTGGTGTCCTGGTTGATTGTTTCACTCCGGTTTATTCGTGGTTTGAATTTGTGATCCCCGACAACAATATTATTTTGATCCCTATAAGCTGTGAGCCCTGAATTGAGAATTTGCATTTATTTTGCATGTGAAGACTTTATCTCCTCAGTAGGAATGTGTTGGTATTTCCCCAGGAAGTCAAAATTCATTTCCCAGCAATATTATTGCAATGCTTCTCATAGCAGCAAGTGACAATCTCTTTATTTGAGAAACATGTACTTCCCCAGTAAGTCTGTTAATGCTAGAGAATATTTTTTTTACTCTGTATGATGGTAGTCTCTCCATTACGGGAGATAGTTCTTTGTGGAGATGTTACTCTCATGGATGGTAGTCTTTTTGTTACATGAGATAATTCGTTGTTGAGATTTACTTTACTCTAATAGAGTTGATTTGTTCCCAGCCATAAGTGTTGATGTCAACCCTTTGTTCCTAGCCATAAGTTCTAATGTCAACCCTTTGTTCCCAACCATAAGTGTTGATGTCAACCCTTTGTTCCCAGCCATAAGTACTAATGTCAACCCTTTGTTCCCAGCCATGAGTGCTAATGTCAAACCTTTATTCCCAGCCATGAGTGATGATGTCAACCATTCATTCCCAGCCATAAGTGCTGATGTCAACCCTTTGTTCCCAGCCATGAGTGTTGATGTCAACCCTTTGTTCCCAGCCATAAGTGATGATGTTAACCCTTTGTTCCCAACCATAAGTGCTGATGTCAACACTTTTTTCCTAGCCATGAATGTTGATGTTAACCCTTTGTTCCCAACCATAAGTGCTGATGTCAACCCTTTATTCCCATCCATAAGTGTTGATGCCAACCCTTTGTTCCCATCGATGAGTATTGATGTCAAACCTTTGTTCCCAGTCTTGAGTGTTGATGTCAATCATTTATTCTCAGCCATAAGTATTAATGTCAACCCTTTGTTCCCAGCCATAAGTGTTGATGTCAACCTTTTGTTCCCAGCCATAAGTGCTGATGTCAACCCTTTGTTCCTAGTCATAAATGTTGATGTCAATCTCTGTTCCCAGCCATAAGTGTTGATGTCAATCTTGTGTTTCCAGTCATAAGTGAGGATGTCAATCATTCATTTACTAGTCTCGATATTGATGTTTACCGTCATCTCTAAGCCGATATTATCATACCGTTTCTATTTACATCCTTTAGTTTTCTAGTTTTTGGTTCCCTATGAGTTGATGTTACTCTCTTTTTGTTATCTCCTCCTTGAGTGAATAGTTCACAGTTGTAGCGATAGAAATAATGAGACTAAGCCATTGGATTTACTCGACTCACATAGATCAAATAAAAATCACCACCGCGCTTTATTATTTCCAAAGGAATGGGAAAAGAGCGAATAACCCAAAAGAGGGGGAGAGAATCTAAGTTCCGGGGTTGGTTATGAAAATGGAAGGTATTATCACCCTAAACATCTACGATACTCTGCAAGAACCTCTTTGAAAATTTGTGTATTTTGGCTATAAGTGTTGTATAAAAATAGATAATGGAGATGAGAAAAGAAGTAGTTTTATAATTTTTGCAGCCGCGACCGTTGCGAACCTTTACTGCCTACGCACCACCTTCTGTGCAATAGGGGATCAGGGTACTCGTAGTTCACCTTTTAAAATTTAAAACACAAGTGTGTTGATTAATTTTAAGAGATGAGACATCATTATAATTATCCTAGTGGAAAACATACTTACTACCCACAATTATGAAAAAGGACAATTTGTATCATCTCAAAGTGGAGGATATGGTTGGATTTTGAAATCAACAAAAGCCGCACTCGACACCTAAACGGAAAATAGTTATTTGCATCTGAAACAACCGGCTGAAAATCATCAAACAATGAAGTCGCCATCGAACATCTTTTATCCCATATGGAGGGAAAAGTAAATATCGAGAAAACCTGAGAAGAGAGAAGTCACGGTCTTGCAACCGAGAGATCGGGTAAGGGAGTCTGTTACATAGGGGAAGGTATTAGCACCCCACACGTCCGTAGTACTTTACGGTATCCACTCTTGTTGCCTATCTTATGGGTGTGTTCAATCTATGCTTACTGTTTACTATACTACTGAGGGGAGAATGCATGCAAAAGAAAGGAGGAAAGAATGTAGGGAAAATAAAATTGTACTCGCTTGGGCCCTACCCCAATTCCTATGTATCCTTTTTGAGGAATCAGAGCTACCGTAGTTCGGCTCACACGTTTTGTTTGTTTTGTGTTTTTTATGGACAATGTTAATTCCGCCTTCTGCCACAGCTCGACCTTTGGAGACTCATGCGTTGACACAAAAGTGAATTAATCATGTCCTTACCTGAAAAGGGTTTTGAGAAAAGGTGCTCAAGCGCACAAAATGGTTTGAATTGGTTTATGTTTTATTACCTTGAAAAAGGGTTTAAGTGAGATTAACACGTTTTTTGATTTGCTAAGAAAAGAAGTTTTAGTTTTAGATTCAAGGATGCAAAAAGGGGAAGGAAAGAGTCTAAGGGAGCGTGGCCTATTTCTAACCTAATGTTATCATACAATGGTGGTCCTAAGGTTTGGATTAACAAAGGAGAACATCTACCTAATGTTAGCATGCATGGTTTACAACCTAAGGTCTAACTCGCATCCGAATGGAGCAAGCACATCCCAATGGAACATGCTAGGTACAAGGATAGAGAAAACAAGCCAATAAACTCAATAGAGCACACTTGAAGATATCCTATATAGGTTAGCATGCTAAAGAAAGTCTAACAAAACTATCCTATAAGGAACATAAAATGAGAGTGAATTCGTGATCTCAATTTCTAGATTGAGTGACTCATCGATCATCAAGAAATAAAGGAAACCAATAAAATCCTATAGGGAGCATGCACTGAGAGAGAAGTCGTGATCTCAATTCCTAAATTGAGTGACTCATCGATCAGAAACCAAGGAAACAAACACAAGAACAACACATATAGCAAATGAAGTGCAGAATGCTTGCTACAGGTCTTTAAACATCGAGTTCGAGTGCACACTCTTTATTTCCTACTTCTCATGGTATATAGAAAGTAATAGAGTGCGAAAATATGGAATAAAATGAGGTTGCGATGATATCGAACGGAGAAGGTTCGTTGCCTCTTCAAAACCATGCAAGCGATAAGAAAACTCTATTAGAGCTGCTCGGCATGACCGAGTGTTTAGAAGCTGACACGATTAGTGTTGGAAGGTAACATGATGTAAACACAAGGATAGACAAGACTTATAACGTGGCGTGATGCCAATATAAGGAAAAGACCGGAATTGTAATGTAGCACGATGCCAATACAAGGAAAGGATCGAACTTGTAATGTAGCGTGATGCCAATACAAGGAAAAGATCGGACTCGTAACGTAGCACAATGCCAATACAAGGAAGAGATCGAACTTGTAACGTAGCGTGATGCCAATACAAGGAAGGGGTCATACTTGTAACGTAGCATGATGCCAATATAAGGAAGAGATCGAACTTGTAACATAGCACGATGCCAATACAAGGGAGAGATCGGTCTTGTAACATAGCGTGAAGCCAATACAAGGAAGAGATCGAACTTGTAACGTAGTATGATGACAATACAAGGAAGGGATCAGACTTGTAACGTAGCACGATGCCAATACAAGGGAGAGATTGGACTTGTAACGTAGCACGATGCCAATACAAGGGAGAGACCGGACTTGTAACATAGCGTGATGCCAATACATGGAAGGTATAACACAGACGAGTGTCTGAATCAATACAGACGAGTATCAAAATAAGATACAGACGAGTATCAAGGAAAGGTTAAACACAGACGAGTGTTTGAATCGATATGGACGGGTATCGAAAGAAGATACGGACAAGTATCAAGAAAGTTTAAACACGGACGAAGGTTTGAATCAATACGGACGAGTATTGAAGGAAGATACAGATTTAAACACGGACGAGTGTTTGAGTCAATACCGACGAGTATTGAAAGAAGATACAGACGAGTATCAAAAGGTTAAACACGGATGAGTGTTGGAAACTAATACAGATGAGTGCTTAGGAATTGACACAGACAAGTGTTTAGGAGTTGACACATATGAGTGTTTATGAGTTGACACAGACGAGTGTTTATCAGTTGACATAGACGAGTGTTTAGATCTGACACAATGAGTGTTTAGAAAATTGACACAGACGAGTGTTCAGGGTACTAACACAGACGAGTGTCAGAGGACTGAATTGTTTATCAGACGGGGACTGGCTACCAGATGAAAACTAGGTTTAGAATGACAAATTGTATTGATTTTGCTGGGAATAGGTGGATGAGGTACTGGCACCGTTAGCTGGGCATCGTGAAGGTGAAGGTCAATCTGAGGATTTGGGGACGTGATACCCTCTTGTGGGGATGTATTGTTGTCCTTGAATGACTCAGGTCTTTCAAGTAAGGTACCAGATCTGACTTATGCTTCGTATGCATGTTGGAATTTTTTTTCCGCAAAGATCCACTCTGATGGATCAGCTACACGCTTTTGAAGATGCAATGTTATGCAATGATAACTATATGTAGTGCAAAGAAATAGACTTCATGGGGATAAGCAAAATCTTACTGGGAACCGTTGCTCATCACTGGGGATGCCAATACATATTGGCGCTGGAAGCCTGCATTACCAAAGATCATTGGGCGTGCTGATAAGAATTTTCACTAGGGAGCCCATGATACCGAAGATTGTTGATGACTCTGCTGGAGATTGAATTACCGATGAAGCGAATCTACCAATATGCCACTGAATTCTAAACTGTGCTGTTGGGAAAGAGATAATTTGTCCAGACTTCCATACATCCTGAACCATTGATAGGATGATAGATCTGAATATGCCGAAGAATAGGCATTTAATACCATGTGGATCTCTTCGCATCCATGCCCCAAGTTTATGCCACACTGGGGAATTGCTTCTTGAATCACTTTAGGATAAAAGATGGGCATGGACACCTATGAATGCCCCGGTTTAACTTTGCGGATTCCCAGGTTTAGCTCTGCGAATGCCCTGGTTTAGCTCTGCGAATTCCCGGTTTAGCTCTACTGGGGATGCACTTGATTAACTCCACTGGGGATGCACTTGTGCGTGCCGATCCAAACGTCGACTTCGAAATTTCTAAATTCACTTGGGGAATCAAGTTTGAAATTGTCTATAGAAGATGAAGGCAGCTTCGTGCGCTGGCTAGGTCAGGGTGACCGTTATCATGCTTTTAGCTTGATTCGTCTCGTACAACATAATTGGCTTGAGCAACTTTGCAAGTACGGATGAGGAATTCCCCTGTCTGGAGGATCTCTGAGAAGATATATGTTGAATAGAAGACCAGAATATTCGTGCCACAATACTATATGAGGTGGCCAGCCCCAATCTCTTGAACCATGAAATAAACTGCTCTTGATTACAACTTTCTTGGAGAGATTTGTCGAATCTCGACGTAACTGACCCAGGTTGAATGGATTCTGAATAGATTTCTCAATGTAATTGCCCCTAAGTTGATGTCAAATTGAAGATATTTATCGGCATGATAGCCTCTGATTGGTTGAGCTTGAAGAGATTTATCGACGTGATAGCCTCTGATTTATAGCTTTGATGGAATTCCCCAGATTTGGATGACCTCAGAGAGATCGACTCTCGACTTGATTTCCCCATATTGGCGGACTCTGCTAACTTCATCCTTGAAGGGTACTCAAATTGTAAAGTGTCAAGATATGCTTTCGCTTAACAAAATCACTGGTTAACATGTCCTTGGATAAGTCATTTCTCTTGTGGCAGCTGACTCTTACTTCAACAAGGTATTCAAGCATCTCTTCTCTGACAAGATTGAGCTCTTTACCGATTGTTCATTGTGTAAACTTACTTGATGTCGATCAGTTGTTTTGAATGCAGAAGAATGTTTAATATGAGAATGATAATTCTAATGCAACACATATGTAAGCCTTGAAGTTTGAAAAAACTTTGAACAAAATGACGTCACAACTCTGTTGTGAACGAGTCACTAGCTTGAGAGAAACATCTGCATATTCTTTTTCATGAAAGATAATGCAAGCATATGATGCCAACACGGATATTCAAACATACCTCTTAGGAGTTAGTTAAACGCTATCTCGTTGCAGCACGCTTTCGAATTGACCCATGCTTCAATTAGGACTTTTATGGGTTGTAACGTGGCCTGGTTCACGGTTTTAGAAAAAAGGATTTAAGGCTCAAAATTATTTGGTACCCACCCGTTCTCCATGATGTTCTCCATTCCTACATTCAATTGACCCGATACAAGCATTCATCTCTCTAGAAGAGTTTGCGATGGTTGAGGTACCACTGAGGCCTCTTGGACACAACAGTCAATAACTTCTGACTTTGGTGTCTGATCAGACGACTTTGTTCTTTCATTAGGATTTTCATTGGTAATCCTTTTCTCGCCTTTTTGGATTTTCAATTTCATTCTTGCTTTCCCTAATTTTTGCCTGGACAAATTCTTTTGAATTTCGATTTGGAAGTCCAGTGGGATGCCCCAACTTTTGCCTAAGTGACTTGTTTTTAAGTTTCGACTTAGCTGGGATTTTCGTTTCTTTCTTATTCATATTTTCCATTTTGAACAAGTCGTTGATCTTTGCATTGTCTTTGATTTGTTGGACGTCACTGTGACTGTCTGAGTCTTTAGTAGATGATAGAAAGCCATTGTTGTATCGTCATCTGATCTCGGCTTCTTGATTTGCGAGAGATACCCATTGGGATATCGTCTATAGACGCACGTTGTTGTTAGATGAGGGTTAACCATTGTGGTTTTTACTTTCCTCAGCCTTTTGATGGATAACCATTGTTGTATCCTCATATGTGCACTCTTGATGAGTTCTGAATGCTTGATCAGATTAACTGAACACTACCCGCCCTAGGGTTAAAATGAGGTTTTTTTTTCTGAATAGAAAATAAACTCCCACTTCGAAGGCTCAGGGGGGTTAACGAAGGTCTATCTCCCTTATATCTCTGGTGTTTAGGAATAGAAACAAGGCTTGTACATTGTCAGCAGGGTCTTACTCAAAAGCGTACAAACCAAAGATTTTTGCGTTTTTAGATTATCGTCATCCTCCTTCCAATAGTTACCTAAGCATAAGACTTGGAAACTTGGCATTAATATGCAAGTAAAACATTTAAAGAGTGATAACAAATGAATGAATAAAAACAAAAGAACACTTCAAGACAAGCATACTTATTGCATTAAGATTTTCATTCAAAGATAGACAAGTTTCTATATACAAGCAATGTTTAAACAAACAAGCAAGAATGCAAATGAAAATGCACTAAAGAGAACCAATGGTCGCCATCATTGAGGAGACTTGACTCCGTATGGATTTTTTGATTCTGATGACTTTCTATAGTCTTGATGCTTGAGTGGGAGGGAGAATTCCCCTTCAGATATGATGTGAAGATGACAGTCTTTGAATTGATCTTGTCTTGGACTTTGTCTCTAGATGACATACAATCTTCAATTGAATGGCCAGGTTCCCTAAAATATGCGTAGAAGATTCTTTCAGGAGAACGAATGAATGCTTTATCAAGCGAATTGGTATAAATTGCATCACCAAGCATCTCATGTCTCAAAGAAATAATACAGTTCGTCTTCTCTCAGAACAACAGAGACATCCAACTCGTGAGAAAGATCTTGGAAATTGGCCAAATAGGAATTGGACTTTTGGAAGATACACCAGACAGGTGTTGGGATTTATACTTCAACCTCTTTACAGTCTTCGATATCAAAATTGAGTGCCCCAGAATAGGGGATACATCTAGCATGTGTATTGAAATTAGAAGAGATGTTTGTGGGAGGAGGACCCCAAAGATCAGCGCTGGAAAGATCATGTTGTAATGCATTGGGCTTGCATCAATATTCTCATTAGGCTTATTTTGTCTTGGCTTAAAATCTTTTTTCATGAATTCACTAGGGGAATAAAGACTGACTGCTGTCGAACAGACCAGGGAACACAAGGCTGTGGAGAATGCCCCTGATTGAAAAGTCTGGTGCCCCGGTATGGCAACTGTGATATGGTGGGAGAACTGACTTGGGATTTTGCGTTTGTTTTCGCACTTGTTCAGTTTAGCGAGAGTCGCCACCGACTTTTTATTTTATCCAAAGGAAAGGTCAAAAAGCACAGGAAAGACCTTTGAGATGTTTTCTTGGGTTCGGGGGGTAGATTATGAAAAGGGAAGGTGCTAGCACCCTTTTCATCCATGGTTATCCATGGGCTCTTAGTTGCTTGTTTTAGATCACTTGCCTTTGCTTTTCAATTGTTTGAAATGGTGTTTTGTGTGTGGTTTTGAAAAATGTTTTGAAAAAGATGCCTTGTCTAGGAAACCTTTGTTAATGATTCTTGTTTGAATATATACAAAGGTGTGTGTCTTTTTGAAAAGATATTTCAATGTTTTTGAAAGTTGTTTTGAAATTGTTTTGAAGTTGTGTTATGAAGTGTGTTTGAAAATGGCAAGGATGTTTTGCAAGACTTGATCAAGTAACTAAGAGTTGTCTACTCGATTTTACTCAAAGATCTTTCTTATGTTTTTTAACCCTTTTAACAGTGTTGTTTCACCATTGTGTTTGATGAACAACCTTGCGTTAGGATGTTAAACGGGACAGGTGTGAGTCATCGTATACAATCATTGAAAGCAACTTGTGAGGCGCTCTAGCAATTTTGTAAGGGACGGGATCGTTTTATCGAAGGCAACATCGAGGGTCATCGAAGGACTACGATCTTTGTTTATTGAAGGGACATTTGCTAGAGTGTCTCATACTCGAGGGACATCATTGCATTTTTCGAGGCAATAAGCAAGGTTACCCTAGAAGTGAAAGTGTGAATTGTGTGTTGATTTTCATGCATTTTGTTCTTGTATTAAGTTATCTAGCGATTGATTTTGAATCTTCGCACACAAACCCTAATTACTATACAGTATATTGAAAGCGATAAATTGCGGGAATTTAAAGTCTAAGTTATTACAAATAAGTATCCAGGGATGGGGGTACAAATGTTTACAAATGGGGATGAGTCTTATCAGAATAGTAATGTCCAAGTATATATTACAACCAAATTGAACTGTCGCATTCTAAATGTAAAATTATAACAAAGTATAAGATAATGAAAATCAAAAGAAATATGAGATGCGTATATTTATTTACAAATGGACAAGAAAAATTTAACCTAGTGAAGATTAAGTGTGATTATTATCTTTTTTATGAATTATGTAAATAAAGAGTTTTTAAAGAAAAGAAAAATTATTTAAGTTAATGCTTAAGATCATTTTTGTATTTTATCAATCAATAACTGGGTTTAAAGAAAACCAAAAAATATTTAGACTAAAATATTCTTTTCTTTTTGTATCCTTTTTTTTATGAACAAGATTAAAAAGAAATTAAAACCAAATTAAATTAGTATGTGAATTAATTAAAAGAAAGAAAGTAATCTAAAGAAAAAAGAAAAATAATTAGTTTTGATAGTAAAAAGGATAGGCCCATGATTGGTATTTGTCCCATAGTAGAAAATGAAGGAAAACAAGGATCAGGGGGTGTAGGTGCTAGGAAATAATTGGGCTTGTTGGTTTTGGTTTGGGAAAAGGCCCATCTGATGTTGAACGACATTTGTTAGGGTTTGCGCTTCACGTATTCAGAACTAGGGTTTTCAGTTTTTGTTAACGGCGCCGCTCCTCTTATCTTCTTCGTCTCTCATCTTCTCTCTCAGGCGAAGCTTTGACTATTCCTCCAATCTCCAAGCTGCCAGAGCGCTGCTTTCATCCTCTCCTCTCCACTACGGCGCAAAGCGATGGTTTGAAAGGTATATTTTTTGTCTTGTTCTGGACGCGTTTTTTACAGTTTAGGTTTGTGATTCTTGTACGTTGTATTATTTTGCAATGTTTAATTTTTGATGTTTCATGCGTGAGATGTAGGAAGATTGAGGGAAAGGAAACTAATACCTTGGTGCTTCGTTTCTAGAGAATGGGTGGAGGGTTGGAACGGCGGCGCTCTGGGTGGCCGGAGGAGGAGGACCGTGATGACAGCGTTTCTGGTATTTCTGTATTTCCTTTCCTCTTTGAAGGTTTGATGATGATCGATGATGACAATATTCTGAGATTTACTCTTGCTTCTGAATGCTTGACAATGATGAACTTGTTTGTTCTTTGTTTATCTTTATTGGCTACTGATCGTTTGATAATGATGAGCTTGCTTCTGAATCTTCTTTGTTGTTTTGCTTCTACACTCTTCCTCTCTCTTTGTGAATTTTTTGATGTCAATGATGATAATGTTATGAGATTAGCTGTTGTTGTTGCTTTCTGTTTTGAGTTGATGGTGACGAAACTCTGAAACTTGTTGCTTTCTCTTCTTTTTTATGTTGATGTTTTGATGTTTTGAAAGCAGTTTGTTGAGCTTTGAATAAGTTTTGGTTTTGAGTTGGCTTCTTGATTGCTTGAGTATGGTAAACAGGTTTGTTTGCTTTGCTTGAGAAGCAGTTTTACAGGTTATGCAGGCAGGTTTGTAACTGAGTTGCAGTCTTAGCAAGTTTTGGGCTTGCTTGACAAGCTTGTGAGTTTTTTTGAGTTTTGGAAACCTGTAATGCAGGTTTTGATGAACTTGACTTGATTTGTTTTTGAGTTTTTGAAAGCAGCCTGAGTGTTTAGTACAGGCATGCTTGTAACTTGCAGTTTTCTGTTTGATAGTTTGAGTTTTGCAGGTTGAGTAGATTTTCTTGTTATTGTAGTTTTGGCTTTTGGTAAGCAGACTGATGAGTTTTTAGGCAGGCTTTGGACTTGCAGTTTTGCTTTTGAAGGCAGGCTATGCAGTTTAACAGGTTTTATTGTTATTGTGTTTTTGGCTTTTGGTAAGCAGGCTGATGAGTTTTTAGGCAGGCTTTGCAGTTTAACAGGTTTTTCTTGTGTTTGGTAAGGCAGGTTGTGTGTTTCTTAAGCTTGCAGTTTTGTAAACCTGTAATGCAGGTTTAGTTGGAAGCTGGCTGTATGTTTCTTAAGCTTGCAGTTTTTGCTCTATATCTCCTCCTCTTCTGAACTGTTAGACTTGTTCTATTTATTTTCTTTCTCACTGCTTTTTACAGCCTGCCAAAACTGCAAACCCCACTTCACTCTCTTTCTCTCTCCATAAAAGCACTTTTTACTTAATATATTTTAATCTGAAAAGCTTGTTGGGCCAGAAAATGATGATGAATTTGACAAGCCTGCTTGCTTGTAACTTGGTTCATCTCCTGCATTGTTGTACTTGTTTCCATATTTCCTGCATTTTATGCTCTCTTTGACAGCTTGGTGTACTTTCTTGGACAACTTTGTGTACTTGCTGTGACAGTTTTGCAACTTAGTTTTCTTTTGTGTGCAGCCTTGTGCCTTTGGTTGACTAATGCAGTTTGTTGTTCAGTTTGCTTTGCCTTCTTTGTGTGCAACCTTGTGCCTTTGCATTTTGAATAACTTGTATGCTTTCAATTTTATATATTTATTTTTCTCTGTGTGAACCGAGAAGAGAAATCTTCTTGTGATTTGCAGAGAGGAAAATGAAACATGATGAACATAGCATTTCTGATTCCGGCCAACAAGCTTTAATGATGATTCTTTTATTTATCTGCTTAAAAATGCTTTTCAGTTAATTGCACTGATTTCCTTTTTCTTCTGTCCTTTGCAGGTAAGTATCAGTTGAATAATGGAGGACGCAGTAAAGGTCATAGATTTCAAGAGACTTAGGCTTTAGATTTATTTTATTTTCTTTTCATTTATTGTAATAAATATTATTGTAAACACTGTAAATTGTAAATTTACAATATTCGAATAAAATTTGTAACAACATTTGAGATAAATAAAATAAAAAAGTCTTTGTCAAATAAGAATTTCCTACTGTCAAATATTCCATTCTTTCCCTTGTACTGTCTATTTAATTATTTAAGTCTCTTAAATTAAAATAACTGGAAATGTATCCCAATAACTTTAATCCAGATGAAATAAATAATCAACAAACTTTGTCGTCTCACAACCTTGCATTAATCATGATACGCCTGGTATTCCAATTAACATATGCGTTGTATGGTTAAACAACAAGCGTTCCCTACACCTTTCACTCTACTGATCAAGAAAATGCCTTAAGGTTCCAAACAACAGTCTCAGCTCCTACCCCAGATAACTAGGTTTTGAGAAATAACCAGGAATCTTGAACAATCGTAAAAATGATATAATAGTCAACTGAATTTCTGAGGATTCAGTTTCTTCTGAGAAATGCGAGCGCAAACCCTAATCTTGGGTTACTGTCAGAAAGATTTGTCTGATCAATTCTTGAGTCAATCTGAAAAATTAGGTAAAACCCCGAAGTTGTGATTTCTTGTGAAAAAGGGAGGGCAAATTTTGGGGTACAACAGTTGCCCTTGTTCAATCTTCTTGAACCTGAAGAGTTAGATTGGCAATTTTGTCGTTCGCGACTCGAAGGTAAAAGATGATTGGACACTAGAGTGCCCAAAAAATTTGCACTCGTCAAAGCAAAGTTGAGGGAATGGGCTTAAAGATGCCATTTAGAGATGTGACAGAATCTTGTCGGAGATGGGCTTAAAGATGCCATCCAAGAATGTTTGTTGAACTGTATGTTGTAGGTGAGTGGGTGAGTATCAGAAAGGTGTCCATGTTTGGAACATCTCTGAGCTGGGAGTCTGAATAAGCAATAGATTAGCATTCGCGTTTGGAGCTTCCGTAAACTGTTTTCAGAAGTTGAATCTAAACAAGCGATAGATTAACATCCGTGTTTGGAGAATCCGTAAACTGTTTTCACGAGCTGAATCTGAACAAACGATAGATTAACATCCGTGTTTGGAGAATCCGTAAACTGTTTCCAAAAGTTGAGGCCTGTATGAGTAGCAGAATGACTTCCGTGTCTGGAGTATATCTGAGACTATAACTGGGATCTGAATAAGTGACAGAATGACTTCCGTGGCGAATGCACTGGGGAAAATCAAACTGTTGGTGTAAAGGCCATAATGGCATCTGTGTTTGGAGCATATATGAACTTGAAGTTGATAGTTGAATCTGAATGAGAGATAGAATGGCCGCCGTGTCTGGAGCATATCTAGTCTGTATCGGATTGCTGAAGTCTGAATGAGTAGTAGAATGACTGCCGTGTCTGGGGTATATCTATACTGTATTTGACTAATTGTTAATGATAGCCTTTTAATCTTATCCTGAAAAGGGTAAAATGTTAGCTAAAACATAAAGTCATGTTGCATGATATGTATGATGCAATGAACTGTATTTCATCAATGTTTATGATATATGAATGTAATGGATGTGCATGTAAGCTGAGTAGCTGTCTTGCTGAGGAAAATAAATCCTTGATAACTGGAGATAATGAAATCTTTGACCGCTGTTGGGGAAAATAAACCCTTGACTGCCGCCGGGGATTGAAAATCCTTTGATCGTTGAAAATGAGAAGTCCTGGGACCACTGTTGGGGAAATCAGGAGTTTGGGTTGTATGCCAATCTACTGGGGATTCCTGTTTTGAGGAGATCTTCGTCGAGGAATATCTGAAAAACTCTGGGAGGAATTGAGAATGAGAGTCTTCATTCTGCTTGGGGAATTAGAATTCTGTGGGGAATAGCCATACTGTTGAAAAGTAGCTATCTTTTGGAAAGTAAAAACTCAGGATTCTGGAAAAAGCTTATTCCTGTTTGGCAGAAGTTCAGGTTTTAGGTTGTATGCCACTTTAAGAATGAGAATCTTCATTCTGTCGGGAATATCAGAAATTCAGATGTTATACCCCTTTGAGAAATGAGAATCTTCAATCTGTCGGGAGTATCAAGAACATATGTGTGCGCCACTTTGAGAATGAGAATCTTCATTCTGTTGGGTTAGGAGGTTGGGTGTATGGCGATCTACTGGGGAAGCCAAAATGAGAATCTTCATTCAGGTCTTGGGTCAGAAAATTGGGTGTATGCCAATCTACTGGGGTTTTAAGGATGAGAATCTTCATTTTGTTAGTGGTATCAGGAGCTTGGGAGTATACCAATCTTCTGAGGTTTCAAGGATGAGAATCTTCATTCTTGAGAGAAACAGATTTTTAGGAGCTTCAGTTGTCCGTTATTCTGTTGGTGGGTATCAGGAGCTTGGGAGTATACCAATCTCTTGAGGTTTCAAGGATGAGAATCTTCATTCTGTTAACGGTATCAGGAGCTTGGGAGTATACCAATCTCTTGAGGTTTCAAGGATGAGAATCTTCATTCTTTTAACGGTATCAGGACCTTGGGAGTATACCAATCTCTTGAGGTTTCAAGGATGAGAATCTTCATTCTGTTAACGGTATCAGAAGCTTGGGAGTATACCAATCTCTTGAGGTTTCAAGGATGAGAATATTCATTCTGTTAACGGTATCAGGAGCTTGGGAGTATACCAATCTCTTGAGGATTCAAGGATGAGAATCTTCATTCTGTTAACGGTATCAGGAGCTTGGGAGTATACCAATCTCTTGAGGTTTCAAGGATGAGAATCTCCATTCTTGAGAGAAACAGATTTTTAGGAGCTTCAGTTGTCGATTATTCTGTTGGTGGCTGTAACTTCCAACAGGTGATGAAGGAATCTTTGATGACGACCTTAACTTCCAACAGGTGATGAAGGAATCTTTAATGACGACCGTAACTTCCAGCAGGTGATGAAGGTAATTTTTAACGACCGTGGCTTCCAACAAGTGATGAAGGAATCTTTGATGACGACCGTAATTTCCAGCAGGTGATGAAGGAATCTTTGATGACGACCGTAACTTCCAACAAGTGATGAAGGAATTTTTTGATGATGACCGTAACTTCCAGCAGGTGATGAAGCAAATTTTGAACGACCGTCAATTTGAAATGTAATTTGTTTTGGAGAATAAATCCTTGACAAATGTTGGGGAAATAAACCCATGACTGCTGGTCTGCTTAGAGAGGTGATAAACTTCTCGAGGACGCTTGAACTTCTTTTCAGAAAGATTTCGGAGAGGTTCATCACTGCCCCTAGTATCAGATGCTTGTGGCACTGCCAGGAAACTTGGAATGTCCGTAACCCTTTGATGAGATTGACGTTTAAATTCCCCAAGTGATGGTGATGGAGACTTGCCCTAGGTTAATCTGCAATTGAGAGATTTCTTGAAATCTTGACTGGACTGCCCCAGGTTCACTGAACTTTGAAAGATTTGTTTGAAATCTTGACTGGACTGCCCCAGGTTTACTGGACAATACCATACCAAGTCCCCTTTTTGTTGATTGGATATTTTTGCAACGGGAGTATTATCCCACTTGAAGTGATATTATTCACTGAGAGAGCTTTCGTTCCTCCGAACATTCACTGTTGTGAATTTCTTTACTGTCAAACAACTAAACACGTGCAAACAACGATATTCAAATAATGCAAAGTTTATGCTTATCTCGAAGTTTTGAAAAATGCGTTTTTTAGCAGAAAACTTTTTATAAGACAAATTCAACACAAGATTTAGAGCAAAGCCTTACAGGAGTCAGGATACCTTTTGTAACAGTATGCTTTCGAACTAACCCATGCTTCAATTAGGACTTTTGAAGGGTTGTAACGTGGCTTGGTTCACGGTTTAAGAAACAAAGGATAAAGGCTCAAAGTATATTTGTACCCACCCGCTCTTCGTGATGTCCTTCAATCCTATACTCAGTTAATTGTGTGTCGAACTCTATTCGAGTTTAGAACGACGTTTTGGTGATGGTTCACACAAGCTGAATTTTATTGGAAGGCAGTCATCATTTCATTTTTTTTGCAACATTTTTCATGTTTGTTGAGGATTTGTAGTGACCTCTTTCTTTCGGTTTATTATCCCTAACTTTTGTCTGACTGTTCCTGTTTTCGAGATTACACTCAGTGGGATGCCCCAGCTTTCTTAAGCCTCCTTTGTAGGTTTTGGCTCAGCGGGCTTTTCTCTTTTGAGAGATAATGACTGCCTATGAGATAAGGAACCATCACTATCTTTTGGTTCCAAAGGAATGTTTTTGATGTCATTCGTTGTATTACGAACTGAGAGTTTGCGACTTCAATGCGCATCTTTTGAATTAACTGAGAGACTACCCTGCCCCAGGTTTAAAGGTTTCAATTTGTGTTTAAAACAGAAAACTTCTACTTCTTTGGCTCGAAGGGGTTGACTAGGGGTTATCTTCCTTATAACTCCAGTATTTAGGATTTGAAAGAAACGCCTGTACATCGTCAGCAAGGTCTGTTCAAAAGCATACTGTATGAGATTATGGCATTGTTTCGTCATCCTCCCTCTAAAGGCTTGTAGCTTTTTTGCAAGAGTTAAATGTCATAAAGAAAGTAGAAAGCATAATTCAAGAATAGTGAAAACGAATGGATGAATTCAAAACAAACATATGCAATGCATTAATGAAACAAAGTTTGACATCTACAGATAATTGTTTGAATAACAAAAGAAATTACAACTTGAAAATTCAAATGAAAGAAAAGTCTCTTAGTTCGAACTTTGTCAATTCAGGTGGAGAACCCTTAGCGAAAGATTTTCATCTCGCCATCCGGCATGAATTCCAGCACTCCTCTGTCAATCAAGTCTTGGATCTTGTTTTTCAAAGCCCAACAGTCATCGGTGTCATGTCCAGGACTATGGGAGTGGTATACACAAAATGCGTCGGGGTGATAGCCAGGAGCAGAGGTATTGGGATTCCGGAGAGGATCCTTTAAAGCAAGCAGATTGACCTCCAACAGGCGTTTCAGTATTAGAGATGACGGTATGTTAGTTTCAGAGAAATGTCTTCCAGACGTATTTTTCTTACGCCGATTACCCCGTTGACGCTGGAGAGGTTGTTGCTGGGCTTGTGACCCTAAAGCAAGTTGAGGAGCCTTTCCCTTGTCCTCTTGTCTTAAAGGAGGTTGAATGATGAATTGATCTTCAACCCTGGTTGTTTGCCCCACTTGGTTATCTTGAAGCAGTTTGTTGACAAGAACCCTGAGCTCTTCTTGTCTTTGAGCCAGGTCTTGCATGAGAGCCATCTGGCCCACCAACTGTCCCATCATCTGGATCTTTATTGTTGCCAGCTCAATCTGTAGCTCTTCCAACTGATCATTCCTGACTCCGCCTGGATTTCCTAGGACCGTGCCCCTTGTGAGGAGAGCTTTCACTTCTTCTTGCCCCTGAGATAGGTTCAAGAACATTTCTTGAAGTTGAGCATTTTGATCCTGGATATCTTTGACAGTCCTCTCTAGAGCCATCTCTACTGAAATAAACAGTAGGAGAATAAGGAAACCTGAAAGGGAAAACCTGTCATGATACAATGCATGATATGTGGATGTATGTTATCTGGATGCATTTTTTCAAGGATCTCACGGGGTAAACACAAGAAAAAGTTAGAGGTTGAACTTTGATAAGCATCTTTGACTGGAGAACTTTGTATTGGTGGATGTCTTTCCACGAGAATCAAGCTCACCATATCAAGTGGGTCACATCCCCCGATTCAAGTTGTTGCACTTGATCTTTGACGATGTTTGTTTAGAGGAAAATCCTCTTGCCCTTTGGTAGACGTCTGGTTCAACGTGACCCTGCATCAAAGACCCTTGAGATCCTCGAAATGGTTATTGAAAATGCTATGATATGATGTTATGATGTTATGTACAGGTATGCAAAAGTAAGTAAGTGTATATACAGGCAATCGTATTCACACAAAGCAAACAAGTCCTTAGGTTTAGGCTTGCAAGGGGTTTGTAGGTAAGTACCCTCTTGAAGTTAGTTGGCTCATCCTGTCCTAAAATAAAAACCGGGTTCTAAGGAGCTCAATATCACTGGATTATTTTCTGTGTTCATGGTTTCAGTTTAGCCACTTTACTGGCGACCGAAATATTCCAAGAAAACAATCCTCAATGAGTGTAGCATCGAGTATCTACCAACTTCGTACTGCACCAAAGCCGGTCATCTCACTACCCCTAATAAAGCCAAGATGGTCAAGTAAGGTTCTAAGAGTTCATTAGTGCTTCACGACATCACTCAGCGGCCCTGTATTCTCTTTGATTAACTCAAAGGCTACTGGTACCCACAAATATGTCACACTAAAGTAGCTACTGCTTCAACCATGTCAGTATACCCCATACAGTTCCCTCACAGTTTATTGCTACTTACCTAAAAGGTGCCCCCAAATCCGGGTGTAGGATTTAAAACAAACCCAAACAAGGAACCCAAAAAGTAAAGCAATCAACGCAATCAAAGTAAGCATGTAAAGGTGATCTAAAACCCTAAGGTAACCCCACTTTAAGAAATGTCCCCAGCAGAGTCTCTAGTTCTGTGATACGGTGGGAGAACTGACTTGGGATTTTGCGTTTGTTTTCGCACTTGTACGGTTTAGCAAGAGTCGCCACCGACTTTTTATTTTATCCAAAGGAAAGGTCAAAAAGCACAGGAAAGACCTTTGAGATGTTTTCTTGGGTTCAGGGGGGTAGATTATGAAAAGGAAAGGTGCTAGCACCCTTTTCATCCATGGTTATCCATGGGATCTTAGTTGCTTGTTTTAGATCACTTGCCTTTGCTTTTCAATTGTTTGAAATGGTGTTTTGTGTGTGGTTTTGAAAAATGTTTTGAAAAAGATGCCTTGTCTAGGAAACCTTTGTTAATGATTCTTGTTTGAATATATACAAAGGTGTGTGTCTTTTTGAAAAGATATTTCAATGTTTTTGAAAGTTGTTTTGAAATTGTGTTATGAAGTGTGTTTGAAAATGGCAAGGATGTTTTGCAAGACTTGATCAAGTAACTAAGAGTTGTCTACCCGATTTTACCCAAAGATCTTTCTTATGTTTTTTAACCCTTTTAACAATGTTGTTTCACCATTGGGTTTGATGAACAACCTTACGTTAGGATGTTAAACGGGACAGGCGCGGGTCATCGTATACAATCATTGAAAGCAACTTGTGAGGCGCTCTAGCAATTTTGTAAGGGACGAGATCATTTTATCGAAGGCAACATCGAGGGTCATCGAGGGACTACGATCGTTTTTTATCAAAGGGACATGATTGCATTTTTCGAGGCAATAAGCGAGGTTACCCTAGAAGTGCAAGTGTGAATTGTGTGTTGATTTTCATGCATTTTGTTCTTGTATTAAGTTATCTAGCGATTGATTTTGAATCTTCGCATACAAACCCTAATTACTATACAGTATATTGAAAGCGATAAATTGCGGGAATTTAAAGTCTAAGTTATTACAAATAAGTATCCGGGGATGGCGGTACAAATGTTTACAAATGGGGACGAGTCTTATCGGAATAGTAATGTCCAAGTATATATTACAACCAAATTGAACTATCGCATTCTCAATGTAAAATTATAACAAAGTATTAGATAATGGAAATCAAAAGAAATATGAGATGCGTATATTTATTTACAAATGGACAAGCAAAATTTAACCTAGTGAAGATTAAGTGTGATTATTATCTTTTTTATGAATTATGTAAATAAAGAGTTTTTAAATAAAAGAAAAATTAAGTTAATGCTTAAGATCATTTTTGTATTTTATCAATCAATAACTGGGTTTAAAGAAAACCAAAAAATATTTAGACTAAAATATTCTTTTCTTTTGTATCCTTTTTTTTATGAACAAGATTAAAAAGAAATTAAAACCAAATTAAATTAGTATGTGAATTAATTAAAAGAAAGAAAGTAATCTAAAGAAAAAAGAAAAAAAATTAGTTTTGATAGTAAAAAGGATAGGCCCATGATTGGTATTTGGCCCATAGTAGAAAATGAAGGAAAACAAGGATCAGGGGGGTGTAGGCGCTAGGAAATAATTGGGCTTGTTGGTTTTGGTTTGGAAAAAGGCCCATCTGATGTTGAACGACATTTGTTAGGGTTTGCGCTTCAGGTATTCAGAACTAGGGTTTTCAGTTTTTGTTAACGGTGCCGCTCCTCTCATCTTCTTCGTCTCTCATCTTCTCTCTCAGGCGAAGCTTTGACTATTCCTCCAATCTCCAAGCTGCCAGAGCACTGCTTTCATCCTCTCCTCTCCACGACAGTGCAAAGCGATGGTTCGAAAGGTATATTTTTTGTCTTGTTCTGGACGCGTTTTTTACAGTTTAGGTTTGTGATTCTTATACGTTTTATTATTTTGCAATGTTTAATATTTGATGTTTCATGCGTGAGATGTAGGAATATTGAGGGAAAGGAAACTAATACCTTGGTGCTTCGTTTCTGGAGAATGGATGGAGGGTTGGAACGGCGCCGCTCTGGGTGGCCGGAGTAGGAGGACCGTGATGACAACGTTTCTGGTATTTCTGTATTTCCTTTCCTCTTTGAAGGTTTGATGATGATCGATGATGACAATATTCTAAGATTTACTCTTGCTTCTGAATGCTTGACAATGATGAACTTGTTTGTTCTTTGTTTATCTTTGTTTGCTACTGATCGTTTGATAATGATGAGCTTGCTTCTGAATCTTCTTTGTTGTTTTGCTTCTACACTCTTCCTCTCTCTTTGTGAATTTTTTGAAGTCAATGATGATAGTGTTCTGAGATTAGATGTTGTTGTTGCTTTTTGTTTTGAGTTAATGGTGACGAAACTCTGAAACTTGTTGCTTGCTCTTCTTTTTGATGTTGATGTTTTGATGTTTTGAAAGCAGTTTGTTGAGCTTTAAATAAGTTTTGGTTTTGAGCTGGCTTCTTGATTGCTTGAGTATGGTAAACAGGTTTGTTTGGTTTGCTTGAGAAGCAGTTTTACAGGTTATGCAGGCAGGTCTGTAACTGAGTTGCAGTCTTAGCAAGTTTTAGGCTTGCTTGACAGGCTTGTGTGTTTTTTTGAGTTTTGGAAACCTGTAATGCAGGTTTTGATGAACTTGACTTGAGTTGTTTTTGAGTTTTTGAAAGCAGCCTGAGTGTTTAGTACAGGCAGGCTTGTAACTTGCAGTTTTCTGTTTGATAGTTTGAGTTTTGCAGGTTGAGTAGGTTTTCTTGTTATTGTAGTTTTGGCTTTTGGTAAGCATACTGATGAGTTTTTAGGCAGGCTTTGGACTTGCAGTTTTGCTTTTGAAGGCAGGCTATGCAGTTTAACAAGTTTTCTTGTTATTATGTTTTTGGATTTTGGTAAGCAGGCTGATGAGTTTTTAGGCAAGCTTTGCAGTTTAACAAGTTTTTCTTGTGTTTGGTAAGGCAGGCTGTGTGTTTCTTAAGCTTGCAGTTTTGTAAACCTGTAATGCAGGTTTAGTTGGAAGCTGGCTGTATGTTTCTTAAGCTTGCAGTTTTTGCTCTATATCTCCTCCTCTTCTGAACTGTTAGACTTGTTCTATTTATTTGCTTTCTCACTGCTTTTTACATCCTGCCAAAACTGCAAACCCCATTTCACTCTCTTTCTCTCTCCATAAAAGCACTTTTTGCTTAATATATTTTAATCTGAAAAGCTTGTTGGGCCAGAAAATGATGATGAATTTGACAAGCCTGCTTGCTTGTAACTTGGTTCATCTCCTGCATTGTTGTACTTGTTTCCATATTTCCTGCATTGTATGCTTTCTTTGACAGCTTGGTGTACTTTCTTGGACAACTTTGTGTACTTGCTGTGACAGTTTTGCAACTTAGTTTGCTTTTGTGTGCAGCCTTGTGCCTTTGGTTAACTAATGTAGTTTGTTGTTCAGTTTGCTTTGCCTTCTTTGTGTGCAACCTTGTGCCTTTGCATTTTGAATAACTTGTATGCTTTCAATTTTATATATTTATTTTTCTCTCTGTGAACCGAGAAGAGAAATCTTCTTGTGATTTGCAGAGAGGAAAATGAAACATGACGAACATAGCATTTCTGATTCCGGCCAACAAGCTTTAATGATGATTCTTTTATTTATCTGCTTAAAAATGCTTTTCAGTTAATTGCACTGATTTCCTTTTTCTTCTGTCATTTGTAGGTAAGTATCAGTTGAATAATGGAGGACGCAGTAAAGGTCAAAGATTTCAAGAGACTTAGGCTTTAGATTTATTTTCTTTTCTTTTCATTTATTGTAATAAATATTATTGTAAACACTGTAAATTGTAAATTTACAATATTCGAATAAAATTTGTAACAACATTTGAGATAAATAAAATAAAAAAGTCTTTGTCAAATAAGAATTTCCTACTGTCAAATATTCCATTCTTTCTCTTGTACTGTCTATTTAATTATTTAAGTCTCTTAAATTAAAATAACTGGAAATGTATCCCAATAACTTTAATCCAGATGAAATAAATAATCAACAAACTTTGCCGTCTCGTAACCTTGCATTAATCATGATACGCCTGGTATTCCAATTAACATATGCGTTGTATGGTTAAACAAACTAGCGTTCCCTACACCTTTCACTCTACTGATCAAGCAAATGCCTTAAGGTTCCAAAAAACAGTCTCAGCTCCTACCCCAGATAACTAGGTTTTGAGAAATAACCAGTAATCTTGAACAATCGTAAAAATGATATAACAGTCAACTGAATTTCTGAGGATTCAGTCTCTTCTGAGAAATGCGAGCGCAAACCCTAATCCTGGGTTTTTGTCAAAGAAAGATTTGTCTGATCAATTCTGGAGTCAATCTGAAAAATCAGGGAAAACCCCGAAGTTGTGATTTCTTGTGAAAAAGGGAGGGCAAATTTTGGGGTACAACAGCAACCACATCTGACATTAGTATCATGAACGAAGAACTAATATAAGATTCCATAGTATATGTGAACTATCTGCTTATAAGATTCTCCAAGAACTCAAGATTGTGTAGCACTCCATGGTTGAAAGTAATTCCCAAAAGATGAGAAGAAGAGGGAACCTGCTACAGTAATAAGTGCAAGATTGTTGAAATCATTATTAGAGCTTTCATGACCTGGCTCATATGAGTCTTCAATTGATTATCTCCCTTCTCGAAGAGTACTCAACCACGGGCCAAAGCTTGCATGTATATCACTCAGAGTCATTCCATAACTGATCTCTGAGCATGTGACAATAAGAATCAAGTTGAACCTCTGAGGAGAGCACATGGTCTGAGTAAGAATCCCCAATCTTTGAGTACCTGTTATGAATGCATGAATATGCATGGAGTGCATGAATGGATGCCATGTCATGTTCTGTCATTCCCAAGGAATTTACGTGCTTTGATTTTGATTTTATGGAAGTAAGGGATGGAATAGTTTAGCACAAGACTTGCAAATGTGATTCCTTGGAGATAACAGAACATGTATGTTAAGCATGTGGTTAACCATGTTATGTATGCAAAGGCATGGGATCAAGTGGGATCAAGGTTCCATCATTTCTGAATATGATTGTTGCACTGTTCTGAACCATATGAGTATCATCAGATTAAAGGTCCAACATAGCTTTTCTGCACATACAAGAACTAAGTACCCTATAGATTATCAATAGTACGAGATCGAGGCTTCTAGAACCGGATGCTGTTGATCCTTTTCTGAACATGCTGGGAATACCAGGATCGAAGGCCTGAATGAACCTCCAAGTAAGCAAGTTAGGAACTCAGAAAATAAATCTGAGCACCCCATAGTCACCAACAACACATCATCTGAATAAGTAACCAACATAAATCCAGAATATAACCATTAGAACCAATAGTCACCGTCTGAGCATAGTCACCATCTGAACATGAGTAACCATCTGAACATAGTCACCAACTGTACCTGTGATAATAACCCCTCCACTCATGGGTGAGGACTAGGTCAGGGCAAGGCAATGGTAACTCAGAATCGAGGGTACTCCTGAGAAAACTATCGCTGTATCACCTACGTGAAAATGATAGCCCCTCATTTGTACCTCATCCGAGCAAGGACGACATAGAGGCAATAGTAAAACCTACGTCAACTAGTCGTTCATGTTCCACTTTATTCCTAGGGTCCTAGTGCACTCTGGCCTGGGTATTGGGCCTTTTACCTCATAGTAACACCCATACAATAAGAAGAAGATCCACTACAACAGTAGTATATGGAAGACAGTAAAATGCAATGAATACATATGCTCAAGTATATACAAAATGAGTGAATAAACTGAAAGCATAAAAATAAACACCCAAAGAAAAGAGACAAGAGCTAGGAGCGACTGTGGGATGGACCAGCATTCGGTCGACTAGTCCCTAGTGAAGTCGCCAGCTGAAACAATCGGATGAAAATCAATAAACAATGAAGTCGCCATGGAACGTCTTTTATCCCATGTGGAGGGAAAGGTAAATATCGAGAAAACATGAGAAGGGAGAAGTCACGGTCTTGCGACCGAGAGATCGGGTAAGGGAGTCTGTTACGCGAGGGTAAGGTATTAGCACCCCACACGCCAGTAGTACTCTACGGTATCCACTTTTGTTGCCTATATTATGGGTGTGTTCAATCTATGCTTACTGTTTACTATACTACTGAGGGGAGAATGTATGCAAAAGAAAGAAGGAAAGAATGTAGGGAAAATAAAATTATACTCACTTGGGACCTACCCCAATGCCTACGTATCCTTTTTGAGGAATCGGAGCTACCGTAGTTTGGCTCACACGTTTTGTTTGTTTTGTGTTTTTTATGGACGATGTTAATTCTGCCTTCTGCCGCATCTCGACCTTTGGAGACTCATGCGTTGACACAGAAGTGAATTAATCATGTCCTTACATGAAAATGGTTTTTAGAGAAAAGGTGCTCGAGCGCACAAAATGGTTTGAATTGGTTTGTGTTTTATTACCTTGAAAAAGGGTTTAAGTGAGCTTAACACGTTTTTTGATTTGCTAAGAAAAGAAGTTTTAGTTTTAGATGCAAGGATGCCAAAAGGGGAAGGAAAGAGTCTAAGGGAGCGTGGCCTATTTCTAACCTAATGTTATCATATAATGGTGGTCCTAAGGTTTGGATTAACAAAGGGGAACATCTACCTAATGTTAGCATGAATGGTTTACAACCTAAGGTCTAACTCGCATCCGAACGGAGCAAGCGCATCCTTAGGGAACATGGTAGGTAAAAGGATAGAGAAAACAAGCCAATAAACTCAAGAGAGCACACCTAAAGATATCCTATCTAGGTTAGCATGCCAAAGAAAGTCTAACAAAACTATCCTATAGGGAACATGTAATGAGAGAGAAGTCGTGATCTTAATTTCTAGATTGAGTGACTCATCGATCAACAAGAAATAAAGGAAAGCAATAAAATCCTATAGGGAGCATGCACTGAGAGCGAAGTCGTGATCTCAATTCCTAAATTGAGTGACTCATCGATCAGCAACCAAGGAAACAAACACAAGCACAACACATATAGCAAATGAAGTGCGGAATGCCCGCTACAGGTCTTTAAATAGCGACTTCGAGCGCACGCTCTTTATTTCCTACTTCTCATGGTATCTAGAAAGCAATAAAGTGAGAAAATGAGGAATAAATGAGGTTGCGATGATACTGAATGAAGCAGGTTCGTTGCCTCTTTAAAACCATGCAAGCGATAAGAAAACTCTACAGGAGCTGCTCCGCACGACCGATCAAAAAATTAATCTCCAAACATTCCCCATCGCGAAAGTTACATCGACATTTTATCATAAAATCTTGGCTAAAAATTGCAACAAAAACGATTACAAAGCATAAAAATATTAGAGAACTCTAATAAAATTCTAAAGAGAACCTAAAAATATTTCCTAAAATATTCTAACTATTTTTAGGTTATTTTTTCATAACAAAAATATAAAATAAAACTACAAAGTTCCTAAATCTTAATATGAAAATATGAGCTCAGGGGGGTGAAAAATGAATCTAGGAGTGACATGTTGGAGTAATCTGGGCGCTGCAGGCCATTGAAGGAAAATCCAGAAAAGTCTTTTTTTTTTTGTGTACAATCATCCCATCTGCCAAAAATGAAGAACAGACCTAAGGGAACTAAGCCCGGCTAATCACCAATTGTTTGAGTATTCTTCTCTTTCAATTATCAATGCAAAGAAATTAATTAAAAATTAAACAAATAATAAAAAGGATACGAAGAAGAGAATGTAGAACGACATCGTTTGCAGATTGTAGGTCTTAGCACTTGTGATGATTCAGCTTCTCCTTCTGCAATATGATAACACATTCTCTCGATACACAGCGGCACCGCTTCTAAACAGCTTCATTCTTCTGTGGATTCCTCGCCTCTCATCTCAATCTCCTTCGATTTTGTCCAATCAGTTGCGATTTTGATTCAGTCATCACCTTCGCATCAGCCTTCTCTGACGAACACCAGCGATTCGCCACCATCAATGCCTCAACCTTATTTCTTTTTCTCCCGCCTTCATTCTCATCTAAATCACCGCCAGAATTCCTGTCTTCCCTATTGCAAACGGCGATCCTCTTCTGCGCCAATTTCGGTTCGCACACTGTGGATTTGTACTTCGTTCATCAATCTCAGGCTTTAGGCGCCGAGAATCGTCATCTTGCTTCGATCTCGATTTTGACTCATTTTTCTTCTTTGCGATTTGGTTTCGCTATTCATCATTTCTCACGAATCAGCAACGACGTAGTTCTCTTGTGAGTCTCGATCTTCTCTTTAGCCTCTTTTTCCTTTTCGTTCATTGTTGTGTGTGACAGTGATGGATGGTGTTGTTGTCTGCAAGATGATATGGAGAGATGAGCGAACCAAAAAGTTGTTGTTCTTGCGGATGCAGGATGAAGATGATGTTGAAGATCTCAGAGAAAGATGAAGATTATTGCTGGAGGATGATGATGAATATGTTGTAGCAACTTGAAGATTTAAGGTTGATGAGGAACCTCTTAATGCGGTTCAGAGAGAGAGAGAGGTGAGTTTTTTTCTCTAATTTTCTGTTGAAAAGTTTGTTAAGGTTATGGACATTTGGAATTGGTTATCTTTTTTCTATGAAAATCGTCAATCTGAATAATGATCCCTCTCTGAAGAAAACTGATTCTGAGATATGGTTTTTTGGAAAGTTTGTTGCTGATTCTGTTTGGAAGTTGTTAGAATGTTAATCTGTGATTCTGTTATCTGTTTTCTGCTGGAAGTTTCTGTTGGATGCAGTCAGAGACAGTTAGAGGTTGTTAGAAGAGTTAGTTATAGAGAATGGTTAGAAAAATTCTGTTTGGTTTTCTGTTATTCTTCTGTTTTGATGGTTTGGGAGTTAATTGGGAAGTTTGTTACCGCAGTTAGAAGGTTGGAATTTTGTCAGTTTAGAAATTAGCTAGCTATTTTTGTTAGGAATTCTGTTAGAACAGTTAGGATAGAAAGTTGGCTGGCTGGAAGTTCCTATTATGCAGGGTGGTTTTTCGTTGGTTAGTTAGAGGTTATCAAGAAGTTGGTTTTTGGTTATTCTATTGAGTTCTGTTAGCTAACTGTGTCAATTGATGTTGGGCTGGTTATTTCTGATTTTCCTCGAATTTATTTCTTCTTTAAGATATCGTGTCGCTGGTTCAAAATTGTAGTCTAGCCAATGAGTATCAGTTTGTGCAGGCTTATAAAAACGACGAACTGCTTCAGCATAACCCTATGTATATGATTATTTTGCAAAATGGTCTGATTTATGTTTGTGGTTTATTTGAATGCAGGGTTGTCTTGACATAATTCAATTGGCTCTTGGAGCTTGGGGAAAACTTTTGAAAGGAGCAAGAGAAGGTTAAATCATGACGATGAAACGAAGCAGCTTGAAGACTAGGTTTAGGATTAGGCTTAGAATCAAAATGTTGTGTAATTATGAATGTAATTGGATGGAACTTAGATGTTGTATGTGTTTGAAATATATCTTTGTGATATGAACTCGAATGAGCTACCATGCTTTGAAATGGTTTTTTTATAACGGAGACCCTGATTTCAAATTTGAATTACTTTCCCTCCATTATGCTTGTAACTTGAATGAAATAATCATGAATTTTAATGGGACTTTGGCCAAAAGTTAACTTTCCCCAAATTGATGTTGAACTTTATCATGGGACATCTGGCATCGAAACTTGAATCCACTTTGATATCTCACAAAAAACTGAAATCAAATTCACTTATATGCCATGCCTAGATCTTGAATAATGGAAAATGAATTAAGTGAACTCGGAGATGGCAACTTGAACTACATGAATCTTCCAATCTTATCTTGAATCAACCATTGACAAATCATGAAATTGAGATCTTGAGCCAATATTAATCTTGAGCTCAATTAGAAGTTTCAATGAATCCAAATTGGCATCTCATTTCTCTTGAAATCCTAGTTAACTTGTAATCGAAGCAACAAGTGTTTGAAAGAATGATGACGTTTTGAACTCAATGAACTCACAAATCTTCTGTACCATGGCTTGCATTTTGTAATCCAATCCACACTATATCTTGACTTTATGGATAACAACAATGCCTTGAGGTATAAAAATAAATGTAACATGAAGGTCAATGAACCTCAGTCGATAGATATTAAAAACTCGCACAGAGAAGATGTGACACCCTAATTCACTTGTGTTTGATGAATTCTTGATGGAGGATGACCCTGTAGCTTTGATGAAGAAAAGTTCCACAACATCCATGAATACAAAACCCTAAGTCCACAATATCTTTGATCACATGCCATGCTTTATTGATTAATGAGTGAATGATGTGTTAGATTACCTCATGGGAGTTATGCACATGAGAAAATTGAAAAATGCATAAACCAGATAAGAGTGAAAGGGGTAGGACAAATTTGGGGTATTATAGCTGCCCCTATGTAATCGTCTTAAACCTGAAAGTATGATTGGCGCGTGCCTTTCGGAAGTTCGAGGTATAAGATGATTAAATATCAATGCCAAAAATTTGTTCTGAAAGATGGTGGTAAGTGTTTATTTTTGCAACATCCACTGGGGAATTTAAAAAAGGTGAGACTAAACCAGAAGTATAGGACATGACGACATCAAAGTACATCGATCAGGACACGATGACTCAGAGGAAAAAATGGATCAGGACACAATGATTGAAAGGAAGGCATCGATCAGGACATGATGGCTAACAGGAATACATCGATTAGGACACGATGACTCGTAGAAGAGGTATCGATCAGGACACGATAACCAAAAGGAAGACATCGATCGGGACACGATGAATGTTTAGAAATTGACACGAAGAGCGTTTAGAAATTGACACGATGAGTGTTTAGAAGCTGACACGATGAGTGTTGGTAGGTAACATGATGTAAACACAAGGACAAAGAAGACTTGTAACGTGGCGTGATGCCAATACAAGGAAGAGACCGAACTTGTAATGTAGCACGATGCCAATACAAGGAAAGGATCGAACTTGTAATGTAACGTGATGCCAATACAAGGAAGAGATCATACTCGTAATGTAGCACAATGCCAATACAAGGAAGAGATCGAACTTGTAACATAGTGTGATGCAAATACAAGGAAGGGATCGGACTTGTAACGTAGTATGATGCCAATACAAGGAAGAGATCAAACTTGTAACGTAGCACGATGCCAATACAAGGGAGAGATCGGAATTGTAACGTAGCGTGAAGCCAATACAAGGAATAGATCGAACTTGTAATGTAGCGTGATGCCAATATAAGTAAGCGATTGGACTTGTAATGTAGCATGATGCCAATATAAGGAAGAGATCGAACTTGTAACATAGCATAATGCCAATACAAGGGAGAGACCGAACTTGTAACGTAGCATGATGCCAATACAAGGGAGAGATCGGACTTGTAACGTAGCGTGATGCCAATACAAGGAAGATATAATACAGACGAGTGTCTGAATCAATACGGACGAGTATCAAAATAAGATATGAACGAGTATCAAGGAAAGGTTAAACACGGACGAGTGTTTGAATAGATACGGATGAGTATCGAAAGAAGATACAAACAAGTATTAAGAAAGTTTAAACACGGACGAGTGTTTGAATCAATACGGATGAGTATTGAAGGAAGATACAAATTTAAACACGGACGAGTGTTTGAGTCAATATGGACGAGTATTGAAAGAATATACAGACGAGTATCAAAAGGTTAAACACAGACGAGTGTTGGAAACTGATACATATGAGTGCTTAGGAATTGACACAGACGAGTGTTTAGGAGTTGACACAAATGAGTGCTTATGAGTTGACACAGATGAGTATTTATGAGTTGACACAAACGAGTGTTTAGATCTTAAAAAATGAGTGTTTAAAATATTGGCACAGACGAGTGTTCAGGGAACTGACACAGACGAGTGTTGGAAGACTGAATTGTTTATCAGACGGGGACTGGCTACCAGACGAAAACTAGGTTTAGAATAACAAAGTGTATTGATTTTTCTTGGAATAGGTGGATGAGGTACTGACACTGTTAGCTGGGCATCATGAAGGTGAAGGTCAATCTGGGGATTTGGGGACGTGATACCCTCTTGTGGGGATGTATTATTGTCCTTGAATGACTCAGTTCTTTCGTGTAAGGTACTAGATCTGGCTTATGCTTCATATGCATGTTTAAATTTCTTTTTCCACAAATATCCACTCTGATGGATCAGCTACACGCTTTTGAAGATGAAATGTTATGCAATGATAACTATATGCAATGCAAAGAAATAGACTTCATGGGGATAAGCGAAAGCTTACTGGGAACCGTTGCTCATCCCTGGGGATGCCAATACATATTGGTGTTGGAAGCCTGCAGTACCAAAGATCGTTGGGGGTGCTAATAAGAATTTGCACTGGGGAGCCCGTGATACCGAAGATTGTTGATGACTCTACTGGAGATTGAATTGCTGATGAAGCAAATCTACCGATATGCCACTGAATTTTGAACTGTGCCATTGGGGAAGAGATAATTTGGCCAGACTTGCATACATCCTGAACCATTGAGAGGATGATAGAGCTGAATATGCCGAAGAATGGGCATTGAATACCATGTGGATCTCTTCGCATTTATGCCCCAAGTTTATGCCACACTGGGAAATTTCTTCTTGAATCACTTGGGGATAAAAGATGGGCATGGACACCTATGAATGCCCCAGTTTAACTTTGTGTGTGCCCCGTTTTAGCTCTGCGAATGCCCTGGTTTAGCTCTATGAATGCCCGGTTTAGCTCTACTGGGGATGCACTTGATTAACTCCACTAGGGATGCACTTGCGCGTGCCGAGCCAAACGTCGACTCCGAACTTTCTGAATTCACTTGGGGAATCAAGTTTGAAATTGTCTGTAGCAGATGAAGGCAGCTTCGTGCACTGGCTAGGTCAGGGTGACCGTTATGATGCTTTTAGCTTGATTCGTCTCGTACAACATAATTGGCTTGAGCAACTTTACAAGTACGGATGAGGAATGCCCCTGTCTGGAGGATCTCTGAGAAGATCTATGTTGAATAGAAGACCAGAATATTCGTGCAACAATATGATATGAGGTGGCCTTCCCCAATCTCTTGAACCATGAAATAAAATGCTCTTGATTACAGCTTTCCTGGAGAGATTTGTCGAATCTCGACGTAACTGCCCCAGGTTGAATGAATTCTGAATAGATTTCTCAATGTAATTTCCCCTAAGTTGATGGCAAATTGAAGAGATTTATCAACGTGATAGCCTTTGATTGGTTGAGCTTGAAAGGATTTATCAACGTGATAGCCTCTGATTGATAACTTTGAGGGAATGCCCCAAATTTGGATGACCTCAGAGAGATCGACTCTCAACTTGATTACCCCAGATTGGCGGACTCTGCTAACTTCATCCTTGAAGGGTACTCAAATTGTAAAGTGTCAAGATATTCTTTCTCTTAACAAAATCACTGGTTAACATGTCCCTGGATAAGTCATTTCTCTTGTGGCAGTTGACTCTTGCTTCAACAGGGTATTCAAGCCTCTCTTCTCTGACAAGATTGAGCTCTTTAAAGATTGTTCATTATGTAAATTTACTTGATGTCGATTAGTTGTTTTGAATGCAGAAGAATGTTTATTATGAGAATGATAATTCTAATGTAACACATATGTAAGCCTTGAAATTTGAAAAAACTTTGAATGAAATGACGTCAGAACTCTGTTGTGAATGAGTCACTAGCTAGAGAGAAACATATGCATATTATTTTTTATGAAAGATAATGCAAGCAGATGATGCCAACACAGATATTCAAACATACCTCTTAGAAGTCAGTTAAATTCTATCTCGTTGTAGCACGCTTTTGAATTGACCCATGCTTCAATTAGGACTTTATGGGTTGTAACGTGACCTGGTTCACGGTTTTAGAAAAAAGGATTTAAGGCTCAAAATTATTTGGTGCCCACCCGTTCTCCATGATGTTCTCCATTCCTATGTTCAATTGACCCGATACGAGCATTCATCTCTCTAGAAGAGTTTGCGATGGTTGAGGAACCACTGAGGCCTCTTGGACACAACAATCACTAACTTCTGACTTTAGTGTCTGATCAGACGACTTTGTTCTTTGATGAGGATTTTCATTGGTAATCCTTTTCTTTCCTTTTAGGCTTTTCAATTTCTTTCTTGCTTTCCCTAATTTTTTCCTGGACAAATTCTTTTGAATTTCGATTTGGAAGTCCAGCGGGATACCCCAACTTTTGCCTAAGCGACTTGTTTTTAAGTTTAGACTTAGCAGGGATTTTCGTTTCTTTCTTATTCATATTTTCAATTTTGAATAAGTCGTTGATCTTTGCGTTGTCTTTGATTTTTTGGAAGTGATCGTGACTGTCTGAGTGTTTAGTATATGATAGAAAGCCATTGTTGTATCGACATCTGATCTCGGCTTCTTGATTTGTGAGAGATACCCATTTGGATATCATTGGTAGACGCACGTTGTTGTTAGATGAGGGTTAACCATTATGGTTTTGACTTTCCTCAACCTTTTGATGGATAACCATTGTTGTATCCTAAGATGTGCACTCTTGATGAGTTCTGAATGCTTGATCAGATTAACTAAAAACTACCCGCCCCAAGGTTAAAATGAGGGTTTTTTTTTTCTGAACAGAAAATAAACTCCTACTTCGATGGCTCAGAGGGGTTAATGAAGGTCTATCTCCCTTATATCTTCGATGTTTAGGAATAGAAACAAGGCATGTACATCGTCAGCATGGTCTTAATAAAAAGCGTACCAACCAGATATTTTTGTGTTTTTAGATTATCGTCATCCTCCTTCCAATCTTTACCTAAGCATAAGACTAGGAAACTTGGCATTAATATGCAAGTAAAACATTTAAAGAGTGATAACGAATGAATGAATAAAAACAAAAGAACACTTCAAGACAAGCATACTTATTGCATTAAGATTTTCATTCAAAGATAGACAAGTTTCTATATACAAGCAATGTTTAAACAAACAAGCAAGAATGCAAATGAAAATGCACTAAAGAGAACCAATGGTCTCCATCATTGAGGAGACTTGACTCCGTATGGATTTCTTGATTCTGATGACTTTCTGTAGTCTTGATGCTTGAGTGGGAGGGAGAATTCCCCTTCAAATCTGATGTGAACATGACAGTCTTTGAATTGATCTTGTCTTGGACTTTTTCTCTGGATGACATACAATCTTCAATTGAATGGTCAGGTTCCCTAAAATATGCGTAGAAGATTCTTTCAGGAGAACGAATGAATGCTTTATCAAGTGAATTGGTATAAATTGCATCACCAAGCATCTCATGTCTCAAAGAAATAATACAGTTCGTCTTCTCTCAGAACAATAGAGTCATCCAACAAGTGAGAAAGATCTTGGTAATTGGCCAAATAGGAATTGGACTTTTGGAAGATACACCAGACAGGTGTTGGGATTTATACTTCAACCTCTTTACAGTCTTTGATATCAAAACCGGGTGCCCCAGAATAGGGGATACATCTAGCATGTGTATTGCAATCAGAAGAGATGTTTGTGGGAGGAGGACCCCAAATATTAGAGCTGGAAAGATCATGCTGTAATGCATTGGGCTCGCATCAATATTCTCATCAGGCTTATTTTGTCTTGGCTTAAAATCTTTTTTCATGAATTCACTAGGGGAATAAAGATTGACTGCTGTTAAATAAACCAGGGAACACAAGGCTGTGGAGAATGCCCCTGATTGAAAAGTCTGGTGCCCCAGTATGGAAACCACATCTGACATTAGTATCATGAACGAAGCACTAATATAAGATTCCATAGTGTTGTACCCCCAAAATTTTCCCTCTAAATTTTCGTAAAAGATGATATCCTAGGGTTTCTTGTACACTCAATTAGCTCGAGGGTCGATCAGACAGATTCTCTTCCTAGACGGCAAATCAATAATTAGGGTTTGGGATTTCTCATGGATAATTGAGTCTTCAAAATTTCAAATATTCTTAAACACAATTCGCTGAATTTTGTTAATTCTACAAGACTGACAATTGTTCTTAAAATATGTTTGGTAGATGATGAAATCCCGTTTGAATCAAGAATGACATGCAAACTCATTTTGATTACCAATTTAGCTTTTGAATAAGAATTGAAGATTAAGACTTTTTGATCATAAGCCTTTGAGGTTAAGTTAATCAAATGGAATTCTCAAACTTTCATTTTTTGTTTTAAAGGTTTGATTAGAGTGCAAAGTATTTTGTTTTGTTGGATCATCTTTGGTGGTTGCTCGAAATACAAGTTACCTAGAATGAGATTTCTTACTCAGAACATACAAATAAGAAGATTTAAAGTTGAAATTGGTACAATATTTCACAAGTTTATTCAGAAATAATGTATTCATTACATTACAAATTTGAATTTTACAAAAGAAATGTCTACCAATGCAATAAATTACAAAATTTGTTTATGAAAAAAAAGGGGGAAGAGAGAAATCCTAAGTCTTCATCCTCAAGCAATCTCTCCAGCCTTTGCTTGCCATCCATGCTTCATGTTCATGAAAAGAGAAAAGGAGAAGTTTGTTAGTAGTTCAAATATTCAGAAATGAACAAAACATACAAGGTAATCCTAAATTCATCATTGGGGTGGTTTCTGCTGAATCAGAAAAGAAGGATTTGTATGCTAATGCCTCATGCAATCTTTGCTTAATCATTGGCCTGAGAGTTTATGGTTTGCAAATCACAAGGTGCAAACTTGGTTCACAGACAATGCAAGAAAACTGCAACAAACAACAGGGCAAGCTGCATAACAGGCAGCAAGATATCAAGGTAAGCAAACTGCAACAAACAGCAGGGCAAACTGCATAACAGGCAGCAAGATATCAATACTGTAACATAAGAAAACTGTAACCAACAACAGGGCACACTGCAAGCTGCCAGAACAAAACCTGTGCAGAATCTAAAGGAAACAAAATACCAGAAGTTCAGAAAAAGAAGGTTTTGTGTTCTAAGGCCTCAAACAACTTCAGTTTTATCATACGCTAAAGTTATATTGCAAATCTCAAAAGAATTGGTTCACAATAGTGCAAACAGAGTTTCAAGCCCAACACAAGTACAAGCCCAATAGATTTCAACCCAACATGATTTAAAACAACTCAAAAAGCCTCATACAATTTCAGTTTCATCATAGGCTAAAATTATATTGCAAATATCAAAAGAATTGGTTCACAATAAACTAAAAGGTGCAAACCAGAATTCATCAAGCAACATGTGCATGTTTAATTCAGAAAAAACCAGTACAGCCAGCAACAGAAAATCCGGATCATACATCATTGGCTAGGGTTAGTCTCTTGCAAATCTCAAATCTTGGTTCACAAAAGATAAAGAGGAAATCAGAAAATACCAAATCAACAAGCAAAAGCCTCATGTTTCTTCAAATCAGAAAATATCAAATCAACAAGCAGAAGTCTCACGTTGTTTCAAATCAGAAAATAGTCTCAACAAGAAAACCAGTACAATCAACAATCAAAGAGCCTCAAAATTTGTAAAGTCATGTCATAGGCCTAGGGTACTTTACCACAAATCTCAAAGCAAAGTTGTTTGGTTCATAGCAAAAGTCCACAAGTGACAAAATACAAAATCCATCAGCAAATACAAGTTTGAAAAGAAGCAATACAGAAAATCACAAAGTCAGTATTTGACATATCAGTAAAGAAGCAAACTCAAAAGAGGGGGGCCTAGCTGTACAAAATCTCAAGCATTTAAGTCTTGGATCACAAGAGAAGCCAAGGTCAGAAAATATACAACAAGTACAGAAAAAGAAAAGTCAGTACAACAGGCAATGTACCAACTACAAACAAGCAAAGTCAACCAGCACAACCAACATTATTTTATCACAGAAAATGGACAAACCAACCAGTATAAAAGGCAGAAATACTGTGCAAAATAAAAAAAGGTTTTTTTTGGCAAGCAAGAAGAATATACAGAAAAGATAAAAGCAAGCCACTATTTTCATCACAAGACCATCAAAGATCACAATCAACAAGCCACAGGATACCCAAACACAGCAACAAAGTAAAAAGGTAATTTCTCAAACTGTTCTCAATTTCATTTTATAGAAATATACAAAACTCTTACAAAACATATAGTTTAGGTTCAATTAAAAGCCAAAGGGACAGAAAAACTTGTAACAGAAGTAAACACAAAGCCATCATTCATTTACCACAAGAAAGAATCAGCAATAGCATCATTTTCCTTTTAAAGAAAAAACATATAGTTCATACAAACAACACAAACAATCAAAAACCTCAAAAATCATTATACAGTTCATACAAATAACAAAACCTGTCAAAACCCTCAAAATCATTTCAAGTTCTTTTTCTACAAAATGTACAAAGCCAGAATCGCAACAAATAGAACCAAAACCCTTAAACATGCAAAACCCTAAGCAATTTTTTTCATCATTTTCCCAAAACCACCAACCCTTCAAAATATACAGAGAGTCAGAAAGATCGTACGTAACATCAGAAACAACAAAACCCTAAACATTTTGTCTCATCATTTTCCAAAAAAAAACCTAAACGCTCATAACTAGCGAAGAGATAAGAAAGGAAAGATCTCACCAAATCATGTAGAAGAAGAAAATCGAACCCCTAGGGTTCCGGTCGTCCCCTTTTAGATCTAGGCCGAATCTCATGTTTTCTGCAAAATCAAACGCTAAATTAGTAATCAGGAAGAAGAGAGGAAGAGATTGATGTAAAAAAGTTGAGGTTTTTAACTCAGCCGCCGCCGTCACCGCCGCAAGGAGATTTTTGGTGCGGACTCTTTTTCTTCTCCAGTGGAGGAACCTCAGAGAAGGAGCGAGAGAATCAGAGAAGTGAGAGAGAGAAATAAATCAACCAAATGAACCACATCCCTTGAACTTGATTGTTTTATTTAAAACAACCAGGCCTTCTCACATCGGGCCCAAACCAATAACACTGAGCCCAACCCCCCTTTAGATTCTCTACACCCCTCATCCCCTTCATAAAAATCTGATTTTTGGCCATCAGTTTTGTGGGCTGAAAGCCCAACAGTTTTTTTATTTCTTTCTCCAAACACCCTTTTTAATTAGTAAACCCCTTGACTTATTTTATATATTTTATTTTTCTTTAATTTTCTTTTAATTACTATTATTAATATTATAACAATATTTATTTTTATAAATAAAAATCTCAAAAAATATTATTTATGCATACATATTAAATATATTCATATTTGTTTAATATACTAAAATATTTTCTTGTTAAAATTCATTTTTTTTCAAAATTAATTAAATAATTAGATTATGTTTGTGATTATTATTTATTTAAAAATTTGTTTCTTTAAACTAGTTTATTTTGCTAACTTAATTCTAATATTCTTTTTTTAGTTAATTATTTTTTCTACTAAGTTAATTAAAGTCAAAACAAAATCCATGGCCTTGTTCATTCATACTTGTACATTATATTCATTTCACTTCTTATGCATTATATTTACATTCGTTTCTTTGTACATTTGATAAATTTGATATGGTTGTAATAGATAATTAGGGTTTTTATTTTCTTGCAAATCCCCATTCATAAATTGTATACAAAGTGTTGTAATAGCGTAGTAATCTTTAAATTTCGCAATTTACTACTTTTACAAAACATGTTAGTAATTAGGGTTTGTATGGAAAGATAAAACCAATCAAATAGAAAACCCTAATTAAAGACAAAATCATGCATGAAAATGACACACTTGCATACAAGCACCCCATAGGGTTACTCCACTTGGTTGCCTTACACAAAAATGGCCATATTACGCATGTGAAGTATCTTAGCAAAACAAACAAATATAAGATCATAGTCCCTCGATGACGCTATCCAAAGTTGCCTTACAAAATGATCTTAGTCCCTCAAAAATGCTAAGTTACTTTGCAACATTGCTAATCATGGTTATACGATGACCCACGCCGTCCCACTTACATCCAAAGATAGGTTTGCTTACCAAATCAATAAAAAGACAACAATATCAAAGGAAAAGAAAATGAACAAGAAATACATTTGAGTAGGTATATTACTTTTAGTTACTTGCTCCATTTCAAACAAATATCCTTGCCATTTTTAAAAAAAACACATATTTCCAAACATCTTACAAACATTGAAAACATTTTCAAAAAGATCAACATCTTTGTATACATTCTTACGAACGAGAATCATTACAAAGATTTCCTAAAACAATGGCCTCTTTAACAAAATACTTTCAAAACCACACAAAACACAATTTCAAACAAAAGTAAGTGATCTATCAAAGTAACTAAGAGCCCATGGAAAACCATGGATGAAAAGGGTGCTAATACCTTCCATTTTCATAATCTACCCCCCGAACTCAAGAAACAATCTCAAAGGTATTTCCTGTGCTTTTTCACCTTTCCTTTTGGATAAAAGAAAAGTCAGTGGCGACTCTTGCTAACTGCAACATTTATGATAAAACTCAAAACAATCAAGTCAGTTCTCCCACCGTATCACAGAACTAGCGACTCTGCTGGGGACAATTCTAAAAGTGGGGTTACCTTAGGGATAAATCACATTTATTTGCTTACATTGTTTGACTTGAATGCTTTACATTATGGTTCTTTGTTTGGGTTTGAATCCTCTACCCAGATTTGGGATATATTATAGGTAAGTAGCAATACATTGTGGAAACTGTGCAAGGTATACCGACATGGTCTAAGCAATAGCTATGTTAGTGCGACATATTTATGGGTATCGGTAGCCTTTGAGTTAATCAAAGAGAATACAAGGCCACTGAGTGATGTCATGAAGCACTAATGAAATTCTAGAACCTTTACTTGACCAACATGGCCTTTAGGATGTAGTGAGATGACCGGCTTTGGTGCAGTCCGAATTTGGTAGATACTCGATATTACACTCATTGAGGTTTGGTTTCTTGGGATATTTTGGTCGCCATTAAAGAGGTTTGAGCTGAAACAATGACCAAGGAAACAAATCGGTGATATTGAGCTCCTTAGAACCTGGTTACTATTACTATGACAGGTTTAAGTCAACTAACTTCAAGAGGGTACTTACCTATAAAACTCCATGCAAGCTTAAACTAAGAACTTGTTTGCTTTTCTTATATATGCATACTTGTACATAACATCATGGACATCATGAACATCATATACATCTACTAACCATTTCAAGGATTTTGGGGATTCATATTTGTTCTTGTTTTGTAGGATATGGATTCACTTCACAGGAAAACTATTCAAGTCAACCTTGTGAGAATTCCTCCACAATTTAAGGAGCTAGCTTCAAAGATTCCTGAGAACTCTCCATTCACCGAAAGACATGGTCGTCTAATCAACTTGGTCACCTCCAACACAGATGAGGATATGATGAAGGTGTTCTTTCAGTTCTTTAACCCTTTGCACCATTGCTTTACATTCCCCGACTATCAACTTGTGCCAACTTTGGAATAATTCTCCCAACTCTTGAGGATTCCCATTCTCAATCAACTACCTTTAGACGGTACGGAAAGAGACCCAAAGCCAGAAGAGATTGCTCAAGTTCTACACTTGCATTCATCTGATGTCACAACTCATTGGGAAACTAGGAGTGGTGTCAAAGGCTTCTTAGCAATGTTCCTGTTTGAGAAAGCCCAAAGTTGTTGGAATTCCTTAGTGTGATACGGTGGAAGAACCGACTGTTAATACTAGTTTGCGTTTTGCATTTTTTGTTTGCAAAATGTCGAGGTAAGCAAGAGTCGCCACCAACTTTTATTTCATCCAATCGGAAAGGAAAAAAGTACAGAAAAAAAATCCTTTTTCGAGATATTCTGAGTACGAGGGGTAGATTATAGAAAGGGAAGGTGTTAGCACCCTTTCTATCCATGGTTTTCCATGGGCTCTTAGGTACTTGCTCATCTTTAAAAAATTTCTTGTGTATGTGCTTTGTTTTGAAATAGTTTGACTTCGTGATAACCCTTGTATCAGTCCTCAAAGGTGTGACGAAGTTGTTTTGAAAATTGTTTTGAAATGTGTAAGTGTGAAAAGATTTGTTTTGATAAAGTACCTACTAGCATCTACCTACTCGAAAAACGATCGTTTCTATTCTCGTTTCCTTTAGACAACGCTATCTTACTATTGAGGAATAGGTAGCACCGTCATTGGAGTTGTAAGGGTCAATTCGAAAGGGACGTACGATCACTAAAGCAATGTTAGGATGTCTTAGTAATAACCCTAAAGTCTTGAGATCATATTCAAAGCAACATTTCTGAGGCAACATTTCCGAGGCAACATTTCCGAACGGGACATTTGATCTTTGTTAGACAGGAGGGCAACCACTAAAACACCCTATACTTAATGATCATTTACCGAAGGCAACCTAAGTGAGAGTATACCCTAAGAGTGATATGTGCGAGTGATTAGTTTCAGTTATATATCTTTGAACATTAGGGTTTTTCTAACTGTATTAAATTTTCATGCAATCTTGTCATACAATCCTATTAACATACATCTAGACAGTTAAATATTTGCGACAATTAAAATGCGAGAAAGTAAACCTACGTTATTACAAGGCTTCGGGGAGGGGATTAATTACATAGCCAAAAACCCGCAAAAGACGATAAATAAAAGAAAGTCCTAGATTAAACTATTACATACCATGGACAGTTACATAAATATTGCAAATATAATAAACACGCGCGATGAATCGAAAACAAGATAATCAGGGTTTTAAACCTAACTTAAACCTAATTGCGATTAATTAAAAAAAGGTTTTTGTTTGTTTATTTAAGAAAATAGAGAAATTGTTACATTCAAAAGAAGAAGAAAAGCCTAATTCTAATTAATTTTAATTTTAAGAAAAATTGAATTAATTTATTCTAAAACCTATTCTTTTGTGTTTTTTATTTACTTGAGAAAAATAGGGAAAAAAAGAAATTAACCTAATTCTCTAATTTAATTTTAATTGTGAAAAAAAAAACAAATTAAGGTTTTCCTAGGTTAAACTAAATTATATCAAACAAACTAAAAATAAAATATCTAATTCTAATTTTTTTTATTATTGATTTTATGATTTTTTTTATAAAAAAGAATTAATTTGTCTATTAAAGAAAATAAAATAAATATTGAATGACTTTTTAAAAGAAAACTAAAAGAAAAAAAGAAACAAATATGGGCCTGCATTAACAATTGTGGGGGGTGTTGTTTGAAATTCCGAGCCCAACAAAATCCTGTCCTTTTTTACTTTGCCCAATCCCGTGTGCATGCTTAACTCAGGCGCATGGTGGTCTCTTCGCCACGTGACGTTGGATCCACATGGCTGATGGATCTGATGATGGAGCACAAGGGAAATTGGTGGACATGCGCTACTGTAATGTATGAGATCTGCTTGGAATAATCAAGAAAATAACAAAATGCACACAGCTGGGATCGAACCCAGGATGTGTGCATTAAAGGCCTTCGCCCTAGCCATATGAACCATGATGTTAACTTGTAAGTTAAATAAACACAAAATATAATATGCAAAAACAAACTAGTGGGGCCAACCAACGCGTGAAATTCAAACTGGCAAGTCAGGGAGCGCCACGTATTGTCGTCTTCCTCCCCACCGTCGCTTTAGGTTTTGTGACTTTTAACTACAGACATCAAGCGTAGGTATAGCCCCTGTCCATTTCAAAAATCCTGTACGCGCATGATAAATGAAACCTAATGGTACCAATCAACTCGTTTCAACCTCACGAGCATCATGGTACCATTATCAATGCCCAATTTTTCCTGTATAAAAAACCCCTAAAAACAAAGAACAAACCCTAGCCATGGCATCTGCACATACAGGCGTTAAAAATGCAATTGAATCATGGTGTCACGTTGCAAACATCTCAAAGGTTATAAATATGTCAATCAAATATGCTAAATATGCAAGAATTAGTGTATTCGATTTTAAGAAATTAAGCAAACTGTATGAATGTTGTAGGGTGATTTTGGGTGTCTCAGGCCTTGCAAACGATCTTGTTGGCTTCAGGGATGATCCAAGAATATGAATTGCTCTTTTGAAACACTTGAAACGGCCTACAAAGCAAGATTTGATCAGCATTTTTCTTTGAAAAAATTGAACTTTTCCTCTGACTTTTCACGCTTCCAACCCTCCTCCTTTTGGTCTGCCTTTTTTTTCTATCTATAATAGAGTGCATTAGGGTAAAAGTTTGCATCAAATATTTGCCATTTATGAAGATTGATCAATGATTTATTCCTTGCACCAAATCTTTCCAAAACAAGCATTTTCAATATTTTTCTGTACATATGAAGCCTTGCACGATTTGATGTTGTCACCAGCTGTACAATGACTCTAATCATACACAAAATCTCAAGGTTTTATTGATTTTTGATATTTTCATTATTTTATATTGATTTTATTTGATTTAAATGAAATAAAATCAAAATAAATAACAAAAATTAAAGAATGATAAGTGGAAGAGATCATGGGTCGTGGATCACATTACAAACTCATTGCAAGCATAAAAAGTTAGGCCCGTTTAGCAAAAAATGCAATTTTGGACACATTTGACTTTTGGCAATTTTGCAAAAAGGGTCAACTTGGCCAATGCATAACTCTCTCAATTTTGACCCTATAGAGGTGTTCTTGGACTTTTTAGAAATATTAGGATGTCCTCTAAGCAACCCTTTTGGTCTCAATCTCAATTGAGTCTTCCATGTTCATGTATGAAGCTTTGACCTAAAAGGTGTTTTTGTTGACTTTTCAAAATGACCTATAATGTCCAAATTCATATCTTCTTGTGAGTGCATATTTTGAACTTGGGAGATGAAGATGAATTGTAGGGAATTACATCCTCTTCAAAATGACATTTTGATGGGTCATTTTTTATAAAGTATGAGAAAGTTATGCTTGGTCAAAGTTGAGTTGACTTTTCCTACAAAGCCCTAATTTAGCAACTTTTGGGTTTTGATGAATTGTGAGCAATCCTTTAGGAATCATGATCAATCCTTGATCAAATGATGAATAATACTTCAAAATGAGAATGTTGAACAAAAATATTGAAGTTTGACTGTATGTGGGCCACAGTTGACTTTTGCCCTAGCATAGTCGATTTTCAGGCATTTGAGCAGTTGACTGAGCAAACTTCCATTCCAAGGCTTGGAACTTGACATGGATGATCTTGAGAACATATTAGGACAATTGTGAGCATTTAGGATCCTTTGTACTCAATCATCTTGATGCAAAGTGAAACCCTAATTTGAGATAGACTGCTTTAGGAGAGAGTTTGTCTGGTCAACTCTTGGACTTTCTTGAGCAATTTAAGGACCTCACTTGCCATTTGTTGAGAAATATGGGAGGGAAAATTTTGGGGTACAACAGCTGCCCCTGTTCAATCTTCTTAGACCTGAGGATGTAGATTGGCGTGTCTGCCTTTCGTGATCTGAAGGTGGAAGATGATTGAACACTAGAATGCCCAGAAATTTGCACTCGTATGAAGTGATACTTGTCTTGTGATATCGGGAATGGGCTTATAGATGCCATTTGGAAGTTTCTAGAGAATTGCCAGAGATGGGCTTAAAGACGCCATCCGAGGAAGCGTCAATCGCATAAGGGAGTCCTTTGCGAAAACCCGTATACCTGTTGTCTGAGGAGGACTCCGTTGGGGAATGCTGGTCTCTATCTTGAGAGAAATAGAGTTTTAGGAGTTTCAGTTGTTTGTTACTCTACTGGGGACTAATTCTAGTTTGTGAAACGAAAGTGAACTGTGTGTTTGGTCGTGGTATATGTCGTACCGCGACTTTTTGGGGAAATGTGAAATCAATTGTGTTTGATCGGGTCTCGGTCTTACAGTGTTGCAGACTGTTATCTGGATGGTAGGGCTGTGAGAAGGAACCTGGATAGTAGGGTTAATTCGATATGAAAGCCTGGATAGTAGGGCTGTGAGAAGGAACCTGGGTAGTAGGGTTACTTCAATATGAAATCCTGGATAGTAGGGTTGTGAGAAGGAACCTAGATAGTAGGGTTACTTCGATATGAAAGCCTGGATAGTATGGCTGTGAGAAGTGTTGTACCCTAATTTTTTCCCCTAGGATCCCTTCATCATACCATTTTGTTTTAATCACCACAAGATCACATTAGGGCTTTTTGGTTCTTCTCCTTATCTTTAGCCTTGCTCTTCTGAGGAATTACCAAGCACCTTAACTTGTTCTCTTTTGTGATCATGAATATTTTGCTTTGATCTTCTCTCTAATTGACAAAATACAATATTGGTTTATCTTACTTGTTAATAATGTAGGTAAAGGCAATGAGGTCTAGTAAGTTGCATCATGGGTTCATGAGTTTATTTCCATGCCCTAGTCAAAGCTTGAGAGATTCAAACCTCACCAATGAAGTTGTTTTGAAGTTGGTATGAAATTGGTGTTGGTGGCCATGATTCCTCATCCCCATCCTCAAAAAATTCTATTCACAAAGGAAGAATATTGGCACAAAAAGTTTGTTCAAACTTGGCAAAGTTCCACCAAGCTTTCTCTTGATCTAGAAGCTAGGGGTTTGGACTTCAGAGGGGCATATCTTGCTCATCTTTTGGTATTTTTAAGTGATTCCAAAATAATTCTTCTCTTCAAAGAGTCATCAACAAATCACTTCAAAATTTCCAAAGAGTTTTCATGTGGAAGGAACTTAGTGAAGAAGAAAGATTACAAGTCACCCAGATAAATCCCCAATTTTCCATATGTGACTTCAAGTGGTCATAAATTGGTCAATTTTTATCACCTTGGGCCCATTATTTTTTCATGATTATCCCAAGGATGTGTACTTCATGCCTTCTTTTATGTGCAAAGTAAGAAAATGTATGGAAGTTGCCTTGAGAATGCAAAAGATTATAGGTCATTTCATGATTTTTGGCCAACTTCAACAAGTTATAACTTGCTCAATTTTTGGAGATTTTAAGTGGTTCAAATTGCAAAATGTCATTCAAGAGGTCTACTTCATTCCATATTTTTTGATCAAGAGCAAATTCTAAGTGCAAGGCCATGTTTGGATACAAGAGATTATGGGTCATTTTTAAAGAAGAATTTGAGATATTTCTAAGTGTGGAAAGTCAACTCTTTTTCTTCAACTTTGACTCCATGTAATTTTCAGCTCAAGCCTCCATTTGATTCCATTCTTTTTCCATTGCAAAGCTTGTTACCTCATCTTTCCAAAGCATTAATAATTTTGTACTAAGACTCCTTGAGGTGGAAATGCCATTGGAATGAACTTGGTAACTTGAAACTGGAGTTTCACCATAAGTCAGAATTTGAAATCCATGTTTTGGCCTTTAAACATCAAATTAGCACGCGTTTGTGGTCTAAACATGTTTAACCAAGTTGCCATAGTGGATTAGAGCCTTGAAACACAATAATTTGATGAGTTTTGATGCAAATCAAATCACACTTTGCTCGTGTATCAGTTTCACACGATTTCCCTCCAATTTGCATCATTCCACACGTTTGAGCATTCCATTTGATTCCCTATAAATAGAGGGTCATCCCCCATTCAATTTCCCAAGCTTAGATAGCCAGAATCACCCTGCCAAACTTGCTTCACAACCCAGAATTCAGCTACTTCGAATTCTATTCTCAAGCTCTTTTCAATCCATTTTTTCCATCAATTCACCTTCCTTGATCTTCCCTGAACCTAACCATATAATTACATTCAAGAATCGTGCCCTACATTGCTCCATAGAAGTCTAGTTTCAGAGCTCTGCAACTCAATTTCAATAGGTAGATTCCTTCATCAATTCTTCAAAACTTTGATATCATCGTGTTGCTCTCATTGACCTGGTTCTAGTCACAACACTTACTTCTTACTGGAAACACGTTTTGACCATGAATTTTCAAATCCCCTTTCAAAACTTTCTTTCCAAATTGCTTGAGTTACAATTTATATAAATTGGGCGTGAAGGTGTGGTTATCTTCGTCTTGAAGAGACGAATCGAATGGCATAGGTCTAAGCTTCTGATTTTACAGTTTGAGAGACCTGCAATTTGTGAGGCTGGAGGTTGAAGATGACCAACGTGTCACCTTCTAACCAATGAAAGTGTGCCCTTTGTATTTTTTGAATTTCTGATTTTACATTTGATTTAGTGCTTTATTCAGTAAAGACCATGATATGCACAGCGCGCCAGATCCTTTGGATTTGATTACTAACGCGTTTTGACTCTCATCCAATGGTCCACATCTTTTTCTTTTATTTTCTTTTTCTGATTTTTATATTTTAATTGTTTTAAATTTCAAAAAATCATAGAAAATTCATTTTTAGTCAAAAAAATCTGAAAAAATTATGAAAAATATTTTTGATTGTTCTCTTTGTGATTTTTATTTTTTCACAAATTATTTTTGAGTTTTAGTATTTTTATGAATTTTACACTTATATGATTTGTTAAAAATGTTTAAAAATACTTTTACACATTTTTAAATTCTGGAAAAATTATGGGATGATCCAATGATACTGTGACAAATATTGGTGACCTTATTTTATTTTTGTTTATGACTTTACTATTTTTTACCATTTTTGTTTATTTCACCCATTTATTTTAATTTTTAAAAATAGTTTCTGACTTTTAAAAATTCCCAAAAATTTTGTAAAATTACTTGGCCCATTTTCTGATTTTTCTATGGTCTTATTTTTCATTTCTTGATTAATTTGAATATAATTGGTATTTCCCTCATTATTTCCTTTTTTTTGTTTACATTTTTTAAACCTTTTAATATATATATTAAATGTGATATTATTTTGTGATTATTTTCTAGTTGTCTTGGGTTGATTTTTGATCATAGCTTTATTAACATCATTGGATCCATGGTGTTGAGTTTAACTCCAAAAAAATGGATGAATGGTTTTAATAATAGTTTGATTAAATATTAATTCAAATGTGGTTTTTTTCTACTTACCCTAATTCTTCTTCATCTCTTCCCTTTCTAATTGCACTAAATGTTGTTGGAGCATGATCTCTATATCATGTCTCAAAACAAATGGTGCATAGATTGCTATTGACCGGCCTCAAAATAGGTGCGACTTCTATATAAGTCCACTTACGATTGCTTAACATAGCGCTAAATTTTGTCCCGATTCGAATAAATGATCATTCGTGACCCAAACTTATGATTGTAAGCCCAAGTATGTTAATCTGATCTCTTTGATCCAATAACTTTGAGATTCATTGTGTGGAGGCTTTGGTTCTACCAATCCTCTAATGGATCTACAACACTTTTGGTCAACGCGGATCACTTAAACACCGTTGATCATTAAATGGTACTTATAAGAATTCCAAATGGATGATATACTTAACAAAAAGCAAATGCAACTTGTTGTGTGGAGGCTTTGGTTCTACCAATCCTCTAATGAGTTCCAAATGCAAGTTTCAAGATGGTCATCCAACTAACCACTAATTATTGACTTGTTTTACCTTATGCTTTTATTCTTTTATGCTTTATGCACTATATATTTTTCAGCATTTACATTTCATGCCATTTTCATCTTTGCTCATTTGAGCATTTATTTTCTTGTCATTTTTACTTTGCTCACTTGAGCTTTTATTTTATTTTCTTAAGATACTTAATAATCAACATAAAGCCTAAAAAACTCTTAATGGTACTTGGACTATTTGGTTACTATCCTTGGCATTATGGAGCATGGGACTATTTCTTGGACTTAGGATTATAAACTTTGGCCTATCTTGGATACCTTGTGATCTTATCTGATTATTTTGTCAGGAACTCTTAAGGTTTACCTCAAGACATTGGGTTGCTTGTTTGTTTTTTTTGTGTGCAGGTTTTTGTGATTACATCCTCTGTTTGTAATCTGGAATTCACCCGTATACAGTCGTTACTCTGCCCAATTTTTGTGAAGACTTAATACACTTGAAGAGGTCTAGTATCTTTGCTTGCTTGGTTTCAATCCAAAGAATGGGAATTTTATCTTGGCTCTTAATGTCAAGCTTTGGATTCTTGTTGGTTAGACGGTCCTTATTCTTAGCTTTTACCTTATGCTTTAGGATAGCCTCTTCCACTCCTCCCATCTTCTTTAATTTCAAAAATCTTCTCCATCTTTTTTAAACTCTTCTTGTTTCTAAACTTGAAACACTTTCATAATAAACTTGGACTTAGGTCCATGCATTTTCAAAACATTTTCATCAATAAACTTTAATCAATTTAATAATACCTTGACATTTTTTGTGGGAAGACTAAAAGTCAATCAATCTCATTTCAAACCATTTTGCCACTTTGGTTTTTATCTTTAAAATTTTTTCTCAAAAGGTTAGACTCTTGTCAATCCTTGTAGTGATGCAAACAACTATACTTCTACAATATATAGTGAAGAGAGATAGTTTCCACTTGGGTGTTGAGTGAGGCGTTGTTGATTTTAAAATCCAGGCCATATCCTCCACTTTGAGATGATGCAAATTCTCCTTTCTCATGATTGTGGGTAGTAAGCATGTTTTCCACACAGACAATGACAATGATGTCTTATCTCTTAAAATTAACCAACACACTTGTGTTTCAAACTTTTTAAAGAGGAACTACGTGTACCCTAATCCCCTATTGCACGAAAGGCGTTACGTAGGCACTAAAGGTTCACAACCGCTACGGGTGCAAAAATCATAAAAAATATTTCTTTTCTCACATCCACCATCCATTTTATATACAACACATTTTATATAGCCAAAATATACATATTTTTCAAAGAGGCTCCTGCGGAGTACTGTAGATGTTTAGGGTGCTAATACCTTCCCTTTGCATAACCAACCCCCTTACCTTGAATCTTTCTCCCTTTTTTGGGTTATTTGCTCTTTTCCCATTCCTTTGGAAACAATAAAGCACGGTGGCGATTTTTATTTTGATTTGTATAAAGTCTAGTCAATCCAATGGCTTAGTCTTGAACATTTCTACCGCTACAAGAAGGAACCTGGATAGTAGGGTTACTTCGATATGAAAGCATGGATAGTAGGGTTGTGAGAAGGAACCTGGGTAGTAGGGTTACTTCGATATGAAAGCCTGGATAGTAAGGCTGTGAGAAGGAACCTGGGTAGTAGGGTTACTTCGATATGAAAGCTTGGATAGTACGGATGTGAGAAGGAACCTGGGTAGTAGGGTTACTTCGATATGAAAGCTTTGATAGTAGGGTTGTGAGAAGGAACCTGGGTAGTAGGGTTACTTCGATATGAAAGCCTGGATAGTAGGGCTGTGAGAAGGAACCTGGGTAGTAGGGTTACTTCGATATGAAAGCATGGATGGTAGGGCTGTGAGAAGGAACCTGGGTAGTAGGGTTACTTCGATATGAAAGCCTGAATAATAGGCTACTTCGAAATGAGTTTGGGTAAAACTGCAGAGGGAACTTGGGTAAGGTTGCTTTTGTCGCACCGCTGATTACTCTGTTTAGCTTCGAGTTGTTGATCATGGACCTGCTGGAAATTATTGATAATAACCGTCTTTCCTGAAAGAAATACATGGTTAGTTATGTGTGATGCATGAGATGCATTGTGAGATGATGTTCTCAAAATAAATGAGACTATATTATATGTAATGTATGCACATGTCATGATGTATGAACATGAAATGCTATCGTAATAATCTGAGTCCGGGAAAATAAATCCCTGACTGTTGTTTGGAGAGTGTGAGAAATGTTATTCTTGACTGTTGTAAGAAACCATAGTTCCTCTACTTCTGTTGGGGATGGTGAAAAAAGATGACTATGCTAGGGATTTGCCCCTTGGCTGGTGAATATTCCGCTGGAAGAGACCCTGCCCGAGGATAACTCTGCAGGGGAATAACTCTGTTGGAGAGGAGATACTATGTTGATAGGTCTGCTGACTTGGAGAAATAACTCATCTGGGGATGAATTTCCGTTGCTGGTGATAGTGAATTCTTGTTGGAGATTGAAATTCTGCTTGTGAGAGAAATAAACTCTGCTTGGGGAAATATTTACCGACTCACTCGCGATTGCGAACCTCAGCTGGGAAGAGTTATGTCCTGTTTGAGAAAGCTAACATCACTGTCTTTAGATACCTTTTACTCACGGGGAGTGTATGTACCACTACACATGTTCTCAAGCTGGCTCTATCCCTGTACCTGATGGGCAGAGTAACTGTAAGGTTTGGGCACTTCTTGTTTTTCCCGGTTCCTGGAATTACGTAATCGTCTTTTGTTTCTTATGTAAATAATTATGAGCAGAAATTATTTTCAAATGCATATATCAAAAATAGATCATTGGACGTTCTTGCAAAACAAAATAGAAAAAAGAAAAATAAGTTGAAATTTCTTGTGAAAATGAATTGTATTGATTTTTGAAGTTGGCCCGTAATAGGCGTTTTGTACAAAGAGGCTGACGTCCTAGTAAGAGAACGTCGCTGAAAGAAAATTACAATTTATGTAAAATAAATAAAACAGCTATGTGAAATAATCTCATTGAGTTCTAACTCTGCTATTGCCTTTATATCTTCAAGCATCTCATCACTTTGTTGTCTGGTAGAAGGTGTATCAGATTGATTGGCATCGTCTGAGCTTGGTAGTCGATACCGAAGTCTGGTTGTAAGATGATCCAATGAGACATAGTGTTACGCTTTAATCCCTAATTTTTTCCTAGACCGCCCTTTCGGGTTTTCAGCCCACCGGGATACCCTTTTTTGCCCAAACCACCCTTTCAAGTTTTCAACTTGCCGGGTGTACAGATTTTTCCATTTTCATCCCTTACTTTTTCCTGAACCATTTTGATTCGCCGGGAAGCCCTTATTTTTGCCTAGGCCAGTCAACCTAGCGAGTCCTTGATTATGCGTAGTATTTTTTCACTATGTCTGCATTAACGGGGTGAGGAAGGTCGTCACCATCCATGGTGGTTAGAACCATAGCTCCTCCCGAGAAAATGTTCTTAACCACAAATGGCCCTTCGTATGTGGGGATCCATTTGCCCCTGGGATCACCTTGCAACAGTATGATGCGCTTGATCACTAGATCTCCGACTCGGTATTCTTGACGTCTGACTTTCTTGTTAAAAGCCTTAATCATTCGCTTTTGATACGTCTGACCATGACAAATAGCAGTAAGCCTCTTTTCATCAATTAGGTTCAGCTGATCAAGTCGGGTCTGGATCCAGTCATCTTCGTTCAAACCCGCATCCTTCATAATCCTGATAGAGGGTATCTGGACCACGATGGGTAGGACTGCTTCCATGCCATACACCAAGGAGTAGGGTGTTGCCCCTGTTGACGTCCGTGCTGAAGTACGGTACCCATGAAGAGCGAATGGTAACATCTCGTGCCAGTCTTTGTACGTCACCGTCATCTTCTGCATAATCTTCTTGATGTTCTTGTATCTTGAACTGTTTGTAGAGCTTGGTGATCATCGTGTTATTGAGATTTGTACCATTGTCAGTAATATCCTCTCTGGTACACCATATCGATAAATCAAATTGTGTCGGATAAACCGCGCCACGACGTTCTTGGTTACTGTAGCAAAGGAAGCTGCCTCCACCCATTTCTTAAAGTAATCAATAGCCACCAGAATGAAACGATGCCCATTCGACGCAGTAGGTCTGATCTCGCCAATCATGTCGATGCCCTACATCGCAAAAGGCCAAGGAGCTATCAAAACATTCCGGGGAACTGGAGGTACATGCACCTTATCCGCATAGACTTGACACTTATGACATGTTCGAGAATGCTGATAACAATTGGCCTCCATAGTAGACCAGTAATATCCTGCCCGTAGGATTTTCTTTGTCATGGTATGTCCACTAGAATGAGTTCCGAATGTACCTTCATGTAACTCTTCCATGATCCTTTATGCCTCGCTTTTGTCCACACATCACAGTAAGGTTGAATCATGGTTACGCTTATAGAGGATTCCATTACTGATGAAGAACTTCGCAGCGAACCTTCTCATAAACTTCTTATCATTAATAGATGCCCCCTCGGGGTATTCTTGAGCTTCAAGATACCTCTTTACCTCATGAAACCAGGGTTTATCTTCTACCTCTTCAGTCTCAATGTCATAGCAATGTGCGAGTTCGTCCAACCTCTCGATGGTAATCTGGGGAGCTTCATTGTCCGACCTGACTTTGAACATAGAAGACATGGTAGCTAGCGCGTCCGTCAGCTGATTCTCCTCTCTTGGGAAGTGTTCAAAGGTTATCTCCTCAAAGTGTGGGAGCAATGTCAGTACATACTCTTTGTAAGGAATAAGATTTGGGTGCTTCGTATTCCACTCGCCTTTGATCTGACTTATCACCAGAGAAGAATCTCCGAATACACTCAAGAACTTAATCCTCAGGTCAATAGCAGCTCGAAGACCCATGATATACGCTTCATACTCCGCCATATTGTTGGTGCAGCTGAAACATAATTGGGTGGTGAACGGAGTATGACAGCCCTCAGGAGATATAATTATAGCGCCAATGCCATTATCCAACGCGTTCGAGGCTCCATCAAAATACATAGACCATCGGGATCCCTCCTTGGGTCCTTCATCTGGTCCAGGTTCTTTGCAGTCAGTTACCTACATGATATTCTCATCCGGGAACTCAAAATTCATGGACTGGTAGTCATCCACGGCCTGATGCGCCAAATGATCCACCAATACACTCCCCTTGATTGCTTTTTGGGTTGTGTATTGGATGTCGTACTCGGTTAAGATCATCTGCCATCTTTCTATTCTTCCGGATAAGGCGGGCTTCTCGAAAATATACTTGACCGGATCCATCTTTGATATCAATAAGGTGGTGTGAGTCAGCATATACCATCTCAACCGGCGAGCAGCCCATGCCAAAGCGCAGTAAGTTTTCTCGAGCAATGAGTATCGGGTCTCACAGTCGGTAAACTTTTTTCTAAGGTAGTAAATAGCATGCTCTTTTTGGCCAGACTCGTCATGCTGTCCCAGCACGCACCCCATTGAATTGTCCAGCACTATCAAGTATAAAATCAAAGGTCTTCCTTCAACTGGAGGCATCAGAATTGGTGGCTCTTGAAGGTATTCCTTGATTCTTTCGAAAGCGGTCTGGCATTCATCATTCCATTTTACCACTTGATCTTTCTTCAGCAGCTTGAAGTTTGGCTCACAAGTAGCAGTCAGATGTGAAATGAATCTGGCAATGTAATTCAGACGTCCCCAAAATCCTCTAACTTCCTTCTCTGTGCGGGGAGTCGGCTTCTCTTGTATGGCTTTTACCTTGGCAGGGTCCACCTGAATACCCTTATCACTGACGACGAAACCCAATAGCTTACCAGACCTTACCCCGAAGGTGCACTTGTTCGGGTTTAACCTCAGCTTGTACATCTTCAACCTGTCAAATAGTTTCTGGAGATGATCTAGGTGCTCTTCCTCAGTCTGGGACCTAGCTATCATCTCATCAACATAAACCTCAATCTCATGGTGAATCATGTCGTGGAACAAAGCGACCATGGCGCGCTGCTAAGTTGCCCCAGCATTCTTCAACTTGAAAGGCATTACCTTGTAACAGAAGGTGCCCCACTGTGTAACAAAGGTCGTCTTTTCCATGTCCTCAGGAGCCATCTTGATCTGGTTGTAGCCAGAAAAACCATCCATGAAGGAGAAGATCTTGTGATGCGTGGTGTTGTCGACCAGAACATCAATGTGAGGAAGTGGGAAGTCATCCTTGGGGCTTGCCCTATTAAAATCTCTATAATCCACACACATCCGTACCTTACCATCCTTCTTTGGTACCGGTACGACGTTGGCAACCTACTGCGGATAAGAAGTGACAGCTAAGAACCCTGCATCGAACTGTTTCATGACCTCCGCCTTGATTTTCTCTAACATCTCAGGGCGCATATGGTGGACCTTATGTTTTACCGGAGGGCAGTCTTCTTTAGTCGGCAAGCAATGAACCACAATATCAGTGTCCAAACTAGGCATATCTTTATAGGACCAGGCGAAGATCACAACATAGTCGCGTAGCATTTGTATCAACCGTTGCTTGACACTAAGCTCCAGATTCACCCCTATCTTAACCTCTTTCATGTCTTCCTCTGTACCCAAATTCACTGACTCAACAGGCTCTTCATGAGGCTTTATGGCCCTTTCTTCCTGCTGTAACAGTCTAGCAAGTTCTCCAGGCACCTCACAATCATCCTCACCTTCGTCCTCGGCTTGGTTGATCGGATTTTTGAATTCATAACTGGCAATGGCAGAGTTGTTATCAATGGGATCCAGAGTGGATATGGATCTGCATTATGATACGTGAGTGTGTGTAAGAGAATAGCTAATTTGATAAAGTGAGAGACAGAAAAGAAAAACAAAGAGCACAAAATTTGTAATGCAAGAAACATCCAATGTTTTATTAATGATATATGAAAATGCCAAATAATAAGCCCTCACAAGAAAAGCCAAGGTGCCTCGAGCCAGGCACCGGGCTATAATCTTTCAAACTGTCTATTACAACTCTTAAAACAAAAGTCAATTACTGTGGAATAAAAGAAACATGTATGAAGTCCTTCGCCGTCTAGTTGTGCAATCCACCATTGGTTGTTGGGTAGATCCATCTGTCGATATCTGATTCTTCTTCACCATCTTCGATTGCATTAACTCCCTGATTGCTGATGTGCAGAGGAGGTCTTCCAATCCGTGCGTGCCTAACAGCCCTTTGAGCCCCTGTAGTAAAGCCCAAACCAAATTTGTTAGTTTTGTGCATGAAATCGGGGAGCTGGACCCAATTGGTACACCCACCTTCTTCAATTATAGCCCTGGCATCCTTGAGAGAAGCCATCTTTAGCAGAGGTTTGTTGGTAGCAACTTCAGTTGATGCCAAAGTCTGAGGGACCTCTTCAAAGTTCTGACAAGGGGTTTCAATGAATTCCCCGTCCATCTCCATGTAGCGGAAGGAATTGAGATGACTCACCATATACTCCTCCTCACCTTGCACCGTGACGATCTTCCCCTTCACCGTATATTTCAGCATTTGATGGAGCGTGGAAGTCACTGCCCCAACCTTATGAATCCAAGGGCGACCCAACAAACAAGAATATGATGGTCTGATATCCATCACATAGAAGGTGGATACAAAAGTCTGAGAGCCAACTTTAACAGGGATGTCCACCTCCCCGTGCACCATTCTCTTTAACCCGTCGAAAGCCCTGACCATAATATTGCTCAGCTTTAGAATCAAACCTTCACAGTCCAGACGGTCTAATGCTTTCTTTGGAAGAAAATTCAATGAGGACCCGATATCCACTAGTACATGGGCCATAGTGGTGCCCCTACACTCGATCGAGACGTGCAGAGCATCATTATGATTTCTCCCCTTAGCAGTCAGATCTGCATCTGAGAAACCCAACCCATTGTCGGCAGTCAGGCTAGCTATGCAATCTTTGAATTGATCGGCTGAAGTTTCCTGCGGCACATGCGCAGTTTTGAGGAATGCAATTAAAGCCTTTGCATGGGCTTCAGAACACAACAATAAGGACAACATGGAGATTTTTGACGGGGTCTGCCCCAGCTGCTCGACTATATTGTAGTCGCTCTTCTTGATAATTTTCAATATTTCCTTTATTCCTTGTTTAGAGGTTTCTATAATGATCTTCTTAGGCGCCTCTATCCGGGCAGGCTCACCTATGCTTTCTTTTCCCCGAGTCCCAGGCGAATCGGTGACAGGGGTGATAACTGGAATAGGAATTTGGATAGTAGTTGAGAATGACAACAGGTTTGTGGACAGTCAGAGGGGAGATCTCAGGAGAAAAGAGTCTTCCACTTCTGGTGACCTTACTAGTCCCGACAATATTACTGATATCCGTATCAGCTTCTTCAGCCCTCAGATCTTGTTTAACACCATGGTAATATACATCAGCACCGTAGTGCCATGGGATAGCCTTATCTGAGATATATGGGATGGGACCAGGAGCGGTGATTATCAATGGAGAAATTCTTGGAACGGGTGTAACCCTAACAGGCTTTCTCGAGGAAACCTTGGAAGGATTGGCGGAAATGGTGATAATGGCAACATCTTCAAATGGAATCATAGTCTTCTCAAACAAAATTTCTTTATTATCCATTAGGCGCTGAACACCTGACTTCAATAAACAACAACCGGAAGGCAGAATTGAACATATGTGGCAACCTTCACCACAGCCCGGAAATAAACCGGCCAACAACAAATTCTTCTTAACCGTCATCAAAGGAGTAGAAATTAACTCCACAGAGGTCACAAACGAATCGGTGTCCAATGCATTGACTCCACAACCATGTTTGGGCATAGGAGCAGTTATAACGTTTGGCTTTTCCGGAGCATCAAACTTAATCTCTTTAGCTTCCATCAAATCTTGCACTTTATTCCTTAGAGCCTAGCAATCGCTCGTATCATGGCCTGGGCTTTCTGAATGGTAGGCGCACCGTGCATTGAGATTGTGTCTGGGAGAAACAATGTTTGGGTTCTTGGGAGCCTCTTTCAAGGTTTCCAAGTTGGATTTTAACAGATGAGGCAGAACTTCAGCCAAAGTCATATTGATGCGGGTAAACTGCCGTTGTGGTCTTTCCACCCTTTGCTAATTGTTGCGTTGTGGAGCAACCGTGGGTCTTGGTATCACTACAGCATTTACCATTTGATGTTGTTCAGATCTGTTTTGGCCCCTCGGGCCGTAGACTTCACTAGCTTCCTTCTTACCGGTGAAAGGCTTCTTTGCTGCACTTGACGAAGCATCCTTATGTATTTTACCACTTAGGATACCAACTTCTACTCTCTCTCCAGTCAAAATCAAATCAGTAAACCCAGATGACGAACTACCGATCAAGTGATTGAAAAATGGACCAGATAGTGTCCCTAGAAACATGTCGACCAACTCCCTATCAGACAAAGGGGGTTAGACTCTTCCAGCTAAGTCTCTCCACTTCTGAGCATAATCCTTAAAGCCTTCACCTGCACCCATGGACATACCCTGGAGCTGAGTACAAGTGGGAGCAAGGTCGGCGTTATACTGATACTGCCTATAAAAAGCAGCACCAAGGTCTTCCCAGTTTCGGACACTGGCTCCTTCCAACTGATAAAACCATTCAAGCTGAGTCCCTGACAGACTATCTTGAAAGAAATGTACCCACAAATTTCTATCAGCAGTGTGAGGTTGGATTTTTCTGACGTATGAGCGGAGATGGAGTTTTGGACATGATACTCCATCGTACTTGGCAAAAACCGGAGCTTTGAACTTATGAGGGATCACTACTCCCGATACCAGTCCTAGTTCTCCAAAATCCAAACCAGGGATCTTCTGAATCTCCATAGCACTCATACGATCTTCTAGTTGCTTGTACCTATCCTCGGAAGGAGGATATTGCTCATCATCGTAATCCGTATCATTATCAGAAACTGTTGGACTATGGTCCTTTGTCCTTTCTTGGTTCTCCCCGTCTTTGGATGAGGAGGTCAGATCAGCTGATTGTCTTATCCTTTCTCTGAATCTTCTCCCCATGTTCAGAATACCAACCTTCTTTTTCTTCTTCTTCTCTTTCAGAATCAGGGTCTTCAAATCCTCTTTCCCTTTAGCCAAACTTAAAAACATCTGTTGGAATTGGGCTTTCTATGCCTGCAGATCTTTAATGGCTTAATCAGAAGACATTTATGCTGAAATAAACAGCGAAGAAGATGAGAAACCTGTAATGGTACTTGTAATGACATGCATGATAATGGGATGTGCATGTAATGATTTCAAAGACTTTGGGAGATTTAAATTTCCAAACCAAAAATAAACAAACTTTATTAGATTAACTTGTAAAAGGTTCAACAATGCCTTTAAGGCGTTACATAGAAGTAAAATAGAAAACAAATCTTAAACTAGAAAAGCCAAGTCAAAAGTACCATGGATGCTTCCTCTTTGTGCCGATGTAGTCATTGATCACTCTTTCTTCCTCGAGCTGCCTGGTGAGCTTCAAAATCTTCCTTTCTTGCTCATGGTACTTTTCCCGGTAAGTATCCCTCTCATCCTTCAGCTGAATCCAAGACCTCTGCAACTCTCCAGGATAAGTGGGCATGTAAGGATAAAGAACTGTGTAAGGAATCCCCTCTTCATTGGTGGGCTCCACAATCACTGGAAATACGGCTTCATAGGGCATCCCAAGTTTCTGGGCACGAGCTCGGACCCATTGGAGATAAGGCTGCATAGGAAGGGAAGTCCTTGGTCCCAACTCTTGGGGGTCAGATCTATTCACCATGCCCCAAGCTCGTATAAACCTCCGACGGTGATCCTTAATGTCCTCCTTGTAGTTAAATGCAATATCCTCAAGAAGTAGCTCATGGGGACCATCTCTCCGAGCACGACCAAATTGTCGCAAAGCTAGGCAAGGATTGTAAGTTATACCCCCTCTGATTCTAAGCAATGGGACATTAGGGTATCCCCCACAACGATCAATAACAGCAGTGTCTTCCATAGCCCGGGAACTCTAAAGAATATCTGTATGGGCAAGTGACATTATCCTGTAGGACCAACCCAAACCTTCTTCGTTCTTCAACACAGACTTAGGGAGGTGCAAAATAAACCACCTCGACAGCAACGGCATGCAACACATAAGAGTCCCTCTTCTTTGCACGGTACGAGTATAAAGGGCATGCAAGATATCACTCAGTAGGGTAGGCACAAGACTGCGAGAAAGGAAAATCTTGACAGTGTTCACATCTATAAAGGAATCTGGATTCGGGAAGAGAACCAACCCATAGATAAGGAGAGCCAAGATATCTTCAAAAGCCTGAAAATCCAAATTATCCCAGAATAGCTGAGCCTAGTCTATCAGAAATTTAGCTAGAAAACCTTCGACGCCGCTTCATGTTTCCCAATTGGATACTACATCAGCCCGTTTCAAATGCATAGCTGAGGCAATGTCTTCTGGTCTAGGAACTTCTTCCATACTTGTGAAGGGTACCTTTTCAAGAATGGATATGCCCAATAGATGAGAGAACTCTTCCAAGGTGGGTACAAGCTGGAAGTCTGGAAAGGTGAAGCAATGATGTACAGGATCGAAGAACTGGAAAAGTACACTCATCATCTGCTCATCAAGATTTAAAGTAACCGGGCTAAGAAGCCGACCATGTCTCTTAATGAACATAGAAGTCTCAGAAACTCTTGAGGCTAACTCTTTAAGTTGAGCAGGTATTTGCACAAAGTTAACTCAGATGGTATTTCTGCACACGGAAGCCATAATCTGCAAAATAGAACAAAGATAAATTCCCTTGGTCTTTGAAATGGTTAGTGTAATGAAGTATGTATGCTATGTTATGATGCATGATGTCATGATAAAAAACAGGTATAACAGATAACAGGCATGGCAAGGACAAACAAGTCACACAAAGCCCTTAAGTTTAAGGCTTGCATGAGGTCAAAGGTAATACCCTCTTGAAGTTAAGTTGGTTTCAACCTATCCTAGAAAAAGTAACCGGGTTCTAGAGGATCTCAATATCATTGACCATCCTCCATCGGTCATGGTTTCAGGTCACGCAATCTTATCTTGAGGCCGGAACTATCTCGAGAGTATGGTCTTAATGAGTGTAGCATCGAGTATCAACCAATTCCCAGCTTTACACCGAGGCCGGCTATCTCACTACTTTCTAATGGCCAAGTTGGTCGATTAAGGGTTCTAAGGTCATTTGATGCTTAACGACACCATGCAGCAGCCCCGTATTCTCCTCGTTTCTCCACAAGGGATACTGGTACCAACCAATGTGTCACATCAACATAGCTACTACTTCAACCGTATCGGTCTACGCCGTACAGTTCCCTCACAGTTTATTGCTACTTACCTAAAAGGTGTCCCCAGATCCGGGTTAGGATCTATAGTAACTCCCAAACAAAACCCTTAAAGTAAAGCAATCAAAGCAATCAAGAGAAGCAATTAAGATGAGCTAGATCCTAAGGTATACCCCACTTATTATTTCCCCAGCAGAGTCACCAGTTTTGTGATACGGTGGCAGAACTGACTGTTAATTCAAGTTTGCGTTTTGCTTTTTTTTTCCACAAAATGTCGCGGTAAGCAAGAATCGCCACCGACTTTTATTTCATCCAATCGGAAAGGAAAAAAGTACAGAAAAAAATTCTTTTTTGAGATATTCTGAGTACGGGGGGTAGATTATAGAAAGGGAAGGTGTTAGCACCCTTTCTATCCATGGTTTTCCATGGGCTCTTAGGTACTTGCTCATCTTTTAAAAATTTCTTGTGTATGTGCTTTGTTTTGAAATATTTTGACTTCGTGATAACCCTTGTATCATTCCTCAAAGGTGTGACGAAGTTGTTTTGAAAATTGTTTTGAAATGTGTAAGTGTGAAAAGATTTTTTTGGAGCAAGTACCTACTAGCATCTACCTACTCGAAAAAAGATCGTTTCTATTCTCGTTTCCTTTGGACAACTCTATCCTACTATTGAGGAATAGGTAGCACCGTCGTTGGAGTTGTAAGGGTCAATTCGAAAGGGACGTACGATCACTAAAGCAATGTTAGTATTTCTTACTAATAACCCTAAAGTCTTGAGATCATATTCAAAGCAACATTTACGAGGCAACATTTCTGAATGGGACATTTGATCTTTATTAGATAGGAGGGCAACCACTAAGACACCCTATACTTAATGATCGTTTATTGAAGGAAACCTAAGTGAGAGTATACCCTAAGAGTGATATGTGCGAGTGATTAGTTTCAGTTATTTATCTTTGCACATTAGGGTTTTTCTAACTGTATTAAATTTTCATGCAATCTTGTCATACAATCCTATTAACATACATCTAGACAGTTAAATATTTGCGAGAATTAAAATGCGAGAAAGTAAACCTACACTATTACAAGGCTTCGGGGAGGGGATTAATTACATAGCCAAAAACCCGCAAAAGACGATAAATAAAAGAAATTCCTAGATTAAACTATTACATACCGTGGACAGTTACATAAATATTGCAAAAATAATAAACACGCGCGATGAATCGAAAACTAGATAATCAGGGTTTTGACCCTAACATAAACCTAATTGTGATTAATTAAAAAAAGGTTTTTGTTTTGTTTATTTAAGAAAATAGAGAAATTGTTACATTCAAAAGAAGAAGAAAAGCCTAATTCTAATTAATTTTAATTTTAAGAAAAATTGAATTAATTTATTCTAAAACCTATTCTTTTGTGTTTTTTATTTACTTGATAAAAATAGGAAAAAAAATAAATTAACCTAATTTTCTAATTTAATTTTAATTGTGAAAAAAAACAAATTAAGGTTTTCCTACGTTAAAATAAATTATATCAAACAAACTAAAAATAAAATATCTAATTCAATTTTTTTTTATTATTGATTTTATGATTTTTTTTATAAAAAAGAATTAATTTGTCTATTAAAGAAAATAAAATAAATATTGAATGACTTTTTAAAAGAAAAAAAAGAAAGAAATACGGGCCTGCATTAGCAATTGTGGGGGGCGTTGTTTGAAATTCTGAGCCCAACAAAATCCTGGCCTTTTTGACTTTGCCCAATCCCGTTTGCATGCTTGACTCTGGCGTATGGTGGTCTCTTCGCCACGTGACGTTGGATCCACATGGCTGATGGATCTGATGGTGGAGCACAAGGGAAATTGGTGGACATGCGCTACTGTAATGTATGAGATCTGCTTGAAATAATCAAGAAAATAACAAAATGCACACGCCTGGGATTGAACCCAGGACGTGTGCATCAAAGGCCTTCGCCCCAGCCATCTGAACCATGATGTTAATTTGTAAGTTAAATAAACACAAAATATAATATGCAAAAACAAACTAGTGGGGCCAACCAACGCGCGAAATTCAAACTGGCAAGTCAGGGTGCGCCATGTATTGTCGTCTTCCTCCCTACCGTCGCTTTAGGATTTGTGACTTTTACCTACAGACATCAAGCGTAGGTATAGCCCTTTTCCATTTCAAAAATCCTATACGCGCATGATAAATGAAACCTAATAGTACCAATAAACTCGTTTCAACCTCACGAGCATCATGGTACCATTATCAATGCCTAATTTTTCCTGTATAAAAAATCCCTAAAAACAAAGAACAAACCCTAGCCATGGCATCTGCACATACAGGCGTTAAAAATGCAATTGAATCAAGGTGTCACGTTGAAAACATCTCAAAGGTTATAAATATGTCAATCAAATATGCTAAATATGCAAGAATTAGTGTATTCGATTTCAAGAAATTAAGCAAACTGTATGAATGTTATAGGGTGATTCTGGGTGTCTCATGCCTTGCAAACGATCTTGTTGGCTTCAGGGATGATCCAAGAATATGAATTGCTCTTTTGAAACACTTGAAACGGCCTACAAAGCAAGATTTGATCAGCACTTTTCTTTGAAAAAATTAAACTTTTCCTCTGACTTTTCACGCTTTCAACCCTCCTCCTTTTGGTCTGCCTTTTTTTCCTATCTATAATAGAGTGCATTTGGGTAAAAGTTTGCATCAAATCTTTGCCATTTATGAAGATTGATCAATGATTTATTACTTGCACCAAATATTTCCAAAACAATAATTTTCAATCTTTTTCTGTCCATATGAAGCCTTGCACGATTTGATCTTGTCACCAGCTATACAATGACTCTAATCATGCATAAAATCTCAAGGTTTTATTAATTTTTGATATTTTCATTATTCTATATTGATTTTATTTGATTTAAATGAAATAAAATAAAAATAAATAACAAAAATAAAAGAATGACAAGTGGAAGGGCTCATGGGTCATGGATCACATTACAAACTCAGTGCAAGCATAAAAAGTTAGGCCCATTTAGCAAAAAATGCAATTTTGGACACATTTGGCTTTTGGTAATTTTGCAAAAAAGGGTCAACTTGGCCAATGCATAACTCTCTCAATTTTGACCCTAGAGAGATGTTCTTGGATTTTTTAGAAATCTTAGTATGTCCTCTAAGCAACCCTTTTGGTATAAATCTCAATTGAGTCTTCCATGTTCATGTATGAAGCTTTGACCCAAAAGGTGTTTTTGTTGACTTTTCAAAATGACCTATAATGTCCAAATCATATCTTCTTGTGAGTGCATATTTTGAACTTGGGAGATGAAGATGAATTGTATGTAATTACAGCCTCTTCAAAATGAGCTTTAGATGGGTCAGTTTTGATAAAGTATGAGAAAGTTATGCTTGGTCAAAGTTGAGTTGACTTTTCCTACAAAACCCTAATTTAGTAACTTTTGGGTTTTGATGAATTGTGAGTAATCCTTGAGGAATCATGATCAACACTTGATCAAGTGATGAATAATACTTCAAAATGAGAATGTTTACAAAAAATCTTGAAGTTTGACTGTATGTGGGCCACCGTTGACTTTTTCCCTAGCACAATCGATTTTCAGGCATTTGAGCAGTTGACTGAGCAAACTTCCTCTGCATGGCTTGAAAATTGACATGGATGATCTTGAGAACATATTAGCACAATGGTGAGAATTTGGGGTCCTTTGGAATCAAGCATCTTGATGCAAAATGAAACCCTAATTTTAGATAGACTGCCTTAGGAGAGAGTTTGTCTGGTCAACTCTTGGACTTTCTTGAGCAATTTGAGGACCTCACTTGTCATTTGTTGAGAAATATGGGAGGGAAAATTTTGGGGTACAACACTTAGACTTGCAAGCCTTTGAAGAAATTGTGGCTCTTCTCATCTATGGAATGGTTTTGTTTCCAAATCCTGACCAACTCATAGATATGAACAATGTCAAAATCTTCATGTCACGCAACCCGATGCCTACATTTCTAGGGGATATCCTACACTCTTTTCACACTCGCACAATGAGGAAAAGAGGTGTCCTTATGTGTTGCACCCCTCTCCTGGCAAAATGGTTTATTTCCCATCTTCCCCAATCAGTCTTAAAGAATGAGCAAGGTTCAAGGTGGTCACAAAGGTTAATGACGCTCAAACATTCAGACATTCATTGGTACTCCCGATCCAAAGAGAATGTTATCATTGTTGACCGTTATGGAGAATTCCATAATGTCCCTCTACTTGGCATTAGGGGAGGCATCACCTACAACCCTTGTTTAGCCTTAAGACAGTTTGGTTACACCCGAAGGGATGGCCCGCACGAGATGTTGATTCAAGGTTTGGTATTCGACTACGACAACGAAGATCAAGGTCTTTGCCAGAGATTTATCCGAGCTTGGAGGATGCTAAACAAGGTGGATAACAATAATTTAGGGCACAATAATTCCATCCCTCTTTAGCCTTACCTCAAATGGGTACGAACTCGCGCTCAGAGCCTTATGATGCCTTATCCTTCCATCCTTCCGGTAATCATTGAGCCTGTTAAGGAGGGAGATGTTTCATACACTATCATACATCCTGACATGCCCACATCTCTTGAAGACCTACAAAGGGATTGTATACAACTCAAAGGAGAGCGAGATACTTTCAAAGCCCAATTCTATGCAAGTGAGAAGAAGGTTTTGGAACTAACTAGGCTACTTCATGAGGAGCGGACCCTGAATGCCTACATTGCACCAAAGAGGATGCGCACTAATTTTTTATCTTAGAGTTTTGTATTACTTTGTCCAAGGGGAATTGATGTACTCAAAATTTATCTTATTAATATAATATTTGTTTCTTTTTGTCTAAAACAAACTTGAATCTTCGAAATCCTTGAAAACATTGCGTATGCACATATCATTCATCATAACATAAACAGGTCTTTTGCAACAAGTTTCCTCATCTCTCTACTGTTTAAAATTAAGATGGATCTCAAACAAACTGTGAAAGATCTCCAAGCTCAGAACACACAGTTTCAATAGTTGCTCATGACCCTAGCCAAAGGGCAAGAAGAATTAAAGACTCTGCTAGCTGAAGAGAGGAAAAAGAAAACAAAGAAGGTAATTGGAGTCTTAAACATGGGGAGAAGATTTCAGGGACAAACAAGAAGGACTTTTAACTTTGCAACAACATCCGGTGAAGGAGAAGGGAAAGGCAAGGAAATAGCTGTCCCGTCAGAATCGGAAGAAGAGGAGGAAGAAGAGGAAGACTACTCTGAGGAACAGTATCCTCTAGTTGATGACAAGTACAGACATCTCGAAGAGCGTTTGAGCGCGATGGAAATACAAAAGATGTCAGGCTTAAACTTTGAAGAATTGGGACTAGTGTCGGGGATTATGATTCCTTCGAAATTTAAAGTGCCTATATTTGCCAAATATGATGGAATGTCATGCCCTAAAATGCATCTCCGATCATATGTGAGAAAAATACAACCCCACACCGCTGATAAAGACTTATGGGTGCATTTTTTCCAAGACAGTATGTCCGGAACATAACTCGACTGGTTTTACCAACTAGAAAGAGACAACGTACACAATTGGGAAGATCTTACTGCAGCTTTCTACAAGAAGTATCAATACAATGCTGATTTGGAGCATACCCGTACTCAACTCCAGAGTATGGCCATGGTTTCCAATGAAGGTTTCAAGGATTACGCACAAAAATGGAGTGATTTGGCTGGAAGAGTTCAACCCCCTCTGTCTGAAAGAGAATTGGTAGACATGTTCCTAGGCACTTTGTCTGGTCCCTTTTTCAACCATTTAATCAGAAGTTTATCTGCAGGCTTCACTGAGCTAATACTGACCGGAGAGAGGGTGGAAGCTGGCATAAAAAGTGGAAAGATTCAGAAAGATTCATATTCTTCTGTAGCTGTAAGGAAGACTTTCATCGGGAAGAAAGAGGTAGCTGTTGTATATCCGCAAAGGAACCAAGATAGGGCCGAACGCCGACCAATGGTGGGGGCTGTTATGATTCCAAAGCTTACGTCTGAGCAACAAAGAAGTAATCAACCAAGGGTGGAAAGGCCAGTCCAGAAATTCACCAGAATTAACATGACTCTGTCTCAAGTATTACCACATCTTCTGAGATCCAACTTGGCAACCTTGAAAGAAGCTCCAAAAAACCCCAATACAACATCCCTTCATTATCACCCCAATGCCCATTGCGCATATCACTCTAAAAGTCCTGGCCACGATACCAATAATTGTTGGTCCTTGAAGAACAAAATACAAGACCTCATTGAAGCAAAAGAAATTGAGTTTGATGCGCCCGAGAAGCCAAATGTCATTTCTGCTCCTATGCCCAGACATGGTCACAACACCAATGCTATTGAAGAAGATTTGTTTGTTACCACAGTTGATGAACTCATGACTCCACTTCCAACCATTAAAATAAACTTGTTGAAAGCCGATGTGTTCACGGGCTGTAATGAAGTTTTCCATCTCTGCTTGTCCTCACCAACTGATTGCCCTTTTTTGAAAGCAGGCATTCAGCGCCTGATAGATAAGAAAGAAATTTTGTTTGAAAGAACTCCTGTTTAACCTATTCCAATTGAAGATGTTTCTATCATTACCATTTCCGCCAATTATTCCAGGGTCTCCACCAAAAGACCCGTTAGAATTACATCGGTTCCGAAAGCAACTCCTTTAATAATCATAATGCCTGGGCCAGTCCCATATGAATCAGACAAAACTGTGTCGTGGAATTACGCAGGGGACATTTACTATCATGGCATCAAACAAGACTGGCCGACCGCCAAAGAGATAAACTCCAAAGAAGAAGATTCTGACATCAGCGATATTGCCGGAACTAGTAAAATTACCCGAAGTGGTAGGATCTTTTCTCCAGAAATTGCTCCCCTAAAAGAAGTTTTTGGACCCGTGATCATCCTTGTGGCTGCTCCAAAGGTTACTTTCGTACCCATAATCATCTATGCAAGTGCTCCTATTGACAAAGATGTTAGAACCCCTGATATCATTCCTACCAACGCTCCTGCTACTGAAACTCGAGGAAAAAGTATTTTGGTCGAGCCTGTCCGGATGAAGGCCCAACCATTGACTATCCCCGAAACTTCCAAGAAAGAAATGGAGGAGATCCTAAAAATTATAAAGAGGAGCGACTACGATGTAGTTGAACAATTGGGGCAAACTCCCTCCAAAATCTCCATGCTGGGATTACTACTGTGTTCCGAGGCACATGCGAAAGCCTTGGTGAAGTTCCTAAAAACAACCCATGTGCCTCAAGAGACGTTTGCTGATCAATTCCAAGACTGCGTGGCCAACTTGATAACGGATAACGGCCTAGGCGTCTCGGATGCTGATCTGACATCAAGGGGAAGAAAGCACAATGAAGCATTACATGTCTCTGTGTAGTGTAGGGGCACAACTCTGGCCCATGTTTTGGTGGACACAGGCTCATCCTTGAATGTGTTACCAAGAAAAGCTCTTGACAGACTTGACTGCGAGGTACTGACGTTAAAGCCAAGCAACATAGTAGTAAGGGCATTTGATGGCTCGAAGAGGATGGTACACGGGGAAGTGGATATCCCCATAAAGGTTGGAACTCAAACTTTCAATTCAACCTTTTATGTAATGGACATCCACCCTTCATACTCTTTCCTGCTAGGTCGGCCATGGATCCACAATGCTGGCGCTGTCACCTCTACATTGCACCATATGCTGAAGTATCCGGTTCAAGGGAAGATTATCATTGTCCATGGAGAGGAAGAATACATGATCAACCATCTCAATTCCTTCAGATATGTGGAATTGGACGACGAATTCATTGAAACTCCATTTCAACACTTCGAAGAGGTCCCCCAAGAGGTAGCAGTGACCAAGATCGTGTCCCAGATTCCCAAGATCACAAGACCTCCGCTCCGGATGTAATCACTAAAGGACGCCAAAGCAGTGGTAGAGGAAGGTGAATGCACCATCTGGGGGCAACTTCCGGATATCCCGTATAAGTCTGACAAGTTTGGCCTAGGTTTCAATTCAAGTGCTCAAAAGTTTGTACGTCGTGCCCATGCTGGAGGGCCACCCTTGAAGATTAGCAACCGTGAGGTCAACGCGGTAGAAGATGGTGAAGATGATTGCAACCTGGAGGATTGGATCTTTCCGACTGTCAATGGAGGGATCAAAAATTTGGAGGCTAGAGACTTCGTACCAATAACCTTTATACCATAGTAATTTATCTTTACATTTTGTTGGATCTGTAATATTCAAAAACAATTCGCACTCTTAAAACCTTGTGTCTTGCCCAAGGCACAATGGTCCATTTGTAAGGGTCATTATTTCATCTTCATATGACATCAATGAATCATGGACGTTTTTCGCATACAAACTTTTGTGCTCATTGTTTTTCTTTTACATTTTCTTTTCTTTTAAAAGATGGTTATACCCTTACACACACCCACACTCACAATGCAGGTATTCATCCATTCCGGATCCCATGGATAACGATGCTGCTATGGCCTTTTGTGACTCTGAGAATCTAATCTACCAAGCCGAAGACGAAGGTGAGGAAGATTGTGAAGTACCAGGGGAGCTTGCCAGACTGCTATAACAAGAGGAAAGAACCATTCAGCCTCACGAGGAACTCGTGGATACAATTAACCTGGGTACTGAAGAAGATAAAAAAAAAGGTTAAGGTGGGTGCCAATCTGGAACCCAGTGTCAAGGAGCGTCTGATTCAGTTGCTACACGACTATGTTGAAATCTTCGCCTGGTCATATGAAGACATGCAGGGACTTGATACAGACATTGTGGTACATCGTTTGCCTACAAGAGAAGATTGTCCGCCAGTAAAACAAAAGGTTCGCCGCATGAGACCTGATATGTCAGAAAATATTAAAGCAAAGGTCATAAAGCAATTCAATGCTGGATTCTTGGCTGTCACTTCCTACCCTCAATGGGTGGCCAACATTGTTCCCGTACCTAAAAAAGACGGCAAAGTACGAATGTGTGTGGACTACAGAGATTTGAATAGGGCGAGCCTTAAAGATGATTTTCCACTTCCCCACATTGATATCCTAGTTGACAATACGACACAACACAAAGTGTTTTCCTTCATGGACAGATTCTCAGGTTACAACCAAATCAAAATGGCACCTGAGGACATGGAGAAAACAACATTTGTTGCACAGTGAGGCACATTCTGCTACAAGGTGATGCCATTCGGACTGAAGAATGATGGGGAAACCTATCAGCGCGCCATGGTAGCTTTATTTCATGACATGATACATCATGAAATAGAGGTCTACGTAGACGATATGATAGCCATATCGCAAACAGAAGAAGAGCATCTTGACCACTTACAAAAACTGTTTGAGAGATTGAAGAAGTACAAGCTGAGATTGAATCTAAACAAGTGTACATTTGGGGTACGGTCTGGTAAACTCCTAGGATTTGTCATCAGTAACAAAGGTATTGAGGTCGATCCTGCCAAAGTTAAAGCAATACAAGAGATGCCTGCTCCCCGTACTGAGAAGGAAGTCAGAGGATTCTTGGGACGTTTGAACTATATTGCCAAATTCATTTCTAACCTGACAGCAACTTGTGAGCCAATCTTCAAGCTATTGAAGAAAGATCAAGTAGTCAAATGGAATGAAGAGTGCCAAGTTGCTTTTGAAAAAATCAAAGAATACTTACAAGAGCCTCCTGTATTGATGCCACCAATAGAGGGGAGACCATTGATCATGTATCTGACTGTTTTAGAAAATTCAATGGGGTGTGTATTGGGGCAGCATGACGAGTCTGGCCGAAAAGAGAACGCTATTTACTACCTGAGCAAAAAGTTTACCGACCGTGAAACCAGATATTCACTACTCGAGAAAACTTGTTGCGCTCTGGCATGGGCTGCTCGCTGGCTAAGACAGTATTTGCTGACTCATACTACTTTGTTGATATCTAAAATGGATCCGATAAAGTACATCTTTGAGAAGCCTGCTCTTTCTGGGAGAATAGCTAGATGGAAGATGATCCTGACAGAGTACGACATACAATATACTACCCAGAAAGCTATAAAGGGTAGTGTATTAGCTGATCACCTTGCTCACCAAGCTGTAGAAGACTATCAGTCCATGAAGTTTGAATTATCGGATGAAAACATTATGACATTAGACAACTGCGAAGAAATCAGGACATATGACAGACCTGAACAAGGATCCCGATGGACCCTGTTCTTTGATGGAGCATCCAATGCACTTGGTAATGGTATCGGTGTTGTACTCATATCTCCGGGAGGGTGTCATACTCCCTTTACTTCTAGACTTTGCTTCAACTGTACAAACAGCATGGAGGAATAGAAGTGTGCATCTTCGGTCTCAGAGCTTCCATAGACTTGGGAATCAAATCCTTAGATGTGTTTGGAGATTCAGCTTTGGTCATCAGTCAGATCAAAGGGGAATGGGACACCAAGCACCCAAACCTTATCCCTTACAAATAACATGTTTTGACATTGCTACCACATTTTAAGAAGATTACCTCCGAGCATTTCCCGCGATAAGAAAATCAGCTAGCAGATGCTCTAGCCACAATGTCATCTATGTTTAAACTTAATTGGGATAACGAGGCTCCCTAGATTACCATCGGATGAATGGATGAACCAGCACACTGTCACAAGATTAATACTGAAGAAGAGGTATCTCGAGGCTCAAGAATATCTAGAAGGAGCTTCAATCAATGATAAGAAGTTCTTAAGTAGATTCTCTGCTAAATTCTTCCTTATTAATGGCATCCTGTACAAACGCAATCATGACTCCGTATTGCTTCGGTGCGTAGATAAGGTTAAAGCTGAAAGGATCATGGCTGAATTACATGAAGGTACTTTTGGCACCCATTCCAGTGGGCATACGATGGCGAAGAAGATCCTACGGGCAGGCTATTATTGGTCTACCAGGGAAGCAGATTGTTATCAACACTCTCGAACCTGTCATAAATGCTAGATTTATGCCGACAAAGTACATGTACCCCCGGTTCCTCTGAATGTCTTATCGGCTCCTTGGCCTTTTTCTATGTGGGGAATTGATGTGATTGAGGAAATCAAGCCGACATCCTCCAATGGACATCGCTTCATCCTAGTTGCCATTGACTATTTTACAAAGTGGGTTGAAGCAGCCTCCTTCGCCTCCGTTACCAAGAATGTTGTTGCCCGCTTCATTAAGCAAAATCTCATTTGCCTGTATAGTATCCTAGAAAGGATCATCACTGACAATGGTACAAATCTCAACAACATTATGATTACCGTATTGTGCGGGCAATTCAAGATTCAACATCATAATTCTTCTCCCTATAGGCCAAAGATGAATGGTGCTGTCGAAGTTGCAAATAAAAACAATTAAAAAGATCATACAGAAAATGACAGTCACATACAAGGACTGGCACGAGATTCTACCATTCTCTCTCCACGGGTACCGTACCACGGCTCACACATCAACCGGGGAAACACCCTATTCTTTGGTCTATGGCATGGAAGTTGTCTTGCCTATCGAGATCCAGATCCCCTCTCTAAGGATTATGAAGGATGCAGGATTGAACGAAGACGATTGGATCCAGACTCGACTTGATATACTAAACTTGATTGATGAGAAGAGACTTACTGCTGTTTGCCATGGTCAAATGTATCAAAAACGGATGATCAAGGCTTTTAACAAGAAAGTCAGACGCCAAGTGTATCAAGTTGGGGATCTAATGATCAAATGCATCATCTTGTCACAAAGTGATCCCAGGGGCAAATGGACTCTTACCTATGAAGGACCATTTGTAATCAAAAATATATTCTCCGGTGGGGCAATGATCTTGACCACCATGGATGGTGATGACCTACCACACCCTACGAACGTGGACATAGTCAAAAGATACTACGCATAAGAGACCCCCTAGGGTGACATACCTTGGCAAAACAAGGGCATCCCGGCGAACCAAAAAGGTTCGGGAAAAAGTTAGGGATAAAACAAAAAAAATCTGTATACCCGACAAGTTGAAAACCCGAAAGGGCGACTTGGGAAAAAAGGGTTTCCCATTGGACTAAAAACCTGAAAGGGAGGTCCAGGCAAAAGTTAGGGAATTAAAGTGTATGACTATGTCCCATCGGATCACTTTACAAACAACCTTTGGCTTCCACTGACAAACTCAGAGGTTCTGATCAATTCAGTCATCTTCGGACGAGGCGACAGATAGACAAAATGCTTAGAGATACGAAGGCTATAGCAGATTGGGAACCCCATGGGATTATTACACATAGCTATCCTTCTTTGTATCAAAATTTTCTTTTTTATGACAACATTCTCTTACTAGAATGTTTATCCCCTTTGTACAAATTTTTTTACTCAAAGTCAATACAAAGATATCCCTTTGAAAGTGCAAAAAACTATGGGTGTCTATTTTCTTTACGCTTGTGTTTTCTTTGCAAAAACATCCAATGATTTATTTTTGAACATATGCATTTGAACGTAATTACTATTTACAAATAAACAAAATGGGAATGACAATTACTGATAGGTTAAAAGAATAGGAAAATGACTCTAGGCTATTCCATAAGTAATCCCCTATAGTACGCCATTTAAAACCCCAGTGGAACAAAGTTTCAAACTATTGATCCCCAGTAGAAATTGTCAAAATTTCTCAAGACTCCCCAACAGGTTTTACAAGTAGTACTTGGCATTGCCCTTACAACAAAATTTATTTCTCTCGACAGAAATCCATCAATACTTCGACTTCAAGACATGAAGGCTCACATATCCTCAGCAGCATTCAAGGATTTATTTCCTTCAATCCAACAACAATGCAACAGATTAGCTCACATACACATACATTGCATCCATATATCATAATCATTGATAACACGAATACCTTACACTATGCATTTCATACAACATAACTTAACATACTAGCTAACATTTCACCCTTTTCAGGATAAGATTAATCAATAGCTACCATTAACAATGTTCAAAGTTTTCAGAGCATCTTACAGATATGCTCCAGACACGGACGCCATTCTGATACTCATTCAGATTCAATATTTTGATACAGTACATATACGCTCCAGAAGCGGATGCCATTCTGATACTCATTCAGAGCATCTTACAGATACAGTTCAGACACGCTCCAGACACGGATGCCATTCTGATACTCATTCAGATTCAATCTTTCGATATAGTACAGATACGCTCCAAGACACAGACGCCATTTTGATACTCATTCAGAGCATCTTACAGATACAGTTCAGACATGCTCTAGATACGGACGCCATTCTGATACTCATTCAGATTCAATCTTTTGATACAGTACAGATGCGCTCCAGATGCGAACGCCATTCTGATACTCATTCAGAGCATCTTACATATACAGTTCAGACACGCTCCAGACATGGATGCCATTGTGACACTCTTTCATTTGAAATCAAGGTCATACTTAGTCCATTTCCCGTCAACAGTCACCCTTGGATGGCATCTGTAAGCCCATCTCCGACAGTTATCCCTCAATTCATTCAATGGAATCTTTAAGCTCATTCTCGATACAATTGATTCAAGGAATTACTTCATACACAAACAAGTGCAAATTTTGGGCACTCTAGTGTTCAATCATCTTCCACTTTCAAACTACAAATGGCAAGCATGCCAATTTCGCTTTTCAAGTGCAAGAAAATTAAATAGGGGCAGCTGTTGTAGCCAAAAAATTTCCCTCTAAATTTTCATACAAGATGTTATACTAGGGTTTCTTGTACACTCAATTAGCTCGAGGGTCGATCAAACAGATTCTCTTCCTAGACGGCAAATCAATAATTAGGGTTTGGGATTTCTCAAGGATAATTGAGTCTTCAAAATTTCAAATATTCTTGAACACAATTTGCTAAAGTTTTTTAATTCTACAAGACTGACGATTATTCTTAAAACATGTTTGGTAGATGATGAAATCCCATTTGAATCAAGAATGACATGCGAACTCATTTTGATTAACAGTTTAGCTTTTGAACAAGAATTGAATATTAAGACTTTTTGATCATAAGCCTTTGAGGTTAAGTTAATCAAATGGAATTCTCAAACTTTCATTTTTGTTTTAAAGGTTTGATTAGAGTGCAAAGTGTTTTGTTTTGTTGGATCATCTTTGGTGGTTGCTTGAAATACAAGTTACCTAGAATGAGGTTTCTTACTCAGAACATACAAATAAGAAGATTTAAAGTTGAAATTGGTACAATATTTTCACAAGTTTATTCAGAAATACTGTATTCATTACATTACAAATTTGAATTTTACAAAAGAAATGTCTACCAATGCAATAAATTACAAAATTTGTTTATGAAAAAAAGGGGGAAGAGAGAAATCCTAAGTCTTCATCCTCAAGCAATCTCTCCAGCCTTTGCTTGCCATCCATGCTTCATGTTCATGAAAAGAGAGCAGGATAAGTTTGTTAGTAGTTCAAATATTCAGAAATGAACAAAACATACAAGGTAATCCTAAATTCATCATTGGGGTGGTTTCTGCTGAATCAGAAAAGAAGGGTTTGTATGCTAAGGCCTCATGCAATCTTTGCTTAATCATTGGCTTGGGAGTTTATGGTTTTCAAATCACTAGGTGCAAACTTGGTTCACAAACAATTCAATCAAACTGCAACAAACAACAGGGAAAGTTGCATAACAGGCAACAAGATATCAAGGCAAGCAAACTGCAACAAACAGCAGGGCAAGCTTCATAACAGGAAGCAAGATATCAATACTGAAAATGTTGTACCCCAAAATTTTCCTTCCCATATTTCTCAATACATGTCAAGTGAGGTCCTCAAAATTGCCCAAGGAAGTTCAAAAGTTGACCAGACAAACTCTCTCCTAAGGCAGTCTACCCCAAATTAGGGTTTCAGTTTGCATCAAGATGTTTGAGTCCAAAGGATCCCAAATGCTCACCATTGTCCTAATATGTTCTCAATATTATCCATGTCAAGTTTCAAGCCTTGCAGAGGAAATTTTCTCAATTAATTGCTCAAATGCCTTAAAATCGATTGTGCTAGGGCAAAAGTCAACTGTGGCCCACATACAGTCAAACTCCAAGATTTTTGGTCAACATTATCATTTTGAAGTATTATTCATCATTTGATCAAAGGTTGATCATGATTAATCAAGGATTGCTTACAATTCATCAAAACCCAAAAGTTGCTAAATTAGGGTTTTGTAGGAAAAGTCAACTCAACTTTGACCAAGCAGAACTTTCTCATACTTTATAAAAAATGACCCATCCAAATCTCATTTTGAAGAGGATTTAATTCCCTACAATCCATCTTTATCTCCCAAGTTCAAAATATGCACTCATAAGAAGATATGAATTTGGACATTATAGGTCATTTTGAAAAGTCAATAAAAACACCTTTTCGGTCAAAGCTTCATACATGAACATGGAAGACTCAATTGAGATGATACCAAAAGGGTTGCTTAGAGGACATCCTAAGATTTCTAAAAAGTCCAAGAACACTTCTCTAGGGTCAAAATTAAGAGAGTTGTGCATTGGAAAAGTTTACCCTTTGTGCAAAATTGCCTAAAGTCAAAAGTGTCCAAAATTGCATTTTTTTGCTAAATAGGCCCAACTTTTTATGCTTGCACTGAGTTTGTAATGTGACCCACGACCCACGAGACCTTCCACTTGTCATTCTTTTATTTTTGTCATTTATTTTGATTTTATTTCATTTAAATCAAATAAAATCAAAATAAAATAATGAAAATATCAAAAGCTAATTAAATCTTGAGATTTTGTGCATGTTTAGGTTCATTACACAGCTGGAAGTGAGATCAAATCATGCAAGGTTCAAAATGGACACAAAAAGATTGGATTTGCTTGATTTGGAAAGATTTTCACAAGGATCAAATCATGAATTAATAATCATAATTGGAGAAGATTTGAAACAAAGTTGCAACCCTAATTCATTCTTTGATACATAAGGAACAAGTGCAGACCAAAAAAGGGAGGCTGGAGGTGTGCAAGAGAGAAAACAAGTTTTCAAAAAATTCAAAAAAAGTTGCGAACTGATCTCCAAGTTACAGATCACTTCAAGGCATTCTAGTCATCCCAATCGTTTGCTGGACATCCCTGGATCGTATTGCAACCATTAGCAAGCTTCCTCACGCTCAGAATCACGCTGTAAGAGTCATATGGTTCTTCTCTTTTCTTGAATTTGAATACATTAATTTTTGACATATTTAGCATGTTTGATTGGTATATTCATGATCCTTGAGTTATTTGTAAGCTAATGGTTATGATTAATTGCATTTTTGTTGACCGTATATCAAGTTGCTATGGCTAGGGTTCATGTTTCGTTTTTAGGGATTTTTCATACAGGAACAATTGGCCCTAATGGAGGAGACCAATGTGATCAACGGGTCAAATCCAGTTGATCCACGGTCTTGAATTTTATTTATATTGCTTGTATGCCATTTCTGAAATGCACAGGGTTATAGCTACAGCGCCGTGTCTATAGGTAAAGGTTCAGAGTTTTAAACGACAGATCCAGGGAAGAAGTCGATGATGTGTCACGACTTTACTAGCCGGTTTAAATTTTGGCGCGTTTATTTTGGCCAGAAGTCTGTAGTTCCGATCTATTTTTTTGTTTCTATTGTATTGATAAACTAACACCCAGCGCAGTTGGTCAGAAGAAGGAAGTCAGAAGCTCGTGATTTTGGATTCGATCCCAGGCGTGAGTGTGATCGGTGGATCTGGAACTGACTGTTTAACGCTGGTTCGCGAAATGTCGCGGAAGCAAGAGTCGCCACCGTCTTTTATTTTCTCCAATTGGAAAGGACAAAAGCACAGAAAAATTCCTTTAAAGAGATTGCTCTCGGTTCGGGAGGTAGGTTATAGAAAGGGAAGGTGTTAGCACCCTTTCTATCCATGGTTATCCATGGGCTCTTAGATACTCGCTCATTTGTGTTTTCAAAAAGGGTTTGTTTGCTTTTCAATGTGGGTTTAAAAAAAAGTTTCTTTGAAAAATTTCAGATCGACTCGTACGTCAGAGTGTTTGAAAAATTTGTTTTGAAAGCTTTTGAAAATGTGTTGGTGTGAAAAGTATTTTGTTTTGTTTTGAAATTTAGAGCAAGTATCCTTGAGAACCTACCTACCCTAAGGAATTCGTCTGTGTAGATGTCCTTAAAAGTAGTGCCATCCCACCATTGAGAGGTAGGTAGCACCACCGTTGGAGGTGTTCGGGTCAATTCGAGTTTAGGGACATGGTGATCACCGGAGCAGTGGGAAGACACCTTAGAAGCTACCCTCATGCCAGGTTCTCGGATCATGAGGACTTACTAAGACATCCTCTACTCGACGATCACCTTTCGAAAGGCAACAGTGAGGCGTACCCTAGGGGTGGTGTGTGCGAATTGTGTGTCATGTTTCAGTTATTTGTCTTGTCATGTTTGTCGTGTTCTACGCTTGATTTTAATTTGTCCATTCATTCTTGCATGCATATTTAACAGTTATAAGTTTGCGGGAAAATAAATCTAAGGCTATTACAAAGGCGCGGGTCCACATCGCCTAAATTTCCAGAACCCGATTTGACGAAAAAGTAAATGATGCGAAGTAAATAAAAGTGCGAAAAGTAAAGTTACAATGCTTTGGGAGAGATACAAGATTATTTAAACAATTATAAAATAAATGCGCAAAATAAAGGAATTAAACAAAACTAGGGCGTTGGACCCTTTTGCAAAATATTAAAAGTTAATGAGAATTAAAAATTAAATGATTAAATGTTTTTTTGGTATTTTGTGTTTTTTAGATTTAATGAGAAAAAAGAGTTAATTGAAATTAAATTAAAAGGTAAATCCTAATTCTAATATTTTTTAAGTTTATTATGAAAATTAAAATAAAACCTAAATTAAACCCTAATTTTATTCATGTACATTTAATTATAAAAATAAATAGATAAATAATAATTATTATTGTGGAAAAAAAAAAGGGAAAAATTAAAAAGGAAATAAAAAGTTATTAAACCTAAATTCTATTTTTTTGGATTTTTATTAAAAAGACTAAAATTATAACCTAATTAAACTAAATAATTACAAACATTTGTGAAAATAATTATAATATAAAAATTATATTTTTTTGGTCTTTTCTGAATTTTATGATGTTTTTTTATATTTTGTAGAAAAAATAAATTAATTAAATTAAGACAATAAAATAAATACAACAACAAAAATAAAGGTAAGAAGAAAGATATAAAAAATGCAAACCAGGGTGGGGTGTAGCCCCAGATTGTGAGGTACAGGCCTGGACTTTTGGCCCATCAAGCCTTGAATCCATTGACTTTTCAAGATTCCATATGATGCATTGACCGGAGTCTAATGTGCTCCTGGGATCCACGCCTCTGATTTGGTTGTCTGGGACACGTGTGTGGCTTGATGACGAAAGAATATAGTGTACCTGAACGTTAGCGTAGCATAGGAACAATTATTGAAAAATAATATTGAACATTTGCCAGACCTGGGACTTGAACCCAGGTCTTTGATGTCACATGCATAGCGTGTTACCACTGAGCCACTTTGATTTCAATTAACAAATAATAAACAATAAATAATATAAGAAGAACGCGTTAGTGCTTTTGGAAATTCGCGCGAAATTCAAAAGATCCAATCACCAATTGACACGATGCCTTCGTCTTCCTCACCCTGTAAAACAAAACACTATGGGAACGGTTTTAGAAGCGTAGTTTTAGGCTAGCTATTGGAAAATAGCGACTAGCGCTATAACACATATAAATTGATCGCGAGACCATCTTCTTCTTCGTCTCTAAGCGTTGAGCTCAACCATGGTACTCATGGGTTCTGATTTTTCCTCTATACAAAATCCCCAATTTCAGAAACCTGTAACCCTAAAAAACGCGCATGGTGGATTCACGTATGGCTAATGAAAATGCAATCAAACATATCAGTTAGCTTAGAAACATTAATATGAATATGAATCAACAAAGAAAAATGCAAAAAGATGATGGAATCATGCTATGCGAATTCAGAAATTTTGATGTACAGTTTGACTTAGGGGTACCAATTCAAGGCGTTTTGGTTATTGTTAATGATTGAGAAACGTTCAAGGATGTCTCAGGATACTAATGGGATGAAGATTGAAGCTTGAATCGACCTAAAACCCTGATTTCAGTATTTGAGTTTTATGAGAAATTTTCAATTTGCAATGGCTTGTTTATGCGCAGCTTCCAGTCCTCTTGGCATTAGCTCTTGATTCTGATCATATAGGGAAGCTATTAGGTTAAAGATATTGAATAAAATCCAAAGCAATAATTGTTTTCAATCTTTGATTTGTTAAGGATATTTTCTAATCTTTTTCTCATGTATTTTGGTTCAATCATGATCAATTAGCACCAAATCTTGCCTATTTAAGATATGCACGAAATATTGACCTTGGAATGTGCATAAAAAGATTTTTTTAGGTTAGGTTTATATTTTTCATGTATTAAAATGATTTAAATGAATATAAATTAATATAAATTCAAATAAATAATTAAAAATATGAAAATACTCCCCTTTGGGCCTAGTGGTCGTGCATAGGCTTGGCATGAAGAAACTTGGAAGAAAAATGGGCCCATTTGCATTTTTAGGCCTTTTGCATCAATGTTGACTTTTCAAAATTCCCAAAAATTTCCCAACTTCCACAAGGCATAACTTGCTCAATTTGTAAGCTTTTCACATGTTCTTGGACATTTTGGAAAGGTCTTTGAGTCCTCTAACCAATGCCTTTGGTCCCATGTCATTTTGATTTACCAATCTCAAGTTATGGCCTTTGACTTAAAGTCCCTTTTTGTTGACTTTTGAAAATGACCTATAATGTAGAAATTGATAACTTTTTGTGAGAGCATTTCTTGGACTTGGAACATGAAGATGAATTGTAGGAAATGTCTTTCTCTTCAAAATGAGCTTTGGATGGAATTTTTCTGATAATCCATGTGAAAGTTATGCCCTGGTCAATTTCAGTTGACTTTTTCAACTGTCCAAATATAGCAACTTTTGCATCTTTGATGATTTCTGAGCCAAATTTTGAGAATCATGATCAAGCATTGATCAAATGATGTTTGTGGCTTCAAAATGATATGTTGACCAAAAATTTGAACTTTTGACTGTCAAATGACCATTTTGCCCCTACAGTTGACTGTAGTGCAATTTAGGGTTTTGACTGTGCAATTTTGAGCTGAATGCCTTGAAACTTGACATGAGGATACTTGACCATCTTTGTAGGCATATGAGACTTGATTGGGCCTTTGAAAAGTTCATTTGCTTGACCAGAACTCAAACCCTAGTTTTGACTGTATAGGAGACAGTTGAGCTGCACAACCCTGGGGGAATTTTGTGACCTTGACTTGGTAATTTCTTGATGAATATGGGAGGGCAAATTTTGGGGTGCAACAGTTGCCCCTGTTCAATCTTCTTAGACCTGAGGATGCAGATTGGCTGACGTGCCTTTTGTAATCCGAGGGTAGAAGATGATTGGACACTAGAGTGCCCAGAAATTTGCGCTCACATAGTAGCGTGATGGTGGAATGGGCTTATGGATGCCATTTGGAGATTGCTGGATAGGATGATGGGCTTATAGATGCCATCTGGATGTTGATTGTGGGGGAGATTCCTTAGCTAGAACCTGCATACCTGCGAAACAGAAAAATGAGTACCTGACACGTCGCAGGAGCTGATTTTAGATGCTTGATATAGATATGTCCTGACTGGTTACAGGAGCTGGGTCTGGAGCTTCAAACGCTGATGAATGAACCAGGGATGGTTACTGCCTTAGCATGGATGGTAAGAGAATCCTGAATGATTTCAACCTCAACAACGCTCGTTGAGAAAATCTTGGTGAGAATTACCATCTTCGTAGTGTCAGGAAGAGAACCAAAGGACATTATAATCTCAAAGGAAGTCACCTCACTCACCGTTGGAGAGGGAACTATAGGAAATTATAATCTGAAAGGAAATATCACCTCACTCGCCGCTGGAGAGGGAACTATAGGAAAGGGAATTACCACCTCACTCGTCGTTGGAGAGGGGACCATAAGAGAATATCACCTCACGCTCATGCCGGAGAGGGGAACATCTGAAGAAGGAATTACCACCTCACTCGCCGTTGGAGAGGGGACCATAAGAGAATATCACCTCACGCTCATGCCGGAGAGGGAAACATCTGAAGAAGGAATTACCACCTCACTCGCCGTTGGAGAGGGGACCGTAAGAGAATATCACCTCACGCTCATGCCGGAGAGGGAAACATCTGAAAAAGGAATTACCACCTCACACGCCGTTGGAGAGGGGACCATAAGAGAATATCACCTCACGCTCATGCCGGAGAGGGAAACATCTGAAAAAGGAATTACCACCTCACACGCCGTTGGAGAGGGGACCATAAGAGAATATCACCTCACGCTCATGCCGGAGAGGGAAACATCTGAAGAAGGAATTACCACCTCACTCGCCGTTGGAGAGGGGACCATAAGAGAATATCACCTCACGCTCATGCCGGAGAGGGAAACATCTGAAGAAGGAATTACTACCTCACACCGTTGGAGAGGGAATCATAAGATTTTTGATGAAGGAATCTGAGACGATTGCTACTCCAAATATATGATGAAGGAACCTAGGATGATTACTACTTCAGCAGGATGATGAAGGAATCTGGGACGATTACTACCTCAGCAGAATGATGAAGGAATCTGGGACGATTACTACCTCAGCAGAATGATGAAGGAATCTGGGACGATTACTACCTCAGCAGAATGATGAAGGAATCTGGGACGATTACTACCTCAGCAGGGTGATGAAGGAATCTGGGACGATTACTACCTCAGCAGGATGATGAAGGAATCTGGGACGATTACTACCTCAGCAGGATGATGAAGGAATCTGGGACGATTACTACCTCAGCAGAATGATGAAGGAATCTGGGACGATTACTACCTCAGCAGGGTGATGAAGGAATCTGGGACGATTACTACCTCAGCAGAATGATGAAGGAATCTGGGACGATTACTACCTCAGCAGGGTGATGAAGGAATCTGGGACGATTACTACCTCAGCAGGATGATGAAGGAATCTGGGACGATTACTACCTCAGCAGGATGATGAAGGAATCTGGGACGATTACTACCTCAACGGGTAAAGACTTTTATCTGTTGATCGTTCTTTCCTGAAAAAGTAACGAATTAGTTGTATGCAATGTCATAATGCATGAATTGCATGATTTTAAGATGTTCTCAAAAATAAATGAGATTGGAGTGATATGATGCGTCTATGCATGCTATAATGATGTATGTGATGATTCATGTATGTGTTTCGTCTAGGAAAATAAATCCTTGACGGGTGCCGGGAAGTCATATCCTGGGCTGATGTTTGAGGAAGAGTTTTTGCTTCCGCTGCGGATGATCGTTGCAAGAATACCGGTAGGAGAAGATAACTCCGTTGAGGAATAAACTTGGCAAATGAAATAATTCTGCGGGAGAAAAGATACTCTAGCGATCATGCTGGGGAGTGCTACTCTATGGGGATAGCGATGCTTTTGCTGCATTGTTGAGAATGACTCGCTGAGGATACCTTGCTGTATTGGAATTATGGATGGACTTCGCTGGGGATAAGAAGATTCGTCGAGGGCGCTCTTTCCGTGGCTTTTGGCTGAGGATAACCCAGTTATATCCTGTTAAGGAAATAACTCTTTAAATCAAGCCGGACGACGCGTTCGTGCCCTGCTAGGGGATAAGCTTCCAGAATCTACTGGGGGTACGCTTATTGCTTGGGGAGATGTATTCCAACTTTCCTGGGGAAGCTGGGTTGGACTCTCCTGGGGAAGCTTTGATATGTTGGGATGTTCTTCAGCGGAACCTACCCTGATGCCTTGGAGGATAGAACAATCAGACTGCTCAGACCAACTTTATTGCCCCTGTTTTTGTGGGAGAAGATACTGGTGGAGTCTTGATAACTGCCTTTTGACAAACCTTCTTCTGATAGGCAAGTGACGAGGCGCCGGGACATAGTCGTACGCTTTTGATCCCTAACTTTTGCCTGGACCGCCCTTTCGGGTTTTCAGTCCACCGGGATACCCATTTTTGCCCAAGCCGCCTTTTCAGGTTTTCGACTTGTCGGGTGTACAAATTTTTCATTTCATCCCTTATTTTTGCCCGAACCCTTTTGGTTCGCCGGGAAGCCCTTGTTTTTTCCTAGGTGTGTCAACCTAGCGGGTCTTTGATTTTGCGTAGTATTTTTTGACTATGTCCATGCTCTCTGAATGTAGGGAGTTGCCCCTGTTTAGAAGTGTTTTGTCATGCCACCAGAAAGTGTTTGATCAGGCAAGATTCATTGTTGGAATGTCCCAAGTGACTCAGGCGGAGATTTGCCCCAGGCTATTTGGCCTTGTTGAGAGATTCTCTGAATCTTGATTGGACTTCCCCAGATGATGGACAATGATCATATCATGCCCCTTGATTGGAAGTGCTTCTGTTCATTAGGCATTCGTCGTGCGAATTTCCCTGCTGTTCAAACAAATAGTCATATGCAAACAATGTTATATCAAAAATGCAAAGCTTATGTCTGTCTTGAAGATTTTGAAAATGCATTCTTTTTTCATAAAACAAGTGAATGTTTGTAAAACGTGATGTCAACTCCGTATTCTATCGTAGGCCTTAAGGAGTCAGGATACCTTTCGTAACAGTATGCTTTCGAACTAACCCATGCTTCAGCTAGGACTTTTAAGGGTTATAACGTGGCCTGGTTCACGGTTTAAGAAACAAAGGATAAAGGCTCAAATTTTATTTGTACCCACCCGCTCTTCGTGATGTTCTCCAAACCTAAACTCAGTTGATCGTGCGTTAGATCTTGTTTGAGTCTTTGCTCTGATTTTCCAGTGATGGTTCGGATGTTTGACAATTTATTTTGAATAGGCAGTCATTCCTTTTTTGTTGAGGGTTTGTAAGACCTCTTTCTTGTCTGATTCTTGTTATCCCTTTCCTTTTTTGCCTGAACTGTTTCCTTTTTTGGAATTACAGTCAGCGGGATGCCCCAGTTTCATAAGTCTCCTTTGTAGGTTTAGACTTTTTGGGCTTTTCGTTTATGGATTTTGATGATGACTGCCTGTCTTTATGACTGTTTTGAACCGTCACTGTCTTTGTTCGTTTTGTAAAGATCTCTTCGGTGCCATTCGTTATGCACTTGGATCAACTGAGAGACTACCCTGCCCCAGGTTATGATTAAGGGTTTTGATTTTCGAAAATAAAAACTCCTACTTCTTTGGCTCTGATGGGTTGACGAGGGATTATCATCCTTATAACTCCAGTGTTTAGGGGTTGAAACAATGCATGTACCTCATCAGCGGGGTTTGTTCAAAAGCATACTGTAATGATCGCGGTATCGTTTTCGTCATCCTCCCTCAAGAGGCTTAGAATTATTGATTGAGAGTTGACATCAGAAAAAATATGAAAATAATTTGCGTATAGTGAATACGAATATATTGATTCAAAAATAGACATAAGCGATGCATTAATGGAATAACAATGTTTTAACATGAATAAATGTTTAAACAAAAGAAAATTGCAACTCGAACATTCGAATGAACAAAAATTTCTCAATCCTAGCCATGATTTGGCAAGGGAGCAGTGATTATGTTCGGAGTCTCAGGTACTTCAAACTGAATCTCTCCAGCGTCGATCATGTCTTGAATCTTGTTTTTGAGAGGCCAGCAGTTGTCCGTAGTATGCCCCGGGCTATCAGAATGGTATGCGCACCTATCGTTGGGATGATAGTTAGGAGCAGAAGTGTTCGGATTCCGAAGAGGAGCCCTTAAGGTGATCAACCCTGCCTTCAACATTTGTTGTAGTGCTTGATCCAACGACATGTTGAGTTTGGTGTACTGCCTTTTAGGCTTGTCTGGTTTGCTCTGATCAGCCCGTTGTTCTGGGCGAGGTCGTTGTTGGACTTGTGAAGTAATAGCAGCTTGGAGAGGCCCAACCCTTTGACTTCTTGGAAGTTGATTAATGACTGGGTCCCTGACTTGGGTTGGTCGCTTTATGTCTTGATGAAGCTGACTGATCATGGCCCTCAGCTCTCCTTGCTCCTGAGCTAAACCTTGAATGAGGGCCCTCTGCCCTAGCATCTGGGTTTTTAATGTGTCTACCTCGGCTTGTAGACGTTTCAGCCTTTCATCCTCAGCATTGTTCCTGACAAAGGTCCCCATGAGAAGTGTCCTTAGTTCCTCCTGCCCCTTGGATAGATTCAGAAGAATTTCCCCGAACCGAGTCTCTTGAGCCAGAAGATCCCAGTTGTCTGGTTGGAAGGCCATTGCTGAAATAAACAGCGAGAAGGGTAAGTGACCTGCAACAAAGATACATGTTATGTAATGATGTGTATGACATGCATGCAATGATTTCAAGGACCTCGCGGGGTAAACAGAGAAACTTTGTTAGCATTTGGAATTGGCAACTTGATTGAAGGAACTTCCTGGTGTAGAGAGCCCTTCTTCAAGGGTCAAAGGCTCACCATATCCAGTGGGTCATAGCCCCTGACACCCTTGGCTAGAGGAAAATAAATCCTCTTTGCCCCTGGCTAGATGTTTGATTTATCATGACCTGCATCACAAGCCCTTGAGATCCTTGAAATGGGTTAGGATGTATGCAATGGTATGATGTCATGCTATGCATGGGGTGATGTAGGTAAACCCTGTTATGAGCCCCAATTAAGGACTATAAACAGACCCTGCAAGAAATTCAGTATACTTTGTTATGAGTCCCAATTAAGGGCTATAAACAAACCCTGCAAGAGATCTAGTAAACCCTGTTATAAGTCCCAGTTAAGGACTATAAACAAAACCTGCAAGAAATTTGGTAAACCCTGTCATGAGTCCTAGTTAAGGACTATAAACAAAACCTGCAAGTAGTTCATGTGTCAGCTAACAAGCATGCAAGTAGGCAAGTACAAAGGCACACAAGTCACACAAGAGAAACCCTTAGAGTTTAGGCCAGCATGGGGTCTGGGTATTACCCTCTTGAAGTTGGTGGGTTCAACCTGTCCTATTAGAAGTAACCGGGTTCTAAGGTTCCCAATATCACTGGATTGCTTTCATTGTTCATCGTTTCGATTTAGCCACTGAACTGGCGACCGAAATATTCCAGGAAAGCAACCCTCAATTGAGTGTAGTATCGAGTATCAACCAACCTCGGACTGCACCAAAGTCAGTTATCTCACTACCCTAAAGAGGCCAAGATAGTTCAATTAAGGTTCCTAAGGTCTGTTGATGCTTCACGACACCACGCGGAGGCCCCGTACTCTCCTTGACTGAACTCAAGGGTTACCGGTACACACCAAAGTGCCACATCAACGTAGCAGACTGTTTCAACCATGTCGGTATACCCCGCACAGTTCCCTCACAGCCTTGTTGCTACTTTCTAAGAAGGTATCCCCCAGATCCGGGTTAGGATCTATAGAACTCCCAAGCAACCCACAATTTAAAGCACACAAGGAAAACAATTGAAAACATAGTAATCTTAGTCCTAAGGTACACCCCACTTTAAGTTTATCCCCAGCAGAGTCGCCAGTTCTGTGATCGGTGGATCTGGAACTGACTGTTTAACGCTGGTTCGCGAAATGTCGCGGAAGCAAGAGTCGCCACCGTCTTTTATTTTCTCCAATTGGAAAGGACAAAAGCACAGAAAAATTCCTTTAAAGAGATTGCTCTCGGTTCGGGAGGTAGGTTATAGAAAGGGAAGGTGTTAGCACCCTTTCTATCCATGGTTATCCATGGGCTCTTAGATACTCGCTCATTTGTGTTTTCAAAAAGGGTTTGTTTGCTTTTCAATGTGGGTTTAAAAAAAAGTTTCTTTGAAAAATTTCAGATCGACTCGTACGTCAGAGTGTTTGAAAAATTTGTTTTGAAAGCTTTTGAAAATGTGTTGGTGTGAAAAGTATTTTGTTTTGTTTTGAAATTTAGAGCAAGTATCCTTGAGAACCTACCTACCCTAATGAATTCGTCTGTGTAGATGTCCTTAAAAGTAGTGCCATCCCACCATTGAGAGGTAGGTAGCACCACCGTTGGAGGTGTTCGGGTCAATTCGAGTTTAGGGACATGGTGATCACCGGAGCAGTGGGAAGACACCTTAGAAGCTACCCTCATGCCAGGTTCCCGGATCATGAGGACTTACTAAGACATCCTCTACTCGACGATCACCTTTCGAAAGGCAACAGTGAGGCGTACCCTAGGGGTGGTGTGTGCGAATTGTGTGTCATGTTTCAGTTATTTGTCTTGTCATGTTTGTCGTGTTCTACGCTTGATTTTAATTTGTCCATTCATTCTTGCATGCATATTTAACAGTTATAAGTTTGCGGGAAAATAAATCTAAGGCTATTACAAAGGCGCGGGTCCACATCGCCTAAATTTCCAGAACCCGATTTGACGAAAAAGTAAATGATGCGAAGTAAATAAAAGTGCGAAAAGTAAAGTTACAATGCTTTGGGAGAGATACAAGATTATTCAAACAATTATAAAATAAATGCGCAAAATAAAGGAATTAAACAAAACTAGGGCGTTGGACCCTTTTGCAAAATATTAAAAGTTAATGAGAATTAAAAATTAAATGATTAAATGTTTTTTTGGTATTTTGTGTTTTTTAGATTTAATGAGAAAAAAGAGTTAATTGAAATTAAATTAAAAGGTAAATCCTAATTCTAATATTTTTTAAGTTTATTATGAAAATTAAAATAAAACCTAAATTAAACCCTAATTTTATTCATGTACATTTAATTATAAAAATAAATAGATAAATAATAATTATTATTGTGGAAAAAAAAAGGGAAAAATTAAAAAGGAAATAAAAAGTTATTAAACCTAAATTCTATTTTTTTGGATTTTTATTAAAAAGACTAAAATTATAACCTAATTAAACTAAATAATTACAAACATTTGTGAAAATAATTATAATATAAAAATTATATTTTTTTGGTCTTTTCTGAATTTTATGATGTTTTTTTATATTTTGTAGAAAAAATAAATTAATTAAATTAAGACAATAAAATAAATACAACAACAAAAATAAAGGTAAGAAGAAAGATATAAAAAATGCAAACCAGGGTGGGGTGTAGCCCCAGATTGTGAGGTACAGGCCTGGACTTTTGGCCCATCAAGCCTTGAATCCATTGACTTTTCAAGATTCCATATGATGCATTGACCGGAGTCTAATGTGCTCCTGGGATCCACGCCTCTGATTTGGTTGTCTGGGACACGTGTGTGGCTTGATGACGAAAGAATATAGTGTACCTGAACGTTAGCGTAGCATAGGAACAATTATTGAAAAATAATATTGAACATTTGCCAGACCTGGGACTTGAACCCAGGTCTTTGATGTCACATGCATAGCGTGTTACCACTGAGCCACTTTGATTTCAATTAACAAATAATAAACAATAAATAATATAAGAAGAACGCGTTAGTGCTTTTGGAAATTCGCGCGAAATTCAAAAGATCCAATCACCAATTGACACGATGCCTTCGTCTTCCTCACCCTGTAAAACAAAACACTATGGGAACGGTTTTAGAAGCGTAGTTTTAGGCTAGCTATTGGAAAATAGCGACTAGCGCTATAACACATATAAATTGATCGCGAGACCATCTTCTTCTTCGTCTCTAAGCGTTGAGCTCAACCATGGTACTCATGGGTTCTGATTTTTCCTCTATACAAAATCCCCAATTTCAGAAACCTGTAACCCTAAAAAACGCGCATGGTGGATTCACGTATGGCTAATGAAAATGCAATCAAACATATCAGTTAGCTTAGAAACATTAATATGAATATGAATCAACAAAGAAAAATGCAAAAAGATGATGGAATCATGCTATGCGAATTCAGAAATTTTGATGTACAGTTTGACTTAGGGGTACCAATTCAAGGCGTTTTGGTTATTGTTAATGATTGAGAAACGTTCAAGGATGTCTCAGGATACTAATGGGATGAAGATTGAAGCTTGAATCGACCTAAAACCCTGATTTCAGTATTTGAGTTTTATGAGAAATTTTCAATTTGCAATGGCTTGTTTATGCGCAGCTTCCAGTCCTCTTGGCATTAGCTCTTGATTCTGATCATATAGGGAAGCTATTAGGTTAAAGATATTGAATAAAATCCAAAGCAATAATTGTTTTCAATCTTTGATTTGTTAAGGATCTTTTCTAATCTTTTTCTCATGTATTTTGGTTCAATCATGATCAATTAGCACCAAATCTTGCCTATTTAAGATATGCACGAAATATTGACCTTGGAATGTGCATAAAAAGATTTTTTTAGGTTAGGTTTATATTTTTCATGTATTAAAATGATTTAAATGAATATAAATTAATATAAATTCAAATAAATAATTAAAAAATATGAAAATACTCCCCTTTGGGCCTAGTGGTCGTGCATAGGCTTGGCATGAAGAAACTTGGAAGAAAAATGGGCCCATTTGCATTTTTAGGCCTTTTGCATCAATGTTGACTTTTCAAAATTCCCAAAAATTTCCCAACTTCCACAAGGCATAACTTGCTCAATTTTTAAGCTTTTCACATGTTCTTGGACATTTTGGAAAGGTCTTTGAGTCCTCTAACCAATGCCTTTAGTCCCATGTCATTTTGATTTACCAATCTCAAGTTATGGCCTTTGACTTAAAGTCCCTTTTTGTTGACTTTTGAAAATGACCTATAATGTAGAAATTGATAACTTTTTGTGAGAGCATTTCTTGGACTTGGAACATGAATATGAATTGTAGGAAATGTCTTTCTCTTCAAAATGAGCTTTGGATGGAATTTTTCTGATAATCCATGTGAAAGTTATGCCCTGGTCAATTTCAGTTGACTTTTTCAGCTGTCCAAATATAGCAACTTTTGCATCTTTGATGATTTCTGAGCCAAATTTTGAGAATCATGATCAAGCATTGATCAAATGATGTTTGTGGCTTCAAAATGATATGTTGACCAAAAATTTGAACTTTTGACTGTCAAATGACCATTTTGCCCCTACAGTTGACTGTAGTGCAATTTAGGGTTTTGACTGTGCAATTTTGAGCTGAATGCCTTGAAACTTGACATGAGGATACTTGACCATCTTTGTAGGCATATGAGACTTGATTGGGCCTTTGAAAAGTTCATTTGCTTGACCAGAACTCAAACCCTAGTTTTGACTGTATAGGAGACAGTTGAGCTGCACAACCCTGGGGGAATTTTGTGACCTTGACTTGGTAATTTCTTGATGAATATGGGAGGGCAAATTTTGGGGTGCAACAGTGAGCTTTTGGCATTTTTACCCTTTATGTTCACCAGATCCAGCGCCTGCACTTTCTGAGGGTCATCTTCTGGACCCATCAACCAGGACCAGATCAAGCATCCTCTGGTCATCTTCTGGACCCATCAACCAGGACCAGATCAAGCATCCTCTGGTCATGATCTGTTGGATCCACCAGCCAGGAGCAGGCCCAGTATCATCATCCTCTGGACCACCATCCTCTGGACCATCATCCTCTGATCAGAGCCGCTGACAGCAGGCCCTTGGGTTATTTCTTATTTTTCTTTAAGTTTCCTTTCTTTAGTTATTCTGTTTTTTTTATTTATCAACACCAAAGTTACCCCTTTTTTAAAAAAATAACCAACAAAAAATCATAAAAAGAAGACTTATTTTCTTAATAAATGTGTTTTTTTAAATTTAATTAGTTTAATTAATTTAAGGCAATTCTAATTTCTTTCACAATTTAAATTAATTAGAATTTAGGATTTTCTTTTTTTAATTCAATTGTTTCATTACATTCTTAAATAACAAAAAATGACAAAAAAATATGTTTACTTTAATCAATTACAATGAGGTTCAGTCATGGGCCAAAACCCTAGTCGCTTCGTATTTAATTCGCCGCGCACTGATAATTTATTCTCGACAATATTAATGTAACTGCTCACGGTATTTAATAGTTTAATCTAGGATTTCCTTTTATTTATCGTTTTCTACGGGTTTTTTGGCTATGTAATTAATCCCTACCCCGAAGACTTGTAATAGCATAGGTTTTATTTCTCGCATTTTAATTCTCGCAAATATTTACTGTTAGATGTATGATAATAGGATTGTATGATAAGATTGCATGATAAATTTTAAAATGGCTAGAAAACCCTAATGTGCAAAGATAATAATTGAAATCAAATCACTCGCACATGCACACTCTTAGGGTATACTCTCACTTCGGTTGCCTTCGGTAAACGATCATTAAGTATAGGGTGTCTTAGTGGTTGCCCTCCTGTCTAAACAAAGATCAAATGTCCCGTTCAAAAATGTTGCCTCAGAAACGTCGCCTCGGAAATGTTGCCTTGAATATGATCTTAAGACTCTGGGGTTATTACTAAGACGTCCTAACATTGCTTTAGTGATCGTACGTCCCTTTCGAATTGACCCTTATAACTCCAACGACGGTGCTACCTATTGCTCAATAGTAGGATAACACTGTCTAAAGGAAACAAGAATAGAAACGATCTTTTTTCGAGTAGGTAGATGCTAATAGGTACTTTCTCAAACAAAAAAAAAATTTCACACCAAACACTTTTCAAAACAAAGTTTTCGAAAACAACTTCGTAACACTCTTGAGGACAGAAACAAGGGTTAAAATGAAGTAAGACAAAAACTTTTCAAAACAAACACACACAAGCAATTTTAAAATATGAGCAAGTACCTAAGAGCCCATGGAAAACAATGGATAGAAAGGGTGCTAATACCTTCCCTTTCTATAATCTACCCCCCGTACTCAAAATCTCGAAAAAGCAATTTTTCTGTGCTTTTTTTCCTTTCCAGTTGGATAAAATAAAAGTCAGTGGCGACTCTTGCTTACCGCGACATTTTGTATATAAAAAATGCAAAACACAAACCAGCATTTCCAAAACAGTCGGTTATGCCACTGTATCACAGAACTGGCGACTCTGTTGGGGAATTAATAAGTGGGGTATACCTTAGGATCTAGTTCATCATATTTGCTTCTCTTGTTTGTTTTGGTTGCTTTACTTTTAAGGGTTTTGTTTGGGAGTTACTATAGATCCTAACCCGGATCTGGGGACACCTTTTAGGTAAGTAGCAATAAACTGTGAGGGAACTGTATGGCATAGACCGATACAGTTAAAGCAGTAGCTACGTTGATGTGTCACATTGGTTGGTACCGATATCCCTTATGGAGAAACGAGGAGAATACGGGGCCGCTGCGTGTGTCGTTAAGCATCAACTGACCTTAGAACCCTTAATCGACCAACTTGGCCATTAGAAAGTAGTGAGATATCCGGCCTTGGTGTAAAACTGAGAACTGGTTGATACTCGATGCTACACTCATTGAGACCATACTCTCGAGATAGTTCTGGCCGCACGAAAAGATTGCGTAAGCTGAAACCATGATCGATGGAGGATGGTCAGTGATATTGAGAACCCCTAGAACCCGGTTACTTCTACTAAGACAGGTTGAAACCAACTGAAATTCAAGAGGGTAATACCTTAGACCCCATGCAAGCCTTAAACTTAAGGGCTATTATGTGACTTGTTTTCCTTTGCCATGTCTGTTATCTGCTATACCTGTTGTTTGTTTTATCATGACATCACGCATCATAACATAGCATACATACTTCATCATACTAACTATTTCAAAGACCGAGGGAATTTATCTTTGTTCTGTTTTGCAGATTATGGCTTCCGTACGCAGAAATACCATCCGAGTTAACTTTGTGCAAATACCTGCTCAACTCAAAGAGTTAGCCTCAAGAGTGTCTGAGACTTCTATGTTTATTAAGAGGCATGGTCAGCTTCTTAGCCCGGTTACCTCAAAGTTGGATGAGCAAATGATGAGTGTGCTTTTCCAGTTCTTCGATCCTGTGCATCATTGCTTCACCTTTCCAGATTACCAGCTGGTTCCCACTTTGGAAGAGTTCTCTCACTTATTGGGTATATCCATCCTAGAGCAAGTGCCCTTCACAAGTATGGAAAAGACTCCCAGACCAGAAAACATTGCCTCAGCTCTACATCTAAAATGGGCTGATGTAGTATCCAATTGGGAGACACGAAGCGGGGTCGAAGGTTTCTTAGCCAAATTTCTGATGGGTCAGGCTCAGCTGTTCTGGGATAATTTGGATTTTCAGGCTTTCAAAGATATCTTGGCTCTCCTTATCTACGGTTTGGTTCTCTTCCTGAATCCGGATTCCTTCGTGGATGTGAATGCGGTTAAGATATTCCTTTCTCGTAATCTTGTGCCTACGTTACTGGGTGATATCTTGCATTCCCTCTACACTCGTACTGTGCGAAGAAGAGGGACTCTCATGTGTTGCATGCCATTGCTGTCGAGGTGGTTTATTTCGCACCTCCCCAAGCCTGTGTTGAAGAATGAAGAAGGTTTTGGGTGGTCTTACAGGATAATGTCACTTGCCCATACATACATTCTTTGGAGCTCCTGGACTATGGAAGACACTGCTGTCATTGATCGTTGTGGGGGATACCCAAATGTCCCATTGCTTGGAATCAGAGGTGGTATAACCTACAATCCTTGTCTAGCTTTGCGACAATTTGGTCGTGCTCGGAGAGATGGTCCTCATGAGCTACTTCTTGAGGATATTGCATTTGACTACAAGGAAGACGTTGACGAGCATCGCTGAAGGTTTATACGAGCTTGGGGCATGGTGAACAGATCTGACCCCCAAGAGCTGGGACCAAGGACTTCCCTCCCCATGCAGCCTTATCTCCAGTGTGTTCGAGCTTGTGCCCAGAAGTTTGGGATGCCTTATGAAGCTGTGTTACCAGTGATTGTGGAGCCCACCAATGAAGAGGGCAATCCTTACACATTTCTTTATCCTTACATTCCCACTGATCCTAGGGCATTACAGAGATCCTGGATTCAGCTGAAAGAGGAAAGGGATACTTACCGGGAGAAGTACCATGAGTAAGAAAGGAAGATTCTGAAGCTCACTAGGCAGCTCGAGGAGGAAAGAGTCATCAACGACTATACCGGCACAAAGAGGAAGCGTCCATGGGATTTCTGATTTTGTTTTTTTTAGTTTAGAGTTTGTTTTCCATTTACTTCTTTGTAACGCCTAAAAAGGAATTGTTGAACCTTTTTACCAGTTAATCTAATAACGTTTATTTTATTTTTGGTTTGCAAATTTAAATCTCCCAAAGTCTTTGAAATTATTACATGCGCATCCCATTATCATGCACACCATTACAGGTACCATTATAGGTTTCTCATCTTCTTCGCTATTTATTTCAGCAATTATGTCTTCTGATCAAGCCATCAAAGATCTTCAGGCACAGAACGCCCAATTCCAATAGATGTTCTTAAGTTTGGCTAAAGGGAAAGAGGATTTGAAGAACCTGATTCTGAAAGAAAAGAAGAAGAAGAAGAAGGTTGGTATTTTAAACATGGGTAGAAGATTCGGATAAAGGATAAGACAATCAGCTGATCTGACCTCCTCATCCAAAGACGGGGAGAACCAAGAAAGGACAAAGGACCCTAGTCCAGCAGTTTCTAACAACGATACGGATTACGATGATGAACAATATCCTCCTACTGAGGATAGGTACAAGAAGTTAGAAGACCGTTTGAGTGCTATGAAGATTCAGAAGATCCCTGGTTTGGATTTCGAAGAGCTGGGATTGGTATCGGGAGTGGTGATCCCTCATAAGTTCAAAGCTCCGGTTTTTGCCAAGTATGATAGAGTGTCCTGTCCAAAACTTCATCTTCGCTCGTATGTCAAGAAAATCCAACCCCACACTGCTGATAAAAATTTATGGGTACACTTCTTTCAAGATTGTCTGTCAGGGACTCAGCTTGAATGGTTTTATCAGTTGGAAGGGGCCAGTGTCTGAAACTAGAAAGACCTTGCCGCTGCTTTCTACAGGAAGTATCAATATAACGCCGACCTTGCTCCTACTCGTACTCAGCTTCAGGGTATGTCAATGGGTGCAAGTGAAGGTTTTAAGGACTATGCTCAAAAGTGGAGAGATTTTTCTGGAAGAGTCCAACCCCCTTTGTCTGACAGGGAGTTGGTTGACATGTTTCTAAGGACGCTATCTGGTCCATTTTTCAATCATCTGATCGGCAGTTCATCATCTGGGTTTACTGAGTTAATTTTGATTGGAGAGAGAGTAGAAGCTGGTATCCGAAGTGGTAAGATACAAAAGGATACTTCATCAAGTGTAGTAAAGAAGCCTTTCACCGGTAAGAAAGAAGCTAGTGCAGTCTATGGCCCGAGGGGCCAAAGCAACCCTGAACACCGTCAAGCAGTAAATGCGGTGGTAATATCAAGACCCACAGTTGCTCCACAATGCAACAATCAACAAAGGGTGGAAAGACCACAGAGGCAGTACACTCGGCTCAATATGACCTTGTCTCAAATTCTACCACAATTATTGAAGACCAATCTGGTAACTCTGAGGGAAGCTCCGAAGAACCCCAACACCACTTCTCCTCATTATAACTCAAATGCCCGCTGCGCCTATCACTCTGAAAGTCCAGGTCATGATACAAACAACTGTTGGGCTTTCAAAAACAAGGTGCAAGACTTGATCGAAGCCAAGGAGATTGAGTTTGACGCTCCGGAGAAGCCCAACGTCATAACTGCTCCCATGCCCAAACACGGTCATGGAGTAAATGCTATAGACGATGATTTATTTGTGACCTCTGTGGAAGAAATTTCTACTCCTTTGATGACAGTTAAGAAGAATTTGTTGTTGGCTAGTTTATTTCCGGGTTGTGGTGAAGGTTGCCGCGTATGTTCAATTCTGCCTGCTGGTTGCCACTTATTAAAATCAGGTGTTCAACGCCTGATGGATAACAAGGAGATCCTATTCGAAAAGACTATGATTCTGTTAGTTCCAACTGAAGATGTTTCTATCATAACCATTTCCGCAAATCCTTCCAAGGTTTCCTCTAGAAAGCCTGTTAGGATTACACCCGCCCCAAGAATTGATCCATTAATAATTACTGTCCCTGGTCCTATCCCATACACTTTGAGTAAGGTTGTCCCTTGGCACTATGGTGTTGATGTGTATTACCATGGAGTTAAACAAGACTTGAAGAGTGAGGAAGCTGATGTTGATGTCAGCAATATTGTCGGGGCTAGCAAGGTCACCAGAAGCGGGAGACTCTTTTCTCCCGAAATTTCCCCTCCGACTGTTCACAAACCTGTCGTCATTCCATCTGCTAGTACGTCAGCTACTATCCCGGTTCCTATTCTAGTCATCACCCCTGTCGCCAAGCCATCTGGGAATCGGGGCAAAGAAATCATAGGTGATCCTGCCCGGACAGAGGCGCCAAAGAAGATCATTGTAGAAACCTCGAAACAAGAGATAGAAGAAATTATGAAGATTATCAAGAAGAGCGACTACAACATAGTCAAACAGCTGGGGCAGACCCCATCAAAAATCTCGATGTTTTCCTTGTTATTGTGTTCTGAAGCCCATGCAAAGGCTTTAACTGCATTCCTCAAAACTGCGCATGTGCCACAGGAGACTTCGGCTGATCAATTCAAAGATTGTGTAGTTAGCTTGACTGCCGACAATGGGCTGGGTTTCTCAGATGCAGACCTGACTGCTAAAGGAAGAAATTACAATGATGCTCTGCACGTCTTGATCGAGTGCAGGGGTACTACTATGGCCTGTGTACTGGTGGATACCGGGTCCTCATTGAATGTTCTGCCAAAGAAAGCATTAGACCGTCTGGACTATGAGGGTTTGATTATAAAGCCGAGTAATGTTATGGTCAGGGCTTTCGACGGGTCAAAAAGGATGGTGCACGGGGAGGTGGACATCCCTGTTTAGGTCGGCTCACAGACTTTTGCATCCACCTTTTATGTGATGGATATCAGACCATCATATTCTTGCTTGCTAGGTCGCCCTTGGATTCATAAGGCTGGGGCAGTGACTTCCACGCTCCATCAAATGTTGAAATATCTGGTAAAGGGGAAGATTGTCACAGTACAAGGTGAAGAGGAGTACATAGTGAGTCATCTCAACTTCTTCCGCTACGTGGAGATGGAGGGGGAATTCATCGAAACCCCTTGTCAGAACTTTTAAGAGGTCCCTCAGACTTTGGCGTCAATTGAAGTTGCTACCGACAAACCTTCGATGAAGATGGTTTCTCTCAAGGATGCTAGGGCTGTAATTGAAGAAGGGGCTCAAAGGGCTGTTAGGCACGCACGGATTGGAAGACCTCCTCTGCACATCAGCAATCAGGGAGTTAATGCGATTGAAGATGGTGAAGAAGATTCAGATATCGACAACTGGATCTACCCAACAACCAACGGTGGATTGAACAACTGGACGACGAAGGACTTCATACCTATTTATTTTATTCCACAATAATTAACTTTTGTTTTGAAGTTTGTAATAAACAATTTAAAATTTTATGGCCCGGTGCCTTGCCCGATGCATTTTGGATTTGCTTGTGAGGGCTTATTATTTGTCATTTCATATATCATTAATAAAACATTGGACGTTTCTTGCATTACGAATTTTGTGCTCCTTGTCTTTGTTTTTATTTTCTATCTCGCACTTTATCAAAATAGCTATGCTCTTACACACACTCACATATCATACTGCAGATCCATATCCACTCTGGATCCAGTTGATAACAACTCTGCTACTGCCAGTTATGACTTCAAAAATCCGATCAACCAAGCTGAGGACGAAGGCGATGATGATTGTGAGGAGCCTGGAGAACTTGCTAGACTATTACTGCAGGAAGAAAGGGCCATACAGCCTCATGAGGATCCCGTTGAATCAGTGAATTTGGGTATAAAGGAAGACAGGAAAGAGGTTAATATAGGTGCAAATCTGGAGCCTAGTGTCAAGCAACGGTTGATACAGATGCTACGCGACTATGTTGAGATCTTCGCCTGGTCCTATAAAGACATGCCTGGTTTGGACACTGATATTGTGGTACACCGTCTACCAACTAAAGAAGACTGTCCTCTAGTAAAACAGAAAGTTCGTCGTATGTGCCCCGAGATGTATGAGAAAATTAAAATTGAGGTCATGAAACAGTTCGACGCGGGATTTTTAGCTGTCACCTCTTATCCACAGTGGGTTGCCAACATTGTTCCGGTGCCTAAGAAGGATGGTAAGGTACGGATATGTGTGGACTATAGAGATATGAATAGGGCAAGCCCCAAGGATGACTTCCCACTTCCTCATATTGATGTTCTGGTCGACAACACCGTGCAGCATAAGATCTTCTCCTTTATGGATGGTTTTTCTGGTTACAATCAGATCAAGATGGCTCCCGAGGACATGGAGAAGACAACCTTCGTTACAAAGTGGGACACCTTCTGTTATAAGGTAATGCCTTTCAGGTTGAAGAATGCCGGAGCAACTTATCAGCGCGCCATGGTCACTTTGTTCCACGACATGATTCACCATGAGATTGAGGTTTACGTTGATGACATGATAGCAAGGTCCCAGACTGAGGAAGAGCACCTTGACCATCTCCAGAAACTGTTCGATAGGTTGAAGACGTACAAGCTGAGGTTGAACCCGAACAAGTTCACCTTCGGGGTAAGGTCTGGTAAGCTGTTGGGTTTCTTCGTCAGTGATAAAGGTATTCAGGTGGATCCTGCCAAAGTAAAAGCCATACAGGAAATGCCAGCTTCCCGCACAGAAAAGGAAGTTAGATGCTTTTTGGGACGTCTGAACTACATCGCCTGGTTCATCTCACATCTGACTGCTACTTGTGAACCAATCTTCAAGCTTCTGAAGAAAGATCAAGTGGTAAAATGGAATGATGAATGTCAGACCGCTTTTGAGAGAATCAAAGGATATCTTCAAGAGACACCAATTTTGATGCCTCCAGTTGAAGGAAGACCTTTGATCTTATACTTGACAGTACTGGACAATTCAACGGGGTGCATGTTGGGGCAGCATGACGAGTCTGGCCGAAAAGAACACGCTATTTACTACCTTAGCAAAAAGTTTACCGACTGTGAGACTCGATACTCATTGCTCGAGAAAACTTGCTGCGCTTTGGCATGGGCTGCTCGCTGGCTGAGACAGTATATGTTAACTCACACTACCTTATTGATATCAAAAATGGATCCAATCAAGTATATCTTTGAAAAGCCTGCCCTGTCCGGAAGAATAGCGAGATGGCAGATGATCTTAACTGAGTATGACATCCAATACACAACCCAAAAGGCAATAAAGGGGAGTGTGTTGGCGGATCATTTGGCGCATCAGGCCGTGGATGACTATCAGTCCATGAATTTCAAGTTCCCGGATGAGAACATCATGTTGGTGACCGACTATGAGAAACCTGGATCAGATGAAGGACCTGAGGAAGGATCCCGATGGTCTATGTATTTTGATGGAGCATCAAACGCATTGGGTAATGGCATTGGCGCGGTGATTATATCTCCTGAGGGTTGTCATACTCCATTCACCGCCCGATTACGTTTTAACTGCACCAACAATATGGCAGAGTATGAAGCATGTATCCTGGGTCTCCGAGCTGCTATTGACCTAAGGATTAAGTTCTTGAGTGTATTCGGAGATTCTGCTCTAGTGATCAGTCAGATCAAAGGCGAGTGGGATACAAAGCATCCAAATCTTATTCCTTACAAAGAGTATGTACTGAAGTTGCTCCCCCACTTCGAGGAGATAACCTTTGAACACTTCCCGAGAGAAGAGAACCAATTAGCGGATGCGCTAGCTATCATGTCTTCTATGTTCAAAGTCATGTGGGACAATGAAGCTCCCCAGATTACCATTGAGAGGTTGGAAGAACCCGCACATTACTGTGACATCGAGACTGAAGAGGTAGCAGATAAACCCTGGTTTCACGAGGTAAAGAGGTATCTTGAGGCTTAAGAATACCCCTAGGGTGCATCTATTAATGATAATAAGTTCTTGAGAAGGTTTGCTGCGAAGTTCTTCATCAGTAATGGTGTCCTCTATAAGCGTAACCATGATTCGACCTTACTGCGATGTGTGGACAAAAGCGAGGCAGAAAGGATCATGGCAGAGTTACATGAAGGTACCTTCGGAACTCATTCCAGTGGACATACCATGGAAAAGAAAATCCTACGGGCAGGATATTATTGGTCCACTATGGAAGCCGATTGTTATCAGCATTCTCGGACCTGTCATAAGTGCCAAGTCTATGCTGATAAGGTGCATGTACCTCCCGTTCCTCTGAATGTCTTGATAGTTCCTTGGCCTTTTGCAATGTGGGGCATTGACATGATTGGAGAGATCAGACCTACTGCGTCTAATGGGCATCGTTTCATTCTGGTAGAAATTGATTATTTCACGAAGTGGGTTGAGGCAGCTTCCTTTGCTACAATAACCAAGAACGTCGTGGCGCGGTTTATCCGACACAATCTGATATATCTATACGGTGTACCAGAGAGGATCATTACGGACAATGGTACAAATCTCAACAATATGATGAACACCGAGTTCTGCAAACAGTTCAAGATATAGCATCACAACTCTTCTCCCTATCAGCCGAAGATGAATGGGGGTTGTTGAAGCATCTAACAAGAATATCAAGAAGATTGTGCAGGAGATGACGGTGACATATAAAGACTGGCACGAGATGTTACCATTTTCTCTTCATGGGTATCGTACCTCAGCATGGACATCGACAAGGGCAACACTCTACTCTCTGGTGTATCGTATGGAGGCAGTCCTACCCATCGAAGTACAGATACCTTCTCTCCGGATTATGAAGGATGCGGGTTTGAGTGAGGACGACTAGATCCAGACCCGACTTGATCAGCTGAACTTAATCGATGAAAAAATACTTACTGCTATTTTTCATGGTCAGACATATCAAAAGCGAATGACCAAGGCTGTTAACAAGAAAGTCAGACGTCAAGAATATCAAGTCGGGGACCTGGTAATCAAACGCATCATACTGCCGCAAGGTGATCCCAGGGGCAAATGGACCCCCACATACGAAGGGCCATTTGTGGTTAAGAACATTTTCTCGGGAGGAGCTATGATTCTAACCACCATGGATGGTGACGACCTTCCTCACCCGTCAATGCAGACATAGTGAAAAAATACTACGCATAATCAAAGACCCGCTAGGTTGACTGGCCTAGGAAAAAATAAGGTTTCCCGGTGAACCAAAAGGGTTCAGGCAAAAGTAAAGGATGAAAATAAAAAAAAACTGTACACCCGGTAAGTCGAAAACCTGAAAAGGCGGCTTGGTTAAAAAAGGGTATCCCGATGGACTGAAAACCCGAAAGGGCGGTCCAGGCAAAAATTAGGGATTTAAGTGTAACACTATGTCTCATTGGATCATCTTACAGCCAGACTTTGGTATCGACTATCAAGCTCGGACGGTGCCAATCAATCTGATCCACCTTCGACCAAGCAAAGTGATGAGACGCTCGAAGATATAAAGGCAATAGCAGAGTTGGAACCCAATGGGATTGTTTCACATAGCTGTTTTTCTTTCTTTTTCACAAAATGTATAATTTCTATCTTTTGGCGGTGTTCTCTTACTAGGACGCCAGCCTCTTTGTATAAAACACCTATTACATGCCAACTTCAAAAAATCAATACAATTCATTTTCACAAGAAATTTCAACTTGTTTTTCTTTTTTTGTTTTGTTTTGCAAGAACGTCCAATGGTTCATTTTTTATATATGCATTTGAAAATAATTGCTACTCATAAATATTTACATGTGAAACAAAAGACAATTACTCGTAATTCCAGGAACAGGGGCAAACAAGAAGTGTCCAAACCTTACAGTTGCTCTACCCACCAGGTACATGGATAGAGCCAACTTGAGAATCTAACTAAAGGTACAGACATTCCCCGCAGAGTAGGAAATATCCAAAGACAGTGGTGTTAGCTCTCCCAAGCCGAGGTTCATAATCACGAATAAGTCGGAAAAATTCTCCCCAAGCAGAATTTATCTATCACCAGCAACAAAAGTTCATCCCCAGCTGAGTTTATTTCTCCAAATCAGGAGATCATCCAAAAGAGTATCTTCTCTTCCCCACAGAGTCATTCCCTTACAGGGTTATTCTCAAATAGAATCTCTCCCGACGATTTGTTCTCAAGCAAGACAGACGCAAGTCTCCAGCTAATCATCTTTGGTCACTATCCCCAACAAGAACGAATAACTCAATTCCTTGTACTCTCTAACAGCAGTCCAAGATTCATTCTACCAAGACGGAGAATATCACAAGAACATTGCATATCCATACATCATGACATACGCATATGCATCATACAACACAATCTCATTTATTTTGAGAACATCATTACTCAATACATTTCATATATCATGATATTGCATACGACTAACTCTTTACCTTTCAGGGAAAGACGCAATCAAATTCTCACAAGTTTTCGCTAGTTCAGTCAAATCGATACTAAGATTTCTATTCCAGTTCCAGCTATGAAGCCCAGAAATCGACCAGATAATATCTTTACTTCTCCAAAATACTACAAAGCCTGGAATCGACCAGATAGTGGTATGTCATAAATACAAGCTATGAAGCCCGGAAATCGACCGGAAAATTGCTTAATCCCTAGCAAGTTATTGTGAAGCTTGGAAATTGACCAGATAACAATACAAGATACCATGAAGCCTGGAATCGACCAGATAGTGGTATATCTTAAATTTAAGCTATGAAGCCCGGAAATCGACCGGAAAACAGCTTAACCCTCAGCAAGTTATTGTGAAGCCTGGAAATCGACCAGATAGTAATACAAGATACCATGAAGCCTGGAATCGACCAGATAACAGTATAGGACACTAAAGCCTGGGACACGACCAGATAACAGATAAGGTACTGCGAAGCTTGGAATTCGACCAAATAGAAGTTTACTCGGCCAATTACTATGAAGCCCGGAAATCGACCAGATATTAGTAAGCCTTAAATTCAAGTTGAAGCCCGGATGTGACCGGATAACCACTTGATTCCTTCTGAAGCCTGGAGCACGACCAGATAAGAATTGAGAAATTGCAAAGCCTGGAGAACGACCAGATAGCAAGTTTAATCTCATCTCCCCAGTAAGTCGTTGTAAAGCCTGGAGCACGACCAAATAACAGTTCATTTTCACTTCCTCGACTAAGAGATGATTCCCAAGTAGAGTAACTGACGACTGAAGCTCCTAAAGTTCTACTTTTTCCCAAGACAGAGACCAGCATTCCCCAGCGAAGTCCTCCTCAACAACAGGTATACGGACTCTCGCAAAGGAATCTCTTATGCGATCGACACTTCTTCTAATGGCATCTTTAAGCCCATCTTCCAACATCAACCTCCAAATGGCATCTATAAGCCCATTCCCGATATCACAATACCAGTACCACTTCATGCGAGTGCAAATTTCTGGGCACTCTATTGTTCAATCATCTTCAACCTTCAGATCACGAAAGGCAGACAAGCCAATCTACATCCTCAGGTTTAAGAAGATTGAACAGGGGCAGTTGTTGTACCCCAAAATTTTCCCTCCCATATTTCTCAATACATGTCAAGTGAAGTCCTCAAAATTGCTCAAGGAAGTTCAAAAGTTGACCAAACAAACTCTCTCCTAAGGCAGTCTACCCCAAATTAGGGTTTCAGTTTGCATCAAGATGTTTGAGTCCAAAGGATCCCAAATGCTCACCATTGTCCTAATATGTTGTCAAGATTATCTATGTCAAGTTTCAAGCCTTGTAGAGGAAATTTGCTCAGTCAATTGCTCAAAGGCCTGAAAATCGATTATGTTAGGGCAAAAGTCAACTGTGGCCCACATACAGTCAAACTCCAAGATTTTTGGTCAACAATTATATTTTGAATTATTATTCATCATTTGATCAAAGGTTGATCATGATTCATCAAGGATAGCTCACAATTCATCAAAATCCAAAAGTTGCTAAATTAGGGTTTTGCAGGAAAAGTCAACTCAACTTTGGCCAAGCATAACTTTCTCATACTTTATCAAAAATGACCCATCCAAAGCTCATTTTGAAGAGGATGTAATTACCTACAATCCATATTCAGCTCCCAAGTTCAAAATATGTACTCACAAGAAGATACGAATTTGGACATTAAAGGTCATTTTGAAAAGTCAACAAAAACACCTTTTGGGTCAAAGCTTCATACATGAATATGGAAGACTCAATTGAGATGAGACCAAAAGGGTTTCTTAGAGGACATCCCAAGATTTCTAAAATGTCCAAGAACACTTCTCTAGGGGAAAAATTGAGAGAGTTATGCATTGGCAAAGTTGACCCTTTGTGCAAAATTGCCAAAAGTCAAAAGTGTCCAAAATTGCATTTTTTGCTAAATGGGCCCAACTTTTTATGCTTGCACTGAGTTTGTAATGTGACCCATGACCCATGAGCCCTTCCACTTGTCATTCTTTTATTTTAGTCATTTATTTTGATTTTATTTCATTTAAATCAAATAAAATCAAAATAAAATAATGAAAATATCCAAAGCTAATTAAATATTGAGATTTTGTGCATGTTTAGGTTCATTACACAGCTGGAAGTGAGATCAAATCGTGCAAGGTTCAAAATGGAGACAAAAAGATTGGATTTTCTTGATTTGGAAAGATTTGCACAAGGATCAAATCATGAATCAATAATCATAATTGGAGAAGATTTGAAACAAAGTTGCAACCCTAATTCATTCTTGGATACATAAGGAACAAGTGCAGACCAAAAAAGGGAGGCTGGAGGCGTGCAAGAGAGAAAACAAGTTTTCAAAAAATTCAAGAAAAGTTACGAACTGGTCTCCAAGTTACAGGTCACTTCAAGGCATTCTAGTCATCCCATCGTTTGCTGGACATCCCTGGATCGTATTGCAACCATTAGCAAGCTTCCTCACGCTCAGAATCACGCTGTAAGAGTCACACGGTTCTTCTCTTTTCTTGAATTCGAATACATTAATTTTAACATATTTAGCATGCTTGATTGGTATATTCATGATTCTTGAGTTATTTGCAAGCTAATGGTTATGATTAATTGCATTTTTGTTGACCGTATATGAAGTTTCCATGGCTAGGGTTCGTGTTCCGTTTTTGGGGATTTTTCATACATGAACAATTGGCCCTAATGGAGGAGACCATTGTGATCAGCAGGTCAAATCCAGTGGATCCATGGTCTTGAATTTTATTTATATTGCTTATATGCCATTTCTGAAATGCACAGGGTTATAGCTACAACTCCATGTCTGTAGGTAAAGGTTTAGAGTTTTAAACGACAGATCCATGGAAGAAGACGATGGCGTGTCACAACTTTACTGGCAGGTTTAAATTCTGGCGAGTTTATTCTGGCCAGAAGCCTGTAGTTCTGATCTATTTGTTTGTTTCTATTGTATTGATAAACTAACACACAGCGCAGTTGGTCAGAAGAAGGAAGTCAGAAGCTCATGATTCTGGATTCGATCCCAGGCGTGAGCTTTTGGCATTTTCCCCCTTTGTGTTCACCAGATCCAGCGCCTACACTTTCTGAGGGTTATCTTCTGGACCCATCAACCAGGACCAGATCAAGCATCCTCTGGTCATCTTCTGGGCCCATCAACCAGGACCAGATTAAGCATCCTCTGGTCATGATCTGCGGGATCCACCAGCCAGGAGCAGGCCCAGTATCATCATCCTCTGGACCACCATCCTCTGGACCATCATCCTCTGATCAGAGCCGCTGACAGCAGGCCCTTGGGTTATTTCTTATTTTTCTTTAATTTTCCTTTCTTTAGTTATTCTGTTTTTTATTTATTTATCAACGCCAAAGTTACCCCTTTTTTTAAAAAATAACCAACAAAAAATCATAAAAAGAAGACTTATTTTCTTAATAAATGTGTTTTTTTTTTAATTTAATTAGTTTAATTAATTTAAGGCAATTCTAATTTCTTTCACAATTTAAATTAATTAGAATTTAGGATTTTCTTTTTTTAATTCAATTGTTTCATTACTTTCTTAAATAACAAAAAATGACAAAGAAAAATATGTTTACTTTAATCAATTACAATTAGGTTCAGTCATGGGTCAAAACCCTAGTCGCTTCATATTTAATTCGCCGCGCACTGATTATTTATTCTCAACAATATTAATGTAATTGCTCACGGTATGTAATAGTTTAATCTAGGATTTCCTTTTATTTATCGTTTTCTACGGGTTTCTTGGCTATGTAATTAATCCCTACCCCGAATCCTTGTAATAGCGTAGGTTTTATTTCTCGCATTTTAATTCTCGCAAATAATAACTGTTAGATGTATGATAATAGGATTGTATGATAAGATTGCATGATAAATTTCAAAATTGCTAGAAAACCCTAATGTGCAAAGATAATAACTGAAATCAAATCACTCGCACATACGCACTCTTAGGGTATACTCTCACTTTGGTTGCCTTCGATAAACGATCATTAAGTATAGGGTGTCTTAGTGGTTGCCCTCCTGTCTAAACAAAGAATAAATGTCCCGTTCGGAAATGTTGCCTTAGAAACGTCGCCTCAGAAATGTTGCCTCGAATATGATCTTAAGACTCTAGTATTATTACTAAGACGTCCTAACATTGCTTTAGTGATCGTACGTCCCTTTAGAATTGACCCTTACAACTCCAACGACGGTGCTTCCTATTGCTCAATAGTAGGATAGTGTAGTCTAAAGGAAACAAGAATAGAAACGATCTTTTTTCGAGTAGGTAGATGCTAATATGTAATTGCTCAAACAAATAAATTTTTTCACACCAAACACTTTTCAAAACAAATTTTCAAAAATAACTTTATAACACTCTTGAGGACAGAAACAAGGGTTAAAACGAAGTAAGACAAAAACTTTTCAAAACAAACACACACAAGCAATTTTAAAAGATGAGCAAGTACCTAAGAGCCAATGGAAAACCATGGATAGAAAGGGTGCTAATACCTTCCCTTTCTATAATCTACCCCCCGTACTCAAAATCTCGAAAAAGGAATTTTTATGTACTTTTTTTCCTTTCCAGTTGGATAAAATAAAAGTCGGTGGCGACTCTTGCTTACCGCGACATTTTGCATAAAAAAAACGCAAAACACAAACCAGCATTTCCAAAACAGTCGGTTCTGCTACCGTATCACATCAACGTAAGCAAACTGTAACCAACAACAGGGAACACTGCAAGTTGCCAGAACAAAACCTGTGCAGAATCTAAAGGTAACAAAATACCAGAAGTTAAGAAAAAGAAGGTTTTGTGTTCTAAGGCCTCAAACAACTTCAGTTTTATCATAGGCTAAAGTTATATTGCAAATCTGAAAAGAATTGGTTCACAATAATGCAAATAGAGTTTCAAGCCCAACACAAGTACAAGCCCAACAAATATCAGCCCAACATGATTTAAAACAACTAAAAAAGCCTCATACAATTTCAGTTTCATCATAGGCTTTAATTATATTGCAAATCTCAAAAGTATTGGTTCACAATAAACTAAAAGGTGCAAACTAGAATTCATCAAGCAACAGGTGCAGGTTTAATTCAGAAAAAAACCATTACAGCCAGCAACAGAAAATACGTATCATACATCATTGGCTAGGGTTAGTCTCTTGCAAATCTCAAATCTTGGTTCACAAAAGATAAAGAGGAAATCAGAAAATACCAAATCAACAAGCAAAAGCCTCATGTTGCTTCGAATCAGAAAATATCAAATCAACAAGAAGAAGTCTCATGTTGTTTCAAATCAGAAAATAGTCTCAACAAGAAAACCAGTACAATCAACAATCAAAGAGCCTCAAAATTTGTAAAGTCATGTCATAGGCCTAGGGTACTTTACCACAAATCTCAAAGCAAGGTTGTTTGGTTCATAGCAAAAGTCCATAAGTGACAAAATACAAAAGCCATCAGCAAATACAAGTTTGAAAAGAAGCAATATAGAAAATCACAAAGTCAGCATTTGACATATCAGTAAAGAAGCAAACTCAAAAGAGGGGGGCCTAGCTGTACAAAATCTCAAGCATTTAAGTCTTGGATCACAAGAGAAGCCAAGGTCAGAAAATATACAACAAGTACAGAAAAAGTAAAGTCAGTACAACAGGCAATGTACCAACTGCAAACAAGAAAAGTCAACCAGCACAACCAGCATTATTTTATCACAGAAAATGGACAAACCAACCAGTATAAAAGGCAGCAATATTGTGCAAGATAAAAAAGGTTTTTTTTGGCAAGCAAGAAGAACATACAGAAAAGATAAAATTCAAGCCACTATTTTCATCACAAGACCATCAAAGATCGCAGTCAACAAGCCACAGGATACCCAAACACAGCAACAAAGTAAAAAGGTAATTTCTCAAATTGTTCTCAATTTCTTTTCATAGAAATATACAAAACTCTTACAAAACATATAGTTTAGGTTCAATTAAAAGCCAAAGGGACAGAAAAACTTGTAACAGAAGTAAACACAAAGCCGTCATTCATTTACCTCAAGAAAGAATCAGCAATAGCATCATTTTCCTTTTACAGAAAAAACATACAGTTCATACAAACAACACAAACTGTCAAAAACCTCAAAAATCATTATACAGTTCATACAAACAACACAAACTGTCAAAACCCTCAAAATCATTTCAAGTTCTTTTTCTACAAAATATACAAAGCTAGAATCGCAACAGATAGAACCAAAACCCTTAAACATGCAAAACCCTAAGCAAATTTTTTCATCATTTTCCCAAAACCACCAACCCTTCAAAATATACAGAGAGACAGAAAGATCGTAACACCAAAAAAAACAAAACCCTAAACATTTTGTCTCATCATTTTCCAAAAAAAAACCTAACCCCTCAGAACTAGCGAAGAGATAAGAAAGGAAAGATCTCACCAAATCATGTAGAAGAAGCAAATCGGAACCCCTAGGGTTTCGGTCGTCCCCATTTAGATCTAGGCCGAATCTCATGTTTTCTGCAAAATCAAACGCTAAATTAGTAACCAGGAAGAAGAGAGGAAGATATTGATGTAAAAAAGTTGAGGTTTTGAACCCAGCCGCCGCCGTCACCTCCGCAAGGCGATTTCCGGCGCTGCCTCTTTTTCTTCTCCAGTGGAGGAACCTCAGAGAAGGAGCGAGAGAATCAGAGAAGTGAGAGAGAGAAATAAATCAACCAAATGAACCACATCCCTTGAACCTGGTTTTTTTTTTATAAAACAACCAGGCCTTCTCACATCAGGCCCAAAACAATAACACTAAGCCCAACCCCCCTTTAGATTCGCTACACCCCCCATCCCCTTCATAAAAATCTGATTTTTGGCCATCAGTTTTGTGGGCTGAAAGCCCAACCGTTTTTTTTTTATTTCTTTCTCCAAACACCCTTTTTAATTATTAAACCCCTTGACTTATTTTATATATTTTATTTTTTCTTTAATTTTCTTTTAATTACTATTATTAATATTATAACAATATTTATTTTTATAAATAAAAATATCAAAAAATATTATTTATGCATACATATTAAATATATTCATATTTGTTTAATAGACTAAAATATTTTCTTGTTAAAAGTTCATTTTTTTCAAAATTAATTAAATAATTAGATTAGCTTTGTGATTATTATTTATTTAGAAATTTGTTTCTTTAAACTAGTTTCTTTTGCTAACTTAATTCTAATATTCTTTTTTTAGTTAATCATTTTTTCTTCTAAGTTAATTAAAGTCAAAACAAAATCCATGGCCTTGTTCATTCATATTTGTACATTATATTCATTTCACTTCTTATACATTACATTTACATTCGTTTCTTTGTACATTTGATAAATTCGATATGGTTGTAATAGATAATTAGAATTTTTATTTTCTTGCAAATCCCCATTCATAAATTGTATACCCTCCCACAAAGTGTTGTAATAGTGTAGTAATCTTTAAATTTCGCAATTTATCGCTTTTACATAACATGTTAGTAATTAGGGTTTGTATGGCAAGATAAAACCAATCAAATAGAAAACCCTAATTCAAGACAAAATCAAGCATGAAAATGACACACTTGCACACAAGCACCACCTAGGGTTACTCCACTTGGTTGCCTTACACAAAAATGGCCATATTACGCATGTGAAGTATCATAGCAAAACAAACAAATATAAGATCATAGTCCCTCGATGACGCTATCCAAAGTTGCCTTACAAAATGATCTTAGTCCCTCAAAAATGCTAAGATACTTTGCAACATTGCTAATCATGGTTATATGATGACCCACGCCGTCCCGTTTACATCCAAAGTTAGGGTTGCTTACCAAATCAATGATAAGACAACAATATCAAAGGAAAAGAAAATGAACAAGAAAGACATTTGAGCAGGTAGATTACTTTTAGTTACTTGCTCCATTTCAAACAAATATCCTTGCTATTTTCAAAACAAACACACACATTTCCAAACATCTTACAAACATTGAAAACATTTTCAAAAATATCAACATCTTTGTATACATTCTTACGAACGAGAATCATTACAAAGATTGCCTAAAACAATGGCCTCTTTAACAAAATACTTTCAAAACCAAACAAAACACAATTTCAAACAAAAACAAGTGATCTAGCAAAGTAACTAAGAGCCCATGGAAAACCATGGATGAAAATGGTGTCAATACCTTCCCTATTCATAATCTACCCCCCTAACTCAAGAAACAATCTCAAAGGTCTTTCCTGTGCTTTTTCACCTTTCCTTTTGGATACAAGAAAAGTCGGTGGCAATTCTTACTAACCGCAGCATTTGCGATAAAACGCAAAAAAATCAAGTCAGTTCTCCCACCGTATCACACACAGTATATGTGAACTATTTGCAGATAAGATGCTCCAAGAACTCAAGATTGTGTATCACTCCATGGTTGAAAGTAATTCCCAAAAGATGAGGAGAAGAGGGAACCTGCTGCAACAATAAGTGCAAGATTATTGGCATCATTATCAGAGCTTTCATGACCTAGCTCATATGAGTCTTCAATCGATTATCTCCCTTCTCGAAGAGTTCCCGACCACGGGCCAAAGCTTGCATTTATATCACTCGGAGTTATTACATAACTGATCTCTGAGCATGTGACAGTAAGAATCAAGTTGAACCTTTGAGGGGAACTCATGGTCTGAGTAAGAATCCCCAATCTTCGAGTACCTGTTATGAATGCATGAATATGCATGGAGTGCATGAATGGATGCCATGTCATGTTCTGTCATTCCCAAGGAATTTACGTGCTTTGATTTTGATTTTATGCAAGTAAGGGATGGAAGATTTTAGCACAAGACTTGCAAATGTGATTCCTTGGAGATAACAGAACATGTATGTTAAGCATGTGGTTAACCATGTTATGTATGCAAAGGCATGGGATCAAATGGGATCAAGGTTCCATCATTTCTGAATATGATTGTTGCACTGTTTTGAACCATATGAGTATCATCAGATCAAAGGTCCAACATAGCTTTTCTGCACATATAAGAACTAAGTACTCTGTAGATTATCAATAGTACGGGATCGAGGCTTCTGGAACCGGATGTTGTTGAGCCTTTTCTGAACATGCTGGGAATACCAGGATCGAAGGCCTGAATGAACCTCCAAGTAAGCAAGTCAGGAACTAAAAATAAATTCGAGCACCCCATACTCACCAACAGCACATCATCTGAATAAGTGACCAACAGAAATCCAGAACATAACCGTTAGAACCAATAGTCACCGTCTAAGCATAGTCACCATCTGAACATTAGTAACCATCTGAACATAGTCACCAAATGTACCTATGATAATAACCCCCTCCCCCCCCCCACTCACGGGTGAAGACTAGGTCAGGGTAAGGAAATGGTAACTCAGAATCGAGGGTACTCCTGAGAAAAATATCGCCGTATCACCTACGTGAAAATGATAGCCCCTCATTTGTACCTCATCTGAGCATGGACGACATGGAGGAAATAGTAAAACCTAGTTCAACTAGCCATTCATGTTCCACTCTATTCCTAGGGTGCTAGTGCACTCTGGCCTGGGTATTGGGCCTTTTACCTTATAGTAACACCCACCCAATAAGAAGCAGATCCAGTACAACAGTAGTATACAAAAGACAGTAAAATGCAATGCATACATATGCTCAAGTATATACAAAATGAGTGAATAAACTGAAAGTATAAAAATAAACACCCAAAGAAAAGAGACAAGAGCTAGGAGCGACTCCGGGATGGACCAGCATTCAGTCGACCTGTCCCCAGTGAAGTCTCCAGCTGAAACAACCGTCTAAAAATCATCAAACAATGAAGTCGCCATCGAACGTCTTTTATCCCATGTGGAGGGAAAGGTAAACATCGAGAAAACCTGAGAAGGGAGAAGTCACGGTCTTGCGATCGAGAGATCAGGTAAGGGAGTCTGTTACGCGAGGGGAAGGTATTAGCACCTGTTGTACCCCAAAATTTTCCCTCTCATTTATCAAGATTTTTCTCACAAGACTTCTTGGACTCAAGACAAGATTAGGGTTTGGTCAGCTCAAGACATCTCATCTTGCACTGATAACCCAAAACTAGGGTTTGAGTTTGCATAAGGATTTTTGGACCACCAATGCTTCATGTGACTTCCACACATCATGTTGGACCCCTAAGATTGCTCATGTTAAGTTTCAAGCCTTGAACCACATTTTGGATCACTCAATTGGACAGTTGACCTAAAAATCAGTTGTGTTGGGGAAAAAGTCAACCATGGCCAATTTACAGTCAAACTTCATAATTTTTTATCCACATCAACATTTTAGACTCATATGTACCATTTGATCAAGTTTGTATCATAACTCCTCAAGAAATTTGATCAAATCATCAAAAGGGCAAAATGGTCAAAATTAGGGTTTTGACTGAGAAAGTGCAATTTCTGATTTTTAACCTAGCCAATGACAAATTGAGTTCAAACATGATTTCAAGGGTTCAATGGCATCATCTTGACCTAATTACATGATTCAAAATATCTCAAGTTCATTGGATTTACAGGTCCTAAACTCATTCTACACTCCATAATTAAATGCAAACTCAGAAGATAAAGGCTTTATCTTTGCTTTTGAGGCTTTGTACAAGTTACATTTCCATTTTAAGCATAAAGGTTACAATGCCATTTTCATAAAGTAAGCTTTTGTAACTTTATCAATCTTGAGCCTTGGACTTGTCCCTTTGGTGCAAGAAACTTCCACAGGTATTAATCAATTTGTACAATCCCTTTGTAACCCTCAAACTAGCCAGTACAAGCATGTTAGCATAAGTCACTTCACTTTACTTCAAAAGCAAGAAAGTTGGTGAGAAGGTCAAAGCTTGCACATCTGTTGGGAAGCTGACTTTGTATCCATTCTATACAAGTATACAAACTTGTCACAAGGCAAAACATGAGGGCTTGACAACTGAAACACTCTCAAACTCAAAAACTCCATTTTTCTGTCCAAACACAGCAGTTCTGCAAAACCCAAGCCAACTGATTTTTGACTCGTGTGTTTTGCATTTTAACACTTCAAACACCTTCTATATATCATACTAAAGCTATCCAAGCCCTTGCCCTGGTTCTGTAACCCCTGTTTCAGCCTTTGCCATTTTCAAACTTGAAGCTTGTAGCTTGACTTTTGCAGAGTGTTTCAGCCATCCTCAGAGCAAACTAAGCATTGGAATAGCTTCAGGGAAGTACAAGGAAGCATAATCAATCCTTAGGCCTCCATTAAAGTCCCTACATTGCTCTATCCAAATCCAACTGAAGGAGGTATTTTCTTGAATTTTATCTCTCTGAATAGGCATCCTCAAGCCATGATTTGTGAAGGAAAAATGTAGTCCATAACATGGTGAAGCTGTACATATGCATACTTTTCATTTATATTAACTATGCTGAGATAATTTGAAGCTTGAAGTTCATGAAATTTTTAGGTCATAAATTAGGGCTCCCAAAATTCTCTCTGATCTTTTAGAGTTAGGTTACAAATTTTATATGGTTGGAATCATGAGCTCAAATGCCACATTTTTTGTGTTATAAGTTTTTGTTTTTGTGCAAGCATGAGCAAGATACAGTTTGACGGAAAACACGCGCGCAAGGAAGCTGGCTGGAGGACAGGGATGAAGCACCTGGGCTTTTTGGCGCTTTGGGCCCTTTTTGTTTTTACTTTTTGCACCTCCTGAATTGCTACTGCACCCCTTGACTTATTTCTTATATTTTTGCATTTTCTTTCATATTTTTATATTTATTACTTGCATTTATTTATTTTTAATGATAAAAAATACCCAAAAATAATTTATTTATTTTCACACTTTTATTTTATTTTATTTTTTATATTTATTTTCCCACATAAAAATAGTTTATTTTGACAAATAGATTCTATTTTCTTAAATAACTTGTAAATATATTTAAAAATACTTAATATTTTTATTATGTTATTTATACTCATAAAATATTTATTTTCTATACATATTTAATTTTTAATATTGGCATATAATATTATTTATTATTTTCTTATACAAAAATGGACAAAATATTAATATTGAAACATTATTTTCTTTTAATTAAAAAATTAGGGTTTACCCCTTCCAAAAATATATTATTTTTTCCTTATTTTTTAGGGTTCAAATTAATTTATTTTCTCATAGAAAAAAACAAATACCAAAACATTTTTTTACATAAATACATTTGCATTGCATTTTAAATATTTGTATATTTATTTAATTCGCGCAATATTCGATTGGGTTGTAATAATATATTTTTAGGTTTATATTTTTGCAAAAATCTCCATTCAAAACTTGTATCCCCCCTCCCATAATAATTGTTGTAATAGTTTAGTTTATTTTACGCAATTTATTGCTTTATATACTATGCTTAGTAAACTAGGGTTTTGCATGACAAGAACAAAATCAAAACAAATAGAAAACCCTAAATGCAAGACAAAAGCATGAAAAATGACACACTTTGCACACAAGCACCCTTAGGGTTTCACCCACTTGGTTGCCTAAAATAAAATGACCATGTTACGCATGCGAAGTATCTTGGAAAAACACAATAAAAATAAGATCATAGTCCCTCGATGACACTATCAAAAGGTTGCCTAAAACAAAATGATCTTGGTCGCTCAAAATTGCTAAAGATACTTGGCAACATTGCTATCATGGTCATACGATGACCCACGCCCGTCCAGTTTACATCCAAAGATAGGGTTGCTTACCAAATCAATGGTAAGTCAACAACGTCAAAGGAATAAAATTGCACAAGAAAGACATTTGAGTAGGTAGATAGCTTCTAGTTACTTGTTACATTTCAAAACAATCCTTGCTATTTTTAAAAACAAACACACACACATTTCAAAACATCTTACAAAACATTGAAAACATTTTCAAAATACAAACATCTTTGTATATATTCTTACGAATGAGAATCATTACAAAGATTGCCTAAACGAATAGCCTCTTTTCAAAATACTTTCAAAACCACACCGAGCACCATTTCAAACAAAACAAAGCAAAGCAAGTGATCTAAACAAGTAACTAAGAGCCCATGGAAAACCATGGATGAAAAGGGTGCTAGCACCATCCCTTTTCATAATCTACCCCCCGAACTCAAGAAAACATCTCAAAGGTCTTTCCTGTGCTTTTTTACCTTTCCTTTTGGATAAAAGAAAAGTCGGTGGCGACTCTTGCTAACCGCAACATTTGCAAACACAAACGCAAAACCTCAAGTCAGTTCTCCCACCGCATCATAGAACTGGCGACTCTGCTGGGGAAAATTCTAAAAGTGGGGTTACCTTAGGGTTTAGATCACCTTTATTTGCTTACAATTGTTTGACTTGTTTGCTTTACAATTATGGTTCTTTGTTTGGGTTTGAATCCTCTACCCGGATTCGGGAAACATTATAGGTAAATAGCAATACGTTGTGGAAATTGTGCGGGGTATACCGACATGGTCTAAGCAATAGCTATGTTAGTGCGACATATTTGTGAGTACCAGTAGCCTTTGAGTCAATCAAAGAGAATACGGGGCCGCTGAGTGATGTCATGAAGCACTAATGAACTTCTAGAACCTTTACTTGACCAACTTGGCCTTTTAGGATGTAGTAAGATGACCGACTTTGGTGCAGTCCGAAGTTGGTAGATACTCGATACTACACTCATTGAGGGTTGGTTTCTTGGAATATTTCGGTCGCCAGTAAAGAGGCTTGAACTGAAACAATGAACAAGGAAATGATCCGGTGATATTGAGCTCCTTAGAACCCGGTTATTATTGCTAGGACAAGTTGAGCCAACTAAGCTTCAAGAGGGTACTTACCTATAAACCTCATGCAAGCCTAAACTAAGAACTTGTGTGATTTGCTTGTACATATATACTTGTGCATAACATCATGGACATCATGAACATCATATGCATTCACTAACCATTTCAAGGATTTTTGGAGATTCATCTTTGTTCTTGTTTTGTAGGTTATGGATTCACTTCGCAGGAAAACTATCCAAATCAACCTTGTAAGAATTCCTCCACAACTCAAGGAGCTAGCTTCAAGGATTCCTGAGAACTCTCCATTCACCGAGAGACATGGTCATCTACTCAACTTGGTCACTTCCAACACAGAGGAGGATATGGTGAAAGTTCTCTTGCAGTTCTTTGACCCTTTGCATCATTGCTTCACATTTCCTGACTATCAACTTGTGCCCACTTTGGAAGAATTCTCTCAACTTCTGAGGATTCCTATTCTCAATCAACTACCTTTCAATGGTACGGAAAGAGATCCAAATCTAGAAGAGATTTCTCAAGCCTTACACTTGCACTCATCTGATGTCACAACTCATTGGGAAACTAGAAGTGGTGTCAAAGGCTTCCTATCAAAGTTTTTGTTTGAGAAGGCCCAAAGCTGTTGGAATTCCCTAGACTTACAAGCTTTTGAGGAGATTATAGCTCTTCTCATCTATAGGATGGTCTTGTTCCCTAATCCTGATAGACTTATAGAAGTAAGCGTTGTCAAAATCTTCATGACTCGCAACCCGGTGCCTACATTGCTTGGGGATATCCTCCACTCTTTTCACACTCGTACAATGAGGAAAAGAGGTGTTCTTATGTGTTGTACTCCTCTCCTGGCAAGATGGTTTATTTATCATCTTCCCCAATCAGTCTTGAAGAATGAGCAAGGTTTTAGGTGGTCACAAAGGTTAATGACACTTAACCATTCAGATATTCGTTGGTGTTCTCGATCCAAAGAGAATGTTATCATTGACCGTTGTGGGGAATTCCCTAATGTCCCTCTACTTGGCATTAGGGGAAGCATCACCTACAACCCTTCCTTATCTCTAAGACAATTTGGTTATGCCCGAAGGGATGAACCACATGATATGCTGATTCAAGGATTGGTTTTCAACTATGACAACAACGACCAAGGACTCCGTCAGAGATTCATCCGAGCTTGGAGGATGCCAAACAAGGTGGATAGCAAGAATTTGGGACACAAGAATTCCATCCCTCTTGAGCCTTACCGCAAGTGGGTACGAACCCGCGCTCAAAGTCTTATAATGCCTTATCCCTCCATTCTCCAAGTGATTATAGAGCCTGTTAAGGAAGGAGAGGTTCCATACACCGTCCTACATCCTGACATGCCGACATCACTCGAAGATCTGCAAAGGAGTTGGATACAGCTCAAGGGAGAGCGTGATACTTTCGAAGCCCAATTCTACGCAAGCGAGAAAAAGGTTTTGGAACTCACTCGGCTACTTCACGAAGAGCAGACTCTCAACACCTACATTGAACCAAAGAGGATGTGCAACGTCTTTTTACCTTAGAGTTTTGTATTATTTTGCCTAAGGGGCATTGATGTACTCACAATTCTATCTTAGTAATATGACGTGTGTTTCTTTTTGTTTAAAACCAATTTGAATTTATGAATCCTTGAAAACATTGCATGAATACATATCATTCATCATAAGCATAAACAGGTCTTTGCAACAAGTTTCTTCATCTCTCTACTGTTTATTTCAGTACGATGGATCTAGAACAAACGGTCAAAGATCTGCAAGCTCAGAATTCACAATTTCAACAGTTACTCATGACCTTAGCCAAGGGGCAGGAGGAGCTGAAGACTCTGCTAGAAAAAGAAAAAGAGAAAAAGAAGAAGAAGCCAGCTGGTGTGGTTATCATGGGAAGAATATTTTAGGGACAAGCCAGACAGACCTTAGATTTTCCAACAACATCTGATGAAGGGGAAAGAAAAGGAAAGGGAACGGCAGTACCATCAGATTCTGAAGAAGAAGAAGAGGAAGAAGAAGACTACTTTGAACAACAATACCCTCCGGCTGATGACAAGTACAAACACCTTGAAGAGCGACTCAGTGTTATGGAAATCCAGAGAGTACTAGGGCTAGATTTTGAAGAGTTGGGGTTAGTGTCAGGAATTGTAATCCCTCCAAAGTTTAAAGTGCCACTGTTTTCCAAGTATGATGGGGTGTCTTGCCCTAAAATGCACCTCACATCCTATGTCAGGAAGATTCAACCACACTCTACTGACAAAGACATGTGGGTCCACTTTTTCCAAGATAGTTTATCAGGAATGCAACTTGATTGGATCTACCAGCTGGAAAGGGCTGAAGTCCACAATTGGGAAGACCTAGCAGCAGCTTTCTATAAACAGTATCAATACAATGCCGACTTGGAGCCAACTCGTACTCAGTTACAGAGTATGGCCTTGGTTTCCAATGAGGGCTTTAAATATTACGCCCAAAAGTGGAGGGATCTAGCCGGAAGGGTGCAACCCCCTCTATCTGAGAGGGAGTTAGTGGACATGTTCTTGGGAACCCTATTAGGTCCTTTCTTCAATCATCTGATTGGGAGTTCTTCTGCAGGGTTTACTGAATTGATTTTAACCAGCGAAAGAGTGGAGGCTGGTATAAGAAGTGGGACGATTCAAAAGGATGTGCCTGCCTCCGCAGTTGTAAAAAAGCCCTTCACTGGAAGAAAGGAAGTATCTGCTATCTATTCACAGAGGAATCAGGGAAGAACCAAGCGCCGACCAACGGTGGGGGCTGTTATGATTCCGAAGCCTGCATCAGACCAGCCAAGAAATAATCAACAAAGGGTAGAAAGGCCAGTTCGGTAATTTACCAAGATTAACATGACTCTAGCTCAAGTTCTACCACATCTCCTGAAGTTGAATCTGGCCACTTTAAAAGAGGCCCCAAAAAATCCCAATACTGCTTCTCCACATTACCATCCCAACGCCAGATGCGCGTACCATTCTGAAATTCCAGGGCACGACACCAACAACTGTTGGGCTCTGAAGAACAAGATTCAAGATCTGATAGACGGGGAGGAAGTTGAGTTTGAAGCGCCTGAGAAACCAAATGTTATTTCCGCCCCAATGCCGAGGCATGATCACAATGCCAATGCTATTGAAGAAGATCTGTTTGTTACTACCATGGATAAACTATTAACTTCGCTCCCGACTATCAAGTTGAATTTGTTGAAGGATGGTATTTTCCCAGGTTGTGACAAAGAATGCCATGCTTGGCTATCCTCCCCATTTGACTGCCTTCTGTTGAAAAAAGGTATCCAACAACTGATGGATAACCAAGAAATTTTGTTTGAGAATGCTCCTGTTTCACCCATTCCAGTAAAAGAAGTTTCAATAATAACCATCTACGCCAATCCTTCCAGGGCCCCTAAAAGACCCGTTAGGATTACACCTGCTCCGAAGACTGCTCCGCTTAAGATTACAATGCCCGGGCCGACCCCATACAATTCAGATAAAACAGTACCATGGAACTATGGTGGAGAAATCTACTACCATGGTATTAAACAAGATGAACTGACTGCCGAATAAGAAAGCTCCAGAGAGGACAGTTCTGACATTAGCAATATTGTTGGAACTAGCAAGATCACCCGCAGTGGTAGGATCTTCTCTCCAGAGATTGCTCCTCCAACAGCAGTCTTTGGACCCGTGGCCGTTCCGAAGATTACCTCTACACCAGTGATTGTACCCACAAGCGTACCCACCGACAAAGACAATACAATTCCTATCTCTGCTTCCACTGTTGAGAATAAAGGAAAGAATGTTCAAGAGGAGCCTATCCATACGAAGGCTCAATCACTAGCTATTCCTGAAACATCCAATAAGGAGATGGAAGAAATCCTGAGGATAATTAAGAAGAGTGATTATGATGTGGTTGAACAATTGGGGCAGACCCCTTCCAAGATCTCTATGCTAGCTCTGTTACTATGCTCTGAGGCACATGCCAAAGCTTTGGTCAAATTTATGAAAACAGCTCATGTGCCGCAAGAGACGTCTGCTGACCAGTTCCAAGACTGTGTGGCCAGTTTGACAGCTGATAATGGTCTGGGCTTCTCTGATGCTGACTTGACACCCCGAGGGAGAAAACACAATGATGCATTACATGTCTTAGTGGAGTCTAGAGGAAAAACCCTAGCTCATGTCTTGGTTGATACTGGGTCATCTCTAAACGTCTTGCCCAAGAAAGCCCTTGATAGATTGGATTGCGAGGGGCTGACTTTAAAACCCAGCAACATAGTGGTGCGAGCTTTTGATGGTTCGAAGAGGATGGTCCACGGGGAGGTGGAAATCCCAATAAAGGTGGGAACCCAGGTCTTCAACTCCACTTTCTACGTGATGGACATCCATCCTTCTTATTCCTGTCTGTTGGGACCCCCTGGATCCACAACGCCGGTGCTGTCACCTCCACCTTGCATCAGATGCTCAAATACCCGGTCCAAGGAAAGATCATAACTGTCCATGGGGAGTAGGAGTACATGATTAGTCATCTGAATTCTTTCCGATATGTAGAAATGGATGGCGAATTCATTGAGACCCCTTTCCAACATTTTGAAGAAGTCTCTCCAGAAGTAGCAGCGACCAAGGCGGTATCCTCAATTCCTAAGATCACAAGACCTCCGCTTCGGATGTCATCTCTAAAGGATGCTAGGGCAGTAGTGGAAGAAGGGGGATGTACAATCTGGGGTCAGCTTCCAGACATTCCTTACAAATCAGACAAGTTTGGCTTGGGGTTTACTTCGACTGGTCAGAAGGCTGTGCACCATGCCCGTGCTGGGGGGGCACCGATAAAGATTAGAAACCAAAGCACCAATGCAGTAGAACACAATGAAGAGGATGGCAGCTTGGAAAATTGGATTTTTCCTAATGTCAGCGGAGGACTGCGCAACTGGGAAGCCAGAGACTTTGTTCCGATAACTTTCATATCTCGGTAATTTATCTTTTACATTTCTGTTGGACTGTAATAATTCACAAAAAATTCGCACTTTAAAAACCTTGTGTCTTACCTGAGACACAATGGTCCATTTGTAAGGGTTTTTATTTCATCTACATATGTCATTCAATGAATCATAGACGCTTTTTGACATATAAACCTTTTATGCTCATTGTATTTCTTTTACATTTTATTGTTTTAAGATGGCTATACCCTTACACACACCCACACTCACAAATGCAGGTACCCTTCCATTCCGGATCCCATGGGTAACGATACTGCTATAGCCTTCAGTGACTCTGAAGATTTGATCTACCAAGCCGAATACAAAGGTGAGGAAGATTGTGAGGTGTCAGGGGAATTGGCCAGATTACTACAGCAAGAGGAAAGAGCAATTCATCCTCATGAGGAGTTGTTGGATACAATCAACTTGGGTACCGAGGAGGATAAAAAGAAAATCAAAGTGGGTGCCAATCTAGAGTCGAGTGTCAAGGAGCGCCTAATTCAGCTACTGCATGATTATGTTGAGATCTTTGCCTGGTCATACAAAGACATGCTGGGACTCGATACAGACATTGTGGTACATCATCTACCCACAAGAGAAGACTGTCCACCAGTGAAACAAAAGGTCTGCCGCATGAGACCTGACATGTCAGAGAAGATCAAAGTGGAGGTTATGAAACTGTTCAATGCTGGATTTCTGGCTGTTACTTCCTATCCTCAATGGATGGCCAACATTGTTCCCGTGCCTAAAAAGGACGGCAAAGTGAGAATGTGCGTGGATTATAGAGATTTAAACAGGGCCAACCCTAAAGACGACTTCCCACTTCCACACATCGACATCCTGGTTGACAATACAGCCCAACACAAAGTATTTTCTTTCATGGACGGATTCTCAGGCTATAACCAGATCAAAATGGCACCTGAGGACATGGAGAAAACTACATTTGTCACACAGTGGGGTGCGTTCTGCTACAAAGTGATGCCATTCAGACTGAAGAATGTCGGGGCAACCTATCAATGCGCCATGGTAGCTTTGTTTCATGATATGATACATCATGAGATAGAGGTCTACGTAGATGACATGATAGCCCGATCACAAACTAAAGAAGAACACCTTGATCACTTGCAAAAGCTGTTTGTCAGATTGAAGGAGTACAAGTTAAGATTGAACCTAAACAAGTGCACATTCGGAGTCCGGTCCGGTAAACTCTTAGGTTTCATTGTCAGCAACAAAGGCATCGAGGTTGATCCTGCCAAAGTTAAAGCAATACAAGAAATGCCTGCTCCTCACACTGAGAAGGAAGTCAGAGGTTTTTTGGGATGCCTAAACTACATTGCCAGGTTCATTTCTCACCTAACGTCTAGTTGTGAACCAATCTTCAAGCTGTTGAAGAAAGATCAAGTGGTCAGATGGAATGATGAATGTCAGATTGCTTTCGATAAAATCAAGGAGTATTTACTAGAGCCTCCTGTCCTGATGCCACCCGTCGAGGGAAGGCCGCTAATCATGTATCTGACCGTCTTAGAGAATTCAATGGGGTGCGTACTGGGGCAGCATGACGAGTCTAGCCGAAAAGGGCACACCATTTATTACCTAAGCAAAAAGTTTACTGATAGTGAAACTAGATATTCACTGCTCGAGAAAACTTGTTGTGCTTTGGTATAGGTTGCTCGCCGGCTAAGGCAGTATATGTTGACTCATACCACTTTGTTGATATCTAAGATGGATCCGATAAAGTACATCTTTGAGAAGCCTGCTCTGTCTGGGAGGATAGCTAGATGGCAAATGATCCTAACGGAATACGACATACAATACACGACCCTAAAAGCTATAAAGGGCAGTGTGCTAGCTGATCATCTGGCCCATCAAGCTGTAGAAGATTATCAATCCATGAAGTTTGACTTCCCTGACGAAGACATCATGACAGTAGACAATTGCGAAGAGATCAGACCATATGATGGACCTGAACAAGGATCCCGATGGACCCTGTACTTTGATGGGGCATCCAATGCACTTGGTAATGGTATCGGCGCTGTGCTCATATCTCTATAAGGATGCCATACTCCTTTCACTGCCAGACTCTGCTTCAACTGTACGAACAACATGGTAGAGTATGAAGCATGCATCTTTGGTCTCAAGGCTGCCATAAACTTGGGAATCAAATCCTTAGATGTGTTTGGGGATTCAGCTTTGGTCATCAGTCAGATCAAAGGAGAATGGGACACTAAGCACCCAAATCTTATCCCTTACAAAGAACATATTTTGACATTGTTACCATATTTCGAGCAGATTACCTTCGAGCACTCCCCGCGAGAAGAAAATCAGCTAGGAGATTCTCTAGCTACAATGTCATCTATGTTTAAACTTAATTGGGATAACGAGGCTCCCCAAATCACCATTGAACGGATGGACGAACCAGCATACTGTCACGAGATTAATACCGAAAAAGTAGTGAACCAGCCGTGGTTTCATGAAGTCAAAAGGTATCTCGAGGCTCAAGAATACCCAGAAGGGGCTTCAGTCAATGACAAAAAGTTCTTAAGGAGATTCTCAGCTAAGTTCTTCCTAAGTAATGGCATCCTGTACAAGCGCAGTCATGATTCTATTCTGCTCCGCTGTATGGACAAGATTGAAGCTGAAAAGATCAGGGCTGAATTGCATGAGGGTACCTTTGGCACTCACTCTAGCGGGAATACGATGGCTAAAAAGATCCTACGGGCAGGCTATTATTGGTCTACCATGGAAGCTGACTGCTATCAACACTCCCAGACCTGTCATAAATGTCAAATCTATGCAGACAAGGTGCATGTGCCTCCGGTTCCTCTAAATGTCTTAACAACTTCTTGGCCCTTCGCTATGTGGGGAATCGACATGATTGGGGAGATCAAGCTTACAACCTCCAATGGACACCACTTTATTCTAGTGGCCATTGACTATTTCACCAAGTGGGTCAAAACAGCATCCTTCGCATCCGTTACTAAGAACATTGTTTCCTGCTTCATCAAGCAAAATCTCGGTTACTGGTACGGTATCCCCGAAAGGATCATCACTGGTAACGGTACAAACCTTAACAATACTATGATCACCGCCTTGTGCGAGAAGTTCAAGATTCAACATCACATTTCATCCCCCTATCAGCCAAAGATGAATGGTGCAGTCGAAGCTGCTAATAAAAACATTAAAAAGATCATACAAAAGATGACAGTCACCTACAAGGACTGGCATGAGATGTTACCGTTTTCTCTCCACGGATACCGTACCATGGCTCGCACGTCACCTGGGGAAACACCCTATTCTTTGGTTTATGGCATGGAGGTTGTTTTTCCTATCGAGGTTCAGATTCCCTCTTTGAGAATCACGAAGGATGCAGGCTTGAGTGAAGACGATTGGATCCAGGCCCGGCTTGATCAACTGAACTTGATTGACAAAAAGAGACTTACCGTTGTTTGCCACGGTCAGACGTATCAAAAACGGATGATCAAGGCTTTCAACAAGAAAGTCATACGCCAAGTATATCAAGTTGGAGATCTAGTGATCAAGCACATCATCTTGCCACAAAGTGATCCCAGGGGAAAATGGACTCCTACCTATGAAGGACCATTTGTAATCAAGAACATCTTTTCAGGTGGGGCAATGATTTTAACCACCATGGACGGTGATGACCTGCCACACCCTGCGAACGCGAACATAGTCAAAAGATACTACGCATAAGAGACCCGCTAGGTTGACACACCTAGGAAAAACAAGCGCATCCCGGCGAACCAAAAAGGTTCGGGAAAAAATTAGGGATAAAATAAAATAATTTGTACACCCGGCAAGTTGAAAGCCCGAAATGGCGACTTGGACAAAAAGGGGTTTCCCGGTGGACTGAAAACCCGAAAGGGCGGTCCAGGCAAAAGTTAGGGAATTAAAGCGTACGACTATGTCTCGTCGGATCACTTTAAGGACAATCTCTTCACTGACAAACTCTGAGCTTCTGATCAACTCAATCATCTTCGGACGAAGCAACGAATGGACAAGATACTCGGAGATACGAAGGCTATAGCAGAATGGGAACCCCATGGGATTTTTACACATAGCTATCTTTCTTTGTATAAAATTTTCTTACTTTTATGACGCCATCCTCTTACTAGGATGTCTGTCTCCTTTGTACAAAATACTTATTCAAAGTAAATACAAAGATATCTCTTTTAAAGTACAAAAAACTATTTGCCTTTTTCTTTACACTTGTGTTTTTATTTGCAAAAAACGTCCAATGATTCATTAATGAACATATGCATTTGAACATAATTACTATTTACAAATAAACAGAATGGAAAAGAACAATTACTGACAGGTGGAAAGAATAGGAAAACATCTTTAGGATATTCCATGAGCAATCCTTACAGTACATCATTTAGATCCCCAATGGAGCTGAAACTACTAATCCCCAGCGGAGTTAAAACTTCAAACTCTCAATCCCCAGCGGAGCCAAAACTTCAAACTTTCAATCCCCGGCGGAAACCATTCAGTTTCTCCAAATCTCCCCAGCAAGTCATCTTGAAGCCTAAAAATCAACCAGATAACAGTTAAACTTTTGTCTCTCCCCAACCTAGGATAATCCCCTAGTAAAGTGGCAGACGACCGAAACTCCTGAACTTTTTCCAAACAAGAATAAGTTTTCTTCCCCACAGAGTTTTCATTGCTCCCCAACAGAATGAAGATTCTCTTTATTAATTCTCCGTAGAAGTCATCAGAGTTTTCTTTATTCCCCAGCCGAATAAGGATTCTCATTGTGTAATCCCCAGTAGAAGTCATCAAAATTCTCTGGACTCCCCAAGCAGATTACTCAAGCAGTATACGACATTGCTCACAACAGAATTTTTGTCAATACTCCAACTTCAAGACATGAAGAATCCCTATATCCCCAGCAAAGTCGCCAAGGATTTCTTATCCTCAGCAATCAAGGATTTATTGTCCCCGGCAGCAGTCAAGGATTTATTTTCCTCAGTGTTGTACCCCAAAATTTGCCCTCCCATATTTCTCAAAACATTTCAAGAAAAATTCACAAGCCCAACCCGGCGCGTCATATTCAGGTGTTCTTTCACCAAGATATCTCTGATAACGTATTCTCAAATTCAGGTTCGGCTCAAGAGTCAATTCTTTAAAGAAGGTATCCGACTGTGTGAGTTTTCTCGAAGAAATATGGTGAAAAAGTGTGCTGAAAGTGCAGTTTTTACGCGCTAAAAAATTCATAACTTGAAGATCGTGACTCGTTTTGAACCCGTTCCAGTGGCCAAAATTCCGTCTTGACATTATCTACGTTTTCATCTCTCACGGCTGGAAGCCAATTTCAATCAGAAGGTCTTCAAAAATGTGGATTTATCAAGTATTTTCATACAAAAAATTTGTGACAGAAGTTTATTTGCGTCATGTTCAGAAAATCATAACTTGGTCGATTTTCATCGTATCGAGCTGGTTCCGGCGCCAAAATTTCAAAAATTGAGTTGGATACATTTTCACAGAAGGTATTGAGTTCAAACGGTATTCAAAAGGCCTTCGTTTTTTGCTCAGAGTGCGTGACACGCTGAAAATCCTGAATGCTGAATATTATTTCATCTGGGCCGAAACTTCGAAAATTCATAACTCAGTCAATTTTTATCGGATTAGGCTCATATTTTTACACAAGGTCCCTGACTCGTAGATCTACAAATTTGCTTCAAAAGTCGAGACCGTATTATGCTCCGATCAATACCAGTTTTTTATTGAAGAACGTGTCAGAGTCGACACTGGAGCCCAAAATAAGTTTGTCTGAGCTGAAACTTCAAAAATTCATAACTAATTCACCGTTTATCCAATTGAGCCGATTTTCGGACAGGAGTTAGTTCTCAATGTAGGCTACATTTTGTTTTCACATTTCAACCTCAAAAATTGCACTTAAGTCCCTGCATTTAGCCTGGAAAGTGACGAACTCAAGTCGACATTGGAGGCCCAATTGCACATTCAAAGCCCATTTTCTTTACCCTAATTTCCATTATATAATCACCTTCTTTTCACACAAACCAGAGAGGAGGAAAAGAGAGAAAAAAACCTTGCCACAACACTGTTAGAATATCAAATTCTTTCAAGAACCCTAAAACCTTGAAATCCTTATTACAAATCCCTCTCTCACTACAAACAAGCCATCTCAGTTACAAACCAACATCTTATTACTTCTTCAGTAAGGGTAAGGCTGGCTTGATCTCCATGATCCAAAGGGCATAAAAGCATTCATGTCACTACTTTTCCAGTAAGGGTAAGGTTGATTTGATCTCCATGATCAAAAGGGTATAATCATTCATACATGCCATATTGTGCCTAAACATTAAATTTCTTCATATATTGGCTTTATTTGCATTTCATGATTTTATTTAATGTGTTCGTGAGATTCAACACTGCAGATTTAGACAGGATCCCATGCAGGTTCATTAAGGAACGTTGAGGCCAAAAGCCAAATGGCCAAAAGCCAAAAGCCAAATGGTCAAAGTAGAAAAACTTATGCATGACACTAATACTTGGCGAGACAGACATCCTAGAAGATTAAGGAACGTTGAGGCCAAAAGCCAAATGGCCAACAGCCAGAATACAAATGGCCATAAAACCCAATCCAATGGCCAAAGAATGCAGACCACGGTACTCAGGAGTCAATGAACACGCACGTGATGCCAGAAAGTCAAACAAGGCTTTTTGTCTAATGGGCCAGATTTCTCACAAAAAACCTCCCTTTGGGTCTGAATACCCTCCATGGTTTGCACATTTTTATTTTTTTATTTGATTTTCCTTTTTATTCTTTTAATTGTTTTAATTGTTTTCTTTAAATTCATGAATTAATTTTTATAATATAAAACCAGAAAATCAAAAACTAAGAATATGTTAATTAATTTACTTATTAAATATTTTTGTAAATAAATGTTAAATAATTAATTTAGTTAAATTAGGTTTTAAAACTTAAGTCTTTTTCTTAACAAATTAAAATATGTAGAAATTAGGGTTTTTAACTTTTCATCATCTTTTTAATAAATAATTTTTTCTTATTATTATTGTTATTAATTATTAAATATTTTTGTAAATAAACATGTACATTAAATATTTAGTAAATTAGGTTAAACTTTAACATTCTCATTAAAACCATAACCCCAAAAAACTCAAAAAAAAAAAAATTCTTTTTTCTTTTTAATTTCATTAATTTAATAATCATAACTTAATTTCATTAAAAAGGGTCCAACGCCCTCGCCTGCGATTTTTTTTATTCTCTTTGCGCATTTTATTTATTTCCTTCTTGTAAATATTAATGTAATTCTCCCAAAGCCTTGTAAACTCGGACATTTTATTTCTCGCACTTCTTTATTTACTTTCTGTCAAATCGGGTCCTGGATTTATTTTGGCGATGTGGACCCGCGCCTTTGTAATAGTTTAGAACTTTATATTTCCGCAACTTTTTTAACTGTTAATAATGGCATGCAAGAATGAATGATAAAATAAAAACAAACGTGTAGATCACCCATGACATGAATAAGACAAAAATAAATGAAAACGACACACGAATCACACACCACCCCTAGGGTACGCCTCACTGTTGCCTTGCCTCGAAAGGTGATCGTCGAGTAGAGGATGTCTTAGTAAGTCCTCATGATCCGGGAACCTGGCATGAGGGTAGCTTCTAAGGTATCTTCCTATTGCTCTGGTGATCACCATGTCCCGAACCTCGAATTGACCCGAACACCTCCAATGGTGGTGCTACCTACCTCTCAATGGTGGGATGGCACTACTTTAAAGGACATCTACACAGACGAATTCCTTAGGGTAGGTAGAAGACTCTAGATACTTGCTCTAAATTTCAAACAAAATCAAAAAATACTTTTCACACCAACACATTTTCAAAAAGCTTTCGAAAGCAATTTTTCAAACACTCTTGAGGACCGATACAAGAGTCGAACTGGAATTTTCAAAGAGACTTTTTTTAAACCCACAGTTGAAAAGCAAATAAAACATTTTTGAAAACACAAGTGAGCAAGTATCTAAGAGCCCATGGATAACCATGGATAGAAAGGGTGCTAACACCTTCCCTTTCTATAACCTACCTCCCAAACCGAGAGCAATCTCTTTAAGGAATTTTTCTGTGCTTTTGTCCTTTCCATTTGGAGAAAATAAAAGACGGTGGCGACTCTTGCTTCCGCGACATTTCGCGAACCAGCGTTAAACAGTCAGTTCCAGATCCACCGATCACAGAACTGACGACTCTGCTGGGGACTAAACTTAAAGTGAGGTATACCTTAGGACTAAGATCACTGTGTTTTCAATTGCTTTCCTTGTGTGCTTTAAATTGTGGGACTGTCTTGGGAGTTTTATAGATCCTAACCCGGATCTGGGGATACCTTCTTAGAAAGTAGCAACAAGGCTGTGAGGGAACTGTGCGGGGTATACCGACATGGTTGAAACAGTCTGCTATGTTGATGTGGCACTTTGGTGTGTACCGGTAACCCTTGAGTTCAGTCAAGGAGAGTACGGGGCCTCCGCATGGTGTCATGAAGCATCAACAGACCTTAGGAACCTTAATTGAACCATCTTGGCCTCTTTAGGGTAGTGAGATAACTGACTTTGGTGCAGTCTGAGGTTGGTTGATACTCGATACTACACTCAATTGAGGGTTGCTTTCCTGGAATATTTCGGTCGCCAGTTCAGTGGCTAAATCGAAACGATGAACAACGAAAGCAATCCCGTGATATTGGGATCCTTAGAACCCGGTTACTTCTGATAGGACAGGTTGAGCCCACCAACTTCAAGAGGGTAGTACCCCAAACTTCATGCTGGCCTAAACTCTAAGGGCTCTCTATGTGACTTGTGTGCTTTCATACTTGACTACTTGCATGCTTGTTATCTGACACTTGAGTTCCCTGCAGGTTTTGTTTGTAGTCCTTAATTAGGACTCATAGCAAGTTGTACTAAGTTTCTTGCAGGTTTTGTTTATAGTCCTTAATTGGGACTCATGACAAGCCTTACTTGAGTTGCTTGCAAGTTTTGGTTTGCAGTCCTTAATTGGGGGCTCACAACAGGGTTACTTACATTACCCCATGCATCATGACATCATACCATTGCATACATCCTAACCCATTTCAAGGATCTCTAAGGCTTGTGATGCAGGTCATGATAAATCAAACACCTAGCAAGGGGCAAAGAGGATTTATTTTCCTCTAGCCAAAGCTGTCAGGGGCTATGACCCACTTGATATGGTGAGCTCTGACTCTTGAAGAAGGTTCCCTTAACCAAGGTTTTTTGGAAATCAAAACCAGACATGATGACTAAAGTCAGGGGCTATGACCCACTGGATATGGTGAGCCTTTGACCCTTGAAGAAGAATTCTCAACAACATGGGTGTCCTTCAATCAAGCTATAAATTCCAATGCTAACAATTTTCTTGTTTATCCTGCGAGATCCTTGAAAACATTACATGCATGTCATACACATCTTTGCATAACAGGTATCTTTGTTGCAGGTCACTTACCTTTCTCGCTGTTTATTTCAGCAATGACTTCCCAACAAGATAACCAGGACCTCCTTGCTCAAGAGACTCGGTTCGGGGAAATCCTCCTGAATCTATCCAAGGGGCAGGAGGAGCTAAGGACACTTCTCATGGGGACCTTTGTCAGGAACAGTGCTGAGGATGAAAGGCTGAAACACCTACAAGCTGAGGTAGATGCATTGAAGGTCCAGATGCTGGGGCAGGTGACTGCCATTCAAGGGTTAGCTCAAAGACAAGAAGAGCTCGAAATTCTCGTCAACCAACTGCTTCGGGGTAACCAACTGGGGCAAACGTCTAAGGGAAAAGAGCCAGTCATCGTTCAACCACCTTTGAGCCAAGGAGGTAAGGGGAGAGCTCCTCAAAAAGCTTCAAGGTCACAAACTCAACAGCAGCTTCACCAGCTTCAGCCAGACAAGCCCAGAAGGCAATTCACCCAGCTCAACATGTCGCTGTTCCAAGCTTTACAACGCCTGTTGAGGTTGAACCTGATCACGTTAAGGGCTCATCCCCAGAACCCCAACACAGCACACCCTGCTTATGATCCCAATAAAAGGTGTGCCTACCACTCTGCCTGTCCAGGACATGATACAAATGAGTGTTGGGCTCTGAAGAACAAGATCCAGGACCTGATTGATGAAGGGGCATTGGAGTTCACACAAGATGGTCAGGCTGAATTTTTCTACCATCCCTCCAAGGCTCATCATTTGAAGTAGCAAGCCCCGAGAAGAAAAGACTTTTGTTCATTCGAATGTTCAAGTTGCAATTTTCTCTTGTTCAAACATTTACTCATGTTAAACATTGTTATTTCATTAATGCATCGCATATGTCTGTTCTGAAACAATATATTCGTATTCACTAAATGCAAATTATTTTCATATTTTTTCTGATGATCAACTCTCAATAATCCTAAGCCTCTTGAGGGAGGATGACGAAAACGATACCATAATCTACAATATGCTTTTGAACAGACCCCGCTGATGAGGTACAGGCATTGTTTCAATTCCCAAACACTGGAGTTATAAGGAAGATAATCCCTCGTTAACCCCTCTGAGCCAAAGAAGTAGGAGTTTTTCTTTTCAAAATTTAAAACCCTTAATCATAACCTGGGGCAGGGTAGTTCTCTCAGTTGATCCAAGTGCATAACAAATGGCACCGAAGAGGTCCTTATAAAATAAAGAAAGACAATGATGATTCCGAATAATCATAAGGATAGGCAGTCATTATACCTCAAAAATAAAAACCCATTAAGTCAAAACCCATGAAGGAGACTTACAAAACTGGGGCATCCCGCTGACTGTAATTCCAAAAAAGGAAACAGTTCAGGCAAAAAGGAAAGGGATAACAAAAAATCAGACAAGAAAGAGGTCACACAAACCCTCAATAACAAAAAGGAATGATTTCCTATTCAAAATAAACTATCAACATCCGAACCATCGCGAGAATATCAGGACAAAGACTCAAACAAGGTCTAACGTATGATCAACTGAGTTTAGGTTTGGAGAACATCACGAAGAATGGGTGGGTACAAATAATTTGAGCCTTTATCCTTTGTTTCTTAAACCGTGAACCAGGCCACGTTATAACCCTCAAAAGTCCTAGCTGAAGCATGGGTTAGTTCGAAAGCATACTGTACGAAAGGTATCCTGACTCCTTAAGGCCTAGTGGTAAATACGAAGTTGACATCACGTTTTACAAACATTCATTTGTTTATGAAAAATAATGCGTCTTCAAAATCTTCAAGACAGACATAAGCTTTGCATTTTTAACATAACTTTGTTTGCATATGACTTTTTGTTTGAACAGCATAGAAATTCGCACGATGAATACCTAGTGAACAAAAGCACTTCCAATCAAGGGGCATACCTGATCATGGCCTATCATCTGGGGCAATCCAATCAAGATTCGGAGAATCTCTCAAAAGGCCAAATAGCCTGGGGCAAATCTCCGCCTGAGTCACTTGGGGCATTCCAACAACGAATCTTGCCTGATCAAACACCTTCTGGTGGCATGACACTACACTACTGATAGGGGCACCTCCCTACATTCTGAAAGCACGGACATAGTCGGAAAAAAAACTACGCAAAATCAAAGACCCGCTAGGTTGACGCACCTAGGCAAAAATAAGGGCTTCCCGGCGAACCAAAAGGGTTCGGGCAAAATGAGGGATGAAATGAAAAAAAATCTGTACACCCGGCAAGTCGAAAACCTGAAAAGGCGGCTTGGGCAAAAATGGGTATCCCGGTGGACTGAAAACCTGAAAGGGAGGTCCAGGAAAAAGTTAGGGATTAAAGCGTACGACTATGTCCTGTCATCCTGTCACCTGCCTACCAGAAGAAGGTTTGTCCATCAACAACTATCAGCACCTCACAGGTCTTCCTCTCCCACTTTAGAGACAGGGGCAATAAAGAGTTGTCTGAGCAATCTAATTGTTCTATCCTCCAAGGTATCAAGATAGGTTCGACTGAAGAATATAACCAGCGAACCTTAATTCCCCAGGAGAGTCCAATCCAGTTTCCCCAGGAAAGTTGGAATCCATCTCCCCAAGCAGTAAGCTTATCCCCAGTAGATTCTGGAAGCTTATCCTCGCAGAGCACTAACGCATCTCCCGGCTTTATTCAAAGAGTTATTTCCCTACCAGGATATAACTGGGTTATCCTCAGCCAAAATCCATGAGAAGATCGTCCTCGGCGAAGTCTCCTTATCCCCAGCGAAGTCTATTAACACTTCCAAACACAACAAGGGTATCCCCAGCAAGTTATTACCAACACTTCAGCAAAGTACCTCTCTCCCCACAGAGTACTGCTTCCCAGCAAGATCGTTAGAGTACTTTTCTCCCCGCAGAGTGATTCATTCGCCAAGTTTATTCCCTAACGGAGTTATCTTCTCCTACCGGTATTCTTGCAACCATCATCCCCAGCGGAGGCAAAAATCTATTTTCCAAACATCAGCCCAGGAGTGACTTCCCGGCACCCGTCAAGGATTTATTTTCCTAGACAAAAACATATATTTATAAACATCGCAATTCCATATAGCATGCATATACGCATCATATCTTACAAATCTCATTTATGTTGAGAACATCATTGCTTGATCCATATCATGCATTGTATATGACTGACCTTTAGCTTTCAGGAAAAGATTCAGTCAAGTTCTCAGCTATATTTCAAGACCTAGACCGATTCAGTTAAATCGATCCTAAGATTTTTCTGTTTCTTATCCAGTCAAAGGCCTTCTCTGGTTCAGTCAGATCGACCCTAAGATCTCCCTGTTTCTTACCCAGTTGAAGATTTCAAGACCTAGACCGGTTCAGTTAAATCGATCCTAAGATTTTTCTGTTTCTTATCCAGTCCAAGGCCTTCTCTAGTCCAGCTAAATCGACCCCAAACAGATTTTCCTGATAAAGACTCAGTAGAAGTTATCCAAGATTCTCTCAATGATACTGTTGAGGTTGTAGTCGCCTTTGGTTCTCTCCCCGATACTGCGGAGGTAGTAATCATCCCAAGATTCTCTCAACGATTGCTGTTGAGGTTGAAGTCGTCCAAGATTCTCTCAATGATTGATATTGAGGTTGTAGTCGCCTTTGGTTCTCTCCCCGATACTGCGGAGGTAGTAATCATCCCAAGATTCTCTCAATGATTGCTGTTGAGGTTGAAGTCGTCCAAGATTCTCTCAATGATTGCTATTGAGGTTGTAGTCGCCTATGGTTCTCTCCCCGATACTGCGAAGGTAGTAATCATCCCAAGATTCTCTCAACGATTGCTGTTGAGGTTGAAGTCGTCCAAGATTCTCTCAATGATTGCTATTGAGGTTGTAGTCGCCTATGGTTCTCTCCCCGATACTGCGGAGGTAGTAATCATCCCAAGATTCTCTCAACAATTGCTGTTGAAGTTGAAGTCGTCCAAGATTCTCTCAATGATTGCTGTTGAGGTTGAAGTCGCCTATGGTTCTCTCCCCGATACTGCGGAGGTAGTAATCATCCCCAAATTCGCTCAGCGTTACTGTTGAAGTTGAAGTCGTCCAAGATTCTCTCAATGATTGCTGTTGAGATTGAAGTCGTCCAAGATTCTCTCAGTGTTCCTGTTGAGGTAGTAATCATTCAAGGTTCTCTCACCGTTCCTGCTGAGGTAGTAACCACCCCTGGTTCATTCATCACCTTTTGAAGATCCAGATCCAGCTCCTGTAACCAGTCAGGACACATCTATACTAAGAATCTGAAGACCAGCTCCTGTAACAGGTCAGGTAATCATTTTTCTTTTGCAGGTACGCAAGCTCTCGCTAAGGAATCTCTTATGCGATCAACATCCAGATGGCATCTGTAAGCCCATCCACCTTCCATCACCTCTCAGCATGGCATATATAAGCCCATCATCCTATCCAACAATCTCCAAATGGCATCTATAAGCCCATTCCCATCATCACACTACTATGTGAGCGCAAATTTCTGGGCACTCTAGTGTTCAATCATATTCCACCTTCGGATTACGAAAGGCACGTCAGCCAATCTGCATCCTCAGGTTTAAGAAGATTGAACAGGGGCAACTGTTGTACCCCAAAGTTTGCCCTCCCATATTTCTCAAAACATTTCAAGAAAAATTCACAAGCCCAACCCGGCGCGTCATATTCAGGTGTTCTTTCACCAAGATATCTTTGATAACGTATTCTCAAATTCAGGTTCGGCTCGAGAGTCAATTCTTTAAAGAAGGTATCCGACTGTGTGAGTTTTCTCGAAGAAATATGGTGAAAAAGTGTGCTGAAAGTGCAGTTTTTACGCGCTAAAAAATTCATAACTTGAAGATCGTGACTCGTTTTGAACCCGTTCCAGTGGCTAAAATTCCGTCTTGACATTATCTACGTTTTCATCTCTCACGGCTGGAAGCCAATTTCAATCAGAAGGTCTTCAAAAATGTGGATTTATCAAGTATTTTCATACAGAAAATTTGTGACAGAAGTTTATTTGCGTCATGTTCAGAAAATAATAACTTGGTCGATTTTCATCGTATCGAGCTGGTTCCGGCGCCAAAATTTCAAAAATTGAGTTGGATACATTTTCACATAAGGTATTGAGTTCAAACGGTATTCAAAAGGCCTTCGTTTTTTGCTCAGAGTGCGTGACACGCTGAAAATCCTGAATGCTGAATATTATTTCATCTGGGCCGAAACTTCGAAAATTCATAACTCGGTCAATTTTTATCGGATTGGGCTCATATTTTTACACAAGGTCTCTGACTCATAGATCTACAACTTTGCTTCAAAAGTCGAGACCGTATTATGCTCCGATCAATACCAGTTTTTTATTGAAGAACGTGTCAGAGTCGACACTGGAGCCCAAAATAAGTTTGTCTGAGCTGAAACTTCAAAAATTCATAACTAATTCACCGTTTATCCGATTGAGCCGATTTTCGGACAGGAGTTAGTTCTCGATGTAGGCTACATTTTGTTTTCACATTTCAACTTCAAAAATTGCACTTAAGTCCCTGCGATTTAGCCTGGAAAGTGACGAACTCAAGTGGACATTGGAGGCCCAATTGCACATTCAAAGCCCATTTTCTTTACCCTAATTTCCATTATATAATCACCTTCTTTTCACACAAACCAGAGAGGAGGAAAAGAGAGAAAAAAACCTTGCCATAACACTGTTAGAATATCAAATTCTTTCAAGAATCCTAAAACCTTGAAATCCTTATTACAAATCCCTCTCTCACTACAAACAAGCCATCTCAGTTACAAACCAACATCTTATTACTTCTTCAGTAAGGGTAAGGCTGGCTTGATCTCCATGATCCAAAGGGCATAAAAGCATTCATGTCACTACTTTTCCAGTAAGGGTAAGGTTGATTTGATCTCCATGATCAAAAGGGTATAATCATTCATACATGCCATATTGTGCCTAAACATTAAATTTCTTCATATATTGGCTTTATTTGCATTTTATGATTTTATTTAATGTGTTCGTGAGATTCAACACTGCAGATTTAGACAGGATCCCATGCAGGTTCATTAAGGAACGTTGAGGCCAAAAGCCAAATGGCCAAAAGCCAAAAGCCAAATGGCCAAAGTAGAAAAACTTATGCATGACACTAATACATTGCGAGACAGACATCCTAGAAGATTAAGGAACGTTGAGGCCAAAAGCCAAATGGCCAACAGCCAGAACACAAATGACCATGAAACCCAATCCAATGGCCAAAGAATGCAGACCACGGTACTCAGGAGTCAATGAACACGCACGTGATGCCAGAAAGTCAAACAAGGCTTTTTGTCTAATGGGCCAGATTTCTCACAAAAAACCTCCCTTTGGGTCTGAATACCCTCCATGGTTTGCACATTTTTATTTTTTTATTTGATTTTCCTTTTTATTCTTTTAATTGTTTTAATTGTTTTCTTTAAATTCATGAATTAATTTTTATAATATAAAACCAGAAAATCAAAAACTAAGAATATGTTAATTAATTTACTTATTAAATATTTTTGTAAATAAATGTTAAATAATTAATTTAGTTAAATTAGGTTTTAAAACTTAAGTCTTTTTCTTAACAAATTAAAATATGTAGAAATTAGGGTTTTTAACTTTTTATCATCTTTTTAATAAATAATTTTTTCTTATTATTATTGTTATTAATTATTAAATATTTTTGTAAATAAACATGTACATTAAATATTTAGTAAATTAGGTTAAACTTTAACATTCTCATTAAAACTATAACCCCAAAAAACTCAAAAAAAAAATAATTTCTTTTTTCTTTTTAATTTTATTAATTTAATAATCATAACTTAATTTCATTAAAAAGGGTCCAACGCCCTCGCCTGCGATTTTTTTTATTCTCTTTGCGCATTTTATTTATTTCCTTCTTGTAAATATTAATGTAATTCTCCCAAAGCCTTGTAAACTCGGACATTTTATTTCTCGCACTTCTTTATTTACTTTCTGTCAAATCGGGTCCTGGATTTATTTTGGCGATGTGGACCCGCGCCTTTGTAATAGTTTAGAACTTTATATTTCCGCAACTTTTTTAACTGTTAATAATGGCATGCAAGAATGAATGATAAAATAAAAACAAACGTGTAGATCACCCATGACATGAATAAGACAAAAATAAATGAAAACGACACACGAATCACACACCACCCCTAGGGTACGCCTCACTGTTGCCTTGCCTCGAAAGGTGATCGTCGAGTAGAGGATGTCTTAGTAAGTCCTCATGATCCGGGAACCTGGCATGAGGGTAGCTTCTAAGGTATCTTCCTATTGCTCTGGTGATCACCATGTCCCGAACCTCGAATTGACCCGAACACCTCCAACGGTGGTGCTACCTACCTCTCAATGGTGGGATGGCACTACTTTAAAGGACATCTACACAGACGAATTCCTTAGGGTAGGTAGACGACTCTAGATACTTGCTCTAAATTTCAAACAAAATCAAAAAATACTTTTCACACCAACACATTTTCAAAAAGCTTTCGAAAGCAATTTTTCAAACACTCTTGAGGACCGATACAAGAGTCGAACTGGAATTTTCAAAGAGATTTTTTTTAAACCCACAATTGAAAATCAAATAAACCATTTTTGAAAACACAAGTGAGCAAGTATCTAAGAGCCTATGGATAACCATGGATAGAAAGGGTGCTAACACCTTCCCTTTCTATAACCTACCTCCCGAACCGAGAGCAATCTCTTTAAGGAATTTTTCTGTGCTTTTGTCCTTTCCATTTGGAGAAAATAAAAGACGGTGGCGACTCTTGCTTCCGCGACATTTCGCGAACCAGCGTTAAACAGTCAGTTCCAGATCCACCGATCACACTCAGCAATACAGCAAATCAGCTAACATGCACATACATTACATCCACATATCATAAACATTGATAAAACACATATATTGCATCATACATTTCATGCAACATAACTTTGTGTTTCATCTAACATTTTACCCTTTTCGGGATAAGATTAATAGCTACCGTTTAACAATATGCAATCAGATACAGTACAGATACACTCCAGAAACGGAAGTCATTCTGTTACTCATTCAGATTCAGATCTCAAGATACAGTTCAAATACACTCCAGACGCGGATTCCATTTTGTTACCTATTCAGATTTCAACTATCAGATACAGTTCAGATACACTCCAGACACGGAAATCATTCTGTTACTCATTCAGATTCAAATCTCAGATACAGTTTAGATACGCTTCAGACGCGAATGCTAGTCTATTACTCATTCAGACCTCAACTTCAAGATACACTCCAGACACGGAAGTCATTCTGTTACTCATTCAAATTCAAATCTCAGATACAGTTTAGATACGCTCCAGACGCGAATTCTATTCTATTACTCATTCAGACCTCAACTTCAAGATACGCTCCAGATGCAGATGCTATTCTGGCCCTCATTCAGACCTCAACTTCAAGATATAGTACGGATACACTCCATACACGGAAGTCATTTTGTTACTCATTCAAACCTCAGCTTCAAGACGCAGTTCAGATACGCTCTAGACACGGTTTCCATTCTGTCACTTATTCAGATTCAAGTACAAATACAACTCAGATACGCTCCAGACACGGAGGCTATTCTGTTACTGATTCAGACTTCAACACCCAGATACAGTCCAGATATGCTCCAGATACGGATGCCATTCTAATACTTATTCAAATTCATATTTCACACTCTTGATACAATACGGATATGCTCCAGACACATATGTTATTATGTTTCTCATTCAGATTTTCAAGTCTCCAGATACAGCTCAGATACGTTCCAGACACGGACACCATTCTGATCCTTATTCTTCTGACTTACAACTTACAATTCAACATACATTCTTGGATGGCATCTATAAGCCCATCTCCAACAAGATTCTATCATCTCTCCAAATGGCATTTATAAGCCCATTCCCTCAACTATACTTTGTCGAGTGCAAATTTATGGGCACTCTAGTGTCCAATCATCTTTTACCTTCGAGTCACGAACGGCAAAACTCGCCAATCTAACTCTTCAGGTTCAATAAGATTGAACAGGGGCAGCTGTTGTACCCCAAAATTTTCCCTCTCATTTATCAAGATTTTTCTCACAAGACTTCTTGGACTCAAGACAAGATTAGGGTTTGGTCAGCTCAAGACATCTCATCTTGCATTGATAACCCAAAACTAGGGTTTGAGTTTGAACAAGGATTTTTGGACCACCAATGTTTCATGTGACTTCCATACATCATGTTGGACCCCTAAGATTGCTCATGTTAAGTTTCAAGCCTTGAACCACATTTTGGATCAGTCAATTGGACAGTTGACCTAAAAATCAGCTGTATTGGGGAAAAAGTCAATCATGGCCAATTTACAGTCAAACTTCATATTTTTTTATCCACATCAACATTTTAGACTCATATGTACCATTTGATCAAGTTTGGATCACAACTCCTCAAGAAATTTGATCAAATCATCAAAAGGGCAAAATGGTCAAAATTAGGGTTTTGACTGAGAAAGTGCAATTTCTGATTTTTAACCTAGCCAATGACTAATTGAGTCCAAGAATGATTTCAAGGGTTCGATGGCATCATCTTGACCTAATTACATGGTTCAAAAGATCTCAAGTTCATTGGATTGACAGATGAATTTTGCAGTCAACGGATCAAAAGTCAACTGTACACTTAAAAGGCAAACTTTGACTTTTTGGTCAAAATCAAGTGCCAAGGGCCATAATTCATCAAGATGTGTCAAAATATGAAACTTGTTCACCAAGAAAACCAATTTTGAAAATTAGGGTTTTGAATTTGAAAATTTTCATAACTTAGAATTTTTCTAAGTATGAAAATTTTCTTATTTTCTCCCAACTTTCCACCAGTTTTTCACCATAATGCAATTTGATTCAAAGAAAGCTTCCAACATGAAAATTTTAGTCCTACATGAAATATACAACTTTTCTTCACAAATGTTTCCCAAAAGATGCTTGGATCTCAAGTTATGAATTTATGAACATAGGGCCATGAACTAAATAACTTAGTGAAATTTTGCCCTAATTTAGGCAGTTTTTGGACTCAACTTCATGGACATTTTTCACCTTGTTCCAAGAGGTATCTCAATTTTCATTTCGAATATGGATTATAGAGCACATTTCAAGCTTTCCAAAATTTCCAAGAACTCTCCAAGATCATTTTTGGTTAGGTAGAATCGGAGAAGGGAAGTTGGCATTTTATCACTTTTGATCAAGCCATTTTTACAAAGCATCAAGTTGCAAATCAGATCTTTGATGTTTGAATATTGCTTTACAGGTCCTAAACTCATTCTAAACTCCATAATTAAATGCAAACTCAGAAGATAAAGGCTTTATCTTTGCTTTTGAGGCTTTATACAAGTTACATTTCCATTTTAAGCATAAAGGTTACAATGCCATTTTCATAAAGTGAGCTTTTCTAACTTTATCAATCTTGAGCCTTGGACCTGTCCCTTTGGTGCAAACAACTTCCACAGGTCTTAAGAAATTTGTACAAGCCCTTTGCAACCCTCAAACTAGCCAGTACAAGCATGTTAGCATAAGTCACTTCACTTTACTTCAAAAGCAAGAAAGTTGGTGAAAAGGTCAAAGCTTGCACATCTGTTGAGAAGCTGACTTTGTATCCATTCTATACAAGTATACAAACTTGTCACAAGGTAAAACACAAGGGATTGACAACTGAAACACTCTCAAACTCAAAAACTCCATTTTCTGTCCAAACACAGCAGCTCTGCACAACCCAAGCCAACTGATTTTTGACTCGTGCGTTTTGCATTTTAACACTTCAAACACCTTCTATATATCATACTAAAGTTATCCAAGCCATTGCCCTGGTTCTATAACCCCTGTTTCAGTCTTTGACATTTTCAAACTTGAAGCTTGCAGCTTGTCTTGTGCAGAGAGTTTCAGCCATCCTTAGAACAAACTAAGCATTGGAATAGCTTCAGGGAAGTACAAGGAAGCTTAATCAATCCTCAGGCCTCCATTAAAGTCCCTACATTGTTCTATCCAAATCCAACTAAAGGAGGTATTTTCTTGAACTCTATCTCTCTGAATAGGCATCCTCAAGCCACGATGTGTGAAGGAAAAATGTAGTCCATAACATGGTGAAGCTGTACATATGCATACTTTTCATTTATATTAACTATGCTGAGATAATTTGAAGCTTTAAGTTCATGAAGTTTTTAGGTCACAAATTAGGGCTCCCAAAATTCTCTCTGATCTTTTAGAGTTAGGTTACAAATTTTATATGGTTGGAATCGTGAGCTCAAATGCCACATTTTTTGTTATAAGTTTTTGTTTTTGTGCAAGCATGAGCAAGATACAGTTTGAAGGAAAACGCGCGCGCAAGGAAGCTGGCTGGAGGACAGGGATGAAGCGCCTAGGCTTTTTGGCGCTTTGGGCCCTTTTTGTTTTTACTTTTTGCACCTCCTGAATTGCTACTGCACCCCCTGACTTATTTCTTATATTTTTGAATTTTCTTTCATATTTTTATATTTATTACTTGCATTTTTTTAATGATAAAAAATACCCAAAAATGATTTATTTATTTTCACACATTTATTTTATTTTTTATTTTTTTATTTATTTTCCCACATAAAAATAGTTTATTTTGACAAATAAATTCTATTTTCTTAAATAACTTGTAAATATATTTAAAAATACTTAATATTTTTATTATGTTATTTATACTCATAAAATATTCATTTTCTATACATATTTAATTTTTAATATTGGAATATAATATTATCTATTATTTTCTTATACAAAAATGGACAAAATATTAATATTGAAACATTATTTTCTTTTAATCAAAAAATTAGGGTTTACCCCTTCCAAAAATATATTATTTTTTCCTTATTTTTTAGGGTTCAAATTAATTTATTTTCTCATACAAAAAAACAAATACAAAAACATTTTTTACATAAATACATTTGCATGGCATTTTAAATATTTGTATATTTATTTAATTCGCGCAATATTCGATTGGGTTGTAATAATATATTTTTAGGTTTATATTTGTGCAAAAATCCCCATTCAAAACTTGTATCCCTCCTCCCATAATAATTGTTGTAATTGTTTAGTTTATTTTACGCAATTTATTGCTTTATATACTATGCTTAGTAAACTAGGGTTTTGCATGACAAGAACAAAATCAAAACAAATAGAAAACCTTAAATGCAAGACAAAATCATGAAAAATGACACACTTTGCACACAAGCACCCTTAGGGTTTCACCCACTTGGTTGCCTAAAATAAAATGGTCATGTTACGCATGCGAAGTATCTTGGCAAAACACAACAAAAATAAGATCATAATCCCTCGATGACGCTATCAAAAGGTTGCCTAAAACAAAATGATCTTGGTCCCTCAAAATTGCTAAAGATACTTGGCAACATTGCTATCATGGTCATACGATGATCCACGCCCGTCCCGTTTACATCCAAAGATAGGGTTGCTTACCAAATCAATGGTAAGTCAACAACGTTAAAGGAATAAAATTGCACAAGAAAGACATTTGAGTAGGTAGATAACTTCTAGTTACTTGTTAAATTTCAAAACAATCCTTGCTATTTTCAAAAACAAACACACACACATTTCAAAACATCTTACAAAACATTCTTACGAACGAGAATCATTACAAAGATTGCCTAAACGAATGGCCTCTTTTCAAAATACTTTCAAAACCACACCGAGCACCATTTCAAACAAAACAAAGCAAAGAAAGTGATCTAAACAAGTAACTAAGAGCCCATGGAAAACCATGGATGAAAAGGGTACTAGCACCTTACCTTTTCATAATCTACCCCCCGAACTCAAGAAAACATCTCAAAGGTCTTTCCTGTGCTTTTTTACCTTTCCTTTTGGATAAAAGAAAAGTCGGTGGCGACTCTTGCTAACCGTAACATTTGCAAACACAAACGTAAAACCTCAATTCAGTTCTCCCACCGCATCACAGCACCCCACACGCCCGTAGTACTCTACGGTATCCACTCTTGTTTCCTATATTATGGGTGTGTTCAATCTACGCTTACTGTTTACTATAATACTGAGGGGAGAATGCATGCAAAAGAAAGGAGGAAAGAATGTAGGGAAAATGAAATTGTACTCGCTTAGGCCCTACCCCAATGCCTACGTATCCTTTTTGAGGAATCAGAGCTACCATAGTTTGGCTCACACATTTTGTTTGTTTTGTGTTTTTTATGGACGATGTTAATTCCGCCTTCTGTCGCAGCTCGACCTTTGGAGACTCATGCTTTGACACAGAAGTGAATTAATCATGTCCTTACCCGAAAATGGTTTATAGAGAAAAGGTGCTCGAGCGAACAAAATGGTTTGAATTGGTTTGTGTTTTATTACCTTGAAAAAGGGTTTAAGTGAGATTGACACGTTTTTTGATTTGCTAAGAAAAGAAGTTTTAGTTTTAGATGCAAGGATGCAAAAAGGGGAAGGAAAGATTCTAAGGGAGCGTGGCATATTTCTAACCTAATGTTATCATACAATGGTGGTCCTAAGATTTGGATTAACAAAAGGGAACGTCTACCTAATGTTAGCATGCATGGTTTACAACCTAAGGTCTAACTCGCATCCTAACGAAGCAAGCGCATCCTAAGGGAACACGGTAGGTACAAGGATAGAGAAAATAAGCCAATAAACTCAAGAGAGCACACCTGAAGAGATCCTATCTAGGTTAGCATGCCAAATAAAGTCTAACAAAACTATCCTATAGGAAACATGCAATGATAGCGAAGTCGTGATCTCAATTTCTAGATTGAGTGACTCATCGATCAACAAGAAATAAAGGAAAGCAATAAAATCCAATAGGGAGCATGCATTGAGAGCGAAGTCGTGATCTCAATTCCTAAATTGAGTGACTCATCAATCAGCAACCAAGGAAACAAACACAAGCATAACACATATAGCAAATGAAGTGCGAAATTCCTGCTACAGGTCTTTAAACAGCGACTTCGAGCGCATGCTCTTTATTTCCTACTTCTCATGGTATCTAGAAAGCAATAAAGTGCGAAAATGAGGAATAAAATGAGGTTGCGATGATACCGAACGGAGAAGGTTCATTGCCTCTTCAAAACCATGCAAGCAATAAGAAAACTCTACAGGAGCTGCTCCACACGACCGATCAAAAAATTAATCTCCAAGCATTCCCCATCGCGAAAGTTAGATCGATATTTTATAACAAAGTCTTGGCTAAAAATGGCAACAAAAACGATTACCAAGCATAAAAAAAATAGAGAACTCTAATAATATTCTAAAGAGAACCTAAAAATATTTCCTAAAACATTCTAACTATTTTTAGGTTATTTTGTCATAACAAAAATATTAAAAAAACTACAAAGTTCCTAAATCTTAATATGAAAATATGAGCTCAGGGTGGGTGAAAAATGAATCTAGGAGTGACATATTGGAGTAATCTGGGCGCTGCAGGCCATTGAAGGAAAATCTAGAAAAGCCTTTTTTTTGTGTACAATCATCCCAGCTGCCAAAAATGAAGAAAAGACCTAAGGGAACTAAGCCCGACCCATCACCAATTGTTTGAGTATTCTTCTCTTTCAATTATCAATGCAAAGAAATTAATTAAAAATTAAACAAATAATAAAAAGGATACGAAGAAGAGAATGTAGAACAACATCATTTGCAGATTGTAGGTCTTAGCACTTGCGATGATTCAACTTCTCCTTCTGCAATGTCATAACACATTCTCTCGATACACAGCGGCGCCGCTTCCAAACAGTTTCGTTCTTCCGTCAATTCCTCGCCTCTCGTCTCAATCTCCTTCAATTTTGTCCAATCAGTCGTGATTTTGATTCAGTCATCACCTTCGCATCAGCCTTCTCCGACGAACACCAGCGGTTCGCCACCGTCAATGCCCTAACCCTATTTCTCTTTCTCCCTCCTTTATTCTCATATTAATCACTGCCGGAATGCCTTTCTTCTCCGTTGCAAACGGCGATCCTTTTTTGCGCCAATTTCGGTTTGCACACTGTGGCTTTGTACTTCATTCATCAATCTCAGGCTTCAGGCGTCGTGAATCGTCATCTCTCTTCGATCTCGATTCCAACTCATTCTTCTTCTTTGCGATTCGGTTTTGCTATTCATCATTTCTCGCGTATCAGCAACGAAGGAGTTCTCCAGTGAGTCTCGGTCTTCTCTTTAGCCTCTTTTTCCTTTTCGCTCGTTGTTGTGTGTGACAGTGATGAATGGTGTTGTTGTCTGCAAGATGATGTGCAAAGATGAGCGAACCAAAAAGTTGTTGTTCTTGCGGATGCATAATGAAGATGATGCTGAAGATCTCAGAGAAAGATGAAGATTATTGTTGGAGGATGATGATGAAGGTGTTGTAGAAATTTGAAGATTGAAGGTTGATGAGGAATCTCTTGATGCGGTTTAGAGAGAGAGAGGGAGGTGAGTTTTTTTCTCTAATTTTTTGTTGAAAAGTTTGTTATGGTTATGGACAGTTGGAATTGGTTATCTTTTTTCTGTGAAAATCGTTAATCTGAATAATGATCCCTCTCTGAAGAAAACTGATTCTAAAATATGGTTTTTTGGAAAGTTTGTTGCTGATTCTGTTAGGAAGTTGTTATAATGTTAATTTGTGATTCTGTTATCTATTTTCTTCTGGAAGTTTCTGTTGGATGCAGTTAGAGACAGTTAGAGGTTGTTAGAAGAGTTAGTTACGGAGAATGCTTAGAAAAATTATGTTTGGTTTTCTGTTATTTTTCTGTTTTATTGGTTTTGGAGTTAATTGGGAAGTTTGTTACCGCAGTTAGAAGGTTGAAATTCTGTCAATTTAGAAATTAGCTAGTTGTTTTTGTTAGGAATTCTGTTAGAACAGTTAGGATAGAAAGTTGGCTGGCTGGAAGTTCCTATTATGCAGGGTGGTTTTTCGTTGGTTAGTTCGGGGTTATCAAGAAGTTGGTTTTCTGTTATGATGTTGAGTTCTGTTAGCTAACTGTGTCAATTGATGTTGGGCTGGTTATTTCTGATTTTCTGCAAATTTATTTCTTCTTTAAGATATCGTGCCGCTGGTTCAAAATTGTAGTCTAGCCAATGAGTATCGGTTTGTGCGGGCTTATAAAAACGACGAACTACTTCAGCATAACCCTAAGTATATGATTATGTTTCAAAATGGTATAATTTATGTTTGTGGTTTATTTGAATGCAGGGCTGTCTTGACATGATTCAATTGGCTCTTGGAGCTTGGGGAAAACTTTTGAAGGAAGCAAGAGAAGGTTAAATCATGACGATGAAACGAAGCAGCTTGAAGACTAGGTTTAGGATTAGGCCTAGAATCAAAATGTTGTGTAATTATGAATGTAATTGGATGGAACTTAGAAGCTGTATGTGTTTGAAATATAGCTTTTTGATATGAACTCGAATGAGCTACCATGCTTTGAAATGGTTTTTTTATAACGGAGACTCTGATTTCAAATTTGAATGACTTTCCCTCCATTATGCTTGTAACTTGAATGAAATAATCATGAATTTTAATGGGACTTTGGCCAAAAGTTAACTTTCCCCAAATTGATGTTAACCTTTATCATGGGACATATGGCATCGAAACTTGAATCCACTTTGATATCTCACAAAGAACTGAAACCAAATCCACTTATATGCCATGCCTAGATCTTGAATAATGGAAAATGAATCAAGTGAACTGGGAGATGGCAACTTGAACTACATGAATCTTCCAATCTTATCTTGAATCAACAATTGACAAATCATGAAATTGAGATCTTGAGCCAATATTAATCTTGAGAGCAATTATAAGTTTCAATGAATCCAAATTGGCATATCATTTCTCTTGAAATCCTAGTTAACTTGTAATCGAAGAAACAAGTGTTTGAAAGAATGATGACATTTTTAACTCAATGAACTCACAACTTCATCTTCTGTACCATGGCTTGCATTTTGCAATCCAATCCACACTATATCTTGACTTTATGCATAACAACAATGCCTTTAGGTATAGAAATAAATGTAACATGAAGGTCAATGAACCTCAGTCGATAGATATTACAAACTCGCACAGAGAAGATGTGACACCCTAATTCACTTGTGTTTGATGAATTCTTGATGGAGGATGACCTTGTAGCTTTGATGAAGAAAATTTCCACAACATCCATGAATACAAAACCCTAATTCCATAATATCTTTGATCACATGCCATGCTTTATTGATTAATGAATGGATGATGTGTTAGATTACCTAATGGGAGTTATGCACATGAGAAAAGTGAAAAATGCGTAAGCCAGATAAGAGTGAAAGGGGTAGGACAAATTTGGGGTATTACAACATCACTACAAGGATTGACAAGAGTCTAATATTTTGAGATAAAATTTAAAGATAAAAGCCAAAATGGCAAAACAGTTTGAATGAGATTGATTAACTTTTAGTCTTCTCACAAAAATGTCAAAGTATTATTAAATTGATTAAAGTTTGATTAAGAAAAGATTTTTCAAAATGCATGGACATAAGTCCAAGTTTATTATGAAAATGGTTTAAGTTTTAAAACAAGAAGAGTTTTCAAAAGGAGTGAGCATATTTTGAAATTAAAGAATATGGGAGGAGATGAAGGGACTATCCTAAAGCATAAGGTAATAGCTAGGGAAAAGAACCGTATAACCAACAAGAAGCCCACACTTGACACAATGAGTCAATGTAGAGTTCCCATCCTTTGGATTTGAAAGCAAACAAACAAAGATAATAACCCTCTTAAGAGAACCAAACTTCAATTGCATTAAGTCTTCAAATTTTTTTGGCATAATAACAGTTGTATACAGATGAATTCCAGATTACAGACAAAGCATGTAATCACAATAACCTGCACACAAATCAAACAAATAACCCAATGTCTTGGGGTAAATACCAAGAAATCCAGACAAAATAACATATGAGGTCACAAGGTCTCCAAGATAGGTTAAGGCCCCTAATCCTAAGTCCAAGAAGTCCATCACTCCATAATGCCAAGGATAGTAACCAAGTAGTCCAAGTAACGTTAAAGTTTTTATGGTTCAAGTTGATTATTAAGTATCTTTAGAAAAAGAAATGAAAAGCTCAAATGAGCAAAATAAAAATGACATAAAAGTAAATGCTCAAGTCAGCAAAGATGAAAATAACATGAAATGTAAATGCTAAAAATAAATGTGCTTAAAGTAAAGGCATAAAGTAAAAGCATAAAATAAAGTCAATTATTAGGAATTAGTGGTTAGTTGAATGACCATCTTGAAACTTGCATTTGGAACTCATTAGAGGATTGGTAGAACCAAAGCCTCTCAACAATAAGTTGCATTTGCTTTTTGTCAAGTATATCATCCATTTAATAATCTAAAGGCATCATTAAATGATCAATGATGTTTAAGTATTCCACTTTGACCAAAATTGATGAAGATTCATTAGAGGATTAGTAGAACCAAAACCTCCTAACAATGAATCTCAAGGTTATTGGATCAAAGGGCTCAAATCAACATACTTGGGCTTGCAAACATGTGTTTGGGCCATGAATGATACTTTCTCGAATCGGGACAAAATTTAACGTTATGTTAAGCAATCGTAAGTTGACTTATATAGAAGTCACACCTATTTTGAGGTCGGTCAATAGCAATCTATGTACCATATGTTTTGAGACATGATATGGAAATCATGCTCCAATAACATTTAGTACAATTGAGAGAGAGAGAGAGAGAGAGAGAGAGAGAGAGAGAGAGAGAGAGAGAGAGAGAGAGAGAGATGAGATGGAGAATAAATAGGGTAAAAAGAAAATCACATTTGAACCAAAAATTTAATCAAACTATTATTAAAATCATTCATCCATTTTTATGGAGTTAGACTCAACACCATGGATCCAATGATGTTAATAAAGTTCATGACCAAAATTTCATAGTCCAAGATCAGCCAGAATATGTACAAAAAATAAAATAAAATTTAAAATAAAATAAAAAGGTTTTAAATAATTTTTAAATTTGGAAATAAAGGGAAAAATAACAATTATATACCAAAAACTCAACAAAAATTAATGAGACCATAGAAAAATTAGAAATGAACTCAAATATTTTTATGAAATTTTTGGTAATTTTTAAATGTCAGGAACTATTTTTAAACTAATTTAAATTGCTCAAATAAAGGGGGGAAAAAGATAAAATTAGTAAAAAATAAGATAAAATTCCATAAAAAATTCAGAACATCAGAAATGATGAAGATGATTTTTATAAAAAAAATTCAGAATTTAAAAATGTCAGAAATTATTTTTAAAACAATTAAACTAAAGAAAACAAATCAAAAATTATGAAAAATACCAAACATCAAAATAAAAATATGAAAAAATATTCACAAAGTCAGAAATAATTCAAGGTATTTTTGTATATTTTTTTATAATTTTTGGATAAAAAATAAAAGAGTTATAAATTTTTGAAATTTAAAACAATTTAAAATATAAAATCATAAAATTAAATAAAACTAAAAAGATGTGGACCATCAGATCATAGTCAAATCGCGTTAGTAAGCTGATCAAGAGGACTAGACGCGTTGTTTAAAACACACTAGATCAATAAAAGACAAACCAATAAAAATAAAACAATTGGCGTGTTATCCTTGGTTGAGACGACACATGTCATCGTCTTCAACCTCAAGACACCCTGCAAATAGGGCAAACCTCAAGTCATTGAATCTGTAAATTTAGGCGCTCATAGTGGTACCAATAGACGTGTCTCTTCAAGACGATCACAATCATATCCTCGCGCCAAATTTATATAAAACACAGCGTAATCGATTTGGAAAAAACCAGGGATGTTTAAAAATGTCAAAATCGAAAATCAGAAGTATCAAATGCATTGTTTCTCCAAAATTGAGTTAACAGCTAACATCAGTGAACATCATAGACCATTCCAGTAATTTGAGTTAGAAGATTTGGTGCCTTAAACTACCTGAACAAAGCCAGATGAAGTTGCTCTACAAATAGACTTGGCTAGCACGATTCCGGGAACCTCAACCCTTGATTCTTTTTCTGTTAGCTTCAGGGAAGTTCAAGGATGAAGGATTAAGGAAGAAATTGAATTGAAAAGCGGTAGAAATAAGAATTCAAAATCTCAGAAAAGGATGTTATGAAGAGAGTTTGACAGAGTGATTTTGGCTCTTCAAGCTTGATAAAATGAATGGGGGATGATCCTCTATTTATAGGGAAGTGAATGGAATGCTCAAGCGTGTGAAATGGTAAAGTTTGGAGGGAAATTGTGTGAAGTTGCAAACAAGAAAAGTGTGATTTGTAATTCGATCAAAACTCATTTGATTCTTGCATTTTATCATGCTAATCACTTCTGGATACTCCACCATATTATTGGTACAATAAAATATCAGCCTTGCAGTAAAAGGAATGTATGATCCATGTGGAGTGATAATCACAACACCGATTCCTTTTCCATAAGCGTTCATAGCTCCATCAAATAACATACCCCACCAGGATTCGAGATCAGGACCTTCCTCAGGAAAAGGTTTATCGCAATCTTTCGCTTTCAAGAACATTACATCCTCATCAGAGAAATCAAACTTGATTGGTATTCAGCTAGCCATTGGTGAGCAAGATAATCCGCCAACACACTACTTTTTATAGTCTTCTGAGTGCGGTATTCAATATCATATTCAGAAAATAACATCTTCCAGTGGGAAATTCTCCCAGTAAGAGAAGGCTTTTCAAAAATATACTTAATTGGATCCATTTTGGAAATCAACCAAGTAGTATGATTCAAAATATATTGCCGCAACCGATTTTCCGCCCAGGCCAGAGCACACCATATCTTTTCCAGCATAAAATACCGCAACTCACAGTCAGTAAATTTCTTACTGAGATAATAGATGGCATATTCTTTCTTTCCCGTTCATCTTGTTATCCCAAAATACAGCCCACGGAATTATCTAATACCATCAGATACATGATCAATGGCCTTCCTTCAACGGGAGGGAGCAAGATAGGAGGTTCAAGAAGATATTCTTTAATAATTTCAAATGCCCTTTGAGAATCAACTGTCCACATACAACCTTGATCTTTCTTTAACAACTTAAAGATCGTTTCACACGTTGCAGTCACGTGGGAAATGAATCTGGAAATGTAATTCAAATGCCCAAGGAAGCCTCTAACTTTCTTTTCAGTCCCTGGTGTAGTCATTTCCTTAATTGCTTTGACTTTATTAGGATCCACTTCAATACCTTTTTGGATGACAATGAAACCTAACAACTTCCCTGATCAGACACCGAAGGTGCATTTATTTGAATTCAAGCAGAGACGATACTTTCTCAAACGCTGAAATAATTTCAACAAATCTTCTATATGCCTTTCTTTGGTCTGTGATTTGGCAATCATATCATCAACATATACCTCAATTTCCTTGTGCATCAAATCATGGAATAGGGTTGTCATAGCCCTCTGGTACGTTGTACCAGCATTCTTCAACCCGAAGGGTATCACTCTATAACAGAATGTTCCCCAGGGTGTGATAAACGTTGTTTTTTCCATGTCCTCAGGAGCCATTCTGATTTGATTATATATGGAAAATCCATCCATGAACGAGAATACTTTGAATTTTGCAGTGCTATCAACCAAAATATCAATATGCGGCAATGGAAAATCATCTTTTGGACTAGCTTTATTTAGATCTTTGTAATCTACGCACATGCGAACTTTTCCGTCTTTCTTTGGTACAAGGACTATATTGGCAATCCACTGAGGATACACTGATGTCACAATAAAACCAACATTTATCTGCTTTAACACTTCTTCTTTAATTTTTACTGCCATATCAGCATGAGTTCTTCTTAACTTTTACTTGACCGGCGGGCACTCTGGCTTCAAAGGAAAATGATGTTTCATAATATCAGTATCTTGACTAGGCATATCTTGGTACGACCAAGCAAATATGTTTACATACTCTTTCAATAGTTTAGTCAACCTGCTCTTCACATCAGCATGCAGCAATGCTCTAATTTTTACTTCCTTTGGCTCCTCTTCTGAACCCAAATTGATGGTCTCCAACGACTCTTTATACGGATGAATGGTGTTTTCCTCATGCTCGAGAAATCATGAAACCTCTTATGGAATCTCATCATATTCTTCTTCTTCCGTCCCAAACACAGGGTATCCAAAGATGGGAGAGGGTGCAGGGTCATTGTATTCAACATGTTTATTAATTAATCTGTACATGTGATTTATGATTTCCTTTTAGAAACTGACACATATATCAAGTGATCATGCAGATTTATTTACAGCTATTATTTATTCCAAAAAGGGTTTTTTCTGATTACCATTTTCCAAGAAAAAAGCAGAAAATAAAACATCATTTGAGAATCAAAGACATCTTTAATTAATGATTTTAATGACCAAATAAAATAGATAAGCCCATACAATATTAACTTTGACCTTGGGCATAGTGAAAGCTCTTTGCAAAGATAAACAAAAAAACAAATTACTTTGAGACATGGATGCAAGTGGGAACATCAATAGTGACCCAGTTCTAGACTCTGACTCCAGGCGTCACATAATTTGGCATCTTTTGTTCTTATCCATTCTCCACAATAGCATTAACTCTAGAAACAGTTGGATGGAGGTAGCCTCCACTGCGAAAAATATCCTGATAGCTGCTCACAGTAGACTTTGATTTCAAACTCTCAATTTTGCCATTCTTTGTAGAGAAACCCAAACCATCCATGTTCTTGTTTACAGAAGGATCAACAATTTGCCTCCATACTTTACTTGGACCATTGCGTACAACATGTTGAGCATCTTTGAACGAAGCCATAGAATCCTCATTCTCTCTTATGTTATCAACATACAGAGCTTGGAAATGCGTCCCAACAACATCTTTGTCTGCTTCTACAACACTGAAAGACGATAGATGAGATATCAGCAATGCTTGCTCTCTAGTTATAATAACCACCTCTCCTTCACGCACGAACTTCAGCTTTTGGTGTAGAGTGGAAGTGACATCCCCTGCTTCATGTATCCATGGCCGTCCCAGCAAACATCTGTATGCAGGCACAATATCCATGACTTAGAGAGTGACCTGAAACAAGTAAGGGCCTATGTGAATAGGTAGATCGACTTCCCCAATAACTGACTTCCTTGATCCATCGAAAGCTTTGACAATAATACCACTTGGGCACATGGGAGCCCCTTGATATTTTAACTTCATCAGCGTAATCCTCGGTATAACATTTAAGGCAGACCCATTATCAATCAGCACATTTGACAATGAATCATTTTTATAGTTCATGGATATATGGAGAGCTAGATTATGATTCCTCCCTTCGTCAGGAAATTCGTCATCACAAAAGCTTAGGTTATTACAAGATGTAATATTACCTACCACACTATTGAATTCACCTAATGACATATCATATTCCACGAAGGCTTGGTCTAACACCCACATTAAAGATTCCCTATCAGCAGCAGAATTTATCAACAATGCTAGGATAGAAATCTTTGAAGGAGTCTGCAATAGCTGATCTACAATTATTTAATCACTCATTTTGATAATCTTCAAAATATCATCCATATCTTTTTCCAGGGTAGCACCACTGGACTCTCCTACAACTTTCTTATTCTCAACACCTTCTGTAACTTTCTTCTCAAAACTGACATTTCCCCTAATAACTGGTGCAAACACACGACCACTACGGGACACCCTGCTAGTTTCAACAATATTCTCAATACTAGACAAAGGCAGGATGGGAACTTCCACACCATCCTCTAAAATAGTGGCATTGTACTTGTACGATACAACTTTATCTGACTTGTAAGGAACGGGCCCTGGCAAGAAAATCACCATTGGGGCAACAACTTACTTGCTACAATATTCAATTTCAATGGGCACAAAATCATTAAAACAAGGCAGAATTACGTTCACACCTTCTTCATAAATTTTGGGTACCAAAGAATCAACGTTGGAGAACATATCCTCATCTGAGGAAAAGAATTCATCCGCCGAAGCATATTCATCATCTGATTCATCCTTGATCATATTAACCTCATGGTAATCATTTATTTGGCCTGACACTTTGATTGTTCCATTATCTAATAACAACTAAATACTTGTTCTTACAATGGAAAATCCTAGGGAATCCCTGCTGCAAACCCGGCAAGATCCATAGTGGTGCTCTCCCTGACCATCCATGTGGTAGAAAGTAGCGTACAATTGCATAATATCATCATTCATATGGTCCACATCAAAGATCCTCAACTCTCCAGGACATCCAAAGACCATGTTCACTTCCTCTTCATATTCTTCCCCTAGGCCTGATTATATAGATGAGGCCCTCATCCATCATCTCCTGCAAATCAACCTTTATCTTATCGCAACCTTATATATTAGTGCTACAAATATCACAACCATCATGATCATGAGCATATTAACTAAACTCGCAGAGGTCTGCATGCATCTTTACCAAGTCTCCTCTGACCAAGTGGATATCATAAATCTGGAAGTCTCCTGGACAACCAGCAACCATGTTGACAGCATTCGTTCCTCCATGCTTTAGTAGAGGATTATCTTTTACATTAGGACTGACATCTTTGAAGGACAAAAGGCGAGATCTAACCATTTTATGTATCTCAGATTTCAGAGGATAATAGTTTTCCATATTATGCCCTGGCGCACCCTGATGGAAAGCGCACGTCTGATATGCCTTATAGTACCAAGGCAAAGGGGATGATATAGCAGGGGGTGGCTTAGTCTGGACTAACTTTTTCTAGATCAAATGCTAGGAATGGCTCTGCATAACTCATAGGGGTGGTGTCAAAAGGTTCTCTCCTCTGATTCTACCCTTAATTTTCTTGAGGGGATGGTCTTTGATAAGCGACTGTAGTCAGAGCAACATTTATAACCGGAGTCACCGAGGCAACCTATTGATGGCACTGATGACTTCTTCTTGGAAGATTAACCCTTATTTCTTGAATAATAACGTTTGTTTCTCCTTCCTTCTTTTTAACAAATCCAAATGATGGTTTTTTCGTAATTCCAGAATTTTCACTCTTTGTTAGACGACCTTATCTTATAGCTTCTTCTAAACAGACGCCCATTCCCACCATTTCGGTAAAATCACTGGGTGCACTCGCCCCCATTATTTCATAATAGAATGCACCTAGTGTCTTCAGAAAAATGTTTTTCATCTCTTTTTCTTCCATTGGAGGAATCACCTGGGCGGCTAATTCACGCCATCTTAGTGCATATTCTTTAAATGACTCACTATCTTTCTGGACCATGGCCCTGAGTTGATCACGACCAGGTGCCATGTCCATATTGTATCTGTACTGTCTGATAAACGCTTCACCCAAGTCGTTGAAAGAATGAATATTGGCATTGTCCAGGCTCATGTACCATTTCAATGTTGCACCAGTCAAACTGTCTTGAAAGAAATGAATTAACAGGCGTTGATCATCTGTATGGGTAGACATTCTCCTTACATACATTACTAAGTGAGCACAAGGGAAAGTGTTTCCCTTGTACTTTTCGAACTTTGGCACTTTGAACTTTGCAGGTATCTTCACATTTGGCACCAAACACATATCATTCATATTCTGCCCAAACAACTCTTTTCCTCTGAGGGCCTTCAACTCTTTCTGTATCTTATCAAATTGGTCCTGAAAATTGTCCATTCGATCATATAAACACAAGCTTACACTTGGTGGAGGAATAGGGAGATATACTTCATCATTAGCAAATGGGATTACATTCACCGAGGGAGGTGCAGCATAGTGAATCTCATTTCTAACAGTAGGGGTAACATGCACCGCAAGAGGTGCAGGAGCAGCAACAGTCTGAGCAAGTGGAGCAACTTGAGCATCCTGATTATAGTTCTATGGAATTCCCCAAGGGTATCTCGGAGGCATACGATTCTGAACAACAGCAGGTGGAGTAGTAGAAACAGGAACAATCGGAACTTCAGTAGCAACCATTGTCTGTTGAGGCTGAGAAATTGGTGGCTAATTTTGAGCAACCACCAAAGATTCCATTAGAGCAGTGAGATTTTCCATACCGGCCTTCAGAGCAGAAAATTCCTCGCGCAGCTTGCGATTCTCTTATTTATATTATCCATCTTCCTTATGAGATTAGCTCGAGTATTATACTGATGAGACAACTTGCTGAACAAAGTAAAGAAGCTCAGTAAGACACCTAGATATGTACAAAAAATGCAAGAAGTATGTGCAATATGATGCATGATATGCAATGCACATGATTTATTTTATTATTAACATTTCAAGGGACTCAAAGATTTATAGACAATTTGCAAATATCAAAGTAATAACACATTTGAAATACTGAAAAATCTCATTATAATAATCTCAAAACGGACTACACTTTTTAGTACAAGTTTCAATAATCCCAAGTAAAAGATAAAAGTAAAGTCTAAAACCATATAAAAGCAAAGATAATAGAGATCACTCTACATGCTGATGCTTCCCTGTAAGCCTGGTAATCTGAATCTTCAACCTTTGGTTTTCTTCCGCATACCTGGTGGCGACCTCCTTCCAATCATCAGAGTTAGGAAGTGAATAACTAGGTCCAGATTGAGGCTTAGAGGAAAATAAATCATCTTGCCTCTCCATCTACTCTACAACATGAATCTCAAGAATCTCAATCAAGTCGTCTTTCTCTTTCAGGTCTGCTCGGTAGGACACCTCTAAAGTTTGGAACTTATTCTTCCAAGCATCCTTTTCTTGTTGCATCCTAACTAAAGCAAGCTGAAGTTCTTCCACGTCATCTAATAGGGGAGGAGTGGTCTTCACAAACATATCAGGAATGGGTGTTTCTTGGGAATACAAAATCTTCAACTGAGTGGCTCTTGCTTGTACCCACTGAAGATAAGGTTCCAAAGAAATGGCCCCTCTTGGTCCCAAGTCCTTCCTACTCTTCATGTCAATGTCGCGCGAAGACTTTGCAATCTGCTCCTTAGCTTCCTTATGAACTTCTTACTCTTTTAGGAAGAAACTACTCAAATGAACACTATTTGGCTTATCCCTCATCGGATAACCAAGCTGCCATCGTGCAAGAACATGGTTGTAGTTAATTCCTTCATATGTACCAAGAAGAGGTACATTGGGGAAGCTACCACAACTGTCGAAAATCTCTACATCATGATAAGCCTGATGATACCAAATAATATCTGAATGAGTTAGGGCCATAATCTTTGGATCCCACTGAGGCTCCTTCCTGACATTCCAGAAATTATCAGACCAAGGTAAGTGAGAAATAAACAACTGATACAACAAGGGCGTGCAACAAATGATCATCCCTCCATGATAAGAATCCCGAAGATGAATGGAGTAATAAGCGTCACCCAATAATGTAGGGAATGGGTTCCCAATCATAAAGATCCCGATGGCGTTGATATCAACAATTTTTTCTACATTGGGAAATAAGAACAACCCATAAGAAAGTAGAGCAAAAATGGCCTCAAAAGCAATCGTACTCTTCATCCTAGCAAAGTAGAAAGATTTCTCCAATAAGAACTGAACTGGTAATCCTCTAATACCTCCTTTGGTATTCATGTGGGATTCAACCTCAGACTTTCCCAGATGGATCAAAGCAGCAATCTCATGAGATTTTGGCTCACCCTCCAAACCTGTAAAAGGAACACAATCGGTAAACCCAGCAGATAAGAATACTCCTCTAATGTAGGCATCAACTCATAGTCATGGAAAGTAAAGCATTGATACATCGGATCATAAAACTGGACCAAAGTCGAGAGAATACCCTCATTCATCCTGAGCTTCGTAAGATAAATGATGGACCCATACTTCCTCCAAAAATCTGTAGAACTCTCGATCTTGGGATCTTTGAAACTATACTTCTTAGTTTTTCTTTTTCCAGAATCCATGGTCAAAAGTACCTGAGGTATTCACAAAGGACAACTTTAAGTCCCTTGAAACATGATGTTTTAATATATGCTCATGGATGCATGAATTCATGATGCAACAATCACACATAAGATCACAAACATAGGGTTCATAGGTTCAACATCATGAGCATGAGGCCGAAGGTACTACCCACAAGGTATGAACTAAAAGTTTATCACCTTCCGAACAAGATTCTAAGAGGTTCCCAAAGTCTACATCCTTCCTTCGGATATTACCAACATCCCGGTTGACTCGGTAATTAACATTATTATCAGGAAAAACTCATCCGAGCTTAGTATCGCGTGACAACCATTTCCGGATTACTTCATCATAGCTTCCGCACTACACCTAAAAGGCCAAGGTGGGTTAAAAGTTCTACGGTCCTCAGTTTCAGTAGGCTCCCAGATTGAAAGCAGCACATCTTCGCGATTACTCGATAAACGACACTACAATCAAAGGGGCCTCCACTGAGTGGGGGATATCATGTCTCATTTTTTGGGATTACTCCCTCAAAGTTAACATGACTATACCGCCCGTCCTATCTTAAATTTTCCCAAGCCCGGGTATAGGAATTACGAGAAATCACCAAGCACCCTGAAAACCAGGAAAATCAAGACAAACATATATGCAACACATAAGATATAACACATAATAGCACATATACAGCTATAAACAAAGATAGGCTCAACCCACTTAGGGATGTAACGGCAAGAAGTCAACCTATATTTCCCCAGTGAAGTCGCCATTTTTTTATAGTAGATATGTTGAGACTAAGTCATTGGATTGACTCGACTCGCACATATCGAATAAAATTCGCCAGTACGCTTTATTATTTCCAAAGGAATAGGAAAATGGTAAATAATCCAAAAGAGGGGGAGAGAATCTAAGTTCGGGGGTTGGTTATGCAAAGGGAAGGTATTAGCACCCTAAACATCTATGTTACTCTGCAGGTACCTTTTTGAAAATCTGTATATTTTGGCTATAAGTTTGTATAAAAAATAGTTAATGGAGATGAGAAAAGAAGTATTTTTTTATAATTTTTGCACCCGCCGCGGTTGCGAATCTTTAGTGCCTACGTACCACCTTCCGTGCAATAGGAGATCAGGGTACTCAACGTTCACCTTTTAAAATTTCAAACACAAGTGTGTTCATTAATTTTAAGAGACGAGACATCATTATAATTGTCCAAGTGGAAAACATACTTACTACCCACAATTATGAGAAAGGAGAAATTTCATCATCTCAAAGTGGAGGATATGACTTGGATTTTGAAATCAACAAAAGCCTCACTCGACACCCAAGTGGAAAATATCTCACTTCACTACATATTGTAGAAGTATAGTTGTTTGCATCACTATAAGGATTGACAAGAGTCTTATCTTTTGAGAAAAAATTTAAAGATAAAATCCAAAATGGCAAAATAGTTTGAATAAGATTGATTGACTTTTAGTCTTCTCACAAAAATGTCCAAGTATTATTAAATTGATTAAAGTTTGATTAAGAAAAGATTTTTGAAAATGCATAGACCCAAGTCCAAGTTTATTATGAAAGTGGTTCAAGTTTTAAAACAAGAAGAATTTTCAAAAGGAGGGAGAAGATTTTGAAATTAATGAAGATGGGAGGAGATGAATGGACTATCCTAAAGCATAAGGTAAAAAGCTAAGGAAAAGAACCGTCTAACCAACAAGAAGCCAACACTTGATACAATGAGTCAATGTAGAGTTCACATCCTTTGGATTTGAAACCAAATAAACAAAGATAATAAACCTCTTAGGAGAACCAAACTTCAATTAGATTAAGTCTTCAAAAAATTGGGCAGAATAACAGCTGTATACAGATGAATTCCATATTACAGATAAAGCATGTAATCACAATAACCTGCACATAAAACAAACAAACAACCCAATGTCTTGGGGTAAACCCCTGATAACTCCATACAAAATAACAGTTGTGGTCACAAGGTCTCCAAGATAGATTAAGAAGTTCAAGAAGTCAATCACTCAATAATGCCAAGGATAGTAACCAAGTAGTCCAAGTAACATTAAAGTTTTTTATGGTTCAAGTTGATTATTAAGTATCTTCAAAAAAAGAAATGAAAAATCAAATGAGCAAAATAAAAATGACATAAAAGCAAATGCTCAAGTGAGCAAAGATGAAAATAGCATGAAATGTAAATGCTAAAAATAAATGTGCTTAAAATAAAGGCGTAAAGTAAAAGCATAAAATAAAGTCAATTGTTAGGAATTAGTGGTTAGTTGAATGACCATCTTGAAACTTGCATTTGGAACTCATTAGAGAATTGGTAGAACCAAAGTCTCTCAACAACAAGTTGCATTTACTTTTTGTCAAGTATATCATTCATTTAAGAATTCTCAAGGAATCATTAAATGATCAACAATGTTTAAGTTATCCACTTTGACCAAAATTAATGAAGATTCATTAGAGGATTGGTAGTACCAAAGCCTCCTAACAATGAATCTCAAGGGTATTGGATCAAAGAGCTCAAATCAACATACTTGGGCTTGAAAGCATGGGTTTGGGTCACAAATGGCCATTTCTCGAATCGGGACAAAATTTAGCGCTATGTTAAGCAATCGTAAGTGGACTTATATAGAAGTCGCACCTATTTTGAGGTCAGTCAATAGAAATCTATGTACCATATGTTTTGAGACATGATATGGAAATCATGCTCCAATAACATTTAGTATAATTGAGAGAGAGAGAGAGAGAGAGAGAGAGAGAGAGAGAGAGAGAGAGAGAGAGAGAGAGAGATGAGATGAAAAAGAAATAGGGTAAAAAGTAAACCACATTTGAACCAAAAATTTAATCAAACTATTATTAAAATCATTCATCCATTTTTATGGAGTTAGACTCAACACCATGGATCCAATGGTATTAATAAGTTCATGATCAAAATTTCATAATCCAAGATCAGCCTAAATATGTACAAAAAATAAAATAATATTTAAAATAAAAGAAAAAGTTTTAAATGATTTTTAAATTTGGAAATAAATGGAAAAATAAAAATTATATTCAAAACACTCAAGAAAAATTAAGTGAGACCATAGAAAAATCAGAAATGAACTCAAATATTTTTATGAAATTTTTGGTAATTTTTAAAAGTCAAGAACTATTTTTAAACTAATTTAAATTGAAAAATTAAGGAAAAAAAGATAAAAAAAATAATAAAAAATAAGATAAAATTCCACAAAAAATTCATAATGTCAGAAATGATGAAGTTAATTTTTATAAAAAATTTCTGAATTTAAAAATGTCAAAAAGTATTTTTAAAACAATTAAAATAAATCAAACAATGCAAAAATTATGAAAAATATCAAACATCAAAATAAAAATATGAAAAAATATTCATAAAGTCAGAAATAATTCAAGGTATTTTTGTATATTTTTTTTAGAATTTAGGGATGAAAAATTAAAGAATTATAAATTTTTGAAATTTAAAAAAATTTAAAATATAAAATCAGAAAATAAAATAAAACTAAAAAGATGTAGACCATCAGATCATAGTCAAAACACGTTAGTAAGCTGATCAAGTGGACCAGAAGCGCTGTGCTTTATATGGACCTTACTTTAAAACACACTGGATCAATAAAAGACCAACCAATAATTATAAAACAATTGGTGTGTTATCATTGGTTGAGACTAGACATGTCATTGTCTTCAACCTCTAGACACCCTACAAATAGGATAAACCTCAAGTCACTGAATCTGTAAATTTAGGCGCTCATAGTGGTACCAATGGACGCGTCTCTTCAAGACGATCACAACCATATCCTCGCGCCAAATTTATATAAAACACAGCATAGTCGATTTGGAAAAAAACCAGGGATGTTTAAATATGTCACAATCAAAAATCAGAAGTATAAAATGCATTATTTCTCCAAAATTTAGTTAATAGCAAGCATCAATGAACATCATAGACCATTCCAATAATTTAATTTAGAAGATTTGGTGCCTTAAACTACCTGAATGAAGTCAGATGAAGTTGCTCTTCAAATGGACTTTGATAACATGATTTTGGGCACCTCAAGGCTTGATTCTTTTTCTGTTAGCTTCAGGGATGTTCAAGGATGAACGATTAAGGAAGAAATTGAATTAAAAAGTGGTAGAAATAAGAATTTGAAATCTCAGAAAATGGTGTTATGGAGAGAGTTTGATAGTCATTTTGGATCTTCAAGCTTGATAAAATTATTGAGGGATGATCCTCTATTTATAGGGAAGTGAATGGAATGCTCAAGCTTGTGAAATGATGAAGTTTGGTGGGAAATCGTGTGAAGTTGCAAACAAGAAAAGTGTGACTTGTAATTTGATTAAAACTCATCCAATTCTTGCGTTTTATCATGCTAATAACTTCTGGAGGTTCACTAAACATGATTATGAGCAAAAACGGGTAGCAATTTTGTGTTTAGAAACCAAAACAAGGATTTCAAATTTTGACTTTTGGAGAAACTTCAGTTTCAAGTTATCAAATTCAAATCAATGGCATTCTCAATTCAAGGGGTCTTAAGAAATGATTTTTGAAGCTTTAGAAAGATGAGGTTATAAGCTTTATAATGTGAAAATAATGGGCTCAAACGGAAGCTTGAGCTGAAAGTTGTGATGAGTCAAAGTTGAGGAAAAGAGGTTGACTTTTTATACTTAGAAAAGTTTCTAAGTTTTTCTCAAAAAATGACTTATAATTTCTTGCATCCAAACATGGCCTTCCACTTGAAATTTTCTCTTGACCAAAAATGATGGCATTAATTAGATATCTTGAATACATTTTGAAACTTGAACCATTCAAAATCTCCAAAAATTGAGAAAGTTATGACTTATTGAAGTTGGCAAAAATTCATGAAATGACCTATAATCTGTTGCATCCTTAGGGCATATTCCATCCATTTTCACACTTTGCACTTAAAAGATTGGTTGAAGTTCACATATTTAAGATCATTATGGAAAAATAATGGGCTCAAGGTGATAAAAGTTGACCAAGTTATGATCATTTAAAATCACATAATGGAATTTGAGGGTTCATCTGAAGGACTTGTAATCTTTCTTCATCATCAAGTTTCTTCTACACAAAAATTACTTGAAAATTTTGAAGTGATTTGTTAATAACCGTTTTAAGAGAAGCATGTATTTATAATCATTCAAAAATACCAAAAGATGAGTAAGATATGCCTTTTGAAGTTCAAAACCCTAGCTCCTAGAGCAAGAAAATGCCTTGGGAAACCTTTGCAATTTTGACCTACCTATTTAGACAAATACTTTTGTAATGTGAATATGAGTTGTTGAGGATGACAAGGAGAAACCATAGCAACCAAAACCACTTTCAAATCTTGAGAATTAAAGGAGATGTGCACTTGTGATCAATGAATCAAGGATTTTCCCAATTGAGTCAAAATTCTTCAATCAATCCTTGTACCTTTGAACCATCTTTGACAACTTGAGGCATGATGAATCATAATAGAATTTTTCATGATATTTCTTCAAAGTATATTCAATTTTTAAGCTTGAGTTTCAATGAAACTTTATTGAGGAAAGCATAGAAATGAGCTCATGAATCTATAGATCAATCTTGATGGAATGTGTTGTGCTTTCTCCTACAATCACCATCAATTGGGGCAAACACTTATTGTATTCATTAGTTAAAGGATAAACAAAACATAGATGGTCACAAAATACAAGTCAATGTGCTTGGTGATTCCCCAAAGAGCAAAGCTAAAGATAGGGAGAAGAACCAAACCCTAGTGTGTGATTTTGTTGTGATTAAATTGATATGATGTGATAGAGGGATCTTAGGGTCAAATATTAGGGTACAACAACAGCTATATGTCGATTGGTGTTATCCATTGCTTTTTTTATCATTTATTGAGTTGATGATACTTTGTATCCTCTTTGGACCTTACCCCAGTAGAGTTGAGTTTTCTTTTCCCAAACGGAGTTGATTTCCCTCCAATGGAGTTGAGTTTCTTTCCTCCTTGATAGTTTGTTGCTTGCATTGTTGAGAGTTTATGTTGCTGAAATCCTACAATGCATTTGGATTTTTTAATTGTGATTTTGGATTTACCTGTTTATAGCCATCCCCATAGTCATGTTTGTTCCCAAGTGATTTATTTTCCTGGTCAAACTCTCTTTTTGGTTCGTTGTTTTTACTTTTTGCTTTTCCCAGTAATGTCTTATTGCCCATATGGATTTTATCTTGTACATTCATAATCATAAGGATTGCATGGCATCTTAGGGCCAAAAATATGGTTTATTTTATATTTAAGTATCTTCAATCGCGTAGATACGAATATTTTGACTTTTGTATCGACGGATAGAAGACACTTGAATAAGGGCAGCTGTTATACCCTAATTTTTGCCCCTGAAATCCCTCATCATCTCATATTATCAATACATCAAGATCACATATCAGGGTTGGTTCTCCCTTTCTATTTCATCATATCTTTAAGTTTACTCTTCAGGGATCACCAAGCACCTTGAATTGTGTATCTTGTACATGTGTTCTTAGACTAACATCAAAGTATGTATATATGTTTCTTTGAATGTTCATATTGTAGGTGATGACACAATTTCATTCCTCTCACCATCTAACCTAGGGTTTGAGTGATGGTCCTCAGTCAAATGGTTTCAAGGGATTGTGTTCTGGACTTGGCCTGCCCTTGGACCAACTCCTAGTGAGGCCCAATCCAAGTGTGCCAACCTGCACCACTGACCGGTACTACCCTTGAACACGACGTACAACTACCACCCTTTCCCCGCGAGGAGACAACCTCACCACGCGGGGACAATGCCCGAATAGACTGAGGATGCTCACCCCCGACATGAAGGCTTCGAGGACACCTCGACTAGCTTATCAACCAAGACTGGTCCCTTATTGACCTCGCGTCTGGCCGGAATCACTCTTGACGAGCAGGCGCTCCTCCCGAGCATACTCCTCGTAGGGTTGACTACCAACGTCTTCGGATATTGCAGAGTCTTCGTGGTCCCAGAAAGATCACATCTATATCCTCCTGACCTTGAGGAGGACGTCATCCAGGTTGGGGACCACGTGCGAATCCCTACTACTCACGTAGGACCTAGAAGTCTCTTTATTGGACCTGCTTAACCAGCCCAATAAAGAGACCTTGGACCAGCGCTAGGGGCTATGAATACCCTCTTGTTGTACCCCAAAATTTTCCCTCTCATTTCATAAAGATTTTTCTCACAAAATTTCTACCGAGTCAAAACTACACAAGTTTCCATGGGTCATATTGGGCTCTCAAGCATCAAATCGGAGAAGAGCAAGTTTTCTTTGATTCATAAGCTTTGATTAGGCATCTAGATTCCTTCGAGAAGGCTTGATTCTTAAGCTTCAATCTAGAGGCTTCGATTGAGCATTTAACTTCCTTCGAGTAAGCCTGGTTCATAGGTTTCGATTGGGCATTTGGGCCTCCTTCGAGCAAGCTTGGTTCAGAGGCTTCGATTGGGCATTTGGGCCTCCTTCGATGCAAGCTTTGGTTCAGAGGCTTCGTTGGACATTTGGCCTCCTTCGAGCAAGCCTGGTTTAGAGGTTTAGATTGGGCATTTGGGCCTCCTTCAATGCAAGCTTTGGTTCAGAGGCTTTGTTGGACATTTGGCCTCCTTCGAGCAAGCCTAGTTCAAAGGTTTCGATTGGACATTTGGCCTCCTGCATGTAAGTTTCATTTGGAAAATAGTTGTCTTGATACCAAGCTTTGATCAGACAAAGGGCTACCTTCACACAAAGCTCCAATTGGAGTATTGGTCTCCTTCGAATCAACATACTTCAAATCCAACTCTGAACCCTTCGAACAAGCGGTCCATAAACATCATAAGGTAATGGCCTCCTGCAGTTTTGCTTTGATTCATAAAGCAGTGGCCTCCTGCATGCAAGCTTGGATTCAGAAGGCAATGGCTTCCTGTAGGTTTGCTTTTATTCACAAAGTAGTAACCTCTTGCATGCAAGATTCGTTTGGACAATGGATATATTGATACCAAGCTTCGATCACACTAATGGATATCTTCACACAAGCTTCGATTGGGAGTTTGACCTCTTTCAAGAAAGCTCGGTTCACAAGCTTCGATTGGGCCTTTGGCCTCCTTCGAGCAATCTTGGTTGAAGAACATTAATAAAATCTCATAGCCTTATCCTCCAAATCTCACTTGTCAGGCTACGTTGCTTCCATATCTTTACATAATCAGAGGCTTACACAAATTTGTGATACATTACATAGACATTCGAAGCTTTATCTATTGAATTATACCATTTTTGGATGAAATGGAAAAAAGCGACGTATCCTTTTCTCATAAAGATTACTTTAATAACAAAGTTAGTTTTTTGAGCTCCCAACCTGATTTTATCTGAACACAAGCAGTGCCAAAAGCATAAGTCCAATCTCCTGCCCCCAACAGACATTAGGCCCCCACTTATACTTGAACTTGGGAACCATGAAAATCCATTAAACTTGATTTTTTTTCTGTTTCCCACAAAACATAACATGTTATCTCAGCATTCTGGTTACTAAAAACCTTTTCTCTATAAATAGAGAGACCCTTTGTAAATCACAAATAGATTTTGGGTGGTTTGGAAAGAATCTTCAAAAAACTCTCAAACTCTCAAACACTTAAAACACTCTCAAACCCATAATCTAAAGAAACACCACACTTGTTTCTTTTCCTTAAAAATCCAGAAACAAACAAATACAACCCAACACTTGGTTCCTTCTTTCGAATCCAACACTAAAAACATAACACTTGTTTCTTCCCTTCGAATCCAGGAACATCAAGGACAGCAACTTAAGTCCAAACACACATTCCAGCATCAAGCAAGCATGGATTCAACCCAAGCTGCTATTTAATCCCAAACGAAAGAAAAAAGGAAGAAGATTGTGTGAATCGAAGCCTTAGGCTTCGCCCCATGCTGATATCTAACCCCAAATGGAAGGAAACAAAAACAAAGGTGATGTGAATCGAAGATACACATTGACTTCCAGGCCCAATCGAAAGAAGCAGAAAAAGTGTGAACCGAAGGGTGCATCTCACACTGACTTCCAGGCCCGAATCTAAAGAAGTCGAGAAGAGTTGAATCGAAGGGCGCTTACTACCTGGATCGAAGAACTTGTTTTCCCTTCTTTTATTTTGTTTTGTTTTTACATTTTCTTGTTGTTCAATATGGTTATAATAGCGTATGACTTTTATTCTCTGTATTTTTATTGCTTTCATAAATGATAGTAACTAGGGGGTGTACGGAAAGATAAAACCAACAAGTAAACCATCTTAATCAATGAATAAATGCATGCAATAAAACACACTGCACATACATGCACCTCTAGGGTAATCTCACTTGTTGCCTCAGAAAATAGTCATGTCCCTCGATTATGGGCATTTTAGCAAATACCCTCGATAAAAGATCTTATTCCCTCGATGTCCCTCGATGTTGCGTTCGATAAACAATCTAGTCCCTAATGAAATTGCTAAAACATCTCATAGGTTGCTTTCTATGACTATACAAATGACCCACGCCCGTCCCTTCACATCCAACGATGGGGCTTCTTACCAAATTGATGGTAAGATAGCAACATCTAAACGATGGAAAGTCTGAGAGCTCCTTCATAACATGCTGGAGCCAGGAGATACAAGGATCAGAAGATTTTATGTCTATTATAAGCTATGCTGAAGCCGAACTTCTGATCCATAATTAAACAATAAGGCAGAGTTTCACATGGCAGGATTTCTGATTTGATAAATCTTATAATCATTTAATGCTCACAAACACTTTTGAGTCTTTATCCAAAGGATTTCCCCACGTGTGGCATAAAAGTACCATTGTTGTCTTGGAAAAGCAAACTCTTGTACAAAAGTGTGTTGGGTCCATGCGTTACTTTTGCTTTGGAAGTTACTTTTCCTTAATTCCTGCTTACAAATCCAGCTTAGGCACGGCTAAAAACTGCTAACCACCTTACTTTGTGCTTTGAACCATACTTGTTTGAACTTGCTTCAAGAAAAAGTCAATGCCTAACATATGATGGCTATGCTTTTGATTTCTCCAAGATACTAAATACTTGCCTATGAATTGAACTACATTGGAAACCGTAAAAGGGTCAGAAATTTGATAAAGAAAATCCTTGAACCCCTGCTAAAATTCCAAGAGTCCAAAAAAACTGTAAACACAACATACAAAACCTGTTAACTTTTGATTCCTTGCATTCAAACTTCATTTGTTCTCAAGTGTTTCTTGACTAAAGCCATCCACGCAGTTTCTGATTCACATATTAGAAGCTATCCTAACTTATGTATCCATATTGCAATATACTCTCCATTCACCTCCACCTAAAAGAAATCAGAACGTCATCCCTTGGCTGTTCCAGAAGTTGAAAACTTCCAACCTGCTGAGCACGCGAAGAAGCTACTCAGAACATCAACAGAGTTCAGGACCAAACTCCAGTTCATAGAGTCTTTTCCAGCTAAAAGGTAAGCTTCTGCTGACTCTCATCATATTACTTAAGCATTGTCAGATTTTGCATTTTTAAAATACAACATAGATATTCTGATTCTGATGATGTACATATTCTGAGATTTCATACATCTACCTGCCTAAGTAGAGGGAATTCCAATTCAGAGCTTCATGAAGAAATTAGGACTCATAATTAGGATTAGCCAATTCACGTTTGCTTCTGATCTATATTGCTGATATCTCTTGCTTCTGAAACATTATGAAACTTGCCATAACTGTCATGTGTGCATCTTCTGTTTTGCTAAGAAATGACTAAGTTGTATATGTTCTGACTAGCATGGAGAGGGAGACGAAGTTCTGTCAGTGGCATCAGAACTTCTGAAAACTTCTTTGTTCCCAGCGGATCCAGAACTTCTGACCTTCCCTATTTCTATAAATGTTGTTTCTGTTTATGCAGCTTGTCAAAGTTATAACTTCGGACCTCTTCTATTTCAGCATTTGCGCTGATCCTGTCTTCCTTCTCTTTGTTATTTTTTACCATCACTTTTATTTTTCATTAATCAAAAACACCAAAAACATTTTTCATTTTTACATGTTTTATTTTATTTCTTAAAACAAGAGGATCAAAAATATTTTCTTAAACAAAAACTTATCTCTTTTTTTTCTAAAATAAAACAAATCCATTTCACATTTTCTTGTACATTTTTATCCATTCAATATGGTTGTAATAGTAACTTAGGAATTAATTTTATTTGCAATCCCCATTTGTAAATTTGTACACCCATGCCCCCAATGATTGTAATAGCGTAGAATCTTTATTTTTTGCACTTTTTATTGCTTTCATATATTGTTAGTAATTAGGGTGTGTATGGCAAGACCTTAAATTGACAAATGGACAACCTAAAAAGAAGGACTAAAATGCATGCAATCAAACATACTTTGCACACAAGCACCCTTAGGGTAATCTCACTTGTTGCCTATCGAAAAAATAGTCATGTCCCTCGAACATGGGCATTTTAGCAAAGACCCTCGATAAAAGATCGTAGTCCCTCGATGACCCTCGATGTTACCTTCGTTGAACGATCTAGTCCATAAACAACATTGCTAAAACGTCCCATAGGTTTCCTTCTATGACTATACAAATGTCCCAACGCTCGTCCCTTCACATCCAACGATGGGGATTCTTACCAAAATAATGGTAAGGTAGCAACATCTAAAGGAAGAGGAAAAGAAAATTTAAGACCTTTTGAGTAGGTAGATTCGCTCTTAGTTACTCACTTGCTCATAACAAAAACATTTTACACCAAACACTCTCATTTTGAAAACATTTTCGAAAGACAACACTTTGTACGCGTTCTTATAGAGACGAGAACCGTTACAAAGACACCTTTTTAAAATTACTTTCAAAAACACATTTCACAAACACCTCTTTGAACTATTTTCAAAAAAACACTTTGTACACATTATTATTGAGACAAGAATCATTACAAAGTCACATTTTTAAAATACTTTCAAAACCCACATCACAAAGCACATTTCAAACAAAAGCAAGTGATCTAGCAAGTAACTAAGAGCCCATGGAAAACCATGGATGAAAAGGGTGCTAATACCTTCCATTTTCATAATCTACCCCCCGAACTCAAGAAAACATCTCTAAAGGTCTTTCCTGTGATTTTTCACCTTTCCTTTTGGATAAAAGAAATGTTAGTGGTGACTCTTGCTAAACTGCGAAATTTGCAAACACAAACGCAAAACAATTAAGTCAGTTCTCCCACTGTATCACAGAATTGGCGACTCTGTCGGGGAATATTGAAAAAAGTGGGGTTACCTTAGGGTTAGATCATATTTACTTGCTTACATTGTTTGATTTGTATGCTTTACATTATGGTTCTTTGTTTGGGTTTGAATCCTCTACTCGGATTTGGGATACATTATAGGTAAGTAGCAATACGTTATGGAAATTGTGCAGGGTATACCGACATGGTCTACGCAATAGCTACGTTAGTGCGACATATTTGTGGGTACCGGTAGCCTTTGAGTTAATCAAAGAGAATACGGGGCCGCTGAGTGATGTCATAAAGCACTAATGAACCTCTAGAACCTTTACTTGACCAACTTGGCCTTTTAGGATGTAGTGAGATGACCGGCTTTGGTGCAGTCCGAAGTTGGTAGATGCTCGATACTACACTCATTGAGGGTTAGTTTATTGGGATATTTCGGTCGCCACTAAAGAGGCTTGAGCTGAAACAATGACCAAGGAAACAATCCAGTCATATTGAGCTCTTTATAACCCGGTTACTATTACTAAGACAGGTTTGAGCCAACTAAACTTTAAGAGGGTACTTACCTATAAAACTCCATGCAAGCCTAAACTAAGGACTTGTTTGCTTTGCTTGTATATGCATATTTGTACATAACATCATGGACATCATGAACATCATATACATCTACTAACCATTTCAAGGATTTTGGGATTCATCTTTGTTCTTGTTTTGTAGGAAATGGATTCACTTCGTAGGAAAACTATTCAAGTCAACCTTGTGAGAATTCCCCCACAACTCAAGGAGCTAGCTTCAAAGATTCCTGAGAACTCTCCATTCACCGAGAGACATGGTCGTCTACTCAACTTTGTCACCTCCAACACAGACGAGGACATGATGAAGGTGCTCTTTCAGTTCTTTGATCCTTTGCACCATTGCTTTACATTCCCCGACTATCAACTTGTGCCTACTTTGGAAGAATTCTCCCAACTCTTGAGGATTCCCATTCTCAATCAACTACCTTTCAATGGTACGGAAAGAGATCCAAAGCCATAAGATATTGCTCAAGCTCTACACTTGCACTCATCTGATGTCACAACTCATTGGGAAATAAGGAGTGGTGTCAAAGGCTTCCTAGCAAAGTTTCTGTTTGAGAAAGCCCAAAGCTGTTAGAATTCCTTAGACTTGCAAGCCTTTGAGGAAATTGTGGCTCTCCTCATCTATGGGATGGTTTTGTTTCCAAATCGTTACCAACTCATAGATATCAACGCCATCAAAATCTTTGTATCACGCAACCCAGAGCCTACATTTCTAGGGGATATCCTACACTCTTTTCACTCTCGCACAATGAGGAAAAGAGGTGTCCTTATGTGTTTCAATCCTCTCTTGGCAAGATGGTTTATTTCTCATCTTCCCCAATCAGTCTTAAGGAATGAGCAAGGATCAAGGTGGTCACAAAGGTTGATGATGCTCAAACATTCAGACATTCATTGGTGCTCCCGTTCAAAAGAGAATGTTATCATTGTTGACCGTTATGGAGAATTTCCTAATGTCCCTCTACTTGGCATTAGGGGAGGTATCACCTACAATCCATGTTTAGCCTTAAGGCAATTTGGTTATGCCCGAAGGGATGGCCCACACGAGATGCTGATTCAAGGTTTGGTATTTGACTACGACAACGACGATCAAGGTCTTCGCCAGAGATTCATCCGAGCTTGGAGGATGCTAAAAAAGGTGGATAGCAATACTTTGGGGCACAAGAATTCCATCCCTCTCGAGCCTTACCTCAAATGGGTACGAACTCGCGCTCAGAGTCTTATGATGCCTTACCCCTCCATTCTCCTGGTAATCATTGAGCCTATCATGGAGGGAGACGTTCCATACACTATCCTAGATCCTGAGATTCCCACATCTCTTGAAGACCTACAAAGGGATTGGATATAACTCAAAGGAGAGCGAGATACTTTTGAATCCCAATTCTATGCAAGCGAGAAGAAGGTTTTGGAACTCACTAGGCTACTTCATAAGGAGCAGACTCTGAATGCCTACATTGCACCAAAGAGGATGCACACTACTTTTCTATCTTAGAGTTTTTGTATTATTTCGCCCAAGGGGAATTGATGTACTCAAACTTTATCTTATTAATATAACGTGCATTCCCTTTTTGTCTAAAACAAATCTGAATCTTTGAAATCCTTGAAAACATTGCATATGCACATATCATTCATCATAACATAAACAGGTCTTTTGCAACAAGTCTCCTCATCTCTCTACTGTTTATTTCAGTAAGATGGATCTCGAGAAAACAGTGAAAGATCTTCAAGCTCAGAATACGCAGTTTCAACAGTTGCTCATGACCCTAGCCAAGGGGCAAGAAGAGTTGAAGACTCTGCTGGCTGAAGAGAGGAAGAAAATAACAAAGAAGGTAACCGGAGTCTTAAACATGGGAAGAAGATTTCATGGGCAGACAAGTTGGACTTTGGACTTTGCAACAACATCCGGTGAAGGAGGTGGGAAAGGCAAGGAAACAATTGTCCCGTTAGAATCGGAAGAAAAGGAAGAAGAAGAGGACTACTCTGGGGAACAATACCCTCCAGCTGATGACAAGTATAAACATCTTGAAGAGCGGTTGAGCACGATGGAAATCCAAAGGGTTCCAGGCTTGGACTTTGAGGAATTGGGACTAGTGTCGGGGATTGTGATTCCTCCGAAGTTCAAAGCACCTGTATTTGCCAAATATGATGGAGTGTCATGCCCTAAAATGCATCTCTAATCATATGTGAGGAAAATTCAACCCCATACCGCTGACAAAAACTTATGGGTGCACTTCTTCCAAGATAGTCTGTCTGGGACTCAACTTGACTGGTTTTACCAATTAGAAAGAGCCAACATTCACAATTGGGAAGATCTTGCCGCAACTTTCTACAAGCAATACCAGTACAATACTGATTTGGCGCCTACCTGTACTTAACTCCAGCGTATGGCCATGGTGTCCAATGAAGGTTTCAAGGACTATGCACAAAAATGGAGAGATTTGGCTGGAGGAGTTCAACCCCCTCTATCTGAGAGAGAATTGATTGACATGTTCTTGGGCACCTTGTCTGGTCCTTTCTTCAATCATTTAATCAGAATTTCATTTGCAGGCTTTACTGAACTAATATTGACCGAAGAGAGGAGAGAAGCCGGTATAAAGAATGGAAAGATTTAGGAAGATACATCTTCTTCTACAGCTGTAAGGAAGCCTTTCATCGGGAAGAAAGAGGTGGCTTCCGTATATCCGCAAAGAAACCAAGAAAGAGCCGAATTCTGACCAATGGTGGGGGTTGTTATGATCCCAAAGCCTGCATCTGATCAACAAAGAAATAATCAACCAAGGGTAGAAAGGCCAGTCAGGCAATTCACCAGAATTAACATGACCCCGTCTCAAGTATTATCGCATCTTCTAAGATCCAACTTGGTGACCTTGAAAGAAGCTCCGAAAAACCCCAATACAACATCCCCTCATTATCATCCCAATGCCCGTTGCGCGTATCACTCTGAAAGTCCTGGTCACGATACTAATAACTGTTGGGCCTTGAAGAACAAAATACAAGACCTCATTGAAGCAAAAGAAATTGAGTTTGATGCGCCCGAGAAGCCAAATGTCATTTCTTCTCCTATGCCCAGACATGGCCAAAATACTAATTTTATTGAAGAAGGTTTGTTTGTTACCTCGGTTGACGAGCTCACGACCCCACTTCTGACTATTAAGATAAACCTGTTGAAAGTCGGTGTGTTCCCGGGATGTAATAAAGTTTTCCATCTCTGCTTATCCTCACCAACTGGATGTCCTTTGTTGAAGGCAGGCATTCAGTGCCTGATAGATAACAAAGAGATTTTGTTTGAAAAGACTCGTGTTCCACCTATTCATGTTGAAGATGTTTCTATCATTACCATTTCCGCCAATTCTTCCAGGGTCTCCACCAAAAGACCCATTAGAATTACATCAGTTCTGAAAGCAGCTCCTTTAATAATCACAATGCCTGGGCCAGTCCCATATGAATCAGACAAGACCGTGCCGTGGAATTACAGAGGAGACATTTACTACCATGGCTTCAAACAAGACTGGCCCGCCGCCGAAGAGATAAATTCCGAAGAAGAAGATTCTGACATCGGTAATATTTCCGGAACTAGTAAAATTACCCGAAGCGGTAGGATCTTTTCTCCAGAAATTGCTCCCCCAAAAGCAGTTTCTAGACCTGTGATCATCCCTGTGGCTTCTCCAAAGGTTACTCCCGTACCCATAATCATCTCTGTAAGTACTCCAATTGACAAAGTCATTACAACTCCTATAATCATTCTTACTAACACTCCTGCTGCCGAGTTAGCCGAGGCTCGAGGAAAAGGTGTTATGGTTGAGCCTCTCTGGACGAAGGCTCAGTCATTGACTATCCTTGAGACCTTCAAGAAGGAAATGGAGGAGATCTTAAAAATTATAAAGAAAAGCGACTACGATGTAGTTGAACAACTGTGGCAAACCCCCTCTAAGATCTCCATGCTGGCATTACTACTATGTTTCGAGGAAAATGCAAAAGCCTTGGTGAAGTTCTTAAAAACCGCCCATGTACCTCAACAGATGTCTGCTGATCAATTTCAAGAATGCATGGCCATCCTAACTGCGGACAATGGTTTAGGTTTTTCGGATACAGATCTGACACCGAGGGGAAGAAAGTATAATGAGGCGTTGCATGTCTCAGTGGAATGTAGGGGCACCACTCTGGCACATGTTTTGGTGGATATTGGCTCATCTCTAAATGTATTACCCAAAAAAGCTCTTGACAGACTTGACTGTGAGGGGTTGACTCTAAAGCCAAGCAACATAGTGGTAAGGGCTTTTGATGGCTCGAAGAGGATGGTACATGGGGAGGTGGACATTCCCATAAAGGTTGGAACCCAAACTTTCAATTCAACTTTTTATGTGATAGACATCCTCCCTTCATACTCCTGCCTGCTAGGCTGGCCATGGATCCATAATTCTGGAACTGTTACCTCTACATTACACCAGATGTTGAAGTACCCGGTTCAAGGGAAGATTATCACAGTCCATGGAGAGGAAGAATACATGATCAACCATCTCAATTCCTTTAGATATGTGGAATTAGACGGCGAATTCATTGAAACTCCATTTCAACACTTCGAAGAGGTCCCCCAAAAGGTGGCAGTAACCAAGATTGTGTCCCAGATTCCCAAGATTACAAGGCCTCCCCTCCAGATGTCATCGCTGAAGGACGCCAAAGCAGTGATAGAGGAAGGTGGATGCACTATCTGGGGGAAACTTCTAGATATCCCGTATAATTATGACAAGTTTGGCCTAGGTTTCACTTCAAGTGCTCAAAAGGTTGTACACCGTGCCCGTGCTGGAGGGCCACCCTTGAAGATCAGCAACCGCGAGGTCAATGCGGTAGAAGATGGTGAAGATGGTTGCAACCTAGAGGAATGGATATTTCCGACTGTCAATGGAGGGCTCAACAATTGGGAGGCTAGAGACTTCATCCCAATCACTTTCATCCCTCAGTAATTTATCTTCACATTTTGTTGGATTTGTAATATTCAAAACAATTCGCACTCTTAAAACCTTGTGTCTTATCCGAGACACAATGGTCCATTTGTAAGGGTTATTATCTCATTTTTCATATGACATCAATGAATCATGGACGTTTTCGCATTCAAACTTTTGTGCTCATTATTTTTCTTTTACATTTTACTTTCTTTCAAAGACAATTATACCCTTACACACACCTACACTCACAATGCATGTATTCATCCATTCTGGATCCCATGGGTAACAATACTGTTATGGCCTTTTGTGACTCTGAGAATCTAATCTACCAAGCTGAAGACGAAGGTGGGGAAGATTGTGAAGTACTAGGGGAACTTGCCAGACTGCTACAACAAGAAGAGAGAACCATTCAGCCTCACGAGGAACCCGTGGATACGATCAACCTAGGTACCGAAGAAGATAAAAAAGAGATCAAGGTGGGTGCCAACCTGGAACTCAATATCAAGAAGCGTCTGCCTACAAGAGAGGATTGTCCGCCAGTAAAACAAAAGGTTCTCCTCATGAGGCCTGATATGTCAGAAAATATTAAAGCAGAGGTCATGAAGCAATTCAACACTGGATTCTTGGTTGTCACCTCTTACCCCCAATGGGTTGCCAATGTTGTTCCCGTACCCAAAAAGGACGGCAAAGTGCGAATGTGTGTGGACTACCGAGATTTGAATAGGGCAAGCCCTAAGGATGACTTTCCACTCCCCCACATTAATATCCTAGTTGAAAATACAACACAACACAAAGTGTTTTCCTTCATGGACGGATTCTCAGGTTACAACCAAATCAAAATGGCACCTGAGGACATGGAGAAAACAACATTTGTCACACAGTGGGGCACATTCTGCTACAAGGTGATGCCATTCGGACTGAAGAATGCTGGGGAAACCTATCAGCGTGCCATGGTAGCTTTATTTCATGACATGATACATCACGAAATAGAAGTCTATGTGGAAGATATGATAGCCAGATCTCAAACAGAAGAAGAGCATCTTGATCACTTACAAAAACTATCTAAGAGACTAAAGAAGTACAAGCTAAGGTTGAATCCAAACAAGTGCACATTCGGGGTACGGTCTGGTAAACTCCTAGGCTTTATCGTTAGCAACAAGGGTATCGAGGTCGATCCTGCCAAAGTTAAAGAAATACAAGAGATGCCTACTCCTCGTACTGAGAAGGAAGTCGGAGGATTCTTGGGACGTTTGAACTATATTTCCAGATTCATCTCTCACCTGACGGCTACTTGTGAACCAATATTCAAACTACTGAAGAAAGATCAAATAGTCAAATGGAATGATGAATTCCAAGTTGCCTTTGAAAAAATCAAAGAATACCTGCAAGAGCCCCCTGTATTGATGCCACCAGTCGAGGGAAGACCATTGATCATGTATCTGACTGGTTTAGAAAACTCAATGGGTGTGTATTGGGGCAGCATGACGAGTCTGGCCGAAAAGAGCACACTATTTATTACCTGAGCAAAAAGTTTACCGACTGGGAAACCAGATATTCACTACTCGAGAAAACTTGTTGCGCTCTGGCATGGGCTGCTCGCGGGCTAAGACAGTATATGTTGACTCATACTACCTTGTTGATATCTAAAATGGATCCGATAAAGTACATCTTCGAGAAACCATCTCTTTTTGGGAGAATAACGAGATGGCAGATGATCCTGACAGAATATGACATACAGTATACTACCCAGAAAGCCATAAAGGGGAGTGTATTAGTCGATCACCTTGCTCACCAAGTTGTAGAAGACTACCAGTTAATGAAATTCGAATTTCCGGATGAAGACATCATGACATTAGACAACTGTGAAGAATTCAGGCCATATGACGGACCTAAACAAGGATCCTGATGGACCCTTTTCTTTGATGGAGCATCCAATGCACTTGAAAATGGTATCGGTGCCGTACTCATATCTCCAGAAGGATGTCATACCCCCCTTTACTGCCAGACTCTGCTTCAACTGTACAAATAACATGGCGGAATATGAAGCGTGCATCTTTGGTCTCAGAGCTGCCATAGACATGGGAATCAAATCCTTAGATGTGTTTGGAGATTCAGCTTTGGTCATCAGTCCGATCAAAGGGGAATGGGACACCAAACACCCAAACCTTATCCCTTACAAAGAACATGTTTTGACATTGCTACCATATTTTGAGAAGATTACCTTCGAACATTTCCCGCGAGAAGAAAATCAGCTAGCAGACGCTCTAGCCACAATGTCATCTATGTTTAAACTTAATTGGGATAACGAGGCTCTCCAAATCACCATTGAACGAATGGATGAATCAACACACTGTCACGAGATTAATACTGAAGAAGTAATGCACCAGCATTGGTTTCACGAAGTCAAGAGGTATCTCGAGGCTCAAGAATATCGAGAAGGAGCTTTAATCAATGATAAAAAGTTCTTAAGGAGATTCTCTGCTAAGTTCTTCCTTAGTAACGACATCCTGTACAAACGTAATCACGACTCTGTGTTACTTCGGTGCATAGATAAGATTGAAGCTGAAAGGATCATGGCTGAATTGCACGAAGGCACTTTTGACACCCACTCCAGCGGGCATGCGATGGCAAAGAAAATCCTACGGGCAGGCTATTATTGGTCTACCATGGAAGCAGATTGCTATCAACACTCTCGAACCTGCCATAAGTGTCAAATTTATGCTGACAAGGTGCATGTACTTCCGGTTCCTCTGAATGTCTTGAAGGCTCCTTGGCCATTTGCTATGTGGGGAATATATATGATAGGGGAAATCAAGATGACAGCCTCCAATGGACACCGCTTCATCCTAGTGGCCATTGACTATTTTACAAAGTGGGTGGAGGCAGCTTCCTTCACTTCCGTCACCAAGAACGTTGTTGCCTGTTTCATCAAGCAAAATCTCATTTGTCGGTACGGTATCCCCGAAAGGATCATCACTTACAATGGTACAAATCTCAATAACACTATGATCACCGCATTGTGCAAGCAATTCAAGATTCAACATCATAATTCTTCTCCCTATCGGCCGAAGATGAATGGTGTTGTAGAAGCTGCAAATAAAAACATAAAAAAGATCATACAGAAAATGACAGTTACATACAAAGACTGGCATGAGATATTACCATTTGCTCTCCATGGATATCGCACCACGGCTCGTACATCAACCGGGGCAACACCTTATTCTTTGGTTTACGGCATGGAGGTTGTCTTGCCTATCGAGGTTCAGCCTCTCTGAGGATTATGAAGGATGCAGGGTTGAACGAAGACGATTGGATCCAGACTCGACTTGATTAACTGAATTTGATTGATGAAAAGAGACTTACTGTTGTTTGCCATGGTCAAATGTATCAAAAATGGATGATCAAGGCTTTCAACAAGAAAGTTAGACGCCAAGTGTATCAAGTTGGGGATCTAGTGATCAAACGCATCATATTGCCACAAGGTGATCCCAGGGGAAAATGGACTCCTACCTATGAAGGACCATTTGTAATCAAAAACATATTCTCTGGTGGGGCAATGATCTTGACTACCATGGATGGCGATGACCTGCCACACCCTGCGAACGCGGACATAGTCAAAAGATGCTATGCATAAGAGACCCGTTAGGTTGACATACCTAGGCAAAACAAGGGCATCCTGGCGAACCAAAAAGGTTCGGGCAAAAATTATGGATAAAACAAAAAAAAATCTGTACACCTGGCAAGTTGAAAACGCGAAAGGGAGACTTGGGCAAAAAAAGGGTTTCCTGGTGGACTGAAAACCCGAAAGGAAGGTACAGGCAAAAGTTAGGGAATTAAAGCGTATGACTATGTTCCGTTGGATCACTTTACGGGCGACCTTTAGCTTCAACTAACAAATTCAATGGTTCTGATCGATTCAATCAGCTTCGGATAAGGCAACAAATAGACAAGACGCTCGGAGGTACGAAGTCTATAACATAATGGAAACCCCATGGGATTTTTGTACACATAGCTATCTTTTCTTTGTATCAAAATTTTCATTTTTTATGACAGCATTCTTTGTCTCCTTGTACAAAAAATACTTATTCAAAGTCAATACAAAATATTCCTTTGAAAGTGCAAAAACTATTTGTCTTTTCTTTACACTTGTTTTGTTTACAAAAACGTCCAATGATTCATTGTTGAGCATATGCATTTGAACATAATTACTATTTACAAATAAACGAAATGAAAAGAGCCAATTACTGATAGTTTGAAAGGATAGGAAAATATCTCTAAGCTATTCCATAAGTAAACCCCTACAGTACGTCATTTAAATCCCCAATGGAGCAAAGTTTCAAATTGTGAATCCCCGGTAGAAGTCGTCAAACTTCTCAGGATTCCTCAATAGGATTTTACAAGCAGCACATGGCATTTCCCTTACAACAGAGTTTATTTCTCTCGGAATAAATTCATCAATACTTCGACTTCAAGACATGAAGACTCATATATCCTCAGCAACAGTCAGGGATTTATTTTCCCCAATCCAACTACAATACAGCAAATTAACTCACATACGCATACATTGCATCCTTATATCATAAACATTGTTAAAGCAAATGCATCACATCATACATTTCATGCAACATGACTTTGCATTTTAGCTAACATTTTACTCTTTTCAGGATAAGGTTAACAGTTACCATTAACAAAATTCCAAGATCTTTTGATACAGTTCAAATACGCTCCATACATGGACGCCATTTTGATACTCATTCAAATTCAACTTCAGATACAGTTTCAGATACGCTCCAGACACAGATTCTATCTTGATACTCATTCAAAGACAACCTTCAGATATAGTTTCAGATATGCTCCAGACACGGATGCCATCCTGATACTCATTCAAAGAAAACTTCAGATACAGTTTCAGATACGCTCCAGACACAGATTCCATCCTGATACTCATTCAAAGACCACTTCAGATACAGTTTCAGATACGCTCCAGACACGGATGCCATCCTGATACTCATTCAAAGACAACTTCAGGTACAGTTTCAGATACGCCCCAGACACGGATGCCATCTTGATACACATCCAAAGAAAACTTCAGATACAATTTCAGATACGCTATAGACACGGATGCCATCCTGATACTTATTCAAAGACCACTTCAGATACAGTTTCAGATACGCTCCAGACACGGATGCCATCATGATGCTCATTCAAAGACAACTTCAGATACAGTTTCAGATACGCTCCAGACACAGATGCCATCTTGATACTCATTCAAAGACCACTTCAGATACAGTTTCATATACGCTTCAGACACAGATGCCATCCTGATACTCATTTAAACACAACTTCAGATACATTTTCAGATACGCTCCAGACACGAATGCCATTCTGATACTCATTCAGACTCAGCTTTCAGATACAGTTCAGATATGCTCTAGACACAGACGCCATTCTGATATTCATTCTTACAGCTCACAAATTACAAAACCAATAATCACTTTTGGATGGAATCTTTTAAGCCCATCTCCAACAACTATCCATCATTTCTCCGAATGGAAAATCTGCCAACCCTGCTATCCAGGCTTTCATCTCGAAGTAACCCTACTATCCAGGTTCCTTCTCCCTTATCTCACGACAACAGTTTACAAACACTGAAAGGCCCAGACCCGACCAGATACGGTCAGTTTCATACTTCCCGAATAGGTCGTTATACAACCTAGACCCTAACTAGGTATACATTCTACTTTCACTCCCTCAATCAAGAGTTAATTCCCCAGTAGAGTAATGGACAACCAAAGCTCCTAGATCTTATTTCCCAGGGCATAAATCAACATTCCTCGGCAACATCCTCCTCAACAGAAGTTATAGGAATTCTCGCCAAGGAATCTCTTATGCAACTGATCTTTTCTGGAAGGCATCTTTAAGCCCATCTCCGACGATTCCCCGTCGCCTTCCAAATGGCATTTGTAAGCCCATTCCCGACATCACCAATCAGCATTACTTCATACGAGTGCAAATTTATGGGCACTCTAATGTTCAATCATCTTCCACCTTCAGATCACGAAAGGCAGACCAACCAATCTACATCCTCAGGTATAAGTAGATTGAACAGGGGCAACTGTTGTACCCCAAAATTTGCCCTCTCATTTCTCAAAGGATCAACCTGGACCCTCATATTTTCTTCCATCCAATTTCAAGCCCGGATTTACAAATTTTCTAAGAAATTCATTCACGAGGGTAAAATGGTCATTTGCGTATTGAAAAGTCAAACTTTGACTTTTGATTAAAATTAAGTTTCAGGAGTCATATTTCATCAAGACATGTTTGAGATATGAAGTTTGTTTCATCTGGAAATTCAAAAAAAATCAAAAGTTACTTTGGAAAACTTAAATTTCTAAATATTTAGAATTTTTCTAAGTGTTTAAGAAATATGACAAGCTCGGAACTTCTGATCAGATTATCACCATGATGCAAGCTGATTCTGGAAGAACTTTTAATACAATAGTTATAGATTTCAATGAGATCTAAAATATTGCAGAACAGAACTTCCCCTGGAAATGCTGGAATTTCAAGTTATAAATGTTCAAAGACACGTCCATGAAACTAAAGCACTCAGCAAATTCTGGACATTTTCAAGACATAATTGGGTCAGAACTTCTGGGCCTGTTTTATTAAAGGTTCAGTCAGAGTTTGCAAGGGGCAATTCAAAGAAGGTTACAAAGCGTGTTGCAAGCTTCCTGGAAAGTCTGGGAGCTCTTTCAGAACATGCTGGAGCCAGGAGATACAAGGATCAGAAGATTTGATGTCTATTATAAGCTATGCTGAAGATGAACTTCTGATCCAGAATTAAACAATAAGGCAGAGTTTCACATGGCAGGATTTCTGATTTGACAAATCTTATAATCATTTAATGCTCATTTAATGCTCACAACCACTTTTGAGTCTTTATCCAAAGGATTTCCCCACGCGTGGCATAAAAGTACCATTCCTGTCTTGGAAAATCAAACTCTTGTACAAAAGTATGTTGGGCACATGCGTTACTTTTTCTTTGGAAGTTACTTTTACTTAATTCCTGCTTACAAATCCATCTTAGGCACGGCTAAAAACTTCTAACCACCTTACTTTGTGCTTTGAACCAAACTTGTTTGAACTTGCTTCAAGAACAAGTCAACGCCTAGCATATGATGGCTATGCTTTTGATTTCTCCAAGCTACTAAATCCTTGCCTATAAATTGAACTATATTGGCAACCGTAAAAGGGTCAGAAATTTGATAAAGAAAAGCCCTGAACCCCTGCTAAAATTCCAAGAGTCCAAAAAAAACTGTAAACACAACATACAAAACCTATTTACTTTTGATTCCTTGCATTCAAACTTCATTTGTTCTCAAGTGTTTCTTGACTAAAGCCATCCACGCAGTTGTTGATTCACATATTAGAAGCTATCCTAACTTCTGTATTCATATTCCAATACACTCTCCATCCACCTCCACCTGAAAGAAATCAGAACGTCACCCCTTGGCTGTTCCAGAAGTTGAAAACTTCCAACCTGCTGAGCACGCGAATAAGCTACTCATAACATCAACAGAGTTCAGGACCAAACTCCAGTTCAGAGTCTTTTCCAGCTGCAAGGTAAGCTTCTGCTGACTCTCATCATATTACTTAGGCATTGTCAGATTTTTCATGTTTAAAATACAATGTAGATATTCTGATTCTGATGATGTACATATTCTGAGATTTCATGCATCTGCCTGCCTAAGTAGAGGGAATTCCAGTTCAGAGCTTCATGAAGAAATTAGGACTCAGAACTAGGATTAGCCAATTCACGTTTGCTTCTGATCTATATTGCTGATATCTCTTGCTTCTGAAACATTATGAAACTTGCCATAACTGTCATGTGTGCATCTTCTGTTTTGCTAAGAAATGACTAAGTTGTATATGTTCTGACTAGCATGGAGAGGGAGACGAAGTTCTGTCAGTGGCATCAGAACTTCTGAAAACTTCTTTGTTCCCAGCGGATCCAAAACTTCTGACCTTCCCTATTTCTATTAACGTTGTTTCTGCTTGTGCAGCTTGTCAAAGTCAGAACTTCTAACCTCTTCTATTTCAGCATTTGCACTGATCTTGTCTTCCTTCTCTTTGTTATTTTTTACCATCACTTTTATTTTTCATTAATCAAAAACACCAAAAAAAAATTTCATTTTTACATGATTTATTTTATTTCTTAAAACAAGAGGATCAAAAATATTTTCTTAAACAAAAACTTATCTCTTTTTTTTCTAAAATAAAACAAATTCATTTCACATTTTCTTGTACATTCTTATTCATTCAATATGGTTGTAATAGTAACTTAGGACTTAATTTTATTTGCAATCCCATTTGTAAATTTGTACACCCCATCCCCCCAATGATTGTAATAGCGTAGAATCTTTATTTTTTGCACTATTTATTGCTTTCATATATTGTTAGTAATTAGGGTGTGTATGGCAAGACCTGAAATTGACAAATAGACAACCTAAAAAGCAAGACTAAAATGCATGCAATCAAACATACTTTTCACACAAGCACCCTTAGGGTAATCTCACTTGTTGCCTATCGGAAAAATAGTTATGTCCCTAAAACATGGTCATTTTAGCAAAGACCCTCGATAAAAGATCGTAGTCCCTGGATGACTCTTGATGTTGCCTTCGATGAACGATCTAGTCCATAAACGACATTGCTAAAACGTCCCATAGGTTGCCTTCTATGACTATACAAATGTCCCCACGCTCGTCCCTTCACATCCAACGATGGGGATTCTTACCAAAACAATGGTAACATAGCAACATCTAAAGGAAGAGGAAAATAACATCTAAGACCTTTTGAGTAGGTAGATTCGCTCTTAGTTACTCGCTTGCTCATAACAAAAACATTTTACACCAAACACTCTCATTTTGAAAACATTTTCGAAAGACAACACTTTGTACGCGTTCTTATAGAGACGAGAACCGTTACAAAGACACCTCTTTAAAATCACTTTCAAAAACACATTTCACAAACACCTCTTTGAACTATTTTCAAAACAACACTTTGTATGCATTCTTATAGAGACCAGAATCATTACAAAGTCATATTTTTAAAATACTTTCAAAACCCACATCACAAAGCACATTTCAAACAAAAGCAAGTGATCTAGCAAGTAACTAAGAGCCCATGGAAAACCATGGATGAAAAGAGTGCTAATACCTTCCCTTTTCATAATCTACCCTCCGAACTCAAGAAAACATCTCTAAAGGTCTTTCCTGTGCTTTTTCACCTTTCCTTTTGGATAAAAGAAAAGTCGGTGGCGACTCTTGCTAAACCGCGACATTTGCAAACATAAACACAAAACAATCAAGTTAGTTCTCCCACCGTATCACACATACTTGTACATAACATCATGACATCATAACATAATCATTTTCAATAACCATTTCAAGGATCTCAAGGGCCTATGATGCAGGGTCATGATAAATCAAACGTCTATCAAGGGGAAAGAGGATTTATTCTCCTGTAACCAAACACCGTTAAGAACTAAAACACGGTGACAAGATTCAAGGGCTATGACCCACTTGACAAGGTGAGCTCGATTCTCGTGGAAGGACATCCACCAATAAGAAGTTCTTCACTCAAAGCCATGATCAAAGTTTAACTTCTAACATCTTCTTACCCCGCGAGATCCTTGAAAACATGCATCTACATACCATGCATCATAATAGGCTTTCCCCACCAAGGGGCAAGAAGAATTGAAAGCACTCCTCACTAGGGGCATGATCATGAAGAATCCTGAGGACAACAAGGATGACCAGTTGGAACAGCTACAAATTGAGATAGCCACAATGAAGATCCAGATGATGGGATAAATGGTAGGTCAGATGGCTCTTATCCAAAACTTACCTCGGGGACAAGAAGAGCTAAGGCCCTCGTCAACAAACTTCATCAAGACGGATACAACTGTATGAAACAAAAAATTGAGATTGGGGATCAAGTCATTATTCAGCCTCTGATGAGACAAGAAGTTGGCTTGTTGGAGAATAGACCTTTCCAAATTATTGCTATGTCACGAGTCCAACAATAACCTCACCAACAACGACAAGGGAGTCAGCGTAAGGAGGTCGCACCTGAGAGACAATTCACCAGGATCATCATCTCGCTGGCTCAGGCGTTACAACACATGTTGAAGGCATAGCTAATTATGTTAAAAGATCCTCTCCAGAATCCCAATACTGATGCTCCTAGTTACCATCCTAATGAGAGGTGTGCATACCATTCTGATAGTCCTGGACATGATACGAATGGTTGTTGGGTTCTGAAGAACAAAATTCAAGACTTAACCAAAGAAGGAGTATTGGAGTTTACACAAGACGGTCAATTGGAGCTCTTCTGTCATCCCTAAAAAACATACCATCTGAAGTGACCAATTTAGGCGGAGAAACTTTTGTTTACTCGAATTTTCAATTGTAATTTATTTTGCATGTTTGAACACTTATCTATTAATGTTAAACTTTGTTTCATTAATGCATTGCATATGTTTGTCTTGAATTAATTCATTCATTTTCACTCTATTTAAACTATTCTTTTTTTACTCCCTTTATGATATTCAACTATTGTTTTAAAAGTTGCAAGCCTTTAGAGGGAGGATGACGAAAACATTTCCATAATCTCATGTAGTATGCTTTTGGACATACCTTGTTGATGATGTACATGTGTTTGTTTCAATTCCTAAACACTGGAGTTATAAGGATGATAATCCCTAGTCAACCCCTTTGAGCCAAATAAATAGGGGTTTTCTTTTTCACACAAATTGAAACCTTTAATCAAAACCTGGGGCATGGTAGTCTCTCAGTTAATTGAAATGCACGTCAGTCACAAGCTTTCACTTCATACATAATGAATGACAACAAAAACGTCCTTCTGAATCAAAAGACGACGATGGTTCCCTATCAAATAGGCAGTCATTATATCTCAAAGAAAATCCCACTAAGTCAAACCCTACAAAGGAGACTTAAGAAAAACTGGGACATTCTGCTGGCTGTAAACTCAAAACAGGAGTAGTCAAGCAAAATTAGGGATAGTAAATTAAAAAGAGGTCACTACAAATCTTCGACAACATGGAAAATGTTGCAAAAAAAATGATTGCCTTCTAAAATAAACTTCCAAGTTTCTGAACCATCACCAAAATAACATTCCAGATTCAATAGGAATTCAAAACGTGTGATTAACTGAGTGTAGGACTGGATAACATCATAGAGAACGGGTTGGGTACAAATACACTATTACAAAAGGTATCCTGACTCCTGTAAGGCTTTACTATAAATCCTGAGTTGAATTCATATTCGTACAAAACTCTTTTATTTGTTAAAACTTCATTTTCAAAACTTCAAGACAAATATAAACTTTGCATTGTTTGAATACCGTAGTTTGCATATGGCTATTTGTTTGACAACAGAGAAATTCGCACGGCGAATATCCAATGAACATAAACTCTCTCGAAGAACAGAATCACTTCAAAATTGGAAGACACTTCCAATGAAAAATATCCCATAATCAAGGGGCATGACATGTTGTTGTCCAACCCATCTGGGGCAGTCAAGTCAAGATCCCAAGAAATATCTCATAACCAGGGGCAGGTCTCTGTCTGAATTACTTGGGGGCAGTGAACTTGATTTCCAGCAAAGGGTCATATACGGCCAAACACACATTTTCGGGTTGTACTAAAAACACTTACTACTAGGGGCAGTGACAAATCCCCACAAAGTCCCTTTCGTAAGGTGATCCCCAGTGAAATCACCAGAGCCACCTCTATAAGGTTATCCCCATAGAATAACCCTCCTAGATAAGGGTACAAACCCCTCAAGGCCAAATTCATGGATACCTTCACAAAGTTGGATTCATGCAATCCCCATCCAGAGTTTCAATCTCTGGAAAACCCTCTCCCTAGATGAGTTTGGTCTCAAGAAGAATCCACAATAAGCTCTACTAAAAGAAAACACCTCTTCAATAGTTCGTTAAAAATTCTCTTCAACAGGGTTTATTTCCCCAACAAACAGCAAAATTCCCTAGTTGAGTCTATCTTCCCCAGCTTGAGTTTGCATCTCCAACTGTGACAAATCAAGTGACTACAACCTCTAATCTACAGTGAAGTCATCAACATATCTCCGCTTTCACAATAGAGTTTTCCACTATCCCTAGCGAGTTTCTGCAAAGCCTGGAATCTGACCAGATAACAGTTAACTTCTTTATCCCCAACAAGTTGTTAATTTACATTCTCTCTAATCAAGAGATAACTCCCCAGTAGAGCAATGGACAACTAAAACTCCTGAACTCTTTTCCCCAAGAAGAAATCAATACTCTCCACAGAGTCTTCTCAAAATAGGTCAACATTCCCCAACGGAGTTCTCCTCAAACAACAAAACAGGAATCCCCAGAGGAAACATTCTAAAACAAGGTCTGAAGGTGTACATACTCTTCACCCCTAACAACAGTCTGAGATTTAATTTCCCAAGGCTCACCAGCATTTGTCAAGGATTTATTTTCCCATATAAAGATACATTCCAACAACATTTCACATTTCATACGTCATAGCATATGCATACGAAACACATATAGCGTAATCTCATTTATTTTGAGAACACCATGCATTTCATACATCATGACATTGCATACAGCTAACGCTTTACCTTTTCAGGAAAAGATCAATCAACGGATAGTTATCATTAACAATTTTCAACAGGTCCAAGATTAGTTTCTGAAGCAAGACAGAGAAACTACCTACGTGACCAAATGCAGCTTCATACGGGCTCATCAAGAAGCAATCTTACATGGATTCCTTCCCATCATGAAGCAACCCTACCCAAGTTCTTTCGCATGAAATTCCAGATGCAGTTTTACACAGACTCATCCTGAAGCAGCCCTACCCAGGCGTCTTCTCATGAATTTCCCGATGAAGTTTCACACGGATTCATCATGAAGCAACCCTACCCAAGTACCTTCTCATAAATTTCTAGATGCAGTTTTACATAGACTCGTCCTGAAGCAGCCCTACCCAGGCTCCTTCTCATGAATTTCTCGATGAAGTTTCACACGGACTCATCCTGAAGCAACCCTACCCAGGTTCCTTCTCATGAATTTCCAAACGTAGTCTTATCCGGACTCATCCTAAAGCAACCCTACTCAGGTTCCTTCTCATGAATTTCCAGACGCAGTCTTACCCGGACTCATCGTGAAGCAACCCTACCCAGGTTCCTTCTCATGAATTTCCAGACGCAGTCTTACCCGGACTCATCCTGAAGCAACCCTACCCAGGTTCCTTCTCATACATTTCTAGATGAAGTATTACCAGGACTTATCATGAAGCAGCCCTACCCAGGTTCCTTCTCATGAATTTCCAGATGAAGTTTTACCTGGACTCATCATGAAGCAGCCCTACCCATGTTCCTTCTCTTGAATTTCCAAATGAAGTTTTACACAGACTCATCCTGAAGCAGCCCTACCCAGGTTCCTTCTCATATATCTCCAAATGCAGTTTCACACGGACTCATCAACCCTACCCATGCTCCCTCTCCTATATCTCTTAAAGCAACCCTACTCAGGCTCATCATAAGGCAATCTTACACAGATTCTTTCTCAAAAATTTCCAGATGCAACTTCACGCAGGCTCATCATAAAGAAATCTTACACGGATCCCTTCCACAGATACAGTTTCACACGTACTTATCCTGAAGAAATCTTACACAGATTCCTTCTAATACATTTCATGACACGGCTTAACACGGGTCCATTCCAGCATGGAAATTTAGAATTAAATCGATCAAAGATTTATTCTGACACGTCTCCTAGTTATAGTTAAGTTTAGACTTGGTTTAATTTCTATCAACAATCACCTTTAGATGGAATCTATAATCCCATCTCAGACAACTCTCCATCATCTCCCTAAATGGAATCTTTAAGCCCATTCCCTACACACTCAGCTAACACATAGTCGAGTGCAAATTTCTGGGCACTCTAGTGCTCAATCATCTTCTACCTTCAAGTTACGAATGACAACGTGCCATACTCGCTTTTCAGGTTTTAAAAGATTGAACAGGGGAAGTTGTTGTACCCAAAAATATGCTCTCTCATTTCTCAAAGATTTTTTTCACAAAGTTTCTACTGAGTCAAAACTACACAAGTTTCCATGGGTCATATTGGGCTCTCAAGAATCAAATAAAAAAAGAGCCTGTTTGCTTTGATTCATAAGCTTCGATTAGGCATCTAGCTTCCTTAGAGAAGGCTTGATTCTTAAGCTTCGATCCAGAGGCTTCGATTGAGCATTTAACTTCCTTCGAGTAAGCCTAATTCAGGGGCTTCGTTGAAAATTTGGCCTCCTTTGAGCAATCCTGGTTCAGAGGTTTCAATTGGGCATTTGGGCCTCCATCGATGCAAGCTTTGGTTCAGAGGCTTCGTTGGACATTTGGCCTCCTTCAAACAAGCCTAGTTCAGAGGTTTCGATTGGACATTTGGCCTCCTGCATGCAAGTTTCTTTTGGACAATAGCTGTCTTGATACCAAGCTTTGATCAGACAAAGGGATACTTTCACATAAAGCTTCGATTGGAGTATTATCTCCTTCGAAGCAACATACTTCGAATCCAACTCTGAACCCTTCGAGCAAGCAGAAGGCAATAGCCTCCTGCAGGTTCGCTTTGATTCAAAAAGCAGTGGCCTCCTACATGCAAGCTTCATTTGGACAATGGCTATCTTGATACCAAGCTTCAATCAGACAAATGGCTATCTTTACACAAGCTTCGATTGGGAGTTTGACCTCTTTCGAGCAAGCTTGGTTCACAAGCTTCTATTGGGCCTTTGGCCTCCTTCGAGCAAGCTTGGTTGAAGAATATTGATCAAATCTCATAGCCTTATCCTTAAAATCTCACTTTTCAGGCTATGTTGCTTCCAAATCTTTACATAATTAGAGGCTTACACAAATTTGTGATACATTACACAAAGGTTCAAAGCTTTATCCATTGAATTATACCATTTTTGGATGAAATGGAAAAAAGCTACGTATCCTTTTTTCATAAAGATTACTTTAATCACAAAGTTAGTTTTTTGAGCTCCCAACCTGATATTATCTGAACACAAGTAGTGCCAAAAGCATAAGTCTAATCTTCTGCCCCCAACAGACATTAGGCCCCCACTTGTACTTGAACTTTGGAACCATGAAAATCCATTAAACTTGATTTTTTTTCGTTTCCCACAAAACATAACATGTTATCTCAACATTCTGGTTACTACAAACCTTTTCTGTATAAATAAAGAGACCCTTTGCAAATCACAAACAGATTTTGGGTGGTGTGGAAAGAATCTTCAAAAAACACTCAAACGCTCAAACACTTAAAACACTCTCAAACCCAGAATCTAAAGAAACACCACACTTATTTCTTTTCCTTCAAAATCCAGAAAAAAACAAACACAACCCAACACTTGGTTTCTTCTTTCGAATCCAGCACTAGAAACATAACACTTGTTTCTTCCCTTCGAATCCAGGAACATCAAGGGCAGCAACTTAAGTCCAAGCACACATTCCAGCTTCAAGCAAGCATGGCTTCAACCCAAGCTTCTATTTAATCCCAAACGAAAGAAAAAAGGAAGAAGATTGTGTGAATCGAAGCCTTAGGCTTCGCCCCATGCTGATATCTAACCCCAAATGGAAGGAAACAAAAACAAAGGTGGTGTGAATCGAAGGTTACAAAATTTGATACACACTGACTTCCAGGCCCAATCGAAAGAAGCAGAAAAGTGTGAATCGAAGGGTGCATCTCACACTGACTTCCAGGCCCGAATCTAAAGAATTCGGGAACAGTTGAATCGAAGGGCGCTTACTACCTGGATCGAAGAACTTGTTTTCCCTTCTTTTATTTTGTTTTGTTTTTACATTTTCTTGCTGTTCAATATGGTTGTAATAGCGTAGGACTTTTATTCTCTGTATTTTTATTGCTTTCATAAATGATAGTAACTAGGGGGTGTATGGCAAGATAAAACCAACAAGTAGACCATCCTAATCAATGACTAAATGCATGCAATAAAACACATTGCACATAGATGCACCTCTAGGGTAATCTCACTTGTTTCCTCGGAAAATAGTCATGTCCCTCGAATATGGGCGTTTTAGCAAAGACCCTCGATAAAAGACCATAGTCCCTCGATGTCCCTTGATGTTGCCTTCGGTAAATGATCTAATCCCTAATGAAATTGCTAAAACGTCTCATAGGTTGATTTCTATGACTACACAAACAACCCACGCTCGTCCCTTCACATCTAACGACGGGGCTTCTTACCAAAACCATGGTAAGATAGCAACATCTAAAGGAGGAGGAAAATAACAAAGACCTTTCGAGTAGGTAGGACGCTCGTATTTGCTTTCTTGCTCACAACTAAAAATCAATTTTCACACCAACACTTTCAATTGAAACATTTTCAAAAGTCAAAGTTCTTTGTACGCATTCTTATAGAGACGAGAATCATTACAAAGGCGATTTTCAAAATCACTTTCAAAAACATTGTTGTACCCCAAAATTTTCCCTCCCATATTCTTCAAGAAATTGCCAAGTCAAGCTTCAAAGTTCCCCAGGGGTTGCACAGTTCAAAGGTCTCCTAAACAGTCAAAATTAGGGTTTTGGTTATGATCAAGAAAATGAAGTTTCCAAAGGTCCAATCAAGTCTCACATGCCTATAAATATGGTCAAGCATCCTCATACCAAGTTTCAAGACTTTCAGCACAAAATTGCACAGTCAAAAACCCTAATTGCACTACAGTCAACTGTAGGGGCAAAATGGTCATTTGATAGTCAAAAGTTCAAATTTTTGGTCAACATCTCATTTTGAAGCCACAAACATCATTTGATCAATGCTTTATCATGATTCTCAAAGCTTGGCTCAAAAATCATCAAGATGCAAAAGTTTCCTTATTTGGACAGTTGAAAAAGTCAACTGTAAATTGACCAGGGCATAACTTTCACATGGTTTATCAGAAAAATTCCATCCAAAGCTCATTTTGAAGAGGAAGACATTTTCTACAACTCATCTTCACACTTCAAGTCCAAGAAATGCTCTCACAAAAAGTTATCAATTTCAACATTATAGGTCATTTTCAAAAGTCAACAAAAAGGGACTTTAAGTAAAAGGCCATAACTTGAGATTGGTAAATCAAAATGACATGGGACAAATGGCATTGGTTAGGGGACTCAAAGACCTTTCCAAAATGTCCAAGAACATGAGCAAAGCTTAAAAATTGAGCAAGTTATGCCTTGTGGAAGTTGGGAAATTTTTGGATATTTTGAAAAGTCAACATTGATTCAAATGACCTAAAATTGCTAATGGGCCTATTTTTCTTCCACAATTCATTATCCAAGGCATGTGCACGACCACTTGGCCCAAAGGGAAGTATTTCTTCATTTTTTATTTATTTATTTGAATTTTTATTAATAATAATGCATTTAAATCAATTAAATACATGAAAAATATTTAACCTAAGTTTTTCAATCTTTTTGTGCATGAAATATACTCAATAAATCGTGCATAATCAAATATGGAAAGATTTGAAGAGAATTGATCATGATTGGTACAAAATAGCATGGAAAATATTGAAAAAAAGATCTTTGAAAATCAAATCTCTCAAACCATGAATGCCAAGGATTTGGATTGTTTTATTTGACCTAATTCACTCATACTTATACAAAGAACACAAACCTAATGAGGAGGACCACTAAGCTGCGCAAGAACATAGAAAACCAAACTTGAAATTTTCTTTGAAATCTCAAATTCTGAAAACCTACTTGCAGGTCGATTCAAGCCTCAAAACTTATTCCATTAGCTTGCCAGGGTTGCCAGTAAACGATTCCAGTCAAAAACTTAACCCCATACTCAAAGAATTGGTAATTCGAGGGTGAACTGTATCACTCTTTTTGCATAATCGTATTCTATTATTGAGACCATATCATTGCATTTTATTCATGGATTTGTACTAATTACTTTGTTCTGAAGCTAACTACATAACTTGATTGAAGTTTTGGGCATCGTACGCGAATCTACCATGTTTCTTTTTTAGGGTTCTTCAACCTTCAAATTGGGGGTTTTTGAATACAGTAAAATTAGACCACCACGATGCCAGGAATGGATTCAGGGGGTTTGGACGAAAACAATGGCATCATCGCGCTCAATTTATGAAGCCCTAGGGGCTAATCGTTATTTTCTGTAATGTTATCTATAGCAACGTTTGAAAACCGTTGCTTATTATTTTTGTATTTCAGAAAAAGAAAACACCAACGAGGAAGATGATTAGGTGGAAGGCGCTGATTGGAAGATTCAAATTTTTCGCGCGTTTTGAACCACTGACTATTTTTTCTTTTATAATGTTTGTTAGTTATTATAGGTTAAACGCGCTTGGGATGGCTTAGTGGCATACGTGTGTGCTGGTAACGTACATGACCTGGGTTCGAGCCCCAGGTCCTCACCTTTGTCCATATTATTTTTCAATCAATCTTCCTATGTAGTGTCAACGCTGAAGACTATCATACATCCTCAAAAATCAAACCCTCCACGTGCCCAAGGGAATGATCAGAAGGCCATGAGTTGAAGACTATGGTGAGCCCCAGTCAACACGCCAGCATGCTCCCAGGAAAAGTCAAATGAGGCCTTAGAATCTTGGGCCAAATTGCTAAACAATACACCTCCAAATCAGGGGCAGACCCCCTTAGGTTTGCATCTCTTTTCTTTTTTTATATTTTTTTATTCTTTTAATTTAATTATTTTTTACAGTAATACATAAAACACAAAAAAAATCAGAAAAAAAGAAAAATAATAAATATTTATTATTTTAATATTTTTTGTAAATAAATTCATAAATTAATTAGTTTTAAATTAGGTTTTAATTTTAACTTTTTTTAATAAAAATCTAAAAAATATAGAATTAGGGTTTAATTAATTTTCGTCTTTTTTTCTTTTATTCCAATAATTAAATATTAGATATTTATTTTTATAATTAAATTGTATGTAAAAATTAGGGTTAATTTTAGGTTAAAAATTTCAACATTTTTCATAATAAAACAAAAAATTGTAGAATTAGGGTTGGCATTTAATTTCAATTAATTTTTTCATAAAAAACATAAAATACCAAAAAAACAATTTCTTTTCCTTTTAATTTTAATTAATTCATCGTTCAATTTAATTTTGCAAAAAGGGTCCAACGCCCTCGTTTAATTCTCATTTAATTCGCGCATTTATCTTATTTCTTTTAATATTTATGTATCTCTCCCGAAGCCTTGTAAATTAATTATTTGTCGCACTTTTATTTTCATTAATTCTTTATCTTTCTGTCAAATCGGGTTCGAGAAATTTTGGCGATGTGGACCCGCGCCTTTTGTAATAGCTTAGAATTTACTTTTTTCGCAATTTTTAATTGTTAAATCAAGGCATGAAAGAATGTATGGACAGAAATAAAAACAAACGTTAGATCACCAATGACATGACAAAAGACAAAAATACTTGAAAACGACACACAAATCGCACACACCACCCCTAGGGTACGCCTCACTGTTGCCTTGCCTCGAAAGGTGATCGTCGAGTAGAGGACGTCTTAGTAAGTCCTCATGATCCGGGAACCTGGCATGAGGGTAGCTTCTAAGGTGTCTTCCCATTGCTCTGGTGATCACCATGTCCCGAACCTCGAATTGACCCGAACACCTCCAACGGTGGTGCTACCTACCTCTCAATGGTGGGATGGCACTACTTTAAAGGACATTTACACAGACGAATTCCTTAGGGTGGGTAGGTTCTCGTAGATACTTGCTCTAATCTCAAAAACAAATCAAAAATACTTTTCACACCAACACATTTTCAAAAGCTTTCGAAAGCAATTTTTCAAACACTCTTGAGGACCGATACAAGAGTCGAACTGAAATTTTCAAGGAAACTTTTTAAACCCACAGTTGAAAAGCAAACAAACCATTTTTGAAAACACAATGAGCAAGTATCTAAGAGCCCATGGATAACCATGGATAGAAAGGGTGCTAACACCTTCCCTTTCTATAACCTACCTCCCGAACCGAGAGCAATCTCTATAAGGAATTTTTCTGTGCCTTTGTCCTTTCCATTTGGAGAAAATAAAAGACGGTGGCGACTCTTGCTTACCGCGACATTTCGCGAACCAGCGTTAAACAGTCAGTTCCAGATCCACCGATCACAGAACTGGCGACTCTGTTGGGGAATAAACTTAAAGTGAGGTGTACCTTAGGGCTAGTTCATAACTGTGTTTTCAATTGTATTAATCTGTGTGCTTTATTATTATGGGTTGCATGGGAGTTACATAGATCCTAACCCGGATCTGGGGATACCCTGTTTAGGTAGCATAAGCTGTGAGGGACCTGTCCGGCGTAGACCGACACGGGTGAAGCAGTGGCTACGTTGGTGTGGCACCTTGGTCTGTACCGATATCCCTTGTGTCGCAACGAGGAGAATATGGGTCTTCTAAGGAGTCATTAAGCACCAACAACCTTAGAACCTTAATTGGCACAACTTGGCCTTTAGAATTGTAGCAGTATGCTACGCCCATTGAGGCTAAACTCTCGTGATGGTTCTGGCCGCAAGAAAAGATTGCGACGCTGGAGTTATGACCGATTGAGGGTAGTCAATGATATTGGGATCCTCTAAGAACCCGGTTACTTTTGATTAGGACAGGTATGAACCAACAAACTGAAAGAGGGTAGTACCTAGACCTCATGTTGGCCTAAACTTTAGGGGCTTGCCTTGTGTGACTTGTGTGCCTTACCATGTTTGCCTTTGTATCTATTTGTGGTGTGCTTTATCATAGCATCATAACATCATGAGCATTGCATGCATCCTGCATAAGGACTGACCATTTCAAAGACAAGAGGGTTTCACCTTTGCTCTATTTTGTAGGACATTATGATGCCTGTACGAAGGAATACTATCCGATTCAACTTTGTTCGTTCACCTGAGTTGCTTGATGAGTTGGTTAGCAGAATTCCAAATACCACTTCCTTTATTCAGAGGCATGGTTCTCTTCTCAGTTTAGTCACTGCAAAGCGGGATCAACAGTTGATGAGTGTTCTGACCCAGTTCTATGACCCTCTATACCAGTGCTTCACCTTTCAAGACTTCCAGCTGGTCCCTACCCTGGAAGAGTTCTCTGATTTGCTTGGTATCCCTATCTTGGATCAGACTCCCTTTACAGGTTGGGAAAAGACCCTCAGGCTTGAGGATGTTGCTGCAGCTCTTCCTTTGACCCATCAAGAGGTAACGGACAACTGGGTAACTAGAAGCGGAGTTAAGGGTTTCTTGGCCAAATTTCTGATCGGTAAAGCTAACAGTTTCTGGAATGACCTGGACTTTAGGGCATATGAAGATATCTTGGCTCTCCTAATCTATGGGTTAGTCCTGTTTCCTAATCCTGACAACTTCATCAATGTCACTGCCATAAGGATCTTTATGTCTCAGAATCCGGTGCCCACTCTCTTGGGTGACATCTTGCAACAACTTCATGCTCGTACTACCCGAAGACGAGGAACCCTATGGTGTTGTATCCCTTTGTTGGTAAGGTGGTTTATTTCGCACCTCCCCAAGTTCGTACTAAAGAATCAAGAAGGAAGAGGTTGGGCTCATAGGTTAATGTCTCTCACTGATAAAGACATCATTTGGACTTGCAGAGGTTTGGATGAGATAGCTATTATTGATCGATGCGGGGAATACCCTAATGTTCCTCTGATTGGTACCCAAGGAGGGATCTCTTACAATCCATGTCTAGCGCTCCGTCAGTTTGGAAGAGCAAGAAGAGCAGGCCCCCATGAGATGTTGGTGCCTCACATCAGTTTTGAGTTTCAGGTGGATAGTGACGAGCTGCGTCGTAGGTTCATCAAGGCTTGGGACAAAGTTCATAAAGCTGACCCACAAGAGTTAGGGCCAAAGACTTCTTTACCTATGGAAGCCTACCACAAATGGGTTCGCATCCGTGCTCAGAAGTTAGGTATGCCGTATGAAGCTGTCAGACCCGTCATTCTTGAGTGTCCTGACAAGGATGGTGTTCCTCCAACTGTCCTTCCTCCTCAGATACCTACTGATTATGAGACATTGAAGAGATCTTGGTCGCAACTGCGAGAAGAGCGGGATTCTTACCGGGAAAAGTTCAACGAGCAGGAATCAAAGATCCAGAAGCTGACAAAGCAGTTGGAGAATGAGAGAGCTCTGAATGCCTACATCCGTACTGAGAAGAGGAGGCCATGGGATCAATAAGGAGCTCCGGATGTTCTTTTGCAGTTTGATTTCCCTTTTCAGTATTTTCCTTTCATGTAACGCCTAAGGGCAACTTGTTGAATAATTTCAGTTGCAAAGTTGAATCTAATGAAGTGTGTTCCTTTTTGTTTACAAAGTTGATTCCCGATTGTCTTTGAAAACATAAATCATACGCATTCCATTCATCATGTGCATAGCAGGTTTTTCCTCTTTTCAGGTTGCTTACAGTTCTTCGCTGTTTATTTCAGCATCATGAATCCCGACTCGTCATCAACTGAGACATCCATCAAGGCTCTTCAGGCGCAGAATGCGCAGTTTCAGGAATTAATCAAGGGTTTGGCTCAAGGCCAAGAAGAGCTGAAGGCTATGCTCCTGAAGAAGGAGAAGAAGAAGAAGAGAAGAACTGTTCTGTTTAGCTCGGGCCGAAGGTTTGGCAATGCTCTGCAGCATGAAGAGGCTGGTTCTTCTGTTGGCAAGAGTACTCCTTAAACAGAAAAGGGTCCTAGTCCAGTAGTCTCCGACAACGAGACTGATTTTGATGAAGAGCAGTATCCTCCTGCAGAAGACCGTTACAAGCAGCTAGAGGATAGGCTGAATGCTATGGAGATACAATAGGTACCTGGGCTGGATTTTGGAGATCTGGGTTTGTCTACTGGTGTGATCATTCCTCGGAAGTTCAAAGCACCATCTTTCATTAAATATGACGGGGCGTCTTATCCCAAGCTACATCTCAGGTCCTATGTTCGGAAGATCCAACCGTACTCAGCGGATAAGAATTTGTGGATCCACTTCTTCCAAGAGAGTCTTTCAGGGACTCATCTCGAATGGTTCTATCAGCTGGATGGGACCAAGGTTCGTAACTGGGAGGAGTTGGCTACTGCTTTCTACAAGCAGTATCAATATAATGCCGACCTTGCCCCTACACGTACCCAACTCCAGGGTATGTCGTTAGGTTCAAGTGAAGGTTTTAAAGAGTACGCTCAGAAGTGGAGAGACCTGGCTGGCAGGGTGCAGCCTCCGTTGACTGATCGGGAGTTGGTAGACATGTTCTTGGGGACCCTATCTGGGCCGTTTTTCAACCATCTTATCGGGAATTCGTCTGCAGGGTTCACTGATTTGATTCTGACTGGAGAAAGAATTGAGGCTGGGTTGAAGTCTGGAAAGATTCCGAAGGGTGCATCGTCTAGTACTGAAAAGAAACCCTTCAAAAAGGAGGTTAGTGCTGTATATGGTTCCAAGAGATCAGAGAGATCTGAGCGCCGCCAATCTGTCAGTGCGGTAATGATTGCTAAGCCTGCTGCCGCTCCTCGGCCAACCAATCCTCAAAGGGCTGAAAGACCCCGGAGAGAGTTTACCCGTTTAAGCATGACCTTATCGCAGATCTTACCACAGTTGCTATCCACCAATTTAGTGACTGTCAGAGAGGCGCCGAAGTTTCCAAATACTACATCTCCTAAGTACAACCCGAATGCTCGTTGTGCTTATCATTCTGATAGCCCGGGGCATTCCACTGATGACTGTTGGGCATTAAGGAGTAAGGTGCAAGACCTTATCGACGCGAAGGAGATACAGTTCGAAGCGCCTGAGAGGCCGAATGTGGTTACTGCCCCTATGCCTCAGCATGGGGTAAATGCTGTTGACGAAGATGTTTACGCTGTTTCTGTGGATGATCTAGCCACTCCTCTGAAGACCGTCAAGAGGAACCTACTGCTGGCCGGTTTATTTCCGGGTTGCAGTGAGGGTTGCCTGTTCTGTGTTGTTTCCCTATCTGGTTGTCCCTTGCTGAAGTTAGGCATCCAAAGCCTAATGGATAGCAAGGAGATTCTGTTTAAGAAGTCTGCTGTTCAGTTGGTTCCGGTAGAAGAAGTTTTTGTGGTTACCATCTTCAATAATCCAATCCAGGCTCTCCCGAAGAAGCCTATCCAAATGATGACTGTTGCACCTATTGTTATCACTGTTCCGGGGCCCCTGCCCTATGTATCTGATAAAGCTGTCCCCTGGCACTATGGGGCAGACGTATATGTGAATGGGATCAAACAAGAATTCGACATTGGCGCCAGCATCTGTGATATCACTGGCCCAGCTAAGGTTACCCGCAGTGGCAGGCTCTTCTCGCCTGACATTGCACCGCCTGCTGCTCGAAGACCACTCCTTATAACTCCTACAAGTGTACTCGTTCCGGTTGCTGATCAAGTTGTTTCTCCTGCTGCCGAGTCGTCCAATGCTCGGGGCAAAGGAATTGAAGCTGAGCCTGCCCAGATGGAGGCACCTATACCTATAACTGCTGAGGCCTCCCAACAAGAGATGGAGGAAATCTTGAAAATTATAAAGAAGAGTGACTTCAATGTGGTGGAACAGCTGGGGCACACGCCCTCCAAAATCTCCATGCTCTCTTTATTGCTGTGCTCCGAGGCCCATGCTAAGGCCTTGATCTCGTTCCTCAAGACGGCCCATGTGCCACATGAAACATCTGCAGTCCAGTTCACTGATTGTGTAGCAAATCTAACAGCAGACAATGGCCTAGGCTTCTCAGATGCTGACCTGACTGCAAAAGGAAGAGACCATAATGATGTTATGCATGTCTCTATCGAATGCAGGGGCACTACCTTGGCACATGTATTGGTGGATACTGGTTCTTCCTTGAATGTTCTACCAAAGAAGGCCTTAGACCGTTTGGACTGTGAAGGCCTGGAATTAAAACCCAGCAATATCATCGTCAGGGCCTTTGACGGTTCAAAAAGGATGGTTCATGGAGAGGTTGACATTCCCGTTCGTGTGGGCTCTCAGGTGTTTGACTCTACATTTTATGTGATGGATATCCGTCCATCGTACTCTTGTCTACTGGGTCGACCTTGGATCCATAAAGCCGGGGCAGTGACCTCTACCTTGCACCAGAAGCTGAAGTATCCCGTCAGAGGGAAGATCGTCACTGTGCAAGGAGAGGAGGAATATATGGTGAGCCACTTGAATTCCTTCAGATACATTGAGATGGACGGGGAGTTTATTGAAACCCCCTTTCAGCATTTCGAGGAGGTGCTTCCAATTGCAGCGGCAGCAGAAATAGCGGTAGAAGAGAATGCTCCTTTGAAGATGGCTTCACTGAAGGATGCCCGGGCTGTGGTTCAGAAAGGTGACTGTGCTAACTGGGGCAGGCTTCCAGACTTTACACAGAAGACTGACAAATTTGGGCTGGGTTTTACTGCAGAGGGTCAGAAAGCTATGCGGAAAGCGAAGACCGGAAAACCTCCTGTGTTCATTACAAATCCAGGAGTGAATGTTGTTGGGGAAGACAACGAAGTGGATGAAGCAGAATTCAATAGCTGGATCTACCCGACAACCGAAGGCGGATTGAACAATTGGATTGCCAAAGATCATACTCCTGTTACCTTTGTGACGCAGTAATAAATTTCTTTGTTTTGTTATTTGTAATAAACAATAAATAAACTCTATGGCCCGGTGTCTTACCCGAGGCACTGTGGTCTCATTTGTGAGGGCATATAAATTGTCATTTCATATATCATAAATGAAAATCTTGGACGTTTTCTCGCATTTCAAATCTTATGCTCCTTTTCTGTCTTTTCTTCCTTTACATATATTTCAAAACAGCTGTATTTACACACACACTCACTCATACAGGTTTCAATCCACTCTAGATCTCACTGATAACGACTCTGCTACTGCCAGTTATGACTTCGAAAATCCGATCAACTTAGCCGAAGACGAAGGTGAAGATGATTGCAAAGTGCCTGGCGAGCTTGCAAGACTGTTACTTCAGGAAGAGAGGGCAATTCAACCCCATGAAGAGCCAGTGGAAACAATAAACTTGGGTACTGAAGAAGACAGGAAAGAGGTAAAGATTGGTGCCAACCTAGAGCTCAGCGTGAAGCAACGGTTAACCAAGATGTTACATGATTATATGGAGATCTTTGCCTGGTCCTACGAAGACATGCCCGGGTTGGATACCGATATTGTGGTTCATCACTTGCCTACTAAGGAAGACTGCCCTCCGGTTAAGCAAAAGGTCCGTCGTATGCGTCCAGAGATGTCTGAGAAGATCAAAGCCGAGGTTATGAAGCAGTTTGATGCCGGGTTTCTTGCAGTAAATTCTTACCCTCAGTGGGTTGCTAATGTGGTGCCGGTACCTAAGAAGGACGGTAAGGTCAGAATGTGTGTCGATTACAGGGATCTGAACAGGGCCAGTCCCAAGGATGACTTCCCTTTACCTCACATTGATGTCCTTGTTGATAATACTGCTCAGCATAGGGTGTTCTCTTTCATGGATGGCTTTTCAGGTTACAATCAGATCAAGATGGCACCTGAAGACATGGAAAAGACTACATTTGTTACTCAGTGGGGCACCTTCTGTTACAAGGTCATGCCTTTTGGACTAAAGAACGCTGGGGCAACCTACCAACGTGCCATGGTTGCTTTATTTCATGACATGATCCATCATGAGATAGAAGTGTATGTTGACGACATGATCGCAAGGTCCCAGACTGAGGAAGAGCACCTAGATCATCTGCAGAAGTTGTTTGACCGGTTGAAACTGTACAAGCTGAGGTTGAACCCGAACAAGTGCACCTTCGGGGTAAGATCTGGGAAGTTGCTAGGCTTCGTTGTAAGTGATAAGGGAATTCAAGTGGACCCTGCTAAGGTCAAAGCTATTCAAGAGATGCCAGTTCCTAGGACAGAGAAGGAAGTCAGAGGCTTTTTAGGACGCCTGAATTACATCGCTCGCTTCATCTCACACCTAACTGCTACCTGCGAGCCAATCTTCAAACTACTGAAGAAAGATCAGGTAGTACGTTGGAACGATGAATGTCAGGCTGCTTTTAACAGAATCAAAGAGTATCTCCAAGAACCACCTATCCTTATGCCACCAGTTGAAGGGAGACCTCTGATACTATATCTGACAGTGCTCGACAACTCAATGGGGTGTGTGCTGGGGCAACATGACGAGTCTGGCCGAAAAGAGCATGCCATTTATTACCTTAGCAAAAAGTTTACCGACTGTGAGACCCGATACTCACTGCTTGAGAAAACTTGTTGCGCTTTGGTATGGGCTGCTCGCCGGCTGAGACAGTATATGCTGACTCACACTACCTTGTTGATCTCAAAGATGGATCCTATAAAGTACATATTCGAAAAGCCTGCTCTGTCTGGGAGAATTGCAAGATGGCAAATGATCTTGACGGAATACGACATTCAGTACACAACCCAGAAAGCCATCAAGGGAAGTGTATTGGCAGACCACTTGGCACATCAGGCCGTAGATGACTACCAGTCAATGAACTTTGAGTTTCCGGATGAAAGCATCATGATAGTAACTGATTGTGAAGTACCTGGACCGGATGAAGGACCTGAGGAAGGATCCCGATGGTCTATGCACTTTGATGGAGCCTCCAATGCATTGGGAAATGGTATCGGCGCCATAATCGTATCTCCTCAAGGCACTCATACTCCGCTCACTGCCCGACTATGTTTCAACTGTACCAACAACATGGCGGAGTATGAGGCATGCATCATGGGTCTTCAAGCTGCGATCGATCTAAGGATTAAGTTTCTGAGTGTCTTCGGAGATTCCGCTCTTGTGATCAATCAGATCAAAGGAGAGTGGGATACGAAACATCCGAATCTTATCCCTTACAGAGAATGTGTGTTGACCCTGATCCCCCACTTCACAGAGATAACCTTTGAGCACTTTCCAAGAGAAGAGAATCAGCTGGCGGACGCGTTAGCTACAATGGCTTCTATGTTCAAGGTAAAATGGGATAATGAGGCTCCCCGGATCATCATCTGGAAACTGGACGAACCGACATACTGTTGCGATCTCGAGACTGAATTGGTGACCGAGAAACCTTGGTACCATGAGGTGAAGAGATATCTGGAAGCTCAGGAATACCCTGAAGGTGCATCTGTCAATGATAAGAAATTCCTGAGAAGATTCGCAGCAAAGTTCTTCCTTAGCAACGGCATCTTGTACAAGCGAAACCATGATTCAACCTTACTGCGTTGTGTGGATAAGACTGAAGCAGAAAGGATCATGGAAGAGCTGCATGAAGGGACCTTTGGTACACATTCCAGTGGACATACAATGGCAAAGAAAATCCTACGGGCAGGATATTACTGGTCCACAATGGAAGCAGACTGCTACCAACATTCAGGACATGCCATAAGTGCCAGATTTATGCAGACAAGGTGCATGTTCCTCCAGTTCCTATGAATGTTCTGACTGCGCCTTGGCCATTTGCAATGTGGGGCATAGACATGATCGGCGAGATTAAACCTACGGCATCTAATGGGCATCGCTTCATCCTGGTAGTGATTGATTATTTTACGAAGTGGGTCGAAGCAGCTTCCTATGCTACGGTAACCAAGACTGTTGTGGCACGGTTCATTCGGCACAACCTGATCTGCCGGTACGGCGTCCCAGAGAGAATTATTACAGACAACGGTACCAATCTGAATAATAAGATGATCGCTGAGCTCTGCGAGCAGTTCAAAATACAGCACCACAATTCTTCTCCTTACAGACCGAAGATGAATGGGGCTGTAGAAGCAGCAAATAAGAACATCAAGAAAATCGTGCAGAAGATGACAGTGACTTATAAGGATTGGCACGAGATGTTACCGTTCGCTCTACATGGGTACCGTACCTCAGCTAGGACGTCAACCGGGGCAACTCCTTTTTCTTTGGTTTATGGCATGGAGGCAGTCTTGCCGATCGAAGTGCAAATACCCTCTCTCCGGATAATGAAGGATGCAAATCTGAACGAAGATGATTGGATCCAGACACGACTTGATCAGCTCAACCTTATTGATGAAAAAAGACTTGCTGCTATCTGCCATGGTCAGACGTATCAGAAACAGATGATCAGGGCATTTAACAAAAAGGTCAGACCACAAGAATATCAAGTCGGGGATCTGGTAATCAAGCGAATCATCCTTCCTCAGAGTGATCCAAGGGGCAAATGGACCCCTACGTACGAAGGGCCATTTGTGGTTAAGCATGTGTTCTCAGGAGGAGCAATGATATTGACCAACATGGATGGTGACGACCTTCCTCACCCCGCCAATGCAGACATAGTAAAAAGATACTACGCATAAAAAAGACCCGCTAGGCTGACATGCCTAGGCAAAAATTAGGGCTTCCCGGCGAACCAAAAGGGTTCGGGCAAAATGAAGGGATGAAATGAAAAAAATCTGTACACCCGGCAAGTCGAAAACCTGAAAGGGCGGCTTGGGCAAAAATGGGTATCCCGGTGGACTGAAAACCCGAAAGGGCGGTCCAGGCAAAAATTAGGGATAAAAGCGTAATACTATGTCTCATTGGATCACCTTGCATCCAGAATCCGGTATCTACATCAAGTTCAGACGGCATCGACCAGTCAGCTTCACCTTCAACCAAGGTCATCAAGTGATGAGACGCTCGGAGTTATAAAAGCAATAGCAGAGTTGAAACCCAGTGGATCATTCATATTTCACACAGTTGTTTTATTTTCTTTTGTACAAAATTTGTATAAACTCTTTTTCTCGGTGGCGTTCTCTTACTAGGACGTCAGCCCCTTGCATATAAACGCCTATTTACAGGCCATTCAAAATCAATACAAATATATTGTTCAGTTAAAAGTGCCAATTGTTTTTCTTTTTCTGTTTTGTTTTGCGAAGAACGTCCAAGGTTCAATTTGTGATATATGCATTGACAATAATGTGCTAACTCATAAATATTTGCATACGAAACAAAGGATTAATTACAGGTAACATTAGAAACAGGGGCAATAAAGAGTTGTCTGCGCAATCTAATTGTTCTGTCCTCCAAGGTACCAAGGTAGGTTCAGCTAAAGAACATAACCAGATATCCTAATCCCCCAGAGAGTAAGCAAGACAGTACACTCTCTCCAAGCTATATTATCAAATCTTAAGGAAGTCGAGTATCCTCCAGCAGATATCAACATTCCCCAGCAGCATATATTCTTAACAAGCATCCCCGGCAGTCTTGGTCTAAAGATTGTTCCCCGGCGGCATATCAATATTCAAAGGAATCACTTTCCCCCCGCAAGTCAAAACTTCTCCAAGAGAGTCCAATCCAGTTTCCCCAGGAAAGTTGGAATCCATCTCCCCAAGCAGCAAGCTTATCCCCAGTAGATTCTGGAAGCTTATCCTCGCAGAACACGAACGCATCGTCCGACTTTATTTTAAGAGTTATTTCCTTAACAGGATATAATTGGGTTATCCTCAGCCAAAAGCCACGGAAATACCGTCGTCGACACAATCTTCTTATCCCCAGCGAAGTCTATCAACACTTCCAACGCAACAAGGATATCCCCAGCTAGTCTTCATCAGCTCAACAAAGTAGCTCTCTCCCCACAGAGTATTGCTTCCCAGCAAGATCGCTAGAGTATCTTTTCTCCCCGCAGAGTAATCATTCGCCAAGTTTATTCCCCAACGGAGTTATCTTCTCCTACCGGTATTCTTGCAGCTATCATCCCCAGCAGAGGCAAAAATCTATTCTTCAACATCAGCCCAGATATGACTTCCCGACACCCGTCAAGGATTTACTTTCCTAGACGAAAGCATACATTCCTAAACATCGCATACATCATTATAGCATGCATAGACGCATCATATCTTACAAATCTCATTTATGTTGAGAACATCATCGCTTAATCCATATCATGCATTGCATATGACTGACCTTTATCTTTCAGGAAGGATTCAGTTAAGTTCTCAATCATATTTCAAGACCTAGACCGGTTCAGTTAATCGACTCCAAAGATTTCTTATCCAGTCCAAGGCCTTCTCTAGTCCAGCTAAATCGACCCCAAACAGATTTTTCTGATGAAGACTCAGTAGAAGTTATCAAAGGTTTTTCTCAAACGTCCGCTTTTGAGATTATAATTTCCTATGGTTCTCTCCCCAGCGGTGCGGAGATGATAATTCCATCCCAGGTTTTTCTCAAACGTCCGCTTTTGAGATTATAATTTCCTATGGTTCTCTCCCCAGCGGTGCGGAGATGATAATTCCATCCCAGGTTTTTCTCAAACGTCCGCTTTTGAGATTATAATTTCCTATGGTTCTCTCCCCAGCGGTGCGGAGATGATAATTCCATCCCAGGTTTTTCTCAAACGTCCGCTTTTGAGATTATAATTTCCTATGGTTCTCTCCCCAGCGGTGCGGAGATGATAATTCCATTCTAGGTTTTTCTCAAACGTCCGCTTTTGAGATTATAATTTCCTATGGTTCTCTCCCCAGCGGTGCGGAGATGATAACTCCATCCCAGGTTTTTCTCAAACGTCCGCTTTTGAGATTATAATTTCCTATGGTTCTCTCCCCAGCGGTGCGGAGACGATAATTCCATTCCAGGTTTTTCTCAATGTTTGCTTTTGAGATTATAATTGCTTATAGGTTCTCTCACCGCTCCTGCTGAGGCAGTAACCACCCCTGGTTCAGTCATCATCTTTTGAAGCTCCTGTAACCAGTCAGGACACATCCACACAAAGCATCTGAAAAAAACAGCTCCTGCAACATGTCAGGTACTCATTTTTTTTCTTTTGCAGGTATGCAGGTTCTCGCTAAGGAATCTCTTACGCGATCAACATCCAGATGGCATCTATAAGCCCATCATCCTATTCATCAATCTCTAAATGGCATCTATAAGCCCATTTCCATCACACTGCTACTATGTGAGCGCAAATTTCTGGGCACTCTAGTGTTCAATCATCTTCTACCCTCGGATTACGAAAGGCACGTCAACCAATCTGCATCCTCAGGTCTAAGAAGATTGAACAGGGGCAACTGTTGTACCCCAAAATTTTCCCTCCCATATTCTTCAAGAAATTGCCAAGTCAAGCTTCAAAGTTCCCCAGGGGTTGCACAGTTCAAAGGTCTCCTAAACAGTCAAAATTAGGGTTTTGGTTCTGATCAAGAAAATGAAGTTTCCAAAGGTCCAATCAAGTCTCACATGCCTATAAATATGGTCAAGCATCCTCATACCAAGTTTCAAGACTTTCAGCACAAAATTGCACAGTCAAAAACCCTAATTGCACTACAGTCAACTGTAGGGGCAAAATGGTCATTTGACAGTCAAAAGTTCAAATTTTTGGTCAACATCTCATTTTGAAGCCACAAACATCATTTGATCAATGCTTGATCATGATTCTCAAAGCTTGGCTCAAAAATCATCAAGATGCAAAAGTTTCCTTATTTGGACAGCTGAAAAAGTCAACTGTAAATTGACCAGGGCATAACTTTCACATGGATTATCAGAAAAATTCCATCCAAAGCTCATTTTGAAGAGGAAGACATTTTATACAACTCATCTTCACACTTCAAGTCCAAGAAATGCTCTCACAAAAAGTTATCAATTTCAACATTATAGGTCATTTTCAAAAGTCAACAAAAAGGGACTTTAAGTCAAAGGCCATAACTTGAGATTGGTGAATCAAAATGACATGGGACCAAAGGAATTGGTTAGGGGACTCAAAGACCTTTCCAAAATGTCCACGAACATGAGCAAAGCTTAAAAATTGAGCAAGTTATGCCTTGTGGAAGTTGGGAAATTTTTGGATATTTTGAAAAGTCAACATTGATTCAATTGACCTAAAATTGCTAATGGGCCTATTTTTCTTCCACAATTCATTATCCAAGGCATGTGCACGACCACTTGGCCCAAAGGGAAGTATTTCTTAATTTTTTATTTATTTATTTGAATTTTTATTAATAATAATGCATTTAAATCAATTAAATACATGAAAAATATTTAACCTAAGTTTTTCAATCTTTTTGTGCATGAAATATACTCAATAAATCGTGCATAATCAAATATGGAAAGATTTGAAGAGAATTGATCATGATTGGTACAAAATAGCATGGAAAATATTGAAAAAAAGATCTTTGAAAATCAAATCTCTCAAACCATGAATGCCAAGGATTTGGATTGTTTTATTTGACCTAATTCACTCATACTTATACAAAGAACACAAACCTAATGAGGAGGACCACTAAGCTGCGCAAGAACATAGAAAACCAAACTTGAAATTTTCTTTGAAATCTCAAATTCTGAAAACCTACTTGCAGGTCGATTCAAGCCTCAAAACTTATTCCATTAGCTTGCCAGGGTTGCCAGTAAACGATTCCAGTCAAAAACTTAACCCCATACTCAAAGAATTGGTAATTCGAGGGTGAACTGTATCACTCCTTTTTGCATAATCGTATTCTATTATTGAGACCATATCATTGCATTTTATTCATGGATTTGTACTAATTACTTTGTTCTGAAGCTAACTACATAACTTGATTGAAGTTTTGGGCATCGTACGCGAATCTACCATGTTTCTTTTTTAGGGTTCTTCAACCTTCAAATTGGGGGTTTTTTAATACAGTAAAATTAGACCACCACGATGCCAGGAATGGATTCAGGGGGTTTGGACGAAAACAATGGCATCATCGCGCTCAATTTATGAAGCCCCAGGGGCTAATCGTTATTTTCTGTAATGTTATCTATAGCAACGTTTGAAAACCGTTGCTTATTGTTTTTATATTTCAGAAAAAGAAAACACCAACGAGGAAGATGATTAGGTGGAAGGCGCTGATTGGAAGATTCAAATTTTTCGTGCGTTTTGAACCACTGACTATTTTTTCTTTTATAATGTTTGTTAGTTATTATAGGTTAAACGCGCTTGGGATGGCTTAGTGGCATACGTGTGTGCTGGTAACGTACATGACCTGGGTTTGAGCCCCAGGTCCTCACCTTTGTCCATATTATTTTTCAATCAATCTTCCTATGCAGTGTCAACGCTGAAGACTATCATACATCCTCAAAAATCAAACCCTCCACGTGCCCAAGGGAATGATCAGAAGGCCATGAGTTGAAGACTATGGTGAGCCCCAGTCAACACGCCAGCATGCTCCCAGGAAAAGTCAAATGAGGCCTTAGAATCTTGGGCCAAATTGCTAAACAATACACCTCCAAATCAGGGGCAGACCCCCTTAGGTTTGCATCTCTTTTCTTTTTTTATATTTTTTTATTCTTTTAATTTAATTATTTTTTACAGTAATACATAAAACACAAAAAAAATCAGAAAAAAAGAAAAATAATAAATATTTATTATTTTAATATTTTTTGTAAATCATAAATTAATTAGTTTTAAATTAGGTTTTAATTTTAACTTTTTTTAATAAAAATCTAAAAAATATAGAATTAGGGTTTAATTAATTTTCGTCTTTTTTTCTTTTATTCCAATAATTAAATATTAGATATTTATTTTTATAATTAAATTGTATGTAAAAATTAGGGTTAATTTTAGGTTAAAAATTTCAACATTTTTCATAATAAAACAAAAAATTGTAGAATTAGGGTTGGCATTTAATTTCAATTAATTTTTTCATAAAAAACATAAAATACCAAAAAAACAATTTCTTTTCCTTTTAATTTTAATTAATTCATCGTTCAATTTAATTTTGCAAAAAGGGTCCAACGCCCTCGTTTAATTCTCATTTAATTCGCGCATTTATCTTATTTCTTTTAATATTTATGTATCTCTCCCGAAGCCTTGTAAATTAATTATTTGTCGCACTTTTATTTTCATTAATTCTTTATCTTTCTGTCAAATCGGGTTCGAGAAATTTTGGCGATGTGGACCCGCGCCTTTTGTAATAGCTTAGAATTTACTTTTTTCGCAATTTTTAATTGTTAAATCAAGGCATGAAAGAATGTATGGACAGAAATAAAAACAAACGTTAGATCACCAATGACATGACAAAAGACAAAAATACTTGAAAACGACACACAAATCGCACACACCACCCCTAGGGTACGCCTCACTGTTGCCTTGCCTCGAAAGGTGATCGTCGAGTAGAGGACGTCTTAGTAAGTCCTCATGATCCGAGAACCTGGCATGAGGGTAGCTTCTAAGGTGTCTTCCCATTGCTCTGGTGATCACCATGTCCCGAACCTCGAATTGACCCGAACACCTCCAACGGTGGTGCTACCTACCTCTCAATGGTGGGATGGCACTACTTTAAAGGACATTTACACAGACGAATTCCTTAGGGTGGGTAGGTTCTCGTAGATACTTGCTCTAATCTCAAAAACAAATCAAAAATACTTTTCACACCAACACATTTTCAAAAGCTTTCAAAAGCAATTTTTCAAACACTCTTGAGGACCGATACAAGAGTCGAACTGAAATTTTCAAGGAAACTTTTTAAACCCACAGTTGAAAAGAAAACAAACCATTTTTGAAAACACAATGAGCAAGTATCTAAGAGCCCATGGATAACCATGGATAGAAAGGGTGCTAACACCTTCCCTTTCTATAACCTACCTCCCGAACCGAGAGCAATCTCTATAAGGAATTTTTCTGTGCTTTTGTCCTTTCCATTTGGAGAAAATAAAAGACGGTGGCGACTCTTGCTTACCGCGACATTTCGCGAACCAGCGTTAAACAGTCAGTTCCTGATCCACCGATCACAAACATCTTCCACAAAAAACATATTTTTGAAATTTTTCAAAACCAACACTGTGTACGTATTCTTATAGAGACAAGAATCATTACAAAGAAGTTTTCAAAATATTTTCAAACCTACACCGCAAAGCATATTTTCAAACAAAGTAAGTGATCTAGCAAGCAACTAAGAGCCCGTAGAAAACTACGGATGAAAAGGGTACTATTACCTTTCCTTTTCATAAACTACCCCCCGAACTCAAGAAAACATCTCTAAATGTCTTTCCTGTTCTTTTCACCCTTTCCTTTGTTTGGATAAAAGAAAAGTCGGTGGCGACTCTTGCTATTTGCAATAATTACGATCAAACGCAAAACAACCATGTCAGTTCTCCCACCGTATCACACCTCTCTTTCGAGAGGGTCAGGTATTCGACACTTTCTAAACTCATAGTTACTTGCTCATTCCCAAACTCACTTTGGCATCGGAGTCTCTTGCACGTACCCCCCCCCCCCACCTCACTCTCAACTTCTGCTCGAGCTAGTTGTGACGGTCCATTCTGGTTAAGTACGATCAGTGGCGCCGTCTTTGGGAAACTTGCTTCCCCGTCTTCCATTTACTCAAGACTAAAGCTAAATCACTCTTCCAACTGTCATGGTTGATCAAACAGTAGAAAACAACTTAAATGTCCGCATCATCGACGCCAACAACAATGTCTCTGACAATCCCGGTATCGACAACACTGGTACTGTTGGCCACAACACAGCCCTCACCATTAATATTCCGGGTACTTCAGAATATAGAGACAAAGCAACTACTTCGTCATCATCACTATATCGCTAACCTGAAGACAATCGGCCACCTCCTCAGAACTATCAGACCAACCAGTTCCATGAGGTCTCCGTTCTCGCCGGAGCAGACGCCACGACCAGGGCACTGTTCACGGTGATAAATCAGACAAATTACCTGATCTTCTCTCAAGGAGAGAGATTGGGGGAGCTCGAAGATGCTCGGAGGGCCCCCATAAGACACAAGAGGCCTCAGTCTCCTCCTCCTTGCCAAGTTGAGGAACTTCCCCAATCTCCCCCGCAGAGACGTAGGCAAGATGTCTCTCGAAGTCCTTCTCCCCGACCAATCGGGCGACGCCCTGTAATGGAGAGGGACCAGCCCGTTGACACGAGAAAACGCGGTCACGTCCCCTCGCGTCAAGAACAAAGATCCCCTGGAGACAGTAGGGAAAATAACAAACGGTCGTATCGCCCAAGGAACACTATGCGCGACCATGGCCGCCACAACCACCACAACAGATCTCCCTCTCGCTCGCCAGATAGGAGTGACAAAGACAACCCCCGTGGTCCCTTGTCATAAGCCATCATGGAGGCACCCATCCCTCCTGGCATGGAAAATCCTCCCTATCTTAAAGAGTACGACGTCATTACCAACCCGATCGACCACATAGATGGGTTCGAGGCAATTCTGCATTACCATAATGTCGGGGGACCAATCAAATGTCAGTTATTCCCCACGACTTTGAGGAAAGCTGTGATGGACTAGTACAAGATTCTAGCCCCAGGGTCAATTACCTCATGGCAAAATTTAAAGAACCAATTCATCATTTCATTCACTGCTTCATGACGGCACCCAAAGACCGAAGCAGTCCTCGAGGCTATCGTCCAGAGACATGACGAGACCCTGAGGGAATTTATTGATCGATTTAACCGGGAGGCTATCCAGGTCCCCTGCATCGATCACATAAAGAGATACCTGCTCGAGAGGGGACTCCTCTCGAGCACATAATTCAGAAAGGTCGCAGGCATCGAACCGCCCCGAACATTCGATGCCCTCCTCAAGAAAGCCAGAGCATACATGAACTATAAGGAGAGAAAAGTGGACAATAGAGCCTGGGACCCCAGGAATCATGGATCAACCAGCAATCTACGACAAGACCCTGGCCCTTCTCGATGAACTGGCGAGAAGAGAAGGGATGACAAACCGTGAGACCCTCATGAGAAAAGAGGGCCCTCAGGGAGGTTCACTAAGTACACTCCACTAACGGCTTCCCACGAGCGTGTTTTGGCAGAGTATGCAAACACAAATTTCAAGGACAGCGGCATCAAGCATTCTCGCCCCGCTCCTGCTAAACTCGGGGCAGATTGGAGAAAATACTGCCAATATCACTGAAGTCATGGACACTTGACTGAAGATTGTGTCCATCTCAAGGATGCTATTCAGACCCTCACAAAAGGGGGAAGACTCGGGAAATATCGGCGCAACGACTCCCCCCGTCGAGATGCCCGTGAAACAAGGGAGAGAGAAGAGGATGCCCGACCATTTGATGAGTCGGTTCCCATCCAGATCACATTCTCCGTTACGAGACCGGAGGACTTCTACATCCCCGAACATATGGAGGAGCCTCTGTCCATGCACAGCAGGTGGGAAAGCTTCCCCTCTGCCATGGTCATAAATGGTGTAGGGTTTAATGCTTAACTATAAATTCAGCAAAGAGGAAGTTGGACGAGTTGGTCAACACGCCCCCCTGCAAAGGGTGACCTTTGAGAGGGTTAAGGACAGATTGGAGCCAATCACCTTTTACCTCGATGGATTTCCCTGAGGGGCCCCTGTTGTACCCTAAATTTCTCCCCAAATTTTTCCAGTCACACTTTCATACCATATTTTGTCATTCAGTCACAATCATTAATAAATAGCTTCATTCATCGCATTTGCATCCTATCTTTAAGTTTACTCTTGTGTTGTTGACTAACTTCTAATCAAAATACAAAAAATATTTGTCTTTGTCTTTTCATATTTGTGTTTTATAGGTACCGAGTCGAAGCATATGGCAAATAAGGTTTTCCGGTATTATTTCCCTAAAATCTCTATTTGCAATAAAAAAATATAAAAATTTCATTTTTTTTCACTGTACAATCGATTGCTCCTAGAGTGAAATCGATTTCACAAAGTGCATTTTGCATAATTTTTTGAAAAAATACACTGTGAAAATCGATTTGCACTGTAGTGCAATCGATTGCACAACATGGAAATTTGAAAAAAAAATCAGCAATTTCAAGCTTGTCAAATTTTGGCTCCAATTTGGCTCTAATTTTTGAAAGAATTATCATTAATTCAAATTTTTGCTCCAAGAATCAATTACCATATTACCACTAATCCCAATCCCAAACTCTATAGATAGAGCCCTCATTTCATTCAAATTTTAAGCTTTTGATAGCCAAAATCACTTTGCTAAAAAATCTCTCAATTCTCTCCATCTACCAAATCCACGCAAAGCTCCGTTTTCAAGAAAAGTTAGTAAGCTTTGCATTGAAGCTTACTAATATTTGAGCTAAACCTTCATCCAAACATTTTTTATTCATCAATTATCTAGATCCAAGCTTGGGAAATTAATTCTTGTGGTCGAATTGAAGCAAATTCTTGAAATTGTTTTGATAATTCAATATATCTACCTTTGGTAAGTTGGATAATTCATCTTTCACAATGTGATCTCTTGTTGATCTTTGGGTTTGATTCACTAAGCATTGTTTTGTGATTCCAATGGTGTTATTTTCTCATGATTTGATGGAATTTTCGTGCTCAATTGAATCCATGATCATAAGGTGTTTGATGGAAAGTTTGAACAAGAATTTGGCCTTTTGAAATGTTATTTTTCCTACTGTAACAGTGTGCAATCGATTGATGTCCTGGTGCAATTGATTGCACAGAAGCATTTCATGCAGATTTAAAAAAAACACTGTGCAAATCGATTTACACTGTAGTGCAATCGATTTGCATAGAGACATAATGCATTTTTTGCCTTGTTTTGGGGCTGTTTTGATCCATAACTCTTTTTCTACTCACTCCTTTTGATTGTTGGTTTGGATGGCAATTTTAAATGTCTAATTTCTCTTTAAATTCAATGGACTTTGTGGTGTAGATGAAATTGGATAAATGTTAAACAATTCAAATCTACCAAAGAGTGAATTATTTAATTCATTTTTGGTGCTTTGAATTAATGATATGTTTAGTGCTTTAATACATCTAGATGAGTGATTGAATATAAAGATGAAAGAAATTTAAGATGGTGATCCAAATTAGCTTATCATTCCCCTCCCTCTTCATCTGATCCTTTTCTTTTTTAAAATGTGCTACATGTTAAGGGGTGATGATCTCTATATCATTTATCCAAACATTAAGTACATAGATTGCTATTGACCAGCCTCAAAATAAGTGCGACTTCTATATAAGTCCACTTACGATTTCTTAACATAGCACTAAATTTTGTCTCGATTCGAATAAATGATCATTCGTGGCCCAAACCTATGTTTGCAAGCCCAAGTATGTTAATTTGATCTCTTTGATCCAATAACCTTAAGATTCATTGTGTGGAGGCTTTGATTCTACCAATCCTCTAATGGATCTACATCACTTTTGGTCAACGCGGACCCCTTAAACATTGTTGATCATTAAATGTTACATTTGAGGATTCCAAAATGGATGATATACTTGACAAAAAGAAAATACAACTTGTTGTGTGGAGGCTTTGGTTCTACCAATCCTCTAATGAGTTCCAAATGCAAGTTTCAAGATGGTCATCCAACTAAGCACTAATTACTAACAATTGACTTTACTTTATGCTTTTATTTTTATGCTTTATGTATCATTTACTTTAAGCATTTACATTTCATGCTATTTTTATCTTTGCTCACTTGAGCATTTACTTTTATGTCATTTTTATTTTGCTCACTTGAGCCTTTCTTTTCCTTTTAAAGACACTTAATAATCAACATGAACCATAAAAAGCATTAATGATACTTGGACTACTTGGTTACTATCTTTTGCATTTTGGAGTAATGGACTTCTTGGACTTAGGATTAGAGACCTTGGCTTATGTTGGAGATCTTGTGACCTTAATTGATATTTTTCCTGGATTCCTTGGGGTTTACCTCAAGACATTGGATTGTTTGTTTGTTTTGTGTGCAAGTTATTGTGATTACACACTTTGTCTGTAAATCTGGAATTCATCTGTATACAGCCGTTACTCTGCCCAATTTTTTCGAAGACTCAATACACTTGAAGTTTGGTCTTCTCAAGAGATCTAGTATATTTTCTTGCTTGGTTTCACTCCAAATAATGGCAATTCTATCTTGACTCATAATGTCAAGTGTTGGCTTTTTGTTGGTTAGACAGTTTTCTTCCTTAGCTTTTACCTTATGCTTTAGGATAGTCTCTTCATCTCCTCCCATCTTCTTTAATTTTCAAAACCTTCTCATCTTTTTCAAAACCTTATTTGTTTATAAAGTCGAACCACTTTCATAATAAACCTCGACTTTGTCAAGTGCCTTTTCTTTTAAAACATCTTTTATTTAAACAAACTTCAATTCACATAATCATACTTTGACATCTTTCTAAATTAACAAAAACACTTCAACTCATTCAAACCTTTTTGTACGCTCGAGCACCTTTACCTTCAAACCTTTTTTCAAGATGAGACATGATTCATTGATAGTCGAGCTACATTTTCCTATCCCCATGGTTCTAAAAGTGTCGATTTTTCCACTTGAGTACTAGAGGTGTTCTCAAACCCTCACTCTTGCTGACGCAGGGTCCCTCTTTCTCACACCTTGTGGGTGTTAGTCGAGATTTCTCTCCTAATAATGACGACTTGTCTCCTTGTTTAAAATCAACCAACAGACAAGTCGTTTCTAGCAGAACTACGGTGCTCTGACTTTCCCATTGCACGAGTGAGTACGTAAGCACTAAGTCTTACGACCCAAGACGAGCAACAAAAATAATATAAAAAACATTTCATTTTCTTTTGTTTACAAATACTCATTCATTATTTTCATTTAGCAAGTAAACCTTTACATGACACTTCTTTTAAAAGAAACTAAACAAAGTGGATCATGCGGAGTACGTAGATGCTTAGGGTGCTAACACCTTCCCTTTGCATAACAGACCCTCGTACTTCGATCTCTAATCTTTTTGGGTTTTGTTCGCTTTTTTCCCATTTTACTTTGGAATTAATAAAGTGCGGTGGCGACTTCATTATGTTGAGATAAGTCAATTGATGGCTTAATCTCAAATCTTTACCGCTACATTTCTTTTACTATCATCACTGTCGCAATTATGTTCTCTCTTAGTTATGATTTGCGCGTGCGATAGAAAGTGGCGACTTCACTAGAGACAAATTGACCTATTGATGGTCCATTCCCAAGTGGGTCAATCCTAGATTTGTTTATTTATTTTCTATCAGTGTTTATATACAGTTTTACTTGCTGATTATTACTTCCCATTATGCTGTATATATGTTTGTCTGGATTTTCCTGGTTTTCAGGGGCTTGGTGATTTCTTATAAGTGTTTTACCCAGACTTTGGGAAAACTTAAGATGTCCCAAAAAAGGAGACATGAGATCCCCCACTTAGTGGAGGCCCCTTTAACTGTAGTATCGTTTACCAAGTAATCGAGAAGACATACTGCTTTCGACCTGGGAGCCTGTTAAAGCTGAGGGCTGTAGATTACCTAACACATCTTGGCCTTTTAGGTGTAGTGCGGAAGCTATAACAGAATAATCCATAAATAGTTGTCACACGATATTACGCTCGAACAAGTTTTTCCTGAGAATATTGCTAATTACCGAGTTAATCGGGACGTTGGTAATATCCGGAGGAAGGATGTAGACTCTAGGAACCTCTTAGAACCTTGTTTGGCAGGTGATAACCGTTAGTCCATACCTTATGGGTTGTACCTTTGACTCCAAGCTCGTGACTCTGAACCGTGTGATTATGTTACTGTGTAGTACATTGCATAACATTGCATATCATTTGCATCCTCTGCATCATTCTGCATACATCCAGATCGTTCAAGATCTTATTCCCAGTTGCTTCTTTCTTCCAGTTAGTCGTCTGCCGTCAAGTTGATTCCTCAAGACAACTACAGAACTAGAGCTGCTGTCAGATTGAGAATGGAAAACCAAGAACAACACAACATGGAAGTCGAAATGGAAATCGATGAGTTAAAGTCAGGCATGGCCAAACTTACTTAGATGATCCAAGTCCTGATTTCCATAGGAGAGCCACCTCAAAGGACTGTGATATATGAAATCCCAATTGTTGTTGTTAACACTCAACCTATCCAGCATACATATACTACATGGCCAGAGTTTGGGTTACCTCATAACTACTCTCTGCCTATTGCAATTACTTCAATGGATGTCCATTCTTCTTGACCAGTCTTTCAGGCTCCAATTTTTGTTGAACCTCAGCCAATCGTTCATACTGCTTCTCGTCAACCTACTGCACAAGCTGCTTTTAGGAATCCTCTCTTTGAGTACCATTTTGTCAGTCCTCGAAGTATGATTCAGGGATACTTTGGTGAGTTTGAAGAGTTCAAAGAACAATATCAGATTTTAGAGAAGAGACTTTGAGCTATGGAAGGTGATGATGTCTTTGGTATTGCTACTGGAAATATGTGCCTAGTTTATGATCTGGTTATGCCTACAAAGTTCAAGACTCTCGAGTTTGAGAAATATAAGGGGCATTCTTGTCTAAGAATCCACTTGGTGATGTACTTTCAAAAGATGTCTGCTTACACAAAGAATGACAAGCTGCTTATCCATTATTTCCAAGATAGTCTGAGTGGAGCTTCATTAAAATGGTATATGGAACTTGAGAAAGGCCGTATCCAATGCTTCCAAGATCTTGTTGATGCTTTCATAAAGCAATACAAATACAACCTTGACATGGCACCTGATTGTCGCCAGCTATAAAATATGTTTCATAATGAGAAAGAATCTTTCAAGGAATATGCTCAACGATGGAGAATTGGCATCTCAAGTTAAACCACCTCTGGAAGAGAAAGAGTTAACTGGTTTGTTCATGGATACTTTGTACCCTTTCTTCTAGGAGAAGATTATTGGTAGTGTATCCTCTAGCTTCACAGACCTGGTGACTATCGGCCAAAGATTAGAAGAAGGAATCAAGAATGGTAAAGTGTCTAAAGCTACTGAATCTTCTTATGGTGCAAAGAAATACCTTGGGAACTTTCAGAAGAAGAAAGAGGTAGAAGCCAATTTTATCTCGATTGAGAGAAGAGGACCTCGTCTTAGGCCTCAATACACTGATCAACCACAAGTAGCGGCTGTTACTCCTACGGTTAATGCTCAACTGGTTCAGGCTCCTCAATAACAGAATATTGCACATAATCAAAATCAGAATAGGGCTCAATTTGATCCCATCCCTATGACATACACTGAATTGTATCCTGCATTGGTGCAGAAGGTCTTGATTACGACTAGGCCTCTGACTCCTCTAAATCCTTCTGTAGCCGGGTTCAGATCTGACCTTCACTGTGAATTTCATCAGGGAGCTGTCGGTCATGATTTAGAGAGTTGTTATGCATTGAAAACAGAGTGCAAGAATTGGTGAAAGCAAATATTCTCATTTTCAAAGAGGCAGGTCCTAATGTTATCAACAATCCTTTGCCAAAACAAAGTGGCTGAAGACTGAGTCGAGGTACCCTCAAGTCACTTCCTAAATCCATTGTTTCAGACATGACAACTCATCCTTGTTACTGATTAGTCACTAGGCCATCTTTCTTTCTGTTTGCATTTTTCCCTTGTTTATGTTAAAATTGTTGCTTTCAAATACTGTTTATACTTTCATGTTAAGTTTAATGAAATGAGCATTGTAATGTTTTGATTCAAATCATTTTCATTTACATGCTTTCAAAAATACATTTTGTTTACTCTCTTTATCAAGCTTTTGTTTATGCAAAGATTTGAGGGAGGATGATGAAAACGAAATACCCATAATTGTTGTTGGTATGCTTTCGAATAAAACTTTGTTGAGGATATACATGCATTGTTTCAACTCCCAAACACCGTAGAAATAAGGAAGTTAATCCCTCGTTCACCCCTTTGAGCCTAGAAGTTGGAGTTTCTTTCTATACGAAAAATCCTACAATCTTAACCTGGGGATGCGTAGTTATCAGTTAATTTGGTTGTGCATTCAATTACAAGAGAAATCGTGCAAGACACCTTTCAACAAAGATCGCGATCAAGCTTTCCTTTGCACACAACAAGAAGTGTCAAAGATGCTACCAAACCAAAAATGACAAAGATGGTTCCCCGTAATCAATGAGCAAGACAATCATTATATTTCCAAAAAGAAAAATGAAATGAAAAGAAAAATCAAAAGAAAAAATCCCGCTAAGTAAAAACCTCTGAAGGAGACTTAGGCAAAAAACTAGGGCATCCTGCTGAATGTAATTCCAAATGAAACAGTTCAGGCAAAAACTGGGACATCTCGCTGACTGTAATCTCAAAAGAAACAGTTCAGGCAAAAGTTGGGAATAATAAATTCAATCAGAAGAGGTCTTCAAATCCTAAAAATTCTCCACCAGAGTTTCCAAAATTCCTCAAAACAACAAAATAAGGTAAGAAGAAGTGACTGTCATTCTCAATAATCCTTTAGCTTCCGAGCCATCGTTATTACTGCCATAAGTGCAATTCCAAAATCTCTTGGAACATGAATGCATAGTCTGAATTAATTGAACGTAGGACTGAAGAAAATCACGAAGATTAGGTTAGGTACAAATAAACTTTGAGCCTTTATCCTTTATTTCTTAAACCGTGAACCGGACCACGTTACAACCCTCAAAAGACCTAATTGAAGCCAGGTTTCTTTTGAAAGCATACTACAGCAAGGTTGCGTAAACTGACTCCTAAGATCTTTTGCCAATCATTTGTTTTGGTATTATACCTTTGCTTTCTCTTTAACTTTAAAAGTATAAACCACTGTTGTTGTACCCTAATTTTTTCCCCTAAGAGTCCCCTATCATATCATACCCTCACAATGCAACAAGATCATATTAAGGTTGATTATTTCTCTTTTTCTATCTCCTATCTTTAATTTTTCTCTTGAGGAATCTCCAAGCACCTTAGTTGTGTATTTTGTATATGTGTTGTTGACTATCTTGTAATAAAAATACAAAAAATATTTGTCTTTGTCTTTGCATATTTGTGTTCTGTAGGTACCAAGTCAAAGCATCTGACAAATAAGGATTTCTGGTATTATTTTCCTAAAATCTCTATTTGCAAAAAAAAAATAATTAACAAAAATTCATTTTTTTCACTGATGCAATTGATTGCTCTTAGAGTGCAACCAATTGCACATAGTGCATTTTGTGCCATTTTTGAAAAAATACACCGATGAAATCGATTGAGCCTAGAGTGCAATAGACTTCACAATGTGAAAATTTAAAAAAAATCAACAATTTCAGGGTTGTCAAATTTTGGTGCCAATTTTTCATTTTTTTTAGAAATATATATCACTAATTCAAATTTTGGTGCCAATTTTTCATTTTTTTAAAAATATTCATTAATTCAAATTTTTGATCTAATTTTTCAAAGATATATCATTAATTCAAATTTTGGCTCTAATTTTTAAAAGTTATTCATTAAATTTAAAGATGAAAGAAATTTGAGGTGGTGATCCAAATTAGCTTATTATTCCCCTCCCTCTTCATCTTATCCCTTTCTTTTTAAATTATGCTACATTTTAAGGAATGATGATCTCTATATCAATTATCCAAACATGAAGTACATAGATTGCTATTGACCAACCTCAAAAAAGGTGCGACTTCTACATAAGTCCACTTACGATTGTTTAATATAGCACTAAATTTTGTCCTGATTCGAATAAATGATCATTCGTGGCCCAAACCTATGTTTGCAAGCCCAAGTATGTTAATTTGATATCTTTGATCCAATAACCTTGAGATTCATTGTGTAGAGGCTTTGGTTCTACCAATCTTCTATTGGATCTTCATCAATTTTGGTCAACGCAGATCACTTATACATTGTTGATCATTAAATGTTGCCTTGAGAATTCCTAAATGGGTGATATACTTGACAAAAACAAATGCAACTTGTTGTGTGGAGGATTTGGTTCTACCAATCCTCTAATGAGTTCCAAATGCAACTTTCAAGATTATCATCCAACTAACCAATAATTTCTAACAATTGACTTTATTTTATGCTTTTATTTTATGCTCTTTACTTTATGTACCATTTACTTTAGCATTTACATTTCATGCTATTTTCATCTTTGCTCACTTGAGCATTTACTTTTATGCTATTTTCATCTTTTCTCACTTGAGCATTTACTTTTATGTCATTTTTATTTTGCTCACTTGAGATTTTCTTTTCCTTTTGAAGACACTTAATAATCAACATGAACCATAAAAAACTTTAATGATACTTGGACTATTTGGTTATTATCCTTGGCACTATGGAGTATTGGACTTCTTGGACTTACGATTAGAAACCTTGGCCTATGTTGGAGACCTTGTGACCTTAATTGGTATTTTGTCTGGAGTTCTTGAGGTTTACCTCAAGACATTGGGTTGTTTGTTTGTTTTGTGTGCAGGTTATTATGATTACATACATTGTTTGTAATCTGGAATTCACCCGTATACAGCTGTTACTCTGCCCAATTTTTGTGAAGACTTAATACACTTGAAGTTTGGTATTCTTAAGAGGTCTAGTATCTTTGCTTTCTTGGTTTAAATCTAAAGAATTGGAATTCTATCTTGATTCATAATGTCAAGTATCAGATTCTTGTTGGTTTGATGGTTCTTCTCCTTAGATTTTACCTTATGCTTTAGGATAGTCTCTTCTTCTCCTCACATCTTCTTTAATTTCAAAAATCTTCTCCCTCCTTTTGAAAACTCTTCTTGTTTTTTAAAATTGAACCACTTTCATAATAAACTTGGACTTATGTCCATGCATTTTCAAAACATTTTCATAAATAAACTTCAATCAACTTAATAATACCTTGGCATTTTTTTTAGAAGACTAAAAGTCAATCAATCTCATTTCAAACCATTTTTCCACTTTGTGTTTTTATTTTAAAACCTTTCTCAAAATATTAGACTCTTGTCAATCCTCATAGTGATGCAAACAACTATACTTATACAATATGTAGTGAAGAGAGATATTTTCCACTTGGGTGTTGAGTGAGGCATTATTGATTTTAAAATCCAAGCCATATCCTCCACTTTGAGATGATGCAAATTCTCCTTTCTCATGATTGTGGGTAGTAAGTATGTTTTCCACACGGACAATGACGATGATGTCTTATCTCCTAAAATTAACCAACACACTTGTGTTTTAAAATTTTTAAAAGGTGAACTACGAGTACCTTGATCCTCTATTGCACAAAAGGTGGTACGTAGGCATTAAATATTCGCAACCTCGGCGGGTGCAAAAAATCATAAAAAATACTTCTTTTCTCACCTCCACAATCTATTTTTTATACAACATTTTATAGCCAAAATATACAGATTTTTCAAAGATGTTCCTGCGGAGTACCGTAGATGTTTAGGGTGCTAATAACTTCCCTTAGCATAACCAAACCCCTTAACTTGAATATTTCCCCCTCTTCTGGGTTATTCGCTCTTTTCCCATTCCTTTGGAAATAATAAAGCACGGTGGCGATTTTATTTTGATTTGTATAGGTCTAGTTAATCCAATGGCTTAGTCTTAACATTTTTACCGCTACAGAAAAAATGGTGACTTCACTGGGGAATGATTGACCTCTTGCTGGTCCATCCCTAATTGGGTTAAACCTATCTTTGTCTATATCTATATATGTGCTATTGTTGTTTATGTGTTATATTATTTGTTTTATATATGTTTGCCTGGACTTTCCTGGTTTTCAGGGTGCTTGGTGATTACTTATAAGTCCTATACCCGGACTTGGGCAAACTTAAGATAGGACGGGAGGTATAGTCATGCTAACTTTTAGGGAGTAATCCCAAAAAAGGAGGCATGAGATATCCCACTCAGTGGAGGCCCCTTTGACTGTAGTGTCATTTACCGAGTAATTGGGAAGACGTACTAATTTCGACCTGAGAGACTGTTGAAGCTGAGGATCGTAGCATACCTAACCAATCTTAGCCTTTTAGGTGTAGTGTGGAAGCTATTACGGAGTAATCCGGAAATAGTTGTCACGCGATACTACGCTCGGACAAGTTTTTCTTGAGAATATTACTAATTTCCAAGTTAATCAGGAAGTTGGTAATATCTGAAGGAAGGATGTAGACTCTGGGAACCTCTAGAAATTTGTTCGACGGGTGATAACTTTTAGATCAATACCTTATGGGTAGTACCTTCGACCTCATGCTCGTGATGTTGAACCTATGAACCCTATGTTTGTGATCTTGTGTGTGATTGTTGCATCATGCATCCATGCACTCATAAGCATTTTTTGAAGAAATTTTATTTCAAGGGACTTAAAAGTTGACCATTTGCGAATATCGCAGGTTCTCTTTGACTATGGATTCTGGAAAAAGAAAGACTGGAAAATACAATTTCAAAGATCCCAAGATAGATGAGTTGATCAGTCTGATTCCCGAGATTGAGTGTTCTGCAGATTTTCGGAGAAAGTATGGGTCTATCATTTCTCTCATGAAGCTAAGGATGAAGGAGGGTATTATATCGACCTTGGTCCAGTTCTATGATCTGATGTATCATTTCTTAATTTCCCTGACTATCAGTTGATGCCTACACTAGATGAGTATTCTTATCTGTTGGATATACCTATTACCGATCGTGTTCCTTTTACTGGTTTGGAGGGTGAGCCAAAACCACACGGGATTGCTGCTTTGATCCATCTGGGGAAGTTTGAGGTTTAAGCCCATATGACTACTGAAGGAGGGATTATAGGATTACCAGCTCAATTCTTATTGGAGAAAGCTCGTTACTTTGCTAGGATGAAGAGTACAGTCTCTTTTGAGGCCATCTTTGCTCTACTTGCTTACGGGTTGCTTTTATTTCCTAATGTGGACAAGTTTGTTGACATTAATGCTATCAGGATCTTCATGATTGGAAACCCAATTCATATATTTTTGGGTGATGCATATTACTCTATTCATCTTCATAAATCTTATCATGGGGGGATGATTATCTGCTGCACGCCTCTGTTGTACCTGTGGTTTACTTCTCATGTGCCTTGGTCTGATGCTTTCTGGGATGTCAGGAAGGAACCCCATTGGGATCCTAAGATCATGCCACTTAGTCACTCAAATATTGTTTGGTATCATCAGGCTTACCATTATGTAGAGATTATCAACAGTTGTGGTAGTTTCCCCAATGTACCTCTTCTTGGTACAAATGGAGGAATTAACTACAACCCTGTTCTTGCACGACGACAGCTTAGTTATCTGATGATGGATAAACCAAATAGTATTCATTTGATTAGTCTCTTTATGGAGGAGGGAGAAGACCATAAGGAAGCTAGGGAGCAGATTGCGAAGGCCTGGCGTCACATTCATAGGAAGAATAGGAAAGACTTGGGACCTAGGGGGTTGTTTATTTGGAGCCTTATCTTCAGTGGGTCCAAACGAGAGCTATTCAGTTGAAGATGTCGTATTACCGGGAAACACCTATGTCGGATTTGTTTGTGAAGACCACTCCTCCCTTATTGGATGATGTGGAAGAGCTACAACTTGCTTTAGTCAGGATGCAGCAAGAAAAGGAAGCTTGGAAGAATAAGTATCAAACTTTAGAGATTTCCTATAGAGCAGACTTGAAGGAGAAAGACGACTTGATTGAGATTCTTGAGAGTCGGGATGTAGAGACAATGGAGAGGCAAGGGGATTTATTTTCCTCTAAGCCTCAGTCAGATGCTAGTTGCTCACTTCCTGATTTAGGTGATTGGAAGGAGGTTGCCACCAGATATGCGGAAGAAAACCAGAGGTTGAAGGCTCAGATTGCCAGGCTTACAGGGAAGCCAGTGTATAGAGTGATCTCCATCAGCTTTACTTCTTAGGGTTTTATACTTTATTTTCATCTTGTAATTGGGATTATTGAAACATGTAATCCATTTTGAAGTTATTATAATAAATTTTTTCAGTATTTCAAATGTGTTATACTTTGATATTTGCAATGTGTCTATAAATATTTAAGTCCCTTGAAATATTAATAATAAAATAAATCATGTGCATTGTATATCATGCATCATATTGCACATATTTCTTGCATTTGTTATGCATATCAAGGTGTCTTACCAAGCTTCTTTACTTTGTTTATCAAGTTGTCTCATCAGTATAATACTCGAGCTAATTTCAGAAGGAAGATGGACAACTAAGAACAAGAGAATTGCGAGCTGCGCGAGGAAGTTTCTGCTCTTGAGGATGGCATGGCCAATCTCACTGCTCTGATAGAATCTCTGGTGGCTGCTCAGAATCTGCCACCGAGTGTTCAACCTCAATAGACAAAGGTTACTGCTGAAGCTTCAATTGTTCCTATGTCTGCTACTCCAGCTATTGTTCAGAATTGCATGCCTCAAGGTTATCCATGGGGAATGGTAGAGAACTTTGTGCCTGAAGGATTCACTCTTGATCCTCAAGTTACTCCATTTGTTCATACCACTGTTACTCCTACACCTCATGTGGTGCATTTTACTCCTTCTGCACCTCCTTCAGCGAATATGGTCCCATTTGCTAATGATGATTTGTATCGTCCTTTTCTCCACCAAGTGAAGGCTTGGGTCTCTATGATCGAATGGATGATTTTCAAGATCAGTTTTACAAGATGCAGAGGAAGATGAAGGCCCTCAGGGGAAAGGAATTGTTCAGGCATAATGTGAATGATTTATGCTTGGTCCCGAATGTCAGGATACCTGCGAAGTTTAAAGTCCCAGAATTCGAGAAGTACAAGGCCAACACTTGTCCTCGTTCTCATCTTGTGATGTATATAAGAAGAATTTCTACCCACATTGATGATCAACATCTTCTAATTCACTTTTTTCAATATAGTTTGACTGGTGTTGTGTTGAAGTGGTACATGAGTTTGGACAGTGTCAATATCCATACTTTCAACGACTTAGGAGAAGCATTTATCAGAAAATACAAATACAACATGGACATGGCGCCTAACCTTGATCAACTTAGGGCCATGGTCCAGAAGGACAAGGAATCATTCAAAGAATATGCACAGAGATGGCGTGAGATAGCCGCCCAAGTGATTCCTCCCATGGAAGTAAAAGAAATGACAAAGATCTTCCTAAAAATTCTCAGTTCCTTCTACTATGAGAAGATGGTTTCAAGTGCTCCAACTGATTTCACCGAAATGGTAAGAATGGAAGTCCGTTTAGAGGAAGTTGTCCGTGAAGGCCATTTATCTAAAGATGGGGACCCGTCAAATGGTGCTGAGAAGTATGGTGATAGTTCTTCCAAAAAGAAAGAGCAAGACTCATACGCTATACTTCGTGGTAGGCAAGGGAGATCTCATAATAGGAATCAAAAAGTTGCTTCTATGACTCCAGTCGTCAATGAGACTCCGACTACTGTTGCATATTAGGGGGCACCTCAACAAGGAAATCAAGGGAAAGGTAATCAGAGGAAAATGAGCTTTGATCCAATTCCAATGACATACACAGAGTTTTATCCTTCTTTGTTGAAGAAGAATCTAGTTCAAACTCGAGCTCGACCAGTTGTTCCTTAAAAACTACCAAGAGGATATAAGGCTGACGCTTCTTGTGCCTTTCATCAGGATGCTCCTGGGCGCGATTTAAAAGATTGCTTTGCTTTGAAGGTTGAAGTTCAGAGGATGGTCTGAAGCGGTATCTTGTCGTTTAAGGACATTGGCCCTAATGTTCAAAATAATTCGTTAGCAGAGCATAATGAATCTATATTATGGGTAGTTCCAAAGTTTGGGAAATGTTGCCTTCAGCGCAAGTCCAGATAAGAGAGTCATCTTAGTTTATTAGCATTTTTACTGCTTTTTCATTTGTAATTTTTCTTATTTATCATTGCACTGTTTGCATGTAAGAACTTGTTTGCGTTTGAATGTTTAATCTTAATATAATGAGTATGTTTGTCTTGAAGAAATTCATTCGTTTCACTCGTATTTGTTTTCAATTTTAAATTGCTTTATAATACCAACTTGTTAACCATTATCTCGCCTAGGAAGAGATTGGAGGGAGGATGATGATATTAAAACACAAATTTTCTGGTTGTATGCTTTTGGATAAAACCCTATTGACGATGTACAGGCATTGTTTCAAATCCTCAAACGCCGGAGATATAAGGGAGTGAAACCTTTGTTATCCCCTTTGAGCCTTGAAGTAGGAGTTTCTTTTTTTATTCAGAAAAAACCCTCATTTTTAACCCGGGGCAGGGTAGTGTTCAGTTAATCTGATTAAGTATTCAAATCTCATCAAGAGTGCGCATCTAAGGATACAATAATGGTTATCCTTCAAGAGGTTAAGGAAAGTAAAAAGCGCAATGGTTAATCTTCACTTATCAGAAGGGTGCGTCAATTGACGACATCTTAATGGTTATCTCTCGCACACTAGGAGATCAACAGATGACGATACAACAATGGTTATCTTTCATCTACCCAGAAATAGGGCAGTCATAATTCTTTCGACAAGTGACAAACGACTCGAAGTCACGCAACAAGTTCAAAAAGAAAAAATAAAAAGATGATATGAATAAAAAAATGATGATGAAAAAGAAAGATACAAAAAGCCTCGTTAATTCGTAACTTGAAAAAACAAGTTACTTAGGCAAAAGTCAGGGTATACCGTTGCACTTCATAGTCAAAGTCAAAAGGAATTTGTCCAGAAAGAAAGGAAGAAATGGAAATCCTGAAATACGATAAAGGATTACTGTGTGAAATCCTCAGCAAAGAACAGAGTCGTGTGACAAGAAACCCAAAAGAAGCAGGAATGAGTGACTTGCATTACCAAAGAAAACCTTGTTTGATTCCTCAACCATCTCGAAATTTCTTTTGAGATATGAATGTTCATGTAAAGTTAACTGAACTTAGGACTGAAGAACATCACGAAGGAAGTGGGAGCCAAATATTTTTGAGCCTTAAATCTTTTTTTTCTAATACCATGAACCAGGCCTCGATACAACCCTCAAAAGTCCTAATTGAAACATGGTTTATTTCGAAAGCATACTCCAATGAGATAGTGTTTCCTGACTCCCTTTAATTTTGATAAACTATTGTGATTGGTATCATACGCTTTTGTTATCTTTCATACACAAAAATCCATGTCGCATCCTGGCTAGTGATTTGTTCACAAAGTTTTGCGACATATTTTCAAATAAAATCTTCAAGACTTACATAATTGTTGCATTAGAATTTTCATTCTTAGAATAAACATTTTCTGCTTGTAAAACAACTGCTTGATATCATTGAAGTTTACATTTGAGTATCAACAAAAGGCATGTTGTCGAGAAGAGTTGCGGAGCAAAGAGGATGCAACATTCAGCCAATCTAGGGCAGTTACGTCAAAATTCAACAAATCTGTATAAGCCATTTGATCAGAAAGGTTATCTTAAAAGCATGCATCCAAAGGAAATTTACGAAAGTTACCTTGATCAGCACGGTAAGCTTGGGACACCACATTGGTTTCCAAGGGCATATCCAGATTTCATCAAGATAGCTGCTATGTCTACCCCAAGCCGAGAATCTTCCTCAAGTAGGATTGTTTCTTGAGGTCTGTTTTGTAGACGTGTGTTTGGATTCCTCTAACAATTGTTGATCAATTAAAGGGTTTCCTACAAGTTGTGTTATGGTGTTGGGTTTATAATCCCATTTTTCCAGTCTTATTGCAGAATTCTCCAACTGAGTGTGATTTCTTTACCCAACCAGATGGTGATCAAACAGAGATTAAAAAGAGCTATTAAGCCTTTTCTCATTTGATGGAGTTCTTTCTCCCTTTGTATTGATATGGAATCTCTTGTAGAGCAATGATTTCTCCTGTGATGCCATTGCCCCCAGTCAAGTCTTGGTTCATTTTTTCCTTTGGGTTTGCATGGTCTGAAGCCTCTATCCCAGATTCCCCAGCGAAGTCTTCCCTCATATGAAGAAAGGTCTTGTTCCCTTGGTGTGCTGAGATGGAACTATTTGTAAAATGCCGCTCTTTCTGCAGTATTGGCATTATTGTTGGTATTTATTTCCCAGGAAACTAGACTAGGGCAGTATATTTTTCTAAGAAGTGTTGACGCAGTTGTCAACCCTTTGGGTTTTCACCCGCCAAGTGTTGGGTTTGATTTAAAATCCCCATAATTTTGACTTCTTGCTATAATGTTAACTTCTTGATTCCCCAAGAAGGTTCTCCCAGGCTACTTTTGATGGTATACGTATGATCTTCTTGTGTTTCTCAGACAGTTAGAGATGATGCCAATTGATGCATAAGGTGTGGTATTAGGTTTGTGATCCCGTTGTCCCTAGTCAGGTCTCGGCTCATTTTGGATTTTGGGTTTGCATGGTCTGAAGCCTCTATTCCAGATTCCCCAACGAAGTCTTCCCTCATATGACGAAAGGTCGTGTTCCCTTGGTGTGCTGAGATGGAACTATTTGCAAAATGTCGCTCTTTCAGCAGTATTGGCATTATTATTGGTATTTATTTCCCAAGAAACTAGACCAGGGCAATATATTTTTCTAAGAAGTGTTGAGGCAGTTGTCAACCCTTTGGGTTTTCACCCACCAAGTGCTGGGTTTGATTTAAAATCCCCATGAGTTTAACCTCTTGCTATAATGTTAACTTCTTGATTCCCCAGGAAGGCCATCCCGGGGCATTTTTGTTGGAATGCGTTTGTATGATATGAAGACTCAATCCAAGATTCCCTAGTGAAGGTTTCACTTATTTGATAGAAGTCTTTTCTCCCCGTACATGCTGAGTTGGACTCATTTGCGAAGCATCTCCCTTTCGGCAGTACATGCATTTGGTTTGATTGTCTGATAGTCAGGCAAGGGCAACGTTTTATTTAAGAAGTATTGAGACATTTGTCAATTTTTTGGGTTTTCACCTGCCAAGTGTTGGGTTTGATTTAAAAATACCCATAAGATTGATTTCTTGCTGTAATGTTTGACTTCTTGACTCCCCAAGTTGTTACCCTCATGAGGTTTCATAATTTTTTCCCTAGAGAAGTTGGTGCAATACTTACTCTCAATATTGAAGAATGTATCTTGGTGTCCCCTCGACGACGTGGTGTTGTCCTCCCCAATGAAGTCAACACGCGGTCTCCAGTTGGTATCTCGATAATGAGGCACTATCTCCCCTAGTGAATTCTGTATGATATTTCCCCAATGAAGTCAGCACGAGATCCTTAGTTGGTGTTTTGACGATATGGTTTCCATCTTCCTTATTTGAAATCAGTATTGCAATCCCCAGTAGGAGTACGGACTGTGAAACATTTTTTTCCTATTGAAGTCTATGTGTTATTCCCTGGTTAAGCCTGGAGAAGGATATTATATCCCTGTATCTGTACTATTTTGGCGCTATGATTTGATTATTGTCGGATTATGTTCTTTCCCAATAAAGTTAAGCCGCGAAATAGGATTATGTTTCCCAGTTGGTGCTTATTTTCTTATGGAATTTTCATCTTGGATGTGATTTAGCCGAGTATTGATTGTACCCGAGTTGGTTTTGTCATTTTATACCCAGTGTTATATGTTTATTTTGTCAGCATATGCATAATAACACTCATACATTCATACATACATCATACATAGTTGAATTTAGCAAATCATTGCTCATTCACATTCATTAATATTTTGTTGACATATTACCCTATTTTGAAGAGTCGTGTTGTCCTCTCTCCAATAGAGTGTCAATCTTAAGCAGAAAGTGTATATTCTTTCAATTTCCCCACTGAGTTGTCCCTCGTGGAAGATTTATCTTTAGGCTTCCTATACAACTTTTTGTCTGGATGATTTGGGTTTCCCTCTTGAGTTTATTTCTCAAAGGATGTATTTTTGTTGACTGTTTCATTCCAGTTTATTTCTGTTTTGAATCTTTGGTTCCCAACAATATTATTACTTTGGATTTCTGCAAGCTTCGAGCCTTGGTTTGAGAATGTGAATTTATTTTGGCACGAGAATACTTTTATCTCTTCGGTAGGAATATGTTGGTACTTCCTCAGGAAGTCATTTTTCTTTCCCCAGGAAGTCATGATTCATTCCACAGGAAGTCGTGATTCATTCCCCAGGAAATCATTTTTACAATCCTTCCCATAACAACAAATAACAGGTCGCTTTATTTGAGCAACTTATACTTCCCCGTAAAAGTCGACGTTACTTTTTTGCTATATTCTCTATGAGTGGATAGTTTGTAGTTCGTTATCAAATTACTCCAGTTGATGGCAAGTATTTTCAATATGACAGAGACAATTCATTAAGAAATCTTTGCAAGTGGTAGTCTCTTAATTTGAGATGGCTTATATGTTACCCTTTCCAGGCGGAATGTCTTGGTTAAAGAAGAAGTTTAAGACCTGTTTTAGGTGAAATTCCAGAATTTTTGGTAAACTTGTTATTCTTCCTTCTACCTTCAGCGAATGTTAGTAGTTCACCTTCACTGAACATGGGTGTTATATTTTTGCTACCTTCAGTGAACATTGGTAGTTTATCGTCAGTGAACGTCGGTGCTATATTATCTTTTCTCTCTAACTTCAGTGAAAGTTTGTAGTTCATTGTCATTGAATGTCAATGTTTTTCTCCTACTACCTTCTGTGAACGTTTGTAGTTCACCTTTAGTGAACGTGGGTGTTATCTTTTTTCTACCTTCAGTGAACGTTGGTATTTCACCATCAGTGAATGTCGGTGCTATATTTATTTTCTCTCTACCTTCAGTGAAAGTTGGTAGTTCATCATCAGTGAACGTCGATGTTATTCTTCTTACTACCTTCAGTGAATGTTGGTAGTTCACCTTCAGTGAACGTGGGTGTTATCTTTTTGCTACCTTCAGTGAATGTTGGTAGTTCACCGTCAGTGAATGTCAGTGCTATATTTCTTTTCTCTCTACCTTCAGTGAAAGTTGGTATTTCATCGTCAGTGAATGTCAATGTTATTCTCTTACTACCTCCAGTGAACGTTGGTAGTTCACCTTCAGTGAACGTGGGTGTTATCTTTTTGCTACCTTCAGTGAACGTTGGTAGTTCACCGTCAGTGAATGTCGGTGCTATATTTCTTTTCTCTCTACCATCAATGAAAGTTGGTAGTTCATCGTCAGTGAACGTCGATGTTATTCTCTTACTACCTTCAATGAACGTTAGTAGTTCACCTTCAGTGAACGTGGGTGTTATCTTTTTGGTACCTTCAGTGAACGTTGGTAGTTCACCGTCAGTGAACGTCGGTGCTATATTTCTTTTCTCTCTACCTTCAGTGAAAGTTGGTAGTTCATCGTCAGTGAACTTCAATGTTATTCTCTTACTACCTTCAGTGAATGTTGGTAGTTCACCTTCAGTGAACGTCAGTGCTATGTTATTTTCTCTCTACCTTCAGTTAAAGTTGGCAGTTCATTGTCAGTGAACTTCGATGTTTTTCTCTTACTACCTTCAGTGAACATTGGTAGTTCACCTTCAGTGAACGTCGGTGTTATATTTATTTTCTCTCTATCTTCAGTGAAAGTTGGTAGTTCATCGTCAGTGAACGTCGATGCTATTCTCTTACTACCTTCAGTGAACGTGGGTGTTATCTTTTTGCTACCTTCAGTGAATGTTGGTAGTTCACCGTCAGTGAACTTCGGTGCTATACTTCTTCCCTTTTTACCTTCTGTGGATGTTAGTAGCTCACTATCATTGAACGTCGGTGTTGTTCTTTTCTCGTTCTACCTTCAGTGAACGTTGGTAGTTTCGCCTTCAGTGAAAGTTGGTGTATCCTTTGACCTTTTACCGTCATCTGTGAGTCGGTATCTTTTTGATCTTCTACCTTCGACTATTGAGTTTGTAGTTTACAGTTATCTATCAATCACTTTTATCTTGTACTATTTCCTCTTTAGCTGAGTTGATGCTACCTTATCTCTTCTTTGGGTTTTACACCAATAGAGTCGGGTATTTTAATTCACCAGTGATTTGTTTTCCTGGTTGGGTTTCTTTTCGATTTTTGTTTCCTTTGCTACATCCCCATGGTATTTTGCGTCTCTTTAGAGTTGTTCATCTGCATTCATAATCATAAGCATTGCATGGCATCTTAGGGACAAAAATAGGGCTTGTTTTATATTTAAGTATCTTCAATCGCGTCGACACGAATATTTATAACCTCTGTATCTCCGGATAAAAGACACTTAAAGTAGGGAAGCTATTGTACCCAAATTTTTGCCCCTAAGAGTCCCCTATCATATCATACCCTCACAATGCAACAAGATCATATTAGGGTTGGTTATTCCTCCTTTTATATCTCTTATCTTTATGTTTGCTCTTGAGGAATCTCCAAGTACCTTAGTTGTGTATTTTGTATATGTGTTGTTGACTAACATCTAATCAAAATACAAAAGATATATGTATTTGTCTTTGCATATTTGTGTTTTGTAGGTACCAAGTCAAAGCAAATGACAAATAAGGATTTCTGTTATTATTTTCCTAAAATCTCTATTTGCAAAAAAATAAATTAACAAAAATTCATTTTTTTTCACTGATGCAATCGATTGCTCTTAGAGTGCAATCGATTTCACATAGTGAATTTTGCACCATTTTTGAAAAAATACACTGATGCAATCGAATGAGCCTAGAGTACAATAGATTGCACAATGTGAAAATTTGAAAAAAATCAGCAATTTCAAGCTTGTCAAATTTTGGTGCCAATTTTTCATTTTTTTTATAAATAGATTGCACAATGTGAAAATTTGAAAAAAATCAGCAATTTCAAGCTTGTCAAATTTTGGTGCCAATTTTTCATTTTTTTTATAAATATATCACTAATTCAAATTTTTGTGCCAATTTTTCATTTTTATAAAAAAAATATATTCATTAATTCAAATTTTGGCTCTAATTTTTGAAAGATATATCATTAATTCAAATTTTGGCTCTAATTTTTTTAAGTTATTCATTAATTCAAATTTTGGCTCCAAGAATCAATTACCAAATTACCACTAATCACAATCCTAAACTCTATAAATAGAACCCTCATTTCATTCAAATTTCAAGCTTTTGATAGACAAATCCACCTTGTTAAAAAATCTCTCAATTCTCTCCATCTACCAAATTCACTCAAAGCTCCATTTTCAAAAAAAAAGTTAGTAAGATTTGCATTGAAGCTTACTAATCTTTGAGCTAAACCTGCATCCAAACACTTTTTCTTCATCAATTATCTACATCAAAGCTTGGGTAATTGATTCTTGTGGTCGAATTGAAGAAAATTCTTGAAATTATTTTGATAATTCTCTATATCTACCTTTGGTAAGTTGGATAATTCATATTTCACAATGTGATCTCTTGTTGATCTTCGGGTTTGATTCACTGAGTATTGTTTTGTGATTCCAATGGTGATATTTCCTCATAATTGTATGGAATTTTCGTGCTCAATTGAATCCATGATCATAAGGTGTTTGATGGAAAGTTTGAACAAGAATTTGGCCTTTTGAAATGCAGTTTTTCCTACTGTAATAGTGTGAGTTTGATTGATGTCCTGGTGCAATCGATTGCAAAGAAGCATTTCGCGCAAATTTAAAAAAAAAACACTGTGCAAATCGATTTACACTGTAGTGCAATCGATTTGCACAGAGACAGAATGCATTGTTTTCCTTGTTTTGGGGTTATTTTGATCCATAACTCTTTTTCTACTCACTCCTTTTGATTGTTGGTTTGGATTGAAATTTTAAATGTCCAATTTCTCTTTAAATTCAATGGACTTTGTGGTGTAGATGAAGTTGGATAAATGTTCATCAATTCAAATCTACCAAAGAGTGAATTATTTAATTCATTTTTGGTGCTTTGGATTAATAATATGTTTAGTGCTTTAATCCATTTAGATGAGTGATTGAATTTAAGGATAAAAGATATTTAAGGTGGTGATCCAAATTAGCTTATCATTCCCCTCCCTCTTTATCTTATCCTTTTTTAAAATGTGCTACATGTTAAGGGGTGATGATCTCTATATCATTTATCCAAACATGAAGTACATATATTGCTATTGATCGACCTCAAAATAGGTGCGACTTCTACATAAGTCCACTTACGATTGCTTAACATAGCGCTAAATTTTGTCCCGATTCGAATAGTGATCATTCTTAGCCCAAACGTATGTTTGCAAGCCCAAGTATGTTAATTTGATCTCTTTGATCCAATAACCTTGAGATTAATTGTGTGGATGCTTTGATTCTACCAATCCTCTAATGGATCTACATCACTTTTGGTCAATGCGGATCACTTAAACATCGTTGATCATTAAATGTTACTTTTGAGGATTCTAGAATGGATGATATACTTGACAAAAAGAAAATGCAACTTGTTGTGTGGAGGCTTTTGTTCTACCAATCCTCTAATGAGTTCCAAATGCAAGTTTCAAGATGGTCATCCAACTAACCACTAATTACTAACAATTGTCTTTACTTTATGCTTTTATTTTTATGTTTTATGTATCATTTACTTTAAGCATTTACATTTCATGCAATTTTCATCTTTTCTCACTTGAGAATTTACTTTTATGTCATTTTTATTTTTCTCACTTGAGCTTTTCTTTTCCTTTAAATACACTTAATAATTAACTTGAACCATAAAAAGCATTAATGATATTTTGACTACTTGGTTACTATCCTTTGCATTATGGATTATTGGACTTCTTGGACTTAGGATTAGAGACCTTGGTTTATGTTGGAGACCTTGTAACCTTAATTGTTTTTTTGTCTGGAGTCCTTGGGGTTTACCTCAAGACATTGGGTTGTCTGTTTGTTTTGTGTGCAGGTTTTTGTGATTACACACTTTGTCTGTAATCTGGAATTCATCTGTATACAGCCGTTACTCTGCCCAATTTTTTCGAAGACTTAATACACTTGAAGTTTGGTCTTCTCAAGAGGTCTAGTATCTTTGCTTTCTTGGTTTCACTACAAATAATTGGAATTCTATCTTGACTCATAATGTCAAGTGTTGGCTTCTTGTTGGTTTGACGGTTTTCTTTCTTAGCTTTTACCTTATGCTTTAGGATAGTCCCTTCATCTCCTCCCATCTTCCTTAATTTTCAAAACCTTCTCATCTTTTTCAAAACCTTCTTTGTTTATAAACTCGAACCTATTTCATAATAAACCTCGACTTTGTCGAATGCCTTTTCTTTTAAAACTTATTTTCTTTAAACAAACTTCAATTCACTTAATCATACTTCGACATCTTTTGAAATTAACTAAAACACTTCAACTCATTCAAACCTTTTTGTGCGCTCGAGCACCTTTACCTTCAAACCTTTTTTCAAGATGATACATTATTCATTGATAGTCGAGAAACATTCTCCTATCCCCATGGTTATAAAGGTGTCGACTTTTCCACTTGAGTACTAGAGGCGTTATCAAACCCTTACTCTTGCTGACGCAGGGTCCGTCTTTCTCACACCTTGTAGGTGTTAGTCGATATTTCTCTCCTAACAATGACGGCTTGTCTCCTTGTTTAAAATTAACCAACAGACAAGTCTTTTCTAGCCTAACTATGGTGCTCTGACTTTCCCATTGCACGAGGTAGTACATAGGCACTAAGTCTTATGACCCAAGGCGAGCAACGAAAATAATAAAAAAAACATTTCATTTTCTTTTGTTTACAAATACTCATTCATTATTTTCCTTTAGAAAGTAAACCTTTACATGACACTTCTTTTAAAATAAACCAAACAAAGTAGATCCTGCAGAGTACAGTAGATGCTTAGGGTTCTAACACCTTCCCTTCGCATAACCGACCCCCGTACCTCGATCTCTGATATTTTTGGATTTTGTTCACTTTTTTCCCATTTTCCTTTGGTAACAATAAAGTGCGGTGGAGACTTTATTATGTTGAGATAAGTCAATTGATGGCTTAATCTCAAATCTTTACCGCTACATTTCTTTTATTATCATCATTGTCGCAATTTTGTTCTCTCGTAGTTCTGATTTGCGCGTGCGACAACCCCTAATTCATCCATCCCTCTTCTGATAAGGGCGAGGATGGCTAACTTTGATGTTCATCGTGTCCTGGTCGACGAAGGAAGTTTCACCGACGTGATGTAAAACCAGCTTTTCAGAACCCTGCAGCTCGATGACTCTCACCTTTCACCATACGTGGGGTCCGACCTGCAGGGCTTTAATGGCTCGACATCCAAGCCATGGGGATATGTGGAGCTCATGGTCACCTTAGACGAAGATACTTCCACCAGGAAAGTCAATGTGCGCTTCCTTGTCATCGACTGCCTGTCCCTCTACTACTGCATCCTTGGGAGATAGATGCTGGCAGAGCTGACTGCGGTACCCTCCACCGTCCATCTGAAGATGAAGTTCTACACGAATAGGACACGTGTCGCCACCATCCAGAGCGACCTAGCATCTTCCCAGAGATGCTTCAGTGCGGCGGCCAAGGGACAAAGCATAGTTGACACTGAGGCACGACCCTCTAAGAGAGCTGTAACAGCGCAACCAGAGCCACAGCAGTCAGAGCCATAGTCCATCAAGGAAGAAGTTCAGAGGGCTCCCCCAAAGGTTGACTCAATCTCGTTGGACATCCGCTTCGACCAAGACGAATCTTCCAACGGCGATCAGGAGCTCCTCTGACCAATTTTTGATGGGGACTTCGAGCTCATCCCCCTCGATGAAGACCCGAATAGAGGGGTGAAGATCGGCACCGGACTCCCCAACCTAGGGAGGAAGCAGATCAAGGCCTGCTTGAGGGAGAATGCAGATTTGTTCGCGTGGAGCACCACGGAGATGCCCGGTCTTGACCCTGAGGTCGCCTGTCATCAACTCGCCATTGAACCAGCCATTAGGGCAGTAGTACAATGTAGGCGTAGGCAGTCCCCTGAGAAAACAGAGGCTGCTGAAAAAGCTATAAAAGACCTCCTAGACATAAATTTTATTTCTGAAGCCCGGTATTCAACTTGGTTGTCAAACATTGTACTCGTTAAAAAAACTATGGAAAATTGAGTATGTGTGTTAACTATACCGATCTTAATCGAGCATGCCCCAAATATGTATTTCCTTTACCTAATATTGATATGTTGGTCGACAACTCAGCCGACTATAAAATTTTATCTTTCACGGATGCCTATTCGGGCTATAACCAAATCCCAATGGCAATGAGCGATAAACACTGCACTGCTTTCATGACCAGCTCAAGCAATTATTACTACAACGTAATTCCCTTTGGTCTGAAAAACACAGGAGTAACATACCAGCGGATTATGAATAAAGTATTCTGCAACGAGATTAGAGATATCCTCGAGGTATACATGGATGACATTATCGTAAAATCCCGAGTAGACACCGACCATGTCGCTCATCTCAGAAAAGTCTTTGCCCAAGCAAGGCAATGTAGAATGAGGTTTAACCCCGAGAAATGCACCTTTGGGGTTAAGGCAGGCAAGTTCCTCAGTTTTTACCTAACAGAACAAGGAATCGAAGCCAACCCCGACAAGTGTCGGGAATTCTATGACCTCCCTACACCTACTTCAAAAAAATCCATACAAGTCCTGAATGGTATGCTCGCCTCACTCTCCTATTTCGTCGCGAAATCCGCTCAACACGCACTGCCTTTTTTCAAACTCCTGCGCAAGGAGACAGCTTTATATTGGACAGAGGAATGAGAACGGGCCGTTCTCCATCTCAAACAGAGCCTTTAACATCCGCCCGTGCTATCACAACCACTCGACGGGGAGACGTTATTCCTATATTTGGACGTCTCTGTCGAAGCCATCAGTGTGGCGCTCATTCGTGAGACTCATGATGGTCAAAACCATGTATTTCACGAGCAAAGCGCTTCAGGGACCCGAAGTTAAATACCAACAGATCAAGAAGGTGGCTTTGGCCCTCGTCAATGCAGCGAGAAGGCTCATACACTATTTCCTCGCACACATGATCGTCGTACGAACAGACCAGCCCGTGAAATAGCTCTTAGGCCGACCAGACATGACAGGTTGAATGCTAAAGTGGTCCTTGGAGCTTTTGGAATTTTACGTCCAGTACGAAAGTAGGAAGGCTCTAAAGGCCCAAGCTCTGGCCGACTTTGTCATGGATATGACAACTCACAACCCCCCCACAAGAAAAGAGCACAAATGGACCATCTTTGTGGATGGAGTGTCCAGTTCGACCGGGAGTGGAGCAGGAATCCTCCTTGAAAACGAGGAAGGCATCGTGATTGAACATTCGCTCACTCACTCCTTTTCGACCTCAAACAATCAGGTAGAATACAAGGCTCTGCTCATAGGCCTAAGACTGGCCAAGGATTTATGCGCTCATGAGATACAAATTTTCACTGATTCCCAACTTGTCACGTCTCAAGTTCAAGGGGGATACCAGGCTAAGAACAACAGCCTCATTGAATATTTAAACTTGGTCAGAGAACATATCAAAAAGTTTGACCAAGCAGAAATTACACACGTACCACGCGAACAAAACACACGGGCTAACATACTTTCAAAGCTCGCAAGTACAAAGAAGAAGGGCGAAAACAAATCTATCATACAAGAATCCCTATCTCGCCCGAGCATTGAAAGGTCAACGCATGTACTCAAAGTGAATTCCATCGGGGACGATTCATGTTGGATGACTCTGATGTTTAATTTTCTAACGAAAGGAGAACTTCCCCCAGACCTAAGGAAGGCAACGGCGACTAAACGACGAGCGTGCTCTTATGTGGTGCTCGAGCATAAACTGTATCGCCGTCTATTATCCATCCCACTATTGAAGTGTGTCGAAGAACCCGCGGTCCCCGATATACTACGGGAAATCCATGAAGAAATCAGCGCCCAGCACATGGGCGGAAGTTCCCTAGCGTGAAAGGCACTGCGAGCAAGATACTACTGGCCGACCATGCAACGAGATGCCAAAGAGCGTGTCAAGAGGTGCGACAAGTGCCAGAGACACACTGAGATGCACCTCTCTCCCCCTCACTAGCTAACTATGTTATCGTCTCCGTGGCCATTTGCCTGGTGGGGAATAGACATCCTCGGACCGTTTGTACAAGGAACATACCAAAACAAATTCCTTATTGTGGCCGTAGAATATTTCACCAAATGGATAGAGGCCGAAGCCCTAGGAAAAATCACCTCGCACAATATCCTCCGTTTTTATAAACGAAACATGCTCGCTCGGTTTGGGATACCACAAGTGCTCGTCACGGACAACGGTACATAATTCACCAACCAATGTTTCCAAAGCTTCATTGCCAAACTCAGCACCAAGCAACATTTTACCTCGGTCGAGCACCCCCAAACCAATGGGAAATACGAAGCCGCGAATAGGGTCATCTTGCAAGGACTCAAATGCAGGTTAGGCAAAGCCAAAAGGGGATGGGTCGAAGAACTACACAGTGTTTTATGGGCTTACCGAACAATTCCCCATTCGACGATTGGCAAGACGCCATTCTGATTGACCTACGGCACCGAGGCCGTCATCCCGATAGAAATCATGGATCCATCTAGGAGAACTAAAATGCCCCTCGATGAGGAGATGCACGACGAGGCCCTCAGAGATGAGCTCGACCTTGTTGAATAAATTCGATCAGGAGCATCTCTTCGCGAGGCTACGCTGAAACATCATGTAGCCCTACGCCATGACAACAAAGTCATAAAGCGCGAATTTCAGGTCGGTAGCCTAGTCTTGCAAAGAAACCAGAAGGATTCTCGCCAAGGGAAGTTGGCCACAAACTGGAAGGGGACTTACCGCATCCAAGGAGCTACGGGAACCAGAGCATATTACCTCGAGAAATTGAACAGATAACCACTACCTCGACCCTAGAATGCTGCGAAGCTAAAACAATATTATAGTTAAGTCTCTCACCTGCTGAGGATTTTTTTTCCCGAATATTCATCTTCAGCCGACGAAGGGAATAACTCGACCACGTAGGCGCGTCGAGGTACAACGTGACCTACCAACTAATAAAAATCAGGATGTCATTCATTTTACCGAGCATCATCCTAGCCCGACAGGGACACCTCGATCGAGCTCTATTGTCGAAGTACCCCGACATGGAAAAACACCTAGCTCGCGATGGGAAGTTCACGCCACGAGCGTGGGATTCCGACCGCGATCATACGCTTATCCCGCGGATCCCCACTCCACACCCTCGACATGTGTCGAACTAATATTAGGGTCAAGCATATATCTTCACACGAAAAACACAAACTTCATGGAAAACTCATAACGACCACAACAATGGTCGAGCATGTATTTTCACAGGTTATACAAGTATTCATTAAATAACCAAGTCAAAAACAACGACAAACATAAATAACGATAAGCATAAAATAAAGGGAAATAATTATCAAAGGCGACCACTTGGGTCGAAGATGTCTGAATATTATAAATATTACGGGAACGCAGACCTAAATACAAAAGAAAAACAAAAATGTGAATCGCTCCCCGGAGTGCTAACTTTGACGTCAGGAGAGTCAAGAGGAGGGACCACCTGGCCATCAACAACCTGGGATAGAACCTCAGTTCCTTTAGTGTTTAACCCTGGGTTCAACACGGACAGTTGTTTCACAGCAGACTCAAAACCGTCGACCATGGCGTCAACACAGTTCGAATCTAAGAGTTGAATCCGAGTAATGAAATCAGCATGTGTGTGCAAATCAGCTACCCCCTCGGGCTCACCCTCCGCGGGCATCATAATAGCCTTTAGATTTGCAACCTCCCTCATCGGTCGTTGGTCATCACTCTCGAACCATTCCTTATCAAGCTGGAGGCATTCTTTATCTTCGAGGGCTTTATCGGCTCCCTCCTTCTCCCTCTCCAGCACGTCGTACTGCTCACGAAACATCTCCTCGCTTCGTTCAAGATCCATTTTCAACTTCCAGGTTTTCGTCACAAGAGTTGCCTTCTCCGACTCCAGTTCCTTGACCCGATCGGAGGAGTCTAACCCTTCGCCCGCCAAAACAGCGTCCATCTCTGCCATCTTCACCACCCTGACCATGCTGGCAGCAAGGTGCTTCCTTCGACCTTTCTTGCTGAGCCGCCTGATGATGCCGGACTCATTATCGAACACGGTCAAGGGAAAACCCTCGAAGAAGTCTTTTTCCACGAGCCATGGTATTGTAACCCAAAATTTTCCCTCCCATATTTCTTAAAACATTGCAAGAAAGATCCCTAAGTTGCTCAAGGTAGTCCAAGGGTTGACCAGACAAGCTCTCTCCTAAGGCAGTCCACCTCAAATTAGGGTTTCATGTTGCATCAAGATACTTGAGTCCAAGGGATCCCAAATACTCACCAATGTCCTAATATGTTCTCAAGATCATCCATGTCAAGTTTCAAGCCTTGCAGAGGAAGTTTGCTTAGTCAATTGCTCAAAAGTCCAAAAATCGACTATGTTAGGGCAAAAGTCAACTGTGACCTACATATAGTCAAACTTCAAGATTTTTGATCAACATTATCATGTTGAAGTATATTTAATCAATTGATCAAGGTTTGATCATGATTCATCAAGGATTGCTCATAATTCATCAAGATTCAAAAGTTGCTAAATTAGGGTTTTACAGGAAAAGTCAACCCAACTTTGACCAAGCATAACTTTCTCATACTTTATGCGAAATGACCCATCCAAAGCTAATTTTGAATAGGATGCAATTTCCTACAATCAATTTCATCTCCCAAGATCAAAATATGCACTCCCAAGAAGTTAAGAATTTGGATATTATAGGTCATTTTGAAAAGTCAACAAAAACATCTTTTTTGTCAAAGCTTTATACATGAGCATGGAATATCAAATTGATATGGTACAAAAAGGGTTGCTTAGAGGACATCTCAAGCTTTATAAAAAGTCCAAGAACACCTCGAAAGAGTCAAAATTGAGGAAGTTATGCATTGTTTAAGTTGGACTTTTTTGCAAAATTGCCAAAAGTCAACTATGCCCAAAACTTCAAATTTTGTCAAATGGGCCCATTCTTTTTCACTTGTTTTAAGTTGGAATCATAGCCCACGTTCTCTAGCCTTTTCCACTTGTCCATATAATATTTTTATTAATTATTTTGATTTTTATTTGAATTAATTTGATTTAAATCAAAATAAATCAAATAAAAATCCAAAACATTAATAACCAAAGATTTTGTGTTGTTTCAGGCTTCATAATACATCTATCATCATTCCAATCCGTACCAAGCCTTAGAGTGCACAAAAAGATTGAAAAAATGCCAAATTTGGAAGGTTGTTAAAGAAGAATCAAATCAATATCCAAAGCATTGAAAGAGAGGGATTTGGACACAATAATCAACCCTAATGCATTGTCTAATACATAAGGGTTATGTGCAGATCAAAATCAAGGTTAGAGATCAGGCATAGAGCAAGAACAGAATTTGCAAAAACAAGCAAAAAGTGTGAGATCGAAACAGAGGTTAGAGGCGTCCTCAAGGCTTGGTATTTGTCCTAATCGTCTCCTGGCAGTCACCACAAGCGAAAGCAATCAAAAGCAGGCGTTTTCAAGCTCTCCCACGCGCTGTAAGTCCGCCACGGTATCACTATGTTCTTGAAATCGATTAACACTATTCTTGCATCCATAGTGTAAAATAATTGCATATTCTTGACCACCGTGATGTTTGCAAACTTTCTACAATACTCAATTTCATTTATATGACCTGTGTCGTGAATCACCATTGTTAGGTTTTCATGTTTGTTTTTAGGGCTTTCAGTTTCAGGGACAATTGGCCGTAGTAATAGGTACCACTGCATTCAGAAGAGGGAGACGGGTCTAACCATGGCCTTGGTGGTCGTTTTTGTTACCTGTACGAGATTTTGAGAATGCTTGGTTTGTAGCAACAGACATTTGTCCGTGGGTATAGGTATTGCAGGTTTTTAGCTACGGAGGGAGGAAAGGGACGATGAGTTGTCACCCCCCATAGGCTTATTCAAATTCCAGCGTGTTTTTTTATTTTTGTTTCCATTATATTGCATTTCTTTATATTACTATTTGTTTGTACTATGTTAACAATAAAAAGCAAACAGCCTAGTGGTGACCACGTCAGCGCATAAGGATTCAGAGGCTGGAGGTCAGGGGTTCGATCCCTGCCTCCAGCATTTGTTATTTTTCCTAACTATTTCAGGTGATTCAGTGCATGCCTAAGCTGGATGTCCATCATACTCCTTCAGCATCAACGCGCCAGATGGCCAGATGGCCAGATCTGGTGGCCACCATTGAAGGCACACCATAGACCAAGTCAATGCCAACGCACTGAATTGCAAAAAGTCAAATGGATCAGCATAATTGGGCCCAGAAAATTGCTATGCACAGCCTTAAAAATCAGGCCCAATCTCTTTTTTTATATTTTCTTTTCTATATTTCATTTAATTATTTTATATTATTTAATTACTAACCAAAAATTATTTTCTTTTTATCAAAAAAAATCACAAATATTTTATGTCCAATTAAATTTCAGAATTTTATTTTTCATTAATAAATATTAATTAAATTAATTAGGTTATTAATTTTAGATAACTTTCATTTATTTTGTAAATATTTAATATTAATTAGAATCAATAGGTTTTAACCCTAATTAATTATTTAATTTCTTTCCTAAAATAACAAAACTCCAAAAATATGTCATTTAATTATTTTTCATTTATTAATAACTAATTAATTTAGCATTTAATTTTAGGATTTAATTTCTTTTTCTTAAAAAATAAAAAACAACAAAAATATTTTCTTTTAATTAGGAGGGTCAAAACCCTAGTTTCGCATTCGATTCAATTTTCTCGCGCGCGTTATTTTTTATTCAATTAGTGTATCTGCTCCCGGTTTGTAATAATTAATTAGGACATTTATTTATTTTTCCGCTTTTCAATTTCAAAGGGTTTGTCTTTGGAAATGTAAATACCCGACGCCTTGTAATAATTTAGTTTAAATTCCGCACCTTTAATTTTTGCAAATATTCAACTGTTAGATGTTTGATAATAGGGTTTGCATGACAAAAATGAATGTCTAATTTTTAAAACAGTTAGATCACCCTAAACATGTGCAAAGATAAAAATAATTGAAATCAACACACTCGCACATGCGCACTCCTAGGGTACACTCCCACTTGGTTGCCTTCGTAAACGGTCATTGAGTATAGGTTATTTTAGAGGTCGCCCTCTTGTCTAAAAGATCATAAGTTGCCTCGGAAAGGTTGCCTCGGATATCGTTGCCTTGAATAATTGATCTAAGACATTAGGGTTACCACTAAGACATCCTAACATTGCTTTAGTGACCGTATGTCCCTCTTTCGAATTGACCCTCAAACTCTAACGACGGTGCTACCTACTCACTAATAGTAGGATAGCATTGTCTAAAGGAAACAAATATAGAATGATTCCTTTTTCGAGTAGGTAGATTAGTTCTTAGATACTTGCTCATCCAAAACAAAACTTTTTCACACTTACACTCTTTTACAAACGAGTTTTCAAAAACACTTCATTACACTCTTGAAGACAGATGCAAGAGTTAAATCGAAGTTAAAACAAAAACTTTTCAAAACCCACGAGCACAAAGAAAACAATTTTGAAAATGATGAGCAAGTACCTAAGAGCCCGTAGATAACTACGGATAGAAAGGGTGCTAATACCTTCCCTTTCTATAATCTACCCCCCGTACTCAGAAATATCTCGAAAAAGGAATTTTTCTGTGCTTTTTTTCCTTTCCTTGTTGGATAAAATAAAAGATGGTGGCGACTCTTGCTTACCGCGACATTTTGCAAATGCAAAACGCAAACCAGCATTCCAAAAAAAGTCATGTCTTCCACCGTATCACAGAACTGGCGACTCTACTGGGGAGATTTTTAAGTGGGGTGTACCTTAGGAATAGTTCATCATAATATTTTCAATTGCTTGATTTGTATGCTTTATCTTTGTGGGTTTGAACCGGAGTTACTATAGATCCTAACTCGGATCCGGGGATACCTTTTAGGTAAGTAGCAATAGACTGTGAGGAAATTGTACTGTGTAGACCGATACGGTTGAAGCAGTAGTTACATTGGTGTGGCACTTTAGTTTGTACCGATATCTCTTGTGGAGGAACAAGGAGAATATGGGGCTGCTAAGGGGTCATTAAGCATCAACTGACCTTAGAACCTATAATTGACCAACTTGGCCATAGAAAAGTATAAGTATGCTACACTCATTAAGACCAAACTCTCGCGATGATTCTGGCCGCAAGAAAAGGTTGCTAAACTAGAATTATGATCGATCGAGGGTGGTCAGTGATATTGAGATCCTCTAGAACCCGGTTACTATTACTAGGACAGGTTGAACCAACTAAACTGAAAGAGGTTAATACCTAAACTCCATGCCAGCCTGAAATCTAAGGGCTACTGTGTGACTTGTTTTCCCTTACCATGTTTGCTATCTGTGAGTACTTGTGGTGTGTGTCTATCATGACATCATGCATCATGACATTGAATGCATAATTTCATTAAACTAACCCATTTCAAATACCGAGGGGATTCATCTTTGTTCTGTTTTGTAGGTCATGGCATCTATGCGCAGAAATACTATTCGGATCAACTTCATACAAATCCCTGTTCAGCTTAGAGATTTGGTTGCAAAAGTCCCAGATACTTCTTCCTTTGTCTGAAGACATGGTCACCTCCTTGGTTTGGTCACTTCTAAGATGGATGAGAAAATGATAAGCATCTTGTTCCAGTTCTTTAACCCGCTACATCACTATTTCACCTTCCCGGACTATCAGTTGGTCCCTACTTTGGAGGAGTTCTCTGATTTACTTGGTATTTCTATTCTAGAGCAGACGCCATTTACATGTTGGGAGACAGATCTCAGGCCAGAGGATGTTGCTACATCCCTACGTCTGACAAAGGCTGATGTAATGTCTAATTGGGAGACTCGGAGTGGGGTAAAAGGCTTCCTGGCTAAGTTCTTGGTTGATCAGGCTCAACAGTTTTGAGACAGTTTGGACTTTCAGGCATTTGAAGACATTCTGGCACTTCTCATTTATGGCTTAGTTTTGTTCCCTAATTCAGATTCTTTAGTCAACGTGAACGCAATCAAGATATTCATGTCCCGTAATCCAGTGCCTACTCTCTTAGGTGACATTCTACATGCTCTTTATGCCTGTACTGCTCGGAAACGGGGAACCCTTATGTGTTGTGCACCGTTGCTGGCGAGGTGGTTTATTTCTCACCTCCCCAAATCTGTTTTGAAGAATAAGGAAGGTATGGGTTGGGCCTACAGAATTATGTCCCTTGCTCATACGGACATCATCTGGAGCACTAAAGACATGGAAGAAGTAACCGCTATTGACCAGTGCGGAGAATACCCCAATGTTCCTTTGCTTGGAATTAGGGGAGGAATAACCTATAATCCTTTTCTGGCCTTACGACAGTTTTGGCGAGCTCGAAAAGACAGTCCTCATGAGTTGCTGATTCCGAGCATTGTCTTTGACTTCCAAGGGGATAGTGAAGGACATCGCCGCAGGTTCATACGAGCTTGGAATAGGGTTAACATGTTTGATCCACATGGGCTAGGATTGAAGACTTCTCATCCGATGGAACCGTATCTCCGGTGGGTTCGAGCCCGTGCTCAAAAATTGGGGATGTCATACGAAGCTGTCTTACCAGTAGTTGTTGAGAGTAATGATGAAGAAGGAGCTCCTCATACTGTCCTCCATCCTTATATGCCTACTGACATTAGGGCATTAAAAAGGTCTTGGATCCAGCTAAAGGAAGAGCGGGATACTTAAGGGAGAAGTATCATGAGCAGGAACGGAAGATCCTGAAGCTTACAAGGCAGCTGGAGAATGAGAAGGTCCTCAACGACTATGTCAGCACGGGAGGAAAATGACCATGGGAGCGTTGATGTCTTTTGTTATTTCTAGTTTTGATTAACTTTTCAGTTTTTCCTTTGTAACGCCTTAAAGGCATTTGTTAAACATTGTTTCAGTTTGAATCTAATAAAAGTGTGTTTCATTTTGGTTTACAAATTTGAATCTCCCTAAAGTCTTTGAAATCATATCATACGCATTCCATTCCCATGCACCTCATCACAGGTACCCTTACAGGTTTCTCATCTGAAGATGTGAAAAACACAAGAAGGGGGGTTGAGTTGTAAAACTTGAAATCAAATGCAGACAATATGTTATTTTTATCCTGGTTCGTTTGATCTCAAACTACTCCAGTCCACCCGTCAAGGTGATTTCGCCTCTCTCCAACGAGGTCTTAATCCACTATATTCAATTGAATACACAACTGCTTTAACAACTGTTAAAGCCTTCTTGAGTCTAACCACAGACCGGTTTATCTCAAGGAAATTCTCTTACAGATAAATGAACAAATGTGTGTTTGATGTTTTCTTACAAAACTATATATCACAACTGTGATAATACATAATATGAAGCTTATAATGAACTAGACTGCTAATGCTATTGAGTAGGCGTGGTTGAAAGCTTTAGCAATTTGAGTGAGAGAGTTTTCGTATGTGTGCGTGCGTAAAGAGTATTAGCCAATTCTTTTCTCACTGACTTGTTTAAATAGCCTAGGAATAGATACGTTGCTGTCCATAAATCCATTTCAATGCTCATAACGTTCTTTCCTTTTTGAGAGGATCTTTGTCTTGGAATAAAGTCGTTGGTAATTAATCTGTCTTGAATGCATAGTAACGTTGACACTTCAGAGTTTTCTGCTGATGCTAATCAGAGTGTTCTTGGCTTTAGCTTATTCTGACGCTTCTAAGTGCTGATGACATGGTTAGGATCTTGATCAGAGTCAGAATATATTATGCGCAGATTCTATTCATCAGGCTTCAGCGTATAGCACATGTTATTTGATCTTCTGATGCTGACAAATCTTCTGATGCTGATGTTGATACTGATATTCTGATGCTGATTCCATCAGAGTTTCTGTAAATACACAACATAATATTTGAGTAGCATATATGTCTTATATAAATCTCACAATTCATTTAACCTTGTATTTTGTTATCATCAAAACTCTAACTGAGGATTGTAGAATCAAACTATGTTCTAACATCATCTTCTTCGCTGTTTATTTCAGCATCATGTCTTCTGAAACATCAACTGATCAAGCTATTAAAGATCTACAAGCTCAAAATGCTCAGTTCCAGGAAATGTTCATGAACCTGGCCAAGGGTCAACAAGATCTGAAGACTCTTATCTTGAAGGATAAGAAGAAGAAGAAGAAGAAGAAGAAGACGGTCTTCCTGAATATGGGTCACAGATTTGGGAACCGGTTGAGACAAGAAGTTGATTTATCTCACTCATCTGGAGGGGAGAGAGAATCAAGAAGAAAGGAGGGCTCCTAGCCCTGTGGTATCTGACAATGACACTGACTTTGACGAGGACCAGTATCCTCCTGCCGAGGATAGGTATATACAACTCGAAGATCGGCTAAGCGCAATGGAGGTCCAGAAGATACCTGGGTTGGACTTCGAAGATTTGGGTTTGGCGTCTGGGGTGGTGATTCCCCACAAGTTTAAGGCTCTTATCTTTGCTAAATATGATGGGGTTTCCTGCCCAAAGCTGCACCTCCGCTCGTATGTTAGAAAGATGCAACCATATACAGCTGATAGGAACCTCTGGGTTCATTTCTTTCAAGATAGTCTTTCAGGGACTCAGCTTGAATGGTTCTATCAGCTAGAAGGAGCTAACGTCCGTAACTAGGAGGACCTTGCTGCTGCTTTTTACAAGCTGTACCAATATAATGCCGACCTTTCCCCCACGCGTACCCAACTTCAGGGCACGTCTATGGGTGCGAGCGAAGGTTTTAAGGACTATGCTCAGAAATGGAGGGATCTTGCTGGAAGAGTACATCCCCCACTGGCTGACAGGGAGTTGGTAGATATGTTTCTGGGAACTTTTTCTGGTCCGTATTTTAATCATTTGATCGGAAGTTCATCGCCTGGGTTCACTAAATTTATTATGACTGGGGAGAGGATTGAAGCCGGTATCAAGAGCAGAAAAATACAGAAGGGTGCTTCGTCAAGCATAGAGAATAAGCCTTTCAAGAAGGAATCTAGTGCAGTTTACAGTTCAAAGAACCAAAACCATCTTGAACGCCGCCAAGCTGTTAATGCGGTAGTTATTTCGAGACCAATTGTTGCCCCACAATGCAACAATCAGCCAAGAGTAGAGAGGCCGCAAAGACAATTTACTCGGCTCAGTATGACTTTATCCCAAATTTTGCCGCAGTTGTTGAAGACTAACTTGGTGACTCTGAGGGAAGCCCCGAAGAATCCCAACACCACTTCACCACTATATAATCCAAACGCCCGCTGCGCTTATCACTCTGATAGCCCGGGGCATGATACCAATAACTGTTGGACCTTGAAGAATAAGGTACAAGATCTGATTGATGCTAAGGAGATTGAATTTGAAGCACCGGAAAAGCCTAATTTCGTGACTGCTCCTATGCCCAAGCATGGAGTGAATGTTGTTGATGATGATGTGTTTGTAACCTCTGTGGAAGACATTTCTATCCCATTGTTGACTGTGAAGAAGAACCTTCTGTTAGCCGGTTTATTTCCGGTTGTGGAGAAGGTTGCCATCTGTGTTCCGTCCTACCTACTGGTTGCCATCTATTGAAGTCAGGTGTCCAACGCCTGATAGATAACAAAGAAATATTGTTCGAGAAGACTTTGGTTCCTTTGATTCTTGTTGAAGATATTTCTATAATCACCATTTCCGCCAATTCTTCCAAGGCTTCCTCAAGAAAGCCTGTTAGAATTACATCTATTCCGAGAATTGCTCCATTGATCATTACTGTTCCCGGACCTATCCCTTACATGTCGGATAAGGTTGTCCCGTGGCACTATGGGGCTGATGTGTATTATCATGGGATTAAACAAGACTTGAAGGACGAAGAGGATGATACTGATGTCAGCAATATTGTTGGATCTAGTAAAGTCACCCGAAGCAGAAGACTTTTCTCCCCTGAGATCTCTCCACCAACTATTTAGAAGCCTGTTGTTATCACACCTTCCAGTATGTCTGCTACTTTTCCTGTTCATGTTCCAATCCTTACCCCTGTCGCCGAGTCATCTGACACTCGGGGTAAAGGGATCACCAGTGAGCCTGCCCAGACGGAGGCACCAAAGAAGATTACTGTTGAAGCCTCTAGACAGGAGATAGAGGAGATTTTAAAGATCATCAAGAAAAGCGACTACAACATAGTCGAACAACTGGGGAAGACCCCGTCGAAGATCTCTATGTTGTCTTTATTGTTGTGCTCAGAGGCCCATGCTAAGTCTCTGATTGCTTTCCTGAAAACTGCACATGTGCCGTAGGAGACATCAGTTGATCAGTTCAAAGACTGTGTGGCCAGTTTGACTGCTGATAATGGGTTGGGTTTCTCCGACGCAGATTTGACTGCTAAGGGGAAGAATCACAATGACGGTCTACATGTCTCAATCGAGTGCAGGGGCACTACCTTAGCTCACGTGTCGGTGGATACTGGGTCCTCGTTGAATGTTTTACCCAAGAAAGCGTTAGACCGGTTAGACTGTGAAGGGTTAGTGCTGAAGCCGAGTAACATTGTTGTTAGGGCCTTTGATGGGTCCAAAAGGATGGCACATGGAGAGGTGGATATTCCAGTTAAGGTTGGTTCTCAGATCTTCGCGTCTACATTTTATGTGATGGACATTCGACCAGCTTATTCTTGTCTGCTGGGTCGCCCGTGGATCCATAAAGTTGGGGCAGTAACTTCTACGCTCCACCAGATGCTAAAATACCCAGTGAAAGGGAAAATTGTTACGGTACGAGGATAAGAGGAGTACATGGTGAGCCACCCCAACTCTTTCTGGTATGTGGAGATGGACGGGGAGTTCATTGAAACCCCGTGTCAATATTTTGAAGAAGACCCCCAGACGCTGGCGTCAACTGAAGTTGTTGCTGAAGATCCTCCAATGAAGATGGCTTCCCTCAAGGATGCTCGGGCTGTTATTGAGAAAGGTGGGTGTGCAAATTGGGGCCAACTCCCTGACTTTGCACATAAGACTGACAAGTTTGGTTTGGGTTTTACTGCAGAAGCTCAAAGGATTGTTCGGCGTGCGCGGATTGGAAGACCTCCCATGCGTATTACAAATCCTGAAGTGAATGTGATTGAAGATGATGAAGAGTATGAGTTTGACAACTGGATTTACCCGACTACTGATGTCGGACTGAGCAATTGGACGGCAAAGGACTTCGTACCAATTTCTTTTATTACACAGTAATAGACTTTTTGAATTTGTAACAAACAATTTTAAACTTTACGGCCCGGTGCCTTACCCGAGACACCGTGGCTTTGTTTGAGGGCTTATATTTGTCATCTCCATATATCATTAATAAAAGCATTGGACGTTTTCTTGCATTACAAATTTTGCGCTCCTTGTTTTTCTTTTTTTATCTTGCAAAACAGCTATTTTACACACACTCACATATACAGGTCTGCATCCACTCTGGATCCCACTGATAATGACTCTGCTACTGCCGGTTATGACTTCGAAAGTCCGATCAACAAAGCTGAGGATGAAGGTGAGGATGATTGCGAAGTGCCTGGTGAACTTGCTATACTGTTACTTCAGGAAGAGAGGGCCATACAGCAGCATGAAAAGCCAGTGGAAACGGTAAATCTGGGTACAGAGATAGACAAGAAAGAGGTCAAGATCGGTGCAAATCTGGAATCCAGTGTTAAGCAACGATTGATTCAGATGTTGCATGACTATGTTGAGATCTTTGCCTGGTCTTATGAAGATATGCCTGGGTTGGATACCGATATCATGGTTCACCGCTTGCCTACCAAGGAAGATTGTCCTCCAGTGAAACTGAAAGTTCGCCGAATGTGCCCAGAGATGTCTGAGAAAATCAAGGCTGAAGTTATGAAACAGTTTGATGCCAGTTTTCTAGCAGTTACTTCTTACCCACAGTGGGTGCCCAACTTGGTTCCGGTGCCGAAGAAAGATGGTAAGGTTCGGATGTGTGTTGACTATAGGGATCTGAACAGGGAAAGCCCCAAGGATGATTTCCCTTTGCCTCATATCGACGTTCTGGTTGACAACACCGCGCAGCATAAGGTCTTCTCCTTTATGGATGGTTTCTCCGGTTATAATCAGATTAAGATGGCTCTCGAGGATATGTAGAAGACAACCTTTGTTATTCAGTGGGGTACTTTTTGCTACAAGGTCATGCCTTTCGGATTGAAGAATGTTGGGGCAACGTATCAGCGCGCCATGATCGCTTTGTTCCACGACATGATTCATCATGAGATTGAGATATACATTGAAGACATGATTGCAAGATCCCAGACTGAGGAAGAACATCTGGACCACCTTCAGAAGCTATTTGACAGGTTGAAGTTGTACAAGCTGAGGTTAAACCCGAACAAGTGCACCTTCGGAGTGAGATCTGGTAAGCTGCTAGGTTTCGTCGTAAGTGATAAAGGTATTCAAGTGGATCCTGCAAAGGTGAAGGCTATACAGGAAATTCTAGCTCCCCGAACAGAAAAAGAAGTCAGAGGCTTTCTGGGACGTCTGAACTATATTGCCCGATTCATCTCACACCTGACTGCTACTTGTGAGCCAATCTTCAAGCTGCTGAAGAAAGATCAAGTGGTAAGATGGAACGATGAATGTCAGGCCGCTTTCGAAAGGATCAAAGAATATCTCCAAGAGCCACCTATTCTGATGCCTCCAGTTGAAGGGAGACCTTTGATCTTATACTTGACAGTACTCGATAATTCAATGGGGTGTGTGTTGGGGCAGCATGACGAGTCTGGCCGAAAAGAGCATGCTATTTATTACCTTAGTAAAAAGTTTACCGACTGGGAGACCCGATACTCGTTGCTTGAGAAAACTTGTTGCGCTTTAGCATGGGCTGCTCGCCGGCTGAGACAATATATGCTGACTCACACTACTCTATTGATATCAAAGATGGATCCAATCAAGTATATCTTCGAAAAGCCTGCCTTGTCCGGAAGAATAGCAAGATGGCAGATGATTTTGACTGAGTATGACATCCAATACACGACCCAAAAGGCAATTAAGGGAAGTGTGTTGGCAGATCATTTGGCACATCAGGCAGTGGACAATTACCAGTCTATGAACTTTGAATTTCCGGGGGAGAACATCATGTTGGTAACTGACTGTGAGACACCTGGACCGGATGAAGGACCTAAGGAGGGATCCCGATGGTCTATGTATTTTGACAGAGCTTCAAACGCGTTGGGTAATGGCATTGGCGCCATGATCATATCTCCTGAAGGTTGTCATACTCCGTTCACCGCCCGACTATGTTTCAACTGCACCAACAACACGGTGGAGTATGAAGCATGCATTATGGGTCTTAGAGCATCTATTGACCTAAGGATAAAGTTCTTAAGTGTATTCGGAGATTCCGCTCTCGTGATCAGTCAGATCAAAGGCGAGTGGGATATGAAACACCCAAATCTTATTCCTTACAAGGAGTATGTGTTGACGTTGCTTCCACACTTCGAGGAGATAACCTTTGAACACTTCCCTAGAGAGGAGAATCAGTTGGCGGACGCGCTAGCTACGATGTCTTCTATGTTCAAGGTCAGATGGGACAATGAAGCTCCCCATATTACCATTGAGAGATTGGACGAACCTGCACATTATTGTGACATTGAGACTGAAGAGGTAGCAGATAAACCCTGGTTTCATGAGGTGAAGAGATATCTTGAAGCTTGGGAATACCCCGAGGGTGCATCTGTTAATGATAAGAAGTTTCTGAGGAGGTTCGCGGCAAAGTTCTTTATCAGCAATGGCATCCTTTACAAGCGTAACCATGACTCAACCTTGCTGCGATGTGTGGATAAGAACGAAGCAGAAATAATCATGGTAGAGTTACATGAAGGTACTTTCGGGACTCATTCCAGTGGACACACCATGGAAAAGAAGATCCTACGGGTCGGATACTATTGGTCTACTATGGAAGCCGATTGTTATCAGCATTCTCGGACCTGTCACAAGTGTCAAGTCTATGCTGATAAGGTGCACATACCTCCAGTTCCTCTGAACGTCTTGACAGCTCCGTGGCCTTTTGCAATGTGGCGCATCGACATGATTGGTGAGATCAGACCTACTGCGTCCAACGGGCATCATTTCATCCTGGTAGCAATTGATTACTTCACGAAGTGGGTTGAAGTAGCTTCCTTTGCTACAGTAACCAAGAACATCGTGGCACGGTTCATTCGGCATAATATGATTTGTCGGTATGGTGTACCAGAGAGGATCATTACAGAAAACGTTACGAATCTCAATAATAAGATGATCACCGAGCTCTGCAAGCAGTTCAAGATACAGCATCACAACTCTTCTCCTTACCGGCCGAAGATGAATGGGGATGTAGAAGTGGATAATAAAAACATTAAGAAGATTGTGCAGAAGATGACGGTGACATACAAATATTGGCACGAGATGTTACCATTTGCTCTTCATGGGTACCGTACCTCTGCGCAGACATCAATAGGGGCAACACTTTATTCCTTGGTTTATGGCATGGAGTCCGTCTTTCCCATTGAAGTTCAGATACGCTTTCTTCAGATTATGAAGGATGCAGGTTTGAATGAAGATGACTGGATTCAGACTCGGCTTGATCAACTGAATTTAATCGACGAGAAGAGACTTACTGCTATCTGTCACGGTCAGACGTATCAAAAACGGATGATCAAGGCATTTAACAAGAAATTCAGACAACAAGAGTATCAAGTTGGGGATCTAGTGATCAAGCGCATCATTCTACCTCAAGGTGATCCCAGGGGCAAATGGACCCCTACTTACGAAGGGCCATTTATGGTTAAGAACATTTTCTCAGGAGGAGCAATGATTCTAACCACCATGGACGGTGACAACCTTCCTCACCCCCATCAATGTAGACATAGTGAAAAAATATTATGCATAATCAAAGACCCGCTAGGTTGACTGGCCTAGGCAAAAATAAGGGCTTCCCGGCGAACCAAAAGGGTTCGGGCAAAAATAAGGGATGAAAATGAAAAAAATCTGTACACCCGGCAAGTCGAAAACCTGAAAAGGCGGCTTGGGCAAAAAAGGGTATCCCGGTGGACTGAAAACCCGAAAGGGCGGTCCAGGCAAAAATTAGGGATTAAAGCGTAACATTATCTCTCGTTGGATCACCTTGCAACCAGACTTCAATATCGACTATCAAGCTCGGACGACGCTAATCAATCTGATTCACCTTCAACCAAGTATCAAAGTGATGAGATGCTTGAGGATATAAAGACAATAGCAGAGTTGGAACCCAGTGGGATTATTCACACAACTGTTTTTCTTTGTTTTTCAAATTGTATAAATTCCATTTGTTCGGTGGTGTTCTCTTACTAGGACGTCAGCCTCTTGTACAAAAATTCCTATTTACAGGCTAACTTCAAAATCAATACAAGTCATTTTTCACAAATAAATTTTTCCTTTTTCTGTTTTGTTTTGCGAGAACGTCCAATGTTCATTTTTTGATATATGTATTTGACATTAATTACTGCTCATAAATATTTACATGCGAAACAAAAGACGATTACTGGTAATATCAGAAATAGTGGCAAACGAGAAATGTCCAAACCGTACAGTTGCTCTGTCCACCAGGTATAGGGATAGACCTAGCTGGAGGAAACGATTGAAAATACATTCATTCCCCGTAGGGTAAGAAGGAAGATAGTGGTGTTAATTCTCCCTAGCCGAGACTCACGACTGTAGATGAATCGGTAATATTCTTCCCAAGCAAAGTTTATCTACCATCAGCACTAAAAAGTCTTACCATCCCCAGCGGAGTATAAAAATGTCCCCAGTCGAGTTGGAAAAAATATCCCCAGTGGAGTTTGAAAAATTTCCCCCAATAGACTCTAGAAGATTGTCCCCAATAAAGTCTAAAAGGCTATCCCCAGTAAGGTCGCTATTGGAAAGTCATCCCCAGCGGAGTTCATTCCTTTCGCAAAACAGGAATTCAATCCCCAACAGGTTCCACTGTCACCAGCAACGGTAATTCATCCCCAGCTGAGTTTATCAACGGAATCCTTAGCAGAGCATCTCTTCCCCACAGAGTCATGCTCCCATCAGTTTATTCCCCATCGGAGTTATCCTCTCCTGCAGGTTATTTATCACGACCATCTTCATCCACTATCTCCAGCGGAAACGAAGAATTCATTTCTTTTCTCCAGCAGCAATCTGAGATTTATTTTCCCCAGCTCAAAACATCACATTTCCATACATCATGACATGCATACGCATCATACAACACAATCTCATTTATTTTGAGAACATCATCGCTTGATACATATCATGCATTACATATAACTAACCTTTACCTTTCAGGAAAGATTCTCACAAAATTCAAGCTACGCAGCTTTTACTTCAGTTGAATTACGGACAAGTTCCTAAATCACAGCAGAGATATTTTCTCGGTTGAATTACGGGTGAGTTCCTAAATCTCAGTATAATTGTTTCATCAGTTAAATTACGGACGGGTTCCTAAATCTCAGCAGAGATGTTTTCTCAGTTGAATTACGGGCGGGTTCCTAAATCTCAGCAGAGATGTTTTCTCAGTTGAATTACGGGCGAGTTCCTAAATCTCAGCAGAGATGTTTTCTCAGTTTAATTACGGGCAAGTTTCTAAATCTCGACAAAGATGTTCCTCAGTTGAATTACGAACGAGTTCCTAAATCTCAGCAGAGATGTTTTCTCAGTTGAATTACGGACAGGTTCCTAAATCTCGACAAAAATGTTCCTCAGTTGAATAACGGATGAGTTCCTAAATCTCAGCAGAGACGACTCACCAGCAGAATGACGGATGACGAAGCTCCTGAAGTTCTACTCCTCTCAACAAAGATCAGACTTCCCTAGCGGAATTTTTACTCAACAACAGATATACAAGCTCTCACTAAGGAATCTCTTATGCGATCGAAACTCCTTCAGATGGCATCTTTAAGCCCATCCCCTCGTCAACAATTTCCAAATGGCATCTATAAGCCCATTCCTGACATCACAAGACAAGTACCACATCATGTGAGTGCAAATTTTGGGCACTCTAGTGTTCAATCCTCTTCCACCTTCGGATCACGAAAGGCCAGCAAGCCAATCTACATCCTCAGATTTAAGAAGATTGAACAGGGGCAGTTGTTATACCCCAAAATTTTCCCTCCCTTCTTTCTCAAAACATTGCAAGAAAGATCCCCAAGTTGCTCAAGGTAGTCCAAGGGTTGACCAGACAAGCTCTCTCCTAAGGCAGTCCACCTCAAATTAGGGTTTCATGTTGCATCAAGATACTTGAGTCTAAGGGATCCCAAATTCTCACAAATGTCCTAATATGTTCGAAAGATCATCGATGTCAAGTTTCAAGCCTTGCAGAGGATGTTTGCTCAATTAATTGCTCAAAAGTCCAAAAATCGGCTGTGCTAGGGCAAAAGTCAATTGTGACCTACATACAGTCAAACTTAAAGATTTTTTATAAACATTATCATTTTGAAGTATATTTCATCATTTGATCAAGGTTTGATCATGATTCATCAAGGATTGCTCACAATTCATCAAGATTCAAAAGTTGCTAAATTAGGGTTTTGCAGGAAAAGTCAACCCAAGTTTGACCAAGCATAACTTTCTCATACTTTATGATAAATGACCCATCCAAAGCTCATTTTGAAGAGGATGAAATTTCCTACAATCCATCTTCAGATCTCAAGATCAAAATATGCACTCACAATAAGTTATGAATTTGGACATTATAGGTCATTTTGAAAAGTCAACAAAAACACCTTTTTTTTCAAAGCTTCATACATGAGAATGTAATATCAAATTAAGATGAGACCAAAAGGGTTGCTTAGAGTACATCTCAAGCTTTCTAAAAAGTCCAAGAACACCTCTAGAGAGTCAAAATTGAGGAAGTTATGCATTGTTGAAGTTGGACTTTTTTGCAAAATTGCCAAAAGTCAACTATGCCCAAAACTTCAAATTTTGCCAAATGGACCCATTCTTTTTCACTTGTTTTAAGTTGGCATCATAGCCCACGTGCTCTAGCGTTTTCCACTTGTCCATATCATATTTTTATTAATTATTTTGATTTTTATTTGAATTAATTTAATTTAAATCAAAATAAATCAAATAAAAATCCAAAACATTAATAACCAAAGAATTTTTGTTGTTTCAGGCTTCATTATACAGCTATCATCATTCCAATTCTTGCCAAGCCTTAGAGTGCACAAAAAGATTGAAAAAAGGCCAAATTTGGAAGGTTGTTAAAGAAGAATCAAATCAATATCCAAAGCATTGAAATAGAGGGATTTGGACACAATAATCAACCCTAATGCATTGTCTAATACATAAGGGTTGTGTGTAGATCAAAATCAAGGTTAGAGATCAGCCATAGAGCGAGAACAGAATTTGCAAAAACAAGCAAAATATGTGAGATCAAAACAGAGGTTAGAGGCGTCCTCAAGGCTTGATATTTGTCCCAATCATCTCCTGGCAGTCACCACAAGCGAAAGCAATCAAAAGCAGGCATTTTCAAGCCCTCCCACGCGCTGTAAGTCCGCCACGGTATCACTATGTTCCTGAAATCGATTAACACTATTCTTGCATCCATAGTGTAAAATAATTGCAAATTCTTGATCACCGTGATGTTTGCAAACTTTCTACAATACTCAAATTCATTTATATGACATGTGCCGTGAATCACCATTGTTAGGTTTTCAAGTTTGTTTTTAGGGCTTTCAGTTTCAGGGATAATTGGCCTTAGTAATGGGTACCACTGCATTCAGAAAAGGGAGACGGGTCTAACTATGGCCTTGGTGGTCGTTTTTGTTACCTGTACGAGATTTTGAGAATGCTTGGTTTGTAGAAACGGACATTTGTCTGTAGGTATAGGTATTGCAGGTTTTTAGCTACGGAGGGAGGAAACGAACGATGAGTTGTCACCCCCTCATAGGCTTATTCAAATTCCAGCGCGCTTTTTTATTTTTGTTTCCATTATATTTCATTTCTTTATATTACTATTTGTGATGTGGTGGGAGAACTGACTTGAAGTTTTGTGTTTTTTGTTCGCAAATGTTTCGGTTTAGCAAGAGTCGCCACCGACTTTTATTTTATCCAAAAGGAAAGGTAAAAAAGCACAGGAAAGACCTTTGAGATTGTTTTTGGTTTCGGGGGGTAGATTATGAAAAGTGAAGGTGCTAGCACCCTTTTCATCCATGGTTTTCCATGGGCTCTTAGTTACTTGTTTTAGATCACTTGCTTTTGCTTTTCAATTGTTTGAAATGGTGCTTTTATGTGCGGTTTTGAAAGTATTTTGAAAAGAGGCCTTTGTTTAGGCAACCTTTGTAATGATTCTTGTTTGAATGTATACAAAGGTGTTTTTCTTTTGAAAAATGTTTCAATGTTTGAAAGTTGTTTGGGAATTGTTTTGAAATTGTGTGATAGTTTGAAAATAGCAAGGATGGTTTGCAAATTGATCAAGTAACTAGAAGTTGTCTACCCTACTCAAAGATCTTTCCTACGCATTTTTATTCCTTTGATATTATTGTTTTACCATTGTATTTGGTAAACAATCCTATCTTTGGATGTTAAACGGGACAGGCGTGGGTCATCGTATGACCATGATAGCAATATTGCCAAGTATCTTAGCAAGTTTTTTTTTAGGGATTAGATCATTTTTGTATAGGCAACCAAGATAGCGTCATCGAGGGACTATGATCTTTTTGTTTTGTTTTGTTTTTGCCAAGATACCTAGCATGCATACCATGGCCATTTTAAGGCAACAAAGTAGATGAAAACCTAGGGGTGCTTGTGTGCATTGTGTTGTCATTTTTCATACATTTTGTCTTGTGTTTAGTCATGCTATTTGTTTTGATTTTGGTCTTTGCATACAAAACCCTCATTTACTATCATGGCATTTGAAAGCGATAAAATGCGTAAAAGTAAATCTAAGACTATTACAACATTATTATGGGGAGGGAATACAAGTTTGAATAGGGGGATATTGCTCAAAAATAAAACCATAATTCAACTATTACAACCAAATTGAATTCATTGTACAAATAATAAATAAATGAATAATATTTAAATATGCAATAAAAATATAAATATGCACAAATGTTTTTGTATTTATTTTATGTATGTAAAATAAATTTATTTATATCTTAAAAAAATAAGAAAATAAAAAAATGATTATTTTTGGAAAGGGGTGAAAACCCTAATTTCGTTTTAAAAGAAAATATATATATCCTATTATTATTTATGTACAAGATAATAAATAAAAATATATACAAAGATGTTTAAAAAAAATATGTGAGAAAATAATACTTTAAGTGTATAATATAATAAAATAAAAATATGTAAGTATTGTAATATTATTTACAAATTTATTCAAGAAAATGAATTCTATTTAACCTAATAAACTATTTTTTGTCATAAAAAATAATAAAAATAATAAAATAAAAATGTAAAAATTAAGAAAATGTTTTTGGTGATTTTTAATATTTAGAAAAAATAAATAAAGTCAGAAAATATAAAAGAAATGAAAAATAATACAAAATATAATAAATGAGCCAAGGGGGTGCAGAAAACAAAATGGAGGGTGCAAACAGCAACAGGCCCAAACGCCAGGCCCAAGTCACACTTTATCCCTGTCCTTTGGCCAAAACGGGCGCTTCTGCAACTTCAAATTTGTTCTCTCTTGTTCAGTCAAGTTCGAGTATGGCAATGTAGGAGTTGTGAGTGAGGCCTGAAGGTCTTTTGAGCTTCTTAAAGTTGTCTCAAACTTTCCCAATGCTTTGCTTGCTGTGAAGTGGCCTGAATCTCCTTGTAGAACTCAACCTGCAAACTCAGAAATTGAAAATGGTGAAGCTTGAAAATGAAGTTACCGTTTCTTGAGAAGGGCTTGGATAGTTCAGATGGGATGTAAGTCATGTGTTTGAAGTGGTTTCAAGCAAAACGCACGAGGCAAATTTGTTTTGGAAGTGATTTTGCAGGGCTTGCCCTGTTTTGGGTAGAAATTGAGTTTTTGGTGTATTTGGGTGTTTGAGATGTTGTAAACTCGTGCTTTAGGCTTGGTATAATATGCTGAGGTTGTTTGAAAGTGTTACAAAACTTGGTTTTATCAGATGCAAGATTTATGTTCCTTTTGCAAGCTTACTTGCTTTTGAAGCAAAAGTGAGTTGACAAAGGCAAAGGCTAGTACAAGCTAGCTTAGGGTCTACACATAGTTGGTACACTTTTCCTGATATTTGTGGAGTTGGTTTGCAGCCAAAGCTTTGGTCCATGGCTCAAGATAAACAAAGTTTGCATAAAGTGTGCTTTATCAAAGTGGCAATGTTAACTTTTTGCCATTTTTGGATTAAACCTTTGTATAATTCTTCATAGATCAGAACAATGCCATAATCCAATGTGTTTACATTTAATTTATGAGTGTAGAAATGATTAGAACCTGTAAACCAAGTACAAGCATGGTTCAAACTGATTTGCAAGTTGTAACATGGTGCAAAATGCCTTGGACAAAAGTGATAATTTTCCATTTTCAAACTTTCGATTCTCCCTAACCATAAATGATCTTGGAGAGTTCTTGGACATTTTGGAAATCTTGTAACATGTTTTACAATCCATATTTGAAATGAATTTTTATATTACACTTGGAGCTATGTGAAAATTTGCCATGAAGATAGGTCAAAATCCTGCCTAAACTAGGGCAATATTTCACTAAGTTAAAAGTTTCATGGACCCTTGTTCACAAAATCATAACTTGAGATCCAAGAATATTTTGGGAAAACTTTGTGAATCAAAATTGTAGATTTTATGGAGGACTACAACTTTCATGTTGGAAGTTTTCTTTGAATCCAATTGAATCATGGTGAAAAAGTTGGGAAAAGTTGGGAAAAAATAAGAAATTTTCATAACTTAGAAAATTTCTAAGTTATGAAAAATTTTCATTTTAAACCCTAATTTCCAAAATTAGGTTTCTTGGTGAACAAGTTTCATGTTTTGACACATCTTGATGAAAATGACCCTTGGCACTTGATTTTGACCAAAAAGTCAAAGTTTGACTTTTCAGTGTACAGTTGATTTTTGATCAGTTGACTGGAAAATTCATCTGTCAATTCAATGTATTTGAGATCTATTGAACCTTGTGATTTGGTAAAGATGATTCCATTTAGTCCTTGAAACCATGCTTGAACTCAATTTTCCATTGGCTAGGTTAAAAATCAGAAATTTCCCTTCTGCAGTCAAAACCCTAAAAATAACCATTTTGCCCTTTTGATGATCTGATCAAATTTCTTGAGGAGTTGTGGTCCAAACTTGATCAAATGGTTCATATGAGTCTATAATGTTGATTTGGATCAAAAATTATGAGGTTTGACTGTAAACTGGCCACAATTGACTTTTTCCCCAATATAGTTGATTTCTAGGTCAACTGTCCAATTGACTGGGCAAAAATTTGATTCAAAGCTTGAAACTTGGTATGGGCAATCTTAGAGGTCCACCATGAAGTATGAAAGTCACATGAGGCCTTGAAAGTCCAACAATCCCTGTGCAAACTCAAACCCTAATTTCAGGTCAACAGTGCAAGGAGGGGTCTTGAGCAGAGCAAACCCTAATTTGGTCTTGAGTCCAAAGAGTCTTGTGAGGGGAAATCTTGATGAAATGAGAGGGCAAATTTTGGGGTACAATAGCTGCCCCTGTTCAATCTTCTTGAACCTGAAGAGTTAGATTGGCGAGTTTGCCGTTCGTGACTTGAAGGTAAAAGAGGATTGGACACTAGAGTGCCCGTAAATTTGCACTCGTCAAAATGTAGTTGAGGGAATGGGCTTAAAGATGCCATTTGGAGAGGTGACAGAATCTTGTCGGAGATGGGCTTAAAGATTCCATCCAAGGATGTTTGTTGTAAATCAGGAGAATGAACATCAGAATGGTATCCATATCTGGAGCATATCTGAGTTGTATCTGGAGATTGAATCTGTATGAGCAATGGAATGGCATCCGTGCCTGGAGCGTATCCGAGCTGTAAATGTATTTGAATATGAATGAATAATAGAATGACTGCCGTGTCTGGAGTGTATTTGTTATTGTATCTGAATCTGAAATCTGAATAAGCGACAGAATAGCATCAGTGTCTGGAGCATCTCTGGGCTGGGGAAAAAGTCAGGATAAGTGAGAGAATGGAAACCGTGTCTGGAGCGTATCTGGAGTGTATCTGGAGTGTATCTGAAGTTGAGATCTGTATGAGTAGCAGAATGACTTCCGTGTCTGGAGTGTATCCGTACTGTAACTGAGATCTGGATAAGTGACAGAATGACTTCCGTGTCTGAAGTGTATCTGAACTTGAAATTGATAGTTGAATCTGAATGAGAAGTAGAATGGCTTCCGTGTCTGGAGCGCATCTAATCTGTAATTGATTGTTGAAGTCTGAATGAGTGGCAGAATGGCATCCGTGTCTGGAGCGTATCTATATTGTATCTTGACTTGAAATTCTGAATGAGTAATAGAATGACCTCCGTGTATGGGGTGTATCCATACTGTATCTGAATATCTTTGAATATTTGTTAAAGATAGCTGTTAATATTATCCTGAAAAGGGTAATATGTTAGTTGAAACACCAAGTTATGTTGCATGAAATGTATGATGCAATAAAATGTATTTTATCAATGTTTATGATATATGAATGTAATGTATGCGCATGTAAGCTGATTTGTTGTGTTGTTGAGGAAAATAAATCTTTGATAGATGGGGATAATGAAATCTCTGTCTACTATCGTAGAAAATAAATCCTGAACCGATGTTGGAGATTCAAAATCTTTGATTGCTGAGGATGAGAAATCCTTGGTGACTGTTGGGGATGATAAAATCTTCGACTGCTGCCAGGGAGAACAAATCCTTGACCGCTGCTGGAGATTAAAAATACTTGACAACTTATGTGGGGATGTAAGAATCCTTCATGACTTTCCTAGGGATATGGATCCTTCAAGTCTTTGGAGTTGGAAGATGACAAACATTATGTTGTGAAAATAACGCCAAGTGTTGCTTGAGAAACCTGCTTGGGGAATCCAGAGAACTTTGAAGACTTCTATTGGTGGTTAAATAGTGGGAATCCTTACTCGGCTGGGGAATAGGGAAAACTCTGGCGATCTCTATCGGGGATCAGCCAAAGGAAAACCTTGATCTGCTGGAGAATAAGGAAGACTCTGATGGTTTCTGCGGGGAATTAAGAATGAGAATCTTCGATCTCTTGGGGAATTTGAATCCTTGGGGAGTCAAGAATGAGAATCTTCGATCTGCAGGGGATTAAAAATTCTGACAAATTCATGCTGGGGAGTAATGAAGAACCTGGCAACTTCACTGGGGGATAAAGAATGAGAATCTTCATTCTGTTAGGGAGTAAAAACTTTGTGGGGAATAATTATACTGCTGGGGAGTAGCTATCCTGCTGGAGAGTAAGTTCAGGACTCTGGGGGAAAAGCTTATTCCTGTTTGGAAGAAAGTTCAGGAGTTTGGGTTGTATGTCAACCTACTGGGGAATTATCCTAGCTTGGGGATAAGACAAAAGTTAACTGTTATCTAGTTGATTTTCAGGCTTTAAGACAACTTGCTAGGGAAATTGGAAGGTTTCCGCTGGGGATTGATAGTCGGAAATTTGACTTGACTGGGGAAGAAGGTTTCATCTCCGCTGAGGGTTTGTAGTTCAAAGTTTTAGCTCCTTTGGGGATCGGGAGTTTGAAGTTTAGCTCTGGTGGGAATTAGGGGTTTGAAAATATAACTCTGCTGGGGATATGTATTTCAAGGTTTTAGCTCCGCTGGGGATCTAGATGATGTACTACAGGGGATTTCTCTTGGAATAGCCCAAAGACGTCTTCCTATACTTTCAACCTGTCAGTAATTATTCTTTCCCATTTCGTTTATTTGTAAACATCGATTATATTCAAATGCATATGCTCATTAATAAATCATTGGACGTTTTCAAATAAAACACGAGTGTAAAAAAAGAAAAAACCAATAGTTTTCTGCACTTTGAAGTATCTTTGTATTAACTTTGTGTAAGTATTTTGTACAAAGGAGACAGACATCCTAGTAAGAGAACGTTGTCATAAAAAATGAGAAAAATTTATACAAAGAAAGATGCTATGTGTGAAAATTCCATGGGGTTCCCATTCCGCTATAGCCTTCGTAACTCTAAATATCTTGTCCATTCGTTGCTTTATCCGAAGATGATTGGATTGATCAGAAACCTGGAGCTTATCTGTGAAGAGATTATCCTTAAAGTGATCCGACGAGACATAGTCATACGCTTTAATTCCCTAACTTTTTCCTGGACCGCCCTTTTGGGTTTTCGATCCACCGGGAAACCCTTTTTTGCCCAACTCGCCCTTTCGGGTTTTCAACTTGCCGGGTGTACAGATTTTTTTTATATTTATCCCTAATTTTTGCCTGAACCGCCCTTTTGGGTTTTCGATTCACCGGGATGCCCTTTTTTGCCCAAGTCTCCCTTTCGGGTTTTCAACTTGCCGGGTCATTTATGCGTAGTATCTTTTGACTATGTCTATGTTTGCAGGGTGTGGCAGGTTGTCGCCGTCCATTATGGTTAAGATCATTTCCCCACCAGAAAAGATGTTCTTGATCAAAAATGGTCCTTCGTAGGTAGGAGTCCATTTTCCCCTGGGATCACTTTGCGGCAAGATGATCCGCTTGATTACAAGATCCCCGACTTGATATGTCTGGCATCTGACTTTCTTTTTGAAAGCCTTGATCATACGTTTTTGATACGCCTGACCATGGCAAACAGTAGTAAGTCGCTTTTCATCAATCAAGTTAAGTTGATCAAGTCGGGTCTGAATTCAATCGTCTTCACTCAAACCAGCATCTTTCATGATTCTCAAGGAGGGAATCTGAACCTCGATAGGTAAAACATCTTTCATGCCATATAACAAAGAATAGGGTGTTGCCCCAGTTGATGTGCGTGTCGTGGTACGGTACCCGTGAAGAGCAAATGGTAACATCTCATGCCAATCCTTGTAGGTGACTGTCATCTTTTGTATGATCTTCTTGATATTTTTGTTAGCAGCTTCGACAGCACCGTTCATCTTTGGCCGGTAGGGAGATGAATTGTGATGTTGAATCTAGAACTGCTCGCACAAGGCTATGATCATAGTGTTGTTAAGGTTTGTACCGTTGTCGGTGATGATCCTTTCGGGGATTCCGTACCGGCAAATGAGGTTTTTCTTGATGAAGCGGGCAACCACATTCTTTATGACGGATGCGAAGGAAGCTGCTTCGACCCACTTGGTAAAGTAATCAATGGCCACTAGAATAAAGCGGTGTCCATTGGATGCTGTAGGCTTGATCTCTCCAATCATGTCGATTCCCCACATAGCGAATGGCCAAGGAGCTGTTAAGACATTGAGAGGAACTGGAGGTATATGTACCTTGTCCACATAGATTTGGCATTTATGGCAAGTCCTGGAATGTTGATAGCAGTCAGCTTCCATGGTAGACCAATAATAGCCTGCCCGCAGAATCTTCTTAGCCATCGTATGTCCGCTGGAGTGAGTGCCAAAAGTACCATTGTGCAATTCAGCCATGATTTGCTCAGCTTCAAACTTGTCCACACAACAGAGTAGAATGCAATCATGATTGCGCTTGTATAAGATACTGTGATCGGTGGATCTGGAACTGACTGTTTAACGCTGGTTCGCGAAATGTCGCAGAAGCAAGAGTCGCCACCGTCTTTTATTTTCTCCAAATGGAAAGGACAAAAGCACAGAAAAATTCCTTAAAGAGATTGCTCTCGGTTCGGGAGGTAGGTTATAGAAAGGGAAGGTGTTAGCACCCTTTCTATCCATGGTTATCCATGGGCTCTTAGATACTTGCTCATTGTGTTTTCAAAATTGGTTTGTTTGCTTTTCAACTGTGGGTTTTAAAAAGTTTCTTTGAAAATTCCAGTTCGACTCTTGTATCGGTCCTCAAGAGTGTTTGAAAAATTGCTTTCGAAAGCTTTTTGAAAATGTGTTGGTGTGAAAAGTATTTTTGATTTGTTTTGAAATTAGAGCAAGTATCTACGAGAACCTACCTACCCTAAGGAATTCTTCTGTGTAAATGTCCTTTAAAGTAATGCCATCCCACCATTGAGAGGTAGGTAGCACCACCGTTGGAGGTGTTCGGGTCAATTCGAGGTTCGGGACATGGTGATCACCAGAGCAATGGGAAGACACCTTAGAAGCTACCCTCACGCCAGGTTCCAGGATCATGAGGACTTACTAAGACATCCTCTACTCGACGATCACCTTTCGAGGCAAGGCAACAGTGAGGCGTACCCTAGGGGTGGTGTGTGCGATTTGTGTGTCGTTTTCAGATATTTTTGTCTTTTGTCATGTTATTGGTGTTCTACGCTTGTTTTTATTTTTGTCCATACATTCTTGCATGCTTTGTTAACAGTTTAAAAATTGCGAGGAAAAGTAAATCTAAAGCTATTACAAATGGCGCGGATCCACATCGCCAAAATTAAACTGGACCCGATTTGACAGAAAGGTAAAAGAAATTAAAAGAATTAAAAGTGCGAAAAGTAATTACAAGGCTTCGGGAGAGATACATAATTATTTACGGAAAAAAGAAATAAGTATGCGAATTAATTAAATCGGAACGAGGGCGTTGGACCCTTTTGCAAAATTAAAATTATATGAAGAATTAAAAATTAAAAGAAAGTAAGAATTTGTTTTTGGTATTTTTATGTTTTTTAAGATTTAATAGAAAAAAGAAGGGATAAATTAACATTAAAATAGAAGGCAAACCCTAATTCTAATTATTTTTAAGTTATTAAGAAAGCATTAAAATTCAACCTAAATTAAACCTAATTCCTTTTTTATGTACAATTTTAATTATGAAAATAAAATATTGTGAAAAAGAAAAATTAAAAGGGATAAAATTTATTAAACCTAATTCTATATTTTTTATATTTTTATTATGAAAAGAATTAAAGTTGCAAACTAAATTAAAACTAAATTTATTTACATACAATTTGTTTATGAAAATAATTAAATTATTTATTATATTTTTTCCTCTTTTCTGATTTTTATGAGGTTTTTGTATTTGGTAAAAAATAATTAATTATATTAAACAAATAAATAAGATAAAACAATAATTGAAAAAAATAAAATATAATGAAAATTGCAAACCAGGGGGGGTGGAAGTCCCAAATTGGAGGTAGGACTTTGAATAATCTGGCCCAAAAACCCTGGGTCCGTTTGACTTTCCAGATGGCCTACTGACATGTTGACCAGCGCTTATGGTGTTCAGCAACCTTGAGCCTTTGATCTGAAGCAGCTGGACGCGTGGAAGGAGAGATTCTTGAGGTGTATGGTGCGTCTTACCATGGGCGCTGCATAGGAAGATAATTGGAAAAATAATATGGACATGATACAGACCTGGGGTTCGAACCCAGGTCACGTGTGCTACCAGCACCATCACCTGCCACTAGACCAACTCAACGCGTTTGATTAATAAATAAACAATAAATATTATAAAAGAAAAGCAAATGGTTAGTGGTTCAACGCGCGAAATATTCAAACGTGCCAATCAGTGTGTGACACGGCTTCATCTTCCTCGCTATCTCTGAAATAGAAAATATGAGGCAACGGTTTTAGGAATGTTCTTTTAGGCCGTTTTCAAGAAAATAGCGACTAGCTCTCCTTGGCACATAAATTCAGCGCGATGGTCCTATCTTCTTCGTCCAGACGCGTTGAACTCAATGGTCATGGTCTTGAGGGCCAATTTTTCTTAATTGCAAAAGCCCTATTTTGGAGCTCTGTAAACCCTAAATATCAACAATGGTGAAATCGAATATACAGCACAAAAACGCAATTAATTATGTTGGTTAGCATCAGAATATCATAAGGAATATAAATCCATAATTAGAATGCCATGAGAATGCCTAGAATTAAAAATACGATCGTGACTTTTTCTCTGTACAGGGGAGGTTCTCGTTACCAATTCTTGAAGTTTGAGTTGATGTTTTGGATTGGAATGTGATCAGTGATCTCCAAGGAAGCTATTGGAACGAAAATTAGGGCTTGAATCGTCCTCAAAGGTGGTTTTCAGAATTGACTTTCTTAGAGAAAATTTCAAGTTTGCAATGGTGTTTCTTGCGCAGTTTTTGTGTCTACCTGCATTAGGGTTATGATCCAGCATTTGTAGTGAGTGCATTAGGTCAAAAATATGGATCAAAATCTCTTGAATTAATGGTTTTGGAAATTTGATCTCTTAAGATCTTTTCATATCTTTTTTTCATGTGTTCTTTACTCTCAATCAAACCAATCAGTCCAATTCTTTCCTAATTAGCCTATGCACGAAATCTTGATGGCAAAACATGTATAAAAAGATTTGTTAGGGTGAATTAAATATTTTTCATATATTTAAATGATTTAAATGAATTAATATAAATAAAAATTCAAATAAATAAATAAAAAATGAGAAAATACTTCCCTTTGGGCCAAGTGGTCGTGCACATGCTTAGAATGATGAATCATGGAAGAAAAATGGGCCCATTAGCAATTTTAGGTCATTTGAATCAATGTTGACTTTTCAAAATATCCAAAACTTTCCCAACTTCTACAAGGCATAACTTGCTCAATTTTTAAGCTTTTCTCATGTTCTTGGACATTTTGGAAAGGTCTTTGAGTCCTCTAACCAATGTCTTTGGTCCCATGTCATTTTGATTTACCAATCTCAAGTTATGGCCTTTGACTTAAAGTCCCTTTTTGTTGACTTTTGAAAATGACCTATAATGTTGAAATTGATAACTTTTTGTGAGAGCATTTCTTGGACTTTAAGTATGAATATGAGTTGTAGTAAATGTATTTCTCTTCAAAATGAGCTTTGGATGGAATTTTTCTGATAATCCATGTGAAAGTTATGCCCTGGTCAATTTCAGTTGACTTTTTCAGTTGTCCAAATAAGGAAACTTTTGCAATTTGATGATTTCTGAGCCAAATTTTGAGAATCATGATCAAGCATTGATCAAATGATGTTTGTGGCTTCAAAATGATATGTTGACCAAAAATTTGAACTTTTGACTGTCAAATGACCATTTTGCCCCTACAGTTGACTGTAGTGCAATTTAGGGTTTTGACTGTGCAATTTTGAGCTGAATGCCTTGAAACTTGATATGAGGATGCTTGACCATGTTTGTAGGCATATGAGACTTGGTTGGACCTTTGAAAACTTCATTTCCTTGATCAGAACACAAACCCTAGTTTTGACTGTATAGGAGCCCTTTGCACTGTGTAACCCTTGGGGAATTTTGAGACTTGATTTGGAAATTTCTTGGAAAATATGGGAGGGAAAATTTTGGGGTACAACAGTTGCCCCTGTTCAATCTTCTTAGACCTGAGGATGCAGATTGGCTGACCTGCCTTTCGTAATCCGAGGGTAGAAGATGATTGGACACTAGAGTGCCCAGAAATTTGCGCTCACATAGTGGCAGTGTGGTGGGGGAATGGGCTTATAGATGCCATTTGGAGATTGCTGGATAGGATGATGGGCTTATAGATGCCATCTGGATGTTGATCGCGTAGGAGATTCTTTAGCGAGAACCTGCATACCTGCAAAAGAACAAATGAGTACCTGACACGTTGCAGGAGCTGGCTTTTAGATGCTTAGTATAGATATGTCCTGACTGGTTGCAGGAGTTGAGTCTGGAGCTTCGAACAGCGATGAATGAACCAGGGATGGTTACTTCCTTAGCATGAATGGTAAGAGAGCCTTGAGTTGACTTTAACTTCAACAACGCTCGTTGAGAAAAATCTTGGGTGTCTTCTACTGGGATAAGAATCAGGGAGATCTTAGGGTCGATCTGACTGAACCAGAGAAGGCCTTTGACGGGATAAGAATCAGGAAAATCTTAGGGTCGATTTAACTGAACCGGACAAGGTCTTGGAATATCTTCAACTGGATAAGCATCAGGGAGATCTTAGGGTCGATCTGACTGAACCAAAGAAGGCCTTTGACTGGATAAGCATCAGGAAAATCTTAGGGTCGATTTAACTGAACCGGACAAGGTCTTGGAATATCTTCAACTGGATAAGCATCAGGGAGATCTTAGGGTCGATCTGACTGAACCAGAGAAGGCCTTTGACTGGATAAGCATCAGGAAAATCTTAGGGTCGATTTAACTGAACCAGTCTAGGTCTTGAAATGTCTTCAACTGGATAAGCATCAGGGAGATCTTAGGGTCGATCTGACTGAACCAGAGAAGGCCTTTGACTGGATAAGCATCAGGAAAATCTTAAGGTCAATTTAACTGAACCAGGCTAGGTCTTGAAATATCTTCAACTGGATAAGCATCAGGGAGATCTTAGGGTCGATCTGACTGAACCAGAGAAGGCCTTTGACTGGATAAGCATCAGGAAAATCTTAGGGTCGATTTAACTGAACCGGTCTAGGTCTTGAAATGTCTTCAACTGGATAAGCATCAGGGAGATCTTAGGGTCGATCTGACTAAACCAGAGAAGGCCTTTGACTGGATAAGCATCAGGAAAATCTTAAGGTCAATTTAACTGAACCAGGCTAGGTCTTGAAATATCTTCAACTGGATAAGCATCAGGGAGATCTTAGGGTCGATCTGACTGAACCAGAGAAGGCCTTTGACTGGATAAGCATCAGGAAAATCTTAGGGTCGATTTAACTGAACCGGTCTAGGTCTTGAAATGTCTTCAACTGGATAAGCATCAGGGAGATCTTAGGGTCGATCTGACTGAACCAGAGAAGGCCTTTGACTGGATAAGCATCAGGAAAATCTTAAGGTCAATTTAACTGAACCAGGCTAGGTCTTGAAATATCTTCAACTGGATAAGCATCAGGGAGATCTTAGGGTCGATCTGACTGAACCAGAGAAGGCCTTTGACTGGATAAGCATCAGGAAAATCTTAGGGTCGATTTAACTGAACCGGTCTAGGTCTTGAAATGTCTTCAACTGGATAAGCATCAGGGAGATCTTAGGGTCGATCTGACTGAACCAGAGAAGGCCTTTGACTGGATAAGCATCAGGAAAATCTTAGGGTCGATTTAACTGAACCGGTCTAGGTCTTGAAATGTAGCTTGAGAACTTAACTGGATCTTTCCTGAAAGGTAAAGGTCAGTCATATGCAATGCATGATAAGCAATGATGTTCTCAATATAAATGAGACTTGTATGATATGATGTGTCTATGCATGTTATAATGATGTATGTGATGTTTTATGAATGTATTTTTCGTCTAGGAAAGTAAATCCTTGACGGGTGTCGGGAAGTCGTATCCTGGGCTGATGTTGAAGAATAGATTTTGCTTCCGCGGGGGATGATAACTGCAAGAATACTGGTAGGAGAAGATGACTCCGTTGCGGACTAAACTTGGCAAATGGAGGATTCTGCGGGGAGAAAAGATACTCTAGCGACCATGCTGGGAAGCAATACTCTGTGGGAAGAGGGATGCCTTGCTGAGTGTTGATAATAATTTGCTGGGGATACCCTTGTTGTTGGAAGTGTTGGTGGACTTCGCTGGGGTAAGAAGACTTCGTCGAGGATGCTCTTTCCGTGGCTTTTGGCTGAGGATAACCCAGTTATATCCTGTTAAGGAAATAACTCTTTAAATCAAGCCGGATGACATGTTCGTGCTCTGCTAAGCTTCCAAAATTTACTGGGGATAAGCTTACTGCTTGGGGATACGAATTCCATCTTTCCTGGGGAGCTTGGATTGGACTCTTCTGGGGAAGTTTTGAACTGCGGGGGAAGTGATTCCTTTGACTATTGATATACCGCCGGGGAACAATCTTTAGACCAAGACTGTCGGGGATGCTTGTTAAGAATATATGCTGCTGGGGAATGTTTGAGATCGGCTGGAGGATACTCAACTTCCTTGAGATTTGATAATTTTGCTTGGAGAAGAATGCGCTGTTTTGCTGGCTCACTCTCTGGGGGATTAAGATATCTGGTTACGTTCTTCCGCTGAACCCATCTTGGTACCCTGGAGGACAGAACAATTAGATTGCTTTTAGACAACTCCTTATTGCCCCTGTTTCTGAGGTGGGAGAGGAAGACCTAAGAGGTGCTGATAGCTTGTTGATGGACAGACCTTCTTCTGGTAGGCAGGTGACAGGATGACAGGACATAGTCGTACGCTTTAATCCCTAACTTTTTCCTGGACCACCCTTTCGGGTTTTCAGTCCACCGGGATACCCATTTTTGCCCAAGCCGCCTTTTCAGGTTTTCGACTTGCCGGGTGTACAGATTTTTTTCATTTCATCCCTTATTTTTGCCCGAACCCTTTTGGTTCGCCGGGAAGCCCTTATTTTTGCCTAGGTGTGTCAACCTAGCGGGTCTTTGATTTTGCGTAGTATTTTTCCGACTATGTCCACGCTCTCAGAAAGTAGGGAGTTGCCCCTGTTAGAAGTGTTTTGTCATGCCACCAGAAGATATTTGATCAGGCAAGATTTGTTGTTGGAATGCCCCAAGTAACTCAGGCGGAGACTTGCCCCAGGCTATTTGACCTCTGAGAGATTCTCTGAATTGACTTAACTGCCCCAGATGATGGACCATGGTCATGCCATGCCCCTTGATTGAAAGTGCTTTTGTTCACTAGGTATTCCTCGTGCGAATTTCCCTGCTGTTCAAACAAATAGTCATATGTAAACAATGTTATATCAAAAATGCAAAGCTTATGTCTGTCTTGAAGATTTTGAAAATGCATTCTTTTTCATAAAGCAAGTGAATGTTTGTAAAACGTGATGTCAACTCCGTATTTTACCGTGAGCCTTAAGGAGTCAGGATACCTTTCGTCACATTATGCTTTCAAACTAACCCATGCTTCAGCTAGGACTTTTAAGGGTTATAACGTGGCCTGGTTCACAGTTTAAGAAACAAAGGATAAAGGCTCAAATTATTTGTACCCACCCGCTCTTCGTGATGTTCTCCAAACCTAAACTCAGTTGATCATACGTTAGACCTTGCTTGAGTCTTTGCTCTGATGTTCCAATGATGATTCGGATATTGATGATTTATTCTGAATAGACAGTCATTTCCTTTTTTTTTTGTCGAGGGTTTGTAGGACCTCTTTCTTTTTGATTTTGTTATCCCTGTTTTTTTTGCTTGAACTGTTTCCTTTTTTTGGAATTACAGTCAGCGGGATGCCCCAGCTTCGTAAGTCTCCTTCATAGGTTTTGACTTAATGGGTTTTTAATTTGAGAAGTAATGACTGCCTTTCTTTATTGAATATTCGGAACCATCCCTATCTTTTTTTGTAAGGATCTCTTTGGTGCCATTCGTTATGCACTTGGATCAACTGAGAGGCTACCCTGCCCCAGGTTATGATTAAGGGTTTTAAATTTTGAAAAGAAAAACTCCTACTTCTTTGGCTCAGAGGGGTTGACGAGGGATTATCATCCTTATAACTCCAGTGTTTAGGAATTGAAACAATGCATGTACCTCATCAGCGGGGTCTGTTCAAAAGCATACTGTAGATTATGGTATCGTTTTCGTCATCCTCCCTCAAGAGGCTTAGAATTATTAATTGAGAGTTGAGCATCAGAAAAAAAAAACATGAAAATAATTTGCATTTAGTGAATACGAATATATTGTTTCAGAACAGACATATGCGATGCATTAATGAAATAACAATGTTTAACATGAGTAAATGTTTGAACAAAAGAAAATTGCAACTTGAACATTCGAATGAACAAAAGTCTTTTCGTCTCAGGGTTTGTCACTTCAAATGGTGAGCCTTGGAGGGATGGTAGAAAAACTCAGCCTGACCATCTTGTGTGAACTCCAATGCCCCTTCATCAATCAGGTCCTGGATCTTGTTCTTCAGAGCCCAACACTCATTTGTATCATGTCCTGGACAGGCAGAGTGGTAGGCACACCTTTTGTTTGGATCATAGATAGGAGATGCTGTGTTGGGGTTCCGGGGATGAGCCCTTAATGTGATTAGATTCAACCTCAACATACGTTGTAAAGCTTGAAACAGCGACATGTTGAGCTGGGTGAATTGCCTCCTAGGCTTGCCTAGTTGAAGCTGGTGAGGTTGATGCTGAATTGGTGACACTGGAGCCATTTGAGGAGCTCTCCCCTTATTTCCTTGCCTCAAAGGTGGTTGAACGATGACTGGCTCTTTACCCTTAGACGTTTTCCCCAGTTGGTTACTCTGAAGCAGTTGGTTGACGAGAACCCCGAGCTCATCTTGTCTTTGAGCTATCCCTTGAATGGCAGTCACCTGCCCCAGCATCTGGACTTTCAATGCATCCACCTCAGCTTGCAGGTGTTTCAGCCTTTCATCCTCAGCACTGTTCCTGACCAAAGTCTCCATGAGAAGTGTCCTTAGCTCCTCCTGCCCCTTGGATAGATTCAGGAGGATTTCCCCGAACCGAGTCTTTTGAGCAAGAAAGTCCTAGTTATCTTGTTGGGAAGCCATTGCTGAAATAAACAGCGAGAAAGGTAAGTGACCTGCAAAAGGGTACCTGTAATACAATGATATGCATGTATGTATATGCAATGTTTTCAAGGACCTCACGGGATAAACAAGAAAATTTGTTAGAATTTGGGTCCGGTAGCTTGATTGAAGGAACTTCGTGTTGCTGAGAGTCCTTCTTCAAGGGTCAAAGGCTCACCATATCCAGTGGGTCATAGCCCCTGACTTTAGTCATCATGTCTGGTTTTGATTTCCAAACAACCTTGGTTAGGGGAACCTTCTTCAAGAGTCAGAGCTCACCATATCAAGTGGGTCATAGCCCCTGACAACTCTGGCTAGAGGAAAATAAATCCTCTTTGCCCCTTGCTGGATGTTTGATTTATCCTGACCAGCATCATAAACCCTTGAGATCCTTGAAATGGGTTAGGATGTATGCAATGGTATGATGTCATGATGCATGGGGTAATGTGAGTAGCCCTGTTATGAGTCCCAATTAAGGACTGCAAACCAAAACCTGCAAGAAACTTAGTAAACCCTGTCATGAGTCCCAATTAAGGACTATAAACGAAACCTGCAAGAAACTCGGTAGACCTTGTTATGAGTCCTAATTAAGGACTACAAACAAAACCTGCAAGAAGCTCAAGTGTCAGACAACAAGCATGCAAATAGTCAAGTACGAAGGCACACAAGTCACACAAGAGAAACCCTTAGAGTTTAGGCCAGCATGGGGTCTGGGTATTACCCTCTTGAAGTTGGTGGGCTCAACATGTCCTATTAGAAGTAACCGGGTTCTAAGGGTCTCAATATCACTGGATTGCTATCATTGTTCATCGTTTCGATTTAGCCACTGAACTGGCGACCGAAATATTCCAGGAAAGCAACCCTTAATTGAGTGTAGTATCGAGTATCAACCAACCTCAGACTGCACCAAAGTCAGTTATCTCACTACCCTAAAGAGGCCAAGATAGTTCAATTAAGGTTCCTAAGGTCTGTTGATGCTTCACGACACCACGCGGAGGCCCCGTACTCTCCTTGACTGAACTCAAGGGTTACCGGTACACACCAAAGTGCCACATCAACGTAGCAGACTGTTTCAACCATGTCGGTATACCCTGCACAGTTCCCTCACAGCCTTGTTGCTACTTTCTAAGAAGGTATCCCCCAGATCCGGGTTAGGATCTATAGAACTCCCAAGCAACCCACAATAATAAAGCAAGCAAAGAAGACAATTGAAAACACAGTGATCTTAATCCTAAGGTACACCTCACTTTAAGTTTAGTCCCCAGCAGAGTCGCCAGTTCTGTGATCGGTGGATCTGGAACTGACTGTTTAACGCTGGTTCGCGAAATGTCGCGGAAGCAAGAGTCGCCACCGTCTTTTATTTTCTCCAAATGGAAAGGACAAAAGCACAGAAAAATTCCTTAAAGAGATTGCTCTCGGTTCGGGAGGTAGGTTATAGAAAGGGAAGGTGTTAGCACCCTTTCTATCCATGGTTATCCATGGGCTCTTAGATACTTGCTCATTGTGTTTTCAAAATTGGTTTGTTTGCTTTTCAACTGTGGGTTTTAAAAAGTTTCTTTGAAAATTCCAGTTCGACTCTTGTATCGGTCCTCAAGAGTGTTTGAAAAATTGCTTTCGAAAGCTTTTTGAAAATGTGTTGGTGTGAAAAGTATTTTTGATTTGTTTTGAAATTAGAGCAAGTATCTACGAGAACCTACCTACCCTAAGGAATTCGTCTGTGTAAATGTCCTTTAAAGTAATGCCATCCCACCATTGAGAGGTAGGTAGCACCACCGTTGGAGGTGTTCGGGTCAATTCGAGGTTCGGGACATGGTGATCACCAGAGCAATGGGAAGACACCTTAGAAGCTACCCTCACGCCAGGTTCCCGGATCATGAGGACTTACTAAGACATCCTCTACTCGACGATCACCTTTCGAGGCAAGGCAACAGTGAGGCGTACCCTAGGGGTGGTGTGTGTGATTTGTGTGTCGTTTTCAGATATTTTTGTCTTTTGTCATGTTATTGGTGTTCTACGCTTGTTTTTATTTTTGTCCATACATTCTTGCATGCTTTGTTAACAGTTTAAAAATTGCGAGGAAAAGTAAATCTAAAGCTATTACAAATGGCGCGGATCCACATCGCCAAAATTAAACTGGACCCGATTTGACAGAAAGGTAAAAGAAATTAAAAGAATTAAAAGTGCGAAAAGTAATTACAAGGCTTCGGGAGAGATACATAATTATTTACGGAAAAAAGAAATAAGTATGCGAATTAATTAAATCGGAACGAGGGCGTTGGACCCTTTTGCAAAATTAAAATTATATGAAGAATTAAAAATTAAAAGAAAGTAAGAATTTGTTTTTGGTATTTTTATGTTTTTTAAGATTTAATAGAAAAAAGAAGGGATAAATTAACATTAAAATAGAAGGCAAACCCTAATTCTAATTATTTTTAAGTTATTAAGAAAGCATTAAAATTCAACCTAAATTAAACCTAATTCCTTTTTTATGTACAATTTTAATTATGAAAATAAAATATTGTGAAAAAGAAAAATTAAAAGGGATAAAATTTATTAAACCTAATTCTATATTTTTTATATTTTTATTATGAAAAGAATTAAAGTTGCAAACTAAATTAAAACTAAATTTATTTACATACAATTTGTTTATGAAAATAATTAAATTATTTATTATATTTTTTCCTCTTTTCTGATTTTTATGAGGTTTTTGTATTTGGTAAAAAATAATTAATTATATTAAACAAATAAATAAGATAAAACAATAATTGAAAAAAATAAAATATAATGAAAATTGCAAACCAGGGGGGGTGGAAGTCCCAAATTGGAGGTAGGACTTTGAATAATCTGGCCCAAAAACCCTGGGTCCGTTTGACTTTCCAGATGGCCTACTGACATGTTGACCAGCGCTTATGGTGTTCAGCAACCTTGAGCCTTTGATCTGAAGCAGCTGGACGCGTGGAAGGAGAGATTCTTGAGGTGTATGGTGCGTCTTACCATGGGCGCTGCATAGGAAGATAATTGGAAAAATAATATGGACATGATACAGACCTGGGGTTCGAACCCAGGTCACGTGTGCTACCAGCACCATCACCTGCCACTAGACCAACTCAACGCGTTTGATTAATAAATAAACAATAAATATTATAAAAGAAAAGCAAATGGTTAGTGGTTCAACGCGCGAAATATTCAAACGTGCCAATCAGTGTGTGACACGGCTTCATCTTCCTCGCTATCTCTGAAATAGAAAATATGAGGCAACGGTTTTAGGAATGTTCTTTTAGGCCGTTTTCAAGAAAATAGCGACTAGCTCTCCTTGGCACATAAATTCAGCACGATGGTCCTATCTTCTTCGTCCAGACGCGTTGAACTCAATGGTCATGGTCTTGAGGGCCAATTTTTCTTAATTGCAAAAGCCCTATTTTGGAGCTCTGTAAACCCTAAATATCAACAATGGTGAAATCGAATATACAGCACAAAAACGCAATTAATTATGTTGGTTAGCATCAGAATATCATAAGGAATATAAATCCATAATTAGAATGCCATGAGAATGCCTAGAATTAAAAATACGATCGTGACTTTTTCTCTGTACAGGGGAGGTTCTCGTTACCAATTCTTGAAGTTTGAGTTGATGTTTTGGATTGGAATGTGATCAGTGATCTCCAAGGAAGCTATTGGAACGAAAATTAGGGCTTGAATCGTCCTCAAAGGTGGTTTTCAGAATTGACTTTCTTAGAGAAAATTTCAAGTTTGCAATGGTGTTTCTTGCGCAGTTTTTGTGTCTACCTGCATTAGGGTTATGATCCAGCATTTGTAGTGAGTGCATTAGGTCAAAAATATGGATCAAAATCTCTTGAATTAATGGTTTTGGAAATTTGATCTCTTAAGATCTTTTCATATCTTTTTTTCATGTGTTCTTTACTCTCAATCAAACCAATCAGTCCAATTCTTTCCTAATTAGCCTATGCACGAAATCTTGATGGCAAAACATGTATAAAAAGATTTGTTAGGGTGAATTAAATATTTTTCATATATTTAAATGATTTAAATGAATTAATATAAATAAAAATTCAAATAAATAAATAAAAAATGAGAAAATACTTCCCTTTGGGCCAAGTGGTCGTGCACATGCTTAGAATGATGAATCATGGAAGAAAAATGGGCCCATTAGCAATTTTAGGTCATTTGAATCAATGTTGACTTTTCAAAATATCCAAAACTTTCCCAACTTCTACAAGGCATACCTTGCTCAATTTTTAAGCTTTTCTCATGTTCTTGGACATTTTGGAAAGGTCTTTGAGTCCTCTAACCAATGTCTTTGGTCCCATGTCATTTTGATTTACCAATCTCAAGTTATGGCCTTTGACTTAAAGTCCCTTTTTGTTGACTTTTGAAAATGACCTATAATGTTGAAATTGATAACCTTTTGTGAGAGCATTTCCTGGACTTGAAGTATGAAGATGAGTTGTAGGAAATGTCTTTCTCTTCAAAATGAGCTTTGGATGGAATTTTTCTGATAATCCATGTGAAAGTTATGCCCTGGTCAATTTCAGTTGACTTTTTCAGCTGTCCAAATAAGGAAACTTTTGCAATTTGATGATTTCTGAGCCAAATTTTGAGAATCATGATCAAGCATTGATCAAATGATGTTTGTGGCTTCAAAATGATATGTTGACCAAAAATTTGAACTTTTGACTGTCAAATGACCATTTTGCCCCTACAGTTGACTGTAGTGCAATTTAGGGTTTTGACTGTGCAATTTTGAGCTGAATGCCTTGAAACTTGATATGAGGATGCTTGACCATGTTTGTAGGCATATGAGACTTGGTTGGACCTTTGAAAACTTCATTTCCTTGATCAGAACACAAACCCTAGTTTTGACTGTATAGGAGCCCTTTGCACTGTGTAACCCTTGGGGAATTTTGAGACTTGATTTGGCAATTTCTTGGAAAATATGGGAGGGCAAATTTTGGGGTACAACAGATACCATTGCTCAAGAAGAACTTAGCTGAGAATCTCCTTAAGAACTTTTTGTCGTTGACTGAAGCTCCATCAGGGTATTCTTGAGCCTCGAGATACCTTTTGACTTCGTGAAACCAAGGTCGGTCCACTACTTCTTCGGTATTAATCTCGTGACAATGTGCAGGTTCGTCCATCCGTTCAATGTGATTTGGGGAGCCTCATTATCCCAGTTAAGTTTAAACATGGATGACATTGTAGCTAGAGCATCTGCTAGCTGATTCTCTTCTCGCGGGAAGTGCTCGAAGGTAATCTGCTCGAAATGTGGTAGCAATGTCAGGACATGTTCTTTGTAAGGGATGAGGTTTGGATGTTTAGTATCCCACTCTCCTTTGATCTGACTGATGACCAAAGCTGAGTCCCCAAACACATCTAAGGATTTGATTCCCAAGTCTATGGCAGCCTTGAGTCCAAAGATGCAAGCTTCATACTCGGCCATGTTGTTGGTGTAGTTAAAGCAAAGCCTGGCTGTGAAAGGTGTATGGCAACTCTCTGGAGAAATGAGTACTGCACCGATACCGTTGCCAAGTGCGTTGGAGGCACCATCAAAGTACAGGGTCCATCGGGATCCTTGTTCAGGTCCGTCATATGGTCTGAAACCTTCAACATTGTCCAATGTCATAATGTCTTCATCGGGGAAGTCGAACCTCATGGATTGGTAATCTTCGACAGCTTGATGGGCTAAATGATCAGCTAGCACACTCCCCTTTATAGCTTTTTGGGTCGTGTACTGTATATCGTATTCCGTTAGGATCATCTGCCATCTAGCTATTCTTCCAGATAAAGCAGGCTTCTTAAAGATGTACTTGATCGGATCCATCTTAGAGATCAGCAGAGTGGTATGAGTCAACATGTACTGCCTTAGCTGGCGAGCAGCCCATACCAAAGCACAGTAAGTTTTCTCGAGCAGTGAGTATCGGGTCTCACAGTCGGTAAACTTTTTGCTAAGGTAATAAATGGCATGCTCTTTTCGGCCAGACTCATCATGTTGGCCCAATACGCACCCCATTGAATTCTCTAGGACAGTCAGATACATGATTAGCGGCCTTCCTTCGACAGGTGGCATCAAGATAGGAGGTTCTAGCAAATACGCCTTGATTTTATCGAAAGCAATTTGACAGTCATCATTCCATTTAACCACCTGATCTTTCTTCAACAGGTTGAAGATTGGTTCACAGGTAGATGTTAGGTGAGAAATGAACCTTGCAATGTAGTTTAGGCGTCCCAAGAAACCTCTGACCTTCTTCTCAGTGCGAGGGGCAGGCATTTCTTGTATAGCTTTGACTTTGGCAGGATCAACCTCGATGCCTTTGTTACTGACGATGAAACCCAAGAGTTTACCGGACCTGACTCCGAAAGTGCACTTGTTAGGGTTCAGTCTGAGCTCGTACTCCTTCAACCTGACAAACAGCTTTTGCAGATGGTCGAGGTGTTCTTCTTCCGTTTGTGATTGGGCTATCATGTCATCTACGTATACCTATATCTCATGATGTATCATATCATGAAACAAATCTACCATGGCGCGTTGATAGGTTTCCCCGGAATTCTTCAGTTCGAATGGCATCACTTTGTAGCCGAACGTACCCCACTGTGTAACAAAAGTAGTTTTCTCCATGTCTTCAGGGGCCATTTTGATCTGGTTGTACCCTGAAAATCCGTCCATGAAAGAAAATACCTTGTGCTGAGCTGTATTGTCAACCAAGATGTCAATGTGCGGAAGTGGAAAGTCATCTTTAGGGCTAGCCCTGTTTAAGTCTTTGTAATCCACGCACATTCTGACTTTGCCATCCTTCTTAGGCATGGGCACAATGTTAGCAACCCATTATGGATAGGAAGTAACAACAAGAAATCCAGCATTGAACTGCTTCATAACTTCTGCTTTGATCTTTTCTGACATGTCGGGCCTCATGCGGCGGACCTTTTGTTTAACTGGTGGACAGTCTTTTCTTGTGGGTAGACGGTGTACCACAATGTCTGCATCGAGTCCCGACATGTCTTCATATGACCAGGAGAAGATCTCAACATATTCATGTAACAGCTGAATTAAGCGCTCTTTGACACTTGGCTCTAGGTTGAGACCCACTCTGACTTCTTTTCTGTCTTCCTCAGTTCCCAATTTGATTGTCTCTAACAACTCCTCATGAGGTTGAATAGCCCTTTCTTCCTGTTGTAGCAGTCTAGCCAATTCTCCTGGTACCTCACAATCTTCCCCACCTTCGTATTCGGCGTGGTAGACCAGATCTTCAGAGTCACTGAAGGCCTTAGCAGAATTGTTACCCATGGAATCTAGAGTGGAAGGGTACCTGCATTTGTAAGTGTGGGTGTGTGTAAGGGATAGCCACCTTTAAACAAATAAAATGTAAAAAGAAAGACAATGAACACAAAAGTTTATATGTGAAAACTTCCATGATTCATTAAAATGGCATATGAAGATGAAAAAATCAAACCCTTACAAATGGACCTATGTGCCTCGGGTAAGGCACAAGGTTAAAAGTGTACGAATTGTTTGAGAATTACTACAAACCAACATAAATGTTTGAAAGATAAATTACTGATTGATGAAAGAAATAGGAACAAAGTCTTTTGCCTCCCAGTTGCACAGTCCTCCGTCAACAGTAGGGAAAATCCAGTCTTCCAAGTTGCTCTCCTCTTCACTATCCTCCAGAGCATTGACTCCATGATGGGTGATCTTCACTGGTGGCCCTCCAGCCCGGGAGCGACGCACAACCTTTTGACTAGCCAAAGTGAAACCCAAGTCGCATTTATCTGATTTGAAAGGAAAGTCGGGAAGCTGCCCCTAGATTATGGATATGCCTTCTTCCACAGCTGCCCTAGCATCCTTTAAAGAAGACATCCGAGGCGGAGGTCTTGTAATCACAGGAGTTGAGGACACTGTCTTGGTTGCCGCAATCTCCTGAGCTACCTCTTCAAAATGCTGAAAGGGGGTTTCGATGAATTCACCATCCAATTCTACATAGCAGAAATAATTTAGATGGCTTATCATGTATTCCTCTTCGCCATGAACAGTTATAATTTTCCCCTGGACAGGGTACTTGAGCATTTGATGCAGGGTTGAAGTGACAGCTCCAGCATGGTGAATCCAAGGTCTTCCCAACAAGAAAGAATAGGAAGGACGAATGTCCATCACGTAGAATATGGAGTTGAAGATTTCAGTTCCCACTTTAATCGGGATGTCCACCTCCCCGTGGACCATCCTTTTGGAACCATCAAAGGCTCTGACAATGATATTGCTGGGTTTCAGGGTTATGCCTTCACAATCCAATCTATCCAAAGCCTTCTTCGACAAGACATTCAGCGAAGAACAAGTGTCTACCAGTACATGTGCTAGAGTAGTCCCTCTGCATTCCATCGAGACATGCAAAGCGTCATTGTGTTTTCTCCATTTTGATGTTAAATCGGCATCGGAGAATCCTAGACCATTGCCAGCTGTTAAGCTAGCTACACATTCCTGGAACTGATCCGCGGAGGTTTCTTGTGGCACATGGGCCGTCTTCAAAAATATGATCAAAGCTTTAGCATGAGCCTCTGAACAAAGCAGCAGGGCCAACATAGAGATCTTTGAGGGGGTTTACCCCAGTTGTTCCACAATATCATAATCGCTTTTCTTGATTATTTTCAAAATCTCTTCCATTTCTTTTTGAGAGGTTTCAGGGATGATCAACGGTTAAGCCCTCGTCCTGACGGGCTCTTCTTGGATCCCTTTCCCTCTGTCATCAGCAACAGCAGAGGGGACAACCACATGAATTACAACTTCTTCAATAATTGGAGTTCTCGCAGATATGTTTACTGGTACAGGGGTGACCTTATGAGTAGTTGAGGGTCCAAAGATTGCCTTCGGAGGGGCAATCTCTGGAGAGAAAATTCTTCCACTGCGGGTGATTTTGCTTGTTCCTGCAATTTTTCCAATGTCGAAAGTCTCTTCATCAGAACTCTCTTCAGTTGATTCAATTTGTTTAACACTGTGGTAAAAGATCTCTCCACCATAGTTCCACGATATTAATTTGTCGGACTTGTACGGGATGGACCCGGGCATAGTTATCTTCAAAGGTGCAATCTTTGGAGCGGATGTAATCTTAACAGGTCTTTTGGAGACCTTGGAAAGATTGGAGGATATGGTAATTATCGAAACATCATTGACAGGAGTCGGTGTAACAGGAGTCTTTTCAAAAAGGATTTCTTGGTTATCCATTAGGCGCTGGATGCCTAACTTCAACAACAGACAGTCGGTTGGTAAGGATGAACAAAGGCAACAATCTTCTTCACAACCTGGGAAAATCCAAGCCTTCAGCAAATTCAACTTGATTATCGGTAGTGGAGTCATCAAATCATCAACAGTAGCAACAAAAAGATCCTCTTCAACAGCATGGGCATTGTGGCCATGCTTTGGCATTGGAGCAGAGATTACATTCGGCTTTTCAGGGGCGTCGAATTCAACTTCTTTAGCATCTATTAAATCCTGAATCTTATTCTTGAGGGCCCAACAATTGTTGGTGTCGTGCCCCAGGCTGTCTGAATGATAAGCACACTTGGCATTCGCATGGTAGAAAGGAGAAGTTGTATTCGGATTCTTCGGTGCCTCTTTCAAACTGGCAAGGTTTAACTTCAAGAGATGGGGTAAAACCTAAGCAGGGGTCATGTTTATCCGGGTGAAATGCCGTGCAGGCCATTCCACCCTTGTTTGGTTGGTTCTGGGTTGATTGTTTCTAGGCTGATCAACTATAGACTTCTGAATCATCACGGCCCCCACCGCTGGCCGGCGCTCAACTCTTCCTTGATTTCTCTGGACATATACAGCTGAGACTTCTTTCTTTGCTGGAAAAGCCTTTTTGATGGCAGTGGAAGCAGAAGCATTCTTTTGAATTTTCCCGCTCTTTATGCCGACTTCAACTCTCTCACTAGTTAGAATCATCTCGGTGAACCCCGCAGACGAACTTCCAATCAGGTGATTGAAAAAGGGGCCTGATAGTGTACCCAAGAACATGTATACAAGCTCTCTCTCAGATAGAGGTGGTTGTACTCGTCCCGCCAAGTCTCTCCATTTCTGGGCATACTCTTTGAAACCTTCATTTGAGACCATGCCCATACTCTGTAATTGAGTACGGGTTGGTGCTAAGTCCGCATTATATTGATATTGTCTGTAGAAGGTGGCCGCCAAATCCTCCCTATTATGCACATCAGACCTTTCTAACTGGTAAAACCAATCCAACTGTGTTCCCGAAAGGCTGTCCTGGAAGAAATGGACCCACAGGTCTTTGTCAGAAGAATGCGGTTGGATTTTCCTGACATAAGATCGCAGGTGCATCTTTGGGCAAGACACCCCATCGTATTTATCAAACAGAGGTACTTTGAATTTAAGAGGGATCACAATCCCAAAAACCAGCCTTAAATCTTCAAAGTCCAGCCCAGGCACTCTCTGTACCTCCATAGCTTCCAGACGCTCTTCCATTTTCTTGTATTTGTCATCTGCAGGAGGGTACTGCTGTTCAGAATAGTCTTCATCCTCTTCTTCTTCTTCTTCCTCAGACTCAGATGGCATTACAACTCCCTTTCCTTTTCCTACCCCTTCATCAGATGTTGAGGGGAAATCCAGGACCCTTCTAGCTTGACCTTCAAATATTCTGCCTAAGGTAGTCACACCAACTCTCTTCTTTTTCTTTTTCTCTTTTTCCTTCTCTAGCAAGGTCTTGAGCTCCTCCTGCCCCTTGGCCAAGGTCAGAAGTAGCTTCTGAAACTATGAATTATGCGCTTGTAAGTCTTTAACCGTCTGCTCAATATCCATCTTACTGAAATAAACAGTAGAGAGATAAGGAAACCTGGTGTGAAGACCTGCTTATACATATGATGAGTGATATGTATTCATGTAATGCATTCAAGGATTCAGAAATTCAAATTTGTTTTAAACAAAAAAGGAACACACGTCATATTAATAAGATAGAATTTGTTAGTACATCAATGCCCCATGGGTAAAATAATACAAAATTCTAAAGTAAAAAGACGTTGCGCATCCTCTTTGGTGTAATGTAGGTGTTGAGAGTCTGCTCTTCATGAAGTTGACGAGTAAGTTCCAAAACCTTCTTCTCGCTTGCGTAGAATTGGGCTTCGAAAGTGTCGCGCTCTCCCTTGAGCTGTATCCAACTCCTTTGTAAATCTTTGAGTGATGTTGGCATGTCAGGGTGTAGGAGGGTGTATGGAACCTCTCCGTCCATAACAGGCTCTATAATCACAGGACGAATGTAGGGGTAAGGCATCATAAGACTTTGGGCGCGGGTTAGTACCCACTTGAGGTAAGGCTCAAGGGGGATGGAATTCTTGTGTCCCAAGGTCATACTGTCAACCTTGTTGGGCATCCTCCAAGCTCGGATGAACCTTTGTCGAAGTCCTTGATCATTGTTGTCGAAGTCAAAAACCAAGTCTGGAATCAGCATGTCATGTGGGCCATCCCTTCGGGCATACCCAAACTGTCTTAGAGCCAAGCAAGGGTTGTAGGTAATGCCTCCCCTAATGCCTAGTAGAGGGACATTAGGGAATTCCCCACAACGGTCAATGATGATGACATTCTCTTTTGATCGAGAACACCAATGGATATCTGAATGTGTAAGGGTCATCAACCGTTGTGACCACCTCAGACCTTGCTCATTCTTCAAAACTGATTGGGGAAGATGAGAAATAAACCATCTTGCCAGTAGAGGAGTACAGCACATGAGAACACCTCTTTTCCTCATTGTTCGAGTGTGAAAAGAGTAGAGGATATCCCCAAGCAATGTAGGCACCGGGTTGCGAGCCATGAAGATTTTGACAGCACTTACGTCTGAAAATTCTGGCTGCAGATACTCAATGTCACGTTCAATGTTATGACACCGTATCTGACTTACTATATGACAGTAAATACAAAAAAAATAAAGAACACAGTCAATTGTTTACCCAGTTCAGTGTGCAACAACACCTACTCTGGGGGCTACCAAGCCAGGGAGGAAATCCACTATAAGAGATGTTAATTCAGGAATAAACCAACCAGTTTATCTCCTTCACTTAAGACCTACCCAATGCAATTTCAATCTAAGTACAACTTAAACCTGAGTTCCTACTCACTCCCCCTCAATCACAGCAGTGATACATAAAACAATTTGACTAATGATTTGATGAAGACACTCTTCAAAAACATACACTTGATTAAGCTTCACAGCTTTTTAATCAAGTAACACAACCACTCTTGCTTCACAGCTTTGAGTGATGCACAACTAACTTGACTCTGCTTCACAGCTTTAGTCAAGGAACATTCAAACACTCTTGCTTCAAAGCTTTGAGTGCTACACAACCCTTACAATTAAAAACCTATTACAAGTCACTTATCACAATGATAATTGCTTGGAGTACAATAATTAAACCTATACAGATTACAAATGATCTTCTGATCAAAAGGGGTACTTTGCAAAACAGCAGCTCTGTTGAATATATAGCAGCTGCAACTTCAGTTAGGGTTTCCACAAAAACCCAGGGTTAATTCCGTTTGACCTTAAGACTAGGTCACAGGAATTAATTAACCAGGTTAGGGTTGAGCTAGGTTAACCCTCAGAAAACGCAGGATTCTGTTTTGGAAAGACTGAGTTGTTTTCCTGAAAAAACTTAGAATTAACTAACCTGCAAACCTGTTAGTTCAGAACAGGATGTCATAACATCTGTTATGACATCTGAGAAAACCTGTCTACTGATTTAGTAAAATGTGATCATTTTGCAAAATGCTCAGATACACACTTATAAACATCAGTACTTGAATTACAATATTTTTCTGCAAAGGTACCTAATGAGTCAGTACAAACTAAACTAGAATGTTATGACATCAGTCATGACATTCACACATACACTTGGGTTTTACCAAAAATGCAAGCCAATACCTAAACAACTACAAACTCCCCCCTTTGGCAGATTTTTGGCTAAAGACCCTAAGCAATCAGAGATAGATAGCAGCAGAAATAAATGACTGCAGAAAAATAGAATGTCTAATTGAGCAAGTACATATTAAGTACCAAAATATTCTCCCCCTCTTTAGCCACAAATGGGCCAAAGATACAAGTTCATAATGATTATACAGTTATCCAAAACAAATAATAAGAGCAGCAGCAGAAAAAAAACTGAACACACTTCCAAACTCCACCAGTTATCAGCACCAACCAGCAACACCACCAAACAGCAACCAACCTTCAAGCACTGTCATCAGACTCAGAGGAGCTAGTTTCTATAATGTTGAGATGACCTTCAGCTTCTACACCTTCTTCCCTTCTGTTTTCTTCAGCTTCCTCCTTTTCTAGCCTGGCAATTAGGATTTCTAGGGTCTTTTTCCTAGCATCCAGCTCTTTGCAAGTCTCTTTTAAAACAGCTATGACATCTGATGTCTTGGACTGGGTCTTCACAGACAATGTCCCAGCTGATGTTATGACAATGTCTGGAGCATGAGATCCCTGAAACAGTTTGTAGTGCAAGCCAAGGGCAGGAGCTCTTTTGCAGACTGTATCTCTTGCCACAAGGATATCTGGGTATTGTGCAAGGATAATTCCACAAAGGAGGGAGGGAAAGGCTATTGGTCCTTTGACAGCATAACTACCAGCATGCTTTAAAGTTTGTTCAAAGATGTACCTGCCATAGTCAAAAGCAGTCTTGGTTCCCACAGCATAAATAAATCTCCCCAATCCTGTGGAGATAGTTGATTTATGATTTGTAGGCACCCAGTTGGCTGCACCTATTTTATGCAGGATGGCAAATTTCATGCTGAGTTTGCTGGCATTCAGCTTGCCTTTCAAAGGCCAGCACTTTACTTGCCTGGCTGTGATGGTTTGACAAACTTCATTGTCAGTGGCCTCCAGATCAGGACAATCCTCATTTTTTCTTCCAAGAAACTTGTTAATTTCTGATGGAGAGAACTTGACCCTTCTTCCTCTAACAAAAACACTTTCAAAGTCAGCTGACCTTCCATCAGCACAATCATTAGACAAGTTCACTACAAACTCCTTGACAAGATTTTCATAACACTTGTTAAATTTTGTCACTGTCTTCATCAGTCCAGCATTCTTGATCAGGTCCATGATGTCTTTGCACTCCAAGGCATCATTGTTGAGTTCTCTTTCTAAGGCTATTCTTTTTAAGCAAACATACTTCCATCTGTTTGCATTGTCAGGATGATGAAAGGAGATGTTGTCTGTTGGGACTTCAGGTACTCTAGCAATTTTGCTGGAGGGGAGCTTCCTTCTGATAGGAGTTTCTTCAATATCAATCTCAAATTCTGATTCCTCATCAGAATCAGAAGATTCAGGTTCTTTTCTCTTCTTAGAGATTGGTTGTCTAGCAGTATGCACCTGGGCCTTCTTCCCTTTTGTCTGAATACTTTTCTCAGCCATGCCTTCAGCCTTGGATTTCTTAGCAGCAGGTTTATCATTCTGACTACTCTTTCTTTTCATCAATCTCCTAGCTATGCTAGGGTTCACATTAGCAATCAGATCATTATCTGAGTAATCCTCATCCACATCAATGATAGGTGGATCAGCTGCCTTTCCTGAAGTGTTCTGAATGTTGTCTTTTTGTGTCACAACATTCTCAGTGACATCTACATTCTCAGAAACTTCCACATTTAGGCTTTCTGATTGATTTAAAGGGACAGAAATCCCCGGTACAGGTTGGTTTCCGCTCAGTATACTAGTAACAAGCCTAGCAATAGCTTGATGAACTTGAATTGTTCCTTCTCTATTTGGTACAGAAGAAGAAGGATGAAAAGAATTACCAGAGGCTGTAGCTTGAGCTCTTCCTGCATGTCTCGTTCTTAGCTTTTTGACTTTGGCTGGGTCAGTTGCCATCTCTATGAGAGGAGTGACCTCGAGAACTTCAGATTCTATGCATGTGGTGATTGCTCTAGAGTCTTGGTCAGATGATGAAGATGATGAGGATGATGAAGTCGCCTTGGTTGAAGACGATGTCTGAGACATTTTGATTGACTTTGAGTAACGATAGCAATTTGAGAAAAATCTTTGCTTGAGAGGATGAAACAGATTGCAAGGACGAGAGAGGTAGGAGGCAAAAGGGAGTCTTTTCAACTTCTTAAAGAGTTTGAAAGAATTGTGAAAGCATATGATTAACCCACTAAAGATAGACTTAATAAAATTAATTCCTTCAACCTTTGTTTTAAGCAAAATTAATTTCTATAATTTCTCATGTTGGTAAATACCCAACCTGCCCCTCAAATTTTCAAGTTTATTTCCAACAAGAGCCTTGGTAGAAGAATCAGTCAGCCGAAGCTTAGAGAAACTATGTTCCAGTTTAAATGACTTCTTCTCTACAAAGTCAATGTGCTTGTTCCAGTTATGCTGAATAGGGTTCAAGGAAATATTGATTGTATTCAGATTGTCACAACACAATGTCACAACATCTTGTGTGACATTATACTCAGTGAGCATCTGTTTTGACCAGATATTTTGAGAACAGTTTTTCCTAGCAGCAACTATTTCCGCACAGAGTTGGGAAGGCATTCTTTTGATATGAATCATAGTTCTGGTTGATTCTTGAATAATTTTTTGTTTGTCCAGTCCATTTTGATGGAGAGTTATAGGAGAGAAGACTTCAAGCCTCATTTCTTCAGGGAAACAGAATTTATTAGACTTGTTATTTCCAACATCCTTGTCAAGATAACTTATGGTTCTGACAACACATCCTTCTTCAAGTTTATTTGCCACATCACAGACATTATCAACCTGTAGTTTTGGAGTTCTTCTGACTGCTTCCATAGAAATAGCTCTTTTCATTCTTCTTAGATGAAGAGGACCAAGCTTATGCTGCCACAGTTTCATCTCTTTTTCTTCTTTGGTAATTGGACACATAGTGGAGATATCAGTGTTCTCAGGCTGCCACAAGTAGCAGTTATCTTTGGATCTGATTCCTCTCATTACAACTTCTAGTTTTTTATCAATTACTAGACATTCAGATCTTGAGAAGTTGACCTTGAATCCTAGATCACATAATTGACTGATACTAATGAGATTAGCAGTCAGCCCTTTTACCAGCAGTACTTTATTCAGACTTGGAACTCCAGGGCAGTCCAAATTACCAACTCCTTTGACTTCACCTTTAGCACCATCTCCAAAGGTCACAAAACTGGTGGTGTGAGGCATAACATTATTGAGGAGATTTTTGATTCCAGTCATGTGTCTGGAACATCCACTGTCAAAGTACCAGCCTTCCTTTGCAGACACTCTCAGGGAAGTATGGGCTATCAGGGCAGTAGCCTTTTTCTTCCAATGAGGAGCATGTGGTACCCTTTTTGGCTTAGGTTTAGCACCTGAGTTTTGATTAGGGTATCCATGTAATTTGAAGCAGAAGGGCTTTATGTGTCCATACCTCCCACAATGATGACATCTCCATCTTTGGTATTTTTTCTTCATGTATTTCTGATGTTGAGAGTTGTGTTGAGACATCTGCTTTGACAATTGTTTAACATGCCTGATCTTCTTGTCTGCACCAGGTTTCTTAGCTTCCACAAATCCTAGACCAGATTTGTTTCCCACATTTTGTCCAACTTGTAGGATCTCTTCCAATTTATCTGATCCATTGGTCAACATCTTGACAGATTTTGTCATTTGGTTCAGTTGTGAGTTCAGTAATTGAACTTCCCCTTCTAGGTGACTTATAGTTTCAAGATCTGCCCTTTTTTCAGCCTCCAGCTTTATAATGAGTTTCGATTGTTTCTCATTCTGCACACAGACTTCAGCACTTCTGATACACAATTTCTTGTAGGTATCAGCCAGTTCTTCAAATGTCACTTCTTCATCACTAGTGTCACTTTCAGAAGTACAAACACTAGTTAGAGAAGTAACTAGTTTGGAAGATTCTTCTTCAGAATTACTTTCTGAATCATAGTCAGACCAAGTAACAGTCATTCCTTTCTTTTGTTTCTTAAGAAAGGTAGGACATTCAGCTCGAATATGTCCATATCCTTCACATCCATGGCATTGAATACCTCTGCCTTGGTTTCCCTTTTCTTCTGACCTTGGTCTTCTGCTGGAACTGTCAATGTCAGAGGGAATGTTATGAACATTAGACCTTGACTTTGGATCCATTCTTTTGATGAGCTTGTTGAACTGTCTTCCAAGCATGGCAATAGCTTCTGAAATATTCTCTTCTTCATCCTCCTTGTTTTCAACATCAGTGTTGGATACAAGTGCTATGCTCTTGTTCTTCTTGTCACCATTATCAGTGATCCCCATCTCAAAAGTCTGAAGAGACCCAATAAGTTCATCCACTTTCAACTTGCTGATGTCCTGGGCTTCCTCTATGGCAGTTACCTTCATTGCAAATCTTTTAGGCAATGATCTGAGAATCTTCCTTACCAGTTTTTCTTCTGACATCTTTTCTCCCAGTGCTCCTGAGGTGTTGGCAATCTCCAAGATGTTCATGTGAAAATCATGAATGGTTTCATCTTCCATCATTTTTAGATTCTCAAACTTGGTAGTCAACATATGAAGCCTTGACATTTTTACTTTGGAAGTGCCCTCATGAGTAGTTTTGAGAGTGTCCCAAACTTCCTTGGCCAGTTCATATTGATGTACTAGTCTGAAAATGTTTCTATCAATTCCATTGAACAAGGAATTTAAAGCTTTTGAATTTCCCAGAGCTAACTCATCTTCTTCTTTACTCCAATCTTCCTCAGGCTTCAGACTGATTGTCCCATCTTTCTCAGTTATGGTGGGATGGATCCATCCTTTGTCAGCAGCTCTCCAAGCCTTTTTGTCCAGAGATTTTAGGAAGGCAATCATACGAGGTTTCCAGTAGTCATAATTAGTTCCATCCAAAATGGGTGGTCTATTTCCAAAAACTCCTTCTTTGTCCATAGTGCCAGAAAGTGATATCCCTAGATCTCACCCAGTAATACAGGCAGGGTGCCTGCTCTGATACCAATTGAAAATTCTGGCTGCAGATACTCAATGTCACGTTAATTGTTATGACACCGTATCTGACTTACTATATGACAGTAAATACAAAAACAATAAAGAACACAGTCAATTGTTTACCCAGTTCAGTGTGCAACAACACCTACTCTGGGGGCTACCAAGCCAGGGAGGAAATCCACTATAAGAGATGTTAATTCAGGAATAAACCAACCAGTTTATCTCCTTCACTTAAGACCTACCCAATGCAATTTCAATCTAAGTACAACTTAAACCTGAGTTCCTACTCACTCCCCCTCAATCACAGCAGTGATACATAAAACAATTTGACTAATGATTTGATGAAGACACTCTTCAAAAACATACACTTGATTAAGCTTCACAGCTTTTTAATCAAGTAACACAACCACTCTTGCTTCACAGCTTTGAGTGATGCACAACTAACTTGACTCTGCTTCACAGCTTTAGTCAAGGAACATTCAAACACTCTTGCTTCAAAGCTTTGAGTGCTACACAACCCTTACAATTAAAAACCTATTCCAAGTCACTTATCACAATGATAATTGCTTGGAGTACAATAATTAAACCTATACAGATTACAAATGATCTTCTGATCAAAAGGGGTACTTTGCAAAACAGCAGCTCTGTTGAATATATAGCAGCTGCAACTTCAGTTAGGGTTTCCACAAAAACCTAGGGTTAATTCCATTTGACCTTAAGACTAGGTCACAGGAATTAATTAACCAGGTTAGGGTTGAGCTAGGTTAACCCTCAGAAAACGCAGGATTCTGTTCTGGAAAGACTGAGTTGTTTTCCTGAAAAAACTCAGAATTAACTAACCTACAAACCTGTTAGTTCAGAACAGGATGTCATAACATCTGTTATGACATCTGAGAAAACCTGTCTACTGATTTAGTAAAATGTGATCATTTTGCAAAATGCTCAGATACACACTTATAAACATCAGTACTTGAATTACAATATTTTTCTGCAAAGGTACCTAATGAGTCAGTACAAACTAAACTAGAATGTTATGACATCAGTCATGACATTCACACATACACTTGGGTTTTACCAAAAATGCAAGCCAATACCTAAACAACTACAACGTCTATAAGTTGGTCAGGGTTTGGGAACAAGACCATCCCATAGATGAGAAGTGCTACAATCTCCTCAAAAGCTTGTAAGTCCAATGAATTCCAACAGCTTTGGGCCTTCTCAAACAGGAACTTTGACAAGAAGCCTTTGACACCACTTCTAGTTTCCCAATGGCCTATGACATCAGATGGTTCCAAGTGTAGGGCTTGAGTAACATCTTCAGGCTTTGGATCTCTTTCTGTACCGTTGCAGGGTAGTTGATGGAGAACAGGAATCCTCAAGAGTTGAGAAAATTCATCCAAAGTAGGCACAAGTTGGTAGTCAGGAAATGTGAAGCAGTGGTGTAGGGGGTCAAAGAACTGGAAAAGAACTTTCACCATGTCTTCCTCAGTGTTGGTGTTGACTAAGTTGAGAAGACGACCATGCCTCTCGGTGAACGGAGAATTCTCAGGAATCCTTGAAGTCAGCTCCTTGAGTTGAGGAGGAATTCTTACAAGGTTGACTTGAATTGTTTTCCTGCGAAGTGAATCCATTACCTACAAAACAGGAACAAAGATGAAGATCCAAATCCTTGAAATGGTTAGTGGATGCATATGTTGCTTCATGATTTCCATGATGTTATGCACAAGTATATATGTACAAACAAATCACACAAGTTTCTAGTTTCAGGCTTGCATGGGGTTTCATAGGTAAGTACCCTCTTGAAGTTTAGTTGGCTCAACCTGTCCTATAAATAGTAATCGGGTTCTAAGGAGCTCAATATCACTGGATTGTTTTCTGTGTTCATTGTTTCAGTTTAGCCACTTTACTGGCGACCAAAATATTCCAAGAAAACAACCCTCAATGAGTGTAGTATTGAGTATCTACCAACTTCGGACTGCACCAAAGCCGGTCATCTCACTACATCCTAAAAAGGCCAAGTTGGTCAAGTAAAGGTTCTAAAAGTCCATTAGTTCTTCATGACATCACTCAGCGGCCCCGTATTCTCTATGATTAACTCAAAGGCTACCGGTATCCACAAATATGTCGCACTAATATAGCTATTGCTTCAACCATGTCGGTATACCCCATACAGGTTCCACAACATATTGCTATTTACCTATGAATGTTTCCCAAATCCAGGTAGAGGATTCAAACCCAAACAATAGAACCAAAGTGTAAAGCATACAAGTCAAGCAAGATAAGCATGTAAAGGTGATCTAAAACCCTAAGGTAACCCCACTTTTAAGTATCCCCAGCAGAGTCGCCAGTTCTGTGATGTGGTGGGAGAACTGACTTGAAGTTTTGCGTTTTTTGTTCGCAAATATTTCGGTTTAGCAAGAGTCGCCACCGACTTTTATTTTATCCAAAAGGAAAGGTAAAAAGCACAGGAAAGACCTTTGAGATTGTTTTTGGGTTCGGGGGGTAGATTATGAAAAGGGAAGGTGCTAGCACCCTTTTCATCCATGGTTTTCCATGGGCTCTTAGTTACTTGTTTTGGATCACTTGCTTTTGCTTTTCAATTGTTTGAAATGGTGCTTTTGTGTGCGGTTTTGAAAGTATTTTGAAAAGAGGCCTTTGTTTAGGCAACCTTTGTAATGATTCTTGTTTGAATGTATACAAAGGTGTTTTTCTTTTGAAAAATGTTTCAATGTTTGAAAGTTGTTTGGGAATTGTTTTGAAATTATGTGATAGTTTGAAAATAGCAAGGATGGTTTGCAAATTAATCAAGTAACCAGGAGTTGTCTATCCTACTCTAAGATCTTTCCTATGCATTTTTATTCCTTTGATATTATTGTTTTACCATTGTATTTGGTAAACAATCCTATCTTTGGATGTTAAACGGGACAGGCGTGGGTCATCGTATGACCATGATAGCAATATTTCCAAGTATCTTAGCAAGTTTTTTTTTAGGGATTAGATCATTTTTGTATAGGCAACCAAGATAGCGTCATCGAGGGACTATGATCTTTTTGTTTTGTTTTGTTTTTGCCAAGATACCTAACATGCATACCATCGCCATTTTAAGGCAACAAAGTGGATGAAACCCTAGGGGTGCTTGTGTGCATTGTGTTGTCATTTTTCATTCATTTTGTCTTGTGCTTAGTCATGCTATTTGTTTTGATTTTGGTCTTTCCATACAAAACCCTAATTTACTATCATGGCATTTGAAAGCGATAAAATGCGTAAAAGTAAATCTAAGACTATTACAACATTATTATGGGAAGGGGATACAAGTTTGAATAGGGGGATATTGCTCAAAAATAAAACCCTAATTCAACTATTACAACCAAATTGAATTCATTGTACAAATAATAAATAAATGAATAATATTTAAATATGCAATAAAAATATAAATATGCACAAATGTTTTTGTATTTATTTTATGTATGTAAAATAAATTTATTTATATCTTAAAAAAATAAGAAAATAAAAAAAATGATTATTTTTGGAAAGGGGTGAAAACCCTAATTTTGTTTTAAAAGAAAATATATATATATATCCTATTATTATTTATGTATAAGATAATAAATAAAAATATATACAAAAATGTTAAAAAAATAAAATATGTGAGAAAATAATATTTTAAGTGTATAATATAATAAAATAAAAATATGTAAGTATTTTAATATTATTTACAAATTTATTCAAGAAAATGAATTCTATTTAACCTAATAAACTATTTTTTGTCATAAAAAATAATAAAAATAATAAAATAAAAATGTAAAAATTAAGAAAATGTTTTTGGTGATTTTTAATATTTAGAAAAAATAAATAAAGTCAGAAAATATAAAAGAAATGAAAAATAATACAAAATATAATAAATGAGCCAAGGGGGTGCAGAAAACAAAATGGAGGGTGCAAACAGCAACAGGCCCAAACACCAGGCCCAAGTCACACTTCATCCCTGTCCTTTGGCCAAAACGCGCGCTTCTGCAACTTCAAATCTGTTCTCTCTTGTTCAGTCAAGCTCGAGCATGGCAATGTAGGAGTTGTGAGTGAGGCCTGAAGGTCTTTTGAGCTTGCTTGAAGTTGTCTAAAATTTCCCAATGCTTTGCTTGCTTTGAAGTGGCCTGAATCTCCTTGTAGAACTCAACCTGCAAACTCAGAAATTGAAAATGGTGAAGCTTGAAAATGAAGTTACAGTTTCTTGAGAAGGGCTTGGATAGTTCAGATGGGATGTAAGAAATGTGTTTGAAGTGGTTTCAAGCAAAACGCACGAGGCAAATTTGTTTTGGAAGTGATTCTGCAGGGCTTGCCCTGTTTTGGGAAGAAATTGAGTTTTTGGGTCATTTGGGTGTTTGAGATGTTGGCAACTCATGTTTTAGGCTTGGTATAATGTGCTGAGGTTGTTTGAAAGTGTTACAAAACTTGGTTTTATCAGATGCAAGAGTTATGTTCCTTTTGCAAGCTTACTTGCTTTTGAAGCAAAAGTGAGTTGACAAAGGCAAAGGCTTGTACAAGCTAGCTTAGGGTCTGCACATAGTTGGTACACTTTTCCTGATATTTGTGGAGTTGGTTTGCAGCCAAAGCTTTGGTCTGTGGCTCAAGATAAACAATGTTTGCATAAAGTGTGTTTTATCAAAGTGGCAATGTTAACTTTTTGCCATTTTTGGATTAAACCTTTATATAATGCTTTATAGATCAGAACAATACCATAATCCAATGTGTTTGCATTTAATTTATGAGTGTATAAAGGATTAGAACCTGTAAACCAAGTACAAGCATGGTTCAAACTGATTTGCAAGTTGTAACATGGTGCAAAATACCTTGGACAAAAGTGATAATTTGCCATTTTCAAACTTTCGATTCTCCCTAACCATAAATGATCTTGGAGAGTTCTTGGACATTTTGGAAAGCTTGTAACATTCTCTACAATCCATATTTGAAATGTATTTTTAGATTCCACTTGGAACTATGTGAAAAGTTGCCATGAAGATAGGTCAAAATCCTGCCTAAACTAGGGCAAAATTTCACTAAGTTAAAAGTTTCAAGGATCCTTGTTCACAAAATCATAACTTTAGATCCAAGCATATTTTTGGAAAACTTTGTGAATAAAAGTTGTATATTGTGTTGAGGACTAAAACTTTCATGTTGGAAGTTTTCTTTGAATCCAAATGCATCATGGTGAAAAAGTTGGGAAATGTTGGGAAAAATAAGAAATTTTCATAACTTAAAAAATTTCTAAATTATGAAAAAATTTCATTTTAAACCCTAATTTCCAAAATTAGGTTTCTTGGTGAACAAGTTTCATGTTTTGACACATCTTGATGAAAAATGACCCTTGGCACTTGATTTTGACCAAAAAGTCAAAGTTTGACTTTTTAGTGTAAAGTTGGTTTTTGATCAATTGACTGGAAAGTTCATCTGTCAATTCAATGTATTTGAGATCTTTTGAACCTTATGATTTGGTCAAGATGATGCCATTGAGTCCTTGAAACCATGATTGAACTCAATTTGCCATTGGCTAGGTTAAAAATCAGAAATTGCCCTTCTATAGTCAAAACCCTAAAAATAACCATTTTGCCCTTTTGATGATCTGATCTAATTTCTTGGGGAGTTGTGGTCCAAACTTGATCAAATGGTTCATATGAGTCTATAATGTTGATGTGAATCAAAAATTATGAGGTTTGACTGTAAACTGGCCACAGTTGACTTTTTCCCCAAAACAACTGATTTCTAGGTCAACTGTCCAATTGACTGGGCAAAAATTTGATTCAAAGCTTGAAACTTGGTATGGGCAATCTTAGAGGTCCAACATGAAGTATGAAAGTCACATGAGGCCTTGAAAGTCCAACAATCCCTGTGCAAACTCAAACCCTAATTTCAGGTCAACAATGCAAGGAGGGGTATTGAGCAGAGGAAACCCTAATTTGGTCTTGAGTCCAAAGAGTCTTGTGAGGGGAAATCTTGATAAAATGAGAGGGGAAATTTTGGGGTACAACACTATTTTTTTGTATTATGTTAACAATAAAAAGCAAACAGCCTAGTGGTGACCACATCAGCGCATAAGGATTCAGAGGCTAGAGGTCAGCGGCTCGATCCCTGCCTCCAGCATTTGTTATTTTTCCTAACTATTTCAGGTGATTCAGTGCACGCCTAAGCTGGATGTCCCTCATACTCCTTCAACATTAACGTGCCAGATGGCCAGATCTGGTGGCCACCATTGAAGGCACACCATAGACCAAGTCAACGCCAACGCACTGAATTGCAAAAAGTCAAATGGATCAGCACAATTGGGCCCAGAAAATTGCTATGCACACCCTTAAAAATCAGGCCCAATCTCTTTCTTTATATTTTCTTTTCTATATTTCATTTAATTATTTTATTTTATTTAATTACTAACCAAAAATTATTTTCTTTTTATCAAAAAAAATCACAAAAATATTTTATGTCCAATTAAATTTCAGAATTTTATTTTTCATTAATAAATATTAATTAAATTAATTAGGTTCTTAATTTTAGATAACTTTCATTTATTTTGTAAATATTTCAAATTAATTAGAATCAATAGGTTTTAACCCTAATTAATTATTTAATTTCTTTCCTAAATTAACAAAACTCCAAAAATATGTCATTTAATTATTTTTCATTTATTAATAACTAATTAATTTAGCATTTAATTTTAGGATTTAATTTATTTTTCTTAAAAAATAAAAAATAACAAAAATATTTTTCTTTTAATTAGGAGGGTCAAAACCCTAGTTTCGCATTCGATTCAATTTTCTCGCGCGCGTTATTTTTTATTCAATTAGTGTATCTGCTCCCAGTTTGTAATAATTAATTAGGACATTTATTTATTTTTCCGCTTTTAAATTTCAAAGGGTTTGTCTTTGGCGATGTAAATACCCGACGCCTTGTAATAATTTAGTTTAAATTTCGCACCTTTAATTTTTGCAAATATTCAACTGTTAGATGTTTGATAATAGGGTTTGCATGACAAGAATGAATATCTAATTTTTAAAACAGTTAGATCACCCTAAACATGTGCAAAGATAAAAATAATTGAAATCAACACACTCGCACATGCGCACTCCTAGGATACACTCCCACTTGGTTGCCTTCGTAAACGGTCATTGAGTATAGGTTATTTTAGAGGTCGCCCTCTTGTCTAAAAGATCATAAGTTGCCTCGGAAAGGTTGCCTCGGATATCGTTTCCTCGAATAATTGATCTAAGACATTAGGGTTACCACTAAGACATCCTAACATTGCTTTAGTGACCGTATGTCCCTCTTTCGAATTGACCCTCAAACTCCAACGACGGTGCTACCTACTCACTAATAGTAGGATAGTATTGTCTAAAGGAAACAAATATAGAACGATTCCTTTTTCGAGTAGGTAGATTAGTTCTTAGATACTTGCTCATCCAAAACAAAACTTTTTCACACTTACACTCTTTTACAAACGAGTTTTCAAAAACACTTCATTACACTCTTGAAGACATACGCAAGAGTTAAATCGAAGCTAAAACAAAAACTTTTCAAAACCCACGAGCACAAAGAAAACAATTTTGAAAATGATGAGCATGTACCTAAGAGCCTGTAGATAACTACGGATAAAAAGGGTGCTAATACCTTCCCTTTCTATAATCTACCCCCCGTACTCAGAAATATCTCGAAAAAGGAATTTTTCTGTGTTTTTTTTCCTTTCCTTGTTGGATAAAATAAAAGACGGTGGTGACTCTTGCTTACCGCAACATTTTACAAACGCAAAACACAAACCAGCATTCCAAAAACAGTCAGTTCTTCCACCGTATCACACATGGTTGTAGACTGAAGGCCCGGGCACCCACTCCTTCATTAGTTACCTCAGCATACCCACCTTCTGGATGACTCTGCTTCTTGCTTAATAACACGTCTTGGAGCTTGGTGTCGCGAGCACCCAGGGACTCACTAGATCCTTCCCTGACCGGCTCAGGGGTTGGACCCCATGCGTGTAGCTTGTTGCAGCTTCACCAACCTTTTATTGCTCTTCTTCTCTTGGGTCAACTTCAGCAATCCCTCGCGGCACTCCGCCATGTGATTTGCAAAAACAAATAAAATGGACCCGGGTCAGCTTCATCGAAGAAACAAAAGAAGGATATCAATATAGTAAAAGTAAGCAAGAAACCTAAGAGATCTATGACCTGCCCGTAAGATTGAAACTCGACGAGTGCCTTGGTATTGATCGGATGTGCCTCGAACGTTGGCTCTCCGTCCTCATCAAGGATGTCGTTTCCTTCCCTCGTAACCCACTTGGCAGGGAAGAAACCATCGATGAATCTATTGAGGACGCCATATGCCTCCTCTTCCTCGACGCTCATATCACTGGAGGAAGTATGGTAATACCCGGGACCGTGTTCGTAGTTGGCCGAGCACCAGTGGATGGGAAACATTGAGATTCTCCTCATCTTAGGATTACCCTCAGCGTCCAAGCACGGCTCCTCAGCCTCGTCAACAATGGTAGCCGGGTCGAACAGGGAATCCAAGGTTGTTTGGGTAGATGGTTGCAAGATATACCACTTGTCCTTAAAGTCCCGGATAAAATTCATGTACATCCTAAACAGCCTCTTCGACTGTTTAAGGGATATCCAACTATGTTTCCCTTCTCGATACTGCCGTTACAAGTGAAAAACCCTGAAGAAAAGGGGAATGGTCGCCCTGATCCTCAGGAACCGACATGTAAGTTCGAATGCTCGGATAAAGGAAATCACGTTGGGATAAAGCTGGGAGGGCGCCAAGTTCAAATGATTGAACACCCCCATCTGGAAGTCATTAAAAGGAAGCCAAAGTCCAAGGTCTTTGAACATGACCTCGTACATAGGGAAGGCATCCTGGGTGAACTCCGAGCATATGCGAGCCTCCTACGCCAGCCTCATGATTTTGAAATTTATTTGTAAAGCCTCCTGGCTGCCGCCATACTTGACGACAGTATAGGATTTCCTCCCGGTGTAACTGTAGATCGAGGCTATCCCTTTGGGTTCCACACCAACCTAATCCAGAGTAGAATCGTCGACGGTGTCAACCAGATTAACGCTCTCCTTGGTTACGCTGGTTCCTTTTGTGCCCACATGCTCCGATGACTCGGGAGTGTCAGACATTTACCTGTAAAGCACAGGAAACCAGTGAATTCGACAGCAAATCCACCTTTCCATGACGCAGATGAAGAGGTTAAGAAACGCCCAGACCAAGTCGACAGCCATTTTTACAAATAGGGGAAAATACATGGACCTTGACCGGACCATGAAAACCATGTCGATCCTCTAAGATCATGCAACGATCCTAACGACGAACGCCTATATTTATCATAAATATATCGGGCACGGGAAGAATATGGCGAGCAGACTATGAATCTCACGACCAAGTTCATAAATTTGTTAGCCAGACACATGAAGGTCACAGGGAAAACTAACCTAAGTATTGATGAAAGGATGAATCTCACGACCAAGTTCATAAATTTGTTAGTCAAACACATGAATATAACGGGCATAATCATAAATCATACGCCTAAATGCATAAATATCACGGGCATGATTATAAATCATACGCCTAAACGCATGAATTCCCCGGGCGGAACCCCTCAGACGTGAAATCCTACTACTAAAAATCATCAAAATCTATCTACACACAGGATATCAAGGAAAAAGAACACTTACTTGAAGAAAGATGAAGAACGGTGGTGGTTGAGGAAGAGTATGCGGCGGACTGTGCGGCGGTTTCAAGGATTCTGGAAAAAGCACACGGTGTTGACAGCAGAGAAAGTGGAGAGCGCGAAAATATGAAAGTAAGTTATGAGCCCTGGAGCCCTATTTATAGAGTTAACGTGGAATGTGAAACATCGCATCGGGAAGTCACAAGCCTCCTTTCTCCTTGGCACCTACCTGTACAGGTAATGATGGCCCCTACTCCCTAGATCATCATTATTATTCCCAAGAGCCACGCCACGTGTCTGACAAGTGTATCATCTTTTCCCCATGATTCCTCCTCAAACACGCTTCGACCGCTTCCTGGAGCAAAATCATGAACCGACGATGTTCTCCTTCCACGGTATAAAAACTCTGTCGAGCATCATACCTTGCAAAAAGACAAACTTGAATTAAGTCATGACTCCTTCATCTGAAGAAACGACTTGGGGGGCTCCTATTATGGATTGGTCCTGCCCTTGGCCAAACTCCTAGTGATGCCCAATTCAAGTGTGCCAACATGCGCCACTGACCTGTACTACCCTCAAATACGGTGGGCAACTACCACCCTTTCCCGCAAGGAGACAACCTCAGCACGCGGGGACAATGCCTAAATAGACTGAGGACGCTCAACCCCGACCATGAAGGCTTCTAAGACACCTTGACTAGCTCGTTGAATAATACTAGCCCTCTATTGACCTCGCGTCTGGCTAGGATCACCCATGACGAGCAGGCGCACCTCCCGAGCATCCTCCTCGTAGGGTTGACTACCAATGTCTCTAGATATTGCGGAGTCTTCGTGGTCCCAGAAAGATCGTATCCATATCCTCCTGACCTTGCGGAGGACGTCATCCAGGTAGGGTACCACGTGTGGGTTCCCACTACTCACGTAAGGCCTGGAAGTCTCTATGTTGGGCCTGTTTGACCAGCCCAATAAAGAGACCTTGGCTCAGCGCTGGGGGCTATAAATACCCTCTCTTTCGAGAGGGTCAGGTATTCAAAACTTTCTAAACTTATACTTGCTTTCTCATTCCCAAACTCACTTTGGCATCAGAGTGTCTTGCAGGTGTTTACAGTTATTTCTGGTAAACAACCGCTAGTCCTCCAAACTATCAAATAATCTTAATGACTGTTATTTAATCTCTCTGGTAACTTGCAGGATCGACTAGATTGATCCTATGGTGTATTGGTCATTTGGACAATTCTCATTGTAGAACTGATATTCATGTTTGGTATTTAGATTGTTGTGTAGGTGTTCAACTTACTTCGATTACTCTATTAAAGATCTAATGACATGGTCAAGTAGATACGTGCGAAACTAAATTGCATGAATAAAGGTTCAATTGTAAAGACATATAAAACTGCAAAAAGACAAGTAAATAACTTCGAAGCATAAAAGCATGTAATGTAAAAGCGTTTCTGGAATGTAAAAGATTCGAAATAGAAAGAAAGCGTTTAAATGCAAGAAATCAGTAAAATGACTTTGGATGAAAAGAGTATTCAAATGATAAAAGCATGAAGATAACAGCATAAAAGGTATAAGAATTTCTGAAATGTAAAGTACTCGGAATAGAGGGAAAGACTTTTAAATGCAAGGAATCAGTAAATGACTTTGAATGAAAAAGATTTTAATGTAAAGGCTTTTGAATGATATTGACATGAAGATAGAGGATAAACTGGAAATGATAAAGAGTTTTATTGAATCATAAATATTTGGTGTTATCATACATACATTGTTCGAGCATTCGTTTCCCTAGCCATGTGGTATTTTGAATGTTTACTGAATTTTGTACAATAGATATGACACACGAAATCCTAACGCTAAGACTTCTATTTATACTACTTCGACCATAACGGTCTTGCCTATAAGATTCTGCCACGTTCAGAACATGCAAAGCAATGCCCCTCTCTAGCTTCCACGCGTCTTCGAATGCTCCAGCGCATATATTTTAAATTTCGAACATCCCGCTTGCGTTTGAATTTCAAATGTTTTGGCACTCTTCGCTTCGAACTCATTTCTTGGACACAACCTTGTTACCACTTCGAGACTTCTTTTGAATATATCCCCATAACTGTCACTCGAAGCTCCGAGCTTTGACATGCCCATTCGAAGCACTGCTTCTACCATTTCAAACCATGACATCTTGCTTTATTCCAACGAAACATCCAACTTGCTTCGTTTCGAACTGTATCATCAAAATCTTCAGCCAACAAAATGCCCCTTTAAAATATGTATTTCGACCCTTTGAGAAATACTTATTTTAAATACATATGCAAGATTTTGATGTGACCTTTGAGTAATTGTAACATTTATTGTGTATGACTCCAGTCACGTCAATCACGACGCCTTTCAGATTCCTTAACCGTCTTGAACCATTTCACAGCATGGTGCAGTTATAAAACAATGATTATTATTTAATCACGCCTATTACCAATATCAACTTTTACGCCACCTCCTTCTCAATCCAACCCATGACTCCCACGTATTCTAATCTTACTCAGTGGATGTTTAAACTTCCACACTATAAAAACGCATCAACTTAGTCTTTTATTTTTCTTCCCACATTCTGAATCTTTTCTTCCTCTCTTCTCACTGAAACCCTAAAACTTCCAACAATCTTCAACAATGTCTTCTACAACATCATCCCAACTGAAAAAAGCTTCCAAAAAGAAAGGAAAGAACACAAGAACCATAATGGAAAGCAAGGTTGGCACCTATCAAGGTCAATCTGTGCTTATCCCTCAGATGATCTCCAAAGAGAAGGAAATGCTCTACGCATCTCAGGTACTAATTCCCACTAACGCCGCTGGCAAGAGGTTTGCTTTAATGGGTCCTCTTACAGTCTTTGAAATCTTAAAAGATACTAGAAAAATATTTCCTGTTTGTTATAATTTTAAGCCTTTGTTTAATAAAATGGATATCCCTAAGACAGGCGAGTCTTCTGATTCGACAACCGTGGAAACTCCAATCATTCCCCCAAAGGACCCTTTTGTGCTAGATTATGTGAAGAGTAACTTTAAACCATTTCGATCCTGCCCCACCTCTGACACAGCTTACCACAACTAGTTTACCAAAGTAGAAGCCAAGAAATCCCAGCAATGGGAGGAATTAGGCATTTACAACTTGATTAAATTATCAAAACCAGGCTTCACCTATAGCCATCCATTATTATTCGCGTCCTTATATTTCTGGGACAGCACCTACAACACCTTCCATCTTCCTGGGGGAATGATTACACCCACCTTTTTTGACATAGCCGCCATTACTGGTTTGTCACCAGTAGGAGAAACCTACATTCCTGACAATGAAGAGCACTCGAGCATTATTGACTTCGAAGTCAAATTAGCCAGCTTTTCAAAGTTCATTAGCCACTACCACACTGAAGGAGATAGTGTGTCAGATGTGGAACACATTGCTTTCCTCACCTTATGGTTATCAAGGTATGTATTCTGCAGCAGGTCCCTACAGGTAGCCAGCAGGTTCATCCCTCTAGCTAGAGATTTACATGAGAATCGGAGGGTGTGTTTAGGCGAACTGTTACTTGTTGATCTTTACGAAAGTTTAAGATCAACCGTTTCGAGTTTGAAATCCCACACTCCCAAAAACATCCTGCTAGCTGGCCCTTTCTGGTTACTCCAGTTATGGCTTAATGCCATGTTTGAACCCTCACTATCAACTGCCAATACTATTGTTGAATAAGATCCAGAGATAGCAGATAGAATCATTGAAGGTACTAGGCTGCAAAGACTTACCCCAAACGATGATAAAGATGACTTCAAAGTTCTCTTCTCCAACTATATCATGATTTTCTCCAAGAGACACAAATTCGAAGAGACCATGGCGCCCTTCGCTTCAAGGACTCATGGACCATCATGGTTCACCATGGCTCTCTCAGAAGCAATCAAGAGCAAATAAATTCAAGATATTTGGAAATCCTTTTTGCTTCCCAGATTAATCTCCTCACGAATCACTCCTTCTAAGAACCAAATCTTCCTTTTTTCTTATCAACCCAACTTCGTTTCTAGACAATTTGGCTTGTGCCAACTAATCCCTGAACCCCTATTCCAAACAGAAAGTGCCATCACCTCTGGGCGAACCTTCAAAGCAAGAGAAGCCAAACTACAACAGGAACAATATCAAGGCTTCGCCCACTTTGAACTAATATCTTTCGAACCTACACACCTCACAGCAAAGGGTTTTCTGGAATGGTGGACAAAGTTCTACCAATCTTATATGTTTGATACCCTCTCTATTCAACAAAAACTAACTGATGCGTTCGATGTGCAGGTACACTCCAAGAAAGGTATGTTCACTCATGCCAAAGAGATTAGGGCTTTTCAAAATTATTTCGAAACCACTTATGATCCCACACACTTGGAATCCATTGTGCATAAAGTGGCTGAGACCTTGAAGGAAAAATTTAAAGAAAAAATTTCTAAGCTAAAACTTCCTTCAGGGTTGTCACCTGAGGATAGGTATAGGTTGGCATTCGAAATGCATCCACCTAAATTTCCTAGATTGCCTACCTCAGAACTGGCTCTGGCTTGGTTTCCTCCATACCCTTGGTGGTTCACTTGCAAAGAAATGTTCAAATATCTTCAAAAGAAACCAAAGCCATCTGAGACTGTGACATGGGCTCGTCATTGGCTCCATGATTTCCCATGACATCTTCGCTATGACCTTTCTGCCATGTCGATTAAATCTGATCAAGGCGCAGGTGCGAATGCTTGGGAAAAATCCCAAATGTTTCTCAATTTCTACATTTTTAACTTTTTCCTTAATTGTTTCGATTTTCAGCCATCAGGATAAAGACTGCTGCTTCAAAGTCAAAATAGGGAAGCCCCTCCCAAACATCTGTCGAAACCATTGATAATGTGACTCTATCCAAACCAACAACAACTGTTGCAACAACAACAACAACACCAGTAATAACCACTGCTCCAACTCCACAGGTAATCAATTAGCCTTGATGTTTCGAATACACTAATGTTTCATGATTTGGATCTAACTCATGTTTAAATCTTTTCAGACTAACAAACTCCCACCAACCACTCCAAAGAAAAGAAAAACAAACACTACTGGGAAAGATCCCAATGCTGGAGGGAATTCACCAACTACTTCGAAGAAGAAGCAGAAGAAGGAAATTTCCAAAAGTGATGCACCAACTGGTATCTCTGGACTCGATTCCAGAGATGCTGCTCCCTCAACTAAATCCAAAAATCCACCTTCGACCTCCAACGTAATGTTGGAACATATAGATAGCAACCTCTCTTCTGAGAATCCACAGGTAAATTGAACTCCAATTTTTAACAAAATGATTATTCATTACCTTGGTGCATGTTCTTAATATTCTTTGCCTCTGTAGGACATTTTGAACCCAACTCTTATCACTTCGACTTCTCCATCAAAGACTGCTGCTCCCATCAACTCTTCTCCTCAAGGGGACTCCAATAACCTGGTGCAGAACAAAGGATCCTCCAACATGGCGGTTCTGACTGGGCCTTCAGAGCAGCAAGATGACCAGAGTACTTCTCCCCCTCTGAAAGAAACGAATGAAGCAACGCTTCATGAATCTGCAGAGACTTTACAAAAAAATTCTCTTCAAAAGTCCCCTCTTGAAACCCTTCAAGAGAATCCAAAGGACATTCACGCTGAAGGAGAGAAGGTTGATTCTGATCAAGGAAACGAAGAATCTGCAGAGGAAGGGTCTAAGTAAGAAGATGCCCATAATGGTTCGACTATTGGAACAGAGTCAGACGCAAATAGCAGTGAGAACGATGATATCGAAGTGGTGGATCTGGTTGATAATGAAGAAGGCAATGCGCAGGAAACGAGTGAAGGTGGCGGTGACGCGACCAATAAACCCATGGAAGTCGAAATGGAAGTGACTCCCTTGCGCATGGAACTTCCCCAATCGTCTCTATCTCAGATGACCGAAGAGGAGCTAGCCCTCCTAAGACGAAATGACCCAATTGGGTACATGAAGGCGAAACTAGCTCAAAGGGATATTCCTCCTGCTAGGGCTGGTACTAGTTCGACTAGCAATCCGCTGCCCACAGATGATAGAATTGTACTCCTTAACAGAATTAGGAGAACAATCCTTGATGTGAACTTGTTCGAAGTGCTCAAACAGGATAGTACAGCTTGCTATACCATGAAGGAGCTACTTACACAAGTCAACCTCGCTACCTGCTCTTTTCCAGTCAGCACTATCTTATTCGATCTTCAATCTCTGTTAGACAACGTGACTGAGTGTCTTCTCCAAGATGAATTTGCTACCAGAAAGGTCCAAGAAAAACGAACTGTAATGGACGCTGCTTATGAGCATGCTTCGAAGCTCTCTCAAGAAGCTGAAGATCAAGCCATGCATCTAAAGCAAGCAAAAACTGACTATGAAGCTCGAGCTGAGTCTATCCTTCTCTGGGAAAGGCAAATTCACGAACTTCAACAAAAGGTTAAGGAGGCTAAACAACAACAACTGGCCTACGAAACCAATACTGCTGGTGAACATTTCGAAGAGCTCCTCAACAAAGGACTTGCAGAAATGGAGGCAGCAGAACAACTTAAAGGAGAAGTAGCTACCCTAGAAGGAGCAAGGCGCTTTACTCAACAAAGGCTTGAGTCCTTTCGAAGTACCTTTAATATATTGAAGAATAATGTCTATTTTTAAATCTTAGTTTTAATTAGTTTTGTAATTTGGTTTTGGTCTGTAATATCTGAACAACGCCATTTTGGCAATCCCATATTACCATTTTGGCATTCCTTTATGATATTTTGATTACGTTATTATTATTTGAATCTTCTGCAGGCGTGGCTTATATTTCTTTAAATATTTCCCATTAACCTTTAGGATTCGCTTATCATCAACCAATTCTTCGATTTCATATGCATTGTTTGAAAATATCTTTATTATTCGAAAAGGTCCTTCCCAATGAGGTGACCATTTACCTAACGTTTTATTTTTCTTATCCATGGGCAATATGACTTTCCAGACTAAGTCATTAACAGTGAATGCTTTTCCTTTCACCCTTTTGTTATATGCCCTGGCTACCCTTTCCTTTTGTCTCATCAGGATTTCCAATGCATGCAATCTAACTTCATCCAACTCAACTAACTCATTCATCATCATCTCCCAATATAATGCTGCTGGAATTTCGTTTTGTCTTTGAAATCGAACTGATTGTAGATGAATTTCTACTGGCAGAACTGCATCATGACCAAATGTGGGTTGGAAAGGCGTGGTGTTAGTAGCTTCTTTAGGAGATGTTCTACAGGCCCATAGTATTTGGTCCAAAGTTTTGTGCCAGTTCATTGGCTTTTTACCAACATGTTTCTTGATTAACCATATTATCACTTTATTAGCTGCTTCGACCTGACCATTGGCTTGAGCATAATATGGCGTTGATGTCAGTAATCTAAACCCCATTTCTTGAGCAAACTCTTGCATCTTCCTACCAGTAAACACAGAACCTTGGTCTGTGGTTATGCTCTCTGGAAATCCGAACCTATAAATAATTTGTTTCTGTATGAACTCAATAATAGCCTCTTGATCAGCAACTATTAATGGTATTGCTTCGATCCACTTGGTAAAATAATCTATTCCTACCAAGATATATTTCTGTCCTTTAGACGAAGCAGGATTTATTTCTCCTATTAAATCCAATGCCCATCCTCTGAAGGGCCATGGTTTAATGATTAAATGCAACTCACTTGCAGGGTCATGTTGAATCCCTGCATGTTTCTGGCATTCTTCACACCCTTTAGCAAAGTCTATACAATCTTTGAGCATGCTGGGCCAATACATGCCATATCGAAATAACAACCATTTCATTTTATGACCTGCTTGATGTGCCCCACATGCCCCATTGTGGACTTCTGACAATGCTAAGTATGCCTCACTTTCTCCTAGGCATTTCAGTAATACGCCTTCTTGGGTATTTTTGAACAATTCGTTTCCCATGAGGACATATGACAATGCTCTATATTTTATCTTCCTATCAACATTCAGAGTTGGATCTGTTAAATAGCTCACAAGTGGACTTCGCCAATCTGCATCTGATAAGGTGTCTATTGCTAGTACTTCGAATCCCTGTTTCTCAGCATACCCTAATTTTATACTCTCTAGATCTGATGGTATGAATCTAGTAGCCATAACTCTACCTCTTAATTCGACCAGATCCTCAAAGTTTTTGGCAGAAACTTTATAACCTGAAGCCAACTGTGCTAAGTCATTTGCTTCTTGGTTTTCTATTCTTGGTATATGTTGAATATCCATGTATTCGAATTTTCTAAGTAGCCTGTTAACTATGACGAAGTATATCATCAGATTTTCCTTTATGCATTTATACTCCTTTGTTATTTGCTTGACCACTAACTCTGAGTCTCCTTTAATTTCGACTCTAGTTTCCCCCAATTCCAACAAAGCTTCAAGTCCAACAATAAGCACTTCGTACTCAGCTTCGTTGTTCGAGCAACGAGGACCATCTAATTTATACTTGAATTTTGTTGGAATTCCTTCAGGAGAAATTATAAGGACTCCAACACCACTACCATTCCTGTGGGTCGAACCATCAAAGTATAATTTCCATGGTTGCATTTCAACGTAACTCATGACAGTCTGTTCAACCAGTGAATGGTCCACAATGAAATCAGAAATCGCTTGGCCTTTCACAGCTTTTAAAGGCATGAAAGTCAAAGAATATTCTGTTAAGGCTAAAGCCCATTTACCAACTCTACTATGCATTATTGGTTTCGAAAGCATGTGTTTAATAACATCAAAGTGAGATGAAACATAAACATCAATAGGCTTTATATAATACTTAAGTTTCATACAAGAAAAGTACAAACAGAGACATAGCTTTTCTATATTGCTATATCTAGTCTCTGCATCATTCAATACTCTACTTAAATAGTATATGGCTCTTTCGATGCCATTGCTATCTTCTTGTGCTAACATACTACCTATACTAACTTCAGAGGCAGATATGTACAATCTCATGGGCTTTCCCCATGAAAGTGGAGACAAGATGGGAGGCTGAGAGAGATATCTTTTTATCTTGTCAAATGCCTCCTGATGGGCTTCGTTCCACTCGAAGGCTTGGCCTTGCTTCAAACGAAGCAACGGAGAGAAAGCTTGGGTTCTCCCACTCATATTCGAAATGAACCTTCTGAGAAAGTTAATCTTCCCTAGCAAAGATTGCAGCTTCCTTTTTGACGTAGGTGCTTTCGTCTCCATTATGGATTTGGTTTTATTTTGATTGATCTCAATTCCTTTTTTATGAACCACAAAGCCAAGGAAATCTCCAGCCTGCACAAAAAATGCACATTTAAGGGGGTTCATCTTTAAGCCATGTTTTCTCATTCGTTCGAATGATGGCTCAAATGATGCAAATGGGTTTCTGCAGATATAGACTTGATGACTATATCATCAATATATACCTGCATAAAAGTTTCAATGAAATCATGGAAAATCGAATTCATTGCCCTTTGATAAGTTTCCCCAGCATTTTTTAAACCAAAAGGCATCACCACCCATTCGTAGGTGCCTAAGGCTCCTTGGCAACGAAATGCTGTCTTGGCAACATCTTCTTCAGTAATAAAAATCTGATTGTACCCAGAGTATCCATCTAACATACTTAAATATTCGAATCCTGCAGCAAAGTCTACTAACATTTCTGCCATAGGCATGGAGTACTCATCTTTAGGGGTTGCAGTATTTAAATCCCTAAAATCTATGCAGATTCTCAGAGAGCCATTTTTCTTAATAACAGGCACTATATTTGCTAACCATTCGACATACCTTGTGGTTCTGATGAATCTGCAGCGCAGCAACGTTTTGATCTCAACTTTGATCTTTGTGAGAGCCGCTGGTGCGAATCTTCTAGGAGTTTGCTTGATGGGCTTCTTGCCATCCTTGATTGGAAGTATGTGTTCCACTAACTCCCTCTTTAAACCAGGTATTTCGTCATAGTCCCACGCGAAGCAATCTTTGTTTTTCTTGAGGACTTCGATCACTTCCTGCTTGAGGCCTGGGTTAAGTTTTGCGCTTATGTAGGTTATTCCTTTCGTGTTCTCATCCCCTAAGTTCACTTCTTCGAGTGGATCCTGCACCAACATTTTGGCAGCTGAGTCTATGGGGTCCCTCTCGAAGCCTAAGGGTTCTTTATCATAGATGGCGTCCAGCCTTTGATCTATTTCGAGTTCTTCAAAGGGTGAGCCTTTCGAGCTACCCCCATTTATTTCGTTCACCTTTACAACCAGTTTATTTATTTCAGCCTCTAAGACTGCCTTTGATTCGTTCTCAGCCATATAGGCCGAAATCCTTTCGAAAAAGGAGGACTCAGTCATGAGCAAGGTTGTCGAATTCCCAGCCTGCTGGCCGTCTTTGCATAGTACCTTCGATTCCTTCATCTTCACTGATTATTCTTCTATCCCAATATATGCCATCGTGGCGAAGGGTCATATAATAGTGGGTGTTTCTGGTTTCGTTGATTTCATCATTTGGGACACAAGGAGCAATCTTTACCAGATGTTTGTCATAATTCCTCTTGTCAACTAAGTTGACTGCTGTCATGAAGTAACTCTGGTCCGCTTCAATGTTCTCCACGATCCCATCTTCTCTCCATAAAACTAATCGATGGTGCATTGACGAAGGAATTGCTCCTACGCCATGGATCCACTCTCTTCTCAGCAACAAATTGTAGTTGGCCTTGGCTTCTATCACCATGAACATGGTGGGCCTACAGCTTGAGCCTATCGTCAAGTCCAATTGAACCACCCCCAATGTTTTGCCTACTTTCCCTTCATAATTGGACAGAACCATGTTGTGTGGTTTGATGTCTCCTTCGCGTATTTCTAACCTTCTCAGCATGAAATGGGGTATTAAGTTAACTGCAGCGCCCCCGTCCACTAAAACCTTATTTACGCCATGGGCACCAACCTTTGCCCAAATAAATAATGGCTTCAGATGATTTTTCATAGCTGGTTCTGGACGTTCGAAGAACGCATTCTGCTCCTCGACAGCTCCGTTATCCATCACGTAGTAGCACACAGGCCTATGCTTCATCAGATCTATGGTATCTTCTTCCTCATACTCTTCGATTTCAGTTTCCTGTCCAAACTCACAAGGAAGTACAGATACCACGTTGCAATTGATATTGAGCGAAGACTCCCCCTCTTATTCGAAGTTGTCCGTTAGCATATCTTCCTTTTATTCATTTGGTTGTACTTCAGAGAAGAGTCTCCTACTAACTAGGGGTTTGTCTTCAGTTTGATTATTTGGTGTGGGTTTGTTGGTGCTAGATTCACCTTGGTTTTTTATTGAAGTTGCTCCTTTATTTGCCACAGCTTCCCTTTCAGCCTTTCGAATTCTCTGTTGCCTTCGCCATTGAGATCTTGACATGGGGTTTCTTCCTTTGTAGTTCTCTAACCTCACTTCTTCCCTCTTCGCTATGTTGAACTGCCTTCTATATTTCATAGCGTGGCGTGCGTTTCGTTCATTGTTTCTCCATTTGTCTTTACCTTTGTCAGTTCTAACTTGCAGCCATTTGTCTGTTGGTATTTCAGCAGGAATTTTGAACGTCACTCTTCGAGCGCCCTTGGGATGAGGACTATCAGGCCTTCGTTGATTGTATTTGTTATCTAAATGTTGGCCCATCTGACCAGTCTCTTGGTGGTTCCAGCACGGGGCAAAAGGGATTGTTTCGAAGGCTCTGGCCATGCTTTGATCATACACAGCAGAACACCTTGGGCATATCAAGCATTTGGTTGCCCCTTTGTAACAGCGAACCAAAAATTCCAACAAACTTTCTCCAGCTTTAGGATAACACCCGAATAACTGGTTATCTTGGCGCCAGTTGATGCCAGTTCGTGCCCTTTGTACCCTCTCGAAGTTTGCAGCAATTCTCTGGTTGTAGATGATGATGCACCTATGGCATAGTATCATTCTCGTATCTCCTTTGTGGCACAACATGAGGTAATCTTTAAGACTAGCATCCCCAGCATAATTATCCTCCATTTTATACTTTTCTTTTTCTAAGTATTTCTCCACCTCCTCCATTTCAGAACGAGGTCTCTCCATATTCACCATGTTTACATCAACATCCTCCCCCTTAGTGTCATCATCTCCCCATCCTGTAGGTTTTATATCTTCAATTTGGATTTTTGAACTCTCTGGGGCAGAATACTTGACGAAGTAGTCAAACGTTCCACTGGGCTCCCCTAAAGTATCCCATATTTCTTTCTGAGGGGAGGTTGGCTTCGTGATCTGGACTTTCTCCAATTCTAGCCTCAGGCCTTCAGTAACCTGTGTCAACTCTTGCTTTTGGTTTTCCTGGCCTTCAGTAGCCTGGATTTCTTTTGCAACAGCTAAAGGTGTTGCTTAGATCGAAGCCTCTGGTTGCTTGTGGACGTCTTCAGTGACTCCCTTGTTGACTTCAACCAACACCCAACTTTCATTCTCAGTGCCTTTCTCTCCTAATGGAGTGTCATTTTGATCTGCTTCCACCATATTGATTTCTCCAATGCATGCAGGCTCGGAGTAATTGGTGTCTGCGACATCCAAAGGATCTTCATCTACTTTCATTTTATGTTTATCAGCGAATTTCAGTTTGCCATCTTTAATTGCATTCTGAATTAGGTCCCTGAAAAGAAAACACTGTGAGGTTTTGTGGCCTAGGAAACTATGATACTTGCAAAATCCTCTTTTCTTCCTTTGATCTAAAGAAGGTATTTTGACATTTGATGGCACAGTGAGTTGGCCATCTTTGACAAGTAAATCAAAAATCTCGTCACACTTAGTTACATCGAAGGTATAAACCTTCTTTGGGAATTTATCACTTTTCTCATTTTCAACAATTTCTTTCCCTTTTGTGGGAACTAATAATTTGCAGGAGTAAGGTGGGGCCTGTTTTAATTCAGCGAGATCAATTTCGACCTCTTCGAATTCAGGGTAATCTTCTGCTTCCTCAGCTCCAACATAGGAGACCCTTTCTTTCTTGTTGTTTTTAAAAACTCTGGCCTTTTCGGCCTTTAGCCTTTCAACCTGTCGAACCCTATCGGCTAATTGAGCCATATCCCTCAAGTGTTGTGTGTCTAATTTCTTTCGAATAGAGTAATCCAGGCCGCCAGCAGCCATTTCGACTAACTCATGTTCAGGAACTACTGTAAAACATCTAGATTTCAAGACCTTGAATCTATTCAGATAATCATCTATGGGTTCAGTAAAATTCCTCTTGACACTGGCTAGTTCCTTCAGACTTATTTTAGATTGTCCCATGTAGAACTGTTCATGGAATAATCTCTCCAACAGAGCCCAAGTATCTATGGACCCAGGAGGTAAAGTGGTGAACCATGTGAAAGCGTTCTTAGTTAGGGAACTTGGGAAATATTTGATCCTAAGGTCTTCATTATTCGCTATATCTCCTGCTTCGGTTAGATACCTGGCTATATGTTCGACTGTTGATTCATTGGTATCCCCAACAAACTTTGTAAACTTAGGGACTTTATATCCCCTTGGTAAATCAGTGTGCATTATGTAATCTAATATAGGAGAGGCATAATTTGGCCTTCTAATTCCTGTGTTGAGGCCATTTTGGGCCATGATTCTCTCTATCATGGTGGTTAAATTATTTTCGGCCAAGATGTTATCATTTCGAATTCTGTGAACGACTGCATCAGCATCTTGATTTCGACCCACCATGACAACTCCTCTAGGCTGTTCTTCTCGAAACTCTGGGACTTCTAGCCTTTCGATCCTTGCCCCTGGTTCCATAATTTCCCTTTGTGGGCCTTGAATCACTGGGGCTTCTAACCTTTGTGCCCTTGCCCCCAAATTAACCTCCTCTCTGGCTGGTCTATAGGGTGGGTCGTTAGCAACTTGTTCTATGATAGGTACGTTTGCTCGAACTCCCGCCTGATTCTGCCTACGCCTTTCTGGGGGAGCGAAAAAATCTGCTATTCGACTCATGTTGTCCGCGTTTTCTCTGTTTGTCACAGTTACATTTTGTACTATTGGGGCAAAGATCTCCTGCATAGTTTGTGCTAATACTCCTATCATATTATGGTTACTGTCATCCATTAATTGCCTAAAGGCCAACTGATTTTCTGTGGTTAAGATAGGCATTGCACTATAACCCACTGATCCTTGGTTATTTGTCATAAATTGGTTTGCCCCAGACCCAGACCCTAATTGTGGTGACGTATTCGATGTCGAAGTGTGCAGACCCGCCATAAAAGATGTTGGCATCCCATAAGAGGAATTTCTGTGTCTGTTAGCATCGAACCCGGGTGGTCTAGTTAGTGGAGTGGCGAAATGGGTTTGTGTCCCTGATGGTGGGACGAATCCCCCAGGATAACCAATGGTTCCAGTATTTCCTAGGATCGAACTGTTAGTTGACATGCCACTTGTTCCATTAGTGGCTACACTACTGGTAGAGGATGCAACAGACTGTGCGTTCGAAGGGATCGCATTAGATGTTCCCATCGAAGCGGACGTATTAGTGCCTGTTGTATGTGGGATATTTTGTTCCCCCTGTTGATTGTCTGGATTAGACATCTTGTTTAAACGTTTTCTTCTGGGTAAGGGTTGGTTGCTATTGGTTATTCTACCACTTCTAAGGTTCATATAACAACAAACTTATCAATCAGAGAGTACTTTTACAATGGTTATGTCTCAACAATTTTTTGGTTTGTTCTAAATTTTGTAATGACCAATGACGCGTCCCATCAGGTGTGCCAATTTGTTTACAGTTATTTCTGGTAAACAACCGCTAGTCCTCCAAACTATCAAATAATCTTAATGACTGTTATTTAATCTCTCTGGTAACTTGCATGATCGACTAGATTGATCCTATGGTGTATTGGTTATTTGGATAATTCTCATTGTAGAACTGATATTCATGTTTGGTATTTAGATTGTTGTGTAGGTGTTCAACTTACTTCGATTACTCTATTAAAGATCTAATGACATGGTCAAGTAGATACGTGCGAAACTAAATTGCATGAATAAAGGTTCAATTGTAAAGACATATAAAACTGCAAAAAGACAAGTAAATAACTTCGAAGCATAAAAGCATGTAATGTAAAAGCGTTTCTGGAATGTAAAAGATTCGAAATAGAAAGAAAGCATTTAAATACAAGAAATCAGTAAAATGACTTTGGATGAAAAGGGTATTCGAATGATAAAAGCATGAAGATAACAACATAAAAGGTATAAGAATTTCTGAAATGTAAAGTACTCGGAATAGAGGGAAAGACTTTTAAATGCAAGGAATCAGTAAATGACTTTGAATGAAAAATATTTTAATGTAAAGGATTTTGAATGATATTGACATGAAGATAGAGGATAAACTGGAAATGATAAAGAGTTTTATTGAATCATAAATATTTGGTGTTATCATACGTACATTGTTCGAGCATTCGTTTCCCTAGCCATGTGGTATTTTGAATGTTTATTGAATTTTGTACAATAGATATGACACACGAAATCCTAACGCTAAGACTTCTATTTATACTACTTCGACCATAACGGTCTTGCCTATAAGATTCTGCCACGTTCAGAACATGCAAAGCAATGCCCCTCTCTAGCTTCCACGCGTCTTCGAATGCTCCAGCGCATATATTTTAAATTTCGAACATCCCGCTTGCGTTTGAATTTCAAATGTTTTGGCACTCTTCGCTTCGAACTCATTTCTTGGACACAGCCTTGTTACCACTTCAAGACTTCTTTTGAATATATCCCCATAACTGTCACTCGAAGCTCCGAGCTTTGACATGCCCATTCGAAGCACTGCTTCTACCATTTCGAACCATGACATATTGCTTTATTCCAACGAAACATCCAACTTGCTTCGTTTCAAACTGTATCATCAAAATCTTCAGCCAACAGCAGGTACCTCCCCCCCTCCCCCACCTTACTCTCAACTTCTGCTCGAGCTAGTTGTGACAGTCCATTCTGGTCAGGTACGATCAGATTTTAAGAGTTCAAGTTTCAAGGTTATGCCTATGCCTATGATATCAAAGATTTGTGGTTCAAAGAGTTCTCTCACATTACTTAGGTCAAACTTTCCTCAAAGTTGGTGGTGGAATTCATCAAGAAGATTCATAGGCTCATGTGCTTACTTTCATGCCTTCTTTAACAAGTTTCATTGAGACTTTAGCTCCACCTTTGAATATGCTTCAATACAACATCATCTTAAGGCCTATTGTGATTCATCATGATTTATTTTACCAATAAAGATCAAAAATATTCAAGGTTGGTTCAACAAGTTTGACCTAATTGAGCAAATGCTTGATTCAGTGATCACATGTGCATAACTCTCTCAATTTTCAACATTTTGGGTTGGTTCTTTTTTCTATGGATTCTTATCAACATCTACTACAACCTCTCTTCACATGACAATATTCAATTGTGCAAGAAAAATTATCAAAAGTTGAAAGGGGTTTCAAGTCATTTATGACACTCTCTGAGCTAGGGTTTGTTGACTTCTAAGGACCATATCTTGTTCATTTTTGGAGATTCTTGATTGAATCCAAAGCCATGATTCTCTTTAAATGGTCATTAACAAGTTATCTACAGGGATCTAAGGCTAACTTTGAATGGAAGATCACTAATGGTTGAGAAAGATTACAAGTCTCCTTAAAAAGCCTTTGAATCTTAGGGTTTGACTTCAAATGATCATAACTTGGTCAATTTTTATCCCCTTGAGCCCATTCTTTTCCCATAAAAATATTTGAGATATCTACTACAACTTTGTATCAATGTGAAATACTTGAAAATGCTTGGAAAGTTGTTGAAGAATTGAAAAGATTATAGGTCTTTTGTGAATTTTCCCAAATTTGTTCATCATCTTCAAAAAACCATAACTCTCTCAATTTTTATGATTTTTGAGTGATCTCAATTCCACAATTCAATTTAAGAGGCCTAATTCATCTCATATTCAGATATCAAGATCAAATTTTGAGTGGAAGGTCATGTAATTGTGAAGAACATTATAGGTCACTTTGGAGTTCTATGCTTAGAAATATTTCTAAGTACAAAAATCAGTTTGTTTTTCACGATTTCAAGAGGATATAACTTTCAGATCAATTATCCAAATGGAGTATTTCTTGGCACATTATAAAGATTGTGACCTTGTCTTTAAAATTCTTCAAGAATCATCCCATTAAGATCCCTGAGTAGTGAGCTATGCATTATTGAAGTTAGCTCCATGGATTTTTTTTGCCTCGAGTCAGAATTATTACCATGATTAAACTTGGATTACAGGTCGAATTACTCAAAGTTTAGTTTCTAAACATGTTTAGCTAATTACCCAGATGTTCTTTTATAAGAATTGCACTTGGTATAAGGTCATTTTAATGTATTTCAAGTCACACGTTGGGCATGATCACTGCTGGCTTGGTTTGCACGATTTTCTCATAATTCCTCTTATTTCTCATCATCATTCACTTCCCTATTATGATACGGTGGAAGAACTGACTTGGGTGTTTTGTGTTTGATTGCAAGTGTTACGGTTAGCAAGAGTCGCCACCGACTTTTCATTTATCTAAAAGGAAAGGCTGAAAAGAACAGGAAAGACCTTTTAGATTATTTCTCTAGTTCGTGGGGTAGATTATGAAAAGGGAAGGTGTTAGCACCCTTTTCATCCATAGTTACCTATGGGCTCTTAGTTACTTGATAGATCACTTGCTTTTGTTTGAAAAAATATGCTTTTTGTGGTTTTTGAAAGTATTTTGAAAAGGCGCCATCGTTTAGGCAAACTTTGTAATAGTTCTCATTCGTAAGAACGTATACAAAGTGTTGATCTTTTGAAATTGTTTCAAGTTTGAAAGATGTTTTAAAAGTTTTTTTGAAAGTGTTGGTGTTTGTTTTGAAAATAAGCAAGTGTGTTTGATTTAAAATTGAACAAGCAGCTAGGAACAATCTACCTACTCAAAAGTCTTAGTTCATTTCTTCCTTTCCTTTGATATTGCTATCTTACCATTGATTTGGTAAGAAGCCCTATATTTGGATGTAAAGGGATGGGTGTGGGTCATCGTATAGCCATGATAGAAATATTGTGAAATATCTTAGCAATTCTCTTTGAGGGACTAAGATCATCTTGAAAGGAAACTTTGATAGCGTCATCGAGGGACTATGATCTTGTATTTTTTTATTGCTTTTGCTAAGATACCTCACATGCGTATTATGATTGTTTATTTTTCAAGGAAAAAAGTATAGTTAACCCTAGAGGTGCAAAGTGTGCAAGTGTATCTTTTTCATGCATGATTTGTCTTATATTAGGGTTTTCTAAGCATTGATATTATCTTTCCATACAAACCCTAATTACTAGCATTTATATAAAGCGATAAATTGCGGGAAGTAAATGTTCTACGCTATTACATTATCTGGGGGATGGGGTATACATTTTTATAAATGGGGATTGCAAGAATTTAAATCTAATTAACTATTACAACCATATTGAACAATGTACAAGAATTGAAATAATAATGTACAAGCATGAATAAATGGGAAAGAGTATGAATTTGTTTGGATTTTTGTTAAGAAAGAGTTTGTTTGTTTTAGCATAAATAAACTAGAAGAAAATAATTAACCTAAAGAAATAAGAAAATTTAATTAAGTTAATTAGAAAAGAAAAGTTTTTTTGGGTTTTTATAAAAATAGATTTTGAATATTTAGCTAGTATTAATTAAATAAAAAGAACTAGGGATTCTAAATTAATCTTAATTAAAAAAATCTAATTAAACATAAGTCTATTATTACTTAAATAATCAAAAGAGAAATTAATTTTTTAAAGAAAATGTTTTTTTTTGTCTTTTTAGTCTTGAGAGAAATAAAATACAAACATATTATTACCTAAATATTAAATAAAATATTTTTTGGATTTTTTATTAATAAAAATAAATATTATGATAATATTAATAATAATAAAAATAAAAAGATAAATAAAAATAAAAATAAAAAAAGAAAGGTCAGGGGGGTGAAGATTTGATTTGGAGTGTTTTTAAGAAAGAAAGAAAAAAAACAGTTTTGGTTTAGCCCTGGTCCATTAGCCCTTTTTTGAAATCAGAAAATAAATAAAAAAAGTTTGAGCTACGTGGTATTGAATAATCAGGGGGTATGTTTCACTAAAAAGAGAGGAAGCCCAAAAGGAGAGGCCCAGTGCTGCAAAGGAAAAAGAGAAGGAAATGTGAAAAAGAAACAAAAGGCAGCGCGCTGAGGTTCGAACCCACGCCCCCTTGGTTACCAGCATGTTGTCTTACCACTGGGGTGGCTATACATCCATTTATTAAAATGAAATGATAAATACATAACACATAATGCTTCCAAGGCCGGTACTTTGTCTTCAACCTTCAGCCAGTCAGAGCACCTGTAACTTGTTCATCTTTCAACAAAAATGGAAAGTACAAACATGAAAGTTATGGCATTTCTTCCCATGAATCCAACCATATGAATAATTAAAGCTATAAATCAAAGATGAGTGAGAATTTTTCTGGCCCTAATTTAAAACCTAAAAATTTCAGAAACTTCAACTCCAAAATTCTCTAAGCTCAAGCCATATAAATGCAAACTATGGATATGTACAGCTTCGTGGCAATGAGGTCTACATTTTATCTTTGAAAACGAAAGCCTAATAATTCCTATATGAGGAGTTCAAAAATCAGAAAACTCACCTTGCAAATGGAGATCATGTTTTGAGTTTGAGCAGCTTTCGATGAGTTCTAGTGATTGGGTTAGCTTCCTCAAGTTCCCAGGAAGCTAATGTGGTGTTTGGCTTGAGCTGAAATTGCCTGAGGAGTTCTGAAGAAGTCAAGTTGTAGACCATTGTTTTTGAAAATGGAAATTGATGATGGAGGTGTTACAGTTGGGAAAGAAGGGTTTGGATGGTTTGTATTTGATGTTTAGAAACTTTAGGAACCAAAAGGCTTGGAAACGCGCGAGGGAAATGTAAGTTTCAAGTTTTTGGTCAGATTGTGCAACAATGGAGTTTTTGTGTATGATTCTGAGTTCTAGGGAGTTTGAGGGCTTTTGTATGCGTGTCTTAGCTTGTAAATAGTATCTCTATTTATAGAGGAAAGGTTTTGAGGTTTGAAATGATCAGAAACAAAGAATCACATGTTATGAGTTTTGACTTGTTTTTGAAGTTATCTTGACAAACATGGTTTCAATGCAAGGTACATGTTTTGTAGGGTGGCTAGAAACTTTAAACATGTTTGTTCTGAGTTTATAGCGTATGCTTGTGCAGAAAGAACAAGTGCAAAGCTCCATACAAGTTGACTTTGTGATTAAAGTCACTTTTAAAGAATATCAATGGTGCCTTTCTTTCAAAAAGGGAAATGCAACATGGATAATGGTTCAAATGCTTGGACAATGGCTCAATATGTTGTGTAAATAATTAATTAAGGATTGAAACACAAGTTAGAAACTTGAAAAGTGATATTATGCAGCATGGCTATGTGATTTGGTCCATTGTGCATCATAAATTATGCCTTGTAAAATAACTTGAAACCCTAACTTCCTGCCTTCGGTTATCCTTGCTCAAAAATGATCTCAAGGAGTTCTTGGATATTTTGTAAAGCTTGTAATGTGATCTACAACCTCTTTTTGAATAACTTTTGCAAAATCCAATTGGAACTATGTGAAATTGGCCAAGAAGTTAGGTCAAAATCCTGACCAAAATGCTCAAAATTTCACTAAGTGTTTTAGTCTCATGAACATGATTTCATGGATTAATAACTTGAAATACAAGCCTTTCTATAACTTGATCTGTTCTACAAAGTTTTAGATCTCATTGAGATCTACAACTTTCATGTTTAGAGTTTCTCTTGAATCACTTTGCATCATGATGCAAAAATTGGCATAAAATTGTGAAAAAATATGAAGTTTTCAACACTTCAAAAAATTCTAAGTTTGAAAATTTTGACTTTTCAAAATAAAATCTTGACTTTTTGATTTCTTGATGAACAAGTTTCATATTTTGACATGTTTTGATGAATTGTGATCTTTGACACTTGATTTTGATCAAAAAGTCAAAGTTTGACTTTTCAGTGTGCAGTTGACTGAAAATCAACTATTAATCAATTGACCTTGGGAAATGTTTTGAGTCATGCCATTAGGTTAAAATGATGCAATTGAATCCTTGAGATTATGTTTCCAACCAATCAACCATTTCCTAGGTCAAAAAATCAGAAATTTCCTTTTCTCAGTCAAAACCCTAATTTTGACCATTTTGCCCTTTTGCCGATATGATCTGATCAGATTTCTTGAGGAATTGTGGTCCAAACTTGATAAAATGACACATATGAGTTCATAATGTTTATATAGATCAAAAATTATAAAGTTTGACTATAAATTGGCCATATTTGATGTTTTCCCCAATATAGTTGATTTTTAGGTCAATTGATCAATTGACTGAGCAAAAATGTGATCCAAGACTTGAAACTTGACATGAGAAAACTTGAGAGTCCAAAATGATCCATGAAAGTCATATGAGGCATTAAAAGTTCAATTATCCTTGTGCAATATCAAACCCTAATTTTCAGTCATCAGTGCTTAAGGAGGTATCTTGAGCTGATCAACCCTAGTGCAGTCTTGAACCAAAGGAGATCTTGTGAGAAATTACTTGATAAATGAGAGGGAAAAATTTGGGGTACAACAACTTCCCATGTTCAATCTTCTTAAACCTTAAGAGTTGGATTGGCGGATCCGCCTTTCGTGACTTGAAGGTGGAAGATGATTGAGCACTAGAGTGCCCAAAAATTTGCACTCGAAGATGAATTTTGAGTGGGCTTACATATGCCATTTGGAAGAATGGTGGTAAACACTTGGAGAAATATCAGCACAGATCTCTTGTTGATTCATACTAAAACTTGATGTTTTACCTGTGAGAAAAAGAGTTAGTAAAATGCAGATGTATGCAGGATGTTCACTAGAGGTGGTATTATGCTAAATTCATCTTTATGTACATGCTATGATGTATGAATGTGAGATGTATGTTTTTGTCCAGGAAAATAAATCCCTGACAGTTGCTGAGGAGTTTTGGGAAGTTGACTCCCGGATTACCGTTGGGGATAAAGAATATACATATCTTCCAAACTTTGTTGAAAGGATGCTTCCGCTGGAGAATATCTCTTGAACATCAGTTGTTATCTGGTCGGATCTAGGCTTCACAACTTGTTGAGAATGAGGAAGTCTACTATTATCTGGTCTGATCCAGGATTCACGGTAACTTTTTGGGGAAGAAATAAATTAACTGGTATCTGGTCAGATTCCAGGCTTTGTAGAAAATTTCTTGAAATTGAACTGTCATCTGGTCGGGTCCAGGCTTTACAACAACTCGGTGGGGATAAGGAAGTCAACTATTATCTGGTCGGATCCAGGCTTTGCAGTAATTTTGAAGTGGTAACTACTATCTGGTCGGGTTTAGGTTACATGGTTTTTGGAAAGTCGTACTATTATCTGGTCGGGTCCAGGCTTCACAGTGTCTCTCTGGGGATCACAATTGATTTTTATTTGGTCGGGCTCTAGGTTTCACAATAACTTGCTCGAAAACGGATATTTGGTCAGGTCCAGGCTTTGCATATTTCTGAGGTTGATGAGATTAATTGTTATCTGATCGGGTCCAGGTTTCACAACAAACTGTTTGGGAATTTAATTATTATCTGGTCAAGTTCCAGGTTTCACAATGAATTTTTGAGGGTAATTGCTATCTGGTCGGATCCAGACTTCACGGTAACTTGTTTGGGTAGAGGAAAACTCCACTGGGGAAAAGAAGTTTTGCTGGTGATTTTGTAGGAATTAAACTGTTATCTGGTCGGGTCCAAGCTTCAGCAATTTTGAACTTGAGGTTAACTGATATCTGGTCGGGTCCAAGTTTTAGAAACTCAAACTGTTATCTGGTCGGGTCCAGGTTTCAGTAATTGATAAAGTCAAACTAATATCTGGTCGGGTCCAGGCTTTAGTAACTTAAAATTAAGATTAACTGTTATCTGGTCGGGTCTAGGTTTCATAAACTCAAACTGTTATCTGGTCAGGTCTAGGTTTCAGTAATTGAAGATTTACACCATTATCTGGTCGAGTCCAGGCTTCCTAGTGTTTGGAAAGTTGTACTAATATCTGGTCGGGTCCAGGCTTCATAGTATCTTTTTGGAGATAGTAAAGGTTTTGTTGACGACTTTACTGGGGATTAGGGGTTGTGGCCCTATGATTTGTAATAATCTGAAAGGAAAACTCAAGCTGGAGAGTGTAGACTCAGTCGGGGAGGACAGACTCAGCTTGGTGAGGTATATTCAACTGGGGGTAACAGGCTTAGCTGGGGAAGATAGACCAAAGTTGGGGAACTTTGTACTTAGTTGGGGAGTTATGCTATTCGTTGTTTGTTGGGGAAATAAACCTTGTTGGAGAAATAAACCATGTCGATAAACTGCTGAAGTGGTGAGTTCTTTTAGGAAGAGATCCACACGGCCTCTAATTGTAAGACTCGACTTAGTTGGGGAAGAGCTGCCAAGAGATTGAGACTCAGGTTGGAGATTATCCTATGCAAAGAGAATTTGTGAGTAACCTTGTTGAGGAGGATGTTAATGAAATAACTATGTGGGGGTATTCCTTATACATTAAAGAGGTGCTTGTTACTGCTTAGGTCATATGTGCCAAACAGTTTTAATTATGTTCATATGCATATGTTCATTCAATTTTACTCATTTGGACAAGTTTGCATTCAAAACAAAGATAGGAAATTTGCACTTCAAAGTACATTTGTATTGATATTTTGCCCATGAATAGGCGTTTTGTACAAAGAGACAGAGATCCTAGTAAGGAAATCGTCGAAAGGGAAACAAAATTGAAAACAAAAACAAATAGCCATGTGAAATGATCTCATTGACTTCCAACTCTACTATTGCTCCAATGTCTTTGAATGCCCCTTGTCGTTGACAGAAATTGATCGGATTGATCTTGGACCGTTTGAACTCAGACCTTGGTGATAAAGTTGACTGTGGAGATTCCACGGGACATAGTCATACGCTTTTAATCTTTAATTTTTGCCTGGACCTCCCTTTCGGGTTTTCAGCCCACCAGGATACCCATTTTTGCCCAAGTCGCCCTTTCGGGTTTTCAACTTGCCGGGTGTACAATCGTTTGCATATATCCCTAATTTTTGCCCAAACCTTTGGTTTGCCTGGATGCCCTTATTTTTCCTAGGTGTGTTGTTGTACCCCAAAATTCGCCCTCTCTTTTTCACAAGAAATCACAACCCTAGGGTTTTCTCAGATTTTCAAGATTGGCTCAGGAATCGATCAAACAGACTTTTCTATGGCAGTAAATCAAGAATTAGGGTTTCTCTCGCATTTCTCAGAGGAAACTGAATTCTCAGAAATTCAATTAATTGTCACATGTTTTCATACTTTTTAAGCCTACTGAAAGATTGATGGTTATTCTCAAGGCTTGTTTATCTGGGATAAGAGATAGGAGTTGAGATGGTCATTTGAAATATTCAGGTTTTGTCTGATCCAGGTTAACCAGACAATGTGCGTCTGTTAAGACATTTGCTTGTTAATGGGATGAAATGCTTGCTTTTTTATTGGAATACACAATGCGTATTTTGATTGGAATGCTGTCGCAAGGTTGCGAGATTGCAGAGTTATTGGATTACTTAAAGTTTAAGTTATCTGTATTGGAATTACTGGAATGCAATTTCAGTTATTTTAAATCAGGAATCTTAAAAGAAATGAAGACTTGAAGAAAGAATGGCAAAATTATTGGACAGTAAAAGATTTTATTGATATCAGTTTGCCTCACAAAGATTTTTCAGATGATTGATACAAAAATAATTTATTATTTGAATACTGTAGGTTTTTACAACTTATAGTACTTGGGAAAATAAATTGTTACAATTAATGGAAAATCTATCTAATCTAAGCCTAAACTTCCATTGCTCTATTACTCCCATGCTCAAAGTCTCCGGCTTCTTCTGCTTTGTCACCGTCCAATTTGTGCTCACATGAAAAAGACAAAAGAAAAGAGGATTAGTACAGTTAATTTTCAAACAGAAAAAGAAAGGAAAATTTTCATCATTAAAGTTTGTCGTCCGGAATCAGAGTGCTATTTTTTTCATCACGTTTTATTTTTCTCTTCGCAAATCACAAGAAGATTGCTCTTCTTGGTTCACAAAGAGAAAAATAAAAGTGCAAATGCAAGCATACAAAAGCAATTGGTTCAAATGCAAACATAGGCCAAACTGAAACGTTGCAAAGTCAGCAACCAAACAGCAAGGCAAACTGTTATGCAAAAATAGGCCAAATTCAAACAAAGTTGCATTACTAAACATGGCATACAAGGCAAACTAAGTTACAAAGGCAAACAGGCGCCAAACTATCTAAGCATAACCAAACATACAAAGCAAGGCAAACTGGAACCTGTTGTACAAACAACACAAGCAAGGTGCCAAACTGAGCTACAAAGCGCAAGGTGCCCAAACTGAGTTACAAAACAAATTGGATGCAAACTGTACAAATGTAGCAATGCAGCATGATAGCAGTAAAATGCAGCAGGATGGCGGTAAAAGGCAAGAGGTAATCCAAAATCACAAGTAAAAGACTTGTCACAGCTTTTCATCATTTTCCAGTCAAAGGGAAAACTTTTCAGAAAGAAAAAAAACAGACAAAAAGCAAATTTGTTTTGTCATTGAGAGAGAAAGAGAGAAAAGGGAGCACCTTTTTAGTATTTGTACAGTTAGCTAAAAAAATGGATCAAGAAATAATATCATAAAAACAGCAAGAAGAAAAAGCCCAACGGTTTCAAACACAAACCACAAGTCCCAGCCTGCTAACCAAAAGTAGAGAGGGTTGTTATAAAACAAAACTGCAAGCCAAGCCAAAGGACACAAGTTAAAAACCTGTAAAACCTTTGAACAAAAAAACCAAGCTGAAAAATATACCAACAGCACTACAAAAAACCCAAAGCCAACATCCTGCAGAACACACAACTCTCCAAACAGCACAACATCAAAAACCTATTGTAAAACTCAAACAACAACCAAAACCTTGTGTAAACAAATCACACAACCTGCAAGCTTGCCAAACTGCAGAACCAAACAGAAAAAACATACACAAACAAGCCCAAACTACCTATCCAAGAACCAAACTGTAAACCTGCATAGCCAAGCATACCAGTTTCACACAACAGCAATACAAAACCATTGCAAAACTGCACAAGCTGTAACAATAGCCTACCAAACTGCAACAAACCCCAAAGCCTGCTATCAAAAACAGCACAACCTGCATAACTATTGCAAAAAGCAAGCTTACCAAACAACAAAAGAACCTGCTAACAATTAGCAAACACCAACACAAGCTTGTTAACAAACCACAAACAGCCAAGCCAAAAAAAACTTGCAGTTTCACAACAAAACTGCAACAATCACAAAACTGTACACAAATTCAAACCAGAAGAACAAAAACATAACCAAGTTTCAAACACAGACCCAAACCTGCATCTTCCATCACAAACCATTATCCAACAACAATAACAGAGTTTCAGAGATTTCATCATCAAGGTTTCCTCATCACATTCAAAAACCAACAAAAATTAAAAGTTTCAGACATAGCAACAAGTTTCAGAACTGAAAATCATCATCAACATATCAAGAGAGAGGAAAAGAGTTTCAGAGGAAAAGAGTTTCAGAACAGTATCATCATCAACAATCAACAACAACAAAGTTTCAGATTATCAAATCATCGTCAACAATCATCAAACAAGTTTCAGAATAGCAACATTCAAATTCAAGAAAGAAAAAGAGTTTCAGAACCAACAATAAAGTTTCAGAATTGTATTCATCATTAACAGAAAAACATCAACGAAAGAATTACCAACAAGTCAGAAGCTCGCCGTCACCTCTTCCCCTCCGCCTCTAATCCACCAAGGAAGCATCTCCATCTCCCTGTCTCACCTTTCCTCTCCTCTTCATAGAAAAAGTCCCAAGGTATGATTCTCAAACCCCTTTACTGTTGTTTTAGGCATGTAAAAAACATAGGTTAAACAACTAAGCAAAACGAAACTGGACAAGCATGTGAATCAAACACCAAACTGAAAAAGCTGTTAAAATCAAAAGAGACAAACCGTACCATTTTAGAACCGAAACCATGGATCACTGTGAGGAGATGAGAGAGTGAGGGATAGCGCTTCGGCAGCTAGGGCTTAGGGGGGGTATCAGAACGAACGCGTGAGATTGAGAAAGATGAAGTGAAAATGAGGGAAACGGCGCCGCTGTGCAAGAAACCACAAACCCTAAACACAATGAACCCTAACAAAAAATGTTGCAAACCCACCTTTGGGCCTTTCTGGCCCCAAACAAGCTTAAGCCCACGAATTGTTGATGCTCCCTTCCATTCTGATTCACCCCCTCACTTCTTTTTGTTTTCATTTGGGCTTAACCTCAAACACAAAATCTTAAGCCCATCTTTAATCCTTTTAATTTCTTTTCTTTTATTTTGATTAACAAATGCTATTATTTTGTTTTAATTTTAATTAATTTGTTTTATTTTGTTAATAATAAATAATAATTAAAACTTTGATTTTCTCAAATTAGTTTCTTTTATTAATTAATTTTGTTTCATTTAATAAAATACCAACAAAAAACATTTGAATTAATTTAATTAATTTTGTTTTCTTTAAACCTCTTTTTATTTTACATGATTAATAAAATACAAAAGTAATAATAATAATGTAATATTTAATCTTTCTTTTTTAGAATAGATTTCATTTTCAAGTAAATACATGCATTTCATAATTGATTGATTTTCCTTATTTTATAATTTGTTATGGCTTTACATTGAATTGCGACAATTCGATTTGGTTGTAACACTTGATATTTGGACATTGTTATCCTTGTGAGATTCATCCCCATTTGTAAATAATTGTACCCCTATCCCCGGATACTTTTGTAATAGCTTAGAATTTTAATTCTCGCACTTTATGCTTTCAATTATGTCATGATTAGAGATTAGGGTTTGTATGCAAAAATCCAAAATCAATCGCTAGATGACCTAATACAAAACCTAAATGCATGAAAATGACAAACACAATTAACACGTGCACCTCTAGGGTAACCTCGCTTGTTGCCTCGGAAATGCAATCATGTCCCTCGAATATGAGATACTCTAGAAAATGCCCCTTCGATAAACAAAGATCGTAGTCCCTCGATGACCCTCGATGTTGCCTTTGATAAAACGATCTCGTCCCTTACAAAATTGCTAGAGCGTCTCACAAGTTGCTTTCAATGATTATATGCGATGACCCGCACCTGTCCCGTTTAACATCCTAATACAAGGTTGTTTACCAAATGCAATGGTAAAACAACACTATCAAAAGGGTTAAAAACATATAGGAAAGATCTTTGAGTAAAATAGGGTAGACAACTCTTAGTTACTTGATCAAAACTTGTAAAACATCCTTGCTATTTTTCAAACACACTTCACAACACAATTCAAAACATTTCCCAAATCAAAACTTTCAAACATTGAAATATATTTTCAAAAAGACAAACACCTTTGTATATATTCAAACAAGAATCATTACAAAGGTTTCCACAACGATGGCCTCTTTTTTCAAAGCATTTTCAAAACCACACACACAAAGCACCATTTTAAACAATTGAAAAGAAAAAGCAAGTGATCTAAACAAGTAACTAAGAGCCCATGGAAAACCATGGATGAAAAGGGTGCTTGCACCTTCCCTTTTCATAATCTACCCCCCGAACCTAAGAAAACATCTCAAAGGTCTTTCCTATGTTTTTTGACTTTTCTTTTGGATAAAATAAAAATTTGGTGGCGACTCTTGCTAAACCGCACAATTGCGAACACAAACGCAAAACCTCAAGTCAGTTCTCCCACCGTATCACATGTGTCAACCTAGTGGGTCTCTTATGCGTAGCATTTTTTAACTATGTTCGCGTTTATAGGATATGGGAAATCTTCACCATCCATGGTGGTCAGCATCATGGCACCGCCAGAGAACACTCTCTTGACAACAAATGGCCCTTCATATGTGGGAGTCTATTTGCCTATGGGGTCACCTTGTGGCAAAATGATGCGCTTTATCACCAAGTCAAATTGATACATTTTTGGCTTGATCTTTTTGTTGAAAGCCTTGATCATATGTTTTTGGTACATCTGACCATGACAAACATCTGACCAACCTCGTTTGAATCAACTCGTCTTCACTTAAGCCTTCTTCATTCAAAATCCTCAGCGAGGGAATATGAACTTCCACTGGCAAAACAGCTTACATACCATAGACTAGAGAAAATGGAGTTTCCCCAGTTGAAGTTCTAGCTTAAGTGCGGTAGCCATGTAGAACAAACGACAACATATCATGCCAATCCTTATAGGTTACCACCATTTTCTACACAATCTTCTTGATATTTTTGTTGGCCGCTTCGACTGCGCCATTCATTTTTTGTCTATATGGAAAATAATTGTGATGCTTGATATTAAATTGAATGCAAAGCTCAGTAATCATAGCATTGTTGAGGTTAGTCCCATTGTCGGTGATAATCCTTTCGGGGATACCATAGCGGAAAATAAGGTTGTGTCCGATGAATCTGGCTACCACATTCTTGGTGACTGAAGAAAAAGAGGCGGCTTCGACCCACTTGGTGAAATAGTTGATAGTGACAAGAATTAAGCGATGTCCGTTAGAGGCGATGGGCTTGATTTCTCCAACCATACCAATGCCCCACATTGAAAATGGTCATAAATCTGTCATGACGTTCTGAGGGATAGGAGGCACATGGACCTTGTCAGCATAGATTTGGCATTTGTGACAAGTCCTAGAGTGTTGATAGCAATCATCCTCCATTGTTGACAAATAGTAGCCAGCTCTCAAGATCTTCTTGGCCATTGTATGTCCACTTGAGTGAGTACCAAAGAGTCCATCGTGCATGTCTTCCATGATTTCCTCTGCCTCCTTCTTGTCCATACATCGGAGTAGAGTGGATTCATGGTTGCGCTTGTACAATATTCTGTTGCTTAAGAAGAATTTGGCTGCAAATCTTCATAAGAATTTTCTGTCATTGATGGATGCTCCCTCTGGATACTCTTGTGCTTCAAGATACCTCATCACCTCATGGTACCATGGCTTTTCTACGTCAGTGTCAAGTTCACAGCAGTGTGCAGGTCAATCGAATATTTCAATTGTTATCGTAGGGGCTTTGTTGTCCCATCTGACCCTGAACATTGAAGACATGGTTGCCAAAGCGTCAGCCAACTGATTTTCTTCCCTAGGGAAGTGCTCAAAGGTGATCTCTTCGAAGTAGGGAATCAGGGATAGCACAAGTTCCTTGTAAGGGATGAGATTAGGGTGCTTAGTGTCCCAATCTCCTTTTACTTGGATAATCACTAGAGCAGAATCCCCAAACATATTCAAATGCTTGATCCTCGAGTCAATGGCAGCTTTCATACCCAAAATACATGCTTTGTATTCGGCCATATTGTTTGTGCAATCGAAGCATAGCCTGGCAGTTAATGGAGTATGGAAACCTTCAGGAGAGATGATCACAACACCAAATCTGTTACCTAGGGTGTTAGAATCCCCATCGAAGACCATAGTCCATCGGGATCCTTGTTCAGGTCCGTCATACGGTTCAGGTTTTGCGCAATCTGTTATCAGCATGATATTCTCATCAGGGAAGTCGAAGTTCATTGACTGATAATCATCCATAACTTGATGGGTCAAATTATCTTCTAGGACGCTTCCTTTGATGGCCTTTTGTGTAGTATATTGAATGTCGTACTCAGTCAAGATCATTTTCCACCTGGCTATCCGTCCGGAAAGGGCAGGTTTCTTGAAGATGTACTTGATTGGGTCAATTTTAGAAATCAACAGAGTGGTATGAGTCAACATATATTGTCTTAGCCGGCAAGCAGCCCATGCCAGAGCACAGCAAGTTTTCTCGAGTAGTGAATATCTGCTTTCACAGTCGGTAAACTTTTTGCTCAGGTAATAAATAGCATGCTCTTTTCAGCCAGACTCGTCATGTTGGCCCAAAACACACCCCATAGAATTCTCTAATATTGTCAAGTACATAATCAAAGGTCTTCCTTCAACTGGAGGCATGAGAATAGGAGGCTCTTGTAGATATTATTTGATTTTGTCGAAGGCAGCTTTGCGCTCATCCTTCCATCTGACTACCTAATCTTTCTTCAAGAGTTTGAAGATTGGCTCACAAGTAGCAGTTAAGTGTGATATGAAGCGGGCAATGTAATTGAGACGATCCAAGAATCCTCTGACTTCTTTTTCAGAATGAGGGACTGGAATTTCTTGGATGGCCTTTACCTTGGCAGGATCAACTTCAATGCCTTTATTGCTGACAAAAAAACCTAGAAGCTTTCTAGATCGTACTCAAAATGTGCACTTGTTAGGGTTCAACCTCAACTTATACTTCTCCAGCCTCTCGAATAATTTGTACAGGTGATCGAGATGTTCTTATTCGGTTTGTGATCTGGAAATCATATCATCCAGATATACCTCTATCTCATGATGAATCATGTCATGAAATAAAGCTACCATAGCCCTTTGATATGTTGTACCTGCATTCTTCAATCCGAACGACATGACCTTGTAGCAGAAAGTGCCCTAATGCATGACGAAAGTTGTCTTCTCTATGTCTTCAGGAGCCATCCTTATTTGATTATAGCCTGGGAAGTCATCCATGAATGACAAGACTTTATGTTGAGTGGTGTTATCGACCAAGACGTCAATGTTTGGTAGAGGGAAGTCATCTTTGGGACTTGCCCTATTCAGATCCTTATAGTCTACGCACATGCGAACCTTTTTGTCTTTTTTTGGCACCGGCACCACATTGGCAACCCATTGGGGATAGGATGTCACAGCTAAGAACCCTGCATCAAATTGTTTCATTACTTCAGCTTTGATCTTCTCATACATATCAGGCCTCATGCGACGAACCTTTTGTTTGACGGGAGGACAATCTTCTTTTGTCGGTAGACGGTGAACTACGATGTCGGTATACAACCCAAGCATATCTTCATAAGACCAAGTGAATACTTCTACATAATCATGAAACATCTTAACCAACCTGCTCTTGACACTGCTTTCCAAATTGGCGTCGATCTTGATTTCCTTCTTATCTACCTCAGTACCTAGATTGATGACTTCAACTGACTCTTTGTGCGGTTGAATAGCTTTTTCCTCTTGTAGTAGAAGTCTGGCTAGTTCTCCTGGTATTTCACAATCTTCCTCGCCTTCGTCTTTGGCTTGGTTGATTGGACATTCAAAGTAATAGTCGGCAATAGTAGAGTCATTGGTAATAGGATCCAAAGTGGATGAGGACCTGCAAGAGTGTGTGTGTGCATGTAAGATACATGGCTATTTTTTTAAAAAAATGTATTTGAAAGAAAGGAAAGACAATGAACACAAATATTTGAATGCAAAAAGAGTCCAATGTATTGAATGATCATATGATTAGATGAAAATAAATAAAACCCTTGACAAATGGACCAAAGTGCCCTGGGCCAGGCACATGGCTTAAAAGTCATTGTTTGAATATTATAGACAACATATTCTTGAATTGAAAGAAAGACAATAACAAGTAGATTACTCCTCAATGAAGGAGATGGGCACAAATTCCTTTGCATGCCAATTCTTCAACTCTGTTGTAGTTGGGTAGACCCAATCTTCAAATGCAGCTTCTTCATCAGAATCACCCACGACATTAACCTCATGGCTTCCAATGCGGAGAGGTAGCTTTCCTGCATGGGCACACCTCACTTCCTTCTGAGCTTTGACGGTGAATCCCAAACCAAACTTTTCTTCTTTAAATGGGATATCGAGGAGTTTCCCCCAAGTATCACAGTTTCCTTCTTCAATTGTCGCACTGGCATCCTTAACTGAAACCATCTTCGGCATGGCTTTAACAGCTTTAGACTCATCAGAAGAACATTTGGTAGTGGCAATCATCGATGGCATGACTTCAAAGGCTTGACATGGGGTTTCAATGAATTCCCCATCCATCTCTACGTATTTGAACGAGTTAAGGTTACTTACCATAAACTCTTCTTCTCCACAGATGGTGACTATTCTTCCCTTGACTGGATATTTAAGTTTCTGATGGAGAGTTGAGGTTACTTCCCCAATTTTATGGATCCATGGGGCAACCTAACAGACAAGAATAGGTAGGACAAATATCCATAATATAGAAGGTGAATCTGAAGATTTGGGAGCCCACTTTAATTGGGAGATCTACTTCCCCGTGAACAGTCCTCTTTGATCCGTCAAATGCCCTTACAATGATACCGCTTGGCTTCAAGACTAAACCCTCACAGTCTAGACCGTCTAACGCCCCCTTGGGTAATACATTCAGGGAAGAACCAGTGTCGACTAGCACATGTGCTAAGGTAGTCCCTTTGCACTCAACAGAAACATGTAAAGCTTTATTGTGGTTCCTCCCTAATGGTGTTAAGTCAGCATCTGAAAATTCCAAGCCATTATCAGCCATCAAGCTAGCCATGCAATTCTCAAATTGGTCTGTTGTTGTCTCATGGGGGACATGAGCCTTTTTCAGGAATTTGATTAATGTCCGAGCATGGGCGTCGGAACAAAGCAACAATGACAACATTGAAATCTTAGAAGGGGTTTGCCCCAACTATTCTACAATCTTGAAGTCACTTCTTTTTATTATCTTTAAGATCTTGTTTATCTCACGAGCGGAGGGTTCTTTATCAGCTACGTCCTTGGAGGGTACTTCAATCAAATCAGGCTCAACAACCTTCTCCTTCCCTCTTGTAACGGTACTTGGCTTGGCAAAAGTAATACGGATGGGCGTCCTTGTAACAACTGGTGATGAGATATTGGGTGAAAATATTCTCCCAGTCCTAGTTACTTTGCTTGAGCCAGCTATGTTACCGACATTGTCATCTTTTTCTTCTTTGATCCAGGAATCTTGTTTAATCCCGTGATAGAAAACCCCAACACAATAATTCCATGGTACGACTTTGTTTGAAGAGTAGGGAATCGGTCCAGGATTGGTAATTATTAAGGGAGCAACAGTGGGTTCATTTGAAATTCTAATAGGACCTTTGGAGGTGATCTTAAGAGTCTTGTTTGAGATGGTAATAATGGAGAAGTCTTCACATTTGTTAATCAAACTCTTGGCGAGCGGAGTCTTCTCAAATAGAATTTTGTGGCTATCCATCAGGCGTTGTATGCCTTTCTTCAGCCCTTCACATCTATTGAGTTGTCTTGTACAGCACATACAATCTTTTACACATCCAGGGAAGATCCTAGCTTTCAACAAATTGTTCTTGATTATGTTCAGCAGAGTAGTCAGTTCTTCAACAAATGCAACAAAAATTGTATCTTCAACAGCATTAACACTCTTGTCATGTTTCGAAATCGGAGCGGTAATTACATTCGGTGTTGGAGGAGGATCAACCTCAATAGTCTTGTTGTCAATCAAATCCTGGATTTTGTTCTTCAAGGCCCAGCACTGGTTAGTTTCGTGCCCAGGGTTGCTCGAGTGGTAAGCACACTTAGCGTTTGGATTATATTTCGGTGACAACGTATCAGGGTTGGCGGGAGGATTGCGCAATGTCACTAAATTAGCCTTGAGCAAATGTTATAAGGATTGAGACAATGACATGTCTAACCTCGTAAATTGTCTTCTTGGAGTTTCAAAACGTTGATGATTTGCATATGGTCTTGGAGTGGGAGTTGGATTGGAGATTTGGATGGAATTTACAGACGGATGATCATTCTTGTTGGTACAGGCCCTTGCCCCGTATACAACATTGACTTCCTTTTTTGTAGAAAAAGGTTTCTTGATAGGATTGAAAGTGGAGGTAGACGCCATAGAGATCTTCCCACTTTTTATGCCACTTTTAACTCTTTCACCGGTTAAGAACAATTCGGTGAAACCAGAAGAAGAGCAGCCAACCAATATATTAAAGAAGGGACCAGATAAAGTTCCCATGAACATGTCGATGTGCTCCCTATCAGTTAAGGGTGGTTGGACCCTACTAGCAAGGTCTCTCCACTTTTGCGTATATTCCTTAAACCCTTCATTCTTTCCCATGGTTATATCTTGTAATTGAACCCTCGTCGGCGCCAAGTCAGTGTTATACTGATACTGATGGTAGAAGGCAGTAGCTAAATCCTCCCAAGTATTAATACGGGAACCATCTAACTGATAAAACCATTCAAGTTGCATTCCAGCCAAGCTCTCTTGGAAAAAGTGAACCCAGAGCTTTTTATCAGTAGCGTACGGCTGTATCTTGCGCACATAAGATTTCAAATGGATTTTTGGACAAGAAACCCTATCGTACTTTGCAAAGACTGGTATTTTGAATTTGTGGGGAATGATTACCCCAGAGATCAAACCCAAATCGTCAAAATCTAAACCAGGGACGGCTTGGATTTCAACAGCTTTCAATTTGTCTTCTAATTGCTTATATTTGATATCAGCAGGTGGATACTGCTCATAGAATAGTCATTATCAGATACTTGATCATTGACACAGTCAGCCTGAGTACTCTTGACCTCACCAATCTGGTTCTCATCCTCTTCAGATGAGTCTCCTCCTATTGGGAATTGACGTACTATCTCCTTGAACCTTCTACCCATGTTGAGTAGAGCTTTCTTCTTGGGCTTCTTCTTTACTGCCAGTAAAGCCATCATGTCTTGCTGCCCCTTGGCTAGGGCTAGTAGAGTTTCCTGGAACTGAGAATTTTGTTCCTGGAGATCCTTTACAGTTTTCTCTAGATCCATCTTGCTGAAATAAACAGCAGAAAGATAAGGAAACCTGTTATGTGAAAACCTGGCATGTTATGATGCATGTAATATGTATATGCAAATGATTTCAAGGATTAATGAGATTTAAATTTGTGTAGACAAAAGAAATGAAAAAACGTCAATTTTCATTAAACAAAACAAGAAAGATTGCATCATGCCTCTTGGGCTTATAAAATAACTTTCTAAGATAAAAAGACTGAACGCATCATCTTCGGTGCAAGGTAGGCGTTCACACTTTTCTCTTCTCGTAGCTGCTTTGTAAGTTCCAAGACTCTCTTCTCACTAGCATAGAATTGAGCCTTAAAAGTATCTCATTCTTCCTTAAGCTGAATCCATCCTTTTTGCAAGTCTTCGAGAGAAGTTCGCATGTCGGGGTGGAGGATAGTGTAGGGAACATCTCCTTCAACCACAGGCTCCATGATGACTGGTAGGATGGAAGGATATGGCATCACAAGTTTCTGAGCACGAGCTCGCACCCATTTAAGGTAAGGCTCGAGGGGAATAGAATTATTGCGTCCTAGTGTCTTACTATCCACCTTGTTCAACATCCTCCAAGCTCGGATAAACCTCTGGCGGTAACCTTGATCATCATTCTCGTAGTCAAATATCACTCCTTGGATAAGCATCTCATGTGGACCATCCCTTCGGGCGTAACCAAATTGTCGTAAGGCCAAGCAGGGGTTGTAAGTGATACCTCCTCTAATGCCAAGTAGGGGAACATTAGGGAATTCTCCACAACGATCGATGATAGTATCATTCTCCAAAGATCGGGAACACCAATGAATATCTGAATGTCTGTGCATCATCAACCTATGGGACCACCTTGAACCTTGCTCATTCTTTAATATAAATTGGTAAAGATGCAAAAAAATAAACCATCTTGCTAAGAGAGGAGTACAACACATGAGGATACCTCTCTTCCTCATAGTGCAAGAGTGAAAATAATGTAAGATGTCTCCTAACAAAGTGGGCACCGGGTTACGAGACATGAAGATTTTGAAGGTGTTTACATCTATGAGTTGATCAGGATTTGGAAACAAAACCATCCCATAGATGAGAAGGGACACAATTTCCTCAAAAGCTTGTAAGTCCAAGGATTTCCAACAATCTTGAGCTTTCTTAAACAAGAACTTGGCTAAGATACCTTTGACACCACTCCTTGTTTCCCAGTTAGTTGTGACATCAGATTGTTGCAAGTGTAGGGCTCGAGCAATCTCTTCAGGTTTTGGATCTCTTTTCGTACCGTTGAAGGGTAGTTGATTGAGAATGGGAATTCTCAAAAGTTGGGAGAATTCTTCCAAAGTTGGCACAAGTTGATAATCGGGAAATGTGAAGCAATGGTGTAGAGGATCAAAGAATTGGAAGAGCACCTTTATCATATCTTCATCAGTGTTGGAGGTAACCAAGTTTAGGAGGCGCCCATGTCTTTCGGTAAATGGAGAATTCTCAGGAACCCTTGATTATAACTCTTTAAGTTGAGGAGGGATCCTTACGAGATTGACTTGAATGGTTTTCTTGCGAATAGAATCCATGTCTTACAAAACAGAACAAAGATAAATCCCAAAAATACTTGAAATGGTTAGTGAGTATGAGTATGATGTTATGATGTTGATGATGTTATGTACAAGTAAATATATACAAACAAGACAAACAATTCCTTAGGTTTAGGCTTGCATGGAGTTTTATAGGTAAGTACCCTCTTGAAGTTTAGTTGGCTCAACCTGTCATAGAAATAGTAAACGGGTTCTAAAGGAGCTCAATATCATTGGTTTGTCTTCTCGGGCATTGTTTCAGTGCAAGCCTCTTTAATGGCGACCGAAATATAAAATAAAAAAAAACCTCAATAAGTGTAGTATCGAGTATCTACCAACTTTGGACTGCACCAAATCCGGTCATCTCACTACGTCCTAATGGCCAAGTTGGTCAAGTAAAGGTTCTAAAGTCAATTAGTGCTTCATGACATCACTCAGCGGACCCATATTCTCCTTGACTACTCAAGGGCTACCGGTACCCACAAATATGTCACACTAACGTAGTTATTTCTTAGTTTCCACAATTAGGGCTACCGGTATACCCCGCACAGTTTCCACAACTTATTGCTACTTACCTATAAGGTATCCTAAATCCGGGTAGTGGATTTAAGCCCAAACAAAGAACAAAAATGTAAAGCAAACAAGTCAAACAATGAAAGCAAGTAAATGTGATTTAACCCTAAGGTAACCCCACTTTTAAAGATTTCCCCAGCAGAGTCACTAGTTCTGTGATACGATGGGAGAACTGACTTGGGTGTTTTGCATTTGACCATAAATGTTGCGGTTAGCAAGAGTTTCCATCGACTTTTCTTTTATCCAAAAGGAAAGGCTGAAAAGAATAGGAAATACCTTTGAGATTATTTCTTGAGTTCGGGGGATAGATTATGAAAAGGGAAGGTGTTAGCACCCTTTTCATCCATAGTTACCTATGGGCTCTTAGTTGCTTTCTAGATCACTTGCTTTTGTTTGAAAAAATGTGCTTTGTGTGGTTTTTGAAATTATTTTGAAAAGGCGCCATCGTTTAGGAAAACTTTGTAATAGTTCTCGTTCGTAAGAACGTATACAAAGTGTTGATTTTTTGAAATGTTTCAAGTTTGAAAGATGTTTTGAAAGTGTTTTTGAAAGTGTTGGTGTTTGTTTTGAAAATAAGCAAGTGTGTTTGATTTGAAATTGAGCAAGCAACTAGGAACAATCTACCTACTCAAAAGTCTTAGTTCATTTCTTCCGTTCCTTTGATATTTATATCTTACCATTGATTTGGTAAGAAGCCCTATCTTTGGATGTAAAGGGACGGGCATGGGTCATCGTATAGCCATGATAGCAATATTGTGAAATATCTTAGCAATTCTCTTTGAGGGACTAAGATCATCTTGAAAGGCAACTTTGATAGCGTCATCGAGGGACTATGATCTTGTATTTTTTTATTGCTTTTGCTAAGATACCTCACATGCATATTATGAATATTTATTTCTCAAGGCAACAAGTGAAGTTAACCCTAGAAGTGCAAAGTGTGCAAGGGTATCTTTTTCATGATTGATTTGTCTTATATTAGGGTTTTCTAAGCATTAATTTTATCTTTCCATACAAACCCTAATTACTAGCATTTATATAAAGTGATAAATTGCGGAAAGTAAATATTCTATGCTATTACATTATTTGGGGGATGGGGTATACATTTTTACAAATGGGGATTGCAAGAATTTAAATCTAATTAACTATTACAACCATATTGAACAATGTACACGAATTGAAATAATAATGTACAAACATGAATAAATGGGAAAGTGTATGAATTTATTTGGATTTTTGTTAAGAAAGGTTTTGTTTGTTTTAGCCTAAATAAACTAGAAGAAAATATTTAACCTAAAGAAATAAGAAAATTTAATTAAGTTAATTAGAAAAGAAAAGTTTTTTTTTAGGTTTTTATAAAAAAAGGTTTTGAATATTAAGCTAGTATTAATTAAATAAAAATAACTAGGGATTCTAAATTAATATTAATTAAAAAAACTAATTAAACTCAAGTCTATTATTACTTAAATAATCAAAAGAGAAATTAATTTGTTAAAGAAAATGTTTTTTTTTTGTCTTTTTAGTCTTGAGAGAAATAAAATATAAACATTTTATTACCTAAATAATAAATAATATATTTTTGGGATTTTTTATTAATAAAAATAAATATTATGATAATATTAATAATAATAAAAATAAAAAGATATATAAAAATAAAAATACAAAAAGAAAGGCCAGGGGGTGAAGATTTGATTTGGAGTGTTTTTAAGAAAGAAAGAAAAAAACAGTTTTTGTTTAGGCCTGGTCCATTAGCCATTTTTTGAAATCAGAAAATAAATAAAAAAAGTTTGGGCTGCGTGGTATTGAACAGTCAGGGGGTATGATTCAATAAAAAGAGAGGAAGCCCAAAAGGGGAGGCTCAGCGCTGCAAAGGAAAATGTGAAAAAGAAACAAAAGGCAGCGCGCTGAGGTTCGAACCCACGCCCTCTTGGTTACCAGCGCGCTGCCTTACCACTAGGGTGGCTATACATCTGTTTATTAAAATGAAATGATAAATACATAACACATAATGCTTCCAAGGCTTGTACTTTGTCTTCAACCTTCAGCCAGCCAGAGCACCTATAACTTGTTCATCTTTCAACAAAAATGGAAAGCACAAACATGAAAGGTGTGGCCTTTCTTCCCACGAATCTAACCATATGAATAACTAAAGCTATAAATCAAAGATGAGTGAGAATTTTTCTGGCCCTAATTTAAAACCTAAAAATTTCAGAAACTTCAACTCCAAAATTCTCTAAGCTCAAGCCATATAAATGCAAATTATGGATATGTACAACTTCGTGGCAATGAGGTCTACATTTTATCTTTGAAAATGAAAGACTAATAATGCCTATATGAGGAGTTCAAAAATCTGGAAACTCACTTTGCAAATGGAGACCGTGTTTTGAGTTTGAGCAGCTTTCGATGAGTTCTAGTGATTGGGTTAGCTTCCTCAAGTTCCCAGGAAGCTAATGTGATGTTTGGCTTGAGCTGAAAGTGGCTGAGGAGTTCTGGAGAAGTCAAGTTGCAGACCCCTATTTTTGAAAATCGAACTTGATGATGGAGGTGTTACAGTTGGGCAAGAAGGGTTTGGATGGTTTGTATTTGATTTTTAGAAACTTTAGGAACCAAAAGGCTTAGAAACGCACGAGGGAAATGTAAGTTTCAAGTTTTTGGTCAGATTGTGCAACAATGGAGTTTTTATGTATGATTCTGAGTTCTAGGGAGTTTGAGGGCTTATGTATGCGTGTCTTAGATTGTAAATAGTATCTCTATTTATAGAGGAAAGGTTTTAATGTTTGAAATGATCAGAAACAAAGAATCACATGTTATGAGTTCTTGACTTGTTTTTGAAGTTATCTTGACAAACATGGTTTCAATGTAAGGTACATGTCTTGTAGGGTGGCTAGCAACTTTAAACATGTTTGTTCTGAGTTTATAGAGTATGCTTGTGCAGAAAGAACAAGTGCAAAGCTCCATACAAGTTGACTTTGTGATTAAAGTCACTTTTCAAGAATAGCATTGGTGCATTTCTTCCAAAAATGGAAATGCAACTTGGATAATGGTTGAAATGCTTGGAAAATGGCTCAATATGTTATGTAAATAATTAATTAAGGAGTGAAACACAAGTTAGAAACCTGCAAAGTGAGATTATGCAGCATGGCTATGTGATTTGGTCCATTGTGCATCACAAATTCTGCCTTGTAAAACAACTTGAAACCCTAACTTCTTGCCTTCGATTCTCCTTGCTCAAAAATGATCTCAATGAGTAATTGGACATTTTTGAAATCTTGTAATGTTATCTACAGCCCATATTTTAATCACTTTTGCAAAATCCAATTGGAACTATGTGAAACTTGGCCAAGAAGTTAGGTCAAAATCCTGACCAAAATGCTCAAAATTTCACTAAGTGTTTTAGTCTCATGAACATGATTTCATGGATTAATAACTTGAAATCCAAGTGTTGTACCCCAAAATTTTCCCTCCCATATTCCTCAAGACATGTCAAGAATAATCTTCAAGTTGCTCAAGATAGCTCAAGGGTTGGACAGTCAAATCACCTCCTAAGACAGTCAAGTCAAAATTAGGGTTTTGTGTTGCATTAAGGTCCTCATATACAAATGGCCTCAAGTGCTTCCCAATCTCTTAATATGTCCTTAAGTTCATCCATGACAAATTTCAAGCCTTGCAGAGAAACTTTGGTCAGCCAATTGCTCAAGAGGCCCAAAAATCGACTGTGCTGGGTCAAAAGTCAATTGTGGCCTACATATAGTCAAACCTCAATATTTTTTGTCAACATTATCATTTTGAAGGATAATTCATCATTTGATCAAGGGTTGATCATGATTCATCAAGGATTGCTCAAGATTCATCAAGATTCAAAACTTGCTAAATTAGGGTTTTGTAGGAAAAGTCAACTCAACTTTGACCATGCATAACTTTCTCATAATTTATGAGAAATGACCCATCCAAAGCTCATTTTGAAGAGGATGAAATTTACCACAATCCATATTCATACCCCAAGATCAGAAAATGCACTCACAAGAAGTTACAAATTTGGACATTATAGGTCATTTTAGAAAGTCAACAAAAACACCTTTTTTTTCCAAAGCTTATAACTTGAGAATGGAAGATCAAAATGAGATGATACCAAACGGGTTGATTAGATGACATCTCAAGGTTTCTAAAAAGTCCAAGAACACCTCCAAAAGTTCAAAATTGAAGAAGTTATGCATTGTTGAAGTTGGGCATTTTTCCAAAATTGCCAAACGTCAACTATCCTCAAAACTCCAATTTTTGACAAAAGGGACCACTTTTTTCCACTTGATTTGGTCTTATCATGCCACACACGAGTCCCATATTTAATTTCATGACCAAACATTTATTTTTCTATTTTATTTAATTTTTATTGACTTAATTCAATTTAAATCTATATTAATTCAATTAAAATCCAAAAATTAATGAAATGGTATCTTTGTGATTGGTACAGCTTTCATATATCATATGACACCTAATCAAATTCGTGTCTTGGCTTTTTATGCACAAAATCTCATATTTGGCCATATTTGGCCATATTTGGAAAGCTTGTTAATGGTGATAAGATCAAATCTCCAAACTTTGAATACACAAAGATATTGGCCTAACTCTTGACCTAAAATCATTCTATTATATTCACACAAGGCACACAAACCTAATTCACGACCTAAGAACTGCTAAAACGGCCAGAGCAAATTGCAAAAATCCTTGAAAAAGTGTGAGATCAGGAACGATATTGGAGGCACTTTCAGACCAAAAAGAGAACGCAGATTTCTTCCTTGATATCCAGTGGTGCTATACCAAGTGAAACCAAGCCTTTTCATCAACCACATCGCACTGTAAGTCGTCTCAAACTTTGCCCTGAACACAAAATCCAAACTTCCAGTTCTTGCATCTTTTCTTCAAAATATTGGCATATTCATGCTTGTTGTTGGATGTAGAACATTTTTGCAATATTTAATTTTATTCTCAGGGCCTCTAACGTGATACCCGAACCTAGGGTTTCCAAGCTTTGTTTTTAGGCATTTTTGGTACAGGTACAATCAAGGCAAACCATGGCTATATTTGTGCTCGGGGAAGAGAGACGATCACGTTGATACCCTTGGTGTGCATTTACATGGCCTAAAACGTATTTTTGAATCGCCCCACGGATCTTCCTGCGGATAAAAATCCGCAGGTAACAAAACCAAAGTTTCGTTGGGGAAGACGACCACACGTCGCCCTCCCATTGGTCTATTTCAAATCCGCGCACTTTTATTTTTTTTCCAGGCATATTTATTTGTTTGCTAATATATTAATTGCTTATTATTCCAATAACAAATAAGGCATGGTGGTGTAGTGGAAGGGCCGAACGTCCAATGAGCAATGAGACCTGGGTTCGAATCCCAGGTCCCCTAAAACATTATTGCAATTTTGTTTCAGGAAATTCCATGAAACACTCAAAGCAGGGCCCATCATACGCCCTCATCCAGATGTTCTCCAAGTGGCTCCAGATCTGATCCAGTGGCTAGGATTGAGGGACTACCATGCTCCCTGGTCAACAAGCACGCGCTGGATTCTGAAAGTCCAACCAGGCTTCTCACGTTTGGGCCTGGAATTCTGATGAATGAACCCCCTTTCTAGGCCCAGACCCCTTTTTGGTTTGCTTTTTTTTCTTTTTTTCTATATTTCTTCTACTTAATTTATTTTATTATTTTATTTAATTAACCAATTAACTAATTAACTTTTTTCATAACAAAAAATCAGAAAACAAAAAAAAATATAATATTTTTATTTATTAAAATTAATTTCACTATTTCATTATTTTTGTAAATAAATAACTTAATTAATTTAGTTTCTAATTAGGCATAATTTTAATATCTTTTGCAATAAATTAAAAATTAATTAGAATTAGGTTTTTAATATATTTAATCATTTTATTTTTTTATTTCCTTAAAGATTCAAAAACCCAAAAAATATTTGTTTTTATTTTATTAATTAATTAACTTAGACTTAATTTCCGCTTAATTCAAAATAACAAAAAATCTCTTTCTTTCTTAAAAAGGGTCAAAACCCTAAAAACTCTCCGATTTAATTTTTCTCGCGCGTATTGTTTTTTGATTCATATCTCAATATTGTAATTGCTCCGAGGATGTAATAGCTTTAACTTAGGACATTTTATCGCTTTTATTTACCTTTCCGCATTTTAATTTCAAGGGTTGTTTTTGGCGATGTAAATACCCGACGCCTTGTAATAGTTTAGATTTAATTTCCGCAATTTAAATTCCGCAACTATTAACTGCTAGATGTATGAATAATAGGCTATGCATGACAAGATCTACCTTAACTTAAAATCAACCGTAGCTCACCATAACATGTACAAAGATAACATAACTGAAAATTGACACATTTGCACATGCCACTCCTAGGGTACGCCTCACTTGGTTGCCTCGAACGTGGTCATTGAGTATAGGAAGTTTTAGAGGTCGCCCTCTTGTCCAAGGATCATAAGTTGCCTCAAAACGGTTGCCTCGGATAAAATGATCTAAGACGTTAGGGTTACCGCTAAGGCGTTCTAACATTGCTTTAGTGACCACATGTCCTATAATCGAATTGACCCGAAAACTCCAACGACGGTGCTACCTACTCCTCAATAGTGGGATAGCACTGTCTAAAGGATATTTGCACAGTTTAATTCCCTTTTGAGTAGGTAGAGGTTCTTAGGTACTTGCTCTTTCAAAACAAAACAAAATTTTCGCACTTACACTTTTCAAACAAAGATTTCAACAACACTTCATACACTCTTGAGGACAGAAACAAGAGTTAGATCGAAGTTTTCAAACAAAACTCTTTTCAAAACCCACAATCACAAAGAAAAGCAAACTTTTGAAAACACAATGAGCAAGTACCTGAGAGCCTGTGGATAACCACGGATAGAAAGGGTGCTAACACCTTCCCTTTCTATAATCTACCTCCTGAACCCGAGAAACAATCTCAAAAGGAATTTTTCTGTGCTTTTGTCCTTTCCTTGTTGGATAAAATAAAAGACGGTGGCGACTCTTGCTTACCGCGACATTTTGCGAAAACAAACGCAAACGCGAACCAGCATTCCAAAACAGTCAGTTCTATTCCCACCGATCACAGAACTGACGACTCTGCTGGGGATATTTCTAAATAAGTGAGGTGTACCTTAGGATTAGATCACTTGTGTTTTCAATTGTATGCTTTGTATGCTTTAAATCTTGTGGGTTTGTATCGGAGTTCTATAGATCCTAACCCGGATCTGGGGATACCCTTTAGAAGTAGCAACAAACTGTGAGGGAACTGTGCGGGGTATACCGACATGGTTGAAGCAGTAGCTACATTGATGTGGCACTTTGGTGAGTACCAGTAACCCTTGAGTCAAGTCAAGGAGAGTACGGGGCCGCTGCGTGGTGTCGCGAAGAATCAACTGACCTTAGAACCTCACTTGACCATCCTGGACTTTTTAGGGGTAGTGAGATGACCGACTTTGGTGCAGTCCGAAGTTGGTAGATACTCGATACTACACTCATTGAGGTTTGTTTTCTTGGAATATTTTGGTCGCCAGTTAAGTGGCTAAATCAAAACAATGAACATAGAAAACAATCCAATGATATTGAGCTCCTTAGAACCTGATTACTATTTATATGACAGGTTTTGAGCCAACTAACTTCAAGAGGGTAATACCTAAACTCCATGCTAGCCTAAAATCTAAGGGCTCTTTGTGTGACTTGTGTGCCTTCAAACTTTGAACTACTTGCACATTCTTGTTATCTGACAGCATGAGTTCCTTGCAGGTTTTGTTTACAGTCCTTATCCAACAATTTGGATTTATTGCAGGGCTTACTTACATCACCTCACACTTTTGCTTAAACGCATGGCATACACATCATAACATCATACCATAGCATTTTCCTTAACCATTTCAAGGATCTCAAAGGTTTGTGATGCAGGTCATGATGAACCAAATGTCTAGCAAGGGGCAAAGGGGATTTATTTTCCTCTAGCCAAGGTTGTTTAGAAATCCAAGCACAATAACTTGAGTCAGGGGCTATGACCCACTCGATATGGTGAGCTTGACTCTTGAAGAAGGACTCTCAGCAACATGAAGTTCCTTTAATCAAGCTGCAAAATTCAAATTCTAACAAGTTTCTTTGTTTACCCCACGAGATCCTTGAAAACATTGCATACATATATCATACATATCATTGCATTACAGGTACCATTACAGGTCTCTTATCTTCTTTGATGTTTATTTCAGCAATCATCATGTCTACCGAACCTTCCACTGAGCAAGCTATCAAGGCCCTCCAGGCCCAGAATGCCCAGTTCCAAGAGTTGGTCATGAGCCTAGCTAAGGGTCAGCAGGACCTGAAGACCCTGATTCTGAAAGAGAGGAAGAAAAAGAAGAAGAGAACTGTCTTGTTCAACACCGGACGCAGGTTCGGAAATGGACTGCAGAATGAAGTTGATCTGACCACCTCATCTGGAGGGAAAGACAGCCCACAAGAAAGGAAGGCTCCTAGCCCTATAGTCTCCGACAACGAGACGGACTATGATGAAGAACAGTATCCTCCTGCTAAAGATAAGTACAAACAACTGGAAGACCGTTTGAGCGCTATGGAGATACAGAAAGTGCCCGGTCTGGACTTCGGAGACCTGGGTCTATCATCTGGGGTGGTGATTCCCCATAAATTCAAGGCGCCTGACTTTGCCAAGTATGACGGAGCTTCCTGTCCAAAGCTGCACCTCCGGTCATATGTGAGGAGGATCCAACCTTACACTGCTGATAAGAACTTGTGGATCCATTTCTTTCAAGACAGTCTTTCAGGGACTCAGCTTGAGTGGTTTTCTCAGTTGGATGGAGCCAGTATCCGCAGCTGGGAGGATTTGGCTACTACGTTCTATAGGCAGTACCAGTATAATTCCGACCTCTCTCCTACGCGTACCCAACTCCAGGGTATGTCAATAGGGACGAGTGAAGGATTTAAAGAATATGCTCAAAAATGGAGAGACCTTGCTGGAAGGGTGCAACCACCTTTGGCTGATCGTGAACTTGTCGATATGTTTCTAGGGACCCTGTCTGGTCCATTCTTTAACCATCTGATTGGAAGCTCTTCAACCGGGTTTATAGACCTTATCTTGACTGGTGAGAGGATTGAAGTTGGCATCAAAAGTGGGAAGATTCAAGAAGCTACACCTTCTGATTCTCAGAAAAAGCCTTACAGTGGGAAGAAAGAGTCCAATGCTGTGTACAGTCAAAAGAGTCGTCGTGACCAACACGTAGGGGCAGTCTTGATCTCTGGTTCTGCGTCACACTGACAACAGCAAAAGGGAAATCAACAAAGGCCGGACGAGCCTAAAAGACAGTTCACCAACATCAACATGCCATTGTCACAAGCATTGCAGCACATGTTGGAGATGAATCTGATTAAGGTGATAAACCCTCCTTCGAACCCTAAGACTTCTTCTCCTAACTACAACCCAGATGCAAGGTGCGCTTATCATTCCGATAGTCCGGGGCACGATACTGACGATTGTTGGGCGCTGAAATACAAGATTCAGAATATGATTGACGCTAAGGAGATCGAATTCGAGCCTCCTGAGACTCCCAATGTGATCACTGCTCCCTTGCCAAAACATGGCTAGGATTGAAAGCACTTTTGTTCATTTAAATTCTGAAGTTGTATTTTTCTTTGCTTATTCAAACAATTATCATGTCAAACTCTTTTATTTCATTAATGCATTACACGTGTCTATTTTGAATTAATTGTTTTCACTATGCTTAAAATTGCTTCATATTTCCTTTTTTGTGATGTTCAACTCTCGATTAAAAAAATTCTAAGCCTTTTGAGGGAGGATGACGAAAACGATACCACGATCTTTACAGTATGCTTTTGAACAGACCCCGCTGATGAGGTACAGGCATTGTTTCAAATCCTAAATAGTGGAGTTATAAGGAAGATAATCCCTCGTCAACCCCTTCGAGCCAAAGAAGTTAGAGTTTTTCTTTTCACAAAAATTAAAACCCTTAATTATAACCTGGGGCAGGGTAGTTCTCTCAGTTGATCCAGGTGCACAATGAATGGCATCAAAGAAGTCCTTCCGAGACAAAAGACGGTGATGGTTCCGTATAATCGTAAGGATAGGCAGTCATTGTCTCTCAAAATAAAAGCCCAATAAGTCAAAACCTATGAAGGAGACTTACAAAACTGGGGCATCCCGCTGACTGTAATCATAAAAGAAACAGTTCAGGCAAAAAGACAGGGATAATAAAATCAAAAAGAAAGAGGTCCTGCAAACTCTTATGAAAATGACTACCTGTTCAAAATAAATTGTCAATATCCGAACCATCACCGGAATATCAGAGCAAAGATTCAAACAAGATCTAATGCATGATTAGCTGAGTTTAGGATCGAAGAACATCACGAAGAGCGGGTGGGTACAAATAAATTTTGAGCCTTTATCCTTTGTTTCTTAAACCGTGAACCAGGCCACTTTATAACCCTTAAAAGTCCTAGCTGAAGCATGGGTTAGTTCAAAAGCATACTGTTACAAAAGGTATCCTGACTCCTGTAGGGCTTGCTGTAAAATCCTGAGTTGACATCACATTTTACAAAAAATTCACTTGTTTTACTGAAAAAATGCATTTTCAAAAAAACTTCAAGACAGACATAAGCTTTGCATTCTTAAAATAACATTGTTTGCATATGGCTATTTGTTCAAACAGCAGAGAAATTTGCACGACGAATATCTAGTGAACAAAAACCTTCTCAATAAAAAGAGTCATCTCAAGTGGAAGAAACACTTCCAACCAAGGGGCAGCCGTGATCATTGTCCATCATCTGGGGCAGTCAAGTCAAGATTCAAGGAATCTCTCAAGATGCCAAATAGCCAGGGGCAGATCTCCGTCTGAATCACTTGAGGCATTGGACATGAATTCCAGCAACGAATCTTGCATGATCAAACATCTTCTGGTAGTACGGCAACACTACACTACTGACAGTGACAACCTCCCTGCATCCTGAGAGCATGGACATAGTCAGAAAATACTGCGCATGAACAAAGACCCGCTAGGTCGACTGGCCTAGGCAAAAATAAGGGATGAAAATAAAAAATCTGTACACCCGGCAAGTCGAAAACCTGAAAAGGCGGCTTGGGCAAAAAGGGGTATCCCGATGGACTGAAAACCCGAAAGGGCGGTCCAGGCAAAAATTAGGGATCAAAGCGTACGACTATGTCCAGTCATCTCGTCATTTGCCTACCAGAAGAAGATTTGTCAATCGGCAGTTATCAAGCACCTCATAGGCCTTCTTCTCCCGCGGAAACTGGGGCAATAAGAATTGTCCAAACTGTACAAGCTGCTATGTCCTCCAGGTACAAGGTAGATTCAGTTGAAGAGTATGACCAAGATACCTTCACTCCCTGCAGAGTAAGACAGTAAGGGAAGCTCTCCCCACTGAAACCTGCAACCATGGACGAATCAGCAATACTCTCCCCCAAGCAGAGTTAGTCTACCGTCAGTCCCGAAAAGGCTCGGTATTCCCAGAAGGTCTTAATATTCCCCAGCGGAGTATAAAGATATTCCCCAGCAAGCGTAGGGAGCATCCCCGGCAGTCTTAATACTCCTCAACGAAATATAAGATTATTCCCCGGCGGAATACAAAATACCCCCAGTGGAGCCATTTCCCCAGCGCAGTCTAAAAAAGTTTCCCCAATAGAGAGTTGAATCATCTTCCCCAGTAGATTCTGGAAGCTTGTCCCCTGTAGAATACAAACGCATCTCCTCAGCCAAATTCAGAGGTTATCCCCACAAGAGTCTAACTGGGTTATCCTCAGCAAGTTGCAACTGAAAAATCATCCCCAGCGAAGTTCTTTCTATCCCCAACGGAGTTCATCATCAAAATCCCCAACAGAGCTTATCAACGGAATCCCCAGCGGAGTTATCGTTAAAATCTCAGCAAAGCATCTCTTCCCACAGAGTAATTCCCCGCAGAGTAATATCTTCAATCATCTTCGTTCATCATCCCCAGCGGAAACAAAGAACTCAACTCTATTCTCCAGCAGCTCCGGGATTTATTTTCCCAGACGAAAATACATTCATAAACATTTCACATCTCATACCTCCTATTTACATACATGATAAAGTGCATACAACATGATCTCATTTATTTTTGAGAACATCACGACATCATGAATTTCATACATCATGACATTGCATACAGCTAACGTTTTACCTTTTTCAGGAAAAGGTCAATCAAAAGATGGCTACCATCACCCTTTCAAGTCTCAGTTTAATACCTGTAGCAAGCCAGGAAAAATATCTGTGGACGACTGATTGTAGGTTAATACCTGAAACTAGACAGGACAATTATCTACTTGACCATCATAAAGCAACCCTACACAGGTTCCTTCTTTCCAAGATGAAGTTTTACACGGACTCATCCTCGGGCAACCCTACACCGGTTCCTTCTCTTTCCAAGATGCAGTTTTACACAGACTCGTCATCAGGCGACCTTACACTGGTTCCTTCTCTTTCCAAGATGCAGTTTTACACGGACTCATCCTCAGGCAACCCTACACCGGTTCCTTCTCATTTCCAAGATGAATTTTTACACGAACTCATCCCACAGTAACCTTACTCAAGTTCCTCCAGAAGTTTTACACTGACTTATCACCTTACCCAGGTTCCTCCAGAAGTTTTACACGGACTTATCACAAAGTAACCTCACCCAGGTTCCTCCAGAAGTTTTACACGAACTTATCCCAAAGTAACCTCACCCAGGTTCCTCCAGAAGTTTCACACGAACTTAGCCCGAAATAACCTTACCCAGGTTCCTCCAGAAGTTTTACACGGACTCATCACCTTACCCAGATTCCTCCAGAAGTTTCACACGAACTTATCCCGAAGTAACCTTACCCAGGTTCCTCCTTACAATTTCCCGACGTAGTTTTACCCAAACTCCTCGCAAAGCAACCTCACCTAGGTTTATTCCCAGTTCAGATGCAGTTTCACACGGACTCATCATCAGTCAGCCCTACACAGGTTCCTTCCTTCCAAGATGCAATTTCACACGGACTCATCATCAGTCAACCCTACACAGGTTTCCTTCCTTCCAAGATGCAGTCTCACACGGACTCATCATCAGTCAACCCTACACAGGTTTCCTTCCTTCCAAAATGCAGTTTTACACGAACTCATCATCAGGCAACCCTACACAGGTTCCTTCTTTCAACTTACAAAATTACAATTCAACAAACAATCTCCAGATGGCATCTATAAGCTCATCCTTCTACCAACAATCGCCAAATGGAATCTGTAAGCCCATTCCCGACATCCCATTGCTGACATTACGCCATGCGAGTGCAAATTTCTGGGCACTCTAGTGTTCAATTATCTTCCACCTTCGGATCACGAAAGGCACGCAAGCCAATCCATATCCTCAGGTTTAAGAAAAGTGAACAGGGGCAACTGTTGTACCCCAAAATTTTCCCTCCCATATTCCTCAAGACATGTCAAGAATAATCTTCAAGTTTCTCAAGATAGCTCAAGGGTTGGACAGTCAAATCACCTTCTAAGGCAGTCAAGTCAAAATTAGGGTTTTGTGTTGCATTAAGGTCCTCATATCCAAATGGCCTCAAGTTCTTCCCAATGTCTTAATATGTTCTTAAGTTCATCCATGACAAATTTCAAGCCTTGCAGAGAAACTTTGGTCAGCCAATTGCTCAAGAGGCCCAAAAATCGATTGTGCTGGGTCAAAAGTCAATTGTGGCCTACATATAGTCAAACCTCAATATTTTTTGTCAACATTCTCATTTTGAAGTATAATTAATCATTTGATCAAGGGTTGATCATGATTCATCAAGGATTGCTCAAGATTCATCAAGATTCAAAAGTTGCTAAATTAGGGTTTTGTAGGAAAAGTCAACTCAACTTTGACCAAGCATAACTTTCTCATACTTTATGAGAAATGACCCATCCAAAGCTCATTTTGAAGAGGATGCAATTTCCCACAATCCATATTCATACCCCAAGATCAGAAAATGCACTCACAAGAAGTTACAAATTTGGACATTATAGGTCATTTTTGAAAGTCAACAAAAACACCTTTTTTTCCAAAGCTTATAACTTGAGAATGGAAGATCAAAATTAGATGATACCAAAAGGGTTGATTATAGTACATCTCAAGGTTTCTAAAAAGTCAAAGAACACCTCCAAAAGTTCAAAATTGAAGAAGTTATGCATTGTTGAAGTTGGGCATTTTTCCAAAATTGCCAAAAGTCAACTATCCTCAAAACTCCAATTTTTGACAAAAGGGCCCACTTTTTTCCACTTGATTTGGTCTTTCCATGCCACACACGTGTCCCATATTTAATTTCATGACCAAACATTTATTTTTCTATTTTATTTAATTTTTATTGACTTAATTCAATTTAAATCTATATTAATTCAAATAAAATCCAAAAGTTAATGAAATGGTATCTTTGTGATTGGTACAGTTTTCATATATCATATGACACCTAATCAAATTCGTGTCTTGGCTTTTTGTGCACAAAATCTCAGATTTGGCCATTTTTGGAAAGCTTGTTAATGGTGATAAGATCAAATCTCCAAACTTTGAATACACAAAGATATTGGCCCAACTCTTAACCTAAAATTATTCTATTATATTCACACAAGGCATACAAACCTAATTCACGACCTAAAAACTGCTAAAACGGCCAGAGCAAATTGCAAAAATCCTTGAAAAAGTATGAGATCAGGAACGATATTGGAGGCACTTTCAGACCAAAAAGAGAACGCAACTTTCTTCCTTGATATCCAGTGGTGCTATACCAAGTGAAACCAAGCCTTTTCATCAACCACATCGCACTGTAAGTCGTCTCAAACTTTGCCCTGAACACGAAATCCAAACTTCCAGTTCTTGCATCTTTTCTTCAAAATATTGGCATATTCATGCTTGTTGTTGGATGTAGAACATTTTTGAAATATTTAATTTTATTCCCAGGGCCTCTAACGTGATACCCAAACCTAGGGTTTCCAAGCTTTGTTTTTAGGCGTTTTTGGTACAGGTACAATCAAGGCAAACCATGGCTATATTTGTGCTCAGGGAAGAGAGACGATCACGTTGATACCCTTGGTGTGCATTTACATGGCCTAAAACGTATTTTTGAATCGCCCCACGGATCTTCCTGCGGATAAAAATGTGCAGGTAACAAAACCAGAGTTTCGTTGGGGAAGACGACCAGACGTCGCCCTCCCATTGGTCTATTTCAAATCCGCGCGCTTTTATTTTTTTTCCAGGCATATTTATTTGTTTGCTAATATATTAATTGCTTATTATTCCAATAACAAATAAGGCATGGTGGTGTAGTGGCAGGGGCGAACGTCCAATGAGCAATGAGACCTGGGTTCGAATCCCAGGTCCCCCAAAACATTATTGCAATTTTGTTTCAGGAAATTCCATGAAACACTCAAAGCAGGGCCCATCATACGCCCTCATCCAGATGTTCTCCAAGTGGCTCCAGATCTGATCCAGTGGCTAGGATTAAGGGACTACCATGCTCCCTGGTCAACAAGCACGCGCTGGATTCTGAAAGTCCAACCAGGCTTCTCACGTTTGGGCCTGGAATTCTGATGAATGAACCCCCTTTCTAGGCCCAGACCCCTTTTTGGTTTGCTTTTTTTTTCTTTTTTTCTATATTTATTCTACTTAATTTATTTTATTATTTTATTTAATTAACCAATTAACTAATTAACTTTTTTCATAACAAAAAATCAGAAAACAAAAAAAAATATAATATTTTTATTTATTAAAATTAATTTCACTATTTCATTATTTTTGTAAATAAATAACTTAATTAATTTAGTTTCTAATTAGGCATAATTTTAATATCTTTTGCAATAAATTAAAAATTAATTAGAATTAGGTTTTTAATATATTTAATCATTTTATTTTTTTATTTCCTTAAAGATTCAAAAACCCAAAAAATATCTATTTTTATTTTATTAATTAATTAACTTAGACTTAATTTCCGCTTAATTCAAAATAACAAAAAATCTCTTTCTTTCTTAAAAAGGGTCAAAACCCTAAAAACTCTCCGATTTAATTTTTCTCGCGCGTATTGTTTTTTGATTCATATCTCAATATTGTAATTGCTCCGAGGATGTAATAGCTTTAACTTAGGACCTTTTATCGCTTTTATTTACCTTTCCGCATTTTAATTTCAAGGGTTGTTTTTAGCGATGTAAATACCCGACGCCTTGTAATAGTTTAGATTTAATTTCCGCAATTTAAATTCCGCAACTATTAACTGCTAGATGTATGAATAATAGGCTATGCATGACAAGATCTACCTTAACTTAAAATCAACCGTAGCTCACCATAACATGTACAAAGATAACATAACTGAAAATTGACACATTTGCACATGCCACTCCTAGGGTACGCCTCACTTGGTTGCCTCAAACGTGGTCATTGAGTATAGGAAGTTTTAGAGGTCGCCCTCTTGTCCAAGGATCATAAGTTGCCTCAAAACGGTTGCCTCGGATAAAATGATCTAAGACGTTATGGTTACCGCTAAGGCGTCCTAACATTGCTTTAGTGACCACATGTCCCATAATCGAATTGACCTGAAAACTCCAACGACGGTGCTACCTACTCCTCAATAGTGGGATAACACTGTCTAAAGGACATTTGCACAATTTAATTCCCTTTTGAGTAGGTAGAGGTTCTTAGGTACTTGCTCTTTCAAAACAAAACAAATTTTTCGCACTTACACTTTTCAAACAAAGTTTTCAACAACACTCCATACACTCTTGAGGACAGAAACAAGAGTTAGGTCGAAGTTTTCAAACAAAACTCTTTTCAAAACCCACAATCACAAAGAAAAGCAAACTTTTGAAAACACAATGAGCAAGTACGTGAGAGCCCGTGGATAACCACGGATAGAAAGGGTGCTAACACCTTCCCTTTCTATAATCTACCTCCCGAACCCGAGAAACAATCTCGAAAAAGAATTTTTCTGTGCTTTTGTCCTTTACTTGTTGGATAAAATAAAGGACGGTGGCGACTCTTTCTTACCGCGACATTTTGTGAAAACAAACGGAACCAGCATTCCAAAACAGTCAGTTCTATTCCCACCGATCACACCAAGCATTTATAAAACTTAATCTCTTCTAAAAAGTTTTAGATCTCATTGATATCTACAACTTTCATGTTGAGAGTTTCTCTTGAATCACTTTGCATCATGATGAAAAATTGGCATAAAGTTGTGAAAAAATATGAAGTTTTCAACACTTAGAAAAATTTCTAAGTTTGGAAATTTTGACTTTTCAAAATAAAATCTTGACTTTTTGATTTCTTGATGAACAAGTTTCAGATTTAGACATGTTTTGATGAATTATGATCTTTGACACTTGATTTTGACCAAAAAGTCAAAGTTTGACTTTTCAGTGTGCAGTTGACTTTTGATCAGTTGACTGGAAATCAATTATCAATCAATTGACCTTGGGCAATGTTTTGAGTCATTCCATTAGGTTAAAATGATGCAATTTAATCCTTGAGATCATGTTTCCAACCAATCAACCATTTGCTAGGTCAAAAAATCAGAAATTGCCTTTTCTCATTCAAAACCCTAATTTTGACCATTTTGCCCTTTTGATGATCTGATCAGATTTCTTGAGGAATTATGGTCCAAACTTGATCAAATGACATATATGAGTTTATAATGTTGATATGGATCAAAAATTATGAAGTTTGACTGTAAATTGGCCACAATTGACTTTTTCCCCAATTTAACTGATTTTTAGGTCAACTGATCAATTGACTGAGCAAAAATGTGATCCAAGACTTGAAACTTGACACGAGAAAACTCAAGAGTCCAAAATGATACATGAAAGTCATATGAGGCATTAAAAGTTCAATTATCCTTGTGCAATCTCAAACCCTAATTTTCAGTCATCAGTGCTTAAGGAGGTATCTTGAGTTGATCAACCCTAGTGTAGTCTTGAACCAAAGGAGATCTTGTGAGAAATTACTTGATAAATGAGAGGGAAAATTTTGGGATACAACACCTATGAATAGGGGAAGATATTTCATTCATTTCCCAAGCTTTAGAGACCTAGAAAACCTCTGTCCAACTTCCTCCATATCTCTCAATTCTATTACTTTGAATTTGGCTTTAGAGGTCTTTTCAATCCAATTTATTTGTTCATTCTTCATCCTTGAACTTCAGTGAAGCTAACAGAAGAAGAACCAATTTTTGTAGTGCTCTCAATCATGATATCCAAGTCAAGTTTCAGAGCAATTTATTCACACTTCGTTTAGGTAGTTTAAGGCATCAATTCTTCTAACTCAAATTACATGAATGGTCTATGATGTTCATTGATGCTTACTGATGGTTTAATTTTGATCTATTGATGCATTTGATGCATCTGTTTTTTATTTCAAAAATGTTCAAAACACTATGCTTTTTCTCAAATCGACTGAGCTACACTTTAAATAATTTTTTGCGAGGGTACCATTGAAATCGTCTTAAAGAGAGGAAGTGAATGGCACCGGTCTGAGCTCCTGATTTTATAGTTTGTGAGACCTGTAATTCGTGTGTGGCTGGAGTTTGAAGATGACTAACGTGTCATCTCTTAACCAATGACATAGTGCCACGCATATTTTAAAAATATGTTTTAAGTAATTGATCTGGTGGTTTATTCACTAACGACCACGATATACATAGTGCACCAGATCCCTTGGATTTGATTACTAACGCTATTTGACATTGATCCAATGGTCTATATCTTTTTTGTTTTATTTTTTGTTTTCTGATTTTATATTTTAATTTTTTTTAAACCTTCAAAAATTCATAATAAATTCATTTTAACTTCTAAAATTCTGATAAAAAATCTCAAAAATACTTTTGAGTTTTCTGTTTCTAATTTTGATTTTTTCACAATTCTATTTTGTGATTTGATATATTTTACGAATTTATACTTTATTTGACTTGTTTTAATTGTTTAAAAATATTTTCTTGATTTTTAAATTCTGAAGAAAAAAATATGGAAGGATCCAATGATCTCTTGACAAATATTGGTAACCTCATTTTATTTTTATTTTTTATTTTACTATTTTTCGCAATTTTTGGCTTGTTTTGATTATTTATTTAAATTTTAAAAATAGTTTATGACTTTAAAAAATTCTGAATTATTTTATCAACACTTATTGACTCATATTTGACTTCTGATATTTTTTTAGAATTTTTATTTGGTGTATTAACATATTTTTGTGTATTTTACCAATTATTTCTATTTTAATGATTTAAATATTATTTTATTAAATACTATTTTATTATTTAGTTGCTTGGTCCTGATTTGGGTGTTATTTTGGGAAAAGTTTCTCAACCTCATTAGATCTTTGGGTGTTGATTTGTTGAAAAACTAAATCCACCAAAATTGATGAATGATGTTGATGATATTTGAAACCCTAATTTCATCTGATACATCCCCTCCCTCTTAATCTTATCCCTTTCTTGTTTTTATTTGTGCTACATGTTTTTAGAGAATGATCTACATATCATTTCTCTAACATGTTGGTGCATATATTGATATTGACCGGTCACAAAATAGGTGTGACTTCTACATTAGTCCATTTACGATTACTTAATATAGCGCTAAATTTGTTCCGATTTGAAAAATGGTCATTCGTGGCTCAAACCTATGTTTTCAAGCCCAAGTATGTTCAAGAATAATCCTTTTGGATCAACCAAGTTGAAATGAGAACAATACTCTCACTTTCAACCTTTTGCTTCTAATAATCCTGGACAACAAGGAATACAAAACTAAGTAATCTTGATTTTAACAATCCTGGACAATAAGATATGAATATAACATGAGTTTATAAGAATGTGAAATTTTTAGAGAAATTATCACTTTGAGTGATGTATCAATATAATTGACCTTTCCTTCCAAACAAGAAACTTATAATGATAGAATATAGTGTTGAAGTGTTTGTAAATATAATATGAATTTTCTGGACTCATATGGAAATACATACAGAAAAATTCTTTGTGAAAGTTCAAGAAGACAAACACTTGTTTGAAATTTAAATGATAAATAATGATGTTAAATTGTATTGGAAGAGTTTGTTTTCAAATCTGAAAATATATAGTTTATATAGTTCCTTAACACCCTTTTGAAAGTGTGTAAATCATTGAAACAATGCAACTTTTAAAAGGTGTCAATTGTAAAATTTTTAGAATTTTAAAATAGTAAAAACGGCTCTATCAACTCAGGAAATCGATTTCCCAATGTGGGGTAATCGATTTCCTGGAAAGCATTGCACCCAGAATTCAAAATAAAAATACTGTGCAAATTAGGGTGGTTTTTAGTGTTGTTACGACGAGTCAAACAGCTATAATTTACCAAAAATCGAATGTTTGAAAAATTGGAAAAATTGAAAATTTATCTAAGTATTTGAACCAATCTCATGCAACATCTATTGATTTATTCAAGTAAATATATTATATTTGGTTCAAACATGAAAAAAAATTCAAATGTAAGATAAAAAAAATTGTTTTAAAGCTAGAAATATTGAGATATTTTGAACCAAATGAACCATGCATGCAAGTGAATTTTGGAGATTATTTTGAGCAATATTTTATCAATATATATTGCATGCTTATACCTCAATAAATTAAGATCAATACAAGTCTCCATAATGTTGCAATCTTAATCCATAGCCATATTGCTCTGTGATGCTTTTTCTCATCCTTTGATATATGCACATAGTAGTTGTCTTCATCAAAACATAATGTTGAAGGAGCTTGACTTCACATATGCACACTCTAAATAGGAATCATTATTGAAATAATAGATCAACCCCCATCAGATCTTTCTCCACCCAATGGTATTGTGCAGCATTAGCAAGCGGCACTAGACCTTAGTCCTCCTTGTGATAATATTTCCCCAATTGTCATGTAAAATATAATGTTGGTAATGAATTTAGGAAAGGCTTCAAAAATTAGTGTGATCCTTAACCTCCCTTTAATTGGAATCCCGACCATTCACATCCCTAAAAGAATTCATAAGATATTTAGCAATTCATTCTTTATGGACGACCTCAGCAGATTCTAAATCTGCAGAAAATCATTTAGGAGGAAAGTGAAAGACTCCCATATCCATAACAACAAAAGTACCATAGTTAATCTGTTAATCTCATTTGGGGGAATCTTATGTACTTATGAAAATATGAGAACTAAAAGTTCCTACCATCTTCAACATAACTCCCGCCAAACCTAGAAATATCAATAGGGGAAATGAGGTTTGCAATACGTTGGTTAACCTTTAAAGGTTCAATGTTTGGCATTCCTAGGTTCACTATCCTTGTAGCAGAAAAAGAATCATTTCTACTAGGTATATTTATAATATTTTCAAGTATATCTTATATGTTGTCCATATCTAAAACGATGAAAGGAGAATAATGAACTGTAAACAAGAAAAAGAAAGATGGTACCTGAAGGAGATGAAAAAAGAGGTAACATTTAAAGGAAGGTGACTCGAAGGTTGCAATGAATAAAGAAATGTAGAACCTGAAGTAGGAAAAAGGTTGATAAATGTGTGTTTCCAGACACCAGAGAAGAAAATTAGATTTTATAGAGGAGAAGAAACTTGTTTGCACAAAAGGGTGAAAAAAGTGATTGAAATGCTAAGTGTCATTTATATAGGGAAACACAACAGGATAATCAATGACCCAAAATAAAAAATAGGGAGGCGAAAAATAATGGTTGGTTCACTTGGACATCATAGGAAGATGTGCCACACTCTAGTCTAGACACCTAAGGCCACACGTCAAAAGATCATGTGAAACATCAAAATGATGTGACTAGCATTTAATACACGTGTTCATTATATTATTTGAAACGACTATGAAACCTCTTTATCTTCTCTAAGAACTGACCCTGATACGTGGAACTTGGCCCATTTCTTTGAAATGCTTTCTGTTGCTACGCCACAAGAAGTCTTAGGAAAAACTATTCTATTTCGGCTACAGACCTAATAAGAGAAAACTCTACCTCTAATCCAGGCCTTGGACACCTCAACCAACTGGCATATATAAGATACCCCATGTAAAGAAAAATTTATGATTCGCATCCATTATCACTCTCACATTACTCTTTATTCTCTCATTGACTTGAGTTTCAGAGTGTTAGCTTTGCAAGTAAATCCCTCTCTACCGTACCGAAAACACAAATCCACTGCAATAAAACTTTGACCTCATCATTTCAGTGATCATCTCAAAAAATATGGTAAAAGGAGATAAGGATAAACAAGCTTGGATTAGGATAAGAAGAAAGAATGTATAATTAGTTTTTGGTAAATTGTTTTTAAAAAATAAGTCATTAAATTACATAATTATCCTTTATCATTTTTATTATAAAGGTTGGACTTGTTTGTCCAAATAAAAAAGTATTTATTTGATTAATATAAAAAAATTAGTCGTTGATTTATAAATATCAACAACTTCACAATAATTTTAAATATAAATATATGTTCTTGTCAAAAATAAATTATAAATCAAGTTGTATATATTAACTCTTAAAATGTTAATTCAATCATAAAAATTTTATTCGTGCAATCTCAAGATATATAGTTTACATACCCTCGTGAACATTTTTTAAATGATAATTAGGGGAAAAGCGTTTGAAGAAGATCTCAACAAGATATCTTATGGTGGCAGGTAAGCTATACAAAAATGGGTAGATCAACACCTATGTTGCGTTGTGTCTTAGAAGATGACATGAACTTGGTAATTAAAGAAGTGCACAAAGGCAATATGTGGGATCCACATTGGGGGTCGGTCCTTGTCCAGCAAAATATTAAGGGTCGGGTACTATTGGCCTACTATGCTCAGAGATTGCGTTCGGTTTCTAGGCCGATGTGACAAATGTCAGATATACTTACCATTCATCCATACCCCAGCCAAGTTGCTCCATTCTGTAGTATCTCCATGGCCTTTTCATCAATGGGTAACAAACATACTAGGACCTTTCCCAGTGGCACTGGGATAACTCAAGTTCTTAATCGTGGCAGTTGATTACTTCACCAAGTGGGTAGAGGCAGAGGCCGTAGCCCATATCACAACTGAAAGGTTGAGACTGTTTTACTGGAGGAACATCATTTGCAGACTTGGGTTACCCTACACTATCTTTTCAGATAATGGAACCCAGTTTTATAGAACATACGTAATAGAGTTCTGTAGAGAGCTCGGAATCATTAATTGTTTCATTTGAGTGGAACACCCTCAGGCGAACGGGCAGGCAGATTCAGCTAATAAAATAATCCTAATCGGGATAAAAAAAAAGAAGTTAGATGAAGTGTTGTACCCCAAAATTTGCCCTCCCATATTCTTCAAAGTTTTGGCAAGCATCATCTCAAGTCTACTCAAGGGTTGCACAGTTCAAACACCCTCCTAAGCCAGTCAAATTAGGGTTTTGGTTCTTGCAAGGAAGTTGAGGTTTTCAAGGGCTCAATCAAGTCACATGTGCCCATATACATTGTCAAGCATCTCTGTGTCAAGTTTCAAGGCTCACAAGGTCAAGTTGCACAGTCAAAAGCCCTGGTTGCTCCACAATCAACTGTATGGGTAAAATGGTCATTTGGCAGTCAAAAGTCAAAATTTTTGGTCAACATCTTATTTTGAAGCCACAATCATCATTTGATCAAGTCTTGATCATGATTCCACAAGCATGGCTCAAAAATCATCAAGATGCAAAAGTTTCTATTTTTGGACAGTTGAAAAGTCAACTGTAACTTGACCAAGGCATAACTTTTTCATGGTTCATCAGAAAAATCCCATCCAATGCTCATTTTGAAGGGGAGGACATTTCTTACAATTCATCTTCACATTCCAAGTCCAAGAAATCCTCTCACAAAAAGTTATCAATTTCAACATTATAGGTCATTTTCAAAAGTCAACAAAAAGGCACTTTAAGTCAAAGACCATAACTTGCGATTGGTAAATCAAAATGACATGGGACCAAAGGCATTGATTAGAGGACTTCAAGACCTTTCCAAAATGTCCAAGAACATGTTCATATGATCAAAATTGAGCAAGATATGCATTGGAGAAGTTGGGAAATTTTTGTGAAATGGCAAAAGTCAACTATCCTTGAAACTTCAATTTTTGACAAAAGGGCCCACTTTCTTCCACTTGATTCAGCCTTGTCATGCCACCCACGTATCCCATGATTAATTTCAAGACCATATCTTTAATTTTTCATTTTTATTTAATTTTTGTGGATTTAATTCATTTTAATCCATAATAATTTAAATAAAATCAAAAAAATTAAAAGAATGGTATCTTGTGGTTTGAATGACCTTTATATGCCATTTACTAGCTGCCAAATTCGTGCAAGCTATTTTTGTACACAAAATTTTGAATTTGAACCAAATATGGAATGTCCTTTTAATGGTGGTCAAACAAAATCCAAAAGCTTAATGGCACAAGGTTAAGGCTCTTAATGTTGACTTAATTCCCTTCATATGTACATATGCAAGCCTTCCCACCCTCATGGACGAAAAAAGGCATCCCTAAAACGGCAGAGCAAAAAACTGAAAATTGTCCAAAAAAGTGTGAGATCTAAAGCAGTATTGCAGGCACTTTCAAACCAAAAAGAGAACATAGCCTTCTTCCTGGACATCCAGTGGTGCTACAGCAATAAAAACCAAGCTTTTTCATCAACCACATCGCACTGTAAGTTGTCTCAAACTTTGCTCTGAACACGAAATCGTAACTTCCAGTCCTTGCACCTTTTCTTCAAAACATTGGTATATTCGTGTTTATCATTTGATTTCTAACATAATTTCATTATTCAATTTTGTTATTGGCCCCTATATCATGATATTCGAACCTAGGGTTCATATGCTTGTGTTTTAGGTGTTTTCCATATAGGCAAAATCAAGATGAATGATGGTTACAGGGATAATGAGGAGATAGAGGCGATCACGCCCATGGGATTGGATGGAATTTTTATGGCCTAGGGACGTTTTTTGAGATAAGCTACGAAACTACCTGCGGATAAAAATCCGCAGGTAAATAACCAGCAAAGTGTTGGAGAAGATGATGAGGTGTCGTCCTGTCGTTGGCCATCTTCAAATATCGCGCGTTTTTTTATTTATTTTCATGCATATGTTTGTTTACCAATATAATAATCATGCTTTGTTTTAATAATGACTAACACGCGCAGCTCAGTTGGTGGCCATGCTATTGGAAAAGGTTACATGACCTGGGTTCGAATCCCAGGTCCCCCATAATTTCCATAATATTTTTCTTCATGTAATTGTGTGCAGGCTTGCTAGTGCGTTCCACCATATGCCCTCAAGCATTGAGTTGCCATGTGTCCTTGAGTCTAGATCTGATGACAAAAGATGAAGGACCACAATAGTCCCCAGTCAACGCTGGCACACCTGATCAGAAAGTCAAACAGGCTTACTTCTATTGGGCCAGAAATTCAACAAAAAAACCTCCCATTGGTCCATTAACCTCCTGGTCTATTTGCCTTTTTATATTTTTCTCTTTTCAATTCTTTTAATTATTAATATTATTTTCATTAACTAACAAATTAATTTTTTTTATAAATTCAGAAAAAAAACAAAAAAATAGTAATAATATTTTCATTAATTAAATTTAATTAGTTATTACTTTGTAAATAAACACTAACATAAATTAATTTAGTTTAATTAGATTTTATTTTAATTTTCTTTTACAATAAATAAAAACAATTTAGAATTAGGTTTTTTTTACTAACTTTTAATTTCTATTTATTTTCTCTTTATTTTCATTAAAAACACAAAAACACAAAAAACATTTTTTTTCTTTAATTAAATAATTAATTAGTTAATTAGTTTTAACTTTTAATTTAATTACAAAAAAAAAAAGGACAAAAAATTCAATTCTTTCTTAAAAAAGGGTCAACACCCTAAGACATCCCGATTCGATTCTCTTGCGCTTTAATTTATTTTCATTATATTTATGTAACTGCTTCTGGAAATGTAATAGTTAATTAGGACCTCTTTTACTGCTTTATTTATTTTCTCGCAGTTTATTTTTTCCAAACGGGTTTGTTTTTTTGGCGATGTATAGACCCGCGCCTTGTAATAGCTAGATCTACATTTCTGCAATTTACTTTCCGCACTCCTAACTGTTAAAAAATGCATGAAAGAATGTATGAAAAATAAAACCAATCTGTAGCTCACAAATAAAGACAATTAACTGAAAAACAACACACAAAGCACATGCCACTTCTAGGGTACGCCTCACCGGTTGCCTCGAACGTGGTCATCAAGTATAGGGTGTCTTAGAGGTCGCCCTTTGTCTAAAGATCCAGTTGCCTCGAAATGGTTGCCTCGGATAAAAGGATCTAGGACATTAGGGTTATTTCTAAGGTGTCCTACCATTGCTTCGGTGACCACACTGTCCCGATAATCGAATTGACCCGAACACCTCCAACGACGGTGCTACCTACCTCTCAATGGTGGGATAGCACTATCTAAAGGACTCTTACACAGCCTAATTCCTTAGAGTAGGTAGATTCTCATGGGTACTTGCTCTTTTCAAAAACAAACAAAAATACTTTTCACACCTACACTTTCTAAAGGTTTTCAAACAAATTTTTCATACACTCTTGAGGACTGATACAAGAGTTACTTAGAAGTTTTCCAAACAAACTTTTTCAAAACCCACACACACTTGAAAATCAAACAATTTTTGAAAACATAAGAGCAAGTACCTAAGAGCCCATGGATAACCATGGATAGAAAGGGTGCTAACACCTTCCCTTTCTATAAATCTACCTCCCGAACCGAGAAACATTCTCAAAAAAGGAATTTTGCTGTGCTTTTGTCCTTTCCATGTTGGAGAACATAAAAGACGGTGGCGACTCTTGCTTACCGCGACATTTCGCGAAACCAGCTTAAAAAACAGTCAGTTCTATTTCCACTGATCACAGAACTGGCGACTCTGCTGGGGACTATAAAAGTGAGGTGTACCTTAGGATTAGATCATACTTATGTTTTCAATTGCTTTGCTTTGATTGCTTTATAATTGTGGGCTTTGCATCGGAGTTTCATAGATCCTAACCCGGATCTGGGGATACCCTTTTAGGTAGCATAAGCTGTGAGGGACCTGTCCGGCGTAGACCGACACGGGTGAAGCAGTGGCTATGTTGGTGTGGCACTTTGGTTTGTACCGATATCCCTTGTGTTGCAACGAGGAGAATATGGGTCTTCTGAGGAGTCATTAAGCACCAACCGACCTTAGAACCCTAATGTGGCCCAACTTGGCCATAGAACAGTAGCAGTATGCTACACCCATTGAGGCTAAACTCTCGCGATGGTTCTGGCCACAAGAAAAGATTGCGACGTTGGAGTTATGACCGATTGAGGGTAGTCAGTGATATTGGGATCCTCTAGAACCCGGTTACTTTTGATAGGACAGGTCTTAACCAACGAAACTGAAAGAGGGTAGTACCTGAACTTCATGCTGGCCTAAACTCTAAGGGCTGTCTTGTGTGACTTGTGTGCCTTCAAACTTGACTACTTGCATGCTTGTCATCTAACACATGAGTTTCTTGCAGGTTTTGTTTACAGTCCTTAATCTGGACTCATAACGGGGTTTACCTACATTACTCCATGCATAGCATAACATCATACCATTGCATACATCCTACATAAGGACTAATCCATTTCAAGGATCTCAAGGGTTTGTGATGTAGGTCATGATGAATAAAATTTCTAGCAAGGGGCAAAGGGGATTTATTTTCCTCTAGCCAAGGTTGATAACTTGAGTCGGGGGCTATGACCCACTCGATATGGTGAGCTTTGACTCTTGAAGAAGGACTCTCAACAACACGAAGTTCCTTCAATTAAGCCACGAAATTCAAATTCTAACAAGTTTCTCTGTTTACCCCGTGAGATCCTTGAAAACATTGCATGCATATCATACATATCATTGCATTACAGGTACACTTTTACATGTCACTTACCTTCTTCGCTGTTTATTTCAGCAGTCATCATGAATCCTGAATCATCCAATGAACAAGCTATCAAGGCCCTCCAGGCCCAGAACGCCCAGTTCCAGGAGCTGGTCATGAGCTTAGCCCAAGGACAACAGGAGTTGAAGACTCTGCTTTTGAAAAAAAGAAGAAGAAGACTGTTTTGTTCAATCCTAGATGCAGATCTGGGAATGGATCACAAAATGAGGCTGAGCTGACCACCCCATCTGCTGGGAAGGACAACCCACAAGTGAGAGAGGTTCCCAGTCCCGTGGTCTCTGACACCGAGACAGATTTCAATGACAAACAGTACCCTCCTGCCGAGGACCGGTACAAACCGCTGGAGGATCGGTTAAATGCTATGGAGATTCAACGTGTGCCTGGGTTGGATTTTGGAGACTTGGGGTTATCTTCTGGGGTGGTGATCCTACACAAGTTCAAGGCGCCTGCCTTTGTAAAATACGATGGGGCTTCCTATCCTAAGTTGCACCTCCATTCATACGCAAGGAAGATCCAGCCCTACACGGCAGACAAGAATCTATGGGTCCATTTCTTCCAGGAAAGTCTTTCAGGGACTCAGCTCGAATGGTTCTATCAGCTGGATGGAACCAGTATTCATAATTGGGAGGACTTGGCAACTGCTTTTTATAAGCAGTATCAGTATAATGCCGACCTCGCTCCTACACGTACCCAACTCCAGGGTATGTCATTGGGGACGGGTGAAGGTTTTAAGGAGTACGCGCAAAAATGGAGAGACCTGGCTGGCAGGGTGCAACCACCGTTGACTGACCGTGAGCTTGTTGACATGTTCTTGGGAACCTTGTCCGGTCCATTCTTCAACCATCTGATTGGGAATTCTTCTGCTGGGTTCACAGATCTGATCTTAACTGGTGAGAGGATAGAAGCTGGTATCAAGTCCGGGAAGATACAAAAGGGTGACTCCTCGAACACTGAGAAGAAACCATTCAAGAAAGAGTCCAATGCTGCGTATAGTCAGAAGGATCATCGTGACCAACACGTAGGGGTAGTGATGATCTCAGGTTCTGCGTCACGCTGATAACCGCCAAAGGGAAATCAGCGAAGGCCAGACGAGCCTAAAAGACAATTCACCAATATCAACATGCCATTGTCACAGGCATTACAGCACATGTTGAAAATGAATCTGATTGCGGTGATCAACCCTTCTGCAAATCCCAAGACCTCTTCTCCAAACTACAACCTAGATGCGAGGTGTGCTTATCATTCCGGAAGCCCGGGGCACGATACAGAGGATTGTTGGGCGCTGAAATACAAGATTCAGAACATGATTGACGCCAAGGAGATCGAATTCGAGCCTGCTGAGACTCCCGATGTGATCACTGCTCCCTTGCCAAAACATGGCTAGGATGGAGAGACTCTTGTTTCATTTAAATTCTGATGTTGTATTTTTCTATGCTTATACAAACGATTATCATGTCAAACTTTATTATTTCATTAATGCATTACACGTGTCTTGTTTTGAAGTAATTGTGTTCGCTATATTCAAAATTGCTTTTATTTTTCTTGATGTTCAAACTCTCGATTAATAATTCTAAGTCTCTTGAGGGAGGATGACGAAAACGATACCACGGTCTTTACAGTATGCTTTTGAACAGATCCTGCTGATGAGGTACAGGCATTGTTTCAAATCCTAAACAGTGGAGTCATAAGGAAGATAATCCCTCGTCAACCCCTTCGAGCCAAAGAAGTAGGAGTTTTTCTTTTTCACAAAAATTAAAACCCTTAATCATAACCTGGGGCAGGGTAGTTCTCTCAGCTGGTCCAAGTGCACAATGAATGACATCAAAGGAGTCCTTCCAAAACAAAAGACAGTGATGGTTCCGAATAATCATAAAGACAGGCAGTCATTACCTCTCAAAATAAAAACCCAATAAGTCAAAACCTATGAAGGAGACTTACAAAACTGGGGCATCCCGCTGACTGTAACCACAAAGAAACAGTTCAGGCAAAAAACAGGGATAACAAAATCAAAAAAGAAAGAGGTCCTACAAACCCTCAACCAAAAAAAAATGACTGCCTATTCAAAATAAATTGTCAACATTCGAACCATCACCGGAACATCATAGCAAAGGCTCAAACAAGGTCTAACGCACGATCAACTGAGTTTAGGTTTGAAGAACATCACGAAGAGCGGGTGGGTACAGATAATTTTGAGCCTTTATCCTTTGTTTCTTAAACCGTGAACCAGGCCACGCTACAACCTTTAAAAGTCCTAGCTGAAGCATGGGTTAGTTCGAAAGCATCCTGTTACAAAGGTATCCTGACTCCTTAAGGCTTGCGGTAAAATAACGAGTTGACATCACAGTTTACAAAAAAATTCACTTGTTTTTATGAAAAATGCATTTTTCAAAAACTTCAAGACAGATATAAGCTTTGCATTTTTAATATAACATTGCTTGCATATGACTATTTGTTTGAACAGCATAGAAGTCCGCACGACAAACGTCTAATGAACAAAAGCACCTCCAATCAAGGGTCACGGCATGATCATTGTCTATCATCTGGGGCAGTTAAGTCAAGATTCGGAGAATCTCTCAAAAGGCCAACCAACTTGGGGCAAATCTCCATCTGGATCACTTGGAGCATTGGACGATCAAACGAAGATCTTCTGGTAGTAGGGCAACGCAACACTACTGACAGGGGCACCTCCCTACATCCTGAGAGCACGAACATAGTCGAAAAAATACTGCGCATAATCAAAGACACGCTAGGTTGACACACCTAGGCAAAAATAAGGGCTTCCCGGCGAACCAAAAGGGTTCGGGCAAAAATAAGGGATGAAATTAAAAAAATCTGTACACCCGGCAAGTCGAAAACCTGAAAAGGCGGCTTGGGCAAAAATGGGTATCCCGGTGGACTGAAAACCCAAAAGGGCGGTCCAGGCAAAAGTTAGGGATCAAAAGCGTACGACTATGGTCTGTCATCTCGTCACTTGCCTACCAGAAGAAGATTTGTCAATCGGCAGTCATCAAGCACTTCCACAGGTATCTTCTCCCACAGAAACAGGGGCAATAATGAGTTGTCCAAGCGATCTAGTTGCTTTGTCCACCAAGGTACCAAGGTAGGTTCGGCTGAAGAATGTAACCAGGATACCTTCACTCCCTGTAGAGTAAGACAAGACTCAACAATACTCTCCCAAGCAGAGTTGGTCCTCCCGTCAGCCCTGAAAAGCACAGTATCTCCAGCAAGTCAACAACGCTCTCCCCAAGCAGAGTTAGCCTACTGTCAGCCTTAAGGAAGTTGGGTATCCCCAGAAAATCTCAATATTCCCCAGCGGAGTATACAAATGTTCCTAAGCAAGCATCCCCGGCAGTCTTAATATAAGATTATTCCCCGACGGAATACCAGACACCCCAGTGGAGCTATTCTCCAGTACAGTTCAAAAGTCTCCCCAGGAGAGTTGAATCAATCTCCCCAGTAGATTCTGGGAGCTCATCCCCAGTAGATTTTGGGAGCTTATCCCTGCAGAGTACGAACGCATCTCCCCGGCTTTATTCAAAGATTATTCCTCACCAGAACTTATAACTGGGTTATCCTCAGCTAATTACCACGGAAAGATCGTCCTCGGCGAAGCTCTTCCTATCCCCAGCGGAGTTCATCAAATCTTCCAACAGAGCTTATCAACGGAATCCCCAGCAGAGTTATCATCAAAACCTCAGCAAGGTATCTCTTCCCACAGAGTAATTCCCCGCAGAGTAATCTCTTCATCAAGTTTATTCCCCAACAGAGTCATCTTCTCTTACCGGTTTATTCTTGCAACCAAACATCCCCAGCAGAAACGAAGAACTCTACTCTTCAACATCAGCCCAGGATTTACTTTCGGGCATTCGTCAAAGATTCATTTTCCCAGACGAGAATACATTCATAAACATCACATCTTCATACATTATAGCATGCATACGCATCATACAACACAAATCTCATTTATTCTTGAGAACATCTTAAAATCATGCAGTTCATGCATCATGACATTGCATACGACTAATACTTTGCCTTTTCAGGAAAAAGTCAATCAAAAGATGATTACCATCTACCTTTACAGTTCCAGATCAACACCGGTAACAAGCCAGGAAAATTCTGTGGACGACTGATCGTGGGTTAATATCCGAAACCAAACAGGACAATTATCTACTTGATCATCCTCAGGCAACCCTACACCGGTTCCTTTTCTTTCAGAAGAAGTCTTACACAGGCTTATCAACAGGCAACCCTACACCGGTTTCCTTCTCAACCTCAGATGTAGTTTTACACGAACTCATCATCAGGCAACCCTACACCGGTTCCTTCTCAATTTTCAGACAAAGTCTTACACGAACTTATCATCAAAGTAACCCTACACCGGTTCCTTTTATTTTAGAAGAAGTCTTACACGGACTTATCTCAAGATGACCTTACCCCGGTTCATCCAGAAGTTTTATACGAACTTATCCTGCAGTAACCTTACCCCGGTTCCTCCAGAAGTCTTACACGGACTTATCTCAAGATGACCTTACCCCGGTTCATCCAGAAGTTTTACACGAACTTATCCTGCAGTAACCTTACCCCGGTTCCTCCTGAAGTCTTACACGGACTTATCTCAAGATAACCTTACCCCGGTTCATCAAGAAGTTTTACACGAACTCACCTCAAGCTAACCTTACCCCGGTTCCTCCTGAAGTCTTACACGGACTTATCTCAAGATAACCTTACCCCGGTTCATCAAGAAGTTTTACACGAACTCACCTCAAGGTAACCTTACCCCGGTTCCTCCAGAAGTCTTACACGGACTTATCTCAAGATAACCTTACCCCGGTTCATCCAGAAGTTTTACACGAACTTATCCCGAAGAAACCCTACACAGGTTCTCTCTCTCCAAACGCAGTTTTACACAGACTCGTCATCAGTAAACCCTACACAGGTTTCCTTCTCAACTCCAGACATAGTTTTACACGGACTCGTCATAAAGAAACCCCACACAGGTTCTCTCTTTCCAAAGATGAAGTTTTACCCAGACTCGTCATCAAGAAACTCTACACAGATTTCATTCTCAATCCCAGATGCAGTTTTACACGGGCTCATCATCAAAGTAACCCCACACAGGTTCCCTTCTCAAACTCCAGATGTAGTTTTACACTGACTCGTCATCAGTAAACCCTACACAGGTTTCCTTCTCAGCTCTAGATGCGGTTTTACACGGACTCGTCATCAAAGTCAACCCTACACAGGTTCCTTCTCCATTTCAGATGCAGTCTTATACGGACTCATTATCAGTAAACCCTACACAGGTTTCCTTCCTTCAAAGATGCAGTTTTACACGAGCTCATCATCAGTCAACCCTACACAGGTGTCCTTCTTTCCAAGATGCAACTTTACACGAGCTCAACATCAGGCAACCCTACACAGGTTCCCTCTTTCAACTTACAAAAATTACAGTTCAACAGACCACCTCCAGATGGCATCTATAAGCCCATCCACCTACCAACAATCTCCAAATGGCATCTATAAGCCCATTCCCGACAAGGTTCTGTCACACTTCCAAATGGCATCTATAAGCCCATTCCCGACAAGGTTCTATCATATCTCCAGATGGCATCTATAAGCCAATCCTCCTATCCACCATCTCTCCAAATGGCATCTGTAAGCCCATTCCCTACATCACACTGCTGACACTCTACTGTGTGAGTGCAAATTTCTGGGCACTTTAGTGTTCAATCATCTTCCACCTTCGGATCACGAAAGGCACACAAGCCAATCTACATCCTCAGGTCTAAGAAGATTGAACAGGGGCAACTGTTGTACCCCAAAATTTTCCCTCCCATATTCTTCAAATTTTTTGCAAGCATCATCTCAAGTCTACTCAAGGGTTGCACAATTCAAACACCCTCCTAAGCCAGTCAAATTAGGGTTTTGGTTCTTGCAAGGAAGTTGAGGTTTTCAAGGGCTCAATCAAGTCACATGTGCCCATATACATTGTCAAGCATCTCCGTGTCAAGTTTCAAGGCTCACAAGGTCAAGTTGCACAGTCAAAAGCCCTAGTTGCTCCACAATCAACTGTAGGGGTAAAATGGTCATTTGGCAGTCAAAAGTCAAAATTTTTGGTCAACATCTTATTTTGAAGCCACAATCATCATTTGATCAAGTATTTATCATGATTCCACAAGCATGGCTCAAAAATCATCAAGATGCAAAAGTTTCTATTTTTGGACAGTTGAAAAGTCAACTGTAACTTGACCAAGGCATAACTTTTTCATGGCTCATCAGAAAAATCCCATCCAATGCTCATTTTTAAGGGGAGGACATTTCCTACAATTCATCTTCACATTCCAAGTCCAAGAAATTCTCTCACAAAAAGTTATCAATTTCAACATTATAGGTCATTTTCAAAAGTCAACAAAAAGGCACTTTAAGTCAAAGACCATAACTTGAGATTGGTAAATCAAAATTACATGGGACCAAAGGCATTGGTTAGAGGACTTCAAGACCTTTCCAAAATGTCCAAGAACATGTTCATATGATCAAAATTGAGCAAGATATGCATTGGAGAAGTTGGGAAATTTTTGTGAAATGGCAAAAGTCAACTATCCTTGAAACTTCAATTTTTGACAAAAGGGCCCACTTTCTTCCACTTGATTCAGCCTTGTCATGCCACCCACGTGTCCCATGATTAATTTCAAGACCATATCTTTATTTTTTCATTTTTATTTAATTTTTGTGGATTTAATTCATTTTAATCTATAATAATTTAAATAAAATCAAAAAAATTAAAAGAATGGTATCTTGTGGTTTGAATGACCTTTATATGCCATTTACTAGCTGCCAAATTCGTGCAAGCTATTTTTGCACACAAAATTTTGAATTTGAACCAAATATGGAATGTCCTTTTAATGGTGGTCAAACAAAATCCAAAAGCTTAATGGCACAAGGTTAAGGCTCTTAATGTTGACTTAATTCCCTTCATATGTACATATGCAAGCCTTCCCACCCTAATGGACGAAAAAAGGCATCCCTAAAACGGCAGAGCAAAAAACTGAAAATTGTCCAAAAAAGTGTGAGATCTAAAGCAGTATTGCAGGCACTTTCAAACCAAAAAGAGAACATAGCCTTCTTCCTGGACATCCAGTGGTGCTACAGCAATAAAAACCAAGCTTTTTCATCAACCACATCGCACTGTAAGTTGTCTCAAACTTTTCTATGAACACGAAATCGTAACTTCCAGTCCTTGCACCTTTTCTTCAAAACATTGGTATATTCGTGTTTATCATTTGATTTCTAACATAATTGCATTATTCAATTTTGTTATTGGCCTCTATATCATGATATTCGAACCTAGGGTTCATATGCTTGTGTTTTAGGTGTTTTCCATATAGGCAAAATCAAGATGAATGATGGTTACAGGGATAATGAGGAGATAGAGGCGATCACGCCCATGGGATTGGATGGAATTTTTATGGCCTATGGACGTTTTTTGAGATAAGCTATGAAACTACCTGCGGATAAAAATCCGCAGGTAAATAACCAGCAAAGTGTTGGAGAAGACGATGAGGTGTCGTCCTGTCGTTGGCCATCTTCAAATATCGCGTGTTTTTTTATTTATTTTCAGGCATATGTTTGTTTACCAATATAATAATCATGCTTTGTTTTAATAATGACTAACACGCGCAGCTCAGTTGGTGGCCATGCTATTGGAAAAGGTTACATGACCTTGGTTCGAATCCCATGTCCCCCATAATTTCCATAATATTTTTCTTCATGTAATTGTGTGCAGGCTTGCTAGTGAATTCCACCATATGCCCTCAAGCATTGAGTTGCCATGTGTCCTTGAGTCTAGATCTGATGACAAAAGATGAAGGACCACAATAGTCCCCAGTCAACGCTGGTACACCTGATCAGAAAGTCAAACAGGCTTGCTTCTATTGGGCCAAAAATTCAACAAAAAAACCTCCCATTGGTCCATTAACCTCCTGGTCTATTTGCCTTTTTATATTTTTCTCTTTTCAATTCTTTTAATTATTAATATTATTTTCATTAACTAACAAATTAATTTTTTTTATAAATTCAGAAAAAAAAAACAAAAAAATAGTAATAATATTTTCATTAATTAAATTTAATTAGTTATTACTTTGTAAATAAACACTAACATAAATTAATTTAGTTTAATTAGATTTTATTTTAATTTTCTTTTACAATAAATAAAAACAATTTAGAATTAGGTTTTTTTTACTAACTTTTAATTTCTATTTATTTTCATTAAAAACACAAAAACACAAAAAACATTTTTTTTCTTTAATTAAATAATTAATTAGTTAATTAGTTTTAACCTTTAATTTAATTACAAAAAAAAAGGACAAAAAATACAATTCTTTCTTAAAAAAGGGTCAACACCCTAAGACATCCCGATTCGATTCTCTCGCACTTTAATTTATTTTCATTATATTTATGTAACTGCTTCTGGAAATGTAATAGTTAATTAGGACCTCTTTTACTGCTTTATTTATTTTCTCGCAGTTTATTTTTTCCAAACGGGTTTATTTTTTTGGCGATGTATAGACCCGCGCCTTGTAATAGCTAGATCTACATTTCTGCAATTTACTTTCCGCACTCCTAACTGTTAAAAAATGCATGAAAGAATGTATGAAAAATAAAACCAATCCGTAGCTCACAAATAAAGACAATTAACTGAAAAACAACACACAAAGCACATGCCACTTCTAGGGTACGCCTCACCGGTTGCCTCGAACGTGGTCATCAAGTATAGGGTGTCTTAGAGGTCGCCCTTTGTCTAAAGATCCAGTTTCCTCGAAACGGTTGCCTCGGATAAAAGGATATAGGACATTAGGGTTATTTCTAAGGTGTCCTACCATTGCTTCGATGACCACACTGTCCCGATAATCGAATTGACCCGAACACCTCTAACGACGGTGCTACCTACCTCTCAATGGTGGGATAGCACTATCTAAAGGACTTTTACACAGCCTAATTCCTTAGAATAGGTATATTCTCATGGGTACTTGCTCTTTTCAAAAACAAACAAAAATACTTTTCACACCTACACTTTCTAAAGGTTTTCAAACAAATTTTTCATACACTCTTGAGGACTGATACAAGAGTTACTTAGAAGTTTTCCAAACGAACTTTTTCAAAACCCACACACACTTGAAAAGCAAACAATTTTTGAAAACATAAGAGCAAGTACCTAAGAGCCCATGGATAACAATGGATAGAAAGGGTGCTAACACCTTCCCTTTCTATAAATCTACCTCCCGAACCGAGAAACATTCTCAAAAAAGGAATTTTGCTGTGCTTTTGTCCTTTCCATGTTGGAGAACATAAAAGACGGTGGCGACTCTTGCTTACCGCGACATTTCGCGAAACCAGCTTAAAAAACAGTCAGTTCTATTTCCACTGATCACATGAAGCAAAAGGATTATGGGCCAAATACCTCCATTAGATATTCTGGTCTTATGACACCACTGCTCACTCCATGACCAAGGAAACACCGTTCAGAATGGTATATAGGGTTGGTGCCATGATCCAGGTGGAAGTCAATACTCCATCCTAAAGGAGAATAATCTTTGAAGAAAATGTCAATAATGACCATCTGGATAGTGAAGCTAATTTACTTGATGAAATTAGAAACATAACACTTATCTGAGAGATAGCTTCCAAGCAAAGGATAGCTTGATGATTCAATATGAAGGTGAAACAAAGGGAATTTTTCAAAGGGGGTATAATTATGAAGAAGGTCACGGATCCAATGAAGAAGGGGAAACTCTATCCAAACTGGGAGGGACCTTTCCGGATAATTGAGAAACTTAGAAATGGGGCTTACAAGCTAGAGACATTAGTTGGTATAGAAATTCCTAGGACTTGGCATGTATCTAGTCTTAGGATTTATTTCAGTTAAAATTATGTAAGCTCATGTAATGAATAAAACGGGTGCACTCTTTTCCCTTGCAAGGGTCGGGGTTTTTAATGAGGCAACCCATAAAAAGCATCATAAAAAAATTGAAATTGTTATCCACGGTTCACCTTCGAAAGCTCTACACCTCGGTTCCAACTTGGGCCGCCTCAGGTGTAACCTTTTCGGGCTCTGCACCTCGGTTCCAACTTGGGTTACCTCAGGTGTAACCTTTCAGGGCTTTGCAACTTAGTTCTAACTTGGGCCGTCTCAAGTGTAACCTTTCTCGGCTCTGCACCTTTGTTCTAACTTGGGCTGCCTCAGGTGCAACCTTCTAGGCGATGTACCTTAATCGAATCTTTCCAGAGTCTTCCTGGGGGAATTCTCGAAGGCTTTGTACCTCGATTCAAACATGATCCGCCTTAGGTGTAATCTTCCAGATTGTGTACTTTAACCAGGCATACTCAAAAGTTATACCCCTGAGCCGACTAGGGTCAACTTTATAGCATGTGTATTTTTGCCTAGCTGGGGACTTGGGGCTAGCGCCTACATGGTAGTATCTCTGCATGGAAAATTCAATGCCTAAAGAATGTTTCTCGGCTTCTATGAGCCTATACGACTATTTAAATCATAAGTTTTGAGAAATGTCTTAAAAATGAAAGCAAAATAAATGCTTAAAAGGCATTCTTATGCCTCACAATGATTACTCAAACCAGAGTTCAAAAATCGTCAAAATCATAAAAAGGGTAGAGTCGTGATGAAATTATCTTCACAAAGCGGTCGACCTATTATTAAGTAGCGTCGGGCATATCAAAGAGGATTAAGGCCTTTTTTCAAAACTGATCACTATGGGTTTTGTCAGAACCACGTGACCAGGGGATACCATATATCCATAATCCTCTTACATGTATATGGGCATACAAATAAAATTGGCATGAACGGAAAGCATTTACAGAAATTGAAAAAACAAAAGCAAAAATATTATTAACGATGAAGCCCATGGGGAAATTGTCTAAGCAGGAAAAATATTTAAAATCATTACAGAATGCACCCACCTAAAAAGGGTGACTAACAACAAATTGTTCAAAAGAAACAAGGGAAAGACTAAAATCACTTGGTCACATCAACCTGGGAGGCGTCAATGGTATCCGGCTCACCTATGGTCGGGGACCCGTCCTTATCATCATCTGCTTTCACGTCCACCAACTTACCATCCACAATATTCTTGAAGAAGTCCACAGAGGAGATATCCAATTCTGGATAGAGACACAACACTTGATCCTTTGCCCGGTCGAAATCCATATCCCCGGCATTAAGGACATCCATCCGAGTCTTCTCCAAAGATCGTTGCAAATCGACACAAGACTTTTACACAGCATTTAGCGCATCGATAAGTTTGGTGCTGGAGGTCTTAAGGTCTTCATTTTCCTTGGTCAGTGACTTATTCTTCAAGGTTTCTTCAAGCAGGCTCTTTCCCAAAGCTGAACATTGTCAGCATATGACTTCTCACTCTTTGTCAGTTGTTGCACATCCTTATTAAGATTGATACACCTTTCCTTCAAGTCATCCTCAGATTCAAACAGATCCCGGGCCAGCACAGCGCACCACATCAGGTAAGAACTTAGTTTATGAGTAAGCTTCAGAGGCTAAGACTATTTACCCTATTGACATCTTCAATGACATTAAGCTGGTCATAGAGGAACTTCATCCCGTCAAAGTTGTTGGACTAAAACTTGTTCTCGCTAGAATCATGAACAGAGTTGTCACCAGTCTCCTGCATTAATGTCGATACCTCCCAATCTGCTCAAAAAACCCCATCCGTCATCATAGTCTTCAGTCTTTTTGGAGATATTTGAGAAGGTTCTTCAACAGCCAAGACAATCTTGGCCAAAGAGTGGGGCACGTCGATGATGACACCCGCCTTCGGGCCAGTTCTATTCTTCTTCTTCACCACTCTAAGTTCCAAGCCAATCAAGTCAGATTTGGACTCGGAAGGCCCTCTAACTCCTTTCCGAGCAGCACGGGAAGCAGCCATCAACTTCTTTTGTTCTTTGATAGAAATGTCATTCATTTTATCTATAAAAACATCAAAAGGGAACATTTGAGGAAGGAATAAAAGATCCATATGCGACAATGAAATAAAAGGAGTATTACCCATAAAGGTTGAAACCTCCTTGTCAGGCAAAGGTAACAGATCCTTGACCTTGAATAAACGGAAGTAGTCTAGCACTTTCAGAGATTAGGTCTCGGTGTCACTCAATTTGTCATAATTAAACCCAGATATGGGTAAGGGGTTCCCAATCCAGTATAAAGGAAACTTAGGATGACCATTAGTGGCATAGATGACTTGAGGACACCTTGGCCAACACTTAACTCGAAAGAAATGATCTTTGAAGGCCTAGTATTTAGTGGTATAGGCTTGAAGGAAGCTCTTACGGGGTACATAGCTAATGGCAACACATCTTCCAGACTCTACATTTTTAACTTCAAAGTAATAGAAAAACAAACCAATGGTCTAAGTCATATCCAACATTGTACAGACCATCTTGAAGGCTTTGATAAAACCCTAACTGTTAGGGAGAAGTTGAGAGGGGGCCATGTTCACCGTCTTCAGCACGTCTACCTAAAAGTCAGTAAAGAGGATGCGGATAAGCATATCCTCTAACACCCTACATAAAAGTAAAACCATTTGTCTTATACTCACTTTGGTCGGGACATACAAACCCGTTCACCGAGAATGCAAGCCTCCAGAATAACATCATCCTCGTTTTTGATCGAGGACACCTTTTTCAAAGAGTGAAGCTTCGCTATCTCCACCTCATCCATGGAGCTTTGGTCGTAACCCATCGCGTCCTCACTAAAAGAGCCAGAAGTTTCCCTCAGGATTTCCATAAAACCTGATGTGGAATATTCAGAGTCAAAATCACTAAAAGTAGCATATATATCCCCATAAACTTCCAGCATAATACAATTGAACTCCTCTCTACCTAAGCCTTTTTCACAATCCCTCATGCATGCACACTATAGTGTGTACTCTCTTCGGGATTTTGGTGTTTTAGAATGACACCCTCTTCATCACACTCGCGTAAAACTACCATCTCTCAAAATAAAAGAAAATGTGCAGGAAAATTAAGGTAAAGGGAAGAGATAGATACCTGGAAGTGGTTGTCGTTTGAAGAAAGTGAAGAGATGAATTAAGAGCACTTGAAAAGGAAAGTATGAGAGTCTTTGGGAACATAAGAGGAAAGGTTTTTATAAAAGGAGAAGTTATGGGAAGTAACGATTAAATAAGAGGAAATATGTGTATGTTTCAAAAAATTCGCCTTAGTAATGATTTATACCTAAGAAAACTAGGTGACTATTGGGAAACTAGGGCGTGAGCGGCACACACACTGAGGTATGGGATCAATCATCATCCAGTTATAGAATCTCGGCCTGGAGAAAAAGATCAATATTTACGTTGACCAAACATAAGGCTTTAGATAAAACAATATGCTCATGGGGCTTATGTTCATACATAGATCCATTTTCCGAGCCAGGAGAGATAAAAAGGCAAGATATGGATAGAAGGCAAAGGAGGACAAATAAATGTTTAGTCAGGTAATACCTCGACTTAAGATCATCATGCTTGAGTTGGGTTGCATAGCCAGAGGCATATGTGGTCGACCATCGAGAAAGATGAAGAGGCGCCATCCGGGCTTATTCCTGGACCCAGGGGTTACATAGAGCCCAACGTTGATGAGGTCATTATAGAGTGATCGGCCTATTAAGGGTGTAACCGCTCATCAATACATGGCGGTGTGTGTTATGATAATAGCCATCATTGGAAACGGTGGACGTTTCTTGCCTTAAATGGCAACTCAATTACGTACGATGAAGAGTCATGGTAGTTGCATATAGTGATCAATGAGGTCCAGATACCTCTATATATAGGTCTCCCGATTGAAGGGTAAGCAAGACACTTCGCTTGGAGCTCACGCATACTTGTGTGACCCTCCGAATCCCTTAATATCATAAACAATTCACTCTCACTTGCTTGAGGCTCTCCCCGATACCCTTCAACTAGTGGTGAAGTCACCCATTTAGTGTTTAGCAATAACAATTAATAATCTTTTGTTTTTCATCCTTGAAATTATTTTCCATTTTCTCAATTTTTTCTTCTAAAGATGAAATATGTTTCTTTTGAGATGAAATAATTTTGTACAGAATTTTGCATGCATTTAAGAGTTCGTCTATTTCACTTTATGCATCGTTATCATAAAGATAAAATTGATTACTAACTTCATCATTTTCATCATCTAAATTATGTGAAGTCATTAATGCAAGATTAACACGTTGATTGCTTTCGAAATCGAAAGATGAACTTTCCCATGCTACATACGCTTTCTTTCACTTCTTATCTTTATTTCTCTTGAAATATTTCTTCTTCTTTTCAAGTGTAGGATATTCACTTTTAACATGTCCCTTTTTTCCATATTCAAAGCATGCAACCTTCCTTATTGGTGCTTCCCTTTTTCTTTCTTTTCGTAGAACCTTTTCAATTTTTTTATAAGATCATCATCTTCACTACTGGTGGATTCATCCTCTTTATTGCTATCATAATTTTTTATCCTTATCTTTAAAGAAATTCCTTTTGAATCTTTTACTTGGATTTCATGATTTTCAAGTCTTGTAAGTTCTGTTTCATATTCATGAAGTTTTCTGAACAAAGTTGCGGAAGTCAGTCTGGATAGATTCTTCTTCTCGGATATTGATGTCACTTTTGGTTGTCATTCCCTGGTTAAAGATCTAAGCACTTTAAGATTAAGTTCATCATTAGTTAAATTCTTACCGAGTGCTTTCAAGTGATTCGTCAAATACACGAATCTTTTCTACAAGTCAAGGATTGATTCTCGAGGCTGCATTCTGAATATTCGTACTCTTGACTCAAAGTATTTAATCACGGTCTTTTAACTGCAGCGGTTCCTTCGTGAGTTTCCACCAAGGTACCCCAAATTTCCTTCATCGTTGTGCATGCTGAAACTCGAAAGAATCCGTCCATGCTAAGAGCACCTTGAAGAAAAATTATTGCTTTCTTATCATAAAGAAATTTTCTTCATCATCTTTATCCCATGAACCTTCGGGCTTTAGAGTCCCAACGCCATTAAAAACATGTGTAGGAACGTGATGACCTTCAATAATGGCTTTCCATACTCCTTTTCCTTGAGATTCTAAATGTGCCTTCATGCGTATTTTCCAGAAGTCGAAATATTCACCACAAAACAATAAAGGCTTGTTATTTCTACCACCGTCTTTGAAAATTGGATTTACATTTGCGGAAGCATTCTGGATCTTTAGAAACAAGTTACCTATAACCTACTTGGATGCCAATTTTAAGTATTGAGTACGCCTAAGAGGGGGGTGAATTAGGACTTTAAAAATTTTTATCCGGTTTTAGAAACAAGTTTGTCTTGTTTTGGTTAAGTGTTTTAAGTGTTTCTTTCTTTTCTGGTTATGATTTATTATGAAAGCGATAAATGCTGAAAAGTAAGAACACAAGTATATATCATGCTTCCTCTCATAGTTCGAGAGTACTCCAGTCCCCTTTCAACACGAAAGAAATTTCCCTATTTTTAGATCTTTGTACAAGCCTTATACCAAGACTTCTCCTACAATCTTCTAACAATAACACCACCAAAAATAATCCTCTTGGATCAAACAAGTTGAAATGAAAACAATCTTCTCACTTTCAACCTCTTGCTTCCAACAATCCTGGACAACAAGAAATATAAAACTAAGTAATCTTAATTCCAACAATCTTGGGAAATAAGATGTGAATATTAAAAGAGTTTTTAAGAATATGAAATTTGTAGATAAATTATCACTTTGAGGGATGTATCAATATAATTTATCTTCCCTTCTAAACAAGAAACTTATAATGATAGAATATAGTGTTGAAGTGTTTGTAAATATAATATGAATTTTCTGGACTCATATGGAAATACATGCAGAAAAATTCTTTGTGAAAGTTCAAGAAGACATACTTATTTTAAAATTTAAATGATAAATAATGATGTTAAATTTTATTGGAAGAGGTTGTTTTCAAATTTGAAAATATATAGTTTATATGGTTCCTTAACACCCTTTTGAAAGTGTGTAAATCATTGAAACAATGTAACTTTTAAAAGGTGTCAATTGTAAAATGTTTAGAATTTTAAAATAGTAAAAACGGATCTATCAACTCAGAAAATCAATTTCTCAATATGGGGTAATTGATTTCCTGCAAAGCGTTGCACCCATAATTCAAAATTAAAATATTGTGCAAATTAGGGCGGTTTTTAGTGTTGTTACGACGGGTCAAACTGCTATAATTTACCAAAAACTGAATGTTTGAAAAATTTTCTAAGTATTTGAACCAAACTTATGCAACATCTATTGATTTATTCAAGTAAATATATTATATTGGAAAGTGATTTAACATGGTTCAAACATGAAAAAAATTTCAAATCCAGGATAAAAAAATATTTTGTTTTAAAGCTAGAAATAGTGAGATATTTTCAACCAAATGAATCATATATGCAAGTGAATTTTGGAGATTATTTTGAGAACTATTTTATCAATATATATATATATATATATATATATATATATATATATATATATATATATATATATATATATATATATATATATATATATATATATATATATATATATATATATATATATATATATATATATATATATAAATTAAGATCAATGAAAGTCTTCATAATATTGCAATCTTTATCCATAGCCATATAGCTTCATGATGCTTTTTCTCATCCTTTGATATATGCACATAGTAGTTATCTTCATCAAAACATAATGTTGAAGAAGCTTGACTTCACATATGTGCACTCTAAATAGGCATCATTATTGAAATAATAGATCAACCCCCATCAGCTCTTACTCCACCCAATGGTATTATGCAGCATTAGCAAGCGGCACTAGACCTTAGTCCTCCTTGTGATAATGTTTCCCCAACTGTCATGTAAAATATAATATTGGTAATGAATTTGGGAAAGGCTTCAAAAATCAATGTGATCCTTAACCTCCCTATAATTGGGATCTCAACCATTCACATCCCTAAAAGAATTCATAAAATAGTTAGCAATTCATTCGTTATGGACGACCTAAGCAGATCCTAAATCTTCAGAAAATCATTTAGGAGGAAAGTGATCGACTCCCACATCCATAACAACAGATGTACCATAGTTAATCTGTTTATCTCATTTGGGGGGAATCTTTTGTACTTCTGAAAAGATGAGAACTAAAAGGTTCCTACCATCTTCAACATAACTCCCTCCAGACCTCGAAATATCAATAGAGACAATAAGGTTTGCAATATGTTGGTTAACCTTTAAAGGTTCAATGTTTGGCATTCCTGGGTTCACTATTCTTATAGCAGAAAAAGAATCATTTCTACTAGATATATTTATAATATTTTCAAGCATATCTTCTATGTTGTCCATATTTAAAACGATGAAAGGAGAAAAATGAACTTTAAACAAGAAAAAGAAAGATGGTACCTAAAGGAGATGAAAAAGAGGTAACATTTAAAGGAAGGTGACTCGAAGGTTGCAATTAACAAAGAAATGTAGAGCCTGAAGTTGGAAAAAGGTTGATAAATGGGTGTTGCTAGAGACCAGAGAAGAAAATTATATTTTATAGAGGAGAAGAAACTTGTTTGCACAAAAGGGTGAAAAAATGATTGAAATGCTAAGTGTTGTTTATATAGGGGAGCACAACAGGCTAATCAATGACCCAAAATAAAAAATAGGGAGGCAAAAAACAATGGTTGGTTCACATAGACATCCTAGAAAGATGTGCCACACTCTAGTCTAGACACCTAAGGCTACACGTCAAAAGATCATATGAAACGTCTCAATGATGTGACTAGCATTTAATACACTTGTTCATTATATTATTTGAAACGACTACGAAACCTCTTCAGCTTCTCCAAGAACTGACCCCGATACGTGGAACTTGACCTATTTCTTTGAAATGCTTCCTGTTGCTACGCCACGAGAAGTCTTGGGGAAAACTGTTCTATTTCGGCTAAAGACCCAATAAGAGAAAACCCGACCTCTAATCCAGGCCTTGGACACCTCAACCAACTGGCATATATAAGATACCCCATATAAAGAAAAATGTATGATTCGCATGCATTATCACTTTCACATTACTTTTTATTTTCTCATTGACTTGAGTGTCAGAGTGTTAGCCTTGCAGGTAAGTTCCTCTCTACTGCACCGAAAATACAAATCCACCACAATAAAAATTTTACCTTATCATTTCCATCTCAAAAAATATAATAAAAGGAGATAAGGACAAACAAGCTTGGATTAGGATAAGAAGAAAAGGTGTATAATTAGTTTTTGACAAATTGTTTTTAAAAAATAAGTCATTAAATTACAATATTATCTTTTATTATTTTTACTAAAAATAAAGGTTGGACTTGTTTGTCCAAATAAAAAAAAAATTATCTGATTAATATAAAAAAATTAGCCGTTGATTTATAAATATCAATAACTTTACAATAATTTTAAATATAAATATATGTTCATGTCAGAGAGTGAACCTTAAACTATCAACTTATAACAATACATAAATATAAATAAATTATAAATTAAGTTGTATATATTAACTCTTAAAATGTTAATTGGGTCGTAGAAATTTTAGTCGTGCAATCTCAAGATATATAGTTTACATACCCTCGTGAACATTTTTTAAATGCTAATTAGTATCATTTAATTAATTAATATTTCTAAATTATTTTCTCCTTTCGCATATATATATATATATATATATATATATATATATATATATATATATATATATATATATATATATATATATATATATATATATATATATATATATATATATATATATATATATATATATATATATATATATATATATATATATATATATATATATTAAATTTAGTATTAGTTGATCAATAATTCAATAATCTAAATGAATTGTTAGAACATACTTATAAAAGCAAAAACGTAAAAAACAAGAAATTAAGCATATTTTATTCTAATTTTGAAAAGATTTTAAAACAACATAAAGGAACACACACGAGTTTTTGCCTATCTAAAAACTTTTAGTGAGTTGAGTGGTTCCACGACATGGCACTCTCATCCGTAGGAAGATAGTTATGGGACATTTGATGATTCAATTGAGTTGAATTAGCACCCACGTTATTGAAGGTTGTTGACATGTGAAAAACAATATTGTTGTTGTTGTGAGATTCATGTGCTAGATGGTCATCATTGTTGATGGCACCATCTTCACGTATTGGTCCACCCTCTTCAATTTGTCGATCATTTCTCTTGATAGAAACCGCTCTATGGAATGTAGTTTTCTTGACAAGAGTGGCATTGATAAAAATAATTCCAGCAGCAATAACTTTTCCACCAACAACTCCGCCAAACACATGCCCATTAATACCAGAGAAATATATGGTAAAAGAGGAACATGGTGGATTAGCTATGAATTGTGAAGGAACGCATTCACAATTAGGATTTACATATGTTCCAAATAAAGATGTCATATGTAATGGTCCTTCGATGGGTAATAACGGGACACAAGATACCGGATCAAGAAGAGTAACATTACATACAAGACCGAAACCCCTCGACACTACTATGTCAACTTGCCGACGTATAGCATAGTTAACTAGAGTCTCCACAATATCTTCTCCAACACAGATCTTAATTGTAACTACTTTTGCCAGGGCTTCTGTGTTTTCCTCAATAATGATGCGTGATTTAGGTTTATTTCTAGAGCCTTGGGGTCTACCCTTACGTTTTTTGGTAATTTCCTCCTTTGGATTTTGAGAGAGATCCATATACCCATTAGAGAAGGTTTGTGCATATGATGGTGGTGGCATCAACAATGTATCGTCGTTGTCATTGTTGGTGGTGGTGGGACGAGAGACTATGTTCTCTAAATACTCATTTTTGAAGTTTGGAGAGAGAGACGAGGGGGAAAGTTTATTGTCAGCCATCATAAGAGGCATGTATTTTATGAAGAAAAGACTAGCAATGTAGTAGGATATTTATAGTTGTTTTGAGTATGAGAGAGACATAGGTTCTATGAATTAGGTTTTCAAATTGAATTGTAATTTTCCTTCTAGATTAACTATGATGTGCACAAACTAGTCTTTGAGGACAAAAAAGTATTTTACATTCTAATGAGAAATATACTTATTATAGAGATGATATGTATTTAACATCAGAGTTTTTGTTCAAACACCAAATATTACTCATTTTTCAATATTATTTAATTAGATTTAAAATAAAAAAGTTTTATACTTACCTAATATTTTATATTTTCTATAAACAAAGATTTTATAATAGTTTTTAAATAATAGTAATTCAATATTTTTATATTTATGGTTTATACCTGTTATACAAAAATAGAGATGTAATGACATAAAGAAATGAGAAGAGGTGTAAAATAATATGAAATATGTATTTAAAAAGTTTTAATTAAAATTTGAGTGAGTTAAATATTTAATACAACTATAGTTTTTATCAAGTAAAACAAAAATCGGGTATAATGCAATTTTGATTAAAGAAAAAGATGATCACACATTTGGGGTGATTCGTATAATGATATAGAAAATATAAATTAAAAAAAAATTAAAAAAATAATGAGTAATAAATAATTGATGATAAATTAAAGTGATTACTTTATTAATTCATCTAAGTTGATAGTTGTATAATTATCTGATTACAACATATAAATTCGAACGAACATGAAATATATCACTTACTCATCTTTAAAGAGGAAGATTTTGATTAATAGTTTATTAAACAAAATGAATAATAATAAAAATAAAATTTATTGTTATTATACAATTACTTATAACTTAAAAATATTTTTTTTAGCAAAGTATCTTATAATTTAAGACAAAGATAACAATTTATAGAAATTAAGAGTCCTTAAAAATATAATTTAAGAGTCTTGTGTAAAATGATGAAGGCGATTTCAATTTATTTTTCTTTTTTAAATTTTAATATCACATATTATATTAATTTTTTATTTGATAAATGAAAAATTAATTATTGTAAATTAATTAACATAAAAAGGTAAAAATATAATATTTATTTTAAAATATATATTAAAATATTTTAAATTGTATTCAAGTATCATGTGATATATTATATTAAAAAATTTAAAATATATAAATTAGAACTAATTCAACTACAATATCCTTGAACTCTTCTCTACATCGATTTAGTTTTAATATCAATGAAATACATCAAAATTATTTTGATATATTCCAGTAAGTGAGTTAATTTTATTGGCCTAGAAACTACCTAAGGGTCCAAGGAAGAACTAGGCGTGTGTCGTCCCAGGATACCCGACCTAGACTCATGTTCATTATCCAACCCATTTAGCTAACATGTAGCAGACTTGATATTCAGTCAAATGCAACACGAGAGGAGGGAATTGTTTCCCCTATAATGGAGGAAGAACCAGTCTTCCTTACTCCAAAGAATCTGTAGGGAAAGTAAGAGAAATTGTTTCTTCTTTTCCACTACCCATCTCAAGAGATCTCTTATATATTTATATTCCCGCCTCATAATTTGGTAGATTCATTCACTAATTCCTGGAATATCGAATATGCAGATTCTCTTGCAATCAAATATGTGAATAAATGTTTCCCTTAATTAATTTCACAAGTACAATTGGAACACACCGTGAGGCCTCGATAAGACTAACCTAGACCACACTCACATCCATTTTTTAACCCCCTTAGCCACCCTCTTTAATATGATTACACGATGAGGCACTACTATAGCTAGTAGCCCAAGTTGTAGCGACCAAGAAACCCTAGCAAAGATATGGTATGTTATGATATAGGTGCTCCGCTCCAACCAATGTTTGGAGGAGAATGTCCTAACCCTCCAAGAGCGGCACCATGAATACTTACAGGTAAAAGATGAGATCTTGGACCTCTAGCCTCTCTGTGGTGAAATTTGGAGCACTCTAGTGCCAAAGAACTTCCATAAGGCAACACATGGTGGTAAAGATGAATTATCCCATCCATCAATTTCTGAAGAAGCTTGACCTGGAGGGAATAATGGTGCCTTGGTCATTAGAAATATCTGAATATGGTATCAATTTTGTACTAAGAGGCAACATCAAATCTCATATTCTGGCGGACTTCCTAGTAGAATTTAGCTCCCTAGTGAGTTAGGAGGTCTGACACGTCTGGATCTTGTTAGTAGAAGGTTCCTCAAACCTTAAGGGCAGAGGCGGTGGGGTAGTATTGGAAGTCCCATACAACATCCTTATAGATAAATTCTTGAGGTTTGAGTTCAGAGCCAGTAATGATCAAGCTGAATACAAAACCCTTGTCATTGGAATGAACCTCGTCATAGAAATTGGCGCTTCAAATATAAGAGCTTGAATAAACTCTCAATTGATCGCCAATCAGGTATCCAGAGACTATTAGATGAAGGAGGCTCATCTCGTAAAATAGCTTCAAAGAGTGTAAGACTTAGATAAATATTTTAAATTCTTTGAGATAGTTTATGTTCCTAGAGAGTAAAAAGTTCTTGCGGACCACTTATCGAAACTCCTCAGCATTAAGAAGCTAGGTCATAATAGAATAAAAATACATGAAACTTTGTATGTAGCCAAAACACAAAAAGAAGAGTCTGAGCCTTAAGCCTTGCCATTGCCCAAATACTTGATGGGCAAACATTCACTCACAAACTATTGATGGGCGGTTATTTTTTACCAAAATTTATAAAGGACATTGCATATTTCATAAAAAATACAACAAGTACCAAAAAAACATTCTAATTTCTCCATGCACTGGCCGAGTTTCTCCATTTTATCGTGCCCCCTGACCCTTTTACTATTGGGGCCTGGACATCTTGTGTCCCTTCCTCTTGGCACTAGGTTAGTTGAAACTCTAGATCGTGGAAGTTGACTACTTCACAAAGTGGATAGAGGCTGAAGCCTTGTCCAAGATCATATCAGATAGAATGCAAGGTTTCTACTAGAAGCGTCGCATTTGCAGGTGTGGTTTTCCAAGGACTATTGTCTCAAATAATAGATTTCAATTCTCCGTCTCACTTGTGGTGGAATTCTGTCATCAATTGAGAAATCACATAAAATTCAATTTAGTCATCCATCCCAAGCAAATGAACAAGCAAATTGAGGCAACAAGGTGATCATATGTTGGATAAATAATAAGATTAATGACGCCAAAGGTATGTGGACTGAACAATTGCACGAGCTATATATTTTTCATCATTGGCTCCATTTAATCTAACATTTTTGCCTAAGGCGTACAATCATATTATATGCAAAGGTTTTATGGTCATATCATACAAGACCTTGCTCAACCACTAAGGAAATACCATTAAAGATGGTTTATGGTGCAGATGTCATGTTGCTAGTGGAGATTGACACACCCACGTGGCTTTGTGAGCATTTCAATGAAGAGGATAATGAAGTAAGACTAAGAGTTACTTCTAACGTGATTGACAAGACTAGACAGATTCCCCATATCACAAGTTCATATCAAAATAAAGAGTTTTCAGTCGATACAACTCCAAAGTAATCCCAACAAAGATGAAGGAGGAGGATTTTGTACTTAAACAGGTTATTGCGCCTACTCGGATTGGGAAGTTGCTTCATAATTGGGAAGGATCCTATCAAATATTCCAAAAATTGCCACATGGTGCTTACAAGCATGAATAAGAAGAAGGCATGACCTTATTACTATAAAGAAAATAGACTAGGTCATGTTAGCTATCATTTCCGTAGCATAGGCGTGCACCAACATTTTGAGTACGAAATTATGTACGACTAGATATATTTGCATGCATATAATCAATAGTACATAATGATAATTCCTTCTTAAGACAAGAGCTAGTGTGGCTAAGCATTAAATGACACACTTGTTTCCCAAGTAACGCTTGAGGGACTCTCCCTAAGACAAGCGTGAGGGACTCGTCCAAGCAACACTTGAGAGAATCTCCCTTAAGCAGCGCTCAAGAGACCGTACCAACCAACACTTGATAGACTCACCTTAAGTCAAGCTTGAGAAAATCTACCTAAGGCACGCTTGAGGGAATCTCCACATTTTATGTTTAAGGACTCATGCTTGAGGGACTGTGCAATGAGATTACTTTATTGGGCCTAGGAAGAAACCTCATGAAGGACCTAGAGAGAAACAATCTAAAATACCAAAAAAAACTGGGCGTGGTGACCTAGGTCGATCGACTCTAACCATGGTCTCCCGACCTGAAATCATGCTCATTATTTGATTCATTTATTTAACACGTGGCTGACATGATATTCAGTCAAATCCAACATGAAAGGAAGAAACCATTCTCCATGGAGGAAGAAATGGTCTTTCCCTACTCTCAAAAATTCATAAGGAAAGTAAGAGAAAGTATTTCTTCCTCTGCATTATCTAGCCTGAAAAATCTCCTACCTATATTCCAACTTCAGAGTTTAAGATTCATTCACTAATTTGTTGAAAGCCCAGATACAAAATTTTGGCAAATACGAGAGTAAACTCTCTTTTTATTGTATTTCACAACTACAATATATAAAATAAATAGGCAAGGCCAAATTTCAAAGATATATTAAAAGATATATCATTCATATATCAAATCACTTGAAGTTAATGTTAAAGTTAAATTTTATGTTAGAACAGTGAATAAACATAATAAGTGTGGTAATAGTTTTTAATTTAAAGGTGAATTTCATAATACGAATATGTGGAAAAGAATATGCAAATATATCAATATACACTATAAGAAAATCTGTGTTTAATTACGATAAAAATATGATATAATTTGTAGCTAATCTCTATCAAACAAAATTAGTGGTAGATTAACTGTGGATTAACTACAACATAAACCGTAGTTTAGATTGAGTAGCTAATCATCTAGACCAGACTTTTTAATAAAATACCATCTAATATTTAAAATTTCCTAGCTAAATCAAAACTAAAATGTAGCAAAACCTGAGTTTTAAACTTACCTTTGCAAAACAACTACAAAATCATCGCATAAATATCATAGCAAATCTCAAGCTACTTTTTTATATATTTATAATTATTTCTAACTGAAACTATTCAGACTAGATTAAAATTATTCATAAAAATAAATAGGCTAGTTAATATTTTTATAAATTATTTCTTCAATTAATATTTTTAATTAAGATATTCATTATGAAATTAATATGATAATTATTAGAATAATAATGCAAGTGTGAGTAAGTGGGGAAATAATCTCACATTTGATAGAAATGTGGTTACTTGAGAATATATAAGTGAGAGAATCCACTCACCTATCACCTTAAAGTTTTAGGTGGATAAATTGTGTGTATCTCACAAAGGTGTCTAGTCCTCAACTTTGTATCAATACTCCTAATATAAACTTCCCCAACAAATGCTATTAGAGCCTTTGGTTCGAATGACCAAGAAGAGGTGTTTCGTTGAATACCCAAGAAGATGTGTCAATGATGGTACAAGTGGAGGAGCATTGTGGACTCACACTTGAGGGGGAGTGTTAGAATAATAATGCAAGTCTGAGTAAATGGAGAAATAGTCCCACATTGGATATGAATGTGGTGACTTGAAAATATAAGTGGGAGAATCCATTCACCTATCACCTTAAGGTTTTAGGTAGATAAATGGTGTGTCTATTACAAAAGTGTCTAGTCCTCAACTTTATATCAATGCTCATAATGTAAACTCCCTAAACAATAAATGTGCAAATGTGAGTAATAATCATAAATACACTAAAAGTCATCAGTTTATGTTATTTAAAAGTAGGGGAACTGAGCATGTGGTTAAAGAACGTTTGGACCGTGATCTTGTGACTCCGGATTGGTTAAACATTTTTCCAGAGGCTAAGCTTGTTAATTTGTTGGCTTCACACTCAACCATAGTCTCATTCTGTTACATTGTGATCTAGTGCAACATCATCGGAAAAAATTCTTTCAAGTTTGAAAACGTTTGGTTACGTGAAGAAGAGATGGGCGATGTAGTTATGAAAGTTTGGAACCATGATAGTAATGGTGATGTGTTACAGCAGATTAGTAGTTGTGCGACAGAGTTATCTACTTGGAACAAGGTTCAGTACAAACAAAAACGAGATAACTTGTCAACCCATATGTCAGTTATGGAAGCTACCTGCATGTCTCATGATGAGGCAACATCGTCGGGGTTTATTGAATCACATAGGGAATACAATGAGATCCTTCATCGAGAGGAAATTTTCTGGAAACATCGTGCAAAGATTCATTATTTATGGGATGGAGATTCGAATACGAAAATTTTCATAAGTCAGCCACGACTAGGAAGAAATTCCAGAAAATTGATAGGTTATGTGATGAAGCAGGTACTGGGGTTAGTAACTAGGAAGGTTTGTGTATTGTTGCAAATTCCTATTTTGAAAAATTGTTTAAAGTTAAGCATGGTGACTATGAACCATTGTTGATTCGTATTAAACCAATTATTTCTCCAGACGACAATCACAAGCTTCTTTCGCGCATTACTAAAGCATAACTTTATGTGGCTCTTATTCAGATGCACCCAGATAAATCTCCGGGTCCAGATGGGTTTAACCCAAATTTTTATCAAAAATTTTGGAAGTTGTATGGAGATGATATTTTTACGACAGCAAGCAATTGGTTGGATAGAGATTTTTTTCCCGTCAGAGCTTAATGAGACTAATATCTGTCTTATTCCAAAGTGCACGAAACCAAAGGACGTGAAAGAGCTTTGACCCATATCTCTCTGTAACATTGTATATAAGCTTGTGTCTAAAATTCTAGCTAATAGATTGAAGCTAGTTTTGGATAAATGTGTATCGGAGGAACAATCAGCTTTTATGAAGGGTCGTTTTATTCTGGACAATGCTATGGTTGCTACGGAAATTATTCACGCGTTAAAGAGAAAGACATGTGGTAGTGTAGCTCATCTTGTACTCAAAATTTATATCAATAAATCTTATGATAGAGTTAATTGGGGCTTCCTTAAAGGAATCCTCCTTCATATGGATTTTGATGAGAAACAGACTCACTGGATAATGATGTATGTGACTTCAGTGCATTATTCTATTCTTGTTAACACTATTAGAGTTGGACTAATCCTACCAGGAAGAGGACTGAGGCAAGGAGATCCATTGTCTCCATACCTTTTCATTCTTGTATCTGAGGGTCTATCTTCCATTACCAGAAGTGTGATTTCTCGTGGAGATTAGCATGTGGCACAAATCTGCAGGGGAGCACCTAGTATGTCCCACTTGCTTTTTTCTGATGATTGTTTTTTGTTTTGTATGGCTAACCTCTCTGATATGACAACTCTTACGGAGAATCTTAATACTTATGCAGATGTGTCGGACCAAGAAACCATCCTAACTAAATCTGAAGTGTTCTTTAGCCATAACATAAGTTGTCCGACTCGGGAGGATTTAGCTAAATTAATGGGGGTGAGGCATGTGTTGGGTATAAGGTCCTATTTGGGATTACCATCTATGATTGGTAGGAGTAAGAAGGCAACGTTCTCTTTTATTAAGGATTGGATCTGGAAAAAAATAAATTTATGGAGTGGTCAATCGTTGTCTAAACCAGGGAAAGAGGTTATGATCAAATCAGTTCTTCAGTAAATCTCATCTTATATTATGAGTGTCTATTTGATTCCAGATGGGGTGGTGAACGATATTGAAAAAATTATTAACTCGTTCTGGTGGGGGTGGTAGCAATAACAAAGGTATCATATGGATGGCCTAGGAGAGGCTGACTATGTTGAAAAGTGAATGAGGGATGGGGTTCAGAGACTTCAAAGATTTCAATACGGCTATGGTAGAAAAACAAGGGTGGAAGTTATCGTCAAAGCCCAATTCTCTGGTGTCCAGAATTTTCAAAGCTAGGTATTTCCCTCATTCCTCTTTTCTGGATGCTAAGATTGGTCATAACCCAAGTTTTGTATAGAGGAGTTTGTGGAGGGAAAAGGATGTGTTAAAGATTGGTTGTAGGTGGAGCATTGGTGATGGTAGTAGCATTAAGGTTATGCATGACTCTTGGCTTCTAGAAAGGGGTGGTTGGTGGGTGAATGGCCCGCAAGTGCTTGATGTGTATGATCTTCGTGTGAAAGATTTGTTTCTCCCCAATACAAAGCAATGAGACAATTGTTAGGTCATGTAGGGGATGATCTTATTCTTAGAGTTCCATTAGTGGAGGATGTGGTGGAGGATAAGTTGATTTGGCAAGAGGAGCGGAATGGGGAGTATAGTGTGAAATCGGGTTATAGGTTATGGCGGAAGGTGCAAAGTAGTACTAGTAACTATAGCATGGAGGGTAATTGGAGTTCTCTTTGGAATATTACCGCGCCACGTAGAGCTAAGCATTTGCTTTGGAGGATTTATAGGGGCTGCCTACCGACGCGTTCTAAGCTGCAACAATATCTTGTCCAATGTCCGTCTCTTTGTCCTTGGTGCGAATTAGAAGACGAAGATGAGTGGCATGTGTTTTTTGGATGCTTTTCTACCTTACAAAGTTGGCGGGCAGCAGGTTTGTTATCTATAATCGAGTCTCGTTTACATACTTTCCATGATACTAAGTCCCTAATTCTTGATGTTTGTAGTCGAGAGGACCGTAGATATGCATGTAGATTTGTTGTGTTGCTTTATGGTCTTTGGAATAGTAGGAATAATGTGGTTTGGCAGGATACTCGTGAGGATGTTATGAGTATTGAGTTGCAAGCTTATCATAATTGGCTGGACTGGTTTCTAGCTAAGGAAGATAGAAGTCCTGACGCTGATACTAATCACACACAGAGTTGGAATTCGCCTTTGATTGGTCAGGTGAAGTGCAATGTCGACGCAGGTTTTAATAAGGTTTGTGGAACAACTAATAGAGGTTGGTGTATCAGGGATCATCTGGGGAGATTCCATACAACAAGTGTGGTTTGGGATGTGGGTCTTTTATTTGTCTTTGAGGATGAAGCTACTGCCTTGAGGGAAGCGATCCATAATACTATTTCCTTACGGTTATCGCATGTTATTTTCGAAACTGATTGTCAAAATATTGTCCAAGCTGTTTGTTCTAAACATCTAGGTAGCTCTGAGTTTAGTATTATTATTATTAAAACTATTTAAAATTTGTTGATCTTTTTTTCCGAACTTTGAAGTAAAGTTCATAAAGCGCCAAACAAATTCGGTTGCCCATACATTTCTAAAGACGATCAATTCTTAGTCTAGGTGTAGATCCTTAGTATGACACCTCCTTGTATTGAGTTTTGTTTGATGAATGGAAGTCATTAAATTTTCTCTTGTAAAAAAAAAGGTAAATATATTTTTTGTCCTTTTAAATATCTCATATTTAATTTTTAGTTCCTTTAAAAAATTTCTTCAAATAATAATCCTCTTAAGAATTATAATTTTAAGGACTAAAAATTAAAATTATAATTATAATTTTTAAGAAGATTATTCTATAAAAAAAATTTAAAAAGATTAAAAATTAAGTATGAGATATTTAGGATGCGCAAAACATATTTAACTTTAAAAAAAAAATAAAACCTCTAGTAAAATACTATTCAATAATTTCACGTCCATGTGAATATTGCGGGGGACTCCGATTATGGTGCAATCAATTTTTTTCTTCATTTTTTGTCCTAAAAGTAAAGTAAATAACGAAGTCATTTATAGAAAATTTAAAATATTCTTCGAGACTAATATAAATGGAATATACAAGCAACGTTTCAAATAAAAAATAATGAGTCAAACATTTGTGTTGGTGATATTAAATTTGACCCTGCAGTATAAATTAATCACATCCCTCACACACACACATGAGAGTAAGGAAACAATGACTCTACGAATAACTCTTACATTATTCATATTGTTTAATAACTCATTACTAGAATAAATTTAACTAACCCAATTGTTAAATTAAAAAAGAATATCGAATACATCAACTTCAGAAATTTTATAAAAATTTTAAATTATTTATATAAAATGATTCGAATAAACATATAGTAAGTTATCAAAAATATAAGTAAATACTCATGACTAAATTACATAGTTAGGAATTCCAAGTCTATATAAAATTTGCGTGTTTGATTATTACTATATCATAACCATAATCAATAGGTTGATTATAATAAATTGTTTGGTAAGTAAAATTCATTGTTAATAATAAATTATTTAGTATAATAATGTATATATGTCAAATTTATTCTTAGGGTCTGTGTATCTCGTCTCTGTATATACATATATAAAGATTTATAAGATAACATTTTATTTTATTATTAGTAAATATAATATTTTAAAAAAATCAGTTTTCGCCTAAAATATATTACTGGTGATAAATAGTTAAATAATATTTTTATTGATGGTTTTCATTGAAAGGTAATTTTTTTAAAAAAATATTAAGAATTTTTTTAATTTTATATTTGTAAATAAATTATAAGTATTTATAAATCAACAATTTTATAAAAAAAACCTTATATTTATAAAGAAAAAATCATAGACTTTTTGTATGATATTCATGAGACAGTAAAACTTGATATAACCGTGATGATCTATGAGGATATTCTTATTAAATTAAATTTGATATTTTCATCTCAATTTTAAAAGTTTTATATTATTTTTCTCTCTGATATTTTACAAGATTTTACTATAAAGAATTATTTTTTTTTCCATTTATTTAGCACTTTTTTTATAAAGTTAAATCCATATTATAATCAAAGAAAACTCTAAAAGTATTGGATGTTAGATATAATTCAAATGTATTATAGAAGTTTTTAAGTTTGTTTCGTGCAAAAGAGTTTATTTGAAAAATATTTCTGAAAAGTTAGAAATTCAAAGTTTTGAAGAGGAAATCGGTTTTTCAGTTTGAGGAAACTAATTTGTGCTAGGTGTTTCAGTTTCTGGAAATTGCTTATCAGTTGAGGAAACAGATTTCCCTGTTTTAGAAAATCGGATTCTGGCGCGATAATTTTATATTTTTAGGTTGTTTTGGGACAGTTTGGTCTTATGTGTATTTTAGACGTATCTTATTAATACTCTCTTGTAATATTGTTTGATGTTAATATCATTTTATGAGTTTCTCCTCAATTACTCCATCTCTCTAATAATCTCTATTTTTCTCTCTAAACTTCATCTTCTTCAATTAACCACTTTTCACCATTAACTCACCAACTTCATTTTGTGTATGTTCTAACATTTGGCATCAAGAGCCTTGGTTTTGATCCATTAACCCGCTGTAAATTATGTCTAACGTTTCCAGTGATCGAATCCCTACAAACCTTCCAATTCTTGATTCCAAGAACTATGACAAATGGTACAAACAAATGAAAGTTTTGTTTGAGTATCAAGAAGTTCTCGAAGTCGTTAACCATGAAGTTACACCACTTGGGGCAGAAGCTACAACTGCACAACAACTACATTCAAGGAAGAGAAGAAGAAAAACTACAAAGCACTCTTCTTGATACATTCTTGCGTCGATAACGATAATTTTGAAAAGGTTGGATATTGCACGTCGGCGAAGCAAGCTTAGGAGATCTTGAAGAAAACTTATGAAGGGATCGATAAAGGGAAGGTTGTGAGGTTACAAACTCACAAGAGGCAGTTCAAATTAGTGAAAATGGAAGAGAAAGAATCGGTAAATGATTACATTACGCGTATAACACGTTTGGTGAATCAAATGAAGTCTTGCAGTGAAACTGTAACGGTGTAAAATGTGGTAGCAAAGATCTTACGTTCTTTAGCGCCAAGATTTGACGACATAATGGTTGCAATAGAAGAATCAAAGGATCTTCCACAATAAGCAAGGAGGAGCTTCAAAGCTCATTAGAGACTCGTGAGCAAATGATGGGTGAAAGAGGAAATGACAAGGCAAAAGCGGAGATTGCGTTACAAGCACAGTTCAATGAGAAGAACAAGAGATCAAAATGAAAATGGTCTTCAAAAGGGAATACAAATTCTCAGAATTTTGGTGAAAAATAGTCACAAAATTCAAAGGCTTTGATGGTGCAAAGGGGAGAGAGCAGCTCCAAAGGTGGTGGTCAAGGTAACTACACCAAAAAGATTGACAAGGGTGGTGTAAAGTGTCACAATTGTCACAAACTTGGGCATTTCGCAAGAGAATGTAATGTGAAATCGAAGGAAAATCAAGGTGATGAAGCTAAGGTAGCTAGACAAGAGGTGGGTGATGATAACATATTTCTAGTCATGATCACGGAGGAGAATTATGGCATGAAAAAGGTGTTGGACAGCAGCAGTAGCAGCTGTCAGAAGCTGGGCAGCAGTGTCTGCAGTGCACATAATTCTGTAGAAATGCATTCGAAGCGAAACACAATGGTAACCATTCGAGATGGAGTCCAAGACAGTGATGAGTGATACTTGGATTCTGGTTGTTCAATGCATATGACTGGTAGAAAGGATTGGCTTGTCAAAATTAATCGAGCTACGAAGAACAGAGTAAGATACGCGGATGACACAACTTTAGCGGTCGATGGTGTGGGTGATGTTTTGATCATGAAGAAGGATGGGAGTCACTCCTTGATCAAAGATGTGTTATACATTCCTGGAATTAAATGTAATCTCTTGAGCATTAGCCAATTACTTAAGAAGAATTACATAATTCGCATGGAAAACAAGATTTTGCGCGTTTTGGACCGAAACAGAGTCTTAATTCTTAGAGCACCCATGGTTGCAAATCGTACTTTCAAGATAGAGTTGAAAGTGATGGAGCACAAGTGTCTTGATACAATGGCAAGTCGTGATGAGTGGTTATGGCATTACCATCTTAGACATCTCAATTTTCGAGACCTCGACGTGTTACAAAGGAATGGTATGGTGACCGGGCTGCCCAAGATCACTATTCCAGCTGAGATTTGTAAAGAGTGTGTTCAAGGGAAGCAACACAAGAATAGTTTCAGCAAAGATGTAGGTCATAGAACCAAACATCATCTTGAGGTGGTGTACTGCGATGTTTGTGGTTCAATGCAAGTGGACTCGTATGGTGGAAATAAGTACTTTGTCACTTTTATTGACGATTTTAGTAGAAATTTATGGATTTATCTAATCAATAGGAAAGATGAGGTGTTTGATGTGTTCAAACGTTTTAAATCCACGGTGGAGCGGCAAAGTGGTCACAAGTTGAAAATTCTCAAAATCAATGGTGGAGGCGAGTATACCTCGAGTGAGTTTGGTAATTATTGTGATGTTGAGGGTATAGTGCGTGAGGTTGTACCACCTTATACGCCTCAGCAAAATGGTGTTGACGAGAGAAGAAATCATTCAATAATGAATATGGTTTGTAGCATGTTAAAGGGAAAAAGCTTGTCGAAGAAACTATAGGGTGAAGCCGTATCTACAGCCGCCTATTTATTGAATAAGGGGCCCTAATAAGAAGTTGGACAAAGTGACACCAGAAGAGGTATGGTCTAGTCATAAACCAAGTTTGAGTCATTTGAAGGTTTTCGGTTTGGTAGCATTTCGACATATTCTAGGTCAGCTTCGAAAGAAGTTGGATGACAAAGAAGAGATAATGTTGCTAGTTGGTTATCATCCTACCGGAGGCTACAAGTTGTTTGATGTGAGTAGAAATAAGATCGTGATAAATCGAGATGTGATCATGGACGAGTTGAGGTTGTTTGACAGCAAGAAAAAATCCATGATAGTACTGGAAACCGGTTTCTGGGATGAGGTAAACCAGTTTCCTCCACAGGTTTTGCATCCTGAAGCTACTGGAACTAAAATTCATAAAGAAGAAATCAGTTTCCCTATTTTTGGAAACCGATTTCCCCAGGAAAATGCAGAAAATCAGCATACTGCAGAAACAGTTCAGCAGTTGGTCGAAGTTGAAAATGGTGAATCCAGTAGACGTCTAACAATACACAGAGGTCTACCTAAAGGCTCTGAGATTGTGAAGTATTCCATTTGTGATACGGTGGCAGAACCAACTGTTTAATATTGGTTTGTGTTTTGTATTCGCAAATGTTACGGTAAGCAAGAGTCGCCACCGACTTTTCTTTTATCCAATAAAGGAAAGGGTGAAAAGAACAAAAAAAGACTTTTTCGAGATTTTCTGAGTAAGGGGGAGTAGATTATGGAAAGGTAAGGTATTATCACCCTTTTCACCCGTGGTTTTCCACGGGCTCTTAGATACTTGCTCATTTTTGAAAATTGCTTTCGTGTTTGTGTGTTTTGAAAAATTTTGTTTGCTTTATGATAACTCTTGTATCAGTCCTCAAGAGTGTGATAAAGCGTTTTTGAAAAGAGTTTTGAAAGTGTGTAAGTGTAAAAAGGAATCAGATTTGAGCAAGTACTTAACAACTATCTACCTACTCGAAAAAGGCGTTCTTTTCCTTCTTTCTTTTAGATAGTGTTATCCTACTATTAGTGAGTAGGTAGCCCTATCGTTGGATGTTGAGGGACTATCGAAAAGGGACTTTTATGGTCATTGAAGGCAACATGTAGAGATACCTTAGTAGTTCGAAGGGATTGTCATCATATAGGCTACATCGAGGGACAAGATCATTTCTCATAGGCAACTCGAGGGACATTAAGGGACCATGATCTTTATGATGACTTTTAAACTGAGTGTCTTTGCTAAGAGTATACCTACATTCGAGGGACATGACCATTTCCGAAGGCAACCAAAGTGGGAAATACCTTAGGGGTGCAAGTGTGCAACAATGTTTTTTTTCCAGATATTTCATCTTGATGTTAGTGATCTAATGATTGATTGATTAATTCTTGTCATGCACGCCTAATTTACTAACAGGGTATATACAAGCATATAATATAGTGCGGAAAATAAATTGCGGGAAATAAAAACAAACTCTTAAGCTATTACATGACTTCGGGGCAATTACAATTATATGTGACTGAAAGGTAAAGTGCGGAAATTAAAAACCCTAATTAAACTATTACAAACCGGCCACAGTTACAATATTTGAAAAGAAAATACGAAAAGTGGTAAAGCGCGCGAATTGAAAATACATCTAAAAGCCTAAGGTATCAAAATCTTTTTTTGTTTGTTTTTATTCTATTCAAGAAAATGTTTAAATAAGAATTAGATTAATTAACCTAAATCTAGATTTAAATAAAAAAATAAATAATTAAAGAAAATTCAAACTAATTAAAAAGAGTTAATTCTAAATTTTTTATAGTTTTTATTATGAAAAGAACATAAATTAAACATGAATTAAATCTTAAGTCTAATTAATTTTAATTTAGAAAAGATGTTAAAATAATTAATAACTAATTTACAAAATTAAAATAAAAACTTAAAACTATATTTTTGTGATTTTATTTATTTTATAAAAAAAAATGATTTAAAACAAAAAAATTAAAATAATTAAACTAAATAAAATAGAAAAATAAAAAGAAGCAAAGTAATGGGCCTGATAGTGAAAGCAAATGAGGGGGTATGCTGTTGAATTTTCGTTAGGCCCAGAAACTCAACAAGCCCAATGCAAGCGTGTGGTTCAGTGTGGTTGTGTTAGGAAGGTCCACCATGGGGAAGCATCACTGGACGCTGGATCTGGAGGATGAATGATCCAATGGCTGAACATGAGGGTGCAAGATGGTTGTCTTAGGAAGCCACACACTAGAATCTGCAGAAAATATCAAGAAAACAGAAAAGTGTTGGACCTGGGATCGAACCCAGGTCCTTTCCTTCACGTGTTCATAGCCTTGCCAACTGCGCTGCCTGCTCATTCATATATATAATGACACAATAATATTATAAATGAAAATAAGCGCTAGTCCTAGTCAACAATCAAACACATGCGTTAGAAATAGCGACAACCAATCAGAATGGATCAAACTGCCACACATTCTCCAAACGGAGTCAATTAAGTCAACGATGCCGGAGTGGATCTCCGGTCATCTTCTCCGAAATCACCAAATCGTGATCTGCAAATTCTAAAAGTTTAAACCTTAAATAAAAAGCCTATCCCACACGAAAAATTCTCCTGAGTTCAAATCCAGTCTCTGTTTTCATTGATCATGCCTGTATCACCTGGTTCAAAGCACGATACAAAGTTTGCCCTAAACATGGCAAAATCTTTGTTTCACCTCAAACCACTCATGTTTCACGTTGGTTCTGCCCTAAACAACATCCTGAATATGAATCAAACTAGGAAAAGGATTAATGCATCATAGAATTATCAATATAAACTCAAGAAATTACCCACGATGAGCTATTCTGATTTGTTGGTTCTTGGAGGATTTTCCCTTCAAAGATGGATGGATTGGTTTGCTGAGAGTCTCAGGAATACGATTGGATGGATGGGACTGATTGAGATTGGCTGGAGAGGGAGATTTCCAATTGCACCAATTTTGAACAACTTTGAAATTTTTTTGGGGTTTTCTTGCAGCAGCTATGCGTATCCTATTAGGTCTGAGTTGTAGTGTATATGTAGTGAATCATATTAGGTCAACAATTATAGAAAAAGATCCATGCTTTGATGAGAAATATTTTTATTTCTAATTATTTTATTTTTGGCTTGTTTTGGACTAAATCCAATCTTATCTTCCCTCCACAATTTTCCTTTGATTCGCCAGCATATCTTATCCCTTATTTTATGAGAAAAAAATTCCCAAATCATATCATTCATTATTTCTTTTATTTATTTATTTAATTTTGTATTTTAATGGGTAAAATATCAAAATAAATAATATAAGTAATAAAATAATGTATGAATGAGCTCAAAGGTCGTGGGCCATGTTAGAAACAAGTTTCAAGCATGAAAACATGGGCCCATTTGGAAAAAATTCAAGTTTGGTCAATATTGGCTTCATGCACTTTTCCAAAATAGGTCAACTTTAGCAATGCATATCTCTCTCATTTTTAATCCTAAGAGGGTGTTCTTGGACTTTTTAGAGAGCTTAGGATGTCCTCTAAACAATCTGTTTGGTTTCATCTCAATTGGATCTTCCATATTCATGTAAGGAGCTTTGACCCAAAAGGTGTTTTTGTTGACTTTTTGAAAGGACCTATAATGTCTGAGCTTGTATCTTTTAACTGCGTCATTTCTTGAAATTTAGGGTTGAAGAGAAGTTGTAGGGAATTGTATTCTCTTAAAAATGAGCCTTGGTGGAAAATTTCTGATAAAGTATGAGAAAGTTATGTTTGGTCAAAGTTTGGTTGACTTTTCTTATAGAAACCCTAATTTGCCATTTTTGACTTTTGATGAGTTAGGAGCATTTCTTGAGGAATCATGATCAATACTTGATCAAATGATGATTATCACTTCAAAATGTTGAGGTTGACCAAAAATCTTGAAGTTTGACTGTATTTGGGCCACAGTTGACTTTTGACCTAGTATAGTTGATTTTTCGGCATTTGAGCAGTTGATCGAACAAACTTATTGTGCAAGGCATGAAATTTGTCATGGATGATCTTGAGGACATATTAGGACAATGGAGAACATTTGGGATCCTTGGGACTCACACATCTTGCTTAAATTGAAACCCTAGTTTAAGGTTCATTGCCTTTAGAGGGAGAGTTTGCCTGGTCAATTCTTAGTCATCCTTGAGCAATTGAGGACCTCTAGAGACATGTCTTGAGTGAAATGAGAGAGAAAATTTTGGGATACAATACCATGATAATGATATCAACAATGATGGTGATCTTATTCACTTTACGCTTATGGCCGAATCCAAGCTCGTGAGCACGGATGAGGCATTAAGTAATTCAAAGTGGGTGTGTGTGATGAAAGAGGAGCTAGAATCGATTGAGAAAAACAGTACTTAGGAGTTGGTCGATTTAACGAAACGGAAAAAGCCAATTGGTGTGTGATGGTTCTATAAAGTTAAAGCAAATCCAAAAGGCAAAATTGTCAAGCATAAGGCTCGACTAGTAGCAAAGATATTTTTGCAAAGAGAAGCTATAGACTATGATGAAGTGTTTGCACCTGTGGCTAGATTGGAAACTATACAACTGGTTATTGGTATTGCGAATAGCAATAATTGGTCAATGTATCAAATGGATGTAAAATCTTCATTTTTGAATGGTCCACTTGAGGAGGAAGTCTACATAGAGCATCCCTCTGGTTTTGTGGTGAAGAATCAATAGGGAAGAGTCTACAAATTGAAGAAGGCACTCTATGGTTTAAAACAAATACCTAGAGCTTGGAACAAATTCATAGATGCATTTCTAGTTAAGGTTGGCTTTAAGAAGTGTGTATCCGAACATGGTGTTTATGTGAAGACGGATGCAACCAAAGAAGTGATTATACTTTGCTTATATGTAGACGACTTATTAATTATGGGAAGCAATGAATTGAATATTTCTAAGTTCAAGAGTGAGCTTATGGAAGAGTTTGAAATGAGCGACCTTGGAATCATAACTTACTTTCTTGGCATAAAGTTCCATAAGTAAAAATTGAGGATGCTTATGCATCAAAGAAAGTATGCTCTTGAGATTTTGAAAAAGTGTGATATAGAGCATTGTAATGCTGCCATAACACCGACTGAAGCAAGGTTGCAGCTGTTCAGAAGTGAAGATGAGAAAGGTGTGGATCCAACTCAATATAGGAGATTGATTGGATCATTGTGTTACTTGTGTAATATGCAACAAGATTTGGCATTTAGTGTCGGTATTGCAGCAGTTAAGAGGATCCTAAGATACATCAAAGGAACTCTTGGCTATGGAATTCTCTTTCCTGCAGCTGATACGGGCAGAAATCATGAGTTACTCGGTTATACGAATTCCAATTGGTGTGGAGATAAGGATGATCAAAAGTCTACGGCTTTTGTCTTTATGTTCGGCGGAGCCCCAATCTGTTGGTGCTCTAAAAAGGAATATGTGGTTGCACTCTCTTTTTGTGAGGCCGAGTATATCACTGTGTCGATGTATGAGTGTCAGGTTGTACGGCTTATATGAAGGCCAGCTGAAGTTAGGATACTTTCAAAGCGAAGAACAACTTGCGGATTTATTGACGAAATGCGTGACAAATGATGTGTCTAAGAAGCTTGTGAGGAGTTTAGGTATGAAGGATGTTGAGCATTTGAATCAAGGTGGTGTGTTGGATGTTGGATATAATTCAAATGCACTCTGGAAACTTATAAGTTCATTTCGTGCAAAACAACTTATTTGAAAAGCACTTCTAGAAAGTTGGAAATTCAAAGTTTTGAAGAGGAAACTGGTTTCTCAGTTTGAGGAAACCGGTTTCTGCTGCATGTTTCAGTTTCTGGAAATTTCTTATCAGTTGAGGAAACTTGTTTCCATGTTTTAAATGTATCTTATAAATACCCTCTTGTAATATTATTTGATGTTAATGTCATTTTATGAGTTTCTCCTCGATTACCCTCTCTCCAATTATTTTTATTTTTCTCTCTAAACTTCATCTTCTTCAATTAACCACTTTTCACCAACTTCATTTTATGTATGTTTTAACAAAAAGTAACTATAAATTTTGGTTTTCCTTTTTTTTTTTAATTTCTTTAACACGATAAAATATTAACACTGAAATTCAGAAACATATAAAATATAAATAAAATATAAATATAATTTTAGACTCTGTAGTTATACGATTTTGGTACAAATTTCAACACATATGATCAAATTTATTAAAAAATATATTTAAGTTATTTGAGATGATATAAATAAGTTTAAATATAATTTTAGTCGCTGAAATTATAATAAAACTGATAAATAGATTCAAATAGGTATTTTGATTTAGATATGTATTTTGATTTAGATTTGATTTAGTATCAAAATAGGTATTTTGGGCTTTTATAGTTTTGGGCTTTGTCTTAGGAGCAGGCTAACCTAAATCTATAAATAGAGGGAGTAACCCTTAATTTTGTAATTAAGTCAATTCATTGTAATCACAGAATTTGTAGTTGCAAGTGATTAATAAAGTTTTCTACAGTTTATGGACAAAGAGAAATTCTGTAGAAAATAATTGTCTTCTTTCTTTTCTCATAATTCATTGTCATTGTGTGGTGATATCAATCTTGTTCATCAATATTGGTATAAATTCATCATAGATATTTGGTGGATTTCCAACAGAAAAGACATAAATTCCCTTGTCGCTACCACACTATGTCACGTCTTCTTTTTTACAACTACCTATTATTCCTCATCTGTTTGCCACAACCTAAATATGCAATTCAAAAAATAAATTTTCCTTCTCCCCAAATGCTTGCTGACGTTCTATCTCTTCTTCTTCTTCTTCTTCTTCTTCTTCTTCTTCTTCTTTATTCTCTCTTCCTCTACCTTTGTCTTCCTTTTTCTTGTTGTTCTCTCTTCTCTCTCTACAGTTCATATCTTTCTTTCAACTTTGTTCAGATCTCGCCTATGAGCCTAACCAAATTTCTGTCGAAGCCGTGAGATGCGTCTGAGATGGCAGATCTGAAGTGTAAAATGACAGTGTCGTTATGACTTTGCGTGCAAATTCATGGTGACTATTTGCTGATGGTAGGGGTGGTGCGATTGAAGATAGCGGAGGTTTCATGGTCTGAAAAGGGAATCAAACAACAGTGGTTTATGATTCTGTTTGCGGTGGTTTATGATTCGGTCTTGTGAGGAGTTTAGGTATAAGGATGTTGAGCATTTGAATCAAGGTGGTGTGTTGGATGTTTGATATAATTCAAATGCATTCTGGAAGCTTATAAGTTCATTTCGTGCAAAACAATTTATTTGAAAAGCACTTCTAGAAAGCTGGAAATTCAAAGTTTCGAAGAGGAAACTAGTTTCTCAGTTTGAGGAAACCGGTTTCTACTACATGTTTCAGTTTCTGGAAATTTCTTGTAAGTTGAGGAAACTTGTTTCCATGTTTTAAATGTATCTTATAAATACCCTCTTGTAATATTATTTGATATTAATGTCATTTTATGAGTTTCTCCTCAATTACTCTCTCTCTAATAATCTTTATTTTTCTCTCTAAACTTCATCTTCTTCAATTAACCACTTTTCACCAACTTCATTTTATGTATGTTCTAACAAAAAGTAATTATAAATTTTGGTTTTCCTTTTTTTTTTAATTTCTTTAACACGATAAAATATTAACGCTGAAATTCAGAAACATATAAAATATAAATATAATATAAATATAATTTTAGACTCTATAGTTATACGATTTTGGTACAAATTTCAAAACATATAATCAAATTTATTAAAAAATATATTTAAGTTATTTGAGATGATATAAATAAGTTTAAATATAATTTTAGTCTCTGAAATTATAATAAAACTGATAAATAGATTCAAATAGATTTTTGTAGAAATTGTTAAACATGTGATAAAATATATCTACCATATAAGAATTTTAATGGTTCATGAAAATGTTGAAAGTAATTCCTTGTATCAAAGAAGTTTGCTCGACAGAGACAAGGGAGTGTCGAAGTAGGTGTGTCAAAAATACTACACACAGATTTGATACATATTTGATTTTGGATTTAGATACATTTGATTTAGATATAAAATAGATAGATTTGATTTAGTACCAAAATATGTATTTTTGACTTTTATTGTTTTGGCCTTTGGCTTAAGAGCAAGCAAAGCTAAATTTATAAATAGAGGGAGTAACTCCTGATTTTGTAATTAAGTCAATTCATTGTAACCACCGAATTTACGGTTGCAAGTGATTAATAAAGTTTTCCATAATTTGTGGACAGAGAGAAACTCTGCAGAAAATAATTGTCTTCTTTTCTTTTCTTCTCTCATTATTCATTGTCATTGTGTGGTGATATCAATTTTGTTCATCAAGATTGGTAGAAATTCATAATAGATATTTGGTGGATTTCCAACATCTGGTCATTGTGAATGCACGGGATAATCGTACCAAAATTTGTGCGAACACACATATTTTTATATTTTTTATACAATTAAAAAAATTAAATGTAAAACTTATCAGTTGTACTATTGATTTTTCATTTTTTTATATTTTAAATCATAGTCGAAAATTTAATAAATACAATATTAAACTTAATTCTTTTAGATCATTCTCTTTTTGAACTTTTATCAAAAAAAAAAAATTCTATTGATTTTCAACTAATTCTAATTTTAGATATTTATTTACCTAATTTATTAAACTTTATAAACTTTTTTATTATTACAAGTCTATTAATCATTAAAAAAACATTTTTTTTCTATTTTTAACATTTATTTTTTACAAAATGTGTATTTAATAATTTTTCTTAAGAATAGTTGTTTTTAAAAAATATACAATTATCTTTCAACAATAATTCTTTTTTTCAATAATATTTTGATATTAAAAATGAATACTCATGGCAAACTGATGACAATTCACTGTCCACATCTGTACTCGTGCGTACGACATCAGTACCCATGCGTCTGCACAGATAACACACCAGTATTGTGTAAACGCACAGATAATCATACTAAAACTCATGTCAACCCACAAATTATTTTATCTTTTGTAACATTTAACTTCATTCTTTTAGATCATTTTAAAATTATTTTTCTATTGATTTTCAAATAATTATAACTTTAAATATTTATTTGTCTATATTAAACTTTATAAATTATTTTATTATTATAACTCTATCAATCCTAAAAAAATATTTTATTTATATTTTTCATAATTATTTTTTACAAAGTTATGTCTTTAAAAAGTTTTCTTAACAATAATTGTTTTTAATAATTTATCCAATTTTTTATTTTTTATTTTCTTTTTTTAATAATATTTTAATATTTATTAATTTATTTGAATTAACATGATAAAATGATGAAAATTTTACTATTCATACTAGTGACGCACATGTATTTTATTAGTTAAAACAAAAATTTAATAATTAATTTTGATTTATTAGTATTATTAAACAATTATCATTAAATATAATAATTTACTAATTAATAAATATTTGACTAATAATTATTATTATTAATGTTTTTTGACCAAGATAGTTTGACTAAAATACTTTGACTCAAATATTTTGCCTAAAATTAACTATTTAAGAATATTATATTTTAATAATTTACCGATAAAGTTTATCATTAAATATTATAATATTTTGACAATTATTCTGTGTTTGTGCTTTTACTTGTACATGATTTTTATATGGTGCCATGGCGGTATATATCAATTTAATTCTAAATAATAATGAAATGCTTGGACATGTGATAAATTTGACTGTCAAAGTATAATAATTTTACAAAACAATAAATAAAAAAAATATTTGTGATCATTGCAATGTTCATGATTTATAATAATTTTAATTTTTTAATTAAAATACTGTTTTAAAAAAGTTAGCATAAATTAAAAAAGATAGTACTATTATTGGCCCATTTTTTCAGTTTTTTCTAAAAATTATTTTTATAATATAAAATATTATTTTGTTGAAAAAAAATTTTATAAATAATTTTTTTTAAAAGAACTTCAAACAAAAAATTAGTTTAAATAATTATTTTTAAAATATTATTTTAGATATTTTATCTTTTTGATATTTTTTATATCAAAATTTAAAAAATATCTTAATTTTAAATTTTTCATAAAAATATTTTTCGTGATGCATCTTTTTAAAAATATTTTTATTTTAATTATGTTTTGAATTTTAATAATATATATTTATATTATATTTATACTATAGTATGTCAAAAGAAAAATTTAATTTACGATAATAGACTTAAATTTTTTACAATATTTAAAAAAATTATTTTCTAAAAGCATAAAAAATATATTTTTTTAAAAACTTAAAACAACGGGCCTACGTAATATCAATTTATTTTAGATGTGAAAGGATGTATTCAGTATGGATTTTAGAAGATTTTTTTATGTTGAAAAAGTATGACAGTATTTGATTAAAACTTGTTTGTAATCTTAAATAAGTCTTGTGATGTTATATTAAGATAATTTTGATTTTTAAAACTCTTGCAGTATTCAATCAATGACTTTTTATAACTTATAAATAATGTTGTGATATTAAAAAACATTTTAATTTTAATGGATTGTCTGCTAAATTGGATTTAGATGGACTTTGTTGTTGAACGAGAGTACGAGAATGTTATGATTTAGAGGGGGTGGATATACCCCTTAAAAATTTATCGATTTGAAAAATTCGTTTGGTTTAAAAATATATCAAAGCTTAAAACCAGTTTGATGAGCGCAAATACATTGCGGATAAAATTGATTATGCTTATCTAATGGTATATAAACAACATTTTAATTATTAAACAGATAATTAAACTAATGAATAGGTATATTGAATTATTAGTGTCTTATATGAAAAGTGTAATCCTACTATATCAATATAGTGTGAATTCTAAAATCATATTTCTCGAGTCTAAATCAATAACAAGAGAAATTCAAAGTACTAATCTATTAGTTATATATATATATATATATATATATATATATATATATATATATATATATATATATATATA